>OU426922.1:3091311-7891311 GCA_911387795.2 Apamea monoglypha
TTAGACTTGTAAAGGTAACACACAGACAGAGCTACTTTCGAATTTATATGAATAAATTAATATATTTTTTTATAAATAATAGTCCATTTTGATTCAATTTTCTCCAAAAGCTACAACGATACATAGGCAAAATAAATGATCTTTTCACAGTATTTCACCATGGCAATTCACACAATATTTTTACACCAGTTACTAGGACTCCATAGAAACGTGCGTATAACCTACGAGTATGAAAGGGTTCAAGTGGGCTACACTGGTGCTTCATTAAAATGTCGCGGCACGGCGCGTCGCTCGTGTGGAGAGCCCCTACTGTCCTGCAGGACTTGTGGCCTTTTGAGAGCATAGACTTGAAGAGGTTTAGACTTGACTGGACTGGGAACGGGAAAATGGGTAAAGAGGAGTAAAGTACGCAGTTCTTAATTAGGCAAGAACTTCTTCGTTATGTTCTATGTTACGGGTTTGGTTTCCGCACTTAGTGCTTCAAGTGGACCATTGTCTGTGGGCCATGGCGGCTGTCGGTGGTTATTCCTCGTTATGTGTAACCGATTAAAACGTTAAATACACTGAATATTTGAAGTGGATTCTTTCTTACATACATTGGGTAAGTACGTATTTTTCTTGTTTTTTTTTTTGTACCCCGATAATGGCAATAGGCTCCATAGCGTAGGACTTGAACAAAACCTGAAAACAATACTCGGCGTGTGCTGTGTGCCAAACATCCAAATCCGTTCAGCAGTTTTTGCGTGAAAGAGTAACAAACATCCATCCATCCATCCATACAAACTTTCACATTTATAATATTAAATAGTATATTATATTATATTATATATTAGTAGGATTGATATAACGTTTATTTAATCGAAAATCATTAGGCCTATCGTTTAAAATATACAATATTGATACCATTTTTATGGTTAACACCCCGATTCATAGCAATCCGACTTGGATGGGTTATATTAGGTTAGAAGGTTAAGGCGGGAGCGGAGCGGAGTGCCAGGTCCTCTCTATGTTGGTGAATGTCTGCCCTACCCCTAGAGTGTAATTTAGAATCGCGTAGGCGCGGAGGGGCGAGGCGGCCCGCGGGCTGAGGAGCAGGAGGCTGCGAGCGAGCCGCGGTGGTGAGCGAAAGCCGTGACAGAAACCATGCCTGATGCATGCTGCATGCTTGCTGCATGCTTGCTTGCATGCTGCATGCTTGCATGCTTGCTTGCATGCTGCATGCGTGTTGCCGGAGCCGTGACAAAATCCATATTGCTTTTGCATATTTACAATTGTAATACAAAATCAGATAATTTTAATTACAATTTTTTTTATCATAACGTTATTATAATTAAATTAAAGTATAATTGTTTATTATTTAATTGTTTTTTTTTTATTTAATTTTTATGATTTTAATTATTAGGATACATAAACATTAAGTCATTTGATTTTAGGACTTATAACTTTTATTGAAAACGATTTTAAGTATTTTGTATATTATTGATTGTAATATTTATGACAAACAAATTTAGGGCATATTGTATTTAGGGATTTAAATTTTATGGCATGTGATATTAAGTGACATTAAGTTCTGGCAAGTTATCATTCGGACAAATGATGATTAGGACAAAAAAAATGATGGCACTTTAGATTATGGATAAAAAAGTTAGGTAACATAACAGAGAACCCGCGGGTAGTAGCTAGCTTGAAATATCTGTAGAAAGATATAAATGTTTATTTCAGTGAACTAGTCCTTTACATAAACATCAGCCACCTCTATACATTCTAAGCCCCTTAACCCATAGAGTTGCATCATTAAAATGTCGCTGCGTACTCCAGCGAGTGGCTGAACAGTGAACCACTCTGAGCTACGGCGAATTTATTATTTTTGTTTCGACATACTTATGTTTGTCATTTACTTTTTCACCGAAAAGAATCGCTTTGGTGTCACGTGACGGTTTTAGCTGGATTTCAAGGTTTTCGTTGGATATTGCAGTGATAAAAGTGTTGGTCTATTAAGTAAGTATGTAGTTGGTTTTGTTATGAATAATGGTCCTAGGAGAAAATAAAGTACTCACTCTCATGGTCCTATGGAACGGTTGGTTGTTAATGAATGCTAACATAACGTCACGCATGTTTTCTCCGAATTAGGCAGAGGTGCTAGGCCCACGTTTTGTCAGTTATTTTGGGTTGTTTACACATCCTGGCAGCTATGTATATAAAGTCAGAGAACTTTCTTTCAAAAGTCCTTTTTGCGTTCAAATGGATGAGCTTCATACAATAAAGCCATTTGCACACGGTACGATTTATTTACGGTATACATAAGCTGCGCCGAAGAAAAAACGTGTGATGTCAACAAGCTTCCATAGTGATCCAGACAACACTGACGACCGTGCCAACACACGGTGAACAGACCGTAGTTTTTCACGGTAAGAAAAACTTGTGTACAGGGCGCATTAAGTTCTTCTTTTATTTAAAGATAAAATCGACCAAATAATAGCTAAACCAAAAGGACAAAGAAACATCGAAGCCTTTTCCTTTCCACTCCAAGAAATACAAATAACCTCAAAAATTTAATCAAAATCCACATATTTTCCGTGGTCACATTCAATTTTATTCCAGGACTCTTCGTGTTATATTATAAGGCATATATTTCATGCTGAAAAATTTAATCAGCTAGTCCACTGGGGGTAGATTGAAATTCAGGACACGGTCGACGCCGAGGGTAATAAATCTTGAGTGGAGGAATGTGTGAGGAGTCGTGGGGCGTGATATGAACTAGTTGAGGGTCTTAAGAGGGAGTTAGTGAAGTTAAAGTGGAAAGAACGGTAAATAATATATGAGGGATTACAGTTTTCTGTTGGAATGGAACCTGTAAAGAAAAAATTGAATATAACTTTAAGTAATAACTTAGAATTTTAGCTGCAAAGGGGCAGTGGAGGACATTCTGAACAAAGATAAATTTAAAATTAAAAAATACCCCGAAACAAAATAATAAAAATGGAATGAACGTGAAAGCCTATAAAAAGAAAAAAATAACCTTGAAATTATGACCCTACGTAAGTACGTATGAATTTTTTTGATTAAATGTTGTCGCGTCGGGGGACCGCTCTAATTATTAGCCTAATGTTCTGTTAAATTTTAAAATAGTAGCGGTCATTGTGCCGATTGTCGTATCAGCCAATAGCCTGATGGCCGAAAGCTTTGGTCAACATCTATCGAGGCTCTCGTTAGGCGGTTGGATTAAGGGCCTGATTCAAAAGGCAGTACTTCTCGATACGGCTCGCATTGTGAGGAGGTTCCTGTCTCTGGAGCCCTAACCACCGGTAGCTTGGACCCTGCTCCCGACATCGGTGGATCACTATTTTTTAATAATTTTAATTTTTTTTTATACTTAATTTTTATATTTAAAAATGTAATAAAATAAGATAAGTAAATAAATAAACGAAATAATCTACTATTCTGTCCTACTAATATTATAAACGCGAAAGTTTGTATGGATGGATGGATGGATGGATGTTTGTTACTCTTTCACGCCAAAACTAATGCACGGATTTGAATGAAATTTGGCACACAGACAGTCTATAATCCAAATGTAATCGAATGAATTTGAACCTACTAACTATAATTGTACTTTAACTTAAATTTATTTTTTAATGCAATTGTTCTATCCCGATATTCCCACGGGATCGAAACTTATGCGGGTGAAACCGCGGGGCGCATGTAGTAAATATTAATAATAAAAAATAAATATATAATATAATATAATAATAATATAATATATGGTTGGATAGGATAATAGGAAATAGGATTTCGTCTACTTCAATTATAAATATTTTGCAAGATCCGGGTAGAATGTATTTTGGTAATCGTAGTTACAGTTTTTTAAGTCAATGTAAATATATGTAAACTGTAACCAGCTGCATCATTTGCATGAGAGTCGCATTCTTAGGTTAAGATAATCTGAATCTCATTTATATGCATCAGACCTCAGAAAATGAACAAAAATACTCGAACGTTCCTCGAACAACTCAATCTACATTCAATTCACTATTCAGTTTATCGTATCTAACTGCTATTTTTGCTCTAATTTAGACTGTAGCTGAACTATGAATTAGGTAGAAAACCTCCAGTGGAAATCAAACCCTCTCTTCCCAAGTTTATGGTTGGTTTTTGACTGTGGTGAAGAAAATAGAATTTCGGTAATGTGGAAACAAGAGGACCGCAGCGGAAGCAAGTGAGAACTTCCTGAGGTCATGATATCACTGATAAGCCTCGTTCAGGGTGAGGAACTTATGCGGGAGCTGAAGCGAGGATGACATATTAAACATAATGAAACCACCATTTGCAAGTATACTGAAGTGAGTATGACAGGCGCCTGAGCTCGACGAGCGACCCTCAATTGTTTTACCCCGTGGAAACAGCAGTGCGATTCTGTAACCATCTCATCGTGAAAACTTAGGTGAAGTGAGCGTGGAGTGAGCTGTCATTCCAACTTATGCTAGGGATTGACACTGCTGACAGCTCACATCAAGCTCCCTTCACTTGAGTTTTCACGGTGAGATTTTTACAGAATCGACCTGCTGGTCTTTCTAGCCAACTACTGTCTGTTACAACAACTCGTGATGCTCTGTGGCCAGCATAATTAGCCTACAATGTTCCCAATGCTTGGACACAGGCCTCCTCTCTGCGAGAGGAAGAGCCTAGCGCGGTGGATTATGGCGGTTACACACTGCTGGTTGGTGGATGTGTCTGACATCCACCTCAAATTTTTGGTTCTAGAACATGCTGGTTTCCTCACGATGTTTTATTTTTACCGTTTTGAAAGCAGTCGTGATGAAATTAATTAGTAAAGTTCCTGCCTGGGGCCACTTAATCGCGCTCGCCACCGCGCCCGATACCGCTGGTCACCACGCTCCCACCCTGGACGAAGCCATAGGAATGGAACGCTGAATTATTTTAATTGTGCTAACACAACAGTTAAGGGTTATGCGATTGTGGATAAAAGCAACGGTTGAGGTTCTGTGTCGCAAAACACGAGTGCGAAATTTTAATTTTAATTTAGTATCATAAACGTGCGAAAGGAAGTCGTTACAGTAAATTATTTTGAGAAAAGGGATGACTTTAATTTGCGAAGTTACGCTACTTATGTACTTTATTAAGTGTTCTTGAGCATATATTCCTTTATGTATTACTGAGTAATGTACCTACTAGGTATTTTATGTAAGCCGTTTTGAGTGGTTCTTGTAAGCCGTTTTGAGTGATTCTGCGTTTCAAACTCAGAAAAAATAAACATTTCAAACTTTTATTTATTGAAAATATGATTTTTATATTGAACAAAAGCAAAAGGAAATGTTTTGAAAACTCGTGGTGGGTATAAGTAAACCTATACTTTAGCAAATCTTATACTTAAGTTGGTTTTATAAGACTTCCAGGAAACGACCGTAATATTTTTCCTTCAGTACAATAACATACATCAACCCGTAAAAACGCGACAAAATCAACGCTCCATAAACATGAGACTTCTCAGAAAATATAAAAACATGTTTTCATAAAGGTTAGTAAGCAAAATTATCGATATTTCAAATCCTCATTCCTCTTTTTACACGAGGAAACTTTCTCGTATTGAATAAATTAACTTGTGTAAACGGTACTTATGATATTTCGAGAAGTATGGGTCGTCACAAAATTGACAGCGTCCTGTAAACAAAAAAATCCATGCTCGAGTTGTTAAACCACAGTTCGCCAAAATAACCTGCTATAATTAGCCTATAATGTTCCCACGGCTGGGACACAGTGCGGGCTGGTAGATGTCACATGTCTTGGAATTTTTAGTTCTAGGACATGCTGGCTTCCTCACGATGTTTTCCTTCACCGTTTTGAGAGCAGTGGTGATGAAATAATTTACACAAAGTAAAGCGCCTGTCTAGTTTCGAACCTGCGACTAAAAAGTCGCGGCCGTTACCACCAACAATACTCCGCGAAAATCACCCGGCAACCGTCTCGGATTCTAGTTTTTACTTCTCGCTTGAGTGCGATAAGCGCCTGGCGAGTCTCGCATGGACATTCTCGCCTCTAAGCAGGCGAGAAACTCCTCTAGTATAAACGAACTCCAAAAGGCTCGTTCCTTTTTTCGCGGCAACCTGTGAGACGTATTTCCTCAGTCGCGAGGTAGTGTTGGTTTCCGAGTGATTTAACCCGCTCCACATTTGCGTCGAGTGCAGAACACTGAATCAACGTTGGTATATTTAAGAATTTTTGCACATAAATGTTGCGGTTTTGAAATGTTTATTCTGAGGAAACGTCCTTTGAGACTGTACGGGCCCGGGTTTTTTATTTTCTTGGCTGTTTTCGTATTACGTATAAAGACGGTAATTTTAAGGATTAGTTTATTTTTATTTTCGTTGCTATGCTTATTTCCCTGATGAAGGGGTCTTGAAATAGAGGCTTGCTAATTTAATTACAAAATGAAACTTTATTAACATAGGTAGGCATTTAATTTTGAAATTAATGCTAGTTTCTTTCAGCAAAAAAATAGTGTTACGAGAAATTTATTACATTCGTAACTTACATCTTTTATTATTATGACTTTCTGGAATCTCATGTAACTACTGAACTATGTTAAAATGTTACAAGTTAACATGCTCGACCAACGAGCCACAAGTACTTAAATATGTACTTGTGGCTCGTTGGTCTCATGGTCGCAAGCGCGACTGCTATGCTTGCTATGCGTGGGGTCATGGGTTCGATTCCAAGGTCGGGCAAGGCCCGGAGTTTGAAAATTGGTGGTTTGGAACCCCCGTACCTCAGAGAGCACGTTAAGCCATTGGTCCTGCGCCTGATCTCTCTCCTGTCGTATCGGATTGCCGTCCCATCGGACTACGAGCGTGAGGGAAGAGAGAGTGCACCTGTGTCTGCGCACACACTTTTGGTCTATAAAAATCTCTCGCGCCAAAGGCTAGTCTCCACTGAGATTAGCCGTCATGGCCAAAATTAGCCGTCATGGCCAAAATTAGCCGTCATGGCCAAAATCAGCCGTCACGGCCAAAATTAGCCGTCATGGCCAAAATTAGCCGTCATGGCCAAAATTAGCCGTCGTGGCCAAAATTAGCCGTTATGGCCAAAATTAGCCGTCATGGCCAAAATTAGCCGTCACGGCCGAAATTCGGTTTAGAGGAATATTATTATTCATAATAATCAACCTATATTGTTCCCACTGCTGGGACACAGGCCTCCTCTCTTCAAGAATGAGTTGGCTATGATCTACCATGCAGGCCCAGTGCGGGTTGGCAGACGTCACATGTCTTCGAATTTTTGGTTTTAGGACATACCGGTTTCCTCACTATGGTTTCCTTCACCGTTTTGAGAGCAGTGGTGATGAAATTATTTACACAAGATAAAGCGGCTGTCGGGGTTCGAACACACGACCTATGACTAGTAAGTTGCGGCCGTTACCACTGGGCTACCACTGCCCTCGGCCGAAATTCCGTCTGGAGGATTACTATTATTACTAGTGTAAAAAAAAATGTTATGTAGGTAAGTACCTACTTTCTCAGCATTCACCTTTTTCCTCCAAAAAAGGCAAAGAGGAACAACAAAGGAAAACTAAAAGAGAGCATTAACAATAACTCTATCCCCGTGGCGTATTAACAGTGCGCAATGCATTTTATTTAAAGCGTGTCCCGCGATGTTTCTGTGTGATTTAACCGCTTGGGAGCCGTTTCCGCTTGAATTCATAATATTCGCCGTCACTTCCGGTACGCGGCTTGACGTATGTTGCTTCCGGTACTGTATTTTATTGTTATGTTGGCTTTGAGGGTTTTATAGGATGAGATAGCTAGAATATTTTGAAATAGATTTAGAAAGTGGAAGTTTTTATTTAGTTAGCCCAGAGGGTTTTTCAGCAAGCATATTCAGGGCGAAATGTTGATAGCTGAGTAGCTGTGGCATAAGGAGAGAACACCGAAAATATATTTAAAGAGTTTCAGATAGGAGCCCCTTCAGGAGGTCAAGAGACCACGTTCAGATTTCAAAAAAGGGCCAAAATTAAAGTGATCTTCAGAGCTGTTGATTTTCAATGATCGGGTGCAGCCTAACCCTCAATTACTTAAATACGCAAATCTGACCAACAAATTGTGGGCTTTTCCCAAATCTGACGAGTTTGAAAACTCAGATTTTAAAAGCATATTCAGTGCGAATGAAAGTTATTCTGTGCAGCAGTGTGACATGTCCTGATACTGAATACACGGGGTCTTCCCCTACTCTTATAGCCATCGACATTCATACTCAAATCTCTCCTCACGACATTTTTCGTGCAAGACCTATGCGGTCAAAATATGTGCGGTAACATATTTTCTTATAATACCTATATTTCAGCTTGTTACGGCAACACCAATCTCATTTGTATTGTAAAACTTATCTGATATCAACGCATAGTTAAATCATAAATAACACTCACACACAATCCATTCAACGTTACTTTGGTCTACCATCCAGTTCTCGACTATTTTCATAAACTTGCTATTAAGAAATAAGTCGTCAAACGACAAATAAATAAATAAAATCTATCATAATATAACTGCTTTCCTTTCAATGAATGGCAGCTTACCCAGAATCCATTTACGAATCAAATAAATCTTGGAAATATATCCAAAATTACCCATAAAATAACCCAACAATGGGTGTATAACAGCTATCTATATACATAAAGTACTCAGCAGAGTTCTAAATTGATCCCATTTCGGAAGATAAATGCCCAGTTCTGGAAAAAGAGGTCTTATTGGATCCCAAATCTGTGATCGAGATAACATGTGATCGATTCTACTGAGAGTGGAGTTTTTATATTTTATTTTGGCACAGCTACGCCCCGCGATTTCACACGCATAAGTTTCGATCCCAGGATTAAAAGTATCCTGGTTATAAACTATCTTTGTGCCAAATTTCATTCAAATCCGTTCAGTAGTATTTGCATGGAAGAATAACAAACATCCATCGATCTATCCTCACAAACTTTCGCGTTTACGAGTATAATATTAGTGGGATGGTTTCGTGCTCTGATAATTTTGTTTATAAAGTTTTATAAAAATTATCTAATATGTTCAGTACACTGTATGTCCATGGTCAAAATTTGACATTAATAGCGTTTTATCGTAGCAGAAAACACGTAAAGATAATAATATCAATAATTCCATGGTATTAAGAAAACACTTTCTTCTTGCTAACACTTGTATTCCACAGAACTCTCATCCCACCCAGAAATAACGATAATATCATAACTCTTATTTCTAAATGTTGCCAGAGTAAAATAATACATTCAGTTGCAATAGTGAAAATACATTTAGAAGTTTGTTACAATATTAACTAATATTATTGTTCTCACAAATATAGTAGCCACAAGAAGAATAATGTACCCAGGATTTTGTAATATCTTGATTTAAAAGAGTGTCCTTGGAGTTTCTTGCCCGTTCTTCCCCATAGAGATCTACGTTTTGAAATGGGCAACTAGCTTCAACTTTCTGAATAACTGACCGATTATTTGACAATTCAAAGGGTAAATGGTTTAATTGATATAGATGCTTTTTTATTTTGAATTTAATAATTTGTACTTTGACAGTGTCGCCACGTTTGACAGTGTTTGTGTGTTGTGGTGGATATTATAATTCGGTAAGTATTAAAATAATACATACAAAAAAAAAACAAATAAATCACGACAGTAGATACTATAGGTACCTTCTTAAAACTCGGACAAAATATACGAAGTTTTAGTGAAAGTAAAAGTGAAGGAGGTTTCTGAGTGACTGAAAGAGTCGAGCGATATGCTGGTGACGTTGATTGAGATTGTATGAACGTGGTCGAAGCTAAAGGACAATAATATAACGCATGTAAGAATCGTATCAGTTGGCGTTCTGTATTTTCTGCCATGGATTTTTCTGCGATGAATTTTTTTGCCATGAATTTATCGCCATGGCAAAGGCCGTCTGTACCAATATAAACTCATTATGTGGGTACAGACGCCAGCACATCCAGCTACTATAATCTATCAAATTTCTTTAATAGATTTTCAACTTTATCGCTAAAGCATTAGGTTCAAGGTTGATTGGGAAAATTTGACAGTTTCGGGTAGCTTGATGTCAGCACATCAAGCTACCCGAAACTGTCAAATGTCAAGTTTATGTACAGACGCCAGCGCGTCTGTACATAAACTAATGTAAATATGTAAACTCCTATTTACGTATTTAAAATATGAGGAAAGAGATAAACTTTCGGGAAAATGCTCACCCGGGCGGAAAGATCTGGCGCACCCCTTATACAAGACATCTTCAATTCAAAAACTACCCTCGAAAAACGAAAATAATTTGACTCCAACTCGAAACGCATTTCTCGAAAGGGTCCCAAACTCGGGTCGAACGCAACAGATAACGACGAAGAGGGACCCCTTATCTATTTCATTTTCCAAAAACCGTTGACCAAACATAAATAAAGGTTGAAACGGGTTCCCTTCTTGGATTACAAGATCTAGATAGGACTTGAGAGATAAATTGACGCCTCATTTTAGATTACTGGCAATTTATTGTTGGAGATTGTTTTAATGTTGTTGTATATTGTATTGGATTGAGTTTGTTTTAATAATAATAATAATAACCCTAACCACTGGTAGCTTGGACCCTGCTCCCGACATCGGTGGATCACTATCTTTTCATATTTTTAAATGTTTTTTTTTTTTTATAAATAAATATGTTAATTCAATTTAAACATTACACACAAAAACATAAGGACAAGAACAACACGTAAGCCGTCATGTTTTTTTTATACTAATATTTAAAAATGTACTAAAATAAGACAACTAAATAAATAAACGACATAATAATAAGAAATTTATTGCAGACGAAGTCCATATACTGTTAGTATCACAAAAAACCTTAATAAAACTATTGTTAGTACATACAAATCCACAGAAAAAATCAAAATCACAAAGTGGCACCGCCCAGGAGTGCCAGTTTTAGGTTCTTTGGATTGAAATAAAGACAAGAAGAAATAAAACTAGAAATGGCCTTTCTTAGTGGCCTCTATTAGTAGTCGATAAACCTACTGAGATAAGGCTACGAAACAGTAGAAGCAAGTTTATTATCTTTCTTTCCGAAATGCCTTCAAATTGTAATTCAACTTTTTTTTCTGTTCTAGGGTGGACTAAATAGTCATATTGCAATACCAGTGACAAATGGGTTGCCATCCTAGAGACTAGGCTAGAATGCCTCATCTGCCTGTACCATTCAAGTAGAAACACAGCAACACTGCCGCTAAAAATTATATTAATTACAAACCTGTCAACTTACTTCCTATCCAGTTATTCCAAATCGAAGTATCATCCAACCAAGATTGATAACTCTACTCAAATTCCCGCTGGGCGCGATTTGCGCTTAGCACACTTCAATTTTTTATCTAATTTCCTTTTTATACACTCAAAATGAACCCTTAAATCTCACACATTAAAGTTCACAATCGCATGTTCAAAGCAATGGTCATGCGTGCTTAAGGGTAGTATCGGGGAAATTGGACCCATTTTAAAAGATTGATGGGACATTTATTTCTTCGGAACTATTTGCGATTTCAGATATTATTTTTATCGCCTTGTAAGGGTATTAGGTTCGTTGGTAAGACTAATTTTGGGTTATCTTTATGTTGCATCGAGGAAATAGAGAGAATTGCGTGGAAACACTTGTCTTATTGTGGCCATTTTTACCAACATTTTTTTTTAAATCTTTTTAGCCTGAAGACGTCCACAGGTGAACATAGCCTTCCCCCAAGCATCGCTACTTCGACCGGTTCTGTGCTTCACGCATCCAGATAATACCTGCGGCCTTCAAAAGGTAATTTTTTAAATATTTAATGATAAAACTATTTTCATTTACAAAAGTATGCCTGAATCATTTATTTTGCTTAGTCTGTTGTGTATACAGGAATAATAAAATATCTACTAGTTTTATACACACCACTTTATTCATAAATGTTACTTAAAGTTTTTTAAGATTAGCGACTGTTTAACCATACATTTTTGACGTTTAAACGTCACTTAACTTTAATCGTCGTTTATACATAAACCCCAAAAAGTCTCGGTACAGCCAGGAAAATTAATTGCTAAGCAAATTGACTACCAACTTAAATTGTCCGTATATTCAAATCACAACTTTAATTCTTTCACAGTTGTAAAAATGGCAAACACACACCATACGCAAAAGACACACACGGCAAATTGACGTAGGGTGTTTTGTTTAACATTTAATTTCCCTGCCTGTGCCTAGGCTATATGTTTAAGACTAGTTTCATTGAGGTCAATAAAAGACAGTTCCAAAAAGCCATTTTAGGCACCAATCTTCGCGGTCTTCACGTGATCTGACTAACATTTTGTCTGGAATTTAAAAGAGCCTGTGACCTCTGAGTTTGTTTCAGCCTTTCTTCTTAGAGTAGTCAGAAAGGACACGCCGACCTCATTTAGTTTTTAAAGTATGATTGGCATGTTAAAGTCTTTTAGTCCAGTCACTTAAGCAAAAAAAGGGGCTGAGCATTATGCGCACTCCGCCCTCTACCTCAAAAACGGTTAAGCGCGTGAAAAAATGCTTGAAACAAAATAAGTCGCAAATATGTTCTACAATTTTTATAATAGATATCAACATCCGTTTAGTCCACTCTCGGTCCCTCGACCCCCAATCAATAATGTTTCCACTGGACCCCTAAGTTACCCCTAGTTTATTCTCGACCCTTGGGGGTTGAGAGTGGATTTTCATACAAGAACAGGCATACCTTTTTTTTTTTTTTTTCTGATGGGAAATCATCATATGGCCCCTCCCGCTCTGGGTGGAGCGGAAGGGAGTGTCAGACTCTTACTGACTGAAACCCACCCATGTTCCTTCCTTCGCCCTTTATATTCCGGGGTAGCGGTAACCCTTTCGGACAATCCCGCTGACCCGGCAGGCTTCGGTCCTAAGGGGCCCCTCGAATTATGCTGACATCTCTTTGAGGCGCGCAACAGGCATACCTTCATTGGTGCTATTAGAAACCTAGATAATCGCGAGGAACCGATTTTTGTGACTTTTGATTTTAGACAGCTTACGACGCAGATACGAGATTTTATGAAACTTTTGAGACAACTCTTAGAACGCCAAAATGAAGGTGTATACGTAGATCTCTCATTCCGAGGTGAAACCCCTAATGTAACTGGACAAACCTGCTTACAGAAATAAAATAATTTATCATTTTACATTCTTTTATATTTTCTACCCAACCAATATGAAATCCAATACAATCTACTTCTAAGACACAGAGTTACGTTTGGAACTAATAAATCCCGCAAACAGTGGTGTGTGTCAGCTGCAAACTATGATTCCGGATCCGCAAGACAATTGAAGGTGTCCCAGTTACTCTATCTCTTCAGTTATGATTTTGGCACAAAGTACAAGATACTACGATATTTTATTTTATAGAGATATGAGGAACAGGATGTAAAAATCACTCATCCTCAACAGAACAGGGAGGATCCTCCGACCAGACGGGTGTTGTGTCTGATGGGCTACAGCCCGACGATTGATGTTGGGACGTTGTATATTTGCTGGTCGCGCGGCAAACTCTGCTTACGCGATGCAGGACTTTGCATGACGTCACTGTGACGTGTAGTTCGCATGTGGCAGTGTAGATGACACCCCATTTTTTGCTGTTTTTCAAGGGGCTCGTAACTCCTTAGCCACGAGCGAGTTGAAGACTGTGAGGCGGCAAATGTAAGGTAGGACGCCCTGAGGTTAGGTCGAGCGACAATCTTCATAGGGTGGCTGGTAGCAGCTAGATGAGAGTTGTCGAGAATCAAGCTAAACGGCGTGCGATTCAGGCCTATTTTCAGCAGCGGATTGCTATAGCCTGATGATAAAGAAAGAAAAGAAAGAAAGAAATTAGCACAGACTAAAAGGTACACAGTATAATATGGGCAAATCAGATAAAAATCAAATAAAAAGGGTGAAAAGTCAAGGAATGATGATGAAGGGCGAATCTAAAGGTCGAATTGACCATGTCTGGTAACCTTAAACCCGCTCGCCACTCGCCCCCTACACTCGCCTCTTACAATTACCCGGTGCAGTGAGAGGGGCGCAAGTGAGGTCTGATAACTGTGCACTCAAACTGAGCTCTGATTACATCTTACATGCACCGCTGTCTACACTTTAACTTAATTGAACTGTCGATACGAGGAGCTCGTGTTACTATGAATTAATTCAGGCTAAGTAGGAACAGTTACAAATACTAATATATAATATTCAATAGCAATTTTCTCGTGGAATAACCATTGAAAAAAGGAAGAAAGAAAAATGATTTATCCTGCTCAAGCAAGACTCACCTGAAGCCACCTCATCGACTCCTACGGTCGAACGATTAATAAAATTATTAATGTTGGTTTACTTTGACTTTTTCAAAAGTTCCTGATACAACCTGAAACTGTTCATATCATGAAATTCAGGGGTATTGATAATGGTGGGTAGTACCTAGTCATAACAGGCGCGTGATATCGCAAATATCAACTAGAGTAACAGAAAGCAACGACGTAGCAGTGTAGAGAGAGTATGAGAGAATTGCCCATCATAGTGACGTCACTCAGTCGTGAGGATCATGATCAGTTTCGTAAGAGTATACCATCATCTATGGTTCGAACATTTTTACACACTGATACAGTTTTTCCATCAAGAATTTCGTGGTTCCGGAGTCTGGTTTTGGGCCCGGCTGGTGGCGGTAGGCTCGCTACCCAAAACATAGGACTGAAACATAATTGGCGAACTGTGACTATAGTATTCTGTACACCTCTATTTAACTCTTTGGGGAATTAGGTTTAATGTAATGTCAATGAGTCAAGAACCGTCAGAAAGTGAATTTCTGTTTTACCTCTCATTTCTAATTTTTGCAAACAGCATGTAAAATTAGTACGTGTATTTAACGCAACATGACTGCAAAGTTTTTCCTTTAATCTCAAACAGAATGAAACAAACACACAATACAAAGTTCTATCTGCAAAACCATTTGACGATGCCAGAACAACTGCAGTTAATGCAGCAAATAAAAAAAGGCAGACAGACGGCTGTGCCTTTTATTTGTTAAGTAAAACAATGGGTTTTAGCAAAACAAGCAAATTCTCACTAAATTCACTTCATTAAAACAACGAATAACAGTTTGTTGCGAAATAACGATAAGCTTCGTTGCTGTTTCACAGGAAAGCGTGTTTTGGAAGGTGGGTTTGGAAAGCGTTGAGGTCGTATAGATTTATGACATAACGAGTAGGTAAAGGAAAAAGGAAAAGTGACTTGTTCTACAATTCAGCTTTCTTTATGAAAATGTTGGTCAAGCAGAATTTTATAAATTGAAAGAGATTATTACATTATTTTATCGATTTATTTATATAATACTTCAAGCACAGAAATGTACAGAGGCTGACTTAATGCCTTAGGCATCTTCTACCAGTCAACTTTTGGGTGTGCAGAGACAAATAGTGGTAGTTGCAATTACGAAAAATTAAGGAATAAATATTTATCAAATTCATATATAAAATATTTTATTATACATAAACCTACATGGACCCTTATGAAATGCCAGAAACTAGCTCCACGGTTTCAATTGATGAGGTAAACTGGTGATTACTATCACGCATTACTTATCATCACTATTACCCACTCTAAATATCTACGAGAGACTTCCAAGCAGATGCTATGTGTAATTTGCTGAAACTTCCAACTTTTTTGACATCGTGATTTTGAAACTAACTAAACCAGCGCTGGAGCTCTGTCTCCCATAGGGGCATTATGCTGAGCGATGGCCGTTTTGCGCTGATGCGCCTGTTTTCCCCCAACTTGTGTTTGTTCTTTTTCTGCGTCATGTTTACCGCAAATAAAAGTATTTTCTCACTCGTTTTCTTTCTTTCTAACTCTATACGCCTTCTCAGCGTGGCCTCATTTCCCACCATCGTTCATAAATACTCAGCCGGAAGCTCAGCGCCTGTCGGAACTCCAGTCAAGACGGTATCGCTCTAACGGGAACTAAGTTTAAACTCGCGATTAACGTGAAAATTGATTTATAGTTCATTATTGAGCGAGTTACGTGGCGCTTGTAACCCCTTGTTATAGCGCCGGAATAATGTAGGGTTTACCGCGGCATTGTTTAATGTTGTTATTCAATATTGCTGGTTCCTCTTCTCTTGAACAAAATAGATAAAAGTACGGTTATTGCTATTTTTCAGGGGTTTTCTGAATCCATACCAACCCGCACTGGACGCGTGATAGATTACAGCCGATTCCCTCTCGAAGAAAGGAGGCCTGTGTCCCAGCAGTGGGAACTTTTTAGACATAAAACATATGATCGTTGTAAAACATATGATCTTAAATGGATTGAAATAAATGATTTTTGAATTATTTTTTTTAGACTGTTTTCAAGTATGTTATAGGTACCAATATTATAAACTCAAAATTAACTCTGTCTGTATGTTGCCTTTTTCCCCCTAAACTTCTAAACGGATTTCGATAAAATATGACAAGGAGATGATTACAGCCCACTCCTTCTCGAAGAGAGGAGGCCTGTGTCCCAGCAGTGGGAATATTATAGACTGATTATGTTATACCAATATTATAAACTCGAAATTAACTCTGTCTGTATGTTACCCTTTTCTGCCTAAACTACTAAACGGATTTTGATAAAACTTGGCAAGGAGATAGATGGCATCCTGGGGAAGGACATGGGCATACTTTTTGTCTCGGTAGCACTTGCACGACATCTACGCAGGCGAAGCCGCAGGCAGAAGCTAGTACAAGAGTAACTACAAAAATAGTACAATAGTACTTTATTTAATAACCAGATATTGTTCTCATGGCCCTGCCAACGTGTAGGTATATTTTGTTGTAATAAAGACTTTTCCACGCCTCTAGTTTCTTATTTAAATGAAAAATGTTTTGTAATATCCTGTAGGTAGACATGACATTGATGAGAGAATCTTCTAGACACAGCAGTATTATGCCGTTTGCTTTAATATACAGAGGCCAAATAGTTCAGTCCAAATAGTTTTATAATTTTTTTTTTTTGGAAAGGAAACTACAAATTTGCGATTTTCGGATTTTTCGTTTACTTGTGCTTCATGACATTGCTTCTTTTCAAATTTCATGATTCTAGACCAACGGAAAATTATACCGTATAGGTTTTTATTTCGGAACATAAACGTCCGTATCTTTTGATTGCGTTGACTTATAAGTTTGTTTTTTTACTGTTTCAAGAAACTGCAGTTTTGAGTATTTGATATTAATTTCAACTTGATAACTCGACGCGTTCCTAAGAAAAAGGGTATTGACTGACGGACAGATAGATGGACAACGAAGTGATCTTATAAGGGTTTCGTTTTTCCTTTTGTGGTAGGGAACCCTAAAAATTATCAGGTACCCCTGTAGCGGTATCTACAACGCCACATGCGAACAACGTGTCATAATGACGTCACGCAAATCCTGCATCTCGCAAGCTGAGTTTACCGCGCAATTAGCATAGATACAATTTCTCAACATCAATCGTTGGGCAATTGCCCGCCAGACACAACACCCGTCTGGTCGGAGGATCCTCCCTTTCCTATGGAGGATGAGTGAATTTTACACCCTGTTCCTCATACCTCCAAACTCCTAAGGGATTTTTTTATTATTCTTATTAGCCGTTAGTGTCTCACTGCTGGGCAAAGGCCTCCCTACTCTCCTTCCACCTCTCACTGTCCAGAGCTGCCAAGGCCCAATCTTTATTAAAGGAGTTCAGCTCACCCCGCCATCTCCGTCTGGGCGCGATGTCGTTTGCCATTAAGCGGTACCCACAGTGTCGTAAGTTTGGCTCATTGATCTACTTGATTATTTTTATTATAAACCAAAGGTGGTTAGTTGAATTAGTCACCAACAGCGTTATAAGCAGTTAAAACATTTGGACCACTAGAATTTTGAATCATAATGTGGTGTGTCTCAGCTGAAGTGGAAACATGTCAAGTAACTTTTGAGGGTCACTGTACGTCATTACGATTAGCAATGGATGTTGTTAAATTGACACAATTAATGGTCATCTTCTTTGCGTTTCGATGGCAATAATAATAAAAATTACCATAGTTTTTTAAATTTGTTTGACCCAAAATTCAGCACCGCGGATACCATTCGCTGACGCGGGTATTAGGTCCTCACGTGTGCAGGTGACAGGGCATGCAATCAATACGCAATTGTATGCAATTGTCCTAGTGTGCTATGAAACGAGGGATTTGGTCACACTTCAAAGTGCTAAATCAGTTTCTATTCAAATAAATCCATTCTAATCCCAACTCCCACATACAATGCCCTAAATGAACGCAGTACAAATGTGCCGACGGTTCTATGTGTGTCAATGGACACAGCGTTCCCCTTTCTGACCGATTCGACGTTTCTGTTAATTCGGCGCACAGAATATTACAGAAGGTCGACTCAGCGAGCGAAAATAGCTGCACGCACACAGAGACGCGCACGTTCGGCGATATCAGCCTAATGCCAGTCGCGCACACTCGTTGTACATGTAAACCTGAAAAGATAGCTTCGGTAATATTCGTGTTTCCGAATTAGACGTGCACCGTCGACCGTGGCACCACAGAGTAACCCCCATATAGGCAAAGTTTTTATGTTTTGTACTGCCACGCTTTATAATAATGTACCTATGCAAAAACTTTCAAAATTTTGACTAACAGATGGTTAAGTGCGGCCAAAGTAGGCTACCCGAGCCTACTCTGGTCGCACTTCGCCATCTGTCAGTTTATAATGTATTTATTTTATTTTTTTAATTAGAGGTTTATTAATTATTATTATTTTATTTATTTCATTGTAATACAAAATAGGCAAGTACCTCCACATTTGTAACAGATCTAAATTAGATCTCATCATCGCTTGTTCGTATTTCCGAGGATAAACGACGATTGCCGAAGCGCATACCTTTGCTGGGAGGCCTGTACGTGAATCGTGCCGATGCGTGCATTTTAGCTCGTTGTATAAAGCTGGCCTCCTGTATTATTCTGTGTTCGACGTGTTAGTAGTGTACAGACAAGACCTATGCTCTGTTGCGAACGTTCCTGATTGCTGATTGTAATGGATAACGATCGCCGCAATAGCGCGGAGAGCACAGTTTAGGTTTCTGTTAGAGATTTGATAGTTTGAACCGTTTTGACCTATTGTAAATATTTGAAAAGCAAAAGGTGTAGTTGTCATTCAAACCCGATAAAAAAACCTCGTAAAATAGAATCAAATTGTTCTCTAACGTAGTAAGAAATTTAAAATTTATATCAAGTGTTTTGTGCAGTCTGATTCTGTTTTAGAAAAGTCGTAAAAAGTCGCGCGTAAATACCCTAGGTAAAGTGAAAGATAAATCAATCCTCCTTCCGCAGGTCTGCTGGAAGACATTTCTTAAGAAATAAGCAGTACCTTTGATCTCAATACTTACATATGTCGTATCTACATAAATAATAAAATAAATAAATCAGCCTGTTTTGTCCCACCGCAGGTTTAATGCCTCCCATTCCTGTTTCCACTCAGCTCGATCCTGCGCCAACATGGACTAATCCCGCATATAGGCGTCCAGTTCGTCCCGTCTTCCTGGGTCTTCCGCGTTATAGTTGGACGTTTTCAGGGACCCATGTTGTTAGGCAAAGATCATCTAAAATTTTACACCACTTCACTACTCATTGCATACACATTTTGTATAGAAAATTTAGTGGAGGGTGTGCAATTTTAAATAAGACGATCTCAACGCACTACGTTGATGCACATAATCCGATCCAGTCTGTCCTTGCTGCCCTCCCCCAGCGACGCCCTAAGCCGAGGTCGGTACCCCACAGGGGGTGGCATTGGCATATAGTATCGAAACGCCGCCTAGGTAGTTTCATTTCAACAAAAAAAACATCATCTGCAGTGGAATTCACCTAGGCTTCACCTTTAGCATGTCCTGGAAGAAATAAAAATATGGTTCCCCTCCAATAGCCTTTGCGGTAACTATTGGTTTGATTTCTTCAATTCTTCATTTTGGCATCCACTTCAGTCGCTTGATGGATGCATTTCAGTCACCTCTGTTACCCTTCCCTATGTCGAAAGACCCGATAATGAATTGCCAACACAACTTAGAACTTACCTAATATCGGCAGGGCTGCCTCACAAACGAATACCTACTTACGCGAAAACACAACCCATGAATCCACCCTAAGCTTAACGTGTGCGACGATCATGAAGCTTTCTAGCTTAGTTTTGTGAGCCCTAGCTGAAGACCTTAATTTATTGAGGCATCCACAGGCGAGCCCGGTTAAGCAGACGACAACCTCCTAGGTTGAACTGAGAGAGGCAAATAAAAAAAAAAAAATTTGATGCACTTTGATATCAAGAGCGCTACTCGAAATGCCAAACGCGCCGACGCACGCGGAACGCAATCTGGACAGATTCTTTAAAAAATTAATACTCAATATTATTGCTGAAAAACCAGTAGGAACATTAAATCATTATTAACACCGAAACGTGAACCCCGCCCACAGTGCATAACGAAATAACCAACACTGTTTTCAGTATCCGATACCTACCAAACAAACATAAAAAATACCTTCATCCAAAAATCACTCTTAATAATAAAAGCCGGGTTTCATTAGCGGAATCACATTACGTTCGCAAACGTACTGGTTCCGGGCGAAATATAAAATAAAAATATAAACTGGTCAAGTGTGTTTCGGATCACGCACTTTGAAGGATTCCGTAGTCAGGATGAATACATTTACGCATGCAACATATTGATATTATTGACTGAAATAAATTTGTATTTAAATTGTCAAAAAAACATGAAAAATAAAGTCATTTCTGCGGTAGCTTTAATCAGAAATATTCCATATCTCAAAAACTATTTAAATCGCAAAGTCACTTAAAAACATCATATTTTTTAAATTGCGGGTTCCAACAGTACCCCACCATGCCCATGTGCTTTGAAGTTTCTTTTCTCATCCCTCGGTTAAATATATGTGGAGTTTGGTTTTTCATAATTTCAGTAAACCATTGTTGAGCGGTGCACAGAATACCTCACAATATCTAAACCAATTTGCATCGATAGAGTGCCAATAATCTCCAAGTGAAATGGCTATTTGAATTTCGGACGGACAAGCAGACGGACAGACGGACGGTCGGACAGACGGTT
Organism: Apamea monoglypha; assembly: GCA_911387795.2. NCBI lineage: Eukaryota > Metazoa > Arthropoda > Insecta > Lepidoptera > Noctuidae > Apamea > Apamea monoglypha. The sequence continues at coordinate 3,112,507 of OU426922.1, forward strand.
GGACAGACGGACAACCAGTCATGACGAAATTATCAGGGTTTCATTATTGCAATTTCGCTTCGGAACCCTAAAAAGGCCAACAATGGTAGTACGAACGCGTGGAAAACAAAGCTGGCACAATCAGGATCAAGGCTTATTTACCGAGTCTGTCCTAATTGATACAGGGTGGGTCGGGATGCGCCAGCAAGGATGGAGGGTGTGGCCGTTAGGACGGCGGGTGATTGATGACTTATAGAGGTGCAAGCGAGGTTCGTATTTGGCTATTCGCCTTTTTTTTGGACGAACGAATCTTAGTTGACGGATTATGGATGACGGATAGAGTTTATATGTGTGTGAGTTCTCGGAGCAATTTATATGGAAATTGAAAATGTTTTTTTTATATATTTATTTAAACTTTTCGCAGAAAAAGATACAAAGGCGGACTTAATGCCTTAGTCATTCTCTACCAGTCAACCAAGAGTGGTGAAGACTAATCTCTTCATCACCCTTGGTTGACTGGTAGAGAATGAATGGCTGATGCTTTTGTTGAGAGGAACAATGATACAAAAAAAAAAACTACTAAAAATATAAACAAATACATATTTTATTTTATTATTCAACAAGCATTGATTATTTCAAAAATTTATGAGAAATGTATGTATAAAAGGCTAATTGATTTTTGCAATAAATTCAAAATAATAAGTACTGAACAGTTTGGATTTCAAAAAAAGAAATCTACATCATTAGCCATTTACTCTCTTATGAAGGCAGTACTCTCAAATATTAATAGTAATCATCTTACTACTGGACTTTTTTTTTATTTATCAAAAGCCTTCGATTTTGTGTCACACAGCATATTGTTGGATAAACTAGAGACTATTGGGATTAGAGGACCTGCACTCGAATGGATATCATCCTATTTAGGCAATAGACAGCAACGTGTCATTATTAGTAAAATAAACAGTAATAGAGATATGATACCGTACTCATCAGAATATAAGCAAAATAAATATGGCGTTCCGCAAGGAAGCGTGCTTGGTCCAATATTATTTCTTTTATATATTAATGACATCATAAAAATAACCAATTATAAATGCATATTATTTGCCGACGATATATCAATCATAGTGACATCAGATAAAAAGAAAAACAAGACTGACCATGAGTTTGACATAAATAATACAATAGACAAATTACTGCTTTGGCTTGACATGAATAATTTAAAAATAAATTTAGATAAATCTGTTTTCATCCAATTCAATCAATCAAATAACAATAAAAACAATATAAAACTTAATATAAATAAAATCCAAGAGGTAACCCATACAAGGTTTTTAGGCGTAATAATAGACAAAGATATTAACTGGAAAGAACATGTAGATAATGTAAGCACTCGAATCAATAAATTTGCGTACGCACTGAAACAAGTTAAAAACATAACTAACATAAAAACTGCAATTATGTCATATTACGTCTATGTTGAGTCGATACTGCGATATGGTCTCGTAATGTGGGGTAACAGTACCAATATGGATAGAGCATTTATCGCACAAAAAAAGTGCATCAGAGCAATAAGTGGTCTTCAACCTGATGACTCATGTAGACCAATGTTCAAGAGGTTTGGTCTGCTACCTCTACCGTGTCTGTATATATATGAGGTATGCGTATTTGTAGTTAACAACAAACATTTATTTAAATCAGCAAATGATGTAAATCCCAGAAACAGACGAGATCCTCATAAACTGGTATTAAGTGATTTGCCAAGACTTGCCAAATACAACAAAAACTGCCTAGCAATGTGCGTACGTACTTATAACAAAATACCAAGTCGCTTTAAAATATTGAACACTAGGAAATTTAAGATAGAATTACACAAGTGGCTTAATGAATGTAATTTTTACAGTTTAAAAGATTTTATGGATGTGAGATGTTGATTCCTTTTGTCAAAATGGAATTTTTTTGCATGCTATGTTATATCTAAGCGAAACATGTTGAGCTACTGTAATAATACTAACATCAATGTATACCATGTTTTACGCAAATAAATGATTTACTTTACTTTACTTTACCATTTGTTTTCACATTATGTTGGTGGTTTTAAAAAGGTTGCGTTTCGATATTTTTTTAGACACACATAATAACATAACATTACGCCTGCAATCCCCAAACGGTTAGGCAGAGATGTATCTATAAAATAAATAACATAATCAGCCTTTAATGTTCCCACTGCTGGGACACAGGCCTCTTCTCGGTGAGAGGGAGTGGGCCATAATCCACCACGCGGGCCCAGTGCGACCACAATTCGCCACACAGATATATTAAAAGCACATAACACAACGCCACGCCACACGCCTTGTTTCCCCAAACGGTTAGGCAAAGAGGTATCTACAGGAAAAATTTGTTCTTAGGTTATCAAAACAAAATCTGCTGTTATAAATCGTAATGAGGTGAGTCACAGCAGAAGTGGAAAAATGTCAACTAAATTTCGGAGGCACTGTATACATATAACTTTTGTTCAGTATCTTTCTGAGCTTTGGAAAAGTGTTGCCTTCTGCAGCGAGCCTTTTAATTGACAGTGACGTGGGTACAGTATCCAGACGTTAATAATTATTAAGAATTTCGAAACGGACTGTCATTCTTTTTCTTCTTCTTCTTCTTCGTGTCGCACGACTGTATTTCAAATGCTGTTTTCGGACTGTTATTAATGTCACCAGTTAATTTTTTTAACAATATTATATTAATTGAAAAGTGCAATGTATGGAACAACAATAATTTTTTTTTTATAACCTTCTAGCAGCGCCCCTTGGTTTCACCCGCATAAACTTCGTTCCCGTGGGATTAGCGGGATTAAAAGTATCCTATATGTTAATCCTGGTTATAAACTATCTATGTGCCAAATTTTATCCAAATCCGTTTCGTAGTTTTTGCGCGTGAAAGAGTAACAAACATCCATCCACCCATCCTCATAAACTTTTGCGTTTATAATATTAGTTGGATTTTGATGCTAGCGGGTCTAAAATCATATGCTGAAATTATGTTTACAGTTGGCGCACTGGCATATTTTTTTCCTGTATAGTACACCATAATTTCGCTAGTTGTCATCTGCCAGTGTCGCGGGCACACTAAGGATTAATTTGTACTGTCAATGTCTAAATTGTCAAATAATGTGTGTTGTCTTTGGTCCCTAGCCCTGATGCATGCCCTGATGTCAAGCAATGGACAAAATTGTCATCATTTTATATGCGCATAGTTGAGTACGAGGCTTTTGACTAAGTTGTATGTTAATTTTATGAGTTTTCTTATTTGTAATGTGCGTTTTGTTTGTGCAGAATAAACAATTTTTCTTTCTTTCTTTTATTTCTTAGTTATGTTTAGGTAAGTCCTATCATAAAAGGGGGCAAACATATTGCCATCAATCGGGCTTCAATCCAGATTACGGGCTGCTACTCTACTGTAAATTGTACATAAATCAATACCAGGTTTTTAGACTTGGCACAGCGGTCCTGGACATAAAATCAAGCAGCCATTACACATTTCCTTCACGAAAACCAACGTCAAATGTAGATAATTTATCGCCTCCTATATGGCTCCACGATAGTATTACAGTTCGTTACTTCATATCATATCTATATCACTGTTTCCTACACGTGACGCGTATTCGATCTGACAGTTGACTGTTGTTTGTGCTTCCTACAAACAAAACCCACCAAACTAAAACCTATTTTAAAGTGCGAAGGGTAGAGTCGAAAATCCAATGTTGTTTTTCAAAGGAATTTTTCGAGAGAATCGGTGTGAATTATTGCTCTGAATATGTTGGTTTGAAATGAGACGTGTGACGTCACGGTGTACAGATTTTCGAAGTATTCATAGTGGAAGGAAAGGGAATATTTTGTTACAGATTCTCGTATGAAATTTGTGATAGTGATACTTTATACTCAACCCCTACAAATAACCAACCCTACAGTATATACATATAGGGTGACTGGTAATTAGTGACCGATACTAAAACACATGATTATACTCATCATAATAAATGACGCACCACGGCGTAATACACTAACAGTAGGAATGACTTTCATGTTGACAGTTCAACAACATTCATTGCGTTATTTACGTTGTTGAGCAGACAAATTTTTCGAAGATATAAAGCAATTGATTAGCAATATTCTTCAAAATAATTCAAGATTTCAGTGATTGATAGTGTAATAAGCAATCAGTGCTGTTTGCTTCGCAAATTGACTGTCAACTTAGATTGACCGATGATGAAAATTTTCATAAAAAGTAATTAACGAACTTTTGGTGAGTAATATTTTATTTTACCTGTAAAGAGATTCGAACCTCTTTAATATTAAAATTGTAAAACCGTATACGTAATTTATTTTTTTCTTATTTCCTCTGGGCATTATTTGTTTGCATGCGATTTTTTCCAACGACTTTAATTAATGAAGCATATTTGAACGGATCCATACTTCACTGACTTACGCGCCGTGCATTCTGGACACACAGCATTTTTAAATTTTCCATTTCCTACTAATATTATAAACGCGAATGTTTGTGAGGATGGATGGATGGATGTATGTTACTGTTTCACGTCAAAACGACTGCACGGATTTGCATGAAATTTGGCACATAGATAGTGTATAACCAGAATTCCCACGGGATCGAAACTTATATGGTATGGTGTGGTTATTATTATTATCTCCTTTATTTCATTTAAATACCTACAAATTACATTTTCAAATATTTTTATAAACAAAAAGATAAAAAAACATTTAGAAAAATAAAAAATAGTAGCCCACCGGTATCGGGAACAGGGTCCAAGCTACCGGAGGTCAGGGCCCTAGAGAGAGGAACTTTCTGACAATGCGAGCCATGTCCAGAAGTACCGCTTTCTGAATCAAGCCCTTGATCCAGCTGCCCAACGAGAGCCTCCTCAGGTGTTGGTCGAGGCTCTTGGCTATTAACCCATTGGCTGTCACGACTATCGGCACAATGATTGCTGATTCCACATGCCACATGTCGACAACCTTATTATTATTGACGGCACGGTTGGCGCAGTGGTTAAGCGATTGACTGCTGCGCTGCGTGTCGCGGGTTCGATTCCCGCACGGAACAAATATTTGTATGACCTACATGTATTTGTTCCGAGTCTGGGTGTTTTTCTATCTATAATATGTATGTATTTACAAAAAAAAAAAAAATGTGTATAAGTAGTTTATCAGCCATCTTGTTACCATAACACAAGCATTAGGTTGCTTAGCTTGGGACAAATGGTGCTGTGTGAAATGTCCAGGGATTTATTTATTATTATTTATTATTATTTATTATTATTAATGGTGAAACCGCGGGGCGCTGCTGGTATTTAAATAAATCAGTGTTTAATGAAAATTCATGGCGGTTGGTCTAGTCTTGTTTCAACATCCCAATTTACATTTTCCCCGCTATCATATCAGAGTAGGGATCCGCAACATTTATCTTCGGTCCTTCAGTTCGAATCAATCAATCAATCTATTCAGCCTATCGCAGTGCACTGCCGGATATAAGCCTCTCCCAGGCTGCGCCACAACGTTCTGTCCTCAACCTTCCGCATCCAGTCTGTCCCAGCCACCTTCTTATGGTCGTCGTCGGTCCATATAGCAGGGGGGTGTCCCACACTACGCTGGTACGGTTCGATCGGATGTATTCGTAATATTGTAGTTATTCGATAGAGAGAGAGTAGATATCAATAACAATGTACTTATTATCAGTCTCTTGTTTTTACCCGACTGCGCGACAACTAAGACATGCGTATTTATGTATGTTTGCATGTAGGATTCTTTTTCCACTCTGTAACACGGTTAGTCGTTTACTTAGTAGCAAGCCCAATCTTGTATCATAAATTAGGTGTCGGTCACACAATCCATCGACCGTTTTATCGTTTTTAGGGTTCCATACCCAAAGGGTGCCAACGGAACCCCTATTACTAAGCCTCCGCTGCGCCTCTGTCTGTCTGTTAGCGAGCTATATCTTATGAACCGTAATAGGTGGAGAGTTGAAATTTTCACGGAGTGTGTATTTCTATTTAATTGCGGTTGTAACAATACTATAATAAGAATAAAATTAAAAGGAGTTTCCATACAAGAAAGCGTGATTTTTCCGGCGTGATTTGCCGATTTTTGGCGTGCCTTGTACGGATCCCTTCGTATGCGAGTCCAACTCGTACTTGGCCGGTTGTTTATTTGCAGTCAGTAGCATGGTCAGTCGTTTACTTAGTAGCACGCCCTTTCTTATATATTATATTATATTATATTATATTATATTATATTATATTATATTATATTATATTATATTATATTATATTATATTATATTATATTATATTATATTATATTATATTATATTATATTATATTATATTATATTATATTATATTATATTACGTATCTTTCACACAATTCTTCCATCATTGTATCGTTATTTTTGTGTCTTCTACATGCAAAGCAGGGTGGTAATGCATGTTTTGAATTATCTAAGAAACAACCAGAAATACAAAGAAAAACATCATAACATCGATTTATTTTCTTCTGTACCAAAATCAAGAGTTTGAAACAAACAGTTGTCAATACATTCAATGTTCGTTTTAAACCTCCTAAACCCATAAGGGACGGACAGCGAAAAAAAGCCAATGAAATAGCAAAAGACCAAAGTTGCCAGATTGGAGGTTTTTTCCACAACGTTGGGCGAATTTTGAGTCGTCGGGGATTTACTGGAGCAAATTATTTTGAAAATGATTTTGTTAAATTGGATTCTGTTTTGATCATATTATTCTTGCCTGAGAAACCAGCAGCAAGTTCATCATACTCCCTTAGATGTCACTGCTTGTGGTAGCGTCGCGGGTCGGGTTAGCTCCTTCCCTCGAATATGGCGACGGGGGTAATGGCTGATCTTTGGGTCATGCTCGTGAACGGGTGACCGTGGTTTTGATATCGGTATTAGTAATTAACTGTTTATTTATTTTACTTCAATGGCCCTAGTTTAGCGTTTGTGATTTCGAGTGACAGCTATGTGAACATAACGCAGCATTGCATAAATATGTAAGTTGTCATGCCCTTTATGCCTGAAGGCTTTTATGTAGGTTTTAATTTCATTTTAGTTAATATTTTTAGTTTTTTTTTTTTTGTTTTGCTTGTGTGTAGTTTTTTTTTTTAAGTGGCTAAATAATAACAGCCGCACAGTTAAGGTTAAGCTACGCTTGCCGGGGTTGGTCTGTGAATGGGTTAAGCACGAAAAGCACGTTATGCCGTTGGCCCCGGCTGGCATTCGTGGATCTTTGACAGTCGTTAAAAGTAGTCAAAAGCCCGAAAACCTGACAACCAATCTTATCGAAGGATATTGTTATTACCCAGTTACTAGGTTCTGGAGGTAAGATAGGCAGTCGCTCCATGTAAAATACTAGTATTAAGCTGCATCCGGTTAGACTGGAAGCCGACCCCAACCTAATTGTGAAAAGGCTAGGCAGATGATGATGCTTGTGTGCAGTTTTTATTACATTTATTGGTATATTGGCGTGGCTATCTAACATATGGCAAATAGTTTAATTTAATGTTCTGTGTCCCGTAATGTTAATTACTATGCATACCTACTATTGTACAGAAGCAAGTTTTTCTAACTGAACAGACAGCTGTGCTGTTGGGGAGTTTGTAGCGCTACTTCTTCTTCCAAGCAAAGGCACTAGGAAGTGGTGAAGGGCGAGGGTTTTAGGAGACAGACTTACGTAGTTTTGACGTTCGAAAAGATTCTCAGCCTAATTTGAATAAATGACTTTTGATTTTGGATTTTGGGTTCAGTTAAATTATAAGTTGAACTGATACTAGCTTCAGTTCGCGACTTTGTCCGCGCCAATGCAATAACACCATAAACATATCCTATGCCAGTCTACGCCTTTCTATCAGGATTTCTGTAATCGGAACAGTACTGCCACAGATTACCTTTTTTAATCAAACGAACCTTTTACCTTTTCAATGAAACCAAATATGGCAAAAAAAATTTTTTTGGTAAACAGAATACAAACATTTTTCACTGAATAATTGAATTTTAATAAAATACTGCTCTTTTTTAAATGGAAATGTTTTATGAATCTGTTACCTTTAGGTGTTTATTCATCTCCTTCCGGCTCAACGTTGGCGGCAGCCGGAAGTGGTCAAAGATAAACGTTTCATTTCATTTTCGTACATTAGTGTAAGCCCCACATTTTTGTGTTGAGCTCCATAATAAAATATTGTAATTTGTGCAAGGGTAATTAGATGCCGAAGATGCCAGGCATTGAGTTGAACCCCGAAGCAGCCCGCGATGTATCGCAGTGAGGCATCCTTCGGCATGTACGTGCGTATCTATTAGCATGTATTTGTTTTTCATGGAGGTCATAACGAGGTAGCGAGCTAAACCGCGATCGCGAGGTTTCGCAGTAAGGCATCTTCGGTATCTAGTTACCATACGTCTATACATAATTGCTTGTCTTTTATTTATATAATTCTATTTTAATTACTAAACAATGTGCTATTCTAGAATACAATGTTCCAGAATCTGTCTCATAATAAAAAAAAAGTAAGAGGATTATTGAACATGTTACAGGCATATTATATACAGGCTGGCAGCGATTTCGACGCGCAAACTGATATCATGAATCCAGCACACGATTCTTGTCCCCTAGAGTAGAAATAATACGTCCGTTATAAAAAAATATGCTGTTTCATAGAAAAAGCAATACTTAGGGTCAGTTCACACCGAGACGCGACGCGACGCGACGATACTGGAAGAGGCCAGTGATTTCGCGCTTCGCCGCGAGACGCATCGCAACGTCGCGAGGCGCAGCGCTGCACGGCGCAACGTATTCAGAACTCTCACAATGCAATGTGTACCTTTTCGTGTAGAAAATAAAGTATATTTTGAGTCACTCTTTTAAAGCGTGCGCGCAGCGTAGCGTCGCGTCGCGTCTCGGTGTGAACTGAACTTTTTTTTTTTTTTTTTTTTTCTGGTGAGAAATCATCAAATGACCCCTCCCGCTCTGGGTGGAGCGGAAGGGAGTGTCAGACTCTTACTGACTAAAACCCACCCATGTTCCTTCCTTCGCCCTTTATGTTCCGGGGTAGCGGTAACCCTTTCGGACAATCCCGCTGAGTGAACTGACCCTTACGCGGTCAAAATTTAGGGAACTGCTATTTTTTTTTTTAATAACCGACGAATACTTTTCACGTTGTGGGGTTCAGAATCATGTACTGAATCCAAGGTAACAGGTTGCGCGTCGATGTCCCCTGCCTCACTTATATTTTCCTTATTGGTTAGAATTTTTAATTACTTAACATAGGTACCTAGTATTGTACACAATCAATTTTCTAACTGAACAGACAGCTGTGCTGCTGGGGAGTTTGTTGCGCCACTTCTTCTTCCCAGCGATAGCACTAGGAAGTGGTGAAGGATGGGCGTTTTTGGGGGACTGTCTTTTGTAATATTGACGTTCGAAAAGTGCTGATTCTCAGGCTAATTTGAATAAATGACTTTTGATTTTGATTTTGATAATTCAGAAATTAAAATTTCTTGCGGGTTTCAAGTCTCCTCTTTGCTCATACAACAGCAATTATAATTGCATGCTGCACTGGTTGACGTCATCACGTAAACGCCGGCTGTCTCTGAAAACCAGCGCTGGGGCTCTGCCTCGTATAGGGTCTTAGCATTATGCTGAGCGATGACCGTTTTGCGTGAATGTCACGCATGTTTACCAGCAACTTGTATTTTTTTTTGTGTGTTTATGTTCTTTTTTATGCGTCATGTTTGCCGCAAATAAATGTATTTTCTGTCTTTCTTTCCTTTCAATTTTTGATTAATGTTAGGACATTTTTTGGTAATTTTTGTGTAACCAAAGAAAAGTTAAACCAACGCTTGTTTGCGTATCCGCATTCTATCGAAACAAAGCCTCATTCGTGGTACAGACGCCAGCACACCAAGCTACTACAATCTGTCAAATTTCTTTAATAGATTTTCAACTTTATCGCTAAAGCATTAAGGTTCAAGCTTGATTGGGAAAAATTGACAGTTTTAGGTAGCTTGACCTGCTGGCGTCTGTACAAAAACAGCACATAGAAAAGACCATAAAATTACTGCTCCACATATAAAATTGAAATAAAAACCTCACAGTAATAACAAATATAAGCGATAAGCAATAAAATAAATGAAACTTCCAATTTTTACGATTTACCGATATTCAATAGGATAAAATAATAACCGACGGGGTTCACTCGTAAAAAATAACATAAAAAACTGAAATTTCATTTTTTCTAATGTTCCTTTAGAAACGATTGGGGATTCTTAGAGGACTATAAAATGAAATTATTTTTTGGGATAAGTAAGTACCTATAATAATTTTTACATTATTTTATGGATGCAATAAAATACGAAGAATTCAGTGTTATAAGTAAAATACACTAAAATTGTGCTTGAGGTACCATGCCCGAAACCGGCAAATCAATTCTCGTATTTATTAAACACGTTCAAAATCCAGTCGGAATATCCTCAGAGGCAATCAGTGTCAAAAACTTGTCAAAAGTGTAGGTAAATTAGAGGTATATAGGACCAGAATAACAGCATAATGAGCCTATAATGTTCCCACTACTGGGATACAGGCCTCCTCTATCTGTGAGAGGGAGCTGGCCATAATCTACCACGCAGGCCCAGTGCGGGTTGGTGGATCGAAATCGGTCATTCTTCGAGAATTGCCCCTCCTTCCCCAGAGCGATTGTTTGAAGATTATTAGGGACTTTAGCCATTTAATATAATGAATCGTTGTTTATTTACTTACCTATGTACATTTTAACGTTTTCAGTTTCCCTGTTTATAATCACAATCGGAGTTCAAGGGGCTACTAAAATAGAAATATTTGAAATACGCGAAAACGAAAATGGGCTTCAACTCAAAAATCTAAATACGAATCCCAAAAATAACCAAAAACCTGCTCCATTACTGAAGTTACTTCGAGATCCAAAATCTGAGAGAACTGAGAAAAATGTAATTGATTTCGCTAAAAACTTGATAAAGAAACTGAAGTCTTTGAGAGGTGAAGAGAAACACAACAGGTTCAACGACGATACTCATATTTATATTCTGAATACCGACGATTTTGACGATGACAGCTCTTACGAAGAAACCCCGTTTATCGATAAAACAAGAAATGACCGCGCTTCTAGCATCGATAAGAACGACATACGAGATTTATTGTTGCAATTGTAAGTATTATAAAAATACTTATGTAGGTACCTGTTTTCCAGAATAAACAAATATAAATAAAGTCCTCCAGACCGAAGATCGGCCAGCTCAGCGGAGACCAGCCTTCGGCGCGGGAGATATTATAATATTATAGTGCAGTATGAGCGTGTTTTTTCCAGAATATGAAGTACCTGTATAGATACTCATCATCGTCCTGCCCTGGGGGTCTACTACGAAGTGCAAAGTGCGAATGATCGGATCGGACCGACACATGGCCGAACCGAATATTATTGAAAAATGCGAAAAAAGTTTGGATCGGCTCAGTTAGGTCGGGACCATAGTCAATATTCGAAAGAGTGTAGGAGTGTAGGATCCGAACCGACCGAACCAAATAGTAACTTCGTAGCAGGAAACGGCCGAACATTCCGCCGATACTACTTCGGAGTAGACCCCCTTATCTCATGTTACATAAAGTCGGCACAACACGTTTCCTTCTTCCATTCTCCCCTGTCTACCGTCACGCTATCATTCACTCCCTTCTCTTTCATATCATTCCTCATACAATCCATCCATCTTTTCTTTGGCCTACCTCTATCTCTCCATCTATTAACATTTCTATTCATTGTTTTAGTCACATGCGATTCCCTCCTTATCACAAAAAAAAAACAAATTGTTATTTCATTACCAAATAGTTTACATTAGTTTATGATTGGAGCCTCCTTCTAAGCATGATGACGCCTGTGTTAGGAGACTCCGCACTTCCATAGCTTTGGCTGTTTGTACAAATTACAAAATTATTTTTATTTTTAGTTTCTTGAGTTAATTTTTTTCCCTATAAATAGTCCAGTAGTAGATATAAACACAAAAGAAAAACATAGATATTAATTTTCATAAAATGGTTACAGGCTTCAACCGGAACGCAAGTAAGTACATATATAGATCCTATGTACAGATACGGAAATGTTGTGTAAGTTGTAATAATTAAATGTTATATATTTTATAGAATTCCATCCCAGAGGAAGAGGAAACTTCGTCAGACACAAGTTATAACATTGAAAAAACCTTCGAGAGTTGATGATGGCGTTCTGGGTGAATGTATGTAAATATTTTTCTATTTTGCCTCGTTGGTCTAGCGTTCGCAAGCGCTACTGCTGATCATAAGGTCCTATGTTTTCATCACGTAGAGACACCAGCACATCCAGCTACTACGATCTGTCAAATTTCTTCAATACATTTTCAACTTTATCGCTAAAGTATTAAGGTTCAAGGTTGATTGGGAAAATTTGACAGTTTCGGGTAGCTTGACCTGCTGGCGTCTGTACATGCCGAAGGATACTTCACTGCGATACATCACGGGCTGCTTGAGTGCTGCTGCCTCCTGCTGTTATGCGTGCGTGTTTATTAGCATGCATTTCTTTTACATGTATGTGACATCGAGGTAGCGAGATAAACCGCGACCGCGAGGTATCGCAGTGAGGCATCTTCAGCATGCAATTACCGTAAGGTTATCTGACATTAATAAAAACAGTCTGAGACTGACTCTGTGTATATTTCGTTAAAGAAATATAAATTCTTATATTGTATATTTATATTTTGATGTTGTTTGTTTTGCAGCCAGAACGAGAGTCCAACATCTATACGAATATAATGACAACGACGATGTACAAAACAGTATCGATAGAGATGATCAATAACGATGACATTGTTGGTTACGATTATCAGTAAAACCATGACCTTGTAATGTTGGACTTTTATTTCCGAGTGTGGAAACTCAACAGAGACAAAAAGTTAAGATTCTTTAATAAATTATATTGGATTTTGTTTGATAGACCAAAATGATTGGAACGAAGTTTTTTAACGCGGCTTGCTGTAAGGAAAAACGTTATGCCGCTCCGTGCGACTTTCTCTCTCTGTTTATTTTTGTTATATATTAATATTATAAAAATGGAGATAGAAAGAGGATAGTTTTCATGACTTTCGAGGGTGCTTAAGCCGACGGTGAGGTCAAAATGAAAATTCAAGATGATGAAAACTTCCTGAGAGTTTCTAAAAACTTATCCTACTATATTATTTATATATAGGTATATATTAAGTACACTATCCTATGCTACTATCCTACTTCCTACCTCCCTACTTCCTTCAAGTCGTTCGTGGTGCGTGTTCCGACACATCATCTCGAGAAGTTCCTCAAGGAAGAGTTCTGGCCGAAGGGTGTTGTGTACCGCTAGTTTCGTGGTCGGCTACATGACACCAGTCAGCGAAACACGACGTAGACACTTCGTGTGCATTAGTTTGTTTTTTAGTGTAATTATAATGTTGTATGTATTTATAGTATTTTTAAGTTATATTAATATTGTATTGTATGTGTGTATATGGGCCTTGATGCCTGAAATAAATGGATAAATAAATAAATAAGTAAATAAATAAATAATATTATAAATGCGGAAGTTTGTATGGATGGATAGATGGATGGATGGATGGATGTTTGTTACTCTTTCACGCAAGAACTACTGAACGGATTTGAATGAAATTTTGGCACACAGATGGTTTATAACCAGGATTAACATATCCCGATATTCCCACGGGATCAAAACTTATGCGGGTGAAACCACAGGGCGCAGCTAGTACTAAATAAAAAAAACGTGTATTAAATTCTCACCTTCTCTCTCTCGCTCTGTCTATTACTATAAACATAAAAACAACCACAAGGGAAAGTCATAGGTACGAAAATGGGACTTTTATTCCAGAGTGTGGCAATTCTCCACAGAAAATAGGTAGGAATTGTGTCGGGCACGTATTGTGTCCGATTTCATTGCCGGCTCTAACGAACTGAGATCCTAGAACAAACTGTGATTGATTTTACAATACGTCCACATAATAGATAGATGCAGAAGTTCAGCTGAATACAACGAGTGAAAACTTACGCACACATAGGCAGGCTTCACGTACAGCGAGTGCAAGCGCACTAGCGACTGGCATTCGTGTGAGATCGTCGTACGTACGCGTCTATGTGTGCGTGCGCCTGTTTTTGCTCGTTGTATGGAATGCGCCTTCTGTATCTACCTGTCTATTTTCTGATACGTGTCTGTTTACAATCAGCAGCACGGAATACCGATGTATCGTTTCATCTTTCATGCATTTTAATGAAATTTCATATGGGTTTTTAAGTAATTAAATTTGTAGTATCTACGGTAGGCGTAGTTTGTCGAGTTCAATAATGTTTTTTAGGTTGTTTGGTAATATTTTATATGGCATACGACATGTATGTTATGACTCTGAAATAAAATTATTTTGAGTAGTTTTTTTGTTGAAAGCCTGCACCCTTATTGCTTTTTCATTACGTTTGCACAGCTAAAAAAGTTCGTCGCCTCGATAACGTAAATAACGGATTGCGCAACGAGTATTCTTGAACTGTCAAAATGAATGACATTGGGGTTGTGAGTGTGTTACGCTATTACCCCGCTGTTTTTTTCTTTTTTTTTTTTTTGTTTAAGGACTCTCAAGACGTCTTTAGACAAATCTAATACTTTTCTGACAGATTTCTTAAAAAGGCGCTATCACCTTGTGTTGAAGAGTCTGTCTCTCAAGATGCAAAAACTCTTACAGACATTCACTGCTCGACTGGACATTTTTTTATTTTTCAAAAATTTCATCATTCATCATTTATTTTCTCTATTTTTATTCTTATTGTGTTTACACCTAGTTATATGTGCATGCTGTGGTCTCCTATAATTGAAGGAGCTTGCGTACGCACGCACGTGCGCGTGCGTATTAGGTATAAGAACATTTTAAATTACTGTGATTTATATTGTTGTGCAACCTTTGTTTATCCCAAATAAATAAATATATCTTTCCTAAATAAACTAAAGGCCTACACCTACATTTGTACTAAAATAAAATCCCAAAAACCCAAGATGGCGTACGCAGTAACACGTGTTAATCACACTTACACACAACCTACCTAACACAAACTGAACATTTCACCGTTTGAAGGTAGCTAAAGCAAATAAATCTCGGTGACGTAACAATCCCGTAATAGTGGGCCGCGCGTCCCGCTAATTGAATTAGCGACCGTGATCCCGGGATCGCGGGATTGTCGGGTTCACCCGCTGTCTATTTACCTGGCTTTGTGCGAAGTGGTTGATACTGGCCGGCAATTGTTTAGACGGAATTACGGAGGTCATTCTGATGGTGTTAATTTTTGAAATTGGAATGGAGTTTTTGATAATGACCGGCTTTTTTGTGATTCTCATTGTTTATGGAAAGAAAACCAAAAGTTCCGGTCTCAGGTTATGTCAGTTAAAAATAAAAAGCAGATCATAATAATATAACACGAAACAAACGACATAATGTCATTGCGTCGTATCATTTGTAAAATTGAAGTCCAAAGTAGGTTATGATAGAATTATAAATTCGAATAATTGTACAAATCACTTTATTAGTACTCAACACGGTACACTAGTAATTGTAACTCAAGAACACTTTCGTCGTCTCTAGCTGAGAATGCAAGGCCGCTTTTCCCGCGCCTTTTCTTTAAAAGTCATCTATGGGTTGCCACAACGCAAAAGCATAAAATGTTTAAAAATGACAATGTTGCCACCCACAAATAATATTAATCAAATAGTCGATCATTGTATATGCTAACAGTAAGTACAGTTGCTCGTTTTAGAAATTTCAAGAATTGGAAGAGGAAATTGACAGATATTTAAATAGTAAGTATTCGCGTTCCTATGATTTGAAGGCAAATTCTCGTAAATAAAAACGTTGGAAATCTAGTCGCAATCTCATTACAGTGAAAATCAAATTCAAAAACATGTCAAGAATGTAGAAAAGATGTATTTTTGACAGATTGAGACAGAGAATAAAATGCGCCCGTTCGTAAAACGGAAATTGCCCCTCAGACATCCAGAGTCGAAATGTCAAAACCAAGCGTCTTTAAATACCGGCTCAAATTAACTACTAGGCGTGATACACAGGAAAGGGAGTGAAAGTATCAGATATCGAGATAAAAGCGTTTCTATGTCTCCGAGGAGATACTCTTTGAGGCTGTTAACACTTTGCGTCGGATAAAGTGAGATATTTATCATGTTTATAGCGAATGTAGGTGCTTTATTACCATAATATATATTCTTTGGATTTTTTTTTCTTATATTTTATTTTATGTTTTATTGAAAGGAACGGCAAACAGTAACAGTAGAAGAACTTACAAGTAATTTAACAAAAACAATTTTAGTAATAATATAAACCCACAACGCTGTACAGGTACACATAATAGTTTATAAAAAAAAGTGTAATCTCCAAGGGTTTTATTAGCACTACGTGCGGTAATTAGTTGTATAGGTAATGAGCATTTTAATAAATTTGAAAACAAAGATAACATAATATAAATTATAACCTTAGATGATTTTCAGAAAGGGTACCTAACACTGGCCTCTAATAAACAAGTACGCTGGCCTAAATATATTATACGTAATGACAGTTGTTTTTTGTGCCGATTCAAAGCGCTCCACTCGAGTGTCTCCGGAACTATTTATACACTGTTGCAAACGGTCGTCGTGTTGTTTTGGTACGTCTCTGATGATTTAGATCTAAATCGTGGAATAAGACATTTTTGTGTTTACTACGAGATATTCAGAAAAAAAATATCATGAGAGTATGCGCATTTTGTAAAACTCACTATCAAAAATATTAGTTCCACGGACGCTCACGTTGTTATTAGCACCAAAATGGCGAAAATCAAATGTCTTCGTTTTGTCATCGATAGTATGATGTCCAGCGTACTTGTATAATATAGGTCAGTGGTCCCTACACACATTCTTTTATTTATTAAAGAGGAGTAGAGTATATATAAGTATATTGCTTTTGTTCAGTACATTTCTGAACCTTGACAAAGTTTTGCCTTCTGCAGCGAACCTTTTAATTGACAGTGACGTGGGTACGGTATCCAGACGTTAATATTAAGAATTTAGAAATGTACTGTCATCAGTGTCACCAGTTAGATTTTTAACACTATCACAAAATATATTAGGGAACCCTGTATTATTTTTAATATAAATTACATAAATGGCTCATAGGTAGAATAGAATACTCTTAATTATGCACACCATAAATATTACAGATATAATTGAATACTTTTATAATGTAAAATAATTTTTTGATGAAAAGGTAAGTGAAAAATATTGTTATATAACAATGTGACTCCTCGGACGTGATATCTCACCACGATAAAACAAAAAAACACTAGCGGTCGTTGACGCTTACAAAAAAAGTTGTTTCGTGTTTAAATATCAAACCCATCACGTCTGCGGAGTTTCGCTAGCTAATTTAATTTGATCCCGTATACATACTGGTATTGTAGACGTCATTATTAGACTTAGTAGCAAGCTAAACGCAAGTTATAAACGCAACAGGAGCGTGACAAAGACTTAATTATTGTACTAAGACCGAGTTGGAGTCAGCCTCAATAAGTTACAGCTGCACCGCTTGTACCTGCACTTACTCAAAAGAGAAGACATTTGCATACTGTATAATAATGTCACCCTGTCGTAGTTCTTAGAGCGCTTCCGTCAACTTTTAATTGATGGTACATTGAGAAATTTACATGACTTTGTCTAAAGAGAAGCTAAGTTCCTCTTCCCGTGTCTTCATGAGCTATTTTGTAACATGAAAACCTTTTTAACAAAAGAAAAAAAACATAACCGTCTTCCAAAACAAACACTACAAAGTGAAAAATAGCTTTAATTTCGGAAGTTGGTGTCTTTGGTTTTCCATTAGTTTTAATTAATAAATTTACTATCGCCAAAATATATATCTGATTATTTTTGAAACCAAATCCCGTGCACATGATCGACCACAGCTGCGTCCGTAAGTAAAACAAAAGAGGGTCCTTTTTAGGTCGACTAATAATATGCGCTGTAAGCAGGGGAATAGTCCTTACGGTGGTCAGATATAGATTTTGGCG
This sequence comes from Apamea monoglypha, assembly GCA_911387795.2. Taxonomy (NCBI): domain Eukaryota; kingdom Metazoa; phylum Arthropoda; class Insecta; order Lepidoptera; family Noctuidae; genus Apamea; species Apamea monoglypha. Next base: position 3,130,680 of record OU426922.1, read on the forward strand.
ATAGTACTAGTCAAGTCCTAGATAGCATTATTAACTTCCCAAATCACGAAACGTTATACAGAATTTTCCGAATTTTACACATAAAACCTTTATTTAATTCTACTAGTACACTAAATCTTCTCAACACGTCCAATAGAAATTTAAACCATCTTGAAATTTATTAGTCTTTCACTACAGCAGCTCAATAAATAAAGCAATATCGTTTGAAAGCATTCCCCTGTTCCAAGTATTGTTAGAATGTTGACAAATGTCCTCCCAGCTTCACCACTGGCATAAGAACGATTCGATTCTCTGGTGAAAGTGGAATTTATTTACGTGAAGTAGTTCGCTGCTGTTCATCAAGTCTTTTGGTACCCACTTATTTTTAGGTGTAGATATATTTGGCAAAGTCAAAGTAAAATCATTTATTTTAAATAGCCACGTAAAAGGCATTTTTGAACGTCAAAATTAAATTATTATTCAAGGTTCGCAAGGACCAACATTATGCAAAAGCCACTACTCAGTAGATCCCAAATGGCAAGAAACGACGCGTGGCAGGCCCAGAAAGAGATGGCGGGTTGAGCTGGATTCCTTCCCAAAGGATTGGCCCACAATCGCAGTAGACCAGGAAAAGTAGAAAGAGGGAAGGGAGGCCTTTTCCCATGCAGTGGGAAAATAAAGGCTCATAATAATAATTTAAGGTCGCTCAACGTGCTATGAAGCCAGCTATGCTCGGGGTTTCTGCGATGGATAAAATCAGGAATAAAGTTATCCGGAAAAGAACCGGAGTAACCGACATAGCTGGCAGAGTCAGCAAACTGAAATGACAGTGTGCTGGCCATGTTTGTCGAAGGACTGATGGCCAGTGGAGCTGACGAGTACTAGAGTGGAGACCGCGTATCGGCAAGCGTAGTGTGGGATGCCCCCCAGCTAGTTGGACGGACGGCCTTAAGAAGGTGGCTGGGGTGGACTGGACGCGGAAGGCGGAGGCTGAGTGTTGTGGCGCAGCCTGGAAGTGGTCCAGCAGTGGACTGTGATAGGCTGAGTTGATTCTAATCCAAGAGTTTTCTCGAAGGACCAATATTGGACAAACAAAAACAATGACATACTATTGTAGGAGGTAGATCCTAAGCGTATAAAACTTTCCTTTGGTAAACTTATGTCCAACATTTGTTTAGGATCGTGGGATTAATTTGTGTCAATGTTGGTTTTGGGAAGTTTTTAATTAAACCCAAGGGTGATTTATTTTTAAGTATGGAGTTTGTAGTTTATTTTGTTTGTCTTTATCAGAAACTAGACTAATTATGTAGACTATAAATCAGGATAAATTAGCTGAAAAACGCATAGCTAGAAATTACTTGCAAGCATCATTGCGATACTTATTCTTATATGTCACAGCACAATTCTGAGATAGCGATCGTTTGGCCTCGTTCAATACTTATTTTTTTCTGTTTCTATAAAATTGTGCGAGTCCTAATAAATAACTTATATCTATGTCACCAAAACCAAAAGGGCTTCGTAGCAGCTTGATGAGAGTTGCCGAGTATCGACAATAGGAGAGGCTTATGTGCAGCAGTGGACTCTTATAGGCTGATGATGACGATGACGAAAAAGGCATCTTTTGAAAGATCATCCGTTTTTGTATGTTTTTAGCTTTTATTTATTTAATAGCTTAATTGTTGTAGAAATTGTTAAAACAACCCGATTATCTGTAATATAATACAATTTATTATAAACTAGTTTCAACTTTCTGACTAACTGACCGACTATTTAATTTTGACAATTCATAAGTAAATGGTTTAATTGAAATAAATGATTTGAGTTTGAATTCTTGCAAATAAATTTAATTTAATTTTATATTTTACTTGTTTAATTATACGAAAATAATTATTCAATAGAGCAAAAACAGCTTTTACAACGACGACCATTAAAACTTTAATTAAAAATAACAGCATAGTACAAAAGGTCCTTTCGCTAATCCCAAAACGCGGTATCCGACCGTAAATTAAACAAATATTGTGACGACCAAAGCAAACATTATGTGGCTACGAACTACCCGTGAATACTAATATTATGAAAATATCGATTACCTTTCAAGCTAAGTAAATTGATTTTATAATTAATGCAGGATAAAATAATCCTGTATATACAGGGTTATAGACATCTCGCAGTTGTGCCCCAGTGGAGCATTGGTGGTCCAGTCGTATCGGCCCTGACTTACTAGGGTAAGGGGAGGGGGGTGGTAAGGTAAGGGTTTTCATGAGTTCGAACCCAGACAGGCGCTTTACTTTGTGTAATTTATTTATCACCATTGCTCTCAAAAACGGTGAAGGAAAACATTGTGAGGAAACCGGCATGTCCTAGAACCAAAAATTCGAAGACATGTGATATCTACCAACCCGCATTGGGCCGGCGTGGTGGATTACAGCTCAATCCCTCTCATAGAACGGAGGCTTATGTCCCAGCAGTAGGAACAGACAGACTGATTATGCTATACAGTTCGGGTTTGTTAGGTAAATATTTTGCTTTTTGCTGCTAAAATTGAATTTAAAAAATGGGTGTTTTCTGTGTTGTTGCTTTTACCAAAGCCATTCATAAAACTAATTATTCCGTGCGCGAATCAAGAATTAAATGCTCACTGAATGTAAACTCTGAAACAATTTGTATTTATTCATTACATAGTTGACTGCTTCGTTCGGTCTAGTGGTCGCAAGCGCTACTGCTGACCTTGAGGTCATGGGCTCGATCCCCAGGGCGGCAAAGTGTTGTTGGGTTTTTCCATCAAGGACTTCACAGCAGATTTTTTAGCAGCCCGGAGTCTAGATTTGTGCCCGGTTGAGGGCAATAGGTTCACCCCCTATTGCATGGGCCTTTTATCAAAGCTTGCAAAATGTGCGTGTACTATTGAAAGCAAAATAAAAAAAAAAAATTTTTAAAAACAAGCTTTTAATTAACGCGAACTAAAAAGAAAAAACTAAATTTATGTGACATTTTTCATACAAAATTATTTTACATTTGACGTATATAAACATAGATCTTTACAAAATCTAAAATACCTATAAATACATTTTAAACGCTTGAGGCACTGATATTGTGTAGTGCACCTGTAAAACGGATAGCGTACATCAGTGCCTCAAGATTGTGTTGTCACCAGAATTAAAGGTGTATGCAAAATTTCAGCTCAATCGGAAACCAACAATTGTCGAAAAATGGTTGGAAAGATGGGGAAATTTAGACGGACAACTTACAAACATACATACATACGAACAGTGCAAGATAAATAAAAGCTTGTGAAAATAGGTTCCTTTGTCACAGAAACACGTAAATATAAAAAAATATTATTAACTTGAATAATAAATAAAAATAAAGGTACACCTCTGCCTAACCCTTTTCCGATTTCTGCTTAACCGATTTGAGGCGTGATGTTATGTTATTCATTACATTATAGTAAGTACATACGCAGAACTGTCAGCGTAAGCTCCATAATACTCCATGGTAACAAGGGGGTTTATCATGAAGGTTCCTTCTGTTAAGATCCAAAGACTTAACACACTCAAAAGAAAGATTAACTTGTAACACCTGTGTACCGTGTAAGATATCCCTTTTGCACTCTATTTAAAACAAAACATAACATAGAATAATCAGCCCAATGTTCCCACTGTGGGACTCAGCACCCTAATTGCGTAACATAATCAGCCTATAATGTTCCCACTGCTGGGACTCAGGCCTCCTCTGTGTGTGAGGGAGTGGGCCTAAACCACCACGCGGGCCTAGCGCGGTTTGGTAGATGTCACAAGTTTTCGAAGTTTTGGTTCTAGGACATGCCGGTTTCCGCAAGATGTTTTCCTTCACCGTTTTGAGAGTAATGGTGATGAAATAATTTACACAAAGTAAAGTGCCTGACTGGGTTCGAAATCACGACCTACAATTCGTAAATTGGGTCCATTACCACTGGGCCACCACTGCTCAACAGCAATTGCGTAACTTTCAATCAAAATCCGAAAGATTTTGAAGGTAATTGCTAATCCACTTCGTATAATGTTTGAAAAATTCGTCTGCTCAATAAGGGAAGTAACGCAATGAACGTGTTGTAACTGTCAAAATAAGAAGCATTGCCATTGTAAGCGTGTTAGGCAATTACCCAACAGACCTTCTTTCAGAAGAGGGATACTGATAAAGATAATTTATTTGTACAAAACACGAGTGACGCATCATCATCAGCCTATAGCAGCCCACTGCTGGACATACGCCATTCAACTCGATTTTCGGCAACTCTCATCCAGCTGCTACCGAGTGACATATGATACGATAAACCTAATTATAATTTGACTACAAAGGTCTTAACATAATTGAGTGCTTATTTCTTAAGAAATTTCTCCCAGCAGACCTGCGAAAGGAGAAAAAAAAAGGACTGTAGACAATAGTGTGTGAGAACAAGAAGAGAATAATACAAATATGTGAAGCTAAAACTAAATATTAAATATACATATAATGCAAAAGAATACATAAACTTCTTCAGTTCGAAGAGGCGCAACGAACTCCACATCAAACGTTAAGCTTGAATAGCACCCTTGATTAATATGTGCCCATCTACATGCGTATACACTTACGTATCTCATGCGTACGATGTATAGATATACGATAGGCACGCATTCGAGGGCCGATAACGAGCAGACATTAGCCGTGTGCTTGACATGGTAATGCGCAATCAGGCTAGATCAGCGATAGGTACAAGCGGATATCCTTGCGTTAGTGCGGCCATGAAACGGGGGTGGGAATCCGCTGGGAGTGTCGGTGAAAATCTAAATTGTACGATATTTTAACGTGCAGCTAAATTGTGGTTTATTAGCGTCGATGTCGATATTGGTAGCCACGGGAACAAAAGGGAAGGTCAGTAGATAAACTTTATCGGGCTGCTATAAACTATAGGCCGACCGCTTAACAGAGACGTTGCCTGCGTGGTGCGGGAGGGGTGATAGTTAGACCCTTCCCGCACCGCGCTGCTAGCTCAGGCAACGTCTCAGTTAAGCGGTTGGCCTAGAGGTACCTGCATTTAACCGATCTCAACTTTCGAAGGCAACGATCGACATCATCATCATCATCATTTCAGCCGAAAGACGTTCACTGCTGGACATAGGCCTCCCCCAAGCACCTCCACTTCGACCTGTTCTATGCTTCCCGCATCCAGCGGGTTACTGCGGCCTTCACAAGGTCATCGGCCGAGTGACGTCAGTGGAACTAAATTGTAGATTCGATGGTGTGGAGTGATCAAACCATGTATACCCTGTCCATTAGGTAAACTGTTTTTTGACAGATGGAACTAGTGATTGCAGCAACACACAATACATTGATTGATGCACGTACGGTATTGTAAAGTCTGTAAGAAGCCTTAAATAATATAATTCAATTAGATAAGGCAGCAACGCAACCTGAAATATGTACGTTCTAAGACAGCTGTCAAAAAACGGTTAACCTGATGAACAGGGTATAGTCTGTGGCAAAATATCTACCGATCGATGGGCGGTCGGTCATCTCTCGTATCTCATGTGGACAATCGATTAGGTTTTGAAGCGGTTAATTTCGACTAGTGGACGTTGATATACCGCAATCTAGTAGCACCAAAAGACTAAAAACTCAAGAAGGGATTTCTAATTGAGTGAGTTCAGTTAATAAGATAACATATATTTATTTGCTCAAATATGTGTACAAGTGTAAACACACATACAATAATAAAAATATACATGCAGGATAACATAAAAAAAAGGATCAGACAAGGCTTCCACCTAGTACGGCGTGCAACTACATATTAAGAATAATAATGATATTTAATTATTAATTTTAAGTTAAAATCGTTGATCATAACATTAACGATTTTAAGTTAGCAAACAATCATAAAATAACAATATTAGAAAAATAAATAAAAAATAATAATGCGTAAAGTAAAACATTAACAACAACATAAACAAAATTTAGTTTTAGATTTTTGATTTAGTTTAGTTTGTAATCTTCTTCTTCTTCTTCTCCTGTACGAGTCGCAATAAATACTTTTTCATTATTTCTTTCTAAAAATCTATGTCAATATAGATGCTTCTGTCAGAAATTCATTAATATTATAGTAAGCTTTGTCCATTAGATATGACTTTAGTGGATTCTTCAAATGTACAAAAATATGTGAAACATTGATGACCCACAGTCTTCGTGGCCCCCCTTCCGCTGTCAATCACTCGGACCTAGCGCAGTAATCCGGTTATCTGTCGTACAAGATTGACGTACCATCTACACGTGTCGTGTGCCGTTATCTCTGCACAAATTAGCATCGTTAACTATGCCATCTCCTCCTGGCGGTTTTACGACCAATCCTGGATTATTTCTTTGCGGGTTCACGGTACAGTAGAATTAGTTGTCTGTATACCGGCAGCTACTTAGCAATGTTGAGTATAGTTGAGTTTTTGCGAACATTTGCAACAAACTGAGCGTCTTTTGTTTTTTGTGTTTGCCGAGCAATGTAATATATCGTTTCGCTAGTAACCGTTGGATACTGGATAGTACAGTAGAACAAGATATATTTGATAGGCAGCTAATATGCAAGTACTTTGAATGTTGTGAGTGTGCTGAATAGTCTACTCTTTTACATCACTCTCGCAAGTCTTCTCTATTCTAAACGCGAAAGTTTGTGACGATGGATGGATGTTTGTAACGCTTTCACGCAAAAACTACTGAACGGGTTTGGAGGAAATTAGGCACACATGTAGTTTATAACCAGGATTAACATATATAATACTTTTTATCCCGATATTCCCACGAGATCGAAACTTATGCGGGTAAAACTGCGGGGCGCTGTTAGTAAGCAATAAAATTAAATACTTTTTAAAACAATAAAAGTTAATCAAATCAAAAAAACCAAAAGTATTTTATTCAAAATAGGCTGAGAATCAGCACTTTTTGAACGTCAAAATTACAAAAGACAGTCCCCCAAAACGCCCGCCCTTCACCACTTCCTTTAATATTGACTGTGTAGTAAAAAGATGAATATTATTACCTGTAAACCAAACTAGCTTCTGTGTGCGACTTTCATCTACGTGGAATTCCAGTTTACCATAAAATATATCCTATGGCACTACACTAAAAAATTATTAAAAATAATTTTAATAATGTGATCAGTACTTCCAAAATAGTACAAGCGATTCACCTGTGCTTAGCACGGTATTTACGACTTGACAAAATATTCAGATTTCTTTATTATACGTTAGGTTAATAATTATACTAATGATTATAGGATAGGGTCCTTTCGGAATAAATTCTCTTAACCATGGTGAAACCCGCATCAAAATCCATAGCGAGGTTAAAAAGAACAACGCGATCACACAGGCAGACACGAAAAGCGTAAATTTATAATATGTATAGAAGTTAGTAAGTTCGACTGTACTTCATTTAGACAAAACCAGGATACGCTGACCTCAGTTTTACATTCAATTGTTTTGTTTTCAGGGGCCAGGTTATAATGGTTGCGTCTGTTATTGGTATTAATGAAGTTATAGAGCCGAAGGTCAGTCGCTTTATCGTCTTGACATTTTCTTGATTAGATTATCATGAAGATGTTTATGTTAGCTACTTAATTCATCGGGTCTGTGTTTCTTTTATGGAGATGGTGTTCTTTTTTGTGGTCTTTAGTTTATTAAAATGTTATGTCTGAGACTCTTTAGTTTTATGATGATTGAACTGACATAGTGGTAATTAGTGCGTATCTAAGCAGTACAGTATAATGTTAATCGTGGGGTCCCAGTGCTCATGGTCTTTTTAAGGAAATTTCAAAACGACTGGTTGACACTTCCCATGACCCAAGGGCTGGCTTCTACCTTGGCCAGAGGGCAGAGGCTAAGCATTGTCACACAACGTGGCAATGCCGCCAGTCTCTTGGGTACATTACCAGTCGACGGCGATGCGGATGAATTTTTCGACGCTATATTTTAGTTTGTGAATAGTTTTAGTTAAGTTAGGATATCATTTTGTTATTTTGGTGTTAGCTTGCAAATTGTAATTGTGTCTTTCCTAACAATTTAGATTAAATCGAGACTTGGTCATTCAATATTATTTTTGAGTATTATGAGTTACTCAATACTAAATATCTACTTAATATCTTTATTTCTTTACCATAATGTGTACTTGGGTGGTATACATATAATTTAGATTATGGACCCTGTAGGGCACAGCAAAAGGATAGAAGAGAGGAAGCCCTGTTTTAGGAGATTACTAGCTTCTGCCCGCGACTTCATCCAGGTAAAATTCCTTGTTCCCCCGGCCCACCCCTTCGCCCGGCATCGCTCGTCCGCAGTATTACTTCGTGTTAGCCTAAGCTAAAATTAACAAAAAAAGTGAGAAAAAACGCTAACGTTTTTTCTCACTTTTTTTGTTAATTTTGTTCGGCTTCTAATGTCCTAGTGTGATGTTAAATAGTCTATTAATCTTCCTCAAGATTTGGGCTATCAAATGTTTACATCGTTCTCACATATAGAAGCAATAAGAATAATGTACCAAGGATTCTGTAATAATATCTTGATTTAAAAGAGTGTCCATGGAGTTTCTTGCCCGTTCTTCTCCATAAAGATCTACGTTTCGGAATGGGTAACTAGCTTCAACTTTCTGACTAACTGACCGACTATTTAATTTTGACAATTCAAAAATGCCTGTAAATGGTTTCATTCAAATAAATTATTTGAGTTTGAGTATAATTTTTTTTTTTCAAATCCGTCTGGTAGTTCCAGAGATAAGTGAGTACAAACAAACTCTTCAGCTTTATTGTTAGTATAGATGGTAATAAAATACATTGCACAAAGTAAAGTCTATGTCTGGGTTTAAACCCCCAACCAGTTACCAGTGCCACCCACAGTGGTATGTATACCTTAGCATATTTCTACAATTTAAGTCATAAGTCATTCATTTGTTAACACAGGTACAATAAATAGTTGTTACAGAAAATAACTAAACATAATTATTACACCTACACCCAAACTCAAAATATTCACTCCCACCTTATATTTATTTTCACCTCTAAAAAAGTGTACGGTATAAATAATCGATACCAAACCGTTATTTAATGCGACCCCTATATCCCCGGTGTCCCCTGTGAGCTGTGTGTCCCGTGCTTCCCCTCACACATGTCAAAAGATACTGTCAACTGGTGAATTATACCCCCCTTTTCAAAGTGTGCGCTCACACTTGAGCATTTAGGCCTTTTTATTGAAAACATACAGATTTTTTCATATAATTTTTTATATGTAAGTACCACTAAAATATATCGTAAACGTTACGATCTGTGTGGTTCTTTCCACTAAAGACCATCTCAGACATCGATCTACATGGTCTTCACATGATCTGACCAAGATTATGGAGACTGTGACCTCTGAGTTTGTTTCGGCCTGTCTTTTCAGAGTAGTCAGTTAAGAAACGCCGACCGCATCTAGTTTTTAAAATATGATTTACGTGTAAAAGTGTTTGTGCAAACCTACTTACAGATATGAATAAATCTTTTATATTTTATAATTTGTACAAGTATATAAAGGAAAAAAGGGAAGAGCTCATTTGGGCATAAATAATTGTCCGCATCGCTATCAGTGGGACAAGTGCCCAAAAGGCTGGCAGCGTTGTCACATCGGAGGGCAATGCTTGATTCTTTGATCTAAAAATAGGCCAGCCCCCTGTTCACGTGAAGCGTCGACTAACCGCTTGGCGATGTCCCGAAATACTCGATGAGCACTCGGACACCACGGTCCTAGTGTTTCAACCTAAATGGCTCAAACATATAGCTCCCAATAAGGTTGTTTATTTTACTAGATGGCAAACGCGTGGAGTTATCAAGTTGAAATGAATATCAAATACTCAAGACGGCAATCCCTTGTAGCAGTGAAAAATCAAATTTCTTAGTCAACGCAATCAAAGGATACGGGCGTTAATGTTCCGTTTACGCCGCATATAAAATAAAATAAAAAATAAAATATTTTGAGACTCGCAAGGGAATCAAAATCTATAGGGTACTTCCTGTTGACCTAGAATCATGAAAGGACAATGCCCATGGATGCATGGAATCCCGTACCATGCTGCATCAAAGTCAAACTTTGTTTTTTATAGACTACACTTATCATATTAACGCCAACAAAAATGATTGTTATAAACAAAATTCGGGTGTCGGAGATTTTCAAAAAAATCGAAATAAGCTAAACACTAGGTACTTTATTTTGTTTGACATGTCATAAGCGAACGGCCATTATTGCTCTAAAAAAATTATAATCGTTAAAGTAAAAATTCAATTATATTATATTCTAGTTCATCATTCATCATTCTCGTGCCCTTATCCCAATTTATTTGGGGTCGGCGCAACATGTCCTTTTCTTTCATACTCCTCTATTAGTCGCCATCACACATTCCATCTATCGTTTCTTTGGTCTTCCCCTACTCTTATAGCCATCGACATTCATACTCAAAACTCTCCTCACGACATTTTCCTCATTTCTTCGTAACACATGCCCATACCATGACAACTGATTTCCACACAACTTTTCAGTTACCGGTACCACTTTCAGACTTCCTCTTATGTACTCATTTCTTATTCTATCCTTTCGTAACACCACACATCCCTCTTAGCATTCTCATCTCAGCTGCGTGCAATTGCCATTCATTCATCCCTATTGTGGCCCAACATTCTGATCCATACAAGACAGCAGGTCTTATCATGGTTTTATATATCTTCCCCTTAAGTTTAAGGGGAATGCGGGAGTCGCAGATCGATTATATTCTAGTTATTTTTAATTAATGTAGAATCGGAAAAGTATAATTTTTTACACGTTTTCTTGAAAAACAAGATCATGGCACTTTTAAAATTTAAGGTTATATTAATCATATCATTTGAAACGGAACGTCGTAAAGGGAATAATACGATAACAACACTTTTTTACTTTAAATTAAATTCTTTGTTCAAAAATCAAATCTCTGACGCGTAATGTCTTAAAAAAATATGAAAATGATTACTATAATATTTTGATCTTGATGCATGAGACTTTTTCGTACGACTTTCGGGCATTCTCCTTTGGCAAGAAACAATGTCATTCAGCACAAGTAAAGGAAAAAATCCGAAAACCATAAAGGAGATAGTTTTTTTTTGGGCCCACCTTTGGTAACGTCTATTAATCGTATTATACTTAAAAAAACGTAACCATCTTACCATTGAAAATGGTCAATTTTTTCAATATAGTCTAATCGGAATCACGAAATCGTAATAAAAAGAAAATGTTTTGATAATGCACTCAGCGTTATCAAAACATTTTCTTTTTATTACGATTCAATTCCAGATATGGTCATCAATATCATAAATACATGTATAGGAGCGTTTTTTACGATTTTAAGAAAAAAAAAACAATATTTATATATATTTATTCCTAATTACAGTAAAGGTGGTAACTGAACCTGTTTCATTTAGTACAAAAATGTACTATTGGCGCTGCAGCAGGTCCTCCTCTGTTTTATCACATTTTTAAGTTTGCTTACTTTCGTCTAAAGTAGTTTAAATCAACGTGAAACGGATTGTAGTTTCTTTGTTGCTTGTCAGTTTGACTATAGAGACGTTACTCAGTAACGTTCAGGCTCTAGATTGACTCGATAATGTAATTAAAAAATGAATTTCCTAGGAGCTTAATACGATTTAAATGCACACAAAAAAAAAACATAAAGAAAAGAATCATAGCAAGATCCAAAAGACAGCCATTAAATGTTTGTACTTTGAGGTTTAAGTCAGTGACTAAGATCCGCCTTGTTCGACTTTGTAAAGAGCGTCTTTTCCTAGTCATATTTTACTTTTAATCTGATAATCAATGACGATACGATGGCGATTTTCATGACAAAATACACGTTAACAACTGACAGCACTAACCAACAGACTATGTATTTTAACTCTTATTAAAATCCTGCGGATCTGTACATCACAGTATTTTGAAGGTTTGTTACACGAACTATCCCCGGTTTATTTAGAATAAAGAATGTTAACTATACTTATATATAGTTAACTATAGTGGCAGTGTTTGTGATATTTATCTAATCGCGAAAACATCGAGTGGCACCTCGAGGGAACATAAAATCGAGGCTTTATTTAGTTTACTCGATCTACGAGTTAAATAAAACCAAGCCGCATCACTACTTGATAAGTGTCAACTGACAACAAGACTTCATTCATTTAATTTTTCCCGTTTCTTTCGAATTGCATGAAATTGATGTTTCTGTTTCCCTGTGTTATTCTGTCTGTGTTTAGGATTACATTGAATATGCTATTTTTAAGTTGGTACATATAGCATTTACTCCAAATGGATGTTGTGTTAATTGTTCAGTAAGATTTCAAAACAATGTGCAAAGACATTGTCCAAGACTGCTGCAGATGTGCGGTTAGTTGTGCACGCATGGATTTTTCGCTTCTTTCAGTCAAACTATCTAGATGCAGTTTGAGAAAGTGCGTATTCATGATGTAAGAAAGTATTGAAACTGTTTATTAATTATGGAGATTTGGATACAAGAATATTTACATTCCATGTCGATGTGCACAACAAACGCATACTTGTCTGTTAACTTTTCGGAAAAAAACATTATTTTGCAGTGGATTCCAGCACACCAAAGAGAAGAATAACCATATTATTTCTAATGCGTTATTTTCTAAAAACAAATCTTCTATTTTTTCAGGTGCATTTAGGTACCTAGAACGTCTGTATATACATCTCTAACACTAGAGCTACTACTCTTGCTGGATAATTGCAACACTAACAGACAAATGTATATAAAACAAATCTTCTATTTTTCCAGGTGCATTTAGGTACCTAGAACGTCTGTATATATACATTTCTAACACTAGAGCTACTACTCTTGCTGGATATTGCTGCAATTATCCAGCAAGTTGTTTGGTGGGCAGACGTTGGTACTGTTGGCTATTGGACATGTAATCTTAAGCGTGTACTATTTAAGGATTTTTATCTTAGATACGGTATCAGGATGAGAGGTGGAATGACCTGCGTCTTTTTTAGAAGAAATAGGTACTATCTACTTCTAAGTCGTCTGTGTTGAGATTTATATACTTATAGTAATAAAAATGCTTTATTACATTATGTGATTTTTTATTTCATGAACCGTTCAATACACCCTACATTCCTACTATTTATTACTGAACAGTGCACTATTTTACTACATTATAATACTGATGAGGCCACCCTACTTACGAAACAAAAGTTATTTTAGGGATTTCTTAGGTTATGATAATTTTTCTCAGTATTCCCGTTAGGTGAAGTACAATTATTACTATCACTGTAATCTAGAGATCATATGGAACAAAAAAAAAAAAAAAAAAAAAATAAAATTCATTTATTCTCAGGTAAATTACACCCATTGCAGTACACAATTCAAATTCAAATAAAATAATTTTAAATCATAATAAATATCAAAACATCAAATTAAATTACCAGATAAATAAAAATAAAAATAAATAAATAACTAAAATTTAGATTACCAGATTAATTGAAATAAAATTAGGTCAAAAGAAATAAATCGTACGAAATTACATTAATTATCATAATTAAATCAAATTAATAAAAATAAATACACACAATAAAATTAATACCTTCTCTCCGACACGGGTACAGCAACATGTCTGTTGGAACAATGCCGGAGAAAGGGGCAGTCTAGCCTTCCCGCAATCATCGCCAGTACGATGTTGGAACTACCCCGAACCCTGCTCACCAAGGATGCGGCGCGCTTGCGCATAGTCGCGTGGAAGCAGTCGATGCGCGCCTCTGCAAACATACCCGAGGCACTGCAGTATCGAGGTAGCCCCATCACCGCCCTGAACGCGTTATTGAATTGGACGCGGATGGCCGCGTAACTTCTGTTAGAGTAATTAGCCCACAGACTGCAAGAGTACAGCGATGTACAGTAAGCCCTAAAGAGCGTAGCCTTTACCTCATTTGAACACCGCGCAAATCGGCGGGCTATCATGTTTGCTCTAACAGACAGTGCCCTCCGCTCCCTTTCCATGTCCGCGTGATCTTTGAGGTCGACAGTCAAAACATGGCCTAGGTAAGTAAATGTGTCAACCCTTTGCAAAGGTACCCCATTGAGTCTAACCGGCGGAACGTTTCCCGGACATTTTGCACTGGCGGTCTCGAAGATCATATATTGGCTTTTCTTTACGTTATACAATAAACCGTGACCACAGGCATATTCCTCGCATATCTGTAACAGCTTTCTCAAGCCGCAAACCGAAGCGCTCATCAGCACCATGTCGTCAGCATAACTTAAATTATTGACACACGTGCCGTCAATGTGACAGCCGACGTGCTGGCCGCTGAGCGCCACGATCAGATCATTAATATACAAATTAAACAGGGTAGGAGATGTTAGGCCACCCTGTCTAACTCCGCATTCGAGATTATACGCATCCGACATAGCCCCCGCCCATTTTACACTATTAGACTGGTGCGCATACCAGTACTGGAACATGCTGATAAGTTCCGACGGCAGATCTATGCTCCTCAGCTTTCCCCACAGCAGGTCATACGTTACAAGGTCAAAAGCCTTGGACAAATCGAGGAAGCACGCGTACACGGGTGTTTTACGGTCTATGTAGTATTTGACGGTATGCTTAAGACACAGTATAGCACTTTCAGTAGACAGACGGGGACGAAACCCGAACTGATTATCGTGCAGTGTTACTGATCTATTTAACTGTGTATTCAGCAAACCGTCAAACACCTTAGCAATTACTGTGGCAAGAGAAATAGGCCTGTAGTTACTTCTATCAGTAAGGTCACCCGTTTTATTCTTCACTACAGGCACTACCACTGTCCTCATAAAGTCGGCTGGCAGGTAGGAGTGACTCACGCACAGCGAGTAGAACATAGCCAAGACCCTAGCAATGTGTGGTCCGGCGTGCTGTAGGTGCTCAATGCTGAGCCCATCGTGACCCGGGGACTTACCTCTCGAGATCTGCCTTATGGCCTTCGCTACGTCCCGCGCCCTAAATACAGTCACCGATCGACTGCTTACTTCAGCATTGAGCACCCCCGTCGCTGTACCCAAAGGAGACTTCACTGAAAAATGGTTCTTAAAGAGATTCGCAATCTCCTTCGGGCAACTCACACCATCGATGCTCACAGGTAGGCTGGGCCGTAAGTTTTCTTTTTTGGTGCCTTTCCAGAAACCACGGAAATCCCCCTTGCAATGCTTAACAGCCAGAGCGTCCATTCTTATTTGGTCCTGATGATCTTGGCACCATTTTAATCGAGACTTGAACACTCTTCTGCTATCGCACATTTCTTCATATATAAATCCTGACTTAGGCCTACCACACAACACCCAATCTAGGAACCTCGATTTAGCCACACTGTGAGCCGCGCTGACATGTTTGCTCCACCCTACTACGCACGAGCCACCCACACCGCCACGCGCGCTTCCCCGACTCGCCGCTGCCGCGCCACGGAGGGCGGTCACGATGTCGCAGTAAAGCGTATCCAGAATTAGCCTGTGACCACGGTCACCACACAAACTACCAGCACAGTTTACAAGCTCAGATGGGAAGTCAATTTCTTTAAGTAGCTTATGACACTCCTTGGCATACATAGCAACTTGTTCCTCACTTTTTATACCCCACACTACGTCTTTATTTACATTAACAACTTGCGATGTGACTTTTGGGGATAATAATTTTAAATTACATGTAACCACAAGTGGAAAATGATCAGACCATAGAGTGTCATACTCAATATCTACATTCACAACAGCCTGCTTAGCCGAGTGAGTAGCTAAACAGTGGTCCAGCCAGCTGTTAGTCCCGTGCACATCACTTACAAAAGTAAAAGTACCCGAGTCTAACCCTAGCATATCTACATCTACACATGACCATTGTTGGTCGCTGCAAATATGCAAAAGTTCACTGAAAAACAACTCACCCGGATCTGCATTAAAGTCTCCTAAAATAAAAACAGATTCGATTCCATATTCGTCAATAATGGCACTTATCTCACTCAAACAATCCGTAAAATCTTGCAAATTATCGACAGAGTTAGTTGGTAAGTAAACACTCATTACGATCACTTGTCTATCACTCGTCTATCACACAAATCAACATGCGTTTCACTAGTAGAGGCCACAATTTTTGGTGGCCTAATCGCCGAACAAAAAAAAACTATCTCCTTTGTAATAACATATCTAGAAATTTGTACGGAACCCTCGGTGAGCGAGTCCGACTTGCACTTGACTGGTTTATTTTTATTTTGTTGCCATCCCAGAAACGGAACTGAAATGTCACATGTGCCTATAATAACACTGGTAGCAATGCCCAGAAACGCTATTTATCGGTAAAAATAGAGGTACCTATGGTTGTAGTTATTTCCAAGGAACTCTACTACAACTCACCTCAGTCAAACGTATTCTAGGAACCAGGCAGGGGTTTGCTACCATTTCTGTTAGTTGCAAAGTTTTTAGGCATAAGACGACAAGCGATATTTATGTACCCATAGCTCGTACTGACACAAGAAGATGGAGGAATCCTGATATCTATATTTTTTATTTTATGTTAGGTACTTGCGTAAGCTACGCTTGCCGTGGTTGGTCTATGGATGGGTGACCATCTTTACATACCGAGACCCCTCCGTGTCTCGGAAAGCACGTTAAGCCGTTGGTCCCGGCTGTCATTCGTAGATCTTTGACAGTCGTTACGGGTAGTCAGAAGCCCGAAAGTCTGACAACCAGTCTTACCAAGGGGTATCGTATTACCCATTCACTGGGTTGTGGAGGTCAGATAGGCAGTCGCTCCATGTAAAATACTGGTATTCAGCTGAATCCGGTTAGACTGGAAGCCGACCCCAACATAGTTGGGAAAAGGCTAGGCAGATGATGATGATGACTTGCGTAGCTCGCAGCAGGTGGCGTTCTTTAGTTTCTACCTACCCCCATGGGAAGAAGGCTTGAGTTTATGTATGTACTAGCAGCGCCCCGCGGTTTCACCTGCATAAGTTTCGATCCCGGGGGAATATCGGGATAAAAACAATTGCATTAAAAAATAAATTTAAGTTAAAGTACAATTATAGTTATTATTTTAAAATTCATTCGATTACATTTAATTAAAATGATAAAATAATAATCACTTAATAAAAGGTGAAGAACTGGCATACAGGTGCATCCACCTCTCCAACACCACCGATTGTTGTGTTGTTGTTGTTGTTTAGTGTATTAAAAAACATATTATGTATTAACAAAAGTTGCAAAATAAATGTCTATTCTATTCTTCTCAGAGTAATCAGATAGGAAACACCGACCTCATCTAGTTTATAAAAATACTAGCAGCGCCCCGCGGTTTCACCCGCATAAGTTTTGATCCCGTGGGAATATCGGGATGAAAAGTATCCTACATATATGTTAATCCTGGTTATAAACCATCTGTGTGCCAAATTTCATCCAAATTCGTTCAGTAGTTTTTGCGTGAAAGAGTAACAAACATCCATCCATCCATCCATACAAACTTTCACGTTTGTAATATTAAGTAGGAAGTAGGATAGTAGGATGTATGTACTTGCGTTTCTGCAGAGATACCATGCCTAACGCGTGTCTCATGTCTGTCTCCGTCAAGTTTCGTGTGTGTCATGTCATGGCTTCTCGACTGTCAATACCATACATTATAATATCACCTCCAATATTGTGCTAGAAAGGAATACTCACACAAGCATTACATAGATAGAAAGTGAGAGCATCTCATTGTTCTATTGCTACGGCGTAGCCAACGTGATGACGTCACGGCTACGTCAGTAGCCCTCTCGTAGCAGATAACTGGACCGCTACGCGTTGAGTCAATTTCCAAGGAAATTGGAACACTATTGTGCAACTGACTTGGATGTTTCTGTTTATTTGAATAATAACGGTTGTTTTATGGTGTTTGAAGTAGTGTTTGCGCTGGGGCTCTGTCTCGTATAGGGTCTTAGCATTATGCTGAGCGATGGCCGTTTTGCGTGAATGTGACGCATTTTACCCCCAGCTTGTATTTTTTTGTGTTTTTTTTTATGCGTCATATTTGCCGCGTATAAACGTATTTTCTTTCTTTTCTTTCTTTCTTTCTTTCTGTTTAACCCAAATAAGCAATTTTACCCGTGTTTTATACTATGTGTCTGACTGTTTTTCTCCGTCTCTTAGTTTATCTGTAGTTTATTTTATTAATAAAATAGCACAAGCATAATCAGCCTATAATGTTCCCACTGCTGGGACACAGGCCTCCTCTCAGTGAGATGGAATGGGCCGTAATCTACGCCAATACACGGGCACAGTGCCAATTCTTTTTGTATTTGATAGCCCAATTTTTAAGGAAGGCTATTGTCTATTTAAAGAAAATAAAATAAAATTATCATCACGCTATATCACGCTTAGGAGCAGTGCAAAGAGGTAAACAGTCAGAAAGAACCGCTCAGCAAAAACGAAGTCATAGCGCGGGCAGGTTATGCCATGCGACGGTCAGGTCGGTCGGGGGAAACAAGAGATTTCAAGCGGACGAAGTGATGGGCAGAGGCTAGTCAATGATAAAAAAAAACATTATCCAATAAAGTAAAATAAGCAGGTGTAAACCAGCCTTACATCCGCTAATCGTTATTTACCTAACAAATCTGCAGGCCTCCTACCAGGCCACGTTCAGTCCATTAATTTTGTCAACGCCAGGTAAAAGATCCATCGAAAAACAACTCAGTACCCACATCTTATTTTTACCTAAACATGAAGATTAATAGTTAATCTGCGCTTGTCTGTACAAACATCGCTGTACCGTTTTTCCTTCAAAATCCAAATTCTTTCGAACAAATAAATCAGAGGCAGGTGTCGTTGACATTTCGTGCCTCTCTTTCACTCTAACACCGTCTCGTTCTAGCGTTTAATTAGAATGTTCGTGCCTTTAAAATAGGCTGCAATTAATTCCGGAATATTGAAAGCCAAATGTATTTAATAGGTTCCATGGAAAAATAATTTATTAAGGACTTAGTCTTGGCGCGTGGAAGGCACTTTACGTTATTAGTTTGCTTTTTATCTACGTTTTTTAAGTGAATTGGCTTCTTCGATGAAGTTTAAGTAAGATTTTTGGGACCTGATTTATTTGATTAGGGAAAATTCGAAATAGATTTCTGTTTGATACAAGTTGCTTCTTTTCTGTTAATGGGAGACTTAACTGACAAATTATTTAAAGAGACTGTGAGTACTGTTGGTAGATTACTTAATTTATGTCTATGTAATAAGATTATCACAGTAAAAATGTCACATAAAACTACAAATCATAGCAAAACCAAGTCCAAAGTGAAGTAATAATGTTAGTTTTAGAAGTCAGTTACAAAAGAAGAAGTTAATGCCCTCTGCCAAATGACATCGCGGCAGGCCCAGACGGAGATGGCGGGATGAGCTGGACTCCTTTCATAAAAATTGGTACCTGGCAGCTCTGGATGGAGAGAGGTGGAAAGAGAGTAGGGAGGCCTTTGCCCAGCAGTGGGACTTTAACGGTTAATAAAAAATGAAAGAAAGAATATTTGACACAAACTAAAAGACACACAATACACCAGATACATACATCAGATAAAACAAACAATAAAATAAAAAAATAAAAAAGATTAAATAAAAAGTGTGAAGTCCGAACACACGTTTTTCTTGCCGTGAAAAACTACGGTTTATTCGTCGTGTGTAGACACAGTCGTCAGTGTTGTTTGGATCACTATGGAAGCTTGTTGACGGACACGTTTTTTAAAGACGCCGTGCCGTGTACAAAGGGCCTAAAGCTATAATTATGTTATTTTATTTTAAAAAAAAACTTGTGGATTAAATTAAGACATTTTTAGGCGTCGTTTAAAATCATAGGTGACTTTTATAGTAATGTTTTTTTAAAGTATCTTCCAAGTTTATACATTCCAAGTCATCATCTGCCTAACCTTTGCCTGCCTATCTGACCTCCACAACCCGGTTACTGGGTAATACGATACCCCTTGGTAAGACTGTCGACTGGTTGACAGACTTTCGGCTGCTGACTACCCGTAACGACGGTTAAAGATCCACGAATGACAGCCGGGACCAACGACGAGGCACGGAGGGGTCTTGGATGTAAATATGGTCACCCATCCACAGACCAACCGCGGCAAGCGTACCTTAACCTGATCGTTTGAGCTGTGCGGCTGTAATTATTTAGCCACGGGCCCCTCAAAGTAATTCCAAGTATATAATGCAATCATTAATGCACAAGGCTAAATATTGAATACAAGGAATACTCGTACATTATCGATGACAAAGGCACAATTATGTAATCGATGCAACCCTAACTCGCTACAAATAGTGAGGGAGGGTTAAAAATACTGTTGATTGTCTACCAGTAGTGTGTTGCGTGCGGGGTAATTGCGTAACACACTAGCAGTAGCAATGGCTTTTATTTTGACAGTTCAAAACATTCATTGCGTTATTTACGTAGTTGAGCAGACAAATTTTTCGAACATATGAAGCAATGTATTAGCAATATCTTTCAAAAAGATTTAGATATAGATTGATAGTGTGTTACGCAATTAGGGTGCATACGACAAAGCGCTTGAAAAAGTAACGTACAGACGCCAGCAGGTCAAGCTACCCGAAACTGTCAAATTTTCCCAATCAATCTTGAACCTTAATACTTTAGCGATAAAGTTGAAAACCTATTAAAGAAATTTGACAGATTGTAGTAGCTTGATGTGCTGGCGTCTGTACATTCGAACAATTGAAAAAAAACTTTATTTGCACATAATTCGCCGTGCCTGGAAATCGGACCGTCGCTCGACTCCGTCTTATTTATTTCTTTCTTTCAAATAAGAACATACCTGTTATAAATAATGCAGTTCTTTACACAAAAATGACAGCTTATTTCGGTGCTAAGTTGTCATTTTAGTTTTAAGAACTTTGCCAAAATCGAAATAGTTAATGTTCGAAATACAAATACTAGGTTTAGGCTAAAACTACAGTTAGATTTAGTTTTGTTATAAGGCGGATTTTGTTTTGTGATTGGGAGTAAAGAGTGTTTTTTTAGAAACACAGAAAAATGTTTTTAATAAAATAAAAAAAAATAAAAAAATAATAATTTTAATTCGAGTATCACTGACTCATAATACAAACAAATACACTCATTCAGTCACATTACATATACAAAAATAAAAATAATCAAAATTAAATCAACAAATTACAAAAGAGATGGTCGAGTTAGTAACATCAGCCTGCCACATGCCGCTCACAACAGTAAAAACAACACACCACAATAAACCACACCACTCTTTTTTTTTTTTTTTTTTTTCCCTGAGAAATGCTTTATGCATGCCCGCTCGCTCGGGGGACGAGACGGGGTATGTGGGACTCCTGTCTTTGGACAGTATACCCACTAAAACTCAGCGGTGTTCCCGCATCGCCGTGATGGGAGGGCCGTGGGAAACCGGCTCAGCCTTTACTTCCACAGCCCTCCCGGCGCATGCCCGCCTAGCTGGCGGGCCCCGCATGCCCCCCTGGATGGGGGGCTACGGGAATGGCCGGGAACACCTGGCCATTCCCGTCCGACACTGGTGGAGGCCTGTGCAATACAGGCAAGGGTGCCCCCGCACCCGTTGCCTGCTGGCCTCCACCTGGGAGGAGTCGGAGATGACCGTCAAACTGACGTCTTCTTCGACCCCTCCTCCGCCTTCGGAGCGCCGCCGCGTGAGGATCGTCCTCCCGCGCGCGCTCCGCCGCCTCCTTCTGGGACATGACGTGTTCGCAGAAGGAGGCGACTGCCGCCCAGGACCCCTCGTCCCCCAGCATGGCGTTAACCAGACCGGGGAGTGAGAGGTCCTGTCCGATCACCGCAATGAGACTGCGGCGCGGCTCGGACCACGACGGGCACACCTCGAGGGTGTGCTGCGCCGAGTCCTCCGCCGCGCCACAGTCGTGGCACGACGGCGTCTCCTCCCGTCCGATCCGGTGCAGGTACGATCCGAAACAACCGTGTCCGGACAGCACCTGCACCAGACGGAACGAGAGGAACCCATGCGACCGCTCGAGCCAGTCTCGCAGGACCGGCGCAAGCGCGTCGATGGTTCGGCGGCCGAAGGCTGCGGTGGCGAGGTCCGACGTCCAATGGACGACGATGGCGTCCCTCGCCTCCCGCCGGACGGCCTCCCGCTCTTCCGGGGCGGGGCGTTCTCCTCTCGCCCTCCGCCCCGCCGTCCATTCGTACACTCTGGCGAGCACCCACGCCTCGAGCTCCCAAGGCGGGGTGCCGGCCAGAGCGCAAGCTGCCGCGGAGCCCACCGTGCGGTAGGCCCGCGCCACCCGCTGAGCTATGGCCCTTTGGGGTGCCCGCAAGGCAGCGGCGTTCTCCCTCCTTTGGAGGGAGTCCTCCCAGATAGGGGCCCCGTACAGGGCCATACTCTTCAGGATGCCGGCGTAGAGTTGCCGGCATCGGGCGCTGGGCCCCCCCAGGTTGGGGAGCAGCCACGACAGAGCGCCCGCGGCCTTCAGCAGGCGCGACGACAGCCCGCTAAAGTGCGGGCCGAAGCGCCACCTGCTGTCGAGTACAAGGCCCAGATATTTCATCTGGGCCTTGACCCCGATTCTGACGCCCTCCACGAAGATGTGGGCGTCAGGTGGGGGGCGCTGCCGAGGTCCGTGGAAGAACACGGCCTCGGTCTTGTGCAGCGCCACCGTTAGTCCTAGGCGGCGGATCCTCCCCGCGACCAAGGATCCGCCCGCCGAGGCCAAGTTGGCCGCCTCCCTGAAACTCCCCCCCCGGGCGGTGAGGACGGTGCCTCGGAGGAGAGTTCCCCGCAGGAGCCAATCGTAGCCGACGTTCCAGAGGAGTGGTCCTATGACTGACCCCTGTGGAACGCCGGCCTCGACGGCGTACCGCCGGACTTGGCCAGCCCTGTTTACCAGGAGGATCGCCCGATCCTCCAGGTAGCTGGCCAGCAGACTGCGCAGGTATCGAGGCACTCCGTGGAATCGGAGCGCCTCTAAGATGGTGGAGTGGGGAACAGAGTTGAAGGCGTTGGCTATGTCGAATGACACAGCCAACAATCCGTCCCCCGCCTCCATCGCATCCTTCACCTGGCCCTTGAGGCGGGCCAGCGCGTCCACCGTGGAGCGCTCAGCCCGAAAACCGAACTGAGCGTCCGACAAGTCCGGCCCGATGTCCCGCAGATGGCCCTTTAGGCGGGCGGCGATTATCCCCTCGAACATTTTGCCGACCTCATCGAGCAGTACGATGGGTCGGTATGCCGAGGGGGAATCTGCCGGGCGGCCCTCCTTGCGAAGGAGGCACAACTGCCCCTCCTTCCACGGTTTCGGGAACCTCCCAGACGCAAGGCATGCGCTGAAGAGGTCCCGAAACCTCTCCTCCATTCGAGTGGCGGCGATCGCCACCACTCTTGCGGGAACTCCGTCGGGGCCCGGAGCCGTCTTCTTGGCGCGGATGCGGAGAATCGCCGCGCCGAGTTCCGACTCCGTGACGGGGGGGGCCTCCTCTTCCTCGTCGTCTGGCGGTGGGCCCTGCACGGGAACAGGGACCGAACCACCCCATCCAGAAATGAGGGCTCCAGGGTCTCGGCAACCGGGGGACCAAAGGGGCGCAGTTTGTTGCGCGCTGCCTTGTATGGTCTCCCGTAAGGGTCGTTGTCGAGACCCTCCAGCAGCTCGGCTCTCGCCTAGTCTTTGGCGGCGGCGACGGCCCGACCGAGGACCGTTTTTGCCTCCGTGTATACCTCATAGAGGCGGTCCTCGTCGGGTCGGTTCCGTCGACGCCGCCGCCGGCTCCGCGTGTAGGCCCTCCTCGCCTCCACGCACGCCGCTCGGAGCCCCGCCAGCTCCGCCGACCACCAGTACACGGCGTGTCTGGGCGGTGGTCGGCGAGACCGAGGCATGCTGGAGTTGCACACCTCGGTTAGAGACCCCCTCAGTTGCCCCGCTACGGTGTCCACGTCCAGGCCGGCGGTAGGCGGCGACAGCCAGTCCTGGACGAACGCCGCCTCCCCCGCTGCCTCCCTGTCCAGGCGGGTTAGAGCCCACCGCGGGAACGGTGAGCGCCCCGAGAGGGGCTGCGCCACTCCGGGGCCACTGGTGGAGATGTCGAACCGCACGTAGCGGTGGTCCGACATGGTCTCCCCCAGGTCCACCCGCCAGTTCAGCACGCGCGCGGCTAACGCAGGGGTGGCGAAGGTGACGTCCACTATCGAGCCACCCTGACGCCGCACACAATAAACCACACCAATACCAACCAACCACAACCACACCAACCAACCACCAACCACCACCACCAATATACCACATGCCCGAAATCATATTCAAAGAGTAATGCCATAAAATGATCGGTCAAATAAAGCCAATTTCATGGATATCCTATCCTACTAATATTATAAACGTGAAAGTTTGTATGGATGGATGGATGGATGGATGGATGGATGGATGGATGGATGTTTGTTACTCTTTCACGCAAAAACTACTGATAGGATTTGGATGAAATTTGGCACACAGATGGTTTATAACCAGGATTAACATACAGTATACTTTTTGTCCTGATATTCCCACGGGATCGAAACTTATGCGGGTGAAACCGCGGGCGCAGCTAGTTAAAATTATTTTGCTGTGTTTCACAAAACAAAATAATTTTAATTCTGTTATTTAACATAGAGTTCTGTTATATCAATATTTTCATTCATAATCAAAATATTCTTAGTTTACGAAAAAAAAATACACCTGATTGTCTTATAACTGTCTAGAAACCCGCAATACCATAAATATTGCCGATGCAGTATCAATTTCACTGTGTTTATCATAATTATTATGACTTCAACACGACGCGACACACGCGCGTTATAAACTAGTTTGTAATTGGTTGCGTCATTTATGGACTGATGAGGCTTACCTATAGAACACCAACATTTCGCCAGATTTTTTTAAGTCCCATGTAATAGGGGGCGAGCCTATTGCCAGCGACCGAGCACAAATCAGTAGTAGGGCTTACGACTACTAGACCAACGAGACAGTCAAGTGTCATTAAAAGAAAGAAAGAAAATACGTTTATTTGCGGCAAACATGGTGCATAAAAAGAACACAAAAAAAAAAACAATTTGGGGGAAAACCTGCGTCACATCTACGCAAAACGGCCATCGCTCAGCATAATGCTAAGACCCTATACGAGACAGAGCCCTAGCACTGGGTTATACTTTGAAATTCTGGCTACTCATCGGTGATTTTCGTTTATTTAGCTACATTTTCTGAGAAGAGCGGAGGCCGCCACATAACGGTCGCAGTGTCGGCTGTCATGATGATGATGGCAGCGGGGTTTGACTTTAAAATGTCAAAAAAACGCTTTCTAGGAGAACACACCAACTGACTTTCGTTACAGTGACGTCATTCGCCGGTAAATTGCGGACGCTATGTGCGGTCACCACTCTACTAGGAAGCCGTAGCTTTAGGTTACCGTCAGAAGAAAAAAATATCTGTGAAAGGAGTGTATAGACAAACGAAATAGCTGAAGCTAAATTGAAAATGGCAGCCATTACTTCATTCTACCCTATCGCTAAATAATAAAACATTAAACAGTCTGAGAGCTATTCCATGTTGTTCCCGTTCAAAGTCCGACTAGGATCCTAAATTGGTATCTTGATTGACGTCCCCCGTTTTAATAACATTATTGAGACTTTAGATATCATGGCCAGGTCGTAGGCTCGAACCCAGGCGCATTACTTTGTGTAAATTATTTCATTACTACTGCTCTCAAAACGGTGAAGGAAAACATCGAGAGGCAAAAAATCGAAGATATGTGACATTTGCCAACCCGCACTGGGCCCGCGTGGTGGATTACGGCCCACTCCCTCTCACAGAGAGGAGGCCTGTGTCCCAGCAGTGGGAACATTATAGGCTGAATATGAGTCCTGAAGGCTAATTCTCGTAATTTCGGTCGCATAGATTTACGACATAACGATTTGGAAAAGGAAAAATAACTTGTTCTACATGTAATCTTACTTTGTAAGAATGGTGGTCAAGCAGTATTTATAATTAACTTAGCCTATCGCAGTCCTAGCTATAGGGCTCTCCCAGGCTGCTCTACAACACTCGGAAGGCCAATTCGAGTAATGAAACAAATGTAAAAATATAGGGAAATTAGAGGTGCTTTTGACAGATTGAGACTGAGATCAGACTGAATTTTAAGAACGTTCACAAACGTTCTTAATATTACGAGAATTGGCTCTCTGGTTTCAGTTATGCTGCAAGAGAAAGAGAATTTGGAAAATTGTGCCAATAGCCACCTCATTTGCATTGGCTCATTTTGACAAATCATTCGCACTTTGCACTTCGGAGTAGACCCCCTTGTTTCTTCGGTCACAGATTTACTCCATCGGCTATGTCCTCCTCTTACTAGATGTCGAGCCCAAATAATAATAATGGACCGATGTGATCATCGATTAAAATGAAATTATGTTATGTTATGAACTTTTGCCCTTCTGTGTGATTATAAACAAGAGGTTACTTTCTATGGTTATCAATGATAGTAAAGTACAAAGTAAAAGATTCTCCACTAGGCACTGCACGCACTGGCTAAATAAAAACTAACAAAGCCAAGTACAAAATGACAGTCTTCACCACGACTTGTGTTAAAATATTCAGGCGTCTAAAAGCGTTCCTGTGTTGTTGTAGCACGGACAAAGTCCGACTCGGAACGTAATTGGTACTGCGACTGACGGCCCCCTTTTTGGTTAATAATTATTGGGAATTTATTAATGGAAGGCGCTTTGTTTAGTTTTGTATTGTCTGATGAAACTGAAAAGTTACGTCGGTAGTTTTGTTGTTTGACCGGAGATGGTCACACCACACAGGTTTGGGTAGTTGATTAGTAGGTTCATTTTAATAATAATAATAAAGTTTATTAGTGCTTCAGTTTACAAAAAGGGTTTAATTCAATTTTTTTATTTCAGATCAGTGGATCCATGTAGAGTTAGTATGAACTTATCCTATGTTAGTAAACAACAATAACTTAAAAATACACTAATTGGTTACATGAACATATGCACGCACATGTCTGCCAGCCCAGAGTCTAATAAAAGGTTCGCCCACCTTGTCCGCCGGTGTAGCTAAAATAAGCCTCCTTTTAAGCAAACAATGCCTGTGTTAGGAGACTCCGCTCTTCCATAGTACAGGATTTTTACTTATTCTAGCTATATAAAACCGAAGGAACTTAAAATATTGAATAAAAAATCAAAATAAAATTATGGTTGTTAGTGAGAGTATGCTTCGAGTGTGAACAAAAACATAATTTTGATAGTTAAGGTTGTTTAGTTTTTAAACGACTTCAAAAAAAAGAAGGAGGGCCTCAGATCGTCGGTTAACGAGTATTAATCGAAGACGACTGGACCGATTTGGAAAGTTCATTTTTTTAAAGGATTATACAATACTTCCCAAGTGGTCTCATTGTCATTAGGTCAGGATCTGATGATGAAATTGAAGGAACTCTTCAAATATAATACGCACATCTGTAGCGATTTGGATATTTTAGTTGTGATATACCTGAAAAATTAAAAATTTAACTATTTTACAAAAAAACTACTTCCAAAAAATCTGTTTGTAGTAATTTAAAACGCAACTGGGTCGGCCTGGTGGATTACGGACTCACTCGCAAAGAGTCCTGTTATGTCGCAATAGTGAGAAAATATCATAAGCTGGACTATGTTTTTATGCTTATACATATGCAAGTAACATACAATATCTCTTAGTTCATTTATATAGGGGTGCAGACCGAAATAAAACTTGAAAATACATTTAACTTCTTTTAATTAAAATATAAATAAATAATACAGTTTTTAGCTCATTACTTCATCTTGCCCTTCTTCCTCTCTGTCAAATCCTTTCAAATTTAGAGTTCATTCCTATTTTTTTTAGTTATCTACAGACCAAACAAATAAAGTCAAAATATTTTCAATTGGTCGTTTCCTATGGAGAAGAGCCGATAAGAAACTCCACGGAGTAACCGTGGAGTTTCTCGGAATGAGCTCTTTTAAAAATAACCGGTTTTTACAATGTATTTAAATTACAGTGTTAATAGGTATGGGAGGACAATGTAGGCCTGTCAACAAGTACCAGAGGGGCAATTCTCGTAATTCTAAGAACATTCACAGTCTGATCTCAGTCTCAATCTGTCAAAAATACGTCTAATTTCCCTTTAATTTTTGACATTTGTTTGTAACTGAGATGAGACTGCGACTAGATTTTGAATGTTTTAAGTTAGGAGAATTGGCCTTTAGCCACTTAATAAAATAGAAAATGGTCTACAAATCTACAGGCTACAAGGTCAAACAATAAATAAAGCTGCATTCAGACAACACACAACTTTATTAAAATTCCCAAGCTCATGTCCTTTGAATAAATAACATGGACATAATCTTTGACAGTCGTTACGGGTCGTCAGAAGCCCGAAAATCTGACAACCAGTCTTACCAAGGGGTATCATATTACCCAGTAATTGGGTTTACCCAGTACCTGGGTTGTGGAGGTCACATAGGCAGTCGCTCCATGTAAAATACTGGGATTCAGCTGCATCCGGTTAGACTGGAAGCCGACCCCAACATAGTTGGGAACAGGCTAGGTAGATGATGATGTCCATATTATTTGAACGAACATACTGTTATGTTTAAGTATTCTAATTAAGGAAATATTATTCTACGATGTATCATTGTTCGAGCCACAAAGGCATTACACTATGCACAAGGTTATATCTGTATCTGCTCTTAGTAAAAGAAAGTTTATACAAACACCTACTATATTTTTATAAACCAGATGAGGTCGGTGTTTCCTATCTGATTACTCTGAGAAGAATAGAATAGACATTTATTTTGCAACTTTTGTTAATACATAATATGTTTTTTAATACACTAAACAACAACAACAATCGGTGGTGTTGGAGAGGTGGATGCACCTGTATGCCAGTTCTTCAACTTTTATTAAGTGATTATTATTTTATCATTATAATTAAATGTAATCGAATGAGTTTTAAAATAATAACTATAATTAAATTTTGTACTTTAACTTAAATTTATTTTTAATGCAATTCTTTTAATATATGGGAATAACTTCCTTATTTCACCATTCGGCAGGCGACATGCAACAACGAAACAAACTCAGAGGTCACATACACACTCTCTATTAAAGTCCAGACTTTATCTTTGACGGATCATGTGAAGACCATGTAGATTGGTGTCTGAAATGACCTTTTGAGGAAATAACCACACAGATTTGAGTGGACCAGTCCAGTTAGTGGCCAATGCACGCATGTGTCAGTAATCTTGTAGCTCAACTCAGAAATTAAAGTGCTGGTCACAGATTCTGCAAACCGTGTACATTTCCGAAGTAGAATTCTATTTCACCATAACACTTTTCGCTGGCAAAGAAACACAACAAAAACTTGTTCTCAATTTTTCCTCACAAAAGTACATTCGGCCAGAGTGCCTCATAACTGTGGCGGGTTTTTCATTCATTCGCTGTGAGGAAAATATCGCCTTTTCACTCCGGAGGGCGCTTCAAAAGCGAGAGTCACCTCCCGACTAGTTATGGGAAACTTTCCTGGAGTTGGTAATACAGTGGGGAAATGGTGTTGTTTATGATATTTTTATTTGATTTATGGTGCTACTGTAGTTATAATATACTTTGGTATTGTTATAATGGGGGATGTGTAAGTACTAGGTGCGTGTTTATTTACGTGTTTGATGTCTCTTAAATGCTCGTAGGCTCATTGGAACCAGAAGTTTTTATTAATGTGCAGGAGAACCAGAAGCTGTAACAGAAGGATAACGTTTGGATTAACAACACAGAGACAATGGCATTACCTAGTAAAAACAGAAAAAAGGAATGGAAATCTTAGAATCACTATGAAGCGCGATAAAAAAATGTGGTAAGAGCACTATGCTCTTTCAGCCAAGTGCCTGCTGATATGGTTTAAGTTTATTTCTTTTACAATTCATAGGACAATTAAAAAAAAAAATCGTGAGAATTATTGCAATGAGGTCATCATTGCAATAATTCTCACAATTTTTTAAACAAAGATTATCGAAACATCTGAAGTTCAATATTATACAAACATACATTCTTCCAGAAAAAAAATGAAACCGCTCGGTGTGCCCCAACCGCGTGACTCAGCGGAAGTCGTACCTCAAGTAGTGTCGGCGACACTCCGACTTACCAACTCTTAGACCGCTGTGTCACGCTCTTAGGACCAACCCATGAATGTGCACAGATTTCTGTAGATATATGTTGTAGATTTTGAGCAATTTTCATATTATAAAATATTTCTAAGTGGCACGAGAAGAAATGTTTTTTAGTGGGTAAACTTTATATTTTTAGTGAAAATCAAAACCTTGTCACGCTGTAAAGATCAACCCATGAATTTGCACAGGCACTCTGTCTGTACGTAATATTGATTGTATGACACAGGAAGGAATAGTTAGTAGTTTTTAATTGAGAATACTTTATCTGAAATCGAAACATTTTCACGCTGTAAATGTGTGCAAATTCATGGCAGTCAAAGTCATGAATTTGCACACATTTCTATAGAGGTTTTCTGTTTGTATGTAATCTTCATTATACGTTATAGGAAGAAAGTTCTTCAGTGGTACTTTATACTAAACGTGAAACTTTGTCACGTTGCGCGCTCTTAGTCGTTAGTCAGCAATTATTTTTGCACAAAGATTTTTAGTTTGATATATAGAATACGTAGATGACTGATAGGCTTCGTTAAGGTTCTTGTTACATCCTGTCACCTCTGCCTATCCCTTCGAGGAATACAGGCGTTATGTTATGTTTTTCTGGAACACGTCATGCTGTGAGCACTAAATACATCGAACTAGGTCGCTTTTGAAATGCGAGTCTATTCAAGACTCGCATTTCAAAAGCGACCTAGTTCTTATGTTTGTGGGAATGTCGGTAAGACTGGCTCAACCCTTAAGGAAATGAGAGTGTCACGGTACTAGAACTACCTTTAAACTGCAATTCGGTTTTAAAATATCCTTAGGAATGTGAAAAGAAACACAGTGCACAAAAATCTAAAATGAAAAATGTTTTTGAAATACATATTTCTCAACAATAAAGTTGATTCCATTGAGTAATTTATGTGAAAGATAGGGAAAAACAATGACAATGTTAGCGTAACTACGGTAATAATAGAACCATTTACACCAGTCAAAACGCTGTTATCCATTCTATTCAATAAATTCTTGTATTATTTGCTGCATTCCGCGGTTTAACCCACATAAGTGTTGATCCCGTGGAAATATCGGGATGAAAAGTATTCTATGTCCTAATCCAGCTCATAGTCTACCCATGTGCCAAATCTCATCCAAATCCAATCAGCCGTTTTAGCGTTAAAGCGTAACAAAAAAATATGCAAAAAATCAAATCTTTATCGTCAAAATGACGCACTTCCATACAAATTTTCATCCCTTATTTGACCTCTGTGGGCGATGAATGTTCATAAATCCCTCCTTGGGCGCACCTTCATTTTAAGGAACTTCTTCTTCGTCTTGCTGGTACGACTGAATTTTAAATGTTATTTTCCCAAAACTTTGCCACTTCCACGGCGTTGTCGGTGGCAGCGCAGAGGTTACTTTGACTGCATGTTTTGGGACACACAGAGCAGGGTAGGAGGTGAACATGGTTTCTGACATAGCTCTACAATCACATCCTACTGCCGTTCCGTCAAGGTAGCTCCAGTTCACCAGGTTGGACTTACATCTTCCCACTTAAACTAATAAGGAACCTTCCCATAAGGAACTAATAGATATGCATGGTTCTAGACTCAGCGGTTTAAGTTGTGCGTTGTCTGTAAGTGAGTGAATCTAAGATGAAGATGAAGCAAAAGTGTAACTTGCATTACTAATACTAAAACTAATAACTTAATACTAAGGAACAACTTAATACAAAACCACGTTTACATTATAGAGGTATGAAGAACGGGTGTAAGGTTGATGTTGGGAAATTGTATCTATACTAATTGCGCGGTAAACTCTGCTTGCGAGGGATTTGCGTGACGTCAGTATGACGTGTTGTTCACATGTGGCGCTGTAGATACCGCTACAACATTAATAAGAAAAGCGATCAGTACGAATTTACCTACATAAACAGATGAATTTGACGTGCCAAAAACAATACAACAACACCGTTATCTTCATTCACTGAACGAAAACGCACCCAAAAATAAACACGCTTCACGTACAGCTAGTGTGAGTCCACCCGCGACTGGTACTAGGTTACAAGACATAAGTTATTTGTTCATTTGTTTAACATGGGTACCATATAACGGTATATAAAGAAGTTGAGATAATTATCATCATGAGATCACTGTACGTCTCTATGTGCGCTGTATTCGATGCATGGATCTTCAGGAGCAGTGGCCCTAACTTACGACTTTTAGGTCGTGGGTTAGAACCTAGGCAGCCGTTTTATACTTCGTGTTATTTCATCACCACCGCTCTCAAAACGGACACGGAAAACACCGTGAGGAAACCGGCATGTCCTAGAACATGTGACATCTACCATCAACCCTCACTGGATCTGCGTGTTGGATTACGGCTCATTTCCTCTCACCAAGAGGAGGCCTGTGTCCCAGCAGTGCGAACATTATAGTCAGATTAAACTCTCAAAACTGAGAAGTAAAACATTGTGAAAAACCGGCGGAAAGTCCTAGATTCAAAATTTCGAAGACATGTAATTTGTAATCTACCAATCCACTATGGGCCTGCGAGCTGGATTACAGGCACAATCCATTCCATTTCGAAGAGGACTCCTGTTACCCAGCAGTAGGATCAAAATAAAAATCTAATGTCATTTATTCAAATTAAGGTGAGAATCAGCACTTTTTGTATTTCAAAATTACATAAGACAGTCCCTCAAAACCTCCGTCCTTTACCACTGCCTATACCCTGTCCATTAGGTAAACCGGTTTTTGACAGATGGAACTAGTGATTGCAGCAACACACAATACATTGATTAATACACGTATGGTGTTATAATGTCTGTAAGAAGCCATAAATAAGATAATTCAATAAGATAAGGCAGTTTATATATTTATTTTGTTACACATTTTAAAGTCAACTTTTACGTAATCTGGAATACGAGTATGTACTTTCTAAGAGAGCTGTCAAAAAACGGTTAAACTAATGGACAAGATATAGTGCTTTAGAAGTCGCGCAGCGACCTCCCCAGCATGCCAAGAACCTTTTGCAATATTTTGTGGCAGCACATGATTCATTGAGGTGAACAAAACAAAACAAACAATCATACACACACATGCTCCTAACTATACTACGCTGTTTATTCAACATGTTTTCATTGTAACTGGCTAAAGAAATATATGAACACAACAAAGTGAAATTTATTTCATCTCAAATCAGTCTATCAGTGGTTTTGCAACGCATTTCAAACAGCATTAATAAGTCATTTTATCGCCATTTTTATTGAGTAGTGAAGTAATCCGTGTTTTTCCACTATTTCGTGAGCTGAATGAAACGCAAGATTTTATTATCAGTTTCAAATTTAAATATTTTTTTTTATGGCTTCATCGATCGAGGCAAGTACAGTTTGGTAACTATAGTTGAATATGTTTATAAATTGATGTCTAAAAAGCAATCATGAAAGTAAACTTTTTCATTCTTTTTTAATCCCCGACGATGAAAAAGAGGGGCGACTAAAAAGTAAAAAATAAAATATATCTATTGGACCCTTAGGTAAGTTGTAGGTAAAATTTTGATTCAAGTGTCGCTGCGTCGGGGGACAGCTAATGAAAACGCCAAACAGACGAGGTTTATACCTAGCAATAATGAATGTATGCTATTGTAGAAAGGACACCAAGGCAACTTCCTGTTTTCATTAGCCCGTGCGCAACGCAACGAAGACGCTTGAATCAAAATATTACCTACAATCTACAAAATTTGACGACACGGTTGGTGCAGTGGTTAAGCGATTGACTGCTACGCTGCGTGTCGCGGGTTCGATTCCCGCACGGAGCAAATATTTGTTTGACCTACGAGTAGTTATTCCGGGTCTGGCTGTTTGTATATGTGTGTTGTAAACGCACCCACGATACAGGAGAAATTCCGAGAGTGGGGCAACGTTTAAAAAAAAACATACTATTGTTTTACTTTTTAGACACCCTTCTTTCTCTTCGCCGGGGGTTAAAAAGAAAGAAAGAAAGAAAAGGTTTACCTTCGTGATAGCTTTTGCAGAGCATTGATTTAGACATCAATTTTTACATAATATTTTTTTTTATTCTTTAGAAGATTTTGTTTGTCCTCGTTAGAAAAAAAAATCTTTAAATGTTCAATTTAACGTTTTTTTCTATTTAGAATCAAATTAATTTGGCCTAAATGTTATAGATGGTTTAATCTTACTTATCTGATGATAATTTTTGACCTGAATGTTGATGTTACTTTGAATTTATTTTTAACTAGCAGCGCCCCGCGGTTACACCAGCATAAGTGTCGATCCTGTGGAAATATCGGGATTAAAAGTATCCTTTGTGGTATGCTGATGTATAAGCTATATGACAGTAGTTTCATCAAAATCTGTTCAGTAGTTTTGGCGTGAAAGAGTAACAAACATCCATCCATCCATCCTCACAAACTTTCGCGTTTATAATACTAGCTGCGGTCCGCAGTTTCACCCGCATAAGTTTCGATCCCGTCGGAATATCGGGATAAAAAGTATTATATGTGTTAATAGTGGCATAAACTAATTGTGTGCCAAATTTCATCCAAATCCGTTCAGTACTCCTGGCGTGAAAAAGTAACAAACATCCATCCATCCATCCATCCATTCATCCAAACTTTCACGTTTATAATATTAGTAGGATTGGTAGGATAATTTAGGTAGCTAATAATTGAATGAGGGAATTGAAGAAAATCATAGTGGATTTACAATTTAACAAAGTTTCATTTTTAAATTCTTTGAAGAATATAATATTGTTAGGAATCAGAAGTGAAATAGGTTAAAAAAAAATAAACAATCTTTAATTCCTTAAATTTAAACGTTACAAAATTATGAAAATAAAAAAAAATAACACAAGCACACTATAATGGTCAGGTAGCATGTACGTTCCGAGCGCTGTCCAAGCAAAAAAGGAGCGTTGCCACACAAAGTGCCTCCTTTTATATCCTCCCATCGTTTGACAGCTGATCGCTTGACATCTTTACGATGTCACCTCGCCTTCCGTCACCAACACGGCCTCTCCTGATGCTCTGACGTCCTCGTCAGGTCTAGAAGATGGTCCCGCCTGATCTGTAGCAGTGCCTTCCAATAAGACGCTTGAGTCTTCGTTGTCTCCTGTAATCAGACAATCGTATTACATAAAAGACAACAGATGTAGAAGCAAAAATCTCTTGGATACATAAGAGGCAATGCGCATTACACGTAAAATATCATGACATATCAAAATCTTAGCTAAGATTAACAAACCAAGTAAGTAACTTAGTCGCACTGCAGACAGAGGCACCTAGTTAGCGTATCTCACAGCGGCTGTCGGCATAGGCACCTAGTTAGCATACCGCCCAGACTTCTACAAAAACACTGTAGGCATAGGCTCTCAGTTTGCATACCACTCAGTGGCTGTTGACATAGGCACATTGTTAGCATATCACACAGACTTCTACAAAAACACTGCAGGCATAGGCTCTCAGTTTGCATACCACTCAGTGGCTGTTGACATAGGCACATTGTTAGCATATCACACAGACTTCAAGACAATATTTACCTTCAAAAAATGCGGCACATGTCTCAGGAGTCCACTCACCCCTCCAGGGTACCATGAACTGTGCAGCAGCATATGTGGTCTTCCCACAGGCACCAGCCAGAAGCTGCAGCTCATAGCGGCCATGGTCCAGGACTCCAACTACGCGGTAGGGCCCACGCATACCAGGATCAAGTTTCCCCGTGGACTGGGAATACTTAATAACGAAGACTCTGTCGTCTTGACTGTAGGTACGTGGAGGTTGTCGGCCTTCGTTGACACGCCTGTCTTGATCAGCTTGATTTTTGCATAACCGTTCGGCCGTCCTTTGCCTCCTCATCTCCCGTAGCGGCTCACGGTTTTCACCAGACGCTTCGATGGCAACATCTCGGATTAGTGTGCGAATAACCGGGGTAGCTCCTTCGGCACCGATAAGCAGGTTAAGCGGGGACTGCTGGGTGGTCTTTTGCTTCGTCATGTTGAGTATCAGCTGTAACTTCCACAACTGTTCAGACCATTCCCCTTTCCGATGGTTCACCTCGATTCTTAACATGTTAAGGACTGTGCGGACATAACGCTCTACCTGACCATTGGCGTGGTGCATCTCGGGGGTAATATAATGAACCTGACAACTTAAATCATTCATTAATGACACAAAACCAGATGATTGAAACATCCTACCTCTATCACATACAATTGTCTTAGGTGTTCCAAACAGAGATACGACATTTTGCATAACACGTTTTAACTCGTTTAAGTCCTGAGTACAAATAGGATTTAATAAACAATATTTCGTAAAGGAATCTACAACAACTAAAATGTGTTTATTACCGTTAGACATTATCAAAGGGCCTAGAGCATCAACATGTAAAGTGTCAAAAGGGACATTTGGTTTTGTCCAAGAGTTAATTGGTTGTAGTGGAGCTCTTGGAACTCTCTTGTGAGCTATACATATGAGGCAATGTAATATGTACTTAGAAATAAAAGCTCTAAGACCGGGAAACCAAAAGTGTTTTAGGATAAGATCAGCGGTTTTGTCAGCGTTAATATGGCTATGTTCATCGTGAAATATTCGGAGGAGGCTCAAACGATGTCCTTTTGGTATGTAACAAAGTAACCTAGACTCCTCACCTACTGGTGTGAAGCGATAGTACAAAAGATTATTGCGTTTAACATAGCGTGTAGAGTCCAAGGTTCCCTCATCTAAAGACCTGATTAAAGTTTGAGTCTCCTCATCTCCAGCTTGTGCGATTTGAGCCCAATTACGCGGTTTCTGAATGTTATTTACCGTAGGTACAGGGTTACGGCTAAGATAGTCTGCGTGAGGTATCATTACCCCTTTCCTATATTGAATGACAAAGTCAAAATCCTGTAGGTAAATCCACCACCTCGCTACTCTCGGGAGTAGATCTTTCTTATTTTGAGTGGCTTTTAAGGCATTGCAGTCTGTCACCACAGTAAATGGCATTCCTATGAGGTAATGCCTAAAATGCTTAAGAGATTTTACCACAGCTAGTGTTTCCAGTTCATAAGAATGGTAACGTTGTTCACTACCTTTCGTAACCTGACTATAGTAAGCAACCACACGCTTGTTGCCATCCTTATGAACCTGTAGTAAAACCGCTCCATAACCTGCACTACTCGCATCAGTGTGAACCTCAGCAGGAAGCTCTGGGTCAAAAATGGCTAATATTGGCTCACTAGTAAGAGACTTAATAAGCTCTTTGCGAACGCTTTCCTGCTGTGGTCCCCAGACAAATGCAACACCCTTACGCGTCAAACGAGCAATACAAGCAGTTTTCATCGAGTAGTTAGATATGTATTTTCTGAAATAACCAGCTAGACCTAAAAATTGTCTTGCTTGTTTGACGTTCTGGGGAGCAGGTGCATTCGCGAGCGCCTGGACCTTACTTGTTGACGGCCGGACTCCACCGTTTGATATAATTCGGCCTAAATATTCAATTTCTTGACATAGAAATGAACACTTGCGCAAATTCACTGAAAAACCGGCCTTAGTCAATACAGCTAAAACATCATCTAATACCTGTAAACCCTGGTCAACTGAACGGGACAGCAGCATACAGTCGTCGACGTACACCAATACTTTGCCTGCTTCAATGAATTCGCGCAATGTATTTGCAATAATACGTTGAAATATAATGGGTGCGTTGGCTAACCCGTACGGCATCTTTAAGTATTCAAAATGCCCTTCGGGCGTCACGAAGCCAGTTAAGGGTATTGATTGCTCATCTAATTTAATTTGATGGAATCCGGTAGCCATATCAAGAAGCGTGAAGAAGTTTGACTTCCCTAGTCGATCAATGTGATCCTCTATTAGAGGTAAGGGATATCTATCCTTAACTGTAATTTTATTAAGCGCCCGAAAGTCCACACACATACGATCCGATCCGTCCTTCTTTTTCACTAGAAGAATCGGGCTTGAATACGGGGACTCCGAATCACGTATTATGCCTTTACTAAGAAGGTCCTGAATAATCTCTCTAACTTTAAGCTTTTCATTGTAGGACATTTTGTAAGGACGATAATTAATAGGTACCTCACTATTTAATCGAATGTGCATAAGGCCTGTGGTAACTGTAGACGTAGCCGTACCAGAAATCATGAATTCAGAATATTTATCGAGTATTCTTGCGAGTTTCTCCCGATCTTCCCCTATTAATGCGGTTTTAAAACCATCGAGTTGCACGTCAGATTTAACAGTGGATACCCCCGATAAAGCTTTATTATGAGTTAAACGTTGAGATTCCCTGGTCCTTATATAGGTTACCCCTTCCCTGTTTAGCACATCAGTACCAATTATAATTGGTGCGTTCATACATACACTAGGCACAACAAGCAAATCCACTTCGAGAGTTATCTCCTGAAGCTCTATTATAAGCGTGACATAACAATCAACACTAATAATGGAATCACTTATTCCTTTCAATTGTTTATTAATTGATTTCCTCGAGCAAGAAAAATGATTGACCACTGATGACGAAATCAACGAGACCTCTAACGCCCCACTATCAATCAGAATGTCTATAGGTATACCCTGAACCATTCCAACTACAATGTCACTGGAATTATTTTTATAGGAACAGCAGAAATTAACATTACTTTTATTGGGCTTATTATTTGCACGCTGCTTAGCAAAACAAACACTAATATCGTGACCCGTCTTTTTACAGTATGCACATACCGCCTTATTGGAGGTAGAATTCGATTCTGATTTATTAAGTTCAGTCGCATCGTTTGATTTCGACTTTTTAGGACAACCCACTTGCTTATGCCCTATCTGACCGCAAGTGAAACATTTGGGACCCTGACCCCTAAATGAGCGCTTGGGATTATTCATAAGTGGGCTCTTGTTGTCTTTCGAACGTGAACTGTCACTATTCCGCTTAGAAATGGGCTTTACGAAGGTAGATAAATAACTAACGAGGTTGTCAGGTGTCAGGTTTGCATTAGTAGCAGTTGCTTTAATTTGAGGGTCTTTTATCCCTCTAATAACAATCGCCGTTATCAACTCGCCTGATAATCCTTTTACTATTCGTAAACGTAATAAACATCTACGTGCATATTCAGCGTAGGTTGAGTAACTGTCTGAATCGGAGCTCATTACTTCATACAAAATACTTGCCATATCAATTTTCTTGACACAAAGTGACCGAAAATCCTTTTTAAAATTGTTCCATGAACGGTCATCTGTAACCCATTCACTAAGCCAAGTCCTAGCATCTCCCTTCAGACAGTTCCCAACGCGGGAAAGGCACTCATTTTCTGACCAGTTATTCAAAACCTGAGCCCTGTCAACCTCGTCAAACCACTGATCAACATCATGCACATTTGGATCGAAATTAGACACATAAAAATGATGGGTGCTTACTGACTTTAACGACTGTATTGCTTCTACTATTTTCTCCGTGGTTGCAGCCGAAGCATCAGTAACAGTACCTGTTTCCGGAGTAGCTATTACCCGTGAACGATCTTCTAATGCTTTCAACCGCGAGACAATAGTCTCAAGCGATCGTTGGTGAAGCGGTGATGCAGGGCTTCGCGTCCTCAGGCGGCTCCCACGACGATCTCGTTCGCGCTTGGAACGGCGATCGTAATGCCGTGACTTGCTACGTGACCTTCTGCTCCGCTGATGGCGGCTACGAGATCGTTTAGAACGCGGGGCACTATTTCTTGAACGTGAACGACTCGATCTATCCATAGCTACTACTACTCGTACCCGCTTTAATTAAAAATTGTAAGCCTGAAAACTAATTTTAACTTGTGGGCAAATGAATCCTTAAGTATCCCACTTCTGATGTTAGGAATCAGAAGTGAAATAGGTTAAAAAAAAATAAACAATCTTTAATTCCTTAAATTTAAACGTTACAAAATTATGAAAATAAAAAAAAATAACACAAGCACACTATAATGGTCAGGTAGCATGTACGTTCCGAGCGCTGTCCAAGCAAAAAAGGAGCGTTGCCACACAAAGTGCCTCCTTTTATATCCTCCCATCGTTTGACAGCTGATCGCTTGACATCTTTACGATGTCACCTCGCCTTCCGTCACCAACAATATATATTAAATTAAATTTTTATTTCGAGCTGCCCATTGCTCGCCGCCCGCAAGCCCGCGCCTAAGGTGACTGGGAGTCGGCTGGTGACTGCCGACGTCCAGGGCGTCTCCTGCGGCGACTAGGGGCGTGAGGGCGCAGAGATTGCCTCTCCCTCACGCACTCCGCCTCCTCCTTTGCCAGCATTACTGCTTCGCAGAAGGAGGTGACGGCTTCCCATGCACTTCGCTCCGTACCATGGCCTGGACCAGGGCCGGACGCGAGAGATCGCCGCCGCCGATCGCCGCCACGAGGACGCGGCGGTGCTCCGCCCAAGCCGGGCAGACCTCCACCGTGTCCTCCGGGCGATCCACACAGTAGTGACGTTTCCTCCCGCCTTATCCTGAACAGGAAGCTCCCGAAACAACCGTGTCCGGTGAGAACCTGCGTCAGGCGGAAGGTGAGGGCGCCGTGGCGCCTCTCCAGCCACTCCTCAAAGAGGGAACTTATCGCTGCAATTGTGGCGTGCCCAAATAAACTTGAACTTGGCACGAATACTTATGTAAACAATTTTTTTTTCTAAACTACCCCCTAACAAGGGATTGGGGGGTTTCAAAGTTTCTATGGAAGAATTTTAGCGCGCGGTCCGATTTACTCGAAACTCAGAATTTATACATAAGATTGAAAGTAAAGAATAATGTGTATCAGGGTTTTTCGAAAATTTACCCCTGACGGGCTGAAAAGGGGTAGTCAATTTTACAGCGTGGCTTGATTAACTCGAAAATTGGTATAAATAATCTTTGAGTCAAGTTATAAACACATCCCAACGAATTTTCAAAATTCCACCCCTGTGGGGGTGAAAAGCAGTTTATAGGAACAATCTTCTGCATTAGGTTAATAAACTTGGAACTTGGCAAGAATACTCGCCTAAATAAATAATAAAGTTTATCATTATAAGTTTTTCAAAACTACCTCTCAAAGGGGCATATAGGGGTGTTGAAGTTTGTGTGGAAGAATTTGAAGGCGGGGTCTGATTAAGTCGAAACTCAGTATTAATACTTTTGACAGAAAATAATTAATAATAAGTATATAAGGTTGTCGAAAATTGACCACTGACGGGGCGAAAAGTGGTAATTCGATTTTTATGAGGAGGATTATAACTTGAATCTATATGTTACATTTTCACGCCTAAACCACTGAACAGATTTCGATAAAATTTGGCAAAGATATAGATGGCATCCTGGGGAAGGACATATTTTTTATCCTGGTAGGACGTTCCCGTGGGATAATTTCCGACATCCACGCGGGCGAAACCGCGGGCAGAAGCTAGTTAATCATAAACAAAAAGGAGATCGCCTGATATAAAACTGCATGCCGCTGCACTTAAATGTTGACACAAACATTTGAAATGTGTATGCAACATAAAAGTAAAACAAAATTGATGATTTTTTGTTTGTAATAACTTGAAGTATGATTTGAAAAAATAAGTTTATTTTTATTTTGCCGCTACACTTCACGTCTGTGAAGTTTACATAAAAAAAAAACTGATGTTTAAACTGGTATTTCAAATAACTACACTACCAACTGTCGTTGTTACCAAAAATTAAATTCATCAAATTAATTTATTTTTGTTTCATCAATCATGTTTAGATATCGGATATCCGCCGAGTCTGCCGAGTTTCGCTAGCTAATTTAATTTCACCCTATATACCTGTATGTATGAATCCCCCTATCTATCTATTCCGCAATATTTCAGAAATCTCAACATAGTATATCCATGATATTTCCCTGTAGCATATCTTGGTAATAAAATCAGATACAGTGTCACAGTGACATGAAAGATTTTTGGCACAACGCGTGCTTTTTCCTCATCTCGATTTACGAAGAAAAATGAGAGTGTATGAAAAAGGTGCTCCTTTTTCCCGGAAAAAGGGATTGTTATTACC
Organism: Apamea monoglypha; assembly: GCA_911387795.2. NCBI lineage: Eukaryota > Metazoa > Arthropoda > Insecta > Lepidoptera > Noctuidae > Apamea > Apamea monoglypha. Next base: position 3,172,939 of record OU426922.1, read on the forward strand.
GGGACCTTTCAATCATGTAGGTTTATCAAACCTAACGTTTTTTGTTTCTTGCGTTTTATAATCCTACAATATAATATTAATATATTATTCCTACTAATATTATAAATGCGAAAGTTTGTACGGATGGATGGATGGATGTTTGTTACTCTTTCACGCAAAAACTACTGAACGGATTTGGATGAAATTTGGCACACAGATAGTTTATAACCAGGATTAACACATAGGATACTTTTTATCCCGATATTCCCACAGGATCGAAACTTATGCGGGTGAAACCGTGTGCTAACTGGTGCTGGGCGAAGCTAGTGTCATATAAATTATACAATTCAATTAGCAACAACTTTGATTTTGTCCAGACTCTAGATAGATCTTCCCCCCTACTCGTATAACCATCCACGTTAATACTCAAAACTTCCTGATGAGTAGTCGAGTACTGTAGTAGAAAAATACTTGTAGTACACTGGCCTGCAAAACTAAGTATCACACTTTTAAAATTGGAATAACTTTTTAAGTACAAAAGATATACTTTCGAAATAAAAAGGACTCGAAAAAGAGTTTAATGTTGTATACAAAAACGTCATAGTCGAGAACCTTCTTTTAAGAAATGGCTGAAAAGAGCTTTAATAACAAAAATATTCCTTTGCGAATTACAATTTTACCATTATTTTTTTTGTTTCTGGTGAGGTCAGGTCTCTCCCAGTCCACAGCGGCGCTGACGTCCTGCATCAATAAGTTCCGGGTTTCTTCACGAGTTCGGAGTCTGCGGCTACGTGCTGAAGTCTTCATGTGTGTTAATAACACCAAGTTCACATATCTTCAAAATACTCAGGAAGCGATTCTGATACTCTTGAGGAGTTCACTGTTGACGTATTTTAGCCAGTAGTGACTTACAATATCAAAACAAATACTTTCACCCCGAACAGCGCACTCGATAATGTTTATAATTCCGACTCTTACATACATAACGGAGTTTCTAATGTTCAACTTGCAAGGGCATGAGATTAAATACCATTGTTCACTGAGTCGTCGGCCTGAACGGTGTCTATGGTTGCTACACAGTGAAATGAGGTCTTTGCTTGCTGTATCTCTGTTGCTAGTGTGTTTTATGGACCACAGTGATGGTACATTTACGGATTTTATGAATAAGTTACCCACAGAAATTTCGGTAAGTGTTGTTGTGGTTTTTTACATTACTTGGGTCGAAGGTAAGTAAAATTCTAACAAAATCTTAGCACTCTTTTAAATCCAGTATTTTTATTATTCATCATCAATATCAATCTCCTGCCCTTATTCCAATTTACTTATTTTATTAATATTTTTACTACTATACTGGGCTATTTTAATTTACTTGTATCTTGTAAAAAAATATATGGAAATAAAATAATCCTATTTTTTAAATAAAATAATGTAAATGATTAAATAAATCATAAATAAAAAAATTAGTCAATTAACTGGAATTAATAGTAGTATTTTTTTGGTATAAAAAAAATGTCTCTATATTTAAATAGGTATGCAAGTAGGTAGTCTAATAATATTATTTGGCTGCATGCCACTAAACTCCCACTTACTAAAAACAATTAATAGCATGTAGAAAATGTAATAATAAATAATATTTATCGTTAGATCAAAAATGGCGAACGGTTGTTATTAGAAAACTACTATTAATTTCTGAAAACCTAGAATTTATTTAAGTTTTAGTTTTTAACAAAACTAATTTTATAGTTATAAAAACAGTTAATAATTTATTGGTTCTTCTTGTCCTCATAATTTTCTTGTAAATGAAGTGAGATGTAGTAGGTACTTTGCTGCGATTTTATTTAGCTTTTCTACGAATTTTTCGTATTATTATTTTTTAAAATTATTTTACGTATTTTTACCGTTTTGAAAACGAAAGAATGCCACCTGGTTTGCTTGGCTGAAAAATGACAGAGAATGAATATGTTAAATATGATATGGCGAATATTTATAATAAACAATGCTGAAAGCATGCAAGTGGCAAGGCCGGGCCATGTATGTCGAAGGACCGATGGCCAGTGGAGCAGACAGGTCCTGGAGTGGAGACCGCGTATCAGCAAGCGTAATGTGGGGCGCCCCCCGCTAGATGGACTGACAACCTTAAAAAGGTCACTGCGACAAACTGGATGCGGAAGGGGAGGACAGGGTGTTGTTGCGAATCCCGGGAGAGGCCTAGGTAGGTAAATAGGTACACCTACAAAGGACCTAGACTTAAATGGCAATCGTTCCAACGCGTTTCGTATTTTTACAACGACTTTCACTAGGATTGACATACGCTGATCGGTAGTTTATGTTAATACAACTCATTTCTGACTTTTCTATCATTGTTAACGCTGATAAAATGTTACTTTGTCTAGGCCCTATGTTCCGCGTTCATCTAACTCGTAGTATTTAATAAGAATATATTATATTTAAAAACAAGGTACATTGCATTACATATGTAACGTAAGCGAGTCGATCCAAATAATCCTAAAAATGTTTAAATTCAGATTAAAAAAATAATATAACTTGTTACCATGGATTCAGTACATGAGTCTGGAGCCCCCTGCGTTAAAAATTCTCTTCGGTTATTAAGAAAAAAATCTGCTGTGTCCTACAAAAGTACATACCTACGCGCTCAAATAGTAAGGAACAGGATTTTTTTTGGAGCTGTATTTTTATTGTTAGCTGTTGAGCTTGGCTAGCATGATCACTTCTATTAAAATGTCTACGCAGAATAGATAATGATATTATGTCTTTTTATACTAAGTGACACTCCTTTCTTCATTTTTGACATCATGTCGCAGAAATCTTTCAACAATCTATCATTCTGTCTTTCGTTTCTACTGTGGTCATCACTGAACATACAATAATGAACCAAAGCAAAGAAGAAGAGATTGAATAGCAGGCCATCCAATCTCTTCACCACGCTTGATTGACTGGTAGAGAATGCCTAAGGCATTAAGTCTGCCTTTGTACCTTTTTGTGCGAATAGTTTAATTAAATAACCGCACCAAAGAGTCTACAAACGGTAGTACTAATATTTGTGGCGCAGAAGGTGCGTTGAAAGCATGACTTCTGTCACAGACCACCTCCAGAGCCGCCAGTTTCTATGCGCCACGGAAAGTGTTGACGATGCCACCTCTTTTGTTGTTATTTATAAATAATTTGCCAATTATTAAGTCTATATGGAGTCAGTACCTAGTCTTACTGTAGTTTTGCATGTACTAAACAATCTACAACAAGGCACATGGGTCATTCTAACCTATAATACTTGTAGAAACGTAGTAGATAGTTTACTCTTTCAAAATGGCAACAGCGAATGCTCTGGCATCGTATTACATGTCGTGGTGAATACTAAACAGTTGAACTGAATCATTTATATACTTGAATAAAAACATGATTTAATAACGATACTGGTATTTTAAAACTCTTGCCAAACTGAAGCGAATTCCGCGCAGGATGCGGGACGAAATTTTAATGCGCTCGCGCTGATTGTGACAGTTAGTTAACTGTCACAATCAGCGCGATGTATGGAGTTGTTCAACCAGCGGGGAAATTGACTAACACACTAACAGTAGGAATCGTTTTTGACGGAAGAACAACATTAATTGCGTTATTTACGCTGTTGAGCAGACAAATTTATCAAACTATCAAAATTATTCGGATTATAATTGATAGTGTGTTACGCAATTATGGTACTGGCTCGAATAGTTTCATGATTTCCTTATCATTTAACAATCGCGTATTCATGTCCTGCGGGATTCGCCTTAGTGTAACCAGAGTATCCCACTCACGAATATCTCACAAAACCAACGTAAGTACTGGCGGAATGGTAAGTTCTCACCCTTTAATATTGAAATTTGGCCTAATTCTGTTAAAACGAACCATCCCACAGAACGAAAATAACCACTACAGGCGTGGGCATGGTTTACCTTGAAATGTGCATTTGTGCTCCTTCGATGGAATTAAGTTTATTTTTGATTGCACAAAACCTGTTAGATAATCTTGTAGTATGATTCCTTTCAGAAAGCCTTCAACACGGCTTGGGACTCTATGCAGAATGCCATCAAAGAACCCGTCAAAATAAAACGGCTTGGCCCAGGAGGCAGTAAGTATTATTAAAAACTATTTTTTTTAGGTTAAGTACCCAAAATGTTTGAATATTACAAAACCTACGCTGTCTGTCTGTCTGTCTGTCATAAGGCTGTATGTCTGCCTAAGGGGCCGTCTCCACGAGCGAGAGAATCGCGGCGATATTATCGACGTGCCACATATTTCTATACACTCTTAGAACGTGTCTCCATACGGCGATGTCATCGCAGCGAGAATTGGATGGCACGACGATAATATCGCTGCGATTCTCTCGCTTGTGGAGACGGTTTCGAGGAGTTTACTTGAGACTTCGTTCGGATGACGTAGGCGCAAGGTACCGAGGAGTCCATGGCAAGAGTGTTAATGGCGCAGGGGTCGGGAGGAGCCGTTTGGGTTTCAAGTCAACTTTAGCAGGTTGTAGTTATTTGAAATTTCACGGAAAACGTGTTATGGCAGTCGCTTCATGTAAAATACTGGTATTCAGCTGCATCCGGTTAGACTGGAAGCCGACCCCAACATAGTTGTAAAAGGACTAGGCAGATTGATTAATGTGTTATGGGCTCTAGCAAGACAAATAATGATGAAAAGAAAAATAAACTTTAGAAATAGTTGTTTCGGAAAAGGGCTAGGCAGGTTGATTGACGTGTTGTGGCTAATAAGGAGAAATAAAGTAAACTTTAGTAATAGTTAGTACTTGATAGTTTTTGCGGGTATACCGCAAAAACTGATTGAAACTGAAACTTGGCTATGCGGGTCCGACTTACACTTGGCAAATTTTCAATCCTAACTAATATCATAAGTGCGAAAGTAATTTTGTTTGTTTGTTTGTTAAGCTGTCGCGTTAAAACGGCTGAACGGATTTTGATGAAATTTGGCACATGGGTAAATCATGACCTGGAGAAGGACATAGGCTAATTTTTATCCGGGATCGCAGACAAAGTCGCGGGCAACAGCTAGTATTTAATATGGGTTTTTTGCTATCTCTACTGTAGTCATGAATTTTTCGAAGTAACAATTAAGTATACAGATGTGGGTCATTTTATTTATATTAGTTTTCTCTCTGTTCTGTTAGTTTTTGTCATGATCTGGCAGTTTGAGTAATTAATGTGGCCTACCCAAATGTCCTTTTTTTTTTGGTATTGTTCGTCGAATCGTTGAGCTCCTTAAGTTTTGAGTTGAGCTGCACGATTTTTGACAAATGCGTGTACTGACTGGACACGTCCTCTCAATCTGTGTGGTTCCTCAAAAGACCATCTCAAACATCGTTCTACATGGTCTTCATATGCTCTGACCAAGATTATGTCTGGACTTTAAAAGAGACTGTGACCTCTGAGTTTGTTTCGGCCTTTCTTCTCAGACTAGTCAAACAGGAAACGCCGACCTCATCTAGTTTTAAAATACAATTGACGTGTAAAAGTGTTTGTACAAACCTACTTACAAAATAAAATCATTTATATACAAACTAATCACTTTAATAAGCATGAGATTGAAAATGTTCTCTCGAAATCAATTAAGACAGAATGTATGTAAAATCAATTAAGATACGCTTTCCTACGTAATAGATAAGTGAGATTACTCTTTTTTACCCTACTATGGAAAAGCCAAAGGAAGGGTTATGTTTTTGTTTGTATTTTTAGGAGGCACTTAAGGCGAAAGCGTCAGGTAGCCCGCGAAATTCAAACTTTGTCAGGTTTTTTCCAATTTGCATGTCAGTGTCAGATTGTATGTTGATCGAAATGTAATTCATATCAAATATTAATTAATTTATAGGATTATAATCATAAAAATCATCAATAGATCTCTCTAAGTTGATATTACCCCACAGAATGTCTATTTCATGAAATATTGACTTTTATGAAGCCAATTCTAGCTTAAGAATTTGTATTGCTGGTTGTAATGGTCATAATTATGTAAAGTCATATTTATTACGATCGCGAATCATATTTTAATCAATATACACCTTGACACTGACCCACAAATTGAAAAAAGCGTAAGAACATTTGAATTTCGCGGGTTGCCTGTTTGCTTTTGTATGAATAAAGGAAAACCAATTTTCTTTGTAAGTATCTATTTTTATTTTATTGTAAATAGGTCACCACACAACTGTCCGTAAGTACCTATAATATAATAAAAACTAAAACATTTAGCCGCATGTACACAAATATTGCTTAGCTTGCACAAAAGCATGAAATTAAAAGTAACCATAATTATAAACACAAATGAGTTAACAAATCGATTAAAAAAATCGAAAAGTTGCAAAAATAAACATTGAAAATAAATCATTGATCTATAATTTTGAAGATTACACACACGAACACGGAAGACGGAGAACACGGCTATAATTATAATAATAACAGTGTTCTCCTTAATCTTCAATTATTTATTTTCAATGTTTATTTTCGCTCTCCTGAAAAATTGCAAAAATGGATATCGTACCAGATGGCTCTGATGTCGAGAAATGTTCTTTTAAAACCAATGAATAGTTATTGTATTGCGAGTATAATGTATCTACTTACTTAAAACAAAACCAATTTTCTTCTGATACGTTTTTATTTAGGAGAATGATGAGTTAGCACTACAACTGTCAGTAAGTAGAACTCCATTACACAAAAGTATGCAAAAAAATTAAAAATAATTATAATTTTAAAAAATTAAAAAAAATTATTGACTAAGGGCTGATTTTTCAATCGATAGATAATTTTTATTCGTGGAACAAAATTGACGTCTGACAGATTTTGCATTACTGCCAAAAATTCAAAATTATTCCTCGGGTAAAATTATCGGGCGTTGGAAAAATCAGCCCTAACTCAACTATATTTTAATACATTATATTTACATCATTTTAAACACAATTGCGATTCCAAACATTGAGCCGCAAATATACATAATAATAAATAATTAAACACATAGGCCAAGCTTCTCGTACTGCCGCGCTTTGTAGTAGTTTATCTATCATTGAGCGTTTGTATGAAGGCAGCCTATTCACATATATGTGTATAACATTAGTTTTGCCCCACCCAAAGGAAACTATTTATAATGTGACTGTCTGTCACTTGTTCCTATTTAATAACAAAATGTTTTATTTTAAATTCTTATTTTAACATTGTTCTAAGATATGGGCCTCTTGGAAGCGCAATAAATCTCAACTTTATCGTCTGACAGCTTGACACGTTCAATAACAAAATATCCTATTTCTTTAAAATTGTAAAACAATATTGTAACCCTTAGAAACCCATTTCATTTATATTTTATGGGAAACAGACCGGCAATTATGGCCAGTCATCAATAGAAAGCGATATTTTACGTCACTAAAGATGCAATATTTTGTACAAATTCTAAGAACGTTTAGACCCTTGGACAATACGAGCCCACACATCTGTTGATCATAAAATGCGTCCGTAGGCCCCTTGAAACAATTGAGAAATCTGGGGGCTGAACGCCGGAGCGTGGGATATTTGAGGAATTGTGAGTGAACGGATGGACGAAGGCAAGACACTCGGTGGCCAACCGTGATAGAAGGCGGACTTCCTAGTCCAGGCGAGTTAAGTTAGGAGATTTAGGGAATATCAGGAGGCTATGTCCGAGTGGGCTGTCGCGAAATAGCGAATACGAGTTATTAAATTAAGTTGGGTTGGAGCCCAGATTAGGCTAATCTAGTATTTAATGTGGTGTGTGTGTGTTTGTTGGTGTGACTGGGTGAGTCCTTATTTATAATAATTATCCTAGGCTGATATTGGTATTAAAGTTCCTCTAACTAAACATACAGATACGTGTTGCTGGAGAGTTTATTACGCCCATTCTTCTCCTCAGCTAAACACTAGGAAGTAGCGAAGGGCGATATAGCTGAGAAGCTATTAGTGATGATTTATTTGGAAAATAAATCATCTAAATGATTGTAATTGTAATTGATTGTAATCCATGCTATTTTCTCTTGTATTATGTGTCCATCTCCTAATCCTTGCCTCGACAGATGTTTGTCAATTTCGTTTGGCTGTAGGGATACGGAGAAGGCCTTCCGCTAAACCTGACAATGAGCTTTAATGCTCCTGACTTTTGACGACTGTTGACGACTCCATATGGAAGGCAGAACCGTAAAAACTCACAGATCTTTTGGATCAAACTAGGCTACAAAGCCAACCTAAAATTAAATGATTGACCAAACGTTATTGATGACTTCTGCTTCCAAAAAGGTCTCGCCACAGAACACTTGCGTGAGGCTTGTTGTATGCACATTTCTGGGAGATATGGGTAGGCTTCACTAAGTACCCCAAACTCGTTTGGTAGTCGTTTTAAGAACGCTAGGGACCGTGTCTCGATAAAACCCACACAAGGCTGTTAGTAGGCCAATTACTGAATCGACACTATTTATCGAAACACGTTATTGGGATGCAATGCATCCTTCTAAATGGAGAAGAGTAAAGAAATGTGAAGTGACGAAATTCCACTTCGGTGTGCACCAAGTACGATCGCAATGAGTTTTGCTAGAGGCTGAGTCTACGGTGCGCTTGTGCTAGTTTGTGTACCTTAGAAAAGGGATAGGTTGCCGTAAGGGTGTCTTTCATATTAATACGCGTTAAAAGCTATTCAAAACTTGTCTTCCTCAATAACAGTTGGACTTCGCAGTACTCTGTCCTAGGGTTGAGTAGGACATTTATTTAGTGCTTAGGGAGCGTGTTCTGTTCGAATCGTATTAGTGTCCTCAGAGGTTCTATGCGTTAAGTCTAACAGAACAGGTATAATGAGGCATACGTTTTAAAACGGTTCCCAGTCTCACAGTAGTGGGTAAATTGTTAAATTAACGTAGTTATAATTTATTCATTTAAGCGCAAGCGTAACGATCCCGTTATTTACTCCGTCTAATCATCAAGACTATTGCAGATATCAGTGACGACCTGCGAGCAACATTTATAATACTAAACCCTATTATATTATATTATTATACTTTTGCATACCCTCTTCTCTTCTTAGCTTCATATAATATTGATAATTGTAATACTTATGTTTCATAACTGTGAATTCCCATTATTAACTTCACCTTGCATCCCATCCTTGTCCCCAAGCTTTCTAAGTCGGGACGAGGCACATTACTTCATGGGAATTCATTTCTTATAACGGTGGGAGGGTGCCCAAGTCTGGTCCCGAGCCCTACAGGAGCACGCGGTGGATTGGGGCGTGCTCCCTTTCCCACAGGGAGAGCCTTTCATAACTGTGATATTTTACACAATTAGGAAAAACGAAAATTTTATCAGCCTATGGTAATTTAGGAACAGTCACAATAGCAAAACCAATTTTCTTCAAAAGTATTTAGTTGATTTCTATAATAGGTAGCCCAACAAACACTACTGACAGTAAATATAACATAATCGTGATACTAATGATGTGTGTATGTAGATATGTAGTACAGTTAAACCAGAAACGAAATGTGCTTCGGTAATCTTCGTGTTTCGGAATTAGCACGAGCGTCGCGCTACAGAATAGGCAAAGCTTCTAATGTTTATACTGTCTCCTACTCATCAATGAGCGCTTGTGTGAAGTTTGTTCTCTGTCGGGTTACCTACTCCGGTCGAATGTCGTCATCTGCCATTCAAACGTTTATTGGAATTTCATAGTGTTGTTAATCCATAATTTTGTAATCATGGTAATACATAATAGATATGTACTTCCACGGTTGTAACAGGTCTATATTAGATCTCATGATCACGCGTTCGTTTTTCCGACGACAGACGATGATTCCCGAAGCTACTTCTAGCACTAATAAGTTAACCTATGAAATATTGATAAGTTAAACCGTGAAACTATAATCATAAGCTTTGCAGTAATTATCAGTTCCTTCATCCTATAATTTTGATGCATAGGTACTAAAAGACGTAACCGCATTTTAGTTTTGCAATTTTTTTGTAATTTTACCATGAGATATTATTATTTAGCCTAACCCCCCCCTTACTAGGAAAGTTTCTATGCATGTATATTTACTCTGATGTTAACCACTACTTAACTCTGAACAACGTTCACAATGTTATCGTCATTTCATTTTTAATTTTGTTTTGTTCTTCATGTTGCATGAACTGTTGCCAAATAAATGTTATTCTTTCTTTATTCATTTTCAGAATACAAAACTACAACTACAACTCCAACTACGACTACAACTACAGTCAGTCCTTTGACCTTGGAGACCTTGCAACTAAGCGAGGCTCCACAGCGGCGATATCACTCTTCAGTCGAGACCGATCTTCCTGATAATATCCCTTCTTTATCTGAGTCAGGCACACACAGAGGCGGAAGGCTAAAGATTCCTTATCTGAATGCACCACTGAGGATCATCACAATCGGCAACAGGAGATACATTTTGCAAAGCTACTATCAACGAATGAATAAATGTTAATGCTAGTGAGCTACAGTTTCCGTTCCCGGCCTCGAGTGATGCGACTTGTGCCGCGACTTGAGTCAAGCGATACGCGTGCGATAATTATCCAGCTAAAAGAAATAACCAGCGGGGTAATTGCGTAACACATTAATAGTAGGAATTTCGTTTTGACAGTTCAACAACATTCATTTCGTTGTTTACGTTGTTGAGCAGACAAATCGTTCGATTGTGCTATGGATTAGCAATATCCTTCAAAATGGTTCAGACTGTGAGCGATAGTTGGTTACGCAATTCGGGTGCTGTTTCCCTCCGTCGCTCCGCAAGTCGTTGCGACTCGTGGCATGCTCTAAACAACTTCTTTCATTTGTTTTTTCCGCAGTCGCGTGTCGCTTGAGCGTGTAGTTCGTGGCCATGGTGTAAAATTATACACAAAAATAATCATACTCACGACAGTGTACATAATAGTTAAATTTAAGTTTGAAAAAATATTTAAAAGTGTCAATTGTCCATGCTGAAATATTGAAGTATCTACAACTATACAATCTTTGGCGCTAAGATCAGAACTAACGCCGCCATGTTGTTTTTTAAATACCACTTTTGTGACGTTTTCACAAATATATACCAACAACACCCCCAAATGTCAATGTAATTTTGAAATCTAAATAGTTTGACGTCTAGCGAAATGTTTTGTAACATATGAAATGATAACGATGTGTCTACAAAGGAAGTTACTAATAATATTCATATGTAGATATGAAGTATCTATAATAATAGGAAGGGTAGACATAATAGGACACGGTGGAGCACACGGTGGAGGTCTGCCCCGCTTGGGCGGAGCACCGCCGTGTCCTCGTAGAGGCGATCGGCAGCGGCGGCGGCCTCTCGCGCCCGGCCCTGGTGCAAGCCATGGTCCGGAGCGAGAGGGAGTGGGAGGCAGTCGCCTCCTTCTGCGAAGCAGTCATGCTAGCGAAGGAGGTGGCGGGACGGATGAGGGAGAGAGCCTCCCGTCCCAGCCGCCGCGGGAGACGCCCCGGGCGTCGGGAGTCGAGTGACGACTACCGGCCACCGTAGGCGCGGGCCTGCGGGCGGAGAGCAATGGGTAGCTCACCGCCTGATCAGGGCCAGGCCCGTGCCGGACGGCGCGTAAGTGTTCCACGCGCGCCTCAAAGAGATGTCAGCATAACGAGGGGCCCCTCAGGGCCGAAGCCTGCCGGGTCAGCGGGATTGTCCGAAAGGGTTACCGCTACCCCGGAACATAAAGGGCGAAGGAAGGAACATGGGTGGGTTTTAGTCAGTAAGAGTCTGACACTCCCTTCCGCTCCACCCAGAGCGGGAAGGGTCATCTGATGATTTCCCATCCGGAAAAAAAAAAGGGTAGACATAATACGATGAGATGATGAGAGAAAGATGAAACAAAAATAATAATATAAAGTCCGTTTCACAAAAGAAGTCTCGTAGACGCGGCGCCACTGTCGTAGGACGGAATCATAAATATTGATTTATTTATTTATCTCCACATCATATACGAGTAGCAGGCTTGATTATTGGTTAATAAAATGCACATTCTTACATCTGGGGTAGGAGAGTTGTTGTTGGAATGTTGCTAACTATATAATAATAATTAGTTCCACTTATTGCCGCGGGACTTCTTTCGGGAAACGGACTCTACTACTATACTAGGATTGTAGATAAACGTGGTAGGACGGCGTTTATCTATAAAGTAGGATAATAATATTTTTTAATAATATCTTTCCTCCAGAGTACGAAAACGAATACATGTCTTGAAAAAACACAGGGATTGCACCCCTATCGATATTTTGCGAATGGTCTACTTCGCACTCTGCCAGTCGATCATAATGTACTGTATTTGCATTTGGGGACGCGCTGGTAAGAGCCCATTTAGAACGCTTGAAAGGGCGCACCGGGCACTGATCAAAGTCGCAATAAAAAAAACCGTTTAGATTCCCTACAGACCTTGTATACCACGACTTTCAAGTTCTCAGGGTGAGACAAATATTTGTACTCCAAGCAACGCTTAAATATCATGCAACAATAAAAAATCGACCCGATTACAGGGACATAATAAACAAGCGTGTATTCAGAGTACCCATACCAAATGCCAAATCCGAACTAGCTAGACGCTATACCATTTTTCCCATCCCAACAAGTACCAGAAAGTTAACAAAATCTGCGACCTAAAAGACTGCTCAACCACCACCTGTACAAAAATCCTAACTACAGCTCTTTTAAAATTATTATACGATGCCACCGAAGCTTTGATATAGCACATACACCTGCACCTACACATGCATACAAACATGCACACACCCTAACAAACACACACACACACACACACCATAGTACAAGCCTTAGGATATACCAATATTATTTTATTGTGTGATCAGAATCGCACGAATGTTTTATTTATTTTAACACTTATCTTTTTTTGTAACTATCTAACATCCTCAAACTGTAATGTAATATTTAATATTGTAAAATTGCACTCCAGAGCCACAAGATACAAGCGATGCTTAGTTCCCGTCACATTGTATTTTTACTTTTTTGAAGAATAAACTTTATTATTGTATCTTTATTTCAACTAAGAACATATAAATTATTTTTTTAAATATTTTTATAAACAAAAAGATAAAAAAAAACATTTCAAAATATAAAAAATAGTAGCCCACCTGTATCGGGAACAGGGTCCAAGCTACCGACGGTCAGGGCTCCAGAGAGAGGAACCTCCTGACAATGCGAGCCGTGTCCAGAAGTACCGCTTTCTAAATCAAGCCCTTGATTCAGCTGCCCAACGAGAGCCTCCTCAGGTGTTGGTCGAGGCTCTTGGCTATTAACCCATTGGCTGACACGACTATCGGCACAATGATTGCTGAGTCCACGTGCCATACTTGATTTGTTTATCTTTCTCGGCTTTCACGAGGTTCTCATCATGCGGGACGGTTATGTCATCAATCATTTCGCGCCGCTCTGATCGATTCACCACCACTATATCAGGGTTATTGGCAACAATAGTCCTGTCAGTGATGATGGATCGATCCCAGTACAATGTGATATTTCCATTTTCGAGAACTGGGTCGGGCACATACCTGTAGTACGGCACCTCAAATTCCACAAGGCTGTATTTCAGAGCAAGTTGCTAATGGATTATCCTGGCTACAAGGTTGTGTCTATGCAAGTACTATCAGTTAGCTAGACGAGAACACCCGGAGATAATATATATGCCTGATTGATTCTCCCGGCCGGTGGCATGCCCGACAGATATCAACCATGCCGGATTTCACAATAAATCTCCGGTAATTGTTCATCATCATAACTTCGTCCATAATTACACAGACAAAACCTTCGATTTCTCCAAAGACCACCAAAACGAAGCCAGGCTATAGACGCTAGTAGATCTACATCGGGCCCGTGTAGGGCCCGGAAGAAGCGTCCGTGAAGGTCCTTACTCTGCCATACCTCCATGCGTTCATTAGTGTCAAGGAGAGCGGGGTGAGGCCCATGTCCACCTCGACCACATCTCGATGCATCCCCACGTCGGTTTCTAGGAAATATTCTCTGAGACTGCATACCTCGCGATTATGGAGGGTCTTAGCGTTTAAAAAGCCTCGACCTCCACATTTTCGCGGAATATACAGCCTCATTACTGATGACCGTGGGTGATGCATTCGATTTGTAGTCAGCAGCGTACGGATCCTCCTATCCAGGGCCTCGAGTTCGGTCTGAGTCCATTTGAGCATGCCGAAAGAGTACATCAAAACCGGCCTGACCCAACTATTGAGGGTGCGCACCTTGTTTCCGCCTGACAAAATACTATTCACTACTAAATGCTTTTTTCAGGCGGCCAAAGAAGCGCTCCTTCAACGATTGCTTCATGTCAGTAACATTGATGCCCAATGCTTCTGACATACCCAAATACTTATAGGTTTCGGCTGCGGAGAGGGCCCTAAGGTTTGTGGAATCCGACAGTTGGGTTCCCACGGATTCCACAATCTCCCCTCGCTTTATATGCATGATCGCACATTTGTCCACACCAAATTCCATCTTGATGGCGCTACTGAAAGTTTCAGTAATTTTCAGTAACTTCGTCAGTTGCAAATTGTTGGGGGCAAAGAGTTTTAGGTCATCCATGTAGCGGAGGTGAGATATAACCTGACCACCTCTCCTCGGCCAATAGCCTAGACCTGAATATTCTAGCAGCGTACTTAGTGGATCCAAGGCTAAGCAGAACCAAAGTGGACTCAAACTGTCGCCCTGGAATATGCCTCGCTCAATTCTTATCTGCTCGCTATTCCTCTGAATGTTTCGACATCCTGGATAGCGAAGGACCGTCCTCCATTGCCCCATACACGTCATTAGGAAGGTGCGCAGAGTTGTACCTACTTTATTCAACTCCAGCATAGGCCTTCTTAAAATCTATCCAACATGTCGACAGATCCTTTCGGGAACGACGAACCTGTTGACTAATGGCCATATCAATGAGGAGTAGCTCCTTAGTACCGCGGGACCCGTTCCTACATCCATTTTGAGAGATAGACATGATGGAGTGGCTGTCTATAAGATTATTAATTTTAGCTCTGAAAATGGATGTAAGAACTATAAAGACCGTTGGTCAAAGTCAAAGTATTTATTAATGCGAGTTTTGGTGATATAACAGGTCTTACAGATGTTTCATAGGAACTCAAAAATCTACCCTTTTTTTTTCCGGATGGGAAATCAACAAATGACCCCTCCCGCTCTGGGTGGAGCGGAAGGGAGTGTCAGACTCTTACTGACTAAAACCCACCCATGTTCCTTCCTTCGCCCTTTATGTTCCGGGGTAGCGGTAACCCTTTCGGACAATCCCGCTGACCCGGCAGGCTTCGGCCCTAAGGGGCCCCTGAAATTATGCTGACAACTCTTTGAGGCGCGCGTGGAACACTTACGCGCCGTCCGGCACGGGCCTGGTCCTAATCGGGCGGTGAGCTACCCATTGCTCTCCGCCCGCAGGCCCGCGCCTACGGTGGCCGAGAGTCGTCACGCGGCTCCCGACGCCCGGAGCGTCTCCCGCGGCGGCTGGGACGGGAGGCTCTCTCCCTCATCCGTCCTGCCACCTCCTTCGCTAGCATGACTGCTTCGCAGAAGGAGGCGACTGCCTCCCACTCCCTCTCGCCCCGGACCATGGCTTGCACCAGGGCCGGGCGCGAGAGGCCGCCGCCGCAAAATTTACCCTTTAGATTAATTTAACAATTAAAAGTCTTCAGATAGGAATATTACATTATAAATCATAAATACAGGATCAGTCACAAGAAATTTTGTCAGCAAGAAATTCGTCAATTATGCGTTTAAATTGAGTCAAGTTTAGATCTTTTGTGACATTTGGTAGCTTATTAAAAATTTTCGGAGCCATGCAAAGTATGCTCTTGTACATAAGGGCGGTTTTTGATCTTCTTAGGCATAATTCATGTCAGTATGTTGGTCGTATAGATCGATAACTTTGCTCTGACGCTTTTTTAAATAGATCACTGTTTTTTTTTTTAACGAACAATGCGGTCTCGTAAATGTAAAGACAAGGCAGACAAGTGACAAATTGGTAGACAAGTGATCGGTCTATATTTTTTGGGATCCGCGGTACTACCTGATTTATGGAACAGGTGGGTTATTCCTGTCGTTAGAAACTGGGGCAGCAACCCTGACTCTAAGGCTGACTGGAACTGGGCTGCCAAGGGGGCGTGCGACCTTTGGAACCACTTTATCCAAAAGTTGTGCAACCCGTCCGGCCCTGGAGATTTCCAGTTAGGCAACGGACGGACATACATCACACATCTTGGGGCCTGATGATCAGTGCCCCCATTTCTGGTATTAGGTCGCACGCTCGCTTGATCTTCCCAGACCAATACCCTTCGGTGTGATTGACAGGCACCGACCAGATATTTCGCCAGAACGAACACATGGCGACATCATCCGGTAGGTGCGTGTCAGTCACACCTTGTTCCGGTCGCTCTCAAACCCTATAAACCCACCTTTCATCGCTCTGGAATGTACGATGAATGTACCGCTCCACTCTCCGCCTGTACCGACGAATACGGTTTGCCCATGCACAGATCTTCTGCTTCAAGAAGTCGATACTCTCTGTGACGGCCGACAAATAATCTCGAGAACTAACATCAGTCCCCGAGAACGCCCGCCACACAAAGCGCATCACTCTAAGGCGAATATTGCCCTCCCTGAATCAGATTAGTTTGCCGATGAGCGCTCTGGCCCCACCAATACGATGCTCAATTCTGCACTTCCAAGCTGGTATAGATAGTTTCGGTCGTGTAGCTCTAGAGTCACTGGCAAATTTGCCGTGAGCTACACGACATGCCGCTACAGCCGCGCATTACAGAATTGAATGAATATCGGTGAGGTCTTCGCAGGCATCAAAATGACTTGACAACTGCGCATCCAGTACCGCCACCAGCACCCTATATTTGTTATGCATGGGCAAACGAGGTAAGCGTAGTCTAAGTTCGGGCGACATGAACCGATATTCCCGAATCGCACCCTCCAAAGCATTCCTCAATTCCTCATTGCACTTGATATTTACATTTGTAGCCCTGTCATTACTCCCCTCGTCAGCATGGGTAGTATTTGACTGCGGTAGTACTGCAGCAGTCTGCGACAGGTCGGCGATGACATGGCTACTCTGCATTTCACTTCGCAGGCGATCAAGTACAGTGTCATATAACATATGATTACGCTGAATAACCCGCACCTGATCCGATAGTCGTTGTGCCGAAACGTTGACAGCTGGCTCAAGCACCTGAAAAAGAGAGAGCATCCGAACACGGTACGCGGTCAGATTGTTTCCGCCGGGAGCTGGGACCCTGTCACAGGCCAGTGGGCCTCGAGGTCCTAAAGGCGGCGGCGAGGCGAAGAGTCCCGTGGTGGTGGGCGTGCACGTCGTGCGGCTGATCTTGTCAACACTTTTGCGTTCTGATGTTATGATATTTTTTTGTGTTTTATCGAAATTGATATGACAGATGTCACCTGCGGTTCGGCAGTTTTTGGTGAAAGTTTATTGCAGTATTGTTCATTGTATTTTTTTAAACGGAAAATTATCTTTTTTTTTTTTAAACGTGGGCAACGTTTAATTTCTAGTAATTTCTCCGGTATCGTGGGTGCGTTTACAAACATTTAAACTCACATACACAAACAGCCAGACCTGGAACAACTACTTGTAGGTCATAGAAATATTTGTTCCATGCGGGAATCGAACTCGCGACACGCAGCGCAGCAGTCAACCGTTTCCACTGCGCCAACCGTGCCGTCAAGGTTGGAAGGTTGGTTGAAGTATTTGGTTTTTGGTTGGTAATTCAAAATAACTAGGTATAAAATCTGCTTCTAAAAATATATATGACTAAAAATATTAGAATGTCGGGACGTTGAAGGGTACAGGTACAGGGAAATAAAGGTCATTGCTTTAATGTAATCGTTTTGTCAAAAACAAAGATTCTATGTACAAGTTTTATACTTAATACTTTTTAATTAACAAACATGCATAAATTCACGCCTTCTTCTCATAGGAGTAGGCAGAAACTATAGAACTGCTACGACCCTTACACACTCCTTTTACTTCGTTTACCTACGTTCATACATCTGGTCATACCTAGCCTGGTCTGGTGGCTTTTTGATTAAATTGAAGGGAAACAGATTATTTCTTTAGCACATAATAATCACTCTGTAATGTTTCCGCTGCTGAGACACAGGCTTCCTCTTTTCGAGATGAGGTGGGCTGTAATACTCGTATATCACGTAGGCCCAGTGTGGATTGGTAGATATCACATAATCTTCGAATGATTTTACGGGTTTCTCATGATGTTTTCATTCACCCTTTTGAGAATATTTTTAGTTCGTAAAAAATGAAAAGGTTCGAAAAACGCGCGAACTAATGACAGTTGTAATGTCAACCAAAACAAGAAAACGTCCATAGGACTATCATCTTTTTTGCTATATCTATATAAACTATTATCAAGTCTTACGATTACGATGTAAATATCGTAACTTCTTCTTGGTGTCGATGACACGCTTGAATTTTAAATCTTTTTGGCCCAAAACTTTTTACTAGACGGCACTGTTCAACAAGTGACCTAAATGATATTCAGACGTACAGACGCCAGCACATCAAGCTACTACAATCTGTCAAATTTCTTTAATAGATTTTCAACTTTATCGCTAAAGCATTAAGGTTCAAGGTTGATTGGGAAAATTTGACAGTTTCGGGTAGCTTGACCTGCTGGCGTCTGTACAATCAAACAGCTTGGCAAATGACTTGAACGGATAACGTTTATCTACTTGGCTAACACAGATATTTAAACTTACTTCTGGAAAGACTACCATGGACTATAGAAATTTCAGAAACCCGATGAGTGGTGCCACAGCAGCAGACGGTGAGCGCTACTTCCATATTAGATTTCTTACCGACTACTTCCGATTTGTTAACTGCCCACACGTTACTGCCACGTTAAGCCATTATTTACCCTTTTAAATATTTGTTACGACTCAATTTTATTCAGTTCCCTTCTCAGTTTTTACTGCCAAACTTGTTAATAAACATGCATTTTGATTTTTTTGTTTAACAAAACTACAATAAACAACTATCGCTTTTAAATCGGCCCGCGTGGTAGATTACGGGCCACACCCTCTCACAGAGAGGAGGCTTGTGTCTCAGCAGTGGGAACATTATAGGCGGATTATGCACATTATGTATGCTTTTAATCAATGCCATAAACAATTGCTAACGTCAGATATTTCGTCTTTTCGTCATCTTATTTTATAAATGGCTTAAGCATCAGTCAGCCAGTTCATTAAATGTTGTAATAAACGACTTGGCTGAATTTAGGCCTTTAGTTGAACTAAAAATTGATCAAAAAAAAAATTTTGCAAAAATTTAACCATTATTTACCATTTTTAACATTGGTTGAGTTTAACTACGGATCTACAAACTGGCCCTAAGTTGAAATTTTTCTTCGGATATAAAACAAAAATGTGCTGTTCCGTATATTTTGACCGTGTAGGTTGCAGTTTTGTATGAAACAGCTGCTTTTTTAAATTTCTATCTAGTATCATGTGTTGAATTCATGGTTACAGTTTGCACTTAGATGGCCCTGCCACCCTGTATAACACATTTCAACAATATTGAAATTACAGCGTTCCAAGACATACCTTGTCTTAAGTGCACTAAACGGCGATACTTCAAATTTTCATTCATTAATATTGACAAATTAATCAAAACAGCGAAATATTTGAGACCTGCCAACTTTCTGAATGCGGGGTGCAATAAGTTAATTCTCATTAGACATTGTTGTTAAACTTCTCTGAGTGCGCAAATTAGTTTCCTTAGAGAAAACCCCCAATACTTTATAATCTATTATTAATGCTTCTTTTGTAACTTACAGCATCTGAGAGTACATAATTGAAAGGAAAACGAAAGACACACAATCAAGGCAAAACAACATTTACCTAAAAATTAAATGTATTGACAAATTAATTTATGTTGTTATTTTAACTTAAGTTATCGGTTAACAATCGCTTTAACAGGTTGAATGCCATAATTACAGAAACAATTAAAAAGCCATTGTGCCTCGCATGGATTCACGTTCCATACGAAGGGTTAAAAGAACCTTAAGGACCACAAAGGACCTGTACCTTAGTCACCAAAGGAGATTAGTAACCAGGGTCGTCGGATATAGTTGTAAGACCCCGATGGATGTTTTCGAATAAAGATTAATTTAACAATTAAAGAATTAATAGAAAACAAACATATTTTTTTCAAATTAAATTTCATTCGAAAACATCAATCGGTTTCTTACTAAACTTCAACTATATCCAACGAACCTGGTTACTTATCTCCTTTGGTGACCGTACCTACGGTAGTCCACACGTCACTGACCGACTCTTTGACAGTTAAAAAGTTTAATTGTAAATGATTTAATTGAAATAAATGCTTTGACTTTGAGTCAGTGGTAACAAATCCACTATAAGCTGGCCTCTTATTGTATTGAAACTAAACACAGTACCCAATGACCTCGTGAAGGCCACAGGAATTCGCTGGATGCGAGAAGTACAGAAGCGGTCGAAGTAGCGATGCTTGGGGTCGACCTATGTTCGGCGGCAGCTTTTGGCTGAAATAATGATGGTACTGCGCTAGGCTAGCTCAAGGTCAAGTGTTACCACTGACGTGCGGCTGACTGGGCTTCTTCAGTCTTTTTACTGGGTATGTACACAGGTCGGCTGAGAACCAACTCACACAAAGTCCTAAGCTCACTGTCCTGCAACAGGGGATTGTTTTGCAACATTAATTTGTAAAAAGCCGTTCGAGTTGCTCTTCGAAATCTACGTTCTTGTACACTGGGCCAATTACAACCTACACTTAATACGTCCATCCTTATCCGACTTAAACGTTTTTTCGTCGCTAAAAATCACCACATTGTTCTCTCAATCAAAATTAACATACGAACTAGCAAATTGTAGCCGGTTTTGTCGGTGCGCAGTGGACAGCAAAATCTTCCGCGCTGGCTTGCTGCAACGTAAACCAGCCGGATGAAGGTGATTTCTCACAGTTTGTAACACGGAATAGAAAAAAACAGTGGAAGTGCCCTTAGACTCCCTTAGTACGGGAACCAGTGTCGCCAAACTCACACACTTGCAAATTAAAATGAACATTTCAACACACAGAAAACGATGATATAATTGGCTACTAATTATAAATGCAACTTTGGCGAAAAGTTTATTTATTGTTGTTCAAAATTAAATCTTATTACAACTCCTGAGTGTTGTTTTTATTTTACGTGTCAAAATCAATGAAGTCCATTTTTCCATGTAACAATCAAATTCGAGCAATCCACAACGAGTTCAGCTACTCAACGCTAGAGGGCGCTGTAACCAATTTACTCTATTTAGCACCCTAACGTCATTGAAATAGATGTCATATTCGTATGCACTTGTTATCTATTTTTCTACTCAGCTAGAGATGAGGACAAGATATCGATAATTTAATATCGATGTTTGTACAATTGTAATTAAAATCTTTTATCTTATGTAACGGACCAAAGTCCGATTAGTATAAAAGGTAAAATGGTTAAATGAAACGATAAATAGTGAATTTAAACTATTTATTGTACTTGAAATAAAACATATTTGTTTAATAATTGTCGGAATTGCGTTATCTTTTTTAAAAATATGTAGCCTTTTTTTGAAGTTTGTAAATTGTTTTCATAAAAATGCTCTGAACAGATTCTATGTACTTAATTTTGACGGCATCCAGTTCCGTATTCTAGTAGCTTCTATCCATTTCTCCTTGGTAAAAGGATCTTAGGGAAAACTGAAATATTTACATACTTTATTAGTATTAGTTACTTTTGAGGCCTACGTCCAGCTATGAATGAATGATTGGTTTATTTGTCAGAATATGAGTACTCAAACTCCAACCATTTATTTCAATTAATCGA
Source organism: Apamea monoglypha (assembly GCA_911387795.2). Lineage (NCBI taxonomy): Eukaryota > Metazoa > Arthropoda > Insecta > Lepidoptera > Noctuidae > Apamea > Apamea monoglypha. Next base: position 3,194,878 of record OU426922.1, read on the forward strand.
GAAGAACGACAACGAGCATATAATATGTCATGGTAACGTGTAAGTTTCACTATATAAATACACATTTTATTATTTTATCGATACCGAACTATTTGAATGTGTCCCATCCCTAATCGAGTAGCGTCGAAGTTTCTAGAATGTATACGATGATATTCAAGACAGCGAGCAAGTTGATTTAGACTTTGAACAATGGACATAAGGTAGTTTTTAGTTCGCAACAAAGTAATAAATATGGTTTTGTCAATAAAAACGATTATATTGAAATATATCATAGTTTTATAATAACCGGTGATACGATACACCTCCGCAAGATACATTTTTTGTCCTGCTATCGTTTTTGCATGTAAAAATTGCACAATAAGGCATATTTGTAATATTTTTCGTTACGTTCGAGACGTCATATCACAGCAAGTAGCTAATCCCGACTGAGCCGGTGTTGCGGAGCTCCGCATAATTGTGACACACGCGCGATAGCTGCGTGGCACTTCCACTGTTTTTTCTATTCCGTGGTTTGTAAGCACACATTGTGTGCTGTTGCTGTTACGCGGGTAGACAAAAAGGGATCAGCCTTGTGCTTTGCCACGATGTCGTGGTGTCGAGCCGATGCCTTTGGTTTTGGCCCACGTCGAAGATGTTCTACATCGGCTGAATCCGCATATCGGCGAACCCATAACTGCACGATTCTCCTATGTGGATACAAAACAAAACAGTATTTAAAATACTTACCTTTAAATTCATAGCTATTATTATAATAAATATATATATATATACCAACTATATTTATATACTGTGTATATAATATACTTTATATACATATATATATATACCTAATTAATATTACTTATATACAATACATATGCGCATACAAGTTAAAACACTTATACTCGTATGTTTTAAATATACACTGACATTAGTAAACATAATAATCTATTTTTATTTACGTAATTTGAAGGCTTTTCTTTAAACTGTCTCAAGGCCCGTGCCGTAGTGGGATAAAAATTTGCTAGACCAAGTTAATTTTATCATAATCATATTAGACAAAAAAAAACTATAATACATTTATGATCATAGCTTTATTATAACTATAGTAGGTATTGCACTTAAATTAAATTAATTTATTCCTAGGTAAACATTGAAAGGTGAGACGAGTTAGTTAAGTTGAAGTAGGTATAATATCAACGTAATGTCAAACTGTTACTCACCGATATCATTAGGCGCCTTGCAATTTCATTTATAGATATGTTTTGCTCATGCAGAACAACGATTTCTGCCTTTTTTAACGTTGATAAATGTTGCATGGTTAGATCCACAGAAATAAATCCGCACACGAATACGAGTAGCAATCAATAAAGTCAGTAATGCAAATACTCGTAGACTGACAACTAAGAACGCTCCTTTTTTGTAAAATAAGGTGCTTTAAAACATTTTTTTTTTAATTTTCGGTAGTTATTTAACAGTTAGAATAAAATGGCCTGAGAGTTCAGTGGCTGAACGCTGTCTCAAACATTGCTATAGCAGTATAGTGCGAAATATTATATCTCATTCAGTAACATCAATGAATGATTAAGTCTATCGTGCCATACGCACCACTTAAACACAGAGCTCGTTCGTTTTATGTAGTGTTTGTGTGCATAACCGTGACTTCACCCACACATATAAAAATGTAAACTAATTAGGTTGTTCGACTGTACGTGAATAGTGACCATGACAAGTACGCGTGGAAAAAAACTATTGCACACGGATAGTACGCAGACAAAATCCACATTTAGTGTGGCTAGTGCAGTCGACCGGACGTCGGTCACTTATTGTTGAGCTGGCCTAGCGTCCTACGGAATACCAATAGAATAAGCGGCGACGTAAGAGAAACGTGCGGCTATCGTGGTCTACAAGTCAGTGGTAACAAAATGAGTATACACAGACAATGTCACGATAACGGCCACAGTCATTAACCAGTTGAAAGCCGTAACACAAACAATTCAAAAGCCATTATGTCTCGCGTGAATCCACGTTCGTATGCATGATCCAGATACGAAGGGTTGAATGTGACTGTCATGGAGTTTTGTCCGTTAAAATGACACAAAATATGTACGCAGTTTATATCCCGGCCTAACATATCTGACGTTTCCGCATGTTGTGCAGAGTTGTCTACGAAATGATGCGTATAAATGACGAGGGGTGACGGGAATGGAAAGTAAGGCATTGCAGGGCTCGCTCCGAGATTCCCGGCCGGGTTATCGCTTTCTGAGATAAAAGACTTAGGAGATTCGAGGGAATGATGAATCGATGTGGTCGTGATCTAATCTTTCATTGACTTCGAGAACAGAACCCTGTAAGATCAAGATCAATTTGTATTAGAAAAATAATGTACAAATGTAACATACTATCAGTTAAAGTCCGGATAGGATGATTTGAAGACACTGGAATATAACCGTTTGTCATTTTTGATACTTGTGTGAGTCGCATAACTAAATGTTGTAATTGTTGTTATTTAGAAATCATTTGCTATCAAATTATTCATTTTTTAGTTTGTCGTAAACCTAAACACGTGGTCTTCTATAAAAATATTACCGTGGAAACTTAGGTAAAGTGAGCTTGAAGTGAGCCGTCATTCCACCTCAGATGCATAATAGGACATAATCAGCCTATTTTGTTCCCACTGCTGGGACACAGGTCGTAATCCACCACGCGGGCCCAATGCGGGTTGGTAGATGTCACGTCTTCGAATTTTTGGTTCTAGGACATGCCAGATTCTTCACGATGTTTTCCTTCATCGTTTAGATAGATGCAGATGCTGTCTTAGAACGTACATATTCCAGATTACGTAAAAGTTAACTTTCAAATGCGTAATAAAATAAATATATAAACTTCCTTATCTTATTGAATTATCTTATTTATGGCTTCTTACAGACATTATAATACCGTACGTGTGTCAATCAATGTATTGTGTGTTGCTGTAATCACTAGTTCCATCTGTCAAAAAACGGTTTACCAAATGGACAGGGTATAGAGATTGACACTTTATTGACATCTCATTGCGCCTAAGTTTTTACGGTGAGATTGTTATAGAGTAGACCGGTTAATATCGGTTTTAAGGAATGTAATCATATCGCCACCATCTTTCTTCCTCTCTGTGCCGGAAGTGGGCAGATGTTAAGGCCTTTTTCGTTCAGGTAAACTCAGGTTCCTTATTATTATTCGACTAATAGACCTCTATACAAGGTCAAATTAAATTAGCCTGCGAAACTCCAAAGACGGTATGTGTATCCATATGCAATCAAGATAGAACCAAAACAAAACAGGTATAATGTTTTTTTTTTTTGGATCAAGACCTTTTTTTGGTTTCGCGGTGGAAATCCTCATGGACTTCTTCCATCGTGGGAGTGACGGAGGAGTATGCCGGACTCTTACCGGCTAAAACCACCGCGATGTTCCACCTCTGCCTGTGGCCAGGGGTGCGGGATTCACATAAGCATTAACGATACCCATAACATCTGTTAAGTTTATACAATAAAGTACTTTTTTAAACAAATAACTTCACTAACAGAGGTAGGTGACCCAAAAAAAAACACGAAAAGGATATTTTTTTTTGTTTTATAATGTTTATATATTTATACTGTATATCACGTTTGTGGAGTATTGCTAGCTAACTTAATTATTATTTAACCCTGTACAATAATTACTTTGTTTTTCAGGATGCCTTCCAGCATGCATGGAAAATTATACAGGAGAATGTGCCAGTCCCTTCGATAGGCCATCGTGCAGGAATAAGACGAAATGGTAAATATAGATCATAATTGCAATATCCAGTGTTGGTCTAGTAGTCGCAAGCCCTACTCCTGAGTTCGATCCTCGGGTCAGGCAAGTGTTACTGGGTTTTCCCATCTGGGCATTTATCAGTAGCAGCGTGGAGTCTGGATGTGTGCCCGGTTGCTGGTAATAGGTTTGCCTCCTGTTCCATGGGACTTGAACATAACTGGCAAAATGTGGATGTACGGTCACCGAAGGAGATAAGTTACCAGGGCCGTCGGATACAGTTAAAGTTTTTTTAAGAAACCGATGGATGTTTTCGAATAAAATTTGTTTTAATTAGTAGAAAACAAACAGTGTATTTATCAAATTTCATTCGAAAAATCCATCGGTTTCTTACTAAACTTCAACCCTGGTTAGTTATCTCCTTTGGCTACTGTACTACAGCTGTGTACATGTCTGCCTAACCCTTCAGGGAAAAAGGATGTTTAGGGTCAGTGTGAAAAAGTCTGAAACTATCAGGGATAGAGTTTGTTCTTAGGAACTACATCAATGTCCTTGTATCTTATAAAAAAAAAACTGACCCCGAAATTAATGACCCAGTAAAAAACGATTTAACATTTTTAATAAAAAAAAAATTAAAAAGATTTTTTCTCACGAGATTAAATTGCATGGGACAAAATGTCAACAATTATTCTGAATAAAAACAAAACTAAGGGATTTGATAACATAATTTGATTTTCATATCCTGTCAATGTCTTCATAACTGCACCTTTTCAGGCATTGAGTACATTGTGTCAGTGACTGTATCTATAATAATATTATAATGCGAAACCTCTAACCCCATTCATATAACGCCGAATGATAAAATCATAATAATACCCGCATAATCAGCCTATAAATAATGTTCCCACTGCTGGGACACGGGCACACAGGCATCCTCTCGGTGAGAGGAAATGGGCCGTAATCTACCACGCGGGCTAGTTTCCTCACTATGTTTTCCTTCGACGTTTTAAGAGCAGTGGTGATGAAATAGTTTACACAAATGCAAAGTAAAGTGCCTGCCTGGGTTCGAAGTTACGACCTCCACTCTTAAGTAAGCCGCGGCCGATGAAAATGTACAGTTAAGTTGCGCAACTTTAAATGGAGGTTAGACGAAATTTAAAAAAAAAAATGCGTAATTTTCTCATTGGCGAAAGATACCTTCGTCTTTCACGTTAAGGCTCAGTTTTCGTTGTTTGAGTTAGTAATTTTTATGTTCCCATTTTGTCTTAAAACGAGTAGGTGTTGTTGCTTTATTCTGGTGGTAATTATAGTAATATTAATGAAAATTAAAATCATGTTACTTATTTATGACTTATTAAGAACGTTTCATGAATAATGTTGAAAGGTCTAGATTCCAATCAAAACATTTTTCAGTAAATATTTTAAGGTCTTAAATATGTTAAAAGCAACGAATTACACGGTTCATTTAGTATGAAATCTTTTGAGATGTAATCAGAACTTCTTAATTAGGTAGCTTAATACACTGCTCGACATTTAATTCAGACAGACGTTCACTCTGTCTCAAATAATGCATCTAGCGTTGTAGTCCATTGTTCTATGTTTGATTGAGATGGATAAATTTTATTTCTCTTTTTGAAATAAAGTATATTATTATTATTCTCTTTATTTCAATGTAAACACATATAAAGTATATTTTTAAATATTAGAATATAAAAAGTATAAATACATTTAAAAATATAAAAAAAATAGTAGCCCACCGGTATCGGGAACAGGGTGCAAGCTACCGGTGGTCAGGGCTCTAGAGAGGGGAATCTCCTGACAATGCAAGCCGTGTCCAGAAGTACCGCTTTCTGAATCAAGCCCTTGATCCAGCTGCCCAACGAGAGCCTCCTCAGGTGTTGGTCGAGGCTCTTGGCTATTAAGCCATTGGCTCTCACGACTATCGGCACAATGATCGCTGAGTCAGCCCACATGTCGATAACCTCGTGAGCCAAGTCAAGATACTTGATTTGTTTATCTTTCTCGGCTTTCACGAGGTTCTCATCATGCGGGCCAGTTATGTCAACAATCATTGCGCGCCGCTCTGATCGATCCATTACCACAACAGCTTATTGGCAATAATACTCCTGTTTGTGATGATGGACCGATCCTAGTACAATGTGATATTTCCATTTTCGAGAACTGGGTCGGGCATATACCTGAAGGCCAATTCTCGTAATTTAAAACGTTCAAAATCTAGTCGCAGTCTCATCTTGGCGACAAACAAATGTCAAAAACTTGTCAAAATGTAGGGAAATTAGAAGTATTTTTTGACTGAGATCAGACCGTGAACGTTCTTTAAATTACGAGAATTGGCCCCCTGTTGTACGGTACCTCCGATTACATAATGTTGTACTTCAGAGCAAGTTGCTGCTGGATTATCCTGGCTACAAGGTTGTGTCTATGCAAGTGCTCTCCGTTAGCTAGACGAGAACACCCGGAGATAATATGCCTGATTGATTCCCCCGGCCGGTGGCATGCCCGACAGATGTCAACCGTGCCGTCTTTCACAATAAATCTCCGGTAATTGTAACATCATAACTTCGTCCATAATTGCACAGACAAAACCTTCGGTTTCTCCAAAGAGGTCACCGAAACAAAGCCAGGCTACAGACGTTAGTAGATCTACATCGGGCCCGTGTAGGGCCCGGAAGAAGCGTCCGTAAAGGGCTTTACTCTGCTATGCCTCCATGCGTTCATTAGTGTCAAATACACTACTGGCTTGCGCCAGTTCTCTTTACCCAAGGAGAGCGGGGTGAGGCCTTGTCCACCGCGGCCACATCTCGATGTATCCACACGTCGGTTTCTTTTTTATTATTAATAATTCGTAACACAACATCACGCCTGTAATCCCAAAAGAGGTAGGCAGAGGTATTGAAAGGGGTATGTATTTAATCGTTAATTAATTACTACATGTAATTAATTAACGATTAAATACATAGATGAACCGAATTACATCCTTAATATACCATTCCATAATGATAAAATTATTTTAATCTACACCCCCATTTCACTAGTTATGTTAAGTCCTGTGGCCCAAGGTCCAAGTACCCCAGGCCAGTCAGGCCCAAGTACCCGATGGGGGGCGGGCCTATTATAATTGTAATGCACATCTATTATTTATCATTATATTATACAAGGCAAAAGTAATGGTATAATGTGAATTATATGCCATTTTGTTCTAAGTAAAAAAAATGGACTCTATTTTCAGGTACGCTAGTTCAAATTGCTAAAACAGAAGATCACACGGTCGTGAACATTGGTGTTTGAAAATCTCCATCGCTGCCTGAGTTGTGTGTATCGCTCCATTGCATTGTTAACAAATTCTCAACATATGTATTAAATTACAATGCCATTATGACGCCATTTGCAAAAAATATGGTACTGGTCATTACTTTTGCCCCATCTTGTATTAAGCACACGCCACGCTCAGGTACAAAAACTGCTATGTTCTTAATCTTTCATATTTTTTACTGGCAGCATACAATGTAATTTTTAATTGTCAATTAAAGTGAGTGATTGATTCATTCAGGGCGACTCTGAGTCCTACATACTTTTGTTTTATTATACAAGTTAAATTTTCCAGCCCACTTTTTTTTTCTCTCTAAATTGAGCTCATGGTTCCTTTCAGCGTTTTTCTCTATGACCTGCAGTTTAGAACTTACTAATTCTGATTCGGACGAATCACCATGTACATATATGTCGCTGCCAACTGGTTAAATTCGCCGTTTAGTCCACCGCCTGACCTTTGGAAGTAGTGCTCGCCTCGCTTCACTCGCTCGGCTCGTACGCGGTTGATCACAGTTCTAACCTAACCCATTTGGTCGAGGTGCCCTGGTTTAGTAACTGCGATCAATTCGGCTCGCACGTGATTAGTTACAGTTCCAACCTAAACTATAATTTATTGAATATCACTCAGGCCGGTAGTTTAGTTAAAAGCCTAGGCGGTTAACTAAACGGCTAATTAAACCTGTTGGCTGCGACATATACACCGTGTATCAGAAATGTGTGATCTTACTTAATGATGTGGTACAGATCATCAAACTGGACAACTTTCTCCTAGGGACGCGAAAAGATTTTTCAGCTGTCGGAAAACTCAAAGTATTTAATTGAAATAAATACTTTGGGTTTGAGTATATTTGGTTCGACTAGATAATTGTAGTTTTGTATAGGACAGCTGATTAGTTTTTTCGAGATTACGATGTTGTTCCCAAGGAGAAAGTTATTCAGTTTGATGATCAGTAGGTAATAATAATAATATCCATCCGACCGATTTCAGTCACGGTGGCCGGAGATTAGCCAGATATGCAGGAGATATTGGCGCCGATTCCCTTGTTCACAAACTAAACTAAATTTAAGTTCAGTGCATCTTTTTCTTTCTATTTCATTAAGAAAAGGACAGAAGATAAATATTAGTTTAGTCCTGTCAAATTAGTCAGCGCCTGACGTAAATTGGCGTTTTGTTTTGGTCGCCATGTTTTTAATCACGTCTAAACTTGCTATGGAGTATCTAAATTTGACAGGACTAAACTAATATTTATCTTCTGTCCTTTTCTTAATGAAATAGAAAGAAAAAGATGCACTGAACTTAAATTTAGTTTAGTTTGTGAACAAGGGAATCGGCGCCATTATATAGTGCACATGCGTGTGCGCAAACACAGGTGCACTCTCTGTTCATTTACTCTCATAGGCCGATGGGACGGCAACCCGAGACGACCCGGGAGAGATCAGGCGCAGGGCCAACGGCTTTACGTACTTTTCGAGGTACGGGAGTATACATAGTAAAAAGTATTGAAATAAGATTAAGTCGACCCCAACATAATTGAGAGAAGCCCAAGTCAAAGTCCTAATGGAAAAACCGAATAACACTTTGCCCGACCCGAAAATCGAACCCAGGACCTCACGCTCAACATTCGCGCTTGCGACCACGAGACCAACGGGGCAGTAAAATATGGTCTAAGTGTATATAGTAATATACCCTTAAATATGGTCACACATTTCTGATAACGCTGTGTAGGTATCTAAGCGCACATTTCTGTTTGCAATTGAGTCTCACTTAGCTTAAAAGCACCATTATCCTTGCCTGGTATGTGTTTCTACCAACCATACCTTTTTTTTTTCTGGTTGGTAAATCATCATATGACTTCTCCCACCCTGGGCGGAGCGGGAGGGCATGTCAGACTTTTACTAACTAAAACCCACCCGTGTTCCTTCAGTTGCCTATGCCAGGGGCCACGGTATCTCTTTCGAACAACCCGCGGCCCTGGCAGGCATCGGCCTTAACGGACCCCGTCAGTTCGTGCTGACATCTCTATGAGGGCGCGCGTGGAACACAACGCGCCGTCGACCCGGGCCTGGTCCTTGCCGGGCGGCGAGCTGCCCATTGCTCGCCGCCCGCTACCGGGCATAGGGTCGCAGCATTATGCTGAGCGATAGCCGTTTTGCGTGGATGTGACGCATGTTAACCGTTTCTTATTGTTTTTTTTTTTGTTTTTTATGTTCTTTTTTGCGTCATGTTTACCGCAAATAAACGTATGGTCTTTCTTTTCTTCCTTCTTTCCATACCCATTATGCTGTTTCTTTTCTTTGTTTTTTTCTTCTTTCCATACACATTATGCTGTATTTTATAACAATATAATTATTATGAAAAATTGTCTGTTCTAATGACCTGTCTGATTCTTCTATACTGTAGTTTGAGAAAACCCTGCAACATCAAGGTAACCTTTAAGCGCGACAATCATCATCTGCCTAGCCTTTTCCCAACTACCTATGTATGTTGGGGTCGTCTTCCAGACTAATCGGATTCAACTGAATTTTACATGGAGCCTGGAATTTTACCTACTTCATCTCCACAACCCAGTTACTGGGTAATACGATACCCCTTGGTAAGACTGGTTGTCAGACTTTCGGGCTTCTGACTACCCATAACGACTGTCAAAGATCTACGAATGACAGAATGGCTTAACGTGCTTTCCGAGACACCCCTCCGTGCCTCGGAAAGCACGTTAAGCCGTTTTTCATCTCGGTATGTAAAGATGGTCACCCATCCACAGACCAACCGCGGCTAGCGTAGCTTAACCTGATCCGCCTGTGCTTCTGTTATCATTTAGCCACGGGCTCCTCCTTTAAGCGCGATATTGATGGTGGAAAATCATAAATTCGTTTCTTTGAAAGTCGTTGTAGAAATACGAATTTCTTTGAACGCGATTGTCACTTGTCTAGGCCTTCAGATGCCTATTGTGCTGCGTGCATGCCGCCCAGGGCAATAAGCCCCGTCAACTTGCTGGCTAATAATTTATTTCGCAGTCTATGTCCAGCAGTGTCCGTTTTTCGACTGAAATGATGATAAAGAGGAAGTTTGCTGTGTCCAACCTAGAGACTATGAGGAAAGGAGTTAACCAGATTCCCAGACACAAGCTGATTCTGCTGATACCTAATTATTTTAATTTTTAGCTCCACGGCTACGAAAATCTCGAATCGCAGAAACGACTGAGACAATGCCTACGACAGGCTCATCACGTGTAATATTTATAGATTTCAACGAGGATTAAAAAACACCAAAATGTCGACTTGAAGTGAAATTTGTTATCGTTTATTATTTATTCTCTTTGATTTTGATACTACATATATTGTTTAATTTTATACATATTTTTTTATAAAAAAACAAACAATCTCTAATTATTCAGATGTTCATGATAATTAACAGATTAAAATTATGAGAACTGTAATTATGTGTCTTTCTACCCCATGGGAGAAATGTATGAGTTTATGTATGCCTCGTGCATTTAGTAATTTAACCTCGTGCATGAGAGGCTGGGCTTTAACCAAAGATCACTTAATAATCATCATCTATCTATATAAAACAAAATCGGTTTAGTTGCATCATTCATCACGTAAAAACGGTTGTACAGATTTTTATGATATTTGGTTGGTTGGCTTTTTAAAAAAGAAGAAAACTACATATACAACACACACAACAACAACAACATACACAACATAACACACACACATAACACAACAGAACACACAACACAACACATACATATACTACATGGGAATATTCACGAAAAAAATTTAAGATAATTAATTTACTCAAACAATTTGTATTTATTGATTCTGAGGCGGTAAGAAGTTCGTCAGGTCAGCTAGTTACGTCATATAATTATTTTGATTTGTCGCAAATTCTGTCAAATGCAAGCACCTACATAAATATCAATACAGTACTGATACAACTAATACGTTTTTACATTCAAATAGCCAACGACCAAATTCACAACACCATAATACTCTCCAAGACAGGTATCGCTGATGTTGGCGATAAGTCTGCGAGGCTGAAATGGGACTGGGTGGGTCATGCGTGTAGTATGCATGAAAACAGGTGGGCCAGGATCGTCACAGAGTTGGTGCCTGAAGAGGGGCGTCCTCACCGGGGCAGGCCTAAGAAACGCTGGCGTTACGATTTGGACTCGTTCCTGACCGTTTGGCCGAAGAAACTACGACCTTAGGAAACTTGGAAAAGTATGGGGTAGACCTTTGCCCAGCAGTGGAACCAACAATGTTATCAAAAAAAAATTGCTACAATTTATGAAAATTCTTACACATCACAATAACAGATATGATAATTGTCATCATCTGCCTAGCCTTTTCTCAACTATGTTGGGGTCGGCTAGACTTCCACAACCCAGTTACTGGGTAATAAGAAACCCCTTGGTAAGTACCCCGTAACGACTGTCAAAGATCCACGAATTACAGCCGGGACCAACGGATTAACATGCTTTCCGAGGCATGGAGGGGTCTTGGTATGTGAAGATGGTCACCCATCCACGACCACGGCAAGCGTAGCTTAACCTGATCGACCGACCATTACGGCTGTTATTACTTAGCCACAAGCCGCTCAATAATAACATGATATATGGGAAAAGAAATCAATTAGTCTATCCACGTATGTCCCCTGTATATTTCTCCTTATATTAATGAAAGTCACAGAAGGGAGGAGGCTCATTACCAGTATCCGAGTAGGTATAACAAATATTATTAGATTTATTAGCACGCAAAGGTCAGTTGGCTTAACGAACATGTGACGTCACGGTCAAGCTTACGACTAATGATCACGCGATTTCTATGTGAGGGAGGGCAGAACTGTTAATGGTATTTTTTCCCTTATTTAGGAAGATATTGCGTCCTGAAGGTATGGTTTCATTTGTAGTAGTTATACAGCCAATAATGTTTCCACTGCTGGGCCACAGGCGTCCTCTCGGTGAGAGGGAGAGGGCCGCAATTTAATCCACCTCGTGAACCCAGTGTGGGTTGGTAGATGTCACATGTCTTCGAATTTTTGGTTCTAGGACATGCCGGTTTCCTCACGATGTTTTCCTTGACCGTTTTGAGAGCAATAGTGATGAAATAATTTACACAAATTAAAGCTCCTGTCTGGGTTTGAACCTGCAATTTGAAGCTGCTACCTACAACTCGTAAGTCACATAGTTCTACAGCGTGTCATCATCATCTGCCTAGCCTTTTCCCAACTATGTTGGGGTCGGCTTCCATTCTAACCGGATGCAGCTGAATACCAGCATTTTACATGGAGCGACTGCCTATCTGACCTCTACAACCCAGTTATTGGGTAATACGATACACCTTGGTAAGACTGGTTGTCAGACTCTCGGGCTACTGACGACCCGTAACGACTGATCCGCGAATGACCAGCCGGGATCAACGGCTTAACGTGCTTTCCGAGGCACGGAGGGGTCTTGATATGTGAAGATGGTCACCCATCCACGGACCAACCGCGGCAAGCGTAGCTTAACCTGATCGATCGACCCGTGCGGCGGTTATTACTTAGCCACAAGCCCCTCACACTGCGCAGCGCAGTTCTACAGCGTGTATCAGCAAATATTCAGCCGTCTCATACATTTGTATGGGATGGCTGGGGTGTACGAATAGTTATTGATGTTTTGTATGGGGCCGTTGGTATTTTTTTGCGATTACGATGTTGGTCACATGGAGAAACTCTTCTTCTTAGCGTGTAGATAGCAATCACACGCAATTGGGACACTTAATATCGTGTTCTGCGTATCCTGTTAGCTGCACGTTACAGGAACTGATGAACGCTGGTGATGGCGCCAAACAAGTGGCCGAATTCTGGACCGAGACCATTGTGAACCACACCCATAAAATTAAATATGTACACCAATAATAAAACAAATTATCGAAAAAATAAATATATTGTGTTATTATCCGGGTCATTAAAGAATCTAAGGGCTGGTTTTTCTATTGCCAGATAACTTATTCGAGGAATAATTTTGAAATTTTGACAGTTATTTCATACAAAAACTGTCAAACGTCAATTTTATTCCTAGAATAAAAGTTATCTGGCGATGGAAAAATCAGCCCTAAATTGAAAATGGCGGCTAATAATTGCCTCTCCCTCGGTCGCAGGGCTCCACCCCAGTCGGGTAAAAAGTTGAATAGAATTATTTTGTTTGATTTATAGAAGCCAATCAACCTATTAATAACTGAAATAGCTTTTTTATTAAAGAGCTATTTTATTTGCTATAATTTCCGTTACGTTTGCTCCGTGCGTTCGCGCTAGGCCCACAAAATTTCATGAGCGTCATTTTCATGGTTATTGTTGAGCGAATCGTTGAGCTCCTTAAGTTCTGAATTGAGCTACACGATTACTCACAAATGCGAGCACTTATTGGAAAGTTATACTCATATCTATGTGGTAGTTCCCTCAAAAGACCATTTCAGACACCAATCTACATGGTCCTTATGACCTGACCAATATTTAATTCGGGGTCTTCTCAAGTAGTCGAATAGGAAACCTCGTCTAGTTTTAAAATATTATTATTTCTTTTTGATGTGTGAAAGTGTTTGACTAAAACCAGTTTATATAAAATACCATAACATAACACCTGTATTTCCCGAAGGGCTGGGTAGGGGTACACCAACAATTGACCAAATATGTTTAAGTCCCCTGTAATAGAAATCAGAAATATTTATTTGTAAGTCAAGCCTACGACGTACACGCTAGACGCCTAGACGTTTGTAGAGAGCAAGCCTATTGCCATCAATCAATATGCTACTCACAGCTACTCAGAAATTCCAGATGGAAGAACACAATAACACTTTGCCCGACCCAGGAATCGAACCCAGGACGTCATGCTCAGCAATAGCTCTTATGACCACTAGACCAACGGCAGTCACGTCAGTATTATATACGTCAATACTCAATACTCAATATCTTTATTGCTTTACCATAATGTGTACCTAACACTTATGTTTATCAGCCATCTTGTTACCATAACACAAGCATTAGGTTGCTTAGCTTGGGACAAATGGTGCTGTGTGAAATGTCCAGGGATTTATTTATTTATTTTTATTTATTTATTTATGTAGGTATCATATCAACCTCCGCCATTTTAAAACCAGTTACCTAAAAATAAACATACCCACGCAGCACCTCATTCCCCACCACGAATAATCACAAAACATTTTTTTTTCCCATCTAAGGAAAAAAATAAAAATAAACATGACAGTTAGAGTTGACAAGGGTTGGAAACTTTGTACATCTGCTTCACCTGAGGCGGATCCTGGTTAAGCTATGAGCGATCGATTCAGAGGGATTGGGATTGCTATGAAATTTAAGGTGTAAGGCGCAATAAATGCGAATTTTATTAAGTACTTTCTTCCCATTTGAGTTGCCAGTTTTGTTTAAAAATATTTGAGAAATAGAAGTTCATATTAAAAGTAATTATTTATATTTTCACAGTCTCTTAAGTAACTATTTACACTAAGTACAGATGCCAGCACATCAAGCTACCCGAAACTGTCAAATTTTCCCAATCGACCTTGAACCTAATGCTTTAGAGATAAGGTTGAAAATCTATTAAAGACATTTGACAGATTGTAGTAGCTTGATGCGTCTATACTAAAATAAAAGATTAATTGACTAAGTATATAAACAAACACAAAAACAAAAGGATATTTAGGCGTCGAAGTATGTAATCATCCGCATTATTTCTCATTTATGTCAAAGTTATTCTCATTTCAGAATTGATACCCATGGATTGATTACCCGTGTTTGCAAAGTAATAAATGGTTCAAGTTGATTTGATATTAAATATAATTGATACATTAATTATTGATCATACTTTATATTTCATTGATCTTCATTGATATTTGCAGTCAAATCGAATACTCTATGGAAGATACATACATACATAATCAGCCTTTAATGTTCCCACTGCTTGGACACAGGCCTCTCATCAAGAAGGAGTGGGCTGTAATCCACCACGCGGGCAGTGCAGCGCAGTGCGGGTCGGTAGAGGTCACATGTCTTCGAATTTTTGGTTCTA
This sequence comes from Apamea monoglypha, assembly GCA_911387795.2. Classification (NCBI taxonomy): domain Eukaryota; kingdom Metazoa; phylum Arthropoda; class Insecta; order Lepidoptera; family Noctuidae; genus Apamea; species Apamea monoglypha. Next base: position 3,210,030 of record OU426922.1, read on the forward strand.
GGACATGCCGGTTTCCTCACGATGTTTTCCTTCAGCGTTTTGAGAGCAGTGGTGATAAGATTATTTTACACAAAGTAAAGCGCCTGTCTGGGTTCGAACCCACGACTTGTAAGTCCAGTACTTGTAAGTCGAGGTCATTACCGCTGGGCCACCTCTGCTCACTGGTCAACCTGTGCTCATACTTATTGATCATACTTAATATTGTGATCTTTGCAGTCAAATCGAATACTTTATGGAACATAGATAGCACCAAATTATCATCCATAAAATCATCAACAGATTCGCGAATCGCGAAAAATTTCACTTACAATATTTATTTAAAAAACTACAAAAAAAAAACAAAAACAATGGACGATCACCCCTCACAATACCCATAATTACTATGGCAAGTTGCTATTCAATTCTGTACCGTTTAATAATATCATTAATCTCTCCACCTTGAAACACGGCCAGGTTAATGATAATCTCATCCACTTTTCGTTCATCCACCGCCGGTTCTTTATTAAAACGAAAAAGCGTAAATTATGACAAGGTAAGCCGTGGCGTCCTTCGCTACCAATTTAAAAGTAACCGTATATTGTGTTTAAACACAATCTTTTTTCTTTGTTTACGGCACATTTTGTGCTAAAATATGGCAGGACTGACCAAGGGCGGAGGAATATTGTAGTTATTATCTCCGGGAATATGGGGAGCGTTGATTATGTATTCTATGGTATTAGGGTAGGTTGGTGAAAGTGTGAGTTTGATGAAGCGAAAAGTAAATGCTAACGTGCAAATTTATCAGTATAGCTATTCACAATTCTTCAATACGCTTCCGTGTCAAATATTAATCAATGTTATCGAAGGAGTCTATACGCTGAGTATCTAAACGATTTTCACATATCCGAATTTCCTAAAAAAGTCAGTTTTCAAAACCAAAAAAAAATATTTCACATAAACCTACATGGGCACTTATGAAACGTCAGAAGCTAGGTGCACGGTTCCAATTGGTCGTTTCTTATGGAGAAGAGCCAGAAAGAAACTCCTCGGTAACTCTTTTAAAAATAATCGGCTTTTCCAATGTTTAAACGTGACGTGTAGACGAAACAGCCTGTTAAATGGTTGTGATCAGCTATGCAGTTCTTCCCTCAGACCGGTCTGATCTGACCATAATTACCGTGTCTTCAAGATCTATCGACAAGGCCAAAATGATCATTAGAGAAGCAAAACGTAAAAAATAAACATTCTGCTAGATATTTGACTGTGTAAAGTTTGACATCATTGTGTACTATTTATTATTATTATTGTCAGTAGTTTACAGTAAGATTCCCTGTCCGTACATAGATATAATTATACCACCACACTCCGTTTATCACCCTACCTCCACCCTAATTCTTTATTCCGTCCGAACTGAACCAGTCCGATAACAACCACCCCGATCATGATTCCTATTGGACACATAAACTATACAGGGTGTCCCATAGAAATATCCTTCCTACAGAGACCCGGTATAAATTCAGGGATTAAATTCCGAATATAGGAAGTGGGACCTCGTAAAACATGATTTTATGCGATTTCTGTAAATGGGCGACGATTTTTATTAGAATTGGATTGTATTGGAGATTTCTAGATATTTCGAGGTTCGGATTTTTTTAAAAGATTTTTTATGCTTTATTAGGAAAAATGGAATATGTACGTTGATATTCCTTTAAAGTGGGGATGTCTAGAGATAGCTAACAGAATTGAAGGTAAAATTAAAGTAACCAAATCCATTTTTATAGATTTGCCCTGTATTTTTTGACGACTTTTCAGATTTTTGAGCCGTAGAGGTAACTCAAGAGTCACAATATCCAAGGTGTTTCTGGCTAACTGACCGACTATTAAGAACTCAAAAATACATGCATTGATATTAATCGCGAGGGTATTTGTTTGAAAAAACAACGAGCCTTTAGCATCCCTATCTTTTTCCTACACACATTATTACTATGTATAAGCGGTTTGAAACGGTCTCAGAGCCGTGTATTGTCGCCATTAAAACCCCATTCGCTGCATAAAGGACGGAACTGTATGCATAACCTACATACGAATAAGTGAGGGTTGGTTTGGTACGCATTTAACTATTCTCCTGTTTTCGCTTGAGAATCTATAGAGGTTTAAAAAATTGGTTCTCAACCTTATTTTGCTACCGTAGTACAGTCATTTGGTAGTTTTACCTGAAAAGTTTTCCGGGAGTTTTGAAAATAGGTAATTTTATAGATTTTGATGTGCTCTTTCCGAATTTCAACTTTGCCACCTCGTATAAAGATACCGCCGGTCGATACCTAAGATACCGCTCGCGCCGCCATATTGGAAAAAATGCGTCTCATAGCCGTTTTTGACAATATCTCCTTTGTGACTCATTTTACGATAATAACATTTATATGCTAGATGAAACTAGAGAACTTTTCCTACAATTTACTTAGGTGATAGCATTTTTCGAAATGAAATTATCCGAGAAAGGACTAAAGTCACCGACAGCTTGGGGAGTTAGCAAGCTGAAGGACCACCAAAGGACAGCTCTGGAGGCTGACGAGACCTCGGGTGGAGACTGCGTATCAGCAAGCGTAGCGTGCAACGCACGGCAACGGTAAGGTTAAGGATGGATGGGACAGACTGGATACGGAAGGCTGCTGAGAACCGGGTGTTTTGGCACAACGTAAGAGATGCCTATATCGTATGTGAGGCGACAGACTGAGTTCACTGTTCTTAACTTTTGCATAGGTAGTTAAAACTCTGGCTCGTCAATTATATTAATGATTATGGAGGCACGAGATTATTCGGTTTCTACTGCTGGAACATTATAATCTCCTCTCTTCGAGAGGAAGTGGGGAGTGGAATCTACCACGCGGGCCCAGTGCGGATCGGGAGATGTCACATGTCTTCAAATTTTTGGTTCTAGGATAGGTTTCCTCACGATGTTTTATTCACCGTTTTGAGAGCAGCGGTGATAAAATAATTTACAGAAAGTGAAGCGCCTGTCTGGGTACAAACCTAGGTTCGAACCCAGACAGGCCTAGGCCACCACTGCTGACACATTCGATGCATTTCGCACTACACCCTGCGCGAGAATCGTTTCAATTTAGACATAGGATGATTGAACTAAATTATCGATTTCGATAACATTTATGTACTGCGTAACGTAGAAAGCATCGACACACAGAAAAAATCGAACTGTCAAAATTTACATTCTACAAAACTAAATCTGAAATCGAAGCATCTTCAGATAAAGATACAAATATTGGATACAACCAATATGAGTGTCTACTTCAACCGATACGAGTGTCCGAACGGATTTAAATAATGCCATACCAGTCTGGCAAGTGCCTTCGAGTCGTACAGTATTGAATTTACATTCTGCCTGTTTCACTGGCAAAGTGCCAGATTTGCCCTGATGAGTTATGGCACTCATATTTGTCTTTTCTGACTACTATTTTCCAGGACTTAGCCAAGGTTAGGTCTAGGTTTATTTGTTTTGAAAGGACATTAGTCCAGATAAAAAAAGAGATTATGGGGGTAAGCTATGGATTTTTTCTGAGTATTTGTAGGGTGACCATGTTATTTTGTGAACAATGTGAGATTAACATAACATAATAACGTTCATTTATAAAAATGGTGCAGATTTACAATAACTTATCTTAAAAAAATATAGAGGACACAGTTTCTCATTTGCCTGAACTAGGTGGAAACCTGTGTTTCAGGCTAGAAAGGTGCTTGGAGTTTTAAATTAGAAGACTAATTAAAAACTAATATTACCTTAAAAGACTAACATGTTTTATTTACAGACAACGAGTAAATCCTCTGTCTCACTGTATGATATGCTAAGTAAAAATTGCAGAATAACCTTTTTATAGTCGTAATTATTTAATTTATAGATACTTAATTTCCTATTTAATGTATTGTATAGAAATGGGCCTAAAAATGTGTAAAATCTGTTTACAAAGACATATTTAGAGGATGCATTTGACTCGCATACAATGTGATGAGATGTCAGTGAGATTCGGATAAAGAGGGGAAAATGGTTACTGTGCCATCTTACAACGATTTGTAGATTTTTCAATAGCCCACACGGTTTTAAAGCCTGCACTACACTACTCGAAAAGTTGATCAAAGTTAAACGAATATGACAGTGTAGAAGTGCACTTCGGTTCGCTTCGTCCAACCTCGGCCCCCCTCTGGCGACTTCCGATCTTTGTCGGTTTTTGCGCCCGAGTCAAAGGACTCGAAGCGTCCCGTAGTTCTTAGCATGAGTGTGTATAGTCACGTACTTCGGACTTCGGTCAATTTGAAAGAAAAGAAAGAAAGAAAAAGTATTTATTGCGACTTGTACAGGATTATAAACTAAACTTAACACAGTTAAAAATAAAAAAAAATAGAACAAATATTTATAAAAAAGTAATAAAAAATAAAATGAAACAGAAAGTCCTATACGAGGCCATAAGGCTCCTATCTCAGCATGATGCTTCGACATTTAAAAATAAATGTCGCAGCGCTGGTATTCTGATAGGGCCCGCTGTGATGTCACGGGCAATCACAGTAATAAATAAATAATAAAATAGATATAATTATGTAAAATATTAGCAATAATATAAATATTTCGACTACTACTTAGTCGAAGCAACTTCGCGAGTATTGTAATGCAGGTTTAAGCTTATAGGAGAATTCATAGGTACGTCGCCATCCTAGAGACAAAGCTGAAATTGACTGAGCCTGTAATACACTAGCACTCATGCCTAACAAACTGGAATACAGCAAAGCTGTTTGCTTGTAGAGTTTAGTGAGGTGGAAGCATTTCCTCGGACGAGCTCCTTCACAAAGAGCTTTACTACTACTAAATTATTGATCTCTATTAATAAGTAGTACATAACAAAACATAACATAACACCTGTATTCCCCGAAGGGTTAGGCAGAGGTGTACCTATGCACATACACTCACATTTCGCCAGTTGTGTTTAAGTCCCATGTAATAGGGGGCGAGCTTATTGCCATGAACCAGACAGAAGTCCAGATAATGGGCTGCTACTGAGAAATTCGTGATGGTAACATCCAATAACACTTTGCCCGATCTGGGAATTGAAATCAGGACCTCATGGTCAGCAGTAGCGCTTGCGACCACTAGACCAACGAGGCAATCCAAATCAATAAATAAATGTTCTTCACTAAGTTTACATTCTTAATAAACTAAATATACTGTACACTTTATTATTAAATTGAAGCGATACATCTAAGATCAGCCTTATAACCTTCCCACTGATGAGAAACAGGCCTCCTCTCTTCGAGAGGGAGTGGGCTGTAATCTACCACGCGGATCCAGCACGAGTTGGTAGATGTCACATGTCTTCGAATGTTTGGTTCCAGAACATGTCGTTTTGAGAGCAGAGGTGATGAAATAATTTACACAAAATGAAGCGCCTGCCTTGGGCCTGCGGGCGGAGAGCAATGGGTAGCTCACCGTCCGATCAGGACCAGGCCCGTGCCGGACGGCGCGTAAGTGTTCCACGCGCGCCTGAAAGAGTTGTCAGCATAATTTGAGGGGTCCCTTAGGGCCGAAGCCTGCCGGGTCAGCGGGATTGTCCGAAAGGGTTACCGCTACCCCGGAACATAAAGGGCGAAGGAAGGAACATGGGTGGGTTTTAGTCAGTAAGAGTCTGACACTCCCTTCCGCTCTACCCAGAGCGGGAACGGACATTTGATGATTTCCCACCAGAAAAAAAAAAAAAGCGCTTGCCTTCAGAGAGAGGTGGAAGGCGAGTAGGGAGGCTTTTTCTCAACATTGGGACATTAACGGGTAAAAAAAAAGCGCCTGCCTGGGAACGATCCCACGACCTACAAATCGTAGGTCGGGGCCGATACCACTGCTCTCCACCTAACCTCAATCTTGATATAGGAAATTACATCTACACACATGATCGTAACTCGAAAAACTTATCTCCGAAGGGCTTCAAGGCGATTGAAAGCGTTTTCAGAAAATATCGCTTTTATCAAAATTCCTTACGATATCCTGAAAGCTAGGGTCAACTTAATCTACCATTTGAAGTACTACTACTAGTTATTATGGGTAACGGATTTCCGTCGGTGAACCCGAGTTTGTTATAATTCCTTTGATGTTTTTTTACTAGTTCCGTGGTCGATTTTTATGAAGGGAAATTTTTATTCGGTTTTTCAGGGTGAAACTATCTTTGATTGGCATGAGTGACTTAGCCCATGTTCACGCGGACGTAAAAATATCGCGGCGGGATTTTTAACCCTCGTTGTTGAGCCTAGCGTTGAGAATCTAAAAGAGCGCGTCGCAGCGCGTCATAGAAACACACTGTTTGATTTTCAACTCTCTGCGCTAAGCAGTGCGTTGAAAATCCAGTGTGCGAAAAAAATCGCTGCGGGAAAAACGCGCCCGTGCAAACCTGGGCTTATTTGAATTAAGTCGTCTCGATACGTACTTGGATGATGAAACATTCTAGCACATAGTGTAAAGTTTTAGAAGAATAGGACCTCGACCAATTTGCCAGCCTTTTCCCCACTATGTTGTGGTCGGCTTCCAGTCAAACCGGATGCAGCTGAATACCAGTATTTTACTTGGAGTGTCTGCCTATCTGACCTCTACAACCCAGTTAACAGGTAACACAATACCCCTCGGTTGGAGAGGACTTAAAAAAATTAAAACGCACGCATGCATCCATACTTGGTTCATTTTTTCCTCTCTCAGATACGCTTTAAGATATCCAACATAAAACTATTCAACAAAGACTCTTCCTCCCTTACTTACCCCCTTCCCCCTCCCCCTTCTTTTCTTTCCTTCTTACTCCTCTCCTACTTGACTCCCTTACTTCTTTATTTGTTTTTCTTGAAGAATAGTGCTGTAGTTTCTGCCTAACCCCACGGGAAGCAGGCGTGAGTATACGTATATATGTATATGTGTAAAAATAGTGCATTCCAGTAGTAAACAAAACGACAGAAAAATAAATTAAAATGCTGAAAAACATAGGTAATTAAAACACAGCAAAAAAACAACAATAAAACTGTTAGTACTTCAAGCGACAGCAATTATCAGAGTCATATAATTTCATTGAGGTATAAATATTCAGAGTTAATTAAAGTAGTTAAGGGTGAAACTCAAACACCCCAGCAATCTTTGCTCGCGATCCGTGACCAATTTTTTAATTGAAATAAGCGTATATACTTGTAATAAGCGCCACCTGCGGTGTGCCGATTATGTTGTATACTCGTAATATTTTTTTTTGTGATGTTTGTTTTGACGGGCTTGTGGCTAAGTAATAACAGCCGCACAGGTCGATCGGTCAGGTTAAGCTACGCTTGCCGCGGTTGGACCGTAGATGGGTGACCATCTTCACATACCAAGACCCCTCCGTGCCTCGGAAAGTACGTTATGACGTTGGTCCCGGCTGTCATTCGTGGATCTTTGACAGTCATTACGGGTTGGACTACCACTTTTAGCAAGGGGTATCGTATTACCCAATAACTGGGTTGTGGAGAACAGATAGGCAGTCGCTCCATATAAAATACTGGTATCCAGCTGCATCCGGTTAGACTGAAAGCCGACCCATGTTGGGGTCGGCTTCTAGTCTAACCGGATGTAAAAATGGTGACCCATCCACAGACCAACCGCGGTAAGCGTAGCTTAACCTGATCGATCGACTCGCGCGGCTGTTATTACTTAGCAACAAGCCCTTACCAGAAAAAGTAATCAAGCATAAATCTATAAATATTAAGTCCCAACACGTCAAAAACCACTATATTTTCATAATTCATCGTTAATGGTTTTCGTTATCTAAACAGCACTTTGCTCAACCCACAAAGTGTACAAATTAGCTATCAAACTCCAACATAAAGAACCTCCAACCTGTGCCAGCGACAACTAAAATTCAATAGCGAACAAATTATTTATCGAAAGGAAAAGAGCTTCGATAATAGTCCCCTAGTTTGAAACATTAATAGGGTTGTGCCGACTTCACTTTTAGATTCCATATCTTAATTACTTTGAGAGTTTCGTATCACTGCGTCTAAAGGAAAACGTTTAAGGAAAAATCTATGTGAGATCTTGAAGTTTATTTTGTGTTCGTTTTTAAGGTTGGAAATCAAGGAAGTGAAATGCCCCGTGGTGTACGGTATTGAAATGTTATCTCTGAAATATTATGAATTTCGGCCATGGCCATTCAGTCGAGACACGGGAGATATTATAGTGCACTAGTATGTGCGTAGACACAGGTGCACTCTCTCTTGCACTCTAATAGTCCGGCAATCCGACACGACCGGAGAGAGATCAGGCGCAAGACGATGGTCTTGCGCCTGATCTCTCTAAGCCGATGGGCTTAACATGTATTCCGAAACGATGTACATGATAAAGAGTATTTTGAAGTCAGATTTGGTCAACCCCAACTTAATTGAGAAAAGCCTAAGTAGATGAGAATAATAATGTAGGTTTTGTTAAAATAAACGTAGATAAGGCTATAAAACATTTCTTATTTCTCGTTAAAGAGATCCCGTAGCGCCTCCGTGGGTGGTCGTTAATCCTGAGTATTCCTCATAATAATATATTATTAAGTCTACTATGTGTTTCTCCGAACAATAAGGTCATTACCAAACTATCGCTAATTAGTGTACGGCTTGGCAGTTCGTTACCTAATATAATTATTTCCAAAATGGCTGCCTAAGTACAGCCGCAATAACATCATGAATTTCGAAATATGTTATTAGTTGCTTTATGGTTTTAGACGAACACTGCTTTGATATTTTAAACGACTTAAAAAAGGAGATTCTGTATTCGATCATTATGTATGTATGTTTGTATGTCCGCGATTTTCTCAAAAATACTGGCCCAGTTTGGATGGAGTTTTCGTTATTCAAATGCATAATTTTCCGGGAAGGGTTTTACGAATTGCTTTACACATAAATATATAAACACATAAATTATTTTTAAATATTTAATTGCATTTTCAAAAACTCTCTTTTCTTTTTGAAATATGTACACATAACAGTTAACTTTTTTTTTTAAGTCAAAAATACATTTTTTTTCTTATTAACATAAAAATCGTCGGCGAACTGGGGCCTAGCATTAACTATTTGCAGGGCAGATGATGAACAGGACGCAACAGTTAGAGAGCTAATAGTCAAAACCGCATACCACTTTTGGTTTCGACCTTGCTATTAGAGTGTAAACATCCGCAGGAGAACCAAGGTAACCGGTATAGCCCGAAGAATTGCCAAACTTAAGTGACAGTGGGCAGGGTACATTGCTCGCAGAACAGATACCCGATGGGGCTGAGAGATTCTGGAGTGGCGACCGCGTACCAGAAGACGTAGCGTTAGAAGACCTCCCACAAGGTGGACCGACGACCTTGTGAGGGCCGCCGTCTTTTGGCTGAAGTGATTATGATGATAAGAGTGATATGGTAACCCCCTGAAAACCAGCTCAGAAGTCGCTTAACACACCGTAAGCAAGCGTGAAGTAACTAGTCAAGAAAAATCCCTTATAACCTAGACAAAGAGACATTCAATCAGTGATTATTGAAAACTCAATACTGTATAACATAATCAGCCTATAATGTTCCCACTGCTGGGACACCGGCCTACTCTCTTCGAGAGGGAGTAGGCTAATAATCTACCACGCGGGCCCAGCGCGGGTTGGTGAAAACTGTATAAAATTGACATAAACTACAGAAAAGTTTATGTTCCTGTTGAAAGTCGTTGTAGAAATATGACACGCTTTGTAAGCGATTGCCAGTTGTCTAGACCCTCTTTTCCCCTTCAGTGAGACAATTACAAGTCCTTTAACTTTCAATTTCCATCCATCCTCCTTTCCTCTCAGCGTCGGTCATTACGTCGCAGCCCTACGTGCGTCATTACAGCTCGTTGCCCGCACTAATTGAATCAGAAACGGTCCGCACCGCAAGTAGTACGCCGTCAACCTTTGCGTTTGATATTTGTTGCGTATGTAACGTACCAACGTTAGATACGCAACAAATATCAAATGCATGTATGGCGCTAAGACCAGAGTCCCTAGAACGAACGAGCAACGTGAACGTATCGTAAATTCGAACGGTTTTTCAAATGAAAACACAAAATATCCTATAGTATTTTGGCACAACTAGTACAGTATTTTTATATCACGAAGCAACGCGCGCTTTACTTGTAGTAACCAAGTGTACAAACACGCTGTGAATGTGTTCGGGAAGACGAGTAGCGTCAGCTCAGTTGTTATTTTTGCATTAAATTATGTAAGATTTTTTTAAATGAAGTGCATTAATACGTTTGCTCCAGAAATCGTACTCATTTAAAAAATAGGCACAGAAAACGTTTAAAATCACAATCAAAATATTTTATTTCACATAAACCCATGTACAAGGGCGCTTATGAAACGTCAGAAGCTAGGTGCACGGTTCCAATTGGTCGTTTCCTATGGAGAAGAGCCGGCAAGAAACTCCTCGGTTACTTTTTTTAAAATAATTGGCTTTTACAATGTTTTCAAATTATAGTAGGTAGTAATAGATATGGGGGGACAGCGTAGGCCTGTCACAAGTACTAGGTACTGTAGAGGACTTGAAGAGCCTCTGAGGTAAAGGGAGGAATCAAACAACTAATGACTCATTTTAGATTATATTGTTAGAACGTCTTTACATATTTTTTACTAAATTACCACTGACAGTTACTCGTATAAGCAAAAATCCTAATTAAAATATTTGACACCAGCTTGAATGTTCGAATGTAACCCGCGCTAAATTATAGCTGGCCTGCACAAGATATGGTCGCCTTCGGCGGACAACCCTCTACTGTACTTAATAAAATAAAAATAGTTTACAGATCTACAGTCTAGAAGGTAAACAAGTTGACATTCAAAGTCAAACTCAAAGCATTTATTTCAAATAGGCACATGAAAGGCACTTTTGAACGTCAAAGTTCACAGCTGTTATTAAAAGTTCCATTGCCTATTATTATTTAACCACGGATTCGAATTACAATTTTTTATGGATCCCATTATTAGTGTTGAAACCTGCGTTTGTGTATGAAATGTAAACTAAAATCGATTATGATATGTAGCCCCTTTTTGTTCGTGTCGGGAAAGCCGCCTAAGGGATTAAAGGGGAAGTCAAGAGTATCACAATTGTTCGCTGTGGCGGTCCAATAGGAAGCCATGTTAGTAGGTAAAGAGTGGGCTTATTTTAATTTTTGAATTGTTTTTTTTTTGTTTTTGCACATCTATTTACATCATAGGTTCTCAACGTGGGCATTTGAGACTTTCATGGGTGCAGTAGAAGGCCCAGAGATATTATAATTATCCTATCTTACTACCGACTATACCTAGTCTTGCCATAAATATAGACACGAAGAATTTATTGAAAATAATATTTATTACTTTTACAGTGTATTAGTTTAATACATAAATATAAAACAATTTAAAATATAAAAGCTTATTCGAAGTGGTCTCCATTGGCTGCAATACAGTCCTTTAAACGTTGAGGCCAGTTATCAATAGAAGCACGCACTCTTTCCATGGGAAAATTCATCACTGCCAATCGTATGGATTGTTTTAGGGGCTCCAAATTATCATGGCGTTTAGAGCAAGCCGTATTCTCTAAAACTGACCATAAATCATAATCCAGTGGATTAAGATAGGGACTAGACGACGGCCAGCTCTGATGAAGTCCGAAACGTTCACTTCCAACCAAGACTGCGTGGACCGAGCTTTATGACCCGGCGTCGTGTCTTGTTGGAAGGACCATACTTGGTTATTGAACATGGTGTTGTTAAGGGGCTTAACTACCTTCTCAAGAATGGTATCTTGATACACTTGTGCCGATGTTTTGATACCTTTTTCACAAAAATATAGCTCAGTCACTCCTTAATAGCTAACACCCCACCAAACCATCACTGAAGTCGGATAATGCCCACGTTGCACTCTGTCGACTAATTGGGAAGCTTCCTTAGAACTTTGAGCATAAATACGGTCATTTTGTTTGTTAAAATATTGCTCAATTGTAAAGATTTTCTCATCCGTAAACAAAATTTTTCTGTGACCTCCCTTTGCATACCGCTTCAGTAGTTGTTTCGATTTTACCACCCTATTCTTTTTTAAATTATCTGATAAAAATGACCAGTGACCAGTTCTGGGTGCTATCTTCATCTCCCGAGATAAAATCTTTTGCTTTCGGACAGGATTTCTTCAAATTCTTTCCCTTACTGCTTTGACCACCTTTTTCGTACGAACACTACGTGGACGGCCAGATCTTTTTCTGTCACAAACAGAGAAGGTGTCATTGTACCTATTATTAGCCCGGTACACAAACATTTGACTAATACCAAGCGTATGGAGAGTTTTAAAATTTGCATTTGGCTCCATACCAACTTTGTGTAATGCAATCACAGCGATTCGGTTATCACCCCACTCCATTTTAATATCGCAAAATATTGTACAATGTATTGGCGCCAAAATTAGAAAACTCAATGAAAAATCGTATAAAAATGACAGATTCCAAATTCAAATGTAATATCTTTCTTATTTTTAATTGTAACAGTATTTATGGCCAGACTGTATATAATATTACATGTTTAAATGTAATAGTGGCAATAGCTGGTCTAGATTCACGACAGATGGTAAGTAAAAAAAAAATGGGGGGGATCTAGAAAAAAATAAATATGTTCTACATGATTCTCACATGTATAATTTCAACATGGATGATGTAACCAATATTTTGATTTAAAGGAGCGTCCGTCTTGCCCGTTCTTCTCTATAGGAACCTACTACGCTTTGGAATTGGTTTCATATTTCTGACTGACAGTTTTAAAAAAATGATTGATGTGTAAACGTGTTAATACAAACCTACTTACAGAAATAAAATCATTTATCATTTAACCCGCTACCCTATTCCCTTCTTCAAACATAAGTATTACTATGTTTACCATAATTTTTAACTCAATTTACTGGAAACGGTAAAAAAGCGAACAAGACTGAATCATCCCAGTTCGTTAGCTGCAAGAAGTGCCATTCTTTGCCTTCTATTTTGTTGCATGTTTAATTCGTTTAGCAGTTCATTAGGTTTGTTTGTGGTTGAATTAGAATGCTCTTTTAGATCCGCGGTCTGCTGGCTTGCGTGGTTGTTGGGTAAGTTATCTAAATGGGGGTAAATTACGAGGCTACTTTATTAGTTTTGATTAAAAAATTAAGTAGGTAATACGTAACTTAAGTTATTTTGATGTTTAGAGTTTTATCAGGTTTCATACCTCGCTGAGAGGAGGCCTGTGTCCCAGCAGTGGGAACATTATAGGCTGATTATGCTTATATATGCAGGTTTTATATAATTTCGAGCATGTTGTTAAAATGCGTATTTCGTAATGCAAGTATAGTATTTTCATTTCACGAAGCGACGCGCGCTTTACTTGTGGTTAACAAGTGTACGAAAAATCCGTGAATATGTGTTAGCGCATGAGCTCTCGGTATCGTCCGAGACAATAGCGACGTCGGAAGTATGTTCGTGTGTTATATGCTCACGCTACTCGTCGTCATGGACATATTCACAGCTTGATTGTGCACTTGGTTAATACAAGTAAAGCGCGCGTCGCTTCATGTGATAAAAATACTGTAATCGATAAAAGGTATGGAAAAATGTTACCAACCTAGCCTGTAAATTAGCAACGTCTTGAGAGGTCGTTATTGTTGCAGATGTCCTAAAGATGTTGGTCAGTCAGTCTCACAAAAAATAGACATCGTATTATACTAACAAAAGAGTACTTAGTGTCTTTCGAATACATTTGGATACCTGAAAAAAACTAGGTTGGTATATTCACATTAGTACATTACTGCAGCGGTCTGCAAAAGAGGCATTGATGGACGAACGACACATTCGTGAGTTCATCAATGCCTGGTTGCGGTCCAGTCTTGTAAAGTACTATTCTCGAATAGATATACCTTGTCCATTAGGTTAACCGTTTTTTGACAGGTGTCTTAAAACGTATATATTCCAGATAGCGTAAAAGTTATCTTTAAAATGCGTAATAAAATAAATATATAAACTACCTTATCTTATTGAATTATCTTATTTATGGCTTCTCACAGACATTACAATACCGTACGTGCATCAATCAATGTATTGTGTGTTGCTGTAATCACTAGTTCCATCTGTCAAAAAACGGTTTACCTAATGGACAGGGTATAGCAACACAACCCTACAGTACAACCTTTTAAGTTCATATAATAGTATTGAATTATTATTTCATGAAATATTAATCAATGGGATTATATTATTATGAACTTAGAGGGGGCAGGGTACAATGCGCGGAAATACAAACCATGTAAGCTAATTATGAATTCCAGAATCAATAACGAACAACAATAATTGTTCACGAGCCAATATGTTCATTTGTTTCTTGTTTACTTATTTAAGGTTTGATAAGTTACCTCCTTGGTTGCCATATTTCGAAGTAAAAAGTTCGTTCCATTTTGAAGTTATACAATAGATGACGACTCCCGGCCACCGTAGGCGCGGGCCTGCGGGCGGAGAGCAATGGGTAGCTCACCGTCCGATCAGGACCAGGCCCGTGCCGGACGGCGCGTAAGTTTTCCACGCGCGCCTCAAAGAGTTGTCAGCATAATTTGAGGGGCCCCATAAGGCCGAAGCCTGCCGGGTCAGCGGGATTGTCAGAAAGGGTTACCGCTACCCCGGAACATAAAGGGCAAAGGAAGGAACATGGGTGGGTTTTAGTCAGTAAGAGTCTGACACTCCCTTCCGCTCCACCCAGAGCGGGAGGGGGGTCATTTGATGATTTACCATCCGAAAAAAAAAAAGTTATACAATAGATATGAGTATTCATAGTCATTTATTCGGCCGCTAAACACGACAGATATGGATTTTCATACTAACATTGCCGTCCGCTGCTCGCATGATAAACGATTTTATTTTGTAAGTAGGTTTGTACAAACGCTTTTACACGTCAATCATATTTTAAAAACTAGGTGAGGTCAGCGTTTCCTATCTGACTAGTCTAGGAAGAAAGGCCGAAACAAACTCAGAGGTCACAGTCCCTTTTAAAGTCCAGACATAATCTTGGTCAGATCATAATGAAGACCATGTCGATCGATGTCTGAGATGGTATTTTGAGGAAAGAATCACACAGATTGAGAGGATCTGTACAAGTCAGTGCACGCATTTGTCATAAATCGTGCAGCTCAACTCAAAACTTAAGGAGCTCAACGATTCGACGAACAATACCAAAGAAAGGACATTTGGTAGGCCAGATAAATTACTCAAACTACCAGACCATGACAAAACTAACAGAACAGAGATAAATAAAATTAAATAGAATGATCCACATAGTCTTCACATTCACAATTTAATTAAAATAATATAATACTTTACAAAGTAAGCAAATGTCATTATATATATAAAATTCATTAATGTCAATGCGTATATAAAAAAAACAACAAAAGAAAAAAAAACACTCAATCTTTAAAAATTGGAAGCAGCTCAATCCCAAGCCTTAAGCATGTATTTGACCAGTACAGCAGTGCGATTCTGTAACCATGTCACCGTGAAAACTTAGGTGAAGTGAGCATGGAGTGAGCTGTCATTCCAACTAGTGCTAGGGGTTCACTCTAAGCTCACTTCACCTAACTTTTCACGGTGAGATTTTTACAGAATCGATCGGCAGTATTTTTTACTTATCTCAAAGAAGGTTGTCAAAGTAATGCTCGAATTTCGAAGCATGTTTGAGAAAAAATATTTATGCGTAAATACGTTTATTTAATTTTCAAGCTATTTCTACATATTCAGTAAATGGCAGCAAGTTCCACTTTCAATAAATCCAAACATCTCATGCACATATTTCTTTGTCAAATTAGGATACTTACTGAATTACCCCACTCTAAAACCGATCACCGATTGATCTTTATAATAGTGACTCCGTTGCCATAGTTACCTCATACTAGCATTCAGAGAGTTCCAGACCTAAGGGGTGCTACACACGTGTTCGGTTCGGCACAACCGGTTGGAAAATTCAAAAATCAATTAATTATACAGGAAAAAATATTACCAGTGCGCAAACTGTAACTATGAATTCAGCATAATATTATAGTAGAAATTCTCGTCGGTTATCAAAAAAAAAATATATAAGTTGTTCCATACACTTTGAACGTACTTTTCTATGAAACAGGTGAAACAGCAGGTTTTTATTTTTGATAACCAACGAAATATTTCAACGCTAGGAGTTTTAAATCATATATGTATCTGCCTATATGTTCGGGAAAAAGTCACTCAGCTTAGCCCGAATTGTGCCGAGCCAACTCGAATATGACTCAGCGAGGGTAGATACCGAACAAAAAGATTTAATATCACAGAGAAACTGTTATCTTATATCTCAGTGAGGCCATATAGCATAATACAGCAAAATGACATAATAGCCAAGTTTGACGGATACACTTTTACCGACACCAACCTTTGATTACCGACCGTTAGATGGTTTAATATATCCAAGAAAATGATCTAATTCATCTAAATACTCGGAAAGTTATAAAATACGACGTAGTTAAGTCAAGTAATTTTTTCACTATGAGGTTTGCAATACCACAATTGTACACATGCATATTTTCTTCGACAATAGTTTCCTTTTGCACACAACACACTGACGCTACACTCTGACAGATCGTATTGTGTGGCTATACGACACATAAAACTAAACTGAGCGAGGTGTGACCTGTAGTTTTTTTTTTACCCCTAGTAGATTTTGATATTGTTAACTATATTCCTTCGAAGTTTGCAAATCAGCACGAGCCGAATGAAAGCAACAAATACTGCCGAATCGAATGTGCCGACCGAAACATGACATGTGTGTAGCACCCCTTACTTAGCTACCCGCTCTGCAACCGGTCACCGATTGATCTTTAGAGTAGTGACTTCGTTGCCATGGCAACCTCATAGCTAGCATTCAGAGACTTTCCTCACAAGATGCATAAAGCTCATTCAGATTTCACGGATGACCTGGCTAAAGGATTCCAGTCCAGTTATATTTCTTTGAACGATTTCTTTACGGACAGGTGGAGGTACGAAGGTCACATACTTATAGAACGATGTTATTATGAGAAATTATTGGAGGTCTATGTTAGGAATCAAAGGGCTTTGCGAATCTATGTTTAAATATATGCGAAGAAGAAGTTTGAAGTTCTTACTGTCGGGACACAGATCTCCTCTCTTTAAGAGGGACTGGGCCATAATCCATCACTCAGACCCAGTTCGGGTGGGGGCAGTTGTGTTATAAACCACCCTTACGTTGTTGACACCGCTACGATCCGGACGAAGCGTTTCGCCTCGTCGTTTATAACGCGTACATCGAAGGACTGGAACAATTTGCCTGCAGCGGTCTTCCCGTCCGATTATAATTTAAGTGTCTTCAAGGCTAGAGTGCATAGGCTCATAATGAATTAGTGCGCTTCACCATCTACGATTGCATCACTGCTTTCCATCAGGCGGGATCGCAGTCGAGCACTATATTATAACATTAAAAAAAAAAACACAATTTTATGACGATGTGGCAGCATCTACAACGCCACCTGCATCGCTCAAGCAGAGTTTCCCGCACAACTAGCACATCAATCGTCACGCAGTTACCCAGCAGACACAACTCCCGTCTCGGACGGAGAATCCTCCCTTTCAGGTTGAGTGAACTTTACACCATGTTCCTCATACTTCTATAACGACAAACAATCGCTAAAGACAGTTATCACGTCAAAAGATAGCATTCTACTGTAAATAACAAAACACTGCCGAGCCAATTAATTACATCTATTTTATCACTCCCACTCAGCCAAACTAAAATAAACCTTATATCATCCGCCGAAAGTAATGATTTAAGAAGACAAATCATAAAACAGTGGACGAGTGGATGAGGGGACAGGATGTACGGATATAAATCAGACTCGCGCCGGAACTCCGATCCGATGATGTGATTATAGGAAAGCTTATATGAAGGATGTACGGGGCACAGAATAGATAGGTACAGAAGGCTGGCTCTGTCAAGAGCCATTACTCTCTGTTCCAAAACAATTTGGTGAAAATCTAAACAAATGGGTCAGAAAACATGTGAAAGCAATGAATGCATTGAGTAACGTACCCCCAATTTCTTGTGCCATTTACAAATTAAGTGTTCCGATTTAGTTACGAGGATTTTAATTCTTAAAAACCTGAAATTCTAACTTAAACTTTACTTAGGTACGCACGGCTACACATCAAGCTATACAAAACCAGTATAAGCTGCCTTCTGATTGTACGAAAAACCTATACAATACGAGGTCAGCTAAAACTGGAAATGCATAGCTTGATGTGTAGCCGTGTGTACACTTTAAATTTGTTTTTCATTTGACAGTTGAGTTTAATTTTATATAACCTAAATTTTCGTCCGCGATTTTTAAAATTATAATTTAATAATTAAAAAAACGTGGACGAACCCCGAAAGTCTGACAACCAACCTTACCAAGGGGTATCGTATTACCCAGTAACTGGGTCGTGGAAAGATAGGCAGTCGCTCCAGTTAAAATACTGGTATTCAGCTGCATCCGGTTAGACTGGAAGCCGACCCCAACAAAGTTGGGAAAAGGTTAGGCAGATGATGATGATGAATTTAATAACATTATTCAAACAATAATATTGGTAGAAAAAGTGGTACAATATAACGCTTAAACCTTCTAAATACATGAATAAGTCACTATTCCCTATATCGAGTGATTGCGTAAAAAATAACCAGGGAGTCTACTACGAAGTGCAAAGTGCTAATGATCGGATCGGACCGACACATGGCCGAACCGAATATTATTGAAAAATGCGAAAAATGTTCGGATCGGCTCAGTTGAGTCGGGACCATAGTCAATATTCGAAAGAGTGAAGGAGTGTAGGATCGGGACCGACCGAACCAAATAGTAACTTCGTAGCAGGACACGGCCGAACATTCGGCCGATACCACTTCGCAGTAGACCCCCTGAACAGGGTTTGTATACAGTTTAATCAAAAAGGTTTGGAACAGATTATAGACGGTATGTACGTTGATTTCAAACGATGCTAAACAAATGACAGTCGCCAATGCGTTTGGTGTCCCTACACTACTACTATACCCCCCCTACACTACTATACGTCGTATAAGCGTGACTATGTTTGCGTGCGGTTTTTGCTTGCTGTATGGAGAAGGCTTTCTGTACCTATCTATTCTGTGTCCGGGGTATATTCTTGTAGTGAACGTTGTTGATTTAACGGTAACACAGGAAATCGGGTCAGTCGCCGGAAGTGTTACATTTATTTTCTTTTTTTTTGCCGTCCTCGGAATGAATGATGAAAATAATTGTAGGTCCTGGTGACCTTTTAAAAGGGCACGGATATTACGTTTTAATAAAAAAATCAGTAGCGATGTGGTTGGGAGATTGTTGCAGGACTTTATTTAGCTGTTCATGTTTCCCGGTACTTTTTAGGGTTCTGTACCCAAAGTGTGCCAAAGAAACCGTATTAATAAACCTCCGCTGTCGGTCCGTCCGTCTGTTTGTCAACGGGCTGTATCTCTTGAACAGTAATGGGTATACAGTTGAAATTTTCACAGATTGTGTATTTCTATTGCCGCCGCAGTATTAGATACCTTTTTTCTTGAAAAAAAAAAACTGATTTAAATCTATCCTCACAGCGGCGTACTTTTTCTCAACTTTATTGCATAACATTCAAAATGTGCCAATTGCCTAATACATATTTCTGGAGTTATTGATTCGCCCACAAATAAATTAACTTCGTGCAAGTCACCTACAGAAAAAATAATTTTATTTTAAAGTGTCGACTCAACCGTTTCGGGCGAGTAAATTCGTGCGTCACTAAGTAGTGAGGATGACTATCTTTATTTCATTTGAATACTTATAAATTACATTTGTAAATATTTTTATAAACAAAAAGATTGAAAAAAAAAAAACATTTAAAAATATAAAAAATAGTAGCCCACCGGTATCGGGAACAGGGTCTAAGCTACCGGCGGCGGTCAGGGCTCCAGAGAGAGGAAACTCCTGACAATGCGAGCCGTGTCCAGAAGTACCGCTTTCTGAATCAAGCCCTTGATCCAGCTGCCCAACGAGAGCCTCCTCAGGTGGTGGTCGAGGCTCTTGGCTATTAACCCATTGGCTGACACGACTATCGGCACAATGATTGCTGAGTCCACATGCCATACTTGATTTGTTTATCCATGATGGCTTATTATTAGAACCAAAAAAAGAGAAAATAAAAAAAAGACAGACCAAATCAATTTCTGCATGTTCTCTTCAATTTTTTTTTTCCTTTTTTGCAAAAAAAAAAAACAACCCGAGTTCAAGACACCAGGCTATAATAAAGTAATGACGCCTACACGTGTTATGACGTTGTTACAAGACTAACAACTTATACAAGCAGCCGCCACCCAAATGACAGCATAACAATAACGTAGGATGCGTTCATGAAATTTTACGAACGCAGATACGAACAAAATCGATGTTTGCCGAACATTGCTTGAATGCCTTCGCGAATTTACGCACATCTAACTTTTAGTAGTCACGATACTTCGACAGTCATTTGTTTACTATAAGCATAAAGCCTAGTTTACACGTGCTCAGCACCTATTTAGATACTCGTCGGCTTGTTGCTAAGTAAATAAGATCAGTTTTATTCATTTTTAACCTTATTAACATATGTTTCATTAATAATAATTTATCATTTTATAAGCAAGAAACATAAGTTATGGTAAGTTTTTTTTTTTTGGATAAGTACTAATTGATGAACCGGTCGAAGTGGAGGTGCTTGGGGGAGGCCTATGTCCAACAGTGGACGTCTGTCGGCTGAAATGGTGATGAGGATGATGAGGTGGAATTCAACTACTTCCACGCGGACAGAAGCTAGTCAGAAATAAAGCTCTACAAAGTCGAACTTTCCGAAAACCAGTTACTTAACGAAAACTTGGTGTGCCATATTCACGTTCGCGTGCCTTTTGTGTTTACACGAGCGAGTATTGTTTGGTATAAAAATATTATCTAATTAGTAAGTTCGGTACTAGGATCGATCCAGGGTACACTGGACGTATCGTGTAGTTTCTCTGCCGGAAAAAAAAATATTACATTCATAACTAACATTTTTATTTACGTTTGTACATAATTTTTATATTACCTTCTTTTCATACGTCCTTTTGGTATCAAAGAAAGAAGAGCGTAAAACTCAAAACTTGATGCAAAATAATTATCACAACGTTAATGTTTTAGTATATTCGTGTGTATTTGTGCTTATATTTATGTATAATTAGGTATATATTTATAATTTATAGTAGGTATATGTATCGTCTGTATTTAAATAAATATTTATTCCTCAATTTTTCATGATTGCCTCTTCCACTGTAAGTTTGTCTCTGCCTATGGCGTTAGTCCGCCTCTGTACATTTTTTGTTAAGTTAAAGCATTTCGTAAATAAATAAAAAAGGTACAACTCGATATCCGTGGGTACTACCAACTGACAAAAATATCATCGTCATTTTCCTGTTCTCCCATTATTTTAGGGTCAGTGCAGCAGTTCTTCCATACATCTCTGTTAACCGACATCTCGATACTCCTAGTCACCCCCTTTTAAGCCATATATTACATTTATAAATATTCGAATAAAAAATAAAAATTAATATTGAAAAAATAAAAGACATTATTGTAGTAATATTCCCTTTACTTCAATAAATACATTTATAAATTATACTTTTAAATATTAGAATATAAAAATTGTAGTATTATTATTAACATCCTTTACACAATGCATCTTTTTCTTTGGTTGTCCCCTATTTTAATATTCTGACACAACATGACACTTTCAAAACATCACCCGTCACGCTCACACACATGTCATTGTCACCCAAGGTAACAACTCCCTTAAACTCTCACATTCAGAATCAGACTCGCCTCCTTAACCCAATAATTCTACATAAAAATTTAGGGTGTTACTAAAATGCTTGCTCCATGGGAATATAAAAATTTCTTTTTGCATCACGTACGAAAATAAGTGATGGAACATTATTCCGGAGAAAGATGTTTGAGGGTTAATGGGGGAGGAATTCGCTAGCTAAATATTGTGAATTTATTTTATTATATTACACAGCAAGTTTTATTGATGTTTATTTAATGCTATCTTTTTGCTTACATCGGCTGTTAGGTCATTTATAAGTCATCATTGATTGGTCATTGAGAAACACTTACCCGATTTTTGTTTTTTTTGCCTTTTTGGATAAAAGTCAAAGTTATTTGCCAGAAACACGGTGTTTGTGCCTTCATAACGTTACCAGTTTTTTCCCTGTAAATAATACCTATCCTATAAAATATAATGCTTTTTTCTTTTTGTCACTTGATTACATTTTGTTTATTTTACAGGTGTGTGGTGTTTCGTTTGTTAATTTTGTAATTTTCTTGTTTTTTTTAATCGTGTTTTACCTATTTAAGTATGCTTTTGTGTTACTTTTTAGTTTGTAAATTGCTCTGTTTTTGTGCATGTAATCTTAACTCTTTACTGTAATGGTGAAAATAAGTAACGCTTCTATAGTCGTGGGTCCCATGGACCCACCTATATTAAACTGAAGATAAAAATAATAGAATGACATATGTTTTTTTTATATTAATCGTTCTAATCAAACATTCATAAGCCTTTTTACATTCAAAATCAACAGTAGGCACTTATATTTCTATTACTTATTTGACCTTACATAAATCGGCATTTTTTTATGAAACTAAAAATATGGTATTGAACAGAAATTATGAAAAAAATATTAAAAAGGTACCAAAAAAATAAAAAAAAAAGATTGTTCTTAGACACAAAGGTGTGATTACTAAAAGACAACAAAAAGAAAATAAAAAGTTCTTCTAAGAAAAAACTCAAGCTTGCACGAATTACACACAAGTTTAGAGCAACCCATGCATTTAGGTACCCTGCACTTAGCGCTCAGTGCACAGTCTTTGTTCTTTTCTTGTCAGGCGGATATAATGAACCATATTTTTCTTTTATTCCTCTCAAGTTTCAGGGTTTCGTCACGCTGGTGGTACTTTTAGAACCGTGGTAATGCTCGCCCTGAGTTATTTGGGAAGCCTTTGGCTGTAGCATCTCTCTCAATAACCATTGCTCAAACAATTCCTCTTAGTTCCTAGAACCTTTGCTATGGTTTGCCATCTGAAATACCTGCAGTAAAACAGAAATACTAAATACATAATCAAATAAAAAAGTTACGTATCTATAGTCGTGGGTCCACTGGACCCACGCGTATGACGATACTGACCTTAGAAGTAGCGAGCGAATCATGTCCTTACCACTGCGCCTGCTTCAGCTTACTCCAGGAAGGTACCTAGAAGCGGTGGGCGCTGCGGTGTCTGCAGATATTTTTAAACACGTCTAAAGGTTGAACATGGGTCCAACGGACCCACGACTATAGTTAAGGGTAATAAATAAATCAGCCGCTGTGGAATCTTTTGGTCAATACAAAACATTGAATATCAATACAATGCGATGGGTTTGTGGAAGCATGAAATTAGTTTGTGTATGAAATACTCATGTTCAAGTGATTCTGGTTAGGCTGTAAACTGACCACAATATAGTTGAGAAATGGCTAACAATTTCACCGTATTCCTCTAGATATAATAATAAATAATAATAAATATTTATTTATTTCAAATAAGTTACAGACGAGAAAATACATTAAATAGTTGTTATGGTTATAAATAGGTAAGAAAAAAAATGGATTACAACTGGTTGGCATATGAATAAAGAGGAGTACTAGGTACTTAATTATGCTGTAACCACAAGGTCTGTACATGAATTAGGTGAGCCCTGCCTCTCAAACTAGGGTGACCTGTATCTTAAGAGACAGTGATCAGCTATAAGGTATCATACAAAATAAACAAAACTTGTGAAGTGTGTCAGCTAGCCATGATTATGTTTATACTTCTGTAAGTATCTTAATTATATATAGAATAAACACAAATTAAACCAAACATAAATTAAACGTAAATTACAAACTAAACATTTTATGGTAAAAAGGAGGAGAAGGGAGTGCAACTCAAGAACGTAGGAGAGTGTGTGTGAATGTATGTAACCGACACCCATGTGTATATGGAGAGTGTGAGTGAGTGTAAATTATGAGTGTGCAATGAGAAATAGTTATTATATATTAAGCAATGTATGTAAGTAGGGACTCTGTTTGCAAATAGTCTTGTTGAAGAAGCCATTCTGTCACCTTCGACTTTACTTGATATCTGTTTAGGTCGCGGATGTTCAGGTCTTTGTGAGCTTTCTTGTAAATATTTGCACTAAGTGTGTGGTACTGGTGTCGAGCGAACGATGTTTTATGCTGTGTGCCTGGGGGAATGTTGGTGCGTTTTTTAGGATCAGAGGGAGGGACGCAAGCGTGTCTTTTTAGTACCGATCGGAGCACAAAGAGCTGACGGACAGTAAGCACCTTACAATCCGAGTATAATTGTGTTGTGGGATAGCGGTACGGCTTACGTAGCATTACTTTTAAAATAGCTCTCTGTGCTCTTTCAACTTTGATGAAACTAGTTTTAGTTGCGCCACCCCATACTGTGATACAGTACCCTATTACTGATTGACACAGAGCATAGAAGACCATTTTAAGAGTGTCAGGGTTAGCCGACTCTCGAAGAGACTTAAAAATGTGTATCAATCTCATGGTCCTGGAGGTCAAGGCATTAAGCTGTTTATCCCATCGTAGCTCTGCATCTATTTGTACACCAAGGTATTTTACATTCTCAGTTCTTTTAAGTATTCGACATTGACACGGAGGTGATAGCCGTGAGCACGTGTGAGCTATTATCGAGAATGTAAGGTCTGGTGCAGCGTTCTGGCGAATAGAAAAAGGTATATAGGACGTCTTGTCATAGTTAAGCGTTAGCAGATTTCGGTTGAGCCATTTTATTACCTTAGTTAGTGCTGATTCAGCGCTATTTTTAACGCTATCCCACGTTGACCCATCAACTATAATAACGGTGTCATCAGCATATGCAAAGATTTTTGTATTAGGTAGGTTAATTCTGCACAAATCATTTACGTAGATTTGAAATAAAATTGGACCCAGGATGCTTCCCTGTGGGACTCCGTGAGATATGAGTTCCTCATCACTAAGGAGGTTATATATAATTCAGCAGAAGATTCTAATTACTAATTGCAGTATTCAACTACTCAAAATACCTACGGAAATTAGTAATTCTGTAATAGAATACTGGTAATTCATTCATTGGAGTATGTACTTATCATGTTATAACTTATAATAATCATAACATCACGCCTGGTTCCCCGAAGAGTAAGGCAGAAATAATAGCGTAAATAACAGTTATAGGTAAAAATAAGTGCCTTAGTCAAACGGTTTTTTTCCCATCCTTGAAGGTAATTGGGGTTGAACCTATTGCTAATCCGTGGGGAAATTGCATAACACAGTAGCAATGGCTTTCATTTTGACAGTTCAATAACATTCATTGCGTTATTTACGTTGTTGAGCAAACAAATTTTCGAACATATAAAGTAATGGATTAGCAATATCCTTCAAAATTATTCAGATTGTGATTCAAATTGTGATACACAATTACTAGGGTACCTGCTATTGAAAACTTTTTGATGTACAAACCCATACTTTGTTTCGCCTAGGAATCGAACTCAAGACCGCATTTATGGAAACATAATTCATGTTTCCATAAATTACCATGAGACTGTCAGAAACCACAGTAGTTATTTCTCCTATATCTTAGTACGTGTTCTAAGAATAGTTACATGCCGAAGATGCTTCATTGCGATACCTCGCGGTCGCGGTTTAGTTCGCTACCTCGATGTCACCTCCATGTAAAACAAATGCATGCTAATAGACACGCACGCACATGCCAAAGGATACACTGCGATACATCGCGGACTGTTTGGGGGTTTACTCGATGCTCGATACCTACTATGATTAGCTCAATTTTTCTTGAATAAAACTGCTGATTTCTTCTTAATTATTGTATTTATTTTTCCGTCTTTACATCTAACGTCTTTACACTCATTTCTCCCTCCACCCTTGTTCCCCTTTTCTGCTTCTTCTACATTTTAAACATTCATTCACTATCTCTTTCACTCCTTGACTATTTCGTACATTCATCTCTGTCACTCGTTTATGCTTCACATCTGTCATTCATCATCACATCTCAATTCACTATCCTGTCATAACGTTCCGTTCTTACATCTATACCTATATGTTTTTATGTACATCCAGTCTATGGCAAGCAAAGATCTGAAGGCCAATTCTCGTAATTTAAAACGTTCATCATCTCAGCGACAAACAAATGTCAAAATGTCGGGAAATTAGAAGTATTTTTTGACAGATTGATACTGAGATCAGACTGTGAACGGTCATAAAATTACGAGAATTTCCCCTCTGGTTCGTGAAATAGGCTGATTATAATATCGTCATTCGCCAGGGAACTGCAAACGCAATGTGGCGGCCACTGCAGTCTTCGGATGCCCTGGCTTTAGGTTCGTCGGGAACATTACTGTCCCTTGCACCACCGGATAATTGGATATTAGCAACCATTCTGATATTATGTGCAGCCATAATTTATTGAAGCAACACATGGTACTAATGTGCCCAGTGCATACATTAGCCGAATACAACAGTATAATTATGATATACCTAACCTGAAGGATGGAAATTTAAATAATGGAAATTTAAAAACATAGATATAAAATAATTTCTAGTGGATAAATTTAATAATAAAAATACATAATTATGAATGACAGACATATTATCATAAGTAAAATAACAAAAATAAATTATAACATAATATTTAATAATTATACCACATTTCTAATAATGAAAAATGTTTAAGCGAGTGAAGAAATAAGCAATAATAAATAAAATTAAATAAATAATAAATGAATAGATAGACCAGCATATAAAATATTAATAGAATAAGAGAATGAATGGAAATGTAAATACATAGGTATAAAATAATTAATAGGATATAAAATAACTGTAACTGAATAACAAAGAAAATTACTAAGCGCTCTTCCTCTCTCTACTTATTTAAAAATTTGCTGTGCCCGACAGGGTGCATAATTGTTTCTATTATTTTTCTTTTATTTACCACCTGTAATTGCACATTATGGATTGCAATAAACGATTTGAGATTTGAGATTTAAAGCGACCCGCCCTTGCTTGGCACGGTTTTGTACGACTTTAAAAAACGCCGAGATTGCTTTATTATACCTAAGTTTAATAGTAGATAATGTATGATATAATATGTCGCAAGCAAGTCGTATCCGGTACGCCAGCGCAAGCTGGTGACTCTCGACAGAGTCTAGCCGAGTTCGTGGAATTCGACGAGAGAGCTACAGAGCGGTGTGGAGTTCTCTTGAACATTGGACATCGTAAGGAAAACATGAGCTCAGAAACTGTCTCGCGTCCCGTATTTAGTTGTGTCATGTACCTACAGTGTGTGATTCGCCAGTGTGATTCATTTTTTCATAAAATTATAATTTGACTAGCTGCGCCCCGCTGTTTCACCAGCATAAGTTTCGATCCCGTGGGAATACCAGGATAAAAAGTATCCTATATGTTAATCCTGGTTGTAAACCATCCGTGTGCCAAATTTCATACAAATCCGTTCACTACTTTTTGCGTGAAAGAGTAACAAACATCCGTCCATCCATACAAACTTTCACGTTTATAATATTAGTAGGATTTGAACTGCAAACGGTGTGTCTATTGCACAATTATATAACCAACAAAACCCATAGTACGCCCACAGTAATTTAAATATGGCTGATGATAGCGAAAGACACGTACCTTCTCCGTCATATATACAATGTGTTATTTAATTA
Organism: Apamea monoglypha; assembly: GCA_911387795.2. NCBI lineage: Eukaryota > Metazoa > Arthropoda > Insecta > Lepidoptera > Noctuidae > Apamea > Apamea monoglypha. The sequence continues at coordinate 3,237,914 of OU426922.1, forward strand.
ATGCACATTGTGAAAGTACTAGTAGTTTGTTCAGAATCGTTTGCTGAATCGATTTCTGTCATTTTTAATGTCGGGAATTTTTGATCCCAAAATTAATTGAAGCTACGTAAATTATTATCACACTTTCTCTGTACAGTCAAAACAAACCAAAAAGGATAAAGTACCGACTAAACTAGACCTTATTACGTGTGCGACTGAGTGCATGCGTAAATTTGTAATGTGACCACAATATTCTGCCACAATCAGTTTAACAAATTGAATACAAAAACAATGTTTTATACATAATAATAAAATTTCAGTGTATTTATTTTACCATTTATGTACACACATATATAAACAGACAAGAAAAACAGAACAGAAAAAATAGGTACAGAGGTGATGCTAGAAATCTCTTCCAGCACAGCCGAGACAGGACAATAGATACAGAGATGTAGACAGCGTGTGAAATTGTAAAGGAGACAAAAAATAATACATACAATCAAAAACATTTCACTTAAAAACTAAACAAAAATTGCGAGAATATACTAACATACATACAAATAAACATACATACATACATACTACTAAAATAAATATCACTAGAACAATAATAATTATATCATACTCAAAAAAAAATACATCACAACTATGATGAAGTGGCCAGATAGTGTTCTTTTACTCTTCTTTTAAAAACTGCAACAGTTAGTGTATGTGTTGGGTAGGTGTGTTGGGTTGCCTATTGGGATAGTAATGAAAGGCTCGAGAGTCAAATGCCAACTGAACTGTATTTCATGACAACCTTATTATTATACATTGTTAAGTGTGGGCGTGTGTGTGTCCCCACAGTATTCCTCCCCTTTTTAGAAAAAAATTGTACAATATAATTTTTACTTTGTTTTTGTTTAGGTTACATTTATATTACAATATGTTATGTTTCTAAGGTACATAGTAATTATCTATAGTTGGTACATACACTTATAGTCACTGTATTGTGTTACATTTTAACAACAGGATGTCCTTATTTCTTAAAGAATAACCAGATTTACACTCTGTATTGCAATTATGATACTTATAACAATTTGCTTACAAATTGTTTTTCTTATTTTAACACACTTTTTCACACTTGTTTTAACTTTCACATAACTACACCATATTATGTCGTGGTTGTGCTTGTTGGGCCAATGGTAAACTATTGGTACTGTGCCACACTGTCATTTCTTTTCGTAACATTTGTTTAGTACCTTGTTTGCATTTCTTATACCCCATGTATAGTATGTATATGCCAAGTAATGTTGCCATCGCTATTATTAGTATGCCATATTTTTCAAAAGTTTGCTCGAAATGCGAACTGGTCGCACTATTCGCTCCGTTTTGGGCGATGATTACTTCTTCTGTTTTTTTCTCAATACTATATGTTTTTCCCATATTGATTTGTAATGAATACGGAACTATTCACTAATTTATGTTTTCTGTACGTGCTACACTGTATGTTGAATGCTATTTTGTGAGTTATGCAGTGGCCTTCCATATTGTTTTCCGTTGGCTCAACACAATAATTGATATGCACACGACTCATATTATTTGATACGCTGCTAAGTCTAGTCAACACTTCTTACATACTAGTTACATTACCCATGTTTGCTTATATTTTATTTTCTAATACTACTTACTGATTTAGCTTAACTACTTACGTTTTTATAAGAATCTGACAGGAGTTTTTACTATTCTTCCACTTTTAGTTTTTTTAACAGTTTCTTCGTTACTTTGTCTCATTACACTTTCTTTTAATAAATAGGCTGGTTTCAACCTGTCTATTGAAACTGATGTTACTCTATCTGATAATTGAATTTTATAAACCTTTTCTGTCCTTTCCAACACTTTGTATGGGCCTTCATATGGACATGTTAATGATTTCTTTATCTTGTCAGTTCTTAGAAATACGTGTGAACAATCTTTAAGATCGGGATGTACAAAAAATACTTTAGATTCATTAGATTTCATATCAATCGGCTTATATCGCTTTATAGTGTCACTAATATTCTGTACAATAGTATGTGGTTCGTAATCCTGATTACTTAATGCTACGAAAAATTCTCCTGGCAGTCGTAAGGCTCGACCGTAAACCATTTGTGCGGCGCTTACACCTCTATCATTTTTGATGGCTGCACGAAGTCCTAACATTGCACTAGGAAGTTCGTGCGTCCAATTTTTATTGCCATTTAACCTGGCCATTAATGATGCCTTTACACTTCTATGCCATCGCTCAATTGCTCCATTGCTTTGTGGGTGGTACGGGGTTGTCCTTATCTTTTGTACACCTAAATATGACATTAATATTGTAAATAATCTACTTTCAAATTGCCTGCCCTGGTCACTCGTAAGTTGAACCGGACAGCCAAATCTACATACCCATTCCGTATATAGTATATTTGCTACTGTTTCTGCTGTTATATCCTTTAGAGGATATGCCTCTGGCCAACCTGAACCTCTGTCTATTATCGTTAAACAGTATCTGTATTCCTCTGAGGTTATAGGAAGTGGCCCTATTATATCAATATGTATATGATCAAATCTGTCAACAGGAGGATATTTGCCATATTTTGAATTAGTATGTCTATTTATTTTTGCCTTTTGACAGTTAATACATGTTTTTGCCCATAGGCCAATATCTCGGTTCATACTTGGCCACCAATATTTTTCTTTAATCATCTGGCGCGATGTACGTATGCCTGGATGACTAAGATTATGTATTGCGTAAAATATATCTTTCCTATAATTTTCCGTTAAATACGGTCTTGCGTTTTCCTTCGATATTTCACAATATAGGTATTTATCGCTGTTTGGTACTTGGAATTTTTTAAATTGGTGTCTAGAATCGTTTATATAGTTTTTTAATTTCTAGATCTTTCTTTTGCTCTGTTGCCAGTTTTTCATAATCAATTACGGTTGCTGTACATTCTATACTTTCTATGCGCGATAACACGTCTGCAACAATGTTATCTTGTCCACTTATATGGCGTATGTCAGTTGTGAATTCGCTTATGAATAGTAATTGTCTAATACGTCTAGGACTTTCTTTATTGTTTGTTTTACATAATTTTGAAAATGCAAATGTTATGGGCTTGTGGTCCGTAAAGATAATTAATTGACGACCTTCAAATAGGGTTCTGAAATGTTCTACAGCTAAAAATATAGCAAGTAACTCTCTGTCATAAGTGCTATAGTTTTTTTGTGTTTCAGTTAACTTCCTTGAGAAATATCCTAATGGGTTCCATTTACCGTGAATATACTGTTGCAACACAGCTCCTACACTGTTATTTGACGCATCAGCAAATAGCGCATGTGGCGCGTTAGTTACAGGAAACGATAACGTAACTGCCTGCGTGAGACTGTTTTTACATTTCAAGAATGCTTGCTCAGCCTCTGGTGTCCAATGTATGAGTGTTTTGTCGTTCTTTTTAGATTTATGAATGTATTTATTTAATATTTCTAAATAATCTACTGCTTTAGGTAAATGACTACGGTAAAAGTTTACCATGCCTAAAAATTTTCGTAATTCACTGACATTTTTGGGTTTAGGATAATCGACGATTGCTTGTACTTTATCTTTTATAGGTTTGATACCTGACGTACTAACTTCGTAGCCTAGGAACTCTATACTTGTAGCGTTAAAAGTGCATTTTTCTACATTAATTGTAATTCCGAATTCGTTTAAACGTTGAAATACCTGCTCTAAATGTTCGCAGTGTTGTTCTGAGTTAATTGAACTGATTAATATGTCATCAGAATAACAATATAGGAAGTCTAAGCCTGACAATACGGTGTTTGTCATGAAACGCTGAAATGTTTGAGCAGCATTTTTTAAACCAAAGGTCATGCGTTCAAACTCATACAAACCGAAAGGTGTCGTTATCGCGGTTTTGCAAATATCATCTGGATTAATTAAAATGTTATGATAGGCTTTTCTTATATCTATTTTCGAAAATATTGTTTTATTAGCTAGCAAATATGTAAAATCCTGTACTCTAGGTATTGGATACCTATCTGGTTTAGTTACTGCGTTTAAAGCTCTGTAGTCGCCACAAGGACGAACTTGTCCTCCTTTTTTAGGAACTAAATGTAAAGGACTAGCCCACTCCGATTTAGATGGCCTACATATGCCTGCTTCTAACATATTTTTAAATTCTTCTTTGGCAATTTTGTATCTCTCAGGCGCTAAAGGTCTAGGTTTACAAAAGATAGGAGGTCCCGTAGTCTCAATGTAATGATAAACTGAGTGTTTAGGTGTTTCTTTGAATGACATAGGTTTAAGAATATCTGGATATTTTTTTAATATATCGTATACCGGATGGTTTTTTCGTAACGCAGAAATCGCTGGTTCACATTGGCCTGCGATCGTTCCACGTACTGCCAAATTAGTAATCTTATCTTTTAAACAACGACCATTAATGTCTACAATTAACATAAAATGTTTTAAAAAATCTACACCTAGTATTGGTTGCTTTACGTCACAAACTACGAAAGTCCATTTGAAAGGTCTCCTTAATTTTAAGTCTAATGCTAGTGTCTTTGTTCCATAAGTTTTAATTTCTGTACCGTTTGCAGCAAATAGTTTAAAATCTGAATTTAAATCTAATTCGCTTTTTTTCTTTACTAAAACTTTAGGTAAAACAGAAATACATGCTCCTGTATCTATCAAAAATTTAATGTTAAGTTTCCTATCACTTACTATTAGGCGGTGATCCTTAACTGTCAAACTTCCCGCCACCGGTTGCAGTTCTGCTAGTTTTCCGACTTCGGTGGTGAGTTCTTAGCTTTCCAGTTGCACGGGTCGACGCATTTCCTCGCTCTTTGTCCGTACCTCCAGTGATACGAACACAGCCAATCAGCATTTTCGGATGTCCTGCGCGGTCTTGACCTTGAGCGGCTACGTGAAAAGTTCCTACGTCCACCTCTTCCTCTATATCTTCCTCTTCCTCTGTCCATCTCGTTTACTTTTAGGTTGATCTTCGCTATTTCTGCCATGATAGTTGCTACATCGAATGTGGTCATGGACTTCACCTCGCCACGCGCTACTTCACTGACTTGCGCGGACTGGTTAGTTTCCATTATTTTGTCTGCTATTATTGCCATTTCTTCTAGGTCTTTCGTTGACGTGACGGTAAGTACTGCTCGGACTGCTGACGGTAAGTGACCTTGCCATAATATTTGTAACGTTTCATCCTTTATCTTATCTCTTGCTAATTCCTTCATTCTTCGCAATAGCTGACTAGGTTTCTGGTCTCCTAATTCCATTTCTGACACTAATTTTTGCACTTGTCTTGTTTCTGATTCTTCGTATATCTGCAGAAGGCGTTTTTTTAGGGTTTCAAATTTTCCGGTGTCCGGCGGATTTGCCAATATATCTGCTATTTGTTGTACGACATCCTTGCTGAGTTTGCCTACTACCATATAATATTTGTTGAGGTCTGACGTTTTTTGTGGTGCTAATATTGCTTCTACTTGCATAAACCAAAGACGTGGGTTTTCCGGCCAAAAGTTCGGTATTTTGTCTGACACTGACACCGTGGACACTGTCACTGGTTGCTCTTCATATTTTAGAGTACTCGGTTGAGTTGGCGCGTACTGCGGATTCATTTTGACTATAACGCGCGACGTGTGTAGATCGTATTCGTGCGTGCGCTTACGTCGAGATCGGGGTCACCACTGTTGGGTAGGTGTGTTGGGTTGCCTATTGGGATAGTAATGAAAGGCTCGAGAGTCAAATGCCAACTGAACTGTATTTCATGACAACCTTATTATTATACATTGTTAAGTGTGGGCGTGTGTGTGTCCCCACATATGTATTATGATTATAACATAATATTCTAATTGCGTTGTTTGATGGTGTGCGTTAATTCCGGGACATATTGTATAAACCTTCCGGAATAAATCCTCTAAATGTTGGTGAAAACCGCATCACAATCCATTGCGTAGTTTAGAAGGACAATGCGGTCACACAGACAGACTCCGAAAATGGACTTTCATTTATAATATGTACCTACAGATATAGATGAAGATGGAACCTGTGCAAAGGATTTTAACCTTTTGTGGTCTATATAAGGAAGAACAGAATATAATTGTTGTAGATAGGTAGATATTGTGTAACGGATTAACATATAGGATACTTTTTATCCCGATGTTCCCACGGGATTGAAATTTATGCGGGTAAAACCGCGGGGCGCAGCTAGTCTATCATAATCTCAAGCATTGTTGGAGTTCTATTTGGGTTATAAAGTGGACAAGTATATTCATTGATTTGTCATTAGGAGAGATTTTGAGGATGTGACAGCAACTTCAGAATTATATAGATTACCTGAAGGTGAATTCACGTAATTAAAAACGTTTAAAATCTAGTCGCAATCTGTTCTCAACGACAATCAATGTCAAAAACTTATAAAAAATGTAGGGATTTTAGAGATATCTTTTTACAGATTTAGAATGAGATCAGAAGGCCAATTCTCGTAATTTAAAACCTTCAAAAGCTAGTCGCAGTCTCATCTCGGCGACAAACGAATGTCAAGCACTTGTCAAAATGTAGGGAAATTAGACGTATTTTTGACAGATTGAGACTGAGATCAGACTGTGAACGTTCTTAAAATTATGAGAATTACCCCTCTGGGCATACAAGACGTGCACAAGCTATCAAAATAACCATGTCTTATCAACAGTCATGTAAATGTTTTTTTCATAAAAACGACTCATTACGTCAATTTGCGGTGTTACAGCGTACAATTGTCAAAGAATGGAAGTTGTGATTTAAATATACGAACAATTTAAGTTGGTAGTCAATTTGATAAGCAATTAATTTCCGTGAAGTGTCACGAAAATAAATTGTTACACGGAAACGTACATACCATATTACTTAGTCCATTTGTTAACGAAACACGTTCCTTTGTTCTCCTTACCTATTACTATAATAAGGCGTTAGGAAATGTAATTATAAAGGATAAATATATTATTACTAGCTGCGCCCCGCAGTTTCACCCGCATAAGTTTCGATCCCGTGGGAATATCTAGATAAAAAGTATCCTATATGTTAAACCTGGTTATAAACCATCTGTATGCCAAATTTCATCCAAATCCGTTCAGTAGTTTTTGCGTGAAAGAGTAACAAACATCCATCCATCCATCCATACAAACTTTCACGTTTATAATATTAGTAGGATTTTTGACATAACATAACACCACGCCTGTACTCCTTGGACGGGTAGGCAGAGCTATAAAGACCACCCATAATAACTATACCATAAGTAATTCCCATGTTTTTAAGGATAAAATCAGAAATGGAGTTATCCGGAATAGAATCACATCAGTGACCGACATAGCTTGCAGAGTAAGCAAACTGAAGTGGCAGTGGGCTGGCCATGGTAGTTGTAGGACTGAAGGTTAGTGGAGCAGACGAGTCCTGGAGTAGAGACCGCGTATCGGCAAGCGTAGGGTGCCGCCCCCCAGCTTGATGGACCGACGACCTTAAGAAGGTGGCTGGGACAGACTGGATGCGGAAGGCAGAGGATAGGGTGTAGTGCCGCAGGATGGGAGAGGCCTATGTCCAGCAGTGGACTGCAATGGGCTGAGTTGATTGATAAGTTCCATTGCCTTTAACCATGGACTAATCCAGAAGAAAATATCAATACAAACTCGAGTACTATTACTACAAAGAGGGAACAGGAAGAAACCGCCATGTGCTTCACACGCTCTGGCTATAGAAACCAAACGCTTTTGTGAACTTTGAAACGCAAGTCACTTAAAACATTAGAGGGCCTGAAACTGCTCTATTTTAATAGCACTCGTGAAAAGAACTCCGTTCTAAATAGTGGCGAACGGTTTATGTTTTCTGTCGCCCTCTGAAATATCCTTAAAATAATCAATCATTAACTTTGATTGTTCACGGACGACGGATGGATTATTTGATAGACGATTATACCCGAAAGGGGGTGAATAAAGAAATGTATCAAAATCAAAATATTTTATTTCACATAAACCAACATGGGCACTTATGAAAAGTCAGAAGTTAGGTGCACGGCTCCAATTAGTCGTTTCCTTTGGAGAAGAGCCGGCAAGAAACTCCATGGTTGTTCTTTTAAAATAATTGGCTTATACAATGTTTTCAAATTGCAGAATTAATTTGTATGGGAGGTTAGCGTACCCCTGTCAACAAGTATCAGGTACTTAGTCAAATAAAATAATGGTCTACAAATCTACAGTCTACAAGGCCATTAGTGTATGCAAAAAGAAGATATATTCCGCCGATCCCTTAATAATTTGGCATTAGAATGATGGTGACTTGACATACCATAATAACCTACCTTTCATTTGTTTTTTGCTGATATACGTATTACAGTTTCATACATACGTTACTAAATCATCAAACAACATTTTTATTAGTATCAATATTTCATAAAAAGCCGCTGCAGATACAGCTGTTTGTACTGAACCTAACCTTTTTTATCGTCAGTAATAAAAACGCAATCAAATCAAAAAAACAAACAAACATTGGTATTTACGATTGACGCATACATCGCTCGTAACTAATAAAGGTACCTGTCAGTTGTACCTACGTAGTCGTAGTTCGTACAATGCGACTTTGTTTATGGTATTTGAGTTTTTCCACTAGGAATTTCTTTGTAACACTCCGGAGTTTGGAAGATGGCGGTGTGATACCCCCGTGCCTCAGAAAGCACGTTAAGCCGTTGGTCCAGCGCCTGATCTCTCTCCGGTCGTGCTGGATTGCGGTCCCATCGGACTATGAGCGTAAGGGAAGAGGGAGTGCATAGTGTGTCTAAGCGCACGCTTATGCACTGTAATATCTCCTACGCCGAAGGGTAATTTCCGTTGAGAATGACCGCCGTGACCGAAATACGGTCTGGAGGACTTTATTTTTATGCAGGGGAAAATACTACCGAAAATACTTTCACTGATTGGACGAAACAGTATTGCCAAGGGGCATAGGATATACAGGGTGGCAAAGAAAGGGACACGCAACCTTGGATTCAGTACATGATTCTGGACCCCCAAAACAGATAAAATGCCAACTTAAAGTTAGTGTAAATTCATCACCACTGCTCTCAAAATGGTGAAGGAAAACATCGTGAGGAAACCGGCATGTCCTAGAACCAATCATTCAAAGACATGTGACATCTACCAACCCGCATTGGGCCCGCGTGGTGGATTACGGCAAACCTCTCGCCGAGAGATGGCCTGAGTCCCAGCAGTGGGAACATTATAGGTGTATTACCTACATATATTTGGATAGTTCCTAAAATACGGAAATAGGTCGACAAGTCATGTCCTATACAAAGAACCAACAAAACATGTAAAGAGGCACAATAAACAACCTTTTAATATACCAGAATTGGTACGCGGCATAAAAACCTTTTCCCTTTTATACAAGTTAAATATAGAGGAGCACTTTGTTTGTGACGTCTCTAATATTGATACTAAGGGTCAGCGCATACAGGGCGGCAAAATCTTGAAAAAAAAACCGGTGAAATGCGAGTCGGACTCGCACACGAAGGGTTCCGTACTACAAGGCAAACAACCTGGAAAAATACACGTTTCTGGTATGGAGACTTCCTTTAATTTTGATTAACTTTATTTTATTATTTGTTGTTAAAGCGGCACTGGAAATACACATTCTGTGAAAAATTCAACTGTCTGTTTTTTATGGTTCATGAGATACAGCCCGCTGATAGACAGACAGACGGACGGATAGCGGAGGCTTAGTAATAAAAATGGAAAATGCTCGAGCATTTTACATTCAAGCTATTATAGCATGTATTGTTAAATGTGGCTCGTGGCTAAATAAAGGTCGATCGAAGGTCAAGCCACGCTTGCCGCAGCCGGTTTATGGAAGGGTGACCATCGACTACATATTGAGACATCTCCGTGCCCCGGAAGCTGTTGGTCCCAAAACTCTAACGACCAGTCTTATTAAGTGGGACCGTGTTACTCAGTAACTGGGTTGTGGAGGTTCAGTTAGTCCAGTCCAGGTAGACTGAAAGCATAGATAGGAATTTTTTTTTGAGTGAAAATATGCCACTGAGGATTAACAGTGAGAGATGATTATGTCTTGCATGCTATTTTGATCTCTAGACCAGTTGTGACTTTAGTTCTTTTTTCCTTATCAGGCAAATTAGACGTCGTGTTACATGTATTTATGTTTTGTGATTAACACGAAACATATCAGAGTAGAGAGTTACGAGTATATAAGAATCGTAGCAGGTGGCGTTCTTTAGTTTCTGCCTACCCCTAAAGGAAGGAGGTGTGAGTTTATATGTGTGTATGTCATCATCATCTGCCGAGCCTTTTCCCAATTATGTTGGGGTCGGCTTCCAGTCTAACCGAATATAGCAGAATACCAGTATTTTACATGAAGCGACTGCCTATCTGACCTCCACAACCCAGTTACTGGGTAATACGTTACCCCTTGGTAAGACTGGTTGTCAGGCTTTCGGGCTTCTGACTACCTCTAACGACTATCAAAGATCCACGAATGACAGCCGGGACCAACGGTTTAACGTGCTTTCCGAGGCACGGAGGGGTCTCGGTATGTAAAGATGGTCACCCATCCACAGACCAACCGCGGCAAGCGTAGCTTAACCTGAACGATCGACCCGTGCGGCTGTTATTATTTAGCGACGATGAAAATCGCTCGTGCATTTTTCTGCTGTGTGTGCGCTGGCCTTAAATTTAATGTACATAATAGTTTTATGTGTATGTAGATACATACTATTTTATTTACTCAGACGCTAAAAGCGTCTTGCGCCTGTTTAAATATAGTTATCAGCCGTCGAATATTTCTGTTGATTTTTTATACGAAGCGAAGAACCTTTGAACCGAGCCCCAAGATACCGACTAAGAATAAAATAGAATACTCTTTATTATTTATGTACACCGTATAAATTACAGAAAATAACTATATACGGACTGACTGTTTAGTTTGGGGCTCGATAGCCAATAATATATTGTAACCTAGCTGTAGGTAGTATTTTAAGCTACTCATGTCGTCTTGACTTACTGTTAACCAGTAAACCTGTTTACTGTATTACCTGGATAATATTTTTTTTTCTTTCTTTTACATTTTATGATCTATCTTTGTTCTGTGTGTTGAGAAGTTTTCCTGGCCCTTACGGCTTGTTATATCTAAAGCAAAGGCCAAAAGACTAAATTAATCATATCTTTTTAAAAAAGTGCCAAGGAACCCTATTATTAAGCCCCCGCTGTGCGTCCGTCTGCGTGTCAGAGCGCTGTGTCTTATGAACCGTAATAGGCAGACAGTTGAAATTTTCACAGAGTGTCTATTGCCGATATAACAAAAATAAAATAAAGTTAAAAATTAACCCCATAGAAGAAAGTTTTTTACGGTGTTAAGGAACCCTTCGTATCGACTGGTTTTTATTTCGCTTATACTGTGATATAGAAGATAGCCAGTCAATACACTTATTAGTGGAACTGACTGCTCAGGAAATGACGAGGGGCTTTGAGGGCTGCTCATCGAAAGAGTGCTGGACACTACTGGACATTCTTAAGAAAAGCCATCAACTCAGTCTATCGCAGTCCACTGTTGGACATAGGCCTTTCCCATGCTGAGTTACAATAAATAAAATAATTTTTATTAAAAAAATAAATGTAAAAAAATTATTAATCGGAGATTAAATTTCTATACTTTTTTAAATTATTTTTTCTTAATTTTTAATATTATAAATTATTATATGTTTAGTAAAAAAAAAAAAATAAAATAAAAGAATAATAAAAAATATTTAAATATAATATGTGGGCAAACCTTCAAAAGGCACCCGACCTCCGGGGAGTGAAGTCGGGGAGTGTGGGATTTTTACCTCACTAAAACCACCCCGGTGATCACCATCCGCACATAGGGGTGGTTTCGGTTCCTCTTAAAATATCAATTCCGGAACCACCCCTGCAACCCCCAGTCACCTACCTAATCCTAAGAAAAGTACCTAAGCGTTATTTCTTCTTTCGTGACAGACCGGAAGTAGTAGTTAAGTTTTCTATAAGCAAACCCTCAGTTGTTAACTGACGGTTTGCTTATAGAAAACTTAACTTCCCTTTGAACTTAAAATATAGAACCATGTCAAATGAACATTTGAACCCTCAAAATTCGATCTCAAAGAAATCTATAATTAAATTTCTCTCTCAAAATAATCACTGCGAAAATGTAATATCCCCCCATTTTAATCAGAAATCAGCGTATAAATTAGTGCCCTACGATATTTAATAAAGCGATGCCACGCTATAATATTCCACTCCGGGGTCGCTCGCGGTGCAATGCGAGCGATTTTAAAATTAAAAAATTCTCAGTCTTTAGGTAGTGCTACTGGAATGTCAGACACGGTCCGTTCTTAATATTGATTCTTGAAATTATGTTCGGCGGACTTGGAAATGTTAATGCGCATTTTTTAGAGGAATTTTTGAAGATTTTTTGTTGTGACGCTGAAACCTGCCTGGTTTTAACTATAGTTGTAATACTTAGGCTTCGATCTCTAAATAACTTTTACTTTGCAGCTTCCTCACGTCAGTCGACAACCAAACGTATATTTAGAGTTGTAAGCAAACAGTTCTAAATAATTATATTTTTAATTATTATGAACATTAATTATTTTTCTTTCTCTCTAAAAATACCTCTAATTGCCCTATATTTTAGACAAGTTTTTGACATTGATTGTCGCTGAGATGAGATTGCAAATAGATATTGAAAGTTTTTATTACCGGATTTGGCCTTCGGATTGTTTGCCGTCCATTATCAAAGAAATCATTATTTTAACTATCACTTTAAAAAAAAGATGGAATGATATGATCTAATATTCTAGTTGGTCACGTCACCGCCTCGAGCGTCGACCTTATATCGAGTTAATCTGAGTTTATGTTAATCTGATATATTTATAGCAAAACACATGCCTTCTAATCTGCGGCGTACGATGATTGATTTTAAGATTATATTAGCATAACCGCCTCTTACATAATCAGCCTATAATGTTCCCACTGCTAGGAGACAGGCCTCTCAGTAAGAAGAAGCGGCCTATAATCCACCACGCAGGTCCAGTGCGCGTTGGTAGATGTCACGTGTCTTCGAAATCTTGGTTCTAGGAGATGCCGGTTTCCTTACGATGTTTTTTTTCCGTTTTGAGGGCAGTAGTGAGTGATGAAATAATTTCCAGAAAGTAAAACGCCTGACTGGGTTCGAACCTGCGACCTACAACTCGTAAGTCGCGGCCGTTACCACTGGGCCACCACTGCTCACCTCCTGCTCACCTCTCGGCTTTGACAAAGTCGGGAAAAAATTACCATAATAGCTGTTAGGTTAAATTATTCTACTGTTATGTCTTTGTGTTTAGGGTTAAAGAAAGAATAACTGTTATTTGGACACAGTTCGTTAAACACGAAATACAAATAACAAAATAAAAAAGTGAAAGTAATGATTTAACAACGATAGTGTGTGCCTCACGGCTGTGCCAATAGGGTTTATTTCGGCATCAGATGCTGTCTGATGCTAGTTTTCTAATGAACTTTTAGGGATAAATGACGGGGAGTACAGACAGTTTCGACATACCTAATACATCATTTTTTTTACTAGCCTTCGCTGTTCCACTCCTGGGCAAAGGCCTCCCTTCACTCCTTCCATATTTCGCGAGCCCGCGCGTCCTCCTTTGTCGGAATCTATCCAGCTCGTCCCGCCATCTCCTACGTGGTCTGCCGCGACCCCGCCTCGCTGTCTCAGGGCACCAATTCTATTCTATTTGGGCCTACAGTTTGTCCGGCATGCGGCAGACATGTCCTGCCCAGTCCCATTTAAGTTGGGCAGCGTTTTGATCCACGTCAGCTATCTTTATTTTGGAGCGCAGTATTGTGTTTCGAACACGATCCATTAGTTTAACGCCTAGTACACTGCGCTCTATTGCTCGTTGGCAGACCTTGAGTTTGGACTTCTGGATGTTAGTCAAAGTTAGTCTTTGACAAATTTTTATACTTATAAATAAATAGACTATTAATTAAATATAATTGCAAAAATAAAATAAAAAAACAAAAAATACTGTACACTACTATTTAATCAACTTATAACATATTTAAACAGTTCCATAATTGCCTTATAAACTGGCACAACTACACAACGGTTACGTAACGTACATTACATTTAGAGAAATTAATAATTTATCAAATTGACACACTACGTTGCCTTGTTATAGCTATTTCATACAACTGTCAAAGAATGACAGTTTTGATTTGAATATACGAACAATTTAAGTTGGTAGTCAATATGATAAACAATTAATTTAAACTCAAAGCATTTATTTCAATTAAACCATTTACACTGACTTTTGAATTGTTAAAGAGTCGATCAGTTAGTCAGAAAATTGAAGTTGCCTATTCAATAACATAGATCTCTATGGAGAAGAACGGGCAAGAAACTCCAAGGACACTCTTTTAAATCAAGATATTATAAAATCCCGGCTACATTATTCTAGGGCTCCTATATGTAAGAACAATATAAAAATATAAAATAAGGAAATAATTAAAATTAAGCCAGCTCATGAAATGACCAGTCTCAACCGACGGCTCCCGTTTACGAACATGATGTTTCGATCAGCACCATGTAGCTTAATCATTTTCTAGGGAACCAAATGACACACGCGCCACCATCATTGAGACATTTAAATGAACATGACATACTTTCAACTGTCATGATCTTTCCGTAATATTTTTTTTGCCTGACTTTACCTAACAGAAGGATTTATGGTTGGTGAACACAGGCTTTAGTAGTATTTTCTTTCTTTGTGCCGTCAGGCCGACGACCGACGACCGTCGACCCTCTCGTTTTCTCTAATGTACTTTATAAAGAAATAAAAATTATCGTTTATAACTTGGCAAAAATAAGTATAAAAGAAATCTCTCCAACTTCGGTACTTTGAGTAAACCCAGGACTCCGACAAGAGCAGATAAACTGTTGAGACGAAGAAAAAGTGCTCGGTAAACAAAATATCAGCAAACTTTCTTTTTTTAATTTTAAACTTTAATATCTTCTTAAACGGGTCCTGCGATCCCGAATTTTAATTTAACACGGAAGTTTTTCGTGTATCGTCTGAACGGGCTTCATATTTTGACATGAACTGCGATTCACTGGGTGTTAATAAAGACGAAGGCGGACCAAAAATATTGCATTCCAACGAAAATTACTCATTTTAACAACCCCATATTATTTAGATATTTTTTCATTTAATAAAAGCAGAAGATGTCAAAAAATTTCTTTTTCTAGATATTACGTATGGTTGCATACATTTGTGGTTTTATGATCGTGCAGTAACTGTAAATAAATGATAATGAATTTTTAAAATTACCATCAATAATTTACCAAATTGTACGTAAATCGTAAAACAAAATCACTCAAAAATAACATTTAATGCAACAACAACAACAAATAACACAATCTATAACACATTAAATCACCAAAAATAACATTTTAAAGAATCAATAACAGTCGACTGGTAAGCGTGGTCGAAGCTTGCTTTAGTTGTCTGGGCGCCGTAGCGCGGAGCGGTCGCCTCTACGAAACACGCTACGCCGTAGCACGCGCTACGACACCGATGAAAAAGTGCTACGGACCAAAAAATGTGATACGAAAAGTACACTCGTGAAAAAAATTGCTCAATTAAATTTTTCGTTTTTTATCTAAAGTGTTGTGACTTATTGTGCTAAAAATGGAGTGGACTTTGTTACTGGTGGTCTGTCTTTTCTACACGGTAGCCGGTAACCCTGCAAAAATGGGTCAGTACAAGTTAATAATTTAGTTTCAGCGCGGTTAGCTTATTGCATAGATTGGCAGTTTGACGGCTAGAACAAAGGAGGAGTTGGGCGGCTTATAAATTATGGTTTCGATGTTTGTCTTGGATATATTTCACTCTGGGTTTGATGTGATTGAATATTCTGTTTCACAGGCGGTTCTGTATTCGGGTGGTAAATGTTTCGTTACATGTGAATAATTAACCTGATGTGTAAATATTATTTATAATTACAGAAAGCTAAAAGAAGTATCCTTTATTTACTTACCTGCGTTCATTGAGTTTAGTGCATTTAGAGGCACTAAAGACAATCAACGTAGGTAGTTTTTCTAGTAGTCGCGTTTTAAGCTACCGTATTATTTAGATAATACGGTAGCTTAAAAACTTCAGAAACTAACGTCAGTTTAGTTTAAAATGACGCACAAATCGAAATAACATAAAAAATAAATAGTAAAAACAATAGAAAATCAAAAAAACAAACGAGGTCGATGATAAAAACAAAATATTTAAAAAAATAAATAGAGCTTCTGCTGCAAGTTCACCCGCTAAAAAAAAACTCATTCCTGCCTCCAAACAGAAATGCTGCATTCCAGTTTGAAGGGTTATAGGCCAAACACACACAGGAGACTCTTCGACTTAGTCTCTGGGCGCATTGCACACGTACACCACGTCCTGTGTGCACGTGACCTAAGAGCTACTGCAGCTGAATCAACTAGGGATTACCGCTTTATTTAAGGTAGAGAATTTTGCTATATTGCAGGCTATACTTCAAAAGTAAGTCAAAATTTTAAACCAGCTACGTTCTGGGGATTCCAACCTACCAAAACTATTGTAGACTATACAGGGTGGCAGGCAGGGTTGAAATTTTTAGTCAGTAATTTGAAAAAAAATTGCTGTTTGATACATTTAGACCGCGTAACAGCAGTTTTTTTTATTTTTGATAACCGACTAGAAATTTCAACGCAAGGGGGGGGGGGGGGGGGCTCCATGTATTATTAGATTTATTACTTTGATTACTGTTTTAACCCCCGACAAAAACAGAGGGGTGTTATAAGTTTAAGGTGTGCATCTGTTTGTCTGTCTGCGCCATCGTAGCTCCCAAACGGCTGAACCGATTTTGTTTTTTTTTTATTTTTATGATTGAGGATATAGTAACAAAACGTCATCATCATTATTTTGCCCATATCTCAATCTATTTGAGTCGGCGCTGCATGCCTTTTTTTCCATACATTCTCTATTATTATTATTATTTATTTATTCACCCCAATAAGTACATCTTACAGTACATCAGTTATTAGTCGTCGATATGGGGAACAGTTATCCTGTGATGCAGATTTTCTGAAAGTGGCACCGGTGACTGAAAAGTCGTGTGAGAATCGGTTGTCATGGTATGGACATATGATGCGGAGGAATGAGGAAATTGACGTTGGAAGTGAGCATGAATGTGGATAAGAATAGGGGAAGAAAAAAACGATAGATGGACTCAGCGCACATATACTAAAAAAGCGGCTAAAATTATATCTAGCTGGGAAAGCATACTACAGCATTTTAGAATTTTTAAATGACAAAGTGTAATATTACAAATTTAACAAATACTTACTGACATTTTATAATTTTGACAATTTATAATGAAATTATTGGACAATTTAATTCAAATTTATAATTTTTAGTTTAAATTTAATTTTTAGTTTGTGTGAAAATTTAATATTGTTTTTAGCTTTGTTTAAATACCTAGGAATGACTTTTCTTAACTACGTATTTGTATGCCACAAAGGCCGAACATGACGGATCGTTTTTGTTTATGAACAACCTGCATGCCTTGTATGTATACTCGTGTTTCTGCAAATAAATATCTTATCTTATAATATCTTACTGTGAGAAACATGATAAGACTAGATAGCGGGTGACTGTCGAGATGACGACTAATAGAATAGAATACTCTTAATTGTACACAATACTAAAAACAGAGAAGAACTAGATTAATAGAGAAGTATAGAAGAAAAAGACATGTTGCGCCGACTTCAAATTAATTAGGTTAGGGGCAGAAAAATTATGATGACATCCTGTGAAAACTTCAACTGTCTATCTATAACAATTAATAAGATACAGCCCTATGACATACAGGCGGACAGACAGACGGCGTAGGCTTCCGTTGGCAAACTTTGACCACAGATTCCTAAAAAGGTCTCCGACTACCTATTTGTGCAAGGTTAAATACAATGAGACAATTATGTATGTTACGTATAATATACAAAGCATAGCGCTTTGTATATATACGTTCTTTACACCTGTCTGCTTCACAAATGATCAAAGTCACACGGATGCAAAAAAACCATTTGCAAAAATAATTGGGTGATTTCTGAGGAACATTGTGTAATCACCCGTGTTTTGTTTTTGATAATAAGTTAAACAAACTAACTCAAAAACAAAAAAATCGTATTTATACCCGCGGCTTCACGCGTGTGGAGGTCAGAAATTATCCCACGGGAACGCAGTATCAGAATGAAAAGTATTCTATGTTTTAATCCAGGTTTCATCCAAACCTGTTCAGCCGTTTTTGTGTGATTGAGTAACAAATCATTAATGTTAGTGGCCATGATTAATACAAGTGTATACAAAAATTAAATCTCATTGGGCATAAAAAAATTAGTCCGCATCGCTGTCAAAGGGAAAAGTACCCAAAACGATTGCCACACAACGTGGCAATGCTGATTCGTTGGCTTTAAAAATAGGCCAACTCTGTGAAGGCCAATTCCTGCAATCTTCTTCTTAGCGTGTCAATGGCAAAAATATAGTTTTTTCTTAAGTTCGTTTGGCCTAAAATTCAACGCGGATAGCATTCGCCGACGCAGCCATTAGGTCCTCACGTGTGCAAGTGACAGGGCATGCGGTGCAAGATGGGAGGTGAGCCATTGTCTATGCGTAATTAAAAACGTTCCAAATCTAGTCGCAATCTCATCTCAGCGACAACCAATGTCAAAAATTTAGGGAAATTAGGGGTATTTTTGACAGCAATTCGAAATTTGACATTCTTAACTATTTTACGTGTTTCAAACAGTCTAGTCAGTTAGTTATTTATTTTAATATAATTTCTGTACGTATTCAAAACTATTTTGGTTACTAACAATAGTTTTTAAGAACAATATTACTAACAATGGGGCTTAGTTGCCATAAATAAACAAATATTGAATTGAATTGAATTGAAACGCTATACGAAAGCCAAATCACTTATAATTTTGTTTTCGTAATGAGCGAATTCATTCTGTTAATTACTGTGGAGACTTAGGTTTATTATCGTGGATATCTAAGTGCTTCCTCAACGTAGATTAATTTCTAAACCTTGCTACAAATTTTCTGAGTAGTTCCAAGAAATTCACTTTATTACTGCAAGATTAAAGTGTGAATTTGTAGGTTTCAAAACAATTTTACTGATTGATATTTTATGACTAGACGTCGCGTTGGTAAAGTGGTTGCAAGCGCTACTGTTGAGCATGAGGTTCTGGGTTCGACTCCCAGGTCGGGCAGTATTGGGTTTTTCCAACAGGAGTTTCTCAGTAACCGCCCGGAGTGTGGATTTGTGGATGGCAATTATTGGACTTGCCTCCTATTGTCCATTACATGGGACTTAAACATAACTGGACGAAATGTGGGTGTACTGTAAATACACTTCTGCCCAACCCTTTGGGGAAACAAGGCGTAATGTTATGTTATTAAAGTGGAATACATTTTGTAAGTAGAAGATTAAAAGCAATATTAATGATTAATATATTTCTTTTTTTTATGTTATAAACTAGTGCTTGACTGCGATCCCGCCTGATGGAAAGCAGTGATGCAATCGTAGATGGTGAAGTGCACTAATTTATTATGAGCCTATTCACTCTAGCCTTGAAGACACTTAAATTATAATCGGACGGGAAGACCGCTGCAGGCAAATTGTTCCAGTCCTTCGATGATGATGACACTCTACTTGATGAGATAAATTAGTTTTTATTTCAATGTAAGGCTCATATTTCACTCTACGTCAGGAATAAAACATGCTAAACACTGTAATAATATCACTACGAAAAACATAGAAAAATTGACATGATGAATTAAAAATACTTACTTATTTATTCGTAACTTTCGGCCGCCGACCCATCGCGTCGCCCACCCGTGCTACTATTTAATTTTCGCTTAACGTTCTTTCTAACTCTGTTTCCTTTTGCACTTCAGGGTCGTAGTGTGATGTTAAATAGCCTATAACTTTCCTCAAGACTTAGGCTATCAAATCCTACTTCCTACTATATATATATGTATATATTATATATACATAATATTATAAATGCGAAAGTTTTTAAGGATGGAAGGATGTTACTATTTCACGCAAAAAGTACTGAACGGATTTAGATGAAATTTGGCACCCAGATAGCTTATAACCAAGAATAACATATAGGATACTTTTTATCCCGATATTCCCACGGGATCGAAACTTATGCGGGTAAAACCGCGGGGTGCAGCTAGTGCAAAAATAATTTTCAAAGCCGGCTGGTAATTCCGGAGATTACCCCCCTACATACATACAAACAAATAAATTTTATCTCTTTATAATATTAGTCATCATCTGCCTAGCTTTTTCCCAACTATGCTGGGGTCGGCTTCCAGTTTAAATAGATTCAGCTGAATACCAGTATTTTACAACATTAGTATAGATATATGGACATATTTTACTTTTGTATTCAACAGTACTACCGAACACACATAAAATTAGTAACATCACTAATTAATTCAACAAACACACAGCTCATTTAAAAACCTACTTGTGTTCTCATTATCTTTGTACAAAAAAATAAAACCTAGTGTGTAGAGCGAGCGTAGATGACCAAATTAAACTTTTTCGTTTCATAAAATTATTCAAAACTAATTTTCCGTGAGCAAATTGTTAAACAACGACCATGAATAGTTAACCGGTGTAAATAGATTAAGTTTAATTATATTTTTAACTAGATTTTCTGTTATCATGACACAAGCAAAATTTTACAATTTTTAGGGTTCCGTACCTCAAAAGGAAAAACGGAGCCCTTATAAGATCACTTCGCTGTCCGTCTCTGTCCGTCTGTCAAGACCCTTTTTCACAGGAACGCGTGAATTTATCAAATTTTACTTACGTAATAGGGGGCAAGCCTATTGCCATCAATCTCCAGATGCAAAAACGAATAAAACTGCCCAACCCAGGAATCGACCCCAGGAAAAATCAACCCTAAAATTAAACACCTACACAACAATATGTTTTCAGTAAATCTTAACTAATTATATCCTACTTATATTAATATAAATGGGAAAGTAAAAACGGCTGTCCGGATTTGAAAGAAATTTGGCACACAAATGATTTATAACCTGGATTAAAACAAAGAATACTTTTTATCTCGGTAGAACGTTTCCGTGGGATAATTTCCGATGTCGACCCAAAAGTTAATTAAAAATAAAGAGAAAAGATTAGATTTTTTTGTATGTTTGTTTGTTACGTTTTCACGCTAAAACGGCTGAACGGATTTGGATGAAATGTGGCACATGGGTAGATCATGACCAGGATTAGGACATATGATACTTTTATCCCGATATTTTTTCGAGATCGAGACTTATGCGGGTGAAACCACGGGGCGCAGCTAGTTTATTATAATTGCTGCAATCATGTGTGTGAATATTTGTCAAAAGAATATCAATCATCGAGTGGAAATGTCAAACAGGGCTATTAAATCAACGACACATATCGTTTACAATTCGTGATCGCCTGACTTGTCAAAACGAATTGTTTGATTTATTTATCAATTAATTTATACGTTGGTTAGGCTTGATGGATATTAGTATGGGTATTGACTTACAAAAGAAAATACATACACGGCTACCTCATTGGCACAGTCGTTAGTGCGATTGTTGAAAGTGGGATCCTGAATTCGATTCCTAGGTCGGGTACAGCGTCATTGGGTTTTCTATCAGGAATTCTCAGTAGCAGTCCAGAGACTGGTGTTTTGCCAGGTTGATGGCTGTAGGTTCACCCCTATTACATGGGAATTTAATATCACCAGTAAAATGTTGGTATTGCCATGGGTACGTATTGCAATATCTAAAATTAAAAGAACTAACTAAAAATAACCTACGTTCAAAATCCCTAAAATCTAAATACCTAATGATTGTTTCACTTATACTCAAAATACCGAAAGCTTAAAATGTCAAATGGATATGTTACTGAAGTTCATAAAGCTAAAACTTGAAATTCCTATGTACAAAGTTCCTTAAATTTGTTTACCTCACCGTTATATGTTTCTGTACCCGCATGCGTAACACGCATAATTATATATTTTTTAAATCGAAACGGCTAGGTTAGGTTAGGTTAGAACTGTAACCACACAAAGCCAAAAACATATTTTTTAATAATAGATTTTTAGTCCAATCAGTATTTTAAACTTAGGTAATTCGTAGGTAGGTGTTAGTTGCTTAGGTATTTAAAAAACATTAGGTATTTAGATTTTAGGGATTTTGAACGTAGGTTATTTTACGTTAGTTCTTTTAATTTTAGATATTGCAATACGTTCCCGTTACCTTACACCTCTGCCTAACTCTTTGAGGAACATAATTGTTGCTTAATTATATGTTTTTGTAAGGATCTTTATAGTATTAAACAGTATATTATCAGAGGTCTGATTACCTAGAGTTCTTGAGTTCTAAACTGTTGAGCCGACTATTAATGACATTTTAATTAATTCTTTATAATTAAATTCTAGTTATATTTAGTATGGAGACCTGGGTTCGCTTCTAAATCGGGCAAAGTGTAATTGGGTTTTGTAATCGGGCAAAGTGTAATTTCTCAGTAGGCAGCCCGGTGTCTGTATTTCTGCCAAGTTGTTGTCTATAGGGTTGCCCGGGGTATTGCATCATCATCATCACATACACACACAAATGACGCACACACACACACACGAACACACATCACTTGGAACTTAAAACGTAACTGTCGAGATGTGGGAGTACTATAGGTACGCCTTTGCCTAACCCTTCGGGGATTACAGGTGTGATGTTATGTGAACGTGTAATTTTGAGAATCTAAAAATTCTAACTCAAAACTCAACAGCAACACAAGATAGCGACTATTTGCCACATGTCCATGCTACACTACATGTTCTCGGAAGTCCCACTACAACTACATACCAACATAAACTGCAATGCACTGGCATTTGTCACTTATATCGCGTCATTTACACCGAGACAGTGCTAGCTCCCGCGGGGATGCAAGCTATGACGTCACGGAGAATTTCGAGTTTTCGACTCAAAACCGGTTACTGCTAACATTTATTGAATGGTTGTACGTGCTGGTTGGATTGGGTTTGTGTTAGCATTTTGGTATCCGGTTTCTTGTAGAATAAGAATGGTGTTAGGTAGCCATCAGACTGGGTATTGGTCATTGGTACAGATAGCCAATTAAATAATTTTGTATAATTGTATCAAACGTTTCGTAACGTAAAGGAGTACAAATTACATAAGTAATTATTGCATTAGGTACTTAATATTGCTATTAAAAACAGCTCCAGATGATACTTCTTCTTAGCGTGTCGATAGCAATCTAAATGGACTCGGCCCAAAATTCGGCCACTTGTTTGGCACCATCACCGGCGTCCATCAGTTCCTGTAACGTGCAGCTGACAGGACACGCAGGACACGATATTAAGTGTCCCATCGTTTGTGGAACAGCACCACATCCACACTCCAAAGCGGAGTCGACTATGAATTTCCACCTGAACAGGTTTTCTTTGCTTCGGGCAACCTGGGTCCGAAAAATAGGGTCCTGTAGCCGAATGGCAAATCCGAGCAGTAATTAGGGGCGGCTGGTTACGCAAAAATGGAAAAAAATATTTAAATTTAATAACCGTGTGGGGATTCGTTGGAATTAAAAAGCTATTGATGTTTCTAAGCGACTTTTTTTATTAAAATCTAGAAGATTTGGAAATATTCGGTTACAACCGTAGCATTAACTTGTTTTTCATGGTTTTTTGTCTTAACCTGTTTTTCATAGTTTTTTCGAGATTTGTTAAAAAAAAACAACTTATTTGGTTTTTAAATAAGTTATTAATTCAGTGCTACTTCATTTACAAAAAACTCTTTGTAACAAACTGACCCGACACGTCGTTCTCTTCAAATTTTAGTTTATACACAAGTCTCATAGAAAATAGGACGTTTAGTTCTTTCCTAATTTAAACATTTTCCGGCAATTTTTTTCTATTTTTTTACCCGCAATCCAATTAGGTTTTAATTATATTACTCGTACGAACAATTTAAAACAAAAAAACAGCCAAATCGGTCCAGCTGTTTTCAAGGGATGCGCTTCCCATCGAACAGCATTTCATTTTTATTTACACAGTTAAGAGAGCAGTTGTGGCCAGTGGTAAAAGCCGCAATTTACGAGTTGTAGGTCGTAGGTTTGAACCCAGACAGACTCTTCACTTTGTGTAAATCATTTCACCACCACTACACTCAAAACGATGAAGGAAAACATCGTGAGGAAACCGGCAACCAAAACTTCGACGAAATGTGACATCTACCAACCCGCACTGGGGCCGTGTGGTGGATTACCGCCCGTCTCCCTCTTATAGAGAGGAGGCCTGTGACCCAGCAGTGGGAACGTTATAGGCTGATTATAGTATAACGTCATTCGCCAGTGAACTGCAAACGCAATGTGGTGGCCACTGCAGTCTTCGGATGCCCTTTTTTTTTCTGGGTGGGAAATCATCATGACTTCTCCCGCTCTGGGCGGAGCAGGAGGGCGTGTCAGACTTTTACTGACTAAAACCCACCCGTGTTCCTTCAGTTGCCTATGCCAGGGACCACGGTATCTCTTTCGAACAACCCGCGGCCCTGGCAGGCATCGGCCCTAACGGACCCTGTCACTTCGTGCTGACATCTCTTTAAGTCGCGCGTGGAACACAACGCACCGTCGACTCGGGCCTAGTCCTTGCCGGGCGGCGAGCTGGTCTTCGGATGCCCTGGCTTTAGGTTCGTAGGGAACATTACAGTCCCTTAAATTATTAGAGCAGTGGTAGCCCAGTGGTAACGACCGTGACTTGTGAGTTGTAATATACAAGTTTGCAAGATCGGTATTGGTAATTCTACCAAAAACACACCATCATCATCTGCCTAGCCTTTTCCCAACTATGTTGGGGTCGGCTGCCAGTCTAACCGGATTCAGCTGAATACCAGTATTTTAAATGGAGCGACTGCGTATCTGACCTCCACAACCCAGTTACTGGGTAATACTCCCCTCCAAAAACACACCATGAAGTTAAAAACTGTCGCATTAGCAACTAGAACAAAAACCACAACACAAACGAACAACAAAAACATAAACCATAGCTTACAGTACAGCTAAGTTAACCGGCGGAATGTGTAGTTGTTAGTTTAACGATGATTAACGAGGAGCCAGCGAGCAGTATTTCAATCTTTTAACTTAATATGTTATTGCTGTAACTTGCTAGTTGTGATCCCTCATTGTGCTGGCTTTTATACTGGGAAGTAGTTAGTTTGTGTTATACTTGTAATGTTGGTAACTGGATAATTTATTTAATGGATTATTGTAAGTTTTATGGATTCAAAATTGGGGACAAGCATTTATTTAAAACAGGAAGTAGGGAGCAGTGGTGGCCCATTGGTAACAGCCGTGACTTTACGAGTTACAACTCGTAAAGTGTAGGTCGTAGGTTCAAACCTAGATAGATGCATTACTTTGTGTAAATTATTTCATCAACACTGTTCTTAAAACAGTAAAGAAAATTATGGTAAGGAATCCGGCATGTCATAGAACCAAAAATTCGAAGACATGTGGCTTTCACCAAACCGCACTGGGCCCGCGGGGTGACTTACGGCCCACTCCCTCTCACCGAGAAGCCTGTCGCTTGTGGCATGTGTCGCTATTTGTGTGTGTGTGGCCTATGTGGCAGTGGTAACATTATAGATTGATTCGGGATTAATTTAAAGCAGATCATTTAGGCGTCAAAGAAATTGAACCCAGAAATGAAAGTGCCCGAAGGTAAAAATACTATTGTTTAAGGGGAAACATTCAGAC
Source organism: Apamea monoglypha (assembly GCA_911387795.2). Lineage (NCBI taxonomy): Eukaryota > Metazoa > Arthropoda > Insecta > Lepidoptera > Noctuidae > Apamea > Apamea monoglypha. Next base: position 3,263,816 of record OU426922.1, read on the forward strand.
ACCAGTCTACATGGTCTTCAGATGATCTGACCGGATTATGTCTAGACTTTAATAGAGACTGTGACCTCTGAGATTGTTCTCAGAGTAGTCAGATAGGAAACGCCGACCTCAGCTTGTTTACAAAATATATTATTGACGTGTAAAAGTGTATGTACAGACGCCAGCAGGTCAAGCTACCCGAAACTGTCAAATTTTCCCAATCAACCTTGAACCTTAAAGCTTTAGCAATAAAGTTGAAAATCTATTAAAGACATTTGACAGATTGTAATAGCTTGATGTGCTAGCGTCTGTACAAACCAACTTAAAGAAAAAAAAAATCATTTATAATTTTTCATAATATCCTATTTAATTATTACTCTGACTAAATCAAAAGTATGTATCAACTAGATATTATTCAATCTTCTTACTTCATTAAGCGAAGCGTCAAATAGCTCGCGACATTAACATTTTCTTACGCTTTTTGCAATTTGCAGGTCAATGGCGCCGATTCCCTTGTTCACACACTAAACTAAATTTAAGTTCAGTGCATCTTTTTCTTTCTATTTCATTAAGAAAAGGACAGAAGGTAAATATTAGTTTAGTCCTGTCAAATTAGTCAGCGCCTGACGTAAATTGACGTATTTTTAGTAGCCATGTTTTTAATCACGTCTAAACTTGCTATGTAGTATCTAATGACAGGACTAAACTAATATTTATCTTCTGTCCTTTTCTTAATGAAATAGAATGAAAAATATGCACTGAACTTAAATTTAAGTAGTTTAGTTTGTGAACACGGGAATCGGCGCCAATGTCAGTTTGTATGTTGAACAAAATATGATTCGGGACCATAAAAAGCACGTATTTACAGAATTATAATCATTAAAATCGTCAATACAACCCTCTAAGTTCATATAACCCTATTGATTGATATTTGAAAGAAAGAAAGATAATACGTTTATTTGCGGTAAACATGACGCAAAAAAGAACATAAAAAACAAAAAAAAACAATAAGAAAAGTTTGACATGCGGCACATCCACGCAAAACGGCTATCGCTCAGCCTTATGCTGCGACCCTATGCAAGACAGAGCCCCAGCGCTGGTTTCAGCCACAGCCAGCGCCGACATAATGACGTCGTCTGGTGCAGCAAACAATTATTCATCAACAAGTATTAAAACAATTATTTTTATTTCTAAAGCAAACAGTTATTAGGACGCTGTACTGGTACAGCGTACTTAAAGCAAAATATTACAATTTAGTTTAAATGTGATAGAAACAAACAGGAATATAAAAAAAAGAAAATATACATGTTAAGAGAATATCATCCTCAATAAACGTTTTACGCTTTATGTAATGGCTACTAAGCTAAACATGTGTGCCATATTTAATTGTAAGATCTCTGTATACCATGTTTTAGAGCAAATAAATATATTATTATTATTATTATTATATTTTAACATTTTAACATATCTCGGGACCATGGGGTCCCGGTCCTTTGGAAGGCGTACGAGGGGCCGAAGCCAACTCCCAGAGGCCCCTTAGGAAATTTTATTGAAATGTGGCACCACCCGATGATTATCCCTGTACGCACTATGCAAGTGCACCCAAGGATAACCCCCGGTTAGTGTAGGACTATTGCAGGATATGGAAAAATACAAATTTGGACTATGGGTTTGGGTGGCTAAAGTGGACTGGTTACCAATAACTATTGAAGAACTATGGCCCCTGCCTGATCAACGTTTTATATATACACGGATAAAATGGCAGGGGGTGACTTGCACACTCAATAATGGGCCCCCGGAAACTGTCGCTAGCACATAGTGACGTAGCAACAAGGGGGCAACATGTCCTGAGGTGCTTAAGAGGAACGGAGAGGTATTCCACGGCTTTCAGAACAATCCCAGAGCCCGGAAGATGGTCAAGATCCCTACGAGCACTTACTGGAATACTTCCTTCCCCCGAGCACGTTTGCTCTTGCGAGTCTCCACTCAAGCCGGCCAGTAAAGGCAAGAATGAGGTGAGAGCTCTGTTCCTCGTCATTGTTCACTCCAGCCGGCCAATAAAGGCAAACCAGAGGTGAGGAACAAGATTTCTCCCAGGAGATAGGGTCCGTGGGGTCGCTACTGCCCAACAGCTCGCCACATGCTGCCCTGCGGTTTTCTGTATCTCTCTTGGTCTGGCTCCTCACCCTAGACCTGTTTCGCAAAAGTAAACTCTTCCGACACAGGCCTAGAGTTCGGAGCGCACAGGCCCCACCACGATTATTATTACTATTTCATAAAATAGTACTTCGATTTCCGAGCCACCCCCTGCTTCCACTTTAATCAAACTCAGGAGGCAAACTAGCATCTAACAACCAATATTTTTCAAATAAAAGATAACATCGTTGTTTTCTTTTACGTAATGGAATGTACCCTAGCTTGCAACTTTTATTCTTTATATAACGACGATGCTATCGAGAAGAAATAACAGAGACATGCAAGTGATTGGTTACCTACTTTTAAAAGCAACGTAACGTTTTAAAATTCTTTAAAACTAAACATTTTCGAATGCATTCAAACATTCCGAAACGAATAATTTTTTATTTGTTTTAAGGCTTATTTTTCCAACGCCAGATATTTTTATCCAAGGAATAATTTTGAATTTTTGACAGGTCTTCCATGCAAAATCTGTCAGACGTCAGTTTTATTCCACGAATAAAAATTATCTGGCGTTGGAAAAATCATCCCTTAGACATTTTAATAGTTTAGATTGTCAACAGCTATTTTTAATTTCCTTGTAGGTACCAATACAAAAGATCTCCCGAAGTTATTTTTACAATTATATACTATTATAAACTAAACTAGTAGATTTACTTATGGCTGTGCATTATGTTAGTTGGCAATAACGCAAATACCTGTTAAATATTTCTCTGTTTTATCTAATAAAAAATACTAATTCATCATCTGCCTAGCTTTTTTCCAACAATTTTGGGGTCGGCTTCCAGTCTAACTGGGTGCAGCCAAATACTGTAGCATAAAGCGATTGCCTATCTGACCTTCACAACCCAGTTACTGGGTAATACGGTGCCCCTTGGTAAGCCTGGTTTTTGTGGACTTTCGGGCTTCTGACGACCCATAACGTCTGTCAAAGATCCACACCTGATAGCCGGGCCCAACGACTTAATGTACTTTCCGAGGCACGGAGGGGTCTTGATATTTAATTAAAGAAGGCCACTCACCCACGGACCAACCGCAACAAGCGTAGTTTAACCTGATCGATCGACCCGTGCGGCTGTCATTTCTTAGCCACAAGCCCCTATATTACTAAGGGCTGATTTTTCCATCACCAGATAACTTTTATTCGAGGAATAAAATTGACGTTTGACAGTTTTTGTATAAAATAACTGCCAAACTGTGTCAGGTATCATCTCAAACAGCTTTGATGCGCAACAGTATATATTGCATGGCGCCAATTATATACAATAAATTACCAAGTGGTTGGAAAGATTTAAATACAGTAATGTTTAAGAATAGACTACGTAAATATTTGTTAGAAAAAACATACTACAGTGTAACTGAGTTTTTAACAGAAAAATACATATATTTAGGATAATGATTATTTAATAGCAATGTTATTTTTTATTGATAATTTAATAATATACTTTAATTTGAATAATAATGTGATATAATTGATAATTAACGTTAATTTTAATAATAATGTTATATAATTGATAATTTAATGGTATTGTTAATTTTGTAAATATTTGCATGCCGAATGGTAAAATATGGCTGAACTGATTTTGTTTTATAACAACTATTGTGTACCCATATTTGCAAATAAACGTTTATTCTATTCTATTCTATTCTATTCTATTCAAAATTAAAAAAAAAAATATTCCTCGAATAAAGTTATCAAATTATTGAAAAATCAGCCCTTAATGAAATAATGACATATCGCTCTGTCTTACAAAAATATTGATTACGAATTGCAATAACTAATATCCTGATACTGAATATTTTACACATTATTGCAATTCATAAGGAATATTTTAATACTCTTTGCCATATTGGCTCCTTTCAGAATAGCATAAGCATAATCAACCGATAACGTTCCTTGCTGGGACACAGCCTGCTCTCTGTGAGAGGGAGTGGGCCATAATCCACCACGCGGGCCCAGTGCGGGTTGGTAGTTGTCACATGTTTTCGAATTGTTGGTTCTAGCCAAGTTTCCGCACGATGTTTTCCTTCACCGTTTTGAGAGCAATGGTGATGAAATAATTTACATAAAGTAAAGCGCCTGTCTGGGATCGAACCTACGACCCACAACATGTAAGTCACGGCCGTTACCACTGGGCCACCACTGTTTCGCAACTTTCAGAATGTCACCTCTTAATTAGACCTTTATTAATTAACTGAAACTCGAAGGTGCAAAATATCTTGATCAATGACCCACCGGGCATAACTTTCCTCCTTTCCCCCTTTGTATAAACAGCCCTAACCCACAGGACACCCCTTTACAACACAATAACAAATAACACTACACTAACTTCGTACATAAATCCTCAGTAACATCGCAGTAAGGACTGTGTTGCACCGCGGACAATATAAATCATAGTATAGCAATTATACCATGGCCCACAAACTGGTAACACATAAATCTCATGTAAAGTTTGTAGCTGTGACAATCCTTGCCTTAAGGAGAGATAAGTTAAGCGATTTGTGCTTGTCATTTGTTTTATGTGTACCAGGCCGTATCGTAAGGACGGTGTTGGTGAGTATTCGACACCTGCGTTCCTGGTGTGTCCAAGAAATGTATCACTTTGGCACACCAACATTCAACATCAACTGTTTAAAAAAAAAAGGAAATACTTTTATTGGCGTTAAACATGATACAGAGAAACACAAACACAAAAAAAATAACAAGTTGGGGGAAAATATGCGTCACATCCACGCCAAACGGCCTTCGCTCAGCATTATGCTAAGACCCTATGCGGGACAGAGCCCCAGCGCTGGTTTTTAGCGACAGCTGGCGTTGACGTGATGACGTCAACCAGTGCAGCATACGATACGATAAAAAATAACAATCAAAATAAGAAATAAAATAAATATACAATACATCGTTTTAAATGTTTGTAACTATAGGTTGATGATGTAGGTTATTAAGGATGGTGAACACGGGCCTAAGGTTAGCAATAATAATGCCTGCATCCCAATTGTAAAATACTATGAATATTTATTGATGTTATTGTATTTGATGTTTTTTTTCTCTTTTCTATTCATGTATTTAATTAATTTAAAATTTTATTTTTTCTAAGTCACATAATTTAATGACACTTATTAATGTGTCACTTATAAATTTCTGTCTTAAAAATATGACAAAACATAGCGCACCTATTTATGTAAACACATATTTTTCACAAATAAACTGAATGACTGTTTGATTCCTAAGATACAGGCAAATGCCTAGTTTGGGGGTCACCGTCTATTCTATTCTTGTACAAATTGTGATTAATTAATAATATTTGAATTTGAAAATTGTAAGTAAGTAGAGTAGAGTTGTATTGGTAGTTGTAGTTGTGTTGTTTGTGTATTGTAGTAAGTGTTGTTGTTTGTAATTGTATTTATTATGTTTAAGTATCGTTTATAAATAAACCCACCATCGTGAATTTTTCGGATATGGTTCGCCCGAATTTTCTCGGGCTCGGCTTGCCAAAGTCCTTTCGTTAGTCGGAAATTCTGAAGCTCAAAACCTTGTTCAAAAGCGTACCTTGTTCTATGGAGAAATCGTCCTCCAAACCGTATTTCGGCCATGCCAATCTCAACCGAGGGAGATAATAATATAGTACACAAAATTTTGCGCAGACACAAGTGCACTCCCTCGTCCCTCACTCTCATAGTTCGATGAAGCAATCCGATACGACCAGAGAGAGATCAGGCGCAGGACCAACAGCTCAACGTGCTTTCCGAGGCACGAAAGCATCAAGATGCCAACTTCCAAACTCCAAGTTGTTGCTAAAGAAATTCTAATAGAAAAATCCGACAACAGTTTGCACGACCCGGGAATCGAACCCAGAACAACACGCTCAGCAGACCATGAGACCGATGGTCCTATGGAGAAGAACGTACAATAAAATTCACTATAATACCAACACAAATTACCAAAATCATCCATCTTACCTGTATTCTACTCCCGACATTATGTCGGGAGCTGTAGGATCCCATCCTTCAGCCATTATGACTGTGCACTATAATAATAACAATAATTTCGCTAAAATGCGCTCTGTACATGGCGACAGTTCCAAATCTTACATTAGTGCGATTGTTTGTAGGGAAACACACGGTAAGATAACCTGTGCGTGCCGGGATACTCACGATATTAATTTTCACGATGTTATTGGTATTAAAGGCATCATCATTTGCAGGACAGGTGACATGCAGGACAGGTCAAGAAGACAGACGCCAAAATCAAAATACACCAAAATCACAATATCTCATTTTGTTCACACACCAAACACCGGTGTTTCGTTCATATCCTCCTATTCCTGAGGGGTAATTGCGTAACATACACACAATCTCAAAGCTATTAATTTTGACAGTTTAGTAATATTTATCGACAAGCAGACGATGTTTCAAATATACAAAGCAAGGATTTACCAATTTTCTCCAAAACCCTTCTATAGTAAAAAGTCTGTTACGCAATTATGCCGCTACTTTGGGAGTAAGTGTTAATATGTATTTCATCGTAACTCTCCTCTTTCTTTCTCTAAAACCGTACATGCCGCAAATATTTAAAACAAAACAGTATCTTTTAACAACCAGCGGTAACATCCCATCCTCTTACCCGTATATTTCTACTGAAACATTCCAACATTTCCACAAGAAAGCGCGTTTAGATGGGAACAAACCGCGGCCGCATCCCATTCCCTCCGCCGTATATTTTCATTGTTTGCGATCTATTGTTTGACATCTGACTGAAATGTTCCCGTGTAATTTGGTATAATAACATCTGCCAACACGACTCTGCATAATTGAGTATGCACGTATATATTAAAGCATTTATTTACATAATGTAAGTTGGCCTGAAGTAAAGATGATTTAACTGGCGTCGCGCCGTTTTGGTCCTATATTTTGTTGGGCAAACGTAGAAATATAATACAACCATTTTGTCTTCATAAAATGTTCCTTTAAAATGACGATTTATAATAAAAGCGTATTTCTTTTGTTTCGTGCTTCCCTGGTACTGCTTTGTTGAGTTTAATTTGATCATCAAAAGAATTTTAGCTGTTTTACTACACAGTTTTAAATTAGAATGATTGCTAAGTTAGGTGAAGTGAGCGTGGAGTGAGCTGTCATTCGAATTAATGCTAGGGATTGACTCTATTGACAGCTCACTTCACCTAACTTTTCACGGTGAGATTTTTACAGAATCGATCGGCAGTTCTTGAAGTACAGGTTGCTCCGAGATGCTATCTTAAAAAATTGTAAATAATTAATAACGCTTAATTAATTTAGGCAATAGGTAATACAGGCTGGTGTCCGCAATTCCACGTCAATGCGCGTATTTTGCGTACGGAAATTAAAACATGGACCATATTTTAATTCCCGTACGCAAAATACAATAAAACGAAAACGCAAAACCGTATCATCATCATCATCATCAGCCTATAGTAGTCCACTGCTGGACATAGGGCTCTCCTACTGCACACCATTCAACTCGATTTTCGGCAACTCTCATTCAGCTGCTACCATCGAAAACCACGCTGCATGAAGCTGCAAACGTCAACAGATTTAGAAATTCATTTCATAACGAACTCTCACAACTGAATCTAAAATACGTGGTATATGACACGATATACCATCGTATCCCTCGCTCCCATTTCACAACTCCTGCCTAATATAGCATAACACATTAACTGTCTGAGCTGAATCAAGTGGTGAGCGGTAGTAATGTGTTACAGACATGGTTGGAACTACGTCCTCGCGACGTGGGGAACCGAGTGACACAGTGATTTGTTTAGCAGAAGGCTAAATGATTTTATTTTGTAAGTAGGTTTGTACAAGCACTTTTACACGTCAATCATATTTTAAAACTAGATGAGGTCGGCGTTTCCTATCTGACTAGTCTGAGAAGAAAGGCCGAAACCAACTCAGTGGTCACAGTCTCTTTTAAAGTCCAGACATAATCTTGGTCAGATCATATGAAGACCACATTAGATTGATGTCTGAGATGGTCTTTTTAAGAAAGAACCACAAAGACTGAGAGGACCTGTCCAGTCAGTGCACGCATTTGTCAGAAATCGTGCAGCTCAACTCAAAACTTAAGGAGCTCAACGATTCGACGAACAATACCAAAGAAAGGTTAGATTTTCACGGTTGTTAAGATTATATTATTGTTATTATAATTCAAAGTGACATAACAGCGACCTTACTGGATATGTTTTTCAGAAAAGTTAGGTGCGTAGAACTCGCAACTGGCATCCGTGTATATTCTATGTTCTATGTTATGGGATTGGTTTCCGCACTTAGTCCTTCAGGTGGACCATTGTACGTGGGCCATGGCGGCCGTCGGTGGTTATTCCAACCAGCCCACCTCCCTCCAGAAGCTTATTAGGTCTCCTGGTCTGTTAAGAACATCTGTGTAAGATCTGGGTGTCCCGAGGGTTTCCGACCTAATCTGGGTGATGCCTGTGCACTCAAAGAGCACATGCGCGACGGCTTCATCAGCCTCCATGCAGGCTCTGCATAGGGGGCTGTCCGTTATACCATCCATGTATGTGCAGCATACCTGTTCTCAACCACTCGATACGCTTCCGTACCATATCGAACATCAATCAATGTTATCGTAGAAGTCCTCTAAACGCTGATCAGAAGTCCAAACCCCGAAAATTGTATCAGTTTAAATCAAATAGAAGACCGCTATTCTTCCGACAGCTATATGTTACCGGGGGCAAGGCAAATCAGTCTATGGAAATGTGTCATTTTCGATAAATAATAAAATAAAAATCTTAATTGATACAAAAACTTTTGACATTGCTAAAGACTATACATAAAAATGGTTAGCTAAAGGTCATACGGATAAGGTAAACCCTGGCCCCTAAACTAGGTGATCCTGTGACTTAGGGGTCAGTGTTCTGCTGTCACTGTGATACCAGAAAGCTTTTAAGTCGTGTTCTTGACATTACAAAAATAGTCATTGACAGTGCAGGTTAACAAAGTATGTACATAACAAAATCAACAACGAAGGAATAAGGGATATAAGAAACGACTTTTACGGTGCATATGAGTGAGGGATGTATGTGAAGGTGTGTATGTGTGTATACGATAGCCTGGCGGATGGTTACAAATATCCATGCAGATGTGTTAACGTAAACGAAGCAAAAGGAGTTTGTAAGGATCGTAGCTGGTGGTGTTTAGTATGTAATTTAAGGGGTTGACTGCCTCGCTAGTCTAGTGGTCGTGGTCGACTGCTGAGCCATGGGTCCTGGGTTCAATACCCAGGGTATTACTGTTTTTTTTTCTCTTAGGAATGTCTCAGTAGCAGTCACCTGGATTTTTGCCCGGTTTATAGCAATAGTTTAGCCCGCTATTAGGAATATGGGACTGGTGAAATTACGGTGTTATGTATACCTTTACCTAAGCCTTCAAAGAGCACAGACGTAGTGTTATGTTATGTAAATAAGTGACAAATATAGAATATAAACCACAATCACCACTCAGTAGCACGCCTAATGACGCAAGCACATTCGCAATGATCCTGTTTTCAAAGAAAAAATAAAAGATATTCTTGTGATCCATCCATGAATACTTCTATACTAAGATTATAAAGAGGTACCTAACATTTATTTGCTTGTTTGTATGTAGAGGGTTAATCTCTGGAACCCAGTCGAATTTCCAAAAATCTTTTTGATAGCCCATTTATTTAGGAAGGCAATATTTAGCAGCACGCTATGACCTTCACGCGTATATAATATAATATGACTCCCTTCTGCTATATCTGAAGAAAAAGTATACGAAGAACACGTAACATTACATCACGCCTTTAATCCCTGGAGGGTTAGGCAGAGGATTAGGTTAGAACACCCACATTTCGCCAGTTATGTCTAAATCCCATGTAATGGAGGGGCGAGATAGAATACTCTTTACTAAGTACACCATAAGAATTACAGATGTAAATGTAGCAAGAATGAAAGAAAAAGTATACTGCGACTCGTACAACTCGTACGACTCGTACAGGAAGATCACAAACTAAACAAAACACAGTCAAAAGCAAAAAATCCAAATTATATTTTTTTAAAAGTAACAAGAAGAAAAATGAAACAGAAAATCCTATACGAAGCCAAAAGGCTTCTATCTCAGCATGATGCTGTGACATTTAAAAAATAAATGTCCCAGCGCTGGTATTCTGATAGAGCCCGCTGTGATGTCACGGGCAGTTACAGAAATAGATAAATTATAAAATAGATATGTGTAAAATATTAGCAAATAAAATAAAATATTAATTTGCAATTCGCACCAGACGTAACCTCATTGCCTTGAGTGACAGAGGCACTCTGTGGCATTCATAGAATATATAGTAAGTGGCATTGCTGTGACAAGCAAAAGGTCGCAAGCCCATTGTAACAACAGAAGAAAAAAAAAAGAAGTACAATTTACCTAAACATTAAAAATATACATTAGCTTCCGTCCTTTAAACAAAATTGATTGCTAATGGTTTCAAAATCGCTCTCAGAATGGACAACACGAAACACTTGAAGTGGATTAATGGATTCCAACTGACAGAATGGAATTTCAATTACCATTAGAATCAATTGAATGGCGGGAAATCTTGCCAGAGTACTTAAACGCATTAATACTACGGAATATCGTGTATATTTTGCTTCGTATTTTGCGAAGCTGTGCAATTTTTCTTGAGTTATTCAACTAAAAAAAAGGTTATTATAATATCATGTCGAAAAGCACTTTAAGCCGTTAGTCCCGGCTGTCATTTGTGGATCTTTGACAGTCGTTACGTCGTCAACTCGTCAGAATCCCGAAAGTCTGACAACCAGAGTAACCAAAAGGAATTATACTACCTGGGTTACACTTACTGGGTTGTGGAGGTCAGATAAGCAGTAGCTCCATGTAAAATACTGGTATTGACCTGCATCCAGTTAGACTGGAAGCCGACCCTAACATAGTTGGGGAAAAAGCTAGGAAAATTGATTTTTTAAGTAGTAGGATGTGTAAAACCTAGCAAATAACAATCATGACTTTTCAATTTCAATATTATGTAGGTAATAGTCCTCCAGATCGAATTTTCATCATGGCGGCCAACCTCATAGATGACTGGCCATCTGCGCGGAAGATATTATAGTGCACAATTGTGTGCGCAGATACAGGTGCACTCACTCTTGGGACGGCAATCCAACACGACCGGAGAAAGATCAGGCGCAGCACCAACAGCTTAACGTGCTTTTTACCTACAGTACAAAGACTATAACTTTTACACAAGTATTAGTGACAACGATGACGCTCTACAAAGCTGAACATTAAAAAAAGTCCTACCATCATCATCATCTGCCTAGCCTTTTCCCAAGTATGTTGGGGTCGGCTTCCAGTCTAACCGGACGCAGCTGAATACCAGTATTTTACATAGAGCGACTGCCTATCTGACATCCACAACCCAGTTGGGTAATACGGTAAGACTGGTTGTCAGACTTTCGGGCTACTGACGACCCGTAACGACTGTCAAAGATCCACGAATGACAGTCGGGACCGTGCTTTCCGAGGCACGGAGGGGTCTTGGTATGGAAAGATGACTACCCATCCAAACAAATAACAGTGCCTACCACATAACTATACATTTTTTTAAGTGTCTTATGTGACACACAGTATGGACGCTTACTCTAATAAAGCCATTAAATCCAAAACATTATTATTCCATTTCAAGTTATATTTCTTTTCATCAAAATAAATGAGCCTACTGTATTCACCGCACAGCTTATATGACTTGATATTTCTTGAATCCCAGTAACGAGGCTCAATGACGAGGAATTTCGCCTTTTTTCACGGAACATGTAGGAAAATGTTATTTTGTGAACTGCGCGCAATAAATTTATGTTTGAGAATTATGATGTGCTTCTTTTTCGGTTTTTAGGCTTCGAGGTAAAGTTTCTTCCTTGTTACTAATGAACTGCTTCACGTAAGGAAAATGTTCATGTGACGGTCTTTAAAGAATCTTGTTTATAATGGCGATGGAACTCAGTAGTAGTAGAACTCTTTTTGAAAGGACTCGTTTACTAAAGAACTACCACTATACCTATTACAACCGCGGAGGGGCTTGTGGCTAAGTAATAACAGCCGCACAGTCGATCCGTCAGGTTAAGCTACGCTTGCCGCGGTTGGTCCGTGGATGGGTGACCATCTTCACATATCAAGACCCCTCCGTGCCTCGGAAAGCACGTAAAGCCCTTGGTCTCAGCTGTAATTCGTGGATCTTTGACAGTCTTTACGGTCAGTCAGAAGGCCGATAGTCTGACAACCAGTTTTACGGGAGTTTTTTAAGAGGTATCGTACCTATTACCCAGTAACTTGGTTGTGGAGGCCAGATACATAGGTAGTCGCTCCATGTAAAATACTTGTATTCAGCTGCATCTGGTTAGACTGGAAGCCGGACTGGACCCCAGCATAGTTGGGAAAAGGCTAGGCAGATGATGAGTTTCGCCCCTTAATACGTGGGACCTAAATACTCGTATAACAGACGAAAGGTGGGCGTACGTACTGTATACACATACCTCTGCGTCCTCTGTGCCTAACCCTTCCGGAAATACAGGCGTGACATTATTTCAACTGTACATGTTGGGGACGTCGAAACGATAATTAATTAAACTTCGTATACTAATGGCATTCCCAGTTTACGAACAAAAAATTAAAAAAAAATATATAACACAGGGCGGCAGGGACGTCGATACGCAATCACCGTGAAAAGCAATGATTCTAGACGTAGATTTTTCGTTGGTTACATAACATAACATAATCAGCCTTTAATGTTCCCACTGCTGGGACACAGGCTGGGCTGTAATCCACCACGCGGGCCCAGTGCGGGTTGATAGATGTCACATGTCTTCGAATTTTTGGTTCTAGGACATACCGGTATCCTCACGATGTTTTCCTTCAGTTTTGAGATCAGTAGTGATGAAATAATCTACACAAAGTGCCTGCTTGGGTTCGAATCCACGACCCACAACTCGTAAGACGCAGCCGTTACCTCTTACCCACGACTACTCTCAAATTGCAACTTACTTCAACTCATTTAGGTTTATAATAAAAGTTATGTTATATGTGCCCACATGAGTTGGAACATGTATCTTGTTTATAAATATGTAATGTGTGTGAAAGTTCAAAAGTTAGTTGACCTTGTTGAATTTTATATAACCCGCCAGTTCATAAATTAGACTAAGTATATTATTCGTGAGTTGGTTTACGTCACTTTTTAGTTATTTATAGAGCTTAATAACTTTATTTAAACAATGACTTCCATAAGGTATACACATAAATAGTTTATTATGAGACGGATACAGGTAAATAGAATGAAAAGCGTTATAGTTTCATACAAAACACAATTCATGCTGTTAATTGTTCCAAATCTATTTCTACATCTAGCAATACAAAGTATAAAAAATTACACTTTTCGTGTTTGTCTGTGTGGCAGCCTTCCAAACTATACCATGAATTTTAAAGTAACCGACCGCCCATGGGCACATTGCCTCCAGAAAAGATGGAGTGGCAACCGCGTACCGGAAGACGTAGCAATGGAAGGCCTCCGACAAGGTAGACCGATGATCTGGTGACGGCCGAAGGAATCCGTTGGATGCACAGATTTATAAACTAAAGGGAGATATGGTGTGGCTGCCCAACTGTTCGAGTCCGGCTGTCGCCTTCAACTACATATTCACTACAATACGAACACGCGCTCACTCACACTATAACAGCCACCACACTCAACGCGAGCCAATCGCGTAACGCAGATCGCAACGTTGAGACACACAACTACATTGACAGTTCTTATTGACAAATCAACGGCGCCCGCGTTTGTTTCTGTTTTGTGCATACATTGTTCGCACGCGCCACGCCCCTTTGGCATATCTCCCTTTAGTTTATAAATCTGTGGTTGGATGCGAAAGCACAAAACCGGTCGAAGCGGCGGTGTTTGGGGGAGGCCTATGTCCAACAGTGGATGTCTTTCGGTTCAAATGATGGGTGTGCGAATCGCTTTGCAATAGATAAAATCATTTTCTTCGCAATACTCCTTTACTGTGGTTATGCCCAAATCTAACGGGAAGCAATTTACGGGTAGCCCTGGTAAACTACGTACGTTTTTCTGGCCTACATGCAAGCACGAATAATAAGTAATAAGCACCATAATAAATAACCTCAATTTTATTTCTACTTCCATTATAATTTAACTACAAACTTTAACAACGTAGCAATTTTGCCGAAACTCTTTTATTAAAATGCAAATCGAGCTTACAGAGTAAGGGTTATTCACCTTGCATTAAAACGTGGTACAAGTTCAGTCTCTTTATACCCTGTCCATTTAGGTTAACCATTTTTGAGGCACGGCTTTAAGCCGCCTAGCTCCGGAAAAAAGAAATTCCTAATGAAAAATCCAATAACACTTTGCCCGACCTGGGAGTCGAACCCAGGACCCCACGCTCAGCGCTTGCTACCACGAGACCAACGGGGCAGTCAGTGACTAACAAGTAATCGTTAGTAGTAGTGGTATAGTTTTCTATTCAGTAGTCTGCTCAGTTTTGTAAACAGTATTGTGACTTCCGACTGTCCTGACAAAGGAAGGAATTGCACTGGTTGACGTCATCACGTCAACACCGGCTGCCCCTGAAAACCAGCGCTGGGGCCCTGTCTCGTATAGGGTCTTAGCATTATGCTGAGCAATGGCCGTTTTGCGTGAATGTGACGCATGTTTACCCCAACTTGTTATTTTTTTTGTGTGTGTTTTTGTTCTTTTTTATGCGTCATGTTTGCCGCAAATAAATGTATTTTCTTTCTTTCTTTCTTTCAATTGGCAAGCTGACGAAGACATAAAAGAAAAATAGTATTCCCTACACTATTACCACTTAAATTTCCCTTCTAGCAACATCAAACGTTCAGATTCAACAAAAACACATAAGGAAAATGTGCCTCGTCTGATAACATCAAAGCTGCTACTAACATCAGTCTTGTTATTTGTCACGGTAGCAGCAGAAACAAATCAAGGGCCTGTTTATCTGTCACGCGGTTATATTTTTCACGCGCCCTCTGACCTGAGCTCTGCGTGACCTGCGTTCTAATGGTCACAGAATAAGTTGGCAAGACGTGACGGTTATTAAAGTTGAGTTTAGACAGGCGGTTGACGTGTTTTTGTAAGGCTTTAATAATGGAAGGTTTTTGTGAACGTTGTAAACAGTTTTTTTTAGAGAGAGATGTGGTAACTAAGGCGTGAGGTTAGAGTTTCCTCTCTGATATTATTTGAAAAAGATAAGAGAGTGAGTAAGTACAGTGTTTTGTAACATAGAAAAAAACTTCTACAAAGTAATTGTGTCTTAAAACTAACTGCATAACCAATTACAGGCAAACACCACGTGCAAAATGCTCTTTAGAAAACATAAATAAAATTTTAAAGACTGTACTTACAATTCTAGATAGTTATAATGATTAAATACTAATACTAATACTAATGACGTCTGACAAATGTCGATATTGAGTCTGCGTGGACGTCAACAAGGTCGCTGCGTTCGTTTATGAGTTTGCACGGTATACGGGGTACATTAGCACCAGACACTGTACGGCGAACTGGTGGAGCTAAAGGTGTTATAGGTTTGCGAGGTGGTCTACGGGGTACTCTGAAATTGAACCTACATACGTTTTTGTTAACCAATAATCTACTCTACCCGATTCTATTTAACTTTGTATTCCTCAGCAGTTTTCCAACATTTTGGGAACATTTATGTATCTAAAATTGAAGTGACTGTATCCTAAAACACATTTTCAACCACAACTGTCAGTTACTTCAGTACCAATATTGGTGGAAAATTTAATTTAAATAAAATTTTAATTATATTAAATCATCTAAATCTTTTATGTATAATTAATAATCATTCATTTCATTTCTTTACCCTATTTTAAACAAATGGAAATGTTTATACGATTGTTATATTGCGTGAAATATAACAATCGCTATATAGCTTTATATTTTACTAGCTGTTGCCCGCAACGTCGTCTGCGATCTGGAATGGAAAGTAGCCTATGACATTCTGCAGGTCATGCTTCAACCATGTGCCAAATTTCATCCAAATCCGTTCAGCCGTTTTAGCGTGAAAGCGTAACAAACAAACTTACTTTCGCATTTATAATATTAGTTAGGATTGTATTTACTTAAATTGGTATGAGTCCGATTACGGCCTGTTTTCGACGTTACTCTGCCAAAACAATATCGCAACACTACCAATCATTCCAATTAGCGGCCCCCGATCACAGTGTCGCATCTGTTGATTCCTCTGTGCCCCTCTTCCGTCGCGTACGTGTCACTTTCTGTATCAGGGACCCTGCAATGAACATTCGCTGCGTAGTTTATGTACAGGGCATCGCTCAAGGTTCAAAATCGCCTGACATTTTGCATGACAGTTCATTTTTGTCTGAGTGTGTGGTAATTTATCCAGCTCCAATGATATATTTTGGGGACAAAACGATAATAACCTGTCACTATCAGTTTACGTAAGGATCGTTAGAAGCCCGAAAGTCTGACAACCAGTCTAACTAGTCTTATCGTATTACCCAGTAACTGGGTTGTGGTGGTCAGATAGGCAGTAGCTCCATATGAAATACTGATATTCAGCTGCATCCAGTTTGACTGTAAACCGACCTCAACATAGTTGGGAAAAGGCTTGGCAGATGATGACCATCAGTTTACTTAAATACTGTTTCACGATAGACAATAGACACAGTAACATGCCTATAATAATATTGGCTGGAGTAATAAGCTAGGGTGTCCTAGAAGAGCGTTTCCGTCGTGTTTATAACGGACGTCATGAACCTGAGAGAGATTCCGATGCATTCCACCAGTTTCTATGACAAATCGTTTACTATTCAAGCAGTACGGTTATGGAATGACTCGCCCGTGTCGGTAAGGCGTGCTCAATCTTTGTCCACTTTTAAAATTATGCTAAAAAACACTTCCTCTGTCCTTGAACACAATCGTTATATTTACTTTGCTCCTGTTTCATGTTCATTATTATTTATTATATTTATTTAGATTAGTATAATATACTGTATGTAGGTATGTATTTATTGTATTGTGTAAATGGTGCACCACAGACTACCTACAGTGTTGGTCTCTCCTTCCCCTTTTTAATACATCCAAAGGTTGTCACCACCATTGTGTCACCCTTTTTAAAATTTCTATATTTATGTCTGTAATTTATATGGTGTACAATTGTACAGACGCCAGCACATCAAGCTACTACAATCTGTCAAATTTCTTTAATAGATTTCCAACTTTATCGCTAAAGCATTGAGGTTCAAGGTCGGTTGCGAAAATTTGACAGTTTCGGGTAGGTTGACCTGCTGGCGTCTGTACATAATAAAGAGTATTCTATTATATTCATGAAAATCTGTCAATTTCACCTGCATCTAGCATTAAGGTGTCCAAAAACGCTTTGTATTTTTAAATTACGGCCGTATGTGGTGGTCACCGCTCTACTAGGAAACTATAGCTTTATGCAGTTGACGACAAGCGCTCAGCAGCCAAAACTATATCGCATCACTACCAATCACTCAATTACCCGCCCCCCTCCATGTCACATCTGTTGATTACTCTGTGCCCCTCTTCCGTCGCGCCACGTCACTTATCGTCGGCCCTAGCTACTTATCACACGTCATGAACGTTGATGTCCGTCTAATTGGTATAACTTTCCGGACTTTCCTGTAATGCTTTTGCTGACCTAAAGGAAATCTGACATTCGCTCCTGAGACGTAGGAGGTACGAAGCTTGCTATTTCCGAGCTCGCGGCATGTGACTCTTATGTCAGTGTTACAAGGTATAATTTGGAATGTTTGACGCAAGTTCGTGAAATACAACAACTATACCATCTCTTTTTTTATAGGCAAGTATATGAATAACTTGTATGCCATATGAGGCTGTTTGACCTACAGTTAGCTATTCATTGAGAAGAGGTATAGCTATAACGGGATAGCCTCATAGGCTTCTGAGTAATGAGCAAAAGTTTTAAAAGATAAGTCATTTGTAAAATCATGAGCTAACACGAGTACAGTCACGAGCATAAATATACACTTGGCTTTACGCGATTTACTTCTTTATTAATGAAATTTTATGTTGCTACGGACCTATGAGTGTTTGATTTTCAAACCCATTGGTTTTTGCAATGAGTCGTATTTCACTGTTTTTTTTTGTTATTTCACGCAAAAATGAAAGTTTCCAAGTGTTGTCATATTAGTGATCGTGACTGTATACATTCGAGTTTGTAAGGTAAGTCGTTAAGTTATGATCATACTAGCTGACCTTCTGAACTTCGTACCGCCTCAGAATCAATAAACGTTGAAATTAATTATTTTCATTTTCTTTTCGTGAATTTTTCCCTTGTTTTAATTGTTATTCTGCTATTCCAATCCAACAAATCAAAGATCATAAAAGTCGGTCCCACCATTCTTATAATACTAGCTGACCGGACAGACTTTGTCCTGTTTGCTAGAACTCGATCACAGCGACACCTACCGGGTCCAATTGTGAATCTTAACCATCCAGGGACCCACTCACTTACACATAAACTCTTTCGTCATAACCAGTCCAGCCGGTTAGGAGGAGTTCAGTGACATACACACATACAGAAGAATTATATATTTAAAGATATAGATTATTATCATATTCCCAAATATCTGTCACAACAAACAGAAACCTATGCATTACAAAATCGAACAGTGATGACATCAAATAACATTACCAAATCCCCAAGGCTCCAACAGTCAAAGGTAATGAAAGCGAGCCAACGCTGGGTGGCTTAACAGAATCATTGAATTTTAGTCACGGCCGTGGTCCCAAGGGTGTGCGTGGTGGTCCCCGCCTGCATGATTCGTGCACAAATAGAAAAGTACAGAACCAGAAGGCTAGCTCCGTACAATCAATCTGCCTAGCCTTTTCCCAATTATGTTGGGGTCGTGTGTTATGTAATAACAGCCGCACGGGTCGATCGATCAGGTTAAGCCACGCTTGACGCGGTTGGTCCGTGCATGGACCATCTTCACATACCAAGACCCCTCCGTGCCTAGAAAAGCACGTTAAGCCGTTGGTCCCGGCTGTCATTCGTAGATCTTTGACATACGTTACGGGTCGTCAGAAGCCCGAAAGTCTGACAACCAGACTTACCAAGGAGTATCGTATACAAATTTATATATATTTATTTTAACTTAAAAATTGTGTCATACATAAATTGAGGCAGCCCCAGTAAGTTACAAGTATTACCTAGTAACTGAGCTGTGGAAGTCAGATAGGCATTTACTCCATGTAAAATACTGGTATTCAGCTGCATCCGGTTAGACTAGAAGCCGACTTCAACGTAGTTGGGGGGAAAAGACTAGGCAGATAATGGTCGATAGTCATGTTTAACTGTCGAAACTCGGTTTTCCCGAAAATAACCTTTGGAATCTTCGACCGTGGTCGTATTATGGACGCTCGGTGTATGGAGCCGACCTTCTGCACCTCTTTAGTTTGTGTGATTCGTGTTAGGATTAAACTGCACATTCATTAAACCAGGCCAGGCTTTCGTCAGTAATTTTGTCGTATTGTTGGGCCTAATAATAGGATCCGCCGTACTGGCAGATGGATTCGAATCGCAATTTGATATTAGCATAATCACCAATATTTCAGCCTGCTGATTGGGTACATCACTATTCGACAAAACACATCTAGTATCGCTGGGGAGTTTGCTACGCCATTTCATCAGTTCTTCTCTCCAGCTAAAATACTAGGAAGTGGTGAAGGGCGGGCGTTTTGGGTGACTGTCTTATTATATTTTACCGCTGCCCTGTTGGCCTCGTGGTGCACGACTGCTGAGCGTGGGGTCCTGGGTAGGGTACGATTCCCGGTTTGGGTAGGGTTATTAGGTTTTTCCATTAGGAATTTCTTACTAACAGCCCAATTTTTGGAAATTGATTGTGTAATAACACCGTGCCTCGGAAAGTACGTTAAGCCGTTGGTCCTGCGCTTGATCTCTCTTCGGACGTGTAGGATTGCCATCCCATCGGACGATGAGGATGAGGGAAGTGAAAGTGCACCTGTGCCTGCGCACACACTTGTGCACTATAATATCTCCCGCGCTGAAAGCTAATCTCTGCTGAGATTGATCGCTATGGTCGACAGTCGGTCTGGAGGACCTAGTAAACATATATATATATGACTTGTTAACCGACAGATGTGTTCCTGGGGAGATCGCTGCGCCCCTTTTTTAGTTTTTCTTCGTAGCTAACATACTAGAAAGTGGTGAACGGCGGGCGTTTAAGGTCTTTGATTCTCAGTCTAATTTGGATATTAATGAATAATTATAACTATTTTAGCCCTTTATTGGTTGAAATGGGCAGCTTGAAAACGATGTGGAAAGTTTCTCAGGTGATAATCTTCCTTTTCAACGTTTTCCCAGACTTTAGGCCTTTGTCTCGGGTGACCTTTGGGAATCCAACCTTTTCGACGAGATTTCAGATATTATTGATCAACCCTCGAGCAGAATTTGAAATATAATACATACCTCTTTAGGTAAATAACAAAATACTATGTTGTGAAAACCATTCGAAAGCCTCGTTGACTTCTACAATGGTTCGAAAAATGGTGAAAATATTACAAAAACCTTTCTTTCACAAAACGCCTTTAGACCTTTGACCAGAATATGAGATATAAATCTAAATAAACAACAAAAATAATGTTTTATGAAAACAACTTAAAAGCCATGTTGGCTTCAACAATGGTTCTTATAGTTTTGAAAATAATCTGTATTGTCTGGTATAATCGACTAATCCCGTTCGTCCCACTTCTGTCGTCCCACTGGTGGGATGAACGGAAATTTACTAAATAATATTAAATTAATTGGCTGCTGACTGACTGCTGGGTATTCCCCTTGATAAAGGGAAAATAAAAAAAAAATCAAAATCAGTGGGATGCCACTATCAGTGGGATGCCACTGATTTTGTTAGTGGGACGAACGGGAATAATTTAGTTATTATATTTTTAATTCCCATTGGTCCCACTAAATAATTTGAGTCTAGTTGGTAAACGGTAAAAGAATACTTATCCAATCATACACGTGTATTCTCGTTCGTGCTACAGCCTTCGTCGCACTGGGAATACACATGTATTATCATCGAACTAGAAACTTTTGGGTACCTTTATACAAAAACCACATCAATACTCCGTCATAATACAGATACCGCGAAGAATAAAGACACAACCCCAAAATTATGACACACAAACCTACACAAATTCATAAGCAAAAATCGTACGAAAAAATTCTTTGTTCCCTATATTTACAACGCTCACACAAACAGTTCGGAAAGGCGTTATTTACGACTAATAGAGCATCAACGATATCGCCACCAGTCTTCGTATATATATCTATATCTGCTAATACAGACATAGATATATGTACAGGGTGCGCTCTTGAGACGCTTGAAACATTGCTCATAAATTGGGTTGAAAAAACATGCCAATATTTTCATAATGCTTTAGCCAAAAGTTTTTGAACTGCAATTTGAATTGTTTTACAAAGTTCAAACACACACCACCTACCTAAATGTTTGCATGTCGAATCAATATTGTGTTTTGGAAATAATATAATGCTGAACACTTTGACCTTTTGTTATCGCTGACGTTACATCTGTCACACACCGAATCAACGTTTGATTGCTACGCCGCCATTTTTCCGAAAATCGTTACGCAGCGCGATATGTCAAAAATGGCACCTCAATGGCAGAGGGTTAAACTAGGGTCATACGCAGACACGACAAGAGAAATATTGTGAAATTTGTAAAGAGTATTTAAGTACTGACTGCAACAGATTAACTCCCAAACCAATAGCGAAATAAACAAACAGTAAAATAAAACAAACAAACCCTGATATTTTAAATTAATCCCAAACGTCAAATAAATAATCCCTGCATGTAAATGTTTCCCCTTCACTTACGTATGCACATCCCCGTAAACAGAATTACTGTGAAAACATTGAAATAACCCTTCAACAGCGATTTCTTCAGCACTTTATTGGTCCCAGGGCGGCCACAATACTGGCATTGACTTGTTCCGTGATGCATTGAGAGGATTATATATCACTTTGTTGTTTATTGTATGTGTATTTTTTTATTTATTTTTCTTTGGCATGGTTAAAAGAAAGTTTTTTTTTAATAAAAAAAACTTTCTTTTAACTTTTAACTCTTTTTAAATATGCGTCTAGAAGTAACAACTTCTAGACGCATATAAATATTCGCAAGGGTTAATTGTAGAATTACCAATTCAGATAACAGCTACCTTATTTATCTTGGCATATAAGGTAATTATATAGGTAGGATACATTGTATCACATTGTAACATTAATATACTATACTACACACTATCTTTTTAAAATACTGGTATTCAGTTGCATCCAGGCACACTGGAAGCCGACCCCAAAATAGTTGAGAAAAGGTTAGGCAGATGATGACACACTATCTTTTCTAAATAAAGCATCCCAAAGTACGAAGCGTTGTATAATATCCCAATTTGTGAACACGCTGTATATCGATGGCGGCGTAGAACAATTTATCGCGAGGAGACATCGCCCCTGTTGTAATCCTTTTGGGACTAATAAGAATACTACAAATTGTAGTTGAAAGATTTCTTGTGTCTCTTAAATGATATCTGTCTTGTGATATTTTTCAAAGATGCTGCTTTGGCAAAAGTGCAATGTTATTTTTGTTCAAAGTACCTTTATTTTAACGATTTCAGCTTTCTTCTTTTTAGGGTTCCGTAGCCAAATGGCAAAAAACGAAACCCTTATGGATTCGTCATGTCTGTCTGTCTGTCCGTCCGTATGTCACAGCCACTTTTTTCCGAAACTATACTATTGAAACTTGTTAAGTAGATGTATTCTGTGAACCGCATTAAGATTTTCACACAAAAATAGAAAAAATCAATAAATTTTGGAGGTTCCCCATACTTAGAACTGAAACTCAAATTTTTTTTTTCATCAAATCCATATGTGCAGATTATCTATGGATAGGTCTTCAAAAATGATATTGAGGTTTTTAATATCATTTTTTTCTAAACTGAATAGTTTGCGCGAGAGACACTTCCAAAGTGGTGAAATGTGTGTCCTCCCCCCCTGTAACTTTTAAAATAAGAGAATGATAAAACTAAAAAATATATATGATGTACATTACCATGCAAACTTCCACCGAAAATTGGTTTGAATGAGATTTAGTAAGTAGTTTTTTTTTTAATACGTCATAAGTCGTAAACCGCAATTTGCTGCTACGGAACCCTTCATGGGCGAGTCTGACTCGCACTTGGCCGCCTTTTTGATTCTGTATACACAAATAAATAAAATTGAAGTGTTTGTTTCAATAATCAATTTTAATATCAAAATAAAAGCTTTTTACTAAATGCATATGAAAGTTCATACGGTAGGTACTTATATGTATCAAAAAATCATTTTTTTATCTGTCTGTCTGTTTGTTCCGGTTAATCTCCAAAAAGGCTGGACTAGTTTTGGTGAGACTTTCACTGGCAGATAGCTGATGCTATAAGGAGTAACTGAAGCTACTTTTATTTTAGACAAAGCCAAACTCGTTAAATCCCATATGATTTCCAACATGTACGCGATCGAAGTCGCGGGCAGAGCTAATTATAATATTTATAAACGCTTTTGTATTTACAGTGCTGTCTTTGTCATTTTTCATGTAAAAAATATGAGGATAATTTAATACTATATAAGTCCCTTTTCAGTAGAAGTACCTCCCTAGTCTAATGAATAAAAGTGTAAATATATTTACCTCAATTCAAAGTTGATTGATTGAGATAATATTTTTAGAAGAAGACGGCTTCTTTGATGGTATATTGAATTCATAATTGATTTATGTTTCTAGCACAAATTTATTTTTAACTTCTTTTCGAGTCGCAATAAATACGTTTTCTTTCTTTCTTTTTCTTTTATGACCTCCGAAAAAGAAGCCTGAGACATCTTATTCTTTTCGTGTCGATGGTCGTTTATATTTTGTTAGAGCCTAGTCTTCAGTCTTCACTCCAGCAAGAGGGACATGGTTTGATTAGAAGCACTGCACTCGCACTAGGTATTGGACGGGTCAGTAATCCCCCACTTCAACAAATTGTATCAGCAGGCCTCCTTGGGTAGAAATGAAATGGCACATTATTTTAATACACACATCCATTACTGTAAAGTCAAAAACCTGCTTGAACTTTATCACTGAAAAGGACACCCGCTGTATATTGACCTCTAGCGCAACCCTAGAACCAATTGATCACAGGGACACGACTCCATTGTGACCCGCTCGAGACTAATAAAACCATTGAAGTATTCTCTGACACGATTTAACGATAGATTTATTGTTTTTCTGTCAATTGAGCTGTACATGTAATATTAGATTTATTGAAGCAACACAATAAACTGGTTGCTTTTGTACTGAACTTACAGCTTTCTTAGGCAGAAAACAAATGAAAGTTTAAGTCTGTGTATTTTATGTCCTCTAGATTAATTAAATCAATAAATATTATATTTTATTGGAACAAAAACGTACTACATTTTTTGTGTACGTTAATACTGCTTTAGTTTAGTAACTGTGTCGCAGTTATTAGCGCCCACTCCAAGAGCGAAAGACCACTGAGTTCCAAAGTTGGTTATAATACCTATGTAGAAACTAGACATAAACAGTAATAAAAATAAAACTATTTTTTATTTTTTTAAATGTTTTTTTTTTTATCTTTTTGTTTATAAAAATATTTAAAAATATAATTTGTGAGTATTTAAATGACATAAAGGAAATAATAATAAAACTAGAACTAGATATATGTTTATAATAGTTGTAGCAGTATAAGAGGGTGTGTGTATGTGTATGAGGGTTGTGTATGTGAGGGAGGGTGTGTAGGTGCGTGCGTCTGTGTGTGGGAAGGGTGCGTATGTGGAGGATGTGATATGAATATAATTAAGTTTGTATGAGGCTCTCTGTTTCGTCATAAGTCAGGTTTTGGAGCCATTTTTCAATTTTCAGTGTACACTCTAGTAACGAGAGCGGCTATATATTTAATTTCTCATTAATATTGTTATAGATAACAGGACTCAAAAAGTTATAACGTTTTCAAATTCAAATTCATTGATTTATTTTATTTTTGTTTTTTTTTTTTTTAATATTGCAGCTTTCTTAGTGCATTTGTTAATAACACGGATATGGCCAGTTGGTTTTTACAAATAGGTAAACAAATATAAATATTGTTCTTGTCACTTTTCATAAACAAAGGTTGTCAAATAAATGGTTGCATAAGTTTTTTTTTTTATTTACTCACACCAGTGTTAAATAGTTTGATATAATTTTCCTGGCAAATCTTATCATTGCAACTCCTTATCCTTGAAACTGCAAAAACCATACTAATCTATACATATAATAAATCTGTAGACGAGGCGTTTCTGTACATTGAAAATATTTCCAAAAAAAAAAACTTTACAACTTTACTAATAATAAAGCTGCAGAGTTTGATTTTTGTTTGAACGCGCTAACCTCTGGAACTACCGGTCGGATTTGAAAAAGTATTTTTGCATTTGATAGCCCAACTCTTAGGGAAGGTATTAGGCTATTTTAAATCACGCTACGACCCTTAAGACCCGAACAAAAAGACAAAAAGTCAGAAAGAACTCTAAGCGAAAATGAAGAAATAGCGCGGGCGGGCGATGCGCAGTGACGCGCTGGGTCAGTTGTCGAAACATGCTGACGAAATTGTGTGCAGAAGCTAGTCTCTAATAAAAACTACACGTTTACCTACACACCTACATAATATTCTTCATAAAATCCCCTAAACTTAATTCTAAAACTTACTACGAACTATTTTCAGATTTAATCACGATGCTGGAGGTATGTCAATATTGTAGCTAGTACCTACTCGTGACGTCGACCGCTTAGGGCCCGGTATCTTGAAGATATCAGTATTAAGCTGAGCCGCGCCGGAGATTGCGTCACCTATCTCAGCCTCTCGACTGATATCGGGATAATCTAGACGAGTCGACGTCATTTCATCTGGATTTTGAGCTGAGATTTTTGTCGAGGTCTCTCTCAAAATTTGTTGTGGTTATAATGTGTTCTTCAGATTTGTTACTCTTTTAACAAATAAGATACATTTCTGGAGTAAAAGAGTAAACGCAAGTCCTAAAAGTAGTTGGTTCATAATTGATTACGGAATCGATTACAGTAACTTAAAAAAAGGGTATTATTTTTAAAAATTATGTATTTTGGCATACCTACTGACTGCCGATTGAGCCAAAGAAAATAAAATCTTATTTAAAGGTTCACAAGACTCAATTTTAAATGTATAAAGTAATGGGTTCAACACGATTTTCTTAAAAACAAATGAGTTTTGGTCATTGTATTATGCTTTTAATTCAAAACTTAATAAAATCTAATAAATAGGGTGTAGGAGGTCTTGCGTTAATTATGTTACATAAAATATAATAAAAATAGGTACTACCTAAAAGGACAATATTTAAAACCATTGACGTTAATTTTACAGACGGAAAAACGCACACGAAGTGGCAATTCTTGGAAGCATTTTTCTTGAAAAAAACAAAAATTTTAAAACCTTTTACTTGGATTACTTTAAAAACTTTTGACAGATTGACATTATCATAAATTCTTTACACAAAAATAAGTATAGTCGGTCACAATTAAAATACCCCATGCACTCACAAAGTAGAGTGACGTAGATAATGGTGCAGACAATTTGTCACAAGACAATGCCACAGACCGTCCTCTTGAGACAACTTAAGCCATCGTCATTTATGCTGGGCTGCATTCACTGGTGCTGCTACTACGATACAGTATGAATGTTTATATATTTGAGGACATTGTATGTGCAGTCAGGGACATTTATTGTTCAGCAGTATGAAATTTGAAGGCTACATTATCTTACCCCGTTATAATGACATTTTTGAAATCTATACTATTAATAAATCTGAACAGTTTGTTTATTTAAACGTGCTAATCTCAGGAACTACCGGTAGGATTTGAAAAAATATGTTTGCCTTTAATAGCCCAATTCTTGAGGAAGGCTTTAGGCTATTTTACATTACGCTAGGGCTCTGCAAAAGCCGAGAAAAAAGAAGAGAGCAAGAAGAATAAAGTAAGAAAGCACGCTAAACGAAAACGAAATAATAGCGCGGGAAGACGATGCGACGGGACGGGTCAGGGAAACAAGAAATTTCACGTAGACGAAGTCATGGGCTTAAGCTAGTGTCAATATAACGTAATTGAAGTGAAATTTCTTTACGCACGCTTGACTTGGGGAGTAAACTGGTGAACGCGTGACGTAAGCGTTACGAAAAGTGTGATCGGGCGAGGCGAACGGGAGTTGAGTGGGGGATATAAGCAAGAGAAAGCAGTGCGCGCGCACATTTTCTTTCTCTCTTCCTCTCATAGCCAAATACATTCCGTATATCTCAGCACAGTGCAGGCCTATTGTCTGTATCACAGTGTAGGAGCAAGAGAGAGCAGTGCGCGCGCACATTTTCTTTCTCACTTTCTCTTATAGCTAGTAAGTGAATGTATATATCTCAGTCAGTAGTTCGTTTGCGAGTTTACTAGCGTTACGCGAACGGTGATTCTTTGGTTATTTTTCGTAATTCTATTTCGTTTTGAACAATTAAATGAATTAATATTTTGAGAAAGAAGTTTCACTTCAGTCGTGTGGTCATAAGCACACTCAGTTTTTTATTATTATTATTTATTATTAATATAACGTGGAAAAATTACTAATCAAAAGGGCAGTAGTGATTTGAATAAACGAACATTTTAAGTTTGTAGACAATTAGCCTAACTATTCCTTTACGTGACTTTCCATCAAAAAGCTGAACAGAAAAAAGTTAAATAGGTATTATCTAATCGTCACTCCCAAATTCAAACAGTGTTGAAATGTCAACTCATCCCTTCTTATTACAAAACAAGTTCTAACTTTAGATCTAGGCTAAATCTGCGAGTCAATTACCGTATTTTAAACTTTATTCCGACGAACGAAAGTTTTTAATGCAAAATTGACAACTTAGATTCGGATTTAACGTCAGTTTTTGTAATAAGCTTTTTAACTTTGTTCGAGATTTAAAAATGGCTCGATCGTTTAATCCTTGGTTTAAAGATAAACCTTGTTTTGAAATAAGGCCGATGATGTTTAACTTTAAAATAAGTGAATTCGTTTTTTTGAATTGTATGTGGTCACTTGAGCGAGGTTCGAAGTCAAAGCGGAACAGCACTACAATTAAATTTGTTGTTCGTACACAAAATCTTTGGTGCAAGATTCTATTAAGATAAGATCAGAATCAGGATAAGATCAGGATCAGAGGTTGTCATGATCCTCATGTTGGAGCAGCCTTAGGGTAAAAACATTACTAAACTGATAATTATATAGTGCCAGAAATATGCAAAGCTAAGTCTGAAATAGCTTTGGAAAGAGCCTTCATGCGTTATGTAGATTTACTGTGACAGTTGGCACGCATGCGTCCATCAACATTTAGCTCAACCTAGCTTCAGAAACTCAAGGTTGGCAGTCATTTGTTTCCAGATGCACCTCTAGCCTATTATCCAAATTATCCACCACCCGGCATTTCCTTAAATTGTCTAACAGAATAAACGGGAACACCGAAGCCAGCCACCATAAAGGCAATGTACCACAAGTGTGCCAATTAAAGTGACGCGCAGTGTACACACTGACGCAGCAGTGGTACTAACAATTTATCACTACTCGAGACAATGGGCGCTCGAGGGACAGTTTAAGCTCGCCGCTCTGTTATGCATTTAGCGGACTTGTCGAGGGTGTGTGTTGTATCGCAGACGTGTGTGCGTGAAAGAATAAAATAATTATCCAGTCGTAGAAATGAATAGTTTGGAAAATTGTCTACCATGTCCGAATATTAAAATCACAATCACAACTGTCATTATACGGGCTGGCAGGTACATCGACGTGCAACCTGTTACCAGAGGGGCAATTCTCGTAATTTTAAGAATGTTAACAGTCTGATCTCGAGACTTAGATCAGACTGCGAACATTCTTAAATCTGTCAAAAGCCTCTAATTTCCCTACATTTTGACAAGTTTTTGACATTTGTTTGTCGCCAAAATGAGACTGCGACTAGATTTTGAACGTTTTAAATTACTAGAATTGGCCTTCTTGAACATTCCGAAGCAGAAAAAAAAATGTTACCATTTTTTTTTTTTTTTTCAAAATGGCGGCCACGCATGAAACCTATATAAATCGATAGCTGACATCAAAGCAAACGGAAAATATAATAGGACCGAAACCTGTTAAGCATGGCCGCCATTTTGAAAAAAAAAAAACAAAATGGTGCGACAGTAGGACGGACCTTCAAAGCCCTTTCGACGCTACGTCCAGAATCATGTCCTGAATTCATAGTTATTTTGCGCATCGATGTCCCTGCCACCCTGTATGATTGGAAGAAATATAACATGGTTTTGAGGCATGTTTAAATCTGTTATACAATACATTTCCCTGATAGTTCGAGCCTGATACCATTTCGAGTTAGAAACTTTTGACGTTGATTTCGGTACGGAAGTGTGTTGTTTTATTCAGTAGGATAGAATAAGTTACTAAGTACATAGCTATAATCACGTTGATAAAATAATATTGAAGGATCCCCTGAAAACAAGACTCCCTGAAAATAATAAAGATTTTGCTCTTTAAGGTAGTCTTAAAGTAATAACAATAGTATTGATATCTACCTATAGAATTACCAAGGATTAAATTTTAGCGTTGTCCTAGAAGCAAAAATTCGAAGACATGTGACATAAGCCAACCAGCGCTGGGCCCGCGTGGTGGATTACGGCTTCCTGTCACCGAGAGGAGGCCTATGTCCCAGCAGTGAGAACATTATAGGCCGATTCAGTTTATATTAAATTCTAGCGTTTGCCAAATCTACAATCAAACTGGTTTATGCTTTATTATTGGTTAAGATCATCATCATCATCTACAGCCCAACACCCACAGCTGGGCAAAGGTCTCTCATGTCTTGTGCCAATCCCCACTCTCCTGTGCCAGCCTCATCCAGGTTTTGCCCACGATGGCAACAATGTCGTCTACCCATCTCGCCGCCGGACGACCAACATCTCGTCGTTAAGATACACGGCTTATAAAGCTATTTATGAAGGTAGGTACTTATAGGGAAAACAGTTGTTGACTAAAATTAGAAAATTCGATACAAATCAGCTCTCCAAGCACTTAATTTTCCTTAACAAATCGATCGTAACTTTTCAAATCACCGCCCACCTAATCTGAGGAAATAGACAAGGCTTGAACTTATACAATTAAGTCTTCTAGCAAAGATGTTATTACTATAATAGAGAAGTTTGTCTGGATGGGAGCCAGACTGTGCCGAGTCTTCCGTTTTTCTTTTAGACGTTTTTAGGCTACGAGTTTGATTTGCTGTTTTGCGATGTCAGGTTTTGTAGAATATTTGCAGGAACTCTATCAACCCAATACTATAGTTCTTTTGGCGAAATTGGACTGAATAGAGGACCTGAAGAGGGGCTTGTGGCTAAGTAATAACAGCCACACGGGTCGATCGATCTGGTTAAGCTACGCTTGCCGCGGTTGGTCCAAGGATGGGTGACCATCTTTACATACCAAGACCCCTCCGAGTCTCGGAAAGCACATTAAGCCGTTGGTCACGGCTGTCATTCATGGATCTTTTACAGTCGTTACGGGTCATCAGAAGCCCGAAAGTCTGACAACGAGTCTTACCAAGGGGTTTCGTATTACCCAGCAGCTGGGTTGTGGAGGTCAGATAGGCAGTCGCTCTATGTAAAATTCTGGTACTCAGCTGCATCCAGTTAGACTGAAAGCCGACCCCAACATACTTAATTAGACTAGGTAGATAATAATAATGAGAGGACTATCATTAAACAAGCAAATTGAAAAATAAAATATTCATTAAATGAGGACACACACACACATACACTGTTCAGATTTTATCTTGATTTAATTTTTGATCTTAATTTAATTTCATTTATTTTTTTAATTTGGACAAGTTCCAAAAATAATGTTTCCTTTAATGACCGTATTATTTTATTGCATCAAATTATTATGTTATTTCTAATATTCTTTTTTATTTTTCAATATATATATATATATTTTAATCAACAAAATGTTAACATCTCTACTTGATGGCTATTTTTAAGTCTTTATTATTTGAGGGTTTGGGCGCTGATAGCCGAAATACAGGCTTTCGCCTAGTTCGGCTACAGATGTCTAATTCGTTTTTAACAAGAAATTATAGCCTATATTATGTTTGTGTAACATTGTAAGCAATTATTGAATAAACTTATATTATTATTATTATTATTATTATTAAATAATACCATGGGGCCACTACTCCTTGACTTCTACCAACCCGCACTGGGCCCGCGTGGCATATTACGGCCCGCTCCTTTTCACCGAAAGGAGGCCAGTGTCCCAGCAGTGGAAACATTACAGGCTGGTTATGATAAAATAATACAAACATATTAAAGCTCGCTTGCACCGGAACTCACTAAATGCGTTTAAGGATTAACATATTTAAAACATTGTCACCTTCAAACGATTTACAGAAACAGAACGATGGTTTTAATACATTTAGTACTGAACAAATGTAGTTATTTTTTGTGTAAGCGAGCCTGAAGAACTGAGGATTTAGACAAAGTGATTGATGATGGAAAAGTCAAAAGGTATTGGATTACATAAGCTACCGAAAAACTAAGGTCAATTCTGTTGAAAGTCATAGAAATACGAAAAGCTTTGAAGGCGTTTGCCACTTTTCTTGGCCTCTGTTCGCATGCCTTTTCAGTACAAGTAGGAGTTCTGAAATATCGCGAGTGTCTGACACAATACGTACTCTTTCCTTGTACTTTTAGTATAAAATTCCTTACAAAACCACGTTGCATAATCGCCTGCAATCACAAGAAAAAATAAATTTGGGGTAATTTATTTTTTCTTTCTCCAATTTTACAACACCAACGTAAAGATAAGCAATATTTGCATTGCTTTCACAACTAAATCAATAACCCACCCTCCACCAAAAACTGAAACAACCACCACACAATCCATTACTTGTTTCCTTAACACCTTTTGTTCAAAGTTCCGTGCTAAAACAGCAATGTACAACTATCGCTTCGTTTGTTACAAACATAACAAATGTTTGACATTAACTGGGTCGCTAGTGCCGCGAAGTTAGCGTTGTTTGGAAGTTTGCCAGCCCTGAATTAGGGCATGCACTTCATTAAGTAAATTGATAAGAGGTACGTAGATACCGCTACTGGGGCTGTTTAGGGTTGAACTGAATTGAGAATTGGTGAAGGTGACTGAAGACCTGTACCCTCATTGCGTAACACACTATCAGTCACAATCTGAATTGCTAAACCATCGCTTCATATTTTCGAAACATTTGTCTGCTCAACAACATAAATAACGCAATGAATGTAGTTGAACTGTCAAAATGAAAGCCATTCCTACTGCCAGGCTACGTACGCACTGACAGGTGGCTTGCTTAGGACCTAGAGCCCAGTAACTTAACATCCTTCAATACACGCTAGGCGACTAGCAAAGGCGCCAGGCGCGCAGTGCAGCCGGTTGCGAAAATTCTAGAGCGTTCATTTCACTTCGCTACACGCAAGATGACTCGCTAAGCTTTAGGCGCTCAACAAGTCACCTGTCAGTGCACACATAACCATACCCCACTGTTAGAAATCACATTTAATTTTTAGTATTTCAAATCGTAGGGACCTAAGTAATATTAAACACTGGTATGTTTAATATTATTTAGTCAACCCCGCCAGTCATCCCAGTTCTGGGTAAAGACCTCTGCTCAATGGATGATTAACTCCTTGTTTAAGTATAGGTATTATTTGATGTATGGAGCTGAGGACACTTCGTCAGTTCCTGATCAGTTCCAATATCAGAAACTGAAAAATTCAAACTTGTCCGAAAATGTTCCCCAAGACTTTCCTACCATTTTTGATCGGTTGATACTTAAATATTCTCCTAAAACCTGTCATAAATTGCTGATAATTAATTATGAAAAACCCCTCTATTTTTCAAAGGACATTGAATAAAAACAATACAAACTGGTATAAAATGAACCTCCATAAATACGGCCGTCATTATACTATCTTCACCATCCATCTCGCGTTGACAATGAGAGAAAAATTGCATATTGTTATTATTTGATAAATGACTACTATTGTTCATCTCGACGATACGGAGCGAACGGGGACAAAGGATACGGGCCTTTTATGATAAGAAAACAATGTACTAATTGTTAAATTATATCATTCATATATCATATATTCTGGGGTGAGTGATTTGGGTACCGTAATAATCCTCAGGATATGGATCCGGCGTGTCCTAGGACCAAAAAACCGAAGACATATAGAATTGTCATCAAACAAAGGTGCCTGTAATTGGTTTTGAAATAAATGATTTGAGTTTGAACAACCCATACTGTGGTGGACTACGGCCATGTGGCATAAGCATTAATCAGCCTATAATGTTCCCACTGCTGAGACACAGGCGTCCTCTCGGTTAGAGGGCGTGCTGTGGCATGCGGGCCCAGTGCGGGTTGGTAGATACCACATGTAGTCGATTTTTTGGCCATGTGGCCTTCTCATCAATTAATGATGTATTTATTTATTAGGCACTGAACGACGACTAGTTCACAGAGAGATTGGTCCTATTATATAAGTACTACAGCGATCCGAACTTGTCACTTAAAGGTGGCAACAGCTCTTCCATGGTTTGCCTAATAGTTTTACTAGATAATTAGCTTAATAGCATAATCAGCCTATAATGTTCCCACAGGTGGGACACAGGCCTCCTCTCAGTGAGACAGAGTGGGCCCAGTGCGGGTTAGTAGATGTCACATGTCTTCGAATTTTTGGTTCTAAGACATGCCGATTTCCTCACAATGTTTTCCATCACCGTTTTGAGAGCAGTGGTAATGAAATAATTTACACAAAATAAAGGGCCTGTCTGGGTTCGAACACATGATCTACAACGCGTCAGTTGCGGCCGTTACCACTGGGCCAACACTGCTCACTCTAGGTTATTAAAGTGATAAAAACGAATCATAAAATCATCAAAACAAAACACATTTATTTACTTTTATAGTTTTATCACGCATTTACATCTCAGGTCAGGAAATAGTGCAATGTTAGACACAGCTTTTGAAATTGTTTCCGTCGATTGCTGATGGGTTTGTTTCCTGTAGCGCGCGGTCATCTGCATACCTACTGTTGTCCCTTTTATACAGGGTGGCAGTGACACTGACTCGTAAACTGAAGCCAGGAATTCAGCACAAGATTTTAGGTCGTAAACAAAATCTGCTGTTTTATAGAATCGGTTAAAATGTATGGCAGAGCTAATTTCTTTTTTAATAGCCTACGATATATTTTCAGAATCATGTACTGAATCCATGGTAACAAGTTGTGTATCGACTACCACTCTGTAAATAATGGACACATAAAATTTAAAGTTAATTTTTACACTATGTACCGCTGTTTTACGAATTGTATTCTTGAGCGTTTAAAATATTGATGATTACTCAAAGTATTTATTTGTATTAGGGCTGACCTTTCCAACGCCAGATAATTTTATCGGAGGAATAATTTTGAATTTTTGACAGTTCTTGCATACTCATACAAAAACTGTCAGACGTCAATTTTATTACACGAATAAAAATTATCAGTCGATTGGAAAATCAGCCCTTAAACCATTTACGTCTTAAGGAATTGGTATGCAAGTATGATGTCCGTCCCAAACCATAGATTCCTATGAACAATAAAAACCTACCTTTTTCAACAAGTTATTACTATTAATTCTTCTAATTACAATATTATTGTAGTGTGGCTTTGACTACGGATTCTTAGAAGAGCGTTTCCGTCATATTTATAATGGACGACATGAAAATCTGTCATATTCTCCAGTCATCATCTGCCCAGCCTTTTGCCCAACTATGTTGGTTTCAGTTTCCAGTCTAACCGGATGCAGCCGAATACCAGTATTTTACATGAAACGACTGCCTATCTGACTTCCACAACCCAGTTACTTGGAATACCAAGTAACCTAAACCTTAATAGGTTACCCCTTTTTTTTTTCCGGATGGGAAATCATCAAATGACCCCTCCCGCTCTGGGTGGAGCGGAAGGGAGTGTCAGACTCTTACTGACTAAAACTCACCCATGTTCCTTCCTTTGCCCTTTATGTTCCGGGGTAGCGGTAACCCTTTCGGACAATCCCGCTGAAATAGGTTACCCCTTGGTAAGACTTGTCAGACTACTAACGACCCATTCACCACTCACTTCATTCACTCACACTACATTTCCCACACATTCATTCTTTTCTCATTTCATTTGTCATTTTCACCAGTATCTAACATTAAATGTCAGAAAAACGCTTTGTATTTGGACACTACGACCGCATGTGGCGGTCACTACTCTTCCAGGAAAGTGTAGCTCACAGAACATAAATACCCTTTACAGAAACCAGAAATAACGCTTGACTGTGCGAGGTCAACGTTAACGATATGCCATATTATATTAAAAACTTAATTAAAAATAAAAGTATACATTTAAATGATAAAAGTGTCGACAGCTTGCAGCAGGTCATCGTACAGATAACGTTTTTGGCGCGGTATGCGTCCACATAATCGTACTTTTTATTTCATTCTGAATATTAAAAGTGTTTCCTTTTTTTATTTAGGTAAGATTTTAAAGCATGATATTTAAATAATCATAAATACTATAGGTTTATTGATTTTTATAAATTGTAGATCAATTTTATTGATAATTATTTATGTATATTATTAAGACAAGATATTAATTCGACAAACTTGTGTCTATTAAAAAAAATCATGCTGTATTAGTTTCCTCACCAACTGACATCAACCTGTGGGCTGATTAAAGCAACTGTCGTTAATTTCAAATGATTGGACCTCTGGGTGACATTAGAAGCGACTGTTGATAGTTCTAGGCAGCAACAAAGTCACACTACACTACACACACACTCTTACACGCTATCTATAAGGCAGGAGGAACATGGGAAAAACACACGGCGTAGGAAAAACAAAAACAAAAAAGGATAGAAGATAAAACATTAGTTTAGTTCTGTCAAATTAGTCAGCGCCCGACGTAAAATGACGTATTTTTAGCCGCCATGTTTTTAATCACGTCTAAACTGTCTATGGAGTATCTTAATTTGACAGGACTAAACAAATATTTTATCTTCTGTCCTTTTCTTAATGAAATAGAAAGAAAAAGATGCACTGAACTTATATTTAGTTTAGTTTGTGAACAAGGGAATCAGAAACAGTTCAACAACATTCATTGCGTAATAAACGTTGCTAAGCAGACGAATTATACAAACATATGTACGAAGCAATAGTTAAGGAATTTCCTTCAAAATCCTTCGTATTGTAAATAAAAGAGTATTACGCAACTTGGGTGCTTAATACCAATATTCAGCAGATGTTCAAAAGTACGTAAACAACCATTAACAGAAAAGCAAACCAAACAAAACAAACCAACAGACATAACAACCCATTACACCAACAACTACCCACAAAATAACAGCAAAAAAACTTCAACGGTACCTCTTTAAAAATAAAGAAAAGTCCGCAGAAAGAGGCCGGCTCGTTCGTGTGTAGCCGATGTGTCCACAAATTCTGGCAAAAAGGCTGTTCCAATAAAAAGTCTGTGAGATATTGCGATGGTCAATACTGGCCAGTAATACGGATCCCGGAATGAAAATGCCGAATCGTATGTAGGAAGATGGGATTGATTATGTACGTATAGGAACTTTTTTGTGTTGGTTATGCGGTGAGTGATTGATAGGACTTTGGTAGACTTTTGGTGGTTTTAGAACTTGGAATGGTTCTCTCTAGGAACTTACTTAATAAGTAGACTTTATGAATGTTATGGAAAGGCTAATATGTATACAGCAGCGTTCTCTTTATATGAAAGTTAACATTAAACACTAATATAGCATTTATATCGTTTTCGTATTCGCCATTACTATACGTGGCGTAATAATTTTAATTTTGTGTAGGTATATCTTTTTCCCTTTATTTTGGTTAACTGTGTTCTCCTACCAATGGTTAAAATAATTTGTTATCATTATCTTAAGATTTATTCACTTAACTATTGTTTATTTGGGACGGGGGGGGGGAAGGGGCCCGTAATCTTTGTGACCGGTTTTTCCTAGTGCCGATACCAGTCTCCCATAAAGGATTTATCAGATGTAGTGTCTCCATATT
Organism: Apamea monoglypha; assembly: GCA_911387795.2. Taxonomy (NCBI): domain Eukaryota; kingdom Metazoa; phylum Arthropoda; class Insecta; order Lepidoptera; family Noctuidae; genus Apamea; species Apamea monoglypha. The sequence goes on from OU426922.1 coordinate 3,301,351, forward strand.
GTTAAGGCGCCTTTGTGGAAGAGAAATAAATGTTTATTTATTTATTATATCTGTTACAGGTAAGTTCCTGACCCCAAATAAATTAGGATAAGAGCAGGAGAATGATGATGGTGGTGAATTGTTAACAAGAAACCCACGGTAAGTTCTGTTGTTGACCTATGTACAGACGCCAGCACATTAAGCTACCACAATCTATCAAATTTCTTTAATAGATATTCAACTTTATCGCTAAAGCATTAAGGTTCAAGGTTGATTGGGAAAATTTGGCAGTTTCGGGTAGCTTGACCTGCTGGCATCTGTACAGTCGACTTATTAACGTGAATTCAATGTGATTCCATTTCACAAACACGATGTGAAAGCCTTCACAAAGCTTTGAAATAGCAACAATTTCGGAATCCGAATGCAGCCTTTTAGATGCTCGATGCTCGCTGTTTGTTCACAAAGGAATGAGCAACCGTATCGTAGCCTATTATTGCTAAGTATGCACAAAGTGATCAATAATGAACAGTATCCGGCCGCTAATATGACTGATCCAATCAATCAACTTTTGTTTTTTCCGGAATTTGAAAATTTTCCTAGAAACTTTTCCAATTTTGTTTTTTCCTAAAGACCTAATTCGCACTATTCCAAACATTTTAAACCAGAAAATAGCCAAATCAGTATTTAATTTTTATTTATATGGACAGATTAATTTCCCTGACTGTACCTAGCTATATTGTTTAATGTATGTATATACGCGTATGTATTATATGTATGTAAGCGAAAACAGAGAGAGTAAGATGAAAATTTTGTTTTGTCACTATAGAAGGAAGCGTAATCTTCTTTATAGCACTGATTGACCGCACTTCATAAAAGAAAGAAAAAAAGAAAGAAAATTGCGTTTCTTGGCATTACAGCAAAATACCCTACAACTATAAAAACAGAAAAAAGATCTCAGAAAGAATGCCAAGAGGGCCTCAGCTCAGCATAATGTCAGATGACAACACAAGGTGTAGCATTTGTGTTCGAATCACGCTTTTCTGTGACTTCAGTAGTCCTTTTTTACACAGAAAAGTGTGACTTAAGTGCGGGCTTAGGTTACACGAGCTATAAAATGGTATAAGATACGTGAGACTGAAGTAATCTATAAATTAGATGAACTATTGCACTATCTTGAATAACTCATCTCAGCCAAACTTTGTTTCTGAATATCTTGCCATTTGACAATAAACGTTAACACACTGTCAATTATCCGAAAATATTATAAAAGGTTATTTTATTCCGTTGTTTTAAGACAGGGCTTCCACTTACGTCTAGATTCTCCCAAGAGATTCTTGTAACAAGCTCACAGACCTTATGTAATATGCATTCTGAATAATATCTTTACTCTTAATAAATAAGTATACAAAGTAGTTCAAAGTTCGTCGGTACTGTGGACTTGTAGTGGTGACGTCACATGCCATAATAGTTCTGTTATTTTGTTGGAGACAAACAAATTAATGTTGAACAGGTCGAGAAATGAGTTTTTGGTTTCAAAATCATGAATCTCGATTTAAAATAGGTTACCTTAGAACTGTGACCAACTGCGAGATCCAAGTTGGTCGTAGTTAATTGCCTATGTCGTATTTTAGGACAACAACATTTTTTTAGCGCACATAAAGAGGCATGTTTATTATATTAGAGATATAAAAGTGTTTATTCATATTTCCAGAACGTCGAAATGGGAACTGTTTGAGATACGATTCAGTATATGCCTATAGCTTATACATATGTATATGTAGTAGTTGATTTAATAAAAAGCTCAATTTTGTAATTGACTTAATAATTATAAGATTTGACAAAATTTCTGCATATTCCATGGGAAAAGGCGAGCCTATTACTAAACTACGGGCTGCTGGTAAATTCCTAATGAAAAAACGCATCACAGTATTCCCGACCTGCAGTTCGAACTTAGGACCCCATTAGCCTTCAAAGCAATGCCCAGAAATCATACTTGTCACCACTACACCGTCGAGGCATCAATCCCACTAAGTCCTTATTTAAATTCTGCCTAGTACCCTAGCTATAAATAGTATGTTACTTCAACTGTTATTGTACTACCCTCAACGATATACTTAGGGGCTACGTGACCCTGAGAGCCACTTGACCCGTTTGAGTTCTTTTGTGGCTTCTCACCTTCGAATATACGTATATTATTGAGCCATATACTGTACAAAGTTTATTTACTCCAGAGTGCATGTATTTATTTATAGTTAATTAAAACGGCACAACACCAATTACGTTAATTATCATAGAGACAGTAATTACGTCGACAATCCTACTAATATTATAATCGCGAAAGTTTGTATGGATGGATGGGTGTTTGTTACTTTTTCACCCAAAAACTACTAAACGCATTTGGATTAAATTTGGTACACAGATAGTTTATAAACCTCTTGGTGGAGTGTGTCAGGAATGGGCCTGAAAGAAGTGCGTTTGTTAGTGAACTAAATATAAGTAAGTTAGATGTAGGTATATTTAATATGATCTTAGCAAAACCAATGTCGCCAGAGGCTGCATTGGTATATTCATTGGTTAATTTGTAAGTTTGTTGTAATTAGATTAGTTTATGATGGAACTAGCGTAACATATTGTTAAAGGTTCCTAAAACAAATAAAAGAAAAAAAAAAGATAGTTTATAACAAGGATTAACACATAGGATACTTTTTATCCCGATATTCCCACGGGATCGAAACTTATACAGGTGAAACCGCGGTGCGTAGCTAGTAATATAATATAATTTAAAACTAACATAGAACAGTGAACATTCATCCGCAAACACATCATATTCAGGGTTAGCGGCTGCTAACCCTGAAGGAATTCAGCAAGGTGCTGAATGCATCGGTTCATATACCATGGTTGCGCTATTCATGTCACATGAAGGTTAATTCAGTCCGGGGCAGTGGTCCAACTGCTCTGTCCAACTAGTTGGACCATGGGTCTTTACTAGGGGCAGTTGTCCAACTTTGGAGGCACGGCTCCCTGTCGTTTCGGGTGACGCAGGTGCTCTCGGGGCATGGTTGCTTCGGGAAGTACCTGTGTCGCATAAACAGGAAGCCGGACGCCCGGTGTCACCACTGCGTCGACTATCGGGAGGACACGGCGCGGCATACGCTGGCAGAGTGTGCCGCTTGGGAGGAGCCGCGCCGTGTCCTCATCTCAGAAGTAGGCAGTAACCTGTCGCTGCCGGCCGTGGTCGAGTCGATGGTCGGCAGCGAAGAGTCCTGGGACGCGGTGGTTTCCTTCTGCGAAACGGTCGTCTCGCAGAAGGAGGCTGCGGAAAGGGAGAGGGAGATCTCGTCCTCTCACCCGGCCCGCAGCAGGCGCACCGGGCGTCGGCGGAGGGCGGATAACGCCCTCTTCCAGCCCCCCTAAATGGGTCCAGGGGCGACGGACTTGGGGACGTCCGTCGCCCCCCACACATCAGGACCCGAGATGGCGGCGCGTAGTGTTCCACGCGCGCCTCTCTTAGACGTCGCGGGGGGAGTCAAACACCTCACTCCCCCCCCTGACCCAAGGAAGCCCGCTGCGGCGGGCCGGCACCAGTCGGGGGTTGCGGAAGGATCTTACGTTCCCGCGACCCCCGGCGTAGGTGAGAGATGGAACACTGGGGTGGTTTTTAGTCAGTAAGAGTCTGACAGACCCCGTCGCCCGCCCCAGGGCGGCGGACATCCATGAGGATATTCCACCCCGGAACAAAAAAAAAAAAAAAAAAAGTTGTCCAACTTTAAAAATAGTTGAACCATAGTACCTTTTGAGAGTTCCGTGGTCCAATTCATTTAAAAAATAACTTGCCAACTCTAAAAACCTCAACTGCATCTTTATGTGTGTATAGTACCTACTGGTTTACGGTTATATTAAACCCCTTTGCAGTAAAATAACAAAATTAAAATCGGGTGACTAATTTTTAAACTTTATTTTTCACAATATACCTATTATTACAACATTCAACGAAATTTATCTAAAGCATGACCTACAGTAATATCTCCTGAAATCAGTTGTAGCTGAATTTCTCGTGTATAATCATCATTCTAAGTTTGGACCTTAAGCCTTTTGTGCCTAATAACAACACTACCAGCGGTCGTTAACGCCTATAAAACGAACAACGAATCTTTTTTATTTTTATTTTATCATGTTTACAATACCCATCACATCTGCAGATTTTCGCTAGCTAATTTAATTTGACCCTGTATCAATTGAGTTTTAGTAGTGTGTATATGCTTAGAAAGGGAGTGACTACCGAGATGACTACTAATAGAGAAGTGTGGAAGAAAAAGACATGTTGCGCCGACCCCAAATAAATTGGGATAAGGGCAGGAAAATGATGATGATCAATTCAGTGTAAAAAATAACATTACATTCTACGACATGGTGTTTATTTCCCCCAGAATTAGGCTTCCACACTACAGGGTCGGGGCAAGTAACAATAGTAAGCAATTAGTGGGTCCCTTCTTTGTTTGTTCCCGTTACACAGAGCCCGGGTCTTCCGTAGCCCCATCTACGATCCGAGGCAATATACCACGAAACTTGTTACAGCTATACGACATGGCTTTTGATATCAATGGACATGGATTTTCATTGAGGGGTCAATTTTTGGTAAACAAATATTTCTTAAAATTTTGAAACAATCAGTTACATTACACGTCTCCCAATAAATCTCAGTTTGACTGCCTCTGAATAAATCCTAATGGAAAGACAAAATAACACATTGTCCAACCTGGGGATTGATCTCAGGACCCCACGCTCAGCTGTCGTGCTTGCAAACACTAGACAACATCATCATTTCAACCCGGAATCACCAACTGCCGGGTGAAAGTCTCCCCTTTTCTGCCATACTTCCCGGTTTCGTGCGTCCCTCATACAAATGCTTCCTGACAACACTAGAGCAATGAGGCAAAAAATTTACTGTAGAGATTATAGCCTATTTGGTGCTTTCAACCAAAAAACTACACTAGTACACTACTTTTAATTTGACCTTTTTTTAATGCAACCTTTATGAATACGTTTGCCGCCATCTCGACGTTTATATCAAGTGTCAAGAGAGTGTGCTGTGTTCCGTGTTTTCCAAAGTAAATATTCGCCATCATTATACCGAATGTGATTACAAGTGCTGTCAGGGATATAGTCTTGAAATTCAAACACGCGCGCAGGCTTAGCTTGCGCGCACTCGTCTCGGAGGCGTCAGATTTGGCTGACAAGCTAAGTGATAAGGATAAAAAAACGAAAAAAAAACGTAGAACCATTGTCTAGGAATAATGATTGAAGTAATATGACAAACTGTGTTTTCATGTATTAGTCCCGATTCTGAGAGCTCTTAAAACCCTTATACTTAGCACCTAAATATAATTTATCATTTTTCATCTGATCTGTAAAGAAAAACTGTTTGAATTAACCTACTAAATCAGAAAAAATCAGTAAACCATTCAATCGTGGAGTAGGAAAGGAAAAATGAACAAAATACGTATTCAGAAAAGTAAAAAACATGTTTCATTGATTACCTACGTCTCTTTGATATTTGATTAAATGCTCTTTTTACGGTACAGGCTTTTCTATAAGCCTTTGAAAGGTTTTCTCGTGTATTCAATCATTGCTCATATCTAAGTTCTTATTTTTATTTCCATAGAGTAATAGATGAGAGATTTTATACTCTCAGATATACTCAACTAGCAGCGCCCCGCGGTTTCACCCGCTTAAGTTTCGATACTATGGGAATATCGGGATAAAAAGTATCCTAAATGTTAATCCAGGTTATAAACTATCCGTGTGCTTTTCAGCCGAGGGCGAGGGCTGGTTCGAGGTGGCGCTGAAAAACAATTTCTGGAAGGATTTGGGGCAGGCCTTTACCTAGCAGTGATACAGTATAGGTAAACAAAAATAAAAAAAATGTTATTTATTTCTATAAATTGGTTCAAAAATACTTTTGCACGTCAAACTTATGATTTAAAACTAAATTAGACCAGTGTTTCCTATCCGACAACTCTGAGAAGAAACGCCAAAACAAACTCAGAGGTCTCTTCAAAAGTTCAGACATACTATTGGCCAAGCCATATGAGAACCATGCTGAATATGTGTGTCACTAAAGACAATGAATGATTTTTTTGTTTTCATAAATATTGAGAAAATTCTGAAAATATGTGCAGATGGCAGTAGGTAACTTCAAGACTCCTTTAAACCCTGCAATTGTCTCGGCAGGAATCCTTGGCATAACGCTAAGAAAGCGCGATTCACCTTCTTATCTCCTACACTGCATAACTCCTTACAAAAAACTTTGTATAGTAGTTGCACAATTGAAATCACAGATCATTCTTTAAAACATACATCGAACCATTTTGAATTTACAAAGAAAATCGCCCGAAAATAACCACCATTCAGAAAATATCGTTCAAAAAACTCTCATTTCCCCAATAGAAATATTGTGAGCATACAATAAAGCATCATTTACAATAATCCAGTTCTTATGGCGAGTCTATTATTCGTGGAGCATCCCAACCGTCCAATCACATTTTCCCCTCTTATTGAATCGTAAAACCATTGTGTTGTAAGGAGCGGATCATATTCTGATTTTTGGGGATATTTTAATAAACGAGTATTCGAGGGACTATTAAAAAGACCATCCATTTGTCGGGCGAAAATAAATGTTTAAAAGCCAAAACAGGTATTGAAATCCGGGGAAATGGCCTTTTTTTCACTGAAAATGAATGTTTGGAAAGGATTTGTTTGGTTTCTGTCTCGTTAAAATGTGTTAAACTTCATTGAAGTGTGTTGTTAGGTCGGTTTTTTAGTTCTGGTGTTCTTTATTTATTTTAAAAAGTGTTATTTACTTTTAAAACGAGTATAGAAAGTGTTTTTGAATATAATATTTAAAAATACTGGTTTTATAAATCAATCAAAAACACCAACCCAGTGGTAGTGCGACATGTTTTAAATAGTCCACATGAAACCAATACTAATACCTATGTTTGCAAACCAATAAGTGATTTGATTTGAACAAATTGAAGCCTTACAATTTTCATTCCAATGACTGGCTCGGATCGTGATGAATTGATAATACCTTCTACTCATAAAATTGTCTTCTCAAGCATATTCAAACAACGAAATTAACTTAACAAAAAAAAAAAAACAATGGCGCCGATTCCCTTGTTCACAAATTAAACTAAATTTAAGTTCAGTGCATCTTTTTCTTTCTATTTCATTAAGAAAAGGACAGAAGATAAATATTAGTTTAGTCCTGTCAAATTAAGATACTCCATAGACAAATTAGACGCGATTAAAAACATGGCTAACAAAAATACTTCAAGTTACGTCAGGCGCTGACTAATTTGACAGGACTAAACTAATATTTATCTTCTGTCCTTTTCTTAATGAAATAGAAAGAAAAAGATGCACTGAACTTAAATTTTGTTTAGTTTGTGAACAAGGGAATCGGCGCCATTCAAAACAATTTAATTTATTTTTTTTCCTAACTCATACGTTAGCTCAATAAATTCGAACACATGTGACATCTATCAACCCGCACTGGGCCCGCGTGGTAGATACAGCCACTCTCTCTGGAAGGGGGGAGTCTTCTGTCCCAGTAGTGGGAACATGCGATTATGCTAACAGCTAACTCCAACTAAAAATACTGCCTTGAAAAGGCCAAACAAGAAATCCACATTAGATTTCTGATAGAATACGTCCAGCGCGGAATTAGGGCAGTCCGCCTGGCAGGGTGCCAGGTGATCTCGACCTGTGGAATTATGCATGAGACCTATAAGCGCCCCAGTTGTTGCAGTTATGAACAAATGATAATATTATTCTAGGAATAGTTTTTGTCTGGTTAGTTCATGTGTTGTGTGATGGACGTTTATTTTTTAATGCAATTTTTCATTTGTTTACCAGCACGTGTAGGTACACGTTTCGTTATAATATTCAAATTTTATGTTGCCTACTTCGTTTTTTTTTGTATTTTAATTTTTATTTTATAATAATTATTATATTTTTTTTTGGTTTAAGATGTTTTAATGTAATTTTGTAGAATTAGCATAGATATAAGCGATTTGGTGTAAACTGTTAGCTTATATCTGATGAATGAATAAAAATAAATGAAAAAATGAAATGAATTGTGTTTATGCAGTGTGGCAAGGACATCGAAGCGCATTCCGTTACCAATATAGATGTTTACCAAAGCACCGGGTTTAAACCCGGTGGATGCCTACTTATAGTTACCAACGATTTAGTACATCATGATTCTGAACCGCGTACGTATTGCACTTTTCTATGAAACAATTGACTTTTTACTTATAACCGACGAAAAATTCTACGCAAATTGGTTTAGAATCATGTGCTGAATTCATGGTTACAGTTTGAGCGTCGAAGTCCCTCCTTGCCACCTTATTAAAGAAAAACCAACTCGAACTGGGCCACACATTGTGAATTACGGCCCACTTCCACTCACAGAGAGGAGGCCTAAATCCCAGTCAGTGGAAAATAGGCTGATAATATTATGCTCAGTGACCGGAAGATATTCTGACATACCTTATGTAGGACTTACAATGAAACCTTAATTTGTTATTTGCTCGACTTGATTATTGAAGACATCGTGAGGAAACCGGTATGTCCTAGAACCAAAAATTCGAAGAAATGTGACATCTACCAACCCGCACTGGGCCCGCGTGGTGGATTACGGCTCACTCCCTCTTACCGAGAGGAGGCCTGTGTCCCAGCAGTGGGAACATTTTAGGCTGATTATGGTCATTGAAGCCGTTGCACAAACCATCAGTTGTTTAGGTTATGTTAGTGTACGGCCGAACCAGATAACCTATTGACTGGTCGCTACCGATAGCCAGTACAAATTATAACTATAATATTATAATCATACAAATCGCTGCTGATATAGATTATTGGGACGCTAAAACCAGAGATAGATAGGTTTTTTTTACCTCCAGTATGCCAAAACTGGTGATAGATAGTTGACTGGGTTCAGTCGTTAGACAATGAGAAAATATGCCAATTCTAATTACTTATTTTATAATAACAAAGTTGTTGTATTGTGATCACTCTACTGCCCTTTTTTTTTTTTTTCTGGTGGGAATCATCAAATGACCGCTCCCGCTCTGGGTGGAGCGGAAGGGAGTGTCAGACTCTTACTGACTAAAACCCACCCATGTTCCTTCCTTCGCCCTTTATGTTCCGGGGTAGCGGTAACCCTTTCGGACAATCCCGCTGACCCGGCAGGCTTCGGCCCTGAGGGGCCCCTCGTTATGCTGACATCTCTTTGAGGCGCGCGTGGAACACTTACGCGCCGTCCGGCACGGGCCTGGTCCTGATCGGGCGGTGAGCTACCCAATGCTCTCCGCCCGCAGGCCCGCGCCTACGGTGGCCGGTAGTCTTCACTCGACTCCCGACGCCCGGGGTGTCTCCCGCGGCGGCTGGGACGGGAGGCTCTCTCCCTCATCCGTCCCGCCACCTCCTTCGCTAGCATGACTGCTTCGCAGAAGGAGGCGACTGCCTCCCACTCCCTCTCGCTCCGGACCATGGCTTTCACCAGGGCCGGGCGCGAGAGGCCGCCGCCGCTGCCGATCGCCTCTACGGGGACACGGCGGTGCTCCGCCCAAGCGGGGCAGACCTCCACCGTGTACTCTACTGCCCTTATCCCAATTTATTTGGCGTCGGCGCAACAAGTCTTTTTTTTCCATAATTCTCTATTAGTCGTCATCTCGGTAGTCACCTCCTTTCTAACCATATCATCATCCACACATCCCATCAAAGTATTGTTTGGATTATTTAATGCAATGATCAGTGGTTACCTTTTAAAAATAAGTGCAAAACTGCCTAGAAACATAACAATTTCGGAACAATTAGGAAAACCAATCGAATTCAAGCTCGCGTAGAATGAATTTCCTGAATATCAGAGTGTATGCCAAATTGGGAAAGTCGATTGGATGTAAAATTGAGGCATCTGTTACCGTAACGTGTTAAATGACTTTTTGATAGTACGGGGTTCGGTTCCCAGGTTTCGATGAAGAAGTAGTTCGTTATTTAGTGACTAAAGAAAGAAGGAGTAATTCGAGTGTATTCTCATCTCCGATGAATCCCGTCCCATATACCGCCTTGTTTGTCTCATGATAAGAAGAAGAAAACCGGTCAAGTGCGAGTCGGACACGCGCACCGAGGGCTCCGTACATTGTAGGTATGTAACTACTTCACGGATTTTCGAATTTATTCCTTTATTTGTGCTACATGACACTGCTTCTTGCCAAATGTTAGTTCAACGGGAAGTACCCTATAGTTTTTTTAAAGTTTTTTATTCCCTTGTGAGTGTCAAAATATGCAGCATAAACGGAACATAAACACCCGTATCTTTTGATTGTGGTGACGAATTTTGATTTTTAACTGTTTCAAGGGATTGTAGCCTTGAGTATTTGTTATTAATTTCAACTTGATTACTCCACGCGTTCCTGAGAAAAAGGGTCTTGACAGACGGACAGACAGACGGACAACGAAGTGAACCTACAAGGGTTCCATTGACACAGGCCTCCTCTCTTCGAGAGGGAGTGGGCTGTAATCTACCACGCGGGGGCAGTGCGGGTTGGTAGATATCACATGTCTTCGAATTTTTGAATGTTTCCTCACGATGTTTTCCTTCACAGTTTTAAGAGCAGTGGTGATGAAATTATTATTAGAATAAGCACCGATTAGGAATAAACCTTTTTCTGTAAGCATCGTCAAATATTACTAAGAAAAATAAAAAGGGTGTAACTACTTATTTAAGTAGGCCTATTTTTTAAGTGAACCGTTATCTATTTAAGTATATATTGTTCGGAACAATTCAAAAGCACCAACATTTTAAGCCACAGAGCCACAACACATCATTACGAACTCTGCAAAGTTAAGAGGTCACGGCCAGGAAACTCCCCACAGCCATAGAGGGACCCTTTTAATGAACTCTTCAAAACGCAAAATATAAAAGCTGAGATATCTTTTCTCTTTCTTCCGTCAAAAGATAAAAGGGACGAAAAGATTTTGAGAGGGAAATGGAGCGGCTAAGATTTGGACACAATATGTAGGATCGGAAGCACTTTGGAATTTTTATTCATATTTTATTTTCGATACTCTTTTTGTGTTGGTAAACCTTTTCTATACCTTTTCCTTATTGGGAACATGACTTTTTAATAGCTGTTGTGTTATTAAGTACTTTATATGATATTTTTGTTGATATTTTGCTCAACACACTTATACAATGTGGAGACAACAATACGGCAATAAACAAAATCATTGCCAAAAAAAAATATCAATGCAACAGTTATTATTTAGGGGCTTTCTTTACAGAAAATGTTTGAAAAGATGCTTAGAAATGGTTTTCATACTAGTACCAACGGCCAATAGGTATTCAGCAATGGACATTTTTTTTTTTTTTTTTCTGGTGGGAAATCATCAAATTACCCCTCCCGCTCTGGGTGGAGCAGAAGGGAGTGTCAGACTCTTACTGACTAAAACCCACCCATGTTCCTTCCTTCGCCCTGTATGTTCCGGGGTAGCGGTAACCCTTTCGGACAATCCCGCTGACCCGGCAGGCTTCGGCCCTAAGGGGCCCCTCGAATTATGCTGACATCTCTTTGAGGCGCGCGTGGAACACTTACGCGCCCGCAGGCCCGCGCCTACGGTGGCCGGGAGTCGTCACGCGGCTAGCAATGGACATATTCCTGCTGAATAACGCTGGTGATGATGAGTACCTCGTTCAACCGCAACATCAATTTACGTTAACAGCACAGGCTATAAGTCCCCCTGCTATGAGGACACAAGCCTCCTCTCTGTGAGAGGAAGTAGGCTGTAATCCACAACGCTGGCCCAGTGTGGATTGATAGATATGTCTTCTAACTTTTGGTTCTAAGACATGCCGGTTTCCTCACGATGTTTTCCTTCAGCATTTAACATCGCATAAACTGGTTTATACAAAAAACCAATTTAATACTAGCTAAGTACCTCCAATTTCAGAATACAGAGCTTCGCGTTTTTTGAAACAATACCTAATTTAGCCCAAATCTTTGTAGATACCAAATTACTTTACCATAAATAAATGTGAACGAATTTGGGAAACCATTTTGCATTTAAATTACTTATTCAGAAGTAATTTTAGATAATGAGGATTATTGTCGCTTACAACGAAGTCAGCTTCGCTTAAAACGCTTACGTTTTAAAAATACTGAGTAATTGAGATTGGGAGAACTGTCGTGTAAGTTAGAAAATATCTTAAATTATTGAAAGAAATGAAACATTAAAATGGAAATTGGTATCATATTTTCTGCATAGAATTTGATTTTCAGATAAGGTTTACATTTTCTAGGGCTGATTTTTCAATCGACAGATAATTTTTCTTCGTGGAACAAAATTTACGTCTGATGGATTTTGTATGGAAGAACTGTCAAAAATTCAAAATTATTCCTCAGATCAAATTATCTGGCGATGGAAAAATCAGCCCCTAGAGACGTAACTTCAGGAAATATAATATAACATCACGCATGAATCTTTCGATGAAATTGATAGAAATGTATAGTAATTTTTATGTGCAATGTGTTTATATAAAGTCTATTCAAACTAATGTTTATAATTGATGTTATTTCAAGTTAAACAAATATCAACTTTATTTTAATGTTTACTAAGTTGATTTCAGAGTGACTAGCACTATTGAAAAATTTATATGAAATGTTTGAAGTTTTAGCGTAAACTGAGCTTTATTGTGTAGGAATTAAAATTATTTTTTCATAAACTCATAATTAGTTGTTTACAGTTTTGGCAAATAAATCTCGAATGCAAATTAATACGGTACTCTCACAGTTCGCCTGTTCAAGAGAAGTGTTCGAAATAAAAATAGGTATATTGGCCTCATTTAAGTTTATTTACAACGAACCTTCCTCTTCCCAGTGGTCTGTATACGGCCTTAAAAGGGGGGTGAAACGATTTGCTCCTAAAATAGGGCAGTTATGAGGGGGCCTACATCAGATTTAAGGGTGGATTCCCTTAATGATAATTGCGATAACAACGAGTATTTCACGCTTTTTGTAGAGATAAGTATCTCCCGAGGGACCGAGGGGGCGTTTCACCCCCTAAAGAGTTTTGGAAGGCGTTGGCAAAAATTGAAATTAAATATAAAAATTGATATAGCAAGGCTAAGGATAAACTCATAACATCACGCCTCTATTCCCCGTAGGTATAGGCAGGGGTGTACCTGATACAGGTCAAATTAAATTTGTTAGCGAATCTCTGCAGACATTTTGGATATCTAAACATCGTTTAATGATTTTTGACATTTTAAATATCAGTTTTTTTATGTGTAAAGTTCACAGATGTACAGAATGTAAACGATGTCTATACATGAAAAGATATAACAAAAGCAAAACAGATTTTATTAACTCACACTTCTAAGTGTGAGTAAAAAGTAACAACACTGCCAGCGGTCATTGATCCCCAAAAAATCCATCAAATCTTTTTTTTATCATGTATAGATATCTATCACGTCTGAAGAGTTTCGCTAGCTATGTTTAAGACCCCTGTAATAGGGAGTGAGACTATCGCCATGTGAAATCAATTAAAAACTAAACTAAATCGACAGGGCCGACAAACTATCTGAAAACATCCCCAATATTCACCCCCATAATGCAATGGATATTGGTATAAATATCCATTCAGAATCAGAATTGGAATTCACTTAAGTGAACCATGGGTGGGTAGGCTTATATATGTAGATACATAAGCCTACCTACCCATGGTTCGCTCCAGTGAATTCTGAGCCCGGGTACATTCAATTGAAATCCCTTCGATTTCATACCCAGTAATTAATTAGAATACCATAAACTTTGCGGAAACTTACAAGATTGAGTGCCAAAAATGTTTAGGGGTATAATAATTTATATTCCTATCGGTACATCGGCTTATGGTAACTTTGACCACACTTACAACCTTTTCGATGTATACAGGTGGAAAACAGATAAGTATGCAGGGTTGTCGGATATAGTTGAAGTTTAATAAGAAACGGATTGATGTTTTATTTAATTAATAGAAAACAAACAGTTCATTTACCAAACTAAATTTCATTCAAAAACATCCATCGGTTTCTTACTAAACTTCAACTAAATCCGACAACCCTGCATACTTATCTCTTTTGTTGACGGTACAGACGCCAGCAGGTCAAGCTACCCGAAACTGTCAAATTTTCCCAATCAATCTTGAACCTTAATTCTATAGCAATAAAGTTGAAAATCTATTAAAGAAATTTGACAGATTGTAGTAGCTTGACCTGCTGGCGTCTGTACATCGATGCGCAAGCTGTTACCATGAATTTAGCACATGATTCTAGACATTTTTCGTCGTATCAAAAGAAAAAATCTGCTGTTTCATAGAAAATTGCAATACCTACGCGGTAAACATTTATAGAACAGGTTTTTTTTTTTTATTTCTGACGAAGCTATTTAACCCAAGGGCCTTCAGAATCATGCACTGAGTCCATGGTAACAGGTTGCATGTTGATGTCCTTGGGGTCTACTCCGAAGTATTATCGGCCGAATGTTCGGCCGGTTCCTGCTACGAAGTTACTATTTAGTTCGGTCGGTCCCTATCCTACACTCCTACACTCTTTCGAGTATTGACTGTGGTCCCGACCCAACTGAGCCGATCCGAACTTATTTCGCATTTTTCAATTGTATTCGCACTTTGCACTTCATAGTAGACCCCCTTGCCACCCGTATGATACCTAACGCCGAAAACGATGCGTCATGTGTTAATTGTGACCAAAGTTATAATTTCGATGTAGTGAAGTGTTCCAATCTACTTAACAATACATTTTCCTAACTGTATTACGATTTAACAAGCACAGTCTAATCTCTGTACAAAAATCTCCATAAATATGTCTGAATTATATTTCTCATATTTTTGTCTTAGTATTGACTTCACCCCCGTCTACTAAATCTAATCTAAAATTGATCGCCAACAAGATACCTGTTCTTTCAATCTGCTATCGGAGAGTGTACAAGATATCGGGGGGTGTACAAGATATCAGGGGGTGTACAAGATATCGGGGACACGTAAGATCCTACATTGGCATGCCACGCGGGCAGGTAAACACCTGGGGAAGGGGTCAAGGTCATTCGTGTACCCTTTTGCTGAGGGCGCAAGTTTTAAGAGACATTATCTTCATTTGTTTATTGGTTACTGAAGTAATGGGGTTTCTTCCTTTCTTTGCTATTGTTGTGATATTTTCTTTGGTTTTATACCCTGTATACTTAAGAATACTCGTTGATTCTTAATACATTTAGGTTTTTTATAGAATCTAATATGAATGCCACTGCTGTCACCTACGGCGTTCATGGAGTCAGTAATCAGTGGTGTTATTTACAGAATGACTAAGCTTCAGACCGGGAGTAATAATTGTTTATTTTCTTTGAAAAGCAAATAATCTGAATCTTAATTTTCAGCTTCATCTAATTTTCTTCACTTTCCAGTAGCTAGCATCTATTTTCGCATCATCATCCCCTACACAAGTAACATATTTATACACTTCTAGAAAAAAACAAGAAAAAAATAATCACAAAAAGAATAAACCGCATTCGCCATTCCATAAAATAATATCTATTAAACTAACTTAGAGAATGTCATTTCCCTAGAAACAATAATCTAACACAATTGTTTGCGCAGCACTTTTGCTCGCTCAGCGCTCATAACTTTAGCGCATTTACTAGGAGCCGTGCCTCCGCGTCTCATGAATATGTAACGATTGTACCCAGCCACGATTTTCGGCGGGGTGAAATAACGCATGTAGATTCATCCCTCTCTAAGGTAGTAAGTGTAAGGGGGATGAAAGTGAAAAATAAGTCGTAAACGTTTGATATATGCGATGATGTTTGTGTTTAATTGACCTGGTTGCGTACGATGTTGTCTGGAACTCGTGGCGTTTTTTAAATATTATATTTTTTTTTTACATACGGGCCAATTTGTATTTATAAGTTTTCAACAACGGAAGGTAATATTGAAATATTTGTGTTCAACGCATAAAAAGGTAAGGATGTAAAAATCGGGAGCCGTAACAAGTATAGCCCACTTACCTTTGAACATTGGATGTCTCTTCTAAATCCCAAACCCCGAAGAATATTTGAGATCAAAACGAAAGACGATACAGACGTACCCTACACGCTAGTAGGTAATACAATGATTTTCATATTCTTTTTCCCGGAGATTTCTATATATTCAGATCAAACACATTTTATACATGACCTGTGTTTTGAGTACCCATCTCTGGGGACTTCAAGTTGGACGACCATTTCATGCTCATGTAATTTCTGATGACAAGATTTTCATATTCTTTATCTCTGGAATTCTATATTATCAGATCAAACATGACCTGTATTTTCTTTTAACATGACCTGTATTTTGAATACAGTATACATATTAAAGTCATCTGCCTAGTCTTTTTCCAACTAGGTTAGGGTTAGCTAACCGGTCTCACTGGACCAGTATTTTACACGAAACTAGTGCCCATCTAACCTCCACAATCCAATAACCGAGTAGGTAACACGATGAAGTTCACTACCCATCTACTTCAAATTCCACGGCCATTTTACGCTGACGTCATTTCTGATGATGACAGCATAAAGCTGCAGATAAAAGCCATTCAACTAAAAATAAATGACATACGAGTATTACGGTGACTCGGCCAAACGTCGGCAACTACGCCCAATTACAGGGTAAGAGGTCCCAAAAGGTCTTCCCAAGGGACTGTGTTATAAACCCCACTCGAAAGGGTGTATCGTTAAGCGATATTACAAAATCAAATTACATAGTTTTTCGCCTCACGACTGCTGATAGCCGGGACCTTCGATAGTCTTGTTATGTAACTAGCGATCGAGGAGATTGCTTAGCAGTCGTTATTGAAACTAAATCGCTGGACAGCTTTCCATTTTGGTGGTACGTGCTGAATTCATTTGATAGTTATGTTATGTTGGCCCTTTTTGGCCGAGGGGTGAACCGTTTTTTTATACAATCGATAAAGGATAAAATCATGTTATAAAATATTTGGGTAGTTAGTAGATACCCTTATGAAATTTTATAATGCTTAGCTGATTGAATGCCATCATTAAAGAAACAACTAAAAAGCCATTGTGTCTCGCGTGGATCCACGTTGAAAATGACGATTCTTAAGTGTGTTCAGCCTGTTATATAATAGGCCGTCAGCATCACTTGATACCAAAACCGACTAAGGAATCTTTTAACACTGCATTTATTCTTGTTTAAGTCAGCCTTACCATTCGTGCTACAATAATTTACCCACCCACATTTGCAATAAATTGTAGCACATGATCGAGTCTTACCGAATTTAGCCGACAACAGCCGATGTTTGCCGATCTAAATATATCATGTCACACATGAGTGGCGAGCAGGGATGAGTGGACAAATGGGACGAGGACAAGGGGTGGCTTTTCAAAGGCTTCTAATACTTTTAAGGGAGTCTTAATTTATGTGCTGAGCTAACAATCTATTTGTTAAGAGTGAACTTTTGTTTGTGAAGGGATTGAGAAGGGACCTCTCTGACATTAAGCCATTTTTACAGGATGAATTCTCAATGAACCCCCAAAAAATGTATATGTAGTATGTAAACCGGAGAGCAGTCATGATAGCCCAGTGGTACTGGCACCGACTTACGAGTAGTAGGTCCTGGGTACGAACCCAAGCAGACGCTTTACTTTGTATAAATTATTCCATCACCACTGCTCTCAAAACGGTGAAGGAAAACTTCTTGCGGAAACCGGCATCTCCAACCACCAAAACCAAAACCAAAACTTCAAAAAATTGTGACATCTACCAAACCGCACTAGGCCTGCGTGGTAGAGTGGGCCCACTCCCTCTCGAAGAAAGACGGCCTATGTCCCAGCAGTGGGAACATTATAGGCTGATTATGTTTTAAATCTGACAAGATAAAGTTAAATTAACATAATGTACTATCAAACTCATCTACTTTAAACATAAGTTTCTAATCTTGATACGAAACCATATAAATTCTGTATCAAGAAACAAAACACCGGTACAGCTTCACCCCCAGATTAAGTACATACATAGCCGACAAGGAAAGTCGCTAATCTACTTGTTTACAGTATGGCTAGGGATTCGATGATTATATTCAAAGACAGTATTCTAATTCTGACGAACGGAAAGACCGAAAATGAACTCCAAACAGTTGCAAATATTCATAATTACTTCGTCCATAATCATAGGGGGTGAGACTGCCGATAGTAATTAATGTCGATGATATAAATAAATTAAACGAGGGGTGAAAGAAAGGGGGTCACTTATATAGGGTGAGGGAGTGAATGAACATGTGGTATTTCAATCTATTATTAATTAATAAATGAAAGCAAATTCATCGTTGAAATTTATTCGAGCAGATGAGATCATAATCATGGTAGATGCGATTATATTTTAAAAATAGATGTTGAACGTGAATCCAACTTTAAACCTGAAGTGAATCTTTTGCTGGATGTGAGAAGCGCCCACAAAGAACTACGCGCTATTGCAATATGGATGAATGAAATGATGTGAGCAATTTTACTCTCAGATCTCACGTTTACATTTAAATCAAGATATTTTTATGTATACTTCAGACGACTTTATTATTAGACTCTCTTATAATATATAAATCCGTTTGGTACATCTGACGGTTCACTCTCTTTCCAAAATAATTTCACTACGATTACTTCACAATTTCCTCATAACAATATCAATGACGTCATCGTCCTGAAATTCAGCAGTTATAATTACATCGTCTACTGTTTGTTTTAGCCCTGCAAGCTCAATGTTAGTTAAACACCCCTTGTTATCTCACACCGGTGTAGTCTAGATAGCTCCGGTCGAAACCGGTTCCAACCGGTATTGTTCCGTAACTTGATGTTTGTTCGTGATTGTATGTTATTGTGATAAGCCCTGTAGTTTGAATTACGTATGATAATTTGGATTTTGGTCCGTGTAGTTTGGAACTGTATGTTTTGTTAATGATATACGTATTTGGGACAACCCAGTTGGAAATTTTGTCGAAATATTGGGGATAATGTTTGGTATCAATGTGATTTTAGGTTTGTTTAAGCATAATAAGCCTATTATTTTCTTACTGCTGGGGCACAGGTCTCCTCTTTCTGTAAGATTGAGTGGTCCATAATCCACCACGCGGGCCCAATGCGGGTGTCACATGCATGCATGGCAGACAAAGTCGATCGCGTCAGACGCGATAACGCTATGCTTTGCTCACATAGTTCCAAAACAGCATTAATGCGGAAAAGTGTATTTTGCATGGCGCTTTTAATATTCAATAAACTTCCTAAGGGATGTAGGGAACTAAGTGCACACATATTAAAAAAGCGGCTAAAATTATATTTATGTAGTTGGGAAAGCATAGTACAGTACGAGGGCGGAGTCATAAGTCTGTTAAAATTAAACAAGGAGTCAATTTTATTTAATTATTATTATTTATTTTTCAACGTAGTTTCCTTGTAACTCAATGCATATCGAAAAGATAGAGAAACGCTGGATGTACCAGCGTTTCTCTATCTTTTCGATCCCTTCCATAAAGTACAACTTAGGTAACCCTTCGAAATAGGCATTGGTTTCGTGCATGATCTCTTTGTTGGAACCAAATCTTTTCCCACCAAGCCATTTTTTTAAATTCGGAAACAGAAAATAGTCGTAAGGGCACAGAAAATAGTCGCAAATCTGGCGAATACGATGGGTGAGAAAGCAACTCATAGCGCAACTCATGAAGTTTGGCCTTGGCAATCGCGCAGGTGTGCACTCGTTGTCTTTGTGGAAGAGGAATTTCTTCTTAGCCAAATGCGGTCGTTTTTCACGTAAGATTTTTGTCAAACTGGTCCAATAAATTGCCATAATATGCGCCATTAATCCTTTTACCCTTCTTTATGTAGTCAATATGGATTACCCCACGTGCATCTCAAAAAACTGTAGAAATCTCTTTATTGGCCGATAAAACTGCTTTGGCCTTCTTTCGAGCTGGCTCGCCGGTAGCAATCCACTGTTTCGATTGTTGCTTGGTTTCTGGTATGGTGGTGGATCCATGTTTCGTCTACTGTTATAAAACGACGCAAAAAATCGGTTTATCCCGTTGAAACAACGCCAAACCTGCCTCCGAAGTGGTCACACGCATGCGTTTTTGATCAACAGTCAGTAAACGGGGGGCACCCATCACACGGATCGCTTCTTCATATTTAATTGCGAACACGTTAGTCTGAGATGCCTACTATCTCGACTATTTCCCTCACTTTTACTCTTCGGTCGTTCAACACTATATCGTGGATTTTACCGATCATCTCTGGAGTAGTGAACTCAACTGGGCGCCCTGGCACAGCATTGCTTGTGCTTGTACGACCACACCGAAAATCGTTGAACCACTTATGAATCATTTTAATCGACGGAGCAGAGTCCCCATAATATTTATCAAGTTTTTGTTTCGTTTCCGTTACAGTTTTGTTGCGCAAAAAACAATGTTTAATCACGACACGAAATTCAATTTTCTCCATCTTTGCAAAAATGTTCAGTTGTTTTTCTTTAATTCTTGTAAAAAAGAACTAACCAGCAGTACTGGCTGAAAATTTTAATTTAGTCCTTCAAAAGAGTTGTGAACAAAAATTAAATCAAATCGAATCACATGTCTTCGAATTTTCGGGTCTAGGACATGTCGGTTTCCTCACGATGTTTTTCTTCACCGTTTTTGACAGCAATGGTGATGAAATTGTTATTAGAATAAGCACCGATTAGGAATATACCTCTTTCCGTAAGCATCGTCAAATATTACTAAGAAAAATAAAAAGGCGTTAGAGATCCTGGAAATAAACAGGGGAAGCACATAATGATAAGGACGCGGGAAAAATAATTTTCTGAACAAATATTCCAACAACTTCTTCCGCAAAACCCGAGGGATGTTGGCAATCTAGCCAAATAGAATGTAATGCACCAACGCAATTTTAAAGGCTCAACAATAATCCTGTTGAACAGGAAACACCATTTTGTTTCCCCAAATTAACCCTCGAAACATTTAACTCAATTTCAAACATCCAATTGTAAAAAAGAAGATTACCAACTCATTCCCTCAGAGAAAAACACTGTATAATAACGCATTTGCGCGCAAACAAAGCGCAAAAAAATGTTCAACATTTGTCTAAACACATTCATTCTCTTAAACAAATTAACTCGGAGAACGAAAAAAAGGTTTTTCTTCGGGAAAAAAATGTTCCAAGGTATACTAACGATGTTACTAAATGAACGAACGAATGAACAAATAGGCCGCAAATGAACGGCTAATGTTTGTTGACAGTGAATGATTTGCAATGTTACGGAGGGCTCAGAAGGAATTGACCGGATGACCGGGCGGTATTTCGATTTTCGAATTTGAATTGATTCCTATGGTTTCTTTGACTACTTTTCAGTTCACTTGTTTTGCAAAGACTTGTATTGGTTAATATCAATGGTTACAATAGCAGTAATTGTCTTTTATTTGTTGAAATTATTTTGTTTATATTATTAATGTGTTTTTATAAAAGATTTTTAATATCAAAACATGGAACCTTCTATTATCTATACTAATAATAAAGCTGAAGAGATTGTTTGTTTCAATGCGCTAATGTCTGGAAATACCCGTCGGATTTGAAAAAAACATTTTTGTATTTGGTAGCCCATTTTTTGCATTTGGTAGCCCAATTTTTGAGGAAGGCTATAGGCTATATAACATCACGCTATGACCCTTAGGAGCCGAGCAAAAAGAAAAACGTCTGAAAGAACGCGAAAACGAAGTGATAGCGCGGGCAGGTGATGGAATGCGACGGGGTGGATCGAAGGAACAAGTCGCGGGCAGAAGCTAGTCTCTTCTTAGCATGTCGATAGCAATCTAAATGGACTCTGCCCAGAATTCGGCTCCTTGTTTGGCGCCATCACCAGCGTCCATCAGAAGCTAGTAATAAATATAAAGTAAATTCCTTTATTCTTAAGAAATTATGTAAAGTGGAGCAACATTTTCAACTTACGCTGCAATTACTATGCCAAGCATCGTAGCACATGCTTGTACAGGCGACGCTTTAATGCTATAAATATTGTGCTATTTAGTGTCAAGTTACGTGCAAATGTTCCTAGCATAAAGCTGTCAGTGAACACAATTTCACACTTCACGCTTCTTGGTAAAACTATTAATGTCTAAAACTATGGTTTAGTTATAAATAAGTGATAGCCATTTCTAGTACAGACGCCAGCAGGTCAAGCTACCCGAAACTGTCAAATTTTCCCAATTAACCTTGAACCTTAATTGTTTAGGGATAAAGTTGAAAATCTATTAAAGCAATTTGACAGATTGTAGTAGGTTGATGTGCTGGCGTCTGTACGTTGTTGTTATTTATTATGATTACCTGTTTTTATCAGAATTTGTCGACGAGTTGATTCCACATCAGTAATGAAATAATGTAAACGAAACAAACAATAAAAAGGTTATTCCTCTCGTATAATCATTGGCCTAGCCTTTTCCCAACTATGTTAGGGTCAGCTGCCAGTCTAACCGGATGTAGCTGAATATAAGTACTTTACATAGAGTGACTGCCTATCTGACCTCCACAACCCAGTTACTGGGTAAAACAATAGTAATAGGTACCTAAATACCCCTTATTGGTAAGACTACCTAGTTGTCAAACTTTCAGGCTACTGACGACCCGTAACGACTATCAAAGATCTACGAATGACAGCCGGGACCAAAGGCTTAGCGTGCTTTCTGAGGCACGGAGGGGTCTTGGTATGTAAAGATGGTCACCCATCTACCGACAAACCACGGCAAACGTCGCTTAACTTGATCAATCGCCTTTCTCGCCTACTCTTTCACGCCAAAACTACTGTACGGATTTGGATGAAATTTGGCACACAGATAGTTTATAACCAGGATTAATACATAGGATACTTTTTATCCCGATATTCCCACGGGATCGAAACTTATGCGGGTGAAACATCGGGGCGCAGCTAGTTACCTATAAGTCCAGGTTTCTTCAGAAAATACATAATATACATTGAAAAGTCACATTAGTACTTGCCAGGATTAGAACCCATATTTGATTCAAATTCAGTTTTATTTTACCATAAAAGAACCTTTACAAGCTTTACTCCACAAAATCTAAAACAAACAAACGTAAAAAAAACAAACGAATATTTTTCCAAATTCAAATTCGGGAAGGTAAAGTTCGTTCGGGTCTCCAGCCAAGTCTAGTATTGTTAGAATACTACCCTCCAAAACTGTAGCACTTAGTTTTTACTGCAAGACTCGGGCTGCTAAACTTTAAAATTATACGGGTGAATTGAAATTTTTTCTCAAAAAACTTCAGTTGGCGATATGAAATTGTAGAATTTTATTTGTTGGTGGATATTGGAATGGTTATATGCAAACTGCCTGTTTATACGTATTTCGATAAAAGTATCGTCGGTAAGATTGTAACAGCTCGGTTTACAAGTTGGGTCTTTTTTAAAGTGTTTATGTTGGTATTTTCCTTTTTTTTCAAAATTTTCTTCATATTATTCACAACATGTTTAATTATTTGGTTTATCACATCAATATACTTCTCTTTACCGTATCCAGCGACAGCGACCGAGACTAATTTCCATTCCTTTCGTGAGCTCTCTGATGACTTGCAAAACCGATTTTGCTCTTGAATACCCGTCACACCGTGTACTGAAGAGCTGGTCAGCATCATTGTAAGTATAGGTATAGGAAGGCTTTGGATAGCTTTTGCGTAATTGGAGCTTCTTGTGTGTCTTCAAGATGATTTGTTTCAAAGCATTCAGTCGCTTTGTTAAGAGCTTTGTTAAGTGGTGGCCCAGTGGTAACGGCCGCGACTTACGAGCTCTAGGTCGTAGGTTCGAACCCAGACAGGCGCTTTACTTTGTGTAAATTATTTTATCACCACTGCTCTCAAAATGCTGAAGTAAAACATCGTGAGGAAACCGGCATGTCTTAGAACCAAAAATTCGAAGACATATTGTGACAGCCATCAACCCGCACTGGGCCCGCGTGGTGTATTACGGCCTCTCACTGAGAGGAGGCCTGTGTCTCAGCAGTGGGAACATTATAGGCAGATTATGTTTTCAGTTACTTTGTGTATTGAAATGCGCCACCTTTCTCTGTTCTGTTCTTCATTTCCATTTCAATAAAGATCTATTAAAATAAAGAGAAGAGTTATAAAATCATCAATATGTTTCGCACATGACAGTGTACCTACATGACTAGATTAATGGAAATCTAGTCATGTAGGTTTGTATGCGTGAAAACATGTAATTGGCTCTTTGTCATCTTTTCAACAGTTATCCTTCTTTTATAGCTGTTGCCTCTCCTGCACTTCATCATCCTATAGCAGTCCACTGCTGGTCATAGGCCTCTCCTATTGCACGCCATTAAACTCGATTTTCGGCAACTCTCATCCCGCTGCTACCAGCCATCCTGCGAAGATCTTCGCTCCATCTAGCCTGAAGGCGTCTCACCCAAATATATCCTGCACTCACATCACGCCAAGTTGCCGTGTTGTTTATCTCCTGCACTTAAATAAATAACATTACCAAAAAATCATCACAAAAGTCCTTGAAAAAGGGGATTAAATCGCGTTCCTAACACTTCTTTCACCGCAAACAAAACCGCCTTTCAACTTAAAAAATCTAATTTATGGTGCGAATATGACTTGTGAAATACGTGTAAAATTACGGGCAAACGCGTCCGACGTGCAATCTTTATAGCGTGTGGCACGAACGCCGTTGTCACGTTAAAAGCAAGTGACTCGTCGTATTACCAGCTGACGTTCGTTATTATAAATAATTCAATAGCGCCAACACTGTTGGAACTCGTAAAATTCTCGCTTCACTACTGTTAGGTTTTAGGTAATATTGAGCGGTAAATAAGTTAGTGGCTGCTTCTCCTCTAGGAGTGGAAGGGTTTTTGGCTACTTCGATAGTTAGTAGTCGGGGGTAGCTTACATGTAGAGTAGCATCATTATGCAACTGTAGTTTCATAATGTTCAATTAATTTATTGATGCTGGGCCCGCAACGCTCACGTGTCTCTGTGCTCTATTAGCATTATAAGTTAGAGTATTTTTATCTCACGAAACGCGTTTTACTTATGGTTACCTAGTGTACAAACACGCTGTGGAGCTGTCGGTACCGTTTGAAACAATGGCAAAGTGTGTGTGTGTGTGTGTGTGTATTATGTGCTAACGCTATAATTCTTCTTCACGCACACATTCAAAGCGTGTATATACACTTGGTGACCACAAGTAAAGCGCTTCGAGAGATAAAAATACTATAATAGGAACGGGAAGAATATTAAATTCGTAATATCCTCTACGACATCCGTCGATTTTGTTTATCGATAGTACAAATTGTTTTGTCTTGCATCGGCACCACCTACTTACACAAGAATAGTTTATATGCTGTGGTGAAAATATTTGCCATTCAGCAAAGTGGTAGTGGAGCTGATTGTAATCAAATGACCGCCCGTCACACTCAACCCGTCACACTCTTTAGTGTGACGGGCGGTCTTACGGCACGTTATAGAAAGGTGTGCTACATTATGGTCGTCGTATTTACATTTGGGTCGAGGTTTTGAAGTTTTGTATTGGACAATGATGACGCTATTTTTCGCGATTACAATGTCGGTCCCATGGAGAAAGTTGTTCAGTTTGATGGTCTAAACTACACCCTTAAATTTGACCAGACCTTTCTGATACATGCTGTATAAGTATTGCTCATCGTGAAAGTGATTCCATAGCACCCCATGATACCATCACCAAAGATAATGAGACAGACCTTCTGACAATTTTTCAAGCAATTGTAAAAGTATCTGAATTGAAAGAAACAAATGAACTCACTGCTTATTCAAAGCAGCATGAGGAAAGCAGATAGACAATTCCCGTATTTTTAAGAACGTCCGCATTCTAACCTCAGCCTCAATCTGTCAAAAATCCCTCTAATTTCTCTACATTTTTGACAAGTTTTTGACACTGTTTGTCACTGAGATGAGATTGCGACTAGATTTAAAAAGTTTTTAATTACAAAAATTGGCCTACTGGTTTAAGGGTTGTTTTGATATTAACGTCAAAACCATTTAAAATTGCTTACCTTTTAAACGAGTAAAATCTTTTACCTTCATTTTTTATCTAGTAAAGATAGTGTTTCCCAATATATAATAAAAAAGATACTGTATTATTTCGAAGTCATCGTCAAAGTTTATTTACTGAATACGTGTGAACAAAGCGCTGACGCTAACGAAATTGAAACCTTTCAGAGTTATGTTTTTGCCAGATCCTTTGAATAAACTGGTACAATATAAAGGAAATACTATTTACTGTTTATTTTCCTACACGAGTCTATTTCCACCCGGTAGGTGAGAAATCTTTGATATTATTGTTGTTATGGAAAGTGAAAAAATAATATTATATACACCGTGTTCCGGACGATATACATAAGCTTCGACCAGATATTCACACCATGAAAATAAGCATTTTTCATTATGGACACATTGATTAATTCTTACTTTTTATTTTTTGTTAGTTTTCATACAAACTAAATACCTTGACGTAAATTACCCGATATGCATGCCTCTCTATCTCTTTATCCGAGGCATTTGATAGATTTATCATTTTAATTGCATTAAGCGGCATGTTTTATCGTGGTTTGGGAAGTTTACACAAAAAAACGTTTTATTTTTACTGATTTTTAATTAACTACTCGTACTACGTCTGCTGGGTTTCGCTATCTAATTAAATTTGACGTTGCATACATACATTATTTCATATTATTTTATTCCTTTATTTCATTTAAATACTTATAAATTACATTTTTAAATATTATTATAAACAAAATGATAAAAAAAAAACATATAATATAAAAAATAAAAGTAGCCCACCAGTTTCGAGAACCAAGCTAGCGGCGGTCAGGGCTCCAGAGAGAGGAACCTCCTGACAATGCGAGCCGTGTCCAGAAGTACCGCTTTCTGAATCAAGTCCTTGATCCAGCTGCTTGATTCTTCATTCTTGATAATATCTTTCACACACCCTTAGCAACATTTATCACACTATTAAACACTATGAAAACAGCTAGTGTAGTAAATTCCTCTATATAATTAAAACGCGAATGTTACTACAGTAGAAAACAAAAAAATATGCCTAAGGGCTGATTTTTCAACGCCAGATAATTTTAACCGAGGAATAATATTGAATTTTTGACAGTTGTTCCATACAAAATCTGTCAGACGTCAATTTTATTCCACGAATAAAAATGATCTGTCGATTGAAAAATCAGCCCTTAGACACACATTTCTCTGCTAAGACAAAAAGGATAACGTAAACTAAGCCTGTTTCTTATCGCCCCGCATAGGTTGCAGCCCTGACTAAAGCAAACGATTTATTAGGGTGCTCGTAACGAAAGACCTACTCTACCTGATTTAGTAAAATACACTGAAGAAAATATTCACTGAGTCAGCATTGGAAAGATTCTTGTTTGAGAAATAAACTTCTGGGACTTAGGAACCTTTTTTCAGAGGATTCACTGTTAAGGACCTACTAAGTAGCAGTTGTCCAGTGGTAGGGTCAAAGCCAGGCAGGAGCTTTACTTTGTGTAAATTATTTTATCAACACGGCTCTCAAAATGGTGAAGGAAAACATTGTGAGGGAACCGGCATATCCCAGGACAAAAAATTCGAAGACATGTGATATCTACTAACCCACACTGGGCCCGCGTGGGTTATGACCCGCTCCCTCTCACAGAGAGGGAACCCCCAGTAGTGGGAACATAAACGGCTGATTATGCTTTATGCTAAGTGGATTTAAGATTATACTCTATCTAGGACTCATCTCTCGCAATTAATATTTGAACTTGTATATCTACCTAACACGGAAAGTTCCTTAAATATTTAGTACATCGTTTAAAACATCTCAAGGAATTTACTCAAAATTTCCTTAATTCCCATTTAAAGTGAGCGTTTAAGGATTCCAAACTGGTAATACCCATTTAATGTCTATAATAAAATTGGCCTCGGGCAAATTTCAAATTATTCCCTGCAAGTTATCTCACTCCTCGACGAGCGGTATCGCTGTGAACTCAGATTCCAAGTCCATCGACGTTCAAGATCTTACTTCGCGAACTCGAAACTGCAGGAATGTTGAGGATAACAAATTGTGAGGTAACTCCTCAAGCTCTTGTGCGCTGTTGTGCAGAACTATTTTAGAAGCTTGATCTTAAGCTGACCGTTCAGGCAGATTTTTTGCAAAGTTAACTACTAGATTGAAATATTTTAAAAATAATTATGAAAAAGAAAGAAAGAAAAATATTTTATTTGGGACATGCACAGGAAATACAAATAGCAATAAAAACGGAGCATTTAAAAACCAAGAAAGTACGTGTACGTGTACTAAGTATATAACACTAGCTTCTGCCTGTGACTTTGTCCGCGTGAAGTTTCGGCTCCCGAGCCACCGCGTCGCATCACATCGCCCGTCCGTGCTGTTACTTCATATTCGCTTAGCATTATTTCTTGCTTTTTGTTTGGCTTCTAAGGGTCATATCGTGATGTTAAATAGCCTATAACTTTTCTAAAGAATTGGGCTATCATTCGCAAAAGGGGTTTTTTGCGAATGATAGCCCAATTCTTTAGAATTCCGACTGGTAGTTTCAATACTCAATACTTAGAGAGAGAGATAGAGAGGGGGGAGGGGGCCAGAGATTAGCACGTTTAACTGAAAAACAAACAAACTCTTCAGCTTTATTATTAGTATAGATAGAGAGATGAAAATAGCAATTTAAGTTGAGATATAATGAAACATTGCAGTGCATATGTACCTAAAATGTTTCCTGGCACAAAGCTAGTTTTTTGCAAGCTAGCTGTTATTAAAGTTGTCAGGAATTTCGCGAATGAAATCATTTTGAGTCATCATTTTGATTTTCATTGAGCCTTTGGCCTCGTATAGTACTTTCTGTTTCATTTTTTATTTTTGTTACTTTTTTTATACAGGGTGGCCGGAACATTGACGTCCAAAAATAAAATTTAGGTCCCTCGTATCGTGGGGTATCCGAATCACCCCCATGTATGTTCTGCGACTTTTCATAGTTTTCGAGTTACGAATTTTTTTCTGATTTTTTGAGAATGATCGACCTGACCAATCTAAAAAATGGCTTTGTCGAGTTTTTTTTTTTTGCAACTGAATCTTCGTGAGTAGTACTTTTATGCATAAAATAATCAGCTTCGTAACTGTGATGAAAGTTATGAAAAAGTTGGTCTAAAGTGCAAATTTTTTTATGATTATGAAAGCTGAGAGTCTGGCGCATTCTTGAAGCCTACTTAGGAACCATGAAGTTTCCTGTTTAATTTTTTTATTTAAAGTTAAAATGCTAAGCCATAATTTACCGAACGTAATTTTTTCACTTTAGACCAACTTTTTCATAACTTTCATCACAGTTACGAAGCTGATTATTTTATGCATAAAAGTACTACTCACGAAGATTCAGTTGCAAAAAAAAAATCTCGACAAAGCCATTTTTTAGATTGATCAGGTCGATCATTCTCAAAAAATCAGAAAAAAATTCGTAACTCGAAAACTATGAAAAGTCGCAGAACATACATGGGGGTGATTCGGATACCCCACGATACGAGGGACCTAAATTTTATTTTTGGACGTCAATGTTCCGGCCACCCTGTATACTTACCTAACTTGATGTTTTATTTTTGACTGTGTTTAGTTTAGTTTGTGATCTGCATGTACGAGTCGCTATAAATATTCTTTCTTTCTTTCTCTTCTTTTATTTTTATGAGTATTCAGCGAAGCTTTTTAGTAGTATAATTTTCCCCAAATCGAGATGAGAATTCGTGGTAGAGCAGAGACAGAGCTACCAACTTCATAATTTCAACTTTGTTAAGACGCTACGAAGTTAATTTAACTAGTTTTTAATTATGCAATTTTTAGTTTTAAGCTCCTCAAAGCGGGAAATTTTAACGTTCTCTCGTTTTACGCTTTATTAACAAAATTAAGGTTTTGAGGTTATACAGGGATTATCTCTTACGTAACGATGACTTCTTCTATATAACTTTGAGGTACACTATGCCTTATTTTCTCGTTATTTTCATGAGCATAATCAGCCTTTAATGTCCCCACTGCTGGGACAGAGGCCACCTCTCTTCGAGAGGGAGTGGGTTATAATCAACCACGCGAGCCCAGTGCGGCTTGGTAGATGTCACATGTCTTCGAGGTTTTGGTTCTAGCGTTTGGTTTCCTCACTTTTCCGGCCTCCTCTATGTGAGAGCGAGGGTTTTTTTTATTATAAGCTATTAATTTTATAGCTGTACACAGATTATCGTAATTTAAATCGAAAACTTTATTAAAAGCAATTCATATTTTAATAACTGTGCAATGTGCAGTCATAAACCTGGTTCCTAGATTTAGTGTTATTATAAAGCTAAAAGCTGCAATAAAAGTAAACTATACCTAACTATTCAGGGAATTTAAGTATAATATACATTAAGTAGTAAATATGGCTCAATATATTATTCTAACGAACACCACTGTTGGCTGGATATAGCCTCGGGCTTTTACCAAATTAAAATATTAATAACATATTATATTATCCACGCGAGCTTTATATTATGTACGGCTATTGGCCTATTTATGGAAATAGGTAGCGGCTTCATAGGATTACTTGGTATTGTAATGAGTTTGCTACTGAAAATAATGTGAGAGCATTAATATTAGTTTATGTTCAGTATATATCGATGATGTAATAACTTATCCAAAAACTTTCCGCCCCATCGGCCATCTGGTCTGCGAGCAATGTGCCCCCCTGCCCACTGCCACGAGGCGAAAGTTTTGGAGTGAAGACGTAGCGTTAGAAAGCCTCCCACAATGTGGACCGATGACCTTGTGAAGGCTGCAGGAATCCGCTAGATGCGGGAAGCACAGTACCTAAAAAAATGAAAAAAAAAAAACGAAATGAAACGGAGAACGAAAAAGGAACAGTGGACGTCTTTCGGATGAAATGATGAATGTTGATGTAATAACTTTCATTAGCTAGTTAAATTGCATTTTAATTAAATCAACATGGGAAAACGCACATACACTAGCTTTTGTCCGCGGTTTCGCCCGCGTGGATATTAGTAAAATATCCCACGGGGACGTAATACCGTAGTAGGTAGTACGTCTCGTAGGTTATAAGTAACCTATGCGTTAATCCAGACTGTGAACTATGTAGGTACTAGCTGCATCCCGCTGTTTCACCCGCATAAGTTTCGATCCCGTGGGAATATCGGAATAAAAAGTATCCTATGTGTTAATCCCGGTTGTAAACCATCTGTGTGCCAAATTTCATCCAAATCCGTTCAGTAGTTTTTGCGTGAAAGAGTAACAAACATCCATCCATCCATCCATACAAACTTTCACATTTATAATATTAGTAGGATAAGTAGGACATCCATCCATCCATCCATCCATACAAACTTTCACGTTTATAATATTAGTAGGATCTGCGTGCCAAATTTCATCTAAATCCTTTCAGCCGTTGTTGCGCCAATCCGGAACATATATCCAGACATTCAAATAGGCATTCAATGTACAGTTTTGACTTCGTTACTATTTTATCATAATATGGATAGATGTTATTACTTATAAACTATATCATAGTCTATAAAATAAGTCGTGTCCCCAACCAGAACTATATTTTACGATTTAATTTCTGCATTGCAGCGGAGGTTTGTGCTCGTAATATAAATATAGGAACAATATAAGGAGTTACGTTACAGCTCTATAGCGATCAGGTAGTTGTGCCGGTGTGGCACTCGACTCTCCCGAGGCGGTCCTCTAGCAAACAATACCGTCTACACACTACTGGCGCGAAATTGCAGGCAAGTGCTTCGGTCTAAGCGAGGAGAGAGTATTTTTCCTTATTATTACATTCTTATAAAGGTAAATGTAGTTTTTAATGACAATGTGCTGTGGAAAAACATGGTTTCTTTAGAGGTTTTTTTTCTGAGCTTTTAGATTATTAAGGTCAAATTAAATTAGCTAGCGAAACTCTGCAGACGTGATGGGTGCAGATATTTAAACATGACAAAACAAAAAAAAAAAAAAAATAATTTGATGATTTTTTTTTTTTTGGGGTTTCGACCGCAGTTAGTGTAGTCACTTGAAATATCAGTTTAAAAAATTAGCTTATTTTTTGTTAACTCTACAAACTCAAACTCAGACCATTTATACAAATAAACCATTCAAAGGCACTTTTGAATTGTCAAAATTAAATAGTCAGAAAGTTGAAGCTAGTTGCCCATTCCAAAACGTAGATCTCTACGGACATGGGGGGGGGGGGGGGGGTATCAATATATTAACACGATAAAACAAAACAAAAAACAGTTCTTCTCAACTACTTCAAGTAACCAGCGGTCGTTGACCCCAATTTTTTTTTTTGTCAAATCTATTTTATTTTTATTTTGTCGTGTTTTCCATCACGTCTGCGGAGTTTTGCCAGCTAATTTAATTTGGCCCTGTATAATCATTACATACAAGATGTCGTTTTGCATCCTCGTCAAATTCAAGGAGGTAACTATGCTACTGAACACGAATCAATAATAAAATAAACAGTTTTTTTTTCTAATTTTCGGAAATCGGCATGTGTGGGACACGCATTTTAAAACGCGGCCTGTGTGAGACCGCATTGTAACTGCCCTTTTACACACACATAAAAACGCGGCCGCTTATACGATACCACAACGCGATTCTGTTCTTTGAAAGTAGTGTATTCTGAAGTACTGTCAAACTTAAATAACTAAAAAAACATGTATGTATTCATTATTTACCAGGGATCGTAATTTTATTTGATTATTTACGTCTTTCATAACAGCCTCCTGAAATTTGACGAGGATGCAAAACAACAGCTTGTATAAATTGTCATTGTAATTGTACCAAATTGAAGTATTTTTCTATTCCAATTTGGTAATGCCAGTATTAAACTAATAAACGGAATGCCCAATAAAATAATAATTTTATTCTCGTTTAATTATATTACATAATAGTTGTCAGAAATAATTACGCTCTTAACCAATATCAACTGATGTAGTTTTAATGAGGCCAGGTAAATAAATTACCAATCACGAAATATTTGCCAAAACAATCCGCTAAAATTAATAAGGGTAATTGTTCGATAATTAGGATTTATTAATGAAGTAAACAAAGCCACATGAATCATTATGAATTCTGTTAACCGCCACAATATATTTGAAGTGAAGAGCATCATCATCATCTGCCTAGCCTTTTCCCAACTATGTTGGGGTCGGCTTCCAGTCTAACCAGATGCAGCTGAGTACCAGTATTTTACATGGAGTGACGACCTATCTGACCTCCACAACCCAGTTACTGGGTAACACGAAACCCCTTGGTAAGACTGGTTGTCAGACTTTCGGGCTTCTGACCACCCGTAACGACTGTCAAAAATCCACGAATGACAGCCGTGACCAACGGTTTAACGTGCTTTCCGAGGCATGGAGAGGTCTTGGTATGTAAAGATGGTCACCCATCCACAGACCAACCGCGGCAAGCGTAGCTTAACCTGATCGATCAACCCGTGCAGCTGTTATTACTAAGCCACAAGCCCTTCTTGAAAAGAAGAGCATAAATTATGATAATAACGTAAAAGTCAAAGTTACTGTAATTACTTTAGATTTAGTTATGAAGTCCTCTTCTTTTCCGTGACGCTGGCACGACTGTATTTTAGATGTTGTTGGCAAAAAACTTTGCCACTTCCACGGCGTTGTCGGTGAATGCATGTTTTGGGATACAGAGGGCAGGATAGGAGTTGGAGCATGGTTTGCGACATAGCTCCACAATCACACCCCACTGCCGTTCCGTTAAGGTAGCCCCATTTTACCAGGTTGGACTTACATCTTCCCAATTGTGTCCGGAGACGGTTATGAAGTTATTATAAAAGTTTGACAAGGAACATATAGTCATATAATTACTTATTCTAATTTGAGGCTCTATTAAGTCCACGGTCAATAATAATTACTGGGTACGAAGACATACTCTGAATAATTTATCTAATGGAAAACGACAGAAATAACTCTACCAGCATTTCTAGGAAAGATATAATGGTTGACTAAAAAATCAACAATTACATAATAGCTAATAGAGGAGACCTCTGAGTTTGTGTCGGCATTTCTTCTCAGGGATCGGTCAGCTAGGAAATTCCGGTGCCATCTACATAATTTTAAAATATTGGCAACAAAATATTGACGTGTAAAAAGATCAACTTATTGAAATAAACATTTCATTTGATAATAATTTTAGCATTCCATATCTTCGCCGGTTGGTGAAGACCCCAAATAAATTGGGATTAGACAAGAATTTCTGTGTTATCCAATTATTTTTGGGGTGGGGGGGGGGGGGATAATTGAGCGAATCTCAAGAGAGAGAGGGAGTAGGTTACCCAAGTACGCAGGAGATATTAGTTTACTCTATGTTCCTTTACTCTCATAGTCGAGGGGGCAGCAATCAGACACGGTCAGGGAGAGATCAGGCGCAGGACCAACGGTTTTACGTGCTATCCGAGGGAAGGGCGCTTCACACCACCAACTTCCAAATTCCAGTGTGCAACTGAGAAATTCCTCATGGAAAAACCCAATAACACTTTGCCCAACACGGGAATCGCACCCAGGACCCGAGAATCTACTGTTATAATCGTCCACATTCATACCTAAAACTTTCCATAAACAGATTCCGGAGTCCGGACCCAAGGTGGCCGAAGCAAGGAAAACCTGTTCAGATTCATATTCGACTCCGCCTTGGAGTGTAAATGTGGTGCTGTTCCACAAACGATGGAACACTTAATATCATGTGCTGCGTGTCCTGTAAGCTGCACGTTACAGGAACCGATGGACGCTGGTGATGGTGGCCAAACAAGTAGCCGAATTCTGGGCCGAGTCCATTTATATTGCTATCGACATGCTAAGGAGATGATTTGAAACCAACAATAAAATCGCTCTCTCTTCTTACGTGCATCCTGCTTTCGTAAGATCGCTAGATTGTTCGATGAGAATGTACATAAAATTATGTAGCTACCTACCCACCCCCCCCCCCCCTTCTTCCTAGCGGATAAGGTGGGATTAAGTTTCAACTGTTTATTTTTCTTTCTACTTTAATATCGTGAACTCCTCGCCCGATATCATAATCTTTTAACGCAAGCACCCAAGAAAACAATAACGGGGGTTTGAATTTTTCATATTTCTTCCTTCTTAAGTTTTATCTAGGAATAGAGTTTTATATCGTTGGGAATGTTTATTGTGGTGAGGTTTGTGAGAATTGTGGAGATAGAAACGGTCACGTTCAAGTAATGTTGTGCTACGTTTACGTTGTCGAGCAGACATATGAAGCAGTCAAAACTCAAAACTCAAAAATGCTGAAAACGAAGTCAGGGCATTCAAATAATTATTAAGTACTAGCTGCACCCCGCGGTGTCACCCACATAAGTTTCGATCCTGTGGGAATATCGGGATAAAAAGTATTCTATATGTTAATCCTGGTTATAAACCATCTATGTGCCAAATTTCATCCAAATCCGATTAGTAGGCTTTGCATGAAAGAGTTACAAACATCCATCCATCCATACAAACTTTCGCATTTATAATATTAGTAACATAAGATAAGATAAGATTTATTTGGAATGCCTTCTTTCTGACATATCTAAAGAATGCTGATTTGATCTCAACAGTGTTTTTCTGATGACCGAGAGACATTTTCATCAGCATTCTCTGTCCAAGGAAACTTTAAACTAATTATAATGAGCGTTAGGATACTATAAGCGTAACCTAACGTAGCGTAGCGTACCTAGCGTAGCGTTACTAATTTAATTTTTAGTTATTAATGGTCTTTGGTAAGACCATTGTCAATCTACTATTACTAACTTCTGACCGTTTCTGACTTAACTTGAATTGCTTTATATTCTGTAAATTCTTATAGTTAATGCTTTCTCTCGAAAACTTTAACAAGACAACTATTTACAAATATCAATCTTTGTTTAATTAAGCCTCTTGGCTGCCAATAAATGGATTCGTCCATTTACGAAGATAATTGTTAATTAACATTTCTTTTATATAACTTCGATTAATCAGTCTTTGAACATTTTTGTTTCAGAAGCTTTTATTTCTTTTGAAGTGTTTTTTGTTGGGCACTTGTGTCTTTTTAATTAGCGTACCTAATTAAAAAGACGCAAATGCCCGAATCGAACAATAATTTAGAAAATAATTACTTAAAATATTTTATTAATTAGTTCTAATACTTTAAAAGGTTTTGTTTTGAGAATATTGGACACATTAATTGTATCAATAACGTACACTGTTAAAGTAGTTGTAACACTTTTAAAAAAATAGTTAAAAAATACTAGTTAAAGAAAAAAAAAACTATTGGAGTTTAAATTTTTGGAACTTTTAAGTCATTCAATCGTTCATTTTCCCTCCATTTTATATACCTACTTGTACATAATATTATTATTATCTGAAGATTTTTTTATTTTAAATTATGTCAATATATAGCTGAAATAAATGAAACGTTCAATCGTTGATACACTATAACTCGAAACTCATTCGATTAGATATTATTATAGAGTATTCAATGCTCCCAGATTAGGCTTCCCGCTCAATGAAATACTAATTTCCACGTATGCATGTATATTTCCCGTGAATGGTCATTTAAATATCGTTCATTATGATTGGACCGTCTAACAATAGTAACAATTAATTTCTAGTAGTACTTAGATATTACGGCTTAGATATTCTCGGTATTTAAACGTAATATAAATATTTACGTTGTATACTTACAGTCAGCAAACTTGATTGTTGATCAGAGGGACAATTCTCGTAATTTTAAGAACGTTCACAGTCTGATCTCAGTCTCAATCTGTCGAAAATACCTCTAATTTCCCTTCATTTTTGACAAGTTCTTGACATTTGTTTGTCGCTGAGATGAGAATGCAACTAGATTTTGAACGTTTTTAATTACGGGACAATTCCCGTAATTAAAGCAAAGAAGAAGCTAGAGAAGAGCTGGAGAAGCTAGTGAGTCACTCTGTAGGCCAATGCCTCACTAGCTATTTCATTCGACTGACAAAGATTCAAAGTTTTGATTTGAATTTACGGACACTTCAAATTGGTAGTCTATTTGCTTCATTTCCTCGTAAAATAAGTTCTCCGACTCAATAAGGTCATGATAGAGTTAAAAGAGACGAACAATGAAAATGAAACAAGTCAATGTGTAAAATTTTGAAAGGCCAATTCCCGTAATTAAAAACGTTCATAATCTGATCGCAATCTCATCTCGGCGACAATCAATTTCAAAAACTCGCCAAAAATGTAGGGAAACTACAAGTGTTTTTGACAGATTTGAAACTGAGAACGGTCTTAAAATCACGAGAATTGCCCTTCTGTTTAATATTTACTAACAGTTGTGGATTTTCTGGAAAAATAAAGATTATTATCCTACTAATATTATAAACGTGAAAGTTTATATGGATGGATGAATGGATGGATGGATGGATAATAGAAAAACACCGTTGAGATCAAATCAGCATTCTTTAGATATGTCAGAAAGAAGGCATTCCAAATAAATCTTATCTTATTTTATCTTACTAATATTTTAAATGCAAAAGTTTGTATGGATGGATGGGTGGTTGTTTTTTACTCTTTCATGCAAAAACTACTGATCGGGTTTGGATGAAATTTGGCACACAGATGGTTTATAACCAGGATTAACACATAGGATACTTTTTATCCCGATATTCCTACGGGATCGAAACTTATGCGGGTGAAACCGCGGGTTGCAGCTAGTACTTAATAATTATTTGAATGCCCTGACTTCGTTTTCAGCATTCATCATTTCAAAATAATAATAAAAAAATTATACTTTGTTCTCTTATCCTACTTAGTACTAACTACTGGTCAAGAAAATCTGTCGCATTTGGATCCTTAATAAAGACACTTTAAAACAGTCGAGCCTGCTATCATCTTCCTTTAACAAAGTAGGATTGTTACGAATTTCATAGACCAATAGAGGAAATTAAATAATCAAAGTAACGCTTCTATCCTGTCGGATATTACTTAATACCGCTACACTGCTTTACAGCGATAGCCGCTTTATTGCAGTGTCTCATGGTATGGTAGGATTTTTATTTCTACTTAAAGCAGCTTTAAGCGCTTTAATAAAAATGTTATTGAACACTGGCTGGTTGTTTGCATAGACTGTAACGATTTGGTAACTTTCATATTTTGCAATATTTAGGATAATTTAATCGAAATGGGCTGGCCAGAACCGATGACGGTTAGAGTAGACGTGTTCGTGGGTGAAGACCGCGAATCGGTAAACGAAAGGTAGGACGCCCTCAGGCTAGGTGGAGCGACGATCTTCGTAGAGTGGCTGGTTGCAGCTGGATGAGAGTTGCTGAGAATCGAGCTAACTGACATGCAATTGGAGAGGTTTATGTCCAGCAGTGGACTTCTGTAGGCTGACGATGATGAAAGAAAATGTTGAATTAGAATTTCAAAACGTAACATGAAATTTATTTTATTACTGCGTGTGCAATTCTCAATATTTAGGTGAAATTTTCTCACTATCCATGTTATATTGATTGCTAAGTAATACTTTATAAAGAATAAAATTGATATTTTATTTTGTTTGGCAACCAGTCATTCAAAAAGAAGCATTATAGCCAAAATTATAATGTAAGTACGGTCCTTAGGCACATGGATTTGTTCATGATAACTAAATCTCTGCTTACCTCTTAAAGAAAAATAAGCATGAAGTTAATACAGAAAATGCGCTTGCGAAAACAAGCGCCCAATTGTCGATAGCGGAAATGAGATGATCCCAAATGACAGCGCGCCGTCGGATATCACTCATTGCCGAGCCGTTCCGTTTCGTGTGAACGGGACTAACTGGAACTGCATTCGGGATTAGGTTAGTCTCGGCAGATTCACATCTGCCGAAATTATGTGATTGAAAGTTCCTGTTTACGCCTGCAGTGCTTTTTAAAAATTACCTATGATAGTTCAGAAAATTACGGGAGAGGGGCTTGTGACTAAGTAATAACAGCCGCACGGGACGAACGATTAGGTTAAGCTACGCTTGTCGCGGTTGGTCCGTGAGTGGGTGACCATCTTTACACCAATCCCCATAAAAAAAAAGAGGAGTACGACAAGGCGACCCCCTATCGCCACGAATCTTCATAGCAGTACCGTGTACATAACAACAACGAATTCCTGAAAACACAATCATGTAAATAAGGAAGCTCACAGTTAAGGAAACAGGTGATATCAACCGAATTCATCTCCAATCCCTTATCAGTCATTCAGATTGGATATTTGTCTTTGATATCCATCTCCATCGACAAATATTGCATGTAACACGTATATCGAAACGTATCCAATCATTGATCCAGATGGCTCAGTTATGTCGTCACCTATTCCCGTGACGTCACAATATAGACAGGTACAGAAAGCCATGACCGTTGTAATCTAAACTTAAAGCTATTCACGTTATCAATCAAGTACATCGCCACCATACAGTAACTTTATTGAAATAATCAAGTAATTTGAGTTCCGAAGCGACACCGTTTATAGCAAAAAAAGTGATCATATTACCACTAAATACAGGTCGGTAAAGAAGGCTGGCTCTATACAAAGAGCTCAAACAGGCACACACAAACGTTTAGTACGCGTAAAAATTTATGACAGCTCTGAAGTGCGCTACTTGCTGCGCAGTACCCCACCCCTCACCCCCGCTGACCCATGAATTTGTTACTGCGCAGCGACTCGCCTCGTGTTCAGAGCCGCCATAAAGTTTGAATCAGGCTGTACGTACGGCGATCTTGAACTATTTCAAGCGAATGCCAGTTGCAAGAAGTTTGCACTCGCTGTACGTAATGCCGGGGTTCACGGCCACGGTGGATGTGACTTACAACGCGACTTGCTTCAAAAGACACACGCGTGTCACTCATTTTCTTCGCATGGCACGTAGCGGCGACTCGTGGCATGCTCTAAACAACTTATTTTATTTGTTTATTTGTTTTCTTCGCAGACGTTGTCGCAGGACGCGTGTCGCTTGAGCGTTTAGCTCGTGGCCAAGAGGCAAAGCGTGTCTATGTTTGCGTGAATTTTCGCTCATTGTGCGGAGTGGAGGCGGTCTTCTGTTCTTATCTATGTTGTGGTGCCATTGTGTGAATGTGTGTATTGGCACTAACACTGATTGCTATCGTCTGTGTCGTCCTGCGTATTGTTTCGGCAATTTGATGACATTGTTACTATTCAAATTGTTTGTGGGATCCGAATCATTACGAATTCATTAAGTTAAAGGAAGACGGTCAGTGATCTTTGTTCTAGTAGTTACAAGTGCAACTGCAGAGAGTGGGATCCTGGATTCAGTCTTCAGATTGGACAAAGTGTTATCGGGTTTCCCCATAATTTTATTAGCAGCAGCGTGCAGAGTCTGGAATCGTGTCAGGTTGATGGCAAAAGCGTCGCTCTCTATAACACGCAACGTGAGAGCCATACACCTCTGTCTAACCTTTAAGGGAGTATACTGGAGTGATGCTAAAACCGTATTATCATCTTTGATTCCCGCTATTACTGCCCCACCTCTCTATTCTACCATCTGAACTGGAAACATTCCACATTAGAAGTTAGAACGCATGGTTTAAAATCACTCACTAAATATTAAATCGACCAATCACTGATCTCCCGTCCTCATCGCTACTGATTGCCGTGCCGTCATGTGTGAATACACTCGTGTCATAGATTACTATGAATATATTCTATGATTGCCATCGCGTATTGTGTAGGTAATGTCACAAAATAGATACGTACAGAGGATCTGCACCCTAATTACGTAACACACTATCAGTCATAACCCAAATCATTTTGAAGGATATTGTTTTTCCATTGCTTCATGTGTTCGAAAAATGTGTTTGCGCAACAACGTAAATAACGCAATGAATGTTGTGACGCAATTACCCCACAGTTCTATTCAAAGGGCGAAAACGCACTCACACTTAGACATGCGCATAAATACGACTGTCAAATGTTTGAGATTACTGTCCGTACACGTTGATGTGTGCATGTGCTTGTGATTTCCTTCGCATGAGTACCATCGCTCCAAAAGTCGCGTCGCGGTGACTCGTGGCATACTTTAAACCACTTCTTTCATTTATTTTCTCTGTAGTCACTGTCATAAGACGAGTGTCGCTTGAGCGTGTAGGTCGTGGCTAAGAGGTAAAGCGTGTCTATGTGTGCGTACATTTTCGCTCTTTGTGAGGAGCCAACCTTCTGTACTAATCTATTTCGTGGCAATATGATGACTTTGTTACTATTCAGGTTGACTGCCGCCTCGGAATCCAAATGACCTGATTTTGTCAATGAAGTGATTGTATGGTGGCATTTGATTGATAACGACAATGACTCAAAGTTAAGGTATTCAATTCTGACGATATGATTGTGTGTGATAACCCCGTCGCTGTTATTTTCCTCTATTTTTATGGTTTCGTACACAAACGGTACCAACGGAACCCTATTAGGTACTAAGGCTCCGCTGTCCATCCATCCGTCTGCCACAGGGCTGTATCTTTTGAACCGTTATAGGTAGATACTTGAATTTGTCGCGGTATCTACGTCACGCAAAAATCCTGCATCGCGCAAACAAATTTTACCGCGCGACTAGCATATATTCAACATCCCGACTTCAATAAGTAGTGGCCCACCAGACACGACACCCGTCTGGACGGATGATCCTCCCTTTTATTGAGGATGAGTGAACCTTACACCCTGTTCCTCATACCTCTATAAATTGAATAACTAACATAACTGTCTACTCCTACATTTTCAATAGTAAATTCATCCAACACGAATAAACAATACAGTATAAACCATCTTTCTGCAGCAACTCACATCTGTGTTACCCGCTTTTGAACTTCGCAGAAGTAAATTTAGCTCAAGAGAGCTCCGCAAACATTCCATATTGAACTACGCTTCCTGGAGCTAGTTTTTAGATCAATCATTGTTACTAGAAGTTCCGTCCGACTGAATTTCCATATTGCAGAAATGTGTAGCGGGTGAAGATCTTCAAAATTGGATTCCAGGGAACTTATTTCCACTGGAACTGTTTCACTTTATTGGCGTGTGTAAGCGGTATAAGTAGTAATTAAATAATGTAATTTAAAGTTGTGTATTTTGTTAACTACTTTGCAAACATTTTTAAAAGAGTAACGGTGGACCAGATGTTTTTGACAGTTAAAACCACGTCATTTTATCATAGAGAATACGTCAATGTGTATGAATAAAAAAATAAAAAAAAAACAGTTGGTAACGGTGGAGTTTCTTGCCAATACGACACTATCTTTTGGAAGGGGCGACTAGAATTAATTATATTTTTTTGTAAATTTTGTCTTTCAAAAGTGCCTTTTATGTGCCTATTTGAAATCAATTATTTGACTTTGAAACCTACAATTGTATAGAATCAAGTTCTTCTAACAGATATTAGTTGTGCTGCTGAGGAGCAAGCTCCTCACGGTACGTCACTTCTTTTTCCTAGCAAAAGCACTAGGAGGTGGTGAAGGGCGAGAGTTTTGGAGTCTTATGTAATATTGACGTTCGAAAACGTCGATTCTCATCCTAATTTGAAGAAATTGACTTTTGATGTTGATTCTCTGATATTAGTATTACTATTCACACATAGTCAGCTGTTAATGTTCCCACTGCTGAGAGGGAGTGGGCCATAATCCACCATACGGGCCCAGTGCGAGTTGGTAGTTGTCACATATGTCTTCGAATTTTTGGTTTTAGGATATGCCGGTTTCCTCACGATGCTTTGAAATTCCTTCACCCTTTTTCGAAAGTCAGAGCCATTACTACTGGGTCACCACTGCTCTCCCCATTACTATCCGTTACAAGTAATTCCGTAATATAGTCTAGGCGAAAGATATAACAATAATATATCAGTAATATCGTATCTCAGAATCAATTTACGACTACATGTCCATTATTCCCATTTGTTCGACACAAAAATACTGGCGGGGAAATATAGGCATCTCTGTTTATGACGTGCCCATTGCTCACAATAAGAGAACCACATAAATTAGGCTCGAATAAACAGTACACTTATTCCGAACGAGCCTCCCGCGACTTATTACCCTAGTCCTGAGAACCCGAGCGAAAATCACCGTTAGCCATACAACATAGGGGTCAAAATTCTATGAAAAGGCCAGAGAGTAATCCCAATTGACTAA
Organism: Apamea monoglypha; assembly: GCA_911387795.2. Lineage (NCBI taxonomy): Eukaryota > Metazoa > Arthropoda > Insecta > Lepidoptera > Noctuidae > Apamea > Apamea monoglypha. The sequence goes on from OU426922.1 coordinate 3,344,699, forward strand.
TCTGGAAACACTCGGTCCGCCTTTCGCAGATGTCGATTAATCTTGGTATCGGAATTATTCGGGCTGTTGACTGGTTGCTATGACAACGGGCTGGGTCCCGGGTCGGGTTCCCGGGTTCCCGAACATGAAGGGATTGATTGAAAAAGATGGACATGCAAATACGCTTGCAATATAAATAGCTGTTTAAATAACTTCGGTACTCCGAATCGTATGTTTACTTTGTATGATGGGTTTTTAATTTTAAACAACGTTTTAGTAGTGTAACCTGAATATTATTTATTTATTTAAACTTTATAAACGGAGACTTAATTTATTACTTAATGTTAAACCAAAATATCGACTTCTTATAACGTCATCATCTGCCTAACGTTTTCCCGGATGCAGCTGAATACCAGTATTTTACATGGAGCGACTGCCTGTCTCACCTCCACAACCCAGTTACTGGGTAATGCGATACCCCTTGGTAAGACTGGTTGTCAGACTTTCTTATAACGTATATACGTAAAATGATTAGGATTCAAAAAGCTTTTTGGTTTCTCGTTCTATTATCCGCAAGACATGAAGTTTCTCTTAAGGAAGCATAAAAAATGAATATTTACCAAAACATTGTCCTTATTACTGAAATCTTTAGCATTCGATTCGATGTAGCTTTAGTAAAATACAAACAAAAATTCAAATACTCATGCAGACACCATTTTCAGATATCTTTGAACGACTTTCTACTGTCCCACGAGCGGCTATATACAATTTGAACTTCCCTCTTCGTCCCCGGTCAGAAGGCTCTGCCGATCCGAAAACGATACATCACTACCCACATGCAAATTCCATAAAATAACCCTAACAAAAACCATGTCCCTGCGGATATCCGGATATCCGCATAAATCCGCCAATAAAACATCGGGTTGCCGGTTGTTTATACCGGCCGGTTGCCGAGTTATGACCGTGCTGGTTGCTAAGTAACGACCACCAGGCCAAAACGAATAATATTTTATTTGGTAACCGTAATGCACTCAAGAAAATTGAGTCCGCAGTCCGTCTGAAATAGGGTATGCCTGAGCGTTTTATTTATTTGTGAAAATTTTTCTCTAGAGGTGCTACGGTCGCTGTTGTGATATTACCCTGAATTTGTGATATTACCCTGAATTGGTGATATTACCCTGAATTTGTGATACGAGTATTACCTACCCTTGAATTTTCACTTGTACAAAGTGACTTGGTTATTTATGAAGAGTCTTACTTACCTTGACTTCGCGCTATTTTTCTCGGACGTGGGATAATACTTCAGGGCTACGGTCTACTTCCATTTGAGCCAGTCTACTTTTAGGCTACCGCATCGATTCTACACTCGTGACCAAATTCTTAAATAAATTCACGGTATGGAAAGAATAATTTTACTGGCCGAACAGTATACAGAATTGATCGAGACATAAAATTTTTTGTTTGTTTTGCAAACCAATGAAGTTACATTCTGAAAACGGCCGAGTTCATGTTGCAGTAAAAACCCATTGTCGAAAACATTTTAAAATCACATCCATATTATGTCCATACGAGCATTCTGGTTTGTGGAGGTCAGATAGGCAGTCGCTCCATGTAAAATACTGGTAGGTATTCAGTTGCATCCGGTGAGACTGGAAGCCGACCCCAACATAGTTGGGAACAAGCTATGCAGATGATGATGATATGAGCATTTTACTAATATGTCCCCATGTTTAAAAATGTGCAGTATTTTTCATATTATAAATGAAGTCCCTTATCGTGTCTGCCTATGTCACCGTATTGTTTTGCTACGCAACGGATTTTGATGTGGTGTTTACCATACTTAAAGGAATGAATTCCGAAAACTTCGTGTATAATACAAACAACATTAAACTTACAAATAAAGCCGTAAAATCCGTGCGAAGAAGGGGCGGGTCGCTAGTGTGTCAATAAAATGGCAGACTTTTTCGGTTCTACTCTTCTATTTTCAAAACCTCATTCTCGTTGACATTCAGCTCACCAATCAAAAGGTTCCAATTTGGAATGCAATATTCAAAAACGGCAGTCACACAAAACAATTGACTATCCCATTCGGCCCCACTCCCGCGGCTCGTTAATGACAGTTCATTATCTACTAAACGGTTTTATGTCCGGAGGGGATACATCCATCCGTGGTACGTGGATGTGAATGTTAGAATTAGAGGATGGGATTGAATTAGGATTTTAAAATGACTTTATGAATGGATGAATAATAGGTTGATTTGTTAAGCTGTGGTTATTATTTTAGAATATTTAATGACGGGTGGTAAACATGGCCAGAGATCGCACAAGATAGAGAGATTTGGAAGGAGAAAGAGGAAGTCGATGCCCAGTAGTAGAACAAGTTGTAGGCTAGCAAAAAAAAAAAAACAATGGTTGATAATGGTGGCCCTACTGTACGAAACGCTAAATTGTTAATTTTCAGGTCATCACTATCTTCAACAGTACATGATTCATTTCAAACATCGAAACACACATTATATAAAAACCACGTTTTTATTACTGCACGAACTATTGAATATCTATGCCACATAAATGTTGCGTTACACTTCTGTTTACAAAGTATCTAACTACCTTTTTCTACAAATAACCTTTCCCGACCTCCAACTACTGTTACTAAATCGTTTGTCCGACCTTACCGTCGTCCGTCGTCTCCAAACTACTGTGTAATTGTTTCATACAATGTCAACTATATTCATTTCAGTAATAGCGTGGTTACATTCGCTAGGTTCATTGTTATTTTCTTCATCGTGTACTTCTATGAGAATGTTTGGAGCTTAGTTATTGTTATTAACTTCTATAAGAGCATTTTTAGGTCTTTAGTATGAACTGTTACTGTTCCTATGAAAACTACATTGTGTAGGTAAGTCTTTTTCGTGTTTGCTGGGTAGGTTAGGTTGTGTTGCCTTAGATTATGGAGAGATTCTGTTTGTGTAGTCGGATTTTTCGAAAAAATCATTTTGCATTTAATAGCCTAGAAGAAGAGGAAGGCTATAGGCTATTTAACATCACGCTGGGACCTTTAGGAGCCGGGCAAAAATAACAAAAAAGTCAGAAAGAACGCTGAGAGAAAACGAAGTAATAGCGCGGACAGGCGATGCGATGCGGCGGAGTGGGGGAATAAGAAATTTCACGCGGACGAAGTCGCGGGCAGATGCTAGTCACAAAACAACGCTTAGTGAAAACGAAGTCATAGTGCAGGTAGGCGATGCGATGCGACGGGGTGGGTCGGGGAACAGGAAATTTCACGCGGACGAAGTCGCGGGCAGATGCTAGTCACAAAACAAAATTATGACTAACTTTACAATTGTATAGGAACGAATGCTTTCTCATTTCCTCCAGGTGTGATATACTTGTAGATTACAAATAAAACATGAATCACTTTAGCAGAGCTTATGCATAGTCAGCCTAAATGTTCCCACTGCTGGGACACAGGCCTCCTCTCTGTAAGAGTGAGAATCACTTTGCTAATATTGAATGTAATAATCACCTCTAGTCGTCTTCACATATAATTATATAATTAATGTGTGCAAAATATTGGAAAACATTTTAAAAGAGTAACGGTGGAGTTTCTTATCCATTCTTCTCTATACGAAAAACTACTTTTTGGAAGCGGCGACTAGAATCAATGTTATTTTAATGTATTTTTTGACGTTCAATAGTGCCTTTTATGTGCCTATTTGAAATAAATGATTTAAATTTGACTTTGAATTAATTTGTTAGCCGTGTGTACACGTACACACGGCTACACATCAAGCTATGCATTTCCAGTTTTAGCTGACCTCGCATTGTATAGGTTTTTCGTACAATCAGAAGGCAGCTTATACTGGTTTTGTATAGCTTGATGTGTAGCCGTGCGTACACAACAGTAATCATCGACCTCACAACTCATCGGTCCAGCCGATAATGCGCTCTTGCAGCAATTTCTGTCAAAGGCCATTCTGACGACCGGAAGTCAGTAGTTAAATATTCATTATAAATATGTAATATTAAAAACGGTATGTTAACAGGAAGTCAATGCAATGCCCATTAGTATAATTCGTATTCGGAAGAGCACGTTAACATGTAATCGTTCAAACAAAAGCAAACTTTGCAATATTGGTCCTTAATAATTCTCATTTCTATTTATTTTCTTTCACTGAAACTTTGTTTGCTTCAGATGTACGTCCTTTATCTAAGGACCTTACAATCAATAGCTCTTTCTACGTCACGGTTAATTTACGGTTTCTTTAATAATATAGGTAATAATTAACTAGGTAATAGTTAACTAGAGTTCAAAACTGGATGGTTACCGAGCTGTGTCGGTTCTGCCATTTTTTAGAAATTTGCTGACTCCAAAAACAATTAATTATGAGAAAAGCTTACTTTCGCTCCAAACATTTAATTGATCCTTTTCTGAAAGTTGAAAAATTAATGATGATTTAAAAAATAAAATACTTGTAAAACTTACGTAATCTCAGAAATAAAAGGTCTTTAATAGCAAAATTTTTATTTTTTGACCAGCCAGTTTTGACCCCTATTTCACTGGACTAAATTTGTTGCTGATGACCTCTAGTATAACCCCTTTCAAGGAATACATCGAGTTTCCCTGTCACCCTGTGTAGGTAATTGAAAATTGTTGGTTTCAAATATTGTCTTATTTGTACCTCTTCTTGATCATTCTTCTTGATTGTTCCTTGGATCCGTGTCACGACACTGTGCTAATTTTCTTTAGTTTTCTTGGCCTAATGCACCTCTGCACCTACACCTCTGCCTGAGTCTTCGGGGATTACAGGCGTGATGTTATGTTCAATTTCAATTTATTCATGTAAATGCAGTTACGTGGATTTCCAAAAAAGCCTGACTTTCCTCCGCTCTTGGAAAGTAATTGTTATAATAAAATATGCAGATGGAAAACTAAATCAAAGCCAAAGTCAAAGCATTTATATAAAAGGCAATTTTGAACGTCAAAAATTACAATAAATCATAATAAATTTCTGCCATACCTTAACCAAACACTCTGGTGCATTTATTGGGAGTTGGCATTTAGTAGAAAATATTAACGCGTCAAATTAAATATTAAACTTAAACAAGAACTTTGTGATAAAATTTTAAGTTCGTTATTGTAACTACGAAAATACTCATACATTGGACTCAATAAAGGATCTCAAAACTGTTAATGATTGAATTAAGTGCTTAACACTGGATGTAAACTATCGCCCGCGGCAAGTATCGGGAATTAATACAGTTCGGCAATATTGCCTTTAATTTTATCTATAATTTTGGTAATTACTCGAATCTGAATAATTGGAGCGTTATTTCAATATGTATGCAAAGCTCACTTTGATAATGAGCAGCTCGAAAAGGTTTATTAAATACACAACCTCAACCTCATTTCTTATCGTATAAAAATCATAATAAAATCATTATTTTTCTGACAATGATTTCCAGAAACCTTAATTACTATCAAATGGGCCTGAACACGAAGGGAAAATTGCCAAAATCACGAAACATCTAAGGTTACGTACGCACTGACAGGTGGCTTGCTTACTGCCTAGAGCCTTACTGCCTAGAGACTTAACATCCTCCTATACACGCTAGGCGCCAAGCGCGCAGTGCGGCCGGTGATGAAAATTCTAGTGCGTTCGTTTCACTTCACTATCAAGATGACTCACTAGACTGGCGTTAAGCAAGCCACCTGTCAGTGCGTACGTAGCTTAAAACTCGATTTTGTGATCGTAGTTATGCGCCTACCCCATCACCAATTAGAACCTATTCAAAATCCACTCTAAAATCAACCTTACATGCCAGTGGCACTAAGATTAATTTGCATATGAAATTAATTCATGACTCGATGTAGCGTTACAAAGATGGTGCCTCCGCAGTAATATAAAAGATTTAGTTGCCATAATATTCATACTCGGGGAAGCTCCATTAACCCCTGCTTTATAAGGGTTGCTTCTTAAAAGGGAAATCTTGCGCTTCTCGTAAACTTGTGCAATAACTTTGGAACGGATATTCATGATTATTTAATGGTAATATACGTCAGAAGTTTTGGTGCGTGCTTAACCGTATATATACAATATGTGAGCCGAGTTCTTAGTAAATAAAATTTACGATTCAACAAAGCCGTAGCTATAGATATAGTGGAATAATTGATTTCAGAAGCTAAAGAAAATAAGAATAAGATAAGATATATTTATTTGTCAAAAACATGTGTAGGTTTTCAATCAGTTCGAGCGATTACAAAAAAAAAGTTTCAGCATGTTTTGCCTAGAGCGACGTACAGATTTAATAATAATATAATTCAAAGTACAAAAATCATAAAGTTACGTTAAATTAATAAAAATGTCATGTTCAAAATGTCTATTCAAATAGTCGGCAACATTATAGTAGCATTTATTATTAAAAGTTTCTTCATGCTTTTATTAAAACTAATAATATTCAAATCTTTATATGCCTTTGCCCCAAAATTATACAAAAAGGTAGTTTTTGTATAATTTTGGGGCCATGCAGAATATACTCATAAGCATGAGAGCTGTTTTAGCACTTGGTGTTTCCGGCTATCACGTTGACTTCGTTCGGAACCATCTGAAGACATCGGAAACAGTTGGGGATTCTTTTTAACAAATAATACCGTTTCTAATATATACAAGGAAGGAAGTGAGAGAATTTGATCTTCAATAAAATATGGTTTGCAACTGTCTGTAATTTTAAGACCAAACATAGCCCTTATGTATCGAAGAAATTAAAAATCCTTATGAAGAAATTAAAAATCACGATGACAGGGATAATGATGATAAATTAGAAAAAGCGGCTAATCCTAAATTGCTAACCAAAGCTTTAGATTCAGGTCCAAAAGCAACAATTAAAACAATAGACCTTTTAAAAACTGAAACAATAACACACAAAGCGGTGACCCTAGCAGCGAACGACCAAAATTGCTTTAATAAAACACGAAAATATATTTCCTTTTTCAAGGCGGACGATATTAACGTCAGATACTTCGCAATGTTGAGTAAAGTTGAGTTTTTGCGAACGTTTGCAACAAACTGAGCGTCATTTGCTTTTTCTGTTTGCTGAGCAACGTAATATATCGTTTCGCTAGCAACTGTTGGATACCGGATAGTACAGTTGGAAAAGCTATTTGGTATGTTGGATTACGCTAGAATATTGTACGCCATATGCATAGCTATGTTACGCTATCCTTTCTATACATAGAGCTGAAGAGTTTGTTTCTTTGTTTTTTTTTTTTGAACGCGCTAATCTCTAAAATTACTAGTCGGATTTGAAAAATTATGTTTGCATTTAATAGCCCAATTCTTGAGGAACGCTATATGCTAGTGAACATCATGCTAGGACCTTAAGAAGACGAGCAAAAAGAAATAAAATTAGAAAAAACCCTAAGGGAAAACGAAGTCATAGCGCGGGCATGCGATGCGATGCGTCGGGGAGGGTCGGGGAACAAGAAATTCCACGCAGACGAAGTCACTTGCAGAAGCTACATCATCATGCAATAATTTTACAAACTAACATTCCACTGTGACAAACAATAAATGAATTTGTATAGGGGTTTGTTTGTGTACTTGCAACACTACTTTTAAAAAATGTTGTGAGAGTACTGAGTAGTCAATTCTTTACATTACTCTCTTAAGCAGTCCATAAGTATGAAAGTGGAACGTCGAATATTTTTGCTTGTATACTAAGTAACTTGTTAAACTGTATCTACTACGGACTGCATAGTAGAGCCGGTAGGAAAGCTGGTCCAGTTTTTATTAATTCTGTATGCTTAGTTCAGCTCGTTTGTTGGTTTGGATGTTAAAGAAGAAATGCAGATGTTATTAATTCACCATACTGCATAAATATTTAGTTGGAGAATACTGCAGTGTATTTCTATAAAATGTATATTTATATATCAACGTTATTCTTCTTTGCTGTGACAATTGTATACCTAAAGCATTTACTTATTGTTGGGTGTAATTGCCTTTCTAAGACGTGATAAGTTTTTTTCTGTCTCAGCATTGTCTTTTTGAACTAAATGAAATGCTTCTCTATTAATAAAAACAAAAACTAATTCTTCTTCTTCTGTAGTATTCACTGCATCAGGCCTTTGTATCATAATCATCTGCCTAGCCTTTTCCCAGGGGATCGGCCTCCAGTTTAACCGGATGCAGCTAAATACCAGTATTTTACATGGAGCGACTTCCCATCTGACCTCCACAACCCAGTTACTGGGTACTACGATACCCCTTGGTAAGTCATCAGCCCTTTGGATAATATGGGAAATATAATCCTTCAAGCTTTTGCTTGCATATGTGTTATGTAATGTGTGCCATTATGGGTAAATAACTTATTTTCTAATATATTACACATATAAATAAAAAATAAATGCTGTTCGTAGTTAAGTGCATCACTTGAGAATGATTTGACCGACTTGGCTAGCTTGGAATCTGAATTAGCTTGTAATGTAAGGAAAAATTTGGAAAAGTTTCCCGGAAAATGTTTAAATACGAAAAAACAAAAAGGGTTTTTTTATGGATTGACAACAAGGCGTCTCAAAATCAAAATCAAAATATTTTATTTCACACAAACCTACATGGGCACTTATGAAACCTCAGAAGCTAGGTGCTCGGTTCCAATCGGTCGTTTCCTATGGAGAGGAGACGGCAAGAAACTCCACGGTTAAAAATAATTGACTTTTACAATGTTTTCAAATTACAGTAGGTATGGAAGGACAGCGTAGCCCTGTCAACAAGTACAAGGTACAGACGCCAGCAGGTCAAGCTACCCGAAACTGTCAAATTTTCCCAATCAACCTTGAACTTCATTGCTTTAGCGATAAAGTTGAAAATCTATTAAAGAAATTTGACAGATTGTAGTAACTTGATGTGCTGGAGTCCGTACTTGATAAAATAACTAATGGTCTACGGATCTAAACTCTACAAGGCCTACAAAATCCTCACATTTACAAAATATAAAATAATATATCAATCTATAACCGTGATCCATCGCCACTCGTTCGATGTTCCACCGCGCACAGGATGGATGGAAAGCAGCACATGAAATGATTTTTTGCTCCGTTGGTGTAATTGCCGTTTGGCGTTCCAGTGTGAGGATAAATAAATAAATAAATAAAAGGATAAATAAAAAAAATAAGAGTCTATCAAATCAGCTAGTTTCAAATAATCATCAAGCTCTTTAAACAAGTTTATCTATACGCTACTACTCGGCTTGGTTGGCTTCAAGAAAAAGCAAAAGAATTTTCAACCGAATTGAATTCTTCGCTATTTTCAATTAACATCTGTGTGTCTCTAGAGAGGTTTCTTTCGTTACGAAGGCTTTGTGTCGAGTTGAATACAGTGCTTCCTCTTTGTCTCCGCAGTTTTGTAGAACGAGAGGAGTTTCCTTTTTGTATTGTGTCTCTATTTTAAATAACTCCGCGGTTGTTCCCCAAGGACCTCTTTTGGTCCTTTTGAGCAGCGTCATACAATGTTTGAAAAAAGGTAAAATTGTATGTTAATTATTTAGATTTTTTAATAATCTGGAAAGCATACTTATAATGTATGATAATGACGAAGAAAACTTGCTTGTGGCTAAGTAATAACAGCCGCACGGGTCGATCGATCAGGTTAAGCAACGCTTGCCGCGGTTGGTCCGTGGATGGGTGACCACCTTTATATACCACCGTTGGTTCCGGCTGTCATTCGTGGATCTATGACAGTCGTTACGGGTCGTCAGAAACCCGAAAGTCAGACAACTAGTCTTACCAAGTGGTATCGTATTACCCAGTACCTGGGTTGTGAAGGTCAGATAGGCAGTCGCTCCATGTAAAATACTGGTACTCAACTGCATCCGGTTAGACTGGAAGCTGACCCCAACATATTTGGGAAAAGGCTAGGCAAATGAATGACGAAGAAAACTTATAAATACTCGTACCTAGTAATTTCTAAGCACCTTTATAGTTTTATTTATTTGTAACATAAAATCACGCCTAGTTTACACGAAGGGATGGGCAGGGTAGATAGTTATATTTAAGTCCCATGTAATAGGGGATAGTTTATTGCCATCAACCGGGCACGAATCTGGACTCCGGGGTTTATTTATATTCGAGATGAAAGCTTCAGATTTTATACTAGTCTCTATACTGGTTCTGAAAGCATCAGATACACGCAATAACGTCATTTTATCTTTTTAGCAGTATGTATGACTGACATTAATTAGGCTGACCCCAGAGAGACCCTAAGGTCTTCGATATCGGAAAGAGTATTATGGAACTCAAATGGAGTTGAGCAGGACACCTGGCAAGGCGCAATGATGACAGCCGGAGTAGGGCTGTGACAGAGTTGGCGACGATACGGTTGGCGCAGTGGCTGAGCGATCGACTGCTGCGCTGCGTGTCGCGGGTTCAATTCCCGCACGGAACAAATATTTGTATTGCCTACAGGTAGTTGTTCCGGGTCTGGCTGTTTGTGTATGTGAGTTTAAATGTTTGTAAACGCACCCACGATACAGGAGTAATTCCCAGTGTGGGGCAACGTTATAAAAACAAAGAAAGAAAGAAATAAAAGTGGCGCCCAAGAACAGGAAAACGAGATGTCAGTCGTCCGGTGGCGAGTCGGGCAGACGAACTGGTGTCAAAGCGGGCAAAACCTGGATGAGGCTGGCACAGGAGCGTGGGATTGGCACAAGAAAAGAGAGACAGGCCCAGCAGTGGATGAAGTCAGGCGGTAGATGATTATGAGAGAGACTCTTGTTTTTCTAGAAAATATTATAAACAACAACGATAACGGTAGTACAGACGCCAGCTGGTCAAGATACCCGAAATTGTCAAATTTTCCCAATCAACCTTGAACCTAAATGCTTTTGCGATAAAGTTGAAAATCTATTCAAGAAATTTGACAGATTGTAGTAGCTTCATTTGCCAGTATTTTTAAGACACTGAAATATCATCATTTGCATCAACGACAGTCCCATTTTATGTCCAGGAAAATCACTGTCCATTCTAAGGTTGCCTGGTAGAGATGGCAGTAATGCGATAAAGCCGCTCATTTTATATTTTGTAGTGTTTAATCTATTTTTTATGCTACGTATTTTTGTGGTGTACAATAAAGTATATACAGCGTGGCACTTTAATGGCGACATTAATTAAACACACGTATACGGTTTCGCGTCTTAGTTGTATGAATATATTTTAATTCAATTAAACATTAATATTTATTTATTTATTAACAATTTTCTAAAATAGCATCTTAGAGCAACCTGACTTAAAGAACTGTAGCGTAGGGGTCATTGGCCGGGGTCACGGATCATAGCATCGCATCAATGTAATTAAAACAAATAACGTGCAAAGAGAAGGCAAATTGAAAGAAAGAGAGAGAGCCCTATGGCGGCGAGCGGCGCAGGTGGAAATTTTCAAGTTAGGTTTTTTTTTATGTTGTTATAACTTTTATGATTACCGACCACTAGCCCTACCCGTGTGTTAAATTAATGTCGCCATTGTGGCGGCACGTTGTATAAATAAATAAATAAATCATCGTCATCATCCACTGCCAGACTCCACCCTCTTCTGGGCGTAGGCCTATCTTTTCTTGTTCCAATCCCCATATTCTGAAATATATATACGTAACAAATTGTAGCATAAATAGTTTCAAGCGAAATAAAAAAAGAAAGAAGAGTCAACTTGTTGATTCATCAAGGACATAATTTATCGTTACTCGAAGCCATATTACAATTTCCAATTAAAATCCCGTGTATCCTTTGAGAGTTTCTTTCGTCGCTGGAGCTTTGAGTCGCAATGATTGCATGCTGTAGGTAGGTTTGTCTCTACGTGAGTTGATAAATAAATACATTTCTCAGAAACGTACGGCTTTCAACGTTACTAATAAAATGCAAAGAGAATAAGCAAATAACCAATGACTGGGTTCTTTCGTCGCTCGACTTTCAGAATATTGTTTAATTAGGGCCGATTCACACCAGAACGGCAGAAGCCGGCAGCAACGTCAGAGTGCACCATATGATGTTCGTGAAAGTGATTTCCAAATGTCTCTGCTTACCCTGGCTGGCTCTCTGGCCTCTGCTTACCCTGCCTTCGCTGAGAGACAAGAAATAACAGCCAGCCATTCACCTATAAGAACTAAAACTCACAAGAAATTGTCTCAAAAACAGCTTCAAAGAAACAGACTATACTACAGACTCCTTTTAATCCAAAATAAAGGCAACATTATGTGATTTCAAATGAAATCCAAGATTCACAAGTTTCGTTCTAAGTGAAAATCTTTTCAGATAATATCTAGCTTTATGAGGGACTGGCAAAGATAAAGTGGAAAATATATTAAAGCACTTTCTAGATGGATTAAGTTTTTGTACTCCTAAGTTAGTAGCAAAATGGATTTCTTTTTATAGTAATAAGTAATGTAATGGGTTTGACATTGTGAGGTTCGTTCATAAAGAATAGATAAATGTAGGTACTAATTCGATAAGTACCCACATACTTCTTGTGAATTTTACTTGTATTGTTGGTGCAAGCTGAAGAGCTTTCCAATAGACTGAAAAATAACAATAGATAACATAACAAAATTACGTCTGTTTTTGCCAAAGGGGTAGACCGTTTAGACGTGGGTTCCTTTGGCGCGCGCGCAGAGGTGAATAGTGCACCAACTTTTTGGGCGAGCCTTTTGCCATCAAGCTCTTGGTTCAATCAATCAACTCGGCCTATCGCAGTCTACTGCTGGACAGCAACATGAAGCTAGCTTCATATTTTCTGACTGACGGACTGACTCCTTGACAATTAAAAAATGCATGTAAATGGTTTAATTGAAAAAAAATGCTTTGAGTTTGCGTACATTTTCCTTCGCCTTTCCGAAAATGTTTTACTCTCGTAGTTACTAAAGACAAATTCCTAATGGAAAAACCCATCACCACTTTACCCAACCTGGATACCAAACCCAGGACATTACACACAGTAGTCGCGCTTGCGACCACTAGACCAACGAGCAATCACGTAGAGGACGTTACCCTTACCATTCTGCTGTAGCGTGTTGTCTTGCACGAATACCCACATCCGGAAAAACTAACTGTAGGCTTTACAAACATTTGTTCGATGGCGGAATCCAAATTGAGAATTCAACTCGAAGCTCGCCAGTAAAGTGCTTCTACCACTTTTTGCCCAGGGTGCATCAAACGTAAATTGTGTGGTAGTGGCGATAGATACTCGTATGTCGCCTGACCACTCGTGGAGCCTAATTAATAAGAATAGTACCTGTGTATTTACCTTCAAGAAGCATTGCTGTATCCCGGTTTGGGTAGGTAAAAGGTAAGGATAATTACATGCAAAAGATGCCTCACTGCGATGCCAGGCTTCGAGGTAAACCCCCAAGCAGCCCGTGATCGCGAGAGTATCGCAGTGAAGTATTCTTCGACATGTGCGTGCGTGTCTATTTGCATGCATTTGTTTTACATGGAGGTGGAACTAAACCGCGACCGCGAGGTATCGCAGCGACGCATCTTCCGTATGTAATTACCCTAAGGGTATGGGTGCCTGTGTTAACAGGCCCATGATACATGATATACTCGTTTTGCAGATTTCAATAGGAGGCAGTGCATCAACCGCTGACCACATTGTCAGCGTGTTCGAAAACCAATATTTTTTTATAATTAAGTACCAAAACCATTTATACATGATGAATTCTCCTCTTCGAACACATAACAAGGAGAGGATACAGTAAAAATAAAAAGCATACAGTTGGAGTTAACTTGGCAGTCAGAATAAGTTGTTAGCTGGAAACTCCGCGAGTCCACGACACGCCACAGAGCGTTCAATCTTGTCGGGAACCGCGAAAATGTTAACAAGGTTTTACAGTTGCTTGCTTCTCTTGTTTTTGAAGGAACGACGTGCAATGATCGAATAATGGCTGATTTTTCCAACGCCAGATAATTTTATCCGAGGAATACTTTTGAACTTTTGACAGTTCTTCCATACAAAATCTGTCAGACGTCAATTTTATTCTACGAATAAAACATATATCTGTCGATTGAAAAATCAGCCCTAAGTTAAATAATACCAAGTGAGGTATTTAGTTTCATCAATCGTCATCTAATCAATCATCATTTAATTTTGGGCAAATTATTTTATCATCACCGCACACACATACATAATCAGCCTATAATATCTCCACTGCTGGGACACAGGCCTCGTCTCTTTAGGAGGGAGTGGGCCATAATCCACCACGCGGGCCCAGTGCGGGTTGGCGGATGTCACAATGCCTTCGAATTTTTGGTTCTAGAACGAGACTAGAGTTTCCACCACCGCCGATGAAATTATTTACACAAAGTAAAGTGCCTGCTTGGGTTCGAACCTACGACCTACAACTCGTAAGTCGTGGCCGTTACCACTGAGCCTAGTGGGCCACCACTGCTGTCAATATCGATAATTATGAGATATCGACTTCAATAACTAAGTAGAAATATGTTGATTTTAATCGTTTGTATTCAATTTAGCTTACTTACCCACCCTAATTGCGTAGCACACTTTCAATCACAATCTGTATAACTTTGAAGGAAATTGCTAGTCCATTGCTACATTTGTTCGAAAAACTTGTCTACTCAACAAAGTAAATAACGCAATGAATGTTGTTGAACTGTCAAAATGAAAGCCAGTAATTACCCCGCTGGTTTATTTTCAATGTCCCTGACAGTGTTTTCGTATAAAGTAGAATAAAGTAGCTACAATATCTTAATACCTTCTGACGTCCCAAATTTGGATGCCAACACGCACGTACAAATTCAATTACCAACTCCCTAAAGCATTTACTGAAGATTAAACTCCATCGCAATTTTCTTAATTCAATTCTAGTTCAAAATAAATGCAACATAATACACTCCCATTTATTTTCCACCTAAGCAAATTAAAATAACGAAGAAACTTCTCCAAGTGAACGGCTAAGCAATCCTTTTCGTTCGCACTCAAGTAACAAATGCCGCATCCAGACAAAATAGGGGTAATCAACTTTATGACATCCATGTATCTTCGAACTGCACAAATTGCGTTCTTACAACGTATAAAAGTTGTTCTCAGCAATCAGCTGATTAAAGTCAACGTTCCAACCAAAAATACACTCTAATGTCGAGAAAATAAAGTCTAGGTTACATTGGGGAGTTGGAACCCACATATGTGGAGACGGCTTTAGTGTCTACCATGAATTTAGTAGTAAAGGAAATTAGATAAACTGGCTATTTCGTTAGTCTTAATATAGTTACGAGTATTGAAGTTGAGTACAGCAATATTTCTAAATAGATCGGCGCTTGGAGAGTTTTGTTCTTACTTACTAACTTATCCGTAACTTGGTTAGAGAATTGGAAGTAAGTTGAATGTCACAGGAGCTTGGATTAGTTCGAACTAAGTTTATGTATGTTGTACTTGTAATTGAATTAGTTTTTTTACTTTGGCGAATGGACAGTTCTGGATAGCCTTTCGCAAGGTACATTACAGTTTACAACCCTTACGAAGTAAGTAAGAAAACAATTATGAACGGGTAGTATTTATGTGTTTTTAAATGGTTGACGTCATCACGTTAACGCCGGCTGCCGCTGAAAACCAGCGCTGGGGCTCTGTCTCGTATAGAGTCTTAGCATTATGCTGAGCGATGTCCGTTTTGCGTGAATGTGACGCATGCTTACCCCCAACTTGTTACTTTTTTTTTGTGTGTTTATGTTCTTTTTTATGCGTCATGTTTGCCGCAAATAAACGTATTTTCTTTCTTTCTTTCAAATGTTATACACAGCTTGAGTTTTTCACAGGATTTGATTTTAGAAACCAATAACTTCATAGGTACAACATTGTAATAAAGTACCTAAACTATTGATGATTAAATAGATCTTTCAAATAAATGAAAATAGACAATTCGTTTGCCTCATTTGCTGGAGTGCCCTAAGTGCCCGTTCACCTTCAACTTGGATGACTTAATGAACGCCACTGACGCTGTAACCAACTTGGCCACCTACTGGGCTCAAACAATATAAAATATCGAAGAAAAGTACCATCGAAACGAAAAGAAGAAGAAATTCAAATACAATTATTATAACAAAATACTGACTGGCTTTCGATGTTAAATCCTATCCTATCCTACTAATATTATAAATGTGAAAGTTTGTATGGATGGATGGATGGATGGATGTTTGTTACTCTTTCACGCAAAAACTACTTAACGGATTTGGATGAAATTTGGCACACAGATGGTTTATGACCAGGATTAACACATAAGATACTTTTTATCCCGACGTTCCCACGGGATCGAAACTTATGCGGGTGAAACAGCGGGGCGCAGCTAGTACTAATATAATCGCTCTTAGCGATAAGACCGCCCATTGTGTCACCCTCTATATTTATGTCTGGAATATATCTGGTGTACATAATAAAGAGTATTATATTCTATTCTACCTACACTTTCAGCACAAATAAACTTTATCGTTAATTATATTATACCTACATTGATTTCCATTATGGTAACGAATAAAAGGACAAAAACATGCTTGAATCATTCATGTAACTTTTATTCCCGATTCCAACAAAAATAATAAACAAAATGGCTCTTTGTGTAAAGATCTTTTATTCTTCAAATGTTATTAATAATTGACATGTAAATGTTAGACCTGTAGGTATCTCCATTTTCCTTTTTTCCTTGTACAAGTAAATGTCACATTAATATTCTTTTGTCGAAGTTTAAAAGCTAAAAGAACTTTTATCTTAGAGCATGACATAGAAACGTACAGGTGTATGTAATGGGTCGGCCCGCAATTTTATTGTCCTGACAGTAAAATTGCAGGCCGATCCATTTCTGCAATTCATGCAATTCATTTCTTTGCTCAGATTTTTGAGTCATAACATTCATTTACTGTAAAAAATAGAGCTGACTTAGAATTGTGTCTACTTTTTTTATTAAAAGGAGTCATCATCATCATCTGCCTAGCCTTTTCCCAACTATGTTGGGGTCGGCTTCCAGTCTAACCGTATGCAGCTGAATACCAGTATTAAAAGGAGTATATTTAGAATTAAAATAATATGCAAGTAAATAACAATTGAGTCCGCAACGTGACTTCAAAATATGCGATGCCGAATAATGCAGCGCCAAAAGTTTGCAATAACGAATAATCTAATGGCGAAATCACGAGGCAACGATTATTACATCGAAAACGTTTAATAACGAATCACAGTGTAAAGAAAATCATAATAATACTGTTGCGCGCCACAATTAATGCCTGGTACATGGTGACATTAGTTACCACTAGCGCCATCTAGTATCGAGCAGCAGAACTAACACAGTCAAGATCCTTCTAGAAATTTCGATGCTAGAACTTTCTAGAACTATCGATTTCTGAACGGTTAAATATAATAGACCTCCAGATGGAATTTCGGCTATGGCAACCAATCTCAGCGGAGACTAGCCATCTATGCGGGAGATTACAGTGCACGCGTGTGTGCGCGCGCAGACACAGGTGCACTCACTCTTCCTCACTCTCATAATCCAATGGAACGGCACTTCACTATTCGTTCTTTTGTATATTCACGAAAGTTAATCGGCACAACAACTTACAATATTCGTAATCCCACATTATCTGTTCTGTGCGTAATCCTAACTAATATTATAAATGCGAAAGCAAGTTTATTTGTTACCTTTTTAAGCCTTAATCCACTGAATCGATTATCATCAGATTGTGCATATACGTTATCAGGGGTATAGAAAAGGACATAGGATATCTTTCATCCAGAAAAAAAATACTATTCCCGAGGAAAAGAACAATAGCTTTCGATGGTCACAATTGCATTAGGACGCTAGATGGTTCTACGTGTCTTTCGAATCATGAATGAAATATGACCCGAGTTTCTGAGCAGTATTCTAACAAAAAGTACTAGGCTTGCATGAATTCACGATGGTATTCCAATCATTAGTATTATGCTTTTAATAGGGTTTGGATGAAATTTGGCATACAGATAGTTTATCATAACCAGAAGGCCAATTCTCGTAATTTAAAACGTTCAAAATCTAGTCGCAGTCTCATCTCGATGACTAACAAATGTCAAAAACTTGTCAAAATGTAGGGAAATTAGAGGTATATTTGACAGATTGAGACTGACAGATTTTTGACAGATTCTTAAAATTACGAGAATTGTCCCTTTGGATTAACACATAGGATACTTTTTATAACGGTAATAAGTTTTCGTGGGATAATTACTGACCACGACGCGGGCGAAACCGCGGGCAAAAGCTAGTCACACAATAAAACGTACTCAAACGTCCACAAAACTAGGCCGTGTATTCGCCGTCCGTCCCAACGAATGTGTAAAGTGACACCGGGACGGTAGACGGTAGTGAGAAGTTCTCCTTACTACCTGTTTAACTTTTGAATTCTCCGCAAGAATACTTAAATGTTGAACCAAGTATAACCGGGTGTCTTCAAGGTACTTCAGACTTTGTACTTTGATGGAAGTGTCTTCTGTTGAGACTATAGTTGCGATTGTTTTTTCCACGTCTTATTTTCTTAATTCCTTTATTAAAACTCGAAGCTCTCAAGACTTTATTCATGTCAATCAATCTATCAGAGCAGTGGTAGCCGAGAGCAATGGTGGTCCAATGGTATCGGCCGCGACTTACGAGTTGTAGGTCGTGGGTTCGTACCCAAGCAGCCACTTTACTTTGTGTAAATGATTTCATCACCACTGCTCTAAAAACGGTGAAGGAAAATTTCGTGAGGAAACTGGCATGTCTTAGAACTAAAAATTCAACGACGTGTCACATTCACCAACCCACACTGGGCCCGCGTGTTGGATTATGACCCACTCCCTCTCGTAGAGAGTAGGCCTGTGTCCCAGCAGTGGGAACTTTAAAGGCTGATTATGCATTTTTTTTTATTGAGACTTGAAACGGTAGGAATCCAAAACAATTATCGATGTTCATTAAAAAGATCGATTGTTGTATGTTCGAAGCCCGACTTCGTGATTAAAACTAAAGATTGGTTTTTAAATTATTCCTTTTCCTAAGAAAAATCATAGGGATTGTCTTGTTAGTATTGAAAAATATAACACCTACATTTATAATCAATGCTTTAATAATAAACATAAACCTAGTGACAATCAGAACCCTGTATATGACATTTTTAACTCTTACGTTTTTCAATAAAATTCAATCTCATCCTACAAGCTCATTCCACATTCCCACCACGTTCATATAGAATAAAGACATCAATTCAGAAAACCCCATCAAAAATATGGAGATATCTAAAATTCAGATATCCGAGTATCCGAAAATCACTTGAAACAAATCTCTATGTAATAACCGCGCAGACGATAAATTGTTGGAAAGCTGCGCTTATCAGATTTAAATATCCTCAGACCGCACGGAGTGCTGCAGTCTCTTTTCATATTACCAGCCGGGACTGATATAATTAGATGAATCTACTGTTTTAGGTGGCCCCAGTTATGAGAGGAAAAGATTTTATTATTTATTATTTATTTTTAGTGTTAATTTAGTTAATTAATTTTTTTTTGTGTACATTATACAGGCGTCGCAGCAGCGGCAAAGTCAAAGTCTAAGTGTAGTCTAGTCGTTTATTTCAAATAGACACATAAGGCACTTTTGAACGTCAAAAATTACAGTTTATTAGAATTGATTCTAGTCGCCCCTTCCAAAAGATAATTTTCGTATGGAAAAGAATGAGCAAGAAACTCCACCGTTACTCCTTTCGACCTTTTAGAGACCTGCTAAACAAAATCAACAAGCAATCCACAAGTCAAATCAAATTCGTTTATTTGCATAAAATATTGCAGGTACAAAAGATGATAAGTAGGTATATAAAGTTGGATTTGGTAAGTCAAGACTTGTGGACTATTGCTTGTTGATTTTGTTTGACTTGTTTGTTAGTTTGATAACAGTGGAATGACGCAAGCTGGCTGTAACCTGTTGCCCAAAAAGAATATTATAATTGTTTTTTATCATAAAGAGAGGTATTGATTTGAAAATAAGGAATACTTAACTTAAATTAGTCATTACCACATTACAAGTGTTTCACTGTGGATAATTAAGGATTAAGCTAAAAATTGTATCATGTTTATTTTATTCAATACTGGCTGTTGCCCGCGACTTCGTCTGCAATCCAGGATGGAAATATATGTTCTCCGGGTCATGGTCTACTCATGTGCCAAATTTTATCCAAATCCGTTCTGCCGTTTTAGCGTGAAAGCGTAACAAACAAACTTACTTTCGCATTTATAATATTAGTTATGGTTGAAATCAA
The DNA here is from genome assembly GCA_911387795.2 of Apamea monoglypha. Lineage (NCBI taxonomy): Eukaryota > Metazoa > Arthropoda > Insecta > Lepidoptera > Noctuidae > Apamea > Apamea monoglypha. Next base: position 3,364,979 of record OU426922.1, read on the forward strand.
AATCTTACTATACCGCTACCTTTCATATTCCATACTTGAACCCAAACGGCGCATTCTCTTAACAAATTCAATTCCTCGAGTATTCGTTAGCGAGTCTGCAAGGATTATTATCAATGGACCTGCCTGATAATGGCATCAGCGGTGCAATTTGTATTGACTAGACTGACATAATGGGGAATGGAGTTAACCCGTGAAAGGTCTGCGGTTTCCGTCTAGACTGGACTGGTATGTTTATACGTTTATTTCTTTGCGTGTTGGTTGACTTAACAGATTGGGAATGTAATAAAATGTTTATAAATACATCACAGTCTCGTAACTGAATACTTAAGGAAACAGGTGTGGGTTAATTCCTGACACGAGTACTAAACCCTTTTTATTATTGTTGTTATTTGCTGAACACCAAAAATGCTTTGTGTATTTTATTGAAAGTGCTAACAGAGGTGTAGCTCTTTCTTTTAAAAACGTGACTAAATTATTTACCCTACGTATCGCTTAAAACTTTTTTCGTTGACCTCATTCGGTACTTTTGTTTCTTATCGTGTTTATATGGAACATAGTGTAGTGTAGTCAAAACCATTAAAGATAAACGTTTCAATCACTATTGATTAAGGGAACATAATAGGCTGTTGAATTTGAATAGAGCATCTCATGGTATAAACCTCTGCGGCCTGAATCAATGTGTCTATTCACAGAGTTTCCACCTTTAGTTACTGAATTGATTACAGATGGTTATTTATAGTAACTAGCTATGAAACAAGCCATTCGATGAGAGAGATATATATATATATAGATACTAGCGACTAGCCCTTTCTTCGCACGGTCTTACGACTTGACAAAACACTGAGATTTCTTCATTATAATAATGTGTATAGTTTAATAACCTTCCGGAATAAATTCTAAAAACCACATCAAAATCCGTTGTGTAGTTTAGAAGAACAATATGGTCACACAGGCAGACACTTAATGCGATTTTAATTTGTAATATGTATAGAAAGAGTGAGAGGAAGCCTGTGTCCCAGCAGTGGGAACATTGTAGGCTGATTATTATTATTATGATAGAAAGAGCATAGGTTCAACACCCGAATAAAGCACTTTATTCTGTAGACACTCTTTTAAGAACATAAAACTCAAATAAAAGAATAAGTTTATATTAGTCACATGCTCCTACCATAACCGTTCAAAATTCTCAGCTAACCGCATCATCATAAATAAAGCCCACAACAAAATGAACTTACATCGAAACACATTTTCATACTAAACACTATACGGTACTCCATCCATCTCCGCTGAGCATCTGGGACCCAAGTTATAATCGGAAAAAAGTACTGCTATGCCATGAAACGAGCAAGTTGCGAAGTAACCCAAGTTTTCACGACACTCTACTGGGCGAGGGACTTTTAGTTGGTTTTTATGAAGTTTTCAACGGAACCCCGTTTTATCTTCCACTCGGATCTTTTTGAACTAAATTTGTTATTAAGTATTTTACGTTCTCTGTTGAAGGTTTATGGGGACTTTGAATGTTTTGGTTGAGTTAAGGTACATTGATATACCTATTCTGTTGTATCGTAAAAGCGTATATAAGATGTTTTTATTCCACAAAAGAAAACAATCTACTTTATTTGGCTTATGAAACCATTTTTATAGCATTCACAAGAAAACAAGCTGTTTCTGTTCAAAGGCGGACTTTCACAATATTTAAATTAATAATTTTGTAAACTGTTTTTAGATGTGCATTATTTCTCAATTCTTTATTGTGTACCATAATGTATACAGTTAGTAGGGAAGTAATTATATAAGTCACAATTATGGACCAATTATGAAAAGCATCAGTTTTTAAATATGCTATGCTGTGCCCGACAGGGAAAGACACAAAACAGATATATAAGACAGGGAAATTCTACCCGAATATCCGACATATATACGACAGATATCCGAAAAATGTTACAAAATTCTTGTAACAAAATGCATCTTAAAACTTCATGTAGACTGCATATTCACTACATACTTATAGTTTTATTGTCGCCCGGGGACCTAAGTTTCGGATAAAAGAAAGTCTGCCGTCTAAGTTTAGTAACCACGTACTATGTAGTTGTGCTTAGAATGTCTTGTACCGAGTTCAACTTTACAGCAATGGATTTTTCTTTCGTTAAGCATGGGTTCCCTTAGAAAGCGGTGCCGTAATATAACGGGCAGAATGACGTATAATGAAGAGCGTTTTTGTCACCACAAAGCCAAATAACTGTGCCATCTTTTTTATGATGGTGACTGCGGTTACTGCTATCTGAAGAAACCTGTATCAGCTTATACAATTTTTACAATTATAGTTAATCTAGGATTTGTAAAGACCACGGCCACTTTAACTAAACCTATATACAAAACTTCGGCAAAAAGATGACTTAAAATCCGTCAGAAACTGCAAAGTCGTGTTCGGTTCAAACAAACCACCAATACCACAACACAACCACCTGCCACGTAATCTCTTCACCACCCTTGGTTGACTGGTAGAGAATGCCTAAGGCATTAAGTCCGCCTTTGTACCTTTTTGAGTGCGAATAGATTAAATAAATAAAGTGGTACATATTTATTCGTTTATTTTCACACATTCCCTTAAACCCCAAACCCGACCAGCAGCGACCTCATTTTTATAATTAGCCACAATAAATTACAAATAACCACATCCGAGTAGCGCCAAGGGTCATCGCACTAAACGACTGCGACCGCAGAGAGTGGTCGCGCGACCGGTCGCTGTGAGCTATCAGTTGCACTCGCTACAAAGAGATGACCACAGCGTTCACCGCATCATTTAAAATAGTACCCTTATATTTATTGCAGCGTTGTATGATATTGAACCGCAATTATCTGTTTCTGGGCAGTTCGATAACGAAGCCAATCGATTCGATACGTCATCATTTAGTAGCTCCTCATGGTAGATAGTAGATAGGGTGTGGATGTGTGGTCCACCTGCTATCCTGTCCTCTGTGTCCCAAAACATGCAGTCAGAGTGACCTCTGCGCTGCCCCCGACGACGCCGTGGAAGCAGGCACGGTCAAAGCCCAAGATTTGGGGGGGGGGGGGGCAACAAGTAGTAAGTTAGTAACTTAAGTTAGTAACTTAAGTTAGTAAGGCAAGTAAGTCATTCAGACTCTCGACAGCATGAATGATTTTGGGGGGGGGGGTCATGACTCCGACGACCCCCCCTTGGACTGCGCCTGCGTGGAAGTGGCGAAGTTTTGGGCCACCAAGATCTGAAATACTGTCGTGCCAGCGACACGCTGAGCTAAGAAGAAGCTGCTTTTGTAGGAGCTGGTCCGGAGGGTTACTACCATCATACCTATATCTGCCTCAAAGTAGCGTTGCTGTTCCAGACTGAAGGGTATTAGGGGTGCTAGGCACATGAAATTACTGATTACTGCCAAATGCGTGCACTGACTGGACAGGTCCACTCAATGTGTGTGGTTCTTTCCTCAAAAGACCATTTCAGTCACCACATGGACTTCAAATGATCTGACCAAGATTATGTTTGGACTTTAAAAGAGACTATGACTTCTGAGTTTGTTTCGGCCTTTCTTCTCAGAGTAGCCAGATAGGAAACGCCGACCTAATTTTTATTTTTAAAATTTGATTGACGTTTAAGGGTCCTTTTACAGTCCACTAGCGCCGCCAATCGAAAAAATGTCATAACTCGTAAATAGAATCAAAAATACAAAATGTGGTCTATTATTACTGTAGAAAAGGCAATAACGTAATTTTATAACACATTGTCAACACTTGAAATATAGCTGTTTAGCTAAATCGTGCATTTGTAACAAAAACGGCCGTTTATGTTTTGAATGCACGATTTAGCTAAACAGTAATAATAGAACATATTTTGTATTTTTGATTCTATTTACGAGTTATGACATTTTTTCGATTGGCGGCGCTAGTGGACTGTAAGAGGCCTCTTAAAAGTGTTTGTACAAAACTACTTACAAAAAAAATAATCATTTATCAGCTAAGCCATCGCCGCGTCGTCTTGTTTACCTATTCAAAACCTTAAAAAATAAAATATTAGCGAGCGAACTGAAGTGTTTACTGCTCGTCTTAGCCGCGCCAAACCAATTTCAGCCTGTCAAAAACCCGATTACCTTCAAGCTCCATTTCCCCATACATCCGTAAACAAAGTTTCCATCTATCACTTCCATATAAAATCAACACAGGCAAGTCGACACTCAAGGAATGTAACGGCAACATAATACCGGGAGACGTTCCCGTGATGTATAGCCCCGGCCCCCGGGATGAAAGTTTGAGCCGGCAAAAATCCCTGGGGTTGAAACTAGTCGGTAAACAAAAAACTGTGAGGTTTTTGTTAGTCTTGTGTATGGGACATACGGATGGGGAGGTGGGCACGCATTTTGTGGGAAATAAAAACAAAACTGATTTTGATTAGAAACTTATACATATAAGTAACATCTGTTCCAATCTGATGAGGGAATAAACAAATTCTGTTCAGATTAAATTCTTACGCTATCACCCACTAAAGGGAAAGTTACATTCATCTGTTTTTAGAAGGTTTTAACTTTATATTTCATCACTTTTTCCAGTAATTATTGTTTGAATAACATTAATAAATTGTTATTGAAAATCATCGATAAATTATGGAACTTTTCACACTTTTTATAGTGAAGCATTCATTTTCGAAGAGAGGAGGCCTGTGTCCCAGCAGTGGGAACATTAAAGGCTGATTATATATGTATGTATTTATTTTTCCTTAACTCATAGTGTAGTTATGTTTTTGTATTAATCTTCTTTTTCTACCAGTAACCTCCACCAAAACTTTCCATTTCAGCATTTTCAGGACTAGATTTTCAAAAATAAAAAATAAAACTGTTTTCAGTTAACAAAAAGAACGACCAATACGTGACTAAAAGTAAATCAATGTACGCCACTAACTTTCAACAACTCCCTATTAATAATCTTCAATAAAATTACTCAAACGATTCCAAAATAAGTGCCAACTATAAATAAATCGTCGGTCGAACAAAGTGAATACATTATCTACGAAAGCCCGCCATTTTACAAGTACTTACCAAGTTCAACACTTAGTCAACCCTCGCCAATTTAATTTATTAACACTTTAAACTTACATAATACTACGTACCAAGTTTTAAGTCTAGCCCTTCTAAGTTGGAGCACTTCACAGGACGCACCTGATACTCGGCCTAAGTGACAGATGGGTTGAAACTTAACTAAGTGCCAAGTTAAAAGTGATTAAAAATTAAAACAGGAATGAATATAGCTAGATACATACTAACTGGCATCGATTCCCTTGTTCACAAACTAAACTAAATTTAAGTTCAGTGCATCTTTTTCTTTCTATTTCTTTAAGAAAAGGACAGAAGATAAATATTAGTTTAGTCCTGTCAAATTAAAATACTCCATAGACAAATTAGACGCGATTAAAAACATGGCTACCAAAAATACGTCAATTTACGTCAGGCGCTGACTAATTTGACAGGACTAAACTAATATTTATCTTCTGTCCTTTTCTTAATGAAATAGAAAGAAAAAGATGCACAGAACTTAAATTTAGTTTAGTTTGTGAACAAGGGAATCGGCGCACTGTCTAGTTTGGGGTTCACTGGCAAATACTATATTGTAACCTAGCTGTAGGTAATATTTTAAGCGTCTTAACTTGCTGTCAAACTGTGAACCTGCTAACTGTATTACCTGGACAATAAATAGTTTCTATTAATTTCTATTTCTAGAATTTTATCATCGATACTGTCTGGCAACAATCGCAGAAGATATCCGAGCAATCGAAGTACTGTAGAAGAAAAGAAGAAAAAATATCAACAGCAAAATTACCTGTAGGTCACACACATGTTATTATGAATGCGTTGCCTAGTGCAATTGGTTGTACCATATCACTCAATATGTAGAAATTACAAATACTACATACTAAGTTAGAGCACTTCGCAGGAAGCACCTAAAGGCCAATTCTCGTAATTTAAAACGTTCAAAATCTAGTCGCATCTCGGCGGCAAACAAATATCAAAAACTTGATGAGATCAGACTGTGAACGTTCTTAAAATTACCAGACTTGCCCCTCTGATCTCAGTCTCAACCTGTCAAAAATCCCTCTAATTTCCCTACATTTTGACAAGTTTTTGACATTTGTTTGTCGCTGAGATGCGACTGCTACTAGATTTTGAACATTTTAAATTACGAGAATTGGCTTTCAGACTGTGAAAGTTCTTAAAATTACGAGAATTAACCCTCTGATACTCGACTTTTAAGTGACAGATGGGTTGAAACTTAACTAAGTGCCAAGTTCGAAGTGATTAAAAATTAATACAGGAATGAATATAGCTAAAGGTGCGCTTAGACGAGCAATGTTTTCAGCTCGTATTGTCCGGCAAATCTCATCTACAAAATGGTTGAGCTGAATGGTGCTGATCTACGCGTCATGTTCGTGAACGGGCGCCGTCGGTTTAGGCTTATTTTTAATCTTATATTTTGAATTGTTTTTTAGTTTGTTTTTTACATTGTTCTCACATAGAGGCAACAAGATTAATGTACCCAGGATTTGGTAATATCTTGATTTAAAAGACTGTCCTTGGAGTTTCTTGCCCGTTCTTCTCCATAGAGATCTACGTTTGGAATGGGCGACTAGCTTCAACTTTCTGACTAACTGACCGACTATTTAATTTTGACAATTGAAAACGTAAAAGTTTGGCGAGTTTAGATTTAAGTTACACCTCTGTATTTTTAATATCATTAAATAAATAAATAAGAAAAAAAAGTGCCGGTAAATTGTTTAATTGAAATAAATGCTTTGAGTTTGAAATAGTTGCAGCAGGTATCGAAGCAATCCTTAAAGCTTTTTCAATTATTTCAGCAGTAAAAATTATCTGCAATTGCTCCATATTATTTTGCATAGATAAATATGTATATCACCTGGTGTATAAGGGCCGGTTTTTTGATCCGTAGTTAAACTCAACCAATTGTTAAAAATAGTAACTAATGGGTTTCGTATCCCTCTTTGAGGAGTGGCTAGAGAGGCGCCACGGCGCCCTCACCTACCGCCTGACGCAGGTCCTCACCGGACACGGAAGTTTCGGGAGGTTCCTGCACATCATCAGGCGGGAGGAAACGCCCGGGTGTCACCATTGCCAGGATCGCCCAGAGGACACGGTGGAGCACACGGTGGAGGTCTGCCCCGCTTGGGCGGAGCACCGCCGTGTCCTCGTAGAGGCGATCGGCAGCGGCGGCGGCCTCTTGCGCCCGGCCCTGGTGCAAGCCATGGTCCGGAGCAAGAGGGAGTGGGAGGCAGTCGCCTCCTTCTGCGAAGCAGTCAGCCCAGTGCTTCTGGGTAGCTCACCGCCCGATTAGGACCAGGCCCGTGCCGGACGGCGCGTAAGTGTTCCACGCGCGCCTCAAAGAGATGTCAGCATAATCAGAGGGGCCCCTTAGGGCCGAAGCCTGCCGGGTCAGCGGGATTGTCCGAAAGGGTTACCGCTACCCCGGAACATAAAGGGCGAAGGAAGGAACATGGGTGGGTTTTAGTCAGTAAGAGTCTGACACTCCCTTCCGCTCCACCCAGAGCGGGAGGGGTCATTTGATGATTTCCCATCCGGGAAAAAAAAAAAAAAAAAAAATGCGTTTCGTATTTTTAACGATTGGTTGAATTTAACTACGGATCAAAAAACCGGCCCTAAGTTGTGCTATATCGCTCAATATGATGTGCGGGTTCTCTAGCATCAATCAGTTTAAATTATACCACTTCAGAGAAAGCACCTGATACTCGCCGTTAGTAACAGATGGGTTAAAACCCCATTAAGCGCCATTTTGGAAGTGATTAAAAATTAATACAGTATTGCTATTCTGTTAAAATCTCACCGTGAAAACTAGGTGAAGTGAGCTTGTAGTGAATTTTCATCCGTCTGATGCTAGCTAGAGATTGGCACTATTAACAGCTCACATCAAACTCACTTCACCTAAGTTTTCACGGTGAGATTTAAACAGAATAGACCGGCAGGAATAAATACAACTAAAGGTGAGATTACACGATCAACATTATCATAGATATTGCCTGGCAACAAACTAACTTGCTGTTAACCTGTGAGCCTACTTATTGTATTACCTAGAAAATAAATAGTTTCTATTAATTTCTGTTTCTAGAATTTTATCATCGATATTGCCTGGCAACAGTCGCAGAAGATATCAGAGCAATCTAGTGTAATTCCCAAAAAAGAAAAATTTCGACAGTAAAATTATCTCTAATTACTCACACATATTATTACGAATATGTTGCCTAGTGCATTTAGTTGTACCATATCGTCCAATATATACTTGTTACAAATACTACGTACTAAATTGGAGCACTTCGCAGAACGCACCTGTTACTCGGCCCTAAGTGACAGATGGGTTTAAACTCAGCTAAGTGCCAAGAACGAAGTGTTTAAAAATTAATACAGGAACATAGCTAAAGGTGCGCTTAGACGGAACAATTTTTCAGCGATTATTGCCGCATATTTATGTGCATAGATGAATGTATTTCAAACAGTTGCAGAAGATATAGGAGCAATCTGGCAAAATTCCAAAAAAAAATCGAATTAAAATTACCTCTAATTGTCTCATATTAATGTGCATAGTTGAATGTATTGCCTAGGGCATTCACTTTGTACAGACGCCAGCACATCAAGCTACTACAATCTGTCAAATTTCTTTAATAGATTTTCAACTTTATCGTTAAAGCATTAAGGTTTAAGGTTAAATGGGAAAATTTGACAGTTTCGGGTAGCTTGACCTGCTGGCGTCTGTACAATATCGCGCCATATCTACAATTCCACATGTTATAAATTCTACATATTAAGTTGTAGTGCATCCACTGAAGTGCTCAAACTTAGAAGCGCTAGCCTTGTATGTTGGAGTATTTTGGTGGACGCACGTAATACTCGACCTTAGGTAACAGATGGGCTGAAACTGAACTAAGCGCCAAGTGGAAATGTTTAAAAATTAATACAGGAATATAGATAAAGGTGCGCTTAGACGGACAAGTTTTTTAGCAATAATTGCTCGGAATTAGTTTTAGAAGGTATCGGAGCAAACTTTTTAATCTCATTTAATTGTTGTAATTGTTTTACCAATTAAATGGCTTGTTATTGCTCTATATTACTGTGCATAGATGAATGTATTGCCTAGTCAATTTAGTTTTGGCATATTGCTCAATACGATGTGCGGGTTCTCTAGCATCAATACCTACATTTTAAAAATTCTACTTACTAAGATTTAAGCCCTTCTACATAAGTTGGAGCACTTCGAAGGACGCACCTTTTACTTGGCCGTTAGTAACAGATGGGTTGAAACTCCATTAAGTGCCAAGTTGAAAGTGATTAAAAATTAATACAGGAATGAATATAACTAAAGGTGCGGTTACACGGTCAATTTTCTCAGCAATTATTGCTCGGCGACAGTGTCGGAGGTAATAGAGCCGAGCAATTAGTCGAACAATCTCCTCATATAATATACTAGCTTCTGTCCACGACTTCGTCCGCATGAAATTTCTTGTTCGCCCGACTCATCCCGTCGCATGGCCCGCCCGCGCTTTCACTTCGTTTTCGCGTAGCTTTCTTTCTGACTTTTTAATGTTTGCTTGGCTCCTAACGTACGTGGTGGTGGTACGTGATGTTAAATAGCCTATAACCTTCATCAAGAATTGGGCTATCAGATGTAAATATAATTTTTCAAATCCGATTGATAGTTCCAGAGATTATCGCGTTCGAACAAACTGTTCAACTTTATTATTAGTATACATATAGATAGAAGACTAGTATAGATTTGCATTCCGGTTTGATTACTAAGAAATGCTTCAATTGCTTTCGGAAATTTTACCTCTAGGTAATATTCTGTATTTTTATTATGTATTGCCTAGTTTATTAAGTCACTCTATATCGCTCAATTGCTCGATATTGGCGTGACGTCACATTAGAACAATAACGTCCAGAATTGCTCAATTGAAGGATGCCCGTGTGAGCTCAGCTTTAGGATTATTGTATTTAAGTGCCAGGGTACTTTAGAGACCGTGCATTATTGATACCAGTATAAGTGTTCGGTTTTATGAGCAGAGCAAACTATTGATTCGTATTTATTGCTTCGTTTTGAGAGGACTATCAATGTTGATAAATAAATCTTCTATAGGTACTATCGCCAAAATCTATATCTGACCACCGTAAGGACTATTCCTGCTTGCAGCGCATATTATTAGTCGACTAAATAAATAAATCAACTCAGCTATCCCAGGACATGGCTTCTCCCAGGCTGCGCCACAATACTGTCCTCCGCCTTCCGCATCCAGTCCGTCCCAGCCACCTTATTAAGGTCGTCGGTACATCTAGCGGGGGGGTTTCCCACAGTACACTTGTCGATATTCAGTCGCCACTCCAGGGGGTCTACTCCGAAGTGGTATCGGCCGAATGTTCGGCCGTTTCCAGCTACGAAGTTACTATTTGGTTCGGTAAGTCCCGATCCTACACTCCAACATTCTTTCGAATATTGCCTATGGTCCCGACCCAACTGAGCTGATCCGAACTTTTTTCGCATTTATCAACAATATTCGGTTCGGCCATGTGTCGGTCCGTTCCGATCATTCGCACTTTGCACTTCGTAGTAGACCCCCAGGGCTCGTCTACTCCACCGGCCATTGGTTCTTCGGCAAACATGGCCAGCCCACTGCCACTTCAGTTTGCTTACTTTGCAAGCGGTAACTCCGGTTCTTTTCCGTATAATTTCATTTCTGATTGACTACATGTGCGTTTTGTTTGTGTAAAATAAATAATTTTTCTTTATTTATTTTATTATTTTACTAATGACTACTGGTATGGTATAACCACTAATGAAATACAAGAAGTGTACGTGTGAAGTGTGTGCTCACAATATAAGTTAACTAATTGAATTATTCAGCACCCGGGGAATGCGATCAGATTACATATATACGGATGTTAATTGATGAGACGGAGAGAACAGTATGTAGTCTGGCTTTCGAATTACATTTGGGGATCAGTCACAGAAATATAATTATACATAAGTATGATAGATTACGTAGAGTAGATTATGAATTAAGGTACTGAGTGCTTCGTCGGTCTAAAAGTTGCAAACGGGACTGCTGCGGTGGGGTTGTCAGTGGCGCCGATTCCCTTGTTCAAAAACTAAACTAAATTTAAGTTCAGTGCATCTTTTTCTTTCTATTTCATTAAGAAAAGGACAGAAGGTAAATATTAGTTTAGTCCTGTCAAATTAGTCAGCGCCTGACGTAAATTGACGTATTTTTAGTAGTCAATTTTTTAATCACGTCTAAACTGGTCTATGGAGTTATTTTAATTTGACAGGACTAAACTAATATTTACACATACTCACCTACCTACATTACACCTATGCGTACAAATAAATAAAGAATCATGTCCATTATTGACCTAAAATTTTTCTGACTCGTCTAGTGATGGAAAATATCTCAAAAAATAGTTAATTTTTTGCTTATTACGTATTGCTTAATAGAATTTCCAAATAAGGCCAGGAAAAAAAGCAACGTTACGTTTTCATTCTCAATAGATTTTTGGAAACGGAACGTGTTTCACAAATTACGAATGACTCGTCATGTGGGTAATGAATGCTGAAAATATCGTAATTCTCAAAATATCGTTAAATAAATGACAGGCTCTGCACCCACATTCTAATGAAACTGAAAAAAGATAAAGTATTCGTAAAACTTGGCAATATGGTTCAAATACTTTAGCCTGCCCTTATGGAAAAAAATATAATGTCAGGCTGTCACTGGTTTGACGTTTTGCAGTCGTTCGTTTGCTCGGTTTGCTCTTGCTACGTTTGTACTGTGCGATTTGTGATTTTCTGATACCCTTACAACTTCTGCATTCTCCACGGATTTCGATACTTACTATTTACGTTTACTTGTGCTGTGTTATACGGATACCGATTTGTTTGTTTACCGATCTACTTTGCTTTAACTAGTACAAAGTGCACTTTACGGCATCAGCAGGATATTTTTCGACGAGAATGTAACTAGTGTTTGCAACCATTAAGTGTTTTATTTCTCATTGAATGTAACGAATTCATTTTAATTACCCTATCTTATAGTTTTTTAGGTTATAACAGCTGTCAAATCTTATCTGACAGCTGCTTAACCTTAAAAACTTATTTACACAATAGTATTTTTCCCTGGCCTCTAAATGAAAAGATGATAAGTTTTTTTGTTATTATAAATAGTAATTGTTTTTATACAACACTAGTTGTAGATAGACGCGACCTGTAAAAAAAATCAAGTGACAGGTCAATCAATGTATGAAAAGTGGTCATGATTCTTTGAATTTTAGTTTGAAAGTTTTATATTTATGTACAGACGCCAGCACATCAAGCTACTACAATCTGTCAAATTTCTTTAATAGATTTTCAACCTTATCGCTAAAGCATTAAGGTTCAAGGTTGATTGGGAAAATTTGACATTTTCGGGTAGCTTGACCTGCTGGCGTCTGTACACAATCATATTTATGAAAAGGTTCATTCATATTATAAAACAGAACATGACTTCGTTGTTCTCTTTTTGTCAGCACTTCACAGTTCACTGCCTTGACTGTGTAAATGGCTAAGTACTAATAGCTACACAGTTCGATCGATCGGGTTAAGCTACGCTTGCCGCAGCCGGTCCGTGGATGGGTGACCATCTTAACACACCGAAACCACTCCGGGCCTCGGAAAGTACTTTAAGCCATTGGTCCCGGCAGAGGCCAACCAGTCTTACCAAGGGGTATCGTAGTACCCAGTGGCTGGGTTGTGGAGGAAGTCTGAAAGTAGCACCGGTAACTGAAAAGTTGTGTGGAATTCGGTTGTTATGGGCGCATACCATAACAACCGAATTCCACACAACATGTGTTACGAAGAAATGAGGAAAATGTCGCGAGGAGAGTTTTGAGTATTAATGTCGATGGCTATAAGAGTAGGGGAAGACCAAAGAAACGATGGATGGATGTGTGAATGACAATATGGTTAGAAAGGGGGTGACTACCGAGATGAAGACTAATATAGAAGTATGGAAGAAAAGGACATGTTGCGCCGACCCCAAATAAATTGTGATAGGGGCAAGAGAATGACGATGATCTTCGAAACCATGTATATGATCAATTGACATACTGCAAAGGGCAAATCTTATCTCTATAATGTCCTTGTGATCATAAAATAATTTATTTTGATAAGAATTCATAATTAAAAATTATATTTTTATCCAAACGTAAGCTTGTGAAAAAAATACTGTTTTAAAACATAAAAGTGATATTAAAAGTTAAAATATAAAAGATAGAAATATGGTGTCGCGGACTTTTTTTAGAACTATTTAAGGCGGACCAGATTGCCATACATTGTTTTTAGTTATATACAACTGTTGGGGCAGCGCATGCAAATAATTCTGTTTTAAGAGGTATTTCTTTCCGACTTGCTAGACAAAAGTTATGATAGCTCAGTTAAAATGCATGATGTAAACATAATTTATAGCCTATAGCACTCACACATAATGTAGCTTTCTACCAGTGAAAACCTTTTTAGAATTGGATCATTAACTCTGGAGATTACCCGCTACATACATACAAACAAACTTTATAATATTATTATAGTATAGATTTCAATTATAAATAATAAGTTAGTATAGATTTGTAAAATGACCGCACTGTCGCATTTGGTACATACACCTGTAATGATAGTTGTAAGGGAGATTGGTAATAAATAAATAAAAATACTTTTATTCCAAATATATTTTCGGTAAAATAAATTAAATAGTACTAGCGCGTGTTCAAACTCAAAGGACTCAAACGAAATCGAACCTACTAAACTAGTTGGTATGTTTGTCTAATTTGGCCAATCTATTGGTTGAATAATAGCTCGCTTAAAGAGATGTTTGTGTATTAATAATTTGAAAAACGAAAATCAAATTATTAATACACAAACATCTCTTCAAGCGAGCTATTCAACCAATAGATTGGCCAAATTAGACAAACATACCAACTAGTTGATCAAACTTCGGCCAATATGCAAATATCAAAACACACGTTGGCAAAATTGGCCTTTTGGCGGAAACTAACACCAACAAGTTGGTGGAACTTCACAGCTGTGTGCACCGACCGATAGGAAAGTTTGAGAGCTGCAGAGCTTACCAACCGCGTCATAAACGGAGTCGAACCCGCTCACTTCTCATTTTTTGTTCGTGTTTAATTCGCAGGATATTTGTTTCAGAACTTCTTTTTTCTAGTCCATAGTAATGGGTAAAAAGCCGCACAAGTCGATTGATCAGGCTAAGCTACGCTTGCCGCGGTTGGTTGGTTGGGTTGTCGCTTGCTGTGGATGGGTAATCATCTTTACATACCGAGACTCTCCGTGCCCCGGAAAGCACGTTAAACTGTTGGTCCCGGCTGTCTTTCGTGGATCTTTGACAGTTGTTACGGGTCGTCAGAAACACGATAGTCTGAAAACCAGTCTTACCAAGGGGTATCGTATTGCCCAGTAACTGGGTTGTGGAGGTCAGATAGGCAATCGCTCCATGTAAAATACTGGCATTCAGCTGCATCCGGTTAGACTGGAAGCCGACTAGAGCATAGTTGGGAAAAGACTGTAATAAATATGGATTTACAGAAATTAGAATCAGCAAGTCCTTGAGTTAGAATTGGCCTCAAATTTCAAGATTTTATGACAATACAAACTAATACTTCCCATATCACAGATTAACAATTTATTCAGTTAGGGCTGATTTTTCAATAGTCAGATAACTTTTATCCAAAGAAATCTGACAGTTTGACATATTTTCTACACAAAAGCTGTCAAACCGCAATATTTATTCCTCAGGCAAAAGTTATCTGACTGTTGAGAAATCAGCCCTGAAAGTCATAAAAAACATCGTTCCAAATTCAAAAACTTTTGTTCTATCAACCATATCAACTTCGCCATAACGCGTATACCAAAATACTTTTTATCAAACGTGGCAGTCTGGATACAGTGCCTTTGCCACCCGCGTTCCCGTGACAAATATCTATGAACTGGGAGCCGTGGAGTTACTTATAGCCTCCAGCGCAATGAGCTACTACCGCCGTCAACTTGAAATACGTCCAGGTTTACTGCAACTTTAAAATTAAATCTTTTTTGCGTTTCTTAGTTTTAAAGTAGTATGAAGGAAGAGATTTTTGTTTTACGGTGAGTTTTTGTTTTGTTTTGTCACTTTAATGTTGTTGCTTTCTTTATATGGTTTAGGTGAGTGCCTATTTCTGGTTCTGAACCTAATTGATGTAAAGATAATTCAAAACAGCACTATTTTAACTTCACATATTATCTTACTTGTAACAACATTGATTTTAAGTATATACGAGTATCAATGTGTCAAGAAACTAACGAAAACTAACCTTAGATTTTTAATTTGCTAGACCAAAATGACAGCTGCGATCGACCTTCTTTTGTCAAAATGACAAAAAAGGTCGACGGCAGCTGTCATTTTAATCTAAAAAAATAAAAACCATAGTCAGGTAGGTACTTTATCATCATCATTCTCCTGCCCTTATCCCAATTTATTTGGGGTCAGGACTACGCAACATGTGTAGGTACAGACGCCAGCTAGTCAGGTCAAGCTACCCAAAACTGTCAATGTTTCCCAATCAACCTTGAACCTTAATGCTTTATCCATAAAGTTGAAAATCTATTAAAGAAATTTGACAGATTGTAGTAGCTTGATGTGCTGGCGTCTGTACATAATTGAAAATGGTCTCTACTATTCTTTTTTCACACATGCCAACCAGATTTCCCGCCACAACACAAAGATTAAATTCAAACAGAACGCGAATGACGTCACTATATTCCTGGAGCCACCAGCTTTAACCAGCTTATACTTCAGCACCAAAGCAAAGCTTTGATGTGAACGTCAACGTGAAAGCATATTCTCAATTCATTTACACGCATGGAATTAGTATGTACTATTTTACATGTCAGGCACCACGTAATCACGAATGCGGTCGGCTTTTAATCTTTATACGAGAATTCCAGACGTTATGTGGCCGTATTTATATAGTGTATTCCTTTAATGGTGTATTTTAATAGCTTTTGCCAGGAACGCTAGCGTTAATGACTTTATTCTCATTTGAACTGTAATGTCAGGTTTTAATGAACACTGAGCTTTGTGGTGGAAATGTGTTTAGAGGATCTTAATTGATTTTCTGTGGGGAGGATGTGGGGGTCTTAATTTCCTTTGGCGATAATTATATATATATTTGCACGGTAACTGAATAGTTACCGTGCAAATTCAAGCAAATTCATGCAAATTCAATAAAACTAAAGCTGAATGATGTGTTATTGAATTTGAAAAGTCATTATAATGTATGTTTCCTTACGACGTTTTACCACCGAAACGGACGGACGGATGGGCCGTTGGACGGACAGCAGAGGCTTAATAATAGGGTCTCCTTGGCACCCATTGGGTACGGAACCCCAAAAAAGACTTATTTAATAATACATAGTAGTATGGTTTCGGTAATACTGTGTTCGTATTTTGTAATGCCATAAAATATCGAACAATAAGTACTAGGAGAAAATTACTTTTGGATCTTGCGTACTTATGCTCATGACTGACCGTCCCCTTTTCATCTTATTGTCCTGCTATGAATATGTATAACCCCTAAGATTAGTTGTTGATCTGCTAAACACGGCTTTAAGGTACAAAAATTAATGTGCGTTTCATTGTTTCAGATTCCAAACGGGACCATTGCAACAAGACGGTGGAGATATATGAGGACGTGTCCTCCCCTCCGGTGACCTCTGAGAACTTCGGGAGGCCCCTCACTTGCACATATAGGTAAGGATGTAGTGTTAAAACGATGGAATCGATCCTTTCGTAAACAAAAGATTTACTCATTTGATTCGAAAAGTGCTTATTCATACTAGCTTTGGAATCAAAGTATGAAAAACTAGGTACCTTTTACAAATATCAGTCTAAATAACGTTTTGTGAACTTGCAAAGACACACGCACTCGCAGGCTAAGTAGATTGACGCACTAGGTCGATTGCCATGTATAAACATTTCTTAAGACGAATAAAGAATGACAATTATCCTACTAAACTAAAAATATTATTAACGCGAAAGTTTGTGAGGATGGATGGATGGATGTTTGTTACTCTTTCACGTAAAAACTACTGAACGGATTTGAATGAAATTTGGCACAGATAGTTTATAACTAGGATTAACACGATACTTTGTAGTCCGATGGTCCCACGGGATCGAAACTTATGCGGGTAGTTATTTTACCAAACGGAGAATGTAAATTGACAGTTAACTTGAAATAAATACGTTTTTCTGACTTTGAAAGTCGTAAGTAAGAAGAAGAAGTAAAGCAACTGTTGTGAAGTCTCGATAATCCTTGAAAAGTATCGAGTTCTTAATATACTAAGTGTCGATACTTTCGCCGCACCCCTACATTTAGGTCAGTAGCTTACCAACTCCTGCAAAGTTCGCACGTACTCCGACCATTTTCGGAGTACAAAGGAGCAATGATTGATGTTATTTGTAAGGAGTTTAACTTCCTTAGTGAACATGGGATCAAAGGAAAACTACAAAGTATAAGAACATGAAAAGAGTATTATCATTCGAAAAATTTTTTGTGAATTTGCTGTCGCATTACTTTTGACAGATCTTGCAACCTTACAACGTTACATTAATGACGCCATCTTGTCTTGTCAGGACAATTCCAAGGTGTCACTTAAATCTTTTGTACGTTTCTTGAGCGAGACAATCGTTGTAGCTAGTCTATTCTATATTCCTCTATGGCAATGGTGCCGATGTCGACAATTCTACCAATGTCAGATGTGATATGAGAAAACTTGCGAAGAAAACAAAAAAAAAAACTTAAAATTCTAAATCCAATACTATTTCATTGTTAACACTTTGAATTTAATGTGAAACTTTTTGACGGGTGTTAGTAGGTACACTGAAACAACCAAATTAAAAATATTGTTAATTATATTATCAAATATGTACATAAACGATCACACAAAAATCATCATAAATTGATGTCATTGACACGGATAAAATACATCAAAGCCCCGAAGAGCCCGCTCCCCCGCTACCCCGGAACATAAAGGGTGAAGGAAGGAACATGGGTGGCTTTTAGTCAGTAAGAGTCTGACACTCCCTTCCGCTCCACCCAGAGCGGGAGCGGTCAATTGATGTATTCCCACCAAAAAAAAAAAAAAAGCCCCGAAGAGTTTCGGGGAGGAATGTGTTAGTAGGTTGTAGCTAGTCTCTTCCGCGTCGGCGGTAGAACTGGTACCTCATGGCTGATTTTCATTTGCTTTAGTTACGTAGCTGTAACTTTAGGTCTGTCGTTTTGACACAACTCTTCCTACCAGAACTACAGTTCTGTCAACGAGGGAATGCGTTCTTGACACCTGTCAGTTTCATACAAACGAATACGTATTTTGAGAATTTGAGCTTCATTAGCTATTAGAATTGTCGCACTGAGAGGTGATAGGAACGTATTCTTTCGACGGCCGGACTGTAACTGCAAGTAGGAAGAGTTTTGTCAAATCGTCAGTCCCAATGTTACAGCTGTTCATTGGGTTCAAGTTTCACATATACACGTCGAGGAACTCGGTCATAATGGTGGATATGCAGTAAAAATATAATTAAGTATAGTTATTTTAGAAAAAATCCACGAGCCTGAGGCCGTATTAGTACGTCTACTGCTGCAATTAAGGTCACCCATATTTCCAGTCTGTTTACTTTGATGACCTGAATCTTAATTAATTACTATTCAGGGTAAGGTGGCGCGCAGTGGTGGCCCAGTGGTAACGGCCCTGGCTTACGAATTGTAGGTCGTGGGTTCGAAAGCCGGCGCTTTACTTTGTGTAATTTATTTCATCACCACTACTCTCACGAAAAAAAAGTCTCAAGAAAAAAACAGTGTAGGAAGACTTCGTGAGGAAACCGGTCCTAGATCAAAAAATTCTAAGGCATGTGACCTCCGCCAATCCACACTAGGTCGCCGTGGTGGATTACGGGCCAGTCCCTCTCACAGAGAGGAGGCCTGTGTCCCAACAGTGGGTACGTTATAGGCTGATTCTGGACCCCTATATACAGTTTTTTTTTAATCGTCAAAAACCAACCTGTAATAATAATAACGCACAGAAAATCATATAAAAAATGTCAGGATTAATACTTTTCGCACACAGGAACTAGCGATAAGGAAGTCTCGAGCATTTTCGTCGAATATAATACCGATGATAAATTGTCGTAATTTATTAGATCCAATATTGTACAAAAATGATGGTTTCTCCTTTTCTTTGCGTTAGATAACAATAAATGATACTTACGTGTGACATTTCTTATTATAAAAACTTTTTGTTCGCAGGTTTAGAGCTTTCCGAGGGTCGCCCAAAGATTGGATTCTCAGGATTAGGTTCAAAAAGTTCAAAGTTGGCACCTTGATCAACGGTACGACGTGCCACAAGGGATACATGCAAGTAAGTTTTCTTATTTACTTTTCTTTTTTTGTGGTTTTTGGCTTTGAAACAAACGCTCAGAAAAGAAAACTGGCAGGACAAATGGTGAGCGATGGATGATACCTATAAAACGATCCACGTTCCACGAACTTAGGGACAATTCTCGTAATTTTAAGAACGTTCACAGTCTGATGTCAGTCTCAATCTGTCAAAAATACCTCTAATTTCCGTAGGGAAATTCGAGGACTGGAAGTAGAACTAAAGTAATATTTCGTATTTATCTTCTATCCTTTTCTTAATGAAATAGAAAGAAAAAGATGCACCGAACTTAAATTTAGTTTAGTTTGTGAACAAGGGAATCGGCGCCAACTTTCAAAATGGTTCAGATTGTGATCGATAGTGTATTACCCAATTAGGATACGGGCTTTGTTTTTCTCTATATTCAATCCTAATCCTTATTTTCTAGATGCTTTCGCTATTATTATATAACATCTCCACCAAACACCCCAATTAGAATAGCATGCTATAATCATAATACATACACTGAACTTTTACTATTATATCTATAAAACATTTTTTATTTAATAAATTAGTTGTGCTGGCTGTGGGAGAAAATTGTGGTCTCATTACAAATCTACGTATGTACGCACACAGTCGCACAAGTTTATGAGTTTAACGTAGCAGGTATTTCGCCCAGTTTGGTGTGTTTTGACTGTACAGAGGAAATGTGAATGTAATTTACGTAGTTTTAATTATTTTCGGGATAAAAAAATTCCTGCGTATATTAAAAATAACAGAAATCGTTTAGTAAACGATTATTACTTTCATAATGTGCATTAATTCAGTTACACATTGTATCTACTCGAATCTATCTAAATGTTAAGTCATTCAACCATACCTTAGTTGAGCGTGCTAATCATTTTCATAAAATAATTTAACAAAATAAAAAACGTGGTCTTAACTGAAAAGAAATCGAGTTTTTTTTTATCAAACTTGTCAAAAGCAGACATCTAACGATGGAAGAATGGAGTCTTATTATATTTTTTCTCTCATTTATAACCGTCTTTAACGGAAACGCTGAAAAGGGGAAAGGGCGATCACTGAAACAAAAAGTTCTTAGTCATAAAGTCGTGAAAATCGGCCGCCATCACGAGTACTACTAATTGAGACGGCGCACGCTTTCGAAATTCTACTAATTAATTTTTGAACTCGTCTGACGGGTGAAAGAACTCAGAACTGGGAACTGGGAATTCGGAGCGAACCAATTTGAGCGTAATTATTGAATCATTCTCCGTTTGTAGATTTGCGAGTTTACAAACTGGGAAACTTTGGGAATCCAGAGTGATTTGAAATGTTTACGCATATATGGGATGAAACAGCTATTAGCTGAATCCGTTATTAGAATTATAAATAGACAAGATATTGAAATGTTTTTGAAGGGACAATAATTTCATAAATATTAATTTTGAAGGATATCCGTAACAACAGCACATTTAGAACTTAGGGCTAATTTTTCAATCGACAGATAATTTATATTCGTGGAATAAAATTGACGTCTGACAGTTTTTGAATGGAACAATTGTCATAAATTCATAATTATTCCTCCGATAAAATTATTTGGCGTTGGAAAAATCAGCCCTTGAACGAATAAATACGTAGGATTACTGAACATTCAACGAAAATAATTATTTCTTAGAGCTGAAAAAAGGAATAATGAGTCATGGAGACGGTCCATATTCCACGAACCACACTCACATGTTTATTAAATTAACTTTGCTTTGCCATAAATTATTCTTTTCTGAGAAACTATTATGTTCAATTAGTTATTAGTTATAAGTTATTAGTTTCCCTATATTATATCTCCTTTTTATTATACAAGTGTATTATAACTCCTTGTGTACCTACTCAAGCCAGAAAAAAAAATCCTATACAGACCTGCGGGGTAATTGCGTAACACACTGACAGTAGTAATGACTTTCATTTTGACAATTCAACAATATGCATTGCACTATTTACGTTGCTGATCAGACAAATTTTTCGTACATAATTATGAAGCAATGGATTAGCAATATCCTTCAAAATGATTCAGATTCTGATTGATAATGTGTTGCACAAAAAAATTATCGTATTACCCTGTAACTGGGCTGTGGAGGTCAGATAGGCAGTCGCTTCATGTAAAATACTGGTATTTAGCTGCATCCGGTTTGACTAGAAGCCGACCCCAACATAGTTGGGAAAAATACACAAGACTTAGAAATAAACATAACACAACAACGAAACTTTAGCTAAACTATACTCAGCATTAGTATCGACTGGACTGGAGCGGAGGGCCTAGATAAAGAGACATTTTATTAGCAATAACAATGGAAAAGTCAAAATGAATTAGACTGTTATAAGTTATCGAAAACCTTATTATCAATCATGTTATTTTTTTTTATGATTTTTTAATACAAGTACGGGGGTCTACTCCGAAGTGGTATCGGCCGAATGTTCGGCCGTTTCCTGCTACGAAGTTACTATTTTGTTCGGTCGGTCCCGATCCTACACTCCTACACTCTTTCGAATATTGACTATGGTCCCGACCCAACTGAGCCGATCCGAACTTTTTCGAATTTTTCAATACTATTCGGTTCGGCCATGTGTCGGTCCGATCCGAACATTCGCACATTGCACTTCGTAGTAAACCCCCTGGTTGGTTAAAAAATTAACAGCATTTTTACTTTGCATAGCAGACAATACTTGTATTTTTAACCAGGTAGAAGAAACTAAAGTATTTAGTATTGAACTTGATTGTTAAGCAGATTTACTAACTACGAGTACATACATTATTCGTGTTATAACCATTCTGAATTACAGTTGAGTGATTTGAATTTAAGACCATCTTTCATGACGTAAGTTACTAACTCCCCATTAACCAGACTGTGATTGTTAAAACGTTGTGAAAGATAGGCCATACAGACTTTTTAAATTGATAGCCAACTTGCAAGAAAGAAAGAAAGAAAGAAAGAAAGAAAGAAAGAAAGAAAGAAAAAAAGAAAGAAAGAAAGAAAAAAAGAAAAAGAAAAAAGAAAAATGCGTTTATTGGCATTACACAGAATGAATACACCTTAAAACTATAAAAACAGAAAACTTGTTTTTCAATCAAATTCCCTGACTTTACTACCATAAAATTTACAAAAACGAATCCTTACACTCCACTACAAACAAATAACCTTTCACAGATAGTCGACGGCAACGCGAAAACCGACGTCTCCAACAGGAAAGAGCCAGGTCTCTTCTGCGGCGAGATAGAACAGCCGCAGACGTTCATATCAGAGACCAACTTCGTCAAGATTGTGTTCCACGCCGACAACTTCACTGATCAAACTTACTTCAGCTTCGACTCCAGGTCAGTGAGCATTTAACGGGTTAATTTAATATAGAACTAGTAAAGGGTAGACCAGATTTTAAGTTCGTTGTTAAATTGTTGGAATCTGTTGGTAAAGAATTC
Source organism: Apamea monoglypha (assembly GCA_911387795.2). NCBI lineage: Eukaryota > Metazoa > Arthropoda > Insecta > Lepidoptera > Noctuidae > Apamea > Apamea monoglypha. The sequence continues at coordinate 3,387,978 of OU426922.1, forward strand.
ATGTTATTAGTTTTGAATTCAATAATGACTTTTCTGGTCTTCTGACATTAGAAAAGTTGCAATTTTAATATATTTTTATTAATTACTAGGATGTTTTTTGGTGATTAAATTACTACCAGTTTGTCTTGGTCTACTGCTCGTCGTTGATAGAACACTATATTTGAATTAAGAATTTGAGATAATTTTCAATTTATAGAACAAAAAACTGAATGTCATACTTAACAAAGTTCAAATTCCATTGCAACCAAAAACTTACTATGACCTTCTTGTTACAAATGGTCACTCAAAAATCAACTTACAATACATTTAACTAAAGCAGATAACTGATTAAGTAACGATGGAATGTAAATTACCTGATCTTATGAACACTGCTTTAACTACGACATGATGACGTTGCCAATGCGAAATTGTTCCCATGGTCATGCGGCTGACTGTACCCCAAAAAGTTATAGTTAATTCAATTCGACATAGCAACTTGATACATTGTTTATCTCTAACGAAACTTAAATGAAATTAACACAACATTTTCTCGGAAACTAAGCAATAGTACAGTAAGTTTAAACATTTAATTTCCTCCTCAGAGCGGAGCAACAATTTGAAGTGTACCTACGCTACGGACAGCATCCGGAACTATATCCAAACAGAAGAGGGGAAGTTGTTGCTGGGTATGTATTTACAATTCACTTACTACATACATATAATACAATACAACGTCAAGATTCGGCAAAATTCGTCAGACACGATCGCTTCCGATCAAGTATTGAGATACTGCAACCTTTCAAAAATAAAGTACAAATACTGAATATGAATGAAAATAAAGTACTGTCTCGTTGGTCTAGTAGTCGCAAACGCTACTGCTGAGGTTGAAGTCTTGGGTTCGATTCCCAGAACGGGCAGTGTTACTGGGTTTTTCTACCTGGAATATTTCAGTAGCAGCCTGGAGTCTGGGCTTACATAGGACTTAACACGACTAGCGAAATAATAATAATAGTAATTTATTTCTCTCAAAAGGGTACAATTTTGATACATAGTATCAAGTTACATTTTCCAGGATATCCTTTGTGAGAGCTGGGGGTCTACTCCGAAGTGGTATCGGCCGAATGTTCGGCCGTTTCCTGCTACGAAGTTACTATTTGGTTCGGTCGGTCCCGATCCTACACTCCTACACTCTTTCGAATATTGACTATGGTCTCGACCCAATTGAGCCGATCCGAACTTTTTTCGTATTTTTCAATAATATTCGGTTCGGCCATGTGTCGGTCCGATCCGAACATTCGCACTTTGCACTTCGGAGTAGACCCCCTGGAGTCTATACTGGGTTCGGGACCTGTATTAACAGATCTCCAGGCTCACATCCTTAAAATTACAATTTAAATTTAGGTGTACAATTTAAATTAGGTACACCGCTGCCCAACCCTTCAGGGAAACAAGATGTGCTGTTATGTTATGTATATTATGTGGCCACTTTGGTTCACAAAACACGTTACAACTATCAAAGAGGTTGTAAAAACGTCCTATAAGAATGATAAGCAAAGACTCCAACGATAATACAATGGCACTTGGTGACACTTCTAAACTCCTACCTATAGACTGAAAAGAAAACGAACTGCATCAATCTAACCAACAAGGATACATAACTAGATGACGCATCGCAGAATTTAAAGGATCTTGAACTGCCAAATGAAGAAACGACAAATCTGATTAAAGCTTAAGAGCTGATTACAGATCGTCGAAGGAAAACAAAAAGAAATCAATTGTGCGACTTGAGTTTAAACCAATTGTGGTAGGCATCCCTCTCGAAGAGGGAAGGTCTGTGTACCAGCAGTGGGAATATTGCTTGAGTTAAGAGCGATGAAAAATAAGGCCATACGGAGCGAGAGTGCCGGGAATGGGAATGGGAAGCCGTCACCTCCTTCTGCGAAGCAGTAATGCTCACGAAGAAGAAGGCGGAGCGCGTGAGGGAGAGGCAATCTTCACGCACCTAGTCACCGCAGGAGACGACCTGGGCGTAGGGAATTGATAGCCGATTCCCGGCTACCATAGGTGCGGGCTTGCGGACGGCGAGCAATGGGTAGCTTGCCGTCCGGAAAACCAGGCCCGGGTCGACGGCGCGTTGTGTTCCTTGCGCACCTCAAAGAAATGTCAGCACTATATGATGGGGTCCGCCAGGGCCGATGCCTGCTAAGGTCGCGGGTTGTTCGAAAGAGTTACCGTAGCCCCTGGCACAAGCCACTGAAGGAATACGGGTGGGTTTTAGTCAGTAAAAGTCTGACATCCCTCCCTCTCCACGCAGAGCGGAAGAAGTTATTTGATGATATCCCAACCAAAAAAAAGGGGATCAAAGATAAAATTTGCGATTGAATTACTTGTGTTGGTCCTTGGTCGTTTGACTAGCATAATCGATGGAATCTTAAGCTTGTGCAATGCTTAAAGCATAAAGCAAAATCAGCCTATAATATTCCCACTGCCGGTACACAGAACTCTCTTTGAAAAGGATTCCTACCTCATTTGGTTTAAACTCAAGTAGCACAAGGGATATGTTTTCTTTTCATTCGACGATCTGTGATTAGCTCTTGTGCTTTAATCATTAAGTTTGTAACTGCGATTAACATCAATATGTTAATAGCAATTACAAAATTAAAGGTTTAACTGTAGAAGGGAAGTAAATTGTAAATGTTTGAAGTTTAGTTTGAGATGTAGAAACAAATATTGAAGGTACCAATTGTCATGCTACTGGGAAAAGAGAAACAATTTACCAATAAATGGATTTTCTTTAATTCCATTATCAGTCGTATGATTTAAAAAAAACACCAGAATTGTTTAGTTTTGAGTAACTACTTAATATCGCATGAAATTTTTGTAGATATTATACTAAGCATTAATATTCAAAGAATGCCTACAAATATTATTAGGATCATCAATTATTTCAATGGTGTAGTAAATTGAATACTTAATGTCTAAATAGCCAATTTTTTAACCAAACAAGTTGTCATTTCACCTATAATACAACATTAAATATTTTCAGTCTTCGAATTTTTTCCCTGCCGTTATTCAACGCAAGTATACCTTTACTCAACTCAAAGTACAAACCATGAAGAAAGGAAAGATTAATGATGATAAATAAATAAAGAACAAAGAATTTTCGGAACGAAATTGCCTCGTCTCATTTTACATACGCTCCTAACGAGATGTAATAATAGATTCATTTGAGTATGCACCACAGGGCACGGAATCAGCAGCATATAGAGAAGGCAGTACTTCTTAAATTCGTGACGCTGAAAGTGCGTTGAGCGAACTACATCTGTCACTGACCGCCTTCGAAGCCGTCTGTTTTTATACGTCATTAGTAGAAACCGGATTATTATGAAACTAAAATTTTCGAAATATGCATGCGATTATGCTCGAAATCGCCAAAAAGTGCCAAAGTATCCAACTTTAATTTTTTTTTAATGCCACAAAATTATGTTTTTTTTTTAACAAAACCGCATACTTAAGAAAATAAATTTATTCTTGAAAATGTATGAAGCACTGCCACTGGTTCAAATGCTCAGTACCTAGATTGTGACTTCTATCACAAACTTTTTTTGAACATTGTTAGTACTGACATCATATTTGTATTTTTCAAATTAGATAAGTACAGCTAAAATTATATTATATACAATAAAATATGCAATAACCTAAAAAACCCCAAAATATGCAAATGCATAGTTATTCAAACATTACATGCATTCGCATAAAATCCGGGGTCTACTCATTAGTGTCATAGTTCGAGTCGTAGTTCGTTTGGCCTCGGTGACACCCTTCGTTTGTATGAAAATTGTTCTAAGGTACTTATTCAGAATTAATTATTCTAGAAGTGGTCACCGAAGCGTTTCCTTGCTGCTCTGTGTAGTAAACAATTCTTGTACTAATAATATCATGTTTATTCCATATTTCGTGCTCTGTGGTACACCTACAACCAAGTTACCGAAGGGTGAAGTCACCCCTAACAAAAATTACCTCAGGCAATACAAATTGCTTTAAAAAGATAATTTTACCGAAATCAGATAAAACATGAAACAAAACATAAACAGGGTTCGACAAGGAACGGTCCTCGGCCCCGACTTTATTTAAATTATTTGCCAAATTGCGATGCCGACTTCAAAGGGAATTCAAACGTACGTGATCAACATTTTAAAGCAAATCGTTTGGAAAAGCTATTCGGTATTGTCTGCGCTTACTTCTGAGTGTGATCGATTCTATGTGTTGAGAGCACAAAGGGTGTTTTGGAATGGAAAGATCACGTTTCAGTTTATTGTTGTAATGAACTAGAAACTAGAAAATTTATGAAGTGAATGATACTGTGAAAAGAATCAACGAGTCTAATGACCTTAGTTTGTATTAGACATAAGCAAATAAATAATGCAATATTATAAAATATTAATTCAGTTTTTTGTGCATACATGACATGTGGCTCTTTAGTCAACTGAGGCCGCTCGAACTTATCCCGCGGGATTAATTTTATTTTTATTTTTTTGTCAACTGAAGTGGGATCACTTTAAAAAAATATTATTATGTATAACATACAGAATTAAAAACAAAAGAAGATGTAAAATATTTAAAATTAAGAATAATAAAAATGTAATATAAAAAGAGGTTTTATACCTTCTTGTTAGCTCTTACAGTTTGTAATTTAATTAATGAATAAAACCATGGCTGTTTCCAGGTGAAAATATTATGAGTTTTAATTGTTATGAATTTTAGATTAGCAAAGGTCTGCGGTAAGGTTATTAACGAAAATTATAATAGGCCATAAAAAGTATAAAAATAAATTACCCTTTAACAAAAACGGTAAATTCATTAAAATCTGAATAATAAAAACCGTAAATAAGTTCAGTAACAGTTAATTCGGGGAATGATAAATTGTTATTTGTTGCCGCTGAATTTCGGTGCCGAAAGTTTTCAATAATTTAGTATCACATTCCGAACAATTTATATTCTCGTTTATAACAAACAAATACATTGGAAAAGGAGAAGTTCAGGCTTTATATTAAACTAACTGTGCTATTGAGTCAAAAAGCTTTTATTTTTTTTTTTGTGGAAAAGTATTTTGCCAGAGGTTATAATTATTAATCCAGAATTAAAATTATATGTACATACTAAACAACTTACTAACCTAACTAAGACTATTAACAAACTATAAAATGACGTCGATAAATTCATCCGTATCGTTGTCGGCTGGTAATGGTCCCAAGAGACTGGCAGCAGTGCCACGTCCGGCCAAGGTAAAAGCCGGCCCTTGGGTCATGGGAAGTTGTCCCGTCGTTTGGAGATTTCCTTGAACTGACCATGAGCACTCGGACCCCACGGCCCAAAGGGTCTCGACCCCAAACGGATCGACAATATAATTAACAATAAGGTTATTATTGGTAATTATATTTTCGTTATTATACTTAAAAATACTTTAGGTGTTTATTAATGTATACAGTATTTTTTCGTTTAAACTAACACAAAAGATTAAAAGTTAACATTAATATATAAGTGAAAATGTGTATTTTACAAAAAAATATGTAGCCATAAACGAACTCAATCTATCCATGATTTTGTTATTAAATATTGTAATGTTGACCTTGTAAGTCAGTACGTATTTTAACGCTATCGAATCTAGCGCTTCGCTCTTCAAGATATATACCATATTGAGGTTATATTCTCGTCCAGATATAACAGATATATATTTAGATTTATCATCATCCACAGCCCGACTTCACCCACAGCTGACCATATGCTTATTTTTATTAGGTACCCAGAAGAAATTCTTTACATTTGCAGTGAAAGCTCTACTCTCAATTTTGCATATCTAACTAATTTCAAGACATTCCTCCTTTTTATCCACAATCAAAATAAAATGACACATGCAAATATTGTTACCTGTAATGACCTCAATTATATTAAGCACCTACTACAAAACGTGACCTGAAACTTTCCGATCCTTTCATAACCAAGAGCTTTGCCCAAAGTCGTGACACCCAATTTCCTTGCCAATAAATCACTAACTCAATACTTCAAATCATCACTCGACGGCCACTGCATAAATCAAGTTCGAGTTGCCAATTACTTAAGAGGCTTATCCCGAATGTCGCGAACGTTCTAGAATCATTCTGACTGGCTCCAAATGGCTCCACTTTGGTGGGTACGTGACCGAAATGGCTTATAAATCGTGTTGAATTGTCGGCTCGGGCTCGCTGCCCACCTATTATTGCAGCCGCAATGATTTATGCGTTGTAATCAAGTACTCGAATTAAAGTGAGTGAGGTGCGTAGTTGCTGATTCTGGGATTTCTTTTATTTTTTTAAATTGGGAGCCCTTGTTGAGGGCCCGAAAGGGTGCTTTAGAGAATGTTATTTATATACGTGAGTGTGCAGAATTTTTGCAGCGTATTTTGTTTTGCTGACGCATTTTTTATAACCACGTTGCTAGCGAAGGTTGATGTCAATATGGTTGAAATTGTAACTCATGCTAGATTAGAGAAAGGTATAAAAATGCTTAAATGTGCGGATCGTGAAAATTCTTGCTGTGCTTTTTAATGTTAACTCTTCAGACGATGACGTTACTTGTAGCAGGTTAATCAATTTTATGACACTTGAACTGTTCTTATTCATTTATTTATACAAGGTGTAACAGTATCGCCATTCGAGACAAAAAAAAATTAAATCTTATTTCAAATCAATAAGACTCAATTTTAAATGTTTAAAGTAATTTTAGGGTTAACGCGATTTTCCTAATAATAATAGTTGACTTTAAAAAAAAAAGTTTCGGTGAAAATATAGAATGGGCAGCCTTATCACTTTCTGCGATCTCTTCCAGGTTACCTTGGAATGGACAATGTTCTTAGTTTTGTGTTCATAAAAATATAATTAATTATTGCACTAATTAATAGGTAATTATTGCACGTTTTATTGATCACGATAAACTTCTTACCTTCAATAATAATGTGGAATTAGTTTATAAACTAATACTAATTAATAATGTTAACTAATGAGAAAGAAGACTCAAATTCAGAAACACTTACTGTAGCAAACTTACTCGTGCCAAGTAATAAAAATTCAACGAAATTTGAAACTCAGCAATTAAAAACTCCTGTGTAAAAATATGAGGAGTGCCGAAAAATTTACAGCAAAAACTCCCAACTGAAAGTGTCGGGGATAATGATTTCGTTCAGCTTTGTTAGCGAATTAACTTAATGAACGGGACCAATTTTTCCCAGGTCTTACTGCGAGAGAGTGTTCCGAGACTGCCGGCTGCAAACGTGTTACGTACAGTCGGCTGCCTACCCTGGAGTGTATCCAAGAAATCTTCATTGCAGGCAAGTGTATTACCGTATTTTATAGTTGAACAGCTATCGGGTGTTACTTCGTTTAGTTTAAGTTAGTGTTAATTACCGATAGCGTTGTTAAAAGCATTCTTATTATTGGAAGCCTTTCGATTAGTTTTATTGAAATTCAATGCATTCTCTAAATTTATCGTTAAATGACCTTTTGCTAAAGTGACTTTGGTAATAAAGAATCTTTTACCAACGGCATTGTACAATGTAACAGTGGAATATAATGTACATTAAACACGCTTTCACGAAAATCTTATCCTCCTACTATCATACTTCCTACTAATATTATAAACGCGAAAGTTTGTATGGATGGATGGATGGATGTTTATTACTCGTTCACGCAAAAACTACTGAACGGATTTGAATGAAATTTGGCACACAAATAGTTTATAACCAGGATTAGCACATAGGATACTTTTTATTCCGATATTCCCACGGGATAGAAACTTATGCGGGTAAAACCGCGGGGCGCAAGCTAGTTATTTATAAAAATATCAGCATTTACTGCCAAATTAGGTCTTTGAACCTAATAAATTATATGGCAGTGAAGCATCTCTTCAAAGTCATGGAGCATAGCAGAAATTTTGATGAGGGTAGGTCCTGGCTTGGACAAATGTGTTTGGTTAGGCGCAGAGCGTTAAGTATTGTTTGTCAACGCCCGGTATAGAGGCCCTAACGCAAACGCGCGACGAAACATAACGTAAACTCGAAAGTTTTTAGAATCGAAAATACAACTATCATATAGCATTTTGTTTTAATTTTTTGCGAGAAACACAATTAGAATCGGCTTGTTAGTCAATTCGCAGGAATTGTTCGTCCGAAATGGGCGAGAAAATGATATAGTTAGTCGCTTGCTCGCCAGTCGTGGGACAGGTGCCATAAATATGAAAACTACGTAAAAAATATGGGAAACGAGTATTTTCGATTTTAAAATCTCTCAAATGGATGTTACTTGTCCTCCGCGCGTTCATGTAAGGCCCAAGTTTAAGACGACAGCACTTTGTAGACTTTACGCCAAGTCCCAGCAGTTTCGTTTTTATTATAAAGATAACACAATGCTTTGGAGCTTTGGGCCCAACTGACAAAGAGAATTGTAACTCTGTACAAAGCCTTGACAAAGTTCTTCAGTATGTTCTTGTTCAGTCAAGGAAATTAATTGTTTATCAAATTGACACACTACCTCAATTTGACGTGATAAAGCCACTTTATACAACCATCGAAGAATGACAGTTGTGATTTGAATATGTACAATTTAAGTTGGAGTCAATTTGATATTTAATTTTCCTGACTGATGTACATACATAGGATGGCGATTTAGTTACGGCATCCTTCAAGGCGGTGATTATATCGGTCATGCTGCAACACTTTTCCTGTTAAAGTCAATTTCGTTTCATGTAAAATATAAAACAAGTTTTCACACATACGAACTACGCATCACACTGACGTCAAACAAAATTCTGCATCGCGCAGGCAGAGTTTACCGCACGACTAGCATCAACAACCCGATATCAATCGTCGGGCAGTAGCCCACCACACACGACAACCGTCTGGTCGGAGGATCTTCCCTATTCTATGGAGGATGAGTGACCTGTACACCCTGTTCCTCATACCTCTATACATGCATTGAAATATCATGCAGAATATTGTTGCAGTGACGGTTGTGATGAAGATTTATAATTTAGCTAATAAGTATCTTATCTACGTGACTGTGTGTCTTTTTTGAGTAAAACATATCTTTAAACTTAAATAATCAATAATCTGTAAAAAAAAATGCCAAATCAGATATGAATTGCGTTAAGAAAGTGGCTTAGTATTATGGCGTGACGAGTAGAATCACCCCCTTGCTGGAAGGGGTAACTAAATCACCAACCTCTATAGCTATACCAATATGTAGAAACTGCATCACAAAGTGGTGTCGACTGGTTAATTTCATGCTCTCCAATTGCTGACCACTCAACGATCCATTAACACATTGCTACGTCAATGTTTAATAGTACGTATACGTGCTTTGACTCATCGCTTTGCTGTCAAGAGCATGTTGATGACTTAAGTGTGTTGTGAGCATTTGAGCAATCAACTGGGAAGAATTAGCACTGATGTTATGATAGAATGCTTTGAAGTTAAGACCTCAATGCTATTGGTGCCCGTTTTGATTGGACTTCCCAGAATCAGTGGATAAGGACTGATAGCTGATGCCTATGGCCGTTCATAGACATCAGTTAGGTGTGGGTACTAACAACCCTACTATCCTATGCTCCTTCCTACTAATATAATATAGCCTCAAGGGTGGTCCCATATAAATTGTATTAATTTTGCTTGAGTAGTTTTTTGACTTAGCTTCAATAAAACGTATTTTTTCCACTTAGTTAAAAACTTTTTTACAGAAAAAAACAACCGACTTCCAAAAACTTTTCTAAGTCGGTTGGTTTTTTTTTTTTTTTGTAAAACAGTTTTTAACATCAGAGATTAGAATATTCAGAAATAAACAATTATTAGAAAGTTAGACGTTTTCAAAAGTACGAGATATCGTCCACTAATTTTGTATTTTTTTTCTAGATACCATCTAAACACGAGGCTACCATACATAAAGCTGTACATAGAAAACGAAGAATTCAATATAGACGGACAGCGATGCGAAAACATCATGACTTGTCCCATGAGACCCATAACCTCCGGTAAGTGGCCCAAATATTTGGAGAACTTGATTAAAAATACACAAGATAAAAAAAACCTTCCCTCCAATTTTGTTTATACATTCGGGATTCTCATTTAGATTCTTAGGAATTGTTTTTATATTTTTATCCGCTCCTAAGTTCCCAATACGGGAGTTATCGTGAGACGATAAGTCTACGTTAAGTAGCCTTTTACTGCCAAGTAACTGTTGTTAGATAAGGTTAGTGGAATTACTGGCGGACTATCCACTTAGCTTCTAAATATAACCACTATTTGCTGGTAATATTCCGTAGGAAGAGAGCAGTGGAGGCCCAGTGGTAACGTTCGAAACCAAGCAGGCAACTTTGTGTAAATTATTTCATCACCGCTGCTCTCAAAACGGTGAAGAAAATATCGTGAGGAAACCGGCATGTCCTAAAGCCAAAAATTCGAAGACATGTGACATACACCAAGCCGCACTGGGCCCGCGTGGTGGATTACGGCCAATCCCCTCTCACAAAGAGGAGGCCTCTGTCCCAGTGGGAACATTATAGGTTAATAATGATTCCATAGAAAACAGGCAAAGTTTACTTCAGCAACATCAATGCCACCTATCCTAAAAATAAATCGATCACCTCGAGAAAATTAGTTTTATAAATACAGCGTCTTGGAAACGCGAAGCTATATCTAAACTACGTTTACCGCTGACTTGAATAGGCCACTTTGCTGAACGTACAATCGCTCGGACGGAATCACCAATTCGAACGTTCGATTCCACTAAAAAGGCAATCGAGTCCGGTTCAATGTGTCTATCAGAATAGGCCTGCATCAGCAAACAGGGCTGCCGCGTTCTTGATAAAATGAGATTGCACTTTGGTTGTGTAAATACATAGGAAGCGTATGCTCGGGTTTTCGTTTATTTTTTCCTGTGTGGTATCGGGCGCAGATCGATAAGTCTGGTATAAAAATAAAAGTGTGCTTATGGCTTCCGTATATCGAGTTTAATGCTATAAATTGCTGAATTTGCTGTGATATATTGACACGTTAGACTTGGATCGAAAGCGCTGGAATTCAAGAGGAGGCCTTTGCCCAGTAGTGGGATGGTGCAGGCTAACAGTAACAGTAGACTTACATTAAAAATGGAATTGAAAGTAGTCGAGTGATGGAAGAACCAGACTATAGTTAAAGTTAAAGAAAACTTTACAAATCACAAATCTTTTTTTTCTCTCACTTTTCAATTGCGAACACAAGCGGTTATTTTAATAGTTGTAACTATTAAATATAGTATATAGTAATATGTTACTGCAGCTTGTATGTTCACAACACAAATTCTATTGTAAGCCTAAACGCGAAGACTTGTAATTGCCTTTCTGTCGACTATTGTGTCTTCTTTTTTGTTTGTTTTTTTTTTAGCTGTAATAAATCTTTTGCGTATATCTACTATTGATAAAACATTGAATAGGCGGTAAACTTTTATTTAGAAATACACTTCTCTACCAATATTAAGGAAGGTGATGAATGGTAGGAAAATATTAAAAAGTAAAAAAATACAGTTCACTAACCTCCTCATGTAAATCTCAACCAAGAACAAAACACTGATTTTTCTCTCCATTTCCAAGGTGTAATAATTTATGAAGACCATAAATAACAGCTATCCAATAACCGCCATTAAATCAAGCCGGCCAGCCACTTACTCGATATTAAATTCTTAGACCGCTCGACTTTACCCATGTTTTAGAAAAGCTAGCGTATTGAAAAATTGTGTAGCAGACTAGCAGATAGTTCGTGATTTGCTTCGTCTTGCTTTATATGAATATGAAATGTGTGTATCGCTTGCTTGTATTGAGCAGTTGGGTGAGCTTGAATTGGTTTACCATACGTATTGATGGGTGATCTGAATTTAGAACGAAACAGCTTGGAGAAGTCTATGTTCTTATTTTGAAGTCGACGTAAACAAGTGGAATAAAATGTGGGGCGTACACGGAATATCGTATTTGGGACAAATGTTTGTGAGGCGAATGTGGAATACCTAGGTTGTTTCATCGGGGATTTGGCCAAAGCACACTCGATAGAACTATGACAGTCGTACACACAACTCAATATAAAGTCTCCTGCTGTCTCTTTTCTTTTAATGTGTGTTGTAGCGATGGCAATACTTTTAATATCGTTTCTAAAAGGCATTTGAGTAAATGGTTGTTATAGTATCAAACAGACACCGCACTTACCTGCCAAATAGCGGTCGATTACAAGAATTTACGTGAAGTGGTAAATGTAATATTCCTATTCTTCTTACTCAGGGTCAGAAAACTGTCCTTACGATTACATAAGGATCTACGATGGGAAGGACGAATCAGCGTCAGTCATCGGAACTTTCTGCGGTATGGGAAAGTTTCCTTACTCCATCATCGGTACTTCTCAAGACCTCTTTGTGGAATTCGTCAGCTCACCTGCAGGTAAACTATTAGCTATGTTTCCTTGTTACTCGGGCTATTAAAACTGACCTTTCTTGGCAATTGCTAAAATCTTGGCATCACAGTTAATGGTTTAGAGTTGCCGAGATGGAATAATTAACCAATTTCTCAATTTTAGTAGCCCTTGTAAGAGCAGCGTTGGTCTTACTTCGAACGGTAATGAGTAAGGCCCTTTAACACACACGTTTTTCTTGCCGTGAAAAACTACGGTATATTCGCCGGGTGTAAGCACAGTCGTCAATGTTTTATGGATCACTATGGAAGCTTGTACACAGACACGTTTTTTTCTATGGCGCAGTTTATACGGCGTACTAATGAAACTGTACCTTGTACAAAGGGCCTTACAATCCAAATTACAGATCTCAGTGTCTATCTAGTGTGATTTTAGTCTCGTGTATGGATGTCAGTAAGTCCTAATTAGATAAAAAGAACATATACACACATACCTACTGCCTCATCATATTTGAAAAGCTATAACTAAAAACTTACTTGCTCAATAAATATTTTTTCTGTTTCCCTAGGTCCTCTTCTAAACACCGGTTTCCATTTCAACGTGGGCAACTGGCCTGGCCACGTGGAGGCTCCAGGGTCAAAGGTCGGCACCTGCGACTGGCTGCTGACGGCTGAGACCCTCAAGAAGTCAGGAGACACTGAGGGCATCTTCCTCTCTGTGGCTCATTGGTACCCTCCTCATACCTCCTGCACGTACCTGATGCAAGGCTTTCCAGGGCAGGTCGTTAGATTATATTTTCCGAGGTAAGTTTGTGTTCGGGATATTTATGATGTTTTTCTGCAACTGTTGAAGGTTACACAGTTTTAAATATTCCCGGCTTTGAAATACACTTTAAATATGGTTACTTATAATATCGCAAGCCCGAGGTCGATCAATAAATACAAACAAACAAACAAAACAAACCATAAGCTTATTTGTTGAACAAAATAAAACACAAACATAAGTAACAACACCACCAACCATACAACGTGGCAATGCTGCCAGCCTTTTGGGCACTGTTCCTGTTGACAGCGATGCGGACGAATTTTTTGATGCCCTATGATTATTTTGCTTATTTTTTTTCATGTACATATCATTATTTTAAATTTTAGTAACAACATGAGTTGTGTCGTTGCAATCTATTTATATATTTATGGATAAAAATATGGGCTAGTAAAGCCAAATAGTAAAGTATAGTCTAAAGTAATTTGACTTTAGAAACCACAATATCATTACAACACAATTTCTTGTCAACAGTTTTCGGATCAACCGCATAGAGTCTCCAATTCAACCCTGGACTGGCGACTGTGGAGAATCCCTCACTTTGTACGACGCTCCAAGACCCGACGATGCTCGCATCATTAAGACTTTCTGCGACACTTTTAGCAGACCTATGGAGAAACACGACTTCGTCTCTACTGGCAATGCTATGTTCGTCAGGTTTGAGAGCAAGACTGGCAGTTATAGTGGGTAAGTGTACTTGAAAGAAAGAAAGAAATAAAAAGTATTTATTGCCACCCGTACAGGAAGATCACAAACTAAACTAAACACAGTCAAAAATAAAAAACCAAAGTATATTTTTTTTTAAAGTAACAGAAAGAAAAATGATACAGAAAGTCCTGTACGAGGCTCCTATCTCAGCATGATGCTGCGATATTTAAAAAATAAATGTCGCCGCGCTAGTATTCTGATACCGCTGTGATGTCATGGGCAGTTACAGATATAAGTAAATAATTAAATAGAAATAATATGTAAAATATTAGCAAATAAAATTAAATATACTTATTTACTTCAAGTTGCATATTAAATAAAGTCCTCCAGACGGAATTTCGGCCGTGGCAACCAATCTCAGTGGACACTAGCCATCCGCGCGGGAGATATTATTGTGCAGGCGTGTGCGCAGACACAGGTGCACTGCACTATCTTTGTCCTCACTCTTATAATCCGATGAGACGACACGCAATCTGACAAGACTGGACAGAGATGTCGCAGGACCTACGACTTAACGTACTTTCTGAGGCACGGGGGTATCTCACCGCCATCTTCCAAACTCTGGGCTATTACTAAGAAATTCCCAATTGAAAAACACAATAACTCTTTGCCCGACCCCGGAATCGAACCCAAGACCCCACGCTCGCACTTGCCGCCACGAGACCAACGGGGCAGCCAATATTTTAAATAATATATTACCGTCGCCAGGTTTTTCACTATTTATAAACCAAGCTCATCGTCTTGATCCAATACTAAAGTATAGACTTGTCCAATTGCATTGTCACAGCATTAAGCTGAGAGGGGACCCTTAACGACCTCACTCAGGTCTTTTCGCTTATAAGTTTTCATTATTCTTTGGTTTTTTTTTCCTGAGCGTGTCCTAAATAAATACCTTTCCTTTCTTCTTCTATTTGTTAGCATTACCATGGTCCATTACACCCAATCTATAAGACTATTAATCATTCCAATTGCGTATAAGCAAACTGTTCTACCGGTAGTAAAGTGGTACACAATAATTCTATAGAATTCAAAACCACAACCGCACTGGGAACAGAAAACAACATAAAACATAATTTATTACTCGCTCCAACTTAATTTCGCGGAATTTTTATAGCTTAAAACACATTAAGCAGTCCTAATGAGGGCGGTTGTAATAAACAAGGAGAATTGGACCAACCGGCGCTTATATTTGTTTACGTAAGAGTTCCACAGACACATTAATTAAATCAGAATAGGAAATGGGTAAGCAAATGAACAAACATGGAAACGGTTGTAAATCGTAAACACTTCTTGTATATCATTAGTGGTTAGTTATTGGTTAGTGTTGAAATAGATCTATTCTTTGCTGGTTCTGTAGCCTCAATCAGGACTAAACTTAGAGCTTTAATTGTATATTTTTTTTTCTTCTTTTGAATTTAATTGTTTTTTCCCTAAACTTTTTCTTTATCTATGGAAAAGTTCACATTTTGTAAGTTTTGTTTTTAGAAACTAGTTGTTTTACTTAAATTATGCATGCTAGATTCACATCTGGTAGATGTCAATCAGAAATATTGTGTCGTAAAGGATTTAATGCATTTGTGATTGTACATCAGTTTTGTGAATTATAATAATAAATAAAAAAATACCATGCCAATAGTCATTAGGAACACAAGTCGTCCGGGTATGGGTGGCGGTGTAATTACAAGCACATGAGACATTTCAGATTTATCACTGGGATGGCAATGCATCTCCAATGTCTTGGTGATGGTATTGCAGATGTCTATTAGTCTATTGGGTTCATCATTATCTGCCTATCCTTTTCCCAATTATATTGGGGTCGGCTTCCTGTTTAACCAGATGCAACTGAGTACCAGTATTTTACATGGAGCGACTGCCTATCTGTCTTTCATAACCCAGTTACTGGGTAGTACGAAACACATTGGTAAGATTGGTTGTCAGACTTACGGGCTTCTGGCGACCCGTAACGATGTCAAAGATCCACGAATGACAGTCGGGACCAACGGCTTAATATTTTTAACAAAACCGGGCTGATACTAATAAATTCAGAATGGCAAAACCAATAATAATTTACTCGTCATTGAGACCGAAACCACGCTTAGCAGGCTTCTTGCGATCACTTAAACTAAGTAGGAGTCGAGTTTGTGTGTAACAAGTGATGATTAAACATTGGTATCAAAATAACTCGTTACTGTTTAAAACTTCTTAGTAGGTACTGTCAAAATCTAACCAAGATCTTCTTTCCAGATCATCGCTGTACTACTGGGCTCACTACGACTTCTTCAACAACACACGTTTCGGAGAACCAGTACCAGGAACTGCCTGTGACGAGATCATAGCGTCCTGGAAGCAGAGAGCTGGAAGACTGAGGTCTCCCCTGAATACCCTGGTGTATAAGCAAGCGTCTCCAGGAGAAGACGTCCACTGTCTCTACAGATTTGTGACGGATAAGCGGATTTATGCCAGAGTCATCTTGACGATCTTAAGTGTTAACTTCAAAGTGAGTATTTTTTATTTGTTTGGTTACTTCTCATCGTCATCTTTACTGTTCCGATTAATTTGGGGACGTCGGAGTACGTCTGCTTTTTCTATTTGTTTTTATCTGCGATCATCTGAGTACTCACCCTCGTGCTAGCTATTATCATCTTTAAGGGCCTTATCACAATGACGATTTGCAAGCGGGGCGAGTGCGCAGCGAGCTCACCGCGAGCTCGCCGCGA
The DNA here is from genome assembly GCA_911387795.2 of Apamea monoglypha. Classification (NCBI taxonomy): domain Eukaryota; kingdom Metazoa; phylum Arthropoda; class Insecta; order Lepidoptera; family Noctuidae; genus Apamea; species Apamea monoglypha. The sequence continues at coordinate 3,404,661 of OU426922.1, forward strand.
ATAGCCTCGTCGACGCTACTTTGTGCACTCATGTTCAACAGGCCGCCCCACCCCACTTCAGTTGTATCAAAGACACGAGCGAACGTAACAATGTTGAGGGGTTCAAACGTGATACAATGGGTACAGAGTTATTTATAACTGAAATTCAAAATCGTCCCGTTATATGGGATCAATCGCCCGCCGCGTCTTCGTGGCGTGTTCGACGCGTTCGTTGCGAACTCGCTGCGAGTTAGTTACGCACTAATTTCGCTCGCAAATCGCCAGTGTGATATCAGCCTAAAAGAATCCATACATAGTAAACTATTTTTAGTAATTCTACCATTAGATGAAATTCGCAAGACCATAATATGCTCCAAGACAGGCATCGCTGGTGTTGGCGAAAAGTCTGCGAGGCTGAAATGGGCGGGTCATGCATATAGTATGCATCAAATCAGGTGGGCCAGGATCGTCAGACAGTGGGTACCTAAAGACGAGCGTCGTCACCCAGGCCTATGAAACAGGCTGGAGTGACGATTTGGACTTCTTCATGACCGGAGAAGCACAAGATAAGGCAAATTGGAGAAGTATGGGGGCGACCTTTGCCCATCTGTGGGACAAAATAGGTTAAAAAAAAGAAAGAGAAACCATTGGATTTATTTGTACCTGATGATATTCAATATTGATCAACATAAGCAGCGATTGGCCAAAAAAATCATATACGTGATTTTTTAATTTTGTATGGCTCATGTAGATGAGTAATTATTTGAAAGCATCACCAATAAAACATAAAAAATATAAACGAGTTGGAATGGTATACTCAAAAAATTGGTTACATCACTGGTTATTTAACAGTTTCGAGATCTCGAAACAAAACAAAGCCCCAAATCCAACAAACGAAGTTCTGGTTGAAAATATTGGCAAAAATATTTTTGGTGAAATCAGAACTATAAGCCGACCGAGCACACAGACGGATGAAAAAGAAAACCTAAAAAAATGTAGCTTTATATATGCGAAACCAACGTGAAATTTCACGTTGAATCATTGATAAGTATGTTCGTTTTCGTCAACATTGTTCTCGTAATATGTGGAAACAAGTTAAATTATGCAGTGATCATTTTCATATTGTACTCGTAACAAAGTAAAATTTATTCTTAAAATTAGGGCTTCAACACACTGAAAAATGTACATGAATATAATGTAGCTAAGGCTAAGGTTGAGATCTACGAACGAAACGTTAACGTCTTAACGTTGTTTCACAAAATTTATGGCCTGGTTACGTATGTTACGTTAACTAACCGTGTGAAACAACCGGCCAGTCGTTATTCCAGCCACTGTCAAACAAGTGCAAGGTAGAGACGGGATCATGTCTTAGGGCTGGATTTTCTTAAATCTGAAAAATAAATATGACAGTTTGACATATTTCTATACAAAAGCTGTCACACAGATAATTTTTCTATTGATAAATCATATTAAAAAAAAAAATAAACTAGATGGATTCGATATAAATTCCTGTCTGACTATCCTTGAGAAGAAATGGCGAAACAAACTCATAGTCAAAGTCTCTTTTAAAGTCCAGACATAATCTTATTCAAATCATGTAAAGAGTTTTGAGGAAAGAACCACACAGATTTGAGTAGGCCAGTCAGTGCAAGCATTTGTCAGTACTCGTGTAGCTCAACTTAGAACTTGAGGAGCTCAACCACTCGACGAACATTAACGAAGAAAGAACATTTAGGTAGGCCACATGAAGTACTCAAACTGCCAGGCCAATATATACTAACAGAGAAAGACCCACATAGTCCTCACATTCACAATAATTAAAGTAAAATTTTCTTCTTCTTCTTTTCGATACTCTTCTTCGATATTTTATATTGTTTGAGCCCAGTAGATGGCGACGTTAATTGCGGCGTCAGTGGCATTCATTAAGTCATCCAAGGTGCAGGTGAACGGGCACTTAGGGCACTCCAGCAAGTGGGGCACGGTCTGCTTAGAGGCACCGCACTCGCACTGGGTATTGGATGGGTCAGTAATCCCCCATTTCGACAAGTTGTGTCTGCAGCGCCCTACTTGGGTACGCAATCGATTGAGAGCTTTCCATATAGGCCACTGCAGATCACGGCCGAGAGGCAAATGTTCCTGGGAAGTCGGGAGGTGGTGGATGCTTTTATTCCCATAATTTGCTTCTCTCATTGGGTGGTTTGTCCTGGGTGGCCTGCGTGGATCGTACGAAGCTCTTGCGACTTTTAAACCTACCCGGGGTCGTTGTGTAGTCGTAGAGGGGATGACAGAAATCGGAAAAAGTAAAATAATACTTACAAAGTAAATATTCATGTCATTTTGTATACGCAAGTCCTGAAAGTAGTTTGTTCATAATTGACTACTGAATCGATTTCAGTAACTTTTTATATAGGTATTTTTTTCAAACGCGATGTATTTTGCCATACTGACCGCCGATTGACCCAAACAAAATTAAATCTAATTAAATTCAATAAGACTCAATTTTAAATGCATGAAGTTATTTATTTGTTTATCCATTTATTTCAGGCATCAAGGCCCATATAAAAATACTATAAATAGGTACATACCTACAACATTATAATCACACTAAAAAACTAACTAACGCACACGAAGTGTCTGCGTCTTGTTTCGCTGACTGGTGTCATGTAGCCGACCACGAAACCGGCGGTACACACACCCTTCGGCCAGAACTCTTCCTTGAGGAACTTCTCGAGATGATATGTCGGAACACGCACCACGAACGACTTGAAGTTCGTGTTGTGACGCGATTCCAACTTCTCGCCCCACAAAGTCTAGTTGGTCAACCTTCGTGGAGCGGTGCAGTCTGGACACGTACAGCTACGTCGTCGGGATTGCTGGACGCAGCAGCTTGTTGAGTCAACAATGACAATCGAATTATAATGATAATCTATACAAGGTGTCGTTTTGCATCCTCGTCAAATTCAAGGAGGTAACTATGCTACTTATTCTAGACACGAATCAATAATAAGTAGGACATTTTTTTCTAACTTTCGGAAATCGGCATGTGTGGGACACGCATTTTAAAACGCGGCCTGTGTGAGACCGCACTGTAACTGCCCTTTTACACACACATAAAAACGCGGCCGCTTAAACGATACCATAACGCGATCCTGTTCTTTGAAAGTGTAATTTTATTTGATTATTTATGTCTTTCATAACAGCCTCCTGAAATTTGACGAGGATCCTAAACAACAGCTGGCATACATGAACTTTCCGGAAAAATTCTCTAAATGCACCGGCATTTAGAGAATTTTATTAAAATCAATCAATGATTTAATAAAATCAATTGTGAAGTTAAGAAAATCTACGCAGTTACACAGACACGAAAAACGACTTTGTTTTATACTCTGTATACCTATAGATATAAAAGATATAGATATATCTACATACACTTCTAATACTAAATAAACTAACATACTATTAAAATAAAATTATAATATCATAACCTAAATAAAACTATAATTATGAAAAAAAAAAATAGGAAAAAGTTTCCATGTTAAGTTATTCGATTAAAATCGGATGATAAATTAAAAACATACGAATTTTTCTGTTTCAAAAAAATATTGAAATGGCATTTTCTCGCTTTTTGGTGGTGCAGTAATTTTGCCTTTCCATATTAACAAATTAAAATATGGCGTCAAAATATTCCTCCGCATCGCTGTCGGTTGGTAATGTACCCAATATATCTACAGTACATCTTATCACCATATATCTAATTTATCTGATTACCAAAATACATATATGTACCAGTATGTTCAAACTTAGGAATTTAATTCGTAACTACAGAATTATTAACAGACTTAACGTCAAATGTGATAATCAATTACTTAAACTCGTAAACAACTAACCAACTTCCACAAAATGTTATCTTAGTTCAAGTTATTTCTATTTTAATTAATTTCATCTGAAAATTCGTTTACTTGAAGTAATTTCTAATTAGTTTTCCGTTTACAGTTCTTGAAGTAAAATATTTTTTTTATTCTGTAAAGATAAAGTTTCTTCTAAGTTACTTCGCTTTCAAGGGACTCAAAACTAACAGAATATTCCAAGTTAAAATATTTTCCGTTAGTTTTGTTTCTCATTAATTGATCATGTTATGAAAGAAAGAAAATACGTTTATTTGCCGTAAACATGACGCAGAGAAAGAACTATATAAAAAAAACAAGTTGAGGGAAAATATGCGTCACAGCCACACAAAGTAGCCGTCGCTCAGCATAATGCTACGGCCCTATACGAGACAGAGCACCAGCGCTGGTGGTTGGTTTGATTGGTGGTTTATGTTAGCTAAGTTTTTAATAAGATTTTTTAATCCAACTTTGTCATTCTCATATCTCTTTGTGCAGGCTGTATGTTATTACACAATGGAAAAGCTATCTGAATCCATTAGTGATACCAAGTCATTAATGGATTTTTAATTATCACCATGCATTACTTATACAGGATGAAATTGAAAACTTGCGCCAAGTCGAAATAGGAGGTGCAGTAACTGTTACATAATCATTATAACTTGTCATTTCCCAAATATAAATTCTTAAAAAAAAATCGTGTAATGATCGTCTTAGATAGTGTAAACTAATTGTAAGTTATTGCCTTCAAGTAGAAACGAATTATCGTGGTTCCAGTTTTTTTTTTCAAAACTACCAAAACAAATAAGAAAATTAAAGTAAGTATAAATTTTAGCGCGCGCCCGATAAGCAATCCATTCATCGGAAAATTTACAACATGAAGTTGGCAACGTGTTGAACTAGCAGTATTTACTAATTTTTACCGTTCCAACTAAAAAAGGGATGTTGCCAAATCGCTCGTCTACGCGCCTATGTGCGCACCTATGTGCATCCCTTTCCTTAATGACCTGCTCTAAAGGTACTTTAAAACACGTTGAATTAAATATTTTAAAGTACTATACCAGTCGACAGCGATGCGGATGAATTTTTCGACCCTATATTTTAGTTTATAAATAGTTTTAGTTAATTTAGGACATAATTTTGTTATTTTAGTGTCATCTTGTAAATGAAAATATATAGTATAGATTCTAAATTTACCCGAATTAAATAAATAAATAATATTTTAATATGGCAAACATATTCAATTTCTTCCTGTATAAGCCAGACAATATTATAATCCTGACACGTATGCTTTGGGAAAAAAGCTACAGTTGCCAAAGTATAAATAAAATATTTATAATCCAGTGTACTTTAAGAAGACTTAATCTACTTATAAAAGCACACCGAATATTATATTAGAAGTGGGTGTACGAAAACTCGTAAAACGTAGCTTTATTACACCTACGCAATTCTACTACGCACGGGCCTTTTGATTTCATATTATACCGTGCGTATTTTGTGCCTTTTATTCTAAAATTAGAAGCAACATTTTTTTCAATATAACTCGTAAATATAACAATAGGTATGTTTCAGACTGTGCCGTTTCATCACATGTTCGAACACAAATGTTTTAAGACAATTAACTCCTAAGCGCGGTATATGTAACTAAAACAATAGCTCTAGTCTTTTTGGGAATCAACTTACAATTTGCATAGCACCCGACTTAGGGTTTCAAGTTCACTTGACACACGCGTTTACGTCAATAATAGCGCTAACTATCGTCAAACCAAAAAACAGTTGTTTCAAATTCCAATTATGACCTTGACTTACGTTACATGACGTATGTTACGTTAACCAACCGTTTAAAACAACCGGCCCTTACAAGTTAACATTATTGTCCAAAATGATTCTAACACAGTTTTTCTTACAGGAACACCCCTACACGTCAGTAACCTGTCAGAACTGCTACGAAGACCGTGCAGATAAGCTGATAGTCTGGGAGCCATACGCTGCTGGAAAGTCACCCAACATAACAGCTCCAGGAGTCAGCACCACCCCTCTTCCACTTCATTTAGCTGTCCAACGATCCCTTGGCTCATGCCTTTGCGCTAAACATGCGAACGCAGTGTCCAGAGCGAGACCATACAGAGTGGTATCATCAGGAGAGAGCTTGAACCTCCAACTCATTGTTGATAATGCCCATGCTGCAGCATCTTACTTTAAAAACCCCTCACCGCTCTTCGAAGCGCGCTACGAGTTCGTCCATGGCCCTCTATGTGGACCAGCTGTTTTGGCAGCTGCCTCAGATGGTGAAATAGTGTACCCACATTTAGAAGCGCTAGGTTACATGGAACCACCAAAGAGGATACAGTGTATTTGGGATCTTGAGATCGAAGAAAAGAGGGACATCTGGTTGCACTTTGAAAGTATCAAGTTTGCTTCGCGCCATTGTGAAGATGGCAACATTCAGATATACTTGCCTGGACGGTTAGACCCCTATTTATCAGTATGTGGTGATAATGTTACAGAAACTGAAAAACTGCCAATATTGTCAGCAGGTGAACTTGGATTTGAATCTTTAGATGATCCGTTAGTGATCGAAAAGGAAAAGACGAGGTCTATTCGTATAGTCTTCATCGGTAGCGCATCACCAGCTCGAGCTGCTTTCAAAATTGCCTGGACTGGGCTTTACCATCTACCCAAAAATTCTGATGGAACTTTAATGACATCACGCTTGACTGATGGAGAAACGAAATCTTCTGATTCAGGTCACAATTGCGATTTTATTTGCCCGGGTGAAGCTCTATGTATTCCAGCTCGATTGATCTGCAACGGAGTGGTCAACTGTCCAAATGTGACATCAGGAGACCGCAAGTTCTGGACGGCTGATGAAAAAAGAGCCAGGGAAACGTATTCTGAGGACAGTCTCCGACGTTTGGGTTATTTAGATTTGTTAGGAGGACTCCCATTAGGACAGCTGCACGACGAAGCGCCCGAGCTGTGCGCGCGCGCGCGGAGCGTGGGCGGCGGCGACTGGACGGCGCCGGCGCTGGGCGCGGGGCTGGCGGTGGCGCTGGGCGTGTGTGCGCTGGGCGCGGCGTGGCGCGTGTGCTGCCGCAAGCGCTCGCCCGACGAGGAGTCGCTGGACTACTGACACGCGGCCCGCGGTGCGCCGCACGCACCGCCATCGCTGCAGTCGCGCTCCACCTCGCGGGACCTCCCGATGGACTGGAGCCTCCATTGACAGACGCTATATTGAGCGCCGGAGCCCTCCTTTGTTGATTACTGAGAACCAAGTTCTTTACTTGTTATTGTTACCCGGATATTAGTGACTATCATACATAATACCTGAGAGTTCACAATCCTGTCAATTTTCACTAAGAATTTTTCTATAAATATCTCTGTATAAAGATGGTAGCGAGCAGTTGGCGTTGCGTGTTCGAGGGAAATTTTGGTAATGTAGAAAATTTACGATTGATGTAGATCAGTCTAATTTGCTAACAACGACCGTTGTGTGGCCAAAAATTTCCCTGTAACTGCTTGGACCTGTCACTATATTTCTAGTCTACTTAAGTACGCCAATTTTGAATGTACTTTATCGAAGACATGCCCGATATTTCTGTGTTTAATTTTAGGAGGGTAAGATTCCAGGCGCTCAAATTGACGACGTTGTTTTGTAATTAGTGTATATACCCTTATACCTAAATTTAACCTAACTTTAATTGATGCTTCAAACGAACGATCATAGGTTAGGGCAAGGTGATAGTAGCCAAACAGTTAAGTCATTATCAATTTAGGTACCTAGTAATAGTTGTAATGTTTTTATAACATGGCATAAGTATTATCATTCCTGAAACAATTCAAAGGAATGTGTTCAATTTTATGGTTTTTGAACTCATTTTGTTGGGCATCACGTTGACTTCTATCATTATGTGCTCGTAAAAGGATCGCCAAGTTCACACGAAGACGCATTTTTAACAAATCGTTCTCAAAAAATTGGATATTTTTTACTCTACTAAGTTATCAGTTCCCATATCAATATTGTAAAATAAAATGCTTAATCAAATTATAACTTGACACAAGAACTTGGCGTGTTTTTACGTACACGCTGGCTTCAAAGCGATTTGACTGACTGCGAGCATCGTATAATCTACTCGTTGTAATGTAAATATATTTGACTAGACATTAAGATCGTTACTAGTTTAAGTAATTGCAGATATTGTTGATTTCTCGTCTGTAATGTAATCTGAAGTTGAATATTGTAAGAGTTTTGATGTACGTAAAAACTGTGTGAAACCTTCAATTTGGATGATTAGGACTGCTATCAATTTCTTCTTTAAGAAAGTTTAATCCTCTCCTGTCATGAAGTACCTAATTTGTTTCTATAAGTTAGTGTCGCGGTTTTCGTTTCTATTTCAATAGTTTCCGTCAGTTCCCTTTCATAATTATATCTCTTCATTCAATTTCATTGTTCTATTCTTTGTTCAATAATCATTGTTATACCTTTAGTATTGAAATTGATATTATTAATTCCACTGGAATCGTTTTTATTGCTTTGTTACAAAAGTAATTGAAGAACACAATTCGTACTGCAGGGTGTAGTTTTCACTATTACAATGGAACTATTGTTATCGTTAATCACAGAAACAATATCAATGTCGAACCATTCTCCATTGAATAAAGCCATTGCATTGCTTGGGATTTTTTTTTCTCTCTTTCATTCCTATCTACTGTCTTAGTCTAATAAGTGTGACCAGAAATCAGTGATATCTGACCTTTAATGTAAACAGTATGCACTGCTGTTAGCTACGGTTAGTTCTGCATTTGCAATAATTTATCAACTTGTAACGTTTATTTATTAATAACATTTATATACTTTGCACTGTTAGTTGTTAGATTGTTTTCACTGGCTTTATGATAAATGCTTTGGATAAAATTTACAATTTGAATCGAGAGACCTTTGTATTTAGGTATGAGCAATATCCATTAGATGCTGATGTCAATATTGTTTAAAATATCTTACCGAAATTATTGCATAAAACAAATTCTTAATACTTATTTTGATATAAAAAAAAAAACTTGAGACTATAAACATACTTATTTCATTTGAATAAGGAAATAAAATTCATTCAGCATCGCATTCAAATTAAGCTAAAAGATGCACTATTATCTATTACATATATCTGTCAAAGTTTTCAAAGGTGTCAATGAAAAGTATGAATGGTAGAAAATACATGTATTTAGACCTTAAATTCGAAGACATGTGACATCTACCAACCTGCACTGGGCCCGCGTGGTTATAGCCCACTTCCTCTCGAAGATAGGAGGCCTGTGACCAAGCAGTGGGAACTATTATATAGGCTGATTATGATTATTATGAGGCTTTCAATTAGACACCTGCTTGAAGCTACGGTTTTCTAGAAGAGCGGTGACCGCGCAGCGCGTCAGCAATTTACCGGTGAATGACGTCACTGAAACGTTATTTATGAAAGTAAGTTGGTGCGTTTTTCTAGAGAGCGTTTTTGACACCGTAACGTCAAACCCCGATGCCCAAAGATTTAAATCGCTAGATTTACCCTCACCGTACTTTAGTCACGCGAAACAGTGTCCATACTGAGAAGAGTAAGCTCACACATTATTATATAGCAATCAAGTCGAGTCACTGCATCATTGTGTTTCACGAAACAGAAACGCGACTATATTTTGACGACGTATCTAACGGTTTAAATCTTTGCCGCTGTCATTATTTACATGGCAGCCGTCTGTGCGGCCGTTATGTGCGGTCACCGCTTTTCTAAGAAGCCGTAGCTTTAGTGATGGTTAGGAGTACCTACCTACCTAGACTCGGGCCCTTATTCACTATGACCTCTTAATGATTCCTTATTACGAAACTACGTTAGGTACCACTTAGCTTATCACGACATCTTCTAACAACGTGTTCTCTATGACACTTTAGAGGTATGAGGAACAGGGTGTAAAGTTCACTCATTCTCCATAGAAAAGGGAGGATCCTCCGACCAGATGGGTGTTGTGTCTGGCGGGCAATTGCCCAACGGTTGATGTTGGGTAATTGTATCTATGCTAATTGCGCGGTAAACTCTGCTTGCGAGATGCAGGATTTGCGTGACGTCAGTATGACGCGTTGTTCGCATGTGGCGTTGTAGATACCGCTACAACACAGTGAATGAAACCGCGCGAAATGAACGCAAAGTTGTCTAAGAACGGCGTGGTTTGAACTGTCAAAATACCACGATTGAACCGTATGTGGCTTGCATGTGGTAAGATTAATAATTACCATACAGAATTAGGGCCCTGTCGGATACAATGCTCTCATAGATATTGCTCTTACCATTTCCCTTATTTTAAGTACAATAATGAAAATTAGAGCGTACATATTAATTGCAACAATAATTTTAAAAGCTTTATTTTGACAGTAATTTAGATTTTGTTAGCATTTACCGGATGGGTAATGTTAAAAAAATAAAAATATATTTTGGACAAAAATAAAAGTTTTATTTCAAAATTCCGTCTATATCTATTCCATCCGTTTTAGTCCAATACCTTATAAAACTCCTGCGCCCACAATTCGAATCCAGCAAACTGCTGATGTACAGGCGCCAGCAGATCAAGCTACCACAATCTGTCAAATTTCTTTAATAGATTTTCAACTTTATCGCTGAAGCATTAAGGTTCAAGGTTGATTGGGAAAACTTGACAGTTTTGGGGTAGCTTGATTTGCTGGCGTCTGTACCTATCTATGAAAGTTAGGGAAGTATTTAACTGATCCTCTAAAAACTTATAAACCTTCTAAAAAAAAGCCCAAAAAGTTTTTAGAGGTTCATTAATTTAATAAGTGACTACCGAGTAATAGAGAAGTATGGAAGAAAAGGACACGTTGCACCGACCCCAAATAAATTGAAATAAGGACAGGAGAATGGTGATTAATTTAAATAGCTTTCGTTTTACAAATGAATGAACCTCTAAAAAATTGGGCTTGTTTTAATTCACACTTTTTTCAAATAAATAAGCGTCTTTTTAATTTTCTGACTTTTTCTCACAGTAGGTCACAGTAACTAAGCTTGGATACACTGACAGAACCGGTTAGGTCAGGTTAGAACTGTGACGAACAGCACGCGAGCAGAGCGAGCGAAGCGAGCGGTGCCGCGGCCGGCGAGCGCTACTTCCAAATTGGTGGCAGTTTAGTATTTTGGGGTACCCCGAAATAAGAATTATATGTGGTAGACAAAAAGAAACGCAAACATTATACATATTAGCGTATTCAATAATAATTTAGGAGTGCGAAATGCGAATTATTTGAGTTTCAACTATATACTGCCTGAAAATATTACCTAACACACCTAATCAACGACATCGTTAAATCTATTCTACTTTACATGGTCAGTTCTACCTTCAAATCCGTCTTATCTAAGACCGATAGCCAACAATGGCCAGACAACCTGCGAGCCCAGAACAGAACAATGAAAATCTACGAAACTAAATATATTTGTCTGGTATGATGTAGATTTGTATTGTAAGCAAGCTGGAGTGGCAATGGACCGGCCATATTAGCCGTAGTACGGATGCCCGTTGGGGTAGACGTGTTCTTGAGTGGAGAACGCGAATCGGTTAACGTAAGGTGGGACGCCCTCAGGCTAGGTGCAGCGATGATCTTCGCAGGATGGCTGGTAGCAGCTGGATGAGAGTTGCCGAAAATCGAGTTGAATGGCGTGCAATAGGAGAGGCCTGTCCAGCAGTGGACTGCTATAGGCTGATGATGATGATGCAGATTAACAGATTAGCCATCGCAGTGTTATTTAAACACCACAGTAAAATAGTGCTTTCCTTAATTTTTGCGCCCGTATTTTTTATTTACGCTCTTGCATTGTTCTCCTCATTTAAGGCACCTACAACAGTACTTTTCTAAAAGCCCAACTAAAGGCAAGCAATCGAAATTGAATTACAAGACTTCTCAATAAAGAAAATCGGTCTTATGAAATAGAAAGAAAGAAAGGAAGAAAAAAAATATTTTATTAGGGACACGCACAGGAAATACAAACAGTAAATAAGGAAAGAAAAACATCAAAAGACTTGAGGGGCAATTCCCGTAATTTTAAGAACGTTCACAGTCTCAGTCTCAATCTGTCAAAAAATACTTCTAATTTCCCTACATTTTGACAAGATTTTGACATTTGTTTGTCGCCGAGATGAGACTGCGACTAGATTTTGAACGTTTTAAATTACGGGAATACGGGAACTGTGCAAAGCCAACAAGGCCATAGAGCAACACGGGTCACCGGCGGACCGTGTTGCTCTATGAACAAGGCTCATGGCCTCATGCATTTGTTTTATTTAAAAAATAAATACCGCAGCGCATGCTGATAGGGCCCGCTGTGATGCCATGGACACACCTATGAGCATTATTATTATTTCCTTTATTTATTTCCAAACTTACATCTATCCTTACAGGGAAACCTTTTGCGATAGTGTACATTTATCTAAACTCTTATCCTAATTTATTATTAACTCCTTACTATAATTAATTTTTTTAACTTAATATAAATAAAAAAATATAAATATAAATAAATAGGTAGGAATATAAATTAAAAAAAATATAGATAAATATCTAATCTTTATATAAATCCCACTAGTCCCGTAGTGGGATTTATATAAAGTCCATAGACGTGTGCGCCGTTCTTAAGTGATGAACTTCACATGAAGCAATTGATTTTTATTTAAATAGAAGATTAGTAAGTATAGAAAAGGAAGTGGAAAGTCGTTCCAGCAGCGAGAGGCAGCGGATTTAAAGCTTTCAAGGAATACAGCAGTTTCGTGTGTTGAGGCCAACAGAAGGTAGGAATTTGTTTTGTTTTAACGCACGACGCCATCGCGGCAGGCCAAAACGAATATGGCGGGACTTATCGTTTATCGCGGTAAGGGCTTGCTCGTAAAAGACGAAATTGTGTAGAAAAAGGAGAGGGAGATCTTTGCCCTGCAGTGGGACAATATAGGCAGATAGATTAACTTTATTAATATCTAGTGACAAAGTCGATTTCTTAGAGAGATGGATGGATGGATTTTCAAATTCTAGTCGCAATCTCATCTCAACGACAATCAATGTCAAAAATGTAGGGAAATAAGAGATATTGTTGACAGATTGAGACTGAGATCAGAATGTGAACGTTCTTAAAATTACGAGAATATTGCCCCTCTGTTTTTTTGTGAGATTGGTGCCAAAGATTAGGGCCAAATGGCATAAGGTGGCCAGATGAAGCTTTCTGTGATCTGAAGGGCAATTCCCGTAATTTTAAGAACGTTAACAGTCTGATCTCAGTCTCAATCTGTCAAGAATACGTCTAATTACCCTACATTTTGACAAGCTTTTGACATCTGTTTGTCGCCGAGATGAGATTGCGACTAGAGAGGGGTAATTCTCGTAATTTTAAGAACGTTCGCAGTCTGATCTCAGTCTCAATCAGTCAAGAATACGTCTAATTACCCTACATTTTGACAAGATTTTGACATTTGTTTTTCGCCGAGATGAGACTGCGACTAGATTTGAACGTTTTAAATTACGAGAATTGGCCTTCTGACATTCGCTTGTGCACTCGCTAGATAGGTACCAAAACATGAATAGACACAAAAATCACGCCATTATTTACGATTATTATTATTAATTACACCAGTGCAGATAAACCCTTCACAAGTTCAAACCTAATGTCCCATGCATTACAAACCATCACGCTCCCTCGAGCGATTATTCACAAAATTATTTATAGCAACAATATTTCATTGTATCTGTAACATTCACGAATACATAAATCGTATTCACGACAAAGAGCACTTAAAATCTATAATACGATAGCATTTTTCATAGCCGTATATCGTATTGGTGGCCGTTGTTTGCAAATATTGAGGCACCTGCCCGCCGGCGCCATTTTATTTTTATGACATATTTTTATTCGCGTACTCGTTTTGTAAAGAAGGGTCAGTATTGTGACGTTTTAAAATGTTTTAATTGAACATGAATTGAACGAATGAGAGTCAATTTTAAATTCGGATCCTTTTTATTGTATGAATTGTTACAATTCACAGTTATTCTATCTTTGATTTTGCATCACTGTCGAAATCACAGTGGTCTTTATACTCTTGGTAATAAGGTTGCTGTTGGATTGCTGCTAGAGATGAATTCTGTCAAAATCACAATGACCTTTATTCTTGTTACAATAAGGTTTCTGTTGGGTAAAATAACTATGAATAGACTGTTTTTATCTAGTCTCTGGTTTCTAAATGACCTTCTGATGGTAAATATTCGTATCTTTAACAATATTGAAACGTAAGTATCGAACAGATAAATATTGATGTTACATAAACATCTAAGTGCTTCATAGTGGGTATTTCATAGGAAACTTGCCAAAAGAGAAAACTCAGCGTCGAAGATCACATTGGTTTTTGCCTCGGTTTTCTTCATAAGCCACCGACTCGACTTAATTAAAAAATTAAATACGGGTCAGTCATAGTCATATACAAAGTTATTATAAATTGGCTAGCTAAACTCCGCAGACGCGATGGGTGGGGCGGTGGTCGATGGATAAAATTAAGAAAATAATAATTTAATTATTGCTTTATGGGTCATCGACCGCAGTTACTGTAGTCACTTGCGATATCAGTTTAAAGAAAAACAGTTTTTTTTGTTTGCGTAAACTTCACAGACGTGATGAGTATCGATATCAAAACACAAACAAAACACAGCTAAACAGTTTTTCTCAACTAATACTTCAATTACTAACAACACTAACAGCGGTCGTTGACCTCTCAAAAAAAAACCTCAAATTGTTTATTTTTTATTTATGTCTGTAGAGTTTAGCTAGACAATTTAAAATAACCCTGTATTGCTACTACAGAATCACAATATTTACTTCAAACAATTTCACGGGAATACGATTTTAAATAAAACATTTTAATTCCATACAAGCTTGTAAATAAAAAGTACAAAGCTATAACTCATGGACTGCAAACTAAAATGTTTGTTTTTATTTTATAGAACTACCCGCTAACGGTCATCGCTAAAAAACAGTAGTTTTATGGCAACACACCTACAAAAGGACATTTAATTTAACTATAAAGGAAATATTATACAATCATTGTATTCATCATCATCATCAACCTACAGCAGTCCACTGCTGGACATAGGACTTTCCAATTGTACTCCATTCAACTCGATGCTCGGCAACTCTCACTCAGCTGCTCAAAGAAAGAAAAAAAGAAAAAATAAAAATTTGGGACACGCGCAGGAAAATCCAACATTAAAAAAGGAGTATTTAAAACTAACAAAACTACATTAAATACAATAATAAAAAAAGACCTGTACGAGGCCAAAAAGGCTCCTAAGCCTTTTTGGCCTCGTACAGGTTTTTTTTTCGTCAATTGAGGCCTACCTCAGCATGATGCTGCGATATTTAAAAAATAATTCCGCAGCGATATTTAAGAATAATTCCTATTCTGATAGGGCCTGCTGCCAACCACCCTGCCAAGCCTGCCAATCACGGACGTGCAGTTAACTAAATAAATAGGCTAGGACTTTACGATGCCATCCCACCGGTTAGGGTCCGGTTCGTAGGTTCAGAGATCCTCGACGTAAACGGAACGTAAATTCGAACGATTTTTAAATCAAAAATACTCGTATTCTATAGTATATCCAAAATGCAGCAAGCACAATTATTATCTTCCATAGATATAAATAAAGCAAGGTAAAGTAGCAGTTGGCTGGCCATGTCTCTCGAACGACTGATGGCCGGTGAAGCACACAAGTCCTGGAGTGAAGGCTGCGTATCGGCAAGCGTAGTATGGGACACCCCCCAGCTAGACGGACCGACGAACTTAAAAAGGTGGCTGGGACAAACTGGATATAGAAGGCGGAGAACAGTGTGTTGTGGCGCAGCCTGGCAGAGGCTATACGAGACAGAGTCCCAGCGTTGGTTTTCAGCGACAGCCGCATCAGTATCAGTGAAATGACAACTCACCTCAGTTTTGACGCTGAGATTTTTTCGGAATAGACCGACCGGAACGACCGCTGGTTAAGATTACTTCATCATGGCGTAATTTAGCAGTTAAAAAATTAAATAGAGAGAGTATGGACAGAATAAGAAATGAGTACATAAGAGGAAGTCTCACAGTAGCACCGGTAACTAAAAAGTTGTGTGGAAATCGGTTATCATGGTATGGGCATGTAATACGGAGGAATGAGGAAAATGTCGTGAGGAGAGTTTTGAGTATGAATGTCTGAGTATAATGGAAGACCAAAGCTACGATGGATGGAATGTGTGAATGATGATATGGTTAGAAAGGGGGTGACTAACGAGATGACGACTAATAGAGAAGTATGTAAAAAAAGACATGTTGCGCCGATCCCAAATAAATTGGGATACGGGCAGGAGAATGATGAACGTAATTCTTTTTCTTTTTTTTCTTTTCTTTTGTAAAAAACGTTGCCCCACACTAGGGATTTCTCCTGTATCGTGGGTGCGTTTACAGACATTTAAACTCACATACACAAACAGCCTTTACAATTTAGCAGGTGTAAAGAAAAAATGCGAAGAAACTAAAAAAAGGATTAAATGAAAACCTCAAATCGTTTTACCCCCTTTATTTCGTCCTAATTCTAAAGTCAAACACACGATGCCCGGTACGTACATTTAATTAACTTTTCAACCCGCCCCGGACGGTTGAACTTTCCGAGAAAGTGTAATAAGTTTTTCTTTCTTTTTTTATAGATCTTTCTACTTAATGAGTTGGAGGTATTAATTGGTTTGCACGTGCAGCTGACTTGGAACCGGACGCTGTTTACAACTTAATTGTTTATATTTCAGTGACGGTCCAACTTTGGTAGCTGTGTTGTTCCCGACTAAGAACGAATAGCTTTACTTGCTTTTATTAAGCATTGTCAACGACTGCCTCGTTGGTTTAGTACTGTAGTGGTTGCAAGCAGCATGAGGGTTCGATTCCCAAGTCGGACAAAGTGTTGTTGGGTTTTACCGATAGGAACTTCCTAATACACCTAAAGACACCTAATAATTACATTAATATATCACGCGCGTTTTGTAGTTTCTGCCTACTTCCATGGGGCGAAGGCGTGAGTTTATGTATGCATATGTACTTAACTGGCCGCGACATACGGTCGTGGGTTCGTACCCAGGCAGGCGCTTTACTTTATGTAAATAATTTCATCACCACCACTCTCAAAACGGTGAAGGAAAACATCGTGAGGAAACCGGCATGTCCTAGGACCAAAAATTCGAAGACATGTGACATCTACCAACCCGCACTGGGCCCGCGTGGTGGACTACGGCCCACTCCCTCCCGAAGAGAGGAGACCTGTTTCCCAGTAGTGGAAACATTAAAGAAACAAAGAAAGATACGTTTATTTGCGACAAACATGACGCATAAAAAGAACATAAACAGACAAAGAAAAAAAAGTAACAAGGCAAAGGCTGAAGCAAAAAAAAAGCAAAAAAAAGGAAGGAAGGAAATGAAGGGAAAGCTGAGTAAAGGCTGATTATGTAAGTACTTAATAATGTATGGAAATAAACATCAAACATTCACAAGTAATCGGCAATGCCAAGAATAAAAGGCACATAATTTTTACCAAATATTGCTTCAACAGCTATTATAAATCAGAATGTTCGTCGCACGCATTCACGATTACAGTAATGGCGCATAAAAACAATAATTTGCCGCAGAAAAATCCATTATTTTCTTGAATGGGGTCAATAGAACATGGTAAAAGTTGCAGTTGCGGTGTTACGAAGATATTAAGTGAGTAAGTACAGACGCCAGCTCATCAAGCTACTACAATCTGTCAAATTTCTTTAACAGATTTTCAATTTTATCGCTAAAACATTAAGGTTCAAGGTTGATTGGGAAAATTTGACAGTTTCAGGTAGCTTGACCTGCTGGCGTCTGTACCTAAGCCTTCTTACCTAGGGAGGGCTATGGCTTAAATAGATACAGTGGCCTCCAAAAGTTATTATTATTAGTCTGTGATGGCCCACTGCAGAGCAAAGCCCTCCCTGCTCTATTTCCACTTCTCTCTAAGGGACAGTTCTTGTTGAAGGAGTCCAGCTCAGTCCGCCATCTCCGTCTGGGTCTGCCGCGATGTCGCTTGCCATTAAGAGGGACCCATTGGGTCGTAAGTTTAGCCCATTGGTCGTCTGACATGCGGCTCAGCCCAGTTCCACGTTAGCGTTTTTTTTTTTTTCTCTCAAAGATTTGGTAAATGATTGATGATGACGAATACATAGTATTATATCTATCTATAGTACCTACAAAAGTTAGTTGACATTTTTTCACTTCATCTGTGATGCCAAATAATGATTTAAAAAAAAATAATTGTCAGATTATCCTAAGGCTTTACTTGATTATTTTGTACGTTGAATTAGTCAATAAAAACGTTGTAGTGTGCAGTTCAAGCATTCGGAACTAGAATTATAATGTGATGTGTCACAGCTGAAGTGGAAAAATGTCAATTAGCTTTTGGAGATCACTGTAGATAGATAGAATAATCTTTATTCGTCGTCATCTATCATCAACCTAGTCTTTTCCCAACTATGTTGGGGTCGGCTTCCAGTCTAACTAGATGCAGCTGAATACCAGTATTTTACATGGAGCGACTGTCTATCTGACCTTCACAACCCAGTTATTTGGTAATTCGGTACCCCTTTGGTAAGTAGAAATTTTACAAAGGGTGACAAAAATGGGCGGTCTTTTCACTAAAAACGACCTTTTAAAACCTGTGTAATCCATACACAGGTTTTAAAAGGAGAAAGGAGGTTTTGTCTCGGGCTAGTGTTGGTGAAACATTCTAAACATCTCTCCTGATCAGCTTAAATAGTCTTCGGAAGAAAACACTGCAAATGGGTTTTTTTTTCCAATAAAAACCGTAAAGTATAAAAATTTCAAAATTTCTGAATACATCGACGAATATTTAACAAAACCAAGAAAATTAACTTGTCTATAATAAAGATGCAATACAGTTCAGAAATTGCTCTCGAAAAATTCAACTATCGTACCGTAAAAACACCGATATTAAAAATCCGTGCCACCATAACTAACAGTTACTTCAGTTTAACACTTAAAACAGTACCGTCCTGAAACGGTTATTGCACAACAAATTCGCACAGCCGTTATGACGTCACATATTCGTAAAATGGCCGACAGAAAAAATATAAGAAACAATCAGCGAGAATTTACAGCAGCTTCACGTTTAATGTGCCGATCCTGCGCTGTTATAATGACTCAAGGTGACCCGTGGTGTAAGGGATGAGAGGTGAGCGATTTTTGAGAACTGGACACGGTAGAGTTTATTTATAAGCATTGGTTAAAGTTAAGATTAGCTTTGTATGGTATAACAGTGGCTAATCATTACATTTTACACGTCAATCATATTTTAAAAACTATAACTGATAACTGACTACTCTGAGAAGAAAGGCCGAAACAAAATCAGAGGTCACAGTTACTTTTAAAGTCCAGACATAATATTGACCAGATCATGTGAAGACCATGACCATTGACGTCTGAAATGGTGTTTTTAGGAAAGAACTACACAGTTTTGTAAATGCATTTATCAGCTCAACTCAAAACTCAAGGAGCTCAACGATTCGATTAAGTTGAGAACATAATATAAAACAGATATTATATCATATTTCAACAATGTTTGGTTCTAATATCGCTTGTCACTGATATTAATCGTGAACTCTCAATGCGCATCATATCATACTTAAAAACCCTAGTTAAAAGTAGGTATTGGTTTGAACCCAAACACACTTTACTAAATTAACTAAGTATATGAACACTGCAAAATATTGATTAACAGAAATACGGTTTTCCAATACGAAGTGGATGTAATTAATATTAAGTTCGGCAAATTAACTCCGCTTCATTATAATTGCAATTTAATATCGTTTGCCGAAATTAAATACACAACAAGCTTGACTTTATGAGATAGTTGAATTTTCATATTTAACATAATTTGTAAATTGAAAGGTCGTGATCACAAGGGATATTCAAGTGAAATGCATGCGGTACACATACTATATTTAACCTATCGATAGCTTGGTTTTATATCAATAGCCATGCCCTTATAGCCCAGTTCATAAATCTTTAGTTCGTGTAGGGTATGTACGGGTGAACAAGAAACAAAAGTCAATGTAGAATTCATGAAACATATATGATGTCCGTACACAGCACGATATAATATATGTGTATATAAATATAGACACAGAAGGAGTATAGATAGAAGAAACACAATAGACAGAACGTGATCACTAATCCACAATAACATATGAATAGAAATTACGGAATAAATTAGCACATGTAAGTCTCAGCCATGTCGAATAGTTGATGACTACAGAAGCGCTACTAGTGGCGTATTTCTGAACTAAGTGGTAGGAGTGAACCCTACAAATCAACAAACAAATATCTACGACGTTTTTTTTTTGCATACTATTGTATTGAATCAAGTTTTTCTAACTGAACAGACAGCTGTGCTGCAGGGGAGTTTGTTGCGCCACTTCTTCTTCCCAGCGAAAGCACTAGAAAGTGGTGAAGGGCGGGCGTTTTGGGGGACTGTCTTATATAATTTTGACAAAAACTGCTGATTCTCAGACTAATTTGAATAAACAACTTTTGATTTTTAATTTAATTACCAAAATGCCTTTGGAAGTGTAGAAATTCCATGAAAAACATGAAAATACTCAGGCACAATCTAAACCCATGAACGAATAAACAGAAACACGCCGAATCAAAAGAGAATCGCCGTCGCTACATCCCATGCTTTAGAACACATCCAGTAGCAATACAGGCTGCTCGTAAAAAATGCTCTAAACATCCAACTCGGGCCGTAAACGCGTATAAACGTCTACGTTGTAAACGTTGAATAGTAAACCTTACCTCCAGGTGTTTGCTCAGCACTGAATATTCATGAATTGTAAACTCCAGGCGATAAATTCGTTATGTCTTATCGTTTATCTGTTCCTAATAAAGATCGAGACTGTAAACACTTCGTTGTTTTCTCAAGTTGTGGATGTAGAACTTCTGCTAAGGATTTGGGATGACTAGGTGTAAGCGCTGAATTTCACTGTAAAGCGCTTTAGGCATTATAATGGAGGCGTTTTTGGGATTCGTAGATTTGTTTGTATAGTTTGATTGTTCTAAGAGTTGTTGGCGAAGTTCCTAATAAGATTCGGCATACATTTTAATATACAAGAATGGTTTTCGCTTAAAGATTCTTCTATGTAAGCTGTGTGCCTTATGGGGTTTCCCATTGTCGAAAATGAAGAACTTTTATGTAAACTTTCCATCCCTTATTTATTTAACTAATGAACCCCTTTATGGAATGAATTGTCAAAAATTCTTCCTTTAGTGCTCACCTTCTTTATAAAAGGAACTCTTGTGCTACATTACATGCTTCTAAGCCCAGCCCTTCTAGGTCCTAGAGTAAAGACCGCGTATCGGCAAGCGTAGTGTGGGACGCCCCTCAGCTAGATGGACCGACGACCTTAAGAAGGTGGCTGGGACAGAGTAGATGCGGAAGGCGGAGAACAGGGTGTTGTGGCTCAGCCTGGGAGAAGCCTATGTTCAGCAGTGGACTGCGATAGGCAGAGTTGAGACCCAGCGATTAGGCCTTGTGTAATTTAGGATTTTTATTAAGTAAAAGAGAAATCTTCGTGCGTCGCATGCTGCTCCAACGATTCATACAAGGTTCTAAAACGTTGCTATCCCTAAGTTTATAGGTTCTCTGCAGTCGACCTTTGGAATTAAATCTCTACAGTTTTTACGAGACAATAAATTTAGTTTACCGTACACTTTACCTTTGTCTGCTTTTGTGTGGGGTGGTTCTCAATAAACTTTATTGTAATATTATGATGAAGTTTGTGAATATTTTTCAATGTAACTTTCCTATGGATTTATAAACTACTTCTCCAAACAGCAACTTATGATAGTACTGAGGATCTTCTGCCAGGTAATTTACAGTGATTTAATTACAAATCTATACATACACACCCACACCCCACACCCCGCACCTACACACCCACACCCCACACCTACACACTACACACACACACCCTATACTTACACACTACTACACACGCATCATCATTCGCACAAACATTTTTCATATTTGTTTTTTTTTTATCTTAATATAAATTATAATTTGGTTTCCACCATTATTGTTAAAAGATCCAAATTACTCATTTGTTTTTGGGTTTTGTTACTACGGAGAATCCCTGACTCCTAAGTCACAGGACCTTACACCTAGCTACGGAGTCAGGGTATTTAAATATTGACCTTTATTAAGCCTTTTATGTTTTAGTAATAAAGGGCTTTTGGTGAAATTAAGAATTTAATTAATTCTATTCAATGCCTACCACAAATCATATTTATCGGTTAATGAATTTACTGGTATATATTATGTACAGATGCCAGCACATCAAGCTACTACAATCTGTCAAATTTCTTTAATAGATTTTCAACTTTATCGCTAAAGCATTAAGGTTCTAGGTTGATTTGGAAAATTTGAGTTTCGGGTAACTTGACCTGCTGGCGTCTGTACGTAGTTTTACTCATTATCATGATGAACAATTAAGGAGTGACTCCATTATTTTGTAATATTTGCATGCTCGTTGCTTTTGGGTTGAGTTGCCTTTATTAAGAATATTTTCTGGGTTCACATTCATCATCTGCCTAGCCTTTTCCCAACTATGTTGGGGTCGGCTTCTAGTCTAACCAGCTGCAGATGAAAACCAGAATTCTACATGAAGCGACTGCCTATCTGAACTCTACAACCCAGTAACTGGGTAAAACGATACTCCTTCGTAAGATTGGTTGTCGGACTACTGACAACCGACTAACGACTATCAAAGATCTACAATCAGGACCAACGGCTTAACGTACTTTCCAAGGCACGGAGGAGTCTCGGTATGTTATGAATGGTCACCCATCCACGGACCGACCCGGCAAGTGTTGCTTAACCTTAAAGACCGATCCGTGCGGCTGTTATTATTTAGCCACGAGTCCCTTTCACCGTTTCCCTTCTTTGCTGTGTTCACGTTCACAGTCCATATTCCCCAATAACCTTCATCCAGCTTATTACCGCAAAACTTTCCAATTGCTCTCCCAGACCAATAAATAAAGTTAACTGTCACCAAAGCACTCGAAAATCCTTAAACAAAAATCCGTAAGAGAAACCCGGTAATCCTGACTAAACTAAACAAATGGCGCAGATCCGCGATTTCACTCGTAATTAAAATAAATTCTCGCGCTCAGACTAATCCTTACACAGGGTGTTTGCTTATTCACATGGTGTTGTAGTTATTTTCGGCTTGTTCCTCCCAGATTAGCGCTAAGCTTCACTAATTGGAGGCGCGCAGATTCAGTGGCAGGTGGTAGGGATCGAGTGACGGAGGGTTATTCAATCGCATAAGGCTGGAGCGCGGCGCAGCGCGGTTTTACCTGCCAAACTGATATGAACATTGCAATCATTGAAATAAAGTTGAAATTAAATAAAGTTTTACTAGTCTGCGGTATAATAAAGTCAACCTTCCACTGACTCAACCTACTATGCGAAGCTAAGACGTCTTTGCTTCATTATTGGTAAAGATACAAGTCTTAATTTTAACCAATAACAGTTCGTTAACTATAGGAATCGGCCATTAGTCATTTAAGTTTATCTATTTTCGACTTTATTATTTGGCAGTGAAAAACACATTTTGCTAGGTCTGCGCCGGCCCGTAAGCGATGTAAGCCGAGCTTTGGTTTAACCGTTTGCGATGCAGCCGGGCTCGCTTTGTGGTTTTAGGATTATAATCGTCCTTTTTCGCCTTTTATGGGTATCGTTAGAGGAGTTACCCATAGTATCGATCTTTCTTAAATCGTAGTGAGTTTTTCCCTTTGTACACGGCACGGTTTTTCACGGTACGGCGTAAAAACCGCGGCGTAAAAAAACGTGTCTGTGTACAAGCTTTCCATACAGCACTGACGACTGTGCCTACACACGGCGAATTAAACGTGTGTATTTTTCAGACCTTCAGTTTTCCTAGTAATATGAAAATAATAAATGTAAAAATTAAAAGAAAAAAAAAAACTTTTTAAAAACAAGCTTTTATTACTTGTAAAGAACTAAAAATTTAAAAATAATTTAAACCTGTTAAGAAAAATACCATTATATAGGTACCTACTAAATAAAAGCGTGTTACATTTTGATGAAACATTTGGCACGGTTGGCGCAGTGGTTAAGCGATTGACTGCTGCGCTGCGTGTCGCGGGTTCGATTCCCGCACGGAACAAATATAAAATTTGTATGACCTACAAGTAGATGTTCCGGGTCTGGCTGTTTGTGTACGTGAGTTTTAATGTTTGTAAACGCACCCACGATACGATATAAAATAACGACGTAAAAAAAAAACATTAAAGAACATTTAGCATAATATTACACCTTCAATATGTTTCTTTTGCAATCACAATGTAACACACTTTTAACACGAATTCAGGCACGTCGTCCTGGTCGGTCTCCTTCATCAGCGTTATGATATCCTGGAGACTCTTCTCTGTACCGTCCCTTCGACGAGACGGCATCTGGCTGACTTTGTCGAGCGTTGTGAACAGCAGCAACTTGGCACTTCTAATCTCTTCCTCCTTGTACGATGACTTGCAGCATCGACGAGACGAGACTACATGGAGACTACATGGACGAGATCAGCATCTCTCCATGATCTGATCTCGATCTCCATGATGATCTCGTCCATGTAGTCGATGGCATGTTTGATGAATGCCAATACTTCGTTGGCTATGAGAGTTTGGGAACTCATAGCGGAAAACGGGCAGCGGATATAGCCGCGCAATTCGCGAATTTAGTTCGTACTGTGCTGCGCAAACACGACCGTATTCGACCGCGCACCGCACCGCAAGGACTATGAGAGTGGGGGAAGCGAGAGTCACCCTGTGTCTGCGCACACACGCCTGCTAATATCTCCCGCGCCGGAGACTCATAAGTTAACTGTATTTATCAAATTAAAGATCGCTCTTAGCGATAAGACCGCCCATTGTTTCAACCTTTGTAAAATTTTTGTATATTTATGTTTTATAATGTGTATGGTGTACAATAAAGAGTATTATATTAATATGCATATTTAAGTATTATAATTAAAAAGCTTGTGGCTAAGTAATAACAGCTGCACGGGTCGATCGCTCAAGTTAAGCACGGCTTTCCGCGATTGGTCCGTGGATGGGTGACCATCTTTACATACCAAAATCCCTCTGTGCTTCGGAAACCACGTTAAACCGTTGATCCCGGCTGTCATTCATGGATCTTTGACAGTCGTTACAGGTTTTCGAAGCCCGAAAGTCTGACAACCAGTCTTACCAAAGGTTATCGCATTGCCTAGTAACTGGGTTGTGGAGGTCAGAAAGGCAGTCACTCCGTGTAAAATACGACGGAAGTCGACCGCAAAGTAGTTGGGAATAGGCAAGGCAGATGAATCAAAAAGCCTCTCGATCACATTAATTCACAAGCCGTTCCTTAAATCCACTTTGCTTCATAAACCCAGCCACGCGATCATTAAGACTCCTGCAAAGTTCAGTAGCTATAGGGTAAAACCGGGATAGATGCCCCACTTTTTGAAATAGCCTCCTTATTTAAAAAATATTAATTTTATATGAATAATTTCTATGAGTATAGCTAGTTTAATCATTTATGTTGAATTATAATTATTATTTTTTGACCTATCAATAATAAATTTTGCAGAATTTAGCTTTTTATGGAAGACTTTTTTTGAGGATAGATGCCTACCTGTATGGATAGTTGCCCCACCATGAAAATACTAAGAAGGATAGATGCCTGCAGTGCGGGATAGATGCCCTTTATACTGTGTGAACGAAAAAACCAACCAAATATGAGGTCGAATTATGAAAAACCATTTTAATTTTTTTTAATGTTTTTATTTTTATCGTTTTATGATAATTCTAATACGATACAAACTAACATAATAAAATTTCAAAAACATTTGTTCAACAAAAATATTAATTGCATAATCATACTTTTTTTAAAATTAAAATCCTTAATCCTACTTAGGTAAATGAAGTTGAACCGGATAGTGCTTTCAGTTTTCCACATCTTGAGCAAAAATTTCTGAAGTTCTGAAGTTTCTGTAGTTGTTCTACAGTCCAAAAACATACTCGAGCTTGCACTCCTTCCTTTCTTTTGTACTTTCGTGGCATGGTTCTGCTACAAGTAAAGAGTCCAAACATAAAAATACGGAAAAACATAAAAAATATAACAGAACACTAAAAATAGTTACACTGATACCATTATAGTGTATGGAGGGATAGATGCCCTTAAGGGCACCTATACCTCGAAAAATCAGGGCAACTATCCTTTATGATAGGGATAGATGCCCAAGTATTTTTTAAATAAATTAAAAACAAAAGTGCAACTATTAACACCCAGATGAACACTTAATGAACCAGTACATTGATGTAATAAAAAATATAATGGAATGTATTACTACTTATAAAGTTATACAATGGCAAATAATAACCTTTAAATCTTTGACGTGTTCGTGAATTTTGCCGCGGAGATGATTGCACACACGAGCGAAACGCGTCCTCACCGTACGACAGCCAGGGTGCAACTGAGGTGCAGGGTGACTGCAGCTCCTACT
Source organism: Apamea monoglypha (assembly GCA_911387795.2). NCBI lineage: Eukaryota > Metazoa > Arthropoda > Insecta > Lepidoptera > Noctuidae > Apamea > Apamea monoglypha. The sequence continues at coordinate 3,431,215 of OU426922.1, forward strand.
TATACTATTAATTCATAGTTGCGAGTTTGGGAAGTTAGGTTTTTTGAAAATGAGGCATCTATCCCACTGCGGCATCTATCCCGGTTTTACCCTAATTGTGAACTAGGAATAAAATGTCACAAACGCTTCATAGCTATTTGTCAATTAAATCCGTGCAGCCATGCAATATGTCCGTCAAACTGGAGAGTGTTGTAGCAAACAAAAATAGTCGAGTGTACCGTCAAATTGCTGTTGCGAATTCACTATTCAGCAACCTGCATGTACACTAAAAGATTTCCGATCAACGGAACCCTATACCCTGTCCATTAGGTAAACCGTTTTTTGACAGATGGAACTATTGATTGGAGCAACACACAATACATTAATTGATACACGTACGGTATCATAATGTCTGTAAGAAGCCCTAAATAAGATAATTCAATAAGATAAGGCAGTTTATTTTATTACGCATTTTAAAGTTAACTTTTACGTAATCTGGAATATTTACGTTCTAAGACAGCTGTCAAAAAAATGGTTAACCTAATGGAGAGGGTATAGTGCTAAGCCCACGCCGTCTGTCAGTCGGTCTGTCACTGGGTTGTATCGGAAACTAATATAGCTAGCCCTGCCAGGTAAAATTCTTACAGAAGGTAAGGTATTTTTCCAATGTTTTTTTCACAGACATACCTGTGATGCCTATAACACACTAGTTTCTAAGTCGTGTGCATACTAACCTAATGTTCTTTAGTCTGTATTTTTCTTTAACAAACTATATAACTTCTTACTCGCAGAACTTGACTGCGTTGTTGGTCTTGTGGTCGCAAGAGCTACTGCTGAGCATGTGGTCCTGGGTTCGATTCCCGAGTCGGGCAGTGTTATTAGGTTTTTCAATCTGAAATTTCTCATTAGTAGCCCGGAGTCTGGATTGCGCCCGACTGATGGCTATAGGGTCACCCCTACTATATGTGAGTTCGAAATAACTGGCGAAATTCAAATTCAAAAACTTTGATTTGAGCGAAGACTCATAGAGGGTTAGTAACATTGTCCTTACAACTAAGTGTTAGTAAACAACACCATACGATAGCCCATGCAACTGATAACAGGGAATCATATAAGGACAGTTTACTCTGTCAGCAATCATTTTCAGAACCCTGCTGGGGCTGGCCATGACTCGAGCCACCATAGACGCTGCGCGTTTTCGCATTATTGTGTAAAAACAGTCTACACCCGCCGCCGCAAACATCACGCACGGTACGCCATGGCAACGCCATCAGTTTCTGAATGCGTTATTGAATTGGACACGAAGGGTTTCATACGACGCCCGTGTAGCCAAGCCACCGCCAAGCTGCACGTGTAGAAGGTGGAACAGAATGCTCTAAAGAGCGTCACCTTTACATCTGCAGTACAACGTGCAAGCGAGCAAATGTAGGTTTATAGCTCTGCCTCACCCTTCGGGATACAGGCGTGATTTTATATTATATACTCGCAGAACTTAAAGGTTTCTCCGATCTAAGACCATTACCACCCCTTACCGCTCACAAAGCCACCACGCCTTCTATCACACTCCTGTTATGAGCATTTAGCATCGCTAATATAATTAAATTTCGTAATTTACAACGTTCATTCCGATTTAACATTATCAATATTTCAATCTTCTCCAATCAGCTACGGTTTGTACTAACATAATATTTAATACACAATATAATTATTATAATGATTGTACGCAGAATTATATGATCTGCTTCATAATTATTATTGTTTAGTAAGAGAGTGATTATGCGGTCGTTATTAGTAGCTAGTATTGTATTATTTTAGTGACGTCAGGAACAGACAGTTTTAGAACATGACACGATATTATAATTATCACGTGATCTATTGATCTGTTGAAACCCCGACCCCGACGATCTATTGAAACTCTATTGAGTTCCCTCTTCCTCTTGGGTTGGTAAGACGGCAATAGGTTCGTCATAGATATTGTAGTCTTTCTTTAGCAGTGGTTGGCCCAGTGGTAACGAGTTGTAGGTCGTAGGTTCGAACCCAGACTGGCGCTTTACTTTGTAGAAAATTATTATATCACTGCTCTCAAAACGGTGAAGGAAAACATCGTCAGAAAACAAATAAATAAAAGATGTCTTCTTAGACATCTTTTATTTATTTGTTTTCTGACGATGTTTTCCGATAAAAGATTCAGGATGTTGTACGGAATCCGTGGTAACGGTCCTTGACAATCGTCAGCCTCACAAGATCTACCAACCTGGCTGACTAACGCATAAAAATAATATACAAGCAACTACACAGAGTTTTGCTGCAAGCACTTTTTGGCTAGCTTTGTCAAGTCCTAAAGGTAATCAGCGTTCTTAAAAAAGCATGCATCTAGAACTATAATTTTCTCCAACAAAATTGGGTTCAATTTCCAAAACAATCATCCGTTAAAAGTATAAACCAGTATACTATAGCTGTAATATTGGGTATAAACATTCTATAATGGGGGTATAATGTGTTTCATTGGGGCCAATCAGGGCCATGCTATACCATCGTCAGAAAGTCATCAGGCCACTAATTTCACTGGTAGGAGGAAAGTTGCTGAAAGAAATTACTACCAAGATTAATATGATAATAATTGAGTAGAAATGTAGCTTGTGATTGGTGGAAAGGTATCTAAAAATCAGTTCGATGTGAATGTACAGTCAGACAGAATATGTTCGTTACTTTAAGGTCAATTTTTGTCTGCTCATTGCATGATTGAATCTGCTATACCGACTCAGTATTCAGGATGGCAGGGACAATCGACGCACAGCCTGTAACAGTGTTACCATGGATTTAGTTAATGATTTCGAACCGTCGCGTCTGGTTATTGAAACGCTTTTCTATAGAACAGTCAACAGATTTTGTTTTTTGATAAACGACGATGACGAAAAGTTTCTACGTCTAGAATCATGTGCTGAATTCATGATTACAGTTTCCGCGTCGATGGAGAGCCATCCTGTATATTGCTTCGTAATAGCAATATCCAATACCAGAATGTTATTCAGCCATCTTTGTAATATGGCCAGGTCATTAAAAAGGTTTACGGTTGATGTCAATTCGACATTAGTCAAAGGTGTATGCTATTTTGATATTTGTAATCAAGTAATAAAATATAGTTTTCTATGCTTAGTGCCTGCAAAAGATATTGTGTGTCCTGGATTGATAAAGGAAATATATTGAAAACTGGGGAAGATATAAAATACTTGATTGTATAAAGCTATCATAGATAGTTAATGATACTGTAAATATACCATGGGAATAAAATTAAAACCAACTTTACTCTCATAAGCACAAAACTATTTAAAATCAGACGATAAAAAAAAATGCGTTCAGCACGTGAGATTCATAAAATAATGAATATGAGAGATTGAGTGTGAGACACAGAGAGAGTTATATCCTTCTTCTCTCTCGTGTAACGAAATGTGCCTAAACGTGACGTGTCCTAGAAATAACACTCTCAATTCTTGTCCAATCATCGAATCACAGCCTAAGAAGTTTCACTTCAGAAATCAAAAGAGGATTTGTACGCTGACATAAAAAATAAAACATGTTACGTTTATTTCTTCGTAAAACTTTTAATAACGAGTAGGTAAGCGACAATATAATATTTACCACATAATCTTATGAAAGTTTCCACGGCGGGGTGTTATTGGATTTCATATAACACCGGTTAAGGTAAAAGTTTATAAAATGTGGCAGAATCTTCCACCGTTTCCGTTTATCAGGTTGTATCCAGGTTATTTCGTTTGATACTCGTCTAATTCATATTAGTTTTCTCACACGTGCTAAGTTAGTTAAGTTTTTATTTCATTCAATTAAAAAATAAACCAAAGTCCCAAAGTTATCGACATAGCTCACAGAATAAGCAAGCTGAAGTGGCAATGGGCCGGCCATATCAGCCGTAGAACCGATGATGATGATGATTGGGGTAGACGTGTTCTTCAGTGGAGACAGCGAATAGGGAAACATAAGGTGGGACGCCCTCAGTCTAGGTGGAGCGATGATCTTCGCAGGATGGCTGGTAGAAGCTGGATGAGAGTTGCCAAAAATCGTGTTGAATGGCGTGCAGTAGGAGAGGCCTATGTCCAGCAGTGGACTGCTAGGCTGATAATGATGAAGAAAAAAAAGCTATCCACTTAAAAAAGCTGCTATATTCAGCCCTCGATAAAAATGTTTTTAGTTGCCGTCCCATCCCGTCATAAATACTTGTTCGTGTGACAAATGAATATTGTCCAAAACTTGCATTTAGTTGCTTCAATTACTAAAATTTGATGAGAGCAGTGGTGGCCCAGTGGTAACGGCCGCGATTTATGAATTGTAGATCGTAGGTTCGAACCCAGATAAGCTTTGTGTAATTTATTTCAACACCACTGCTCTCAAAACTGTGAAGGAAAACATCGTGAGGAAACCGGCATGGCTTAGAACCAAAAATTCGTACATCTACCAACCCGCACTGGGCCCACGTGGTAGATTAAGGTCCGCTCCCTCTCAACGAGAGGATGACTGTGTCCCAGCAGTGGGAACATTATAGGCTGATTATGTAAAATAGCCGGTCCACGAAAATCATAATCAAAAGTCATTTATTCAAATTAGGCTGAGAATCAGCACTTTTCGAACGTCATAATTACATGACTAAAAACGTCGGGTTGATCGATCAGGTTAAGCTACGCTTACCGCGGTTGGTCCATAGATGGGTGATCATCTTCACATACCAAGACCCCTCCGTGCCTCAGAAAGCACGTTAACCCCAACGGCTTAACGTGCTGCTCAAGATCCACGAATGACAGCCGGGGCCAACGTCCTGGCTGTCATTCGTGGATCTTTGACAGTCGTTACGGGTCGTCGGGGCTAAGGCTCATTATAGGTTACCTCACGATGTTTTCCTTCACAGTTTTGAGAGCAGTGCTGATGAAATAATTTACACAAAGTAAAGTGCCTGCTTCGGTTCGAACCCACGACCTACGACTCGTAAGTCGTGGTCGTTACCACTGTGCTACTCAAACAGCATGCACTATTTTAAAAACACATTTCACCGACGTACTTTTTCCTTTTTCCCCTTATAAATGATTTGTGTTACAATTTTGAAGCGCAATAAAGCATATTCTATCAAAAACATTTCCACAACACCCAACACCCTAACCTACCCTGCAAGTGAAAACCACGTTAATCCACCCTCAATGGAGCGTCAAAATGCGTCATTGATCATCGAGATTGACGAGGAAGACCCCAGGTGCGTCATTACGGCGTATAAAGAATAATAATTCGAGGTCTATCCCGTGATGGATGCGGGGCCAACGGACGCGTGACAAATCGCTTTTGGACTTTTTTCGCCGAAAACGTGTAGCGACGTTTTCGGCGAACAAATATTTTGCTCGGCCGGTCGTTTTGACCGCGATTAGGTAGTTCAGGGTTTTGGGTAATTGTTGGTTTTATAAATGGGGTTGTGTGTGAATGGTTGTTGTAGAATTGGTTTTGTTAGTTTTGTCTGTTAGGTTGGTGTTGGATTTTGCTTTGTTTTAACTGAATAGCCTCACGTAGGTAGCTCTAACTAAACAAAATAAATAATTAAATAACACGACTGCCTTGTCAAAAAGTGAATTAAACAAATTCAACAAAAAAATTAAAAACAAGCTAAATGATTTTAGTGTTGAATAGGCACAAGGTAAGTACTAAATAGATTATAATATTTACTGTGCAATTAAATCGCCATTGTGCCCAAAAGTGGCAAACTGAAAACCAATATTTTCAGCGAAGGCGGAAGACCTGTAAATAACTGTTCCAAGGAACCGTCCCCCGACTGCACTCCTTTTTTTGGGCAGTCGTGTAAACATTAAGTGCTGGATTTTATTAAAATGTTTTTATTTGTTGCTTCCAAATATTTCCGTGTTTTAATCACCAGCCATTCTACAATATAGCCAGCAACTAACATGAAAGTTTCCTGTTTCAAGAATCGTGATTAATAACTGTACATCAAACTAGAGTCTATTCAAACGAATGTTTCAAATTGATGTTATTTCAAGTTAAACAAATATCCACTTTATTTTAATGTTGATTAAGTTGATTTCGGAGTGACTAGCACTATTGAAAAAGTTTTAAATTTTTTTGAAGTTGTAGCGTAAACTGAACTTTATTATGTAGGAATTAAAGTTATTTTTCCATAAACTCATATTTGTTTACATTTTTGGCAAATAAATCGCGCATGAAGTTTAAATATGTGACTGATCCAGCATTGTATTTACATAACACATACATGAGTGTCGTCAATTTCAGTTAGATATTAGGCAGTCAGCCGACAGTACTGTCAACCCATTTGGACTGTCGGACAGTTCTGTTTAATTAAACCAGGCTATAAACCAAGCTGTTGTGCAATAATCTAATAAAAGTACAGAGTACCGAGTGTTGGTTAGTATTGTCAGTAGAGGAAACGTTTTTTATATTATTGAATGATAAAATAGCCAACGGTCCACCAAAATCAAAAGTCATTTATTCAAATTAGGCTGAGAATCAAAGTTAAAATCAAAACGTTTATTGCGAATTAAGTGTACGTACAATATTTATGTTATGTTAGTACTTATGAGTTAGCAGCCTTTTACAAGCATTGCAATTATCATTCGCCTGTCCTTATCATCCTAAATTAGCATGCATGAAACATTATTATTACTTAATTATTTCATTTTATTTTATATTAGTACAATTAAATTGAGAAATTATAGTTACGTCAAAATTAAATGTCAATAATAATGAATTTAATACAATTATTCAACAATATTAATGTCATCCTTTTCAGGTAGTACAAATTATAACATTATAACCCCCGACAAAAATAGAGGGGTGTTATTTTAATAGGATAGACTAAATCTTCATCAGCACTTTTGAACGTCGAAATTACATAAGACAGTCCCCTAAAACAGCCCGCACTTTACCACATCCTAATGCTTTAGCTAGGATGAAGAAGAGGCGCAACAAAGTCCCCAGCAGCACAGCACCTGATGATCAGTGGTCGCCGCCACCAGAGACATCGAAAATACGTTGCTACCCTCTGAAATAAAGCTGACATATTCAGCCTATCAGAATATAGGCCAGCCACTAGCGCTGCGGTATTTATTGTCTAAATATCGCAGCATTATGCTGATATAAGAGAGATAAGCATTATACTGCCTGTTTGGCATAGCACTTTTTAGGGTTCCATAGTTCACGTCTCGGAACCCTTATAGTTTCGTCATGTCCGTCCGTTGGCTTACCTTCCAAACGGTTAGTGCTAGAAAGATGAAACTGCATGGATATGTGTATTTACCACGTCGAAAAAGTGCTAAAATAAAAACACAAAAAATATTTTTCTTTGGGGTACCTCCCCTACACTTAAAGTGGGGATGTTTTTTTTTTCTCGCATCTACCCCATAGTGTGTCCCCAATAGAGATTAGATAGGTCTTTTAAAAACATTGAGAGGTTGCTAAGACGATTTTTTGATTTAGGTATCTGTTTGCGAAATATTCAACTTTCAATTTTTTTTGGTAAAATGCCCTAGTTTAACAAAAAAAATGCGCTTGAAAGTTGAAGTTTTAATGTAACTTTGTCAGTTTTAAATGCTCCTTTTTTAGGGTTCCATAGTTCACGTCTCGGAACCCTTATAGTTTCGTCATTTCCGTCCGTCCGTCCTCGGTTTACCTTCCAAACGGTTAGTGCTAAAAAATTAATGATGGTAGTCCGTGTGATGAAGTTTAAAGGAAAACTATAACGGCTTAAATAACTTTGTTAGTTCAGGAGTTATAGAGGCCTAACTTGTAAAGTGTCATTATGGGTTACTACGGAACCCTATTCTATGCATGGCCTGACACGCACTTTTCCGGTTTTAGAAACACACAGTCTTCAATAATGCATATAAATATAAGAGCAAGAAAAAAAATATAATAAAATGGTTATTCTGCACCAACAAAACGCTCATTACAAAAAAAAAAAACATAAAACACACACGTACGAGTATCATAGATATAACATTCAACCTATAGTTATGTCATAAATTCAACCCAGTTACATAGCGCCGTACATTCCTAGGTATATATAATAATCCAACATCACCCAGTACATTCCGTTCCCTCCCCTCCCCTCGCCCCTCTAGCCCTGTAATTCCTCTGTAGCCTGTAGTTACTCTATAGCCTGCAGTCAATCCTAGCGATCAACAACGTTATTATGGTACTCAGATCAAAGGATCGCAGCAGACGATAAGTCCCTTTGGGAGTACAGCTTAATTAATAATCCTAGCTGTGTTGGCTTTTTCTATTAAATCTGAGAGGATTAAAAACCTCTTTTGTTTATGGAATAAGGTTTTATTTTGAGGTATTCCACTTATAGCACTGATTTGAACAGCACTTCCACGAACCGCACTTGAGCACTTCCACTAACCGCACTGAAACAAAATTGAGCTGGAAGTCTTTTATTTATAAAAATAAGTTGCTTGTATTTTCAATTATAATTTTGATGGATCAATATTCAAACTACATTATTTTTCTGCTATATATTTTTTTTACTTGTTGTTTGTTTTGTGTTGTGTTCTTTTTATGCGCCGTGTTTGCCGCAAATAAACGTATTTTTTTCTATTTGTAGTTTAAATGTTTTTGTATTTTTTTTTTCTTTTTGCTAAGCCCTTACAAGGTTTATATTTTTGTACCTAGCTTTAAGCCTTTTGTACCATCTTCTTGACAATATGGAATGCAATAAATGAATATGAATGAACTTGATAAACCATTGATAAATTTGGCTTGAAGTCGCAAAAGTGGGTCGTTTTGTTTGCCAAGCCAGTTATTTTCCGTTTCTAAATTTTATTATTATCTTTTATAAATACGCGAAGTTATTTTTAAAAGATGAAATAATTAGACTTAAGCCGTATTAATAATTCGCATCGATGTTGAAGAAGCTATACGAAAGTATTCGGTAAAAAAATCAGCCTTTAATGTTCTCACTGCTGAGACACAGACCTCCTGTCTGTGAGATGGAGTGGGCCGTAATCCACCACGTGGAGTGTCGGTTCTAGGATATGCCGGTTCCTTCACGATGTTTTCCTTCACCGTTGTGCGAGCAGTGGTGATGAAATAAATTACACAAAGTAAAGCGCCTGTCTGGGTTCGAACCTACGACTTACAACTCGTAAGTCGCGGCCATTACCACCAACCTCTGCTCAACATCAATAAAAAATAAGACTAAAAGAAGTCTCCTCCAACAAAAAAAAAAAATCTACCTACCCGCGAGTATATAGGTATTCTGCAACACAACAAAAAACTCTCAATATTGTTCAATACTGTAAAACAAAAGCGAACAAAAAAATCTTCAAGCATTTTCTGAAAGAATAATCTAAGTAAAAGCACAAAGCACCTAAAGTATGTACCCACGGGGAAAAATTCTAACTGCTTCAGGAGTGATTTACGATGTCATAAATAATAAGTATCTAATAAGGGAGGAGGGAAGTTTCCATTTTAATCGATTTATGAACGGTGCCCGCTGAGATTGTGAGAAAACACTGCACATGGGAACCTCGCCTTATTTTCTGCTTCACGTTGTGTTTAATTTTATGTTTATCGAAAAAAAGATGAAAATTTGCATGTAGAAACCAGTAGAAACCGCCTGTGCGGTGTATTAAAAATGTAGTTTTTTAATGTATGATCAAGTGCTAAATTATGAATAAGTACAGTCAATATGTCTAGTCTTTTCCGAACTATGTTGGGGTCGACTTCCAGTCTAACCGGAGGCAGCTGAATCCGTAAGACTGGTTGTCAGATTTTTGGGCTTCTAACTACCCATAACTACTGACAAAGATCTACAAATGATAGCTGGGATTAACGGTTTAGCATGCTTTCAGAGGCTGGTGTCTCGATTTGTACCTAACGGACGGTCACCAATCCACGAACTGAACACGTCCATTTAAAAAAAATGGAATACTCTCTGTCCTATTTGAAATTGTTCCTAAAATATAAATGCAATAGTGATCCTTGCAATATTAACCCGCCCTTGCTTCGCACGAGTTATTCCGGTCGGATCCCCTGATCTGATCCCTTGCTGGTTATTAGTACGTACGGATGCAATCAATTAACGTGGCGTCATGGTAAAACAACGAGATTTTTGTGCTAATCAAGTTCAATATTGTTTTTTACACAAACCTATTGAATTTATTCTCTAAATGTTGGTGAAAACCTCTTCAAAATTCATTGTGTAGTTTAAAAAAACTAGGTGATCTCACATACGGGAAAAGCGACTTTGTTTCATACTATGTAAAGATTATGTTAGTATTGTTTTTAAACATATTTTTAAAATATGTGTACAAAAAACTGTGCATTCAAAAATACATTGATGTTGTGGAGACTAGAGCCTGTACTATCTACCTGTATCCAAACTATAATTACAGATGATAATGTTGAGGTGACAGATACAAAATAATTTAAGAAAAAATAAAATAATATAATTAGACAGCTAAGTAAGGTGTGTGGGTGTTGTTTTTATGAATGTTTTTATCAGGTGGACTTATTTTTAATGAGATTTCGAGGTGTAAATAAATACATAAAAATGTTATAGAAGTTTTTATTGTGTCTAAATAAAAACAAGGGGCCAGTAGAATGCTGCAGTAATATATGCCTAATTTACTAAGCAGTCTGGATTTAAACCGGATGGGATGAAACACGCCTGAATAAAATCAAGCCGAGTACCTACCGAGTAGAGTGACTAGATTTAAGAATTTCAGTGGATAAGCTTTTTTTTTTACTAGCCCACGACCTAACCTGGAAGTCTTTTAACAGACTCCGGACCTAGGTTGGTCGAAGTAAGGAAAACCGGTTCACGTGGAGATTCATAGACGACTCCATTTTGGAGTATAAATGTGGTGCTGTTCCACAAACGATGGGACACTTAATATGTCACTGAACATGTCCTGCGTGTCCTGTCAGCTGCACGTTACAGGAACAGATGGACGCTGGTGATGGTGCCAAACAAGTGGCCGAATTCTGAGCCGAGTTCATTTAGATTGCTATCGACACGCTGAGAAGGAGAAAACCAGTCCACGCTGTCCCTCTCCTAGGCAAAAACTCCTAGGCGAATGATATTCTTAACGCTTTGTCCCAGAGGTGGGACTCACCAATGTTGATGAGGTGGATGCGGCTGCACGCTAGCGGCCCCTCATACTTATAATAGGGACTATAATATTTTATGTGTTTTGACTATCTATTTATTTCTGTCTGAATTATATTTTGACATTATTATTATTTGACAGTTTAAATCATATTTGACGGCACGGTTGGTGCAGTGGTTAAGCGATTGACTGCTGCGCTGCGTGTCGCGGGTTCGATTCCCGCACGGAACAAATATTTGTATTGCCTACAGGTAGTTGTTCCGGGTCTGGCTGTTTGTGTATGTGAATTTAAATGTTTGTAAACGCACCCACGATACAGGAGAAATTCCTAGTGTGGGGCAACGTTTTTAATAAATAAGAAGAATAAGAATATTTGATTATTATTATTATTTGACTTAATTATCTATACATGTTTTGACATTCACGATTAATTTTTATAATAATTATAATTATTGTATTTTTAAATTTATTCATCTTTATGTTCTATATTGTTTTTATGTAATATTATGGATTTTTATTATCTGCAATAAATAAATTGAATTCAATTGAATTGAAAAAGCCGGATAGGTTTTGTCATAACTGGAACGAGGACGCACGGGCTCGCGAAAGATGGAAGGGGTGGAGGTAGACCTTTGCCGAGGCTATTCTTACCATGTAAAATTAGTGGTCGTCAGCCAGTTCTGCTATAAATATGCCCATTATCACTGACACTAAAGGTTTTGTTTTGTTTGTGTTGTCTAAAAGGTTTTTTCACTCAGCTGTAATCATGAATTCAGCATATAATTCTAGATAGCGTAGAAATTTTACGCCGGCTATTAAAAAAATTCGTTGTACCATACTTTTTGATGTCTCATGTTTCGTCGCAATAGTAACAGTATGTGCAGCGCACTGGTTAAATAAATCGTTTATGAATGTTCTAAGTTGTTCTCATCAGGCAAAACACTATTGATATTTTATTAATTTGAATCCTGTTTACTAAAAGTTAAATCAATCTACCATCCAACCATGTTATTTTAAATTTTATTTGGAGAATTGAATAAATTCAACTGCTGTTGTCCAGTATTCGGCTACAATACATTTGGATTATTGTTTCTCTCATTTTTTTTATTATGTATACAAGTATATGTAGGTATCTACAAAAACTCACCGTTTTCCCATAGGGGTAAGCAGAAATTATAGAACGCCACCTGATACGAACCTTACATACTCCTTTTGCTTCATTTACGTTCATTCACAATAAAATATTTAACACGAAAAAACAATTCCTAGATAATTTCCCCCTACTGGTCACTCTACCGCTACCGAGTCAGAACAAACAGACAAAAAAAGCAACAATAAACCGGGTGCCGGCACTGAATTGGTAAGAGTTTGCTTTGCACGGGAATCGAACCCGGTACACGTACCGCTCCAGAATACAAATTGCCTTTATTTGGCTTCGTAATTGTGATTTTAAAAAGTTTCAGTTTTAAAATAATGGCTTTTATTCTTTTTCAGAATGATGTTAGTAATTAACCACCTATTATTTTTATTTTATATCAAAGGCTAAGCTGCGCTTGACGCGGTCGGTTCCTGGATGGGTGATCTATTACATATCGAAACCCCTTCGTGTCTCAGAAAGCAGGTTAAGCCGTTAGTCCCGGCTGTCATCGCATCAGATACGGGTAGTCAGAAGCCCAAAAGTCTGTCAACCAGTCTCACCTAGGAGTACCAGTTACCCAGTAACTGGGTTGTGTCTATTTTAGCATTTTAGCTCTTGGATTGAAAGCCAATTTTAACATGCTAAGTACAGTCAGCCTCAATAAGATGTATCAACAATTCGTTTGATTGTCTACAAATTTGTGCTCCATAATATTGTGGAACACAAATTCTCAAATTCAAACTCGTGGCTCAATAATAACAGCTGCACGGGTCGATCTTCAAGGTTAAGCAACGCTTGCCGAGGTCAATCTGTGGAAGGACGACCATCCATAACATACCAAGACCCCTCCGCGCCGGAAAGCACGCATTTGGTCCCAGCTGTCATTCGTAGATCTTAGTCAGAAGCCGTATTGCGTTACCCAGTAACTGGGTTGTGGAAGACGGATAGGCAGTATATGTAATATTATGTCATGTGGCGACACATTGATACAATATTATCAAACTAAGATTGTAGACAAAAATGAATTCTTGTCAATGTTCACATCTTTATGAGGCTGATTGTACAGACGCCAGCACATTAAGCTACTACAATCTGTCAAATTTCTTTAATAGATTTTCAACTTTATGGCTGAAGCGTTAAGGTTCAAGGTTGATTGGAAAATTTTGACAGTTTCGGGTAGCTCGACCTGCTGGCGTCTGTACCTAATGTAAATTCAATTCGCACCAAAATTAACTTAAAACTCCGATAAATAAAATTTAGATTAAAACTTTGTTTATTAAATAAAAGACCTAATAAAATAGGAATAAATTATTTATTCCAAAAGCCAAGTCATTCTATGAAATTGTTTTGCTAAAACAAACTGAATCGACGAAGCAAGGGAGGCTGGCAAATAAAAAAAATGTAAGAGGCAACCCTTTGAAGTGAAACCCAATTTAAAAAGAACTAAGTCTGCTCGAGTTCGTCAGAAATTTTATATGACCCCAAGTTTATTAGAGGTTAAAACGAGGTTTTCATCAAAAAGATGGGCAAATTGGATTTTAAAATTCATCTCACAGTTTATTTTTTGAAATTTTGGTCGACTTTTAAACGATTTCCTCGAATTTGTTTGGCAGTATAATATCTTTGAGATCATTGAAAGTTCTAGTGATATAGTGAACCAATCATTTTACCATCATCTGCCTTTTCCAAACAATTGACGGCACGGTTGGCGCAGTGGTCAAGCGATTGACTGCTGCGCTGCGTGTCGTGGGTTCGATTCCCGCACCGACCAAACATTTGTATGACCTACAAGTAGTTGTTCCGGGTGTGGCTGTTTGTGTGTGTGAGTTTAAATGTTTGTAAACGCACCCACGATACAGGAGAAATTCATAGTGAGGGGCAACGGCCACGTTTTAAAAAAAATAAACTGTGTTGGGGTCGGCTTGCATTCTAACCGGATTCAGCTGAATACCAGTATTTTACATGGAGCGACTGCCAATCTGACGCCCACAACTGAGTAACTGAATAAAACGATACCCCTTGGTTACCCGTAACGACTGTCAAAGATCTACGAATGAAAGCCGGGACCAACGATTTAACGTTCTTTTCGAGGCACGAGGGTCTCGATATCTAATGGATGGGCACCCATCCACGGACCGTGATTGGCAAGCGTTCCTAAAATAAGCGTTGCGGAAATACACTCAGATCTTATCGCGACCGTCGTCGTTCCGAATTCATAGCTTCGCCGCGATTAATATGGACTGTATTCCCGCTAGTGATGGGCGACTCGGAAAGTTTCCATCATTCCACCCGGAATATTCCTGGGAATATTCCCAAAACGGGTATTTACCCGGGTGCGTTCCCAAATCGTGGGTAAATTAGTTTCTACGACGATTGAATTAGTAAGTGCTGAATAAAAACAAATACACCAACTCCAAAATCATTTAATCAACAACAGGATGTTTCAAATATGATAATTATTGTTTAAATATCAGGTTATGGGCGACAAAAATCACTTCAAGTTTACTACATAGTAAGTAAGTAAAATGTTATTGAGATTCATTTAATCACTGTCTAAATCACTGTCATCGGAGAATGTTTTTGTTATATCGAAAAACTCTATTTCTCTTGTATTTCTTCCAGAAGTTGATGGTTGAGGTTCAATATTGTTTATGGTCAATGGGCTAACCATAAAAGGACTTGAAGTGGGTTCCTCATCTTCTTCATCTACTTCTTCGTCTTTTTGATTGTGTAACAAATTCCAGTTATATGATATGTAGGCCAGCTTTGCGGCTCTTTCTGTTGTTAACCTATTCCGTTTAAGGCTGTGGATATTTCCATGAACGCTGAAGGTACGCTCTGTTGCAGCCGAGGTGCAGGGAGCAGTTAAAAGACAAGCTGCAACTTTGCTCAGAGGTTTGCTTTTGCAAATTCCTTTCCACCAAGTTAAGGGATTCATTTTCTGGAGGCTGGTCCAAACAAAAGATTTTCCCCACAAACCTTCTCTTGCTCTATAATTAGCTAAATCTGTCATTATTTCCAAGTGTAACTGCCTTCCTTTCTCATGAATAAAATCCATGGCAATGATTTCTTCATCGTCGTTGAGTTCGATGCCTTGAGATTTTGGATCTAGCATATAGGCTGCTAGATGAATAGGCTTTATGCAGTTCCCTCTGCGTTTATCAACTGCATTTAAAATCCTCTCCCTGACATTATTGTCAACCAAAGAAGAAAAACCAGGAAGCAGAAAGACCAGACGTGATTTTATATCTTTGAATGACATGTACACGTCATTTATGTACGCTTCGTTTCCTTCTAGTTTAAATATGTAATCTGTTATTGGCTCTAAAATTGCAGTAGATTCGTCGATCATTTTCCAAAATTCTTCGTCTAGTAAATTTGCTTTAATATCAACTGGGATCATTGTTGCATCTTCATGTACTGCCAAACATTGCAGAGCCGCCTTGCTATTTTGCAAACTACGCACAGCATGAAGGTAACTGCCCCAACGCGTCTTGCTGGGCAATTTTAGTTGCTCGCCAGAACCTTTTTCTACAATTATCTGCTTGAATAACGCGCTCAGAATTTGACTTTTTCTAATAGATTTGATTACGTCGACGGCAACTGAAATGAAGGCTTGTATAGCATCTTCTTTCATTATATCATGACAAAGTAAATTCAATGTGTGCGCCACGCAATTAAGTGTGATTACGTTCGGATGTTGCAGTTTTACTAAATCAAAAGCTTTTTGTAGGTTTTTTGCGTTATCTCCTATTAAAGTCACAAATTTATACGTTCCGTAGGTTCTCATTACTATTTGAATTTCTTCACTTAGGTATTCGGCAGTGTGACGATGGCTAGTTGTAGCTAAACTTTTCACAAAAACGGGTTCAGGTTTTGCAATAACAAAATTAATAATACCCTCGTTCCGTCGGTTACTCCATCCGTCGCACTGAAGATGTAAATTGTCAGTCGACTTCAATTCTTCAGTTATTTCTCGTTCCATTTGACGGTAAATTGTTTCTAAATGTGTTGTGGAAACAGCTTTTCGTGTTGGTAGTTCGAACAGAGGCTGTAGTTCTTTAAAAAACTCTCTCCACAGAGGATGTTCCACCATAGACAGAGGCGAGCCAGTAACATAAATTGCCTTTGAAAGCAATTTTGTAAGTCGTAGTTTTTTTTCCTCTGTAAATTCGAGAAAAGGAGTAACGTCACTGGGTGTTGAGTTTTCAATTATTTCTCCTTCTGTAGTTGATGAGTTTGATGTATTTGATGCTATTAACGATGTTTCTTCACAGCTTTCCGTTAACACATTTCTTATAACCAGCGGACATTTGGGACACTTCATCAAGTGATTACCCATTTTGGTTACATTAGGTACTCGGTACATTTTTGAACAAAATGTGCATTTGACTGATTTGTCAGGTAAGCTGTGGTAATGTCTCCAAACTTTTTGTTTTTTCTGTTTCGGCATGATGATATCTATAACAATAAAGTTAATCAATATTAATATTTTTAAATGTTTTTAATATTTTTTAGGAAATATTTAAAAATTTAATTTAAAAAACAAATTATTAAAATTTATTTAAGTATAATTTTTTTATTATACTAATATGGCATGTTTTTCTATCAGAGGAAAAGAGAATCATAATAATTATGAGATGAAAATACAATCAATAAAATATATTTAAAGAATAAATGTAAGGACTTACGTAAATTCGATACGATCGCCTTACTAAATTTTACAGCTATACCACAATAATAATATGTACACTCAAAATCCGTTATTCGTTGCCAAAATTGTCAGGTTGAATTTAAGAAATTTCCAAATACACAGCAAACAAGTTTCAACACAAAACACCAGAATTAACACATAAGCACGTCCGCAAATTCCGATACTCAAGTGAATACTAAACGCAGCCACGGTATTGGAGTCTACTGTTTTACCAGGCAAATGAAATGCACCAATCAAAAAACACCACGCACCGCCGCCGGCGTGTACCTGCTTGGTCATTCAAACAAAGCTAACCGTTAAGCACATCAGTTATTTATTAATGCTTAGTTTAATTATTGTAGTATGGTTAAATTATATTAATAAATAACAACGTTTCTTGAATAAAACAGTGTAACACAATTTTATAGTTGTTATTTTTGTACAAGGAAATCGAAAACCTTAAGTTTCATAAATCGATTTATGCGAAATATGTATACATTGATCATAAAAATATAAATACCCGAATAAATACCCATTGGGTGGATTCAATGGGAATATTCCCGGGAATATTCCCATTTTAGGAATTTACCCGGGTAGAATCCCATCACTAATTCCCGCTTAACTTTGTGCTATCTATTCTATTTCCACTACTCCTTCTTCTTAGTGTAACTCTTGTATGTGTGACTGTAACCTGTGTCTGTGCAACGAACTTTTACTTTTACTTCGGACTCTTCTTCATCCCTTCGTACATTCATAATTATTCACGCCTACCCTACCTACACCTTGAAGATCCACGATCCACGAGCCCGTGCTGCTGTTTTCATTTAGCCACGAGCTCCTCGTACTAAATACCCACCCTATATATTCTAAATTATAAATAATAATACACTAATAGTTTGCTTTGACCAATGAAATAATGGACGTATTCATTCCAAAACCGGTCAACAAATAACGGATTTAAATCACGTAATTAAAACGTGATAAAATTAGCTTTGATAGTGATAATTAAATCGTATCATTGAACATTGCTGAAACATGACTGCCTATGTTGTTACACTATGAAGGAATAATACAAACCTATTACTGTCCCCCTGCAGAGTAAAGGTCTCTTCTCATAAAGAAGGTACGAGTATTGACCGCACTTACTCAAGATGGGTTCAAATCAAGCAGTGGACAAAATTGACTACTTTTTATACAGAATGAAATTGAATAGAAAGAAAAAAAGAAAAGAAATAAAATGCGTTTATTTGCGGCAAACATGACGCATAAAAAAGAACATAAACACACAAAAAAAAGTTGGGGGTAAACATGCGTCAGATTCACGCAAAACGGTCATCGCTCAGCATAATGCTAAGACCCAAGAAAAAAAGGACAGAATAGTTGCGAAAAATTAAAATATCTAATTCAGCGTGCTATGAAGTAAATTTAGAGCATATTATTAAGGGAAAAAAAAAATAGGGATTCACATACGTGCGCGTAGGCGAGCGATTTGCAACGTCGTCGCGCGCTCTTTTTTTTGTAGGAAGGGTCAAAATTAGACAAATACCGCTAGTTCAACACGTTGCCAACTTGCTCCATGGTTTGAACTCAACGATGAATGGATTTCTTATCGGGTGCGTGCTAAAATTGATACTTTAATTTTCTTATATGATTTGATACTTTTGAAAAAAAAAAACTAAGACGATGATAAATCGTGTCTCCTTGAAGGCATAAACTTAGGTTGCACTATCTAAGACGATAATTACACACAATTTTTCAAGAATTTAGATTTGGGAAATGATAAATTATTAAGATTATGTAACAGTTAAGTACTGCACCTCCTATTTCGATTTGTCGCAAAGTTTTCAATTTTATTCTGTATATGCCTGAGTACGAGGCTTTTCACTACTTTGTATGTATTATTATATATTTTTTCTTTTTTTTGGAATGTTGTTTTGTTTGTTCGGAATAAACAATTTTTCTTTCTTTTCTTTTCTTGTTGGTGATTTCTTACTTACATTAAATCCGTTAACCTCACGATAATTTCCTTCACCGATGTCAGTAATATCCAAGATAAGTCAAAAAGTACATAATTTATGAATCGAAAAAGTCTCATTACCCGGATTTGATACCACAACCTCATGTATGAGAAGCGAGGCCTTAACCACTCCGCCATCACGGCATTATTACACTATGAAGTGAAAATAGAAAATACGGTGATTTTTTTTCCAATGATATTCCATGATAAAGATCTTGCAGTTACTGTATAAAAGAACCAAACTATAAAACAGAAAGCTGCCTCGTTAGTCTGGTGGTTACAAGCGCTACTGCTGAGCATGAGGTCCTGGGTTCGATTCCCAGGTCGGGCAAAGTGATAATGGGTTTTTCCATAAGGAATTACTTAGTAGTAGCCCTGATTTTGGATTCGTGCCTGGTTGATGGCAATAGGCTCGGCCATACATGGTTCTAAAACATAACTGGTGAAATGGGAGTGTACATGCACCTCTGCCTTACCCTTTAGGGAAAGCCGGTATTATGTTGTAAGATAGTTAGAAATACTAGAGTAAACATGTGCTTAACGTGAAACAAGGCAGCTCGTAAACATTAACATTATTCCCACAGATTATAACGCACACCATACAACTCCACACAAACAATCCCGTTTAATATTTCTATTTATATCCTCGGCAAAGAAACAACAATTCCAAAAACTCTCCCTAACAATTTTTATATACAAAACACTCTAAAAACTCAGAAACTACGCGTTTGCATACAGAAGCGGTAAATTCTCATATAACCTAGTTTGCATATCCGACTTGTGCCGGCTTAATCTGGTAAAAACTGGTATTTACCGGACAACGGCTTGTTACGCCATGTTGTTGTTACGTGCAGGTTAATGTACCTTTCGTTTGTGTTTCAGCTTAGCGCTACGTGTTTTTGTAAGTAAAAAGTTTGAAATTGTTGACTAAATGGTTTTATGATGGACAGGACGTCACTGTAGGTGGATTACTGTGGCTGGATTATGCAAAAAGATCTGTCACAACACAGGAATTGTTTCTATGGGCAGATTTTTTTAATCGGTTCATTTTTTCTTATTATTATTAGCCATAAATGCATGATGCATGATGTGCTTACCTGTAAGAAATTGGTGCACTAGTCTATAAGTCTATTGGATGTATCTCTTATCTTTGTATCAGTGTATTCAATTTTTGGTGAGCCAAATAAAAAAAAACCTACCCTACTCTCTTTCCGCCTCTCTTTATCCAGAGCAGCCAAGGACCAATCTTTATTAAAGGAGTCTAGCTCAAAGTAATTGTTTGATTACTCCATTATTTTTTTTTATGTGTCGATGACAATCTAAATGAAGTCGGCGTAGAATTCAGCTACGTGTTGGGCGCCATCAGTCCATCAGTTCCTGTAACGTGATACATACACGACATAGGACACGCAGGACAGCGTAAAGATCCCTTTAATTACTCAATGATGATTACACTGGGGCCGCGTGGTGGATTATGGCCCACTCACTCTCACAGAAAGGAGGGCTGGCCCGGACACAGGCCTCCTTTATAATAATAATCACCTTATAATATTTCCAATGCCAGTTGATTATGCTCGTGATATGGTTAATGAAGACTTTCAAGAAAATTCACGCCAACAGTTGGCGCCACTTTGACAAGAGGTTTTCCATTTCGACAATGAATTTAAGATATAAAAAATAAATATATGATGGCGTTGATCGTTCGTTTCACTCATTCCTTCGTCATTTAGTCACGACTAAAGAAACTAGGCGCTTTGACACTTTTGACAGGTGCCTGGACCTGATGTCTCAGTGCTGCCACCTAGTGAACGTCATTTTAGAAAACCGTCATTTCGCAATAGTTCGCAACTATGTACAGTCACCAAAGGAGATAAGAAACCAGGGTCGTCGGATACAGTTGAAGTTTAGTAAGAAACCGATGGAGGTTTTCGAATGAAATTATTTCTTTTTCTATTAATTAAATTAAATTTTATTCGAACACATCCATCGTTTTCATAGTAACAAGCAATGGTGGTTGCACGTAAGTGATAGCTGTTAACGCAAGAGTTCATGCCAATGCAACGGTAAACAAAAACACTGTATTAATTGCTTCTCAAGAATAGCAGTCACAAGGACAGCAAACACGAGAACAGTTTGTCAGAAAAGTGTTACTGATGTTCGCAGACCTAGTAAAATACGCGGGTATTGATATGTCACATCGACTTTCAAGAAAAGTACCTTCGTTCCAGCAATTTTCTATATGTACAATTACGGTTCCCTAGACGAGTGTGGTGGCCACGGACCACATAACGGCCGGCAGTGAGGGCAGCCGGGTAATTGCGTAGCACACTATTAGTAGCAATGGTTTTCATTTTGACAGTTCAACAACATTCATTGCGTTGTTTACGTTATTGTACAGACAAATTATTCGAACATATGAAGCAATGGATTAGCAATATCCTTCAAAATGATTCAGATTGAGATTGTTAATGTGTTACGCAATTCGGATGCTGTTTGACTTTACGTTGTCAATAAATGCTATATAGAAAAACAAACCAACTTACTTTCATAAATAATATTTCAGTGACGTCATTCACCAGTACATGCGCTATCTGGCGGCCATCACTCTTCTATGAGACCGTAACTTTACGGTAATTTTCTAAAATCGATATGCCGTCGGTATTACGAGTATCGCCTGGATACTATACTTTAGTGCATCTCACATTCACACATACAGGGTGGCAGGTACATTGCTCGCGCAACCTGTGACCATGGATTCAATACATGATTCTGAACCCTAATTTCGAATTTGGTTGAAAACATAATTATGTTCGGTGAGCTTAAGAACTCATCTAAGTTTAAGTAGGCGCTCAATATCACTCGACAAATACTCGTAAGTAATGCATGATGTGAAATCGGAACACTAGTCTATTCTATTCGATGTGTGTCATATGTTTGTATCAGTGTATTCAATCGTTGATAAGCCAAATAAATAAAAAAAAAAAAAAAAAAAATGCCTATTCCATACATTTATTACCGCACTTTTCTGTGAAAATGCAGTTCTTTTTTGATAACCGACGAAAAATTTCCACGCTAGGGGGTCTAGAATCATGTGCTGAATTCATGATTATAGTTTGCGCGTCGATGACGTGAAACTGTGGTCTGTTTACCTCACCCTACCCTACCCTGTATAGGTAAATAGTCCACACTTTTCTTGTCTATATCGCTAATCTAGTCTACTTACACACCCATCGACCAAACGCACCGAAGTGTAACAGTGGCACACAAACGGGCCGTATTTCACGGCCGCGTTGTCGTTCAAATTGCTTTATTTGGCGGGCGAGCAAATTAAACCGTACTAATTAAGTGCATAGAGCCACGATCTGGCCCTGGGCTGAAACTGTTTTGTGTTTATCGTTGTAAATTAGGTGATTTTGTTGTTGTTATAAAGATTGCTGTTTATGTATCTAGCCTGTAGCACAATCGGCCTATAATGTTCCCACTGCTGGGACACAGGCTTCCTTTCGGCGAGAGGAAGTGGGCCGTAATCTACCACGCGGGCCCCGTGCGGGTTGGTGCATGCCACATGTCTTGGAATTTTTGGTTCTAGGACATGGCGATTTCCTCACATTGTTTTTCTTCACCGTTTTTCGGAGCAGTGGTGATGATATTACTTTTACAAAGTAAAAAGCCTGCCTGGGTTCGAGTCAACGACCTAAAACCCTTAAGTCGGTGAAGGGCGGGTGTATTGGGGGACTGTCTTATGTAATTTTCAAATGACGTTCGAAAAATGCTGATTCTCAGCCCAATTTGAATAACTGACTTTTGATATGATTTGTCCATTCCTTGCATCACTTGCTCACTTCACCTAAGTTTTCACATGTTCAGGTTTTTTGAATTTTTAAACATCCTTATAACGTCTTTTTAACGAAATAATTGTTGTAACTGTTAGCTAGTTATACCCCATAGCTGGACAAAAGCCTCATTCTGACTTGTAGTTATTTCAGTCTGAAATAAACATACTCCGCTATATGTTACATATCCGTGTCTCTGCAATACTCCGCATGTTTGTTGTATACAGGGCAATACGGTAATATTTACACTACCCTGTGTAGTTGTGTACCTTGCACGTTACGTATCACACACATATGGGCACAGCTATACAGGATGTTATATGACGTTTGAAAAGTGCTGATAGTGAGCCTAATTTGACTAAATGACTTTTGATTTTGATTAAATGAGGGAAATACTGTAAGGCTGTGTAAAAGTTATGAATATGAACACCTTTTAGTATGGGACCAAGTCTGAAATATGAAAAAAAATAATATTAGCTGTTCACTAATGTTGAAATATTCGAACATAAATGTATGGAGCACCAATTTTTTTTTTCACAATTTGAGATTTGTCCCATATTTATTTTTATGAGTATTACACTCCCTTCGGGTACCCTTGTACAACCTAACCCCTATAGTCCTCCAGAACGTATTTTAACCATGGCGGCCAATCTCAACGGAGACTAGCTTCAGTTGTGGGAGATATTATATATTTGCGCAGACACAGGTGCACTCTCTCTTCCCTCATTCTTTTAGTCTGATGAGACGGAACGCAATCCGCCACGACTGGAGAGAGATCAGGCGCAGGACCAACGGCTTAACGTGCTTTCCAAGGTACGGGGAAGTATCTCACCGCCAACTGCCAAACTCCGGGTTCCTGTATGCCGGAACCAGAAGTAAATTATGACACATCGAGTAGTAGAAAGAGACATGACAGAGAGGGACAACGCTCTACGAAGTCGCACTCTTTCTAAACCACGAAGTACGATATTAAAGGCCGCGTACAGTACATCTAATCAATATCAAAACACTAGCTTCTCCCACCATGGGGGACTTTACCATCAATTATAGGGGAGAAATAGAAAGATTTCAGCAATAAAAACAGAAAAGGGGACATAGGAAGGCTTTTATAGCGTACTTTTATGGGGGACTGAAGTGTATGGGTGCCATTACCATAATATCGAGGGGGGGTGTGACCTTGAAGATCATTGGGAGATAATGAGCCGTTGTATGGATGTTATCGGCACATAAATTATTTGGTCGTAAATATGAATGATATGTGTTTGATGTTAGGTGATTCGTATCAAATTAGGGGTTACCGGGAATATCTGGGTCACAAGCCTCCTCTCTTCAAAAGGGCTGTAATGTACCACGCGGGCCCGCGTTTGGTAGATGTCTGATGTCTAGAGGCCTGTGTCCCAGCAGTGGGAATAATATCAGACTGCTTATGGAAAAAAAAAATAAAAAGAGCTGGCTGATTATGGCAATAGCTGGGGTACTTGGGCGTTGAATTCCATGTACTGTACAAATGCCAAAAAAAATATACGGATTTGTAGAAATCATGTTATTGATTCTCCGAAAAGGCCGTTAGTGGTGTATTTTACTCGCACAATTCGTCACAGTTATGTGAGAGGGAGGCCACCGCGGTCACACGGTGTCCGCCAACAATAGATTTTCTATTATCTGTTGTCTGGCAGTGAACGTGTTAAATAAAAAACCAGTAGGCATTAATTTTAGATACAAAAAGCCACATATGCTCAAAAATTCATGCAATAAAATATTATTGGAGCCATCGATCAATACCCATCAACATTGGCTGCCAAGTACCAAATGCAGTGAAAGCTATGTTTCATGTTGACCTAAGCAATTAATTTTTCAAATGGCTCGAAGGGAGTTCATTCGTGCGAATGGAGGGAGCGTTGTGTAAATCAACAACCTGTACATAGACGTACTTATGTAGTATACCGGTGTTTAGTGATTTTGGAGAACATATTGCAAAATAATTGGATTTGATGAAACTATGTAGTCTCGTGTACGGGTAGCACACTAGTGATTTTGGAGAACATTTTGCAAAATAATTGGATTTGATGAAACTATGTAGTCCCGTGTAGCACACGCGTGAGTTCATTAGGATTAACATATTATCAGCTTGAATAAAAATATAAGAATGGAATTATCCTACTAATATTATAAACGTGAAAGTTTGTATGGATGGATGGATGGATGTTTGTTACTCTTTCACGCAAAAACTACTGAACGCATTTGGATGAAATTTGGCACACAAATAGTTTATAACCATGATTAACACAATATGATACGCTTTATCCCGATATTTCCACGGGGTCGAAACTTATGCGGGTGAAACCGCGGGGCGCAGCTAGTACTTACTAAAATGATGGCTAAAATATAGTATTTTTTTATTTGTTTGCCCTATTCAACAACGCGGATAACATTTGCTGACGCATCCATTAGGTCCTCACGTGTGCAGGTGACAGGGCATGCGGTGCAAGATGGCAGGTGAGCCATTGTCTGTGGAGAGACACCGCATACACACCGGAGGTTGTCATTGCTGCGGCCTACTTGGGTACGAAGTCTATTTAAGGTTTTCCAAGTAGGCCACGGTAAATTATGCCCGGATGAGAGACTCTCTGGTTGTTTAATAAAGAGATATAATATATATAAAAATACCATAATTTTTATATAAATAATTACATAAATATTCTCAGTGATGAAGTTGCGCGTGTAGGTACTTGTGGTTGTGGTAATTTACTGTATATTGTATTCCCCCGTACGTTGTTAAACAACAATGTTAATTTTGCTCATCAATTTGAACTTTATCTACGAAAACCATAATAATTATGCGAAACTTTGTTAAAGTTAACTAAGCCGTAGCAGCTCTACGCCGTAGCAGCTCTACGCCGTAGCAGCTACGCAGTTGTTGCACGTGATCGGCAAAACTGGATAATATTGTACGTATTTATGAGTGTACAATTAGTTTTCGGTATGCGTATGCTTTTATAAGGAATTTTCCTTGTCGTTATAATACATGAAAATAGCTAAAAATAAGGTCGGAACACTAAAGTATCACAGAAACTTTTGAGCTTTTGTTTGCGTAGCAGTTGTAGTTACAACGAAAGCTACGTGTTCGTAGCAGATCAAGCTGCTTCGCTACTAACATAATATTTACTACGTTCACGTTCATGATCACGAGTTTGTAATGTAATAGAAATCATTGTGTAGTGTAAGCGGTTTTCAATATAATGCGTATTTGAATATTATAATATCACCTACTGAATTTTTATGGATACAAAATTCTTCCTGCTAGTTCAACATTTATTTATTTCAGACTACCTGCGCCCCGCGGTTTCACCCGCATAAGTTTCGACCCCGTGGGAATGTCGGGATAAAAAGTATTCTATATATTAATCCTGGTTATAAACCATCTGTGTGCCAAATTTCATCCAAATCTGTTCAGTAGTTTTTGCGTGAAATAGTAACAAACATCCATCCATCCATACAAACTTTCACGTTTATAATATTAGTAGGATTAACTCACCACACTGACCACTAGCGTAATGAAGATATTGATATATCAACTTCAAAATCTATACACCCTCCGCCCAAACCCTACAACACATTATGAACCTTATAACAACGCAATAAGGCTAAAAATAGAAAAACCCTGCATCCAATACTCACATCGGAATCTTTTTATTAAGTTCCTCGTCTCATCTATACATTTTCGTTACATTGTCTTAAAAGTTCGACAATAGGCAATTAATACCAAGAGCAAACTTCGCAGTAACATTGAAATTGAAAGAAAGATAAATTCGTGAAGTTGGCAGTCGAGATTTGTTCCTTCTACCCTACAGTTTCTTGAGCCAACAATGCCTTATGACTTTTGAATTATAAGGTTCTGTTGAGCTAACTCAATTTGCAGCCGAAATTAATGAAAGAAAGTTTATTGTACTTTTGTAATTTCTAGTTAATTAAGGAAGATTTTTTTATGGAATTCTTACTGTATCTGCCAGCCATTTCCAAAATATGTTGGGGTCGGCTTCGAGTCTAACCGAATACACCTGAATACCAGTATTTCACATGGAGCGACTGCCTATCTGGCCTCCACAACCAAGTTACTGGGTAACACCTTACCTTTTGGTAAGACTGGTTGTCAGACTTTCAAGCTTCTGACGACCCATATCGACTGTCAAAGATCCACGAATAATTTTAATATTACTTATACTTACTTCCTTACCCCCACCCACCTTACCCCCCCACTCTACACCCCCCCAACCCACCTTACCACCCACTCCCGCCCACCTTACTTCCTTTCCTTCCTTCTTACTTACTTTTTTATTATTAATTTTATTATTTATAAAACATAAAAAATTTCCTTCACAAAATCCTGGATTCCAGTCAGCCCCGCCAACGTCTTTACTTAATCAAATCTTTTCACTTCAGTATAAGCTTAAAAGCTGGTGTTGACACTATAAAATAATTTAATAATTGTATACACAAATATAATTTATTTTTAGGCTATAAAAATCATAAATCAATTCGTAGTAAGTATAAATTAAGATAGCGTTAACATTTTTAATATCACTTATTAAAAAAAAAATTAAAGTACAAATAAATAAATAAATAGGTAAGAAAACAGGTATATATATAAGTTATATTAGCGACTAGCTTCTGCCCGCGACTTCGTCCGCGTGACATTTCTTGTTCCCCCGACCCATCCCATCCCGTCGCATCATCTGTCCGTGCTATCACTTTGTTTTCACTTAGCGTTCTTTCTTAATTTTGTTATATCTATGTTTTTTTTTTTTTTTTTTTTGTTTTGTGCGGCGTTTTTTTTTTTTTTTTTTTTTTCTTTTTGCTCGGCTCCTAAGGGCCATGGCGTAATGTTACATAGCCTATAGCCTTCCTCAAGAATGGGGCTATCAGATGTAAACAAAAATGTTCGAATCCGACCGGTTTTTCTAGGGATAAGCGCGTTCAAACAAACAAACAAACTCTTCAGCTTCATTATTAGTATAGATTTAAAAATGGTACAAACATAATTAAAAAACACACACGTATACACACACACACTCACACATACTTACACAAACACACGTACACACTTAGAGGTGCTGAATTAATATTTTATTTTAATTTTGATTTTCCTTTTTTTTAAACCCTTTTCTTAATTTTTAGTCTCATCATTGTTAAGTTACCAATTAAGAGAAGAGCGAGACAGCTCCGACACAAGTACTTATGTTACTTACTGGGACTGCCTCAATTTATGTATGATACAAAGTTTAAGTTAAAATAAATATTTAAAAAAAAAATAGATTAGCAAACAGGTCCACAAAGTATATTAGCAATGACATCTCCCTTACTTACTCACTAACAAGACAACACTGATAGTTTTTTTTCTTTCACATGTACATATATTACATTTATTTCCCTACCAGTAGGTACTCGTATAATC
Source organism: Apamea monoglypha (assembly GCA_911387795.2). Classification (NCBI taxonomy): domain Eukaryota; kingdom Metazoa; phylum Arthropoda; class Insecta; order Lepidoptera; family Noctuidae; genus Apamea; species Apamea monoglypha. The sequence continues at coordinate 3,459,465 of OU426922.1, forward strand.
TTCAAGTCTTTCGAAATGCTTTTAGCAAAGTTTGTGAACGCCTCAAGTCTTGAGTATGACTGTGCCAAACATTTTAGGGCTCCTCAGGAAAAGAACCTTTGCGATTTCATCATATCCATCTGCTAAGATTCTTCTTCATGCAAGTATAGTATACCTACATGCATGACGTCATTGACTGCAATCATTCGTATTTCTAAACTTTTAAATATTATAAACAGAAAAGACTAAATTTTTTTTTTTGTATATATTTGTTTATTATGCTTTCAGGCTAAAACGGCAGAACGGATTTGATAAAATTTGGCACATGGGTCGACCATGACCTGGAGAGGTACATAGGCTACTTTTCATCCTGGATTGCAGAAGAAGTCGCGGGAATTAAGTAAGCGACAACGGAAGAGTTTAAAAAATAAACTTTATTTGTACCCAGTTACAGCAAGACTATGTAATTTCTTAAATTGTACAGAATATTGATCTTATATGCTAATCTTATTACTAACCAATCATCTCTGCGATAATCATGTCCTAGATAGTATACGTTGACATATACTTGTTATTCTAAAATAATATAATTATTCGCTGATGAAGCTAATATTGGGGGATTGGGGTTCCTTAACTCGGGCAACAGCTAGTCTTAAATAAATAAGACAATAACTTAATCAAGGTAATATCTTTATTACGAATATTGAAGCAAATGCAGTTTTATTGTGATCCCAAATTAAAACCTACCTGCTTTATGAAAATACAGTGAAATCTAGTTAAGTGGGACCTGGATAAGTGAGAAACCTCTAATAATTATTGAGAGTTGCAATGCGGTCCCGGTTCTTTTTCATTGAATTACCTCTGTTAATGGGACTTTTTGAACCTGGTTAAATGAGATTTGAATTCTAAGACTATAGACATATTTTCGATGTTTACTTCTATAATTGAGTCTCTGTAGCTCAATTACCTGTATAAGTGAGACAAATTAATCAGGTTTTAACACGAACTAGATTATTGGAAACCCTCAATAATTGGAACAAATGTCTTGGTCCCTTGAGATCCCAATTAACCAGGTTTCACTGTAGTTTAACAGGCACTTTTTATTTTAAACAGTAATTATTTTACAGTGACAGCTAAATCTATTGGGTGCCTTAACATACACACACACAATTAGCCAATAATGCTCCCACTGCAGTGCTGGGAGGGAGTGGGCCGTTATACACCACGCGGGTCCATTGCTAGTTGGTTGTGCGTCCATTCTGTGCACAAATTCAGACTGTATGCTGTTTTGTATAATTTCAAACTATAAATCATTATTTACTACGGAACCACACCCATAACCCAGGTACCTCAAAACATTTTCTCACTTTTTTATCGAAAACTTTTGTAAAACTCGAGAACTCGTCAGGCATGTGTCGCCTGTGACCTTTCAGCCGAGAGAGTGGATGAAACAAAGCGAGACTTTACGACTTATCTCGCTCCTACGGGACTAAGAGTTTTTTATTTTCTTACGGGAAATGATTGTAAGTCTCCCTAGAGAATGAAGTTTTTGGAACGAATGATGTTGAGCAAAATAGTGGTGGTGGCGAATACAATTTTATTGTATATTTTATTCGTATTATTCAGATGTTTATTTGCAAATGTGCCTGTAAATATTTTTATGTGAATGTCATTGGTGCTTTCTTTTCGTTTAGTATTTTTCTATTGTATCAAAAATGTTTCACAGTTTCGTTTTCATTGGTAAAATGATAACATTCACAGCAATGTTAGCATTGATGTATGATTTTCCAATGATTTCAGAACGTTACTATACTAGTTTTAAACAGAAGGCCAATTCTCGTAATTTAAAACGTTCAAAATCTATTCGCAGTGTCATCTCGGCGACAAACAAATGTCAAAAACTTGTCAAAATGTAGGGAATTTAGAGAAATTTTTGACAGATTTAGACTGAGATCAGACTGTAAACGTTCTTAAAATTACGAGAATTGCCACTCTGGTAGTTAACAAATCATCATTCTCCTGCCCTTATCCCAATTTATTTGGGGTCGGCGCAACATGTCTTTTTCTTCCATACTTCTCTATTAGTCGTCATCTCGGTAGTCACCCCCTTTCTAACCATATCATCATTCACACAGTCTATCCATCGTTTCTTTAGTCTTCCCCTACTCTTATAGCCATCGACATTCATACTCATAACAGAAAATGTTCGCCAAATCTACAGTCTTCAAGGCCTTCAACTCCTACTCCTCCAATCCTGACTAAAAAATCGAATCCTAAACCGCTGACATCGATAAACCAGTAACGCAATATTGTCCATCATTCATCCCTCAAAGTTAATCCTTTTAAAAACCAAACTGACGTACGTACAAACATTTAAATTCCCAATCCCTGTCGCTGGGAGCTCAATAAATAACAATCCTTAAACAATATTGAACAAATAAATATCGTCATGTCAAACCGAGCCACCTTCACAAATGAAATTCCACTTGATTCACTTATTAATCCAGTGTCGGGGAACAACGCGTAAAATTAATTAATGTAACTCGATTTAACGGATATGTTCGGGAGTATTGTGGAAATTATGTTGGCGAGTAGTTGCTTTTGTTTAAATGTAGCAACTGGTTGGTCTGTTCTGTCAAAATTACTTCGAAGTCTTCTAGAATCATGAGGATAACAAAGACAGTAGCATATTTTGCTGTTTGTGTATGTTTGTAAACGCACCCACGATACAGGAGAAATTCCTAATGGAGGCAACGTTAGAAAAAGAAAAATGTGAAGCTACAGTTTCATAGAAATAGCATCGGGGTTTTTACGGTGCCAAAAAATGCTCTCTAAGAAAACACAGCAATTTACATTCATATACAGGGTGGCCGGAACATTGACGTCCAAAAATAAAATTTAGGTCCCTCGTATCGTGGGGTATCCGAATCACCCCCATGTATGTTCCGCGACTTTTCATAGTTTTCGAGTTACGAATTTTTTTCTGATTTTTTGAGAATGATCGACCTGACCAATCTAAAAAAAATTAAAAAAAAAAGTACATGGCTTTATCGAGATTTTTTTTTTGCAACTGAATCTTCGTGAGTAGTACTTTTATGCATAAAATAATCAGCTTCGTAACTGTGATGAAAGTTATGAAAAAGTTGGTCTAAAGTGAAAAAATTACGTTCGGTAAATTATGGCTTAGCATTTCAACTTTAAATAAAAAAATTAAACAGGAAACTTCATGGTTCCTAAGTAGGCTTCAAGAATGCGCCAGACTCTCAGCTTTCATGGTGCACGGGAAAAGATCGCGCGAAATTTTTGAATCTTAGCTTTTCTTGCAGTCATTTTTGGTTAGCAAAGTATTCGTCAGATGACTAATTTTAAGAATTTTCTACCTCGCAGTTTTTGAAGGCCGATTTAAGCCAAAGTAGCCCCATTAAGTACTAATTTTTTTATGATTATGAAAGCTGAGAGTCTGGCGCATTCTTGAAGCCTACTTAGGAACCATGAAGTCAACTGTTTTAATTTTTTATTTAAAGTTGAAAAGCTAAGTCATAATTTACCGAACGTAATTTTTTCAGTTTAGACCAGCTTTTTCATAACTTTCATCACAGTTACGAAGCTGATTATTTTATGCATAAAAGTACTACTCACGAAGATTCAGTTGCAAAAAAAAAATCTCGACAAAGCCATGTACTTTTTTTTTTTTTATTTTTTTTTAGATTGGTTAGGTCGATCATTCTCAAAAAATCAGAAAAAAGTTCGTAATTCGAAAACTATGAAAAGTCGCGGAACATACATGGGGATGATTCGGATACCCCACGATACGAGGGATCTAAATTTTATTTTTGGACGTCAATGTTCCGGCCACCCTGTATAGCACTTCTAGAAAACCATAGTGAAAAGATTGCTGCAATCATATTTTTATGTCTTCATTATCATCATGTAGTGGAGCTAAAAGTTGACCACTACTAGACAAAGGCCTCCCCGAGCATCGCCACACGATTCTACGATATCCGTTGTTGAATGTCAGCGGATTCAGCGAACTTCAGGTGGTTTGGCCAACTTGTAGAGGCTGCCATGAGCCTTCTGATATCTGGTTGCCTTTACAAAACTTTTGGAAACCATCGGCTGTTCAGTCCTGCAAACTATGTTCACCGCGCATTGTCTCTTAAGTAGAACACTTTTCGGGCTCTCTCAGTTACCTTGATTCTCCTGAGAATCAATACTTTCAACAACTCTCTCAATTATCCTTTGTATGACTAGGCACAAAGAAGGGCTATCCTACCCTCTGCGTCCCAAAACATTCAGTCAAAGCGACCTTTGCGCTGCCACCGACAACGTCGTGGAAGTGACGAAGTTTTGGGCCAACAAGATTTGACATACAGTCGTGCCTGCGACTCAAAGAAGAACACTAGGCCCAAAGTTAGTTCAAAGGTAGTTCTTAACCACGGTCCACAACCTCTTACTAGCCACGACGCACCTCACCCGCTGCTTATGATGTGGTGCCTACAGTGGCGTGCATTGGTTTTCAGAATAGGTAGACAGGAATTTAATTTCGTCGTATTATCTAGTACGGGAGCCGAGTAGGCTGTCTGGCGACTGCCTACTGCCGCGCGTGTTTGTATGATTTTGTTTTTTGTTAGGTATGATAATTTTGTGAGTTTCTTAAATGTAGGGCCCGCACACTAAAATGTAATTGACAGGCTTTTTTTTTTCGGGTGGGAAATCATCAAATGACCCTTCCCGCTCTGGGTGGAGCGAAAGGGAGTGTCAGACTCTTACTGACTAAAACCCACCCATGTTCCTTCCTTTGCCCTTTATGTTCCGGGGTAGCGGTAACCCTTTCGGACAATCCCGCTGATAATTGACAGGCTTATGATGATTTATCGAGGTAGGCATTGCTTATATGCCTTTATGCAATGCACGCCACTGGGTGCCTATACTTCGATGGCCACAACATTCATCATCATCATCCACGGCACAAATTCACTCACAGCTGAGCATATGCTTCTCTTTTCTTGTGTCAGTCCTGTCAGTCCCCCACGGTCCTGTGTCAGTCTCATCTAGATTTTGCCCGCGATGGCAACAATGTCGTCCGCCCCTTGCGCCGCCAAATACCGGACCTGCTCCCTAATTGCGTAAACACACGTTCAATTACAATCTGAATGATTTTGAAGGCCAATCCATTGCTTCATATGTTCGAAGCATTTGTCTGCTCAACAACGTAAATAACGCAATGAATGTCGTTGAACTGCCAAAATGAAAGCCATTGCTACTGGTAATGTTTTCCTGCTGATATAATTGCAGTTGCAACAGCAATCGCGATTTACGTAACAATTACATGATGGTTCATCACAATCACGATATTTTATGTATTTTCATATCTGACGTCTAAATGGTCCCGGCGTTGAAGGTGAACAGCTAAATTACTTTAGTGTTTCAAACTAAAATCTGTTGTATTAGTTTTGGGCGGCGTTTATTCCCGAAATGTGAATGACATTTGTAATTAAAATTGTATTGGCAATATTTGTTGTTGATAGTATTTGGGATAAGGTGGTTTTAATTTGGGATAGTGGTTGTTGTGGACGGGTTTATTTTAGGAAAATGTTTAACTGATTCTATAGAAACTTATTGAAATTCTAATGGTGTACGCTTTATTAAACTATTGAACCTCTAAAAACTTTTTGAGCTTATAATAATTCGCACTTTTTTTCGTACCGGAAGACGTAGCGTTGGAAGGCCTCCTACAAGGTCAGGACCAGAGGAGGAGAGGTCAGGTCAGGTCAGGACTGGAAAGGCCGCAGGAATCCGCTGGAGCAGTTTCTAGCAATGGACGACTTTTGGCTGAATGAATGAAATACTTTTTTCAATTAATTAGCCTGTTTTTAACTTTATGGCCATTTTCCACAGTTTTTCTATTTCACGTTCTATTCAATAAATGCCTTTATTGTATCAATTAGATTTATTTATAAATAACAACAGTATGATTTTTTGAGACGGGAATTTAGGGTGACTATCGAAACTCCATGTAAAACACTGATATTCAGCTGCATACGGTTAGACTGGAAGCCGACCCTAACATAGTTGGGAAAAGGCTAAGAAGATGATGATGATATCGAAACTATGATAAAAAGAGTAGTGAATTGAACCATAAGTTCAATTCTGGGGTTTTTTTTTACTTGTAAAGAAAGAAAGAAAAATATTTTATTCTTCTTCTCTTTATTCTTATCCCCTACTATAATTGGACCCGATCGTTTTTGCTAGAAAACAAAACATTTACGTGGTGTAAAAAACATCTGCGTCTACTGACAACGAGTAAATACAGTCAGGGAAAGGTGTTAAGCAAATTTATCCTACGTCAATTTGCCGTGTTTTAGCAATTTCATACAGCTGTGACAAGAAACTAACAAATGACAGTTATAATTTGAATATACGGACAATTTAAGTAAGTAGTAATTTGCTTACATAATCGTTGTAAATTAGGTTTTTTTTTTGTTGTTATAAAGGTTTATAAATCTAGCCTGTAGTATAATCAGCCTATAATGTTCCCACTGCTGGGGCTCAGGCCTCCTTTCGGTGAGAGAGAGTGGGCCGTAATTGACCACGCGGGCCCAGAGCGGGTTGGTAGATGTCATACGTCTTCGAATTTTTAAGTTCTAGGACATGCCGGTATTCTGACAATGGTTTTCTTCGCCGTTTTGAGAGCAGTAGTGATGAAATAATTTACACAAAGCCAAGTGCCAGTCTGGTATCGAACTCACGACCTATAACTCGTAAGTCGGGGCCACTTGGCTACCACTGCTCTTCGATCTGAGATGCAATTCTCGTAATTTTAAAAACTTTCAAAGATATCAGTCTCAATCTGTCAAAAATACCTCTAGTTTTCTGACATTTTTTAAAAGTTTTTGACATTGATTGTCGCTGACACAGAACAGATAAAAGAGGTCGCTGAGATCAGGACTATATTTTGAACGTTTTCAATTATGGGAATTGGCTTTCTGAACTGCGTCTAATGACAACGAGTAAATACAGTCAAGACAATTAAGTGTTAAGCAAATTTATACTACGTCAGTTTGCCGAGCTATAACCATTTTATACAACTGTGACACGAAACAAAAAATGACAATTGTAATTTGAACATACAGTATTATATACGTTCGTACTCAATTTGCTTCACAATACACATGTCTCTGATCGTATTTGACATAGACAAAGTGAAATTTCCGAACTACATACTCGTAGTACATATATAAAGATATTTTTCGGAAACAAATATTCGAGTAATAGCAACATCAAAAACAAATGAAATCGACTCCAAGAATCCAAGTCAACGGCCGCATAGAAAGGCAACATTCCAATATAATATTATAAGTAAGTGTTTCCATCATTTCATGCCTTCTATCGGGACTCGTAAATCAGAATATTGGAATGATAGACATGTCCGGTTGATATAATATTTCTATTCTTTGTTATCATTCATCGTAGTGTGCCAGCTCAATATTACTATATGATCTATTTCCAAGGCTGATCCTGTTGCCTGAAATACGTGATTCTCGCTTTTCAAATTTATAGCAGTGATGGCCCAGTAGTATCGGCTACGACTTACGAGTTGTGGGTTCGAACGTCGTTCGAACCAAAGCGGGCGAATTACTTTGTGTATATTATGTCATCATCACCTGCTCCCAAAACGGTGAAAACATCGTGAGGAAACCGGCGTGACCTAGAACCAAAAATTTTAAGACATGTGATATCTGCAGTGCGATTCTGTAACCATCGCACCGTGAAAACTTAGGTGAAGTGAGCGTGGAGTGAGCTGTCATTCCAACTAATGCTAGGGATTGACTCTATTGACAGCTCACTCTAAGCTCACTTCACCTAACTTTTCAAGGTGAGATTTTTACAGAATCGATCGGCTGTAAACCCTCACTGAGCCGTGAGGTGGTTATAGGTCACTCTTTCTCACCGAGAGAAGGGAACATTTTAAGCTGATTATGAATCAAATTAAAACAAAATAAACTGAAAAAAAAACAAATATTTTTATTTTATTTTTATTTTATTTTATTAAATAGGAACAACAAACAGCTACATTATGCAATATTATAAACAGAAAAAACATAAATTACTTATGTAATAATGTAACCCACAGCGCTGTTCACAGATTACCACTAATAAATAAAACCTTAGTCACTAGGAGGTGAACTGTTCATGCATGACAGTTACGCTAATTATAAAAACGATAAAATGAGAAAAAAAAGCAAAACAGTATTTTTAAAACAACTACAACAAACAATTAATCTAAGAGCTCAAGTGTCTCATGCAAGAGGCTACGAAACCTTTTCAAAGAGTATGTAAATATATCTATGTGTTCGAATACTTCATTGTAGGTTGCTGCCATTCGCCGAACTGGCGTACGTAGACCAGTGTTAGATCGGCAGGTGCCTACTGCAAAGAGTTTGCCGGCACGCACCCGCCGTCTATGGACAGTTCTGGGGACTGCATAGCACAATACATTGTTTAAATCAATACAGTCAAAATTGCCATTAACAATGTTATACAATGTCATTGCTTCCAATTGTTTACGCCTAGAGCTGAGCGTCAAAAGCCTGTACTTACTGAGCAACTGGTTATACTGCAGATACGTTCCATGACACCTGTAGTGCATTGCACGGAGAAATTTACGCTGGACATTTTCTATCATGTCAATGTATTTGCCATAGTACGGGTTCCAGATGGATACGGCATATTCGAGCTGGGAACGGACTAGGGTTTTATATAGACAGAGGTACGAAGAGGTCCGCTTGAAGTCATGAGTGGATCTCATTATAAATCCGTACATCTTATATGCTTTATTTACAATTTGATCGATATGCAAATCCAAGCAGAGTTTAGAGTCAAGCAATATACCAAGATCACGAACCGAGTTTACATTACTCAATAAAACATTACACAATGAGTATGAAAACCTTATGATGTTTTTGTTTTTGGTGTAATTTAGGTAGTTGCACTTGGGAATGCTGAGATGGAGCTTACTAGTGTAACAGTAGTCCGTGAGTCGATCCAAGTCCTCTTGGAGAAGGCAGCAATCCTGAATGCTATGAATAGGTCTGTATACTTTGAGGTCATCAGCATATAACAAAAAATTGGAATGATGAAAACAGTTACCAATATTATTTATAAAAATAATGAATAAAAGAGGACCTAGAATAGAGCCCTGCGGGACACCAGATGTAACCCGAGTAGCATGAGAGTGGTATCCATTAATAACAACCCTTTGACAACGATTAGTGATGTAAGAAATGAACCATCGCAACAAGTTACCACGAATACCATTGAAAGCTATTCGGTTCAGCAACAATTCATGATCCACCTTGTCAAAAGCCTTCTGAAAGTCCGTGTACACTGCATCAACTTGTATACGATTGTCGATGTTATCAAATAGGTCACTAGAAAATATCAATAAATTAGTTGTCGTGGATCGCTTTTTCACAAAACCGTGCTGTTGTTGTATAATAATGTTATGCAGGATAGGGTACACTTCGTTATGTACCAATCTTTCAAAAAGCTTCGACAAGGTAGATAAAATAGAAATAGGTCGGTACTGCTCAACACTACGCTTAGAACCACTCTTGTGTACAGGTGTGATATTAGCCTGCTTCCACACCGTTGGCATAACACCTTCTGTAATACATTTATTGTAGATTATAGCTAGGGGTCTACAGATAAAGGAAGCAGTATTTTTAAGAAAAACCGCCGACAGTCCATCAGGCCCTGGACCCTTAGATGGATCAAGGGATTTGAGTTCGGCCAAAACCGATTCTTCCTTAAAGTATAGGTTAGAAACAACAATGTCGTTAGACACTGTTTCAGAAGGTAACTCCCATTGAGAGAGTGAAGATGAAGCAGGTTCATACACGGAAGAAAAGAAATCAGAGAACATGTTGCAAATCGATTGAGGGTCGTTGGATACATTGTTTTTATATTGAACTTTAGCCGGTATACCGGGTTTATCTTTGCGGTTGGAAATGTATGTCCAGAAATCCTTAATGTTTTTATGTATACTATCCTCAATAGACTGAATATATTTATAGAAGCATTTATCACAATTTTCCTTAAAGAAAGCTCTATGCTGCGAGAATTTTTCGTAGTCTGCAATGTTGCCGTATTTCTTCCATTTAACCCATGCCTTTTGTTTTTTATTGAGCGTGTTAATTAATGTTTTAGAGAACCAAACCGGATAACCAGCGGTCCTAGATGCCGATAGTGGTGTGTGCTGTTTAATTATATCGTCAATCTTATTATAAAATGTACTTAGTGCCTCTTCAGATCCCAAAGGGGCAAGAAGGTCCGTCCAGTCAATTTCCTGAATTTTGCTGTTAATGTGCTCGTAATCAGATTTGTAAAAGTTGTATTTTTGTAGCGGTCGCTTTCTCATAGGTTGAGCATCCACATTTAGACTTATGTCACAGATAAAAGGTGGGTGATATGAGTCGATTGGAAGCAGAGGAAACAACGCAGCCGATACCGTACATGGGTGATTGGATATAAGTAGGTCAAGAATTTTGCCATTAGTATTGGCTACTACATTATATTGCGAAGCATCAAGTAATGACATTAAGTTATTTAACTGGCTACAGGTTACGGAAGTACCTGTACCCAGCCCACCGCCGTTAAGAGGTCCGGCTGAGCCCAGTGTAATCCAAGTTATTTCTGGGAGATTATAGTCGCCTATTATGTAGAAACAGTCAACACCACGGTCATCCAGTACCTGTTGTAAGACTTCAAAGTGTTGCTCATATACAGAGGTAGCCATTCTGGGAGGTATATAAGCGGCACTGATGATATGACGCCTGGATGGTAGTGCACTTGGCACTTCTATGAGGATGTGTTCAATAAGATTGCGAGATTGTGAATTAGCAAGAAAGACAGAAATATCAAGTTCAGACGATTTAAGTGTTCGCAGAAAAGCCACCAACACCCCACCGCCATCAAGTTTTTCAGTAGCAATACGATCGCGATCACACCTGTACACAACATAGCGCTGATCAATAAACTCACTGTTGCTAATCTCCGGAACTAACCAGGTTTCCGTGAGTACGATGACATCGTGGTTGCCATTCAGTATATTCATGTAAAGGGTGTGCAATTTTGTACGGATGCCTCTACAGTTTTGATAGTATATGGATAGATGCTTATTACTCATCACTAGTTAATGGGTGTACTAACATATGAATTACCAGCGATACAAGTTCAGGCAGCAGGTACGCGCAATGCTCAATGTAGAATGTAATAGTTATAACAGTTAAGCAAAAATAATGTTTCTCAATAATAAAAATGACACCAGGTAAACAGCAACACTGAGCCCCGACGATACAGCAATAGACGCATTTAAGATATAATCCAGTGAAAAAGTTACTAAGAGGTATAGTAGGTAGCACAACATTCGCGAGTTTCGGCAGAAATAGTTTAAAAAGCAAGCAAGCAAGCATAATATCACCCATATTAAGGCGATGTGATAACAAGTACAAAGCACAAATAAAATCAAGTTTATAGAACATGAATACAATACAGATCAAAATATTACAGACCAAAAAATGATGTATGGAAAGACAAATATATTGGTATAGAAACTTAATGTAATTATAGTTTGTTGGGGTTGGAATTGGAACCACTATCAATGTTAGTATTTGGCGGACTGCTTTTAATCTTACGAATATCGTCGGCTGTATGTATTGCAAAGGCAGTATCGCCATCCCGCTCGCGCACGAGAATAGTGGCGTTTCGAATCCAGACGTACTTAAACTGGTGCAATGTAGCGACATCTTTAACCTTCCGAAATAAATGTTTCTTCTTGAGTGTCAGATGCTCATTCATGTAAATAGTCGCCGGTGCACATGTGAAACCCAATTGGTCAGACTTTAAGTTTACAAATAAGAAAGTATGTAGGTATTTTCCTCTATATTGCTTTTTTTTTATAATTATTTGAATTCATTGTCGGTCGTGGGTTCAATTGGAGTCGGGCAAAGTGTTATTGAGTTTTCCATCTGGCATTTCTCAGAAGCAGCTCGGAGTCTGTAATTGTGCCCAGTTGATGGTAATAGGCTCGCCCCCTATTACATGAGACTTAAACATAACTGGCGAAATGTGGGTGTACAATAGGTACACCTCTGCCTAATCCTTCGGGGAATACACGCTTTGTTTCATAATTAGTAACTTTACTTATACTGTAATAAGCCATTTAAATAAATACATTTTCTGAAAATTGAAATCCCACGCCATAAAACAAATGTATACAAGATAAGACAGTTAAGAAAAAAAACTCTTTTGCAAAAAAAAAAAAACAACCGACTTCCAAAAAAGACACTACAAAGTGAGAAATAATTTTAATTTCGGCAGTCGGTGTCGTTGGGTTTGCATTTTCGTTATTTGCCACTGAATTCCGAAATTAAAGTTATTTTTCACTTTGTAGTGTCTTTTTTGGAAGTCGGTTGTTTTTTTTTTTTTTTTGCTAAATTGTTTTTATTTTTCACTTTTAACTTGTAATTTTTACCAGTAATTTTGTTTTAACAACCATACTACTGAACCGTTTTTGATGAAATGTCTATGGGACCAATCTGAAAGTATATCCTTACAAATAAAAAAAGAATTTTGCAAATCGGCCAATAATTAATAACGAGTTCTGAGGTAACAAACATAAAAAAACATTCAGTCGAATGAGAAACTCCTCCTTTTTTTGAAGTCGGTTAAAAACTCAGCATTTATCATGTTTGCAGCGAAACAGAACTTAATTTTTTTTTTTTTTTTGTTATCTATGACGCAGATAACCAAAATTTTAACATAAAACCAAAATACTTTATCTGAGAATTCATACGAGAATAATCATGAAAAAATATCAAATTCGCGTTCATTCCAATACGGCGAGACTCATCGAATGTATCGATATGCGATTAAATCATTCGATTTTGAATCGATTATGTATTCGAGTCACAGCTCGGCTGCCCATTCCGATTCTAATCAACGGCCAGATTCAAATTTCAATTTGAATTTCGAATCAATATGTGCCGCCGTATTTTATAGGCTTCTGTTACGCTTTGAGAGTGCCGACAATGTGGAGCCGTAGGGACTTATAACTATGAATATATGTAAGTATTTAATATTGCTATCCAATATTTTGTTGAGTGTATTTTTAACCGACTTCAAAAAAGGAGGAGGTTCTCATTCGACTGTATTTTATTTGTATCTTTGTTAAACTCAGAACTCCATTATTAATAAGCCGATTTGCAAAATTCTTTTTATTTATAAGGATATACTTTCAGAATGGTCCCATAGAAATTTCATAAAAAACGGTTCAGTGGTTTGGTTTTTAAACCAAAATTACTGGTAAAAAATTACAACTTAAAAGTGAAAAATAAAAAAAAATCTGCAAAAAAAAACAACCGCCACCAAGACACTACAAAGTGAAAAATAACTTTTTTTGGAAGTCGGTGGCAAACAACGAAAATGCGAACCCAACGACACCGACTTCCGAAATTAAAGTTATTTCTCACTTTGTAGTGTCTTTTTTGGAAGTCGGTTGTTTCTTTTTTTGCAAAAAGTTTTTATTATGGAGCAACTGCTTATCTGACCTCCACAATCCAGTGACTAGGTAATACGATGCCCCTTGGCTTACAGTCGTTACTAGTCGTCAGAAGCCCGAAAGTCTGACAACCAGTCTTATTTGTCAGACTTTCGGGTTTCTGACGACTAGTAACGACTGTCAAAAATCTAAGAATCCAACCTGGACCAACAGTTTAACGTGCTTTCCGAGGCACGGACAGGTCTTCCTTTTCCATAACTATTTCATCATATCATTCATTATTATTATTATTAATTTATTATTTTCATTTTATTATTTTTTGAACTACCTACTGCCCGGGAGATAGCTGATCACTCTGTCATAAATGATCGATTCAATTTGTCAATAGTAATTGATGTACACTGTAAAGAATACGTATTTATAGGTAGTATCGTTAATTACCATCATTATCATTTTAGACTCCAAGATCGCCTAGCGACAAAGCACACACTTGAACATAAATAATTCATACTAACTACAGCACCCACTTAGCTAAAGTGCTGTATTATATTACAATAAAGTTATTTTTAATTCCCCGGAGAATATTTATGTAAGAGCTTGACGGCTCCTTAATTCATCGAGATTAATTTCTTTCTTATTAGCCTGATGGGGGAAATGTAATGGATAATACGGAGACACTGGGGTATCTTTGTCTTGTTAAATGTTATTTTTGTTGATACAACAACAATTTTACTTGCTTTGAAAGTAAAATTGTTTCATAACATAAATCAAGAAACCAAACAACATTATTTTAACATATTTGAAAAATATTTTCTACTAGCTGCGCCCCGTGGTTTCACCCGCATAAGTTTCCATCCCGTGGAAATATCGAGATAAAAAGTATCCTGTGAGTGTGTATGTAAGTGTCCTGTGGGGCTCTGTCTTGCATAGGGTCGCAGCATAATGCTGAGCGATAGCCGTTTTGCGTGGATGTGACGCATGTCAACCTTTTCTTATTGTTTTTTTTGTTTTTTATGTTCTTTTTTGCGTCATGTTTACCGCAAATAAACGTATTTTCTTTCTTTCTTTCTTTCTGTGTGTGTGTGTGTGTGTGTAGTGTCCTGTAGTGTGTGTGTAAGTGTCCTGTATGTACGCCAATTTCATTAAAATCCGTTTAGTAGTTTTGGCGTGAAAGAGTAACAAACACTCATCCATCCATACAAACTTTCGCGTGTATAATATAGTAGGATTATTAGGTCTAACGTTTATATCTTCAACAAAGTAAGTACCAACTTACGGCCGAGCCCAATACCTATCTATCACCAGTTTTGGCATACTGGAAGTAGAAAAACCTATCTATCTCTAGTTTTAACGTCCCAATAACTTATATCGATAGCGATCTGTATGATTATATTATACTGGCAGTTATAATTTGTACTGGCTACCATCAATCAATAGGTTATTGGGTTCGGCCGTGACACATCTTACCAGAAAAATTTCAGCAAGCGTTTTATGTAAAACTAGCTGCGCCCTGCTGTTTTACCCGCATAAGTCTCGATCCCGTGGGAATATCGGGATAAAACCGCTTTAGCGTGAAAGCGTAATATGCAAACATACATAAAATCAAATGTTTTCACTTTACAATATTAGTTTAGACAAAAAAACTATGTTCTTAGTTAATCTGGCAAGTCATCCTTACACCGCGAAATTCTTAGTTCACAGAGTGTGCATGCATTCGTATCTAACGATATTATGATACGGTCTATTACGTATTCACGCACTGAATAGGCTTAGTAGCTCGAAATCGAAGGGAAACTAGATAAAATCAACAATGCAAGACGTTGTTACATTGTTACTGATGCACACGTATACATCTAGAAATGTACGTACAGACGCCAGCACACCAAGCTACTACAATGTTCAAATTTCTTTAAAAGATTTTCAACTTTATAGCTAAAGCATTAAGGTTCAAGGTTCATTGGGAAAATTTGACAGATTCGGGTAGGTTGACCTGCTGGCGTCTGTACATTAAAAACTCCAAACTCAAGGCTAGCCAACGTGTAATGGAGCGCAGTATTCTAGGCGTCAAATTGACAGACCATATTCGCAACAACATTCTGCGCTCCAAAACACATAGTCAACATTCCATCATCATCCGCCTAGCCTTTTCCCAATTATGTTGGGGTCGGCTTCCAATCTCCTCGGATGCAGATGAATACCAATATTTTACATGGAGCGACTGCCTATCTGACCTCCACAACGCAGTTATTGGGTAATACGATACCCCTTGGTAAGACTGGATGTCAGACTTTCGGGCTTCTGACGACCCGTAACGACTGTTAAATATCCACGAATGACAGCCGGCAAAAGCGGTTTAACGTGCTTTCCGAGGCACGGAGCTTGATATGTAAAGATGGTCACCCATCCACGGACCAACCGCGGCAAGCGTAGCTTAACCTGATCGATCGACCCGTGCGGCTGTTATTACTTCGCCACAGGCCCCTCACAACATATATAGTCATTATTAAGCTTCAATAAAAATAAAAACAACATAACAACTACCCCAGACAATACGAAAACCGACATCATTTAAAGCACATAAAAATTTCACCCGCACACCACAACTTGTAATTGGCACCGCAAAAATCCTCGACTCACGCCAAGCAAGGTAAAACAGCTTATATAGCTCGCTCAGCTCGTCGGCAGGATTCAATTAATGTCCTGGTAATGAGCGCTCTGGCTTCTAGCCAGCTCTTGACTCCTAAAGATCCAACTTTTTTTAGATTTTTGCAGTTGTTACGGCGTAATCACTTCTTTGTTCTATTAAGTCGAAAGTTTCACAGAGAAACACACTGCTCAGGAATTTTAAACAAGCTAAAGCTACCAGGTTTTTACAAAATGTTTTCTATTTAGTATTCTAAACGTGGGTTAACCCAGTTAACCTCGGTCTGCAGCGGCTGAACTCAAAACACCAATATACATCATCCGCTTGGAGCAGGATTTAGAAATATATTGGATTTTCGCGGATTTGTTGGTTCGTTGGACACGGCACGGTGTATCGACCGGTGGAGTTTTAGTTTGGGTAAGATTGCCTAGGAAATCTTAGTGCATATGTTTATTGCTGAAAATATTTGGTTAGTCGAGCAAAATTTTTTTAACGCCGTCTATATTTTTAACCCCTAAATCAAGTCTGAGAAGTTAGTCTCGGAATTGTAAAGAGTGGTATTTTTTATTATTTATAATTATACACACATATTATTACTTTATTATGTCGTTTATTTATTTACTTATCTTATTTTATTACATTTTTTTTAATTTTGTGAAATATAAAAATGTAAGTACAAAAAAAATAGTGATTCACCGATGTCAAGAGCAGGGTCTAAGCTACCGGTGGTTAGGGCTCCAGAGACAGGAACCTCCTCACAATGCGAGCCGTATCGAGGAGTACTGTCTTTTGAATCAGGCCCTTAATCCAACCGCCTAACGAGAGCCTCGATAGATGTTTATATTTCAAAGCAAGTTGCTGGTGAATAATCCTAGCTACTTGGTTATGCCTGTGCAAGTACTCGCCGTTAGCCAGACGAGAACAACCAGAGATAATATGTCTGATAGACTCACCCGGAGGGTGGCATGCCCGACACACGTCAACCGTCCCATCCTTCATAAAATGTCTCCGGTAGTTATTCGTCAAGATAACTTCGTCCATAATTGCACAGACGAAACCTTCAGTTTCCCCGAAAAGGTCACCGAAACGTAGCCAGGATGCGGACGCTAAGAAATCTACACCGGGCTCATGTAGAACCTGATAAAAGCGCCCGTGAAGCTCCTTGCTTTGCCATACCTTCTTGCGGTCATCGGTAGTACTACAGGTTTGCGCCAGTTCTCTTTCGCCATGGAGAGCGGGGTGAACCCATTGTCCACTGCGACCACACCACGGTGCATACCCACTTCGGCTTTTAAAATATATTCCCTGAGACTGCACACCTTACAGTTGTGGAGGGTCTTCACATTTAAAAAGCCTCGACCCCCACACTTCCGCGGGATATGCAGTCTCTGCTGACCGGAAAGCGGATGCATCACCCACCGATGATCGTGGGTGATGCATCCGCTTTCCGGTCAGCAGTGTACGTGTTCTATCCAGGGCGTCGACTTCAGTCTGAGTCCATTTTATTATATTACTAGCTGCGTCCCGCGGTTTCACCCGCATAAGTTTCGATCCCGTGGGAATATCGGGATAAAAGGTATCCTATATGTTAATCCTGGTTATAAACCATCTCTGTGCCAAATTTCATTCAAATCCGTTCAGCAGTTTTTGCGTGAAAGAGTAACAAACATCCATCCATACAAAATTTCACGTTTATTATATTATTATTATTAGTAGGAAGTAGGATAGGATTACAGTATATGGACGTCGTCTGAAATAAATTTCTTATTATTATGATTATATACTTTACTGTACGCCACAAAAATACACAAAAATATAAAAAAATACATCAAACACTACAACATGTACAATGGGGCAGCCTTATCGCTTTCTGCGATCACTTTCAACCTTGGAATGGACAGTGGTTTTTTTTTTTATATTACGAGTATCGACTTCTGTAAACTGCGTAAGTCATATAACTTCAAAATTTCTAGATCAAGTCTTCCAAACCATGAATTCTTCGTAACTCTATTAATACTTTGATGGACGTTTACTTGAACGTGGGTTCAATGCCGGTTTGGGACTATTGGCTAGTAAGTGATATTGAATTTTCCATTAGGAATTTCTTAGTAGCCGCCCACTGTGTCTGGGTTTTGCCCCATTGGTTGATGGCACACCGCACCATGCACCGCATGGCGGAAGGCACGTTAAGCCGTTGGTGCCTTTTGAAACCAGTCTTACAAAGGGGTTATCGTATTGCACAGTAACTGGGTTGTGGGAGGTCAGATCGGCAGCTGCTCCATGTAAAATACTGAAATTCCGCTGCGGTTAGACTGGAAGCCGACCTCAACATAGCTGGGAAAACTAGGGAGATGACGATGTTGGTTGATGGCACTGGGATGACTGCCGATTAAACATAATTATACAGGGTGAATAAGTGAGCGTGGATGGCCAAATTCGAAACTATGAGGAATAGCGAAAAGTACTCAAAGGAGTCTCGTGCTCGATTTTGATGAAAACTAAAACTGCATCATTGGATTTAAAAAAAAAAAAACAATATTTCTATCCAGGAATCGAACCCGTTGATTTTGATAAAAAAAACACACTGTATTATTACACCATTCTATAGTATCCCTAATAAGGATCAAAATTCTGGGAATTAATGACATAAGGTTTTAAACATAACTGGCGTGGATGTGCCATACACTTCTGCCAACACCTACGGGAAAGAAGCGTGATGTTATGTTAAATTTACTTCCTCAGATGAACTATAAACTCCCAACACGAATCCAAAGGAGTGAATATCCTGAGCCAACATAATTACGAGCGCGTCTAGTCACAATAGCTTTCATCTAACTATCCCAAGCAATTACTGTAGGTGTCTCTCGTTGCTTTGCTGTGGTCGAGCCATTGTGACGGGAGGAGCGAGTAGACAATATTTTATCAATAGATAAGGCTAGGGAGGGTTTCCCACCAACAAAAAGTGACAAAACTTCAATATATTATATTATTTATTTTTTTATGTATCACATTGTTGACTATTTATTGGTTTAAACGCTCAATTGATTTTTGTAATACCAGTAAACGCAGTGACGTCACATGTCACGTGAACGGAATCGGTTGGAGGGGTGTCGATTTTAAAGTTATAAAAACGCGAGTCGCAAGAGAACTTGGCTCAGAAAGATACTTCAGATCGGACCTCCAATCGGGCTCGTTGGTTCACAGGTACCTTATTATTATTGTCTCTAACTATTATAACCGTTATTATTTAAACTGTGCTGAGCTATTATTCAAATAAACCTTTGTGCAAGTATTTTGTATTGTTACTGTGTTACTTGAGACCCACGCCATGGAATCTCTACCTCAAGACCATACTGATGATGGGCGAGCTGCGCAGACCTCTCGGCGGTCGACATATATTTTTATTTAGATAGGTATATTTAATATTTTAGTTTAAGACGCCACAAATCAAATTCTTCTCTTCTTGTTCTCACACATTCTCACTCACTATTGTCTACATTTCTTTTTCATTTCTCCTTTCGCAAGTCAGCTGGAAGAAATTTCTTAAGAAATAAGCAGTACTCAATACTAATATGTCGTATCTGTATTAATTTTACTGTGTGTACGTAAATAATAAAATAAATAAATAAATATACGTAAACATTCGTACCCTATTTTAGGGAATGAATTTTCTAAACTCTTCCTTCGTTGTATTTCCTTATAACTTCTCACAACAGTTTCTTATATTATAACTCTTGTGAAAAGTTACATGCATGGAGCCAACGGTTTAGGCTGTGCGTTGTCTGTTAGTGAATTAAAGAATTTGATTAAGTGCTGATTTTTCAATCAACAGATAATTTTTATTCAATCAACAGATAAGTTTTTGTGTGTAGGAACTGTCAAAAATTCAAAATTATTCCTCGTATTAGATTTTCGCAGATTTTTACTTCACTTTTGTCTTTCACTCGAAGTGAAACGTCTGAACACAAAATGAAACAAAAGTGAAAAATTAATTAATTAGTGAACCAGTCCAACGAGTTTGGATTTCGGCACTCGAGTGAAGCGTCTTATATAAGCTTAAGTTGGTTGTGGAGGTCAGATGGCAGCCGTTTCATGTGAAATACTGGTATTCAGCTGCATCAGGTTACACTGAAAGCCGACCGTAACATAATTAGGAAAAGGCAGATAGTTATTTTCGCAGAAGTGCAGCTCTTTGTGAAGGAGCTCTTCTGGGAAAGTACGTTAACCCTGTTTCTGCGGACATGCAACGTTGCTGTGTCGAAACACAAGCCGGAGTTTGAAGCCTCTATAGATTGAGATATAATTTTACCTTT
Source organism: Apamea monoglypha (assembly GCA_911387795.2). NCBI lineage: Eukaryota > Metazoa > Arthropoda > Insecta > Lepidoptera > Noctuidae > Apamea > Apamea monoglypha. Next base: position 3,479,962 of record OU426922.1, read on the forward strand.
GTTCGTGCGATAGCAACGCTTGTGCCTTTGGTATTTCATATTAATTCCGTAGGCGACTATAACTACTAACCATCAGGTGGGACGTTGGTTTGTTTGCCTTACTATAGAATATAAAAGACAATAAGCTTAACAATTATAATCCTAGTTTGGTCTTGGTCTTTGAAGGCAACAAATATATACTCAATAATACCAAAACTCATTATATCCTTTTAAACAAATTAATGAGTTGCAAAACCGCACGCCACCTTTGTTCAAGTGCAGCAAGCTATACAGGGTGGTAGGAACAACGACGCGGAACCTGTTACCATGGATTCATTCATATGATTCTGAACCTGATTTTTCAGCGGTTATTAAAAAAAACTAGCTGTTCCATACATTTTGAACGCTTTTTTAGATATTTTACTTTTCTATAAAACAAGCAATTGTTTTTTTTTGCAAAGCAAAATTTCAATGCTAGGGGGTGTTTCTACACCCCCAGGCGTTGCAATTTTTGAAATTTTGAAATTCAGCACATGGTTCTCCATGTGCTGAATTCATGGGTACAGTTTGCTCGTCGATGTCCCTTCGACCCTGTTTATATTTAACTAGCAGCGCCCCGCTGTTTCACCCGCATAAATTTCGATCCCGTGGGAATATCGGGATAAAAAAGTATCCTATGTATTGATCCTGGTTATAAACTATCTGTGTGCCAAATTTCAGTAGTTTTGGCGTGAAAGAGTAACAAAGATCCATCCATCCATACAAACTTTCACGTTTATAATATTATAGTTGGATAGGATGAATAAATGACAAGCAAAGAATAATACACTTTAGATGTAAATATTTCTCGCTTCGTCTGTCACGCAGGCAGAGACACAACGCAGTGCGTCGTATTCTCTCGTGTGATATGTCTCATTGTGACTCGCGACTGAACAGCATTGCATATGGACTGTTTAATTCACTGTAATAGTTTAGACTCAAAGCATACTCCAAATGAATGATAAATACGGCAAGTTTAGCAAAGGGGGTTTATTTGAATCTGTTTTTTATTAGTCTGTGTCTATACTTATCTAAAGTAATTATAAAGCTGAAGAGTTTGTTTAAACGCGCTAGACTCTGGAAGTAGCAGTCGGATTTAATTAATTATTTTTGTATTTGATAGCCCAATTATTGAGGAAGGCTATAAGCTACTTAATATCATGCTAGGATCCTTAGGAGGAAAAATAACGAGAAAGATCGCAAAGCGAGAACGAAATAATAGCGCGGACGGGCAAGAAAATTCACGCGCACAAAGTCGCGGGCTGGAGTGGGGTAATTTGTTGTTCTTCATAAAAATATACTTCTTGGAACTGGTAACTTTTCAGCCTACAAATCCATTGGTACATTTAAATGGTCTAATACTGACTATGGGCTGATTTTTCCATCACCAGATAACTTTTAATCGAGGAATAAAATTGACGTTTGATAGTTTTTGTATGATAGAATTGTCATAATTTCAAAAATGATTTTATCGAATAAATTTATCACATGATTGAAAAATCAGCCCTAAATCAAATAAATAATTTGAATTTGAGTTTACATGGGATTTAGTCGTATCTAATTCTTGCATTTTCCAGTCTAGGGTCGACTGTTAAACAAATCCATGCAACTGAAACCCAGTTTTGTTTTAGGATGATTATGAGATTGAAGAATATAATAAAAATGGCAAAACTTCAAAGTAAGCCCCGGATAGCAATGCAAAGGATTTTCTGCCATAAACGGGCTTTCCACAAAGGATTTGCTTTTACCATAAAGAAAACGCTTCCCCTAACAAAAGTACTAATTCAACTAATAAAGATAACAATAGAAAACAATTGCCAAAGTCATTCACAATTAAAAAGCAAAACACAGTTTTGTACAAATTCTACTCTTGGGAGAAAATTCTCTGGAACTCATGCCTCCTTTAGGAACCCTTAGAAAAAGTTGGGGATGAACGTGAAAAATATCATTGTTAATCTTAAAGTTGGGGAGGATAACACACGGGGGACTGATGGCACAAAATATATAGATATGGGTACAGAAGGTCAAGTCTATACAATTAGTGAACGCACGCACACATAGATACGGCTCAGTATTCAAATCTTTGTTTCCATTTGATGTTATTTCAACTCAAACAAAGATCAAATGTGACAAAGGGTTGATTTCAGAATTGACTTGATTGGTTTTATTGAAAAAGTATTTTTTTTTTTAATTGCCCAAACTGAACTGTCTGTATGCGTTTTAAAGTTATTTTTCCTAAATTATGACTGTTTTCTTTTTGGAATTTAAATTGCGAACGCAGGATACGTACCACAGTTATTTTATCTCTGACAACAGCAACCTTATGTTAACGAAACTGTGATTTTGACAGTGATGCAAAATCAGAGGTAAATTAAGTGTGAAAGGACTGTTATAGGTACCATACATTTGAGTCAGCTTACAATCTTCTGATAGTTATTTTACCTCTGACAGCAGCAACTTAACAGCACCCCAACAGCCACTTTATCAGAATGAGAATAAAGATCACTGTGATTTTTACAGTGATGCAAAACAAAAGTAAAATTACTGTCAAAGGACTGTAATATCGTCATACGTGCGCGTCTATGTGTGTGTGCGCGCCTATTTTCGCTCGTTGTATAGATCCAGCCTTCTGTACCTATCTATTCTATGCTGATGGTGACGAATGAACAAGTTGGGGGGATAAGTATTATCTGTAGAGTATGCCATTAAATGTTTGGAGTGCGGGTAGTCAGATATTGTGCGCGGGTGATAAGTGGTGGAGTTTATGGGGCGCGAGTTTTTATGACGTATGCTCAGTACTGTATTTGTGACGTGTTTTGTGTGTAAGATTGTTGCGTTTATGTGTTTCGTATGATTTGTGAGTTTTACAATGTGTTAAGATATCAAACAGGAAGAATATCATCTAAAGTACATTAACACGACGGCACGGTTGGCGCAGTAGTTAAGCGATTGACTTCTGCGCTGCCACGGGTTCGATTCCCGCACGGAACAAATATTTGGCCAACAAGTAGTTGTTCCGGGTCTGGCTGTTTGTGTATGTGAGTTTAAATGTTTCTAAACGCACCTACGATACAGGAGAAATTCCTAGTGTGGGGCATAGTTTAAAAAAAAAAAAAAAAAATAACACTGGCTGATTCATTCTCAAACTGAGTAATTCATAACGTTTTAGCTGTATTATAGTAACTGAGAAGGTACTATTTTAAACCAAACGGAGAAATATTAAGAAATAAGTCTCTAAAGTATAAATTGAATAGTCAATCAAAAATCAATCAATCTGCCTAGCCTTTTCCCAACTATGTTGGACTTCTGACGACCCGTAACAACTGTCAAAAATCCACGAACGACAGCCTGGACCAACGGCTTAACGTACTTTCCGAGGCAATGAGGGGTCTTGGAATGTAAATATGGTCACCCATCCACGGATCAACCGCGGCAAGCGTAGCTTAACCTGATCAATGTACCCGTGCGGCTGTTATTACTTAGCCACACGCCCTTAATAGTCAACCATAGACTAGAAAATGCAATAATTCCTATGTAAAATCAAACTCAAAACGTTTGTTTTGAAACTATGTATTTTCAGATACATACCTAATACTTTTGAAGTGTCGCCGGAAGCCATCCCTTCCCCGTTCTAGTGCTCGGGGACTTCAACGCCAAAAATGTGGCCTAGGGGGGGGGAGGACTGGGCTCTGGAAACAGGCCTGGTCGTCCTAAATCGGGGCTCTGTTCCCACGTGTGTGCGGATGCGGGGGGAGTCGGTGGTGGACATCTCGTTCGCCAGCCCCGCTCTGTCACAGCGTGTCATTGACTGGCGCGTTATGGAGGAGGTGGAGACCTACTCCGATCACCGGTATATCCGGTTCGACGTCTCCGCCCAGACCTCTAGCGCGCTGGTCCGACAGGCCCCGAGTGGTCCGCGGTGGGCGCTGAAGCAGCTGGACCGGGAGCTCCTCCTGGAAGCCTCGATCGTGCAGGCCTGGGTGTCATCACCGGACAGGCCTGCCGATATCGACGATGAGGCGGAGTGGTTCCGGGAGGCCATGTCCGACATTTGTGACGTGGCAATGCCCCGAGTCCGGCCAGGACGCGCCCGGCGTCGGGTGTACTGGTGGTCGCAGGAGTTGGAGTCGCTACGCAAGGCGTGCGTCGACGCGCGACACCTGTACACCAGGCACCGCAGGCTCCGCATTCGCCCTCTGGATGCGGAAGCCACAGAGGCGGAGCTGTACGAGGGGTACAGAGCGGCGAAGACCGCCCTCCAAGAGGCTGTCCGGCAGGCCAAAGATATGGCCCGCGAGGAGATGGTGGAGACTCTGAACAGAGATCCATGGGGGCGCCCTTATAAAATGGTGCGGAATAAACTCCGCACCTGGGCCCCCCCGCTGACGCAGAGTCTCCGCCCCCAGCTGGTGGAGGAGGTGGTGAGCGCTCTGCTCCCCTCACGGGGGGTGCACACACCCCCGCCCATGGCTCCGCCAATTGCGGTGCCCGAAGCGGACCACGCGGACGACGACGACATCCCTGAAGTGACCGGGGTAGAACTGAGAGTGGCGGTAGGAAGGCTGAAGGCCAAAAATACCGCCCCAGGACCCGACGGCTTGCCAGGTAAAGCCTGGGTCCTGGCCTCGAGGGCTCTCGGGCCTCGACTGGAGGCGCTCTTAAGCGCATGTTTGGAGAGAGGCCAGTTCCCGCTTCGTTGGAAGACGGGGAAGCTGGTCCTCATTCGGAAGCCAGGGCGCCCAGCGGACTCTCCGTCCGCATACCGGCCCATCGTGCTGCTCGACGAGGTGGGCAAGCTCTTTGAGAGAGTGGTTGTAAACCGCCTCGTCGGGCACTTGGTGAGGACGGGGCCGGATCTTGCGGACAGCCAGTTTGGCTTCTGCAAGGGGCGCTCGACGGTGGACGCCATCATGCGCGTGAGAGCCCTCACGACGGGGGACGCGGTGTCCCGGGGTGGGGTCGTCGTGGCGGTGTCACTCGACATCGCCAACGCGTTCAACACCCTGCCCTGGAGCTGCATTGTGGAGGCACTCCGGTATCACCGAGTGCCGCCCTACCTCCGTAGAATAGTCGAGGCGTATCTGACGGACAGAGCCGTCACCTACCCCGGTCGCGATGGGGAGTGGAACCGGCGAGAGATGTCGTGCGGTGTCCCGCAGGGATCGGTTGTGGGGCCGTTCCTGTGGGACATCGGCTACGACTGGGTGCTGCGGGCCGACCTCCCTGATGGCGTCAGCGTGGTTTGCTACGCTGACGACACGCTGGTCCTGGCGCAAGGGAGGTCGCATCAGGCGGCGGCCGACGCGATGACACGCGGGGTTGCGATAGTCGTGGAGAGGATCCGGCAGTTGGGTCTCGAGGTGGCATTGCACAAGTCCGAGGCCATGGCGTTTCATGGGCCCCGGCACGCGCCACCACCGGGATCCCAACTAACGGTAGGAGGGGTTCACATCGGCATCGAGACGACGATGAAGTACCTGGGTCTCGTCCTCGACAGCCGGTGGAACTTCGTCGAGCACTTCCGACGTTTGGCCCCCAAACTGGAACGGGCTGGGGCCGCCTTCAAGCGGCTCTTGCCCAACCTTAGGGGGCCAAACGCCTCCTGCCGGAGGCTTTACGCGGGGGTCGTGCGGTCCATGGCCCTATACGGGGCCCCGGTGTGGGCGCGTTCACTGCGGCGGCGAGCCGCCCACTACCTGAACGCGCCCCAGAAGGTGGTAGCCGTAAGGCTAATCCGGGGCTACCGCACGATCTCGCGCGAGGCGGAAAGCCTACTTGCCGGACTGCCGCCATGGGATCTGGAGGCGATAGTCCTCGCGCGCCTGTATGAGTGGCGCGCGGAGGCACTACGCCGGGGGGAAAGTCCGCTCCCGCGGCAAATTGCTGCGGAGCGGACGGACCTCCGGCTCGATTTCATGGCGACATGGAAAGAGCGACTGTCGCAACCCAGCGCAGGGCACGCCGCGATAGCGGCGATAAGACCCCTCTTTGAGGAGTGGCTAGAGAGGCGCCACGGCGCCCTCACCTACCGCCTGACGCAGGTCCTCACCGGACACGGAAGTTTCGGGAGGTTCCTGCACATCATCAGGCGGGAGGAAACGCCCGGGTGTCACCATTGCCAGGATCGCCCAGAGGACACGGTGGAGCACACGGTGGAGGTCTGCCCCGCTTGGGCGGAGCACCGCCGTGTCCTCGTAGAGGCGATCGGCAGCGGCGGCGGCCTCTCACGCCCGGCCCTGGTGCAAGCCATGGTCCGGAGCGAGAGGGAGTGGGAGGCAGTCGCCTCCTTCTGCGAAGCAGTCATGCTAGCGAGGGAGGTGGCGGGACGGATGAGGGAGAGAGCCTCCCGTCCCAGCCGCCGCGGGAGACGCCCCGGGCGTCGGGAGTCGAGTGACGACTACCGGCCACCGTAGGCGCGGGCCTGCGGGCGGAGAGCAATGGGTAGCTCACCGCCCGATCAGGACCAGGCCCGTGCCGGACGGCGCGTAAGTGTTCCACGCGCGCCTCAAAGAGATGTCAGCATAACGAGGGGCCCCTCAGGGCCGAAGCCTGCCGGGGCAGCGAGTTTGTCCGAAAGGGTTACCGCTACCCCGGAACATAAAGGGCGAAGGAAGGAACATGGGTGGGTTTTAGGCAGTAAGAGTCTGACACTCCCTTCCGCTCCACCCAGAGCGGGAGGGGTCATTTGATGATTTTCCATCCCGAAAAAAAAAAAAAATACTTTTGAAGTCGCCAAGAAGTCAGTCTGTTAGTAGCACGTTTTAATGCGGCAATAATAATCTCAACAACAAAAATAAATAGCCATAATCAACCCAAAAATAATAAAATATTAATGAATAACATTCTACTGAAAATGCATGCTTATTATATTTGCAAACATGTTATATCATAAATTGTACTTTTACCATCTTTTTATGCCGTGTTTTTATGCAAATAAATATATTATACAGGGTGGCAGGGACATCGACACGCAAACGTCGTGAAAAGGTTACACCTGATGCCATAAATAAACATTACGAAAGTCATTCATCTCGGAAACGACCGGTTAAAAAAAAATCATTTTTTGAGTGCTCAATGTATTGCAAACAACGTGATCAAAACGCTCCGCGGATGGCGCGCGCGCGCGCGCTGCCCTTTCGAGTTTTATTTACATTGCTGTTTTAAATGAAACAAGTGAATTTACTATTTTTTTTTTATTAAATATCTCATTGGGTTAGAAAGAAATAATGATTTTATACAGTTTACAGTAAAAAAAAAGTGCAGAAAAAAACGTAAACATTAAGAAAAAGCCGACGAAAATTATCAACTCAGCGGGGTCCAGAATCATGTACTGAATCCATGGTAAGCGGTTGCGCGTCGATGTCCCTGCCAGCCTGTATTATTATAATATTGGCGAAATCTGGGTATACTATAGGTACAGACGCCAGCAGGTCAAGCTACCCGAAACTGTCAAGTTTTCTCAAAAAACCTTAAACCTAATGCTGTTGCGATAAAGTTGAAACTCTATTAAAAAAAATTGACAGATTGTAGTAGCTTGATGTGCTGGCGTCTGTAAAACCCAACCCTTCGGGGAAACAAAGCGCGATGTGTGTGTGTTATATTAAGTATAGATAACATTAGTTTCTTAATGAAACCGTTCCATCCATGCAGGAAGCTGAACAAGACAGAAGTTGGAAGTCCCTAAGCTGTCTCAGATAAGTGGAGTTCGGAACTACGCTACACCGTACGTTATAATACTGCGGAGAGCTATAATAGGTTACGGTGTATTGGGATTTAAATGACATCAGTATAATTAAAAGTTCTTCCTTCGTGCGTGCTCGAGATTATACAAGAGAGGGCCTGGACAAAGTGACATTCTATCAGCGATAGCGGTGATGGAAAAGTCAAAAACATAAACGATAAATGATTTTGTCTGGAAGTAGGTTCGTAGAAACACTTTTACACGTCGATCGTATTTTAAAAACTAGATCAGGTTGGCGTCTCCTTCTGACTAGTCTGAGAACAAACACTGAATCAAACTCAGAGGTCACAGTCCCTTTTAAAGTTTAAATAAAATCTTAGTCAGATCATATGTGAATTATGGTCCTTAGTGGTATTTTGAGTAAAGAACCGCACAGATTTAAATGGAACTCTCCTGTCAGTACATGCATTTGTCAGTATATGTAACGGACATAAGCTATGTCAATACCCCTGAAAAGTGCTGTAGAAAAACAAAACGCTTTGAAAGCGATTGTCACTTGTCTAGGCCCTTAGGTCACTAAGGGCTGATTTTCAATCATCTGATAACTTTATTTGAGAAATAATTTTGAAATTTTGAGAGTTATTTCATACAAAAACTTTCAAATGTCAATTTTATTTCTCGAATAAAAGTTATCTAGTGATGGAAAATCAGCCCTAAGGGTCAGTTCACACCGAGACGCGACGCGACGCGACGTTGCGCGCACACTTTAAAACGACCTACTGCCCCGCGCAACGTATTCTGAAATCTCACAATACAATGTGTACCTTTTCGTGTAGAAAATAAAGTATATTTTAAGTCACTCTTTTAAAGTGTGCGCGCAGCGTCGCGTCGCGTCGCGTCTCGGTGTGAACTGACCCTAATGAGGTTAAGGTTAAAATTTTATTATTGAATAATATCGTCTAACAATTGCCTACTAAATCTGAAATAGCGAACGTAAAATATGATCGTTTTACACACTTTCATCGAAATTGCAGAATATGTTCGATATTTCAAACATGGTCTATTCATAGCATGTTCGTATTTCTAAAGAATCTTTAACACTCCTATTTGCTTACAATATTTAAAATTAATTATACATTTACAGAATAGTTACACATTATAAATGATTAAATATAATATGCTGAATCTACATGGGCTTATACGCAAAATAAAATGAATTTATTTCCAAGAATTAGATCTTAGGTTCACAAGCATAACTTTGTGTTTGGGCTGATTTTTCAATCGACAGAATAATTTTTATTCGTGGAATAAAATTGACGTCTGACAGATTTTATATGGAAGAACTGTCAAAAATTCAAAATTATTACTTTAATTAACATACGTCTAACACATATGACAGACACACATGACAGATACCTTTTATCCAACATCCACTTACCCCAGTTTCAAAATTCTTTTCCCGCTTTGGATCTCCGCCATCTTCCATTTTACGTAATATTCTGTGGAGCCTATCGTGTTGCCAATATAAAAAAAAAATATGTTGCAATATAATTGAACATTCAAGAGCAACACTGGTGCGGAAATAATAGAAATAATCAAGGCTTCTCTTCGCTTTGTATGCAAATAAGCAATCCGCCACGGGCAAGAGAGCTTCGACTAATTCCCAGAAAACAACATTTTCTAACAAAGACTAGGTGGAATTAGAGGGTATTTGTCATGCTGATGTAGGTGTTTAGTGGCTCTAGTTCGTTGGGAGACATTTTGCATGTAATAGTAGTGAATGTGGTTTGTTTTCTATAGATTAAAAATGGATAATCTTGAGTCCTCTTTACTCGTACTCAGCTGCATCCGGTTAGACTGGAAGCCGACCCCAACCTAGTTGGGAAAAGGCTAGGCAGATGATGATGATGAATGTTGAGTCGTCTTTCAAGCTTTTTAATGTCGAATAAGATGAAATTGTAGGAGCGGCTCGTGGCTAAGTAATAACAGCCGCACGGGTCTATCGATCAGGTTAAGCTACACTTGCCACGGTCGGTCCGTGGATGGGTGACCATCTTTACATACCGAGACCCCTCCGTGCTTCGGAAAGCACGTTAAGTCGTTGGTTCTTGGATCTTGGACAGTCGTTATGGTTCAAAATTAGCTCCCCCTACCCCTACCAAGATCGAAGACCTTCCAAGTTATACCCCTTACCAAGGTGTATCGTGGCACCTAGTAACTGGGGTGTGGAGGTCAGATAGGCAGTCGCTCCATGTAAAATACTGGTATTCAGCTGCGTCTGGTTAGACTGGAAGCCGACCCCAACATAGTTGGGAAAAGGCTAGGCAGATTCACAATGGGCCTCATCAGAAGGCTTAAAGTCACTCAAAGGGCAATGGAGAGGGCTATGCTCGGAGTTTCCTTGCGTGATCGAATCAGAAATGAGGACATCCGCAAGAGAACCAAGGTTACCGACGTAGCCCGAAGAATTGCCAAACTTAAGTGGCAGTGGGCAGGGCACATTGCTCGCAGAACGGATGGCCGATGGGGCCGAAAAGTTCTGGAGTGGCGACCGCGAACCGGAAGACGTTGCGTTGGAAGGCCTCCCACTAGGTGGACCGATGACCTGGTGAAGGTTGCGGGAATCCGCTGGATGCGAGTCGCACGGGACCGGTCAATGTGGCGACACTTGGGGGAGGCCTATGTCCAGCAGTGGACGTCTATCGGCTGAAATGATGAATGATGATGATAGGCAGATTGATAAGATGAAATTATATTAAAAGGCACATTGAAAGAAAGAAAGGACAAAGCCATTGCCATTGGCCATTGCGAATAGGTTTTAATTATTAACTTACAAAATATGACACTACAGTGCAGCCGACGAAAGAACGCGTTTTTGACACCTGTCAGTTTCGTACAAACTAATACGTATTTGAGAATTTGATCTTTATTAGCTACTAGAATTGTTAACTGAAAAGTGTCACGAACGCATTCTCTCGACGCGACGGCCGGACTCTAAGTGGGTACCTTATTAAGACTGAAAAGCTATACTGACTGACTTAAAGTTAAATCTGCCAATAACTCTGTAATATCAAGGTGTTGAGGTGAGGTGTTGACAATACCTCTACATAAATTCTAACTCATTTGAATTGATACGTTATGTCTATTCTGTAAATTAGTTTTATAGCACCGTGTGACCTAAACCCACACTTTAGTCATGCTTTTCTGTGACTTAAGTAGTCCATTTTTATACAAAAATGCGTGACTTAAGTGCGCATTTACGTGACTCGTGCTATTATGCTATAAATAGTATATCGTATACTATTTTATAGAACGTATGGACGTAAACGCGTAACTTAAGTAGTATTAATGCACAGCATTTAGCACCCTCGCTTCACACCGTACAATAATCGTATCGTAATGTACTATTACCGAACACTTTTTTACACGTCAAAAAATATTTAAAAACTAGATGAGTGAGACAATATGAGATTCCAAGCTCATAGGCACTATACTAACCCCTCCATTCCAGTACTTCTGTCGCATTTTTCTCGATAATCTCTGTCCTCTCAGCGCAAGGTGAAGCACTATGAGATTACTCGTGTTAAAATAAAACCACTATCAGCTTTACGTGACACAAATAACAAGTCGTTTATGTTTACTAACTTCAGATGCCTTCTGCTAGGTTTTATTTCCGTACATAATTAAAGTGAAGGAACAGCTCTTGAGTAAACAGCTCTTAGGGTTTAGGGAATGCTAATTTTTGCTCTGGAGGGGCTTGTGGCTAAGTAATAACAGCCGCACGGCTCGATCGATCAGGTTAAGCTACGCTTGCCGCGGTTGGTCCGTGGATGGGTGACCATCTTCACATACCAAGACCCCTCCGTGCCTCGGAAAGCACGTTAAGCCGTTGGTCCCGGCTGTCATTCGTGGATCTTTGACAGTCGTTACAGGTCGTCAGTAGCCCGAAAGTCTGACAACCAGTCTTACCAAGGGGTATCGTATTACCCAGTAACTGGGTTGTGGAGGTCAGATAGGCAGTCGCTCCATGTAAAATACTGGTATTCAGCTGCATCCGGTTAGACTGGAAGCCGACCCCAACATAGTTGGGAAAAGGCTAGGCAGATGATGATGATGATGCTAATTTTTGCTCTGGTTTTTTCTCGATCCTCACGAACTTTATTAGGATGCCGTTTGTAAGAATTTTCGTATATGCAGGGTGGTAGGGATATCGACGGGGAACCTGTTACCATGGATTCAGCACATGAATCTGAAACGCCCTGCGGTGAAATTTTTCGTAGGCTAATAAAAAAAAATCTGCTGTTGCCCACAAAAGTGCAATACCTACGCGGGCATAATGTATGGAAGAGCTAATTTTTTTTCGTGGTTACAGTCTGCGCGTGGATGTCCCAACCACCTGTATCAATCAATCAATCAACTCAGCCTATCGCAGTCCACTGCTGGACATAGGCCTCTCCCAGGCTGCGCCACAACACCCTGTCCTCCTGTATAATAAATAGATTTTTTTTAATCGGTTGCCGTAATGCTCATAAATTATTACGACGTTTTTGATTGAGGAGTATACGAAATATCTTCTTTTTATAAGCAATACATTGAATTCGTTACCCTATCAGATTCGGTTGAATTTCGTTTATTAATTACGTGTAAGTACCTTCATTGTGCTACGATTGCATGATCTCCACCACTTAGATTTTCTTAAGAGCCTTTCTTTACGTAATCGATTTCTTTTTCAGTGGAATATTATTGCTGAAGTTCCTCAATCTCTCACTGCCCTGAACCTGTCTGAATATCTAAGTCCTTATATTTGGTTCAACGATGTATTCCTACAAACAAGACTGCATATTTGTTTAATAAATGGTATTAAAATGCAAAGACCGTCGTTTTTCCAAGCACATAGTAAAGTGCATTTTGCACTCAACTAACATCATGTATCACACTCATACGAGGCTGTAATTTTTCAACTGTACACATAATCTTGAGAAACACAACCTCATAATATCGCTCCAAGCGTGCAAATGCACCGAATGTCCTGAAAGCAAGTAGGGCGTGTCAATAAGAATGCGTTTACCACAGATAATGTAAGAATGGAGAACTCAATACACCATCTCATACGCTAACCTACATGGTTCTATAGAGGTATGAGGAACAAGGTGTAAAGTTCACTCATCAGAGGATGAGTGAACTTTACACCTTGTTCCTCACCCGTCTGGTCGGAGAATCCTCCTTTTCTTATAGAGATAAAAAATGAGGATTCTCCGACCAGACGGGTGTTGTGTCTGGCGGACCACTGCCCGATGATTCATGTCGGGCCGTTGTATATATGCTAATTGCGCGGTACACTCTGCTTGCGATGAAAGATTTTGCGTGGCGTCAAAGTGCTGCGTAGTAAGTAGTGGCGATGTAGATGCCACCACAGTCCTATGTCTGGACTTTAAAACATTTTTTTGACCTCTCAGTTAGTTTCAGTGTTTCTTTCAAAGTAGTCAGATAGGAAAAACTGACCTCATCTAGCTTAAATAAATAGTTTTGAGATGTAAAGTTTTTGTACAAACCTTCTTACGGAAATTAAATCATTAATTTATCATTTAACAACTTACTCGCACCACCAATAAGAACCAAGCATTATGACGCAGTACCACTAAAGTATGAGTTTCCTATGATAGCATAGCCGCTACATATCGGTCGCTGGATAGTTATCGTGAGAATGACAGCATCGCTATAAGGTGGCTGTGAGCGTCATACAGTGTCAACGCTTTTTCAAGTTCGTATTTTTGCGGCCATTATGAGGAGACACTACTTTCTTAGGGAACCCAAGTTTAGCCGACCAATACTGAAGGCAGCTTTGAATTTGTGATTTTACAAAGACATTCGTGACTTATCACTCCATCTTTCCATTATCCGTGTCTTCAGATATGCTAGACGTGCCCATTGCATATTTTAAAGCGTTAAAGACAAGCCAAGTCGACCGCAATTACAAAGTACGACTTGTAGACTTGTATTTTAGCACTTTGTTACAGAGATGTACTTCTTCCCGTTACTAAAGCGTTGAAACATTTATTTTATTATTCAACAATAATAAAATAAATGTTTCAACGCTTATATAGATAACAAGCTGCAACCAGCTTGTTATCTACGAGTATATTCATACAAATATTAAGTAACTCTGTCCGTCTGTCTGTTCTCTTTTCACACCAAAAACATTGAACCAATTGTTATGAATTTATCAGATAGGTAGCCTGGGACCTAGAGATGGACATAAGGTACTTTTCATCCTGGATATTTGTGTTAAAAATTATGTAATAAAATATTCACGCAGAAGAAATCGCGGGCAACCGCAGCTAGTTTGATATAATCCTGGGTACTAAAACATACTTTGCTCAACAGTGGGACAGTAAAGGCTAAACAGAAAAAAAAGCAAGATTATTGATTTTAACGAGATTAAATTTAACAAGATTTCAATAACAAATGGTTTGAGCAAAGTCGCGGGGACAGTTAAGAAAATAAAACATAAAATATTTTCTGAAGCAGTGAATACCTATATAGAAAAAAATAAAGCACCCCTCTTAAAGCAAAACTAACTAAAATACCGCCAGAAACTGGCGAAGAACTCACAAAAACTATTTGTTATTAGACGAAGACAAAGAGACTCTTTCTCTAAAGTACAAAAAGTACAAGAAGAACCTAAAGAGCGTGTTTGTAGTGAACAAGGAGCACTTTTTATTTGTGCCGTGCTCCTAGGAAGCTAGTACCTTTAGTACCAGGCAGCGTACTGGCCGACCTTACTATTTGTTTAGGAATAAGAATAATTGATTTAATAAAATGAATACAAAAGATGTAGGTTAGGAGGGGCTTGCTCGAGTAATAACAGCCGCACACGGGTCGATTGATCAGGTTAAGCTACGCTTGCCGCGAATGGTCTGAGGATGGGTGACCATCTTTACATACCAAGACCGTTTAACGTGCTTGCCGAGGCACGGAGGGGCCGTGCCTCGGCAAGCACGTTAAACGGTCTTTGACAGTCGGTACGGGTTGTCATTAGCTCGAAAGTCTGACAACCAGTCTTACCAAGGGGTTTCCTATTATCCAGTAATTCGGTTGTGGAGGTCAGATAGGCAGTTGCTCCATGTAAAATACTGGTATTCAGCTGCATGTTAGACTGGAAGCTGACCCCGACATAGTTATAAACTTATAGAATGAGCTTGAGTTCGAGTGTTGTGTTTTGTTTTTGTGGTTGTCGATCGATTTTACTAAAAGTAAAATCAAGAGAATCAATCGATTATGAGAATGAAACCTGTCAGTGCGGCAACTCTAGTAACTAATACACATCAAATTCGCAAAACACGTATCGTTTGTATGAAACTGACAAGTGTCAAGAACGCATCCTCTCATCGGCTGAACATGGCAAGGTTTTTGAACTTCATCAAGTAATTGAAGAGTGGCTGTGTCTTAAATTGGTCGGCATATTCCTAAGGGACTTGTTTTCCATACGTATCACGTGCAGATAGACCAAAAAACTCACTGCGAGTTTCCATACCACCACAAACCGAATTAAAACGTTAAAAAATGCAAAAATGAAATACGTTTTCCGATGGTTCTTGCATGGAGACCCCTGTGAATTTTAAATCATATTTTTTATTATTGTATTGGCTACTGTAGCGGCCATAGTTACACGTATTCTGTACTCAACTAGGTAGCTACTACAGTTTTAAAGAAACGGCAATTTGACACCATTCGTACCCCGAGCCCCAAGATACAGACTAACTGTCTGGTTTTGGACTCATTGGCAAATAATATATTGTAATCTAGCTGTAGGTAACATTTTAAGCTACTCATGTCGTCTCAACCTGTGAACCTACTTACTGTATTGAGTACTTGAACAATAAAATATTCCAGAGTGACATTTGACAATTGTGTTGTCCACTGTGTAATTTGTGCTTTTACCAAGACCCCTTGGGACTGTACAATTAGTAATTCATGACTACTTTTGTTACATAGCTTGGGTCTTGTCTGTTACAACAAATGTATGTGTTTATGTATTAATAAAAAATAAATAAATATTTTCTATTTCTTTTTCAAACAGACAGACACACGAACAGATAAACGATGTAGGCTTAAATGTCCTGTTGACACTGGGTACGGCATACTTACTACAGAACATATTCAGAAAAGTGAAATCATGCCAGAAATCTTCTCAAATCAGTAGTAGCGGTAAATACGCTGCCTCCGAACAAAAGTGTTGTTTGTATTGAGTTTTATTTTTTGACAAATAAACGTTGAGTGTCTTTTCCTTGGCTTCGTCCAAATTATTTATTATAGTGAACAGTAAGAGTTATTCATTTTTGCATTTGTTGGTAACAAGCGAGTTTTCTAAATATATAGAAAAAATATAAATAAGCATGGATTTTGATGTATTCTAATGGGTATTAAAATACGCGTTATTTTTGCTTGGCAAAAGAATACTGTTTTTAGTTTTTCCAGCGTTCCATTGTGTGTTTTAGTGCACCTATTTATGTTTTATTTTGCAGGAAGCCCAGAAACAAACCTTAACATAATCAGCTTATTATATTCCCACTGCTGGGACAGAGGCCTCCACTCTTCATGTGAGGAATGGGCCGTAACCCGCAACTGTGCCCAATGCGGGTTGGTAGTGGTCACATTTTTTCGAACTTTTGGTTCTAGGACATACCTGTTTCCTCACGATGTTTTCCTTCACCGTTTTGAGAGCAGTGGTGATGAAATAAACCTTACGGACAGCCAATTTTTTTAACGAATTGGTTCTTTTCACTGGAACCCAACATAGTTGGGAAAAGACCTGGCAGACGATTGCTAAAACTTTTCCTTTGAGTTAATAAGCCGTCTTTTTAAGATCGTTGGTCAATCAACATGAATGATGTAACCAATATTTTTTTACCATATTATTTTGATTTAAAAGAGTGTCCGTGGAGTTTCTTATCCGTTCTTCTCCACCTGCTACGCTTTGGAATGGGCAACTAGCTTCATCTTTCTAACTGACCGACCGCGACCCCTTGACAATTCAAAAGTGCCTGTTATTGGTTTACCCCACTTAATATTATAAACCTGAAAGTTTGTATGGATGGATGGATGGATGTTTGTTACTCTTTCACGCAAAAACTCCTGAACGGATTTGGATGACATTTGGCACACAGATGGTTTATAACCAGGATTAACATATAGGATAGTTTTTACCCCGATATTTCCACGGGATCAAATTTATGCGGGTGAAACCGCGGGGTGCAGCTAGTTTTAAGTAAATGCTTTGAGTTTGAGTTTGAATCTAGCTTGGACTTTATGTATAAAAAAACCGATAACATCAACACGACTTTTTTCGCAAAATCTGCTTTTAGTTTACATTCATTTGTCGACCCTAACATAGTTAGGAAGGCTAGGCTGATGAAGAAGCTTTATAAATAGAAAACGAATACTCCGAAGTAAAACAACAGAATCAAAAACACGCCAGGATAAAACAGCACAATTATATAAAAACGTTGCAAACGGGAAAGTGTTACCAACAAAGAAGAACTGTCTCATCTCACATTTACAATTCAAGGATGTTTCAAAGTTGCCTAATTGATTGTTTCGGGCCCCCCTAAGCCAGCTTTTAGCTAAAAACGGAGGGATTGAAAAAACGGTGAGATGCGAATGGAGACACGATTTGGAGGTTCCGTGTTTTAAGAAACAACAAGGTGAAACAGCGAGGTGGGAGTAGGGAATTAAACAAATATAAGGAGTAACCATGTGAGGAAAGGTTCTTCTTTGACGACTTTTCTCGAATTTGGCTGTCTGATGTTGCTCTTTCCAAATTTCAATCCTTAAAAGCACTTTCAGTATTTTTTTAGAATTTCCAAATTCTCCGGGCATTTTTTTTTTTAATGATATTAACTAGTGCTCGACTGCGATCCCGCCTGATAGAAAGCAGTGATGCAATCGTTGATGGTAAAGCGCACTAATTTATTATGAGCCTATTCACTCTAGCCTTGAAGACACTTAAAATATAATCGGACGGGAAAACCGCTGCTGGCATAACAAATGTTTCACCCTTAAAAACCTTATTAAATAATAATAATAATAATTTATTTATTTGTTAGAATATTGTTGATTGTTGTTGTTGTTGTTTATTGTTGTTTGAACTATAATGAAGGTTATACAACAAAAACTTTCCAAACCGGTCCAGCCCGTTCTGAAGTGGCGCGCTTACCAACGAACGGAATGTCATTTTTATTACCTATAATAATATTAATACATCCTGTCCATATCCCAATGTATTTGATGTCGGCGCGGCAAGTCCCCTTTTCCATCCCTATTAGCTTTCATTTGTGTAGTCACACCCTCTTTAGCCATCATCTTTCACACAGTCCAATCTTGATTACCTTCACGTTCACCCCTACCAAAGAATTGAAAGCTTTACAGGCTTTTTCACTTACCTACAAGGAAACCAAGACTCCGGCTCGTAACAGGAAACGCCATGTATCTGTTCTCCTAACATTCGGCAAGGGAAATTGAATTGGAAATCCGAAATGTAGAATCTACGTAGAACAGATTCCTCTCCTGAAACTCAATGAAATATGGCCTAATTCTGCTTCACGGCCCCTTGTTAGTACGTCGGAATATATTTTGCTAGAAAGCATAACATAATGGAAGTATTCTCCGAAAGCGTAGCCAGCGTATAACCATATAGGAAGTATGCACTATTCTTAGTGCTCATGTACATGAGCCACAACGACGGCTGTCGTTGACCACGCTCCGCTCGTGTATTTGGGCACCGTACTCAAATACACCGCTCTCAAAACGGTGAAGGAAACCATCGTGAGGAAACCGGCATGTCCTAGAACCAAAAATTCGAAGACATGTGACCTCTACCAACCCGCACTGGGCCCGCGTGGCAAATTGCGGCCCACTCCCTCTCACAGAGAGGAGGCCTGTGTCCCAGCAGTGGGAACATTATAGGGTGATTATGCTTATACTCAAATACATGAGTGGCAACGTTGACGGCTGCAGTTGCCTCTGCCATTAAAGCGTGCCGCTCGTGTGTATGAGCACTTAGCCAAACACAAACGGGGGTCCAGGTTGAGAAATTCATATTGGAAAACATCCAACGAAACTTTGTCTGACCCTCAGATCGAACCCAGGATCGAGCAGAATAGCAGTAGCGCTTGTGACCACTGTAGAAACTGCATAAAACGATGTAGGTACCGATGTAGTAACAAGATACAGTCATAATTAATATTTCTGGCTGCATTTACGAGTGAGCGCACTAAAGAACGCCCGAGGCTCTCTGTATATTCAGCAAACCTCAGATAACGACGCAGCCTCTAATCTTTCGACCATGATCTTTTCTCGTTTGACGTGCTCTGGAAGAGTGAAGTTACTACTTTATAAGCACACAAAATGATGCCTATCTGCTCAATTTAAGTTATCAAAGACTCTATCTTAATTAGAGTGATATTCACAATCGGCAGCCTCAAACTCCAAAGTTTAAGCCAGAAATTAAACGAAAAGAAACTAACCCCATTCTCTTTTAACAAAAGAAACTTTGAACTAGTTCAGACAAGAGCCACTAAGCATCTATAGATCTCATTCCGTTCCGACGCCTCAAAGAGGATCCCTAAAGAACTTTTTCAATCAACCAGCTACTATGTCTTACGGCAATCGGTATTAACTTAATTTGAAAGGTGATGGCATCGAAAGAGCTTATTGGCCCATCTATCCTTTGTTTATTTTTCGCAATTCTCTCCCTTTTTTCGCCCTTCGACGTTGTCAAAGAAATAAAAGTTTTCGGAGCCTGTTGGAGTTACGTCACTATTTTGTGCGATACGATATTTGATGCGCTTGGCGCAAATACGTGTTGTATTTAAATAATGGTGAAGCGAATCCAATCTATATGCGAAAATTTCTACACGTTATGTTCTAAAGAGAACATAAAATAAATTCGAAATTTCTGTGAAATAAAATAACTAAGTGCAATTTTTTTATCATTATTCATTCTTGCTTACCTACTCTTTTACCATATTTATAGTAAAAATTACACACCACACACACTAAAAAGAGAAGGAAAACACACAGTAAAAAATAGAGTAGAAAATAAAACAAAGGTACATTTTTAATTTATTTTCTCTTTCTCGGTATTTGTATTTTGATTGTTGAGGCTTCCCGCAGACAGACGCGACAAGAGGGTGCGATGCGACAGTGATAGAGCAATTTCCATAGTTTTCAAAGAAATTGTTCTACTAGCGTCGCGTCGCGCCTGTCTGCGAGGATCTGTCTGGGAGCCTTTAATAATTTTTGCAACAATCGTTTCAAAAGATAAATAACTACTTAAGTACAGTTCTGCTTACCTTACTAGCAAGAAAACTACCTTTAGAAATTGCCAACAGTATGCCTGATCACTGACTGCGTAGCAACCGCTTATTTGAAAATGAGGGTTTAAAAATACCTCAGTCCTCCTTTACTTATAAGAAAAACCTTTCTTCCAATAACAAAAAGAACTCGCATTTTACGGAAACCGCATAACAAACTCAAATAACACAGAAACTCGAAAAAAACAGTCGAATACAACACAGTA
Organism: Apamea monoglypha; assembly: GCA_911387795.2. Taxonomy (NCBI): domain Eukaryota; kingdom Metazoa; phylum Arthropoda; class Insecta; order Lepidoptera; family Noctuidae; genus Apamea; species Apamea monoglypha. The sequence continues at coordinate 3,500,241 of OU426922.1, forward strand.
TAGAAAATAATTTTGCTTCGACACACCAGGACGCGTTGGTAATGCTAAAAAAATTCCGTTCATGAATAAGCTATGGAAATGCTGTCAAAGAACAGCGAAATACTGTTCTTTGTCTAATCAGCGAGGAAACTAAAAAGAAGCTAGGCGAAACAAATGAAGATGTCTTTTTGTTCGTTTGTTTTTAAGGTTGTAATTAGCGTGGCAATGTTTGAGGGATGCGCGTCATTGAGGTTAGACATACAGAATTTATTCACAACATCGTATATTGTTTAGCACGTGGTAACAAGTGTGAACACCGTTGAATGTCACAGAAAGCATTTTATAAGCGAGTAGATAGTATGATATTTTCTTTGGGCGTGCTCTAAAGGCAATGCACGAAATCTAGCAAAGTCAAAAAGCTAGGACCGAGCCTTAATTTTTGCCTCAATTAAAAATATATTTTGCTAACTTTGGCTTAAAGCAACCATGAAACCTTCTCCATGAAAAGAAAACACATATATTATGTGTGAACTTGCATGGTGAACGGCCAAACGGTGTTAGAGTTTTACATCCCCATATACATGGTCAAATTAAATTAGTTAGTGAAACTCCATAGACGTGATGAAAAAAAAATATTGTGCTTAGTATTGATACTTCTAAGTATCGACACCTATACACAAAAATAAAAAAATTATCATTTTTTGTTTAGAGTCTACGACCGCTGTTAGTGTGGTTACTTGAAGTATGAGGCGTGTTATCCATCAAGTCTGTGAAGATTTCAAGTAACTAAACTACCAGCTGTTGTCGATACAAAAATTAAATTCATCAAATTATTTTTTTTTACAGGTCAGATATCGATACCCATCACGTCTGCGAAGTTTCGCTAGCTAATTTAATTTGACCCTGTATACCAACATCTATTTTAAATATAACATTGTCGCCTGTTGACAGTCAAGAAACCTTCCTAGTGTCAATGACCGCACATTTTACATCAAAAACTTTTAAAAAATACAGGTTATTTTTATTAATCAAGATAATATTTACATAATAGAAGCATAAGCTAACATTTAAAATAATAATATGTACATGTATATGAAAAAAGAAGAAAAAAAGTAAAAAAAATCATCCGCATCGCTGTCAACAGGAACAGTGCCCAAAAGGCTGGCGGCATTGCGACGTTGTTTGGCGATGCTAATTATTTGGCCAAGAAATAGGCCAGCCCTCTGGTCACGTGAAGAGTTGACTAACCGCTTGGTAATATCTTGAAAAACCAAGTGGGCACTCGGACCTCATGACCCTAGTGTTTGAACCCCAAACGGCTCGAACACATAACTCCAAAAAAATAGGCCACACATTTATCCGGGTACAGTCGCCACCTGATAATTGAAGATTTAACCAATTTAAAAGAAACTGAGAGGTTTCAATTAACGAGCGGACATTCTTTAGCCCACTAATTGAGCACCCAAGCATAAAGCTGCTTCTTCATCAAAAGAGGAATCTAAAAACATAAGTAATTAAATAAAAAGGAACCTTTCATAACTTTAATTACGTTGCAATTAAGGGAACACCATTAATGTGGAAGGTGAAGCTTAGAAGGCTTACTATTCCACTGAGCTCACAGCAGCAGACATAGGTCTTCCCATAGCACCGCCACAGCGACAGCCTCTGGCGGATTCCCGAGACACTCACAAGATAGTTGGTTTACCTTGTATGCAGGCACACCTGAACGTTAGAGTCTGTATGACTATTACGCGCTGTAAAAGCGTGGTAATTGTCGAAGCAATTCCTCGGTCAATGGATAAAAGCAGACGTACCTACTTATATCACTCAATCAATCAATCATAATATTTTATTTCACATAAACCTACATGGCACTTATGAAACGTCGGAAGCTAGGGGCATGGTACCAATTGGTCGCTTCCTATGGATAAGAGTCGGCAAAATACTCCACTCCACTATTTATCAATATCCTTACATATTGATCCTTTGGTCGCAAGAAAAACTGCTGACCATGTTCTCGATTCCCAAGACGGGAAAATCATATTGCGTTTTTCAAACAGCTACTTCTCAGTGGTAGCTACGCCTTGATTAGTGCCCGGGCGATGGCAATATGGAACACACACACACACACACACAACACACACACACACATGGAACTTAAACACAAATGACCGTGTCGTCGCTCGAGCAGTCAGGCTCAAAGAGGCATGCAGTATGCGCGCCTAAATAGAAGGACGTGCGGTCTTGGGATCGGCTGCACTTGGTGATGGGGCCCGCTGGGCATGGCGGGCTGATACCAGACGGGGGTGCAGCGAATGTACAAGTATCTCCCGGGGCGCCCGACTCATGGTACTAGAATTAACAGTGGGGTTTTAGTCGGTTGACATCCGACATAACTTTCCGTTCTTCCCAAACGGAGGGTATCCATGAGGATTGGACCTCTGCCTGGTGCCTACCCCTTTTGGGAATACTGCTGGTGTGAAGTAATTTTTAGGTTCTTAATAGAGATCCATGCGAAGTTGAACTTCTGTCTATGTAATATTACAGCGTATCATTACCGTTTACATTTTGATGTCTAGATTCAAGATGGCGGCCGCCTATTCATTTATACATTAGTTAATTGCTTTTAGAGCACTTTGTACTACCGGTATTTCAGCCAGGTAGACAACGTGAACAGATTCACGTCCTAAACAATATGGTCTTTTAAATTAAAAACCTTTTTGCATACATTTTTCGTCTTTAAGAGGGCTTCTGGCTAATAAATGACATTCACACGGGTCGATCCATCAGGTTTGGCATTTGGTCCGTAGATGGGTGACCATCTTTACATACCAAGACCCCTCCGTGCGTCGGAAAGTACGTTAAGCCGTTGGTCCGGGCTGTCATTCACGGATCTTTGACAGTCGTTATGAGTCATCCGAAGCCCGAAAGTCTGGCAACCGTTCTTACCATCGGGTATCGTATAAGCCAGTAACTGGGTCGTGACCATGGATATAGGATATTTTTTACATTTCTATGGTCGTGACGGTCAGATAAGCAGTCGCTCCATGTAAAAAACTGGTATCCAGCTGCATCCGGTTAGACTGGAAGTCGACCCCAACACAGTTGGGAAGTCGTGTCTTTACACGATCATCATCTGCCTTTTGAGAGTTGTTGAGTTGTATTCATTGGATTTATCAACGATTTATCAAATATTTTTTTTATATTTAATTTATCAATATACGATGTATGACAACAGGTTTGGAATCTGAATTTCAGATATTTACCAGCCTATTATTGTCCGACTCCAGGACAAAGGCCTCTTGCCACGAATATTGATCACCGCGCTTGCTCGAGACGGGTTGGCCATATTACATGGACAAAATTACACTGTTTCCATAACCTATATTATACAAAGTGTAACTGAATTGATGCACATTATGAAAGTAGTTTGCAAGAATCGTTTGCAGGGTAGCCCGAAAAAAAATCATCATTTTTTTTTTCCAATTTGCAGGTCAGTGTCTTATTGGATGTTGATTAAAATATGATTCGCAAGCGTAACAAATATGACTTTATAGAATTATAATCATTAAAATCATCAATACTACCCTCTAAGTTCATAATTATAATCCTATTGAATGACTATTTCATGTAATATTATCTAATACTTGTTACGCTCACGAATCATATTTTTATCAACATTCAACATTACACTGGCACTTCGCTCTTTACAAATAAATGTGAAGAGATACCTAAATCCAACATAGTATCAAGTTAGGCTTATGTACTCTACTTAACGTAACCGTATCTGTCAGGTAACCTGGCCGATGCCCGTTGCAAACTGTGGCAGGATATTCTTCCCCCTCCTAATTAAATTTAAATTAATTAAAATTATAATTATTTATTGAGCATAAGATGTACAATAACACTAGTAGGTAATATTGCACTACAAATTATGAATAGAATAGAATAGAATAGAATAGAATATTTATTTGCGTAAAACATGGTATACAAGGGTGTTAAATATACAAATTGAGGCACAAGCATGTTTAGTTAGGTTATAACATAGCATGCAAAATTTTAAAGAAAAGAAAAGTTAAGGCAACAATAATCGGTATTTTTACCAAAAGAACAATAATTACAACTAGCGTATTTTGAACTCTGATACCCAAAGTAAGATTTAACTAATGTTATGGGTTGGTACCCATAACATTAGTTAAACCTTACTTTGCCAACTTTAAACAACAACAACAATTAAATCTATAGTTATTTCGTATTAAAAGTATAGCGTTAATAGGAAAAATGATTTCAATCAATGTGGGCGAAATTCCCAGCCCTTGGATGTCACTAAATCGTCGTAGTCTTATGTTAAAGTTTGATGACTGTGTCTATGTACTGATTGTGGATAAAACGTGACCTGGTGTAGTGAGGAATAGTCAGATCAGCGCCTAACGGTAACGGAATGCTTGTCTGACCTGGAAGAATGAATGAAGATAACTGTGAGTATGTACATTATGTTACATTGGCAACACTAACCTAAACAAGGCGATCAAGTAAAGTGTTGCCATACAACACGTCATACAGTAGGTAATGTTGTACACTATAACGTTTACGATCTCGTTCCGTTCTATTACCTACATAATATGTAGATACTGGTTGCTAATAGGCTCTAGTTAGCAGAGGAAATAGGTAGGCTATATCGTCTGGCGCGGAATAAATCAAATCAATTCAGTCTATTGCAGTCCACTGCTGGACATACTCTCACAGGCTGCGTCACAACACCCTGTCCTCCGCCTTCCGTATCCAGTCTGTCCCAGCCACCTTATTTAGGTTGTCCGTCCATCTAGCTAGGGAGCATCCCACACCCCGTGACATTACAGCGGGCCCTATTAGAATACCAGAAGGTCAATTCCCGTAATTAAAAACGTTCCAAATGTAGTCGCAATCTCATCTCGGCGACAATCAATATCAAAAATGTAGGGAAATTAGAGGTATTTTTGACAGATTGAGACTGAGATCAGACTGTGAACGTTATTAAAATTACGAGAATTGCCCCTCAGCGCTGCGACATTTATTTTTTAAACGTCGCAGCATCATGCTGAGATAGGAGCCTTTTGGCCTCGTATAGGGCATTGTTTCATTTTTCTTTTTGTGTTACTTTTTCTTAAATATAATTTTGTTTTTTATTTTTGACTGTGTTTAGTTTAGTTTGTGATCTTCCTGTACGAGTCGCAATATATACTTTTTCTTTCTTTATATCTGATACAATTTAACATCACGCCTGCAATGCTGAAGGGATAGACAGAGGTGGAGGATACCCACATTTTGCCTGTTGGGTTTAACTCCCACGTTATAGGGGTAAACCTATTTTCTATACATACAAATAAATAAAATTGAAGTGTCTGTTTGTAATTTCAAAATAAAAGCTTTTACTAAATGCATATGAAAGCATACTAATACGGTACTTATAACAAAAATATTTTTTTAAAGTTTTTATCTGTGTCTGTATGTAGATCCGGTTGGGTCCGGAGGTAGATGGCATCCTGGGGAAGGACAGAGGCTACTTTTTGTCCCGGTGGCACGTTTCCGTGGGATAACTTCCGACATCCACGCGGGCGAAGACGCGGGCATGTCATAAACTTCAGAATTTACAAGTAACGAGGCGTTTTTTCCAAAAAAAATAATAGTTTGGTTTTTTTAGTCTGCATGCGCTTATAGAGTCGCCCATAGACATAGGATAGGGTTCGTCTCTATTAAGACAAGGCAAGCCTTTTGTCATGACCGGGAAAAGATCCCGACTATGGCCGACTATTGAGGAATTCCTGGTGGAAATCCCCAATGCACTTTTACCGAATAAAAATGAAAAAAAAAATAAGATGGATGAGGCCAGCCCACCAGGAGAGTTCAAAGAGCAACTAATTTATCTTAACCAAATTGACGGTTAACTTAACACGACCAATTAATCGAGAATTTATTGTTCAATTCGAAGGCACATACTCTGGAACCCATTAATAGGCCCTTCAAAGTTAGTCATACGGAGGTCGGTTGTCATGGAGACGTTAACGAGGCTATTTCGTCTGCTAATAGCTCGGACATACTCCGTTAACTTGAGTACTCGGTTAGGGTATAGGTAGATGGCATGAGAAGATGTTGCTTGTTGAGTTATGCTTAGGTCGAACTGTCATTAACAAAAGTTATTGCTGAACAGTTAGCGATAAAAAATAAGTTAATGCATGTACAGGACCATAATTGCGTATCACACTATCAATCACAATCTGAATCATTTTGAAGGATATTGCTAATCCATTGCTTCATATGTTCGATAAATTTGTCTGCTCAACAACGTAAATATCGCAATGAATGTTGTTGAACTGTAACAACAACGTTATATATATATATATTTTGAACTTTATTGCTAACGTTTTAACAATAAAGTTCAAAATATATTAAAGAAATTTGACAAATTGTAGTAGCTCGATGTGTTGGCGTCTGTACATTAATATTATAGTTAACTTACTTAGGTCTGATTTATCAATCGACAGATAATTTTTATACGTAGAATAAAATGGCAACTATGGCAAAAAAACGCTAACTTTTGAAGGAGCACAGCTTTATAATAAATTACCGTCCTATATAAGAAATGTACACTCTTACAATGCATTCAAAACTGAACTTAGCCAGCACATAATTGCGGATCGATCACTTCTGGAGAAATGAATGCATTAGATGGGTACTGTTAAATTGTAATACTGATGACGAACATATTGTAATCCTTATTTTTAGTAGTGTTCTCAAGTAAGTGACTTATGTCTTTATTGGGAATAAAGTTTCTTTAAACCAAAAATGACCTCTGAGACATTTTGTATTGAAGAATTGACAAAAATTCAAAATTATTCCTCGCTTAAAATTATCTGGCGTTGGAAAAATCAGCTGTTAGATATATTAAACAAATCTTGATCTCTCTCTTTCGACTTGACAAAGCGTCAAGTCGAAAAAGCCGTGCGAAGCCGGGGCGGGTCGCCAGTATAATATATGTATGCTAATATACTGCGGAAATGAACCCACCTGTTTGGCTCCCATTACCGAATATTCCCCTAAATATTGCCTAATACTACGGCCTGAGGGAAACCCGTGTTCAGTATAATAGTAAATGTTCTATGTGTTCTCCCAAACATGCGAACCGTTAGAGCGGTATAATTTTGAAAGCTTCCCGGGAAGAAGCTGAGCAAAAATAAAAAAAGAACGGTAAGTGAAAATCAAGCAATAGCGCGGGGAAGGCCGTGGGATGCGACAGGGTGAGTCGGGAGAAAAAGAAATTTCATGCGGATGAAGTCGCGGGCAGAAGCTAGTAAATAAACAATAAACAGACAAATACATCTTACATACCAAATTAATATAAAAAATTAGGTATACCAACCTTATAACACGTGGGCAACTCAACTTCCAACAAACGGCGACGCGGCAATATGACCGCGTCTCAACAATATATTTCCACTTAGATTAAGCTGTGGTTTAATTGTTTGTTACCCCGTTCAAAATTCTACTCTAATTAATTCAGTTTAATTATACGAGTTAACGAGGCGAGCTTAATGTCTTGTTTTGTTACTATCTTACAAGTAGGAGTCTTGTGAAAGATATGGGAGAAAAGCCTTTGTTTGTGTCATAATTTTATTCCTAGAATCTTGGGTAAAATATGAGCTGGCAATATTATAAAGTGGTAAAATTTGTTTGTTTGTATGTAGGGGGTAATCTCTGGAACTACCAGTCGGATTTGAAAAATTATTTTTGCATGTGATAGCCTATTTCATGAGGAAGGCTATAGACTATTTAACATCACGCTTTGACCCTTAGGAGCTGTGCAAAAAGAAAAAGTCAGAAAGAATGCTAAGCGAAAACGAAGTGATAGCGCGGGCAGGTTATGTGATGCAACGAGATTTGTAGGGGGAACAAGAAATTTCACGCAGACGAAGTCGCGGGCCGAAGCTATTATTTCATAATTTAGAGCAGTGGTGGCCCAGTGTTAACAGTGGCGGCTTACGAGTTGTAGGTCGTAGGTTCGAACCCAGACAGACGCTTTACTTTGTTACTAGGTGCCACCATACCCCCTGGTAAGACTGGTTATAAGACTTTTGGGCTGCTGACTACCCGTTACCACTTCCAAAGATCTACTAACGACAGCCGGGATCAAAGTTATAACGTGCTTTCCGAGGCACGGAGGGGCTCGATAAGATGGTCGCCCATTCGCGAAACGACCGCGGCACCTCCGATCAACCCGTGCGGCTGTAATTATTTAGCCACGAGTCCCGAAATGCTTAGAAAAGGTGATATATTTGTTAAATTTGGCACATAAGCATAATTTGCTTATAACTTTCTCACTCCTGGGACACGCACAGGCTTCCTCCGTAAGAGGAAATTGACCGTAATCAACCGCGCGGGCCCAGGGTGTGTTGGTGGATGTCACATGTCTTCGAATTTTTGTATCTAAGAATGAATTTTTTTTACCGGTTTCCTTACGATGTTTTCCTTCACAATTTTGGCATGACACGTTAGTTAGGACATTAAAAGAGTAACCGTGGAGTTTCTTCTTCTTCTCCATAGGAAACGACCAATTGGATCCGTGCACCTAGCTTCTAACGTTTCGTAAGTGCCCATGTAGATTTATATGAAATAAAATATTTTGATTGACTTTTGTATTTTTTCTTAATAATTAAAACACTTTTAAGTTACATTAAAACGTGTTTTAATAAATAATAAATCACATAAATTAGGTGTGTACTAAATAAATACTAAGTAAATATTAAATAAATGCCACTGAAATTAAATATTAAAGCACATCAAAATTATTTGCCTTTCAGAGAAATTAATTTAAATGAAATGTAAGTTGAATTTCAAAAGTCAGAGACTTTAGTGAAAAGCAAAATTATTTCGCTGAAGATAAATAAAATATTATGCAAAGCATTTAAATGCTTTAATGGAAAATGTATTCAATGACTTAAAGATGATTTTAATATCGGTAAAAGCTTTGCGCGACTGCTTAAGTAAGTTTTATTAATATTATTATTGCTGTTTACTTAAAATAAATCAATGCGAGATAAACTGGACACGTACCGCCAGGGCTGGTTCTAGGTGGCGTGGGATAAGAGTTCCTGGAAGGATTTATTTTGCCCAGCAGTGAGGTAGAATAGACTAGCCAAAAAAAAAACAATGATTTCGTCACAATAAGCCTCTGCTAAATACAAATTTGAAGACATGCGACATCTACCAACCCGCACTGGGCCCGCTTGGTGGATTAAGGCCCACTCCCTCTTACAGAGAGGAGGCTTGTGTCCCAGCAGTGGGAATATTATAGGCTGATTATGTTAAATACAAAATCGAAACAGACAGATATGTATACAAGGTGGGGCAAAAGTAATCACCCGATGTTGGTTTACTGTATTTTTTTTTAGCAATGAAAAATTTTAGTTCTTCTTGTGGATTATGTTTATTTAATGAATTAGAATTATTAGTCGAGAAAATGATATCAGTCATGAGCCGCCATCAAAATACGGACTCGTTTTATGGCATTTTCCATCACTTGTGTCAGAACTTCCAGCGATAGGTGCTCGCATTCCTGTCGGATATTCTCTTTAAGGGCTTTAAGAGTCTGAGGCTTATTTACATAAACCTGGGACTTCACATAACCCCACAAAGAAAAGTCTGGAGCGCAGCGGTCAAATCGAGTGATCTGGCCGGCCAGTGCAAATCGCCAAAGCGAGAGATTAGACGACGCGGAAATGCTTCCTTCAGAATATCAGTTGTGGCTCGTGCAGTGTGCGCCGTTGCTCCGTCCTGTTGGAACCACATGTCTTCCAGTCCCAATTCATCCAATTGAGGAAAGAAAAACTCGTTGATCATGGCTATGTAGCGCTCGCCGTCCACAGTAAACAATAGGCCCGCGGCGTTCTCGAAAAAAAATGGCCCGAGGGCTCCTCCAGCTTAAACAGCACACCATGCTGTAACTTTGAGCGAGTGTAATGGCTCTTTGTGGGTCATACGGGGATTTTCGCAGCCCTAGAAGCGATAATTTTGCTTATTCACGTAACCGGAGTGATGGAAATGGGCCTTATCGCTCATGATGATTTTCGATAAAAAATCGTCCTCCTCTTAGTCGAGATTCAGGATGGCTTGAGCGTAGGGTTCTTTAGGACTATAGCGTTCCATGGCTTATTAACGTGTATTCTGCATCTGTTTACTTCACAAATGTCAAAACAGAATTGACATTTGCCGCCATTTGCAAAAGTTATAGCGCATTCCAATAGGGTGATTAGTTTTGCCAATTCCCATTCTCAGAAAAGATGCCGGTGTCCCAGCAGTAGAAACTGTTTATGCTTATATCTGCATCCCTCTTGCAGCTCTCTTATGTCATGCTGTATCCAACTTTTAATCTAGTAATGATAGCCTTTTCAGACTTACATTATGATAACTATCTCCAAGAACTTCCATTCAGCTACGACCATAAATATGTAAAATAATTCAACTTCACTTTAAGACATCGTCGAAAAAAAGGAAAGAAATAGGACGGCCATCTTAGCCCGAGAACACACGGCCAGCAAACAAACAAACACACCCCAACATCTATTGTAAATAACCCTTCTCGTGTCATGTTACCCCAACTAAAGCCAGAACACACGCCGTGTCTAACAAACACAGCAACCGCAGAGGCAAGGCGCGAGCCGTCAATGTGTACCTGCCTCATAATTTGCATGGTTAGACTTCAATGCTGCCGCGACTCAAAGACGTTACTAGTACCTACGTCCTGTAGTTGTGTGGTCTAAGGAGAAAAAAAAAATATCTTAGATTTTTAATGTCGTAAACAGTTTGTTTTGTATCATAAATGTAAAAATCTCGTCTTTCCTATAGGCACAATTTATACAAGAACTAGCAGCGCCCCACGGTTTCACCCGCATAAGTATCGATCCCGTAAGAATATCGGGATAAAAAGCTGTGTGTTAATCCTGGTTATAAACTATCTGTGTGCCAAATTTCATCCAAATCCGTGCAGTAGTTTTTGCGTGAAAGCGTAAGAAACATCCATCCATCCATCTATCCAGCCTCACAAACTTTCACGTTTATAATATTAAAGTAGAATAGTAGGATGGCCCAAGCCGTAGCAATTTTACTGTTCAGGGTTCGCTGATTTAAAGTAAAGCCGAGACTGGGTTGTTTTTGATGGATTTGAGTACAAAAAAAAATTGTTTGTCTCTGCATCACCCAAAGGTTGACTGGTAAAAAATGTCTATGGCATTAAGTCCGCCTCTGTACATTTGTCTGCCTAAAGTATTACATAAAAAAAAATTGATAAAATGTATAATGCTTGGTAAGCAATAGTTAATTCATTCCAAAAATTTGATCTTACCAAAAAATAGATAATATATTTTTTTATTTAAATAGCTTTAGTGTCTAGAAGACATTCTTCTAATTTCATTAAAGCTTTGAGAGGCCGAATATGGCCCACAAGCTTCACAAATAGTTATTCACATCATCTCATATTTGCTTTGTCATTTGAAAATTAATAATTCTAAATATTTACATATACAAAGCCGATGTCACACAATAGTATTAAACAAACGACAAGTTTCATGACAATTCAATTTAAATTCCATGCGCATTACTCGGAATTGTAAGCCTAGCCTAATTTATTATTGATGGTCGTATTGCAATTACTGTAGAACGTGCTACTGCAGTTCGTATCTATGTAAACCATTATAATGATTAAATTGTAAGAGGACTGGTGGCCCAGAGGTAAAGGCTGCGACTTACGAGTTGTAGGTCCTAGGTTCGCACCGCGACAGGCGTTTCACTTTGTGTAAATTATTTTATCACCACTGCTCTCAAAACGATGAAGGAAAACATCTTATGGAACTAAAAATTCATATTCAGATATTTATTGTTTTTTTTTTCAGATTTTTTATTGAGTTTTTTTTTTGTTCTAATTATAGTTTTTTTAATGTTTTTTGTGCTACTAACAGTATATGGACTTCGTCTGAAATAAATTTCTTATTATTATTATTATTTATTTGCATTCCATAATGTTGTTGAGGTGTTACAATAGCTTAAAGCTAAGATACAATTATGGACCCTGTAGGGCACAGCAAAAAGTATAAAATTAATTATTAAAATAAAAATAAATTTAGGACACAAATTAACAATAAGCAATTTTTAAAATATGTTATTAACATTCATTGTTTATAGGTAAATATAACATTTTATTTTATTGAGATCAGTCTGCTGTAGGTCATGGTACATAATAATTATTTGGTAAGTACGAGTCGATTAAACATGTATAATTAAACTCGAAGACATGGTGTGGTGGATTAAGGCCCGCTCCCTCTCACCGAGAAGAGGACTGTGTCCCAGCAGTGGGAACATTATAGGCTGATTATGTAGTATAGTCCTCCAGACCGTATTTCGCCAATGGCAGCCAATCTCAACGGAGACTAGCCTTCGGCGCGGGAGACATTATAGTGCACAAGTGGGTGCGTAGACACAGGTGCACTCACTCTTCCCTCTCTCTCATAGTCCGATGGGACGGCAATCCGAAACGACCGGTGAGATCAGGCGCAGGACCAACGACAACACGTGCACACTGAGACACGGGCCACCAACTCCCAAACTCCGGGTTGTTACTGAGAAATTCCTTATGGAAAAACCCGACTAACGAATAACACTTTGCCCGACCTGGGAATCAAAGCCAGCACCCCACGCTCAGCAGTCGCACTTGCGACCACGAGATCAACGGGGCAGCCAATATTTTAAAAAGGAACCTGAGGGGTATAATCAGAAGGCAATTACGTCCTCAACGCTCATGAGGACGTAATTGTCCTCTGATTATACCCCTCAAGTTCTTTTTCGATCACATACTAGTATTTGTAACATTTATAACTCGAGAGTATACCTAACCATAAAATCAACCCTAAGTCCAAGTTACAGGAACCAGCGTCCCTGTAACTTGGACCACAACCCACACACTACTCGAAACACAATGCACGGTCTCATTGTACCGCAAAGGATCGTAGCCACTCGTTACCAAGTTTTTATTCATCCATTTGTGCCTGTCTCCGCCGTCTCCCCTCTCCGGTCACAATCAGTTAGAAGACTTCTCGTTATTTTCTTTGTGACAAAGAGTAGTTGGGGGTCTTTAGGAATATGGAATAATTTCCTTGAGAAATATGTTTGTGGTGTGATTTTTCTTTTCGTTTATTGCAATATTTTTGTTGAATTTTTTTATTTGTTTACAAAGGGATTTCTTTTACGCTTTCGATTATAGTTTTATGACCGGTTTCTATAATTTATGGGCCGTTATTGGTTAAAATTAAGAGTCTTGTCTCTTTAAATCAAGTAAGATGTGGGTACTTACCGCCTTATAATATACGTGCCGCACTATATAGGTACCATTTCGTAGAAACTCAGATGCGTCTTCTCGACATCCGTGCGTCACTAACGGGATGCAGCAGAATACCAGCGTCAGGTATTGTACCTGGCATATGCTGAGCTGGACTCCCATTTGGTGCAACCATGAGACACATATCGCCCAGTAGTGATCGACCGTTATTATAGATTCACTTATACGAGGTGTCTATGGGTCAATTTATCTTTTTAATCTTTGTTTTTTTTTTTTTTGCTTTACCTTTTTTTTAATACTTGTATTGTGTCTTTTGTTGCACTGAATAAACGTTTTATCTATCTATCTATCTTTACTAATAATGAAGCAAAGACCTCATAGCTTTGCATAGTAGACCCTCCCATATGGAAGTAAATATCACCGGTGGAATTAGCTTATGAATTTATTTTATATGCTCAGTTTGGAAAAAAAGGTAACCAAAACGATTGGTTTTCGTTTATACGAACTTTCGAATAACGTAATAATATGACTTTAAAAAAAAATCTAACTCGTTGGTCTAGTGGTAGCAAGCACTACTGCTGAGTATGAGGTCCTGGGTTTGGTTCCCAAGTCGGGCAAAGTGTTATTAAGTTTTTCTATCTGGAATTTCCCAGTAGCAGGTCGGAGTCTGGATTTGTGCCCGGTTGATGCCAATAGGATCTCCTCCTATTATGTGGGATTTAAACATAACTGATGAACGTGGACTGTAGGTACACCTCTGCCCAACCCTTCATTGAAACAAGGCATGTTATGTGTAAAAAACTCTATAGTCTTCACACACAGGCGTATCGGAAAATACATTTATATGAAATAAAAGAGTTTTCCAGGAAAAATGTTCAAGTATTCCGTATTTACCGTTATGACTTTCACAGATTTAAAAAAAATAAGAATATGAATAATTTAATTGTGAAACATAGGATTTCTCCACATTTGCGGTTTCGTAAAAAAATATTTGTTCCAGGAAAACCACGGTTCGCAAAAAAAATATTCACAACCTCTTGTCATTTTTTTTTTCCGCGCGTTATTCTCAGTTGTTTTCAAATATTAGGTGGTAGATATTTCTACTGTCTTATTTTATGTAAATACATAGAATAAAATTACATAGAATAAGAAATCTTAAACAAACAATAATTAAATCCTTGCAGCGTTAAAAAATGCTAGATTTTTACCAATTAGCATACAAAACCACAGTCAGTATGTCGCCATGGCGAAGTAATTGGTGGAACACAAGACTCCTCCCTGTGGGAGGGAGTGGGCCATTATCCACCACGCGGGCCTAGTGCGGGTTGGTAGATGTTGAATATTTGGTTTTAGGGGATGCCGGGTTCCTCACAATGTTTTTCTTCTCAGTTTTGTGAAGTTGGGAAGAAACCCAGACAGGCGCTTTACTTTAGATAATTGCCAAAGTAAAGTGCCTGTCTGGGTTCGAACCTACGACCTACAACTCAACTCATAATTCGCGGCCGTTGCCATTAAGCAACTACTGTTTTTTTATACGTTTGCTTTAGTATAAAATAATAATAATATGTACAAGTACATAAAACATATAAACATATTGGTGACATAATATTGAACAAAGAGAAACTAGAATTCGTCGATAAAACTGTTTTCCTGGGGATCACGCTCGACTCAAGGCTGCAATGGGGTCCTCATTTAACATCTTAAGTTCAGCAGCTTATGCTGTAAGAAAAATCCGTCAATTTACTAATGTAGACACCGCGAGGCTAGTCTATTTCAGTTACTTTCATAGTATCATGTACGGTATTTTACTATGGGGACGGGCAACAGATATCGAGTCCATTTTTATTCTGCAGAAAAGAGCCATCAGAGCAATATATGGCCTCCGCAGGCGCGATTCTTTAAGGGAACTGTTCAAAGATATTAACATCATGACGGTACCTTGTCAATACATCTATGAAAACATCATGTACGTAAGAAAAAAATTAAATTTATTCAATAAAAGAGGTGAAAGACACAACTATAGGACTAGAAATAGGGATCAATTAGTTCAAACAGGTTTCAGACTGGCTAAAGTAGACTCATCCTTCATCGGTACTGTTTAAAATGTTACAATATAATTCCTCCCCACATACTCCAATTGAATGAAACGAAATTTAAATCTTGTATTAAACGCGCACTATGTAGCCAAGCATATTATAAGTTAGGGGATTACATCGCTGACAAAAATGCTTGGCTCAATGCTGGTCCTGCTCCACAGGGGCGCATAAACTAATTAGCATTCGGAAACATTGTTGGAGCTGCTGAACATTGGAAAAAACTATATTTGCATTGTATAAATTCAATTTCTTAGTATTGTATAATTGCATAGCACACGTGTGAGCACTATGTACTTTCTATAAAGCTACCATTTACTGGGTACGTCTTTCATCGACTTGAATGTGCTCTGGCGGCTGAGAGTATGTCATGCTCACTCTAATGTCTCGCTCGTGGTGGCGTGTGTGTTGGATCATTAAGTTCCCTTCAAAATGGTTGAGCTGAATAGTGCTGATCCATACTTCATGTTCGTGAACGGGTGTCGTCAGTGGGGACTGGTCATCTCTTAGCTGCCACGGCTTATTTTAATTTCTGAATTGTTTTAATGTTTTCTATAACGGACGCTTTTAACGTGCACGTCATTCTATATCGTTCTCACATGGTTAATTTCAACACGAATGATGTAATCAAATATTTTGTAACAATTTTATGATTTAAAAGAGTGTCAATGGAGTTTCTTGCCCGTTCTTCTCCATAGGTACCTACGCTTTGGAATGGGCAACAAGCTTCATCTTTCTGACTGACTGACCCTTTGACAATTCAAAAGTGCCTGTAATTGGCTTAGTTGAAATAAATGATTTGAGTTTGCGTTTGAAACTCCCACAAGGTAGACCGACGACCTTGTGAATGCCGCAGGAACCCGCTGGATGCGAGAAGCACAGAACCGGTCGAATTGGAGATGCTTGGTGGAGGCCTATGTCCAGCAGTGAACGTCTTTCAGCTGAAATCAATGAATATAAAAAAGAGGGGAAATAATTCAAGAGCATCAAAAACTAAAAGTAAATGAATAAGGAGTTCGACCAAGTGACATTATACAACCAAAAACGATAGTTTAGTAGAAAGTTTGTCATAAAATCACACTTACACACACACACCACACACGCCATACCTGAAATCGCCTCTCTTGTCTCCACACTGGAACTCGTGCCCCGAGCCCCAAGACACAGATTTACTGCTTAGTTTGGAGCTCATAGTTACCCTTAAGAAATCCACGAAAATCAAAAATTCTCTGCAAGTACTGCAGCATCACGAAAACTGAGCATAACTGGAATAAAGTAAAGCACTCGAGCACTCTTAAGCATCCATTCTCCCTCATCTATCTAAACAATGTTCGTAAAAATGCTTAAAAGCATAACGTTCTATAGAATGGTCGGGCATTTTTAACGAGCGCAAATATTGTAGCTACGTCGACATTCCCAATGGTAATAATTTGCGTGGCTTGGAATTAATGGCATATGATGAAATGTAGTGTAAGACTTGTAATTAATATATGAGACACATTACATTTTAGTTTCAGCCTTGACATCGCGGCAGGCCGAGACGAAGATGGCGGGACGAGTTTGACTCCTACAAAAAGGACTGGCTGATTAACAAGACAGAATTTTAAGGAAACGGAGAGGGAGGTATTTGCCCTGAAGTGGAACGATACAGGCTAGTTAAATAAATAGGTAGTTTCGACTTCCGGAGGATAGAATGTTGAAAGAGTACTCTTTACACACCACAATATGTTACAATTGAATCGTTTAGAGAATTGTACAGACGCCAGCAGGTCAAGCTACCCGAAACTGTCAAATTTTCCCAATCAACCTTGAACCTTAATTCTTTAGGGATAAAGTTAAAAATCTATTAAAGAAATTTGACAGATTGTAGTAGCTTGATGTCCTGGCGTCTGTAAATAGGGTGTAAAAATGAGCGGTCTTATCGCAAGTCATAAAATAGCGCGATTACCGATTACCTTCAAGCATATTTCATGATACTTTTAAAGGGTCAATCACGCGCGGACATATACCTCACTGCGATACATCGCGGGCTGCTTGGGGGTTAACCTCGATGCCTGGCATGTTCGTGCGTGTCTATTCGCATGCATTTGTTTTACATGGAGGCGACATCCAGGTAGCGAGCTAAACCGCGACCGCGAGGTAACGCAGTGAGGAATCTTTGGCATGTAATTACCCTAAAGTTGCGATAGTTTCTTACGAATGTAGAAGCGATCGCATGATACTGATATAATATCTTCTATCATTTACAATTCCACTGTTTCAATAGCTCAAAACCAGCAATAAAACACACCATTATAACTACAGAATGTAACCGCCGAACCAACCCTTAAGCGTACATACCTCATACCAAACTCCAATGTCAACGTGCCTGCAGCGCTCAAGAGAATGCCTCTTTTATATTTCAGACAGTAATGTCAAGCAGCGAATATTCGTGGAGTAATGTGGATCCCACAGACCACGGAGACGTCTCGGCGGCTGCCGCTAGAGGTGGCATCGTCAACACTTTCCATACAAACCAAGCGTACGTATAGAAACTGACTGCTTTGAAGGTGGTCCGTGACAGAAGTTGTGCGCTCTTTCGGCGCCACGAACTTGTATAGTACTATAGAGGTATGAGGAACAGGATGTAAAGTTCACTTATCCTCCATAGAAAAGGGAGGATCCTCCGACCAGACAGACGGGTGTCGTGTATGGTGGGCAACTACCCGACGATTGATGTCGGGACGTTTTGTATATGCTAGTTGCGCGGTAAACTCTGCTTGCGCGATGCAGTATATTACTTAATATCAGTGTGATACGTAGTTCGCATGTGGCGGTCTAGATGCCGCCACAGTACTGCCGTTTCTAGACGCTGCTGGCGCGGTGATTCTATACTCTGTGGTAGATCCCTTGGAAATGAGCGCAGGACATCTTAGGAACACACAGACGAGGTAGATGAAAACCTTTGTGGGGGGAAAGAAAGATGCCTTTGTTTGGTAGCCTAGTTTGAGAGATGAAGGGTCTTGAAAAAGGAATTTTGAAGTTATTTTTTGCAACCCTATGTTTTGATTGAAATGTCTAGCTGACGTTTGATGGAATAAAAAATTATAGGTAAGTAGCTGCTTACACGAGGTGCATACTACAAGACGGTGTTCAAAACTCCAGCTCCAGTTTCCAAAAACAAATTGGTTTTCTTAATATATTCGTAAATACTTCACTGAAACTAAGTATCAAAAGTTTAAAGGTAAATTTTAAAGAACAGAAAGAAGCAATAAAGCATAAAGCAAAAACCTTAATTTTAATTAATTATCATTAATAAAATTACTTTATCAATTAACTGAACATACAGACTACTGAAACTGATATACCAATTAACTATTAATAATTATTACACACTAACTGCGCCCCGCGGTTTCACCAGCATAAGTTTCAATCCCGTGGGATCGGGATAAAAAATGTGTTAATCCTGGTTATAAACTATCTGTGTGCCAAATTTCATCCAAATCCGTTTAGAAGTTTTTGCGTAAAAGAGTAACAAACATCCATCGATTCATCCATCCATCAAACTTTCGCGTTTATAATATTAAGTAGGACTATACAAACTCTAGCGAAACACCTGCCCTGATAAAACAAAAACAGTTCCAACATTTTTGCCAACAATTTACCTTCAATTATCTTAATTTTTCTTGCCAATTAGCCAAACGAAACCACGGTCAGTATGTCGCATTGGCGAAGTCCCAAGAAAAAGCGTTTGCTTTAATAAAATTAAATTAATAAGCTTTTCGAGCAAGTCGGGAAGCCAGTGAATTATGTATGCCTTACATTATAGAGTCCACCTCAGGGACTGTTATCGTCTGTAATCTTACGTTGGCTGCATAGCTTAAGAAGCTCGATGAACAATGGAGGAGGAATAATCGGGAGAATTTTTTCTAAGATATTCAAGATATTAAAAACTCTAATCTTAATTTTTAATATAGTTTGCGCTAAGGTAGCTTGCGAGTTATTTTTTATTGCTGGATGGGTCTGCTTTTGACCTCGATCACGCCTGATGGAAAGAGATGGATGAGGTCTATGATGGAACGAGTGTCCCCAGAAAATTCCAGCTCACTCTTGCTTTGAGGACAGACGGGTTAAATGTGGAGACTTTTTCTTACGTTTTTTTTTTTCAATTTACAGGCTAGTGTCATGCTGTATTTTGATTATAAATATGATTAACGGCCGTAACCAATTTGGCTTTACAAAATTATAATCATTCGAACCAGCATTACAACTCCTTTTTTTTTCTGGGTGGGAAATCATCATATGACTTTTCCCGCTCTGGGCGGAGCGGGAGGGCGTGTTAGGCTTTTACTGACTAAAACCCACCCGTGTTCCTTCAGTTGCCTATGCCATGGCTTCAAATGTCATGATTTCATGAAATAATCATTCAATAGGGTAATATGAACTTAGTGAGTTGTATTGATGATGTTTATGATTATAATTCTATAAATATATATTTGTATATCTAAATCAACATTTAACCTGATATATGTAGTTACCGGCACGTAAGTTGGCCAATTATTTTGTAATGGGGGAAGTTCGCGCATGTAAAAATGTATGAAATTGTTCGTGCGCGAGCTTCCCCCACTACAAAATCTTTGGCCAACTTACGTGCCGGTAACTATACTGACCTGCAAATTACAAAAATCGTATGGACATTTGACTTTCGCGGGGTATCCTGACGCTTTCGCCTTAAGGCCCACTTGCACCACAAATCACTTAACGCATTTAACGGTAAACGTATTTAAAACATCGTTCCATTTCTGCCAATCGTTTGAAGTTGACAGAAACAGAATAATGTTATAAATACAATGTTATTGTATCATTCTTAAAGGTCTGCAGGACCTTATAATGTTTTTAAAATAAAATAAATAGCTAGTGACATAAAACATTCACTATGGTTAGTGCGTTAAAGTATGACAATGGTGGTGTAGCGGTATCTACAACGCCACATGCGAACAACGCGTCATACTGACGTCACGCAAATCCTGCATCTCGCAAGCAAAGTTTACCGCGCAATTAGCATAGATACAATTTCCCAACATCAAGCGTTGGGCAATTGCCCGCCAGACACAACACCCGTATGGTCGGAGGATCCTCCCTTTTCTATAGAGTATGAGTGAACTTTACACCCTGTTCCTCTACCTCTAAAGTGGTCATTGACCCACCTACGTTTACTACCTGGGAAGTGTGTTGCGCTGCTTCTTCCCAGCTAAAGCACTAGAACGTGGTGAAGGGCAGGCGTTTTGGGGGACTGTCTTAGGCTAGGGTCTTTTTAAAATGTCAGACGCTGCCGACAGCGTGTGGTGACGTCATGACGGACGGCGGACATGCCGCCGGTTGCCAAAACGTTCGTTGCCGCTGCGCCGTCGCAACTGTCCGTCGCGGGCGGCGTGCGAGCAGGACCGCGCCCATGTATTTACGAACATAGAAATCGGCCATCATCGGCAGCAGAAGGTTACTTAAGCCCGTAATTTTGACATTCGAAAAATGCTGAATCTCAACCTAATTTGAATAAATGACTAGATTTGATTTCATCTGGCTGTTTCTACCAACCCATGAATAATTCTGACACCTTAATGAAAACCGTCGGCTACTCCGAATTGAATCGAATAACTTGCAAACACTTCCATTTATAGAGTTGGTCCTTTATGTACCTACAAGGAATTCCAACTTCCTCAAACGGTAACTTATCATATAATATAATATATATTACATATATATAGGTACCCGGGTCCCTTCATCAATATTGCAAAAGACGCGGCAATCCCTTCAGGCCCCCTATTATAGTTGCCAACAATAAAGTATCATCCACCCCCAACCACGGGACATGAGCAGATGAAAAGGGTGCCTGAGAATAATTCGGACAAGTTTCGTATTACGAGAGGTATATTTCGGTATTTCTTGCCTTTGTCCCGATAAAGTGATATATTTCAGTGAATAAATATGTATATACGGTATTTTATGGTGGTACAATCATCGTAAAAAGGTTGGATTGTGTTCATATTGATTGGTTCTGTCTAGTCTTTGACGAGTGAAGTCGATGTTACTTTCAGAATAGTTATATAGTCACACTCAGTCTCGAAAATATATACGTACATTGACAAGAATTAATTTGATTAAATTCGTTTTCTATAAAAGTTAAAACACGGATCATCATCTGATTAGCCTTTTCAGATGACAACCCAAGGCAACATAGTTGGGGTCGGCTTCCAGTCTAACCGGATGCAGCTGAATACCAGTATTTTACATGGAGGGACTGCCTATCTGACCTCCACAACGCTGTAATACGAAACCCCTTGGTAAGACTGGTTGTCAGACTTTCGGGCTTCTGACGACCCGTAACGACTGTAAAATATCCACAAATGTCAGCGGGACCAATGGCTTAACGTGCTTTCCGAGGGACAGAGGGGTCTTGGTATGTAAAGATGGTCACCCATCCACGGACCAACCGCGGCAAGCGTAGCTTAACCTGATCGATAGACCCGTGCGGCTGTTATTACTTAGCCACAAGCCCCTCTCAAGTTAAAACACGAATAAATTAATAATAGGTATAATGGGTACCTATTTATTTCAGATTTTCATTAATCACAACACAACACACACACACGTCATGTATGTAACATTTTAATTGATTTCAATACTCAAATCTTTATTGCATTTTGTATGAGTTTATTTGACGGGCGGCGAGCTGCCCATTGCTCGCCGCCCGCAAGCCTGCCAGCTAGCCTACGGTGGCCAGGAGTCGGCTGCTGACTCCCGACGTCCAGGGCTTCTCCTGCGGCGACTAGGGGCTTGAAGGCGCAGAGATTGCCTCTCCCTCACGCGCTCCGCCTCCTCCTTTGCGAGTACGTGGTACACCTTGGGTTGTCAGGTGACATTATGCTGAACTGAGGCCCTTTTGGTATTATAATCTTCGTTTTCTGTTTTTTTATAGTTTTAAGGTGCATTTTTTCTTTCTTTATTATTTATGTTTAGACTTTCTAAATATTGAAGATAATTAATTGAATTCTTGTTGATCTTATGAGGCTGGCTGTACTAATTACATTTTTTTCTCTTTGCTGTAAAAACGTAAGAACCGTCTAAACTAAACTGATCAAAAGTAAATAAAAACATTAACCGTAACGATTTTAACAAGTATTTCAAAGGAGAGAGATACGACGATTTTAACAAGTATTTCAGAGTTGTTTACGTCACGGAAAAATGAAAACCTCGTGAACATAATTTCCCCTAAATGAAAAATCTTAAAATTGTATTTCGATGTTATGGAAGGTTTCCAATCTTAAAATTGTATTT
Source organism: Apamea monoglypha (assembly GCA_911387795.2). Classification (NCBI taxonomy): domain Eukaryota; kingdom Metazoa; phylum Arthropoda; class Insecta; order Lepidoptera; family Noctuidae; genus Apamea; species Apamea monoglypha. The sequence goes on from OU426922.1 coordinate 3,522,987, forward strand.
CGATGTTATGGAAGGTTTCCTCATTATCTAAACGTAATAGATAATCACAATCTTTGCTATATCACTCTCTTTTTAGTTAGCTTAAACAAGATGAAATTGAATAGGTGCGTCAAATTAAAATATCTAATAACTGAACGTGTTATAAAGTAAATTTAGAGTTTAAAGAAAGGGATACACAACGTGCATGTAGGCGAGTGATATGGCAACGTCATTGCACGCCCTTTTTTCGTAGGAACGGTCAAAATTAGGTGAATACTGCTAGTTCAACGCGTTACCAACTTGTTTCATATTATGAACTCAGCGATGAATGGATTGCTTATCGGTCGTCGATTGATACTTTAATTTTCTTATAGTCTTATCTTATTAAATAAGTTTGAAAAAAAAATAGAACGACGATAATTCGTATCTATTTTAAGACAATGACTTAGTTTGCGCTATCTAAAACGATAATTACACGTTTTTTTTTTTCAAGAATTCAGATTTGGGAAATGAAAATTTATAGTGATTATGTAACAGTTACTAGATGCAACTCCTATTTCGAATTTCATCCTGTAGTTTTAAGTCCACTAGGGCAGTAGCAGGCTTAATTAAGTAAATTTTCTTTTATATGTACGTGTTTACACATAACATCGCGCCTGTATTCCCCGAAGGGTTAGGCAGAGGTTACCTATAGCACACCCAAATTTCCCCAGTTATGGTCAAGTCACATGTGTTTGGAAGCGAGCCTATCGCCAAACAATACTTTGCTCGACCCGGGAATCGAACCCAGAACCTTATGCTCAGCAGCAGCGTTTGCGACCACTAGACCATCGAGGCATTCAATTCTTTTCACAAGCTTTTATTTAACTTGCTCTGTTCGTATGTATGTTTGTAAGTTGTCCGTCTAAATTTTTCTCTTCTACAAGTATAAGACCATCTCAAAAACATAATTCTTCGTACGCCGTTCTATACTAATACAGATATTGCACCATCTTCCATCTGTTCCAAAAACATTGCAATGGCGGGGAATAGTCAAATTGTTTCTTTTTTCTCGGAGAGCCGTCTGCCATGCCTTAGTAGCAAACATTCAAAGATGCCTAGAGTATTCTTGTAGGCCGCTTGTTACACCGTAGTGTAACACTGTCTAATTTTCATTTTTTCTGCCTCTTTTAGAACTGCTTACATTGACTGATGCAATTAGGTGCATAAATGTTTAATTTCAGTATTACCAATACTGCTCACTTACGGTGCCTTTCATATACTTACTGCCAGCTGTTGATGATGAGGTAAAGTACAATTGTCGTAATTTTACACTTTAATAAATTACATTTCAAAACAACGTGTCATAATTAATTATCAATAACAACGGTCTATAAGCCAATATTATTCATTCAACTCATAGAGTTTTCTTTCTAAAACCCACCATAGGTACAGGAAAATAAATTAACCAGTGCGCAAACTGTAACCATATATTCAGCATATAATACAAGAAAAGTGCAAAAAAAGAATCTTCTGTTTCATAGAAAAGTGTAAGACTTTCCTATGAAACATCAGATTTTTTTATAAACCAACGAAAAATTTCTACACCTAAAATAATTATGCTGAATTCATAGTTGCAGTTTATTAACTGGTTATGTATTTTTTTTCCTGTATAATTAACGTATCAAACAATGAAAATATTTTAATAAACGTATTCGGGTAAAGGACATTTTGTTCTACATATAAATTGACTATTAATGTGCATATCGGTGTAAACGCAGCCACATCACTGCTAGCCCGATGCAAAGTTGTATTGTAAAGCCGAATGGAATTGTTGCGGGTTTGCGTACCATCTTTATACATATTTTCCAATTTTATCATTCTCACTTCTATCCAAGGGTTACTGAGGAATTCATTTTACTTTGGCATGGCTCGTGTTTAAGGAGAATAGCGAAAAATGGCCGCGATCTGGGAGTGTCTGGGAGTTAGTGGGAAAAATTGGATGAATTATATCCTCGTGGGTTTGAATTGTTCGTTTTGGGTTTCGTATGCCCATGTGACAAATTTTAGTTTTAGCGTGAAAACGTGACACACACACACACACAACCACACTCACATACACACACAAACACACCTACGTATGCACATTTTCACACGTACCCCTACACTCACCAGCAGACACCGTTTAGCTGTTTTTTTTCCCTGTTAATTTTAATTCTAGTTTTGCACCTCAACAGTCCCCTAATCTTTTGTTTTGTATAAGACAATCTAAAATTCAACTTATCATAACTTAAACTCATCTAGATTATTGAAATTATTCCTGTAATTAAAATAGATAATTATTTTATACCTTACTAGCTGCACCCCGCGGTTTCACCCGCATAAGTTTCGATCCCGTGAGAATATCAGGATAAAAGTATCCTATATGTTAATCCTGGTTATAAACCATCTGTGTGCCAAATTTCATTCAAATCTGTTCAGTAGTTTTTGCGTGAAAGAGTAACAAACATCCATCCATCCATACAAACTTTCACGTTTATAATATTATTATATATTATATTAATATTAATTAATTATTATAAAATATAAATTTAATATATATATATTAGTAGGATATATATAGTAAGTAGGAAGTAGGATTGAATATCAGCTATAATGATAACGAGAGGCTGATACCTATAATTTTATAACAAGATATTAAGTTAGCTTAGGTATTGGCTGCAACTCTTACATACAACTTTACTTACCTTAGGCCTTGTTTTTATTGTAAACCATATTTTTAACTTGAAGATGCAAATAAACTATTATTATTACTATACAAAAAAAAACCTTTTTTCTTTATAATATTAGTTTAGATAAAAACTACAGACTTATACAAATACAGCTTTGTTTAAAACCTTCTTTAGTCTCCAAATGGAAAGTTAATTAGGCATTAACTCGGTCGACAACAGTCTTCCAAAGATCCTGTTCAATTACACTGAACTAGCAGGATTGCGAAGCACGTTACTTAACTGAAAAAACTAGTTACAGCTTTTGTCCCAGAAGCGTTATTGAATCGAAACCCTTGTTAGTGAAGAGTAATGAGGCAGTTCTACTTTCGCACAGACGCCAGCAGGTCAAGCTACCCGAAACTGTCAAATTTTCCCAATCAACCTTGAATCTTAACGCTTTAGCGATAAAGTTGAAAATCTATTAAAGAAATTTGACAGATTGTAGTAGCTCGATGTGCTGGCGTCCGTACTTATTTGTCTAGATTTCTAGAAAGTAGAAAGTTAGGTGTGAGAACTTAGTGAAAATTGGCTTGAGGGTGAATCCTCCAACGTCGTCTATATCTTCAACTAGCTGTGCCCGCGACTTTGTTCACATAATGTGTCGCTTATAAGAAGCGGAGGTGAATCATCTCTCTCTGTTTTTTTTTTTTGCACGGAACTCTAATTCTTTTTCTAAAATAAAGCCTGACTCCTATAACATCAGCTATCTGCCAGTGAAAGTCGCGTCAAAATCGGTCCAGCCGTTGCGGAGATTAGCCGGAACAAACAAACAGGCATATACTAAAAAGCTATAATAAAGATATGTAATATAGATGAATAGTAGATATAAGTATTACTATAGCGGTATCTACAAGGCCACATGCGAAGAGGATGAGTGAACCTTACACCCTGTTCCTCATACCTCTAAAATTACCAATGCACCTTTCAATAAAGACGTTAGCAAAAATCCCAAACTATTTACCAACCGGATCCAAAATCAAAGAGATTTAAGATACTATAAAGAGACTCATCATCTACCTACCCTTTTCCCAACTATGTTGGGGGGGGGAGTATTTTATATTGAACGACTGCCTATCTAACCTCCACAACTCAGTTACTGGGTAATACTGACTGTCAGACTTTCGGGCTTCTGACGACCCGTAACGAACTGTTAAAGGTCCACAAATGAGAGCCGGGACCAACGGCTTAACGTGCTTTCCGAGACACGGAGGCTTGGTATGTAAAAATCGTCACCCATCCACGGACCAACCGCAGAAAGCGTAGCTTAACCTGATCGATCGACACGTGCGGCTGTTATTACTTAGCCGCAAGTCTTCTTATAGTCATCAAAACGAGTAACAAAAACAATAAACGGCTCCATACACTCCAAACAGCACAATGGCACCTATAACCCCATTATCATTTCATACACTACACCCAAAGGAAACGTCTTATACCGGAATTGACGTCCAGACACGTCGACCCGATCAATTTGTTAGGTATAACTTTGACCAAACTATCTCCCTCAGGTGTATTTTAACACTACATAGATAGGATAGAGTTTACGACAGGTATACCTCGTGGGGCACATTTTAATCTAAGTTAACAGAAATGTAAACAAATGTGTTTTGTGAAAATTGTTACGTAATCTCCCACTAAATGAGAATAGTTAGACATTCGTTCGTATTTCCAAGATTTCTACCACCATTAACAATTTAATTAAGAAATTCTTTTTTTGAAAGAAAAGTGTGGTTTTTCGTGAAATGAAAAGCATCTTGGAGACTTAAAAGTAGGACCTAATCATTTAATTGAAAATCCAAATATTTAATTTCACATAACATGGGCACTTATGAAACGTCAGAAGCTAGGTGCATGGTTCCAATTGGTCGTTTCCAATGGAGAAGAGCCGGCAAGAAACTCCACGGTTTCTCTTTTAAAAATAATTAAAGAATTGACTCGTAAATTGTAATCCGTCACTAAACCAGTTTATGGTGGTCGAGATAGCGTTCGTTTGTTTACATTTCTATGAAATTGAATTCAAATACGGTATACTCAGGTATACCTCGTTTATCGACCGTATGTACGAGGAGTAGTGTTTCAAAATTATTTAGGAAGCCGTTGGCGTGGCTATTACGATCTACACGGAGGACAGTGAACAAATACGAATATTCATTATCTTCAGATTTAGTGACAAACTCCTGGGCGAAAAACATAAAGATCGTAAAAAGACACATTATGAAACCTAGAGTCAACTGTTCTTTCCGTCACTGTAGCTAATCATTTGTCACCGGGTCATACCTTTACTGGTTACTGAGATATTGAAGGTCAAAGTTCTAACTTTTTTTAAACAATTTACAAAAAAAAGTTTCATATAACTTAACTTTCAATACCCCCACGTTCCCTAAGCACAACGTTTTTTGCGTGATACAGTAAACAGCGATTTTTCACACAAAAAATAAAAGTCGTATCCCAGCAATTATTTTTGTACAATGGTTACTATGTAGTTTGATGTACAGAATACGTAGATGACGGCTTTGTGATTGGTCTTTTTACACCCTATAGGTTTAACAGGCCTTAGACACATCCCGTGATCAGACTAAATTCCCCAATGTATCACCAAACTACCAAAAGAGTGTTTTGGGTCAGTGTCTATCACTGACCCAAAACACACCTTCTCCAATCAAATCAAAATATTTTATTTCACATAAACCTACATGGGCACTTATGAAACGTCAGATGCCAGGTTCACGGTTCCAATTGGTCGTTTCCTATGGAAAAGAGCCGGCAAGAAACTCCACAAACAACTACAGTCAAAAAACAGTAACAAACAACAACAACAGCAACAACAGTAACAGTTTCAAATTACAGTTAAACGTAGGAGAGTGCAGTGTAGGCCTGTCAACAAGTATTGTGTACTTAATAAAGTAGAAAATGGTCTACAAATCTATAGTCTACAAAGCCTACAACAATCCACCAGATCCAAATTTTCCACTGAAACTAACACAGAATGCAAATTCATTCAGCAGGTACTAGGTACTTCTCGTAAGTGAGTTATTAAACTAAGTCTGATATATACTAATGAAGTACAGTCGGGACGGTGACATTGTGCAAGTTCGACAGATGTCTTGGACGCTCGGTACAAGTTTGTACCTAGACTTAGCCTGCTAGTCCCTCTTAGACTACTTGTAGACTGGGAGCTGGGTTTGGAACTAGCTTATGTTTTTGCGTTTTAAGACTTCTTCTGACACATCTTTTATTTTCGACATTATGAGGTCTGAAAATTAATCCATAACGTTTGTTATCATCTAAATCAAAAACAAAAGTCATTTATTCAAACTAGGCTGAGAATCAGCACTTTTCGAACGTCAAAATGACATAAGACAGTCCCCCTTAAACGCCCATCCTTCACCATTTCCTAGTGCTCTAGCTGGGTGCTCTAGTGGCGCAACAAACTCCCCAGCAGCACAGCTGTCTGTTTAGTTAGAAAAACTTGAATAAAACTATATAACGGATGGCGGGAAGTTACGGATGTAATTCTTACGATTCGACTGCAGGATGGATGTGAAACTATCATCATCAGCCTAACAGCTGTATATAGCTTATGTTGTACAGCTTTAATCGAACCCATGTGCATAAGCCTCGACCGTCGGCTACTGTCATCCAGTTGCTACCCATTTGGTCACCGGTCCTGCGTCCTACCTTTCGTTTTGTTTCACTATCTTCACTCAAGAACATGTCAACGTCAATGATTCTACGATTAATACGGCCAGTATTTCAATGGGTGTGAAACTTATGAATTTATATTTTCAAACAGTGTTAGCTCCCGAGCTAACCCTCAAAACGCGAAAGTGCGACGGTCGCCGGCAGTTGTATTATGCACACGCCGAACCCCTCTCCAGCCTCCAGGGCTCCAGCGATAAACTGCTCGACACGTCCCCTTGTACAAGTTTCGATTGGATATTGGTTTTAGTTCAGAATATTATGTAGTAATGTTGGCAGTTCTGAAATTATGCCTGCCCAATAATTTTAGTCGAGATTAGTAGGAACATGTTTAGTTCGAAGGATGTTCTGTCTTGAGGGCTAGTTTGTGTGTCTGATAGTACTATTTAGAGAATGTTAGTTTTTTTTGCTGAATTCGGTATGCTCTGAAAAACAGTGTCTTAACGTTTTACGCTGATAGAGGCCCACGAAAGCGTGACGAAAATGTATGATTAATTCTTCGGGCTATGTTGGTTGCCTTATCTTTATATAATTATAACAAACTGTGAATTTAATGGGCTTCGCATTACTTACAATAACAGACGTTGGGCAAGATCTTCGTTTGAACTTTCACGGTAATAAATCACTATCTGTCTCCCTAAACATCATTTTATGCTCTTCGCACTTGTTTTATGATTATTATTGTAAATATATTCATATAGATAAGCATAATGTTTTATATACTTACCGTACGTAACGTTTTATGTAAATGGTATACACATACTTGTTGCAGCTTTGTCTCTCCTTTCTCCCTAAATCCATCCAAAGGTTGTCTTTACTAAATCTCTTTTAGTGATAAAACCGCCCATTGTAAAATATCTACATTTATATCTGTAATTTTTATGGTACATTTTTTTGTTTTATACACAGGGTTATTGGTAAAACACCAACAACCTCTTAAGAGGTAATTGAATTCATCATTATGAACAACTTTTACTATGGGATCAAACCAGAAATCGCGAAAAAAAAAACAGCTGTTCCCTACATTTTGACAAGTTTAGACGAACATAAATGTAGGGAACAGCTGTTTTTTTTTTTCGCGATTTCTGGTTTGGTCCCATAGTAAAAGTTGTTCATAATGATGAGTACAATGACCTCTTAAGAGGTTGTTGGTGTTTTACCAATAACCCTGTGTACTAGCCTACGCTGTCCCACTCCTGAACAAAGGCCTCCCCCCTCCACTTATTCCATATATCGCGAGGCCGCGCGTCAAACCCAAAACACAAACATACATAACTCTCACCTCAGTTCATCCCAATAGTTGTAGCGCAATTCATATTGATAGTCCCAATGTGACATAGCACTGTAAATATTAAGCTGCCTATAGTCCATCCAATATGCACGGCCGGGAAAAAGTGACAAGTTTCCAGTTGCTTCCACTACACAGAATTGGATGTAACGAGTAGCCATGGCTTCTGACAGGACACAACAGATTTTTGTCCGTATGTTTTTGTCGGAGTAAAGTCATATTTTTGTGACCCGGTTTTTACGAGATTTTTTTTTTTCTTTACGCAGGAAACTGTACTTGTTGTGAGGCATAGTTTTCGTTACGAATTGATGGAAAATTGCGTAAAAAAGAGCAATTTTACTTTCTGCGAATTATAGTATTGAAAACACAAACACAGATTTTTCCAATAGTAAACATAAATGATTAAATAAACCGAAATATAAAGGCATTTTCGAGGCCAACGATAATACCGTCGAAGTGGCCGCATTCTGGTCGAAGCCTTAAAACAGATACCTAGATGGAATCATTGATACGACGAAGAAGAAGAACAGGAAGGCATCGACAATGTGCGTTACAAAATGTTTAGCATACATCCGAATTCCTTTCCTTGACAACACACAAGAATTCACAAGACCCTCAATAAACTTTAGGATATACACGGCCAAAACTAACAAACGAGAGGTAACCACTCCACACACTGTTTTGTTTTAAACTTTTTCTTTTTCTGTGTAATGATATAACTCATGTTATTAACTTTACTGACTGTTATTTCTGACCTTTTCTATGGACTGTAGTAATTGTCTGAGAATAAACAAATTTTTATTATTTTTTTTTATTATTTATTATTTCGTTTATTTATTTACTTATCTTATTTTATTACATTTTTAAATATGTTTTTAAATATGAAAATCAGGTAAAAAAAAAAACATTGAAAAATATAAAAAAAATAGTGATCCGCCGATGTCGGGAGCAGGGTCCAAGCTACCGGTGGTTAGGGCTCCAGAGACAGGAGCCTCCTCACAATGCGAGCCGTATCGAGGAGTAATGGTCATCATGGAGGAAGAGCGAGTCTGAAATACAGATATTTTTTTATGTAGTTCAGACACAGATGCCTTCATATATCTGTTCAAATGTAACATAATTTTGTTCGATGTCAAATAAATTATTATTATTATAATGTATCCCCATCTTCATCCAGCATCCTGCATGTAGCCAGTCGAAAAAAACAGGCCATCCAATATTCCAAAAACAAAAATAAAAACCTTTCATCAAACCAACAAGTTCTGTAACATACTTCAATTCGAACCTTCAATTAAGGAACGCCAAAAAATTTTGACGGACATCCCTAGATAGACCGGCCTGTGAAAAATGTTTCATTTCGCCAAATTTTCTAGTGACACGCATGTACTCTTTGGCGTGACAAATTCAATCAACGCGGTGACAACACGTGTCGTATTTCGGGGACGTCCCTCGGGTGCCTGTTTCATTATACAACAATTTCATGCACACTGCGTGTAGATGAAATACGTTTTTAGAGTGAGCTTTTGTGCTGATGCAATTTTAGTAGTGTTTCTGTATTTACGAATATACAATACGATGGCTCGTGGCTAAGTAGTAATAACCGCACGGGTCTGGTTAAGCTACGCTTGCCGAGGTTGGTCCTTGGGTGGATGACTATCTTTAAAGACCCCTCCGTGCCTCGGAAAGCACGTTAAGCCTTTGTTCCCTTCTGTCATTCTTAGATCTGTGACAGTCGTTACAGGTTGTCAGAAGCCCGAAAGTCTGACTACCAGTTTTACCAAGGGGTATCATGTTACTCGGTAACTGGATTGTGGAGGTCAGATAGGTAGTAAAATACTAGTATTTAGCTGCATCCGGATAGACTGGAAGCTGACAAATGCTGGCAAATGATGACAATACGATGTAGGATAGTAAGGTAGGATTTACTCAAGATTACGCAGATGTGTAAAAGATCATCACATATAGTCACACAGATATTAGAATCACAAGCTTAAGTGAAATATTTTGGTATCCCGTCACTCTGAATCAAGAATTATTGAAATACATGATTAAATCACAAGCAATTTGTAAATGGATACTCGACAGGCATTTGTCGAGTGGTCTCTAGGAAAATAACGCTAGGCCATCATTCATTCATTCATTGTCCTCATTGGCAGCCTTGTTCCTCCCTTTTGCGCCATACTTCGCTGGTCTGTGCGAGTCTCATCCAAGTCTTCCCTGTGATCTTCTGCAGGTTGTCCACTCACCTGGCTATTGGTCTGCCAACACTCTTACACCAATACTTTATCGTCATTTATCTGGAATAGGTAGTAACGGAGTGCTTTTCATATTGATGTTTAAACAGACCGTTACGTGGCAACAGCTACATGGAAATGAAACGTATTTATGCGTTGGGAAACTCATGTAATATTCCCCGAAATATTCCAAAATATATTTTGGATTCCACGAATCTAAATATAACAGTGAACTGAATATTACGAACTATTATGTTGACTTCAGCTATGAGGTACATACCGGTACAAACAATAATACTGGGATTTATATAACATCGGGTATCTCTTCTCATAATTGTACACTAGTGACAATGTCTATATTCTGTACCATACATGGTCATACATATAGACCAGGTTAAGCTACGCTTGCCGCGGTTAGTCCGTGGATGGGTGACCATCTTTAGATATCAAAACCCCTCCGTGTCTCGGAAAGCACGTTGAGCAGTTGGTCCCGGCTGTCATACGTGAATCTTTGGCAGTCGTTACGGGTCGTCAGAAGCCCGAAAGTCTGACAACCTGTCTTACCAAGGGTATCGTATTATAACCCAGAAACTGGGTTGTAGAGGTCAGATAGGCAGGTAATTGTATTCAGGTGCATCCAGTTCGACTGGAAGCTTACCCCAACATAATTGGGAAAAAGCTAGGCAGATGATGACATGGTCATACGTACTCTGTCTAATACGATTACCGTAGTTTCAAAATCATTTAACAAAAAAAAAAACATTTTACCGCCTGCAGCCATTTTCAACATTCAAATTCCGAACCATAAGCACGAGCGCCAACTGTCGCCAACGATCATCAGAATTTATTTTTTAAAACGCGAAGACTTCTAAATCGCTGGCTGTTTACATGGACGATTAAAAAAAAGGTTATATCTGGAGGCTATCGACGACATCCGCCGCGGTGATTACGCGCGCGTAATGGCGATAAATAATTCTGCGGCACGTGACGCTCGCGTAATTGGGGACTATACTGCGTAATGTGCGCTTTTAATAGGTACTCTTAGTGGGAGTAGGCAGAATTAAAAGCGGTAGTAATGATCACCAACTGTGATATCTGTCACAGATTATTGTGAGAAATGAGGCTATACCCTGTCCATTAGGTAAACCGTTTTTTGACAGATGGAACTAGTGATTGCAGCAACACACAATACGTTGATTGATACACGTACGGTATCATTATGTCTGTAAGAAACCTTAAATAAGATAATTCAATAAGATAAGGCAGTTTATATAATTCATCACCTGCCTAGCCTTTTCCTAACTATGTTGGGGTCGGCTTCCAGTCTAACCGGATTCAGCTGATACCAGTATTTTAAATGGAGCGACTACCTATCTGACCTCCACAACCCAGTGAATGGGTAATACGATACCCCTTGGTAAGACTCGTTGTCAGACTTTCGGGCTTCTGAGTACCCGTAACGACTGTCAAAGATCAACGAATGACAGCCGGGACCAACGGCTTAACGTGCTTTCCGAGGCACGGAGGGGTCTCGGTGTGTAAAGATGGTCACCCATCCAAAGACCAACCGCGGCAAGCGTAGCTTAACCTGATCGATTGACATATGCGGCTGTTATTATTTAGCCACGGGCCCCTCTTATTAATAATTAGCAATCAGTTTATATAATTATTTATTTTATTACGCATTTTAAAGTTAACTTTTACGTAATCTGGAATATGTACGTTCTGAGGCAGCTGTCAAAAAGTCAAAAACAGTTAACCTAATGGACAGAGCATAAACACATACACAGCATTCACCGAAAGTCTTTGTCGTAATATAGATCTTGCATGTATCTAAATTATAATATGAAAGCACGGCTCTATTATTAAGTGTCATCATCATCGTCTTCATTTCAGTCGAAAGACGTCCATTGCTGGACATAGGCCTCCCTCAAGCACCTCCACTTCGACCGGTTCTGTGCTTCTCGGATCCAACGGGTTCCTGCAGCCTTCACAAGATCGTCAACCACCTTGTTGGGAGGCCTTCCAACGCTATGTCTTCCGGTACGCGGTTTGGTCAGTTGTTTTAGTTTTCCACTCTCTTTCTATTGCTTTTATTTATGTATTGGTATTCCGATACCACCTGATATACCTGATGTCTCGTTTATCTAGAGGTCACGCGGCTGGTGAGCGTAGGGTCTGGATTCTCGGTAGCAGCCCGGTGTCCGGATTTGTGGCAATAAGGTCGCCCCCAATTACTTATTTATTTGGAAGACTTACAGCTAAAAAAAATCAAACAAAAAAAAGGAAACAATAATCGACAGAAAGCCAATTACACGTCTTCGCGTTTAGAGGACATGAGACTTTATAGGATTAGAATTTCACACCTCTGCCTATACTTTTTCCTGAAATACAGGCGTCCTGCTGTCATCACAAATGAATGTGAAGTTTGTAAGACCCCATTCAAGTATGTTCCTATTGTTATTTCGATTGCATTTACACCTTTCTGAAGGATATTCTTATTTCGATCACTTGACAATGTATCGTATATAGTTTATAGTTTAAGGGCCAAATTTATTTAATAATAACTTACAATATCGGCCAATTACTTCGTTTTCACTTAGCGTTATTTTTGATCGCCACCTAAGGGTCGTACCGTATTGTTAAATAGCCTAAAACCTTCCTCAGGAATTGGGCTGTTAAATGCACAAATATTTTTTTTAAACCAACTGGTAGTTCCAGTGATTACCCCCTAAATACAAACAAAATAAAATTACCTCTTTATAATATTAGTATAGATTCATGCTGACAGCCCATGAAAGCAGTTTTGAAGTGTTGGTCGCATTCGATTTCATTGATGAAATTGGCTCCTATTAGTCTCTTTATGTGTAAAACGATACATACTTACCTAATCCCCATTTATACAATGCAAGTTCCTCACATGCGGCATACAAAAAATTAAAGCCATCATCGCATCGCATCGCATCATTGCATCGTCTAAACAGTGTTTAGGCAATGCAAGTCATTTGTGGCTTTAATTATTTTTTGTATGCCATTGTGTAACTTTTATTGTTCCTTCATAATGCCACAGGGAATCAAATCGCATCGTGTAAATCAGGCTTGAGGCTGTGCCCGTAATTATTATCATCTGCGACAGGCGTTTTGCGTGGATGTGACGCATATTTTCCCGCAAGTTGTTATTTTTTGTGTTTGTGTTCTTTCTCTGCAGGGTGCTGCAAATAACCGTATTTTCTTTATTTCTTTTCTTTTTTTATCTGTCTAGCCTTTTCTCAACTATATTGGGGTCGACTTCCAGTTCAACCGGTTGCAACTTAAAATAAACATTTTACATGGAGCGACTGCCTATCTGAGCTCCACAACCCAGTTACTGGGTAACACGGTACCCCTCGGTAAGACTGGTTGACAGACTTTTTGGCCTTCTGACTACACTTAACGACTGCCAAAGATCTACGAATGACAGCCGCGACCAACAGCTTAACGTGTTTTCTGAGGCATGGAGGGGTCTATATTATGCAATGGATGGTCGTACCATCCACGACCCGATCGCAGCACGCGTAGCCTTCAATCGACACGTGCGACAATTATCATTTAGCCACGAGCCCCACTGAAATATGTGGGCAATATTATATTCCCCCACATATTACAGTGCAGGGGCACAGGCCAAGTCGGCAGTATCTCTAATATAACAACACTGAGGCGAACTTACAGCAAAGTTTTAATTAATTTATGCATTTAGTTCGTGTGTGCTAATATTCCACTGTGACACCATTTTGTGGTGTTTATTGGGCCATATTTATGGCAATGTAATGCCCGTGATACACGTGGCAAGCTACTCAAGCCAGGATAGTCAACTTGTGTTATTAAGCTAGCAAACTAGTACACTAGCTTTGTGTAGCTTCATTTCTAGGCTAGTAAGATAGTGGCTTAAGCTAGGATAGTTCAATAGGATAATTAAAAAAAATAACCATTAAATAAACTAAAAATTGATCATAAAACATATTTTGCAAAAATTTAACCATTAGTTACTATTTTTAACAATTGGTTGAGGATAACTACGGATCAAAAAACCGGCCCTAAGTATACATGTGCACGACTCCCGGCCACCGTAGGCGCGGGCTTGCGGGCGGCGAGCAATGGGCAGCTCGCCGCCCGGCAAGGACCAGGCCCGAGTCGCCGGCGCATTGTGTTCCACGCGCGCCTCAAAGAGATGTCAGCACGAAGTGACGGGGTCCGCTAGGGCCAATGCCTGCCAGGGCCGCGGGTTATTCGAAAGAGATACCGTGGTCCCTGGCATAGGCAACTGAAGGAACACGGGTGGGTTTTAGTCAGTAAAAATCTGACACGCCCTCCTACTCCGCCCAGAGCGGGAGAAGTCATATGATGATTTCCCATCAAGAAAAAAAAAAAAAGTATACATGTGCAAACTTACTCCCACTACACTAAGACCTGGCCAAGTTACGTACTACTGTATCCTAGCTTTAAAAAACTAGCCTCGTGTGTCTCGGGCATTAGTTGTCCGTGTGTGTATTGAATTATTGTTTCAAAATAGTTATAATTAGAGATGAGCTGTGGGTTTTGAAATATTAATGTTAACGGATGTTTGGGGCTATTGGCGTATTTGGTAAAATATGCCTAGACAGTTGGGAAAACATTTGTTATGTAGCTGAACATTGCAATCATCAATTTCTGATCAATCAGCCTATAGAAAGAAAGAAAATACGTTTATTTGCGATAAACATGACGCAAAAATGAACATAGAAACAAAAAAAACAATAAGAAAAGGTTCAACATGCGTCACATCCACGCAAAACGGCCGTCGCTCAGCATTATGCTGCGATTATGCAAGACAGAGCCCCAGCGCTGGTTTTCAGCGACAGCCGGCACCGACGTAATGACGTCGTACGGTCCAGCAAACAATTATTCATCAACAAGTATTAAAACAATTATTTTGATAGATAATAACTTCACTATGGTGTCATTGGGCGGTCGTTTTTCCACAATAGAAGTTTAGTAATAGAGAGCACATGAATACTGACAGTCGGGCTGGTCCACAAATTCAAGGTCGCTCAACGCGCTATGGAGCGAGCTATGGTCGGAGTTTCTTTGAAGTATAAAATCAGAAATTAAATTATCGGAATTTAAACGAATTATAAGAACCGGAGTTACCGATATAGCTTGCAAAGTCGTTTGATGGCCGGTGGAGCACACGATTCCCTGGAGTGGAGATCGCGAATCGGCAAGCGACGGTAAATTGACGTAGGGTGTCAATTTGCAAGTCCAGGGGGTCTATTACGAAGTGCAACGTGCGAATGATCGGATCGGACCGACACATGGCCGAACCGAATATTATTGAAAAATGCGAAAAAGGTTCGGACCGGCTCAGTTGGGTCGGGACCATAGTCAATATTCGAAAGAGTGTAGGAGTATAGGATCGGGACCGACCGAACCAAATAGTAACTTCGTAGCAGGAAACGGCCGAACATTCTGTACCACTGCGGAGTAGACCCCCAGCTACTTTTCTAAGTCGACTTATTTATAAGAAC
Organism: Apamea monoglypha; assembly: GCA_911387795.2. Classification (NCBI taxonomy): domain Eukaryota; kingdom Metazoa; phylum Arthropoda; class Insecta; order Lepidoptera; family Noctuidae; genus Apamea; species Apamea monoglypha. The sequence goes on from OU426922.1 coordinate 3,538,480, forward strand.
ATATTTTCTGGTTTCTCTTAAGAGTCCACTCAGTATCTTAAAGAAACAACACTTCTAAGCTATCATAACCAGTCGATACACAACTTATTCTCACAACAAAAATGATTGATGTAACTTAGAAGACAGAGGACAAACATCGAAGCACCATGAGCGAGTTAAGTTCAATCGTTAGCACAACTTAGCACAACTTAGCGCAACTTAGCGCAACTTAAAGAAAAGGATGCGCAAACTTGAGTAGTTAAAAGTTCTTTTTTTTACGCAAGGAAACGGATAGTTCGGAGTTAGCAGTACTCTGTGTTAGGTTGTAGTTGTTGTGTTCGATATTTATCGGATTGAAAGGTATTATTTCTTAAGGTAATAAATATATAAAGGTAAATAGTTCTTTCCTAGTGTCTCGTTGGTCTAGTGGTTGCAACTGCAACTGCACGGGGTCCTGGGTTCGATCCCCAGTTTGGGGTTTCTCGGAAACTGCGGAGTAATTGCGTAACACACAATCACTTTGACAGTTCAAAAATATTCATTGCGTTATTTGCGTTATTTGCGTTGTTGAGCAAACAATTTTTTTTAACATAAAGCAATGTACGGACGCCAGCACATCAAGTTACTACAATCTGTCAAATTTCTTTAATAGATTTTCAACTTTATCGCTAATTCATTAAGGTTCAAGGTTGATTGGGAAAAGTTGACAGTTTCGGGTAGCTTGACCTGCTGGCGTCTGTACGTTAGCAATATGCTATAAAATGATATAGATTGTGATAAATACATTACACACACACATAAATAATACATTACACACGTTCATTTTATACATTTAACTTGGTGCCAACATAAACTCATTAGAGTATTACCGTGCACCAAAATCATCGACTACATAATTTAGAGAATTATAACCACAAAGTAGGTACTTAGTTAAAAAGTAACAACTTCAATTGAAAGTGTGGTACGCAGTAAGGCGTATTATTATTATACTCTTTGTGCTGGATTATTGCCCGTGTAGCGGTATCTACAACGCCACATGCGAACAACGCGTCATACTGACGTCACGCAAATCCTGCATCTCGCAAGCAGAATTTACCGCGCAATTAGCATAGATACAATTTCCCAACGCCAATCGTTGGGCAGTTGCCTACCAGACACAACACCCGTCTAGTCGGAGGTTCCTCCCTTTTCTATAGGGTATGAGTGGACTTTACACCCTGTTCCTCATGCCTCTATACTTGTAACCCCGACTATGAACGTCAGCGCAGCCTTCGTACAAATACTTCAGCGTGACGTCATCATCATCACTCCCGCAAGCTTTAGCGGCGAGTCACCTAGCCAGCCAGCATCCCCGGCTTCAACGGGTATCCTGACCACCAGCATGCAGCGTCCGCGCATACCTGGTCATCACCCTCAGCCTCATCAGCAACCTCGGCACAGCACACTGTACTTTCGGCCGGTCAACAAGCAGAGCACCCTCTCCTGGTCGACGCAGCTTCCAGCCTCAACCCGGCGCTGTACGACATCTGACGCACTGGAGTATAACGTAGCGCCACCCCGACTCACTGGGGACAACTCCGCAGTTGAGAACATCGTACATTCTACACCCACATTTCGCCAGTTATGTTTAAGTCCATTGCCACTAACCGGGCACACATCCAGACTTAGGGCTGCTTCTATGAAAATCCTAATTATTATTAAACATTGACCGACATGGGACTCGAAAGAAAATCCCAGCAGTCAAAAACAAAGCATTTATTTCAATTAAATTAATCCAGTTACAGGCACTTTTGAACCGTCGAGGAATCGATCAGTCAGTATTATGAAGTAAGGGCTGATTTTTTAATCATCTGATAACTTTATTCGAGGAATAATTTTGAGATTTTGACAATTATTTCATTGAGAAACTGTCAAACGTCAATTTTATTCCACGAATAAAAGTTATCTGGCGATGGAAAAATCAGTCCTTAATCAACTAACTCCATTATTATAGGAACATTCCTATGGAAAAGAATGTGCAAGAAACTTCATAGGCACTCTTTTAAGGCATTGACTGCCACCGCGGTCACCGGTGACAGCCAACAATAGATTTACTATTGTGTCTGTTGTCTGACAGTCAACGTGTTAAAACATATTTCGGACACAGTCGCATTTCAGACCAGTAGTCAAGCGAGGCAGGAAACAGTATAATTATTTACATTAAGGAGGAAGCGCCAGTGTAGCCCGCGAAATTTAACTTCTCTTACGTTTTTTGCAATTTGCAAGTCAGTGTCAGATTGTATGTCGAACAAAATATGATTCGCGACCGCAACAAGTATGTATTTACAGAATTATAATCATTAAAATCCTCTATATTCATATAACCTTATTGATTGATATTTTCAACTGTTTTTATTGTATTTACTGCAACACCTTTTATTCAATAAAGTTTTATTATTATAATTTCGTTTATTTATTTACTTATATTTTTAATTTATTTTATTACATTTTTAAATATAAAAATTAGGCAAAAATTAAAACATTTAATAATATAAAAATAATAGTGATCCACCGATGTCGGGAGCAGGGTCCAAGCTACCGGTGGTTAAGGCTCCAGAGACAGGAACCTCCTCACAATGCGAGCCGTATCGAGGAGTACTGCCTTTTGAATAAGGCCCTTGATCCAACCGCCTAACGACAGCCTCGATAGATGTTGATCGAGGCTTTCGGCCATCAAGCATTTCTTTCGCCATAATTATTATTATTATTTCATGAATGTCATAGGGTTATGTGAACTAAGAGGGTTGTATTGATGATTTTAATCATTATAATCCTGTAAATACATACCTGTTCCTAGCGCTTCCTCCTTAACTTGAAACTTCAGGGGTTTACATGCCAATGCATTTTATTCAAACGATATCAACAGTGCATATCCCCCGTCGTGTCACAAGATAGGGTGAATGCCCCAACAGCTAGCGACCGAGCGCCCGTGCGCCTGCTTGTCGCTCACCGTGACGTATTCGCGTTCTTTCTAAGCGATTGCTCTCACTTCACGCGCGACTTACGCACGATCAATTTATTTTCAATTTTTTCACGTACATTGTAAAAGAATAGCAGTAATGCAAGACAATTTAAAAGTGTTTAGGATTTTCAGAATGCCATTTGGTTTAGTATGTATTTATATTTTACAGAATGTATTCTGTAAAATATATGTAATTTGAAAAAAGTTTCATTAATTATTTCTAACTGAAAAAACATATTGTGTACTATATTTAATTAAGTACTTATACAAAACAAGAAAGAGTAGTGTCAAGTAAAGTACAGGAGTAAAGCTTATTTCTAAAGAAACCTTTTATAAATTTATATGCAAATAATTTTTAAGACACACCTACAGCACAAAATCCATCAATATTGTCACACTGAACTATGTATAACACTGTGTCATCCATCTAACGACACCGCACTATCACAAAACATTTCTCAAACATTTTATACGAAAATTGTCTCAGACAATACTACTGCATTCCAGCTGCGCTGTGTTCACACAACGTAACGGCTCCAAATTGGATGTCTGGCCGATTTACGCGTGACATGGGATTGAGATTGCCAACTTTTAATTCGAAGGGTTTTCGAGACGAACCACTGAGAAGTTTTGTAGTAAGTTAACTTGTATCTGTCTTTGGATGTGGTAGTAGATTCGAGATATTAACATATTTTTAGGTCTGCAAAAATAATGTTATTATCATTCTTCTGTTTCAACTTCTTGTTTTTTCTAATAAATATGAACTTAGGACATGTTACGTCTTAATCTATGTAGATTAAGACGTAACATGTCCTAAGTTAGTTAGTTGTGATTTTTATTATGTAATAAAAATCTTGAATTAATTCTTTGACCACCACCTAAACCGCTGAATTAAGGCTGTATACTGCACAAAGTTCTACCTATATATGTATTATGTTACCTGCACAATCATGGATTTAAAATTTTTGGGATGTTATTAAAAAAAATAATTGCTGTTCCAATATTGACCGCGTAGGCGAACTTTTCAATCTTTTTTAAGATAACCAATGTAAAATTTCTACGGATTTCTAGAATTCTAGGAGTTCTAGAATCATATGCTGAATTCATAGTTACAGTCTGCCCGTCCCTGCCATCCTGTATAGCGAGAGTACTACGAGGGGAATTAGGGGATTAAAGTTTGTAAGGAAGGTAAGACCTATAGTGGTATGAGGAACAGGGTGTAAAGTTCACTCATCCTCCATAGAAAAGGAAGGATCCTCCGACCAGACGTTGTGTCTGGCGGGCAATTGCCCAACGATTGATGTTGAGAAATTGTATCTATGCTAATTGCGCGGTAAACTCTGCTTGCGAGATGCAGGATTTGCGTGACGTCAGTATGACGCGTTGTTAGCATGTGACGTTGTAGATACCGCTACAGACCCATTGGACATACGGCTTGTAACAAAATAAAACTGTTTATTTAAGATAAGTGTTAAATTCTCTTCTACAACAGCTGAAATCACTGCAGGATAACAGTTTATCTCAACTTCAAGTCAGCAAAGTTGAATCCTGTTTAAAATGAGCAAATACTGTCGGATTTAAGGAGCGCCCTCGCGTTCTGTAAGACCAGATTAGATTGCCCCGCGGCTGATTTCAAATTAGAACGCGCGTCAAACGCGTGATCGAAATCGAATGTTTTTACCAAATCTGGACGCACCCTTTTTTAATTTCAATGAAACCTGAAACTAATTAGTATTTAAAAACGAATCTGAATGCCAATTCTCGTAATTTAAAACGTTCAAAATCTAGTCGCTGTGTCATTTCAGCGACAAACAAATGTCAAAAACTTGTCAAAATCTAGGGAAATTTGAAGTATTTTGGACAGATTGAGACTGAGAACGTTCTTAAAATTACGAAAATTGCCCCTCTGATCTCAGTCTCAATATGTTAAAAATACCTCAAATTTCCCTACATTTTGACAAGTATTCGCCGAGATGAGACTGCGACTAGATTTTGAACGTTTTAAATTACGAGAATTGCCCCTCTGAGCTTCGTTTGTTTTTCGTTTATTCCCAGAAAAACAAATCGAGAACGTTAAAAGCCATCACTTTGTATATTTCTCTCTTTCCCCTCAAATTAATTAAGTAAAAAAAGAAAAAACAATTAGACATTATACCTTTTTACTCAACTTCCTGTTAGCATCACAAAAAGAAAATAAGACAAAGGAAAATAAATTAAATTGTAATTTGAACGTTTCGGGAAAAATAAAATTGTTTCCAACAAACGCCTAACGAGTTTATTCAATAAAAAATAGCCGTCTATCACACCGAAGCGTAATCTTACATTTTTATTTCGTGCCAGATTCCGTTTTAGACAAACCATTTAACGTTAGTCGATTACCTTCTGTTGTATAATCTGCCTAGCCTTTTCTCAACTATGTTGGGGTCGGCTTCCAGTCTAACCGGATGCAGCTGAACACCAGTATTTTACATGGAGCGACTGCCTATTTGACCTTCACAACCCAGTTACTGGGTCATACGATACCCCTTGGTTAGACTGGTCGTCAGACTTTCGGGCTTCTGACTACCCGTAACGACTGTCAAAGATCCACAAAAAAACAGCCAACACAGACCAACGGCTTAACGTGCTTTCCGAGGCTCGGAGGGGTCTTGGTATGTAAAGATGGTCACCCACTCACGGACCAACCACGGCAAGCGTAGCTTAACCTGATCGATCGACCCGTGCGGCTGTTATTGCTAAGCCACGAGCTGTTATTACTAACCCACCAACTCTTGTAAGTATGTATAAATATGTAAAGTGGTTTTCTAGAATAGTCATCATAGTTAATCGATGACTGACCAATTCACATATTGACAGCATTAGGTAATCTTGTATCTTCTCTAGTAGTTGAAAATAGTTTTCATGGTTTAGCAGAGGATTTATTTATAGTTTTAGTAGACCCAGTGCAGGCAAAGCTTGACTTTAAAAAAATAAAACTTAAGCTAACCAGATGCTACGGTAACTTTATATCACAAACTAACTGCGCCCCGCGGTTTCACCCGCATAAGTTTCGATCCCGTGAGAATATCGGGATAAAAAGTATCCATATGTTAATCCTGGTTATAAACTATCTGTGTGCCAAACTACATTCAAATCCGTTTAGCAGTTTTGGCGTGAAAGAGTAACAAACATCCATCCAACCATCCATCCATCCATACAAACTTTCGCGTTTATACTCGTAATATTAGTAGGATTTAACCGTTTTCCAAAATCTTGAAGAACTTTTTGGGAAACGAACTTCAACGTTAAAGCGAGTTGCAAAAATTCGCCCGCGTTAAAAACGGTGTGATAGTCAGATCCAAAACCTGATTAAATAAAATTATTTATACAAGAAATAATACATAGAGGCATTTCTTTTATAATAATATTGTCTGTGAGTGACACCGTTTTTACCCCAGAGAGAAAAGTTTATTTAATCAACTTCAATTTGTATTACAATACTTTATTTTTCAGTCTAGATTTAGTCCTGGTTTATTGCTCGACATTTATTATTCTGGTCTTGTGACTAAGAATTGGTTCCATGTCTGCATAGCCAAGAATTAGCCTTATTAAGCCTACCCCTCGACTGCTGACCGGCGGGGTAACTTCGTAACACACTAACAGCTCTGCATTAGCAACTCTTTTTCTCCACAATGTTGTCTGCACACAAACTTCATTTATTGCTTTTATCGGAACACTATTACTTATATTCGGTAGTCTTTAATGGCAAAGATCTAAAATAAATGCTGTGAAATAACCTTATTTGTGTTAATGTTTACTTTGACACTTAGATATCCATTTACTAATTTTTAATGCAAATACCTGCGAATGAGACTGAATATTAAGTAAATGAATGAACAGTGCCATATTGTGCGAGAGGGACACACTACCATTTGATGTTGTTCCTTTCAAGACCGTTATTTTCATACGTCTATTGGTAATGCAAATGAAACTTCATGTCTGACGCATAAAGTTTATTCCTATTTACAATTAGACACACATTCAATTAAAAGGTGTGACGTGTCGCGCTCTGATCCACTTGGTTTTATTTTTACGAGATTACTTCTTAAAAATAATAATTAAATATCATTTACAAAATTAAACTGAGTTTTGATATTTTGGTGGCTGAAGAACATTATCAAAAAAAAAAGTCTTATTTATATTTTTCTTACTGTCACCTAGCCTACTGACATTAGATCAAAGTCTAGATTTATTTGAAATAGGCACTTGAAAGGCACTTTTAAACGTCAAAAATGACATTAAAATAGAATTGATTCTAATCGCCTCTTCCAAAAGCTTTCGTATGGAGAAGAATGAGCAATAAACTCCACCGAGTAACGGTGGAGTTTTTTAAAATGTTTACATGTGACAAAAACATACCTCCCTAGCGAAATGTGATAGACACCTCGGCCTTACGTCTTCAGGAATACAGCCATGATATTCACATAAAGTAAACAAAACACTCAAAATCGTTCCGTCATTCGTCATGCACCTCCAATTGCCAGCGACATCTCTTTGAGGGCGCACGTCGGAAAACAACGCGGCACGTAGTCATGATTTCCTTTTTTCTCTGTTACCCACAAAATTTGCTTGCGAACACGCCACGAGCCGTTTGTCTTACTCCGAGGAACCGTAAATCCGTGACTGAAATAACTTCGCGACAGTTTTCTTGGGGAAAATACCTTATTGAGTTCCGAAATGCCGTGGAGAATATGAACTGTCATACACAGTGGATTCTACCAACTGTTCCAGTGTTCCAGGGATTTCGCCTTAGTTTATCATTATTGGGGGATTTGAGATATTAAATTATTCAAATTATTAACGGCTTTGCTTCGTGTTGAGCGCGAGAGATTAATATTTCAAAGATATATATATAAGAGGATAATGTACTTCCGTTTAAAATTTTCCCATAGAGAAAGGAGAGAGGGATGGATACACTAATCTTTCTCTTTTATTACACTAGAGGAAAGATTAGTGTACCAAGTCCAAACTCAATCGCTTCTCCTATAAGCGCGATATTCCGCGGTTGCTTTTATGATGTGGAAAACCACTAAAAAGGGATTTCCCTTAAACCCGCGAGAACATAAAAGGGCTGTTATTCAACTGTAGGGAACAAAATCATGTGACGTGATCTTCTTCTAGTGTAGTCATAAGTAAAATTGTTTTTATTTCTCTTTTTATTTGGAGTTTTATGAATTATTTTGAAATAACGATAACTGCTACTCCTTCGTTCGTCATGGATTCGAACCTAAGCAAGCACTTTACTTTGTGTAAATTATTTCATCACTCCTGCTCTCAAAACGGTGAAGGAAAACATCGTGAGGAAACCGGCATGTCCTAATACCAAAAATTTTAAGACATGTGACATTTACCAACCCGCAGTGGGACCGCGTGGTAGATTATGGCCCACTCCTTTACACAGAGAGGAGGCCTGTGTCTTAGCAGTGGGAACATTATAGGCTATATTTGCATTATGAATGATAACTGCTGCTCCTTCACTGTTTTTCACTAAACGAGCATTTTCTATAAACGCAGTTTATTACCTACCTATTTTAACAAAGCTTTAAAAAAACATCTTTTCACATTTTTCAACTAAAACGTAATAACTTACACTCCACAGAACAGTAAGGGCAATGGATCTGCGTCCACAATTCTAAAATTTAAAAAATAACTCAAAAAAGAATTCAATTGTGATTCCCGACATGCGAGGCTGGGGCGCGAGGATGTTTCTTTGCACGTCGTAAAAATGTCCCTCCCCACCCCTCCTTTACCCTCTGGACACAGAATAGATACGCACAGAAGGGCAGCCCATACAATGAGCGAACATTTACGCACACAGACACGCTTCATGTTCAGCGAGTTCGGGCGCACTCGCGACTGGCATTTGGCACCTGTCAACACACGCAATTAACGAGAAGCGAGTAGAGCTAGGAATTAAACCGAGTAGAGAGAACGATAACTCGCTGGTGCATTGAAAGAAAAAAAGAAAGAAAAGAAAGAAAAATGCGTTTATTGGCATTACACAAAATGAATACACCTTAAAACTATAAAAACAGAAAACAAAGATTATAATGCCATTTCTTAGGTACCTTTAGCGTGAGTCTCTCAGCGAGTGTTCTACCCGCCAAGCGAGGAACGCTGAGCAAGTACGTACTGTGAAGCTTACGAGCTTCAGGGTACCGGGAGGAATCAATTAAACCACGGTTTATCACGTATCTTCAATAATTATTCCAATAAATCATTCTACTTATATTACATATTTTTCATTCGGCTTATCAGCCAAATCTGACTTCTAATCTCTTCTAATCTTAAACTAACCTCATGTTTGTCTTGTATTTCATGCCAATAACTTTTAACTGACTGGCGGAGGTTGTATGTACCTAAGCACCAAATAGGCCATAGTCTCTACAGTACTCTCTTTAATAGCACTTGTCGCTGCTATACACTCGCCGGTGGTATGATCAGCGATCAACTATTTCTTTTACTTACACGGGACCTACAATCTTTGTACGTTTCTTGAACGAGGAAATCGTCGATCGTTGGTTGTTGCTTCCTCGTCGGAGTGGTGCGCGGCGGAGGGACAGATGCCCCAGATCGTCGTACGCAGGCGTCTCTGTTTGCGTGCGTTTTCGCTCGTTGTATGAAGACAGCCTTCTGTACCTATCTATTCTGTGCTCAGGGTACCACCGTCCTCCCCCTTTTGAGAGGAGACAAAAGAAATAGCGCGTGACGTGAATGGGCCCCGACACGGATTGATGTCCACGGTCTAAGCAGGTTTATAATAAAAAAAATTCGCGCGAAACGATAAATGACGTTCTTAGATTTTATGAAGGCTTTGTTAATAGGGTATACCACGTAGAGTAGTAGTACTTTTTTAGAACAGTCGGGTATAACCGTATTTTATGAAAAAGTGTTTTTATGCCGCAAAGTTATGTTTATTTAGAATCCTATAAAATTTTATGGGCATACGAAAATAAAGTAGTTTTCACATTGTTTTACAGCTCATTTATTTATACCCTAAGGTGCTTTATAATCCTTAAAACGTATTCTGTAACGAATTTATTTATGTTTTCCATAAAAGACAAAGTGTGGACAACCTTCTTATTAGAGTTGCAATAAAGACCAACTTTCTGTCAATTTTCCCAACATATTCGGAAAATTTAAGAAAAGGCCACAAAATTAATTATTTTCACTATAAGGCAGATAGGCTCAAATTAAATTAGCTGAGGAAACTTCACCGAAGTCATGTGTATCGATATCCAATACTCATAATTTCAAGTTACTATACTACCAGCGGCCATTGACCTCGTACTCAGCTGTAGTTACTTGAAATAAAGAATTTAGAAAATCTTAAATTTTTATTTTTATCGTCATTAGGTACGGTCATACGCTTGCCGCGGTTGGTCTGTGGATGGGCTTTACATGCCGAGACCCCTCCGTGCCTCGGAAAGCACGTTAAACCGTTGGTCCCGGCTGTTTTTCGTGGATCTTTGACAGTCGTTACGGGTAGTCTGAAGCCCGAAAGTCTGACAACCAGTCTTACCAAGGGGTTATCGTATTAGCCAGTAGCTGGGTTGTGGAGGTCAGATAGGCAGTCGCTCCATGTAAAATACTGGTATTCAGCTGCATCTGGTTAGACTAGAAGCCGACCCCAACATAGTTGGGAAAAGGCTACGCAGATGATGATGATGACCCTTCAGTCTGTGAAGTTTCGCCAGCTAATTTAAATTGACCCTGTATATTTTCCCGCGAAAATCAAATACGAAAACGGTCACTATTATCCCAAATAATAATAATGGTGCTGTTAGCTAGGTACCAGATTATTCGGCATCCACCGTCCGTTCCAGCCTAATTATTAACGTTGCATACGACAAGGATAAACAATATGTTCCGAGCGATACATAACGTACCCACCACTTTATATACTTGCCGCAGACTATTAATTCAATTAAGACCCCGAGGCCATTGGGATGCTGCATCGCAAAATTTATCTTTTTTCCACCACATATTGGTTAAATGGATACTTGGAGGCGTTATTTATAGTGAAATCATTAATTATTATATTGGAAAATGGAGGTTTAATGTTGCTTTATTTATTTATCATTTACAGTTTTGTAAAATTGTGTATTTGGTGGCAAACAAACAGGTGAATCACCTGCCATAGATAAAGGTTCCGCTCCACAACAGCCCAAGCTAAGCACGTGTACTTTGCATCGTTTTAGATACAGGGAGGCAGGAACGTCGGCGAGCCATGAATTTAGCACGTGTTTTTAGACCCCTAGCACAGAAAATTTTTGTCGGACATAAAAAAAACACTGCTGTTTTATAGAAAAGTGATACGCGGTCAAGATGTATGGAATAGAATAGAATAGAATACTCTTTATTGAACATCATACAAATTATAGAACATAAATATATAAAATTACCGTCCTATATAAGAAATGTACACTCTTACAATGCATTCAAAACTCAACTTAGCCAGCACATAATTGCGGATCGATCACTTCTGCAGAAACGAATGCATTGGATGGGTAACTATTAAATTGTAATACTGATGACGAACATATTGTAATCTATATTTTTAGTACTGTTCTCAAGTAAGTGACTTATGTCTTTATTGGGAATAAAGTTTCTTTAAACCGAAACCGAAATTTTACAAAGGGTGACACAATGGGCGGTCTTATCGCTAAGAGCGATCTTTTAAAGACAACCTTAGGATGGATTAAAATTAAATAGAGACAAATATAGTTTTTTTTTAAACGTTGCCCCACCCTAGGAATTTCTCCTGTATCGTGGGTGCGTTTACAAACATTTAAACTCACATACACAAACAGCCAGACCCGGAACAACTACTTGTAGCTCATACAAATATTTGTTCCGTGCGGGAATCGAACCCGCGACACACAGCGCAACAGTCAATCGCTTAACCACTGCGCCAACCGTGCCATCAAGTCATAGTAGGTAGTCTGTGGTGTACCATTTACATTATACAATTAATATATACATAAAGTATATTTTACTCGTCTAAATAAATATATACATACAATAATAAACATGAAACAAGAGCAAAGAAAAAAAACAATAAAAAATAAAGTGCTTTTTTATCACATTTTGTAAGTGCTTTTTTATGGAACAGCATTTTTTTTTTTTAATAACCGACTAAAGTTTTTAACCATGGATTCAGTACATTTACTGAATCCGTGGTCTTGTCCCAGAAGAGTTCCTATACAAAGAAAACTAGTACTACCAAATTGAAAGATTGCTGCATTAACTATCACGCACATACATAATTATCATTGATTCCGTAACTCAAAAGGAAAAACCGGAACACTTATAGGATCACTTCGTTGTCCATCCATCCGTCCATCCGTCTGTCAGTCAGTCAAGACCCTTTTTCACAGGAACGCGTGGGAGTTTCAAGTTGAAATTAATATCAAATATGTAGGTCTACGGTCCCTTGGAGCTCTAGAAAAACACGGTCATTTAAACGCGACATATTTTGATACCCTATATTTTTTTCCCTCTCACAGAGAGGAGGCCTGTGTCCCAGCAGTGGGAACATTATAGGCTGATTATGATATATTTTGATACTCATAAATAAATAAAAAACTTATGATAATTCCCGTTGACATATAATCATGAACTTTGACAAGAAGCAAATTCTCACAACACAAAATAAAGATGAAGGGGGTGAGGGGGGGTGAGGGGGGTGGAGGTTTTTGTTTTGTCAAACTTTTTTTTTCTTTTTCTTGCGATAACAAACTTACATTTGCAGTTGGAAAATTAACTGTGCCCATATCGATGTATGGAAAAACATGTTTTAAACTACAAAGTTAAGTTTGTTCTTGGTATAAATTCATCCCAACTACGAACCCTTCATGGTGCGTGGTCCAACACGCAATTGGCTGTTTTGTTTTCGCGTTAATCCCATGAGAAGAAAATGTTACAGGTGTCCTCAATCATTCTTGCATCAATAATGCATGACTACCCATCCATCATCCACTGTGGGCCCACCTTGTGTATTACGGCCCACTCCCTCTCCCAGAGAGGAGGCCTGAGTATTGAGAACATTACTACCTTCAGCCCGCGATTTCGTCCGCGTGAAATCTCTTGTTCCCCCGACCCACCTCTTCTCATTGCATCTCCCGTCCGCACTATTACTTCGTTTACGCTTAGCATTCTTTCTGCCTCTTCCCCTTTACTTGACTCCTAAGGTCTCTAGTGTGATGTTAAATAGTATATAGGCTTCCTGAAGAAGTGGGCTATCAAATACAAAAATAATCTTTCAAATCCAACTGGTTGTTCCAGAGATTAACGCGTTCAAACAAAAAAGCAACCTCTTCAGCAATATTATTAGTATATAGATATATATGTATGTAGATATTACTACCGTAAAATCTATTCAATAATACACACCACAATGTATACTCCTGGATCGTAATTGTAGCGTGTAGTTATTAGCACACTCATTTATAGAAGGCAATGCACCTAACACTACAATACCACGAATTAATACTTAAATCCAATTTCTGAAGTGTACACGTGTAGCTACAGCATCAATGTTTAATGTACCTTATGTCACTGGAAAATAACAATAAAGATACCTACAACATTAATAAGATACAAGAGTAAAGATTTATACAGTTACTTATAACTATGATTAAATAATACTTTCTCGTAACGGTGAAGGAAAACATCGCGAGGAAACCGGCATGTCCTAGAACCAAAAATTCGACGACATGTGACATCCACCAACCCGCACTGGGCCAACGTGGTGGATCACGGTCCTCTCTCTCTCACAGAGAGGAGACCTGTGTCCCAGCAGTGGGAACATTATAGACTGATTATGCTCATGCTTCTTGTATCTCCATGCAGCGTGTATCAAACAGGTCTGATCTTTACGAGTGTGGTACAGACTAATTTGTATTTATTTTATATATTATATTGATTATTTTTTCGCAATTACGTTGTTGGTCCCAACGAGAAAGCTGTTCAGTTTGATAGTGGTGGTGTTTGGTGGTTTGGTGGTGTTTGGTGGTTTGTGGTGTGTTTGATGGTGGTGTTTTGTGGTGGCTGTGATGTGGTGGTTACATGATGTGTTTTTATATTACCTATCAGTCATTAAGAGTACTGTTTGTATTGTTTATAAATTGCATAAAATATTACCTAAATATTAACACTGTAGTGCAATTAACACGAACATATAATTCAATCGTATCGATAGAGTAGATCAACTAATTATTTCGTGTTTGTCAACTAATAATTAAGTAGTGCTACATTGTCATCGATAGATTTTAATTAATCGTCATTCAAATAATTATATTTACCTACATTTTGCATGATTATATAATTATATTCTATCGAATTAGTGCGGTAATGTGTCATCGATAAATCTGTTAATTAGAAAAAGAGAAAGAAAAGCATTCTGCAAAAATAAAACGCACATTTCAAATAAAAAAAAAGACATAACATACAAATACAACGTAGTGAAAAGCCTCGTATTCAAGCATACAAAAATTTACAGGCAATAATTATTCTACGGGGCGGGAAATTCCACATAGGTGTATATAGAAAGAATAAGCATTGAGTACTGCAGTCGTTCAGAGTGGTAGCCGATCCCAAAATAGTTCTGGAAAGGCTAGACAGATCGATTACCGCGAGTTCCCGCTACGTGTTCTATTCCAGACCATAGGTTCAGACAGGCAACAGATGACAATCCATCAATCTGACAGTTTTGTCGTGAAGAAGTTACAATTATGTCCATTTTGAGAAATATGTTTCACTATCAGGTAAATTGAAAAAAAAATATTCAGAAACTCCTCCTGTTTTTGAAGTCGGTTAAAAAGGGCCAAGGTTTCCTGATAATATTTGTTTTTTCTTTATTCTTTAAGCAATAATTAATTTTGTATTCTATGCAGCCACAGTTAGTACTTGAGAAACTCAACACCCTAGCCATCACTCGCTGCCAATATCTATCTGTCGACGGCTGTGAGGTCTGCGCAGCTCGCATCATCAGTTTGGTCTTGAGGCAGAGATTCCATGGCGTAGGTCTCGAGTAACACAGTAACAATATCAAATACTTGCACAAAGGTTTATTTGAATAATAGCACAGCACAGTTTTAAATAATAACGGTTATAATAGTTATGAGACAATACTAATAAGGTACCTGTGAACCAACGATCTTGATTGGAGGTCCGATCTGAAGTATCGTTCTGAGTCGTTCTCTTGCGACTCGCGCTTTTATAACTTTAAAATCGACACCCCTCCAACCGATTCCGTTGACGTGACATGTGATGTCACTGCGTTCACCGGTATTACAAAAATCAATTGAGCGTCTAAACCAATAAATAGTCAAAGATGCGACATATCTATTAAAATGTCTCTTCAAGTTTCCCAGCACCTTAAAACCGATAACCAGTTCTAAAAGGCTAATAAGTCGCTTGAAAGGTTACCAAACTAAAACTTTCGATAATCCTGACGTCAATTCCCCGCTACACCAAACTGATCAGTGATCCCGGCAGCCTTATTAAAAGTTAATCAAAATTTCTAATTCCGACCGCTCAGCTCTAAATTTGGCTGGTTATAACCGGTGAGAGCCTCTATGTGTGGGTGTATTGGTATTGTTGCCATGTTTGCTGTACACACATACACACAGTGTGTATTTACACCCTAGTGATTGAATTGTGGCTGGACAAGGTGGCTGTGCGCAGCCTGGGAGAGGCCTACGTCCAGCAGTGGTAATAGGCTGAGTTGATTGATTGAATTGTGAATCCTTATTTAAAATATTGAAAGGAAGTTACAGACCGAGCTCTGAAGGGCAATTCTCGTAATTTAACGGGAACATTCACAGTCTGATCTCAGTCTCAATCTGTCAAAAATACCCCTAATTTCCCTACATTTTTGACAAGTTTTTGACATTGCTTGTCGCTGAGATGAGATTGCGACTAGATTTTGAACGTTTTTAATTACGAGAATTGGCCTTCAGTTCTAAACTTGGCTGGTTATAACCGGTGCCAACCGGATTCATCGATGTCTGTGTGTGTTGTTCCCATGTTTGTTGTACACACAAACACACACACTGTGTATTTACTCCCTAGTTATTGAATTGTGAATCCTTTTTAAAGTATTGGAATGAAATTAAAATCATGCAAAAGAAAATTCAAATATTCTTTAATATGACGACCTAGCTCAGCTCTAAACTTGGCTGGTTATAACCGGTGCAAACCGGATTCATCGATGCGTATGTGTATTGTTGCCAGGTTTGTTGGACATACAAACACACACACTGTGTGCATTTACACCATAGTGATTGAATTGTGAATCCTTGTGAAATATTAGAATGAAATTAAAATCATACAAAATATTTGAAACTTTTATTGAAACGGGCAGATAGTAATTGAATGTCTGTTTGATTGTTAGATTTTTCAATAGACTCCAGTGCTCGTTCTATTGGAAAATATAGACGGTAAGTATCATTTTGTTTTTGATTTTACTCAACCATATGAAATTTGAGAAAAGAAACAACATATTGGGCTCTGTGAAAAATTTAATACTATATTTTAAAATGCCATAAAAAGAGTCTGCCCACTCACAATTTTACTTTCAGGATTTTATTTTCATTTCATATTGTTTTTATACATCTCTCTATACTAATAATAAAGCTGAAGAGTTTGTTTGTTTGAACGCGCTAATCTAGAAAGAAAGAAATAAAAATATTTTATTCTGCACAAACAAAACGCACAATTACAAGTAATAAAAAAAAAATAATAAAATAAAATAAAAAAACGAAAAAAGACATAAGATACACATAGTCAAAAGACTCGTACTCATGCATAAAAATGTTGACACTCTTGTCTATTGCTCGCTGTGTCGGCCATGGACCAATGACAACTCACATTAATTGACATTGACAGTACACAAAACTATAACAATCAATCTCTGAAACGACCAGTCAGATTTAACTTATGTTTGCATTTCATAGCCCAATTCTTGGGGAAGGCTATAGAGTATTTAAAATTACGCTATGACGCTTAGGAGAGTCCTAGAGTGATGCATAGGAGCAGAGCAAAAAGAAAAAAAGTCAGAAATAACGCTAAGCGAAAAATAAGTAATAGCCTAGCCTTTTCCTAACTATGTTGGGGTTGACTTCCAGTCCAACCGGATGCAGCTGAATATCAGTATTTTACATGGAGCGACTGTCTATCTGATCACAACCCAGTTACTGGGCAATACGATACCCTTTGGATTACCAAGGGATATCGTAATACCCAGACTAGTTATCAGATTTTCGGGCTTCTGACGACCCGTAACGACTGTCAAAAATCCATGAATGACAGCCGGGACCAATAGCTTAACGTGCTTTCCGAGGCACGGAGGGGTATATAAAAATGGTCACCCATCCACGGAACAACCGCGGCAAACATAGCTTAACCTGATCGATCGACCCGTGCGGCTGTTATTAGTCAAGCTAGTTATAACTGTAAAATTAAAATTCAATTCAATTCGGTTCGATGCGAGCGTAACGTGTAGTAGGAGTAGTTTATTTGTACTTAGTCATAAGGAAATGTAAAAACACTATTTGGTCAATAAACGATTTATTATTATTTCGCTTATTTATTTACTTATTTTATTACATTTTTAAATATTTTTCTAAATATAAAAATTAGGTAAAAAAATAAATAAAAAAAAAACATTTAAAAATATAAAAAATAGTGATCCACCGATGTCAGGAGAAGGGCCCAAGCTACCGGTGGTTAGGGCTCCAGAGACAAGAACCTCCTCACAATGCGAGCCGTCAGTAATGATAGACCGATCCCAGTACAATGTGACATGGTCATTTTCAAGAACTGGGTCGGGCACATACTTGTAATACGATACCTCTGAATCGACAAGTTTATATTTCAAAAAAAGTTGCTGGTGAATAATCCGGGCTACTTGGTTATGCCTGTACAATTACTCACCGTTAGCCAGACGAGAACAACCAGAGATAATATGTCTGATGGACTCACCCGGACGGTGGCATGCCCGACACACGTCAACCGTCCCGTCCTTCATAATATGTCTCCGGTAGTTATTCGTCAAGACTACAACGTTATTATTATTATTATTTCTTTTTGTCTTTGACATATCTCGGGACCCTGTGGTCCCGGAACATTGAAAGGCGTGTACCAGGGGCCGAAGCCAACTCGCAGAGGCCCTTTAGACAATTTTAAATGATGGGGAGGCACCAACCGACGATTATCCCTGTATGCACCGTGCAAGTGCACCCAAGGACAACCCCAGGTTGGTGTAGGACTATTGCAGAACATGGAAACAAAATGTACTGGGCTATGGGTGTGGGTGGCTATAATAGATCGGTTACCTTGAACTATGGAAGGTCTATGTCCCCTGCCTGACCAATGATAATATAATTCACAGATAAAATGGCAGGGGGTGACTTGCACACTCAATAATGGGCCCCCGAAAACTGCCGCTAGCACATAGTATCGTAGCGACAAGGGGGCAACATGTCCTGAGGTGCTTGTGGGGAGTGGAGAGGTATTCCGTCTAGCCGTCTATGAGGACAATCCCGGAAGTACGGTAAAAAACGTATTTTCTTTCATTCTTACGGTCAAGATCCCTACCAACATCTTACTGGAATACTTCCTTCCTTTGGTCTTGCGAAACTCCACTCAAGCCAGCCAATAAAGGCAAGAATGAGGTGGGAGCTCTGTTCCTAGTCAGTGTTCACTCCAGCCGGCCAATAAGGGTAAGCCAGAGGTGAGGAACAACAAGACTTTTCCCGGGAGATAGGGCCCGTGTATTATTACAGTTATAATCCAAAATATGTTATATTACATAAACCGACATGGGCACTTATGAAACATCAGAAGCCATCTATGGAGAAGAACCGGCAAGAAACTCCACTACGATGTATAACTATGTACTTTATCTCTAGACTAGCAGCGCCCCGCGGTTTGACCCGCATATGTTTCGATCCTTGGGAATATCGAGATAAAAAGTATCCTATGTGTTAATCTTGGTTATAAACGGTGCGCCAAATTTCATCCAAATCCGTTCAGCAGTTTTTACGTGAAAGAGTAACAAACATCCATCCATCCATCCTCACAAACTTTCGCGTTTATAATATTAGTAGGATCATGTCGCACTTGCTGGAGTGTCCTACGTGCCAGTTCATGTGCACCTCGGATGACCTAAAGAATACTACTGATGCCGCAATCAACGTGGTCACCTACTGGGCTAAAACTACATAAAACAACAAGGAAGAGTACCTACCATCGACACGACAAGAAGAAAAGAAGATGCAAGAGGAATAAAGCGAGGTTAAATTCCAGTTCATCCTAGTTTTCAGACTTAATGCTATATTAAACGAGATAGTAGCGATTCTAATACAGTTCCATCCTTTACTATCCCCGGCCAACGTTTTGGAATACGCCCAATAAAAATAAGGATTCCCAATAAAAATTCACTTAAACACAAAATTTAAAATTTTCACGTTACGATGTTGTTCGTCACTCTGCAAGAACGTTACATGTCCCAAAAACCCTATGTTTATTTTGAACTTTATTTTTTGTGTGTTAAAGTTGGTTTTAGTTTGTGTATGCCAAGGAATGTAGATCTAATAGTGTTGTGTTGTTAGAAATTGGAAGTCACTGTCGGCAAGTAATGGGCGATCGTGACGGGAATAGCATTTGAATTTCCCCGATAGATACACTTTATATACTGTAGTACGCAGAAAAATTTAACACGGTCCCCCCTTAATTTTCCTTTGTGGGAAAGAAAAACGTGATCGTAATACTTATAGTGTTTGCCTTAGGATTGGGATTCGCTATTTTTTTACTTTTTTATTTAATTCCGTAAGTTGATAACGCCTTTTTTGTTAGTTCTCTTTGGTTAAGCCTCTTGGGCTTGTGTGGAGTTCTTTTTCTGAATATTTGATTCGTTTTTTGTTTTTCACGGCTAATAAACAAAAGACGTATAGTTACATTCAAGACGTATTGAGGAGGATTCCACTGGGCAGCGGGATTGTCCGAAAGGGTTACCGCTGCCCCGGAACATAAAGGGCGAAGGAAGGAACATGGGTGGGTTTTAGTCAGTAAGAGTCTGACACTCCCTTCCGCTCCACCCAGAGCGGGAGGAGTCATTTGATGATTTCCCATCCCAAAAAAAAAAAAAAAAGGAGGTTTCCACTTAGAGCACTGATTTTAAAACAGCACTTGCCCGAACCGCACCTGAGCACTTCCACTAACCGCAATGAAACAAAATTTTGTAACGAGGGTTCGGTGGAACAGTTTATCATGAGTTTACTAAATAACAATTGAAAACTGTTAAAAAAAAAGAATGTGTCGAAATAATAAAAATGTAACCCTCTAAATATTTTTCATCCTCAAAATATTTACCTGTAAAACCCTAGCGTACTCCGACATAATTGGAAACGTCAATCAAAATAAAAGTCTTAAAATAAAAGTCTCAGTATAGTTTCGTATCGAAAAAAGCTGGGCCTGATTAAATCGAGTTACGCTACCGAACGAAACGTCAGAAAACCTTAAAATCCAATCAATATTCATCCTCGGAGAGTGCAATTTCAAAATTTCCCTCATCATGTCACGCAAATTGACAAAAATTAAATTAAAAAACTGTGTCTGTAATTCTGGATTAACAAAATAACAGAATAAGAAAATACTTTACCTTAAACATACATGTAGAGAGAATAAACAACATACGTACATACGTTTCTGATGCACTCTGACAGCGGCTGCGCATGTGCCGCTGCTGTTGGAGCATGTGCTGTTACAGGTATTTAATTTAATTTATTAGTTAAGTAATTTAATTTATTATTTAAGTAAGTCAATTTGAAAATGTGTTCAACAATACTCTATTACTAACTGTGGAGGCTTGTAAATAGCTTGTCGTCTATTACCTCACTACTACTTCTGTATTTGATAGCTGTAAGCCACCCAAAGACAATAAAATAAATAAATAAAAAAAATAAAAAAATAAAAACTACAGATATACCTGTAAATGTAGAAATTTTACATAGGGCATAATGGACGGTCTCATAGTTAAAAGCGACCTTTGGAAGGATTAAGGGCGAAGGTGGGACATTACTGCAGGTAGTCTGAGATGTACCTTGGCTTGTGACTAAGTTATAACAGCCGTACGGGTCGATTCATCAGGATGGGTTATTTTTACACACCAAGACCCGTCCGTACCTCTGAAAGCACGGTAAGCCATTGGTCCCGGCTGTCATTCGTCTGTCATTCTTTGGCAGTCGTTACGCGTCGTCAGAAGCCCGAAAGTCTGACTACCAGTCTTACCAAGGGGTATCGTATTACCCAGTTACTGGGTCGTGGAGGTCAGATAGGCAGCTGCTCCATGTAAAATACTGGTATTCAGCTGCATCCGGTTACACTGGAATCCGACCTCAACAGTTGGTTTTCCCAAACTGTTGGGGTCGGGTAGGCAGATGATGAGTCTGTGATGTACCATTTACAATACATACCTATACAATGTGGAGAGGACAATACGTCACTAAATAAAAACACTAATGCATAAGAGTATTTTGGAACTATCAAATAAATCTTAACATCGAAATAAAAAAGTTATTTTTCTAACAAACTAAATAGTAGGGATGGACCGACTGTGGGCTTTGCCAATCTTTAACTAGCTGTAGTAACTAAACTATTGGATATATTTTATTGCATTTTTCTAAGCAGACTGGGAACGTCATTAGATATACTAAGTTTAATTTATTGTTGTCTCCACCTTGTAATAAACAGCGATGGGTACTTTTTAATTTCCCCTACTGCCCACGAACAGCAAAAAGGTCCGCCATATTGAGGTTTTTGGAGGGAAAAAATCGAATAAAGGACAATAGGAAGGCCGGTCCATGTCATAATCATATTTTTCTCGCACAAAAGAGTTCTTACGTTAATGTGAACTGGTCATAAATGAAAGTCAGGACCATATAAAGCATGGTTTTTTATTTTCCCCTTCGTGTAACTAGGGCGAGATTTTTTGCGCGGCAATTTTCGTTGCTTGGCGGATTTTTGGACAGCGTGATAAAGGGAACAAATTACATGATAGATTATTCTGTTCGAGACGTGTTGACCCATAGAGTTTAATAGCGATGCTTTTTTTGTTTCCTCTTTGTTGATAGAGTTTTTGCACCTACCTATAGTTGCATTGGTAAAAATGTTACGTTGCTCGTCGCTGTTATGTTGTTGTTATGTGTTGTTAATGTTATATATAAATAATAAATAAATATTGTTTTGGATATTTTCACTTCGTTGTTACGAGTTTTGTTTTTGATCATAAATCTGCTGTTGCCAACGGATTCGCCTGCGTGATGTTCGGAAATGGTCCCACGGGAACCTACTACCGGGATAAAAAGTATCTTGTGTGTACAGTATTTGTCTCACCTTAATTTTAATCCATCCAAAGGTTGTCTTTAAACGATCGCTCTTAGCAATAAGACCGCCCATTGTGTCACCCTTTGTAAAATGTATATATGTACTTATGTTCTGTAATTTTTATGATGTACATAATAAAAAGTATTCAATTATATTCTATTATTTGTGCAAAATCTCATCCAAATCCGTATAGCCGTTTTAGCATGAGATTTTTACAGAATAGATCGGAAGGTGGCATGACAGGTAATTTTTACTAAATATGAATGATGCTAGGGATTGACACTTGACAGCTCACTTCACCTAACTATTCACGGTGTGTCACTTTTCATTTTTCCAGCATCATGCTATGAGAACACTGTAAGTTGATAAGTATGAAGGTAGGTAAGTAGCTAAAACGTTGTAAAAGTAAATCGAAAGAGTCGAGCTCCTTACCTCGTCATGATTTACGAGTATGACCTAATCTTTGTGACTGTACGAAGAGGTAAATGAACCAACTTGTGAAAAGTACACTAAAATTACGGCAGAAGATAATCTCTTGCAAAAAGTTGAGGAATTACATACAGAATGAGTTCAATTGCAAATGCTGTGGGATTATTATTGTATACCTAATGTTTATGACATTAGTATACTTACCTAGTAATATGAGTAAGTTCTTTTTAATATGTAATTCCTATTGCTATGCTGGTGAGAAATAATTTTTTTCCTTTTTTTTTTATTCTTACAAATGTTCGTTTTTTTTTTTTCCTTTACATAGTAGGTAACTTTAGACCTAACCGATCGTGATTTACGATTTGTAATCCTTATAAATATGTAATATAAATGAGAAAATTTGTATGTCTGGATGTTTGTTAGTCAATCACGCAAAAAACAGCTGACTAGATTTGGATGAAATTTGGCGCACAGATAGATCATGACCTGGGTAAGGACAGTGGCCATTTTGTATCCTGGATCGCAGACGAAGTCGCGAGCAATGGCTAGTAATATTATAAATGTGAAAGTTTGCATGTTTGGATGTTTGTTACTCAATCAAGCAAAAATGCTGAATGGATTGGTTTTGAATAAAATTTGGTACATGGGTAGACCATGACCTGGATTAGGACAGACGATACTTTTTATCCCGATATTCCCACGGGATTGAGATTTATGCACACTGCGGGGCGCAGATAGTCTTCCATAAAATATGTTTTTGTTTATCTGAATGTTTGGTGAACTGCAATGAACATAAGTAAGTAACTATTACTTTAGGAAGAATTTCTGTTTTTTTTTTTATTTTATAATTTTATTTTATAACACCGTAATTTCTTCGGACAAAACGAGGCGTAATCATACAAACAAAGTAATTCAATTAATCATCAATTTCCCCCGATCCCAGATTCAATCAATCCTGGAGTTTTACGATTTTTACACGGAACCCTAACAAATCTTTATTACTCCCATCTGATTTTACTTTCCAGTATTGATTGAATCCAATCACTGCGTATTAGAACAACGTAAAAACAGAAGGCCAACTCGCCAGAACGACCTGCGGGGTAAGTGCGTTACACACTAACAGTAGGAATGGTTTTAATTTTGACAGTTCAACAACATTCATTGCGTTACTTACGTTGTTGAGCAGACTCATTTTTCGAACATATGAAGCAATGTATTAGCACTACCCTTCAAAATGATCGAGTTTCTGAATGATAGTGTGTTACGCAATTACGGTGCGGGTTAAAGGTACCTACTACCTACCACACCATACTCGTAGGTAGTGGAGTCGAGTGTGGTGGATAATCAGGTAGGTAACTGCTTCTGAACACGTTGCTGTGATCTGGGGGTTTACTCTGAAGTGGTATCGGCCGAATGTTCAGCCGTTTCCTGCTACAAAGACCGAACTGACCGAACCAAATAGTAATTTGGTTCGGTCAGT
The DNA here is from genome assembly GCA_911387795.2 of Apamea monoglypha. NCBI lineage: Eukaryota > Metazoa > Arthropoda > Insecta > Lepidoptera > Noctuidae > Apamea > Apamea monoglypha. Next base: position 3,562,800 of record OU426922.1, read on the forward strand.
CCCGATCCTACACTCCTACACTCTTTCGAATATTGACTATGGTTCCGACCCAACTGAGCCGAACCGACCTTTTTTCGCATTTTTCAATAATATTCGGTTCGGTCATGTGTCGGTCCGATCCGATCATTCGGACTTTGCACTTCGTAGTAGACCCCCTGGTTCGTGCCGCCTTGCCGATGTTCTTACAGACACATGCCACATTTTAGCTCTGTCACTGGGTTGGCAGCGTAATGGCTCTGGTCTGTTAGGTTTCGATGGGCTTCTTAACTCTATTAAAAATTATGTACTAGATCAGATCTAGACCAGATTAGATCGATCGATCAGATCTAGATCTTGTGTGTGGTGTCATATGACATTGTTCCTTATGCTCCTACTTAAAGTAATCTGCACGAAGTAGATATGGAGCTGATCAAGTCTCATTGAGTTGGAAATGTAATGTCCGTGTAATGAACATCAGAGGCCTTGATAAAGTGACATTCTAACAGCGATAATAATGAAAAAAAAGTGAAAATTGTATTGGATTGACATAAGCTACCGAAAGCTTATGTCAATCCTGATGAAACATAGCGTAACATCACGCCGGTCATGGCCGAAAGATAAGCAGAAGTGTACCTATAGTACAATTACATTTCACCAGCCGGTCGATTCTGTAAAAATCTCACCGTGAAAAATCAAGTGAAGTGAGCTTTTTTTTAGCGGTAACCCTTTCGGACAATCCCGCTGCCCCGGCAGGCTTCGGCCCTGAGGGGCCCCTCGTTATGCTGACATCTCTTTGAGGCGCGCGTGGAACACTTACGCGCCGTCCGGCACGGGCCTGGTCCTGATCGGGCGGTGAGCTACCCATTGCTCTCCGCCCGCAGGCCCGCGCCTACGGTGGCCGGTAGTCGTCTCTCGACTCCCGACGCCCGGGGCGTCTCCCGCGGCGGCTGGGACGGGAGGCTCTCTCCCTCATCCGTCCCGCCACCTCCTTCGCTAGCATGACTGCTTCGCAGAAGGAGGCGACTGCCTCCCACTCCCTCTCGCTCCGGACCATGGCTTGCACCAGGTCCGGGCGCGAGAGGCCGCCGCCGCTGCCGATCGCCTCCACGAGGACACGGCGGTGCTCCGCCCAAGCGGGGCAGACCTCCACCGTGTGCTCCACCGTGTCCTCTGGGCGATCCTGGCAATGGTGACACCCGGGCGTTTCCTCCCGCCTGATCATGTGCAGGAACCTCCCGAAACTTCCGTGTCCGGTGAGGACCTGCGTCAGGCGGTAGGTGAGGGCGCCGTGGCGCCTCTCTAGCCACTCCTCAAAGAGGGGTCTTATCGCCGCTATCGCGGCGTGCCCTGCGCTGGGTTGCGACAGTCGCTCTTTCCATGTCGCCATGAGATCGAGCCGGAGGTCCGTCCGCTCCGCAGCAATTTGCCGCGGGAGCGGACTTTCCCCCCGGCGTAGTGCCTCCGCGCGCCACTCATACAGGCGCGCGAGGACTATCGCCTCCAGATCCCATGGCGGCAGTCCGGCAAGGAGGCTTGCCGCCTCGCGCGAGATCGTGCGGTAGCCCCGGACTAGCCTTACGGCTACCACCTTCTGGGGCGCGTTCAGGTAGTGGGCGGCTCGCCGCCGCAGTGAACGCGCCCACACCGGGGCCCCGTATATGGCCATGGACCGCACGACCCCCGCGTAAAGCCTCCGGCAGGAGGCGTTTGGCCCCCCCAGGTTAGGCAAGAGCCGCTTGAAGGCGGCCCCAGCCCGTTCCAGTTTGGGGGCCAAACGTCGGAAGTGCTCGACGAAGTTCCACCGGCTGTCGAGGACGAGACCCAGGTACTTCATCGTCGTCTCGATGCCGATGTGAACCCCTCCTGCCGTTAGTTGGGATCCCGGTGGTGGCGCGTTCCGGGGCCCATGAAACGTCATGGCCTCGGACTTGTGCAATGCCACCTCGAGACCCAACTGCCGGATCCTCTCCACGACTATCGCAACCCCGCGTGTCATCGCGTCGGCCGCCGCCTGATGCGACCTCACCTGCGCCAGGACCAGCGTGTCGTCAGCGTAGCAAACCACGCTGACGCCATCAGGGAGGTCGGCCCGCAGCACCCAGTCGTAGCCGATGTCCCACAGGAACGGCCCCACAACCGATCCCTGCGGGACACCGCACGACATCTCTCGCCGGTTCCACTCCCCATCGCGACCGGGGTAGCTGACGGCTCTGTCCGTCAGATACGCAGTGAAGTGAGCTTGATGTGAGCTGTCAGTAGTGTCAATCCCTAGCATTAGTTGGAATGACAGCTCACTCCACGCTCACTTCACCTAAGTTTTCACGGTGAGATGGTTACAGAATCGCACTGCTGTTACGTTTTAATCCCATGTAATAGGGGGCGCGCCAGCATAATCATGAAGAAAGTACTTGAAGAAATACGATAAACGCTTTTAAAACGATTGCCACTTGTCCGGACCCTCTGGTACTTCTTTAACTTCTTATTCTATCACATTAGATACTTACCTAGATGTAACATTTGTACCCTCGCACATTTTACCCCCCGGCGGCACTCGCAAAATTGGACCGACATCCGATCTAAATTTGAACAAAATTACTTTTATTTCATTTTTTCGTTTCGCCCGCGCCATGTGTGCGGCTGTGCGACTTTTGGCGAAATCTGGGAACCGGCGCCTAATGTCGTTTCAAGAGAATTATTTATGTCATATTTTTGGGTGTACTACATTTTGTTAAGCGCTTAGAGATGGTTAAATTTATATTCGCGCGTAGTGTCGTTTTGTAGGGTTTTCTTTGAGTAGGAGCTGTTTTGCTTCCGATGTTTTCTGTCGAGTGCTCGGATAAATAGTGATATTGAAATTTAGCCCATTTATTTGACAAAAAGCATTCATAGAAACGCTAATCCACGCAAGATAAACACACATACAATAAAATAGTAACGAAGTCAAAACTGTACATTGAATATTCTTTGGAGAAAGTAATTGCTACTCCCGCACCTCGTGTGTGGGAATGAGTCTGATGCCGAAAATATAGTTTGTAGTTGGACGGACAGCGGAGGCTTAGTAATAGGATCCCGTTGGCACTCTTCGGGTGCGGAACCCTAAATATGAAAAAGAAATGAGCTTTCATGATTGTCCAGATCAAAGTGATAAAATTCAGAAAAGTGAACAAATGATGGGATGCTTAACTCTAGAAGTCATACATTGTTCTGTTACCAATTAATATCCCAATTATTTTCGACTGTAATTTATTTTCATTAATATTTTTTTAGAGAAATCGTATTCCTTTGTTCGGATTGTTCTGTTCAATTAAGGAAAATTATCAAGAAATTGCGTTGCTACGTCTCAACTTCTGCCTAGCAACTATTGCTGATATTTCAAACTTGAGTAATAATGGAATTAATGACGAAATCGATCCCCACAGGTATAGACAGGTTCTGAGTCCAGAACCTGTCTATACCTGGGGTTATGTGGTATGCACACGACTTATGTAGGTAATACGGGCTGGTCTCCGCAACTCTACGTCAATGCGCGTATTTTGCGTACACAAGATGCACACGACTTAAATTGATGAATCGCTTTTCCAAGTTTTTTTTTTTACTGTACGAATACCAACAACGTATAAACCACAACCTAAATGCTGCAAAAGGGGCAATTCACAATTTTGCCGCTACTGGACACGGCCACCTTAGGTTGCACCATAACACCAGATTCTCCGCCTTCCGTATCAGTCTGTCCCAGCGTTATTATTTTTTAATCCGAAACATTAATTTACATACTGCTTCGTTGGTCTAGAGACCGCTACTGCTGAGCATGAGGGCCTGGATTAGATTTCCGGGTCGGGTAAAGTCTTTTTAGGTTTTCCATCTGAATTTTCTCAGTAGCATCCCAGAATCTTGATGTATGCGCGGTTGATGGCAATAGTTACTTGAGATTTAAATAATATATAACTGTGAACACTTCTGCCTTACCCTTCGGGGAAAATACCGTGATGTAATGTTATGTAATTCGTACACGTAGCAGCAAATATAAAACGAAATAACTCAACAACGCATTGAACCGATACAACAAACGTATATATTTTGTATCACCAATATACAGTTATCCATATTTTGCATTCAGATATACATAGATAGTATAGTATAGATATACATTTATACGTTACTAGCTTCTGCCCGCGACTTCGTCCGCGTGAAATTTCTTGTCCCGCGACCCACCCCGTCGCATCGCATCACCTTTTTTTTTTTTTTTTTTGTTTTTGAGGTGCAACCTTCAAAAAGCACCCGACCTCCGGGGAATGAGGTCGGGGAGTGTGGGATTTTTACCTCACTAAAACCACCCCGGTGATCACCATCCGCACATAGGGGTGTGGTCCCGAAGACCAATTCCGGAACCACCCCTGCGCAACGCCTGTAAGGCACATCCCTGGGGAGACTGTAAAGGGGCCTCGCGTCACCTGCCCGCGCTATGTCTTCGTTTTACGAAGACACGGGCGTTCTTTCCAACTTTGATCTTTTTTCTCGACTCCTACGGGCCATAGAGTGATATTAAATAGCCTAAATATAGCCTTCCTCAAGAATTCGACTATCAAATGCAAAAATAAAGTTTCAAATCCGACTGGTAGTTCCAGAGATTACCCCTTACATACATATACACAAACAAACAATTTTACCTCTTCAGAATATTAGTATAGATGTAGGAGATCGTGAGACTGCATCGTCTAAACCGATATACGGAAGGATATTACCAATACATTTGAATTCAGGATAACAGCACTTTAGCGATATTTATTGTTTACTGCAGTAAAACGAGTTCTGGGTCTACACTGTACTTCCTTGCTGGTTGACGGAAAGCGCGACTACTGTGTTTGAGGCTGGGGTTCGATTCGATCCCCAGCGAAATAATTGTAACACACTAACGGCCGAACACAATACCTACGAGTATTTTCAGTTAAAGACAGATCACTACTGATGGTAACCAGTATACTCATAACTGCCAGTATAATAACTACTAAATGCTCTTGTGATTTATGTAACTGTTTTGATGCACGACTCGACTGATTAATTTTTATTATAACCTTTTTAATTATTTTCTTTTTGTTTTTCTCTTGATTTGCAAATCGCTGTTAACGAACATAATCAACGCAAAGTAGATGATGGTAGATGTGGATGTGGAAGCTTGTAATTAGCAAATTTTCCTGCCTACGAGTGATTTTTTATTGTATTATTAGTCTGTAAGCTTTCCGTAAGTATAAAATAAATAAATAAATAATAATATAATCATACAGATCTCTACTGATACACATTATTGGAACGTTAAAAGCAGAGATACATAGGTATTTCTACCTACAGTGTGCCAAAACTGATGATAGATCATAGGTTCAGTGTTACAGTAGAAACGGCTTTCATTTTGACAATTCAATAACATTCATTGCGTATATGTTCGAAAACTGTCTGCTCAATAGAGCAGACAAAGTTTTCGAACATATGAAGCAATGGATTAGCAATATCCTTCAAAATGATTGAGATTTTGATTGATAGTGCGTTTTCCATCAGGATTTTCTATCATCTCTGACTACTCTTTCGGGCATCTAGCCGCAAGATGTTTGGGATGTTATGAAATTGAACTTTCGAGGTTATTTGCAGGTACGATTCCCTTTACGCACACTAATTAATATTATAAATTGGAAACACTGTCTGTATGTCACCTGTCATGCCTAAACCACTGAACGGATTTCAATAAAATTTCGCAAGGCGATAGAAGGTATACTGGGGAAGGACTTAGGCTACTTTTAGTCCCATTAGTACGTTCCCGTGGGATAATTTCCGATATTCACGCGGGCGAAGCTCCGGGCAGATAGATTATAGTATAGAGGCATTAGGAACAGGGCATAAAGTTCACTCATCCTCCATAGAAAAGGGAGGATGCTCCAACCAAACGGGTGCTGTGTCTGGTGGGCAACTGCCTGACGATTGACGTCGGGACGTTGTGTATATGCTAGTTGCGCGGTAAACTCTTCTTGCGCGATGCAGGATTTTGGGTGACGTCAGTATGATGCGTAGTTCGCATGTGGCGATGTAGTGGCCGCTACAATAGTACCTATATATATGTATATAAAGCTTAAAATCGACCAGTTATGCGAAACTAACTTATGTAACTAAGATATAAGTGTTAGTACAGAACTACCGACTAGTTCACATTAACTAAGTAGTTTCGTCTGGGTCCTAAACTCGAACGCGATGCAAAACATACCGAATTGCGATAGGAACACGGTTTTTGCTATTTTGTGTTACATGTAGCTTAGAATGTTTATGTAACATGTTAGTATATAAATATTATGATGTTCTCGACAGTCGTATACTTGTATAATTTCAACATGAATGATGCAACCAATATTTTGTAACAAAAACCGATTGTATATCACTTATATTTTATTTTCTTAGGTCCAAGAAAATACATAGAAACAAATTCCTAGAAAGGGATTATCTTTAGTAAAAAGCCAGATACAAGCTAAAAAAACAAAGTCCTCTCCGAAGTTTAAATTGTATTACCTACTATTTCTTGCGAAGTTTTCAAAGAAAAAACATAAAAATAATCCGTCCATTTCTTTCTGTAACTTGATTAAGAAACTAATCAGTCTATTTTTCTTTGATCCAAAGTTGTTCAAAATATTAATTTCAATCACTAGTTCAAACCATTATAACTGAAATAAGATAAACATGTTTCTCCTAATATTGAACTACGTAGGTAATTAATTGTTGATAAATAATTTTGTTTTGATCCTACGGTTCAGTTGCAAACATGACCTTTAATGTTGTAATATGTATGTCATTCTATTTAGATATCAATTTATAATAATGCTCTCAAAACTGTGAAGAAAGAAAACATCGAGAGGAAAACGGCATGTTCTAGAACCAAAAATTCGAAGACATGTGAAATCTACCAACCCGCACTGGGCCCGCGTGGTGCATTACGGCCCACTCCCTTTTACAGAGAGGAGGTCTGTGTCCCAGCAGTGGGAACATTATAGGCTGATTATGCTTTATTTTATTTTTTTCTCTTTATTTATTTTGGGGATTTTTATCTAAACAGATATGTCAATCCCATCGTGATGCTTTTTTTACTACTACTACTTTGCTTTTTAATTTTTTTTTTCGAATGGGAAATCATCAAATGGCCCCCTCCCAAGGGAGTGTCAGACTCTTACTGACTAAAACCCACCCATATAGGAACATCCACCAAGGAAGGATCCTTTGCCCTTTATGTTCCGGGGTAGCGGTAATCCTTTCGGACAATCCTGCTGAATGATTTACTTTGCTTTGCTTTGCTTTGTTTTGCTTTACTTTGCTTTGCTTTGCTTTGCTTTGCTTTATTCTTTATTTATAATGGTTAACTATTTCATCGGGCGTCAAATAAACCAAACTTCTACAAGATGTAACAAAATAAACAACCCCTGAAAGTAGTTCGTTCATAATTGACTACTGTGTCGATTTCAATAACTTTAACATAGGTTTTTTTATTATGTATTTTGACAGACCGTCTGTTGAGCCAAAGAAAATTAAATCTTATTTCAAGACTCAATTTTAAATGCATAAAATAATGCTAGGGTCAACACAATTGTCTTAATAATAATAATTAGCTTTAAATCATTTTAGTTTTGGTCATTGTATTATGCTTTCAACTCAATACTCTAATTGGGGTGTATAAGGCCTTTTTATTTATTTTTTCCCGGATGGGAAATCATCAAGTGACCCCTACCGCTCTGGGTGGAGCAGAAGGGAGTGTCAGACTCTTACTGACTAAAACCCACCCATGTTCCTTCCTTTGCCCTTTATGTTCCGGGGTAGCGGTAACCGTTTCGGACTATCTCGCTGTGTTACATAAATTGTACATTTTTAACTAGAAATAAATAGTCGAAATGTGTAGCTGGGCTTAGTTTGTGTTACTAGATTTTAAGAATACTTATCTAAAATCAATTTTCAAGGATGTGTGTCTAAATGTGCCGGATAATTACGTGTCACGGCGACGGAGACCGCGGTTAGTGGCGGTGCCTCGCGGCCGGACCAACCTGCTGGGTAAAGCACCCTTGACGCGCGCCTTGCATACACTCAACGAAATCGCGGGAAGGGTGGATTTATTTACCTGTTCTCTGAATGAGTTCACAAAAATTACTTTACATGTGATAGGACTAAACTAATATTTGTCATCTGTCCTTTTCTTAATGAAATAGAAAGAAAAAGATGCACTGAACTTAAATTTAGTTTAGTTTGTGAACAAGGGAATCGGCGCCAACGTGGAGATGTCAATACGACAATAAATGAAAACACTGGCAATGCATAAGAGTATTTAGGAACTAATAAATAAATCTAGACATTGATATTAAAGAAAGTGATTTTTTCTAACAAAGAAAATAGTAGTGATGGGTCGACTATGTGTTTTGCCAATCTTTGACTAGCTATGGTGACTAAACGGGTACGTATTGCAATATCTAAAATTAAAAGAACTAACGTAAAATAACCTACGTTCAAAATCCCTAAAATCTAAATACCTAATGTTTTTTTAAATACCTAAGCAACTAACACCTAGCTACGAATTACCTAAGTTTAAACTTCTGATTGCACTAAATATCTATCATTCAAAAATATGTTTCTGGCACTCGCTGTTGTGTGGTCACGTTTAAAAAAGATATATGCGTGTTACTCATGCGGGTACAGAAACATATAACGGTGAGGTAAACCAATTTAAGGAACTTTGTACATTGGAATTTCAAGTTTTAGCTCTAGGAACTTCAGTAACATATTCATTTGACATTTTTAGCGTTTGGTATTTTGAATATAACTGAAATAATCATTAGGTAGTAGGTTATTTTACGTTAGTTCTTTTAATTTTAGATATTTCAATACGTACCCGACTAAACTATTGGATATATTTGATTAAATTTTTGGATGCAGACTGGGAACGTCATTAGATATAATCAGTTATAGATATTGTTGTATTTTCGTCTTCACCTTGTATAGCTGTCGGTCAGCTGTAGGTTTCATCATTTAGGGACTTACTAGTTCAAAAATAAAACACAAAAGTTTCACTTAATACTTTAGTTCGATCATTTAGTTTTGCTAGCATCGTCCTTGAGCAGCTGGAAGACGTAGGAGAAATCTTTCTGGCCGTATCCTCGGGACTGCACGATGCGGTACAGCTGCGTCGCGACAGCGCCGAGAGGGATGGGCGAGCGGATGCCGAGCGCCATTGTACTGGCTAGCTCCAAGTCCTGGGGAAGAAAATATAGATTTTATCATATTGTTGTCGTAACAAACTAATATACAAAAGATCAAATCTTCTCTCTTGATATTTGTTTAGATAATAATGTTGATATAATTGTGACGTCAGAGATTCGTATTTACTCGTGAGCGATAGAAAAACAAGTTCTTATCTTATCAACTTGCGTAAAGGATTAGATTTCAGTTGTTATTCAATAACCATGTGTACTAGAACTAATGACACACATCATATTTTAGATTCGCCAATACTCTGTCGATACTGAAACGGTATTCTTAATATATTCATATTTTTAGTACGAAATGGACTTCCCAGTAAAAAATATGCCAACGTACGATTGTAATGATATTCCTAATTACTTTTCCTACAATGTAGGCACAAAAATCCTTTTTTATGTACATACTTACAGAAAAAAAAGATTAAAAAGAAAATATCAGCTCTAGTTTCACAAGAATATATAAGGTCTATCTATTCATACACGAAATATCTAAAGGGGTCATTGTACTCATCGTTATGAACAACGTTTACTATAGGACAAAACGTGAAATCGTAAAAAATGTCGGCTGTTCCATACATTTTGACGAGTTATGCGAATATAGTAGGGAAACGCTGTTTTTATTTTCGCGATTTCTGGTTTAGTCCCATAGTAAAAGTTGTTCGTAATAATGAATACAATGACCCCTTAAGAGATTTCGTGTATAATAGATACACCTTATACTATAGGTCAAGCAATGGCAAATAGATCACCAAAATTGATATCAGAACTGACTACCTAATGTGCCCTGGACTTATCTTTTGTGCGGACTATCCTAAGTCATCCTATGGAAGATAATATCTCCTTACCTTAACCATGAGTTCGTTCTTGAATCCACCGTCGTAATTCCTGCTGGAGGGTGCAGTTTCGACCAGGCCGGGGACTGGGCAGTACACCTCGGTGGACCACGAGCGAGCGGAGGAGTTGTTTAGCACATCCAGGAGCACTTTGGGATCAAGACCCATTCTGGAAAAGAAGATAGGTTGAAAATCAAAAAGATTGTACAATAGCTGACCCTGTGTAAAACATAGTAAAATCGTTGTAAATCGCGACTGTGGTCGAAAATGCTGGTAAGTGGTTACTGACAGCCTGAATGATCCCAACGCTGGACAAAAACCTTGCAAAAGCCTTAAAGCCCCCTTGACTATTATGTGGCCCAATATTTGTTTAATTTTTTCAGCTCGTCCAGCCATCTTCTACAAATTTTATCAATTCCCAATACCTTTTGGAACTGCCCGCATTCTAAGGATAATTAATCTAGTATCAGGATCATTTATATATGTAGTATTATTTACATATGTGGTATCAGGATCATTTATCTAGTATGAGAGACACAAGTAAGTACTTACTTAATACCCATATGCATGCACTCAGCGGTGGCCATGCCAGTGATGCCCATGAGCATGTTGTTGGTCAACTTGGCGACCTGGCCGGAGCCCACCTCGCCACAGTGGAACTGCTTGGCGCCCATAGCCTTGAGGAAGGGCAGGGACCGCTCAAAGTCCTCTTTGCGACCACCAGCCATGAAAGCTAGGGTTGCGTTTTGGGCACCCATTACACCTGAAAATGGGGGATAGAGTTTTGTAGAGTAATTGTAGGGTCATTTGATAGAAGTACCTACTTAAAGTTTTTACATACTAGGCATCAAGATTGTGTTATTTATTTTTTACTTCTAGAGTATTATTTCCTGATTAAAGTCGCTACCCAGAGTGAATAATTTCTTATTTCTGGTTCCGATCCTTAATAAGACCAGACTCCTTTTTACATGGGATCTTAACATAATTATGTAGCTGGCGAAATGGGACGGGAAAAACTAAATTTATGATATATTAAGAATAAATAAGTCTGATTACAACTGCTCCATTCTGTAAAATTGTCATCGTGAAAACTTAGGTGAAGTGAGTTGTCAACAGTGTCAATCCCTAGCAATGACAGCTCACTTCACCTACCTTTTCAGTGAGATTTTTACAGACCGTCAGTAGGTCAGGTCTAAAAAACATAGACATGTGACATCTACGCACTCCCTCTCGAAGAGAGGAGGCCTGTGTCCCAGCAGTGGGAACATTATAGGCTGATTATATGATGTTATGTAGGTCAGGTAAAATATTTTAAAATATTTCATAATCACTACGAAGTCTTATTAAAAAGGCATCACGTAACATTCCTTAGTAACAAAGAGATTACTACAGATATTTGCGACAGCGTGATAATTATGACATTGGTTTTAATTTCGTTATCTATGATAAGGTTAATTTGGTCACCTTTTGTGATATCCTTTCATGCCTGTAGGTGTTGCTTTGATAATAATTAACGTTACACCCATTAGTTGATACACGCTTATCTTGTTTTTTCCTGGTATAGCCACCGATAGCATACTCGACCTATAACATTCCCACTGCTGGGAGACAGGCCTCCTCTCTGTGCGAGAGAGTCTGTAATCCACCACGCGGGCCCAGTGCGGATTGGTAGATATCATGTCTTCAAATGTTTGGTTCCAAGACTTGCCTTTTCTTCACGATGTTTCCCTTCATCGTTTTTAGACCAGTGGTGATGATGGCCTGTCTGGGTTAAAACTTACGACCTTCAACTCGTAAATCGGGGCCTTTACCACTGGGTCACCACTGCTCCGCCTGCTAGTAACTGTGACCTTTTTTCTCCTGCACAATAACCCCGATTGTCCCCGGATTTGTGTCCGGTTAATACCACAAGGCTCGCCCCCTAACATAACTGGCGAAATATGTGTGTGCTGCACCTCTGCCTAACCATTTGGGAAATGCAGCGTGATGTTATGTTACTAACCCAATCATAATGGGTCCGAGTTAAGACTTCCTTTTTTTCCTTTTTAAATTAACTAACAGCTCAGATCGAAATTCAGTTTTAGACGTCAAAGTTTAAAAAGTTTATGAATGTTCTTAGCATTTATTATGAAAGTCAAGAGAAATCTAAGAACAGACTTAATTTTCCTAAAGCAATAAATCCAAATAATTTAACAAGCAAATAGTTGACTAGTACATTAAATACACATCACCAGTCAAGGTGAACTGCCCTGATAACCGTATCAGTACCACAAAAGTGATGCAACAAAAAGATTTGATAAACAAATCACGTTTGTGAATCTCGTCATTAAAGTTAATTTAATACTAATCGTAATGTAATGTAAAACGTTATCAAATTGACAATAAATGTGGTGTGTTCCACGTATATTCTTATCTTTATTTTTTAAAATCGCAGGTGGTAAACATGTAATTTAGTATAGATATCACTTAGAGGGGGATTTGAATATGATAAGAAGTTTAATGCTTGTAAATGGCCCACTCCTTCTCACAGAGTGGTGGCCTGTGTCCCATTTGTGGCAACATTGTGTGCTGTATATGCTCATGCTTGTAAATCCGTTATCTTGTCGCTGAGCTTCGTCATATTCCTGCCCTTGTCCCACGTTACTTGAAGTCACAACACATTTTCTTCTTCCATTCTCCACTGTCTACCATCACGCTATCATACACTCTCTTCTCTTTCATATCATTCCTCGCAGAGTCCATCTTTTCTTTGGCCTTCCTCTCCCTCTCCATCCATCAACATTTATATTCAACACTCTTCTATTCTATTCTATTCTTGTAATCACATGCGTTTCCTTACTCGAAAAGTGCAAATTCTCAGCATAATTTAAATAAATTACTTTTGATTTTGATTGTTGCTGAGTTTGCCTATATGTTCCCACTGCTGGGACACAAGCCTCCTCGTGGTGAGGGGAACTGGGCCGTAATCTACCACGGGCCCAGTGCGGGTTGGTAGATCTCATATGTCTTCGATTTTTTGGTTCGAGGATATGCCGGTTTCCTCACGATGTTTTCCTTCACCGTCTTCAATATAAGGATTTCAAAGCGAATATACAATTTTTTTTCGATTTATGCATAAAATTTAACAATGTATTTACGAAGAAACGTTGGAATTTGTTATATCTTACTTTCCATTTGACAGCTTTCAATTACTTTGAAGCGTGTGGGTGAGATAAAGGATTGATTATTCAATCCGTTTTTGTTCATCGATGCTATAGGATTGAAAGATATTATGTGTCCTTGCAATTTTTTCTAACAAATAAAACTGTTAACAGTAGTTTTTTTTTTCGATATATTAGACTTGTTCCTCTTGTTGCTGTGGTAATAGCTAGCTAGTGGCTTAGAGGGCTGGCCTGTTTCTTGGCCAAAGAATTAGCATCGCCATACAACGTGGCAATGCTGCCAGCCTTTTGGGCACTGTTCCTGTTGACAGCGAATTTTTTGATGCCCTATGATTCTTTTGCTTATTTTTTCACATTACATATTATTATTTTAAATTTTAGCTTATATAATGTAACATAATAAATGGAGTATCTTAATTTATAGCTTGGTTCCATGGAAAAAGTTGTACATATTCGTGTACAAATCACCCTTAAAATATTTAAAGCTATCAGAGGCCTTAACGTTCCCACTGCTAGTATACCGGTGGCTTCTCTGTGAGAAGTAGTAGGCCATAATCCACCGCGCGGGCGGGTTGGTCGTCTTCGAATTTTTGGTTCTAGGATATGCGGTTAGGTTTCCTCACGTTGTTTTCTTTCACCATTTTGAGAGCAGAAAATTATGAAATGATTTTTAGTTTTATGCTAGTATTCTTACCTCCAGAAACGGGTGCATCTGTGAAGCCCTTGCCACTCTCGAGAGCGACGGGGAAGATCTCTTTGGGCACGTTGGGGTCAACTGTGCTGGAGTCAATTAGGAGAGCTCCTTTACGGGCCTAGAAAGAATAACATATTTAAATTATAAACAAGATAACATCACGCTTGTAGTCCCTAAAGGGACAAGCAGAGGCGTTCAACACCCACATTTCGGCACCACTGCATCAATGGGGCACAACCCCTAATCGTCCAGCTGCTGCTAAGAAATCCTTAATAACAACTGGAGCGACGTGGGGATCGAACCCAGGGCCCCATTCCCAAACATGCATACAGGGCGTAACCTGTTACCACAGATTCAGTACATGATTCTTAATGATTCCCTGGCGTTGAAATTTTTCATCGGTAATTAAAAAAAAAGTAGCTTTTCCATACATTTTGATCTCGTGGGTTTATTTTAACAGCAGATTTTTTTTTCGAAATATATCCTCTCTTGTGGGTTCAGAATCATGTACTGAATCCATGGAAACAGGTTATACGTCTATGTTCCTGCCACCTATAATAATGTAGTTCGAATGTTCTATCAAAATATAGGATGTTATTGTAGGCCTGAATTTCAGTAACAATAATAAATACAGCATTTAAAGAGTGCCAATTCCACGAAAAACAAGAGCGATTCACTAGATTTATTTGACGGAATTCTCGGAAGTCGATATAAAGTTACGTCCACACTGCGAGCATCCGAGCAGTCCTGAGCATTATTTAGTGAGAGCGTTCAAGCGAGCATAACCCTTTCCTTTAACTACAGCTAACAATGCAATTTTCTCATCCACTTGTATGCTCGCTTTTCAGTGCTCGCTAATAAATGCTGTGAGGTGTGAAGTTGTGAACGCACCTTAAGAGGAACATGGTCGTTGTTCGTCTTTCCATACTAAGGTATTCCTCTGTTTTCTCCCTAACTAATGATACTAGAGCAAATATTTTTTTACGATCTATCACTGCCATTTCCATATGAAAGGATTTTATTTTGTGTTTCTTTGAGCCTGTACTGTCCCACTGGTGGGTCAAAGCCTCCCCAAAATCATTCCAGGAACTCCTTCCTCGCGACACCTCGAACCAGCCCTCGCAGATCATGGGGGCCTCGTACTAAAATTAATGAAACCAAAGGTACGAACATGACCATGGTAGATACGAGTATATATTGTATTGTAAAAAATATTTGCCTAAAGTACCCAGAAACAAAAACAGAGGAATACGTTTATATGGAATGAACGCTATTAACCACGTGACCGCTTTTCCTCTTAAGGAATGAATAAATAAATCTAAACTACCTTTCACGAGACCATCAAAACAAAATGATGTGGTCTGTCGAAGAACCCAAAAGTTTAGCCATAAAGACCGAATAGTTCTTAAACATGAGCTCTTACAACTGAATGACAAAGTTGTTTTCCTTCTAAAGTTCATCTTTTGGACTTGTTTGATGTTCCAAGTGAAGTAAGTACTGTTTATCAAAAGTTTAATAACTTATGAAAGTTGTATTGTGGTCAAGACTTCGTAACTTAGTACGTCAAGAACTTATATTTCCGTAAGTATCACATTCCTTGACCACAGGTAAGTTAGACGTGATCTCGACTTTCACTGAAGGAAATATTATATTTCCCAATGCTCCGTTTTCTGTACACTTTTCGCATGGTCTCGCAAGAAATATAGTGAAATTCTGTATTAGTACTTCAAGATATTAGAAGATATAGAATAATTCTTGCTACTTCAATAACTTCAAGACTTTAATTATTTATACATAAGCAGTTTCCTTAAACTTTCCTATAATAGTATCAATTACAAAATGATCACCCAACGATCCCCTGCTCTTGAATAGGTACGTATATCCGAACCCGAATTTCATTAAACATTTTATTCACCATCATTTCGTTGAAGACAAAGCATCGCCAAAACGACCAGTCCTATCCTATCCTTCTGGAGAAGGTGGGCTGGTTGGAATAACTATCAATGGCCGCCATAGCTCACGCACAATGGTCCACTTGAAGGACTATTTGCGGAAACCAAACCCATAACATAGAACATAGAACAATTAGCCCTGTGATTCTCGCATCCAGCGGATTCACGTGATACAGGCCAGTTGCTCGGTCTACCTCACAGAGTACTGGCACACCTTGGCGATTACTGCTAGAGGCGGCATCGTCAACACTTTCCGTACAAACCAAGAGTGTCTGACGGCTTTGAAGACGGTCGGTGGCAGAAGTAGTTCGCCACAAATTGTATTAGTACTGCCGTTTCTAGATTCTGCTGGCCCGGCATTTCCGTGCCCTTGTAAGAAGCCTACCCACATTGAGTCAGTAAAATTCCCTCCAGAATAAATCTTATACTCACATGCTTAACCACACCATCTTTGCCAAGGTACGCGTCCAGCACAACCTTGTTGCTAGGCAGGATGGAGACGATGACATCAGCGCCATCTACAGCCGCAGCGATGGAAGAAGCTTCAGTGATTCCGTTCTTGGCGGCTGCTGTTAAAGCCTCCTTGGATGGGTCGTAGCCACGGACTGCGAAGCCCTGGAATGAAAGGTACATATTTAAATTAGGAAGTCAATCCAGAAACCTTAAGGGGATTCATTGAAATTGGTGAATACATAATTAGCCTATAATGTGTCCACTGCTGGGACACTGGCCACCTCTTTCTGTGAGGTGAGAGGGAGTGGGCCGTAACCCACCTCGCGGGTTGGTAAATGTAACATGTCTTCGAATTGGTTCTAGGAAATGCCGGATTCCTCACTATGTTTTCCTTCACCGTTTTAAGAGCAGTGGTGATGAAATGAGCTCGTACCTACGACTTAACTCGTAAGTCGCAGCCGTTATCACTGGGCCACTAATCACTGCTCTTAAATATGATAGTTAATGTCGTATCCACAGTAAAGTAGAAATAAGTTTTATGGTGGTGGTGGTGGTGTGGTATTACTATCTGGCCGCTCTGTATATTTCGGATATACAGTTTCGTATACATTTTACGTATCTATGCGTTATGTGAGATTAGTCCTTCAGTTAGCTTTAGAATTACGGAAAGTGGGATCTTCAATAGGCTGGTCATGCAATTTCATTATTAATGTATCAATGGCAATATCTTGAAGTATAAATTTGATATTTATACAGCCTGTTGTTAAACACCATTCTGCCAAACCTTGAACCTTTTAAGTCGTTGTTTCGGAAAATTCCTCGAATCAACTCCATTAATATGTATATATTTCGAGGAAATGGCTTAGAATCCGTGCCCGGCTGTTGCTAACCCAATTTCATGTCCTGGGTGACGATAATAGGTGCAGTCCTGGGGGTCTACTCCGAAGTGGTATCGGCCGAATGCTCGGCCGTTTCCTGCTACGAAGTTGCTATTTGGTTCGGTCGGTCCCGATCTTACACTCCTACACTCTTTCGAATATTGACTATGGTCCCGACCCAACTGAGCCGATCCGAACTTTTTTCGCATTTTTCAATAATATTCGGTTCGGCCATGTGTCGGTCCGATCCGATCATTTGCACTTCGTAGTAGACCCCCTGGCTACATCGCTCAGCGTATATTAATACCACTTACAGGCAAACCTGCCTATGCTCATCATGTTGCATTTTCTGCCATATTAACAAAAACACAGTCTACCTAGCCTTTTCCCAACTATGTTGGGCTCGGCTTCCAGTCTAACCGGATGCAGCTATATACCAGTATTTTACATGGAGCGACTGCCTATCTGACATCCACAGCCCAGTTACTGGGTAATACGATACCCCTTGGTAAGACTGGTGGTCAGACTTTAGGACTTCTAGCCAGAAGTCAAAGATCTACGAATGACAGCCGGCTTAACGTGCTTTCCGAGACACGGAGGGGTCTTGGTATGTAAAAATGGTCACCCATCCTTGGACCAACCGCGGCAACCGTAGCTTAACCTGATCGATCGACCCGTGCGACTGTTTCTTAACTACGGACCCCTCAGCAAAAAACACAAGGAATAAAAAAGAGTACCGCTGTCAACAAATATTTAAAACCTGACTACGGTTACGTCGACAAAATAAAACTATTTGGTATACTTTGCTTTGCCATTCACCATTTCCTGCGAGCTAACATTCGCTTCATTTGACAAAGAGTCCCCTCTTTGTCCCCTATTTTCGTTGAAATCATAAACATTCACTAGGATGTACCGATGTTTGGCTTAGCTTGGATTTTTGATTTATTACCTATCTGACGTTATTTTAACCTTTGACGACCTTTTCTATTTATCGCACTAAAGCCAAAGTGATGTCTGGGAGACGTAAAAATGTGGTCGTAAAATTAAATCTAGCGTAAAGTTACAGGTTCTGTACCTTAATATATTTATGGATTGTTAAAAGTGTTAAAAGAATTATAGTCTGATTGGATTATGTTTTGATGATAAACATAGCTATAATAGTTAAGTGCTTGCATATTAATCTCTTTGGTAGAGATTACCAACATTAAACAGTGGGCACATTTTCATCCTACTAAACTATTTTTTAAATAATTATAAAGAGGTACAGCTCAAATGCTGTATGTACAGACGCCAGCAGGTCAAGCTACCCGAAACTATCAAATTTTCCCAATCAACATTGAACCTTAATGCTTTAACGATAAAATTGAAAATCTAAAGAAATTTGACTGATTGTAATAACTTGATTTGCTGGCGTCCGTACCGCTTTATAATTATTTTTTAAAAAAAGTTCCTCCTCCATAAAAAAGGCCTTTGCCCAGCAGTGGGACAATACAGGTTCACGGAAAAAAGTTAGATTTTGTAAGTTTATAATGTAGAAGGTAATCTTCGAAACTACCGATTTAATTCCGATAATTCTTTGATTAATGAGAAGCTACAGTATTGCCGAATATCATAGTAGGTATATTTTATGTGAAAACGAGAAGACGAAGTCGCGGAAAAACCTAGTTTATTAAAAAAAGTTAAAATTGTTTGCCTGTTAGAGGTTATCTTTGAAAGTACGTACTGTGGTGCTATTCTGTAAAAATCTCACCGTGAAAACTTAGGTGAAGTGAGCGTGGATTGAGCTGTCATTCCAACTAACACTAGGGATTGAAACTATTGACAGCTCACTCTAAGCTCACTTCACCTAACTTTTCACGGTGAGATTTTTACAGAATCGATCGGCTGATCCGATTACAAAAAATATTTCATTGATAGCAAGCGACCTTGTTACAGCCGCAGGAACCCGTTGGATGCGAGAAGCATGGAGCTGGTCGAAGTAGAGGTGCTAGGGAGAGACTTATGTCCAGCAGTGGACGTCTTTCGGCTGAAATGATGATAGCAAGCCACACTATTGCCGAGCGCCATAGGACATGTTTTATTGTAGGTATAGTATGACATACACGCGAAACGATGACACATAAAAACCAACATAGACGTCTTAATAGAGTCTTTCTATTAAGGGCTGATTTTTCAATAATCAGAGGGGCAATTCTCGTAGTTTTAAGAACGTTCACAGTCTGATCTCAGTCTCAATCTGTCAAAAAATACTTCTAATTTCCCTACATTTTGACAAGTTTTTGACATTTGTTTGTCGCCGAGATGAGACTGCAACTAGATTTTGAACATTTTAAATTACGAGAATTGGCCTTCTGATATCTTTATTCGAGGAATAATATTGAGATTTTGACAGTTGTTTCATAGAAAAACTGTCAAACGTCAATTTTGTTCCTCGAATAAAAGTTATCTGGCGATTGAACAATCAGCCATGAGACCTAATAAACGCTTTTCATCTTTCCAACAGTGTTATTTATTTTGGAATAACAAGCAGGTGCTTTTAATTCTAAATGCCACTAGGTAGGCATTTAATAACCGCAAATACTGTCAAGCAGTCTAACAAACTACGACAGCAGCTGTCCGTTTTGGACGGAAAAATATAAAAATAAAATATGAAATATCCAGGCTTTACCACTTACATAATTCTGATAGATCACTTCGCCACTATACAAGGTGTACTATGCCTGTGAATTTGTGTCCAGTAAGCCTCAATCGACCTAAATTTCGATTTATGTACTAATTAGCCGCGCCCCGTGGTTTCACCCGCATAAGTATGGATCACTTGGGAATATCGGGATAAAAGTATCCTATGTGTTATTCTGATGTATAAGCTATATTACTGCACAGTTTCATCAAAATCCGTTCAGTAGTTTTTGCGTGAAAGATTTACAAACATCCATCCATCCATCCTCACAAACTTTCGCTTTTATAATATTAGGTATGTATTAATATAGCACGATAGCAGGATGATTAATCCTCTAAATTTCAATGTCTTTGCCAGCTTTCGTTTTTGCCTTTGATTTCCGAAATGAAAGTTATTTTTCGAAGTATGTCTGTTTTTGTATTTTTTTATTTTCATTTTTTAGTTGTGATGTGAGGTGCAAGCAGGCCCAGGTCTAAGAAAATAATATGAATAATGGATTCGTTAATATCTGAAGAAAAGCTTACCCGGGCATATACTAGCAGAATGTTAAAAAAAGATGGAAATCACTTTTTACGAATCAATTGGTTCAACATTATTTACGTACATCCTGTACCACATAGTACGCATCTGCCACTGAGCGAAAATACCAAGAATTCAATGTTACCGATTTTGCCTATTGGGAAATAGGCACATTATTATAACAACAAGGCTTCTCGGCCCCAACCCAAATCACCGAACGAACGGACATGTTGAAAGTTATTGATAAAATACTTTTTCAGCATGATTTACCCTAAATATGGCTTTTGCTTAGAATTTCATTCAACCAATTTGGGAAGGAAAAAAGAATTTCGTTATACAGGACGGTAGGGTCATCGACGCGCAACCTGTTACTATGGGTTCAGTACATGATTCTGAACCTAATAACAAAAAGTGATTTTTAAAAAAAATACTGTTCCATACATTTTGATCGCGTCTGAATCTGGTCTGAAAGTGGCACCGATAACTGAAAAGTTGTGTGGAAATCGGTTGTCATGGTATGGGCATGTGTTACGGAGAAATGAGGAAAATGTCGTGAGGAGAGTTTTGAGTATGAATGTCGATGGGTATAAGAGTAGGGGAAGACCAAAGAAACGATGGATGGAATGTGTGAATGATGATATGGTTAGAAAGGGGGTGACTACCGAGATGACGACTAATAGAGAAGTATGGAAGAAAAAGACATGTTGCGCCGACCCCAAATAAATTGGGATAAGGGCAGGAGAATGATGATGACATTTTGATCGCGTAGGTATAGCACTTTTCTATGGAACAGCTGTTTTTTTTTTAAAAAAAGCACTAGGAAGTGGTGAAGTCTGGCGTTTTAAAGGAATGTCTTTTATAATTTTGACGTTCGAACAGTGCTGATTCTCAGCATAATTTGAATAAATACTTTTGAGTTTGATTTTTTTTGTAACTGCCGAAAAATTTCTACGCCAGGGGTCCAGAATCCTGTGCTGAATTCTTGATTTCAGTTTGAGCGTCGATGTCCCTGCCACTCTGTATATCTATTTGGCGAAGAATAGACTCCTGAGTCGGTGAAGACATTTAGGTGATCACGCACATGCGCACGGTGCACACCAGCAGGTCAAGCTACCCGAAACTGTAAAATTTTCCCAATCAACCTTGAACCTTAATGCTTTAGCGATAAAGTTGCAAATCTATTAAATAAATTTGACAAATTGTAGCAGTTAGATGTGTTGGCGTCTGTACAATAGGTAGAGTAGGTAAGTCGTGTATGGCCCGTATTCTAAAACGACAAAATAATGGCCTTATTTGAGGGAAAATAATAGTATTAAACCCAACAACCCTACCCACCTGGACCAAAACCCAGGTGCCTCTAAAACACATTAACACAATTTCCTTAAAAATACAAGCCCAATGAAAGTCTTAAAATCCCTTTCAGAATTAACAGGGCGTGCCCTTAAATCGAACTGTTCAGTGCAAATCCCGTCGAACCTTAAAATGGTTTACATAAAAACCAGCCATCTACATAACTTAGCATAATCTTTGAATCAACTGAAAGGATTTTAATTTTAAATTACAGTTAATGTACCATTAACCAGTGGGAGAGGATTTTTGTCTTCTACTTTTTACGGCACTTATTGGAAATTCACTTTGTGGTGGCCGTTCTGTCAAGATTTAAGTAATGTATCGGTGAATATTTATGACTTTATATGCATATTGAGCTCTTTGAATTATTACACGTCTAGATAGGCATTTGCTCGTGGCTAAATACGTTACGAAAGTTAAGCTACGCTTGCCGAGGTTGGTCCGTGGATGGGTGGGCGACCATTACATATCGAGACCCCTCCGTGCCTCGGAAAGCAGGTTAAGCCGCTGGTCCTGGCTGTCAGATCTTTGACAGGCGTTACGGGTAGACTGAAACCCGAATGTCTGACAACCAGGCTTACCAAGGGGGTAACAGGGATGTGGGAGTCAGATTGGTGGTCACTCCATGTAAAAAATACTAGTATTCAGCTGCATCCAGTTAACCGGTAGCCGACTCCAACATAGTTGAATAGAACATCAATCAATGTTATCAAAGAAGTCCTCTAAAGTCTGTTCACAAATCCAATTTAAATCAAATAGACGACTGCCATTCTTCCGACAGCTGTTTGATGTCGGGGTCAAGGCAAATTAATAATTGAAAATGTATCATTTTCGATTCGACATCATGCCGAATTGTTGTTGTTGCTGGAGTAGAGACCGCGTATCGACAAGCGTAGTGAGGCACGACCGCCAGCTAGATGGACCGACGACCTTAGAAAACTGGCTGCGGAAGGCGGAGGACAGGGTGTTCTGGCGTAGTCTGGGAGAGGCATATATCCAGCAATGGACTGTGATAGGCTGAGTTGATTGATCTATCTCAAATTGATAACACAAGGCCACCACATGTCAAATTTAAACATTCTCACTGACCGCTGTCTATCAAATCAATGAAGCTGTTCTAAAAAAAACATTTATAGTAGGACCACTTGTTCAAAAACACATTTTTGACAACAAAATCCTGCTAATCAAGTATTCCGAGCGCATGATAGCGCGATGGAACTTATCATAAGCTCTTAATCAAACATCTTTGCTCTCTCTTTCACTCATTACTATAGTCGCATATGTGAGTGAGATAGTTATTCGGGCACTCGGTCAGTACAGTGGACTACCGTTGAATTTGTTCGGGTCAATGTCAAAGTGTTTATTAATACAACGACTCGTTTAATGTACGTGTGACGTATCGTAGATAGTAAGTTGTTTGTGGGGACAATTTCTTCTAGCTATGTACGAGTAGATTTAGGGGGCGTGTTTCTTCTGGTTGGTTATAGTCATTAGGTGGGAATGTTGATAACATGTTTGCTTATGCATTTTTAATTTCCAATATCAGATTGATCATTGAAACTATTTTCTATTTCTATATTATACAGCTAATGTCGGTATGAATACTTTAAAATAAGAAGCAGTTTATTATAATCCAACATTTGCCTTAAGTGTGCCGTATGATCGAATTCTGGGAAGTAGACTTCCCAGAATTCGATCCTTATTAGCGACACTATCGAATGGTGTAATAATACCTACAGTTTTTTTTTTCAAAATCAACTGTTTCGATTCCTGGCTAGAAATATTGATTTTTCAAAAATCCAATTATGTAGTTTTAGTTTTAATCAAAGTCGAGCCCGAGACTACTTTAATACTTTTCGCTATTCCTCATAGTTTCGAATTTTTCCATCAACGCCGACTTGAAAAATTCACCCTGTATACTGATCGATCAAAATTACAAAGGGTCAGCATCATCATCACAATCTGCCTAGCCTTTTCCTATGTTCGGGTCGCCTTCCAGTCTAACCGGATGCAGTTGAATACCAGGGTATCATTTATAATTTTTTATATCTTGATTGATAATGAAAATGTGCTATTTTTCTATATGTTTTACTGATCTTTGAAGATTCCAATGGTCAGCTATTTATTGCTATCATACCATTTTGTAGAACCAACTTTTGGAAAATAAAAAAAGTATTTTTTCATTCATGTGCCTAGCCTTTTCCTAACTATGTTGGAGTCGGCTTCAGTCTTATCGGATGCAGCTGAATACCAGTATTTTACATGGAGCGACTGCCTATCTAACCTCCACAACCCAGTTTCTGGGTAATACGATACCCCTTGGTAAGACTGGTTTATTTATTTATAAAGGTACACCAACAGCTTCTAAGCTCAGTATTCAAAATATTAAATAACAGACAAGACACTAAGGTTGTCAGACTTTCGGGCTTCTGACAACCCGTAACGACTGTCAAAGATCCAGGAATGACAGCCGGGACCAACGGCTTAACATGCTTTTTTTTCATTGGCGAACACAAAACAATTTAATTAATTGTTTTCACTCATTTGGGAATTGCATGGCATTTCATAGTTTCAGTAATCTTGTTAGTCTTATCAGAAGTTATCAAATGACTTTCTGAGCTTTAATCACAGTGGCCCCTTATTAAAAATATGATAAATAGACTGATAACAGTAACTATCGATCATACGAGTACCACGAATGTCAAGAACTTCTGATTCAATGTAGTAGATATAATAATGTGTAGGTTTGTAAGCAAAACTGATTACAGAGTGGTGTAATACGTCACACTACCACTATTGTATAATCGTGTAATTGCTATTGACAGATAAGTATGGTCAACAAAAGAGATAAGTATATATTGGTAACGGCAGCTTATACTTCGATGAATAAAAGAAGCCAACTGCGATTCATGACACCCTGCTATTTTTCACGACTGTTACTTGATTCGTTTTATTGTTCGAGTAGTTGTGTCCTGTCCGTTTGGTAAACCATTTTTTGACAGATGGGACTATTGATTGCAGCAACACACAATAATACATTGATTGATACACGTACGGTATTATAATGTCTGTAAGAAGCCATAAATAAGATAATTCAATATGATATGATTTTTTACGGTTGTTTGTTTAAAATGTACTTCTATTGGGTTTGAATTTTATTGGACTTGCATTTTCGTATCCGGTTAGGGTTGTGTTTTTGACAAACGTATACGATAGTTTCATATACGTAATCTGGAATATGTACGTTCTAAGACAGCTGTCAAAAAATGGTTAACCTAATGGACACCTAGTACCTTAGTTTACTTGATTGTTATATTACTAACATAAAAGTCTTAGCCTACTGTCACGTACTTATCACAGAACATTCTTTCCTAATAGTTTTTTAAATCAGTAAGTAAAATCCAGTTTGTCGCTCACTCACTCACGACAGTAGCTATATCTATTGTATTCACAAAATATATTAATATAATCAAAGAAATCAACAGGAAACCTTGGAATTTAATTCATTCAAATTCAAATACATACGAAATACATAATGAAAAATATGGTTTGAATGAACCATTATTCTAAAGAACCATATTTTGTGAAGCATGTTATATACATTTTTCTCTTTGAAACATATATTTTTAACCAAATAGGTTTTTATCAAAACTTTTTAATACGTACCGTGGCTTAATAACTTTAAACCAACCGATTATTTATTTATAAATTCCAATTTCAATTTCAATTCAACTAAGCTGATTTGAATACAGAACCGTGTGTGGCATTAAATTCCTGCCAGTACTTTTTTAATAATTACCTTTTTGGCCAGGTTTGCAGCCATGAAGCCACCCATGTTCCCAAGGCCGAGGAAAGCCACATTTTTGTCAGGAGCAGAGCTATATTTCCTTGTCACTGTTAGAAAACACTGTGTGCCTCGCGCCGCCATCTTGGAATTCTTTATTTAGCCGCACGTTGTTTAACCGGCGCGCGCGCAACTCTACTAAACCGGCTGGTTGGGCCACGTTGCGTTGATACTATTATCAATAATGCTATCGACACATGAAGATGGTGGGAGTCATTAGTGGAATGACCAGTGTAATTGATGAAGGCGGGGCGAAAATCTTGTAGATTACATAAAAATGGCATCCATTATTTTATAAAAGTACTATATTCAAATTATTTTGAGTATTGATAACATAGTTTATGTTGGAAACTGTGTGAGATAAAGTATACAGTAAATTCAAGTTCCTACTGCTAACACAACACCATTACCAAAACCTCAATATTTTGCTAAAACCGTGTCATCGTCATCATTTCAGCCGAAAGACGTCCACTGCCTCCCCCAAGCACCTCCACTTTGACCGGTTATGTGCGTCTCGCATCCTACGGTTTCCTGCGGCCTTCGCAAGGTCGTCGGTCCACCTTGTGGGACGCCATCCAACGCTACGTCTTTCGCCCCTCCAGAACCTTTCGGCCCCATCGGCCATCTGTTCTGCGAGCAATGTGCCCTGCCGACTGCCACTTAATTTTGGCAATTCTTCGGGGTATGTCGGTTACCTTAGTTCTCCTGCAGATCTCAGAAAAATATAATATCTCATCTATATTCTCCGACAGGGTAGGCAAAGGAAACACCGTACACTGACATTTCGTCAGTTATGTTAAAATTATATGCATAACAACACCCTGCCACTGTCGTCGTGTGGAGCTGGCCTTATCTCATTATCATAATAAATACCACACACACGGGTGACGCTATGTCAAACATTATGTTTTTGATCTACACATTATGTATAAGTCGTATAACGAGTTATTCTATTCGTAGGTAGGTAAGTACCTACCAACACTTAGTTGCCTAGTCTAATAATAATAATAATCTCCCGCATGATGAGAACCTCGTGAAAGCCGAGAAAGATAAACAAATCAAGTATCTTGACTTGGCTCGCGAGGTTGTCGACATGTGGCATGTGGAATCAGCAATCATTGTGCCGATAGTCGTGACAGCCAATGGGTTAATAGCCAAGAGCCTCGACCAACACCTGAGGAGGCTCTCGTTGGGCAGCTGGATCAAGGGCTTGATTCAGAAAGCGGTACTTCTGGACACGGCTCGCATTGTCAGAAAGTTCCTCTCTCTGGAGCCCTGACCGCCGGTAGCTTGGACCCTGTTCCCGATACTGGTGGGCTACTATTTTTTATATTTTTAAATGTTTTTTTTTTATATTTTTGTATATGAAAATATTTAAAAATGTAATTTGTAGGTATTTAAATGAGATAAAGGAGATAATAATCTCTTTATTTCAGAATACAATTCTATAATTACAAAAGGTACCAAGATGTTAATAACATAAAAACGTAAAAACTATGTTAGTAGACATTATCAATATTTATAGGAGCATGTAGCTGACTTAAGTACCAGATGAAAGGACAATCCGGTTTCTTGACAATGACACTCAGGAAACTGTTGTTACTAGCACGCACCCTGTGCAACAAGGACGCCGCTCGCTTGCGCCCGATTGCAGCGAAGCTGTCAAATCCGGGCGTCCACGAACATCCCTGAGGCACTACAGAAGCGTGGCAGCCCCAACAGCATCCTGAATGCATTATTGTACTGGACTCGAAGAGCATTAACGGCCTTTAGAGTGAAGCTAGACGAAGAAAGCAGTGTAAAATACTTGACAGTAAGGTTTAAATAAAGTTATTTTAACTGAATCTGTGCACCGTGAGAACCTTCGGATCAACATATTACACCTCACCGCCAATGCTCTTCGTTCTCGGTCCACATCTAGATTGTCCTTCAAATGCTCCGTAACAATATGCCCTAGATATTTAAACTGACGAACACGGTTCAAGACACAACCACTCAAAAAGACAGCTGGGTAGCTCACAGTGACCTTGTAAGCCGCCTTAAAGATCATCAACTCACCCTTGACCGAATTGTATCTCAAACCGTGTCCCTCAGCATAACACTCACAGACTCTAATTAACTTCCTAAGGCCAACCATTGACGGGCTCAGCAGCGCCATGTCATCGGCGTAGCTAATATTATTAAAAGCAACCCAATCTTTGTAGCAGCCAGCATGTAAAGCTGCTGAGCTCGACAATGAGGTCATTTATGTATAAATTAAACAGGTTGGGAGAGGTTAACCCACTCTGCCTAACTCCACATTCCATAGCGTATTCCTCCGACAGTACATTAGCCCACCTTACACAATTTAGTTGATGGGAGTACCAATATTTAAAAATATTTATCACCTCACTAGGAACATTTGCACCACAGAGCGGCCACAGCTTGTCATAAGACACCATGTCAAAAGCCTTTTGACATGTCTAACAAACAGGCAAAAATAGGAGTTTGGTTGCCTTTATAATAATTAACAGTCTTTTTCAAACATAGAACTGCCGTTTCAGTAGATAGGCCCTCTCTAAAACCATGTTGAGCATCATGTAACTTTTTGTTGATTTTCCAAACTTTGTCCAACAGAGCATCAAATACTTTAGCTATAATCGTGGGTAAAGAGATTGGTCTATAGTTCCCTTTATCCGAAATGTCACTAGTCCTGTTTTTTACAATTGGAACGACAATTAGGTCTCATCATATCCCGTGGCAGATAAGCGTGCGACAAACAGCAGTTTATAAACAATGCCAGAACACGGGGCAGATGACTACCCGCGTGTTTCAGGTGTTCCACACTGAGCCCGTCGTGCCCCGGGGACTTACCTCGCTTCATGCGTACTATTACGTCCTTGATTTCCTTAGCTGTGAACCTGATTGATAAGTCTTGTGTCAGAGTCCGGTCAAGTTCACCCCCGCCACACGACTGGCCCAGTGGCGATTTCACGGTAAACGGATCTTTGAACAGGTTCGAGATCTCCGCTGTATCAGTAAGACCATCAACGCTTACAGAAAAGCTAGACCTATGGTTTAAGTTTTTTGTACTCTGCCAGAAGTTCTTGAAATTATTATCGCTATGGAGACAAACTATCTTGTCCATTACTATCTGTTCCTGATTGTCTTGGCACCATTTTAATTTAGATTAGAATAAAGTGGTTTTTCTTTTGAGAACAAGTTACTTAATTAATCCTTTTTATATTGACGATGTTAAATAATAAAGCGGTGAAAAATCCTTTTGAAATTTTAGACTTAATTTTGTTTTTTTTTGAGGTTTTTTTATAAAACATAAGTTGAAACATCACATAGGCACATATCAAGCCGACTTCTAATTGTACGAAAAATCGATACAATGCGAGGTCAGGTAAAACTGGAAACGTATTGCTTGATGTGTTGCTATGTGTACCTAACAGTAGTTTCATAAAAATAAAAAATAAATTGGTATGTGATTAGTTATAGGGTCAGAGCAGGTCAGAGCTCCTACATAATATCATAATCAGCCTTTAGTGTTCCCACTGCTGGGACACTGGCCTCCTC
Source organism: Apamea monoglypha (assembly GCA_911387795.2). Lineage (NCBI taxonomy): Eukaryota > Metazoa > Arthropoda > Insecta > Lepidoptera > Noctuidae > Apamea > Apamea monoglypha. Next base: position 3,591,973 of record OU426922.1, read on the forward strand.
TCTGTGAGAGGGAGTGGGCCGTAGTCCACCACGCAGGCCCAGTGCGGGTTGGTAGATGTCACATGTCTTCCAATTTTTGGTCCTAGGACATGCCGGTTTCCTCACGATGTTTTCCTTTACCGTTTTTGAGCAGAGCTCCTAATTAAAGTTATTTACTAATCTCATTAAACTAATACCGACATAGCCCGAAGAATTACCGTTTAATGCTCGCAGAACAGATGGCCGACGGGGCCGAAAGGTTCTGGAGTGGCGACCGCGATACGTAGCGTTGGAAGGTCGGTCCACCTTGTGGGAGGTGGACCGACAACCTTGTGAAGACCGCAGGAACCCGTTGGATGCGAGAAGCACAGAACTGATCGAAGTGGAGGTGCTTGGGGGAGGCCTATGTCCAGCAGTGGACTCTTTCGGCTGAAATGATGACGATTAAACTAATAATATTATCGCTGATTCTAATTCGACCGCAGTGTTAACGTGTTATCATCGTTCGCTAAAGATATAGGTACCTACAAAGATTTGACAAGCCAAGGTCACTGCCAGAATTTTATAGAAACAAAAGTGGTATAATTAAACTGATGTCTTAATCTTTCGCAGACTAGCTTTCTTTACGAATCATTTTAATTATGGACAAATTAGAGATGTAGCTTTTGTAAATTCTGAATGGATTCTGACTTTCTGAGTACCTACTTTATCCACTTAAACAGAAATTAATCTTTTAATCTGGATACTGATGTCTGGATCAAATCAAAAAGTGCGAATTAGTTATGAAATTTTGAAATAGGTACACGCAATTTCTACACGTCTGTATCATAGGTTTCATGTTTGAACCATCGATTTTGATCAAGAAAACCGGAAAATTAAAAACTACAGACATAGCAATCGATTATACAGATCGTAGTATTTACATAAATGTCCCACAATTATTCTTTCCAATAACTTCTACATAATATTAATGCAAATGTAATTAGAACAGCCATTTTAATCGCCAGCGCCATCTGTGCTAACCCAAAGTAAACGCACCTAATACAAAGCGCCTAATCGTTTTTATTCGCATTCTATTTAAGTCACTCGATGTCCTTTGCTATTCTTTGGCAGCAGGCGTACATACGTATGTACACATATTGTAAAGGAATTAAAAGACTAAGGTCTGATTTTTCCATCGCCAGATAACTTTTATTCGAGGAATAAAATTGACGTTTGACAGTTTTTGTATGAAATAATTGTCAAAATTTCAAAATTATTCCTCGAACAAAGTTATCTGACTATTGAAAAATCAGCCATAACTATATAAATAAATACGAAAGCAAAAGGATATTTAGAAGTCGAAGTACTCGTCCGCATCGCTGTCATGCGGAAGACTGGCAGCATTGCCACGTTGAATGGCAATGCTAATTCTTTGGTCAAAGAACGACCCAGCGCTCTGGTCACGTGAAGTGTCCATCAGCGGACGAGAAATTTCCTTAAAAAGGAGAGGAATGAAAAAGATGTCATATTTACTAACGCCAGAGAAAAATTAAGAAATTGTTGTAATTTCTTTCTTAATTCACACGTACTTTCAATGCGTTTGACATTCTGAATACAAAAAGTGGTTCAAATGTTTGGGAATCACATAAAAACAACATCATCCGCCATTTTGAAACATAAATACGAATGAAATTTCAAACACAAAACAGTCCATTCTATAAAAGTCAAACACAAAAACTGTTCAAAACTTTTTTCATTTCGATACTAAATATGAAAATTATATGACATGAACATGACATAATACCCATATACGTCACCACAGAACAATTTAATTTGCATCCAGACATTTTTATTTACAATTCACTTGTTTTATAACTACTGTTCCGCCAAATTGCCGAGTTGAACTACGCTGTGCCAAGCTATTCATATTTTAACCACTGATTTAAGCACTAGTTTGTTCTAGTTTAATTTAAGTTTGGCTTTGGCAGTTGGAGTTTTGACGCCTTTCTTGAGTTCAGTTTGTAGTAGAAAGAGGACTGTTTGAGAGAAATTGTTCCTCCAAATAGGAAAATTGGTAGGTACCTTTAACCGTTTTTCGTCATAGTAATTACACCAAACCGCCAATATTGGCATCACCGAAAACTTGCCAAGGAAATCAATTTCAGTTAGTAACAGTTGAAGCAGCGATGGAGGCGTGAACACAACAATTAAGTTTGAGCTTTGTGATCGTCATAGTTCGTAACTCGTCAATAGTTTGCCTGATATTATACATAGCACTTTAGTACCTACAAGTTGTGCTCATATTACAGCCACAGTATAACTAAACTAACTGCTAATAGCTACACACGCCGTGCCTCGGAAAGCACGTTAAGCCGTTGGTTCCGGCTGTCATTCGTGGACCTTTCACAGTCGTTACGGGCAGTCAGAAGCCCGAAACTCCAAGGGGTATCATATTACCCAGTAACTGCGTTGTGGAGGTCAGACAGCCAGTCGCTCCATGTACAATACGAGATATTCTGGTATTCAGCTGCATCCAGTTAGACTGGAAGCCAAACCCAACTTAGTTGGGAAAAGGCTAGGCAGATGATGATGCTAGCTACACACGCAGCGATTTAGATCGCCAGCGACTCGCTAGCAATTTCGAAATGTTACGTCCACACACAGATTTTGACAGTGTGAGGGCGTGAGATTTTGACATCGCTAGCAAGTCGCCGGCGACTAAAGTCTCTGCTTATGTACCAAGTATTACACTGGTTCATCAAACATAAATTTGACAGGACCTGAGAAATGTCAAAAAGATGACGTTCCTTACCTTAGTACCTTATGCCTCCACTTTCCCATTTACGCTCCCACGATTGTTCCGTGAAATCGCTCCCGTTGAACCACTGTACGTAGTTACACTGTGGTGGAGCCCTTTATCAAGGAGATTGTTCGAGGAAGTATACTACCACTATAGGTGCCTGTTTCTGCTGGCTAGCAGCGTTACTGTGTTGCAGTTTGAAGAAAATGGTTGTGTACACACGGCTACACATCAAGCTATGCATTTCCAGTTTTAGCTGACCTCGTATTGTATAGGTTTTTCGTACAATCAGAAAGCAGCTTATACTGGTTTTGTATAGCTTGATGTGTAGCCGTGCGTACAATGTCATCTGACATTTCAGCTTTATCTTTTGTAAGACAGCGCATCTTCGATGCTTATGCTGTTGCTGATATTTGTAGGCGGCAGTGACCACTTACCACCAGGTGGGCCATCGGCGCTTTCCCATTCAATATAACAAAAATTCAACAGAATTGAGCTCTTCCTGCTTTTTTTGAAGTCGGTTAATAAAGAGCCATTTTGACATCAACCGGTTACAAATCTTGAGTTCGGGCTACTAATCAGCAATTCCTGACGGAATAAACCATTACGACTTAGCCTACCCTATAAATCAAACCCAGAACCCCACATTCGACAGTCGTGCTTTTGCCAAGGACCAACGAAGCAGTTTGGTAAAAATAATTTCATTTGAACGAGATCGAGAAGATGGCGCCGAAGTAGCGATTCATTTTCTCTGACCGCATGTCCACCGCACGTCCGTCATCCGAGCACCGGGATCCCGGGCTCCGAATTTTCGATTCGTTCGGCGCTAGAACTCAGCTCGAGATTGAGACGAGCCGATGTACCGGTAATACAAAACATGTTTTATCTTGTCCACACACTGCCGGCGCACCGGTGCCGTTCACCCGACTTTTGTTTTGTCTATCATAACATTGACTTAGTCTTTAACTTTGACTTTGTCATTGTCTTTGACGTTGTCTTGGACTTTGTCTTCGATTTTGACTTTCGTTTGAATAATCTCGTTTCTCGTTGACGTCCCGTTGACGGTGGTGGTGAACAAACGGCCTCACCCTTTGTGATATTGCCACTTTTCCAGAACAATATCACACCTGCAAAATCATGGAAGATTATAATGCTAGGTAATAATGCGCTAAACACAGGCACAAAGTACTTCCGCCTAATTTATCGGGGCAGACAATAGACTGGTATTGCGTAGGGCGGGCGGCGCACTTTGTAGGGCGGGCGGGATAATAAAACTGCGCCACGTTAATCATTCGCATTAATCTAGATATAAATGGCGGTATATGATAAACTTGTGCGGGTTTTTTCTTTGTTATAGGAGATGAAGTTATGATTTGGGCTGGTTTGAAAGTATTTTTGGAACGAAGTTTCTTATCGCACTTTCTACTCTGCATACTTGGGGAATGAGAGCTTCCCAACCATAGATAATAATTACCCATTTCTCCACTAGCCATTGGGCTACTCTAGGATGCAAATCCGGTACGGCTCTTAAATCATGTCTTCCCTACCACTATCACGCCCCCCGGTCTACACCTTGATATGCAATGGTCGCTGTAGCACCTTGAACATGAGGCTACAGGAGCTAGTGCGAATCTTGAGGTTCATTCGATTAATCGAGTCTGGAACCACGTGGTTAACCACGCAGAGATCGGTGCATTTCATTCATTCATTCATGCACACATGGGGAATGAGAGCTAGACCGGAAAACACACGCTTTTGTTACGTAACAAAAGTGTCGTGACAGTCAAAACGTTGCTCGTTTTTCGATATAGGTCGTTCATTCGCCAAGTTTGCAAAAGCGAAAAGAACCTCGTGCCAGCCGGGTGTCCCACGACACCGCTCGACTGTTTTTTTTTTTTATAGGATTTAATTTAATTTCTTGCTCCCCAAAAATGAGCCTGTATAATTTGGTAAGTTACTTTAAACAACGAATTCTTGGCCTGTCAAATTGACTCACTGAGTCCGTCAGTGAGTGCACTGTACCCGAGTACTCTCAAAAAGAACTCGGAGGTTTTGAATAAAAAAAAATACGTATTCACTTCGTTATTTGAGGGGGTTGCTTGTGGCCAAGTAACAACAGCTGCACGGCTCGATCGATCAGGTTAAGCCACGCTTGCCGCGGTTGGTCCGTGGATAGGTGACCATCTTCATATACCAAGACTCCTCCATGCCTCGGAAGCCACGTTGAGCCGTTGGTCCCGGCTGTCATTCGTGGATCTATGACAGTCGTTACGGGTCGTCAGTAGCCCGAAAGTTTGACAACTAGTCTTAATAAGGGGTATCGTATTACCCAACTGGGTTGTGGATGTCAGATAGTCAGTCGCTCGTTAGACTGGAAGCCGACCTCAACATAGTTGGGAAAAGGCTAGGCAGATAATGATGATTTTGTAGTAACAGTCTTTTGTACGCACACCCCAAACACATCACACACCGCACACACTCGACACACTAAACACACCCCTCACTCATCACACAGGCCGCACACCCAACACACCCACATTAATGTAAAAAAGTGTAACTCAAAAACTAAAAATAAAATAATTCTGTAAGCTGTATAAACAGCCAAAGCTATGGAAGTGCGGAGTCTCCTAACACAGGCGTCATCATGCTTAAAATGAGGCTCCAATCATAAACTAATGTAAACTAGTTGGTACAAAAATAAACATTTTGTATTTGTATTTTGTATTTTTGTACCTTTTGCTGAGGAAATATTGTCAGCTTATCACCATGAATTACTCTGATAAAGGTACATACTTAATGTAGGAATGATTTGCCAATAGAACATTTCAGGATATCTGTGTTGAAGAGGGAAATATAGAAAACAAACAAAAAGTTATGTAATAAATATGAATATTAATTTATTTAAAAAAAACGATACATAGGTACGGTCACCAAAGGAGATAAGTAACCAGGATCGTCGGATATAGTTGAAGTTTTGTAAGAAACCGATGGATGTTTTCGAATAAAATTTGGTTTGATAAATGAATTGTATGTTTTTTTATTAATTAAATTAAATTTTATTGACTGACTGTACACCTCTGCCTACTTTTCGAAGAGTACAGGCATAACGCTATGTTAAATTATTATTTACAACATTTTATTATAAAACATTTAAGTCTTTGAGCGCTTCTATAGAGCCAATAACACACTTTTCCAATAAACTGTGTGTGTCATACAAGGTGATAATATATTGGTGAAAAAGTGTGTGGACAAAAGATTACGATTTCTAAATTTTAAACACTTGGCTACAGTGACAGGTTTTAATAAAAAATCATTCACAAACGATAGTTTGCGACCAGCGCATTCATTAAATCGTCATCTAAGCTAAAATACGTCCACTGCAAGACAAAGGCTCTAACCACTGTTTTTACCAAAAAATTGATCCCAGCATTGTATTACGATTACTACTGACATTTTCAACTTCTGAATCAAATCGAATTTGTGACATAATAATAATAGACTTCCAGGTGTATTTCGGCCATAGCGGTCAATGTCAAACACGTGTGCGCAAACACAGGTGTACTCTCTCTTATATTGTACGTAATCATTCTACAATGCTGGAATCACATTTCTTTCAAAAATACCAATTGGTACTTTGTTCATTAATCATACACACGATAGCCTCGGATAAAAATAATCTAAACATAAAAATAATGGAGCGAGGTAAGGACGGTTTTTCTGATCGATTGTAAAAACCACAAAATTAAATACTTATTTCATAGATAAGATATAAGTAATTACTTCCTAGTAAGTAATTATATCTTATCTATGAAATGCGAAAAAAAAATACCTATATCGATACAGGTATTTTTATACGCAGTTGTGTAACACACATATATAGAAAGAAAGAAATTACATTTATTTAGCACAGACTAAAAGACACAATACACCAGAAGGTCAATTGTCGTAATTTAAAATGTTCAAAATCTGGTCGCAGTGTCATCTCGGCGGATTGGAAATTAGAGGTATTTTTGACAGATTGAGACTGAGATCCGAAGGTCAATTCCCGTATTTAAAAATGTTCAAAATCTAGTCGCAATCGCACCTCAGCGACAATCAATGTCAAAACTTGTCAAAAATGTTGGGAAATTAGAGGTATCTTTTGGCTGATTGAGACTGAGATCAGACTGTGAACGTTCTTAAAATTACGTGAATTGCCCCTGAGATAAAAATCAAATTAAAAGTGTAAAGTCCGATGTATATCGGACATTGCTGTAGCAGGCATGTTGCTCGCTGTGTCCGATAACATTTGTCTTATGTGTATTTATGTATTCTGGTTGTTGTATGGGTGCTTTTGGGTTATCCGAAATATATGCTTTGTATTTTATTTATTTATTTATAATCTTGAAGATTGTGGCTGACAGGGAGTCATCGCCGCTGTGGAGGCCCCTTATGAAAACAGTCATTTAATTTTAATTTTTGTATTTACAGTTTAATTTTGATTCTAATTTTGATTTTAATTTTTCATTATCATTTTAATATACATTTTAATTATTATTTTTATATTGGTTTTGTGTAATATTGTTATGCATGATGTACTTACCTATGGATCCTTGATATCCGAATTAAAATTATTTTATTTTTTATTTATTTATTAATGCCTGACGCTAGTTTTCAACTGGATCTGACATCATGAAATGATAATTGACCGCAGTAGATTTAATTTTGACAGTTCATCCACGTTCATTGCGTTATTTCCTTTATTGAGCAGACGATTTTTTCGAATTTATGAAGCAATGGAATATTATCCTTCAAAATTATTCAGATTATGATTAAAAGTGTGTTAGTTACACAAATAATGTGCTGTTGTTACTTTATACGATTATGAACAGAACATTTCGATATTTTACGAAAGAGTAATGTCCGACAATATTACAAAATGTCTATCTTTACATCTCTCTCGCTATATCTGCGAGTAAAAGATAGTTTGTTGGAGTTCAGTGGCGTGCATTGCATATAGGCACACAAGCAGTGCCTACCTCGACAAATCGATAAACCATAAGCCTGTCAATTACATTTTAGCGTGTGTGCCCCACAATTAAGAAACTCACTAAATATACATACTTAACAAAAACTATAATCTTAAACTATAATCTTCAGTAGGCAATCGCCAGACGGCCTACTCGACTCGCATACTACCTATTCGCACATTGTCATTGGTCTTTACTTGTTCAAGTTAATACGTCGAAATTAGAAATACTACGTCTCACGCGTAATACTATGATGTTCGATCTTCGCAATTTATCACCCTAACGTAGGCATGCCTACTTAAGTAACCAACCGAGTCTGAATGTTAAATAATACCTCATAATTTGGCCGTGCGAAGAAAGGAAGGGATGGATAATAAGTTCGCCGATAGTGAGGTAAAAATTAAAATCCAAGATGGCGGCTGCGAAAATTTAAAAATTTGGTCATTTTCATAGTTTTACAGCTGCCATCTTGGATTTTCATTTTGAACATCGTTCCTGCCGGGGGTCCCCCGACCACACACGTTTTTATACCTAGTAAATCAATAACTTTTTACTTAAAGTGCGTACGTACATACCGAAAAAGTGTGCCTACCTGTGCTGAAAACCAATGCACGCCACAGTTGGAGTGTACTCGAATCTAAACCAAAAGGGCACAACTAGCTACAACTAAAACCACATAAGTCATAAAGGTAAGTCTATAAATACACTAACCTAATCATACAAATAAAGATAATTAAATAAAAGTATGAGTTAACGATATTGTAAACATTTAGGTCCGTTTGCATCACCAATCACTAAATTATTAACCATTAAAACTATAAAACATTTAACGCTAAATGTATATGTACGGTCACCAAAGAAGATAGCAACCAGGGTCGTCGGATATAATTGGAGTTTAGTAAGAAACGAATTAATGTTTCCACATAAAGTTTTATTTAATTAATAGAAAACAAACAGTTCATTTATCAAACTAAATTTCATTCGAAAACACTAAACTTCAACTATATCCGACGGCCCTGGTTACTTATTTTCTTTGATGACTGTACATACACACAGATTCACAATCATGACTTAAAATTACCTAATTAATGACAAAGTTTTTGAACACTGGCGCATATTTTTTAATAAATATTACAACCTGGTAATTTCATGTAGAGGAAAGGAGGGATATGACAACTGGAGACCTCTCAGTCGTTCAATGAGGAACTCTTCGGCTTGTAGCTGCATTTTCTCGTCGAAATGTGTTTGCCAACCTCCAGCCTCACCTGCAAATAAAAAAACCATTCATTATAAAATGTATCATTCATTTTAGATGGGCTCATGCCATCTGATAGTACAAACAGATGCGCCGACAAAACAGGACACCTGTCCTGTTTTGACCATCCAGTCTGTCCCAGCTACCTAGGTGGGACAGCCTGGATGCGGAAGTCCACCTTCCGCATCCAGGCTGTCCCATCCAGGCTGTGCCCCTGTGTAGCGGACAGTGTTGTGGCGCAGTCTGGGAGAGGCCTATGTCCAACAATGGACTGCGATATGTTGAGTTGATTGTTGATTGAGAGAGAGAGTATTATAACAATATATCTATGGGCTCGCTCTTTTTATCATATAACTCATAACTACGTACCCTTTCTAGGAATACAAGCGTGATATTAATACTAAACAATTCTCACCTTTTCTAATAAATTGAATGTTTTCATCCACTTTGTTGTTGACATTCTTATTCTTTCGAAGGCTGTCGAAACTGAGGTGTTCTGCCAACCGCTTGACTTGATCGTCCGAGTACTCCTTGTTCAGGAACTTGCATACACTCCTAACTTCTTTCAACAGATCCTGAAATTGAAAACGGTATGTTTTTACTAGCTTCTGCTTGCGTCTTCGTTCGCATGGATGTCGGAAATTATCCCATGGGAGTGTGCTACCGGGACAATCAGTAGCCTATGAAGGACTTAGGCTACTTTTTGTCACCTATCACCTTGCCAAATTTAATTGAAATCCGTTTAATAGTTCAGGCTTAAAAAGGTAACATACAGACAGAGTTGGCACAAAAAGGATCTTTTGGCGCGTGGTAAAAATACGAACTAAACCCGCAGTTTTTAAGGGGGATGCGAGGCAGCCTCGGAAATTAAAATTTTCTTACGTTTTTTTCAATTTGCCGGTCCAGTATAAGGTTGTATGTTGATCTAAATATGATTCGCAGTCGTAACAAATATTTATTTTATTTAATTATACATCAATACATCTCTCTAAGTTCATATTACCTTATTGAATGATCATTTCATGAAATCATTTATTTGAAGCCAATTCTAACTTAAGGAGTTCCATTGCTGATTGTAATTATTAATTATTCTGTAAAGCCATACTTGTTACGGTCGCAAATCATATTTTAATCAACATAAAATTTTCGTATTTCGGGGTCTACCTTGGCGCATCCCTCTTATTACAATTTCACTCAAGTCGATGTCATTCAAGCACTACAAGATCCTTGTAGCAGTGTACTTTGGTTCTAAAATATTATTTATTTTACTTATAATATGTTTAAAGGCAAAACGAACTTCACCCATTTTTACGTGTGACTTATGTAAATATAACTAGAGAAATAAGGATACTATGATTGTGTTATGTATGGTGTACGTGTTTACGCGGCAGGCCCAGAAAGAGATGGTGGGATGAGCTGGACTCCTTCTTAAAGGATTGGTCCACAATCGCAGTAGACCGGGAAAAATGGAAAGAGGGAAAGCAAGCCTTTGTCCTGTAGTGGGACAACACAGGCTTATCATAATAGTAATGTGTAGTAAATACCTTTTTCATATCTTCATAAAACATAAAGTGAAGGTTTGGATGATGCCTCTTTGTGTAGGCTTCGTTTGTGTGCGCTACTATTGGGGTCCACGTTACTGGAAACAAATGCAGCAGATAAGAGATATAAACTACGAACAACAAATCATATCAATTGACGTGAACAAGAAACAAAGACAGAGAAAGATTGCTTCGTTGGTCTAGTTACTAGACCAACCTCCTGCTCCTCCTCCTGCTCACACCCTCCTGCCAACTCTTGCTCTTGCCAACGACTGCTCCTACCTCCTGCTCAGCAGTAGCTGAGCAGGAGGTCCTCGGTTTGATTACCGAGTCGGGCATAGTGTTGTTGGGTTTTTCCGTCTGGAATGTCTCAGTAGCAGCCTGTAGTCTGTGGTCTACTCCGAAGTGGTATCGGCCGAATGTTCGGCCGTTTCCTGCTACGAAGTTACTATTTGGTTCGGTCGGTCCCGATCCTACACTCCTACACTCTTTCGAATATTGACTATGGTCCCGACCCAACTGAGCCGATCCGAACTTTTTTCGCATTTTTCAATAATATTCGGTTCGGCCATGTGTCGGTCCGATCCGATCATTCGCACTTTGCACTTCGTAGTAGACCCCCTGGATTTGTTCCGTTTGTGGCAATATACTCGCCCCCTATTACATGGGACTTAAACACAACTGGCGAAATGTGGGTGTACTACAGGTGCACCTCTGCCTAACCCTTCGGGGCATACAGGCGTGATGTTATGTCATGTAAGCCAGAGAAAACAATAAATACTTACACAAATCTCTTCTAAAGGCTTCCCAGAAATGAGTGAAATTCGCCCTCAACAGTTTCTTTGTGGTCATCTTATGTAGGTAATAAATTGAGACCGCCACATCCCTAGGATCCCTAGCCACATACAGCACTTTGGCAGTCGATAGCAGGCTTGGAGGCAGCATCGACAAAGGAAGATGAGTCTTAATAAACCTAGGTGAAGGTGCCTTTTCTATTGTCTTCCAACTGTGCTCCCTCACTGCCTTGTCCAGACCTTGAAAGTTTCCAAGATTGAAGAAGTTCAATTTGATCAGTTCATGAGCTACTTCTGGGAGGACAGGTGTAGTCCTGCAAAGAGGAAAAAAAATTGGTCAGTATTTTACAGTGGTTAAAGAGCTCATGACACTTGTTCAGTTATACACATTCAACACTAACAGCGCCCCGCGGTTTTACCCGCAAAGGTCTTGATCCCGTGAGAATATCGGAATAAAACGTATCCTATGTGTTAACCCTAGTTATAAACTATATGTATGCCAAATTTCATCCAAATCCATTCAGTAATTTTTGCGTGAAAGAGTAACAAACATCCATCCATCCACACAAACATTCACGTTTACAATATTAGTAGGATGTCCTGGAATTAACGCACACCATACAACACCCCAATTAGAATATTACGTTATAATTATAATACATCACTGAATTTTTACTAGTATGTATAAAATATTGTTTATTGATTAAATTAGTTATACTGATCGTGGCAGATAATTGTGGTTAATTATTACAAATCTACGCACGCACACATTCATACAGCGTAGTAGGTACTTCGTCGATTTTGGTTTGTTTTGACTTTACAGCGGAAGAATGACTGTAATTTAAATAGTTTTTATTATTATTGAGATAAAAAATTCTTATATTAAAATTTAATCAATCAACTCAGCCTATCGCAGTCCACTGCTGGACATAGGCCTCTCCCAGGCTGCGCCACAACACCCTATCCTTCGCCATCCGCATCCAGTCCAGCAACCTTCTTTATATTAAAAATGACAGAAATCAATTCAATAAACAATTCTGAACAAACTACTTGCACAATGTGCACTAATTCAGTTATACATTGTAAATTTAGCCTGGCTGTGCCGATCGTGCCGAATAATGCCGACCACAAGTATGTAGCTCGCCTAGGGTAATTAATCATTCTAGTCTAGCCTTATTCCTTAGTATGATAATTTTGCACAGACTTAGCACCGATCCAGGCTGTAATCAAATAGCCTTACCTTCAAAAACAAATTACTCATAAATCAATAAATAATATGAACATTCAATATTGATTCTGCATACCTTATTATTATCATTATTGATGTATGAAGTGCCTTTATATATCTATAATCTAAGACATTTTTTAATAAAAGATTATCTACTTGATATATATCCGTAAGCAAATACTAAGCCATAAAAATATTTAAGCATCGTATGATACATTATTATAAAACAGTTCAAAGATTAGTTTAGATATTATCAAAGGAATGCTTGAATTACATAATTACATTGAATAACATGGTGATCAAATTTAAATTAAAAAAAGGCATTTCTGGAGATTTCATAAATTTTAAAACGAATCCATTGAACACCCTTGTCATTTGTGATTTCATAGTCTACGATGCTAGTTTAGGGGGGAATGACATTCATTTTTTATTACTTTGTTGCCATTTCCAGGTTAGTGTCAAGTTGTATATTGAACAAAATATGATTCGCGACCGTAACAAGTATTGTATTTACAGAATTATAATAGGACCAGAAACTTGGAGGTGAAGGGCGTTTTGGGGGATTGTCTTATGTAATTTTGACGTTCGAAAAGAAAGTGCTGATTCTCAGCTTAATTTGAATAAATGACTTTTGATTTTGAAAGATATTAGAAAGATGTACGCACGGCTACACATCAAGCTATACATAACCAGTATAAGCTGACTTCTGATTCTACGAAAAACCTATACAGTGCGAGGTCAGCTAAAAGTGGAAATGTATAGCTTGATGTGTAGCCGTGTGTACTTAATTTTTTGATAATTATTCTGATGATGAATATTTTTTTTATGATACTTATTTCGATAGTTTATATATTTATAAGTAGACAACAAACACTTGAAAAAGAACCAATTCCTCCTACCTGTTACAAGTCGCTATCAGGTTTTAAAATGACGTTAATAACATTCAAAAGATAACATAACTAAGGTACTCACTCAAGCATGGGGAACCTTTTGAACAGAGGAATTTCTTTCGCCGTTATGTAGTCCAAGTCGTTTTCTGCTAGCCACACTAATTCTTGAACCCATGTTGTTCCTGGAAAACGAAGTAAGAACTCATTAAAATAAGCAGGTAAATCATAATTTGAATCTACAGATGATCGGGAGTCGTTTTTCAGACAGCTCAGAACTCGCGGCACCGCTGCAATCCTGCATCAAACGCTTAAATTGAAAAAGCCCTTCGTCTTGTATAGGTACCTCAATCTTTATGATCAGAACACGATCCCCTGCCAATTATAAACCTACATTAAGCATCTTACTCACGATTTTCTAACCGAATTCTTAAACCAGAATAGAGATATCATTATTTTGAGAGGAACGACCTTTACAAACCTGACCTGTGCAATAGATGCCACTTTCTTGACTACATGTTAGCACCTACAGGTTGAAAAGGGCCTGCATATTCAATTTAACGAAGCTTAGCCAACTTTTCATACATACTATAGAATCAAGCTCTTCTTCCGACAGCTAAAGCACTAGGAAGTGATGAAGGGCGAGCATTTTGGGGCACCGTCTTATGTAATTTTGACGTTCAATAAGTGCTTTTGTTTTAGATTTTTTAGATATCGACTTTGATGTCCTTCAAAATTAAGGTACTTTTTTTTTCCGGATGGGAAATCATCAAATGACCCCTCCCGCTCTGGGTGGAGCGGAAGGGAGTGTCAGACTCTTACTGACTAAAACCCACCCATGTTCCTTCCTTTGCCCTTTATGTTCCGGGGTAGCGGTAACCCTTTCGGACAATCCCGCTGATTTCGGACAATCCCGCTGAAAATCAAGGTACTTTACATTATCAAGTGACTCACGCGTCCAAAAATACAAATAATAATAATATTTATTGAAAAATTAAAGGGCATGAAAATTAGTAAAAAAAACTAAGTCACGAAATATTGGCGAAAAAACACGTTCATATTACCGAAGCCAATATCAGTAAAATGTGCCAGGATTACATACGACCTTTATGCATTTATCAGATTGACGTTATCGTGATAACAAGAGCCACAAAATGAAAAAAATACTACAAAACCATTTCAGTAACACACTCCTGACGACGCGACGTTTGAAATGACCATTCGATTTGACAGCTAAAATAAAAGCTTTTGGTTTCATTAGTTGCATATTTTTTGGGTTTATTTATACCCTGTCCAGTAGGTAAACCGTTTTATAACAGATGGAACTAGTGATTGCAGCAACACACAAGACATTGATTGATTCACGTACGGTATTATAATGTCTGTAAGAAGCCATAAATAAGATAATTTCATAAGATAAGGCAGTTTATATATTTATTTTGTTACGCATTTTAAAGTTAACTTTTACGTAATCTGGAATATGTACGTTCTACATAAGACAGCTGTCAAAAAACGGTCAACCTAATGGTTAGAGCTCGCTTTTGTTAACTATGTTGACAATTACGAGGATTTAGTTATAACTTAAAATGAGTGAAAAAATCAGAATTAACAATTAAAATTCGCAATTACCCCTGCTGCTTACGGCACTGCAACGCGAATGTCGTCGCCATGGCCCATCCAATCATCTCGCTCACTCTTGTACAGACGCCAGCAGGTCAAGCTACCCGAAACTGTCAAATTTTCCCAATCAACCTTGAACCTTAAAGCTTTAGGGATAAAGTTGAAAATCTATTAAAGAAATTTGACAGATTGTAGTAGCTTGATGTGCTGGCGTCTGTACTTACTTGCATCTCTTGCTCGCGTCAAGCATTCGTGGCGAACACCGAATACGTTAAGTACGCGCACACGCCATGCTTGCTACGCTTAAGCGTCGTGTGCGTGGTCACGTTACTAAATATGCTCGTCAAGAGATTAGATATAGTGTGATAACGGCTGAAAATACCGATTTTTACAGTAACAGTTAATCTGATCGGAGCAGTCTGACCGAATCCGTGCATGAAACGATCGCATAATCCACTGATCCAGTGGTAAAGGCAGTGACTTACGATGTAGATCGTAGGTTCGAACCCAGATAGGCCTTTCACTTTGTGTAAATGATTAAATCACCACTGCTCTCAAAACGGTGAAGGAAAAAATCGTGAGGAAACCGGCATATTCTATAACCAAAAATTAGAACACATGGTGTGATGTATTAAGGCCCACTCCCTCTTACCGAGAGGAGGCTTGTGTTCCAACAATGGAAACGTTAAAGGCTAATTATGCTATGAGCTGTATCAGCCATGGTAAGTATCATCGTATAAGTAGTACCTAAGTATATATTATATGATGACGTTATGAAACAAATGGCATCCAATAATGTTGAATTAAAAGCATTACGGGAAGAAAACCAGGCACTCCGTGAAAACGTTCACAACGTCGAGGCACGTCTTCGTCGCCTGGAGATTGAACAGGTGCGTCAAGACCAATGGGTTCGCCTGCAAAACATTGAGATCTCCGGGCCACCCGAAAATAAGGAGGAGCAAATCGTGGATATAGTATTGAAGATTGCTGAGCATGTCGGAGTTCGTACTAAACGTGAGGACATCGAATTCGCCCACCGAGTCCAAACACAGCAGCATAACAACTCTAATGTACCAAGGAACATAGTTGCTAGACTCAAACAACGCAGCACTAAGGACGCGATAGTGGCTGCAGCACGGAAGCTGCGAGGAATCAATCTGCATGACCTTCAGGTCTTCAGACAGTAACATCACATAAATCTAAGGTACACGTCAGTGAACACCGCACCAAATACAATAAAAAATTGTTAAAACAATGCAAGCTCAAGGCTAATAAACTTAACTATAAATATATATGGACAGAAAACTGTGGAATCTATTTACGAAGGGTAGACGGGTCTCAGCATATCCTTGTGCTATCAGAGGAAGACCTAAAAAGCATTACTTAGTGATATATATTGTTATCTCATCTTGTTATCTTCTTTTATTTTGTACCAGTACTAGTTTATCAAGTTTTGTTGTAACTATGCTAGATGACACTCTGCATTTCTATTATTATTGTCACCACTTCAAAAGCACTCTCTTTGATACAACTCATTTCCATTGCATAATCAACAACCTCACAAAACATTATCCACAACAAAGTGATTCTTCCTTCATAACACATTTACTCTTCACACAACACAACACATACATACATACATCCATCATTCAATACCTTTACCCAGACTATACTTTTGAATTCATTTGGAGACCTATCTTTATTGGTATACATGAATATCACAATGTGCGCAGTCGTGTCGTTGACTTGGACGCAGGTGTCAATATCTCATTTTATGAATCATTGCGGTAACTAATCATTAGCGATGGCCAGTACTGATTACTTACAATTTTTCTATCAAAACGTGCGGGGTTTGCGCACTAAAACTAATAATTTTTATGAGAACATACTATAATCAAATAATGACTTCTTAATGTTTACCGAGACCTGGCTACATGACGGCATTTTAGACTCAATGATGTTCTGCGGTTTGAATAAATCTAACTTTTTCACCAACTCTCATAATCATACTCTGGATTTAATTTTTGCCAATTTTCCTAATGCTGTTATAGAGTCGAACTGTCCATTGGTACCGGAAGACGCGTTTCACCCTGCATGTAATGTTAACGCCGCAGATATTTTAATTCCTCCCTTGAAACTTAGGTTATTCCAAAAACATGTTTATAAGAAGGGAAATTATGAGGCCATTAACAACGAATTACTTAAGAGTGATTGGGGATTAGTCTGTAATATTGATAAACAACTTGAGCGTGTAATAGAAATGTTCTATTCTGTGATTGATGCAATTATTGGAAAATATGTACGGAAAGTCACCATTGGGGGAACCTATAGCTACCCCTGTCTGGTACAGTCAAGCACTAATTAATGTTAAATTAAGGAAAAGTCTAAAGCGCATAATGTTAGCTTGTATATGGTAACCCTACTTATTAAATCGAATAATATTCGTATGTCACTCAAACAATTGTTTGTTCATGGTGACATTCACTGCCATTCTGACATACAACTGACAGTCGGCCTTCTTGCCCGAGACGCCAAGCAGTGAACACGTTCAGAAAAGCTTCAGCATTAGTGTAATAAGTCGCTGCAATTTAAATCTAAATCTTAGCGAGTAAGTACAGAATTTATTTGTTTCGGCGATGTTTGAGTGTTTTTATAGATATTGTGGAAAAGGTAGTAAATATGTTTTGGTCAAGATAATGTGTTCAGTTTTATTGCGAACCCTTTTTCATTTCTGAGCTGTAGCTAACAAAAAGCAATGGAAAAAATTTAAAAACCCCAATGATCAGCGTACTTTTTCTTTATTAAGGGATCGAAAAAAAATATGCAAATGGAGTGTCATAAGAATTACTTATACAGATCACAAGAGAAAATAAAAACTTCACCTAAATATACGGGGCGTACGTTAAAGCTAGAAAGAAGAATAAAAGTGCTTATCCTAAATACATGAGTACATGACGTACGATAACAATCAATCAACTAGTGAGGCCGACATTTGTAACGCTTTCAATGACTTTTTCTATAAAAATTTAAGCAGCTGCCTCGGGACTTACACCCTCTTTTCGACTGACTCTGAAACATACGGCGACACACTGCACAGCCTGACCATTGACAGTGTGAGGATCCTGAAACTCCTGCAGAATATAGATACGTCAAAGGGTCCAGGAAGTGACACTATACCTCCTCTTTTCTTCGTTAAATGTGCCAAATCGCTCTCTTTACCAATTACTTATATTTTCAATAGATGTTTTCATGAGGGATACATTATACATCCAACCATTTGGAAGACTGCGCACATTGTGCCCATTCATAAAAAAGGTTGCAGAAACTCCATAGAAAATTATCGTCCCATATCAATTCTGAATGTTATGGGAAAAGTAATAGAGAAATTGGTACACAACTTTGTTTATCCTACCATATCTAAATTAATTCCGCAACAAAAGCACGGGTTTATTAGGGGACGGTCTACTAATACCAATTTAGCAGTATTTCTTGAAAATATTGTCCGTGATATGGATGGTGGTGGGCAGGTTGACGAGATCTACACGGATTTCGAAAAAGCTTTCGACCGCGTGGATCACGACATCCTTCTGCGTAAGCTGCAAGAGCTAGGAATTCGCGGTAACTTACTCAGATGGTTCGAGGCCTTAGGAATCGGTCTCAAATTGCTACATTGGGCGGAGTAACGTCTAACTGCGTAACTATACCATCTGGTGTGCCACAGGGCTCAATTTTGGCACCTCTATTATACTCTGCCTGCCTATACGATATAGGATCACATGTTCTTGATGCAAGGTTCCTGATGTATGCTGATGACACCAAGATTTTTATGACTATAAGAAATAAGCATGACTGTGAGAAGCTCCAAAACGACTTAAATAGATTATCTAATTACTATATTATCAATAGAATCAATGTAAACGTAAGTAAATGTCAGAACCCTTACTAGGAAGCGAAATCTCATTAACTACAGCTAGTCTTTGTGGTGTCAATATTGTGCGTTGCAATGTTATTAGGGATCTTGGTGTCGTCCTGGACTCAAAGCTTCTGTGTTCGGAGCATGTGTCCTATATCGTCGGCAGGGCATACCAAAACCTGGGATTTATTATGCGTACATGTAAATTATTTACTGATATAAATTGCATCAGGGTACTTTATTTTTAGAACACTGCAGTAATATCTGAAATCCGCAGTATTTGGGTTATATACAGCAAATAGAATCAATACAATCTAAATTCGTTAATTATATTAGCTATCGCACTGGATTCAGATCAACAGATTATCTGCTATCATGCAAACACCATAATGTGCTGCCACTCGAGAGCAGACGTATGATTCTGGATATGCTATTTCTTTATAATATCTGTAGTGGGAACATTGACAGTACCGTTTTAAATAACTTAGTTATAAGATTAAGTGCTCCGTCTCGATGGACTAGGTACACGCAGTTATTTGATGTACCACACAGTGGTACAAACTACGCTCAAAATTCAGTCATTGGTAGGATGCTAAGTAATTTTAACAAGAGATTCTCTCATCTTGATATATTTAATACCAAGAAAGGTATATTCAGAAAACAATTAATAACGTCAGTATGTGACGAACTGACAAATAAATCTAATTAAATTAAATTGAATAGAAGGTATACAGACAATCACTACATACCACTATAACATATTCGCACACCCATTCGCAACTCCTCATGCACACTCCTACACACTCACCCACACTGTACACTTAGCAATGCTTAGATGGTGCTAGCGGTAATTCACTTCACTCTGTATGTTTGTTTCTGCTGCATATACATATGTATTGTATAGCTATTAAATTGTAAATCCGTAATTGGCTGTAATACTAGTTTATATATTTTAAGATAAAATTTTAAAGAGCTGTGGATTTTGTGAATAATAAATAAATAAGTACCCGGAGGTAGAGCAGACTGTGTATATGCCATAACTTAAAATGGATGTAGAAACCTTGTACTCACCAGATCTAGGGAATGTGATAACCCACACGTCGTCAGGTCGCACTTGCATGTTGTATATGGCTTCCGCGTGTTTCTTGTAAGCTCCCGGCATCAAGTACCCGCTTTCTCCACATTTTATGAAGGGCCGCGTATAGCCTATAATTAGAAATAATATATAATTAGTATAAAAATTTCGCCATCCCACAAGGTGGACCGACGAGCTTCGGTAGGCCGCAGGAATCCACTGGATGCGGGAAGCATAGAACCGGTTGAAGTGGTGGTGTGCAGTGGACGCGACTTTCAGCTGAAACGATGTTACAATTTTCGCAGACCAACAGCTAGATAGATGGGCGGACTGACCTAAAAATGATAGCGGGAAAGACATGGATGAGACTCGTACAGACCAGGAAAGTATGGTACCAAAGGGATGAAGCCTGTACTGAACGGTAGGTTGAGCAAGGCTGCTAGTGATGATGATGATACAATTATAAAAACACATTTTGTCTGTTCGAACTCAACTCACAATGCCTACTTAATAGAATAGAATAATTTATTTTCAGATAATTAAAATCCATATCTTGTTGTATTAACAACAATATTAGCTTACAATTATAAGTACTAGCTGCGCCCCGCGGTTTCACCCGCATAAGTTGGGATCCCGTGGGAATATCGAGATAAAAAGTATCCTATGTATTAATCCTGATTATAAACTATATGTGTACCAAATTTCATCCAAATCCGTTCAATAGTTTTTGCGTGAAGTAACAAACATCAATCCATCCATCTATCTATCCATACAAACTTTCGCGTTTATAATATTATAGTAGGAAGTAGGATTGTTAGTACTTATATTTATGTAGGCTACTTATACAAAGCCATTCACTACCACTACTTATTAATCCATTAACGTTTTATTTTCGGAGCGGCCTCTCAATCTACAAAAAAAAACTTTTAAAAATTAATTCAAGCTTGCCTTTACAAGCACAAGCACTTACGGATATGTAAAAAAATAAACATTTTAAAAGACCTATTCAATGTTGCGAAAATTCTGCCATATTTCATGCTGGGCGGCCTGTGCGAAGTGAAAGCAATGTTTTATATACAGATACGATTTCACTAAAAGCATCCATTTCATATAGTGAGCACACTGCTGTTGATTTTTTTTAAATTTTAATTTAAAAAGTGAGAATGTATGAGAACTCTTTCGAGAAGAATAAATTTATTTATTTACAACCGCGGGGCGCTTCTACCCCGCGGTTTCACCCGCAGAAGTTTCGATCCCGTGGGAATATCGGGATAAAAAGTATCCTATGTGTTAATCCTGATTATAAACTATCTGTGTGTCAAATTTCATCCAAATCCGTTTAGTAGTTTTGGCGTGAAAGAGTAACAAACATCCATCCATCCATCCATACAAACTTTCACGTTTATATTAAAGTAGGAAGTAGGATTTTCTTAAAATAATAATAATATGTACAAGTATACATAAAAAGGAGGAGAAATAATGAATGGGCATCAAAAAATTCGCATCGCTGTCAATAGGAAAAGTGCCCAAAAGGCTGGCAACATTGCCACGTTGTATGGCAATGCTGGTTATTTGGCCAAAAAATAGGCCAGCCCTCTCAAAACATAGGTCATTGATCTTTTTGATTTTTTCGACGTTGAAAGGAGAAAAGCTGTCTTCCAAAATTTGGGGGACCTAGGTAACGCGCAAATGTTCCTCAAACAACGCAAATACACCAATCTGTTTGGAACGTATATGTTCG
Organism: Apamea monoglypha; assembly: GCA_911387795.2. Classification (NCBI taxonomy): domain Eukaryota; kingdom Metazoa; phylum Arthropoda; class Insecta; order Lepidoptera; family Noctuidae; genus Apamea; species Apamea monoglypha. Next base: position 3,613,797 of record OU426922.1, read on the forward strand.
AGCCGTTTGGGTTTGAAACATTAGGGCCAGGGTCCGAGTGCCCACTTAGTTTTTCGACATATCGCCAAGCCGTTCGTTGATTTTTCACGTGACCAGAGGACTGGCTGTCGAGAATCACCAACATCATTTTCTTTTCTATGAGAACGAGTGTGGTACTATTTTCATGTACGTACATGAAAGTAGATTATTTGAGGATGTTTTCATTTGCTCAATTCTGCTACATCATCATTACATTTCAACCCATCATCATCAACTTCATGTCATTGTCCCATGTTAGGTTTCAAACTAAGTATTTATTGATACTGTCACTACCCACTTGAAAATCTAACCTACTCGATATTTTGTTTACATTTAAACTTTACATTAAGATTTTTGAAGTACCTACGAGTACCTATACACGAATCCATTTAGATAGGTTAGTACTTAAGTATCATTTAGGAGATATTTCGTAGGTTAAGATAAGATTACGATTTTTTAAATATTTTATAATAATATTTTTTTTTATTTATTTCAGATCAAAGATCCATAATATGTTGTTAGTAAAAGTCTTAACCTAAAGTTAGTAAAAACTACACACTATATACAAAAATTGAAACGACTGACACCTACATGTCCAGCCGAATCCAGTGCGCCAGCATGGGGCTGTCCCACCTAACACACAATACACTCAGGGTGCTGTGGACACGTTTTTACCGAGAATAGAAGCGCACCGTTTACCAATTGCGTGGGTGGCAGGTATGTACTTGTTATCTGAACTACGGGAGCTAACGTTATCAGTAGCAATAAATGCGTCCATCGGCCAATCTCAAGCTGTCAAATTGCATAGAAAATGACAGCTGAAGGCACGAGTCTGAGCGCGACGTTTGACTTCAAGATTATATCCCTGCCAGCACAAATTTCAATTTCAATTTCAAATTTCAATTTTTTTGCCTGCAGCAATCGGCGTAATGATGGCAATTATTTACTTTAGAAAACACGGAACACAGCACACTCTTTCACTCTCTTGTCACCTGAAATAAACATGCATAGCGCAAACGATTATTTCCGATGTCGGCCGCGCGCAGACTTATATTGGGCGCACTCTACCGCAAACTTTGCGTGTGAACCATTGAGAGCTAATCAATAATTTAAGAACAAATGACAGTCATTCGAATAGCCATTCGAAAGGACGATGCTCAATGGAACGTAATAACTAAACAAGATCGTTCTCTAGAATGAATAGTATACTGCAGTACGGATACTCGAGATCGTATGCTCGAAAACATATGCCCGAGAACGAATGCTCGAGAATTAATGCTCGAGAGTGAATGGTTGTGATGGTAATGCACCCTAATGGCAATTGCAGCATACTCTGTTATCCTACAGTAAGACCCCTTCCGGGTAAATATATCTACAGGGTTATTGGTAAAACACCAACAACCTCTTAAGAGGTCATTGTACAGTCGCTTGGCAGCATTATCTGACCCACCCTAAAAACAAACGAATTTGGACCCTCTGCCTGTAACATTAAGGTTTATTCAATTTATATGAGCTTATCAGACGGCGCTCGTGCAACATTGTCGGAGCCACCGGCATTATACATATATCATTTTGTTAAGCTATTTTAATCATTATCCCTTTGACATTAAAGTTGAAAAGCTTTTAAGTCACACTACAAAATTAGAACCCAATCTTTAATTTCGCATATTCCCTACAAGTTCTTGTGGCTTAGCGGTTTGATGCTGGATTGGCGACGAACAACATGTGGGTTCGAAAACACAGTCCACCTATTATGAGTTTCTTTTTTAATTTGTTTTCATTTCTACAATATTGCCTGCATTATTAAAGGACGACCAATATGATTTACGCCTAATAACTTATCTTGTAAACAGGTGGGTAAATTAAAAAACTTTAAGTTCACAGAATTTATATTTACCAAGAATGGTTGGATACGAAGTAAAACATATATTTGCTTCGTGAGGTAGATAATAAATTAATTTATGTGACAAAAGTTAAACTACCTAATAGCAGTAACTGCGCACACACATTTGTAAATCGTTTCACATAACTCGTTAAGTATTTTTAAGCAATTTGGTGTAAAAAAGCATCATGTCGCAACTTAATGACTACACCGAACAAAAAATCATATTTTTACATGAGCAGAATGTTGGAATTAGAGAGATTGGTCGTCGACTTAATATATAGCAGTAAGTGTTTTTATACCTATTTTATTTTATTGATTGTGATTAATGAACTCGTAGTTGGCTATTTTACCACTACATTCACTCCTTACAAGTTACATACACGGTTCCAAAAATGTTTTTTTTTTTGTTTTAGAGAAATACGGTCAGACTATGGCTAAAACGTTATGGAGACAATGGAGATATTCAGCGTATTCGTCCAGGAGCAAAAGCCATTAAGTATAGTCCCGTATTCGAACGCCACCGGGCCAGGCCCCGGGGCCGGTTTCAAGCCCTGTTGAAAATCAATTTTTGCCCATTCGTGTAACCGCAATAAACCACAATATTTCAGAGGAAACAATGAGAAGGCATTTATACGCTGCTGAGATAAGGAATTATAAACCAGCACAGAAAATTGCATCGACACCTGCTCATCGCGAAGAAAGGGTTCGTTTTGCCCAGGAATATTTAAATGGCAAAGATTTGTGTTGGAATATGGTGCGCGGTATGCGTAGCCGCTTACAGCAAGTTATAGCAGGGGACTACTAATTATGTAATCTAGTAGGTATTTTTAAACACACCATGTAAGTAAATGCTCAATGGATTGATTGTTAAACCATTAAAATGTTGCAGATTATGTGGTGATGTTATTGTTATAAATAGATTTTTTCTATTTAAATATCATGTTTATTCACTACATATAGGCAGCTATAAATCTGTAAAGCATTTCACAGATGAATTCATTTTCTCGATAACAAACTTTTAAGCATAAGCACGCCTTTTTTAATGTTTATAAATGGTTAGATTTGATTATGGCATACTAATATAAAATGTCTATTAATTTGAATATATATGAGCATTTACTTACTTTATCTTACCTAAGTGTTTTAATGAAATAATAAACATTTTAAACTTGCAATTGTTTACTTTTATTCCTATACAACCTACCCGTGTAAAAAGACAAGACCCTACGTCGTCCATTAAAGAAATGTTTTTTACATTTCTTTAGTGTAATAAAATAATTAAAAAAGAAACAGCTGAGCAAAAAGATATATTTAGGTTAAACTTGGTTTCGAACTTAGACAACGATGAACACCGCACTACCCCTTATTGACCACAAGACCAACTCAACTCTTATAAGCCACATTGAAATTTGATCTTAGTTGTAATACTAGACGCATATTCTAAAGAATTTGAACCATATAGTATACTTGATAAAGTTTATTCTTGCACAGCACAAGCAGCTAACCTTCTCCTGGTGCAAATAGATTATTTTGTATTTTAAATAATCACTCCATTGAGACATGATAATAAAAAAACGACCTATAAAATAGAAAATAAAAAATTGTAAAGAGACGTTGTTTTTGCAATTTAGTAAGGCAAGGTAAAACATGTTTGCGCGTAGTCACTGCATACCCTTAGTTGCTTTTGAATACCAGTTTTATAATGAATACGAATATTTATTTTTCAACTACCCACTTATTACAAGTTATGCGAAAATATTACCATTTTAGAAAGTTTATGTTTGAAGATTATCCGTCTATAGTTCTTTACAATAATACATGAAATAGTTTTGGAATACATTCTAAATTAAAAGCAAAACAATATCTTCGTCACAGGATTTGATCTCGCAACTTGTTCATCTCAGTCTTATACACAGACCACGAGACCAGGATTACTTGAACACAACCCTTAAAATAAGCTATTACACTAATTATATTATAACAAGTAGTTGTAACATATAACCTAATGGTAACGTTATAAAGATCAAATTTGCATGTCTGTGTTATTATTGTAATTCTTGGTTGAGTCTTCGTGCACTTGTCTGATAAGCTGATATAAATTGAATAAACCTTAATGTTACAGGCAGAGGGTCCAAATTCGTTTGTTTTTAGGGTGGGTCAGATAATGTTGCCAAGCGACTGTACTCATCATTATGAACAACTTTTACTATGGGACCAACCAGAAATCGCAAAAAAAAACAGCTGTTTCCTACATTTATGTTCGTCTAACTCGTCAAAATGTAGGGAACAGTTGATTTTTTTTTTCGCGATTTCTGGTTTGGTCCCATAGTAAAAGTTGTTCATAATGATGAGTACAATGACCTCTTTAGAGGTTGTTGGTGTTTTACCAATAACCCTGTAAACTAGTAATAAAACTGAAGAGTTTTTTTGTTTGAAGACGCTTCTCTCCATAACTGCTGGTCGGATTAAAAAAATATGCTAATATAAGTCACGGGGAGAAGCAAGTCAATTAATAAGCATTAAATAAATGTATGATTAAAAAATTTGCACCCGTCGGTACACTCAGTACATTGAGTGTTTAATTGGACTCAAGCACTTGTTTGCTCTACAGAGTAAATAATATAGTAAATAGATTATAATTTATCAGTGATTAAGCACTGAAATATATTTATAATTAGTATTGTAACGCGATAATATTATCTATATATCGTCATTATGAACAATATTATGTAACAGTTTCAGCCCGCGACTTCGCCCGCGTGAAATTTCTTGTTGCCCGACCCACCGCGTCGGATCCCATCGTCTGCCCGCGGTGTTTCTTCGTTTTCGCTTAGCGTTCTTTCAGACTGTTTTGTTTATAATCAGCTCCTAGCGTAATGTTAAGTAGCCTTAAGCCTTTCTCAAGAATTGGACTATCAAATGCAAAAACATTTTTTTTTAATCCGACTAATAGTTCCAGGGATTAGCGCGTTCAAACATACAAACCAACTCTTTAGCTTTATTATTAATATAAATGTATGTACTTTTGACGTAACTTCTCGGAGGTGTGATAACACCCATACGTACAACATCGATCGATAGTACTTATTGATTAACGGTGCGATTATACCAAATCGATAGATAAATTATTTTATTTTGTAAGTAGGTTCTCACAAACGGATCGGTTCGGTTCGGTTCGGTTCGGTTCGGTTCGTGGTGGGTATCTTGGTCTCAGATCATATGATCTGAGACCAAGATTATGTGTGGACTTTAAAAGAGGCTGTGACCTCTGAGTTAGCTTCGGCCTTTCTTCTCAGACTACTCAGATAGGAAACGCCAACCTCATCTAGTTTTTAAAATATGATTGACGTGTTTTTTTTTAAATTTATTTTGTAAGTAGGTTTGCACAAACACTTTTGTGTTTGTTTTATTATTAGTATACAGGGTTATTGGTAAAACACCAACAACCTCTTATGAGGTAATTGTACTCATCATTATGAACAACTTTTACTATGGGACCAAACCAGAAATCGCGAAAAAAAAAACAGCTGTTCCCTACATGTATGTTCGTCTAACTCGTCAAAATGTTGGGAACATTTGATTTTTTTTTCAAGACCATGTAGATCGATGTCTGAGATGTTCTTTTGAGGAAAGAGCCACACAGATTGAGAGGACCTGTCCAGTCAGTGCACGCATTTGTCAGAAATCGTGCAGCTCAACTCAAAACTTAAGGAACTCAACGATTCGACGAACAATACCAATATAATCGATTAGTTAGATAATTATGTTCTACAAATCTTGATCGTTCATCATCGTGAGCACACCTACGAGATCGACATATATCTAGGCAGTGAATCGATGTCAATCAGGCGCGGATGCAGGGGGCAATGGGTGAGGTTACTAAATAGGAGGTGCCGATGGTGTTTTTTTAAAGGGCTTTCAGGCTTGAGACATTTAACCCCCCCGTCCCCCAGCCTCCTAAAACTAAACATTTGCCTCACCTTTAAGCGAAAACAAACCTAGATCCGCGCCTGCCGTCAATCCTGTGTGTCCTAACACCGTAACCCCTTTGTTGTAATTTTTAAAAACTATTAAAAGTTGAACTTTAGAAATTCATTAGTGGACGTCAGAAACACTGCTAGACGTAAACGTAAATGTATTTTACGAAGTAAAACATTCTATAAGGCTAGTTTACATTTTTGATATTTACTATTTTTATTTTATATCTACTTACATTATCGTCCTAGCCTTTTCTCAGCTATGTTGGGGTCGGCTTCCAGTCTAACCGGATGCAGCTGAGTACCAGTATTTTACTTGGAGCGACTGTCTATCGGACCTCCACAACCCAGTTACTGGGTATTACGAAACCCCTTGGTAAGACTGGTTGTCATACTAAAATCTACTACCGACTAATCTACTATCTACTATTAAAAGAAATTAATTACAATACTTACAGGGTTAGTGCGTAATCTTCAAAAATGTGTTTGTTTATTTAGATTTTACATAGAACTATAGTTTTTTTTTTATTCTTTTAATTTAAAATAATTATTGTCAAGAAAGAACCTTTGATGCTCTTGTTAATGTATCAAGTTATAAGAAGGCCAGCTACCGAAAAAATGAGTACTACAGTCTGGACGTCGAGAAAATACGTTCTGGACACCTGTCAGCGCGAAAGTGTAGTAGCTAATAAAGGTCAAATTCCAAAACACGTATTCGTTTGTTTGAAACTGACAGATGCCAAGAACGCACTCTCTCGTTGGCCGCACTGTAATATACCTAAGTCTATTTCCTTGGTAACTAAACTTATTACAAATAGTGTAGATATTAATACTACTCACTATGTTATCAACTGTATCGTAAAAAGGAATTTGCATAAGTACAAAAGCACTGACTGATCGTCGAGCCACGATAAAGTGATCTAGGAGTGATAAAACAATAAATGTCTTAAATAATTAGCTATCTACCGACGTACAAATTTATACGCAATGTGTGACACAATAATTATATCTGCCTGTCGCCTGCCCCGTGCCTCGGAAAACACGTTAAGCCGTTGGTCCTGCGCCTGGTCTCTCTCCGGTCGTGTCGGATTACCGTCCCATTGCACTACGAGAGTGCACCTGTATCTGCGAACTCGTTTGTGCACTATAATATCTCTCGCGCCGAAAGTCTTCGCCGAGATTGCTCGCTATGGCCGAAATCCGGTCTGGAGGACCATTATCTGCCTGTGTTTTCTATCGCAGGGCAAAGACCTGTAGCCTTAGTGTGAGTTTTCATACTTACTCAATCGCGTTAACGTTCATTTACATAATTTTTTGTGGAATGACTGGGTTTTCCACTATAGTTACCGTCACCGCGATCGAGTATGTGTAAAACTGGCACTAGGCCCTCTGTGTTCGTATAGAGAAGGCATAAGCATTGACTCAATCTGTGTGGTTCTTTCCTCAAAGACCATTTCAGACACTATGTAGATGGTTCTCACATGATCTGAACAAGATTATGTCTGTACTTTAAAAGAGACTGTGACCTCTGAGTTTGTTTCGGCCTTTCTTCTCAGAGTTGTCAGATAGGAAACGCCGACCTCATCGAGTTTTTAAAATATGATTGACGTGTAAAAGTGTTTGTACAAACCTACGAGTACTTACAGAAATAAAATCATTTATTTCAGCATTGAATAAAATTGTCATGCTTGCTTACCATGTGTTGACGAAGTTGTAGGTTAAAAACAAGCCTAATAAAGTCCATCTAATCATCATTTCAGCCGAAAGACGTCCACTGCTGGACAAAGGCCTCCCCCAAGTATCTCCACTTCAACTGGTTCTGTGGTTCTCGCATCCAACAATATAAGAGGCATAATTATTATAAAATTATTTAAAAATAAACTTATGGACTTTCTAATAAAAAAGGCTTACTATTCTGTAACTGACTTTCTAGATGATAAAGATTGTTAATTTATGTTAATTTAGGTTTTTGTTATGTAAAATCGTTGTCCCGTTGACATAAAATAATTTGTTGTAGTTATGATAATTTTTTTTATGAAAGATTTAATTGTACTCATTTTGACATTTTCCTAAATTCATAATACTTAATCTGTTTTATAGTTTTATAATTTTTAATTATTCCTATATTCTATCTTCGTTATTTGAATATTGTTAAAACGTTTATTAGTGATTTTATGTTTCATGTGATGTGATTGAATTATATTAATGTAAATTATTTCACTAAGTAAATTTTTATTACTCTAACGCCATGTCAAATGGCAAACATGTAGTTCTAATTTATTATTGTCATCCTACATACATGAATAATAATTTGTGTATGTACGGACGCCAGCACATCAAGCTACTACAATCTGTCAAATTTCTTTAATAGATTTTCAACTTTATCGGTAAAGCTTTAAGGTTCAAAGTTGATTGCGAAAATTTGACAGTTTGGGGTAGCTTGACCTGCTGGCGTCTGTACACACAACCACATGTTTATGCAAATAAATAAATATTATTATTATGTTTTTACATATCTCAGGACCCTAAGGTCCCGGTCCTTTGGAAGGCGTACGAGGGGCCGAAGCCAACTCGCAGAGGCCCCTTAGTAAATTGTAATGAAATGCGGCACCAACCGACCATTATCCCTGTAAGCACTATGCAAGTGCACCCAAGGACAACCTCCGGTTGGTGTAGGACTATTGCAGGATATGGAAAAATACAAATTTGGACTATGGATTTGGGTGGCATATGTCGACTGGTTACCAAGACCTAAGGAATAACTATGGCCCCTGCCTGATCAATCGCTCCGAGATCCGTCCGAATCTGCCGCTCCCACGGCAAATTGCGGCGGATTGCGGGAGGATTGAGGGAGCGGCAGGGGGTGACTTGCACACTCAATAGTGGGCCCCCGAAAACGGTCGCTAGCACATATGTAGTGTCGTAGCGACAAAGGGGCATCATGTCCTGAGGTGCTTATGAGGAGTGGAGAGGTATTCCACGGCTATCAGGACAATCCCGGAAGTACGGTCAAGATCCCTACAAGCATCTTACTGGAATACTTCCTCCGAGCAGGTTTGCTCTTGCGAATCTCCACTCAAGCCGGCCAATAAAGGCAAGAATGAGGTGGGAGCTCTCTTCCTCGTCATTGTTCACTCCAGCCGGCCAATAAAGGCAAGCCAGAGGTGAGAAACAAGACTTCTCCCGGGAGATAGGGTCCGTGGGGTCGCTACTGCCCAACAGCTCGCCACATGCTGCTCTGCGGGTTTCTGTATCTCTCTTGGTCTGGCTCCTCACCTGACCTGACCTGTTTCGACAAAGTAAACTCTTCCGGTACAGGCCTAGAGTTCGGAGCGCGCAAGCCCCACCACGACTTCAACGTAGAGAGAGTAGAGATACGGCGGTGGGGTTATTATTATTATTATTAACGGGTTCCTGCGGCCTTCACAAGGTCGTCGGTCCACCTTGTGGGAGGCCTTCCAACGCTACGTCTTCCGGCACGCGGTCGCCACTTCAGAACCTTTCGGCCCCATTTTCCACCTGGGCCATCAAGTCCATCTAATACTTGGTTGTATTTAAGGTTTATGTTTAGACACAGCATTTTATTTGATTTTTATTAGTTATGCAACAAGTGAGAAAGACATATCAAGCAGTATTGTTTAACGGGCTGGTTTCAATCAGTTAAGCATGGCCATAAATATTTTATACCTAGTTAGACTTTTCGATAAGTAATGGTGCCTAATCGAAGCGTGCACTACATATCAAACCTTATCTTTTTACAGTCAAACCTACTCTGTGTCTCGATAGCAACAAAATTTCACGATTTCCGTACTAGTAAAATGCCTCTTAGAAAACTAAGAAAAATGGCGAGTCTAGGAAAAATCAAAGTATAATTGTTATATAGTATTATACGTATAATTGTGATCTGATTGGTCACTACGGACTAAATCTGGACGGGGAGTGCTGTCTTGAGTTACTTTTCAGGTTTATTTTTATTTTCTTACTGTCCCTTTCTTTATACGTCCGTTTCCTTATTTCTTTTAAAATCGATATGCTTCCGTTGACAATAGCGTGGGTTATGCGTTTGTTTACTATTATACCTTATCTAGCTATTAATGTCGTAACGCTTATCTGTTTTTTGTCCCAAATAAATAAAAATATAGATCATAGTAGTAGTAGTCTAGTGGTCGCAAGCGCTACTGTTGAGCATGAGATCCTGGGTTCGATTTCCGGGTCGGGTAGTGTTATAATATTGGGTTTTTCCATCTGGAATTTCTCAGTAGCAGCCCGGAGTCAGGAATTATGCCCGGTTGAAGGCAATAGGCTAGCCCCATATAACATTATACTTAACAGAACAGGCGAAATGTGAGTGCACTATCGCCAAAATCTTTATCTGACCACCGTAAGGACTATTCCTGCTTGCAGCGCGTATTATTAGTCGACCTAAAAAGAATCCTCCTTTGTTTTACTTACGGTCGCAGTTGTGGTCATCATGTGCACGGGATTTTGTCAAAATGGCCAGATATAGGTTTTGGCGATAGTACCTACTATAAGTGCACCTCTTTCTAACCCTTCGGGGAACAGAGGGGTGATGTTATGTTATAGATTACCGCGAGAGACTGAGTTAGAATCGGTTACCAAGAGAACTTAGAAACAAACACTATATAATTTACATATTGTAAACATCTTAACATCAAATACTAAGATGGCCTAGATCGGTTTCCGAGGGACGCGTTACAGACGTAGTCTTATCTGAGATACAGTGAGAGATAAATCCCTTAAGATGTTGCTACAGCGGCTTAACTCAGTCATAAAATTGTGTACACGTGTTGATGCAACAACTCAGGAGTGGTTAATTCCATTGATACATGTATTGAGGTAAAGAAAAATTGAATGTAATTAATGGATAATTTTGGAAGTTTCCAAAAAGAATATCGGTTTAAAAATTTATGAAAAACCATAGTAATACACAACATATACACTAATAATTAATATTATAAACGCGACAGTTTGTGAGGATGGATGGATTGATGTTTGTTACTCTTTCACGCAAAAACTACTGCACGGATTTGCTTGAAATATGGCACACAGATCGTTTATAACCAGGATTAACACATAGGACATTGTTATCCCGATATTTCTACGAGATCGAAACGTATGCGTGTAAAACCGTGGGGCGCTGCTAGTACACTATTAATTTACATTATAAAAAGAAAACTATATTACCATGGTTAATTGCAGTACAATTACTTTGTTTACTATGTGCTGGTCTGAACATTAATTTGTTTTCCATTGACCTTTGACCCTGAAGTATTTTCAAAAAATTACACCATTATAACAAGACGTATTAGATTTTCTTTCTTTTCGTTTTATACAAATAACATTGTTCCATGATTCGAGGACTAAGCACTCCTTCCATTAAAACCCAAGTATTCAAATCATCATCTGCCTAGCCTTTTCCCTACAATGTTGGGGGCTTCTAGTTTAACCGGATGCAGTGGAATACCAGTATTGAGCGACTGCGGCCTATCTAACTTCCACAACCCAGTTACTGGGTAATACGATACCCCTTGGTAAGACTGGCTGTATACGGGGGTTGTGGCTTTTTTTTTAAATTAATTAAAACGTAAGTATTCAAATAAAACCGAAAAATAATTTTACTCGTTTTTCCTTGCTCATGAATGATTCAGTTAAAATAAGGTTTACATTTTACGAAAAAAACTACGTTAGTTCACCTATTTACTAAGTATTAATAATTGTATTGTATTGCCAAATTACAGGTAACGTTTGATGCCATAATGAGAAGCAATCATGCGTATTAACGAAATGTAGTGGAAAACGTTCATATGGAACGTCAAAGTTTCAGTTAATTATATTGTTCCGAGTATGTGCCGTGGAAAATTTAATTACATTTAAACAGAATAGTTTAATGCTCACAATCTTCGATTAATAAGCTCACAATTAACGCTCACCAAAATGTTATCTGGTGAGCGTAACTAACTTACAGATGATAATTTTTAAATTTTAAATAGTTTAATTTAAAAATTATTATCATCGTTATGCGCTGTCAAATAGAAACGGATTTTTTTTTAAAAAATAAATGAAAATATCATACTGCTTTCCCGAAACCGGACAAACCACATCCATTGAACACATTATAAGAACAAATTTCCATAACACAGCACTACACGCACCCATAAGACATTTTCTAATAATCTTGTCCTCTTCTGCTGTCACAGTTTTCATTTCATAAGGCAATTCCAACCATGGAGCCATCGTTGCTGTTTCACGTACGCACGCTCACACACTGTGTTAATAATTGGAAATACCAAGGCTTTTCAATAAATGTATCTTTCTACATAATCTAATCATTGTATCGATTCATCTACTGCCCTGATAATAATGACTAGCCAACGAGAACGTACGAATTTTGACGCTGTACGATAAAAGTGGTGGTGCTAGCGTTAGAACAGAGTACGGGTGAAAAGTTACTGGTGTTTACGTCTTTTTGGAGTAAATAATAGATGGGATTAACAGGTGAAGATTATACAGTAGCATGCAATATTTATTTACTATTTATTTATTATTTTACCAATTACATTATTTATTTAATTAACATAAAAAATATTAATATTACATTGACAATAATTATGTTGTATAGAATGACGATGATTTATTATGACATCAATTGCGTATACAATTATTGATTATTCAAGGCCAGTTTTTTTTTTATTGAAGAATTAAATTGACGTTTGGGAGATTTACTTATTTATTAAAAATTTCTGCACAAGTATAAAAATATGGTAGAAAGGCAGACTTAATGCCTAACGCATTTTCTATCAGTCAACATTAGGGTGATGCAGAGACAAAACATGGCAGGTGCAACATACGGGATAAATAGCTAAGAAAGGACTATAAAATACAATAGCTTACATATAAAAAAAAAACTGTCAGGAGAAAAAAATATCGGTAGAGGAAAAAACAAATCCAGCAAATCAGCTCTCTGGGATGTTACGGCCAACTTCTGATGGATATATTTACGTGCCTTCACTTTAAAAAGATAACCGGCTGGTTGGCTGGTTGCAGATTCTGTAGGTAATGGTCAGAATGAAGTTAGGTATACGACGACTGAAACATCTGCCCCTAAAGACAGTGGTTAGTCGTTCTATTGACCTACAAAAAATATACTTAGAACTTTGAGACTGGTTATCTCTTAACTGCCAGGGTTTATTTTTAATCTTATGTTTTGAATTGTTTCTTTATTTGGATTTTTTTTACATGGTTTCACGTAAGAACAATGTACCTAGGATTTTGTAATATCTTGATTTAAAAGAGTGTTCTTGGAGTTTCTTCCCGTTATTCTCCGCAGAGATCTACGTTTTGGAATGGGCAACTAGCTTCAACTTTCTGACTAACTGACCGACTACTTAATTTTGACCATTCAAAAATGCCTCTTAATGGTTTAATTGAAATAAATGCTTTGAGTTTTATCATACACAAAAATGACGTGACAAGGGTACAGAACGTCATATGGGAGTGGCGAGAGGAGGCAAAACGCCGGGGCGTAACTCCGCTGCCGCGAGAAATCACGGTATAGCGGACAGAGCTCCGGCGGGATCTCATGGCGACATGGAGAGTGCGATTGTCGCAACCCAGTGCTGGGCACGCCACAATTGCGGCGATAAGTCCCCTCTTTGAGGAGTGGCTGGAGAGGCGTCACGGCGCCCTCACCTTCCGCCTGACGCAGGTCCTCACCGGGCACGGTTGTTCCGAGAGGTTCCTGTTCAGGATAAGGCGGGAGGAAACGCCAGAGTCACCACTGTGTGGATCGCCCGGAGGACACGTTGGAGGTCTGCCCGGCTTCGGCGGAGCACCGCCGCGTCCTCGTGGCGGCGATCTCTCGCGTCCGGCCCTGGTCCAAGCCATGGTAAGGAGCGAGAGTGCATGGGAAGCCGTCACCTCCTTCTGCGAAGCAGTAATGCTCGCAAAGGAGGAGGCGGAGCGCGTGAGGGAGAGGCAATCTCAGCGTCCTCACGCCCCTAGTCGCCGCAGGAGACGCCCTGGATGTCGGGAGTCAATAGCTGACTCCGGCAAGTACGTAGTCAGCGAGCACTGGGCAGCTCGCCGCCCGGTAAGGACCAGGCCCGGGTCGACGGCGCGTTGTGTTCTACCCGCCTCAAAGAGATGTCAGCACGACCTGACGGGATCCGCTAGGGCCGATGCCTGCCAGGGCCGCGGGTTGTTCGAAAGAGGTACCTGGCACAGGCAACTGAAGGAACACGGGTGGGTTTTAGTCAGTAAAAGTCTGACACACCCTCTCGCTCCGCCCAGAGCGGGAGAAGTCATATGATGATTTCCCACGCAAAAAAAAAAGGGCGTCAGAACATATCTATTGACAATTTACTAGCTCAATCAGACAAAGTCCAAAAGTGATTAACGTTTCGATAAAGCGATCGTACGCTATGTAAAAAAGTGTGAAAGGTTTATAATTAAAATTACTGAAAACCTGAAAAAGGGTCATTGAAAGGGGTCAACTCAAACTCAAAGCATTTATTTCAAATAAACCAATTACAGGCACTTTTGAATTGTCCAGGGGTTATACAGTCGCAGAAAGATGAACCTTTTTTTTTTTGGGGGGGGGGAAACCTTCAAAAGGCACCCGACCTCCAGGGAGTGAGGTCGGGGAGTGTGGGATTTTTACCTCACTAAAACCACCCCGGTGATCACCAACCGCACATAGGGGTGGTCCCGGTTCCTCTTAAAAGACCAATTCCGGAACCACCCCTGCGCAACGCCTGTAAGGCACAACCCTGGGAGAAAGATGAACCTAGTTTCCCATTCCAAAGCGTAGCCTATGGAAAAAAAGGGAAAAAGCTCCACAGACAGTCTTTTAAATCATAAATTTGTTAGGTACGAAATATTGGTTACATCATTCATGTTAAAATTATACATGTGAGAACGATGTAGAAAGACGTGCACGTTAAAAGCTTCCGTTTTAAAAAGATAAAAACAATTGAGAAATTAAAATAAGCCGTGGCAACTAAATCATAACCTCACAATTTTACTAATATTCCAATACTGCTATGAGTCATCTACCTATACCTATAAACTTCATCTAACCGTAACAGATGTAGATTCCATAGTTACTCACGTCGGCAGATACAAATTAATCATTGCGTATCCCTTTGTATCTATCAAACTTGAAGCCGGTGATATCAATTCCTACAACAGAATGTTACCGGTTTCCATTAATTTCAGCTTGTCAGTTAAGTGTCTTTGGCACGTTTGTGATACATTTATGTCTCTAGGGGTAGACAGGAGCAGTGGCTTACAAGTTGTAGGTCGTAAGTTCGAACCCAGGCAGGCGCTTTACTTTGAAATATATTCATCACCGCAGCTCTCAAAACGGTCAAGGAAAACATCGTGGGGAAACTGGTATGTCCTAGAAGCAAAAATTCGAAGATTTGTGACGTCTACCATCTCGCACTGGGCCCGCTTGGTGGATTATAGCCCACTCCCTCCCGAATAGAGGAGGTCTGTGTCCCAGCAGTGGGAACATTGTACGGGCTATAATCTACCACGCGGCCGCACACGGTCATAATTAACAAAATCAACGGCTCTGGACTTTATTTTTGGTCCATTTTCGAAATCTGAAAGTGGACTCCTGACCATGGGACAAAAGTTTCAGATAGGATCTGAAAATTTTCTAACATATTTTCGGCTTTCTCTCAACATGCCGCACCTACTCAGCTATCAACTTTTCGCCCTGCATATGAAGATCACTTCATATGCTACATATGCTTGCTCAAGAACCCTCTGACCCCCACCAATAATGATTAGTCGCTAATTACAAATAAGTCGATATTGATGTGCTATTAATATTTTATTTACCTTATTGTTATCAATTTATTTTAGCTTGCGTCAGATTGGCATCTTCATTATGTTAGTCAATTTACTTATTTATATGTATCTCGCAGATGGATTGTAGAATCCGCTGTTTTACAAAACCGCTAGTCGTTTTACAAAACAGCTCCGCTGTTTTACAAAATCACTTATTGTTGCCCCGCAGCAGTGATCAATGCAAAACGTTCACGCAATTCTACGTGTTCACTTTCAGTAATTATAGAAAACCGCTGAACGTTGTTCAGTTGTTTTACATAACGAAGCTGTTTTGTAAAACCACTAGCGGTTTTGTAAAACAGCGGATTCTACAATCCATCTGCGACGTGTACACCAGAGAATACATAACAAAATATAAATACAATGGACGGCCTTATCGCCTTCTGCGATCATGGCAACCTTGGAATTGACAGTTATTGTGATTAGTGAATAAATTTATTACTCATTATATATTTTATTATACATCTGAAGGACAATATTGTGTCTTGTCCTACTTCCTTCAGATCGGCTTGAGATGTGGAGTCGAAATCTACCTAAATATCTTGAATTCAGTCACTGAATGTTTTGCACAAGAGTTCCTTATACAGGTTGACTGGTAATTTGACGTATACCTTCCAGGACGCGACAGTGGGACCCATTTGCAACAATTAAGGCAAGTCAAATATCACTTTTGTCTAAATTCTCTTATTGAATGGCTTTTATTGCTTTCATCCCCTATTTGGCTAAATAGGGGATGAAAGTTTGTATGGAAGTTAGACAAGTGTAAATAGGTGTTTATAGGTAAACCTTTGTTGTGTCATCATTTTTAGGGTTCCGCACCTAAAGGGTACCCTATTATTAAGCCTCCGCTGTCCGTCCGTCCATCCGTCCGTCCGTCTATCTGTCAGCAGAGTTTACTCATGAACCGTAGTAGACAGTTGAAATTTTCACAGAATGTGTATTTCTATTGCCGCTATAAAGAAAAATAATAAAAATTAAACAGGTCTCCCCCCCTTTAATTTCCCCTCCATACAAGAAAACCTACTAACAAAAATAAAATTACACTCTACGAACAAGGTAGCAGTAGCATCAGGGTAGTAGTCCAGGGTAGCAGGTCTGACTGCTCGGGTAGTACCCATCACATCCGCAGAGTTTCGCTAGCTAATTTAATTTGACCCTCGAATAAACTACATGTAGAACCATAAACCCGTGACCAGGTGTGGGGAGGGACACCCATACACAAACCGGCGAATAAATAACCCCATGCACTATAGAGAACACCTGTTACCATATAAATTATATTTATTGTTGACCAAATATAATACCGTTTGTGTTGGTTCACTTTTTGAAAGCGTATTATTTCATAGGCAGGTACTGCCGATCTATTCTATAAAAACCTCGCTGTGAAAACTCAGGTGAAGTGAGCTGTCAACAGTGTCAGTCCCTAACATCAGGGCCCCAATTCTTTATTATTCCGCGCGAAATCTTACCACGTGCAAACCACTTCAATATCGTGTCTTGTTAACGGCAAGGAATCGAAAAGGAATAAGCAAACCAAGCAGGCTCCTTCATACTCAGCCACTTGTGAGTAGGAGTGGGCCGTAATCCATCACGCGGCCCAGTGTGGGTTGGTGCAGGCTCTTTACTTTGTGTAAATTATTTCATCGCCATTGCTCTCAAAACGCTGAAGGAGAACATCGTGAAGAAACCGACATGTCCTAGAACCAAAATTTCGAAGACATGTGACATCTACCAACCCGCACTGGGCCCGCTTGGTGGATTACTGCCCACTCCCTCTCACCGAGAGGAGGCCTATGTCCGTGGGAACATTTAGGCTGATTATACTAATAGCAGATGTCGTGATTAACTAAGGAATTGACGTGGTTCGAAGCAAGGAATCGTTAAGTGGTCATAGTGAATTCGGGCCCTGAGGGAATGAAAACTTACGTCACGGAAAAACTAAAGGATCTTTCAACCGGGAAATGCTAGCTGTCATACTTGCAATTAGATACAATCAGTGACTCAGTACAAAAGTACCTTTGGAACAATTAACATCATCAAGAGAATGAAGTTTTCACCTAAAATTAGCGGCTCTCGGTAAGGTAAGGTTGTTAGATCAAGGCCTCGGAAATTACTGCTGTTAATTCAGTTTATTGCTTTTGCACCCGACCTTGGAGTAAAGTAATGATTCAATGCACCACAGTAGGTATATGTCCCATTATAATTGGAAGAATTTACACCAAGATTTTGTGAAGAAACCGGCAAGTCCTAAATCCAAAAATTCGAAGAGGTGTGACATCTACCAACCCGCACTGGGCCCGCGTGGTGGATTACGGCCCACTCCCTCTCACAGAGAGGAGGCCTGTGTCCCAGCAGTGGGAACACTACTGGCTGATTATATATTATATATTATTATTAATATTATTTTAAATAATAAATAAATAATAATATATAAAAATTACAATAAATTACTTAAAGATTGAGTTTTATAATCACAATATAGATAACTGTACTGTCAACCAAACTAGGATACTTATCTGCATTTAGTCATAATATTATGACGAAGAGAAAGATTTTCTATAATTCCTAGTGTTAGTCTGCAATCAGTTTATCTATGAATCACCAATTTGATATATGTTTTATAAATATTTTGACAGCACGGTTGGCGCTGCGGTTAAGCGATTGACTGCTGCGCTGCGTGTCGCGGGTTCGGTTCCCGCACGGAACAAATATTTGTATGACCTACAAGTAGTTGTTCCGGGTCTGGCTGTTTGTGTATGTGAGTTTAAATGTTTGTAAATGCACACACGATACAGGAGAAATTCCTAGTGTGGGGCAACGTTTTTCTAAAAACAGAAAAAATATTTTTTTTTTTGTACGCAACTTGTGACGCATCGGTACATTCATCATTACGGCAGTAACATGTGAAAATAATTGTGGATATTATTGTTGTTGTGCTATGTCCAGCAGTGGACGTCTTATGGCTGAGAAGACGGGACCGTGAAATATTCCTTGTGGATACATCTCGCAAACCTTATGTAAAAAATAAAGTCGAGGCAAAAGTTATTTGCAATGTATGTTTAACTCAAAATTCTCATGAACATGTTTTTTGTAACAATAATAATAATGACCAATTACAACGGCCAACACACAAAATAGGTGCAATAGGTGCCAACAAGCAAAACATGACATGACATATTAATTAAAATATTCAACTCTCTCGTCGTCTTATATTTTAACTAATACTTATATTAAAACTTAAAAAAAAAACAGTTTCTGCTTCGAAGTTAACTTTCTTACCGAAAACCTATGGGCAAAAGTTCAAATTAGTAAATAAATAAATAAAAATAAATAAATAAATTAAATGTATCACGATTATAACGAAACTAAAGTACATGCATCATAAAAATAATCTTCAAATACTCATAACAGTCGTAATAAACAAGATGGTTTGATACTAAAATATAAGGTTGCAATCAGTTAATCAAGTCATCAATGTATATATTTTTGGTACGCAACTTGTGACTCATCAGACCATTTTTGCGCACGATTTTGTTGCATATGTTCACATGTTTGTGAAGGTTAGTACCTTGATTGCTCGATTCTTGATCATCGGTGATTTTTTATTATTTATTTGGGATCTCTAACAAGTAAAATATAAATCACAATAACAAAAATTATTTACGTGTGCTCCTTCAATTACAGGAGACCACAACATGCACATATAACTAGGTGTAAACACGATAAAAATAAAAATAGAGAAAATACATGATGAAAATGAGTTATTATTTATTTATTATTAGCCATTAATGTCTCACTGCTGGGCAAAGACGTCCCTACTCTCCTTCCACCTCTCTTTGTCCATAGCTGCCAAGGACCAATCTTTATGAAAGGAGTCCAGCTCAACCCGCCATCTCCGTCTGGGCCTCCCGCGATGTCGTTTGCCATTAAAATAAGTTATAGAAAAAAATTAACATGTCAAGATTAAGCATTCATATTACAATGGTGTAAACAGACTAAACATTTATGGTGCACATAATAAAGCGTATCCTATCAATCTTCTGGGTATGATGTCGCGATTTTTTTCTTTTGCTTCTAGTGTTGTTTCTTCGAAATTAGATTATTTTTTTTATCAAGAACAGTCAAAGTATTTTCAATCATATTTTAAATTAGAACTCGATGGCAAAGTAATGACCTAATTTTCTGGTCAATTACTTTTTTTTTTGTAAAGGAAGATCTTTTTTTTCTTTTTTTTTTTTCTTCTTATTTTCTTTTCTTGACGTTCTTTATGTAAATAATACTAACATACAACACACACATGCAAACACAACAACACACACACATACACAACACATGCAACACAACACATACGCAACACACGCACACAAACCGCGCGCGCGCGCTGCATGTAATGGTTTTCTAAACAAGTTGAAAACAGTACGAAAAAATGTGAATAATATGATTATTGATTTTTGTTACTTATCTCATTCTCAATCATAATCGATTTTTTTAAATGTTTTTAATTCAAATTGTTATTTAGTTACCATCAAATAAAGAATATCTTTAAATCATGAACTTCATCATTTTATTCAAATAGAATTTCTAGCAAACTTAAACACATAGTATGATTTTTCTTAGCATAAACTTGACAAAAAGGTCCTTTTTACTGGCAAAAGTGTTAAGTACGTCAAGAATCCGAATTTAATATTGTGCATCTTAAAATATCAGCCTAGGTACTATTAATTGTTCTACTGCAGGACAAAGGCCTCCCTTTGCTCATTCCACCTATGCCCACCTTTTGCTGTGGAACCATTCTTTTAGAAAAGAGTCGAGTTCGTCCCGACATATCCCCCTGGGGCTGCCGCGTGACCGGTTGCTTCTGCTTGGTAGGTACACATTGTGTGGTTATTTTAGCTCATGGCTCCTCCGGCATGTAACAGAAGTAGCCAGCCAGATGTAGATGTATCTTAACAATAAGCACGTCTTTGTAAAACCCCCCTCCTAAGTTCACAATACGGAAAGCAATAAAAATATACTATTAAGTATCCAATAAGTATGTCTTTGTAAAACCCCCCTTCTAAGTTCACATGACAAATAAAAATATATTAAGTATAGATACTTAATATATTTTTATTGCTTTCCGTAATGTGAATCAGCTATGAGTTATGAAGACTATTTTTAGGATTAGAGTCCTAAAAATAGTCTTCATAACTCATAGCGTGGTTTGATACTAAAAATACGAAAACATTGGTGATTCATTGATAAAGTGATTCTATCACTTTTATAAATGAATCACCAATTTTCACATTTTTCGTGTGACTCATCAGAACTTTTCATACAAGGAAAATAAAGATAATTACACTTACTCAGTATATTACTGTACACTGCAGGACATAGGTCTCTCCCAGGCTGACCTGGAACACCCTGTCCTCTGCCTTCCGCATCCAATCTGTTCCAGCCACCTTTTTAAGGTCGTCGGGCAGCGGACGGATATGCGGCCTCCACTCCACGACTAGTCTGCTCCACCGGTCATCGGTACTTCAATAAACATGACCAGCCCACTGCCGATTCAACTTGCTTACTCTGTAAGCAAGAGAACTTCGACTCCTCATCATAGTTACGACAAAGAGCCGTCAGCAAGACGACCTCTCGCTGCTGGCACGCCACTGGTGCGACCAGACCTTTAAAATGTTCGTAATAGTTCCAATGAAAGAAAGAAGGACTCGGGGCCTCCCCGAGTCCTTCTTTCTTTGGAGTCTTGGAGAACTCTCGACTTTTTCCAATGGGGGTAGGCAGACACTACAGAACGCCAGCTGCCACGATTCCTCCAGAACTTCGCTTCGTAAACGTTCATATACGCGCGCCGGTTGCGGGTACTAGGTACTACTACTCTTTCCAAGGACATGTAGGGATCAGAGGGGCAATTCTCGTAATTTTAAGAACGTTCACAGTCGGATCAGTCTCAATCTGTCAAAAAATACCTCTAATTTCCCTAGATTTTGACAAGTTTTTGACATTTGTTTGTCGCCGAGATGAGACTGCGACTAGATTTTGAACGTTTTAAATTACGAGAATTGGCCTCTGATCAGGGGATCCGACCGGAATAAATCATTTTCATCTATAATTTGTAAATAAAGTACTTTGGCTTATAATTATATCTAGGTACTTCCGAGTTTGTTGAGAGCTATTGAGGGTAGACGGCGCTGACATGTTAACATTACTCTAAGTCGTGCTCCTACTAAAGTAAATAAAAACTAAAAAATAAATAGTTAAGTTAACCAACGGACTGTGTAATACAAGTTTGAGTGAAACTGAACAGATAAACTAACTGTGACAGTGTTATCTACGGATATAGTGAACTAATAACTGAAATAATCGTAATATTAGTTTGCCCAAACAGTGACTTGCATATTAAATGAACTGGACGTTCGTAACTTATTTGTATGAACTGTGAAAGGAAGCTACAAAATCATCAACATACTTGCCCAAAGAGGATTAAAGCGTACCCCTTCAAAAATAAAACTATCTACGAGTATCACAGGTGTGCAACTGAGTCACGGTAATATTATCTATACAGTTTTGTAACTCGGCCGTATCTTTGAATTAAATGCCTACAGCCGCGCGGTACGTAAACATGCGATAGGGCTGCCCGCCTCCAGCATTTTAATTACATTTACCTACTTTGTGTTTACATTTAGTTTTGTGATTGTAAATATACTTTTTTTATATAAACAAATAAAATACTTTGTGGATTGAATAGGAAGTGTTGAAGACGTCTGAAAAAAAAACCTTTTATAGGCAAAGAAAATCTGCTGTCGCCTTACTGCCGCGTTACAAAACTCCAATCCTTACAAACTTCAACACCTACCTACTCAACTAAAATGCAAGAAACAGCTGACGAGTAATTTTAATAGCTTTTTATCTCAGCTTATTAACGTCTGTATAAATTAGGTACCTACAACTCGCAACAACTCAAAACAAAAATTCTTTGGTCACCAATGCCAATCTGAACAGCTGGCTACGAATGTTTTAAAATCACAACCCTCTCAAACATAAATATTCTGTGAATATTTCATGAGTCTAGCTATTGTTGTTGTTATTAATACCAAGAAAAAAAAACGGTTTTTAGTGGTATAATGTTATTATACCAGCAGCAGAAATACTTACTCTGAGAAAATTTCAACTATCTAGTGACAGAAAGAGGGTCAATTTTCAAATTATTCATACACACAGTACAATAAACAACTATTGTTAATAATAACATACCACGTCTTTACTTTGAATTATACAAACTA
Source organism: Apamea monoglypha (assembly GCA_911387795.2). Taxonomy (NCBI): domain Eukaryota; kingdom Metazoa; phylum Arthropoda; class Insecta; order Lepidoptera; family Noctuidae; genus Apamea; species Apamea monoglypha. The sequence goes on from OU426922.1 coordinate 3,636,830, forward strand.
ACAAAACAAAACACACATGCCCCGAGGTTTTAACACAAGCGTACCTACCGTAGTATCATGATGATTCATGAACCACCTATAACTACTTATTTCACTCGTGTCAATCACTTTCCTTTACTCTATTCAATTTATTTATTAATCCAGACATCTTTTTTTTCGGGAGATAAAACCAAATACTTACCCATTAAAAAGACACACACATTATGTACAGACGCCAGCACATCAAGCTACTACAATCTGTCAAATTTATTTAATGGATTATCAACTTTATCACTAAAACATTAAGGTTCAAGATTGATTGGGAAAATTTGACAGTTTCGGGTAGCTTGACCTGCTGGCGTCTGTACCTACTAGTCTATGTCGCTGAACAATTAACAGCCAGCTCTAAAAAGCTATTCTATATGGCACGGGAATTCGCCAAAAACAATCACTATACTTTCTGCTGGATTTAACAACGGGAACATCTTCCTCCGTAAAGAATTCGGTGACAAACAGTTACTTATTAATACCGAAAAATGTCTCCAGGATCTTGGTATGAAGATAAAATGACTTTCTCTGTTACTCATGTTCTCATCTCTTGCTTATATCTAAATGTTAATTACACTCTGTTTTCAAAACTTAGTACTACACTTAACACACATTTTATTAATATACATACCCGTACGTACGCACGGCTACACATCAAGCTATACAAAACCAGTATAAGCTGCCTTCTGATTGTACGAAAAACCTATACAATGCGAGGTCAGCTAAAACTGGAAATGCATAGCTTGATGTGTAGCCGTGTGTACACATAACAAAAACAAAATTCTTACCCACCTATATTGAAAGAAAGAAAGAAAAATATTTTATTCTGCACAAACAAAACGCACAATTACAAGTAAAAAAAATAATAATAATAAAATTTAAAAAAAACGAAAAAGACATAAGATACACACAGTCAAAGGACACGTACTCATGCATAAAAATGTTGACACTTTTGTCTATTGCTCGCTGTCAAGGCCATGGACCAATGACAACTCACATTAATTGAAAGTTGACAGTACAGATATTGCACAAAACAATAACAATCACAATAAAAACAAAAATGCCAAATGCAGAGTGGCGAAATAACTAGTGTAACTACTATATATTAAAATATTAATCTTAAGGATGCTGAACAAAACATACACATTTACACATACATACACACCAACAAACATAAATGTCACGTCGACAAGGAGAGATGTTACCTTTCATCTGATTTCAATAATATTCATCTCAATAACCTTCTAATCTAGTCATCACTTAAAGTACAAATGGATAAATAAATATTAATGACGATTTGGACTTGATGCCTCTTTTTTTGTCATCCACAAGACTGTACAAATTATATTAAGGTTTCTGAGAGTAATAATTAATTATTACACATAAATATACGCAGTGTAAAGAAAAATGCTGATAACCTGCAAGTATTGATCTGTTCCACTAAAGTTAGCTTTGACATTATTGTGTTAACTGAGTGCTGGCTGAGCAAAATAGCCCACCGATACTACTTCATGGCTTTCAGTCACACTCAACTAAACTTACATCAAATCAAAATGAAGGTGTAATAATTTACACTAAAATGGGATTAAATGCCACAATTTGGGAACCAAGCATAGTAGACGGTAACTCTCTTGTATGTCAACTAGACTCTAAGTTTGCTTTAGTAGCTGTTTACCGCACGCCGTCCTATAACAGCAAAGACCGAATCGAAAGTTTCCTGTCCAGCTTAAATAAATGTCTTGGGTGAACTTTCTCCTTTCCCAAATATCGTACTTATCGGTGATTTAAATATCGACATAAAACCGGGTAACAAGAGACCCCATAGTTTTGAATATCTCATCCAGACCGCTTCCCATGGTCTACTCCCTACCCACCTAATACCCACAAGACTGGAAAACTGTTTTGATCATATTTTATTAAAGTCTAAATTACCTTCTACCACATTAATTCTTGAATCGTACATTACCGACCTTAGACCTATTATACTTACGGTAACGAACGCGACACCAACTCCAAAGCAAAAATACACTATCTCTCGTCCCAATCTAGCTGCCATTAAATCTGAACTAGAAAGCATAAATTTTTCTGACATTTATAAAATGAATGATGCAAATGAAGCCTTGAATAACTTTGTATCAATAGTAACTACCATAATAACTAAACACACTACCAAATATAAAATTCCTAAGAAACATAAAACTATAAAACCCTGGATTACACCAGGCTTATTAAAATGTGTAAAAAATAGGGATAGGCTGCTTAAGAAATCAAATAAATCACCAAATAACTTAATTTTAAAACTAACATATACACGCTACAGGAACTTCTGTAATGATTTACTCCGTAAACTTAAAATAGCCTTTGAAAAAAGCGAACTTGAAAAATAAAAAAATAATCCCAAAGTTCTTTGGAAAACCATACAAGACATCACTAATACTCGTAAAGTACGCTCCAGACCCGATGAATTGTTAAAACTAGGTGGTACTCCTCACTCTTCCGTGAACTAAGTATGCTCATTCCTTAGTAATATTGGAAAAAAATTGGCGGCAAATATATTAAAATCTCACGATCCTGCTAATATTCCCTCTGGCAGTCCAAAAAGTCCCAATTTTCACCTCCAGTTACCTCCCTCGTTTGACTTGACACTGATGAAGGTAAGGTAGAAACAATCATCAAACAACTACGTAATGATTGTGCTGTAGCTTGGGATGAAATATCATCTCCCTTACTGAAAACTTGTCGTCATATATTAGTGCCACCAATCACTTACATCTGCAATCTTTGTTTACAATCCGTTCCCTGATGGACTCAAAAAAGCGATAGTCCATCCAATATATAAGAGCGGGTACAGAACCTGTGTCAACAACTACAGGCCAATCTCCATCCTACCTTCGCTTTCAAAAATAATTGAAAAGATCCTCAACAGACAACTTAGGGGTTTTTTACATAACCATAACATTATTGCCGAAAACCAGTATGGCTTCAAGCCTGAGGTTTCGACGGAAGATGCTGTACTGGATCTCACACAATTCGTGGAAAGAAAGCTTGATAGTGCGGCTAAGTGATTGGGTATATTTCTGGATCTGTCGACAGCTTTTGACACAGTTTCTGTTCCCAAACTTACCTCTAAATTGGAGTTTCTGGGTATACGTGGCATATCACTTGACATTTTCAAAGATTACCTCAAGAATCGATCTCAACAAGTGAAAATAGATGCGTATCTCAGTAATGAGGAAATCGTGACCTACGGTGTGCCCCAGGGAAGTATATTAGGTTAATGACCTTTGTAGGATGATACTGCCAAACTGCAAGATCTACGCATACGCTGACGATACTGCAATTATCATCTAAGGTTCTACTTGGGAAGAGGTTAAAACTAAGGCAGAAAAAGCACTAAATAGTATTATGAACTGGTTCCACCAAAATCTACTAACATTAAATTTGGATAAATCTTGCTACATTCCTTTCGCTATCCGACGAAACACCAAGCCACCGCATAGCTTTGTCGTAACTGCTCAGTCCTGCTTGAACTCGTCAACAACGTGTTCATGCCCTACACTAGCTAGAAGTGACTGTGTTAAGTATCTAGGTTTGCAGATAGATGACGGCCTACGGTGGGACAAACGGCTAGATATGATAACTAGCAGGACAATGCGTCTTATATATCGTCGCTGTAGAATGAATACCTCGTATGTCAAAAAATCATAATTTTTTTTTTTTTGTAAAAATCGTATGAAAACCTCGTATTTTATAATACGGCGAAACTGTGAACCCATTAAATGACTACAGTGCCACATATTGAGTAAAACGAAAACCTCTCATCTATGACTCGTCGGCCATCTTGCTTTCACAAGTGAGAAAACCACGTAAAAAGTGCATGATGTGGGCGTTGCTGTGTATTATTAAGATTTTTGTGAAAAATTGTGGATAAAGCGATCTGAAGTAAGTTTTATTTAAATTTTTATGTTTTTAAGTACCTACGTTTTGGTTGTATTTTTATAACTGGGGAGTTGTTGTTTAGCAATAAATATGCGTTCGTTTATTTGGCGGGAATATTGCAAGGAAAACCCCGTATGTCACCGGTAATGCAAACCAACTAGTGACATACTAGGTTTTCACGTAAGATTTTAAAGAATTAAATCGTCAAACTATTCACTCCCAATAGTGAAAATAAAGTGGTATCTTGATTATGGAATCTTGATTTATGATCAATAACGGTTGCAAATATTAGGTTAGTATTGAATTGACAGCAATAAGTTAAAAGTAACACGTGAAAACCACGTATAGTTGTAAATTCAAACAACATACGAGGTTTTCATTTCATGACTGTTACCGGTTTCACGGTTTTTCTTTAAAATTAAATTGGTATTATTACTTTTTTTTTAGGTAAAATGTTCAGTAGAGGCAGAAAATTAGTGGCGGCATGTCTTAAGAACCATTCGCCACGAGAAGACTTAATCACCCTTGCTGACTTAGACGAATCTCCGTCTTTGTTACAGTCAGATCCAAATATTGATAGACTGGCAGCGTGGTCTGCAATGATGTCTTCAGAACACAAGAAAATCTTCCATCTACAGAAAATTCCGATGTCGAAAATGATGAAACAAACACAGTATCCAAAATTTCACCATCGGGACCGTCTATTTCTACTATAGGAAACAATGAAAACACTGAGAATCTCAATTTGCAAGTTTTAGAGACTGAAGATGATACAGATTTCAACAGCGACGACTCTGTGCAAGATCCGAATTTTCAGCCAAATGACAGTCCTGAAATTTTGAGGGAAATCTCCAATTATCAAAGAAAAAGAGCTAAACGAGGAAGAAGTGATAAATCTCAATGGATTTATGAGCAACAAAAAAACAAACGATTGAAGGGTGAGGGATATCTGGGAAGAAGAAAAAACGAAGAGGGCAAAATTGTCTACGATGTACAAAAGGCGCCAAAAGAAATGAAACCTCGGTGTGACCATAACAACAATGCCAAATATTTTGAATGCTGTAAACTCTCGGACGATTCAAGATTACAGATTTTCGAGCATTTTTGGCTACTGAATAGGGAAGCAAAACATTGCTTCGTGTCATCACTTGTACTGAAAAACGGTACTGTGCAAAAAAAAAAAAAACGGCTAACTCTAACTCCCGCAGAAGTTATTCATATAAGTATCATTTTAAAGATAACGGGGCAATATTCAGAGTCTGTAAAAACATGTTTTTAAACACGATAAATATCGGTGAATGGTCTGTTCATAACTGGGTTGAAAACACTGTTCTAAGGAATACAGTGCCCGTTTCAAACAGAAACAGCAACAGAGAACAAGCAAATAATTTGAAAAAAGAATTACTGAGACAGTTCTTCCATTCTCTGCCAAAGCTAGAGTCACACTATTGCAGAAAGAGTACAAAAAAGCTGTAAAATCTTACTGTACTGATTTGTTACCAAAAACTTGTTCACATTTTATTCATTAAACATTATTTTTTTAATCTTTTTCAGTGTCTTTATTTTGAAAACCTCGTAACTACGTAGATATAAGAACAGAAAACCTCTTATGTCATTTTTCTGGCATAATCGAGTTAAGTAAGGCATTGGTTTATAACATAAATAAGTCCTTTTTATCATATCACATGAGACAAAAGCACAATATAAAAATATTTTAAACATTGACGAAATTAACCGTTTTTTTCGTTTCCTGTAAAGTTTGGATTTCTGGACATACGAGGTTATCATTCTACAGTGACGATATGTTTTTAATTCCCTTAGAGAATCGGCTGACATAGACACACTAAAAATGTTTTATTTTACACTAAGCCAGTCGATTATCGGATTTTTCATTACTGCATGGGGCGGTACCATTAAAACAAATCTTCTGAGGGCAGAGCGAGCTCAAAGAGCAGTACTTTAAGTTATGTCTAAGAAATCGTACTTATATCCAACCAAACAACTTTATGATGAATTTAAGGTATTAACAGTTAGACAGCTGTTCGTCTTGCAGTCTGTCCTCAGAACTCATAGAGGCATGCCAAGATCTAACCCAAAAAAACGTACAAATGTCCCACCAGGTGTAACTCATAAAACTTCATTTGCCGAACGCCAATACTACGTTATAGGTACTTATGTGAATATATAAGAAACTATACAAAATACTAAACATACTTGATTTAAACAGACACGCGTATTACATGTATTATATACTATAATTATGACGCGTACGATTAAAAATATACAACCGTGTCAGGTAGACAACCAGACGAAATAGGCTTAGTAAGAGGGTCAGGCACCCTTTGCGTACGGAACCCTAAAAAATCTTAGAGGATATCCCATACATGATAATACAAATGTAGCAGCACTGTGGCAGCACACACGACTTGCGCGCTGCTACAAGTTAAGCGGACGGACTGCCGTGCGGTGCGCGCGCAAGTCGTGTGTGCTGCCACAGCCTTACGTCAATTAAGTTGTTTTCTTCTTAATCGTCAAAAACAGGTTCGAATTTGATTTTTATTAAACACCACGTTCGGAGCTGACTATATACCTTTTTTCCGTTAACCTATACGACCCCACTGCTGGGCAAGGGTCTCCCCCATATTCTTCCACCTTTCTTTGAGCTGTGCCTTCTCCGTCTAATCGGTTAGGAACGAGTCTATAGACCTAGTAAATAAATAAATTGTTTAGTAGGTTCTTGCCCGTTCTTCACCATAAGTAGCAACAGTTTTGGAATGAGCAACTAGCTTCATCTTTCAGACTGACCGACCCTTTGAAAATTCAAAAGTGTCTGTAATTGGTTTATTTGAAATAAATGCTTTGAATTTGAAAAAAATAACGAGTCAAGAGACTAGTCGAGAATAGAATAGAATAGAATAGAATAAACGTTTATTTGCAAATATGGGTACACAATAGTTGTTATAAAACAAAATCAGCTCAGCCATATTTTACCATTCGGCATGCAAATATTTACAAAATTAACAATACCATTAAATTATCAATTATATAACATTATTATTAAAATTAACGTTAATTATCAATTATATCACATTATTATTCAAATTAAAGTATATTATTAAATTATCAATAAAAAATAACATTGCTATTAAATAATCATTATCCTAAATACATGTATTTTTCTGTTAAAAACTCAGTTACACTGTAGTATGTTTTTTCTAACAAATATTTAGGTAGTCTATTCTTAAACATTACTGTATTTAAATCTTTCCAACCACTTGGTAATTTATTGTATATAATTGGCGCCATGCAATATATACTGTTGCGCATCAAAGCGGTTTGAGATGATACCTGACACAGTTGGCTATTGTCACGCCTATTCCTTGGGAACACATCAGATAGGCGTTTAAAACGACTCGGATTTTGCTTCACAAACATAGCTACCTCGAATATATATATACAAGGAAGTGTAAGGATTTTGTATTGTTTAAAATAGGGCTTGCAACTGTCTATAGTTTTAAGTTTAAACATTGATCGGAGACATCGTTTTTGGGCCTTAAATGCTGTGTCTTTATCCGTTGAATTCCCCCAAAAAATGACGCCGTAGCGTAGGTGAGATTCAGCTATGCCGTAGTAAGCAGTTAGAAGTGCTTTTGTATCTACTATGGAGGATAATCTATATAAAACATAAGCAGATGAACTCAGTCTTTTACATAACATATCTATATGTGCTTTCCAATTTAAACTATTATCTATTTGTAAACCTAAAAATTTCGTATCTGCTGCTTCTTGAATATTATTATTATTGTGGTGTATGTGAAGATTAGTTAAACCGGGAGTACGCTGTCTAAAATGAATTATCTTTGTCTTATTTAAATTAATAACTAAATTATTCTTGTCAAGCCATTTAATTAATGTGTCAAGAGAGTTATTAATATCATTTTCATATGTAATTGCGTTATTACAAGGGATGGTTATTGTGCTATCGTCTGCAAACATTGTTATAGGTTGTTGAAGGGACATGGGCATGTCATTGACATATAATATAAACAAAAATGGGCCCATAACGGTTCCTTGTGGTACACCGTATGAGATTTTACGTTCTCGCGACCTTGCTACCTCTTCATGTTTATCAAGTACATTAATGCGGCTAACTTCGGTTATTTGTGTTCAATTTTCTAAATAGGATTTTATAAGATCAAGCATGTTACCTCTTATGCCGTAGACCTCTAATTTATTTAACAGTGTATTGTAATGGTCATAATCAAACGCCTGGGTCATATCGCAAAATATTGCACATATAGGGGATCGTTTATCCATATTTCTGATAATATTATACAAAAAGTCATAAATTGCTAAATTAATGGTTTTGTGCCGTCGGAATCCTTTTTGTTCGTCGCAAAGTATACCATTTTTCTCTATGTAATTATAAAACTCTCTGTAGAGGTATTTTTCAAATATCTTTGAAATAACAGGTATGAGTGAAATCGGTCTATAATACTCCATCAACTCCTTATCTTCTTTCTTGAATAAAGGTTTAATTATAGATGTTTTTAAAGCATCTGGATATGTACCTGCACTAATAATGAGGTTAAGTATGTGACTGAGATGGCCGCATATCTCAGCAGACACTGATTTTAATATTTTTGTGGCGATTCCATCAAAACCCACACTGCTGGTGTTTTTTAGGGCCATTACAATTCTATATAAATCCTGTGGTGTGCTAGGGACCATAAACATGGAATTATGTTGCATGGATGACATGCATGCCTTTGGCTTACATTCAGCTTCTATTTTTGGTTGTATCTTATCAACGAAAAAGTCATTAAAGGCACTAGCGATATCTAATGGTTTATATAGAATTTGATTACCAACTTTTATTTTCTCGATTTGTTGTTTAGGGATATTGTGTTTTGTTTGATTAATCACTTGCCATGTAGTTTTTGATTTGTTCTTAGATTGCTGTATTTTGTAGTTATTTTGAGATTTTTGTGTCAAATTAATAATTTTATTAAATAGTTTAGAATAAGCAGTGAATTTCTTTTTATTTTCGCGGTTAGGTTTCATCCTGGATTGCCATAATAGTTCCCTTTTTTCCTACTGCGAGAGACTATATACCTAATAAAAAAATAAATAACGAACTGATTTCAACAAATTTTCTTCTTCAATTTTAAGAAATTAAAGAAGAAAATTTGACCACATCGGACATCACACTTTTTATTTAATCTTTTATTTTTTTATTTTATTGTTTGTTTTATCAGGTATCTGGTGTATTATGTGTCTTTTAGTTTGTGGCAAATAAATACATTTTCTTTCTTTCTTTCAAACTCCAGTTAAACCCACCAGAAACAAATTCCATGGATTTCTTTGATCTACAGAAAATCTTGGGTAACGAAGACAGAAAGTACAGCTTATTATAATGTTCCCACATTGTGAGGCAAACTCTCGGTTGGTAACAGCATTACCGTACGTCGGCGCTACTTAAAATTCTGAGTGAAGATAGGAAGTACCACAAACTACTTTAAGCTCACAAGCGCTTTTAAACGTATTTTGGCACATACGAATAATATTGTATTATCTCTGTCGTAACAAAATAACAGTTTAAATGTGGTTTAAGGGCCTTGTTTGTTAAATCGAACGACTTTTTTTGATAAAACAAAAGTACATCATATCTTATGTATTAGTGGTATCTGAATCTTACTTTAATATCCTACTAATATTTTCTACTATCCTACTACCTATTATAATCCTACTAATCCTACTAATATTATAAACGTGAAAGTTTGTATGGATGGATGGATGTTTGTTACTCTTTCACGCCAGAACTACTGAACGGATTTGGATGAAATTTGGCACACAGATAGTTTATAATGAGGATTAACTCATAGAATAATGTTTATTCCGATATTTCTACGGGATCGAAACTTATGCGGGTGAAATCGCGGGGCGCTGCTAGTAAACGTGAATGTTTTTATGGATAGATGGATGTTTGTTACCTTATCATACAAACACTTCAATTGGCCACTTAACACTCATCGGCTTTCCCTGACGTGTCATCACATCACAGTATGTGCACAAGTACATACTTATGTGCCACAAAAAAAAAAGTTTTTTTCAGACTATGTAAATGTCCATATTATTTTATAACTATATTAATCACGAGGAGATCAATTAATGTATTTATGTAACGCATAAAAATCTAAATAAATGATTCAAAATTAAATTTTATTTATTTAGACATATTTACATAATTTTAAAATCTAACAGTCAATAATAAAAATAATATGTACAAGTATATAAGATTTATTCCGGTCGGATCCCCTGATCTGATCCCTTGCTGGTTGTTATTACGTTTTAATTCTGACCCATTATAGACTTGACATTCCGGTCGGATCCCCTAGTTATCTATTAACAGATTTTTGGGACAGTCAGCAACAAAACAAGGGAAATATATAATCAAAATGTCGCTGTCGCTGTCAATAGGAAAAGTGCCAAAAGGCTGGCAGCATCGTCACGTTGTATGACAACGCTGATTCTTTGGCCAAAAAATAGGTCAGCCCTCTGGTCACGGGAAGAGTCGACCAACCCAAACGGCTCGAACATAGCTTGGAGTATTTGCGCCGTTTGAGGTTTTCCGCACCTGCAGCATCCGCCCCGGCACAGCCCACCGAGCTTGGAAGATGGGATGGCGCAAAGGTGTCGAGTGTCGACACACTTCATACTTCATCTACTTCCCTATACTTCATCGGGATGAAGTAGCTTTATTTTTATTTTTCTGTCAAATTCTATTTAAGTGGTTCTCATTGGTCAACCAAAATGACAAAAATTGAATAATACATATTAATAGTAGGACGCATTTTGTGACGTGACGACACGGTTGGCGCAGTGGCTGAGCAATCGACTGCTGCGCTGCGTGTCGCGGGTTCGATTCCCGCATGGAACAAATATTTGTATTGCCTACAGGTAGTTGTTCCGGCCCTGGCTGTTCGTGTATGTGAGTTTAAATGTTTGTAAACGCACCCACAATACAGGAGTAATTCATGAATAATTAAGTAAATAAAATAATAAATAAATATTTTTTTAAACCAAAAGGAAAGGAGAATGACCAAAAGTCGTGCCAAAAAGTCTCATGCATCAATATTAAAATATTATAGTAATTCTTTCATATTTTTTTACGAAATTTAATTTAAAGTAACAAAGTGTTGATATTGTTTTATTCCCTTTACATGATGTTTCGTTTCAAATGATATGATTAATATAACCTTGAATTTTGACAGTGTCCTGATCACGTCTTTCAAAAAACTTGTAAAAAAGTTATATTTTTCCGATTCTACATTACTTAATTAAAAATAACTAGAATATAATAGAATAGAATTTTTATTTATACGATTATCATTTTTTTTAGAAATAATGGCCGTTCGTGTATGACATGCCAAACAAAATAAAGTACCTAGTTTTTGGGTTATATCGAATCTTTTAAAAATCTCCGAGACCCGGGTTTTTTTACAAAAAGAACTTTTGTAGGAGTTAATATGATAAGTGTAGTCTATAAAAAAAAAGTTTGACTTTGATGCAGCATGGTACAGCATTCAATACATTGTCCTTTCATACCAACTACCAACTGATTTCCAAGAATTGAATTTCATTACGAAACGCTGTCGACCTGTAACTTGTTTGAGTGTGACGTAAATAAAGTTCCAGGAATCTATAAATTCTCGTTGACTTTAATATCAACGAGAATTAATAATTCCTGGAACATTGTATATCCGTCCGATTTAATTATTTATAGAATTTCCTGAAATACCATTTTCTGTAATCCGTAATAGTATTTTTCTGTAGTCCGTAATTCTTTGGGTAATTACGCAAAGCCTTTTTTTTGTTTTATTTTTTTTCGCTAGTTTTTGAAGATCATAGAGAAATACGGACTTTGATCAACATAATAATCAACATAAAATATGACATAATATATACAATTAGCATAAAAATGAATTTTGCTGGCTACAATATCCTATTGCCTTATTTATAAGTAAATAGGTACGAAGTGGAAAGTAGAAATGGAAATAGGCGGGCCACATAGGGTGTAGAACAGATGGCGGTTGGGGTAGAACAGTACTAGACTGGAGACCGAGATCTGGTAGTAGAAGTGTGGGCAGACAGCCGATGACGTGGACCGACAACCTGGTCAAGATGGCTGGACGACTCTGATTTAGGAAGGCTAGATACAGAGAAGAATGAAGAAAGAAGGTGTGCATTGCAGGATGCCTACTACACTCTGCATTGGGTGGCGAAAGGCCGAAGAATAAGAAGAGAGGCACAAAGAATTCTACATGTGTAAACTTGTAGAATTCTTTGTACCTCTTCTTGGTCTTCCCTTTTTCTTGGTCGCGTACTTCATTACTGAAGTACGCGACCAAGAAAAAGGGGTTAAATATGATAATTAACAGATTGACATTGCATTTCTTTTACTTTTACCAAAGAAAAATCTATCGCCAAGCAAGAATTCTTTTTGTTTCGGGCGACAATGCCAATAAGGGAAAATTTCGTTTTAATTTTAAGATGGAAAAAGGACTATTTTCGGTTGTACTCTAGTTACTACCAATGTGTGGTTGACCATACTTGACGCACTTTCTATCGAACTTACACTCATTTGTTATACTCTACTACATAACTATTCCATATTACGTAAAAGTTAACTTTAAATTGCGTAGTAAAATAAATATATAAACTGCCTTATCTTATTGAATTATCTTATTTATGACTTCTTACAGACATTATAATACCGTACGTGTATCAGTTTTGGCAAAAAAATATAATTGCTCACTAGTTCGATCTGTCAAAAAAACGGTTAATTTCGTGGATAGAGTACACGCACTCAATAATCTCTATTACTCATAATAACAAGTTTGATCCTAAATATATGACAACAATCAGTTTATCTGTGCGTCATTAATGTTTATATTTTGCACCTAACTCATTAGACCTCTTCATACAAGTTAGACGAGTAAAATACACTTTATTTATATATTGATTGTATAATGTAAATGGTACACCACAGACTACCTACCATTTTTGACTCTCTTTAATTTTAATCCATCCAAAGGTTGTCTTTAAAAGATCGCTCTTAGCGATAAGACCGCCCATTGTGTCACCCTTTATAAAAAATTTGTATATTTGTGTTTTATAATTTGTATGGTGTACAATAAAGAGTATTCTATTCTATTCTATTCTATTCTATTCTATTCTATTCTACAAGGTAAGTAACAATTCACCTACTTTTTCCTTACTCCTTATAGAGGATGGCAGGGACATCAACACACAAACTGTAGCCATGAATTGAACACATGACTCTAGACCCCCTAACGTAGAAGCGTTCAATTTTTTTTTTTTTTAATTTGAGCGCTGGTGGGTTCGTGAATGAATGATGAATGATTTTATTTCCGTAAGTATGTTTGTACAAACACTTTTACGCGTCAATCATATTTTTGAAACTAGATGAAATCCCCGTTTCCTATCTGACTTCAGACAGAAAAAAGGCCGAAACAAACTCAGAGGTCTCAGTCTCTTTGAAAGTCCAGAGATAATCTTGGTCAGATCATTTACTGAATCCATGGTAACAGGTTTCACGTCGATGTCCCTGCCACTTTTATATATTTCGTAGCAGTAAGGGCTATAAGGCAGTAGATCAAGCGTTACATAATATGAAAAATAAAAAAGCATATCTTTAGCACAATATGAGGAAAAATTATTACAAAGCAGCACCTGAAAAATAAAGAAAAAACTTTATTTTCTCTCAGAAGAACTTAATGAAAACTGCAGACAAATAATACTTTCGCACCTCCAAGACTTCTTTCAACGAGAAATAAAACCTTATAAGTGCATCAACCTCTTTATTTCTGCACCCGACGTTACGCCATAAATAAGTGGGGGAAAAAGTCTGAAAGTTCAGTAAACCCCATGGTAATTTAAATTTCCCCGTCCTGACTTAATCCACGATTCAGTTTGGGCCACTCTCCCCTAGGGGGGTAATTAGTCATTAAGCTTCCTTGGCTTCGACGGCACTGATGTTTGTACTAAATTGTCTCTGCACTTGATATACACCTTGTGTAGGTTTAATAAAGGTCGTTTTTCAGGGATTTGTGAGTGGAGAAGTTTGTGTAAAAGTGCCAAGTTTTGAGTGGTCTCCGTTCTGCGTCAAATTAGTTGATTTAGACTTTTTTGATTGGTATTATGAATATTACTTTGTGTATATTTATGAAAACCTTTCCGTTTTAGCGAATAGAATTGTTCCAACTAGCTGCGAGGGCTGGGGTAGTAATTTACATTTTTCTTTTAAGTGAAAATGGTCTTACAAATGGTGAGCACTTTATTTTATTTTTGCATGTTACACTATTTGTATTTGTATTACACAACTATTCTGTTTTTGTTTTTAGCATTTGTTTCAATTAAACCATTTACAGGCACTTTTGAACTGTCAAAATTAAATAGTCGGTCAGTTAGTCAGAAAGTTGAAGCTAGTTGCCCATTCTGAAACGTAGACTTCTATGAAGAAGAACGGCCAAGAAACTCCAAGGACACTCTTGTAAATCAATATATTATTACAAAATCCTGGGTACATTCACGCTAGATACTAAATTAAATGACTAACTATACAAATAAACACATAAACAAGAAGAAACTTAAGCTACGGTTAAGAGCGGTGGCCGCCACGTAGTCTAGCCGGATACAGCTGAATACTATTATTTTACATGGAGCGACTACCTATCTGATCAAATCATATCAAAATATTTTATTTCACATAAACCTACATGGGCACTTATGAAACGTCAGATGCTAGTTGCACGGTTCCAATTGGTCGTTTCCTATGGAGAGGAGCAGGCGAGAAATTCCACGGTTACTCTTTTAAAAATAATTGGCTTTTACAATGTTTTCATAGGTATGGGGGGACGGCGTAGGCCTGTCAACAAGTACCAGGTACTTGATAAAATAAAAAAATGGTCTACAGATCTAAAGTCTACAAGGTCTACAAAGTCCTCACATTTACAAAATATAAAAGATTCTATCAAAAAGATAAATAAAATATTTTAATATTTTATTTATCTTTTTGATAGAATTTTTGAATTTTGAATCCTTTTTTTTATTTTAGAATCTTTTACCTATGAAAACCAAATCATATGATTGCCATTACAACTACTAATAAAGAGTTGAAATTAGAATTGTCTGTCAAAGAAGTATGTAAAAAATAATTAAAAAATAAACATCGTAATTTGGGAGAATCTGACCTCTACAACCCAGTTACTTGTGTGGGTAAAATGATACCACTTAGTAAGACTGGGCGTTTAGACTTCTACCTACCCGTAACGACTGTCAAAGCTCTACGAATGAATAATCGAAATCGGCTCAGTTGCCAAAGAAAGAAATAAAAACCGTCCATTAACCCGAACAGCTGTTATCATTAACCCACAAGCTCCCACCATTTTTTAACAAGGTATATCTTCACATTTTTTAACCACCTCATACACCTTGAAATTACCGTAATGATGTTCCATAATGATGCAATGGGTTCTTGATACCCTATAAGTTACCACTCATAGTTAATGGAGTTAGGTACTTAGACGAGGTCCATGGAAAATTAATGGTTTTTGGGGGAGGGGAGCCCGTCAACAGCTCCCTAGTCTATCAAGAGAGAGGGTGCTTTCCCCCAAATATCATAGATTTTGGGGCTATAATAAACGTTTCTGGCTTTCCAATTACAGTGTGTTTGGGACAACGCATCTGGTACTTAACAGCCGGAACCAGCATTGATCACTTTCCTAATTGATATTGCTACATCTATTAATTATTTTATTGCCAATAAACACACATGTACAGTAGTGAGCGGGGTGACCCAGTGGTAACGGCCGCGACTTAAGAGGTTCGAACCCAGACAGGCGCTTTACTTTATGTAAAATCATTTCATCACCACTGCTCTCAAAACGGTGAAGGAAAACATCGTGAGGAAACAGGCATGTCCTAGAACCAAAAATTCGAAGACATGTGACATCTACCAAGCCGCATTGGGCCCGCAAGGTGGATTACGGCCCACTCCCTCTCACCGAGAGGAGGTCTGTGTCCCAGCAGTGGGAATATAATAGACTGATTACAAACGTACAGACCAAGACGAGGTCATACTTATGAGTACAGGAAGTAGTTCAACTCATAGCTAGGTTATAATCCTACTATGTCCTACTATATTATACTATAATATTATAAACGTGAAAGTTTGTATGGATGGATGGGTGGATGGATGGATGGATGGATGGATAGATGGATGTTTGTTTCTCTTTCACACAAAAACTATTGAACGGATTTGGATGAAATTTAGCACACAGATCGTTTATAACCAGGATTAAAATATAGGATACTTTTATCCCGATATTCCCACGGGATCGAAACTTATGCGGGTGAAACCGCGGGGCGCAGCTAGTGCTAAATAAGTTTATGACTACTTTTAGACTGTCTCGTTGGTCTAGTGGTACCTGCTTAGCATGAGGTCCTGGGTTCGATTCACGTGTCGGGAAAAGTGTTTTTGGGTTTTTCTATCAGGATTTTTTTAGTAGCTGCCCGGAGTCTGGATTTGTGCCAGGTTGATGGCAATACGCTCGCCCCCTATTACATGGGACTTAAACATACTCGTAACTGGCGAAAATGTGGGTGTACTACACAGGGTTAATTTTCAAAGACCAGCCAAATTTAAGGGTGTAGTATAGACCATCAAACTGAACAACTTTCTCTATGGGACCAACATCGTAATCGCGAAAAATTTATCAACTATCCCATAGAAAACTTCAATACCTACTCGACGTAGATGTATGGGACGACTGAATTTTTATTCGCGATTACGATCTTGGTCCCATGGAGAAAATTGTTCAGTTTGATGGTCTGTACCACACCCTTAAATTTGGCTGGTCTTTGAAAATTAACCCTGTATGTATACCTCTGTCTAATCCTTCCGTGATTACAGGCGTGATGTTATCATCATCTGCCTAGCCCTTTCCAACTATGATGGGAAAAGATCGATGATGATGTTTCGAAACTTATGCAGGTGAAACCGCGGGGCGCAGCTAGTATAACATAAAAATATGGTAATAATGCATATTGCATGTATCAAGATTTTTAGCTAGACTAATTAAAAACCCTGTATAAGAAAGAAAATATTATTATTCACGTTGAAATGACGCACAACAAGAAAATGCGCTGTGTCTCAAAATCAAAATCAAAAGTCATTTATTCAAATTAGGCTGAGAATCAGCACTTTTCGAACGTCAAAATTACAAAAGAGAGTCCCCCAAAAACGCCCGCCCTTCACCACTTCCTAATGCTATCGCTGGGAAGAAGAAGTGGCGCAACAAACTCCCCAGTAGTATCTCATAAACAAGACAGTTGAAATTTTCGCAGAGTATGTATTCATATTGACGCTATAACAACAAATAATAAAAATAATGGGGTCTCCAAAAAACATACGTATTTTTTGACGTTTTCTGCCTTGTGGTGCGGAAGCCTTTTGCGAGTCGACTCTCATTACGCCGCTTTTTTTGGAAGCCTTTTGCGAGTCCGACTCTCACTACGCCGCTTTTATTCTAACATACCATTATTATCAAAACATGACACTCAGAATCTGAATAATTTCGAAGGATATTGCTAATCCATTACTTCATGTGTTCGAAAAATTTGTCTGCTGAACAACGTAAATAACGCAATGAATGTTGTTGAACTGTCGAAACTAAACGTGTCCTACTGTTAGCGTGTTACGTAATCAGCCTATAACAAAATAAATACACAGTCCTTCGTTATTGTAGTTGACATTTTCGTCCAGCTTTAGACAAATATTATCACAACATACATCCAAATAATGAAACATACAAACATTGTAACATATCGTACAAGGGAAGAGATGATATATCGTATAGAAAAGCTATGTAATTTGTACACACTGTGGACGCATTTGTGAGAGGTAGCATGGTTTGTGGAGTATGAAGTAATGGATAAGTCATAAGTAAGAGAATATTTTGCTTAAATATTCAAGATATAGCTGCCTTGTAAGGTTACATATTAGAACTTTATCTTTCGAAAGTCACCCTAATTGCGTGCTAATCCATTGCTTCATATGTTCATAGAATTTGTCTGCTTAATAATGTAAATAACGCAATGAATATTGTTGAACAGTGCTACAGATAGTGTGTTACGAAATTACCCCGCGTATCCAGGGCATGATTATAAAAGGATAGTGCTAATTGCAACGCCTCTCCCGTACTCCTGTTGCTCGTAGCAGAGTGCTACGCTGCATTGCTACGCCGTAGACCTGCTACGACATCGGGAATCAAGGCTTAATAATAATTTATCCTACGATGGATCTTAGAGTAGGTTTTCCCAACTGTAAAAAAGGGTTACGTTTTTTTGTGTGTGGTTTGTATTGCGCAAGATTGTTTCATAGTAGCATACAAACGGCTGCATGCATTTTAATAATGGAAATCTCGTCTGAATGAGTTTATTAAAGAATTCATCATCTGCCGAGCCTTTTGCCAACTATATTGGGGTCTGCTTCCAGTTTAACTGGATGCAGCTGAATACCAGTATTTACATGGAGCGACTGCCTACCTGACCTCCACAGCCCAGTTACTGGGTAACTGGTACCCCTAACGACTGTCAAGGATCCACGAATGAATGAATTCAAATCAAAATAATAACAAAAAGAAACTGCCTTCTCCAATCTTCCTAGTCCCTGAACATGGACTGAAGCAAGTCAGGTTACACATGTTTAGTGATAAATGGTGTAACAATGGGGCTTCATTAGCGTCCCGAGACACATTAATTAATTCCACGTCACGGACTACTCTCAGATGTGGTCGCTACGGAACCCTCCGTCTTTTACTGTGACAGATATACGAAATACTCACGGAAAACAAATCGATTTGGTCGATATTGGAGATTTTTTTTCGAGGAACTTGTGGCTAAGTAATAACAGCCGCACGGGTCGATCGATCAGGTTAAGCTACGCGTGCCGCGGTTGGTCCGTGGATGGGTGACCATTTTCACATACCAGGACCCCTCCGTGTCTCAGAAAGGACGTTAAGCCATTGGTCCCGGCCATAGATATAAGAAAGACTGTTCCGGCTGTCATTCGTGGATCCTTGACAATCGTTACGGGTCGCCCGAAAGTCTGAGCAGTTACCCAAAATACTGGTATTCAGCTGCATCCGGTTAGACTGGAAGCCGACCCCAACATAGTTGGTAAAAGGCTAGGCATATGATGATTGGAGATTGTTTTCTCGAAGAGATCACCGTTTTCCGGAAGAACCTAAAAGGAGAAAATTCATGCTTAAAGCTAAACAGATTTCTAGGTTATACCGGAAACATTTTGAAATGATTACGATGAAATGGTAACGGTTTTAAATTTTGACCCTTTCCATGTCCAATCATACCACGATAATAAAATCACCGAAAATAACTCATAAATGAACACGAAATGGTATTAATGAATGAAATGTCAAGGACATCACTAATTTCGTACCCAAAAATAAAAGTGCCTGCCAGAATAAAAAAAACTGTTTTCTTGTGGGAAATGACCTCTTGGGCGTTTTTCACTATTACAACGAAAATCTACAATTAACCCTCCGGCTGCTATTTGAGATTGAAAATGCCAAAAATCATATGTTTAAAGTTGTCAAAAAATAAAAGGCCCTTTTGACATTAGAGATGCGTTCTTGACACTTGTCAGTTTCGTACAAACGAATACGTCTTTTGCGAATTTGATCTTTATTAACTACGAGAACTGTCAATGTCAAAACGGGCTTTTTTATTTTTTGACAACTTTATAACACTTTAATTTTTGGGAATAAAATGTTCGATACTTTAATGATGTTCTTTATTGTAAGCCGTAGGGACCTACAGTCCTTTCATAGTTATTTACATCATATTATTATTATTTACATCTGATTTTACATCACTGTCCAAATCACAGTGATCTTTATTCTCGTTACAATAAGGTTGCTGTTGTCAGAGGAAAAATAACTGTGAACGGACTGTGCTGAGGTCACGCCATCTACAATTTTGCCAGACGGTCCCCATTAGAAAAAAATATCTTATTAAGGGCTGATTTTACCAAAGTTAGACCACTTAAATACGTGGAATAAAATTGACATCTGACAGTTCTGGTATGAAAAAACTGGCAAAAATTCAAAATTTATTCGACTTATTCTATGTACGTATAAAAGTTTGGTGGGATGCTACCTAAAAAGTATAGTATAACTATTTCCAAATAACACTGTTATTTAACAAGCACGCCTGAGGCAGAACTTAGAATACTTACCCACTTTGTTAATCTCCTTTGTTTTCACTAATAACATTTGTTTTCAATTTATTATTCCAACAAACAGTTGTAAAAACATTAATTTCAACTATAACCAAGTCCAGCAACGGAGTAAGCATGAATATTACAATTTTAATTCACTCTTGAATTCGCCGAGCTAACTTTAATTAAGAAATAATTTTAGAGACAAAACTGGACGCCATCTGCACCCGACTGTACTGATCCGATGTTTTAATATAAACTTAGAAATTTAATTAAATACTTCGTTTATAATTGTTTCTGTATAACTTGTGAGCGCGATTGTACCTTGTAGGTACAAGGTATAATCGCGCTCACAAGTTATACAGAAACAATTTCAATCTGCTTCAATTTCAATTTTGCTTAGAATAGGTATTCTAAGCATTTGGATTATATGCGACAATATTATTTGCGACAATATTTTATGCGACAATATTATATGCGACAGTATCTTCGACGGCTTCGTTGGTCTAGCGCTCGCAAGCACAACATCTGAATGTGGGTTAGATACACAGAACCCTAATTGCGTAATACACCATCAATCTCAATCTGAATCATGTCGAAGGATATTTCTAATCCATTGCTTCATATGTTCGAAAAATGTGTCTGCTCAACAACGTAAATAACGCAATGAATGTTGTCGAACTGTCCCGATTGCTACTGATAGTGTCTTACGCAATTACCACGCAGGTCACAGCAGTCCGAGTCTGAATTTGTGCCCTTTGAATGGCAGGAGACTATCTCCCTATTACTTGGTGGCATGTAGGAACATAACTGCCACAAAATGGGTGGCAGGGACATCGACGCACAAAAAGTGATACCATGGATTTAGTACATGATTCTGGACCTCCATGAGTTAAAGTAACTTGTCGAAAAAAAAAAATTTGTTGTTCCATACATTTTGGCCACGTAGGTAATCCACCTTTGTGGGCCAAGAGACCACAGAATTAAGTACTATGACTGTATCACATAGTGACGGCAGGTAAATCAACCAACACGCGGTATGCTAAACCACACAAACCAACACCCCACCACTGTTTCGTGGTTGTACCCGAAGTGAATGTAACTGACCGTGCATAAATCTAAAATATGATTCATGATTTTTTGTTTTTTTTTTTTTTGTTTACCTGAACCCTTTCACAGAGAGCAGTGGCGGCCCAGTGGTAACGGCCGCGACTTACCAGTTGTAGGTCGTAGGTTCGAACCCATACAGGCGCTTTACTTTGTGTAAATTATTTCATCACCACTGCTCTCAAAACGGTGAAGGAAAACATCGTGAGGAAACCGGCATGTCCTAGAACCAAAAATTCGAAGACATGTGACACCTACCAACCCGCACTGGGCCCGCGTGGTAGATTATAGCCCTCTCCCTTTCGAAGAGAGGAGGCCTGTGTCCCAGCAGTGGAAACATTATAGGCTGATTATGATGACTCTTTCACACGCTGCATCTCTCTATCTATTGTCCTATCGCTTGCAGCATCGAAGAGATATCGTATGAAATAAGCATCGCCTTTGTACTTATTTTTCTGTTCTGTTTTTTTTTTTCTTGTCTCTTTATATATATGTGTACGTAAATGGTAAAATAAATAAATACATATTCATACATGTATAAATATCATGTCATCGGTATTGGCAAAAACTAACAATGAACAAAGTAAGTTTAAACAAATTTTCAATTATAACATCATCATCGATCTTTTCCCATCATAGTTGGAAAGGGGTAGGCAGATGATGATAAATTCACGCCTGTAATTCCCGAAGGATTAGACAGAGGTATACATATAGTACACCCACATTTTCGCCAGTTACGAGTATGTTTAAGTCCCATGTAATAGGGGGCGAGCGTATTGCCATCAACCGGGCACAAATCCAGACTCCGGGCAGCTACAAAAAAAATCTGATAGATAAACCCAAAAGCACTTTTCCCGACACGTGAATCGAATCTAGGACCTCATGCTAAGCAGTAGAGCTTGCTACCACTAGACCAACGAGACAGTCTAAAATTAGTCATAAACTTATTTAGCACTAGCTGCGCCCCGCGGTTTCACCCGCATAAGTTTCGATCCCGTGGGAATATCGGGATAAAATGTGTTATTGTACTGCCGGAGGAAGCCTTGCATAATCTATTAAAGAAATTTGACAGATTGTAGTAGCTTGTTGTGCTGGCGTCTGTACTAGAATTTCAATAATCAAACATGACATTAATTAGTATCAAGGTTGCAAGGCTTCCTCCGGCAGTACAATCACACTTGAATTGTACCAAGAGCTTAATCCCAGAATTATTATAATCACGATAATAATCTACCTAGATATAGAAAGGTAAAATACCAAGCTGAATGGACGATGTACGCATAAAATTAATTAATCTATTACGCAGATGATTAAGTGTGGGTGTTTTGTAGAGGAGATGTGAGCTTTGAGTTGCTTAAGAAATTATGTACGACTAGCTGCGCCCTTCGATCGAAAGAGCTGGAAGCTGGAAGGCCTCTCCCCATGCCTTTGCCCAGCAGTGGGACGGTGCAGGCTAACAGTAAGTAAGCTGCGCCCCGCGGTTTCACCCGCATAAGTTTCGATCCCGTGGGAATATCGGGATAAAAAGTATCCTATATGTCGGAGATGTAGAGGGATTTTTATCCGAAATTCCATCGGTGTCCGCCATGTTGCACGTGGTTGGGTAGAATCAGTGCGCACACCCGGCGCGGTCGAGCTCTGGGTGTCCAATATGTCATGTCGCTAACACACTAGTCTCACCATGGCATCTGACAGATATCAAACGCCACACGCGACAAGACATTGACAACCCCGACTCGAACTACTGACTCAATGACAACTGTTATCGATTTGATTAATCGAGTAAGGTATCTTAAACGCTAATAGATGTCGCTACTAGTACGTAAATAAACCTTTTACTTCACTCCTCCAACATATATGTTAATCAACGCATAAAACTGCGGCATTCCGTGGTAGTTTCAAATTCGTGTGCAATTGTTTCGCATCTTATTTTTGTGTTCGATAATTAATTAATTAAAATTATTGTTTTGTTTATCCCACGCTTTTACTGGCAGCATCTATAGATGAATTGTTATTGCTGGCCTACACAATGTTTTGTTTCGTTGTCTGTCATTTGTTTCTAGAATTTATAACTCGATAACACTCTCGTCATTAGTTCATTTCTATTTCTCCATTTCATCCAAGCCGTTAATTTACTACCACATTCCACTTTTATAGTATATTCACTGTAATACTGTTCCACTACACAGCCGTAGTGTAACCTAGTCTTGCCATAAATATTGTCACGAAGAAAATTTTTTTTTTTTTATTGCATATAATATTTATTACTTTTACAGTGTGTTAGTTTAATACATAAATATAAAACAATTTAAAATATAAAAAGCTTATTCGAAGTGGTCCCCATTGGCTGCAATACAGTTCTTTAAACGTTGAGGCCAGTTATCAATAGAAGCACGCACTCTTTCCATGGGAAAATTCTTCACTGCCAATCGTATGGATTGTTTTAGGGACTCCAAATTATCATGGCGTTAAGAGCAAGCCGTACTCTCTAAAACTGACCATAAATCATAATCCAGCGGATTAAGATCGGGACTAGACGACGGCCAGCTCTGATGAAGTCCGAAACGTTCACTTCCAACCAAGACTGCGTGGACCGAACTTTATGACCCGGCGCCGAGTCTTGTTGGAAGGACCATACTTGGTTATTGAACATGGTGTTGTTAAGGGGCTTAACTACCTTCTCATGAATGATATCTTGATACACTTGTGCCGATGTTTTGATACCTTTTTCACAAAAATATGGCTCAGTCAGTCCTTCATAGCTAACACCCCACCAAACCATCACTGAAGTAGGATAATGCCCCCGTTGCACTCTGTCGACTAATTGGGAAGCTTCCTTAGAGCTTTGAGCATAAATACGGTCATTTTGTTTGTTAAAATGTTGCTCAATTGTAAAGATTTTTTCATCCGTAAACAAAATTTTTCTGTGACCTCCCTTTGCGTACCGCTTCAGTAGTTGTTTCGATTTTACCACCCTATTCTTTTTTAAATTATCAGTTAAAAAATAACCAGTGCGTCTCTTATAGGCTGCAAGTCCTAAGTCATCTTTTAAAATACGCGACATGGTTCTGGGTGCTATCTTCATCTCCCGAGGTAAAATCTTTTGCTTTCGGACAGGATTACTTCGAATTCTTTCCTTTACTGCTTTGACCACCTTTTTCGTACGAACACTACGTGGACGGCCAGATCTTTTTCTGGCACAAACAGAGGTCTCATTGTACCTATTAATAGCCCGGTACACAAACATTTGACTAATACCAAGCGTATGGAGAGTTTTAAAAATTGCATTTGGCTCCATACCAACTTTGTGTAATGCAATCACAGCGATTCGGTTCTCTATAACACCCCACTCCATTTTAATATCGCAAAATATTGTACAATGTATTGGGGCTAAAATTAGAAAACTCAATGAGCAATCGTATAAAAATGACAGATTCCAAATTCAAATGTAATATCTTTCTTATTTTTAATTGTAACAGTATTTATGGCCAGACTGTGTATACTGTATTTATTTTCGGCGCGAGCGTCCCTTTACTCGTCACAGCAATGCCACAGAGTGCTTCTGACATTTAGGGCATAGACAAGTATTGAGGTTACGTCTGTCGCGGATTAAGAATTAATTATTTATTTTATTTGATAATATTTTATAAAATTACATATATTTAAACAGTAAAATAGATTATTTATTTATTTATTACTGTAATTGCCCGTGACATCACAGCGGGCCCTATCAGAATACCAGCGCTGCGACATGTATTTTATAAACGTCGCAGCATCATGCTGAGATAGGAGCCTTTTGGCCTCGTATAGGACTTTCTGTTTCATTTTTCTTTTTGTTACTTTTTTTATGTAATTTTGTTTATTTTTTTTGTGTTTAGTTTAGTTTTATAATCTTCCTGTACAAATCGCAATAAATACTTTTTTTTTTCTTTCTTTCTTATCCCTGGTTATAAACCATATCATCCAAATCCGTTTAGTAGTTTTTGCGTGAAAGAGTAACAAACATCCATCCATCCATCTTTCCATCCGTCCATACAAACTTCCTCGTTTATAATATTAAGTAGGATAGGATATAATAGTAGGAAGTAGGATGTTCCCATCACTGGGACACAAGCCTCCTCTCTTTTTGAGAGAGTGGCCTGTAATCTACCAGTTGGTAAATATCACATGCTTTCGAACTTTTATTTATTTATTTATCACAAACACTACTAACATTACAGGGGAAAATCCTAATGCGTTAGCGTGGTCTTTAATTTAAACTATCCTATTCATAACTATTTTAAATAACATAACACATGCAATATTGTTTTTGTGAATTCATTCAGAGAGCAGGTAAATATATCGATCGATCCTTTCATCAGTGTCCTTCAGTGCGTGCAAGGCGCACGTTAGTGGCGCTTTGCTGAGCAAGTTGGTTCGTGCGTGAGGCACCGCTAGTAACCGTGGCTTCCGGCGGCGCAATATAAAATTGTCAGGCACATTTAGATGTATCTCCATCAAAACACCGGAATTGTAGGTCTTACCAATAATAATTTAAATACATATGTGTTTATCGCTAGGTCCCTCCTCGTTTCGAGTTTGGTTCTAGGGCGCGCTGATTTCCTCACGATGTTTTCCTTCATCATTTTAAAATTTAAAATTATATAACTGAGACAAATCCCTTAATTAAACTAAACAGAACAAGAATTCCTGATATTTCTGCGTTATGATTACAACGCGGCACACAATACAGGTATAAATCAACAGACTACCTTTTAACTCATTCAAATAAATTCAATTGAGAATTACTTGACTAACAGCCAGTAAGTTACAATTTTACCAACTTATCTTTAACACTCTACCATAGGAAGTTAACCTTTATATAGTTATAAATAAGGGTGGTGTTGAATGAATGGGTAAGGTAGCAGGATTTATTCATGGATTAAGTCGGAATGGCTGAAGGAAGTCGGCCAAACGGAAAGTATTAGATTATAGGCGAATCAATAAGAGCACAGTTTGCTCACTGGTTTCACAGTTAGGTAGGTTTCAAGCTCGAATTAACACCAGTCTGTGATTAGGTGCCATTTCACGCTTATGGGGGCTTTTGTAAGCGTTTTTAAGCGCGTTGGTAGGTATAGAGGCATTTTTATGTGGGTGTATGGGATGTGGGTCGCCCTATTTACGTACATTTTATCAGGTAAATATGTATGTTTGGGAGAATCTGAACAAAGGTTTAATGATGAAGACACGGTTGGCGCAGTGGCTGAGCGATCGACTGCTGCGCTTCGTGTCGCGGGTTCGATTCCCGCACGGAACAAATATTCGTATTGCCTACAGGTAGTTGTTCGGGATCTGGCTGTTTGTGTATGTGAGTTTAAATGTTTGTAAACGCACCCACGTTACAGGAGCAATTCCTAGTGTGGGGCAACATTAAAAAAAAAAAAATGGTGAAGGAGATTCTTATATTGTTAAGTTGATTATAAAGCTAAGCGCACATTACAACCGCATCAGCGCATCGCATTTAAATACAGGAAAGTGCGGTGCGGCCTGTCGTGTGCGATGATTCATACAAGATGTACGAATGGAGTATACCTTGGCGGATTTTTGCAATGCAGTGAGGCCCGAGAGGCTTGTGGCTAAGTTATAACAGCCGCACGGGTCGATTGATCTGGTTAAGCTACGCTTGCTGCGGTTGGTCCGTGGATGTCCGACGACCATCTTTACATACCAAGACTCGGATAGCACGTTGGTCCATTGGTCCCGGCTATCATTCGCGGATCTTTGGCAGTCGTTACAGGTCGTCAGAAGCCCCAATCTGACACCAAGGGGTGTCCGATTCCTCCACAACCCAGTTACTCCACAACCCAGTAACTGGGTTGTGGAGGTCAGATAGGAAGTCGCACCATGTTCGATGTTACGGGTTTGGTTTCCGCACTTAGTCCTTCAGGTGGAAAATGTGCGTGGGCCATGGCGGCCGTCGGTGGTTATTCCAACCAGCCCACCTCCCTCCAGAAGCTTATTAAGTCTCCTGGCCTATTGCGAACATATGTGTAAGATCTGGGTGTCCCGAGGGTTTCTGACCTAATCTAGGTGACGCCTGTGCACACAAAGAGCACATGCGCGACGGTTTCATCAGCCTCCATGCAAGCCCTGCATAGAGGGCTGTCCGTTATGCCTATCGTGTGGAAGTGTTTGTTTAGCGAGCAGTATCCCGTGATGGTCCCCGTCACCAGACGCAGACCTTTCCTGTCCAGGCGTACCTATTCTTGCCATAAATATTATCACGAAGAAAAAAAAATGTTTTATTGCAAATAATATTTATTACTTTTACAGTGTGTTAGTTGAATACATAAATATAAACCATTTAAAATATAAAAAGCTTATTCGAAGTGGTCTCCATTGGCTGCAATACAGTCCTTTAAACGTTGAGGCCAGTTATCAATAGAAGCACGCACTCTTTCCATGGGAAATTTCTTCACTGCCAATCGTATGGACTGTTTTAGGGACTCCAAATTATCATGGCATTTAGAGCAAGCCGTACTCTCTAAAACTGACCATAAATAATTTATGGTCCAGCGGATTAAGATCGGGACTAGACGACGGCCAGTCTTCAGCTCTGATGAAGTCCGAAACGTTCACTTCCAACCAAGACTGCGTGGACCGAGCTTTATGACCCAGCGCCGAGTCTTGTTGGAAGGACCATACTTGGTTATTGAACATGGTGTTGTTAAGGGGCATAACTACCTTCTCAAGAATGGTATCTTGATACACTTGTGCCGATGTTTTGATACCTTTTTCACAAAAATATGGCTCAGTCACTCCTTCATAGCTAACACCCCACTAAACCAACACTGAAGTCGGATAATGCCTTGGGAAGCTTCCTTAGAGCTTTGAGCATAAATACGGTCATTTTGTTTGTTAAAATGTTGCTCAATTGTAAAGATTTTCTCATCCGTAAACAAATTTTTTCTGTGACCTTCCTTTGCGTACCGCTTCAGTAGTTGTTTCGATTTTACCACCCTATTCTTTTTTAAATTATCAGTTAAAAATGACCAGTGCGTCTCTTATAGGCTGCAAGTCCTAGTATTTTGTTCGACATACAACCTAACACTGCAATATTTTCACCATCGGCTCTGTATAGACTATAATCTGGCTTGCCGATACAAAAAGATGAATTTGTATGACCTTCATCATTCATCATCATTTCAGCCGATAGACGTCCACTGCTGGACATAGGCCTCCCCCAAGTGTCGCCACATTGACCGGTCCCGTGCGACTCGCATCCAGCGGATTCCCGCAACCTTCACCAGGTCATCGGTCCACCTAGTGGGAGGCCTTCCAACGCAACGTCTTCCGGTTCGCGGTCGCCACTCCAGAACTTTTCGGCCCCATCGGCCATCCGTTCTGCGAGCAATGTGCCCTGCCCACTGCCACTTAAGTTTGGCAATTCTTCGGGCTACGTCGGTAACCTTGGTTCTCTTGCGGATGTCCTCATTTCTGATTCGATCACGCAAGGAAACTCCGAGCATAGCCCTCTCCATTGCCCTTTGAGTGACTTTAAGCCTTCTGATGAGGCCCATTGTGAGCGACCACGTTTCAGTCCCGTATGTGATCACTGGCAACACACACTGGTCATAGACTTTCGTCTTGAGACACTGTGGTAAGTTGGACGAGAAGACTGTTTAGCGTTTGTGGACTACGAGAAAGCCTTCGATTCGATCGAGACCTGGGCTGTACTGCAGTCTCTCCAACGGTGCCAAATCGACTATCGGTACATCGAGGTGTTGAAGTGTTTGTACAAAAACGCCACCATGTCAGTCCGACTTCAGGACCAAGCTTCCGAACCTATCCTTCTGCAGCGAGGGGTGAGACAGGGAGACGTCATATCTCCGAAACTGTTCACCGCTGCACTAGAGGATGTCTTCAAGGTTCTGGACTGGAGAGGGCTAGGCATCAACGTCAATGGCGAGTACATCACTCACCTTCGGTTTGCCGACGATATAGTGGTCATGGCTGAGACCATGGAGGACCTCAGTATAATGCTCGATGACCTCAGCAGAGCTTCCGGAAGAGTGGGTCTTAAAATGAACATGGACAAAACCAAGATCATGCTGAATGCCCATGTCACACCCACTCCTATCAAGATCGGAGACTCAACACTCGAAGTTGTAGACGATTATGTGTACCTGGGACAAACGGTCCAGTTAGGTAGGTCTAACTTCGAGAAAGAGGTCAATCGTCGAATCCAACTCGGCTGGGCGGCGTTCGGGAGGCTGCGCGGTATGACCTTACATAATTATAATTTGAATACAAAAGGTACTGCTTATTTCTTAAGAAATTTCCTACCCTTACCACCCTATTTTCCCTTTCTACGCTTTTTTTCCTTTTACCTTCTTCTAAGATCTTGTTCTTCCTATTTTGATCTTCAATAATCCTGGTCTTTTCAAGCAGACTAGTCTCAGGAGGAGGCTAGTGCCATTTGAATTTGTAATGCTATCTTGAAACATATTTTTTTACTAGGTATTTATTCTTCTCATATTACGAGACAGCTGGAGAATACAATAAAACTGTTTAAACTTCGTCCAGATATATTTATCTCAGTTTGCTGTGTGTGTGCTATTCTATTGAATAGCACACAGAACTAAATTCGGAACGTTACCCCTAAACGTTTGTGAAAACAAATTTAATAAACGCATTTTACTCCGACTTCCCCGAAATGCAACAAAGAAAGTCAGACTTTGTTAAATCCTGTTTTAAAACGGCGTCATGTGAGTTATAAGTGGTTAGCGATTTTAATTTCAAAAAGCCGCAACGGTTGATTCCGAAGCTTAACTTTATTGCATAAAATTCAAAATCGCCTATTTCTGGAAATGTCGACTCGCCAACATTTAAATTAACTTCGTGCGAGTCGCCGCATCTTTTACAAGACTGGTCGAAAATAAGTACTACCTATAACTTGTATATATGTGTAAACGACGGGATAAAATTCAAAATCAAATTCAAAATATTTTAATTCGCATAAACCTACATGGGCACTTATGAAACGTCAGAAGCTAGGTGCACAGTTCCAATTAGTCGTTTCCTATGGGCCCGGCAAAAACACGGTTACTCTTTTAAAAATAATTTGTTTTTATAATGTTTTAAAATTACGCTGTTAATAGGTATGGGAGGATAGTGTAGGCCTGTCAACAAGTACCTACTAGGTACTTAATAAAATAAAAAATGGTCAATGAACCGGTTGATTACAGAAATAATTAAAAAACCATTGTGCCTCGCGTCGATCCACGTTCATAGGAAGCATTAATCGAATGAGTGTACAAATGATTCTGTGAGAACAAAAAACCCCCGACACAAAATAATAATAAAAATAGAATGAACGTAAAAAGCCTAAAACAATATGAAAAAAAAAATATTGACAAAATAGCCACAAATAGAACAAAAAAGGTATAAACGTGAAGTCCTATATTAAGAAAAAAATAACCTTGAAATTATGACCCTACGTAAGTATGTATAATTATGACCGTACGAAATTTTTGATTAAATGTGGTCCCGACGGGGGACAGTTCTAATTATTAGCCTAACGTTCTGTTAGAGTTTAAAATAGTAGCGGTCGGCGGTCGGGGCGGATCTACTACTTGTGAGTTGTGAAAAAATATGTAATCCGCCATTTTGGGGCGGCGGCCATCTTGCTTGACTAATTCACCTTTGAAACAAAAAAAAACAAAATCAAAATCGGTTCATGCGTTCGGGAGCTACGATGCCACAGACAGACACACACACAGAGAGAGACACGTCAAACTTATAACACCCCGTCGTTTTTGAGTCGGAGGTTAAAAACAGTCCTTCTGTAATAACAAAGACAGTTCTTTTGTTTCATGTACGCACAGCTACACATTAAGCTATGTATAAGCTGACATCTGATTATACTAAAAACCTTTACAATGCGAGGTCAACTAAAACTGGAAATATATAGCTTGATGTGTCGCCGTGTGTGCGAACACTGACACGAACTGACATGCACACGATAACCAGAATTCTGATAATATTACGTGAACAGTCGTTGTATTGTGTTCTGTGGTAAATGTTACGATATCAAATTATATTGTTTTAAATATTCATACAAGAAGGAATTTGCTGTGGTTTGGTTGCGAAATCTAATATCTTAATATCTTAGTTTCTAGGCAAAGACATTAAATTATTTACTTGACAATAGACGGGACATTGCGAACAAAATCGTAATCCAATACATTTGTCCTAGTGGTCAAAAGTCGCTCAGTCTAGTGTGGTACGCCTGCGTGTCAAGACGTATTTGTGTCCACCAAAAACAAATATTTTCTAAGCAAATATGCCAAGTTGCGCATTGCGATATTGTAAATCTCGTTATAATAAAACGGCTGGACCTAACTTCGGTTTATTTTCGTATGAATTATTTAAATTTACTCAGTAATTAAAATTAAACAATTTTCCTAAATAGATCTAGAAAATTTGCTAATTTTGTTATAAACGCCCTCTATTGCGGAGTAGTTTTACTACTGCCTTGTTGAGATGTGATGTTGTTTATCGATTTTGTTATCGATAATATTTATTAAGGTAAATAATAAATAACACTTACTGTTTGAAGATAAACATGTCATTTTATTTAAATGTCAATAAATGAACAAGTACTATTAATTCATGTAGGTGAAAAGTGGATACGGTTTGTTCAGACAGACCGTAGAGAAGAAAATTGGTTTCCATCTGCTTCGTCAAAATTATGCTCGAAGCATTATAAAAGAGAGAACATCTACTTCGGAAAGACTGGTCGATCAATTAAAAAAAAAAGGATCGGTACCCTGTACTGGAAGTGAAGTGGTCTGAAATTGTCTTTTGAGGAAATAACCACACAGATTTGAGTGGACGTGCAAGGTATTCAGAACGTCAAGAAATTAAAAACTGAACGCGATGTAAACCGGTTAAAATTTTATTTTATTGATCCTTTAGTAAGTGGGAGTTTGTTAACCACTTTTAAAATTTCGTCAATGGATAGTAGGTCTGATGTTGGGGACACAGGTAGCCCATGCTCTGATGTGGTGGTGGTAGTCGCTATCATTATTCTATCGATCGTCAGGCATAACATTTTTAAATAGAACGTCCGAAGTTTCCTCAATATTAGCGGTATGAGTGTTTTTGACTTTTATATTTTGTAGGTACGTACGCAAGGTCGACTGATCTGTTTGCTTCAAACCGCAGAGCAGAGCTTATACTATGGATACTACGCAATGGATATAATACTTAAATACTTTCTTTTGTAAATAAATACTTATTTACAAAAGAAATACTACTTATAAACATAAGAAACACCCGGACCAACACGATCACTTATATTCATTACAAAAATATTTGTGTCCTGTGGGAATCGCATTCATGTCCTCGTCATCAGCTGCAGTAATTATCGTTATTATGATCTTGTGATCCAAGTGTCACTTGGATCACAAGATCATAATAACGATAATTAGTAATTTGTATGTAAAAATAATTGTATAAATAAATAACTTGTAAACATTGAAACTGCTAATCATTTTATTGCTTTCCGAATTTTTGGCACTTGTTTCAATCTATTCAAATGCGAAAAAAAAATAGTCTTAGTAACTTTTTTCAATATTATCGATACATTTATATCCAAAAGGTAAAATCCCTACCACAGGTTTTATACTTTCTACTTAGTGTCACCCCGCATTGCCAGACCTACGGATTTTTTCATAGATCTACGGATTTTGGACCTCGCCTCGGATGTACGTATACATACGGATACAAGATTTACAAGTATTTGCAAACTTCCTTGAAAAAAATATATTTTGCTAAAACCGAAACGCAACCGACATTATTGCAAAGAAAATATGCGCTTTGTGATATAATAGCTCTACTTTACACAAAAAGCGGAATAACCTGCAAAGCAGGCACATTTGAAATTATTTTATTTTAAAATGTACGGACGCCAGCGCATTAAGCTACTACAATCTGTCAAATTTCTTTAATAGATTTTCAACTTTATCGCTAAAGCATTAAGGTTCAAGGTTGATTGGGAAAATTTGACAGTTTCGTGTAGCTTGACCTGCTGGCGTCTGTACATAAACACACACTGAAACTGATACCTAGTCATAGACGGTGACACGGACAATGTATAGTAGCGAATACAATTCCAAAATAGTTTTTACTGTTTGAGACAAGTTTTGTTTAATTTGTTTAGTTTTTTTTTATATTTATTTACCATTTGAACTAAGTATATAAGGTTTTTCAGGCTTACTCCACGGATTGAAAATCGGATCTGGCAACACTGACCACACTGGCCACCTACCGTGCAATAGCTGAATATATTTTACTAAATTTAATTCATTTTTGCATTTTTTTTTTGTGTTAAGATGTTCCCAATTGCCGCTCTAATTTTGCTATATATACTAGATGGCGTCACTGAGACATGGGATCCGTTTTTCTATGACATTTCTTTGCATAGCCTCTCTATTGTACCTATCTTAAATCTCTTTGTTTCTAGGTAAGTTTAGAACGATAATTGGAAATTTCTAAAGTGATATTTTAAAACTATATTGTGGTCCACTGGAACATGTAATTGTGCGTAATAGAAGATTACTCATAATATTTTGGAGGTACCGACACACTTATCTATCAATGCCTTGGCGGCTTTGCATATGTGCCTTTTTTACACAGGGTCAAATAAAATAAGACGTGACGTTAGACATGTTTTAGCATGTTTAGATATCGATACGAGTACCCATAACGTCTGCGGAAGGTCGCCAGCCAAATTAACTTGACCCTGCAGTTATATTCATATGTTTGAGACTTTGGCACTTACATGCACTGACCTATATTATATGTTTAAGTACGCTGGACTTCATACTATCGATGAAAAAATGAAGATTTTTGATTTTCGCCATTTTGGCGCTGATAACAACGTGAGCGTCCGTGGAACTAATATTTTTCATGTGAGTTTTACAAAATGCGCATACTCTCATGATAAAAATACACAAAAAAGCCTTATTCAACGATTTAGACCTAAATCATCAGAGACGTGCCAAAACAACACGACTGAATGGGCTCAATCGGGACTTATTAATGAAAGAAGTAGTGGACAGTATTAAAATAGGTGTAATAGGTACCATAATTTACATATCAACGTATAAAAGAAACAATGAAATGCCTGTGGTCGAGCGCGTCTGTGAGCTGAGTGGTGTGAAGGGCGCGCAGCGGCCGCCGCGTACCGTGTTCGGTACCCCGACGCCCCGCGCCCTCCCTTCGGTCGATCACGCGCATATGTGATGCGCCGACAACGACCATTTGCAACAATGTGTCAGTTTTAAGTCCTGAGATGCTCGAGCATTAATCAATGACATTTGTTTTTTGTGCCGATTCAAAGCGGGCGCTTTGAATCGGCACAAAAAACAAGTGTCATTTCGTATAAGTAGTATATGTGTATTTGTCCAGCGTACTTGTTTATTAGAGTTCAGTGCTTACATAAAATTATGTACATAAATAGGTACATATTTTCTAAAAGTAATGCTGACTACGTACAATCCAAAGGTCTCCATCTTCTATCTCAAAATTACAACACAAAATAAAATACTTCTCAAAATCGCCATGAGTTTATAACTGAAACCAAAAAAAGTCCCCGAAGTTAGCACAAAGATTTAAAGTATTCATTATACGGGCTGCCGAGAGCTGATAGTTGTTCCTCGACTAGCTCGCCAGCGCGGCAGCTCGCCTGGTGACTACACACTGCTACTTTGTATAATCTTAGTGGATTAAGAGAAGGAAAATAATATTTATTAATTTAATTTGCAGCCACTACCCTCGTAGTACTCCTTGTGTAGGAGCTCGTCCGTCCTGGAAAGTTCTACCACCATACCTATTTCTGCCATCAAGCAGCGTTGCTTTATTTTAGTTGGAAGAATAATTACAGTTTAATTACAGGCACATTTCAGCTTTGTTTTTTATAAAAAATACTAGCTGCGCCCCACGGTTTCACCCGCATAAGTTCTGATCCCGTGGGAATATCGGGATAAAAAGTAATAAAACGTTCTTCTACGTATAAACATTCTATATGTTAATCCTGGTTATAAACCATCTGTGTGCCAAATTTCATCCAAATCTGTTCAGTAGGTTTTGCGTAAAAGAGTAACAAACATCCTCCATCCAAGTAGAATTTTCAGTCATTTTCGGTGATTTCAATTTCATAAATCAAGTATTTGAAGGAAGGCAAGGAATAGGTGAGAGCAGTGGTGGCCCAGTGGTAACAGCCGCGGCTTACGAGTCGTAGGTCGTAGGTTCGAACCCAGACAGGCTCTTTAATTTGTGTAAATTATTTCATCACCACTGCTCTTTAAACGGTGAAGGAAAACATCGTGAGGAAACCGGCATGTCCTAGAACCAAAAAATTTGAAGACATGTGACATCTACCAACCCGCACTGGGCCCACGTGGTAGATTAAAGCCCACTCCCTCTCACAGAGAGGAGGCCTGTGTCCCAGCAGTGGGAACATTATAGGGTGATTATAAGGAATAGGTTACATATCATCGCGCTAGGGACCTTAGGAGCCAAGCATAAACATAAGTCAGAGAGAACGCTTGGCGAAAACGACGCAATAGTGCGGGTAGGCGATGAGATGCGACCGAATGGGTTGGTGGAACAAGAAATTTCATGCGGACGGAGTCGCGGGTAAAAGCTAAAAATATAAAGCGGTTATCGACTTGAGAAAAGCAATGACAGCGACACAAAATACCTTTTTAAATCGTATTTCTAAAGGATGAATAGGTAATTGAGTATTTCCAAATGATTGTTGAGCATTTTGGATTACAGAACTAAGCATAAGACAGTTTTGAGACCCTTAAATTTGCTCAGTAAGTAAATTATCCCAGTAAGGGGTGATGGCTTGAAAGATGACATTTCTATAGCATAGTATGGATGGGTGTATGTTTGTTACTCTTTCACGCAAAAACTGCTGAACGGATTTGGATGAAATTTGGCACACAGATATTTTATAATCAGGATTAACATATAGGATACTTTTTATCCCGATATTCCCACGGGATCGAAACTTATGCGGGTGAAACCGGGGGGCGCAGCTTACTTACTGTTAGCCTGCATCATCACTGCTGGGCAAAGGCCTCTCCCCATGACTTCCAGCTCTTTCGATCCAAAGGCGCAGCTAGTCGTTCATAATTTTTTATGCAACCCAAAGCTTACCTCTCCTCTACAAAACACCCGCACGTAATCATCTGCGTAATAGATTAATTTAATCCTTACATCGTCCATTCAGTTTGGTATTTGACCTTTCTATATCTAGGTAGATTATTATCGTGATTACAATAATTCTGGGATTAAGCTCTTGGTACAATTCAAGTGTGATTGTACTGCCGGAGGAAGCCTTGCAACCTTGATAGTAATTAATGTCATGTTTTATTATTGAAATTCTAGTACAGACGCCACCCAGCACATCAAGTTACTACAATCTGTCAAATTTCTTTAATAGATTTTCAACTTGATCGATGAAGCATTAAGGTTCAAGGTAGATTGGGAAAATTTGACAGTTTTGGGTAGCTTGATGTGCTGGCGTCTGTACGTCTGTACATTACTTACTAGTACCATTAGTACTTCTTTTTCTTCGTCGTTTCCGCACTCCTGAGCATCGCAAACACATACGACGTGTAGGAGACGCGTCATAATATGTGTTTGCGATGCTCAGTTATGCGGTCTTCTGCAGTGTGGTTCGTCTGTTGAGCTTCTTAAGTTTTGAGTTGAGCTACACGATTACTGACAAATGCGTGCACTAACTGGACAGGTCCAATCAATCTTTGTGGTTCTTGCCTCAATAGGCCATTTCGGACATCGATGTACAGACGCCAGCGGGTCAAGCTACCCGAAACTGTCAAATTTCCCCAATCAACCTTGAACCTTAATGCTTTAGCAATAAAGTTGAAAATCAATTAAAGAAATTTGAGAGATTGTAGTAGCTTGATGTGCTGGCGTCTGTACATGGTCTCCACATTGTCCAGCCAAGATTATGTCTAGACTTTAAACGAGACTGTGACCTCTGAGTTTGTTTCGGCCTTTCTTCTCAGAGTAGTCAGATAGGAAACGCCGACCGCATATTGTTTTTAAAATTTGATTGATGTATAAAAGTGTTTATCATTTATGTACTATCGCCAAAACCTATATCTGAACATTTTGAAAATAAAATCCCGTGCACATGATAACCACAGCTGCGTCCGTAAGTAAAACAAAAGAGGATCCTTTTTAGGTCGACTAATAATATTTATTTATTTATTTATTTATTTCAGTCGACGAAGGCCCATAGATAAATACCTTAAACTAAACATACATAATCTTATTTAAAATATATACATATTTATATAGTTTTATTGTAGCTTCCTACACTAGCTTGTTCGTGTGCTGGTCTGTGGTACTTGGTAATATGCGCTGTAAGCAGGAATAGTCCTTACGGTGGTCAGATATAGATTTTGGCGATAGTATATGCTGCCTCTAACAGCCCTCTCAATCGTGTCTGACCATCTTACCGGTGCGGTGCTCTGCCTTGAGCGTATTTTCCTTCCTACCGGCCGAGTATCATGAGCCTTGAGTAGATATACGTCAAGTGCAGAAGTCCTCAAATGTTATGATTTCTTGGATTATAAAGAGATTATTATTAAAACTGCGGAGTACTAAAGTCCACTTAAGCAGTTGATATCATATGCAAATATTATGAAGATAAACAACCAGTCATCAAAACATGTGATTATTTCATTTATGCGATAATATTCTGGTATTCGTTTTAGGGTGTAAATGGGTTTTTCCAACTGAAATTTCTTAGTATCAGCATCAGCACGGAGTCAGGGAGAACCTAAGCCTATAAATTTCGTTTATCAAACTAGTCCTAGGGTGGATTCTCGGACATGCGTTTCCGCGCATCAACCTTAGGATGGATTTTTTGGGGTAGGGGCAGACCTCCACCGTGTGCTCTACCGTGTCCTCTGGGCGGTCCTGGCAATGGTGACACCCGGGCGTTTCCTCCCGCTTAATGATGTGCAGGAACCTCCCGAAACTTTCGTGTCCGGTGAGGACCTGCGTCAGGCGGTAGGTGAGGGCGCCGTGGCGCCTCTCTAGCCACTCCTCAAAGAGGGGTCTTATCGCCGCTATCGCGGCGTGCCCTACGCTCGGTTGCGACAGTCGCTCTTTCCATGTCGCCATGAGATCGAGCCGGAGATCCGTCCGCTCCGCCGCAATTTGCCGCTGGAGCGGACTTTCCCCCCCCCGACGTAGTGCCTCCACGCGCCACTCATACAGGCGCGCGAGGACTATCGCCTCCAGATCCCATGGCGGCAGTCCGGCAAGGAGGCTTGCCGCCTCGCCCGAGATCGTGCGGTAGCCACGGATGAGCCTTACGGCTACCACCTTCTGGGGCGCGTTCAGGTAGTGGGCGGCTCGCCGCCGCAGTGAACGCGCCCACACCGGGGCAAGCCTCCGGCAGGAGGCGTTTGGCCCCCTAAGGTTGGGCAAGAGCCGCTTGAAGGCGGCCCCAGCCCGTTCCAGTTTGGGGGCCAAACGTCAGAAATGCTCTGCCAACCCCTTGAGTACAGAAGTAATATGTAGGTACGTCACTACAGTCCAACACTTGTCTAATCATTAACAGATTCGGTCAGACATGCGAACTTTGTACCTATCCTTTGTATTGTTGGTATAATTGTAGATAGAATCCTTTCACAGTAATTTCACCTCTGACAGCAACAACCCAACAGCAACCTTATTGTCACAAGATTAAAGATCACTGTAACATTGACAGTGATGCAGAATAACTTTGAATGGACTGGTAGATATCCTCAATTTATATGAGGAACAATTGTATGGCCCACTGGCCAGTCTCTGTCGCGATTGGCCGCCTGTGACCGCATTCGATCAGGACAATATTACATATATTAACTTATAATTAAATATGTAAGGGGCTTGTCGAAGTAATAACAGCTGCACGGTTCGATCGATCAGGTTAAGCTACGCTTGCCGCGATTGGTCCGTGGATGGGTGGCCATCTTTACATAGTGTCTCCGTGTCTTTGAAATTACGTTAAGCCATAATTGGTTCCGGCTGTCATTCGTGGATCTTTGTCAGTCGTTACGTGTGGACAGAGGCCCGAAAGACTTACAACCAGTCTTACCAAGGGGTATCGTACTACCCAGACACTGGGTTGTGAAGGTCAGATAGGCAGTCACTCCATGTGAAATACTGGTATTCAGCTGCATCCAGTTATAATGGAAACCGACCCCAACATAGTTGGGAAAAGACTAATTAAATATGTAAGAATGTAAATGTTGTTGAACTGGTTTTAAATTAATGTCGGTGACTAATGTTCCTGTTCCTTTTGTGTTCGTATACTGTTTAGTCTCGACACCACCTCGGTCAACGGTGCATGTAGGTACGTGTTTTCTAATTTATACTTTACAATCTATCAAATTTCTTTAATAGATTTTCAACTTTATCGCCAAAGCATTAAGTTCAAGGATAATTGGGAAAATTTGACAGTTTCGGGTAGCTTGATGTACTGGCGTCTGTACTTAGGAGGCACTTGCACCACGTCTAAATACGTCTAGTGCTACACATATTTAAAACATTATTCTGTGTCTGTTGTCTTCAAACGATTAACAGAACGATAATGATGTTTTAATTTACATTCCTACGTTTACAAAATGTATTTTTAAGTGTGCCTTGCACACTTTCCTGCTAATTTCTTACATCGGACTTTACACTTTTTATTTGATTTTTTATTTGTTTCTATCGGGTGTACTGTGTATTTTAGTCTGAGCTAAATAAATGTATTTTCTTTCTTTCTTTTTCTTTAAGGCTTATATTATTATCTTACTAGGACTCCATGGTGGCGCAACCATGGTCGCGTTGCCAGCTAAATATGCATGGCGAGTCTTGAAATATCTTAACAGCTGGTCTATTCTGTTAAAACGTGAAATCAGCTGTCATTCCATCTTATGATCGACACTATTGATGCTCACTTTAAGCTTAGCCCGTCAATTCTGTAAATATCTCACCGTGAAAATGTAGGTGAAGTGAGCTGTCATTCCATCTGATGACACTATTGACAGCTCACTCTAAGCACACTTCATCTAACTTTTCACGGAAGAATCGATCGGCAGTTCGCCTAAGTTTTCACGGTGAGATTTTTAGAATAGTACTACTGGTGTCGGCTTGGTTACTCAACTAACCACACATTTTTGATAGTGCGACCATGGTTGCTTCACCATGGTGTACTAGTGAGATATAAGCCTAAGTCTTTATCTTTTTATTGTGCTGCTGTGTATCGTACTATTTGTTTTCCGTTGCACTAAATACATTATTTATTTATCTCTATCTTGTCGATGTCACCGTGTCAGTGGGTTCGTCGTGCAGTGAGTTTGGTTAACAATATTGGTACCTAACAAAATTGTGAGTAAAACAATAATTATGATGTGTATCTTTCTAAACTAATTTGGTTGCCAAGTAGAGATACTAAGTATATAGCGACCCGCCCCCGCGGGGTAATGGCGTAACACATTATCATATTTATCATAAGCAATGGGTTTTGACAGTTCAACAACATTCATTGCGTTATTTACGTTGTTGCGCAGCGACATATGAAGCAATGGATTAGCAATATCCTTCAAAATGATTCAGATTTAGATTGATAGTGTGTTACTCGTACGCAATAAGGGTGCTGCTTCGCACAGTATTTATTTATTTATTTATTTATCCATTTATTTCAGACATCAAGGCCCATATAAACACATATAATACAATATTAATATAACTTAAAAATACTATAAATACATACAACCATTACCCACGACCACCATACACCACACCACCACACCATTACCACCACACCACCACACCACCACCACCACCACCACCACCACACCATAACACACCACTACACCATTTACCTACGACTTGATAAAACATCGTGACCTCTTTACTGTGTGCAAGTTTAATAATAATTTATTTTACACATAATCTTTTTGGAATGAATTCTCTAAATTATGGTTAAATTCACATCAAAATCCGTTGCGTAGTTTAGAAGAACAACGCGGTCATACAGACAGACACGAAAAGCGACTTCAATCGCGACGAATCCGTGAGTCAGTCCCTCCAGCCTCAAAGAGATGTCAGCACGAAGTGACGGGGTCCGCTAGGGCCGATGCCTGCCAGGGCCGCGGGTTGTTGGAAAGAGATACCGTGGTCCCTGGCATAGGCAACTGAAGGAACACAGGTGGGTTTTAGTCAGTAAAAGTCTGACACGCCCTCCTGCTCCGCCCAGAGCGGAAGAAGTCATATGATGATTTCCCAACCAGAAAAAAAAAAAAAAAAGTCCCTCCATCTGTCCGTCCCTCTGTCTGTCTGTCAGCGGGCTGTATCTCATGAACCGTAATAGATACACAGTTGACATTGTCATAGAGTGTGTATTTGCATTGTCGCTACAACAGCAAATAATAAAAATAAAATAAAGTTAACAATTAAAGGGGTCTCCATAGAAGAAACGTAGTCTTTTTTCGGCGTTTTTTGCCTTCTGGTACGGAACCCTTCGTGTGCGAGTCCGACTCGCACTTGGCCGGTTTTTTAAGCGATTCACTAATAAGTGAACCTATTAGTTTAACATAATATCATTACGCAAATTCCTAATTATAAGGATCCTTAATGAGCAGGCATAATCAGTCAAAGCCAAACCATCTAGCAATTAAATGTTGATGTTAATTAGAACTAGATTCGCATGCGCTCAGCCCGCCACACCCCTCCACTTCCCTCGTTAGCTGCTGCGAAACTTCAAAGCAATTCCACCTTTGTGGCCCATCCACTTTGATCTCGACACGGATCGATTTAATTTTAGCTTTCTTGTAATTAAAATTGAGCAACCCAAGTGTTTCATTTTAGCACTGTTGGACAAAAATATTTGGACATTTTTAATGTATTTTTAAACTTCTTTCGTTATGACCATTGCTACATATAGGGTATTATTAAGTTCCTACTTAGTACTAATCAGACCTACTCACTACTCAGTAATCTCCATCTGCAAAAGAGTTTTAGTTGTTTTTTTTTTTTTGTATTTTTCAAATATTCTGCGAGTGTTATCATGCCTCGTCTCTCTTTTAATACTATTTGATCGTCTCCTAGTTTTTAGTAACCCAATCAAATCACTAAACCTATATATGTATATCTATACATACTTATACACACAACAAATACATAAAATGAATAAAATTGAATTTTCTGTTTGTAATGTCAATGCTTTTTACTAAATGCATATGAAAATATATACGGTATTTATAACAAAAATACAATTTAAAAGAAAAATCTCTTTCTATCCGTCTGTCTGTTTGTTCCGGCTAATCTCCAGATCGGCTGGACCGATTTTTACGGGACTTTCACTAGCTGATGTTATAGAAACTTAGACTATTTTGATATTAGAAAAAGAACTAGGGTTCCGCGCAAAAAAATTAAAACCCATGAAATCCAATTTGTATTCCAAGCTGCACGCGAACGAAGTCGCGGGCACAGCTAGTCAGCAATAACATATCATGATACAATTTGTGATTGGTTCTAAAAATATCAGCAACCACACAGCCACACACATAATTGGACAGCGTATTTATTTGACCACAATTTTTCAGACACGGGGAGGTTATGAATTCTGTCCGCCATTGTACTCCTTTCATAAACCGAAACGATGGTGATGCGTTATTCATTGGCGTTGTTCCGATGAGTTCCGTCACGACTGTACTTATCTGTCAG
The DNA here is from genome assembly GCA_911387795.2 of Apamea monoglypha. Taxonomy (NCBI): domain Eukaryota; kingdom Metazoa; phylum Arthropoda; class Insecta; order Lepidoptera; family Noctuidae; genus Apamea; species Apamea monoglypha. The sequence goes on from OU426922.1 coordinate 3,680,019, forward strand.
TTCGTCTGTCACCGGCGATTCATAAGTAATGAAACGGAGCATTAATATTCACGTGTAAAAGCTTCGAATGAATCTTAAACGATTTCTCTCCGATAGGAGTTTTTATTTTTCAGCTCTACTTCATTTCATTATAAATGCAAAGCGTTTATCGCTGAAATGTACCCAGTTTCTAAAAGATAAAAAATGTAAATGTCAAGTCCTTTGATTGATTGTCTGTTAGTATTGTTGATTACCTATTCCTCAAATGTAAGTAAGTACAAGTCACTGGCTCCTGAAATACAGGTACTCTAACCTAGCTCTGGAGCCAGGGTCTCACATTGATCAGGATCAGGATCTCACACATCAGGATCAGTCTCAATCTGAATTATTTTGGAGGATATTGCTAATCCATTGCTACATATGTTCGAAAAATTTGTCTGCTCAACAACGTAAATAGCGCAATGAATGTTTTTGAACTGTCAAAATGGAAGCCATTGCTACTAATAGTGTGTTACACAATCCACGTAAAATACTGGTATTCAGCTGAATCCGGTTAGACTGGAAGCCGACCCCAACATAGTTGGGAAAAGGCTAGGCAGATGATGAGTGTGTTACACAATTAGGTACCTGTTTTTATGGCAATAAAGAAAGGAGAATCGGCAAAAATGTATGGAAGCTGGTCCTGCCACCAATAACAACTACACATGTGTCATTAGATAGGTATTTTATTATTATACAGTAACTAGCTGTGCCCCGCGATTTCACCCGCATAAGTTTCGATCCCGTGGGAACATCGGGATAAAAAGTATCCTATATGTTAATCCTGGTTATAAGCCATCTGTGTGCCAAATTTCATCCAAATCTGTTCAGTAGTTTTTGCGTGAAAGAGTAACAAACATCCATCCATCCATCCATACAAACTTTCACGTTTATAATATTATTAGTAGGATAGGACTACAATGGCGGCTCATTTCAATGCACTATACGAAAAAAGTTATGGCGATGTTTCGTAGGAATGACCTGCAGTGCGATTCTGTAACCATCTCACCGTGAAAACTTAGGTGAAGTGAGCGTGGAGTGAGCTGTCAATAGTGTCAATCCCTAGCATTAGTTGGAATGACAGCTCACTCCACGCTCACTTCACCTAAGTTTTCACGGTGATATGTTTACAGAATCGCACTGCTGTTATTCCAACTAATGCTAGGGATTAACACTATTGACAGCTCACTCTAAGCTCACTTCACCTAACTTTACACGGCGAGATTCTTAGAGAATCGATCGGCTGGTCGCTAAATGACGGAACCCTTGCATAGTTAATCACTTCTAGTGGCCTAAGTTTGAATGTTTTCAAATGTAAGCATTCCGATGATAATACAATAACATGGTACAGACGCCAGCACATCAAGCTACCTGAAACTGTCAAATTTTCCCAATCAACCTTGAACCTAATGCTTTAGCGAGGGAGTTGAAAATCTATTAAAGAAATTTGACAGATTGTAGTAGCTTGATATGATGGCGTCTGTACCATCGAGTTATGGACCTGGACGCTAGATAACGGACCCTTGAACATCTTTTTTTTTTTTTTTAAATGTTGCCCCACACTGGGAATTTCTCCTGTATCGTGGGTGTGTTTACAAACATTTAAACTCACATACACAAACAGCCAGACCCGGAACAACTTCTTGTAGGTCATACAAATATTTGTCCTGTGCGGGAATCGAACCCGCGACACGCAGCGCAGCAGTCAATCGCTTAACCACTGCACCAACCGTGCCGTCAATCTACTAGTAAACTCAACGAGTGTGGGCTCATTAGATGTGTCTCAGCGAGTGCTGTACTCTTCAGCTTCTGCCGCCGCAATCTGCATACATCCTTATATTTCCATTAGTAAATTACTCTGAATTAAGTTTGTCTGAGCTCAGTCTTCATTTAATCTGATCCAACTCCTGTATTCAACTCATTATTCCTTCCTCAAAAATGCAACGAGAAAAGTTATGGAAGAAATATGTAAGTGCATAAATGAATAGTAAACCTTCATTTCTTTTTCAGTAGGAGAAAATGGCGTCCCAGGAATTTCCGTATGAAATTAAAAATGTCACTGAAGAGGAGGACAAAATTATGAAAAAGTATTATAAATGTAAGACATGAAACTCGTCCTTTTAGTATTAGACAATGGTAGGTACTAGTTTTTGCCAGCGACTCCGCCCGCGGGGAGGTCGGAAATTGTTCCACGGGAACGTACTACCGGGATAAAAAGTAGCCTATAGCCTATCCCAGGGCATGGTCTGTGTGCCAATTTATAACAAACATACAAACTTTCACATTTATAATATTTTATATATGTAATATACGTATTAACCGGGTCAAACTAAATTAGCTAGCGAAACTCCGCAGACGTGATGGGTATCGATATTTTAACGTGATAAAATAAAAAGGAAATTAATTTGATGATTTTTTTTGGATTGATTTGAATTGATTTTGAATTAATTTTATGATTTTATTATGTTTAGATATCACCACTATACACCAAATTAGCAGTTTCGCTAGCTAAATTGGTGATGTTCTTCAGAAAGTCCAGCCGGTCGATTCTGTAAAAATCTCACCGTGAAAACTCAAGTGAAGTGAGCTTGATGTGAGCTGTCAATAGTGTCAATCCCTAGCATTAGTTGGAATGATAGCTCACTCCACGCTCACTTCACCTAAGTTTTCACGATGAGATGGGTACAGAATCGCACTGCTGGTGCGTAGTACTCAACCGGCATGCGTGTATGACCACATATATGAACGTCATCATCATCTGCCTAGCCTTTTCCCAACTATGTTGGGGTCGGCTTCCAGTCTAACCACACCACACACACCACCACACCACATATATGAACGTAAACGAAACAAAAGGAGTATGTTAGGATTGTTGATCAGGTGGCGTTCTGCAGTTTCTACCTACCCCCATGGGGCGTGAGTTTATGTACGTGTATGTCTATTCGTCGATTGTCGACGACTTGGGTCACCAGGGTCAACAGGGTGTACAGTTCACTCATCCTCCATAGAAAAGGGAGGATCCTCCGACCAGACGGGTGTTGTGTCTGTCGGGCAACAGCCCGATGATTCATGTCGTTAAGTTGTATATATGCTGGTTGCGCGGTAAACACTGCTTGTTTTGTGTGACGTCAGTATGACGCGTAGTTCGCATGTGGCGTTTGTAGATACCGCTACAACTTTTTCCTGATTGTACTAATTTTAATAAATTACCTTATCCATCTTACAGATTACGTGAGACCATTTATCCGAGTGGGTCCAAAGGGGTACATTAAAAATGCAGGCTACAGAGACCACGCCGCAGAGATCTACAACCTTGAAGTCAGACCTGATGATATATGGGTTGCCCCGTTCTCGAGATCAGGTAACCCTTGTTTCTCAAGTCGTTTCTGTAAGAATAGCTCACCATTAACAGCGAACAAGAGCCCACTGCTGGATATTGGTCCATTCGACTGCCAGTCATCCTGCAAAATGGTCACGAAATTACGAGTAAGTAGTTCTCCGCAACCGTGTACAATTATTATGTATACTACCAACAATTTTATTAATGTTATTATCTCTAAGTACAAATACCACGTACAAATTAATGTTCAAACCTAGTTAACTTATAATACCGTCTTACTAATCACTAGGAATTTGAAACTAATGAGGTTCAATTAATATAATTAGTAGATCAAATATTTAATAAATACGGATGAACAAAATTCGTTCATCAGTATTAATTAAATAGTACGATCGTCGTACGTATGAACTCACCCTAGTTTATTAAATAAGTGGACCAAGGTGAACCGATGACGACCTGATGAACGTTGCAGGAATCCGCTGGATACGAGAATCTTAGAACCGGACGCAGTGGCGATGCTTGGGGAAACCCTGAACCCTGTTCCCTGCTGGACATATCCAGCAGTGGAGGTTTTTCGGCTGAAATGACGATGATGAGATGATGATACTTTGACTGATCAGTCACTTGACAACAACTAAAAGTTACCTCCCAGAATCGGGCATTAGTGGCCTGTTATTAAAATACTGAGGTCGTATTCCACCATTTTTCTAGTGTGAGAAAGAGACTGAGCTATAGGATGAATGACGATGATTACCAATGTCGTTGAGCTCATTACTTCTGAGTTGAGCTACACGATTATTGACAAATGTGTACACTGATTGGACAGGTCCACTCAACCTGTGTGGTTCTTTCCACAAAAGACCATTTCAGACATCGATCTACATGGGCTTCACATTGTCTGGTCAAGATTATGTCTAGACTTTAAAAGAGAGACTGTGACGTCTGAGTTTGTTTCGGCCTTTCTACTAGTAGTCAGATAGGAAAAGCCGACCGCGTCTTGTTTTTAAAATTTGATTGATGTATAAAAGTGTTTATCATTTATGTACTATCGCCAAAACCTATATCTGACCATTTTGAAAACAAAATCCCGTGCACATGATAACCACAGCTGCGTCCGTAAGTAAAACAAGAGAGGATCTTTTTTAGGTCGACTAATAATATGCGCTGTAAGCAGGAATCGTCCTTACAGTGGCCAGATATAGATTTTGGCGATAATATATGCTGCCTCTAACAACCCTGTGACATTACTCTGCATGGTCCTCATATGGCCTGACCAAGACCATGTCTGGACTTTAAAAGAGACTGTGACACCGAAGTACCGAACATCGAACATCATCATCATCATCATTTCATCCGAAAGACGTCCACTGCTGGACATAGGCCTCCCCCATGCACCTCCACTTCGACCGGTTCTGTGCTTCTCGTACCCAACGGGTTCCGGCGGGTTAACATGTCGTCTGTCCACCATTTGGGAGGCCTTGCAACGTCACGTCTTCCACATCGAACATATCTAGTGAAACATAATTTATTATTGTAGTTTTACCAATGTTCAGAAATAATTATTATTGTGTATCGTAATAGAGCAATGGTGGCCTAGTGGTACCGGCCACGACTTACGAGTTGTAGGTCGTGGGTTCGAACCCAGGCAGGCGCTATACTTTGTGTAAATAATTTCAGTACCACTGCTATCAAAACGGCGAAGGAAATCATCGTGAGGAAACCGGCATGTCCTAGAAACAAAAGTTCGAAGACATGTGACATCCACTTACCCGCACTGGGCCCGCGTGGTGGATTACAGCCCACTCCTTTTCGGGCCTGTGTCCCAGCAGTGGGAACATTATAGGCTGATTATGTATTCTAATTTTTCGTTATGTTCCAGGGACCACCTGGTTACAAGAGCTCGTGTGGTTGGTTGCTAACAACCTTGACTTTGAAACTGCGAGGACCTTGTCAATTACTAGGAGATTTGCTTATATTGAGTAAGTTTGTACAGCACCCTAATGTCGTAACACACTCTCAATCTCAATTTGAATCATTTTGAAGGATATTGCTAATCCATTGCTTGATATGTTTGCAGTTTTGTCTGCTCAGCAACGTAAATAACGCAATGAATTTTGTTGAACTGTCAAAATGAAAGCCATTGCCACTGATAGTGTGTTACACAATTACCCTGCTGATTAATTTGGTTTAGTGGTCGCAACACGGCTGCTGCATAGCTGTAAATTCACAACCATTTGATACGCTTCTGTGTCGAGTCGAACATCAATCAATGTTATCGAAAGAGCTGTTAACAAATCTAAAAAATAAAATAAAATCGAAACCAGAAAATTTTGTCACTTTTATTAAATAGACACCGTTGAAATAGCTATTTGCTGTCGGGGGTAAGGTATGAACAGCTTAGTAGCAATGGCTTTCATTTTGACAGATCAACAACATTCATTGCGTAATTTACGTACGTAGCGGACAAATGTTTCGAACATATGAAGCAATGGATTAGCAATATCCTTCAAAATGATTCAGATTGTTATTGATAGTGTGTGTGTGTTACGACATTAAGGTGCAGTAACCTGAAAATGTGAAATATCTGTTACTAGTGCGGCTATCAACTTGCAGGCTGACAACTTTAAATTAGCTGTTCCATACATTTGACCACGTAGGCATTGAACGTTTGCAGGAAACATTAGTTTTTTTTTTTTTTAATTAGGCTATCTCCTTTCCGCCCTGTATATTCCGGGTTTTTACGCTGAACCCCCAAGAACATTATCACATTTTACCGTATATTATGTAACGTTACGCGATAAAGATAAAATCGCAGTCGTAATATTTTTTATCTACACTATTGATAGTTTATCAGAGAACAAACAACAACAATAATAACGTAACATAGAACACAACATATAACATATTACGTATACAACATATTATAGTACTTACTCTTCCTTGGTCAACTATCTTTATGTTCAACTAGCTTTTGCCCGGTTTTGCTTTTGACGGCACGGTTGGCGCAGTGGTTAAGCGATTGACTGCTGCGCTGCGTGTCGCGGGTTCGATTCCCGCACGGAACAAATATTTGTATGACCTACATGTATTTGTTCCGAGTCTGGGTGTTTTTCTATCTATAATATGTATGTATTTACAAAAAAAAAAAAAAAATTGTATATAAGTAGTTTATCAGCCATCTTGTTACCATAACACAAGCATTAGGTTGCTTAGCTTGGGACAAATGGTGCTGTGTGAAATGTCCAGGGATTTATTTTGTCCAGGGATTTACATAGTGGTTCAGTGGAAACGACCGCGACTTACGAGTTGTAGGTCGTAGGTTCGAACCCAGCCAGGCGCTTTACTTTGGCAAATTATTCCATCACCACTGCTCTCAAAACGGTGAAGGAAAACATCGTGAGGAAACCGGCATGTCCTAGAACCAAAAATTCGAAAACATGTGACCTCTACCAACCCGCACTGGGCCTGCGTGGTAGATTACGGCCCACCCCCTCTCAACGAGAGGAGACCTGTGTCCCAGCAGTGGGAACATTATAGGCTGATTATGATGGAGGTTGGATATTACAAGGTACCCTATGTCTTAACCAAGGTTAGAGTCTACCCGCGTGTCAAGTTTTATCGAAGTACGTTTAGCCGTGATGGCGTAAAAAGACTACAGACATAGAAACAGAGTTACATTCGCACTTGTAAGTAATCCTACTGATATTATAAATGCGAAAGTTTGTGAGGATGAATGGATGGATGTTTGTTACTCTTTCACGCAAAAACTACTGAACGGATTTTGATGAAACCTTACTGTAATATAACTTATACATCAGACTAACACATAGGATACTATTTATCGCGATATTCCCACGGGATCGACACTTATGCGGGTTAAACCGCGGGGCGTTGCTAGTATTATATAGTTATAGTAATTAAGTACTACAGGGATGGGTGGCGAACAAGCAAGGAGCTCACTTGATGGTAAGTGGTGCTGTGCCGCCATTGGACATTTGCAAAATACCAGAGGCATTTTAGTCAGGTGCATTGTCACATTGCATCCCGGAGACAAAGCTGAAGTATCTCGAGTACTTGTCACACGTACCCTTCGAATCGTAGCACAGCAACGTTGCGAAATTCAAACTCAAAGCATTTATTTCAAATAAACCAATTACAGGCACTTTTGAATTGTCAAGGGGTCGGTCTGTCAGAAAGATAAAGCTAGTTGCCCATTCCAAAGAGTAGTAGGTACTGTAAAGGTTGTCCGCTGAAGTCGACCGTATGTAGTGCAGGCTGGCAATACGAGTAGATTTGCTCTGGGGTCTTACCACCAGCTCTTATAGCAGGGCAGAAGTCGAACTGCACTGCTTTTTTGTTCTATGACTGAGTACAAAAAAGGAGTGCAGTTCAACTTCTGCCCTGCTATAAGAGCTGGTGGTAAGCCCCTGGTCGCATTCGAACAGTTAAGCCAGTTTAGAACGAGGTGTCAAATATTTTGTATTAGGTTTTTTTGTTTAGAATAAAACAGTAATAATTAAGTCGGGAAAATGGAACCTAAAGACTTTCAGTCAAAATAAACGCAAAGAAATCGTAACGTTGTTTGAATTTTTAGAAGAGCTCATCAGCTCTTCACTGTACCTACATAAGGAGAAGAACGGGCAAGAAACTCCACGGACACTCAGCTTAGTAGCTAAAATAGTTATGATGGTAGTAGGTACTTCCCTGTATGAACTCCTTTACTACTTCCATAGACAAAAGGTAAAATATAACAGGTGGCTGTTACCGTCAGGTGGCCGCGTCAGATAGTTGGCATCTGACATTACATAAAATGGAAATACTTATGATATAGACCAGGATTCCTAAAAAAAAAACGGTCCAGTTACATAGACAAAACCTGAAGTCTCTTTTGGGGGTTCAAAGGATAAATCGTACAACTTTACAAGATAATCTACAGCTGAAGTTTATAAACTTGTCACAGGCACCCAACTCAAAAGTCCGAGATACGAGCCGAATATTCAGACCCCAATGCTCCCCGAGCGACCTACGAAGACTTCCGAAGTTTGCCGAACATGGCGTCACCGAGATACGTCAAATCACATCTACCGCTGTCACTTTTGCCGCCAAAATTACTTGATACTGCCAAAGTAAGCTGCTCTATATTTTATGGAATGGACTTTTAAAATGAATTCTTGCACAAGATTTCGTTAGCTGATTTTTAATATCCCTAGAGGGTTTATGTTCGATTTAATAAATTATGAACATATTTTTGACCGGATTCCTTCCTTCGCAATAAAATTGCTTTACTATATTACCTACTGTTATTTATGTTCTTAACACAATAATTTTCTTTAAGAGGAGGATAAAATAAGGATGATTACATTTTTATTATTTCAAGGTTTTCTACATAGCACGGGACCCTCGCGACGTGGCTGTCTCGTTTCACTTTGCACACAAGCTGTTCCGATACTTCGACGACAGTGTAGAATTCAAGGAGTTCTGGAACCTATTCAAGAAGGACTTAAGTGAGTTTAATCCTACTAATATATATCCTACTAATGCTATAAACGCGAAAATTTGGGAGTGCTAAATCACATAAACTGTTAACATAAACTAAAAAAAGGTGTAGGCCCCAAAATGAAACCTTGAGGCACTCCAAAAGACAGTCCACACTCATCACTGACATATGTGGTGACTTACATATACAACAACCCGACATGAATCACCGACACCGACGGGACACCCGTCCGGTCGGATGATCCTCCCTTTTCTATAGAGGATGAGTGAACTTTACACCCTGTTCCTCTTACCTCTATAATGCTATCATAATCTTAAATATTTGATGGTATGATTTAATTTATTTCTTTCAGTAATGCACGCTCCTATATCTCTGCATGTGGAAGAGGCTTGGCAAAAGCGCGACCACCCAAATATGATGTTCCTATTCTATGAAGATATGCAAAATGTAAGTGTTGCCATCAAAAGTACATAATACTTATATTTTTTCCTTAAAATATAATATTTTGAAAAAAACAGGGTTTGACCTCAATCTCAATGCTGTAGGCGATGGTGCACACTTTCCTGAAAGTAGACTTGTTTACTGAAGACTCCCGGGCTATTTCATAGCTGTCTTAATACTCTGGCAAGGGGTCTGAAAAATATTATAAGTATTCAATCAATCAGCTGAACCTATCACAGTCGACTGCTAGACTTAGGCCATCCAGTCTGTCCCAGCCACCTTTTGAAGGTCGTCGGTCTATCTAGTTGAGGGGCGTCCCACACTATGCTTGCAGGTCCCCACTCCAAGAGTCGTCTGCTCCACCGGCCATCGGTCCTTCGAGAAACATGGCCAGACCACTATCACTTCAGCATGCTTACTCTGCCAGTTATATCGATAGTTCCGGTACTTTTCCGGATAATTTCATTTGTGGTTTTATCCATCAAAGAAATCCCTAACATAGCCCGATCCATAGCGCGCTGAGCTACCTAGAATTTAATAAGTATTAACGAGGTACGTGATACCTCATCATCTGCCTAGCCTTTTCCCAAATATGTTGGCGTCGGCTTCCAGTGTAACCTGATGCAGCTGAATACCAGTATTTTACATAGAGCGACTGCCTATCTGACCTCCACAACCCAGTTATTGGGCAACACAATACCTCTTGGAAAGACTGGTTGTCTGACTTTCGAGCTTCTGACGACCCGTAACAACAGTCAAAGATCCACGAATGATAGCTGGGACCAACGGCTTAACGTGCTTTCCGAGGCACGGAGGGGTCTTGGTATGTAAAGATGGTCACCCATCCACGATCCCACGTACCTACGTCCCGAGAATGGAAAGAGCTTGTAGGAATCTCACACCTTGCAATCATTTTCAGGACTTACGCAGCGTTATAGACAAAGTATGTCTGTTCTTAAATAAGGAATATTCATCCGAACAGAAGCAACAACTCATTGAATTCCTCCATTTTGATAACATGAAGAAAAAACCCATTTTGAAGACAGGTGTTCCAGAAGGAAGTGAAATCACTTTCTTTAGGAAAGGTGAGTCAGAACTCAGAATCATGATATAAACTACATGTAGGTACAACATACCATAACATCACACCTGTTTCCTCAAAGGGATAGGCAGTAGTGTACTACTTTCGCGGCGCACTCGCGACGTCTAAGTATCGAAATAATTTGAGATTTCGAAGCGCGTCGTTTCTTCCGTTTGTATTAAGATTATTGTTTGTCACGCATCATTTTAAGGGCGAATTTCACTAATAAAACTGAAAGCGACAAAGAGCTGAAGGCCAATTCTCGTAATTTAAAACGTTCAAAATCTAGTCGCAGTCTCATCTCAGCGACAAACAAATGTCAAAAACTTGTCAAAATTAAAAGTATTTTTTGACAGATTGAGACTGAGATCAGACTGTGAACGGTCTTGAAATTACGAGAATTGCCCTCAGATCTCTAAACTGCGTTTACAATCTGTCAGTGTCAATATTCCACAACAATGATGACACTGACAACTCTGGAACGCGGTTTTGATGTGCTGGTCGCGTTCAGTTTATTAGTGAAATTCCCCCAAAATGACAGTCTTTCATCGACGGTATTCTTCAATTACTAGAGATTTATTCATCAAATCCCAGCTTATGTCACAAATATTTTAAGTAACGCCAAAAAGTATATTCACAGGAAAATCCGGAAACTGGGTCAAATACTTCGACGAGGAAATGACAAAGGAAGCTGAAGAATACATGCAGAAGAATTTAAAACTGACTACAATTAGTTTTCCTGATGTAAATACATAAATAAATGGAGCCTTTCATTATTATTTTCACTTGTATTTCTACCGGCCTATTATGTAAACTCACTTCACCAGAGTTTTCATAGTGTGATCACCATGAAAACTCTGGTGGCGAGTCGATAGCTATATTCCCTAGTATCAAGTGAAATGACAGCTCTTCTTCTAAGCGTGTCGATAGCAAAAATAACACGAAAAAATACATATAATTTGTATTTTTGTTTGGCTCATAATTCAGGAACGCGTATACCGCTGACGCAGCCGTTAGGTCCACACGTGTGCAGGTGACAGGCCATGGGATGCAAGATGCGAGGCGAGCCATTGTCTGTGGAGAGACGCCGCATACACACCGGAGGTCTGAGTCGTCCATGAACCCCCCTTGTGGAGGTTGGTCTTTGGAGAATAGGTCGGCTGTTATTGGGTAGATAATAAACTAAGCTAGCTGAATTCAGACGTAGCTATGGACTGGACCATTTTAGCAAATAAAAACGTCACGTCCTAAATGCCAGGCACAAAGATTCCCTTGGACTGAAGAACTAGGATCAAGTACAGTTAGCCGCACATCAGTGGTAACACTTAAAATACGAAACTCGACCTTACTGCTATGACATGAAGGCGCTGTCAATGTCAAATTGTTATGTACCACCGCTTCTTCTTCTTAGCATGTCGATGGCAATCTAAATAGAGTTAGCATTCGACTACATTTTTGGCACCTTTGTAGTGTCCATTAGTTCCTGTAAGGTACGGGCAACAGCACACGCTGGACACGATATAGTTGACGCGATCACGGCAACGCCGGCTGTTGCTGAAAACCAGCGCTTGGGCTCCGTCTCGCATTGAATCGTAGCATTATGCTGAACGATGGCCGTTTTGTGTGGATGTGACGCATATTTTCCCCCAACATCTTCTTTTTTGTGTTTGTATTCTTTCTCTGCGTCATGTTAGCCGCAAATAAAAGATGTTTCTTTCTTTCTTTTCTTCTATAAATGAGCCCCATTGATTTTGGAACGGCACCACATTTACACTCGGAATGTACAATTGACTATACCTATCACGATACAAAAGCTACATGTACATATAAAGTTTACTTACCTACAATTATTCTCTCAGCAAACATTGGCATTTCTCTGTATATTCGTGGAAGCAGAGAAATAAGGTGTGAAGACGTATAACAACACAAACAAGGCAGCTATCGAGTGTATTGTTGTGCAAATTGCTACTCGTCCCATTCGATACGACCCGCGCACATCGTTCCATAGACAATTATTTATTTTGTTCAATAAATGGTGCGACGGAGGAAATAACGACACTTATGCCTGGATGCGTTTTGATACGTTTGCAGTTGTTGCAAAAGAAAATTGAAAAACACTTTTGTCAATGACGAAACGATGGTATTTTTAGGTACCGACGCTTGTTATTTTTATTTCATTGATGTGACAAATAAACACATGTACGAGTGTTCCCCTCTAAATCGGATGGAAAAGTCGAGAGCTTTTACTGCACACCCGTTCGTTCAATGGCACTCGCTTAGTTTGTTTAGGTCGAATCTTGTTAAAGTCTAAGTATAAAGAACTAGGTACACACGGCAACAAATCAAGCTATACATTTCCAGTTCTGCTGACCTCGCATTGATAGAGTTTTCGTGTATACTATGTCCACTAGGTTAACCGTGTTTTGACAAATCGAACTATGATACACGTCGTGAAATATATGTATAAACTGCCTAATCTTATTTAAGTATCTTATTTATGACTTCTTACAGGCATTATAATACCGTTTATAATGTCTGTAAGAAGTCATAAATAAGATAATTCAATAAGATTAGGCAGTTTATATACACTCAGCGGCACGGAATGTGGCCCAAACATAAACACACCGATAACAGGCGATTTCGATATCGCGTATGAGAATTTCAAGTGGCAGTTTGCCAGGACATTTGTTTTTGTTAATTTATGAGAATAAGCAAAAAAAGTTATTTTTTTTTAATTTCTGTGACACTTAACGTTAGTTCGTTACTGGAACGCACAAAACATAGGTGAGTTAAAATTCGATATTCAAAAGGTCGAGCATTTAATCTTTATTGTTTTATTTTTTAATTAATCTGTAGTAATGTATGCTTCCAGAATTGAAACACAATGCCTCTAACTTCAGCTCAAGTTGCTCAAGCTGTATTGCTTCGGAGTCAGGGGCGAACGCAGCGAGAGATTGCTGAAACTTTAAATATACCGCAGTCAACTCTCAGGTACGCCTTAACAAGGTACGACCAGACCGGCCTACACACAAGGAGACCAGGAAGTGGCGGTATTAGGTGTACATCACCGGAAGATGACCGATTTATCGCTCTCGCAATTTTGAGAAATCGGTTCCTTACTGCGGTCGAAATACGGCAGCGGCTACAAACGGCAAGAGGGGTCAACGTATGTGAGCGGACAATAAGAAGGAGAATTGAGGAACGGGATCTGCGTGCTGGAAGACCAGCTAGAGGTCCAGAACAGCTCCGGCACCATCGCGTAGCTCGACTTCGGTTCGCTCGCAAACACGCAAATTGGACTCACGAGCAATGGAGTAAAGTTCTGTGGACTGACGAATGCAGAGTGGCCATAAGAGCTCCAGATGGCCGCGCACGTGTGTGGAGAAGGCATGGGGTTACTGCCAATCACTACCAGGCAATCCGTCAGGTCCAAGGTGGATCAGTTATGGTTTGGGGAGGGATCTGTTCAGACGCACGAACAGAGTTGGCAGTAGTTGCACGTCGTCTATCGGCAGTGCGATACATTGAAGAGATCCTCCAATAACACGTTTTACCATTCGTGGGATTCATCGGTAGCGAAGATTTCATCTTAACGCAAGATAATGCCCGACCTCACACAGCACGTTGCGTGGATGATTACCTGTCGGAGGCGAGTATTACAAAATTGGAGAGGCCGGCACGAAGCCCAGACATGAATCCCATAGAACATGTCTGGGACATGCTTGAAAGACGCATCCGAGCCAATCCCAACCCCCCCCAGACTATAGTACTACTAGTCAGTTGAAAACCACTCTGGTGGCCGCCTGGGAAGAAATACCCCATGTAGACATTAAAAACATAATCCACAGCATGCCTGATCGCATGCAGGCAGTCATCAGGGCCAGAGGTGGAAATACCCGCTATTAATTTTAAATACCATCCATAGCTTTATTTTGTAAATTTCATTCAAAAACATTTTTATAAACTTATAGCATAATGTCTTTTTTGTAATTTTATAAAACTTTAATAAAGCTAACTCACTTTTTTGTTAATTAATCATTCCCATTTAAGATTCGAATAAACATTTAAGTTTTAAAACAAAAATAAACCCTGTTTCGCGTTTCATTTTGATAATAAACCACATAACGCGCTTGGGCCATATTCCGTGCCGCTGAGTGTATTTATTTTATTACGCATTTTAAAATTAACTTTACGTAATCTGGAATAGTAATAGCGTTCTAAGGCAGCTGTCAAAAAACGGTTGACCCAGTGGACAGAGCATAGTCGTCCGTACCTCCACTTGCCCTCCTCGGCTTGAAATTTTTAATATAGGTAAGTGCGGTAGGATTCGGTTAGTGGGTCGTCTTAGGGTTCACGTCAGTTGGGATCCAAACGCCTCCTTTTTTTTTTTCCGGGGTGGAAAATCCTCATGGATGTCCGCCGCCCTGGGGCGGGCGGCGGGGTCTGTCGGACTCTTACTGATTAAAAACCACCCCAGTGTTCCATCTCACACCTACGCCGGGGGTCGCGGGAACGTAAGATCCTTCCGCAACCCCCGATTGGTCACCGCGGGCCTCCTCGGGTCAGGGGGTGGAGTGAGGTGTTACCGATACAATGACGCGAGTACTTTCGCCTCAAGGTCCCAGGGCGGGGATCCAGCCAGTACGCAGGCCGCCTCGTAGGAGATCGTGGGGTACCTTAACCTACCCTAACACTAACCCTACAACTTAATAATAATACTAACAGCAAGTGCCTTTGAAGGAAATGCGTGAAAGGTTTTGGCCCTCGACTTTTACATTTAATTTAAGAGGACCAGCACAATGTAGGGCTGACCTGAAAGTACCTATTTGGATCAAATAAAATCTTTATAAAAAAAAAAAAAATAGATAGAGCAATAGTGGGTCACAAAGCCGTACTAGACCGAGTGACAGTAACACCGAAATCTAAGGTCGGTCAAAAGTAAGTACCTACGACGTCGGCACAGGGCAATGCGACTCAAGTGGTATTGGACATGACATCTAATTAGACGCAGAGTTATCCAATGGAGTTAAACTTTGAGCGAATGGTGGCCAAGGCCAAAGAAACCAGGGCCGTCCAAAAGGATTCTGAAACAGTTCTCCGACATTCGTTTCTCCGATGAACGGTTCGTTTGCCGATAGAACCTTTCATCAGCGAACAATTCGCCGACACAGCTGTTCTTCTATAACAGTGGGTGATTCCGAGTTGATGATGGCCACAAAAGCAATGTAACTACTGGTATTCATCTCCATTCGGTTAGTCTGGAACCCAACCCCAATATAGTTGGTAAAAGGCTAGGCAGATTGATTTATTAATGAATTGGTCCTCTTTTATTGTGTTTAAAACAATAATATTTTTGCAAGTAAATGTGAAGAAATCATCTTTATTTCAACACATTTCCTTATTTTTCAATCGTAAGTGTGCATATGTCACAGCCAACTAGCTTAATTAGCCATTCAGTTAATTGACTCGCAGTTCAACTAGAGGCCTGAATGATATTCAGCCAATGCGTCTAATACAACATTTAATTAACTGGCTGGCTGATGCTTAGGCCATTTACCTATATATTAGCTGCAGTTAGCAGTTAACTGAATGGCTAATTAAGCTAGTTGACAGCGACACATACACACGAACGACTCGCGTCAACGACAGAGGCAACTGCAGCCGTCCACACCAATGTGCTGCTCGTGTATTTGAGTACGGTGCTCAAATACACGAGCGGCATAGTTCCGATCCAGCCTGCCCCTTGCTGCCCTCTGCCAGCGATGCCCTAAGCCGGGGTCCGTAACCCACAGGGCGTGCCCTTACCGTGTAGTCGCTTAGTTTTTAAGTTTTTTAAGCCCTGGCTGGAGGCCTTAGTTTATTGAGGCATCCACAGGCTAGCCCGGTTAAGCAGACGACAACCTCACAGGTTGTACTGCGAGGGTCCATATATAAAAAATACACGAGCGGCATGTTGTCGACGGCTGCAGTTGCCTCTGCCGTTGATGCGTGTCGCTCGTGTGTATGAGCACTAAATGGAGTAGGCAGGTAGGAAGGAATTAGTCATAAGGAGTTGTGAACTTGTGACACAAGTAACTAGGTATTCTGTGGCAAGTTATGAGTGAGTTTCTAATGAGTAGTCGGCTCACCATCTCGCGGTGAGCACTTAACAAGTTCGGTTACCTTAGTTAATAGTTGCTATGTAAAGTTAGATAAACAAATAAACACTTAAAACTTCGTGTTTGTGTTACTATCATGTTTTGATGTGGCTTCGTAGGTAAACGATATTATTTACTTTGATAAAATATACGATCCCTGGATTATGCTGATTGTTAGCAAATAATCTTGAAATTGAAGTTTGTGTGTATGTATAGGTACCTACAGAAAATAGCAATAAATATTTTATAAAGCCTTAACCCCCAATGCCCCCCAAAGTATTTTCATTAACCCTTTGACCGCCACGTCAATAACGAAAATCCGCCATGTTCTCTACGCCAAGCGACAAATTCCTTCTTTCATACCTACAAAATATTAGTGACGGCAAAAGCATATATCGATAAAACATCGATACATTTTACTTATTTAAGTATTTATTTATTTATAAGTAGGTATACACACATATATAAACAGACAAGAAAAACAGAACAGAAAAAATGGGTACAGAGGTGATGCTTATTTCACAAGAAATCTCTTCCAGCACACCCGAGACAGGACAATAGATACAGAGATGTAGACAGCGTGTGAAATTGTAAAGGAGACAAAAAATAATACATACAAACAAAAACATTTCACTTAAAACTTTTAAAAGTTGCGAGAATATACTAACATACATACAAATAACCATACATACCTACATTACTTGTGCATGGTTTACGAATAAAAATTGCTTATAGCAAAGTACCATTGAATTGTATTAATGTTCACCTATGTTTCACCCTTTTCTCTAATTAGTAATCATTGCCAGAAATGACATCGTTAGATAATAGCAAATTTTATAATAAATAAATAATTCAAATATTTTAAACAACAAAGTCACAGCACTAATCTCGTTGCAGCCTATAATGTGTCCACTGCTGGGACACAGGCCTCCTCTTTCTGTAAGCTGAGACGGAGTGGGCCGTAACCCACCTCGCGGGCCCAGTGCGGGTTGGTGAATGTAACATGTCTTCGAATTGGTTCTAGGAAATGCCGGTTTCCTCACGATGTTTTCCTTCGCCGTTTTGAGAGCAATGGTGATGAAATGAGCTCGTACCAACGACAGAACCCGTTAGTCGCAGCCGTTACCACCGGGCCACTAAATTATGCAAATCCTTTTTATCGTCGTAAATACTATGATTTCCGTGTGCTCGATTTAACTCATTTTATTTTATTTAGATAATTATGAGCTGTTGCTACTTAAGCATAGCAACCATACGTAGCATCGAATCCCAGTAAAAATACTCTTAGAAACCTACGATTCCTTGTAAAAAATGAAACTTTTAGTCTATTGAACACTTATTTAGCGTAGCATAATGATTGGTATCAGTTTTCCCATGGGACTAGTGGGACATAATTAAAAATTAAAGTTAGTATCAGTTGACCCATGGGACTAGTG
The DNA here is from genome assembly GCA_911387795.2 of Apamea monoglypha. Classification (NCBI taxonomy): domain Eukaryota; kingdom Metazoa; phylum Arthropoda; class Insecta; order Lepidoptera; family Noctuidae; genus Apamea; species Apamea monoglypha. Next base: position 3,697,969 of record OU426922.1, read on the forward strand.
GGACATATAATCCCACTTGTCCCATCGTGGGACTGGGTCAATGGGACTAGTGGGACAGACCCGACCGTAAGCCCACGAGGGCTTACGGTCGGGTACGAACCCACGGGCGATATTTTTTCACGCTCTGGATTTTAACGCATTGCTCCCTTAATTGAATTGAAAATCCAGTCGCCCGTGCAAACGGGTGTTTGCTCTTTAAGGTTTTATTCTCTGGTGGGAAACTTGTCAGCCTGTTGAGTACACAACCGGGTCCACCAATACACTTTTTAATCAACATGATATAAGTCTTAGGGATCGACCCGAAACCCCTTGGTAGATTCGTAAGCATGACATGAAAAATTCATGGTGAATAATTATGAATTCTATAAATCCATAATCAAACCCATATGGTGTTACGGCTTGCAGTTATCGGGCACATCAGTAAACTCAAACGTTGAAATCCTTCAAAGATTTCAGTCTAAAATGATAGCAAATGCAACATGGTATACTTATAACCAATGAAAGGTTACACAACGACATTGTAGCGGTATCTACAACGCCACATGCGAACAACGCGTCATACTGAAGTCACGCAAATCCTGCATCTCGCAAGCAGAGTTAACCGCGCAATTAACATAGATACAATTTCCCAACATCAATCGTGGGGCAATTGCCCGCCGGACACATCACCCGTCTGGTCGGAGGATCCTCCCTTTTCTATGGAGGATGAGTGAACTTTACACCCTGTTCCTCATGCCGCTAAAACATTAATATGAAGACAGTTAAGCACGAAATAAAAAACAGAATGGAAGTTTATAAATCGAGGATCACACACCACCTTAACGCACTTACAAAACTCCTAAAGAGCGAACCAACCATGCCACGAAGGGTTAAACGGAAAAACCTGCAGGACCTGTTACTGTAGACCGTGACTGAGACAAAGCGGAATATGACGGCACGGTTGGCGCAATGGTTAAGCGATTGACTGCTGCGCTGTGTGTTGCGGGTTCGATTCCCGCACGGAACAAATATTTGTATGACCTACAAGTAGTTGTTCCGGGTCTGACTGTTTGTGTATGTGAGTTTAAATGTTTGTAAACGCACCCACGATACAGAAGAAATAACTATTGGGGCAACATTTAAAAAAAAAAAAAATTGGCATTGGACATGTACCGCACAAGCCTGATGTACAAATACCAAACTATGTATTGCTGAATATCGATTAGATTGCTTGCAATATACAGGGTTAAATTAAATTAGCTAGCGAAACTCCGCAGACGTGATAGGTATAGATAACTAGACACGATTAAACAAAATGAAAAAGATTGATGTTTTTTTATTTTGTTGATCAACGATGTTACAACTTGCAAGTGACTACACTAACTGCGGTCGATGACCCCCACAAAAGCATCAAATTGATTTATTACAAGTAAAGACGAGTTGGCGAGCAGTGAATGCGCGAATGCGACCAGCAACTTACTTGCTGGTATGCGAATGTACAGACGCCAGCAGGTCAAGCTACCCGAAACTGTCAAATTTTCCCAATCAATCTTGAACCTTAATGCTTCAGCGATAAAGTTGAAAATCTATTAAAGAAATTTGACAGATTGTAGTAGCTTGATGTGCTGGCGTCTGTACTAAGCGTGAGTCTCTCAGCGAGTGTTCTGCCCGCAAAGCGAGCGTCGCGAGTACTTTCTTTTTCTAGTTTTCGTCGCTGCAACAAACGAGTACTCGCCGACGGTGAACACAGTCAGCGATCAACTATTATAAATGTATCTCTTTCACTTACACGGGACCTACCACTCTTGTATGATTCTTGAGCGAGAAAATCGTTGGTAGTCGCTTCCTTCTTGTGACAAATAAACATTTTACTTTACTTTTTTTTAACTTTTACTTCCTCGTCTGCGCGGCGGTGGGATAGGTGCCTTAGAATGATTTAATCTCCTGTTTGTCTTCAACATGTATGAAAAGATTGAAGATATTTTCTGTGTTACAAAGAACGTGCAGGTATAAGAAATAAAAAAAAAACAAAAAATATTTTTAATCCATTTATTATTTTCATTGTAAACTCATACACTTGTTCTATCATCAACCGTTTATAATTAACGTTATACACGTCAAACATCACGAGATGAGACTTAAACACTAACGCACTCCATGCATTGTAAGAGACGGCGGCCATTTTGAAAATTAGGCAAAAAAAAAGAACAAATAGAAGAAGAAAAGAAGAAGAAAGAAGTACCTATGTAAGAATCGTAGCAAGTCGAGTTCTGTAGTTTCTGTCTACCTTTTTAGGAAAATGGCGTGAGTTTGTATTTCATTATTTAATATTTGGTTGATTTTTCTTTATGATTTGACAACCAACTAGTAAATTATGAATGTTTTAAAATTACTACTCATGTAAATTACAAATAAATCCGCTATCACAATTTTTTTTTTTTATTAAAAAATCTAAGCAGATTTATTTACGTAAAATACTGCTCCAAAATATTGGAAATCGGAAACCCAGCCTTTTATTTGAGGTGTAATGTCCTAACTCAATGTTTCAAGATGTAAAGTTTCTTCAATGGTAAATCGTCTCTTACAATGTACAAAGTATCAAATGCATTTACTTTACGTTAAACATACTCGGGCGCACCATAATTGACTTGAAAAAGCAAAACAAACAATAAAGCAAGATTTTCAAAATATATTTAAAAACATAAACATGTAAATTCTAAATTCAATCATTCGAATAATGTTACGTTCGGAAACGCTGCAAATAATCACTCGAGTCTTCAGTAACAACGTAATTTATGGCACTTTTTAACAGAGATGAATCATCAAACAGTCCACATTGAGTTTTTTTTTTATATAAACATAAATAAATTAAGAACAGCATGGCTATTCACAAAAGATCGATACGTTTCCGTGCCGAATCGAATGTCGTTATCAAAAGATTCCTATAAAGGCTGATCACAAATTCAAAGCACGAAAATGTGGTCAGTTTTTATCAAATAGACGACCGCCATTCTTCCGACAGCTATTTGCTGTGGGGGCAAGGCAAATCAGTGTTTTTTTTTGTATTGCTGAATGGACCTGCTTTTGACCTCGAGCGATGGATGAGGTATATGATGGAACGAGCGTGCCCAGAAGATGCCTGTTCACTTGTTTGAAGGCAGACGGGTGAAAAGTCATTTTCGATACGACAACCTGTCGAATGGTTGTAAATAGCTATGCTGAGGAAAAATCGAATTTTGATTTTCATGTGGATGTTTAGTTAGCAGACTTAGTCAACTTACGAAAATGCAGAACAAAAACGACTAAACTTACATTAAATGATGTTCATTGACATTATTTTAGAAATGAAAGGCTAATATTCGAAAATTCGCGTTCTCACTTCCGCCTTACACTTCCTATTTAGGTAAATATAATTACCACACTACGGTAACTTTATTTTATTGTAGGCAAATTAAACGCAAACAAGCTTTAGCGCTTCGAATAACTGAAGCAACTTCTAATCCCGGATTTGCTGACAGAACTTTAGCTCGGTAAAGTTTTCGCGCGAATCATTCAACGTTCGGATACATTGCCCGGTAAGAAATCACCTCGTAAGAACCGTTACATACTTTACAAACTGTCTAAGTGTTATTATTTACGATTATAAATAGTGTGCAGTAATTACATTGAAAAATTGTGTATTCTTACAATGTAGAGATAGTATATTTTTGTTATTGCATAGTTATTCGCTTCGTTTGAATAATACACAATATAGCGAGCCACGTCACGTTACGACACCATAATTTTTACGTCGTAAAAAAGAGATATAAAAATTTCGTAGTCTCAAAAGTGACCGTATAGCATTTGAGTCGTTTACATCATTCAGACGAGAAATTAATCACAATTATTAACAGCTTCTTCTTCACCCCGATCCCAGCGACTACGTAGAGTACTCGAAATCTATTGCTGTATGTATTGGCCGTAATAAATTAGTTATTGTTGAGGCTGCTGGGACCGCGCGAAGTGAACTATGATATTGACGAGTAACTCTTCCTGCTGTACAAACATGAACCTTATAGCTAGCTAGACCTTATAACATACTTAAGTTAAATTATGCTTTATCTTTGGCGAATACACTGCATATGGTACCGTGAAAATTGAGAAACTTAAAAATACGTTTGATCATAAAAAACCGTACGAACGTCGTTGTAAAGTCTCACAAAGTTCCCTATTTTAATACTGAGATACAAAACTGTTCGCTTTATAGAATAAAAAATGGTACCATCCTTACTAAGTCTACATATTTTATTAGATACAGCTAATAAGATTATCCCGAAAACGTATTCTTGAAAACAATCCGTGACTTGGTCAAGTACATCACTACCTATCCGAACGTGCATCCAGTTGACGCCAGGCGACAATTTCAATGCAAAGGACGAAACAACCCAAATTATTTTCAAGAATACGTTCCTCCATTAAACGATTAATAGTTACATTTTGTGGTGTTATAGCAAGAGCAGTACTTTTCCATTAAAGTTAAACTACACTGTTTAAAGACAAACGTCAGATTAATTCTTGTTCATCAAATGGCAGTTATCGTTTGCACCTTATTTACAAATTATTATTAGTACATATTTATGTAAATTGTTTCTACCAATTCCACTTCTTACTAGTTCACACATTATGGAATGCTTAATTTTTATTATTATTTTATTTACAATTAATGGTTTAGCTGTAAATAAAATAAGTATTTAATTCAAATTTAAAATTAAATAGCCCTAACTTATATTTACATTAGGTCCACGCAATTCAAATCAGTTTCAATTTTGAGCCATAAATATGAAAGCTAAACAATATTAATAACTATATTCCTGATTTATCCAAAATAAATTGTAATTTCTAGTCCAAATATTGTTTTTACTGTTTGTGGGAGACCACAAGGAAAGGATGAACTTAAATTACAAGTACCTACTGTTATTATTATGTACATTCTTACGTTATTAAGAGATATACAATGCAATAAAATGTCTACTGTCGGGCTCCGAGCCGTCTACTTTTTTTAATTTAATAGAAACATGCCAAAAGAATATTATTTTTCCAATAATTTGGCAGATTTCGTCCTAAAGTTAGCGCTAAAAAGCGTTAATCAACGTTTACTCTAACGGTTCGAAAGTTAGACCATAGCTGGATTTTTCTTAAAACTATATTGAGCGAAAACCCGAGTTCAAAAACATACAAAGTCTTTGATGACACAGTCGTCACTAGCAACGTTAACGTGAAAGTTATCAACAAAATTGTTATAAAATATTTATCGTCAACATTTGCTAACACAGCCTTTTTAGACTTTTATGATTCAGATAAATAAACATATAAATAAGCCGCCGCTATTAAAAATCACCTTTTAAACAACAAAAAAGTTTTACGACGATAAAACTTTAGACTAATAAAAAATATATTAAAATAGGCCTCAATCAAGATGATTTCAGAGAGTAGTTACCGTTGTAACATTACCTAAATATTTGTGCTAAAATGATTCCTACAAAAATTCGAGACAGCAAAAATAACGTTCGTCAAAATATTTCAGACATAAATATTAGACCAGTATTCACAATAAATTACAAAGATTTTGAGCAATCACGCACAGGTAGAAATTATTCGTTCAATGAAACATCTGCGCTGACAGAATGTTCACGTGAGAAAAATAATTATTTCTACGAATCACTCATTATAGACTCAATTAATCATTATCATTGCCATTTTTTCAATCAATTATTGTAATGTCTTTTTTTGAATATTTGCGTTTAAATATTCTGTCAGCACAAAAACACACAAGTATCCACAGTCGAGAACTTTATCAGTCACATATCCACATAAACTCATTCAAGTATATTCACTCCTCATCCGCTATGATTTTCATAGCGGAACATCGAGTGTCGAGAACGTTAAGCGTTCGAGGGTACACTGGGGTCACATACAGCGTCATAGGAAGTCGGGGTGCACTGGGGAGTCGTGGCGCGGCACCGAGCGTTACAGAAACACATCCAGAGGAGTTAAGGAGGCGCGGGGCTGCCCCTAGAGCTCGGTCACGGCGTAGAGGTCGCGCGTATCTTGGTGAGGCGGGTGGATGCGCTCCACGCGGTCTATGCGCTCGCCACGCTCGGGTCGCTCCGGTCGTTCGGCTCGCTCCGGTCGCTCGGCTCGCTCCGGTCGTTCGGCTCGCTCGGCTCGCTCGGCGCGCTCGGATCGGTCGGCGCGCTCGGGCCGCTCGGGGCGGTCTTGACGGCGGCGGTGCGTAGTATGCGTTGCGTGCGGCTGCGGAGGCAGGTTGCCGCGGCGCGGGCGCTGTAGCGAGCGGTACTCCAGCGCCGCGGCCGACAGCGGCTGCGGCTGGTCGCTGTGCGGCTTGCGCGCGGGCCGCACGGTGGCGTACTTGTCGGCGGCGGGCGCGTGCGGCGCGTGCGGCGCGTGCGGCGCGTGCGGCGCGCTGAAGGTGCCGAGGGACACGGCGGCGGCGGCGGGGCGCGGCCGGGGCGCGCGCGGCCCGAACGACGCGTACTTGGGGTCGAAGCGGTTGAGGCTCGTTGAGCGTCCGGATTGACCTGGAACGTTATTTAGTGTATAAATTTTTGGCAAAGTTAAAATGGAACGTTAATTGGTTTATTAGGTTAAAGATACAGTTCAAGTAGAACGCTACATGGTTTTTAAATTTTGGTTGGCTAAAATAGGAAAAAGTTACGGGAAGTATCAGTCCTAAAATTCCATGAGACTCCTATTTTGCCTCGTATCTGCATCGCCTGATTGTGAACACCGTTAGTTTATAATCTATCTCGCGAGATTGCAAACTGTCGATAAATGGTGTTTAGTTTACCTGCGTTGTGTTCGGGTGGGCCCGCGCCGCCGGGCCGGTCTCAGTAGAAGTCGCTGCTCTCGAGCGTCTTGCACTGCTTGCTGAGCGTGGCGTACTTGCCGTTGTGCGGCGCGCGGCCCAGCGTGTGCGCGCCGCCGTGTGCGGCCGCGCCCGCGCCCGCGCCCGCCGAGCGGCCCAGCGTGGCACTGCCCGACATGCGCGACCTGCGAGCCATACAGGGACCGTCTGATGTGGGTTCACACGTAGAGATCGTTTAAAGTAAAATCACGCGCCCCTATGTTGCAAATAGCTCACAATATGAAAAATATGTATGCATTATTTTAATATTCCTTATATAATTAGTGAAACTTCACAGACTTGAAATTTAATACATGAATCGATCTAATAAAAAAACACATAAAACCGACCAAGTCCGAGTCGGACTCGCGCAGGAAGGGTTCCGTACCATTATCTATAAAAATCACGTCTGCTGTATGGGAGCCCCCCTTAAATATTTATTTTATTTTATTTTAATTTAGTTATTTATTTTTAAAGTGAATATACAACTACATATTCTGTGAATATTTCAAGCGTGTACCTGTTGCCGTTATTAATATCGAGCAAAAAACGGCAAAAAAAAATCAGTTTTGCTGTATGAGAGCCCCACTTAAATATTTATTTAATTCTGTTTTTAGTATTTGTTGTTATAGTGGCAACAGAAATACATCATCTGTGAAAATTTCAACTGTCTAGCTATCACGGTTCATGAGATACAGCCTGGTGACAGACAGACAGACAGACGGAGAGTGGAGTCTTAGTAATGGGGTCTCGTTTTTACCCTTTGGGTACGGAACCCTAAAAAAGGATTTCTTAAAATCATAACTTTAAACAATGGTGCTTGGGAGGTCTTCAGTCGACGTTTTGCAGTTGCAATGGTGATGAATGATGAAGTAATGGCCTCGCCTGATGTCGTGCATAGTTTCTTGAAATTATGATATATTAATATATATCAGACAATTTTTTTATTGCTATTCTGATTCTATTATTCACAACGTTTGTGAAGTTTCGCCAGTTAAACAAAATAAAAATACCTGTAGACGCAATACAAATGTCCCTCAGTCACTAGATATTAACGATGGAAATTGTGAAATCAGATTGTACATACTTAAAAAAAATATGGAGGGGGGCCTAATTTTAATTTAGACGATCTCTACCTCTTCTTGTTAAACACACAGTGGGGGGTCAAACATGAGGAGGCTTTTATTCACCTATTAAACGTTTACCTAATTTTGTTTGTGTATACTTTTAATTTTAGAGACGCGGCTGAATGTCAGTATTTTAATTTGTGACTATTTGTAGAAATAATAGATATAGTTGGGATAAGTGGAAAAAGCTGGGGAGTGAAAAAATGAAAATATGAGCAAGGAAGGCAGGAATCTTGAGGTTGCAAAAATATTGGAACTGGATACGAAGAAAAGGTTATTGTCACAATAAAAACACAAATATCAATCGCCGCAAATACACAGCAATAAAATGAGGAAGGATTTTTGTCACTCATGTAGGTTTAATTACGTGCATATATCGAGATTTATTTATGTGGTGAAATTACTTCACTGAAAGAACAGCTCACGAATTCACAATTAAGAACTGACTGTAAAAAAATTCCTGAAATATACACGTAATTAACCTAAAAACATTAAGCCCATCGCTGGGCAAGAACGTCACAAATAGTATACCTTATAGTTTTTTTTATAGTTACCTTGGCTTCTCGAAGTCCATGAGTTGCACATCAGCGCCGTAGGAAGGTGGCTTGGCCGGGCTAGACAGAACGATAAACATATAGCGCTACAAGGTTATTCTGACGCGCGGCCAAATTCGGAACTAACGCCGCCAGCTTGTTTTTTTTTAATACATTTCACAAAACAATGGTGCTAATGTTTACCATCAGCGCCCCCTGTCAACGTCATCCGAGCGCCAAAAGATCCTTGTAGCAGTGTATTTACCGTAGCAAAGAGGTTTTTTGCTTATTTGACAACAACGCAGATCTATAGTTCTACGTAGTCAGGCAATTATATTTGCCGCGGATTTTTTGGGTTAGTGACAGTTTTATACACCCCAGAAATACTCGAAGAGTATTTAATCACGGTCTTTAGGGTATTTGAAACAGAACCTCCTTTTTTAAGACGGTTAAAAAAGCAGTGATTTCAGTCAGAAGTCTTCTGACAAGCGTTAAGCGGGGTAGTTTTGATAGCGTATCTGCTCAGGGTCGTGATAGATGTTAGTATGGTCTGATGATAAGTTAGTAAATGGTGTAAGCTAGGCTACAGTTGGTGCCAAATGAGATGGTAATAGCGGTCATTGAATTACTTATTTATTCGAATATACTTCAGAAAATAAAAGTGGTAATTACCGTAGTTTTCACGAATGTAAATCGATGGGGTCAATAAGGGTAGTTGGAAAATGTAAATTAAAGGTGTAATTAGCAAAGATAGCTGCAATCAATACGCATGTTGATAATTACCATTTGCGATTACCCCTTGTATTTATAGTTTACATTACCCTGTGGGCCTAGCACGAATGCGCGGAGTAAACAGAACGTAGAATCGAACGATTTAAAAATAAAAATATTCATTCTGCACATAATATTTACTTAGTTTTAAGGCTTTTTTCGTATCTATATGTGATTATTATTGTGCTTGTCCCAAAAAGCAGCTTAGTGTGCTTTCTTTGACATTACACGATTTGTCATTCAGATTCCTACGAAGACAAAAGTTCAGTGGCCGCTACCAGCAGCCCACCCGGCACGAACCGCAGCAGATGTGTTATCACCTGGGGCGCTCCAGGTCCATGAGCTGCACGGCGGCGCCGTAGCTGGGCGGCTTGCCGTTGTTGTAGGGCGCGGGGCGCGGCAGCGTGCGCGACGCCTGGCTGGAGCCGCCCGACGACAGGAAGGGCGCCTGCTCCTCGCCGCCGCCGCCGCGCCTGTGGGCAGCGCCACTGGGTGAGCCTCTGTGCCTACGGGCACGGAGCGATGCAAGGGGTGTCGCGGTGCCCACTTAGTCGCACAGGTTAAGTTGCACACTAAGCGAGCTACACTCGACGAAACTACGAGAGTAACTCGTGACAAAAAAGCCAGTTACCTACAGGTAAACCAGAAAATATTTGCGCTTCGATAATAATCTTTGTGTTTCCGAATCAGCACGAACTGCGTACCACAGAGTTGCTCACAGAGGCAGTGCTTCTAAGTTTTGTACTGCCCTGCTTTGTAGTAGTGTACCAATCATTGCACAATTTATATGAAATTATGTCCCTGTCGAGTACCTACTCCGACCGCAGATCGTCAGATGGCACTCAACATTTTTGAATTTTTTTTTTGGAATTGTATACAGCTATTAAAATATTATTTTGTAATCATGGTACTTAATACAAAATAGGCAATCACTTCCATGGTTCTAACAGCTCTATATTGCATCATCTCGCGTTCGTGTTTCCGACGATAGACGATGATTTCCGAAGTGCAAACTTTTCCTTGGAAAACCGTAGTTAGGTTAGGTTGGCAACTTTTATTACTGTTAAGGCTTTAGTTGTTTTGCTGGGTCTGGACCCGGTTAATCATGTGATGAATGTTAGTGATACCGATGGCGGAAGGCCAGTTCTCTTGGAAATTTCTCATTCAATGAAACATCGTGTTCACAAATGAACAGCGTATGCAGGCAAACGCACGATAAGTGTTAGAAAACCACGTTCGTTAACACAATTTTTAAGCAAATATAAAATCAAAAGTTCCTATACTATCCTTGACGAAGTAAGACCACCACCAGCCGAGATGAGATGCTAATGAAAAAATAAAATAATATATAGTTTCACTTACTTGGTGTTGATGTAAATCCAGGCATGGGAATCGACTAGCACTATGGCAGTGAAGAGGAAGCCGGCTGCGACAGCCGCTAACAGCTGGAGCGATAACGCCTGAAAGAATGTGGTTTTAACTATAGTTAAGAAACTCACAGGACTCAGTTTTGATTTGGCGCTGTTTGAGGAATCATTCTCAGTTTTGGATTAAAGCCAAATTCGGAATAAAGACTGAAGCCGAGATTAATAATAATATTACTTAGCACGTACAGACGCCAGCACATCAAGCTACTACAATCTGTCAAATCTCTTTAATAGATTTCAACTTTATCGCGAAAGCATTAAGGTTCAAGGTTGATTGGGAAAATTTGACAGTTTTGGGGTAGCTTGACCTGCTGTCGTCCGTACAAAACGTACACTGTAAGGTACAGTGTTTTTATCTCACGAAGCGACGCGCGCTTTACCTACTTGTGGTAACCAAGTGTACAAACACGCTGTGAATATGTGCGTGAAGACGAGTAGCGTCAGCACATAACACACACACTACACTTCCGACTTCGCCATTGTTTCGGACGGTTCCGAGGGCTCCTGTGCGCACACACACATTCACAGCGTGTTTCTACAGTTGGTAAGCACAAGTAAAGCGCGCGTCGCTTCGTGAGGTGTAAATATTATAGTGACGGGAAAAATGTTTGTGGAAAACGTAGTGGGATCAGGGCCCAGGACGTGTGGCACCGTGTAAGTGTATACCTGCAGGCCAGCGTCGCAGGCGGCGCGCGCGGCGGCCACGAAGTAGGCGCGCGCCATGCGGCACTCCAGCGCGCCCGACAGCGCCACCAGCGCGCGCTCCGCCTCGCCCGTGCCCGCGCCCAGCGCGCCCAGCGCCGGCTGCAGGCCTGCGGGCACACGGTACGGTCACACCACCTGCTCGCTAGCGTCGAATCATATGTCATGCAAACCTAACCTAAGGCAGTAATAACCATGGGCTCTAGCCGAGCAATAATAGTACAAATTTCATCATAACCTGCTGGTAAATGGTGTGATTTGAATTTGAAACCTCAATATAGCGTCTATGATATTAAAGACAGAGATTCAACAGTTGCCAGATTAACCTGCTCCCCCCTAATTGCGTAAAAAACTACCCATCATAATCCGAATCATTTTGAAGGATATTGCTAATCCATTGCTTCATATGTTCGAAAAATATGTCTGCTCAACAACGTAAATAACGCAATGAATGTTGTTGAACTGGCAAAATGAAAGCCATTCTTACTGTTAGTGTGTTACGCAGTTACCCCTCTGAATGTTCACCTTACAAAAGTGTAGCCTTACCAGGATCGTTGAACAGTTGCGGCGCCCCGCGAGCCAGCACCGCTAGGGCTTGCCTCACGGCCACTACAGCACGTTGCGCGTTCCTCAGCTCGGCCGTCAGCACGTTCTCACGAGACACTTTGCAGGATAGATAGTAGTGCACCATCTGTCAAATATCAATAAGGAAGCTTTAAAAATATTGAAAAAAAACAGGTGATGGCAAATGTTTTAAAATACAGTGTGTAGTGTCAGCTCAAAAACATCTTTTTTTTATTTCAAGATGAAAAACGAAAATAATGTTTGAGAGGAAGATAAAAAAGGAATGACTAGGTGTAAGTTTTGAGTATAGTTTGAGGGATTGAGCACAGAGGTCGCTTCTTATGTGGCATGACATAACGAGTCGCGCCACCCCGAGCCAATTTGTATAAGCCAGCGCGAGCCAGCCTCCTCGAACCGATCCGTTCCCACGGACGCGCCACCGACTGACTATCTTCACGACTTGTGATATTACGCATCGAGGGATAACTAGCTTTATATGTTGAAGTAAGTATAAGTATGGTCTGTTTCAAAAGTACCTGATGAAAATGTAAACAAATGGATCAGAAAACGTACCTGTGAATGCCCACAAGTAGTGCCACTTACAAATTAAGTGCTTTAATTTGATTATGTGTATACTTGAACCCTACTGAAGATGTTTATCATTTGACAATTGTGGTTCATTTTATAACCTCAATTTTCGACGATGATTTTTCAATTACAAATTGATAACGTTATTCAAACAGTAATTGCTGAAAAAAGTGTTTAGAAATAAGGTTGAAACCATCTTAATACAGGTAGGCTTGTGGCTAAGTAATAACAGCCGCAGCGCAAAGCACGTTAAGCCGTTGGTCCCATTCTTGGATCTTTGACAGTCATCAGAAGCCCTAAAGTCTGACAACCAGTCAGGCCAAGGGGTATCGTATTACCCAGTAACTGGGTTGTGGGGGTTAGATAGGCAGTCGCTCCATGTAAAATACTGGCATGCAGCTGCATCCGGATAGACTGGAAGTCGAACCAAACATAGTTGAGAAGGCTAGGCAGATGATGAACATCTTAATACAGAGGAATGTGTTACTACATAATTCCCTTTAGCAAGTGATAGCGTAAAAATGTAACCTGAACAGGGTTTGTTTACACTTTCACCAGATACTTTTAGAACACACATTACTTACGTCGATGGGTAAGTTATGAGGCGCGTGCAGCGCCAGCGCGGCGGCGGGCTCCTGGCAGGCGTCGGCCGCGGCCACGGCACCTGCTGCCAGCACTGCACCCGCCAGCCAGCACACCACTAGAGCACCCAGGGCACCCACCTGTGACACAAAAAGAAATATAAACACCTTATAGCCGTATGGTATATCGTTTTATACTCATTTTAACACATCGCGATAACGGTCAGTACTGTGAAAGCATACGCTTAATGTGGTCGGGGTTGTGATATTGTCTGTGAACAGGGTGTAAAATGACCCACCACATACCCATTATCTATGCATTTTGTACATCAAACTAAGTAAGATTCAAGATTCTTTATTTGTGCAAACATGAGTATACATACAGAGCATGCAAGTTATCTCAATACATTATTAGATCATTATTCTCGTAATATCGAGCAAAAACTTTTTATTTAATTGAGGAAACGAATTTTATTTTTGGTGTGAAAATTCGTTATTAAAGGCAGAGCGCAATGTATTGCACGCAACACACTGTAAGTATGGGTGCATACAACAGTACAGGAGTTGTGCAGGAATTTAAAGTTAATTTATAACATTTAAAACTTAAAAAAGATCGTTCTCAGCTATGTCACGAGGCCTCTAAATAGATCGCTGTGTGACTACATAATAATTATGTATACCAAGTATTTTCGTCACAGTCACAGTGTCCAGAGGATCAGATACAGATGTAGAATTGTATACTAACACAAAGCAGAAGCAGGGCACGTCGCGAGCGTCGTGCGGCGGCCGCCAGCAGTGCCACGCACACCGCGCCGCCGCAGCACCAGCCCGCCATGCCGCCCGCCCAGCGCGCCGCCTCCCACACCCACGCGCGCTGGAAAACGATTAGGACTACATTTTACAACCTTGTACAGACGCACATCAAGCTACTACAATCTGTCAAATTTCTTTAATAGATTTTCAACTTTATCGCTAAAGCATTAAGGTTCAAGGTTGATTGGGAAAATTTGACAGTTTCGGGTAGCTTGACCTGCTGGCGTCTGTACCATGTGCCAAACGTAATGGGGCATCGTACGCGATACCATGCATAGATGGCGCCATCAGCAAAAGCAGGAAACAGAACGACTTACGACGATATTGACGGGCTTGGAGGTTTTTATCTTATTTTACAGTGAAATCAGGAAAACGTATGAAGCCCATTTTTTCGGGCATTTTGCCCTGTTTTTACAAGATTTTCCCAGGTAAATTTTAAAGTTTAACTTCAATCCCATCCCCGCAAGAACAGAATTTAGCCATGAATTTATAAGGCCAAAGAAAACTTTTGGGCGTAAAAACTTTCAAATTAAAGTGTCTTTTTAAACATTGGCTTATATCACACAAAGCCCGTCCCTTTTACGAAACCCCTTTTTAAATAGAATTGTCTACTAACCTTCATGAAAGCATCAAGATTAAGCGCAGCCAACGGCCGTCGTAGATTGTCAGCGGCTGAAGCGGCAGCGCTGGCGTTATTCCGCAGCGCTGACAGCGCTCGCAGTAAAGTGCCCAGCGCCGTCTGATTGGCCACGGGCGCGTCCAGCGCATCCGCTAATCGGGCCAATGGGGCACGCGCTCGAGAACCCATCGCTTCTTCTAGGATGCTTGACTGGAAGTGAAGAGAACATGTTTTTTTTTAATTGCTAAATGGGCCTGTTCTTGACCTCGATCACGCCTGATGGAAACCCCATCGGTTTCCATCAGGCGTGATCGAGGTCTATGATGAAACGAGCGTGCCCAGAAGATGCCTATTCCTGATCAACCTTTTATTCAAATTCCAAGTTAGTCGAGGACGGCGCAGCAAGTTTTCTTCTTTTATCGATCTCATTAGTCACCCTCTTTTTAGGCATACCATATCATCCTCTTTTTAGACAAACCATCTATAGTTAATCTGTTTTTTGTGAAAAGAACCATACAAAGACGCTGCGTCATCTAAACGAAATCAGAGAAGCTATTTATTTTCTGGAAAATGCTATGTTTACCTGCAGCCGAAAGTTTTGTTTTTGGCTGGTTAACTACAAATCAATAGGACTTAACGAATGTATAACATCGTTATATTTCTTTCAATCGTCGAGATCGTTGGACAGGACCGCCCATTGTGTCATCCATTGTAAAATGTATATATTTGGCACGACAGTATTTTAGATCTTGTTCGCACAAACTTCGCCATTTCCACGGCATGGTCGGTGGCAGCGCAGAGGTCACTTTTCCTGAAGTGACCTCTGCGCTGCCACCGACTTGAGCTGCTTTGAGCCTTTATGATGAATGTAATTTTTTTACAAGACCTATTAATACTCCTTGAAAACTTGAACTTACCTGGTTCTTAACAGTGTTAACGAGTGCGGCGAGCTGGTTGCCAGCCTGGATGCTCTGCAACATGGCGTTGTGCAGGTCATCGTTCCCGAAGAGGCCCACGCCGATCGCGCCGCAGCATAGTACCGATAGGATCATGAGCGTTATCTGCGGAACAAGATTTTAGAGGTCAATGAAAAAGCAGCAGAAATTTTGTGGACTGTGAGCAATTTTTGAACGTCAACGAAAAATTTCTGACGTTCGTTTTGGCTGTCTTTTGTACCACTTCCTATACCCTGTCCATTAGGTTAACCGTTTTTTGACAGCTGTCTCAGAACATATTCCAGATTACGTAAAAGTTAACTTTAAAACGCGTAGTAAAATAAATATATATACTGCCTTATATTATTCAATTACCTTATTTATGACTTCTTACAGACTTTACAATTAATTAACATCACTCCTAACGTAAGCTATGAAAATTTAAAGCTACGAATAGCCTATGCCCTTTGATATTTCCTAACCCACTTTGATCTCCAATTAATTCCAGAAGAATCAACGCACTTCTAATAAACTTAGCCCTAACAAGATCTTCAAAAAATATTTACGCTGTCTTCAAACAGGAGATCAAAGGAATCCAAAGTTCAATGTCCTATTAATTCCTATCATTGATTAGTAACGCTTTTTAATATTAAGAACATAAACAAAACATCTGATCGTTTGAACACTTGCCTCCAACACGTGTTGAAGTTCTCTGTGAGAATTATTTTGATTGTGTTTGCAGACTATTTATAGAGCGACGATACCCTCGGGGCGCACATGATGAGTTTATCATTCCTTGTCGGGAAATAGCTCTGAGATGTGTTAATATTGAGACAGGCAGACTTTGGGCCTGTAGGGTAGATCACATGATGTATTAGAGACAACGTCTCAACGTGAGTACATACACGCAATGTAAGCAGAAGATGTTCCTCATAAATTGGGACTTCTGAATATAAGACCGCATTTGCAGATGCAACAGAAGTTCTGTGAAAAATAACAGACCGCCTGTTAGAAAGCAACTTCAAGTACTGCCTAGCACGAGAATGTTTTTTAATTGCAAGTAACTATCGAACAATCTGTCAGTCATTTATCACAAGGATTGGACAGTCTGTCAGGTTTACTTGGATGAGCCCATCTTCTTACTGACAGACAACGCACTGCCTAAACCGCTGGGTCTAGAAACTTGCAAATTTCACTAGAGTTCCTTATATAACAAAGATGAGCACTAACGAAGGTATTTTTTTTTTAATTCATCCTCTAAACGGGTTAAGTAAGGGACGAAAGTTTGTATAGAGGTTCGGGCGAAACTCCTTTGGGTAGGGCACACGGCTTATAGCTTGATGATCCTTGAACAGCGGGGTAATTGAGTACCCACGAACAGTAGCAAAGGCTCACGAAGAGTAGCAAAGGCTTTCAATTTGACAGTTCAACAACATTCATTGCGTCATTTACGTTGTTGAGCAGACAATTTTTTCGGACATATGAAGCAATGGATTAGCAATATCCGTCAAAATGATTCATTTTTTTTTTTTTTTAAAGACGTTTTCCACGCTAGGAGTTTCTCCTGTGTCGTGGGTGCGTTTACAAACATTTAAACTCACATACACAAACAGCCAGACCCGGAACAACTAGGTACTTGTAGGTCATACAGATATTTGTTCCGTGCGGGAACCGAACCCGCGACACGCACCGCAGCAGTCAATCGCTTAACCACTGCGCCAACCGTGCCGTCAGATTGTGATTGATAGTGTGTTACGCAACGGTTGCTGGTCAAAACTCAACAAACTATGAACTCTAGAATCGGATTTATTTAATTAAAAATACATGGAGAATACCTATAAATAACTGTTCACCTATTCTTAAGGTCATTTGTGATGGTGTCAGTAAACAATGAATAATAGATTTAACTACAAAAAGGTTACGTCAGTCATTGAAGTATAACATAATGAAGGCTATTCAATTTCCAAACTCAATAAAAGCAAAAATATGTATCTAAAAATATCTGTTTTGTGCAAAACTCAAGAATACGGTAGGCCGCACGTCACTGATGACGAAACCAATATACGCTGGCCTCTTATTCTATTCAAACTCCGTTCTACGCTAGACTAGCTCCAATCGGATTTGGAAAATATTTTTACTATTTGATAGCCCAATTCTAGAGAAAGGCTATAGAACTAGGCTATATGTATAAGGCTATAGGCTATATAACATCACCCTAGGTCCCTTAGGATCCGAACAAAAACAAAAGAAGTCGGAAAGAACACTAAACGAAAACGAAGTAATAGCGCGGGCAGGCGATGCGATGCGATGCGATACGACGGGGTGGGGCGGGGGAGCAAAACATATTTCACAGCGACGAAGTCGCAGGCAGAAGCTAGTTTATTTATAATATGACGTGTAAAATTGATTTCGATATTCTATTTACAGAATAAACACTTTCATTTCATTTCATTACAAGCTAACATTTAAAATAATGATACATGTGAAAAAATAAGCAAAATAATCATAGGGCAACAAAAAATTCGTCCGCATCGCTGTCAACAGGAACAGTGCCCAAAAGGCTGGCAGCATTGCCACATTTCATTACTGTACCTAATGGAAGTAAAAAGGTGAAAAGATGAATCACTTGTGCTCGCGTAGAACTCAACAAATGTTAAGTTTACCCATTTTAGTCAACAGTGCACCACACATACGCCTTTCTTAATTAACACCGTAACAGCACATCATGAATGGAGGAAATTACTATGTGCCCGCTAATTAATACAACACTAATGATGCAATTAAGGGACTCCGGATTCCTACAATACAACAATAGGACGCTTGGAAAAGGCTAAAATGGTGAAAGTTCTCCGTAAGTACTTTGCAAAGTAAATAAGTCTTGCTTAGTAATAAGATTTAGCTGTCAGACTAAATTTTATTGTCCTTTTTGCATACAATTTCGCCATCTAAGTAAACGTGGAAAGGAGCCCGTCAAGGGAAGCCCATCACGAAATCTATTTCTTTACACCAACCAACGTTGCTGTGTTTCGATCAACAACTTTTATTTCGTCGTTGGTTATTCATCATCGTCTGTCTGCCTTTTTCCCACTAAGTTGGAGGCTTCCAGTCTATCCGATTGCAGCTGAATACCAGTATTTTACATAGAGCGACAGCCTATTTAACTATAATATTAGGTCATAGATTACCCCTTGGTAAGTCTGTCAACCAGTTTTCGTGACGTCAGTAACGACTGTCAAAGATCCACGAATGACTTGCAGGAGCGACTGGTAGTCGTTGGTTATTATTTACCTAAATTACCGGCACATTTTAGCTTCGTCTTTGGCGTATCAGTGACGACTTAACATCAGATGACCGAACGACAAGTTTGCCATACAATATGTCATAAAAGAATAGGAACTTTTCCGATGTACGTTTCTTACCTTCAAAGCGGTGATGCTTCTCGGCGGCCGTTGCTTTCTGTCGCAGCATCTTGTTAGCAGGTATATGAGCAGGACGGTCAGCGTGAGGATCAGCCATGCGCCTGGTATCGAGCCGAGGATGCCCAAGCTCTGAAAAAATACAGAAAATTATGTTAGACAGGCTTGAAAATACACGAATAGTCGCTATTTATAAATCCTACTAATATTATAAACGTGAAAGTTTGCATGGATGGATGGATGGATGTTTGTTACTCTTTCACGTAAAAACTACTGAACGGATTTGGATGAAATTTGGCGATGATTTATAACCAGGGTTAACATAAATATAGGATATTTTTTATCCTGAAATTCCCACGGGATCGAAACTAATGCGGGTGAAACCGCGAGGCGCAGCTAGTACACATGCCTATGTAAAATTACGTCTGTATTCAGTAATGCGGTTTAAAAGAAGATATAGTGACAAAAATTGAAAATAATATGCTTCCATGTCATGTTGAGAGGATGAATAAAAGGGGACTAACAATAGGATAGCCTGATGTGAGTGATGTGAGGGAGACGCCCTAGGAGGACGAACAGTGACCTTATTGGTGCTGTTCTTCAGAAAGGTCAGGTGCGTAGTACTCGCAACCGGTATGCGTGTATGACCAGATGTGTGAACGTAAACGAGGCAAAAGGCGACCTATGTGATTCGGTCCACTTCTAGTATTTTAATTCAATATTTTGAATATAATTATTTTATTATCAATATAATTCAGAATAATCATACCCCATTATAATGTAATAATTAATGTTCAATTGTCTTGTTGTCTTTAAAAATAGTAATGTTTAATTATATTGTTTTAGTGTGATTTCTTTATTTTATTTATTTACCATTCATGTACACACATATATAAACAGACAAGAAAAACAGAACAGAAAAAATAGGTATAGAGGTGATGCTTATTTCACAAGAAATCTCTTCCAGCACACCCGAGACAGGACAATAGATACAGAGATGTAGACAGCGTGTGAAATTTTAAAGGAGACAAAAAATAATACATACAATCAAAAACATTTCTCTTAAAAACTAAACAAAAATTGCGGGAATATACTAACATAGATACAAATAAACATACATACATACATACATACTTCTACATACATAATAACAACATAATACATACTTAATACATAAATAATACATACTTTCTTAGTTATTATTACTTAACTTAATTTATATTTAATGTAAAATATCAATGTAATTAAGTTATGTTTATATTTTTAATTCAACTTTTCCTTGTGTTCTTTTGTCTCGATAATTATTTCAATTGTAATTCAGATTCATTTTTTTTTTGTGAATGATGTGCATGCATATAAGAACTTATGTACACAGAATCCCATCGTAAATGTCTGTAAATGTCTTATTTGTAAATAAATAAATAAAAGGAGTTTGTAAGGATCGTAGCAGGTGGCGTTCTGAAGTTGTGAGTTATGTATGTACAGACGCCAGCAGGTCAAGCTACCCGAAACTGTCAAATTTTCCCAATCAACTTTGAACCTTAATGCTTAGCAATAAAGTTGAAAATCTATTAAAGAAATTTGACAGATTGTAGTAACTTGATGTGCTGGCGTCCGTACATATTATGTAATTTCGCTACAATATGTATTATTATAGCTGTATTTGCTTAGTAATTCGCTCTATCTAAACTGAAACAGTCGTGCCAAGTATAGTAAACTTCAATAATGAACCTGCTTACCAGCTCACTCCTGAAGGCACAAACAAACCGTAATGAAGTGTCATGTTATGTTGACAAACGTCTCGTACTGAGCAAGTATACAGTTCCGGGACATGATTTGTTGAGCAAGTGGAGTGGAATAGGGATTTGTTGCTGCTCTTTAATGGAGATAGTGATCTTTTGTCGTAGTGAACGTTGTACACGCCATTGGTAATGTAGCGGAATAAGTGAGTGTGTTATTCTCTGAAGCTTTGTTATTTCGTTTGTCACTGAGTCCTTTCATATCTGCAACCAGTAATAGTCAGCAGTATAGTAAGGCTATATTTAGTAGCAACTTTGTTTCAAACAGAATTTAATATTACAGTTTGGAAGACACAGAAAATTTAAAATTACCAAAAACCTGTGCGTAGTCCAATTTGAACATAGTGCTGTACTTAATAAAAATGTTAAGGAAGTTGAGGTGAGCACTAAGAAAGGATTTTTGAAAATTCATCCCCTGTATTAAAAAAGGAATGCAGGTTGAATCCATCCGTTTATCTTAAATAAAAATAATTCTTCTGGACGTGTGTTTTCTGTACGTGTCTTGTACAGAAGAATTATTTTTCCTAAACGGCTGGACCGATTTGGATGAAATTTTGTGTGTATATTTCAATGGGTTCCTGGGTGGTTTGAAAACACAATTAGACCCGGTCGGGCAGGACGACATCTGCCGGGTCCGTTAGTCTTAAATAAAAATGTCACAGCTATGATTCTTTTTAAATAGGTACCTATAAATCTGAGAGTGATAGTTATTTTCTAGATTATCTACAGGAAAGTTCCAAAAGCTTACCTCCAGATAAACCGGCGAGTTCGGCGCGAAGGTGTCGTTAACGCGATGTAACGTCACGTTGATGTGCGGCAGGGCGTGCAGCAGCCGCGAGAGACGCGGCGGCGAGTACTCGTCCGAGACGCCCGGCGCGCCCATCGCGACCTTTCACGATCGCACCTGCAGATCAAATGAGGTAATGCTAAGAAAAAGTGATATCATCGTTATTCATCCGAAAAATGCCGAAAAGGCGCATTGTCCAGTAATGTTTGACCGAAAGATGCTTGGGGGTAACCTATGTCAAACAGAGGGCACTGCTGGACAAAACTGGCATAGGCCTCTCCCTGACAACCCCACAACGACTGGTCCTGTTCTTTTCTCATCCAGCGACCTCATCCTCGAGAGGTCGTCGCGTCGTTCTATTTTGTGAAGAGCCCAGTCATGCTGCAAAAATACTTGAAATGCCAATAATAAGACATAACGCTTCCTATCATATCGCTTCATATCTATCTGTCCACTTCATCATAGTTGTGTATGTATTTTTTGTTTTATTTTATTTTGGTTATGATATAATTATTATTATTCTAGTGATATTTATTTTAGTAGTATGTATGTATGTACGTTTATTTGTATGTATGTTAGTATATTCTAGCAATTTTTGTTTAGTTTTTTAAGAGAAATGTTTTTGATTGTATGTATTATTTTTTGTCTCCTTTACTATTTCACACGCTGTCTACATCTCTGTATCTATTGTCCTGTCTCGGGTGTGCTGGAAGAGATTTCTTGTGAAATAAGCATCACCTCTGTACCTATTTTTTTCTGTTCTGTTTTTCTTGTCTGTTTATATATGTGTGTACATAAATGGTAAATAAATAAATAGACATGGGACAACACAACCCAGTTACTGGGTAATACAACACCCTTGATAGACATGGGAGAAGTATTTACCAAAAAAAATTACATAATCAGCTAATGATATTTCCATTCCTGCTACTCAGACTTTCTCTCCAAGCAGATTCAGGCTGGTTTTAGATACATACATTATACATCTACCTACTGAAATAGTTAGGTACTTGATTAAAACGTTACAGAAAATCATTCATTATTCAGAGCGATGCGAAAAGCTTAGTACTGAAATAGTTAGGCACTTGATTAAAACGTTACAGAAAATCATTCATTATTCAGAGCGATGCGAAAAGCTTAGCAAAGTCCGTTGCATGACAATTACTGCGCTGACCTAATTAAGGAGACATGATTAACCTCATTATGTCCGGTCTATTCGGGTTCACACGAGGACAAAATCAATGAAACTTTAACCCGAACGCGAACAACAGCTACCTTATTTTAAACTAAAATAGAGCAATGGTGACCGGTATCAGACCCGACTTACCTACGAGTTGTAAGGTCGTGAGTTCGAACCCAGGCAGGCGCTTTAATTTGTGTATTTAATATCATCACCACTGCTCTCAAAACGGTGAAGAAAATCATCGTAAGGAAACGGGCATATCCTAGAACCAAAAATTCGGAGACATGTGACATCCGCCAAACCGCACTGGCGCGTGGCCCATTCCCTCTCACAGAGAGGAGGCCGCAGGGAGAGCAGTGGGGACGTTATAGGCTGATTATTCTAATTAACCTCAATATGTCCGGTCTATTCGGGTTCACACGAGGACAAAATCAATGAAACTTTAATCCGAACGCGAACACAGCTAGCTAATTGTGAACTAAAATTAACCCTTCCTCACAAATGTGGACCATCTGGTGTGAAAGCTCACACAAACGACAGACAAACAAACTACTGAGTCATTGAATTTAGTAACAATAATATTAAGATAGACGATTTCCAAAACAGCGGGGTAATTGCGTAACACACTTACTCGTACATTGGCAGTGCCTTTCATTTTGACAGGTCAACAACATTCATTGCATTGTTTACGTTGCCGAGCAGACGAATTTTTCAAGCATATTCGTGATGGGAGATGGCTTATGCTGTCTTCTACAATTTTTCATTGTCAGGGATCAGGTTGTCAGGGTATAAAGCAAGGAGCAGTGGTAGCCCAATTATATCGGCCTCGATTTATGAGTTGTAGATCGTGCGTTCGAGGCAGGCGCTTTACTTTGTGTAAATAATTTCATCACCACTGCTCTGAAAATGGTGAAGGAAAACATCGTGAGGAAACCGACATCTCCAAGATCCAAAAATTTTAAGACATGTGACATCTACGAACCAGTACTGGGATCGCGTGGTAGATTACAGCCCACTCCCTCTCGAAGAGAGGTGGCCTGTGTCCTAGCAGTGGGAACATTATAAGCCGATTATGGTATATAAAGGAATAGATTGTCAATTTACTTGAAAAATTTTCAGGTTGTGATTTAAAATGTGTTACGTAATTAGGGTGCCGGTTTTTAGCTCATTTATCTTTGGCACTAGGTCAAACAAACATTATCGTCTTCCTAAACACATTACGGTGATACACTTTGATAAGGACAAGTGATATAAGTTTTGAAGTGTGTTTATCATTGCAAGTGGTTACAAGTGTTGTCGGTAGGTGCACCTACAGTACTTGAATTTAATCGGTCTGTTAAAACCACAGTAACAAAATAAAATAACAGCATAACATTACTGTATGGTATTTCCTACTGCTGGGCAAAGGCCTCCCTACTCTCTCTGTCTAGAACTGCCAAGGACCAATCTTTATTAAAGGAGTCCAGCCCGCCATCTCTGTCTGGGCCAGCCGCGATGTCGTTTGCCATTAAGCGGAACCCACTAGGTCGTAGTTTGGCCCATTGGTCGTCAGACATGCTGCAGATGTGTCCACACACAACTTTACTAATAATAGTATAACCGGCGAGGCGGCGAGATATGGGTGTACTACACAGGGTTGATTTCTGTGCCGGAGCAGTAAGGGCAGGTACCTCTGAACCGTTGTAGCTACAGGAAAACGTTCTTAGGAGACTGTCCGTAACTTTTTGCCGGGGCTTCCCAAAAAGTAATCCGAAGATACTCGTGATGGGATAAACCTCGCTCTTCCTCGATTAATTAACAATTGTTTCGCTGTGCTAATTAGGTATATGTTACACATTTTTTATAAAACCAATAAAAATATAAACAAAAATTTTTATTTCGGAGTTCAGAATAATTGGTCATTTTCTTTAAGGTACTCTGTTAAGGTCTACTCTCTCGGGCCTGCGGGCGGAGAGCAATGGGTAGCTCACCGCCCGATCAGGACCAGGCCCGTGCCGGACGGCGCGTAAGTGTTCCACGCGTGCCTCAAAGAGATGTCAGCATAATCCGAGGGGCCCCTTAGGGCCGAAGCCTGCCGGGTCAGCGGGATTGTCCGAAAGGGTTACCGCTACCCCGGAACATAAAGGGCGAAGGAAGGAACATGGGTGGGTTTTAGTCAGTAAGAGTCACTCCCTTCCGCTCCACCCAGAGCGGGAGCGGTCATTTGATGATATCCCACAAGAAAAAAAAAAAAAAGGTCTACTCTCTAAGTACGTCAACGAAAATACGGGCCAGTCGAAAGTAATTGACCCGTCAAAACAAGGCTCAAATTATTATATTCTGACGGGCTTATACATATCGCGGTAGTAGGGACAGCTGCCACATCGTGTTGTCATTCATTATTAGTTCAGGCCCCGAAGTAATTTTATCTCCGTAAGTGATACGGCGTAACTTCGGCCAAGTTGCGGATTTAGTGCTCAGGGAGTCCCAAAAATCCAACCTGGCCATAACAGGCGTGATGTTATGGTATGTTGTGTTGTATCAATCGAGTCTTTCAAGAAATTCAAGAGTCCAGAATATCCGATTTAATTCTAGAAATAATAATATTTTTCTCCTGTTTACTCGCGTATTAAGGAGTAAAGGGGTAAACCTTTTTAAAAGAGAACTCTTTGTTAATCTTTAGCACGTCGCAGACGTCACGTTCTTGAGACAAGAGGACTTAAATGCACTTAATACAACAACAGGAATGCAACTAGTTTAAGAGCATTAAAGTATGGAAGTATGCAAGCAAATAAAGTATGGAAGTTGTCGAGAGCAATGGTGGCCCAGTGTTAACTGCCGCGACTTACGAGTTGTAGGTCGTAGGTTCGAAACAAAACATGCGCTTCACTTTATGCAAAATTATTTCATCATCGCTGCTCTCAAAACGGAGAAGGGAAACATCGTGAGGAACCGGCATTTCCTAGAACCAACAGTTCGAAGACATGTGATATCTACCAACCCGCACTAGGCCAGCGTGGTGGATTACGGCCCACTCCTCGCCGAGAGGAGGTCTGTGTACCAGCAGTGGGAACATTATAGGCTGATTATGTATTCTTATAATCTATCTATATCTGTACTAATCTATATACTATGCTAATAATAAATATGAAGACTTTGTTTGAGTTTAAAGAATCTTATAGAGCTATACAGACATTCAAAATGGAACACTGTCTTGTAAAAAACTTCATATAAAGCGCAGTAAAACAAACAATAATATCTCTGAACCATATGTATATGTACTTATATTACGAAACGTAATGCCTTCACAAGACAGAATTTTCCAGACAAAGTTTTGATGTGTGCGCAAACTTTTCTGACACGAACTGTACGCGTCGTTGCAAAGGATTATATGTCATATAGTTTAACAGCTATGGTTGATTATTGTTTGGGCAAGGGGAAGTCTGAAATTGATGTCGTCCTGTCTTCCCAGTGTCTCCCGCTTGGTACGGATATACCTATCTACATAGATAGATATAGATATTTGTACTTGGTACTTACCGCAACTATCTAGGATCTCTGCTTATGACGCCATGGTGGGCCGGACTGATGGTACTTCACTTTCACCGAGAGGACATCTGTAACAAACGATGGGGTACTATTAATTTATGCGATACAGCTGGATAGTGTACGATAATATGGCTTGAATAATTTCTGTATTGAAGGCATGTGTGAAAGATAAACAATTGCGATCCGATCTGAATCCCAAAACAACAGAAGGCCAATTCCCGTAATTAAAAAAGGTCAAAATCTAGTCGCAATCTCATCTCTGCGACAATCAATGTCAAAAACTTGTCAAAAATTTAGGGAAATTAGAGGTGTTTTTGACAGATTGAGACTGAGATCATACTGTGAACGTTTTAAAATTCCGAGAATTGCTCCTCTGAACGTGTGAATTATAATGCCAAACAAGAAAACAAAATAGAAACAAATGAACCGATGTATCGAAGACTGAAGGCTTCCAAAAATGATCTGATTCTACCAATAAAGCAGCTTGCTCTAGTCAAAACAAGTCTACACAAATCAGACATACCGTTTACTGAAAACCAACCCGACACATTAATTTCCCTCAATTCCCCGACATGGACGGTAACAAGAAACCAGCATACAGTCCTCCTCAAAGCTTCGCCGTGACATTGTTAAACAATCAGAATGAAATACGTAGCAACAATTTGTTTAGGTGTACCGTCCATACGAGGGCTAAACAAAACCGACCACACGCAGTGTGTGGCTCACCAGTTCCCATTAAATGCGCCAACTACGGTCCGTTGTTCGTACACTGTGGTGTTATCGGTACCATTAAAATTATCTCGAATGCATTCGCTCGCATTTCTCAGATAACTAGACACTGTATTAACTAGGAATAACCGAGTGGTCTAGGATAGTGTTACGAAACCAGACGAGGATTTTATAACGGAGATAAACGGTGTGATGATCTCCAGTTATATAGGAACGTGCCAGGTTAACGTGTGCGGCGTGGGCTATGAATCAAAACCTCAGTGTCTTTGTTTGATCAACTCTAATATCAACCGAAACAAGCCCGAGAAATTGGAAGTAGTAAAACGTCAAATAGACTGTAATATTGACTGTAATATTATTTTATTTTATATTAAAAGCCATGTGATGTCCCACTGCAGAACAAAGGCCTCCCTACTCTCTTTCCACTTCTCTCTATTTAAAGCTGCTAATGACCAGTTCTTTTTGAAGGAGTCCAGCTCATCCCGCCATTTCCGTCTGGGCCTGCCGCGATGGCATAAGAAGGACCCGTAAGTTTGGCCCATTGGTCGTCTGACATGCGGCAGATGTGTCCAGCTCAATTCTATTTTAGTGTGGCAGCTTTCCAAGTGACATCAGTTATAACTGCAAACCAGTAAATAAAGCTAGCCATATTTCCATATATGACATGGTAGGTTCCACCATAAATTCAATGCGAAAAACTTTTCCTCCACACATCCATGAAGCAAGTTTAACTCAGATAAACATTAGTAAACGCATTCAAATCTTAATAAAGGAACATTACGAGATGAGCGTTGAGCGGTGTCACGCAACGAATTACAGACAATTGAGACCAGAACGCGGCGCCATTGAGCTGTTTGCGCACAAGCAGCTTTTAATTATAATCTTATTTGCTGTGGGAAGCTGAGAGCTTCTTGAAAGGATCACATTTCACCGCCGCACTAGTCTTTCGTGCCGGAAAATTATATTTCCCAAAGGGCAGGAATTACCGGTAGACAGCTTTACAGAATGGTAGAAGGGACGTTGGAAGACCAATAGCCAGATGTCAGGACGATCTACAGAAGATGGCATGAAAGACCTGGATGGGAATCGCACAGATCAGGTAATGATGGTCGAAGGGAAGAGGTCTATACTCAGCGGTGCGTGGAATCAGACTGCCAAAGTGCCAATGATTATGACCGGTAGAAAGATTTTAGGTGTGTTAATGTCAGCGCAGCCGGATTTCTAGCATTATTCTCAGCGTCTATACATTATTTATGGTCGAACGGGACAACTACGTGCTCATAACTGGTCAGGCACGCGTCCATTAATATTTCGTATTGAAATTCCAATTTTGTGACGTTCAGCGCGGTCCCATGCATCTTTAGTGCAAGACTGGCACGAGAATATAGACCCGGCAAGACATGAGAAATACCACAAGTGATGAACAAGTATAATCGAATGCATTTTATTTATATTTATTCACTAGACTGCATCCAGCTGCTAGTTTATGCAAATACAAACCATGGTCAGTCATAAAGCAATCACATTAGCGGTCAGATTTCTAAATCGACTCAATTCGGTCATATGGCAAAAAACCCAAATATTCAATAACCATTTAACTCGATTGCATCATAAAATGGTCACATTAACATTCCTGCTGCAAATCGCTTAATATCGTAGCCTAGACCGTGTCGAAAGCTAAGAGCTTCTGAGTCATGACTGGTTTCACAACTTGTTGACGTGCACCTTTTTTACAGTAACAACTGAACTTGGTCCACATTCCCTTGTATGTTTTATTCCGGTGTAATCTCGACAACTAGATGCTCGGCATTCTTGATCTGCCTTTAGTATTGCGTGTGAGAACTTTAGCAGGGAAGACTGATTATCCAATTAAAGATGTTGATATAATTCGCAATGGAACTGGTTTCTTATATTTATTTTTTAAACAGGTGATTTCAAGATTTGATGCAGAGCCAGTTGTGTTACTTTGTACATGCTTATTACAAGGTGGACTGATGCTCTGGTAACACACACACACACACATAAGCAGCCTATAATGTTCCCACTGCTGGGACACAGGCCTCCTCTCGGTGAAAGGGAGTGGGCTGTAATCCACCACGCGGGCCCAGTGCCGGTTGGTAGATGACACATGTCTTCGATTTTGAGGTTCTAAGACATGCCAGTTTCCCCACGATGTTTTCCTTCACCGTTCTCAAAACGGCGAAGGATCTGGTAAAGGTCGCGGGAATCCGCTGGATGCAAGAGGCACACGACCAGTCCTACCTAGTCAGACCTATGTCCAGTGTGTGTACAGTGGACGTATATGTGTGTGGAATGACGATGGTTGATTTTTTAGTTATCAAATTGAAGAAAGTATTAAATATACAGAGGTACACTAAGTTTTATCCGTTTCTTAAAATAGCTAACGCAGTAGAGCCATGCGAATAGTTAGAAGTACTATAACTAGATCGATAGAAAGCTCTAGTCGCGTGTATGGCCTCGTAAACTTTTATTGCAAACATAAGGAGGGACTGCTCACGTCGACACACTGTTCTGAAGCTCAGAACACCCCTTTTTAGTTATTCATGCATATGTTTATGGGAATATGAGAAAAAGTTTCTATTATTGTTCAATCCTGGATAAATTTAGCTGCTTTGTATATCGTCTGGATGAACTCCTATTGCTGAGATTGGCAACAAATAAAAGCTTACGAATCTACGAATCTTTGCAGTCATTTCTTGGGTAACCGAGCTCCGAGCTTTGAGACAGGCCTTAAGATTACTATTTCTCATGTTTAATATTTCTTCCTACTGCGCAGCCCGCACTAACTTTTACTCACCTCACAAAGAAAGTTGTTCATAAAGTTGGCTCGCTAGTAAAGAAGTCGTTTTCACGCCAACCACTTAGCCCGAACTTCATTAAAACAGACATAAAACAAAGAAAACGTAACAACCTGAACAATTTCTTTATTATAGTATCACTGTTATCGCTCTTTGGCGTACAGAGCTATTACCGTATGGTTCGCAGCGAATAAAATAATAACTGTACTGTAACATTATTATCCAATCGATAGTGACCTACACAGACCCACGAAGTCACGACAGCGAAGTAATAACGTTATCAAGACTTAAAATATTGTTGCCAATGCCATATATTGAGTTGGAGAAATTGTTCTTTATAGGAACCACAGATTAAGAGTTTATAGCAGACGAGACCTAGAGTGCGTTTCGGAAAGCGTAGCGTGGGGCACCTCCCAGCTAGATGGACCGACGACCTTAAGAAAGTGGCTGGCATAGACTGAATGCGGAAGGCGGAGGACAGGGTGACGTTGCGCAGCCTGGGTGAGGACTATGTCCAGCAGTCGACTCCGATAGGCTGAATTGATTGATTGGCCAGTTTATAGCAGGTATAAATAAAATACAAATCATTATCTAAGTTATGTATGGCTGTCATTAAAACTTTAGTATCTCCACATAAAACAACAGTTAAATCAAAGAGTTTCTAAATATAATTGGAGTTGTTGTTACTATTAAAACTGTATATTGTTATACAGGGTGGCATCCACGTGCAAACTGGAACCATGAATTCAGCACATGATAATGGGATGAATAATGTGGTACATATACTGGAAGAGACTTCTTTAGAAATAAGCATCACCTTTGTACCTATTTTTCTGTTCCTTGATTTATGTGTACATCAGTGGTTAAATAAATAAAGGATTCTATATTAGCGTAGACCTTTTTCGTCCGTTATCTAATAAAAAATCAGCTATTTCATAGAACCTACCAT
This sequence comes from Apamea monoglypha, assembly GCA_911387795.2. Classification (NCBI taxonomy): domain Eukaryota; kingdom Metazoa; phylum Arthropoda; class Insecta; order Lepidoptera; family Noctuidae; genus Apamea; species Apamea monoglypha. The sequence continues at coordinate 3,728,722 of OU426922.1, forward strand.
ACATACGCGGTCAAAATGTATGGAAGAGCAATTTTTTTTTATAACCGACAATAATAAATCACGCAGGGGGCTTCAGAATCATGTACTGAATCCATAGTAACAGTTTGTGCATCGATATCGCTGCCACCCTGTATTGAGTTGGAGAAATTGTGCTTTATAGGGTCCACAGATTAAGAGTCGCCACCGTTTATAGCAGGCGTAAATACGATGGAAAACAGTAGCTAAGTTAAGTATTGCTGTCATTAAAACTTTAGTACCCCCCAGACATAATACAGCAGTTAAATCGAAGAGTTTCTATATATAATTGGCCTTGTTGTAACTATTAAAGCTGTATATTGTTATACAGACAATAAGGAAAACGTTACGAAAATAATATCCAACGTCTTCAATTCTCACATATATGTATTTATTTGGATAGGATTTCATGACAAAATTGGTATTTTGAAGCCATTTGTGGAACTGACATGAGTCTAGCTTAGGAATCCGATAGATCAAGATTGTGCACAATGTAAGAGAGCCGATTCAACGCTGCAAACGTGGAACACTGGAAGCTGAAGATAAAAATGATTCCATTAATTTTGGTGTGAATTTAAATCTCTGGTAACTGACACCGTTTCCTTCGACATCGCGCTGTCATTAGTGGTGACAGATCAGATAACCATGGGAATATGGGTGTAGACGAATGTGGAACATCAACGAGACGGTCGGAACTAATCAATGCGTTCCAATTCCAAAAGTCGTTGCCAATGTGGCTTATATCCGCGTATTGTTCCAAGAAAATCAAAACGATTTGTGAAAACTGGAACATCTGCCAATGTTTGGTGTCAAATGAATAGAAAGTCACACTATCTGCACTTTATAGATACGTTCGGCGAAATTAACTGAGATAAACAGCTTAATGTATACTTTGAATCAGCAAAGAGGTCGTGCATTGTATAAAACGATGACTCACCGAAAGTTGCTTAACTGCCAAAATCTAACGGAAACCAACGTGACATAACGCTATTGACGATATAGTATGCCTATTGAAAGAGACTGAACCTGACGATATTCCTATTTTTGTTGCACGGGACCTGCAAAAATTACCTCCAGTGCTTTTTGACCACGTAGACGTGACTAGGATACTTAAGGATATTGTAAAAATAAGAAGCGACTTGGATCGCATTTTCGAAGAATACGCCACGTTGGATCATGTGAAGAACCTTCGGGTGGAGGTAGAATCTCTTAAAAACGCGTCGATTGTAAATAACTTCCAACGAAGTGTCAACATGAAAAGGGGTGCTGCCACCGTGCTGTCCAGTTTTGAGTGTGAAAGCGGACCCATGGGATTGTCCCCTCTGTGTGGTGCACCAGTAAATCACAGGAGAAGTCCAACAGTCTCCCCTGCAAAAAAACGCATAATTTTTTCTGATGAGGGTACTTTGAAAACTACGCCGAGCCGAGAGTCTAACGGTTTACGTTTCGTCGGAGCGCACGCAACTGCTGATACCAACATGTCATCGGAGTGCCGCCCCCCTGCCGCCACCGCTGCATCAGCTACGGCAGAGCGTATTATTATCAATACTCCGATACACACGACTCTAAAGGATACCTCACAAAAAAGTTTCTCCGAAATTTTAAATGAGAATAAAGGCGAGTTCAAGTCACAACCCCTGGACGACGGGTTCATACTGGTTCAAAAAAAGAGGTTGAAAAACCGTTTCCAGGGTAAAATTGGAAAAGCTAATGTGGACATAAGTTCAAACTTCAAAGCCGCTGACATTAAGGTTCCGATATATATCTACAAGGTATCAAAGGAGACAACTGAGTGTGACATTAAAAAATACGTTACAAGTAAAATAAACATAGACATTGACCTTCAAAAAATGAATATGAAAATTACAAAGGACTACAATGCTTATAAAATATTTGTACCCAAAAATAAAATCGACGTATTTTTAAATGATGATTTTTGGCCCAATGGAGTGATGTTTCGTCGTTTTGTTGACTTTACTCATAACACAGTGAGACGTGAATATCGGGATATTGATAAAACTAACTTGACATATGGATCAGACAACCAAACTCATATCGTTTAATTGTAAAAATATCTCGAGGTCAATTGAATGTGTGAGAAGACTGTGTAAACAAGCAGACATCATTGCGCTGCAGGAAACGTGGCTGCTGCATCACGACATTCCTATGCTGGGCAACATTGATGGTGCATTCTCCTTTACTGGAAAGTCGGCGGTAGACCTGTCTGCGGGTGTGCTTCGCGGGAGACCGTACGGGGGTGTGGCCCTGTTGTGGAGATCAGCTGTGTTCCCGGAGGTGGTCGTTATTCCGTGCAGTAGTGTGCGTATCGCTGCTATAAAAATAATGTGTGAAAACCGGTCTTTGCTAGTGATAACGGTATATATGCCTACAAATTCAAGCGAGAATCTATGTGAATTTACGGAGTGTTTGAGTGATCTAAACGCCATTATTGAAAGTATCGATGTTAACTCGGTGATTATACTTGGGGACTTCAACGCTCATCCGGGTAAGCTGTTTCATTCAGAGTTGTTGTCATTTTGCACGGAACAATCTTGGTCGTGCGTAGATACGGAACTTTTACCTAATGACACTTATACTTATGTGTGCGGTGCGAGTGGCAGTCACAGCTGGCTCGATCATTGTGTAGTGACGAGCGCTGCGCGTTCGGCCATATTAAGTGCGTCTGTACTTAATAAAGATGTATATTGGTCCGATCACTATCCGTTATTGCTTGCTTGTAATTTTAATTTTATCCGCTCAAGCTACCAACAGCCGACAAAGCTAAGTAGTAATATATTTTATAATAGTGTAAAATGGGGAGAAAGAGACTCTGATCAAATAGATAAATATCATCGTATTTGTAATTCTAAATTAAAGTTAATTGACTTTCCCCCGGAATTTCAATGTTGTGCTGACGGTATGTGTGATAGTGACGAGCATAAATTGTTAATAAATGACATGTATGACAAAATAATCTGTATTTTGACAGGGGCTGCAAAGGCTAGCTATTATGTGCCTAAACGTAACAAGCATAGCTATGTTACTGGTTGGAACCGATATGTCAGAGACGCTCACGGGAGGGCACGATCTTGCTTTCAGACGTGGGTGTTGGCTGGGAGACCAAGGTCTGGGAATCTGTATATTGAGATGTGTGAATCTAGAAAAAGATTTAAATCAAAATTGGCTTTTTGTCAGAAAAATGAATCACAGATAAAAATGGACATTATAGCAGAAAATCATATCAATAAAGACTTTAGTAGTTTTTGGAAAAACACTAAAAAGCTAAACACAAGGTCGGGCCTTCCTGCTAGCGTTGGAGGCAAACATGACCCCCATGATATAGCTTGTGCATTCCAGCGGCATTTCAGGGTTGAGTCCCCGCTTGGGCCTGCGTCTGGGGTGCCCGCTGCTGAGAACCACCTCACCGCACTTAATGTCAGATTTTCTGCGAAGACTGTTGCTACGGTTATTAATAAAATGGTGAGGGGCAAGTCTCCCGGCCACGATGATCTCAGCATCGAGCACCTAAAGTATGCGGGAATACACCTGCCTAGAGTTCTATCGATGTTCTTTAACCTCTGTATTAGTCACAGTTACTTACCCGAGAACCTTATGTACACTACAGTTGTACCGATCGTAAAGAATAAAACAGGTGACTCATCGGATCTGTCAAATTATAGACCCATCTCTCTGGCTACTGTTATAGCAAAGGTGCTGGACAGTTTGATTGACAAGCAGTTGGAAAAACATCTTCAGTTGCATGATGCCCAGTTTGGGTTCAGACCGGAACTTTCGACTGAGACTGCTATCCTCTGCCTCAAGCAGACTGTTCAGTACTATACTGGTCGGGGCACACCTGTCTATGCATGTTACCTAGATTTATCAAAAGCCTTCGACTTAGTGTGCTATGACAAGCTGTGGCAGAAGCTGGAGAGTGATACGGAGGTGTCTCGGGAGGTGATTTCATTGCTTAGGTTCTGGTACGCCAACCAACGCAATAGAGTGCGGTGGGCGGGTGCATATTCAGATGTATACGGTTTGGAATGTGGGGTTAGGCAGGGCGGCATTAGCTCCCCCCACCTCTTTAATTTATACATGAACCGGCTCATTGGTGAGCTCAGTGACGCTGGTATTGGTTGTTCCATAGACGGAGTAAGTGTTAACAACATAAGTTACGCGGATGATATGGTGTTACTGAGCCCATCGATTGCAGCGCTACGGAAATTGGTGTGCATCTGCCAATCGTACGCGGAAGCCCATGGGCTCAGATACAACGCGAAAAAGAGTGAGTTCATGTTGTTCAAGTCAGGAAGCAAAGGCTACTCCCATGTTCCCCATGTAACTCTATGCGGCATGCGTTTAAAAAAGGTAAGTGCCTTTAAGTATCTGGGTCACTGGGTGACCGAGGACCTGTGTGACAATGACGACATCGAGAGGGAGCGCAGGGCGCTGTCCATCCGGTGTAATATGTTGGCTCGTGGGTTTGCACGTTGCACTAATCAAGTAAAGATATCATTGTTCAAGGCATACTGTCAGACCTTCTACACGTGCAGCCTATGGACTAATTTTACATTGCGGGGGTACAGTGCTCTGCGTATCCAGTATAACAATGCGTTTAGGATATTGTTGGGGCTGCCACGCTTTTGTAGTGCTTCCGCTATGTTTGCTGAGGCGCAGACTGATGATTTTTTCGCCATAATCAGGAAAAGGTGCGCCTCGCTGTTAAGGCGTGTGCGTGGCAGCCCGAATGGTATTCTTAACGCTTTGTCCCAGAGGTGGGACTCACCAATGTTGATGAGGTGGATGCGGCTGCACGCTAGCGGCCCCTCATACTTATAATAATTTACTTGTTATTTTATGTGTTTTTGACTATCTATTTATTTCTGTTTAAATTATATTTTGATTATTATTATTATTTGACAGTTTAAATTATTGAATTATATTTGACTGACACATAATTAATTTACCTGTCATTGCTTTATTGTTGGGGCTGCCTCGGTTTGCAGTGCATCGGGCATGTTCACGGAAGCGCGAATAGATGACTTTCATGCCCATCATATGCAAATGGTGTGCGTCGATGTTGCGGCGATTTCGGGGTAGCCCGAACAGTATTTTAGCTACACAGGCGGACAAGGCTGACGAACCTTTTATTAGGCTCTGGGCTGGCAGACATGTGCGTGCACATGTTCATGTACCCAATTAGTTTATTTTTAAGTTATTGTTACTTGTTATTTACTAGCATAGGATAAGTTCATACTAACACTATATGGATCTACTGGTCTGAAATAAAAAGTTTGAATTTGAATTTGAATTTGAATAACTCTTATTGCTATTTAAATAGAGTTTAAATACAACTTTTTTCTAATAGCATATGGTAATCTGCTGGCCAAAATTAGCCTTAGCAAACGAGTGCAAGTAGTATGAGCGCACCAAATATAGAATAGGATATTGCACCATACATACCGTTACACGATCTCGAATGCTCGCCTTTGTGGAGGGGTACAGGCAACTTGATTCAAAGTTGTTCGAGTTTGGTACATGAGCCGATAGCATGTCATCACCACATACCTACAAGACTGAACTGCGCAAATCGATATGTTGTGGCCTATTAGATCATGCAATCTAAGGTTTCCGCGTTTGTACTATGAATGAGGAAAGTACTGCATAGATGCATATACAACGGTAATCTGTGATTTTTGTATCAATTTTGTAACCAAAAAAGCATATCATATAGTTCAACAGTTTTTACAATAAAACCAGTTCTTTCTGCAAGATGGCGGGTAAGTCAAAGAGTATTATGACAGAAATTTTATGTAAAACGAATGTTATTTGGGCAAAAGCCTTGGTAAAGCGCTCCAATTATCAAAATATAGACGGCAAATAAGCTTTGTATCGAATTATAAATCCCTGTACTCGACACCTGTAAAAGACTTGTTAATGAGAAGGGGAGGTAACAAAAGTAACATCTTTAGCTTTGGAAAATTGGCAATTTCCTGAAGAAGGAAAGAGAAATTGACTTCGTTACTTTTGTTAACAAATCTAGAGGCTGATAAAAAATGACTTGAGAGAAATCCTGAGTTTTCACAGTTTCTTTAATTAGTCACCTCATAATTCTAAGGTATGTTAAAACATGAGGGATGCAACTGTCTGGTATCGTACCCACTTTGCCAGGTACCCACTTTAAGGAGATGACCAGATGACTACTAGAATGACAGACGCAGAGGCGATGAAAATTTGGAAAAACTGACTGTGGTAGGGCACTCTGAAGGCAAGCGATCGCGCGGTTTTTCACCAACACGATGGACCGATCAGGTGTTCCTTCACCTTCCATCATCGTCCTACAAATTCTACACGTTGGTAAGGGATGCGCTGGACAGGAACCGGTGGAGGCGGGTCATCCGCTCCAGATGCAACTCCGAAGCTGACCACGATCCTCAGAAATGAGGAACCGACTACAGAGAGAGAGAGAGAGAAACTAGAATGACGGCCAATAGAGATGTATGGAATTATGGAAGATGACATGCTGCACCAACACAAATAAACTTGGAGAAGGGCAAGAGGACGATTAGGTCAACAACCAACACAAAACTAAAACAAAGGAGATAATAGGTCTTCATTGCCAAATTATTCTTTTAAACAATGCTTCCATTAACCTTCAATAATTGAAGCGCGCACCCAATCAATCAGTGTTGGCTATTGAAAGAGATAATTATCAGTTTTACAAGCCATTGTGTCTAGAACTTTCTACTTCACTGGACAATGATAGAGTGTGACCGATGGCAGTTGTGTGAACTTTGTTTTCTTCAAAGTTTGCTTTTGAAGCTCTTGTGGCTCCAAAACTAACACGGAATTGGTATGTTTAAAAGAAATACTGTTGGTAGTGTTACTCCTAGAACTTTTCTGTTTTGTTTCCTCTTTTGCTTGAATATTTATTTATTTAAACCACAATTATAACACCTTTATTTCCTTTTCATTCAAGGCGATGTTATAAGCCACAATGTCTATTGTCTATCCCTTTACCAAAAATAAAATCACCTGCCTGCAGTTTTGCTTATATGCAAAGTTGCAACAACGTTATAATATCAGACCTTTTTCAATGATTAATTGTGCCTTTTGTTTGAATCTCGGCCGGTTTTGAATAGGAAAATTACACAAGAATTTGGCATTTGAAAATTTTCCTTTTAACAGAGCGTTTCGAAATATTGTGCCGCTGTTACTTTTAATGCACTGTCATTTATTCAATCTTATCCAAACAACGCATCAATGTCCAAACAAAACCATAATGAATAACCAAAAGTCAACATTTCTAGTCTATCTAGTGACTGAATCTCGTCAAATATCATATTTCTTCTATGATCTTTTAAATGTCATTTCGATAACATTCATCAGTGACGTTGAAAAAACTAGCAAACAAAAGCGCCGCATTTTCAATAAACCACGTTCGGCCATTCACCATGCACTTGATTGAGGTTCGGCTTGATTGTGGCCATAAACTCAGCGATTACTCGTCGCATCGTAAACATATGGTGGAGATTACTGTGCCAACCGCCAAGTTCACAAATTGCGAACCACGTAGAACCTGACTAGGAAACCGGCGCAAAGTTGTAAAGTGACATAGTGCACGAGCTGTCTTGTAAAGTGTGAAAATTTACTCCCCAGGCCCATTTGGCAACGTGACCCCAGAGTTGGTAGCGAGCCAACTCTGCCAAATGAAATGCTATCAAAACAGTCGCCTCGTGAAGCTTCACTATGAACTTCTCTATGACGTATCTTAGAGGAGGGTCTCACGGATGTTTAAGTTCCGTGAGCTTGGCACGAGCCGGATATGAAGTAAGACCAATAGCAGGAACGGTTTTGCTTTTATTACTTTTTCAATTAACTATATACAAACTAAAATTCGCAGCACATCGCGGCAGTATCTGTTCACCCGCCTTGTGAAACAGGCATGAGCCTTAAAGCTACATTGAAATGATTTATAACGAATGCAAATGAGTATACGCCACCTAACAACCTCCCCAGAATTTTAACAATCCCCAAAAACACTTGAAAACAGCCATCATCGTTGTTTACTGACAGTGTCAAGCACAAATCTGCCATTGCTCCGAACCACTGTATCTCTTCAAACAAGTTGTCCACTCGAGCCGGTCGTATGTCAGTTTTATGCATCACAAATGGTTTGGCGACATCAATACACTAGTGGCCACATACAAAGCTATCAGAAGCACGACAGACCACGGGACGCCCATTGTGAGGCTATTGTGGCTATTTGGCTATTGTGATTCTGCACACGTGTTACTAATAATAATGCGTACGTGTGGTTGCTCATGAAACATGATTATTAGTTGTTCGTCGATGTCGGTCTCATGACCATAAATCTTTATAAATTAGCGCACCTACTGGTGTGGAACTAATTTCAAGGATCTTTATTCCAATAATTATTGTCTGGTACTCTACAGTTTTATCTTGTGAACACGCATCTTCTTAGTCCCTTTAGCATTATTTCCAATGCATCGTACTTTTCTTTTAACGACCCAGTACCATTATTACCCCTCATTGTGGTAGCTATTTGCAAGAGTAAATTTAGAGTAGACATACTCTTCACCGCTTACTTCAACACTTCTAATTAATATGCATTGCACTCCTGAACTCTGCACTCACTGAACAGTGTAATTGGGTAGCATGGATCTAAAGCACGGCCGCACCAAATGTAGTATTGGAGTCAAATTGCAGTGTGACGCCTCGTAAACAATTTCACACACCAGTACCTTTGCTGCATGGAACACGTAGTCACGTACTATTGCAGACATGGCCTATAGAAAGCTAGACAACATTTCGAGGGCTGGATTCTTGGATTCTCCATGAAAAACGACGATATTGTACAGAATAACACCATAAATTCTAGTCTAATTTAGGATCAAACAGACAGGCGAACATCGTTTTACTTATAGGAAGCAGCAGAGATGATTCATTACAGGATTTCCCACAACGGTGGGTGGTTTTGTTGCGGTCGATAATGCGTGACGTTAAGCACCTACATAAATAAAACGGCAAAACAAAGGATTAACAACATGCCTACTTTTTGTAATGTTATTTTTATCAGGCTGCTTGTTGTGGTATGAAGTAGATAGTGGGTTTACTAGACCTATTTATGCTAACTGACTGAAATACTTGGCTTTTCAGTTTGGTACCTAAAGCATTTGTGTTCATCCTATGACAGGCATAAGTATGTCATCTACATAATCTGTAAAAAGGACTAGAAACGTTTCGTTGGCAACTAAGTAACTAAAAACAAGGGAAAGGTGCGTTAGGTAAATATAAAGAAGTTAAATGTAACAGAAAACTAAAAGCATTTAGACAAACGAACTAACTCATCAACGAATAGCTCATCGTACTAATGTAGCTAATGGATTAACAGAATCGTTGCAGTGGACAGATGACGGACACTCGGTAGATAACGTCCATCCGATATCCGGACGCCGTCCGGCGAGTATCCGGCCGGGCACCGGACGGTACAGTGGAACTTTATACAGCGGATATCAAGTTTTGGCAACAGTATTCTCAGTAGATTAATTTTGAAATAAGTTAATAGCTAACGCAAATACCGTTATTTGGACACGCCTGGTTAGTTAGACAATAAGCTGAAGAACAATATAAATAGTACGCTTTTATAATTAAAATAACTCTTATTGAACAAAGACAATGGAAATCGATAACCCTGCACAAACCTATGAATTTTCATCCGGAAATCTAAATGGGAAATAAATATTTAACTCAACTAAGCGAACCGTAGGATACACAGACATAATGTAGACCCAACAAACTTTAACAATATGTAGAGTACATAAAACCGTGGGTTGGCGGAGCGTGTGCAAAATTAAACGGACAACACTGCGAGTATTCATAGGAACAGGCCAACGGGACCCGCGTAAAAATTCAAAGTCATTTTTACATTTCGTTTTTCCTCGTACAATACTGACATTTAGCATACGTACCACATCAAATGAATAATATAATACTCTATGAGTTTTTCGGGAGTAAAAGCATTTTTGCGTTCATCTTCTATAGACCCTCCTCTTTTCGCTCAAAGTTTATTTTTTAGCTCGAGTCTCAAAACCATCCGCTGCGGCGATGTAACAAATTGATTTTATTACCAAGTCTTACTTTCATCCCTTTAAAACATCTCTGGCTGCATTGCAGATTCCATTGAATTTAACCGAAAGTAAATCAATAAGACACTTTTGACCTTCCTATCCTTGTAAAGGATCAAGTGTTATTTATCTTTTGGCCAACAATTGGATAGTTAATAGAATCTTAAGCCCCATCTTCATGTCTAAATACTCTCAGAACCCAGCAAGACAACTCCGTCTGTGCGGACCCTCTAAGGAAATCGCAACGCACTGCCTCACCAGCAATCTAATTATAAATCAATTGTCTTGTTAGGAGCCGCCAATCCGGCGGGGCCTAAGAGCTCAATTTGTAACTATGTACTACGCCCAACTGTTCGCTCTAACCTAGTTGTGCTCGCGAGGAAGTTTCCAATCAAATTTTAATGTGTAGTCAAGGCGATCTAATTGAATTACCTGACCAGATTCTGTGTCGCGTCTGGACAATAAACCGTCTAATTGAAACCAAGACACACTGGTGAGGACTGGCAAATACCGCCTTAAGAGAGCTAATTAGTGTTGGTATAATTTTTCTGAAGGTTTGTAACATCACTTGTGGATTCAGTTAATTGGTGGTTGTGTTGGTAGTTGGTGTGGTGATATTGGTGTTGGTAAGTGGTTGGTGCTGGTGGTTATATGACACATTTTATTTGTACTTGATTATTTGCCGGAGTTGTTTCTTATCAGACTGCCGCTGAGAAGGAACAGTGAAACAAACAACAAACCATTTCGCATATAAGCCAGTCTATTCTGTAAAAATCTCACCGTGAATACTTAGGTGAAGTGAGCTTGAAATAAGCTGTCATTCCACCTGACGAAAGGGATTGATACTTCAAGCTCACTTCACCTAAGTTTTCACGGTGAAAATTTAGCAGAATAGGTCGGGTGATTTGTTTTAGTAGAACCATCCTGGGTAATATTTGAAAAGGGTAATTTGAGAAAAGAGCAAAATCAAAAAATATAGATACTTTTCGACCTGGTGCAAAACATAATCGACTTAATTTGACGTTAATAACTTGAGTAACGTCTGATGGGAACATCAAAGGGATTAATTTAAGTTCCAAAAGCTATTTCGTTACTTGGACAATTTATTTTATAAATGTTAATAAAATAAAGTACCCACAGGAAGCGATATTGAGAGTAAGGTAGACAGGATATTTAAATATAACTCTGAGCTTGAAAAAAGGACCACAGGCTCTCTCAAATGAGACCGCATATACCCCTAAATCTGAAGTCTGACCTTTCAGTGAGCTCGTGACCATATATTTGTTCAGGATGTATTTACGAATGAGTACTACATCACTGTTTATAATGCTATGTTGATTTGTAACTTATTTTTTGTATCCATTTTTCAGTTAATTAAAAACCAGTAAACATCAGATCAGAATGTTTATGACACAAAAGTGTTTTGTTTCTTTCATCAACATAATTATTCTTCAGTACAACGACCCGCTAATTCCGACCGGGAAAAGAAAACTCCGAGGGTCTAATTGAGAAATGCTGCTAATATTTTACAAAGAACCGCGAAAATTAATGGTTCTCCGCCTTTTAAATGGCTCCGCGCAGGCGTAGTTATAGTATAATACTAAAACAGATTTTTGAAAAAAAAGTGGGCTCTTAGGTTTGTTAATTCATCTAGAGATTTATTTTTGCACTTTAAGTGGCACTAATAATTTTCCTTTCAACCAAGATTTTAAAACATCAATTATGCAGTACAACCCATGCTTTCAAATTCAATTAAGTCCCATGTTTGGGCGCCATTAATACATTATAAGAGTTGGCGCCCAACGTGGAACTGAAAAGCTCAATTTTATTTCAACCACAACAGTTAAGTTTTGGTGAATAAAGCTTATGCTTATGGTTTGATCACGTGTGCAAGCCGCAAAGCCAATTAATACATATTATTTCGATTATGGTATCGATACAGTCAATTTAATAATATAAACGTAGTCTACCCCACGTTGTTTGCATCGTACGGTAGAAACGGCAGACAGAAGCAAAAACTATTTTTATTTCTACTACGGCCTATTTAGTCGATACTATGGTCGAACACACGTGGTACTGGTATAGTACCGGTGAATGGAGCACGTGGGGTAGGGTAGGCGCGGCCGCTCGATACAGCGGAGGCTGCGCGCTGAGCTGCGGCCCGGCATTGCCTCTCCGACGACCACTGTAAACTGACCCACCCTTCCTCTCATCGACGCAAGAAGACGGTTTTTAGGACATGCTTGCTATATAACTATAGCTTTTTCTATTATTGAAATATGTTCACACTAAGGCTTTTGTCATTCACGTAGTATAGGCAACGAAAAATCCGGGACAACTAAATTATATTATAATCCATCTCGGCTAGATAACTAGTCATAGATGATACTGAACAGTTTATACAATAGTCATTTTCATTATAAAAATCTTTTGATTTTTTAATTAATGGGTAAGACAACCGTATCCATACGAGGGAAATCCTAGACAAATTTCCGAAAACAGCTTTGCGTAAAACGGGCAGAAATTGCATCACCAGCCTAACACGGTCCACAAAACCGTTTCAGTAACACAATGAATGTTACACAGCAAGAGCTCTCATTGGCTGGTCGAGTAATTAGATATGGATGTGTAGGTTTGAAGCGTTTAATTGACGTGCCCTTATTAAACTGTGGATTCAAATGGGCCCATTGTCGAGATATCTTCTCTAGGAGATTGAAAGTACTGTGGTAGTTGGGTCTTTTGTTCCTTTATAATGGAAAATTTTGGACTGTTACAACAATGTTTGATCAGCTGAAACCTGTAATTTCATGAGCATGCCAAGTTATCTAAACTAATAAGACATAAGAAAAAAAATTTTTTTTTGTATGTTTGTTTGTTATGCTTTCACACTAAAACAGCCGAACAGATTTGGATGAAAGGACAATGCTGATTTTAGTATGGAAGGTGGCGTCTTTTTTTTTTCTCGCGGCCATTAACCAAATCTTGTTTTTCTAGTACCTACAGAATTAACAAACGAAACTTATTTGACGTGCATATCTCTAAACTCAGTCCGAAATGAGATATAAGTGTTAGAAGTTTAAAAACGAATATGTAGGTATCACCCATTTGTACTGCAAAAACAAATTAATCTCAATTCGAAAATAATATGATAAATGTTCCCAAAGGTCAATAAAACAAACTGTTTTTTAAATCGTAACTATGATAATTGTACACCCACACAAAATAGAATGCCATCCATCTTTATTTAATGTGCCATGCGATTTCAACTAAATGCGTGTTTATTCAAATTGATAATACATTTCTTATTAATTAATCATAATACTTGTGTGCAAGAAAGCCTTTAACCTCGAGACAAAGTCAAAAGTCTCATTTTGATTATTTTTTTAAACGCCGAATACTGGAGTTTTACCGTGTAATTCGACAAGACCATATCACCTACTGGTAGTAACAGAAAACGCTCCGTAAAGCCCAAAAGCATGAATTATTATATGAATGAATTCAATTCAATATATCGAAGATTACCACGTCATGGTCTGACCAAGATTATGTCTGGACTTTAAAAGAGACTGTGACCTCTGAGTTTGTTTCGGCCTTTCTTCTCAGACTAGTCAGATAGACAACGCCGCCGACCTCATCAAGTTTTAAAAACATGATTGACGTGTAAAAGTGTTTGTTAAAACCTACTTACAGAAATAAAATCATTGATCATTTATCTGAACGTTCAAGGACAGTTACAACAAACAGCTGCTTATCCGTAGCCCCTCCATCTGGCGGGTCAGTAGTGCAGTACTCAAGGACCAAGAGAGGCACTCTCCACATGACAAGTCGAGCTTGGAGCCATCCAATAAACCTACTTGTTTATTGCCAAGCCGATAGCAACGGTGCGGGAGATAGGCGCAGAGCGATGGGATGCAAGGACCAGATAAAACCATTTTGGCCTTGTGTTTTGTATACATGTTGGTCTTATATCATTTCCGTACTCATGAGAACATTGCGCTTAGTGTTATGTTGAGAGAAATAGAAAAGTAATATAAATACTAACATATTCGAGCTAATGTCTGAGAAGAGATATTTTTATTTTTAAAAGTTTCTGATTTAAAGTACTGATTTGGTCATAAGCTTCCACGATCATTGCCAATGTTGATCAGTTTGAATCATCAATTGCTGTCTAACAGTAATTTTTAGACAGCATACTGTTATAATTTTCGGTCGGGAAATTAAGTCTATATACTTGGTTGCTATTTCAAGAGCAGCGTACTTTTAATCACAAGTAAATTCAAGGAAATTGTTGAAACCAATTTGTCTACCACCTTAAATTGTTAAATTCAAATCACAACTTTCAGTCTTTGACAGTTGTATGAAATGGCACACGACCAATTGGCGTAGTGAGTCAGTGTGATAAAATAATCATTTCCCTGACTATTCATTGTAACGTTTATTATGAAGCTCCATCAGAAAAAGCTGATTCGCTCCGCGCTTGCGCTTTAAGCCGCATCAAGTTCCATCGACCTTTAACTAACGCGTATACTACAAAAAGGTTACAACAATATCTGTTTGTCCGTCAAACACTACGGGAACTTTAAAGATTAGAACATTGATTGTTTGCGAACGACCGCTCAGACAAGCTTTATGATTGTTTACACTGTATTTGTATACTGGTAATACTGGTCAGTTTTAGAAGAACAAATATGCTTGGAATTAGTTAGCGGTTGTAGCTACTTTAGGGTTTGTGTGTTGATGCACATATTTTCATTCAAACAAGTTTTTAATGAGTATTGAGAACAAAAGAAATGAAAGAAAGAAAAATAGTTTATTCCGCACAAACAAAAACGCACATTACAAATTTAAAAAAAAAAGACATAAAATATACACATGATACAACGTAGTCAAAAGCCTCGTACTCAAGCATATATAATATTTATCTTGTTTTTATAATAATGCTGTAGTAAACCAGTGGTGCCAGTAAATAAATGTACTATTTCAAATTCAAATTAAGTATTTTATTTAACATAAAAACCTACATGAGCTAGGTGCGCGGTTTCACCTGGTCGTTTCCTACGGAGAAGAGCTGGCAAGAAATTCCACGGTTATTCATTTAAAAATAATGTGGTTTAATGGAAGTATATTGTAGGACTATCTGTGTATGTATACGTTAACGGCTTTCGTCGTGATGAAATGGTTGCACATTGAGAAAGGTCCTTCCACAGTCGTTACTGACTGCTCAGGGTACTTAGGACACAGGTATTTTAATAACATCACACAATGGGGTAATTTTACATACATAAACTCACACCTTCTTCCCATGGGAGTAGGCAGAAGCAGAAACTACAGAACTCCACGCTACATGCTACGATCCTTACATACTTCTTTTGCATCGTTTACGTTCATACATCTGGTCATACACGACGGGTCATTTTATTGCATAAATAAAACTGAAACATACGTTTTTTTAAGACTGTTTACCTCTTTAGAGGCTTTTTAAAGGTCTCAGCGCTAATTTTGTTCGAAATATCGTAAATATAGACATTTATTATACGTTCGTTAAGGTCATAAAAGTTATTGTATCAGTAACTTCATCCTACGCAAATCGTAAAGTTCAGTATTTAGATCCGATAAACGAGATGAACGGACTATACTGTGGGCACACTGACAAAAATCTGTTTCTTCCGTAATTTTATCATGTAGTCCGGAAGAGATTAAAACCCGCATAGTTTAGGAGTTTTCTTGCTCCGGGGCAGCGGGATTGTCCGAAAGGGTTACCGCTGCCCCGGAACATAAAGGGCGAAGGAAGGAACATGGGTGGGTTTTAGTCAGTAAGAGTCTGACACTCCCTTCCGCTCCACCCAGAGCGGGAGGGGTCATTTGATGATTTCCCATCCCAAAAAAAAAAACAAAAAAGTTTTCTTGCTCCATTGTTATAAAAATCATTAACGTACTTAAAACCTACATTTTGTTCTCTTCAACATCATCATCATTATCATTATCTACCTAGCCTTTTTCCAACTATGTTGGGGTCGCCTGCAGCAGATTGCCAGTATTTTACATGGAGCGACTACCTATCTGCCCTCCACAACCCAGTTACCGGGTAATCCCCCTTGGTAACACCGGTTGCCAGACTTTCGGGCTTTCGGGCACGAATGTTCCATTTTGTTCTCTTCATGCTTCTACAAAACTATCATTTAATCTTTTAACTTCGGGGTCATCGGTATCACACTTATCTCATAATTTAGGTTACATCCCCAAGAATGTTTATAGTACTGCAGAAACCAACATTAAATACCTACACAGTTTCACGATATACCCCTCAGCCGTTACATCCTTTATTATTTTAGATTGAGCTCCTATCCGGCTCGAAGAACCAGACTCTAATAAATAAAAAGAAGAATGAAGACATTCGACCTCCATTATATTTACGATCGTGATTTAGAAGCAATAAGCGAAAATATCTTTCAGGAATATCCCTCGGGTTTTCGAATATTTTTCCTTAACACTCGAATTTAATATTCAGAATTCCTCTCTTGAAATCCGTAATAATAAGTCATTCGAAGTAGAATGTTGCACGTCTGCCGCCCCTCTATGGAAATTAAAGAAAAAAAAACAAGTGACAAAAGACCATTGTATAATATAAGAGGAAAAAGATAGAAGCTTTTCAGTCTATTCAGTAAATTAACATAATAAATTAATCAATAGATTTGATTAACTTATTATGTTTTAAGCAAGGGATTTTAAATCTTATTTAAAGACACAATCGAATTAAACCGTTCACAGCTATATTACATAGGTTTAACCAACTCTTGCCAATATAGAAAATTATATTTACGTACGAATGCAAGGGATTCCCGTCGCCAAATTCGATTTAACATAATACCGTTATCCAGCTTTCTATCAAATTTCTTGGTACAGTCACGTTCTGAGAAATACACGCTGACTCAGCTAAGACGGACCATCGAGCACGGCGCCAAAGAACGCAATTATGACAAAAAGCTCCTATTGTACCAGAAATTGAACGCATTTTTTTTTAAACGTTCTGACTTCTTTTATTATTTGCACAATGCCGTCGTCATTATAAACCAATATCTATGAAAGCTGTCGTTCGAATTTTGAACAGTGTGAGGAAATATTTCCAGCCAGTGTTTTATTGGAAAATTATGGCTAGTCGAATATGACTCGTTATTATTACCTTTGCAGGGATAAATCAGCTAAATACGAGCGAGTGCATTATGCAGTATCTACCTATACCTACCTTTCATACAGTTTGTCTCAATCATAGTACCTAAAGGTAATTCGTAATATTAGAATTTGCATTTCTTAGCTATATTAATGAACTGCCTACCATGTTACTATAAAAAATCTTGGTAAGCATGTTCTTTCGTCTGAGATTTTTATATACAATAAGTTATAATACACACATAGACTTCTGTCGGAGACGAATTAAAACAAAAACGATAAGTATCAGATCAGCATATGCCTCAAGTCAAGAATACATTGAATATTAAAATAGAAAATTAGTATTCCACTCAAAGGAACGCGGAATTCTAATTTCAAAATCAATTATTTATGGCTTCGATCCTGGCTGGTACCTTCCCAGGTTCGATATTTGAACTTGATCTGTCAAAACAACCTGATATGGAAGTATGCCCAAATCGTGACAATAGGGATATTCGAATCACGTAACTCGATTTATTGGCGACGCAGACGGAGCGAGACCTAAACAATCGAATAGAACACCATTATGGAAGACTTGACGACCGGCTGGCATCAGCGTTACTTAAATACAAATAAAAACAAGCCAAGTGTAAAACAACAAAATAATTACAGAAGATGATGTCAGTTTGAGGCATTACGGTTCATGCAGGTAAGGAATTTACATGCAAGGTACGGTTCGGTCGTTTAGTCGCTTTTGAGATATAATAAAACGCAGACTAAAATAATTAATCTACCTGCTTGTTCGTAAAATACTATAAAGTTTTTGCCAGTTTCATTAATTATATTTGGGTGGAATAGCAGAATCAGCCATAATGTTCCCACAGCTGGGACACAGGCCTCCTCTCTTCGAGAGGGAGTGGGCTGTAAACTACCACACGGGCCCAGTGCGAGTTGGTAGATGTCACATTTCGAACTTTGGGTCTAGGACATGCCGGTTTTCTCACGATGCTTTCCTTTACCGTTTTGAGAGCAGTGGTGATGGAATTATTTACACATAGTAAAGCACCTGCTCCCTGGGGTCGAACCCACGACCGACTCTCAAGTCGAGAGCCGTTACCACTGGGCCACCACTGCTCTGGTTGGGTGGATTGTCTTATTAATCAAGTAAATAGCAAATAAATTAAATATCAAACCGGAAACCTTTTCAATGCATGGAATGCCATAAATTTTAACACGCCCAACTTATAACCGAGTCCCCTGAGTCACACAGTGAGTCACGGATCAAAAACAAAAGCACATGACATACCTACTACAGCCTTTCGCAAAAAAAAAAGAAGTTTTATTTATTGCTTCAAGAATCGCTATAAAAGAAATCCAACCAGCAGCTGTCAACAAAATATAAGTTACTAGGTTCTGCCCGCAACTTCGTCCGCTTGAAATTTCTTACTCCCCCGACCACAGATTTATAAACTAAAGGGGGATGGTGTGGCTGCCCAACTATTCGAGTCCGGCTGTCGCCTTCAACTACATATGCACTACAATACGAACACGCGCTCACTCACACTATAACAGTCACCACACTCAACGCGAGCCAATTGCGTAACGCAGATCGCAACGTTGAGACACACAACTACATTGACAATTCTTATTGACAAATCAACGGCGCCCGCGTTTGTTTCTGTTTTGTGCATACATTGTTCGCACGCGCCACGCCCCCTTGGCATATCTCCCTTTAGTTTATAAATCTGTGCCCCCGACCCATCCCGTCGCATAGCAACACATTGCCTGCCCGCGCTATTACTTCGTTTTCGCGTGCTTTCTGACTTTTTGCTCAGTTCCTAAGGGTCCTAGCGTGATGTTAAATAGCCTATAGCCTTCCTCAATAATTTGTCTATCAAATGCAAAAAGAATTTCTTAGTTCCGACTGGCAGTTCCCGAGATTAGTGCGTTCAAACAAACTCTTCAGTTTTATTATTAGTATATATTATATGTACATACAATATAGATAGGTTTGAAATAAAATAAGTAGGTAATATTTATCACAAGACGTTGATCACATTATAATACTAAATAACACAACAGCGACTTTAAGAGACTGTGAAATCTGTTCGATCGTGTGAAAAATGTTGAAAAAGAAAACGAAATTCGATTCCGTCTGCCATTTTACTAAACGAATTGGACGTCTACGGCAGGCGCTGTCGATAAAACGTCAAACGTGGCACACATGAAAGCTGAGTTAAGCCAACTACATAAACAAATCGGCTTCCAGTCTACCCGGATGCAGTTGAATACCAGTTTTACATGGAGTGACTGCCTATCTGACCTCCACAACCCAGTAACTGGGTAACACGATACTCCTTGGTAAGACTGGTTGTCAGACTTTTGGGCTTCTTACTAACAGTAACGACTGTCAAAGATCTTTGAATGACAGCCGGGACCGACCGCTTAACGTGCTTTTCCGAGGCACGGAGGGGTCTCGATATGTAATGGACGGTTACCCATCCACGGAACAACCGCGGCAAGCATAGCGTAACCTGATCGATCAACCCGTGCGGCTGTTGTCATTTAGTCACGAGCCCCACCTTCATAAACAAATAAAAAGCAATTACCCTATGAAAAAAAATACAGAATCCCATACTATAAGTTTTGATAACGAGAAACCCCAGCAGTTAATCTCGAGTACAGTCATATATTCATGTAACCCTACGACTTCCGAGGGTGGGTCGAATGGGCCTTTGTCCCAGCTAGCCTTTTGCAAGCCTCGCCTAATGAACCACTAGAGATAACAAATTCGCAGCCACCGGGACGGACTGAATGGTGCCGGCCGAAACATCAACATGTAAAGTGTCACAATTTACTGTCTATAGTGTAGATGAAGCAGTTGAAGTAACTACTACAGATAAAAATAATAGGGATTATATGAGGGATATTAAATGGTTAAATAAATAAAAAGGGATCCGTACATTTAATTTTTTACATAATTTAAAAGCTAGTAGTCTTAAAATGTGTGTATACGTATACAAAAAAGGGTAGAATCAAAGGGCATTCAAAAAACAACAGGAAAAATGCCCAAACGCCTGGTAGCATTGCTACGTTGTACGGCAATGCTGATTCTTTGGCCATAAAATAGACCAGCCCTCTGGTCACGTGAAGAATCGACCAACTGCTTGGCAATGTCTCGAAAAACTAAGTGGGCACTCGGACCCCATGGCCGTAGAGTTTCAGCCCCCAACGACTCTAACATATAAGTTCCAATAAGATTGGAATATTTGCGCCGTTTGAGGTTTTCAGCACCTGCAGCAGCCGTCCCAGGACAGATCCCTACATTGGGCCTCCAAATAAAATTATATTTTAATGGCTGTGTGCAAAAGCTATAGAATAAAGTAGCGCTTGACTTGACCGTTGAGTACAGCATTTAAATAGCAGATTATTTTTGCACAAAAAGCCATTTTGTCGGGTTATATTTCATCAATAATCCAAGTCCCTCGACTGCCAATACACTTTACTATTAAACGTAATTGGTTGAAGCGTCGTTTTAAATAGCACGTAAACCCAATCTCCCGTATAAAAAGACCCATTTTAAAGAGTTAATTTCAGTAATGGCCGCCGAGCCGTGATTGAAAATGTAATGCAGCCGTAAAATAAAGCCATGAGATTTATTAAACGCTTTTTAAAATACACAAGTAATCTATAGGTACTTGCAATCAAATAAAAAGTATACGAGGTGGATAAATCTTTCATGTTTACTTCGAAAAAAGCAAAATTTATGAATACATTGAGTTGGGTCTAAAAGACCAATACGCAAGAAGTGACAGGTTGAAGCCCTTAGTCAAGCATAAATTGCCAACAAAAGAATTCGACGTTCAAATAAATTTGAGCGGCATGTGAGGGATTTCCGCGGTTTTATTGATTTAATAACCCGCTAGATGTCGAGCGTTCACTTTTTATTTTTCAGGGAATTCCCGGGATGTAAATGGAGTTATAATTGTATACTAATCGCTTTCAATGTGTTTAGCAGTTCAAATAAACTTACATTCAATTAATTGTGACAAGATAACTAATTATTAACAATTAATTGTAACACATAGCGCCACGCCCTTATTCCCCGAAGGGTTAATCAGAAGTGTACCTATAGTACCCACATTTCGACAGTTATGTTTAAGTCTCCTGGAATAGGGGGCGAGCCAATTGTCATCAAGCACAAATCCAGACTAGAAATTCTACGTAGAATTTATTTATTTATAGTTACTTAAAACGGTACAACACCAATTACATTAATTAACACAGAAACCATTACTACGTTGACAATAATTAATTATACCTATATAATTTGAAAACTAGAAAATCTCAATAACACTTTGCCCAACACGGGAATTGAACCCATGACCTCATTCTCAGCAGTAGCGCTTGCAACCAGTAGATCAACGAGGCTGTTTTATTAATTGTGATTCTGTTGTTAATTTCAAATTGGTAATGGATATCGCTTGCAGGGTTTTCCGAACCACACCAGCAGTTAGAATCGATCGATACGACGTAGTGATTATTTTAATCGCACACGGACACATCTGATTTAATATAATCGATTTTTCCCTGAGGCTCAATTGCACAAGCAAAGCGGTCAAAAGAAAACGTTAATGCAGTCCCTATTTATCTTTTCAACACGAGAAATACATGAAAGATTGGGTACTTTGACGGTCCATTAAATCCCATGCAATATTTCGACGTCAAAGGTTTATTACTCACACACAAACTATGAATCAAGTTTTTATTGATTGAAATTGAAATTGTTTTATTGAAATAATTGATTAACATAAATATTTACAAAATAGGGCCCTAAACTACAGCCATAAATCATGGATTCACGATAAGATATCTTTAATATACATACTATCATGTTTCAATGAAAGCAATAAAAAAGTCGATCGTTTAAAAATAAATATTTGAGCGGTGCTATTCTGTAAAAATCTCACAGTGAAAACTTGGGTAAAGTGAGCTTGAAGTGAGCTGTTAATAGTGTCAATCCCTAGCTATAGCCGTATTCTGTAAAAATCTTACCGTGAAAACTAAGTTGAAGTGAGCTGTTATTCCACCAGATGCTAGGGATTAACAGTACCTACTCACAGCTCACTTCACCTAAGTTTTCACTGTGAGATTTTTACAGAATAGATCGGCTGTTGTAGTACATACTAATTCCATGCATTGTGACCATTCAAACTTCAGTTTCGTCTAACCAGCCAGCATGGCCCATCCCATAATAAGGCCAGTTCCAAACTACCGGCATTACGTCTCCACGAATGTTATTAGCAGTGTTGATATTGTACTCAGAATTCCTTGGCTTTGTTTATTGATAAATGCGGCCTTATGGTAGACGCCGTGCACAGCAAATAAAGGGTGATCCCCACACATTTGTTTACTTTGCTATCGTAATTTACATGATACATGCGAAATACGTTATTTTATTAATAAACATCGCGTAGGAATACGTTGAGCTTAACTAAAGGCTTATTTCTAGAACGTATTTAGGTACCTACTTAAATTCTTTACTTGGGTATTTTAATGTAGTCTTTTCCAACGCGTTGTTCACTTTATTATTGCCCTTTACAATCATTTTACATGAAAATAGCGATGTCTTCTTAAAAAAAAAACTGGCCAGGTGCTAGTCGGTCTCGCACACGAAGGGTTCCGTACCACAAGGCAAAAAACGCCGCGAACGGCCCGTGAAAGAGTTCCATTAGGACCATCGATTAAAGAGCATTAGCGGGACAGACACATGTCAATGTCATAAGGGAGAGTACTGGCTGTAATTATCTATGTGCGTGGAATGTCCTCACTTATAAGGTAATGTACATAATTGGCGGAGGAAGTGGACGATAAGACTTGTAATTGGTTTTATGTGGTCGAGGACAAAGATAAAAAAAAAATAGGTAAATAAAATCATGTTTAGTTTAAAGAATTGTTCTTGCAACTTATCAATTTACTGAATATGTGTGTGTGTGTGTGTGTGTTTATGTATTCCGGTTATTTAATTTTAGTTTTAGTTATAACTTATAATAGTATTATTTAATTGTGGCATGTATTTTAATCTTTGGTTACTGACATAATTTTTACGTATAGGTACTAACATGAATATGGATCACCGTGTCTGAATTAAATAAATAATAATAAACAATGGCAGTTTTTCTCTATACCGATTTTATTTTTTATCGTCGGGTTAGACATTGCAAAAGCGCACATTAAGGGGGAAGCGTCAGGATAGTCAGCGAAATTCAAATTGTCTTACGGTTTTTTGCAATATTTATATTGAATGACTATTTCAGACATTCAATGGTATGAACTGGAGGGTTTTATTGCAAATTTTAATTATTATAATTCTGTAAATACATGTTACGGTTGCGAATCATATTTTCAATTTACTAAATAAGCAATGGTAGGTTTTCTTTCTACCAATTTTATTTTTCCATCCTTGTGGTACAATAACAAAGGAAATAATTAGGAATGTTCTATTTATTTGAAAACAATATAATTATGAAACCACCAATACCCATTTATGTATCGGTCAGGGCCTCAGTGGTTAACCCGTGTCATACCTACAGATTATCTATACATATAATAAATCCTACTATAATATTATAAATGCGAAAGTTTGTAAGGATGGACGGATGGATGGATGGATGGATATTTGTTACTCTTTCACGCAAAAACTACTGAACGGATTTGGATGAAATTCGGCACACAGATAGTTTATAACCAGGATTAACAAATAGGATACTTTTTATCCCGATATTCCCACGGGATCGAAACTTATGCGGGTGAAACCGCGGGGCGCAGCTAGTCATAAATAAATATATCGTCAACAGGTAACAGTCTCGAAAAGAAACCTACTACATCATTATCATCTGCCTAGCATTTTCCCAACTATGTTGAGGTCGGCTTCCAGTCTAACCGGATGAAGCTGAGTACCAATATTTTGCATGGAGCGAGTGCCTATCTGACCTCCACAACCCAGTTACTGGGTAATACGATACCCACTTCACTTCATAACAATTTAATTTATTACTACAAATTCAGGAGCAGTGGTGGCTCAGTTGTTCCGGCCGTGACTTTCGACTTTCGAGCTGTAGGTCGTAGGTTCAAACCCCGACAGGCGCTTTACTCTGTGTAAATTATTTCAATACCACTGCTCTCAAAAGGCTGAAGTAAAACATCGTGAGGAAACCGACATGTCCTAGAACCTAAAATTCGAAGACATGTGAATGACATCTACTAACCCGCACTGGGTCCGCGTGTTGGATTGCGGCCCACTCCCCACACTGAGAGGCCTGTGACCCAGCAGTGGGAACATTACAGGCTGCATACATGTATACACATTACAAATTCAATAAAACGACCTTTATTATGTCAAGTCATTAGACACGTCATTATAATTATTAAAGAACACTATAAAACATAAATTATTTTAGAAATAATCTAATATATTTTCTTGAATTTACGTATATTTCACGTTGACTTTCACCATCGCATCGGGTGGTTAAGTTATGGTCTGCTATTGCGTAGGCGCTTATTTATGCTCGAAAACGTGTCTGTGGGACAGCAATATGTGCGTTTACCCTAAAGATAACGCTATCTCTGATAGGGTAAGTTAGTGCCAGTTAGAAACGATTTTCTCTTAGTTATGGCTTCCTTATGGGTAGATAGACCAATTAAGACCAAGATATTCCTAGTACTTTATTAGTTTCGAGGATTTTAATCAGGGTCCTAGGACCCTAGGACTAGGACTTACGACCTAGACAGGACTTAGACAGGACTAAACTAATATTTATCTTCTGTCCTTTTCTTAATGAAATAGATAGAAAAAGATGCACTGAACCTAAATTTAGTTTAGTTTGTGAACAAGGGAATCGGCGCCAATAAACTGCAAATTGCAAAAAACGTAAGAAAATTTGAATTTCGCAGCTTACCCTGGCGCTTCCCCCTTAAGTACTTACCTACGTGAAAGAACGTCCACAAATTATATAAGACT
Organism: Apamea monoglypha; assembly: GCA_911387795.2. NCBI lineage: Eukaryota > Metazoa > Arthropoda > Insecta > Lepidoptera > Noctuidae > Apamea > Apamea monoglypha. The sequence goes on from OU426922.1 coordinate 3,754,051, forward strand.
GATTCCCAAAAGGTTTACATGATATAAAAAGAGAACTGGTTCTTTAGTATGCCTTCACCGGTCGAATATTTATTGTACCACTTTCAACTACAGGCAACGCGAGTGTTTAATTGCTCTCGTAAAACCGTAATTCTGCGAGAATTTGTCGGTACATGTACGAGCAGACATTTTCCTGGTAAATAGGCTTATCTGTCAAATTAAATAATAAAATCCTGAATTCATTCCAGCCATTCAATCAGCCTTTTACTGGTATTGCTGTTGATTATAGGCTTTCGCTTTAGACTGATGCAAATAAAGGTTGAGGGGGTATGTGCTAAGGTAGTCTGCGAAATTCAAATTTTATATATTAATGATTCATCTGCGTAGCCCTTTCCCAGCTATGTTGGGGTCGGCTTCCAGTCTAATCGGATGCAGCTCAATATATATTTTACATGGAGCGACTGCCTATCTGACCTCGACAACCCAGTTACTGGGTAATACGATACCCCTTGGTAAGACTCGTTGTCAGACTTTCGGGCTACTGACGACCCGTAACGACTGTCAAAGATCCACGAATGACAGCCGGGACCAACGGCTTAACGTGCTTTCCGAGGCACGGTTATAATTTCATGAAATATCAATCACTAGGATTATATGTGAGAGCAGTAGTGGCCCTGTGATAAAGGCTCCGACTTACGAGTTAGGTCGTGGTCGCTTTACTTTGTGTAAATAATTTCACCACAACTGTTCTCAAATCGATGAAGTAAAACATCGTGAGGAAACCGGCATGTCCTAGAACCAAAAATTTATACATGTGGACATCTACCAACCCGCACTGGGCCCGCGTTGTAGATTACAGCCCACTCCCTCTCGAAGAGAGGAGACCGTGTCCCAGCGCTGGAAACATTATAGGCTGATTATGGAGGATTATATGAACTTAGGGCTTTGTATTGATGATTTTAATAATTATAATTCTGTAAATATATACTTGTTGCGGTCGCGAATCATATTTTGTTCAACATACAATCTGACACTGACCTGCAAATTGCAAAAAACATAAGAAAATTTTAATTTCGCGGGCTGCCTGACGCTTCCCCCTTAATCCTACTAATAATATTATAAACGTGAAAGTTTGTATGTATGGATGGATGGATGGATGTTTGTTACTCTTTCACGCAAAAACTACTGAACGAATATGGATGAAATTTGGCACACAGATAGTTTATAACCAGGATTAACACATAGGATACTTTTTATCCCGATATTCCCACGGGATGAGAATCTTAGGCGGGTGAAACCGCAGGGCGAAGCTAGTAATAAATATTGGCCTCGTCACATTGCTTAGCCAATCATTTGATGATACCTTGTCCTTATTGCTTTACCAACTTTTGCCCTCGTAGAGATCGGTACATACTCCACGGGAACATACTACCGGGATAAAACATATCCTGTGTCCTAGCCCAGCGGGGTAATTGCGTAACACACTAACAGTAGCAATGGGTTTCATTTTGACAGTTCAACAACATTCATTGCGTTATTTACGTTGTTGAGCAGACACATTTTTCGAACATATGAATATGCAATGGATTAGCAATATCCTTCAAAATGATGGTGCCGGTCTTGGTCTATCCGTGTGTCATATCCGTTCAGCCGTTGAGGCGTGAAAAGACCGACAGAGTTACTTTCTCAATAATATTAGTATGGATTAATACAAAGGAGAACGCCCACTTCTCAGAATTCACATAATCTTCTGCCACCTACACCAAAACCCGGTATTTCAAAATGAAACGGTAAATCTATACTTAATATTATAAAGAGGAATAAGTTTTGAGTTTGTATATAGAGGATAATCTTGAGAATTAATGATCCGATTCCGAAAATTATTTCACTACTGGGAAGCTACAGGATTGCCGCGTATCATAGGATATATTTTATATTGAAACAAAAAAATTCACGCTTGCGAAGTCGTGCACTGGACGAGAGAAGTTAGTAAATAATATGAAGACTTATACCGAAGTTCAACACGATAGTAATCTGCAATATAATCGTTAAGTGATCAAACGCATGTCAAACTGCTATAAACAAACTGTAATACATAGTTATCAGAAGCCTGCTACTTAGTCGTAACTTTGACTGAAGTTTAATGAAAGTAGACTAAGGAGTTTGTAGGGGATTTGTATGGGAAGTGGTCTATGGACCAATAGCGATAGGTTTTAGGTATTTGTGTAAGGATACCTCATCTATACCCTTGAGCAAACGCGTGAACTATGGGACTGTCACCATCGAAAAACTTGGCCTATAGTGTTATTAGCACAAAGGAGAACGTCCACTCACAATTTACATAATAATCTGCTACCTACTGCAAAACCCGTTATATCAAAATGAAACGGTAAACAAATATGAAGACTTAATACCGTAGTTCAACAAGATAGTAATCTCTAACATAATCGTTAAGTGATCAAATCAAACGGGTCCTTAGATTAGAGCGTTAGTTTGTAATACAGCGGCGATAGCAACTAAGGTAAACTTAGTTAAAGTGCCGTCATCTATTAGAATGAGATGGTTATCTTGAACCTTCGTCTGTAGCATGTCCAACTGCTATACAACAACTGTATACATAGTTAAGTATCAGAGGTTATCATAAACTCTACTGAAATTGAATTAAATTTCGTTTAAAGTTACGTATTGACTGATTCATTGTCATCTCGTGCTCTGTTCATTGCCATCGATGTATGTGGATCTCATGCGCAGCAGTAGCGCTACTGCTGAGCATGAGGCATTTGACCTACGTTTAAAATAACGCATTCTGATTCTGATTCTGAGGTCCTGGTTTCGATTCTTAAGTCGGATAAAGTGTTGTTGGGTTTTTCCATCAGGAATTTCTCAGTTATAGCCCGTCTGGATTTGTGTCCGGTTGATGGCAATAGGCTTTCCGGTTTTACTTGGGACTTGAAAGATCACTGGCGAAATGTGGGTGTACTGTGGGTGTACTATATGTGTGCACACCTCTGCCTAACCCTTTGTGGAAAACACCCGTCATGTCATGTTATGTTTACTTATGTATCAACTAAACGGTAATACCTATTTACCTTCGTTAGGAAGGCGTCAACAAGTTTTACTGGGAAATCATTCAATTCTGAAAATATCATACTATCGATGAGAGCTCCCTCTAATATATATCCAATAAGACCATAAACGATTGTTGCCATCAATAATCGCCATCTGCAGATATTGTTTTAATGCAAAATGAGATTTTACAGCTCCATACTATTTTCAAGTTATATTTAGTTTTAGTCATATTTTATGTAACGCTAATTAAGGGAATTCAATCAACTAAAGAAATACCTAAAAAAGTACTCCCCTGAGCCGTGCATTTATTCTATAATTTAATTAAAACTGAAAAATTACTTTTATTTTGGTGGTCATTCGATTCAACTAACATCAAACGCATCGCTATTTTGAACCTTATTTGTTACCGCGATGCGCTATTGCAAATTACCTTCCTACCGCGCCTTCGTGCAATTCAGCTGAAACCAGTACTGTCTACCTACACGACATAGGTAGGCGTAGGTATGACTATCAGGCGCACGTGGGCTATCTATTTCCGGGCGGGTCGTTGACCGGTGGCCTTGCTGACTGACCGTCAAAATGTTGCAGTGCAGACGTTTGGCCGCCAAGGTCGCCATTGTTTACTGACTGTGACTAGTCTACACACACCTTTGTACAGACTCCAGCACATCAAGCTACTACAATCTGTCAAATTTCTTAAATAGATTTTTAACTTTATCGCTAAAGCATTAGGTTCAAGGTTGATTGGGAAAATTTGACAGTTTCTGGTAAATTGACGTGCTGGCGTCTGTACATAGTAAGACATATAACTAGAGAATTGAAAAAGAAAATTTTGGAGAATGGACCAAATCGGATCTTTTTAGAGTTACCTACCCAAAGGCGTACCCAAAACGTGACAATGGGACCCTACTGTTGGTAAACCGGTAAACCGTTTCAGTTTCATTACTACGGCTGTCCGTCTGTCTGTCTGTCTGTCAAAGCCTCACAGGGTTGTATCTTTTAAACTGTTTTTTAATCAAAAAAGGATTACGTATTTTTGCAATGTATCGAAATTAAAAGTTAAGAAATCGATTGTATTTGGATACTTAGGTACCACTTTAGCTAAAAACTCGAGTATTTATGACGTGTCAGCTTGACTGCTATTGAGTAAGTTGAGACTTAAGATTCCTAAACAAAGATAAATTGAATGGCTGACCATTGTTGTGCCATTATAACACTACAGATCTAGGATAGTGATAATTGACGGGTTGGCGCAGTGGCTGAGCGATCGACTGCTGCGCTGCGTGACGCGGGTTCGATTCCCGCACGGAACAAATATTTGTATTGCCTACAGGTAGTTGTTCCGGGCTGTTTGTGTATGTGAGTTTAAATGTTTGTAAACTCACCCACGATACAGGAGTAATTCCTAGTGTGGGACAACGTTTTTTTGTTTAAAAAAAAGCCCTTAGCTACCTATTACTATCATGGATTTACTTTATACTGTTCCAATATTAACTTTTGTTGTTCTTGATACTAAAAAATACCTCGCCTATTTATAAACATCGATAACGGTCAAGATCACAGACGAACACTTTCAACAAATAACTCGAAGAAAAAGTAAGCACATACTGGCTGAAGGCTATAAGCCTTAAAAACAAATTAGAAAAAAAAAACCATACGACGCAGAGCTGAAATTCTAATTTTAAATTCTACGACATTTTACGAGTGCCATCAAAAAGTTCCGTAGAAGTTTCTGATAAACAATTCTAACGTACGAAACTTTCTTCTCATTCGAAGGCGACTAACAAATTACAAGCTAACAGGGTTTAGAGAAACGGTTCTATGCAAACGGGACAGTTACTGTGACGTATGTGGACTTGTGGACTCAGTTCAATAGGGCAGAGAGAGATATTCTGTGAGATATCTCGCCTCGCCTCGCCCTCAATGCAGCATACGTACGGTAATGGCAAGTCGTTTAGCAAGTGCATGCAGTACATGGGCGAGAGGCGTTCGAGTGTGAACAAATTGCAATCAAATACGATTTCATATCAAAATTTAAAATCAAGTTCGAAGTTGGATGATGTTAAATATTTTGCGGTTCAGTGATTTGAATTTAAACTTATGGGTATATGTTTACGCCTTCTTCCCGTGGGGGTAGGCAGAACCTACGGAACGCCATGTGATCCACACATACTCCTTTTGCTTATCGTTTTTCATACATCAGCGGGGTAATTGCGTAACACACTAAAAGAAGGAATAGCTTCCATTTTGAAAGTTCAACACCATTCATTGCGTTATTTACGAAGAAAGAAGCGAAGCAGGCAAATTTATCGAACATATGAAGCAATGGACTAGCAAATATCCTTCAAAGTGATTCAGATTGAGATCTAAAAAAAAAACTCAATCTGAATCATTTGCTGATCATACACGCACGTCTAAGCTTTACCTGTGGGTAATTAAAGTGGCTAAATAACACTTTACGACATGCTTTTTAAGGGTTTTTCTCACGACGATTTAGCTAAATGACACCTCAGACAGGACAAGAACTGAACAAAAAAACTTTCATAACAATCCAGTCTAATTAGAAACCCGATCTATTATTATTATTATTTATTTATGATCAAGTAACTGTGGCTAAGTAATAACAGCCGCATGGGTCGATCGATCAGGTTAAGCTACGCTTGCCGCGGTTGGTCCGTGGATGGGTGATCTTCACATACCAAGACCCCTCCGTGCCTCGGAAAGCACGTTAAGCCGTTGGTCCCGGCTGTCATTCGTGGATCTTTGACAGTTGTTACGGTCGTCAGTAGCCCGAAAGTTTGACAACCAGTCTTATCTAGGGGTATCGTATTACCCAGTAACTGGGTTGTGGAGGTCAGAGTCGCTCCATGTAAAATACTGGTATTCAGCTGCATCCGGTTAGACTGGAAGCCTACCCCAACATAGTTGGGAAAAGGCTAGGCAGATGATGAGATGATGATCAAGTAACATAAAAGACTCATTATTTATCTCTTTATTTATTTATTTTATTTATTTTATTTTATTTTTATTTTATTGTCTTTGGGTGGCTTACAGCTATTAAATACAGAAGTAGTAGTGAGATAATAAACGACAAGCTATTTACAAGCCTCCACAGTTAGTAATAGAGTATTGTTGAACACATTTTCAAACTTTTCTTTATGAAAGTAATAAAAAACTTACGCTACACATCAACGTACAAGACGTAATCATCACCCAAGAACATCGATCCATACCTGAAATAACACACAAATCAACATTATTAATTAGTTCAAAGCTCCATTATATTTAGTTACTAGCTTCTGCCTGCGATTTCGTCCGCATGAAATTTCTTGTGCCCCCGACCCACCCCTGTCGCATCGCCTCACCTGCCCGCGCTATCACTTCATTTTTGCTTAGTATTCCTTCTGTTTCTTTTTTCTTTTTGCTTGGCTCCTAAAAGACCTACCGTGATATTGAATAGCCTAATAGCCTTCCTTAAGAAATCGGCTATCAAATTCAAAAAGATTTTTTCAAATCTGACTCTGATCCGGAGATTACCCCCTACATACACACAAACAAATTTTACCTCTTTTTAATATTAGTATAGCTATGGTATACATATATAGACAAAGCATTACATTTAGTTACGAACCATTAGGTCAGAGATAGTCTCTCAGTAGATGGTAAACAGAAAACAATGTATCGCCGACCTTAGGCCGACGACCTCGTCGGATCAGACGGAATGCCTGCAGTGATTGTTACTAACTTGCAACAAGACATTGATTGGCAAGCCCCGGAGATTGTTCATAAATAAATATATTGAAATGAAATAAAATGAATTTGTCTATTCTGTAAACAGGATATCGTATCAGGTGGTGTTCTGTAGTTTCTGCCTACCCCCGTGGGAAGAAGGCGTGAGTTTATGTATGTACTAGCTGCGCCCCGCGGTTTCACCCGCATAAGTTTCGATCCCGTGGGAATATCGGGATAAAAAGTATCATATATTTTAATCCTGGTTATAAGCCATCTGTGTGCTAAATTTCATCCAAATCCGTTCAGTAGTTTTTGCGTGAAAGAGTAACAAACATCCATCCATCCATCCATACAAACTTTCGCATTTATAATATTAGTAGGATTACATGTCAAAGTATTTATTAGTGTGATTTTTGATGATACAGTAGGTTTTTTAGTTAGGTTATGGTTATTATCCAAAGAAGTCGACATTTCCTATCTGACTACTTCTGAAAAGAAATGGCCCATTGACCCCCAGAGCCTCGAAGAAGGAGAATTACATGTGTATATAACTTTTTGTTAAAAGTTATATACATATGTAATTCTCTAATTGGGTTAGGTATGTTTACCTAACACATTGTTTTTAATTATTTTCTTGATACATGTTTCATTCTAAATTAGGTCGTGGTTATTTTTGTGCGAATTAAACTTTGTCACGCACACAAAGCTTTGTTTATTACTTTGCACTCACTTCATTGTGTTAAATAATCGAGTTTTATGTTGCCATAATATTTAAAAATCAACATGTTTGAATCGACTTCATTTAAGTTCAGAGGGGCAATTCTCGTAATTTTAAGAACGTTCAGTCCGATCTCAGTCTCAATCTATCAAAACTACCTTTAATTTCCCTACATTTTTGATATCGATTGTCGCTGAGATGAGATTGCGACTAGATTTTGAACGTCTTAATTACGGGAATTGGCCTCCTGTTAAAACAGAAGGATACTGAAAGACCTCATCTAGAATAGAATCTTGTACAAGAATCGATTTGGCTTCAGAAGCAACATAAAAGCCGCGAAATGATCACATATACAAGAGAACCAAGAACCAATCCCGCCTCAGATAATGAAATTGAAACTATAGCTTTGTTTATTTACAGTGTCCCTATTCCGATACGATTCTTGGCCTACGGACAAATGTCCTATATAATCCTATACATAATAAGTAGCGTTGTATGTATTAGTCTGTCGTAAGTCTCCGCCCACGTGAGGTAGATCCTATAACAATAATTCTCGCTGTATCTCGAAACATCGCAGGTGAGACAAAGCTGGTTTATAAGGAAATAACTTCCAATATTCCAAGATATTGCGAGCGGTATTTATTCTGTATCGAGTTAGAACTTCGGATAGTGTATCTTTTGCGTGAAACTTGCGTAAAAGAGTGTAAAAGATGTTAAGTAACTGAGTCGAAATTTTGCAATGAATTCATGTTATGCAGCCTGTCACCATCCCCTAACAGTCATCAACTACTACTAAATGTAGGCCTGCTTCTCATTTTCAAGACATTTAAACAAGGAGGGCTCTCATAAAAAAACAATCGTCCCGACTATCGATTTTTTTACAAATTAAGTAATCAAATAAAAGACCTATATATATCCTTTCATATCGCATCCGTTTGCTCTGGTAAACACAAAAACTGAAAAGACTTACGCCAGGGCTTCCATCAGTTCCCAGTTTCATAAGGAAGTTTTACCTCGATGACACATTGATACATTATACATACATAAACTCACACCTTTCCATGGGGGTAAGCAGAAACTACATAACGCCACCTGCGAAGCTCCTTACATAGTCGTTTTGCCTTAATACATTATAAGCGTGCGAAACCGTAGCGGCTGATATTAATAAAAGCTAGTGACAAATGACCAACAGTCAAGGGCAATACTACGGCGGCACACAACGCAAGGTTGTAGAGTAAAGGTTTAACGAGACTGCAGCGTTGGTCATCGATTCCATATCGATTACCCGCATTCGTGGCAATTGCGGTTCTCCTTCTCGGAATAAGCCATCGACACAACACACAATACAATGTACAATGTGTTTACGAACGAGCCATTGTTATATTCGCCATTCATTGAAGGCTTTCAATTGCCGCCGGTTGTTGATTTCCATGAAATAAAGCAATGGAGAAAATGGATGACCATTTTTCGTAAAAACTCAACGGATGTTGGATTACAATGGAGTTTTCTGATTGGAACTTTCTTTTTGTTAGCGTTTAGCATTTTTTGTTGTTGGATTGAAAAGATAAATAAGCTTCACATTTTTCCACTGTAATTAATCAAAAAGCTGAAGCTACTAACATAATTAATTATGTAGTTTAATTATACTTTTCAGTAACAGGCTCATTCTAAAGCCTGGGCTATCGGATGCGACCGTTACTTATTTTTTTACAGTTTTTCCGACAACTGTTTGGACAATGAATGTCAACAGGGCGGAACGGGGGCGACAATCCGTGAAATCAGTTTGAGCTAACAGACTGTTCCACTGCTTTAACAAGGATTAGCCCGTGCCGCGAGCTTGAAATAACTTAGGTAACCTCGGAAGTCTATTATTCAGTTTCAACTTGAAGCTATCTCGGTTAAGTCCTGTTTCGTGACAAAATTCCACGAATCTTTCATTATTTTCAACAATAATTTAATGTGTACTACGAAGTTCATGAATATGGATAGTGTTTCACTAAAACTAGTTTAAACTGGCTACTGGCCAGCTATGCACCTGCTAAGTGTAACTAAAAGACAACTTGAAGCAGTTAAAAGTAATGCCAAAATTAATTTATTTAAATGGTAATAATAATATCGGATGGGACGGAAGGAGTAATGGGATCCTTAAAGATTAAATGCCCAGAAGCAGTCAATCGACTGAAACTACACAAGTATAAGTTAATAACGTTCCTTAGTTAACTTTAACGACAGACAACAAAGCATTCCGCAAATATATTTCTTTGACTCTGAAATCAGAGTGGAAGCATTTTCATTTACATTTCAGATTCCATAAATTATATTCCGTCTGTTCCGAAGTTACTCTTTGACGAGACGTTTAAGCGGAATTCAGTGAAATTGAACCTTAGCACAAAGTGCAGCTAGTTCGAAAACGAGATCGGTATGTAACATACTCGTAACGAACGAATGTTTTAGCCGACACCCAAATTAGCACAGTAGATTGAATTAGTTATTTTACAACGTTTCCAATTATGCGTTTCGTCACAGTATATGGTATGATTAATTAAATTAACGTTTTGTTTGAAATTCCCACAAGGTTAGCACTTACTAAGTCCCTAAGCAGTAAACTCGCGGCAGAAGATATTAAAATAATGAATTACGTGCAGTCAAGTCTGAGGTGCGCAATCAACTGTGCAATTATCTTTTCAGTAGACTTTATTTTGCATAATGTACGCAACATTCTAAATTTAGTTCTTATCACAGCACCAAATGCCAAACAAATATTATTTTTAGACGGTATTATATGTTAGTTCGTCGAAGGTAACCCTAAAACTAGCCACCGCAAGTTATTGTTTATGAGGCAGCCACGAGATCGCGTGACACACGGACGATGGCGACGGTAATCAATTGCGCGACCCTGCCTCTGTACTCGTTCCCTGTACTCAATACACTAAATAATTATACATCAATAAAAACATTATATACACAGTTGGAAACGTAAAGATTAACAACGTTAGCAGAGTCGAGATAGACAATTTATAATATGAGGTATTTGAACATTTTTTTAAGGTAAGAGAAGGAAGGGAATATGGAGAAAACACTTGACTGAGAAGGCAACGTACGAGATGAAAAAACTAAAGACAACAAAAAAGTAGTAGGCCACAAACAGAAAGAGGATCGCCATAAAAATATTAATGTTTAGGGGAATCCCTTCTTATCAAGTACATATCATCAACCTCTACAATATATTTCTCAACTTTTGAACAGGAAAATAGATGATGACATGTTTTTTACTGATAAGTTCCATGAAAACATTATCAATTTACTCGCAAATGCGCATATTGCTCAGAAAACAAAGGGGTTGATGGTAAAGATAGATTTGGATACTTATTAATCTTATCAATAAAATTAAGCCAACCACTGGCCAATGATTTATCAATAGGATAAAATTTGCCAAAATCTAACCAATCACATTGACCCTACACAGTTATGACATAATTTATTTACTTTTGATAATTTGAATTGCAATTGGTGACAATATGTTCTGATAATTCCGCGAACGTTGACCTTTTGATTACTCGGAACAGATAAATTCTATATTTAAGAAATTAAGACCTGATAATAGAACACATAGGTATGTATGACAAAAATATTTAAGAAGTAAGAATTAATAAAATAATATAATTGAGAAATACTAAAAATCAAAAAATCTTCAGAACTTTTAATACAAACAGAAAAAACACAATATGGATAGGTACGAAGCCTTTCATAAAATCCGTAATCATCTACATAACCTCGCTTACATTACACCTTAACACCATGTTGTGTTCAACTCGATAGACTTAACAAATCCAATAGTCACAATGGGTGTTTTGTTAATACATTTAAATAATACTTAATATACCTACTTATTCAACTACCTACATATGTATCAAACCCCATTGTGAAGACACAATAACGTTGTACCACTATTGTGCTTCTAACAAACTTATAGATGCTTACTTAGTTTACGTAGGTACGTACCTATGTTAAGATTTTACGATAAACCCATGATAGCGATCAACGATGTCAAGTAATGGAAATGTTGTGTTAAGTAGAACCTAACTATGTTGAAGTCACTTAGTGGGCAGAAGCTAAAATATTGAATGCACTGCGTCTTAAATTTGCTTGTAAACGGGTATCTGAATTACCTGATACACAGGCAAAATTCTAGCTTGAAGTAGACGATGAAATAAGAAAGTTACTAAAAACTAAATTATCAGAGCGAGTCAGAGCAACAATAGTTTAAAAGATACCACAAAAAGCTTCGCACTCTAAAAAATCTAGGATAATCGTGAGAGAAACTTTTTAAGGCAACCGCAGATCGTTGGAAATTTATAATAAGAGCAATAAGGAAATTGTATAAACCAGTTTAATTCAATCACGTCAAACTCGTTCCTTGAAGCATATTATGCACCATTTTTTCATGGCATACGAATGTTGAGACATGATCAAAACATTACAAAAGGAACTACTGCTAGTGCTACTGTTACTTGAAAATGCATTAAAATACGAATAGGTTCCTGTTAACAAATAGGGGAGGAGTAAAAATGGATTATTAAAACGCATGTTACACAATAGTTGGCACGACCCATACAACTGCTCCCAAAATGGCGTCACGGAAATCCTTTCTCTAAAAGGTTACGACGCATTACACGAATAAAAATATGCTATTATTCATATGAAATGTCAAGTAACGCCGTCGAGGTTTGTACGAGTCTCCATCGGAGCCTTCAACAAAAGGAATACGCACGTGAGCATTTCGCCGACTCCTGGCGAAGTATTTTAACAAAGAATTCACCGCACATTCTGGAATAAACCGTAACTTATGGCAGCTAGGTCCTTTTTTTGTATGAAAAAGCAAACGTCATACTCACCAAAAAAAGAACGTGTCGCCATTTGGAGTCAAAGTTCAACCTTCAATGCAACGTGTGCCGGAGTCGATGCTTCACTTTCCGACTTTATATTCAGAAAGTAAAGTTCACATTTGGGTGAGTGTCTGCGGGGACTCGGGGACCGTATAGGGTGGTTTTTTACGCGGTCGTGTGCCATATTGTGTCGCAGCCGGTGACGGAGGGTTTGTTCGAAACCAAATGCATGGCTTGTTTATAGGTGACGAGGTTTTGCCTTGCGGTACGATGGGTCGCTATTGTTTCGAGTTTTCGCTGACTAACACCAAGCTGTGTAAAGATTTCTGAAGCCCGACCGGTGCAAATATTTCTTACAAACATAAAAAAACACGTTTGTATGGAGGATAAACAAGGTCTATAGGAAATAGATCGTCACGGTCATGTAATATGGAACGGATAAAATGCCAGCAGTTTTGGTAAATCCTTTAACAATATCCTAATTAAGGATCCCAAAACTGGCACATGTGGTAGATTAAACATTATCGGACCCCGCCAACCTAACCCTTATCTGAAAACTGATTAAAAGTCAGAAATTCTTGGACCGAACAAACTTTGATTCGGTTCCGGCAGTTAACCGAACTTTCTTGTCGTTTTGGACTATTTCGCAAGTTGGTTCTTGTGCCAAGGACACCGATTGCCTAATTAGGATCCTAGTAAAATTCTGGGACCCTGCCAGCTATCGTTATCGTATTCTGTAACAGATTATTAACGGTCGACTAGTGAGGAAAGGGGAGCATGTCCCTGCGAGGGTATCGAGTCGAATGGAAACGCATTTACTCGGTATCGTTTCGTAATATTTTTGCTTCGTCTGCTTTCATCCTGATCGCTAATGCACGGTTTTCTTGGGGGAATATATTTTCCTGGTGGTCTCATCTGTTAGAAATAAGTAATCAATACCTACGTCGTTCCAAAATATTTTATCAAGCAAATAGCTGCAGTCTTTACTGAGGTGGACTTCGTAGCTACAAATCACAGAGCACGTCGCACGATGCTTATTAATAAGCGTTCATAATAGGAACATAATGCCCGTGAACTGAATACCAATAAATGTTCGTATCTCGTGCAATCAACTTGTTGACCACTGATTTCATCTGTGACTAGCAAGTATCGATACGTCGATGACATTATCGTAGTGAGGCTACCGTTATCATGATATGTATCTAAAGCACAGCACTATAATTTAATAGCGTTAATGGAAATCTTGCTATCGATGTTATCGGCAATATGTATGGTATAGTAACACAAAAAGAAATCCATAAAAAGGGTATCCTTATTAAGATTGATGAACTGTCGACAGTCTATATCGTTTCCGGTAACACTATACCAGTATTATTTTAAAGATTGTTCAAAACGACTTCAGTATTCGGAAAATAAACAGTTTTTATGGTCAAAATAATATTCTTTTTAAATAGGTAACGCTTATCCTGTTTATTTCTTTTATTCACTCAGTAGTTTGCCTAATGGTAAGTATTAAAATGTCATTTTCCTGTATTTGTGATCGTAATTGCTTATTGAATGAATAACACAATATGCATCATCAATGACTCATTTAGCCTTAATTCCACGTTCAACAATATCTTTGTCTATTCCACTCCTGTGGGTAAATTCATCAATGGACTCCCAAACGATTCGTCACTCATTGGAGGACGCAAACATCTGTTACTCATTCAAATTTTATTTACCATCTAATTTACGAAGGCTTCGGAAATCGGCACCATTGTATGGAAGGAATGCATAATCCTTCCATACAATGACGCCGATTCCCTTGTTCACTAACTAAACTAAATTTAAGTTCAGTGCATCTTTTTCTTTCTATTTCATTAAGAAAAGGGCAGAAGAGAAATATAAGTTTAGTCCTGTCAAATTAGTCAGCGCCTACGTCAATTTACGTATTTTTAGTCGCCATGTTTTAAATCACGTCTAAACTGTCTACGGAGTATCTTAAATTGACAGGACTAAACTAATATTTGTCTTCTCTCCTTTTCTTAGTGAAATAGAAAGAAAAAGATGTACTGAACTTAAATTTAGTTTAGTTTGTGAACAAGGGCATCGGCGCCATTATCTTGATTGACTTCCACAAAAAAGATGAAGAATTCACAAAAAAGTTTTTTTTTTCAGAAAATACTTGCACGGTGCGACAAAATTGCATGCAGAAGAAAGTTTGCTAATTTTATCATAACCTAGAGTTTGTTGGAAACTTTTATAACATAGCACTTTTTTCTAAACTTAATATCAACTGCAGTAGGTACAGCGAAGTTATTAACTCTATTACCTATAATATTTCCCCTATGGAAAAAGAAAGTTTCTGCTTGTTTGTTGAAGCTCTAGGTCTGACGCATAATATGTGTTTCTTACCTCAGTCCCATCTATTACGTGCGTCAATAGTTCTATAGTGAACAATTCATCTTCATCCTAGTATTTCCCGGATCCTGTTATCTCGTTTTACCTTCCGCATCTCAAAGCATTTTGCTATCTGATTTGGATAGCGTTTAGGTGGAGAGAGATAAAGGTACAGGTAGACTTGAAGAGATAGATGATGCTATCGTTACGTCTGCCATTATGACAGAAATAGGTACCTTGGGGGTAAAACTATGTGCTTCCTCCTTTAGACATTATGTTGTCTCGCTCTGCTGGCAATAGGCATCCACTCTTTACCTACTATGACAATAGTAAGAGAACTACCTTGCACAGTCCCTGCGTCCCTGATCAATATGATCTTTACAACAAAGCCATATAAAGTCTTTCTAAAACTAGAACGCATTGAAATAAGTAGGTTGCATAAAGATACAATGACTAGATCGAAACTCAGTAGGTGCTATTCCTATGGCACCTAATTTGTGAATGAAAGGAGAAACGCCTTGAGCCGTCTTTAAATATTTAAAAGAGATTCTCTCAGAGATGTTAAACGCTCGGAGGCTGGCCTATATGCATAATAAATTATGTTTACAGCTAACTTTATTGTTTCGGGTGAAGTAATAAAATGTAGGTGTGTATGTTTTATCGGGAAACGTAAACCGAGCATAACTCCTTTAATGACAAATGCGACTAGACTTTCAATCTTAGTGGGAATTAGTTTCCCTGGTCTATCACAGCGTGTTATGTGTAAAATCTATTATTATTCGCAGCTAAAGCTGACTACACACATTTAAGAACGATGGCTCTCCAAATTGGAATTACCTAACTGAACCGTCTAAAAACACCAACATTATAATTATTTTTGTAGCCCAAAACATTTTATTTTTAGACCTGTCACGTTGAATCAACTGCTCCATGTCAAAAACCTCATCACTTTAACCTTACAAGCAGGGAGCAGCCCGTTCCCAAAATAGAACATAATGGAAATCTGTCAAACCCAATTTATTCCAACGTTAGAAGATTCGTGTTAATTACGTAAGCGACAGTGGAATAATTAGAAATACCACGCGTCATCAAACGAGTCGTCCTCACATGGGCACATTCCTGCAGGTACCACAAAACTGGTTTACTTTAGTTCAATTACCATAAGCCATACCGTTTGCCTTTTATTTGTTGATTCTATGGAATCGGTAGCTACTTATAATATTTGAAAAGTTTAATAATCACACCTACAAAATGCTAACATTTTATTAGCATATCATCAGTATACGAGTACTCTAACTTAGTAAATCTAACATGTGCAGTGGGATGGTGCAGACTAACAGTAATAGTAACAGCATACCATCTAACGTTGAAAAAACATTATACTTAAAGTCAATTGTTCCTCTCTCTTTCTTCTTGGTATTACGTTTCTGAGACTAATCAAAACTCATAACGTAAAGAACAAGACAGACGGAAAAAGAAATAAAGAAAACCGATTCCTTTACACAATAAAAGTTGTATTCAATCCAAACGAAATCAACATAAGAAAAGGGAAGAACTCCCGTAGGCGCGGGTTCAACGACCCATCTTATCTCGGACACCAACTTTTATCTATCTACAATCCGCATCTCCTCGCGCCTTGGAACTTAATCGATTTTTCAATACTAAGATATGGACCTTATATCCTAACAATAAGGCATATTTCAACCCTAAGTATCTTTACCCTGTATGGGAATCTAGCACTTCTTATCATAGTATTAAAGGCCTCAATTTTTTGCACGTCGTCCTCTCGCAACGTTAAGGTTGGTCCAAATTTCGCGATGTGCCAAGTCAATGCCAATATTTGTCTAGATTAGATAAAAGATTTTGGGTCCGGCTGTGCAAACTCGATTTTGTATTGAATCGCTTTCCGGTTTAGTGTAATGCGATCGGAAATGGAATTAAATGTGTTTGCAATTCCCGTTTATGATTTAATCAAATCCGTTTGCAATATTGAATGGCAAGTTATTTCGCAAAATTATATTAAAACACATAAATATTGAAACCAGCAGCGTTTGGCTATTTATGTGTTTTAATCTCATTTCAGAGCTTTACTTGTGGGGTTTGTTCTGAACTTCTGAAACCGACCAAATTGAATTTCAGCGTTCTTCATACATTATTGATTATTAAGGAACCCTAAATTTATCTTAACAAAAACAACATAAAGCTATCCCTTCCAATTCACAAATACATAATAATCTCCAGAGTAAAACAAGAACACTACAAAACCCATAAAGCATTAACAAAATGGGGTCACACACTAAAAAACTCAAGAAAAAAAGTCGTCGAAGTAAATGCGAGGAGACCTCTCGCACATCCGTAGAGGGTCCCTTTATAATTTATTCATCTTTCCGTCCTAAGAACAAAACTACGGTCTAAAAGCTGCCTTAGTGCGTAGCAGTTATGTGCTAACAGAATAACGAGGCTTCCCCTCTTGGACCACTTCCCTTGGCGTGGCGACCTAAAAATAAGCAAGGATGCTGAGAAGTAACTATTTTGTTAGCCGGACATTTGTAGCCGGATGAGATTTGGGGATGTGGCGTTTGATAGCTCGTTGAGAATCCGCTAGGTTTAAATGGAGTTACATTTTGGCTTGCAAAATGTTGGGCAATCCTTGTAGATCTGAATATAGTCGGATATGAAGTCATATGAAAAGGAGACCCCATCAACGATCTATGCAGGGTGGCTGGTAACATCTGGATGAGAGTAGAACAGGATTGAATTAAATGGGGAGCAGTGGACTGTCGATGGACTGGTTGATGATGAAAAATAAAACAAAATAATAAAAGAGTGAATGCTAAATCAAACACAATTCCTAATAACATTGAGTTAACATAATTATGCAGAGCGATGAGGAGTTAATCTTCCCCTATGAACAACACAATGACTCAATTCACGTAACGTTATTTGCTCTTAGAATACATTCGCAGACCCCAGTTGAATTCCACCCCAATTTAACGAATGAAGACGTTATCTGTAGTTTCTCTTCGGTGCTGTAGTCTTTACAAATACTACTCGTAGAAGTGATTTAAAAATAATACTTATTTATAAATGCGCGACACTTATTTATAAATCGCTCTGATCCATTAGATGATTTTAATCAGAATAGTTTTATTCTCTAACTTAAATGTCATTAAATTAATTGATTCACCAAAACCACAAAAATGTTCATCTACCGTCCCTATTCTTGGAACGTCCTCTAACTAATGAATAAACGTCTAAATCCATTATGAAACCACAAATTATTTAACCACATCTTAATTATAGTGCCACATTAAACTTAATATTATCAGTCCGAGATCATCAATTCGTGAATATATGTATGAAATTATAAATACAATAACGTACACAAAATGCTTATCGTAAATCATAACAGTGTCATTAGATACGACGCTCGTACGCTCGTACCGGGAGAGCGGAATCTTTAATATCTGCATGCCCAACTAATTGAGACCCCTATCTGTTCAGAGATCGCATTAATTTTCTAGGAGTATCACAGGTCTTGTGTGAATGGTTGATGTTTAGGCGTCCAGTCGTGAAAGAGCTCTGGATTTTGGTGGAAGTTTCCCTCAGTTGTTGGTCAGTGAACTGTGTGACGGGGGCGGGGGAGGTCAGCGAAGATTGGGTGGCGGAGAGGTTGTTCCGGGCGGGAGCTCAGCGCGCAGCCTCCGCTGTATCGAGCGGCCGCGCCCGCTCCTACCCACGTGCTCCATTCACCAGTACCACCACGTGTAAACTGTCTTTAGACGAAAAAGCACTTACGTGATTTACATTTATAAAGTTTGGAATAATTTCTGAATCGAAAACAGAAGATGCGCAAAAATAAGACCAAATTGTTAAAGTTGTCAAAAAACTGGCGCCCAGCGTGGAACCAGACACGTTGGGCGCCAGTTTATGTCAACTTTAACAATTTGGTAGAAGCAATAACTATACATATTAGTGTACATTACATTCACATCATCGAACAGTTAAAATAAACCATATCTCACACGGACCACGAGGCAAAATTTTACCTCGCACCAGTTTCTTACAAAAAATCCTGTCAATCACACATAAACGAATTATCACCTGCAAACCGATAGCTGGCCGTGTGAATTGACATCGGAAATAAAAGTGACAGCATGCACCCGATCCTGTGGGCTCGGAAGTAGGTCAACCATTCATTTAACGAACTGGTGTCGGGGCATATCGAATTAGCCTTTACACCGACTCCCAGTACAAGTCAACTCGTAGGAGTCTACATCTGAATACAAATCACACTCTGTCTATTCCAGTACTTAATTGAATTAGTTTCTCTAGAACTTTTCTTCAGCCCGTATTTCGTCAGTGCTGAGTGGAGACGTCCTTAATTACATTTATTCTACTTTATTTTAATACATTTTATTTTCATTACCTTTATTTGGCATTGATTCTTTTGAATGTATTTTACTTTACGTCTTTACCTTAATTTGTGAAACAAGACACCAAGCACTTCAAACGCTCTAAATCACGAAAATCTATTTAATCCAACAACTTCAGGAAAACATTCTGATTTTCCTTTAAAACCGCTTGGAATAAGACTCACGGTAAAAGTAAAGCGTATAACTATATCTTGTTCTAGCTTCTGCCACGGTAATATTATCTATACAGTATTCCAACTTCATACAAACGGACGAAGCGCGAGTTATGCCTACGCGCCTCGATCTCAACATGCGCACGACATGCAGACAGTCGCGACTGTGCCGCAGTGACGAACGGACGATGTGTTGTTTTTTTAACAATAACAAACATAAACATGTTTTTTTTTAATTAAATCTACCAATCAAAAAACATCATGCATTTTTATTGAACACTTCGTATTCAATTCACAAAGTATTTTATTTGTTTATATAAAAAAAGTATATTTACAATCACAAAACTAAATGGAACACAAAGTAGGCAAACGTAATTAAAATGCTGGAGGCGGGCACGCTATCGCATGTTTACGTACCGCGCGGCTGAAGGCATTTATTTCAAAGATACGGCCGAGTTACAATACTGTTTAGATAATATTACCGTGCTTCTGCCTTGACTTCATCCGCGTGAAATTCCTTGTTCCCCCACCCCGTCGCATCGCAACGCCTGCCCCCGATAATTGGTTTTCGCTTAGTTCTTTCTGATTTTTTTTTTTGTTTTTGCCCGGCTCCTAAGGGTCCTAGCGTGATGTTAAGTAGCCTATAGCCCTCCTCAAGAATTGGGCTATCAAATTCAAAAATATTTTTTCAAATCCAAGGTAGGTAGTTCCAGAGACTAGCGCGTTCAAACAAACACTGCTTTATTATTAGTATAGATATATACAAAGCAAAATCAAAAAATACTTGATCAATTTATATCGATTTCGGAAGAGAAAACACAGACGCGAATAAATATTGCAGTTTCATTGAAAACTATGCAACGTTTAACCAATTAAACATCCAGTCGTGTTAAATAAATGGGCAATTGGGTATATTGAATAGCACTGGATAAACGAACGACCTGCGGCGAACGATTGACCGACTCAATAGACTCAATATATTTAGATGGAATCAGATTAATGCCAATGCATTGAATTGGAATAAATATTGACTTTAACACCGATTAACGGATGCAGCTCTATGTAGGCATAGACAGAAGTTTAAACCGAGCATTATAGAACATTAATCCGGGAAGGTCTTGGCATATTTAAGAGGGTCCTCCTTTAAAATCTTACACATGAAAGATTTAAAAATCTCTTCTCGCATGGATATCCATCGAGGATGAAAGACGGACGAAAAATAATTAGGCTCATTTGAGAGCAAATTATATGTAGAGCTTAATCTCCCAATCGTTAACGCTTACAAAATTCCCAACGAAATTATAAGGCAATAATCTCATAGTAGCAAACTAAAATACCGTTAAGCATGACCTCGCGGTCACATCCGTCAGCCATTAAATCATAAGGTGACGTCAATGAACAAATAAAAAGAAATAAAAATTGGCTCATCGATAACCTCGGGCCAGGTTTATCGTATCACATCTAAATAAAAGTCAAATATATGATTACGACCTTTACTGTTGAAAGATCATCATCTGCCTAGCCCCTTATCCCAACGATGTTGTTGTCGGCTTTCAGTCTAACCGGATGCAGCTGAATACCAGTATTTGACATATAGCAACTTCCTATCTAACCTCCACGATACAGTTACTGGGTAACACGACACCCCTTAGTCTTGTTGTCTGACTTTCGGGATTCTGACGACCTGTAAATACATTCAAAGATCCACGAATGCCAGTTGGCAACGTCTAATCGTGTGTTCCGAGGCTCGGAGGCCTGTGATGTTTCCAATAGAATATAGCGACACACAATATTTATTATAAATATTTCTAAAAGAATACTTCAAAAACGAATTCGCCATTTCTGATTAAAATTCACCCTACATCAAGGAAAAATTAAAACCACAGCAGTATCACATTTTTGTCTCATTATGAATGCCGTCAAAGACATTCCAGCATCCAATTAGCGCTTCATCCTATAAATCTGACACCGCTGAGAACAGCTATTGCTAACAAGCTATCTATCACACTTTAGTTTTGAGTCTTGACACAATTTCCTTTGAGTTACTGGTATACTGTATTCGCACCATGTATGGCCGTGGGCAATTACTAACATGCTGAAGAAAAAAGAGTGGACATGTAACATGTGAACCAAGTCTCTGACATCAGAAATAGCGTTTTCTGCCTGAGGTGCCTTCTGATTCCGACATATTCATATGGAAGTGCAAAATACTGTTAATATTCCGTTTCCGGACGGTTATTTTCATCAATCGGTAGATCATCTCACTCAGCTGTAACAATGTCTTCAAATTCGGAATCCATCAATTTGTGAAGAAGTTTTTATCACGCCTTTGAATGAGATCAAAAACTTGAATACCTATGTATTCAAGTTTTTGTCTGTCGTTTGGTGTCTATACACCAAACGACAGACATCCTAATATCAAACCTAGCCATAAAGAATTTCCGCAAGGAGCGTAATTAACGCTGGAAGAACATTACGATGAAAACAGAAGAGAGGCTTATTAAAAACTTAGATTTGGAAATAGGCCTACGCTATAAAACTCAAGAATTTCATCAAAACATTCCTTTGCATTTTAATCCGACACCATTCAATATGACAGCTTTACACGGATCCAAGCTTCGCCTCTTGAACATGAGACATCAAGTGACTGTTGTGACTACAGGCAATATTATCCTGCTAATGCGATCATTGTGCTGCATTACTTTATGCACTTTGCAACACAAAGGTGATGTCACGATCATGCGTGAAAGGTTGCTCAAGATACTGTGTAATAAAGCACTGCAGCGCTGCTATAATTTTATAGATGACTAACGTGTACCGTCTATTAACAAGGTCTGACTTTGATGGTAATGTTTCTTTTATAGCTAAGTAAGCTAGCTAATTAAATGTAGACACTTTCCTTACTAGCTGCCTTTGTGTCATTGTCATTGATTGTTGGAAAGCACTAGCCGCGTTTCCTGCATAAAATAACTTACCCATTTTTCCAAATCTATGTATGAATGATGACGGTTTGTTTATTTGGTAATTTAAAAATAAATCTTATATACCTAAACAAAATGGTACGCCTGACCCTGTCACACGTTAACCTTGCGGCCTCAGAGTTTTACATCAGAATATGATAGTTTATATTTAAATTATTAATGTACTGATTTCAACCGTTAAACGTGCTGTCAGACTGAACCAAGTTTCTATTGAATTCGTCTGTATTTTACAGATGGTTAATAAATAATTAGTGCGTACACGGATCAACTGCATTGCATAACAAAATTATGAAAAAAGTAATAGTCTGTCGGCTCCGAAGTCTAAGCAGGAAGTACTAATTAACTAACTAAATAAAGACGGCAACTTCGCACACCTGTTATCATTAAGCCAATTAGCAATTAAACTACTATGATACCATATTAGATAACCAAACACTAGTACTTGGAGATATCGCAGCTGCATAGACAGAGGCGACTACCAAACTGACCACTTGAAAGTCTTCAACAAAAATACTTTTTCTTCGCAACTGCAAGGCAAAGAAACGAGACTCGGTGTCGGGGCTCAAATCACCGGGGAAGTGCTGCGACTGGCGGGAAACTTACAACGGAAACAAGTGGAAAAGTTGCGACGATTCACACCGAACGACTTCTCAAACGCTTTTAGCGACGTCGACTACGCCAGATGAGATGTTTTGGTGATCGCGTATATGGACGATTTGATAATGTGTGACTTAGAAACAGCAGTGAGAACATTGAGAGTCGAGATACAAGTTTGGACGATATTTTGGCAAATATACGAACGTCTTCAGGTAGAAGCAATCAGTGGAACTTACTTTTTTATCATTAAAACAAATAACAAAAAAGTTAAACATACTCAATTATATTTTACTCATATCCATCGCGTTTCAGCCATAATTATCACATCAAATTTACACTTTGCGTTTACAAACAAAGGCGCCTCTTAATGATACAACGTAGAACGTTGCCAAAAAATCATTAATCACCGGCACGCTTAGCAAACTCATAAAGAGAACAGCGAGGCGCTCGGAATTGCCGTAAAATGTACAGGATAAGTTTCTCGGCTCGCGAAGTTCAAGTTGCATTATCCTCGGTGCATCCCGTGCATGAATGATATATGGAGACGTCTCGAGCTCCTCATGCATAACATTAGGGATTTTGTTGGTAACATTGCTCTTGCAATCCGACATTATCTACGGAGAAACATCTTAATATCATATTGGATTTTCTGCTAGAGTTAAATGCAGCCATTCGCATTTGGGACAAGTTAAAATAAGACCAAATAAACGGTAAAGTATCAAATTGGGATACAAATGTATTTATTCAATTTGTTCAACGATCACTTCTGAATCATCAAGTAACCAACAGTTCAGAATATTGATTCTACTGTGAAGGACCTACAAAAAGTCGGTTGCTCTGCAGTATTTATTTTCTGCAGATTTCCCACGAACGTGATGCAATGGTGCATTGTTGGCTTTACTTGGTTTCAAATTATTACTGTACTGTTTGCTAATAGCCAACAAAACCGTTCTATTGCCATTTTATCTTTAGTGTTATTGTTATCGATACCATCTATTATAACTACTTTTTCATTCACTATTTGAAGTCTTGTCGAAAGAATAGCTAAATGTTCTGATTTAGATTTACCTTTCATTCTTATATCAGTAGCATGTGTGCTATTCTCATTTGGAAAACGTATTCACATTCACACCAATCCACAAATTCAGCCTATCCGTCTCCATATAAAAACCATTATGATACTCAAATCAATTGCTCGGTATCATCCAATTTATTCCGAAATGATTCACTTTCTCTTTCACTCGTTGCAAAATCAGCTTTACTGCGTACTTTTAGGTTACATTTTTGAAAACGGCCTGTTGAAAAAATGTGAAAACCTTAAATCGACGATTTGTTCTACAGAAGACACGAATCAATTAATTACATTAGTCCGTTGAGGCGGATCGTCGGCAAGTTGCCAGTCTCCTGGAGAACACTTGAAGCGTTGTGAGGATATTAATTTTGCTCTTTTCATCGCAGTGACAATTGGAATTTTTTACTTTGCCTTCTATGTTTATTTATCTTTGCGCTCTTCTGAATATATTTCTTAGATACCTCCAACGTTTTTACTTTCATTTCCTAGCGTTTTCCCAACTATGTTGGGGTCGGCTTCCAGTCTAACCGGATGCAGCTGTATATCAGTATTTTACATGGGGCGACTGTCTATCTGACCTCCACAACCCAGTTACTGGGTAATACGATACCCCTTGGTAAGACTGGTTGTCAGACTTTCGGGCTTCTGACGACCCGTAACGACTGTCAAAGATCCACGAATGACAGCCGGGACCAACGGCTTAACATGCTTTCCCCGAGGCACGGAGGGGTCTTGGTATGTAAAGATGGTCACCCATCCACGGACCAACCGCGGTAAGCGTAGCTTAACCTGATCGATCGACCCGTGCGGCTGTTATTATTTGTTTAATTAGAAATAGTTAGGTACCCATTGTTTTAAATAACTCAAAGTATCTAATTGTTTACACTATGTAACGAAAAAGTTATTCATCTATTATGAATTAATTTTTCATAGTAAACAGGAATGGTGCCGCAATATTACTCGTATCATCATATGACGTTTCTGCGTATTTCATAGCACCGCTTTAATTATTCGAGGAACAACTGCGGTCACAAATAGTGAAGGTACTATTGACTATATTAACGACAGGACCTCGCGGAAAATGTTTCAATTTATTTAAATAGGTTCCATAGAATTTATTGATGAACGCTTGTGATTGGAAATTAAGTTAACACGAGTTAATTTATTTACCGTTCTTCTCAAAGGCTGATCCAATTTCGACGCCGGTGATGATACAAATACCTAATTTTCTTTTTACGTATAATCAGCCTATAATGTTCCCACTGCTGGGACACAGGCCTCCTCTTAGTAAGAGGGAGTGGACCATATTCCACCAAGCGGGTCCAGTGCGGGTTGGTAGATGTCACATGTCTTAGAATTTTTGGTTCTACATGCCGGTTTCCTCGCGATGTTTTCCTTCACCGTTTTGAGAGCAGTGATGAAATAATTTACTCAAAGTCTACAGCCTGTCTGGGTTCGAACCTACGACCTACAACTCCCTCAGTCGCGGCGTTACCACTGGGCCACCATTGCTCCAATTTTCTTCTTATGCTGATATAAGTCACACGACAAAATGTGATGGCCTTAACATGCGAAGACAGTCATCGACATAAAACTAAGCCGATAATTCTTTGTAAACTGTTTAGTTTTCAAAGTAACTGATGTTAAAACCATTCACGATTTATTATTAACGTGCACTGAATACCATTATTACAAGTTATAGTGAACCACTTTCCGAATGTGTCGATGAATAATTCATGTCACAAAAGGTTTATTTGATTAAACGCACCGCTCGCGCCGGATATGAAAAATTAAATGATCTCTTCAACGAATTTGATTGAATTCAAAAATTTAGTTAGGGATATTGTTTTATAAATAAATTGTTCACATTTAACCTTAAACTAGAAAATTATAGAACCGAGTAAGATGGTTCAGACGTAAAACAACAGGATTATTCCGCTATTTCGATTAAATTCCATATTAAAGACTTATTTATGACGTTAAAAATATTGATGAAACCATTTTCGTCAACTAGCTAAGAATAACTTGCAGAAAATATATAAATTGCGGATAAAAAAACTCCAGTTCTTGTACGTCTGAATTTCATGACCGTTGACCTCGCTCACTTAATTCACTAAAAAAAAGTTAGGCGTTGCAAAACACAGCTAATCACCGACATAATATAATTAATTTGGCAATCATCGGATCCGTATTGAAAATTACAAAATCAATGGAAACTCGGTTAGATATAAATCAGTAGAGAAATCCCCATTATAGCAATAATACAAACACATTATAGTCATTATTAATTCGGAACTTAGGCTTGATGCTGACGACCCAGTTTAGAATAGACATAATAGAAATACTAACACAAGTAACATAAGCATAACAGGGTTTTGTGTTTAAAGAGGAAGGACGAGTACCCAATACATAAGACATTACAGCTATTCAATGAACAGAAGTGTCCCTTGAAGCGTAAATATATTTTGAAGTCCTAGCAAGTAAGGCGTTAACAATTTTCCAAATCTCTCCAGGGCCACTAATCACCTTCTTATATTTACGAAATCTTGGGTTCAAAGGAAAGTCAACCGTTAAGTCAAGATTAAGGTATTTTGCTTTTACTTTTACGTTTCGGATGAGTAGCGTGGTTGAAGATTCTTTCAGATCAGGAATATCGATCTTTTAGAAAGAAGAAACAAGCGCGTCTTGGTCCAATTTGAGAATTAGGGCAGGGATTCGCTATCTTTAATCAATCTTTTTTTTCTTTCTCAATACTCAATCTCATCAATATCATTCCACACAAAACAACTGCAATGCTCATTAGTAATGGAATTATTCCTCTCATTCGCGGATCTAATTTACGAAATGAATGACACGGTCACCATGGGAAATACGTCCACATATTCTCATAGCGGCCCTTCGGATATTCGATAGCTAACCAGACATAATATACCGACAATATTTACTCATTTGTGTGTTATTGTTTCAATAAATCCATATTGACCTCGGTTTTTTTGTCAATGGCCTTGAGAAACAGAAGCTAATTAAAGGCCCGATAAAAATTATTTATTGGTTATGTTAATGATGTTCGGGAAATTATCATAAGTGATGTATTGAACTTGTCCCTATACCGAAACTTACCATAGTAGGAGTAGAATTGGACAGTCTTAGGCAATTGAAGTTGATGAAGCAATCACAGCAGCAAACAATACAAGCTCTTGATTTATAGTAGCAACAAGCCATCAACAAATACTATTTTGATAGGAACATACGTCAATTACGAAGAACAACTCTTGGAGTGCCTACTAAATTCAACATTTCAACCACATGCGCTTATCCGCCGAAGTGCCGAGTAGGTATTGGTAAAACGGATCTGACTAAAGCCTTCGATACAACAAATCATTCTCAACAAATCGGTACTGTTTAGTCCAAGATAGACTGTGGTCTATCTTGGACGTTAAACGTGTCCAGCTGTGGCTGAACACGTTTATATTCTTGCTCGCAAGGTTTAGTAGGTTATTTTAGTGACGTCATTCCATTGCGTCTATGAGACGTATGAGCTGTAACCGTGAGCCCATTGAGATTGACGTTCGATGCCAATAACAATATGTGTCATCCTCATCAATCAGGATGTCTTGTGTTTAGGTATTATTTGTGTTATTCATCACCATGAATTTTACTCTTAGTGCCAATCAACATGAAGCAATATGTACGAGTACGAGTTTCATTTCAAAATTACTGGGTGTCAAACGCTTATCTTCGAAGCCACTGCAGATGAATTGAAACGAAGGAGCTTTAGAACGTACCACCACATACAATAAGGGCTTAAAGACCGCATTAACGATAGATATCGCTAAGTAAGGTTCCTACCTTCGCAGACACCTTCGTAACCCTTTAATCGCCGCATTATTTCAGAGCCTTCGCCCCATAAGGGAACGCATGACGTTGCGTTTACTAATGCCCACATAACGAGCTAACAGTTTTAGGATTCAGTTAGCGTGCTGTTACCCCGTGCATGGGTTGTGCACAGAATATAACATAGACTATGCAGTTAATCGATTTCTGACATGCGTTATTGGTACACACACGAGTATCGCTAGTTTTGCACAAAATTCTGACAAGATTCGAAGAAGTTCCCTCTCATTCCCCTTTAAAATCAAGTCATTTATACAAATAAGGCTGAGAATCAGCACTTTACAACGTCAAAATTACATAAGACTGTCCCCCAAAACGCCCGCCCTTCACCATTTCCCAGTGCTTCCGCTGGGAAGAAGTGAAGCTTTAAAATCCGTCTATCGGCCCGATGTCAATGTGTGAGTGTTTCGGCCGTTGCTTAAGTATTTGTATTAATATTTCATCATCGAACTTTGGAGTAAGTATGCAAGGTGCGGTACAAGGCTTCCTATTTGTTTGTGCTGTCAACACCGACATATTTGGGCAGCTCGTCTTCGGCCACGGGAAGCGTTGATTCAATGCACTCCCACATCCGGGCAGGGTTATAGCATTGTCTACTATTGGTTTACTTAAAGCTTCCTGTTTAAATTCGTGATGGATTCCAATGGGATATTAAATATAGTAAAATAATAGTCTAAATTACTCGTGTGAGTGTTTGCTAAGATATGGATAAGTCTCATCTTTCATGTGGCTAAGTCTCGTTTACCGCGGCGGAATTGCTGATATTAATTATTCATCAAACATGCCAGATAAAGCTTAATGTGGAGAGCCGTCTGCTCTTGATAAATTGCTTTGTACATCTACTTAGAGTTCGAGAGATTTTTAGGCTGGAACTTTCTGAAACCTCAATGGCTCAATGTGTAACAACACATGTCAGTAACGCCACGCTTGATAAATATAATCCAGTATATCGTATTCATTCGTCAATCAAATAGACATAGAAGACATAATATAAATCAAGTAGTGGAACAAATAACAGAGCGTTAAAACCAGCAGTTCCGCTTACTTGCACAGGCGCTGCACCTGTGGTGATTTGGCATCGTAAGTTAGCGCGGCTTCTGCAAAGATTAACTAAAAATGCATCTTATCTTAATATAAGATGACAAAATAGCTCCTCCATCAACGTTTTCAATCCAACAGCATCATCATCTTCCTGCTCTAATCCTAATTTATTTGGAGTCTGTCTTCTTCTTCCATTCCATCTCTATTAGCCTTCATCTCAATAATCAACCCCCTTTCTGGCCATCTTTCACAAAATCCATCCATCGCTAAACAATTTCTTATATTGCATCAAAGTTCTATACTTAAATAATTCTAAAAATGTTCTTATCCCTAGAAAACAAAGCCAGTAAAACCACATACTTTGTAATTCCTGTAACAATCTGCAACAGGGCAACTCGACATATCGTCAAAACGTTGCAACGCGGCAACGGTACACCGAGCAATCGAGATAATGCGATTACTTAAGCAATTATATGCGCGCTCATGATTGATCGCCCGGATCGGCGCGGGAGATGCTAATTACACCAGTGTGTTAACGTTAACGCCTTCGTTAACGTTATTGTAAAGTTTGTGTGCTTTTGTTTGTGGGATATCAATTACGTTTCATGCGGGTTACGTTTTGAGGGTCATGGGTTATCGTTTACGTTCGTTTATTTTTGATAGTTGAAAGTGTGAGTGACAGTTGTTGACATAAAACTTTTTGGACATTGACTCTTGTTAGCGTAGAGTAAGTAATTTTTACGTCGTCGTCGTAGTTGGTATATTTTATGATATTGGTTTTCAGCAAACATATACATATGTCCATACACAAATATCAAGCTTTATTTAGTTTGGTATCATATATGTCGGGTTAATTACTAATTACAGCCCGAACATCGTTAACAACTTAGTGGTATATGGCACGGAATTTCGGTTCCCGAGTAATAACAATTTTGTAGCCATTATTATAAAAGCACTGAAATAAAAACAGAATATTTAATTAATGTAGGTATTTTTAACGACAACGCAACCCATTAAGTTCGTATTATATGTGGAGAATTTCTCAACCACAACAACTGAACTTTATAAAAATAAAATACATGCGTACATTACAAATGCCCCATAATACTACAATTGTCGTCACCGATAAGATAACTTCAACAGTGGCATTGTTTCCTATTTACTCACAGGAATAAGTAAATAGATAAATTCTAAAATATCTTGCATTACGTAGCAATAGATTGTAACTGCCTCGTTGGTCTAGCGGTCGTAAGCGCTACTGCTGAGCATGAGGTCTTGGGTTCGATTAGCGCGTCGTGCAAATTGCTATTGGGTTTCATTAGGAATTTCTCAGCAGAAGCCCGGTGTCTGGATTTGTGACCGGTTGATGGCAATTGGCTCGCCCCCCTAAGTACATGGGACTTAAACATAACTGGCCAAATGTGAGTATACTATAAAAAGTACACTTCTGCCTAACCCTTAAACAAATAAAGAACACACTATTTAATAATAACACAAAAACCAGCAGAACAGAACATTCAGATACATCCAATCCGGTCCAAAGTTTGACTCATCTATTCAATGAACGACTCATCCTTCCTGACTCCAAATGATTTATTTATATGTTGGGCATCAAACAATGCAATATGGGTTATTAATTTATCACGCTGGTTATCTGAGCGGGGTAGCGATGCCGCCGCCAACGCGCCGCGATAACTGAGAATTACGATAACAACTGCAATTTGCAACTATGTTCCCAGGATTGTGTTTAAGGGGAAGGGACGCATAAATGTGTCACTTAGGTGATGCCAAAGGGCTAAAAAAAAGAGATATACGTATATATGAAACGGGAGAACGACGAACGGTCGAAGGCATTGACGTAGAATAAATGCGAAATGGTGCCAAGTCAGACCAGCGGGATCCTGAAGACACATTTTGACATACAACGGAAAATAATAAAGTAACTTAAGTGACTAATACATAAGTTACTCACAATACCAATAAGCTATTACTAAGCCTTTAGCATGGAGGGCTTCATCACACCTTAACGAGGTAGTTTGAAAATACGGCCCTTCTGCTAGACAACACCCTTGATGCTTACTCTTATGATTATATTAAGTACCATTTTTGTTTCTTTTAGCCGTTAATGTCCCACTGCTGTGCAAAGGCCATCCTACTCTCTTTCCACCTCTCTTGGTCCAGAGCTGCCAAGGACCAATCTTTATCAAAGGAGTCCAGCTCATCCCGCCATCTCCGTCTGGGCCAATATGATTTTACAGAATTAAAATCATTACAATCAGCAACACAACTCCTTTTTTTTTTTCTTCATGGTGGGAAATCATCATATATGACTTCTCCCGCTCTGGGCGGAGCAGGAGGGCGTGTCAGACTTTTACTGACTAAAACCCACCCGTGTTCCTTCAGTTGCCTATGCCAGGGACCACGGTATCTCTTTCGAACAACCCGCAGCCCTGGCAGGGCAACACAACTCCTTAACTTACAAATGGTTTCAAATGTTATGATTTCATGAAATAGTCATTCAATAGGGTAATATGAACTTAGACTGGGCTACCTTAGCGCATCCCCCTTTAATAATGAAGCAGGGTTTTTTTTTATAGCCCTTGGTATTCGATTGCTGGGGAAAGGCCTTTCTACTCTCCTTCCACCTCTGTCTGTCCAGAGCTGCCAAAGGAACAATCTTTATCAAAGGAGTCCAGCTCATAAAGCAGGCAGCTCTAATTTTAAAATATCAGAAGCAAGAAGTTCCTTTGATAAATAGTAATAAACGAGCCAATTTCCAGACGAAACGCCAAAGGTAACCGAAGCCAATAAATTAGCAAGTACTTAAAAGACGGAGATGGGAATCAGCGCAATGAGAAAGGAAAAGGCCGCGCTTTGAAAGTTCCACAAGTGGCGGTGGTGGCAGGTTAATTAGTTAACTGTCAAGCATTTAAGTACCTAAATCACATGTGGTTTTGTAATGTTTCGGGTAGTGTAACGTTTCGGTGAGGACTGACCTTTAAACGTTAAGGCCAAGCCAGTTCCGATCGTCCCAATATTTTTTTTTAAATATTGAACTTTAGTCGCCGTCATAAAGAGTCGATTTCATGTTAAACTGTTTTAGATCTTTCCGATAAATATTTTAATGTGGTAATGTGACTGAGTTAGCAGCTACTAATGTGTGAATTTTGAGGTTATAAGTACATCTCGGAGAAACATATTTATTTTAAAATTATTGCAAATCAAAAAAGTTAAAACATACTGTACAGACGCCAGCACATCAAGCTACTACAATCTGTCAAATTTCTTTAATGGATTTTCAATTTTATCGCTAAAGCATTAAGGTTCAAGGTGGATTGGGAAATTTTGACAGTTTCGGGTAGCTTGACCTGCTGGCGTCTGTACATCTGTGGACTGCAATGGTTCCTATAATTTGGTCAGGACCGTACTTCTTCGAATTTTCAAAACATTAAACCAGTCGTGGTAGATTTAAAAGTATCTTGAAAAGCAATAATAATAAATTTCATGACGCATTCCGGCGAGTCAATGGCTCAAGGGAATGGAGACTTGATTGGATTCCCACCCTAACGCCATCGCAGGGCTATAACGACATAGCTGTAGCTGGACTCACAGCCACCCCAACTGCATGGCGCACTCTTTATTCTCACTGAACTGCACGCAAATTATACTCTAAAATTGCTTATTTAATTTAGTCTGCTCTATCGATTTCTTGTTAGCAATTAAATTCTGTTGTCCGTATTACAAATAAATGGGGATGAGGACAGGAGAATGACTGATGTTTATTGAAATAATTGATTTACATAAATATTTACAAAATAAGGCCTAAAACTAGAGGTAGGTAAGAAAAAAAAAAAGAAATAAAAAGAACTATGATGAATGATGTCCGTATTACATACATTTTGACTAGGACTATATGACTCTTGATACGACTTACTTTTTAACCGACTACGGCAAAGCCAAAACGAAGCAATGTGACGACTGATTTTAAAGAGATTTAAGATTATATTTAAATGTCATTGTCTGATCAGAAAGATGCCAACTCTATTAAAATCCTTATATGTGGAACATTCGTCTGGCAAGTTAATCAAAAAAACATCTGGATTTTTAGCTTCTGAGGACACTACAAACAAAGACCATTCTGAAACTGTGTAAAGTGAAACAATGTTTTATCTGTGACAGATGTACTTTTGCAAAAAGAGACATTAACCCATTTCACAGGCAGCGGGTCGTTAGTGTCACAGTCTGCGAGGCGGTTATCTGGAGTGCCATCTCCGCGGTCACCGATCCGCTGTACCGTCGAGCACAGCCTTTATATTTTTAGCCAACATTATTATAATACTGCGAAATACCTTAATGAGGCCGGAAAGAGAGCCTAGGGATTGTCATCCTGCCCTCCTTTCGTTTAAGGCGGAAAGAGGGAGCGAAATTAATGATGTTTCCTTTAATATCCCCCATTTCTAAGAGCTTTAGCGAAATAAGAAAATAATAATAAGGAAAGAAAGGGAACTGCCATTAAGGCATTTATAGTCTTAGCCCCATCACGCATCAAAATTCGATACCGTTTCGAACATGATCATTAAAACGCAGTTAATAAAACCCAAATAGAACCGCTTTTGAATTGTGATTGATTTACAATCACACGTCGTTTATAATCCTAAATCTGTGCAAGAGGCTTAATTTGGTTAGAAGACTAATCTGCCTAATCTCGTTTGGTAATAGAGGAAGGAGAGCAATAGCCGTGTGCATCTGGTGGAGTGGAAGCCCCTCCCGCAACGTAATCATTATGATTTATGGCGTACGAGTTGGCGCGCGCGTTCCAGGCTGCCGAATGACACTAAATGACGAGTTCCGCTACACTATTCTTGGTGGCTTCCTGGATACTCTTCTTGGTTAAAAGCTTCCTGGACATAGGTGCGTTCGCAATTTTTATTGCATAGTTACTGGTCAAGTACTAGTTGTACTTTCTACAGCCGCATTGGCTCTGGCAATACATCTTGCTTCGCCGACGACGCCGAAAATTCAGAAAATATAAATTGGTACTTATTGAGAGAAAATATAAATTGGAAGAATGCAATTTTCTGGTGACTGTCCGCGGTTTTGCAAACGGTAAAACATGCCACGTTTTACTACCTCTTAAGAACTTTGCCGGACCCATAAAAGAAATAAGTGATCCTTTGTTTCAAAACTCTGACATGCGCGACAGTTTAAAAGAAAAGTGTCAAGCTGATAGTGTGTCTATCAAAATGATAGCTCTGAATGTTGTTACCAAGTAGGATGAAAAATTAGTGCTTTGCCCCCGCAGCCTTGTCATTTATCAGTGTCGTCAGCTCGCCATATGTCCAGTAACGATTGAAGTTTCATAGCATCCGGCCACGTGCAGGGAATGTCCACTGCTATGCTTTGGTAGCCAGTAACATAATAACTATTCGAATGGATTTTATTACGGGCAACGTTTTGGGAGACTTCCGAATTTAAAGTTATTTTAAAATGAGATGGATAGAGAATTCCACACTTCTTAATTATATTAACATCAACACTCGGAGAAAAGGTAGTTATTTGAAGCATACTGGCTAGTGTTGTACAAAAAACGGGATAATTTGTTACGGTGCTACCAGCTGCAATCTGTTAAAGTGACTCAAGCATGCCCAAAGTTGTCCTAATGATCGTGGTGAGAAAAACAAAAGTTTTAATGATCCTCATAAACTTTTTGAAGAGCGGTGTCAAGAAGAAAGCTTTTACAACAATACAATGAAAGGGGAGCAATAGAAGTCCAGCATGAAGGCGGGATCTGCGGTCGACTTCATTATAAAAATCCCAACAACTTTAGTTTGTAATTATGCTAGACTTTTTCCGTGCCATTACGGATTACGGCTGCAGTTTCATAACGCGTTGGCATTTAGTTTTTACGCAACCGCACTGAAGTGCTCCGAGGTTGAGCGGAACAACTGTTTCATTCCGGAGATTTAAACGGTGTTAAACGCCATCGAATCATGGTTGTTACGGAATTAATCTTTTGATTTATTACTTGAGCAGTCGGTTAACGCGGTTCCGAATTGATATCGCATGCTCGCGAGTAAAATGGGTTTGTTGAACTGTTTGTGGAAAATCTAACTTTCTAAGTATTAGGGTCTATTACACAAGTTTCTCTCCGCTCTGTACCTGGGTGCAGTTACCATGCATGTCAATTAAAAAAATCCTTTGCTCTACTGTTCGAGATTGCCATTGCGCTCAGTATTTATTGTTTAAGCTTCCAATAAAGGTTAATGAGATCGCGGTACGGTGCCAACACCAAGTTTCCCCCGACACACTTGCTTAAGTCGTGCATAGCTTTAGCATACTGTTTTCAAAGATCACAGGGGCCTCCACAAGAGATCGCGATGTATTATTAAAATTTATACTGATTAAAAGCTGAAAGCACTAGACCATGTTTTAGTATTACGGGAATGTTTAGTTTCTATTCCGTGTTGTTTTTACATAGGTGTAAAACTAACCGATGTAGTCGAATCAGATTTCGGGGGAGGTTTGTGCATAAAATATGACGCGATATAATCCTCCCCCGGTTGAACTCACGGGGGGTGACCAGAAGTAATAACATCACCCTTATTTATACACGGGGCGGCCTTGGGGGTTGTTCCCAATTAAGTATAACTGGGTATCCCGTAGAAGTTATTTTTAGATTCGACGCGCAACTGTGATGGTGAAAGTGTATGGTTTGTTTTGCAGTCGCGTGGTTCTATTCTAAGAATAGGAAGCCATTCTATTTTTTCTTGTTGGTATCGCAAGAAGCGACTCTAGAGCTGTTTTGGACTTAGATGGGCAGCAGACACTATCTGTAACCTAGTAGCAGAACACAGACAGTCCTTTTAAACTATAGTTTTTGTAGTGCAAGAAAATCCTAGCTAATGTCGATATTCTTGCAAGAATGAACTAGATGCATGCCGCACGCTTTTGCGATACGAATGACGCAATGGCAGAAAGTCCTCTCTGCTCAGACAGATCCGATTACCCGCGATCAGCGATTTGTCTTTAAGCACACCAAATACGATATTCTACGAAGCACACACGGATTCTCGTGAAGCCACGTGCAGTTTTGATAAGATATGGGATCATAACGGTAGGAAGTACTTAAACTTACAGATTTTATTTGCACTTTTTAAATCTGGAGGAAAAAAGCGGCCCCGTTAAGCAGTATTGTAGGCCTAGGCTGCTTGAGAATCGAGGAGTCCATTCACTAGAACGGTGAAGTGTAAGCCACGCGCAGGGTGACTCACCCCCGGTGGTCGACCCGTATTGAGGTCACCGCTGTGGCCTTCCTAGAGACGGCATTGTTCCTTTTATTTCAACTCTATTCGGGTTGACGTTACGTTTGAGTACCGAAAGTTATTTAAATGATATTTGGCAAGTGAGCTTTATGTTTTGAATTATCGTAACCGGTATGTCCTAGAACCAAAATTTCGAAGACATGTGATATCTACCAACCCGCACTGGGCCACGTTGGATTACGGCCCACTCCCTTTCACTGAGAGGAGGCCTGTATCCCAGCAGTAGGAACATTATAGGCTGATTATGTATTCAGTAATCTATGGTATGAATGGGCACGAGTAATTGCGACGATCTTTGGTTTGGAGAAGAAACGGTAGGAAAAGTAATGCGGAACGTCTTCTTGGCTACTTGCGGTTTCGATAAACGCATCTAAAATGTTATGTGATGACATACCAATTTGGACTCTATTTCCTATATGACTTAAATTAATTTCTGATCAATTTGCAAGGTCTACACGGCGATCTCCCGACGTTTGATTTAATTTCCAGTCGGAAATACGTTTCGGTCTTCTACTAACTTCTAGGCAAAGTTCTAGGCTATGTTACGTTAAAATTATTAAGTGTGGTAAACGATGTTTAATTTCTTTTTTTCTTCTAGTGGCTCGTAGGTGAGGAAGCCTTTGCAAAGAAAAGCGTGTTTACTGTTGAATAGCTAATATCGTGTCCAGTGTGTCCTGTTGTCTGCACGTTACAGTCACTGATGGACGCTACTTGAAGGTGCCAAGCTCGCAGCCAAATTCTGGGCCGACTGTATCTGCCATCAACACGCTAAGAAGAATAGGTAATGACGAGTTAAAGCTACGGTTTCTTGGAAGAGCGTTTCAGTCATGTTTATAACGGACGCCATGAATATCTGTCATTTTCGCTAGTATTTGACATTATAAATGTACTCTGTGATTAAAGTGTCAAATAATGCTCTGTATTTGGACATTACGCCGCATGTGGCGGTCAGTCACCGCTCTTTTAGGAAACCATAGTTTTAATGGCATACAAGTTATGCTCTCAACAAGGACCATTTAAATGTGGCTCCATTCAATACCTCTTACCACAAACAGTAACATGTGGCCCCACATCAGTAGCAAGACGAAACCCCTCAGATATTGTAAGCATAACACGTGTAATGTTAGGTATATTTAAGTA
Source organism: Apamea monoglypha (assembly GCA_911387795.2). Lineage (NCBI taxonomy): Eukaryota > Metazoa > Arthropoda > Insecta > Lepidoptera > Noctuidae > Apamea > Apamea monoglypha. The sequence continues at coordinate 3,791,452 of OU426922.1, forward strand.
TGCAAATATTTACCAACATAGTTTGTGCAAACCTTTAAAAAAACCGCAAGATCACTATTATTTACACAATATCAACTGCTCACAATGTTTCTCTAATCATTATGCAGAGCTTGTAAAATGCAAAACACACACATTTGGCATACTAAGTGATTTGAGTTTGTTTGCATGTGTAGGTGTCACTGCCATTAGATGGCTATCTTTGATGTAGCGAAATAAAAATAAAATTCAAGTATGTAACTTGTTTTTTATTTCTACATTGCAATGGTTTCATGGAACAATTTTTTTTATTCTGTGGTCATATGTGCTCTTGTGTGTAACTCATTAGCACTAGGCAGTTATTTTTTAACGCTGCGGTTTTCCATTTTTTACTTTTTGCCTTTTGCTTGGTTCCTAAGGGTTGTGGTGTGACGTTAAATAGCTTATAACATTCTTCAAGAATTGGGCTATCAAATACAAAAAGATTTTTTGCATATCCAACTGGTAGACCCAGAGATTAGCATGTTCAAAAAAAAATACAAACCCTTCAGCTTTATTTTTTAGTATAGATGAGAATAGGGTTAGTTGTAGCTTACTACATTAACATGACATTGCAGAGTTGTAGCACTGAGTCATGTATGGAACTATTTTTTATTCTGTGGTCATTATGTTATCCATGTGTGAACGCAAGCACTTCAGGTTTTTGTTTTAATTAGAGGAGGATAAAAGCTAACATGTTTTATTTGCTTTATAAGAAAATATATGATACTTACTGACTCAGTCAGAGAAATAACTGTATATTCAATTCAATTACTTATGCATAAAAAATAATTGCTGCATGTTGGCTGGTTGGTAATACTGGTATTCAGCTGCATCTGGTTAGACTGGAAGCCAACCCCAACATAGTTAAGAAAAGTCTAGGTTTGATTTTGAATGGTTGGCTGGGTTTTAACTAAACTAAAGTACATATTCAAATTCAATGCCATTTCAAATATTGTGTCTCCTTTAAATTGCTGTTATTTAACCAACATTATAATGTTATTCAGCAGTGTATTTTCAAAACCTGTAAAAAACAGCAATGACATCTGTTTTTTTCTGTGACTGTGTATGTAGTTAACTGCGTTTTTTACTGAGTCATGCAGTTATTTTATAAATATTAAATTTACTTAATGAGGCAGCTGTTCTTAGATAATTAACATCCAAGTTCCAATAAGAAGAACATGTGTTTCAATTGGGTCATCTAATTTACTAGACCATAACATATGAAACAAGTAAAACTAAAAGTGTTGAGCCCATTTACATGTTTAACTTTATTTATTACACCTAATTTACATAAATTATTATGCTAATTGGAATTAATATTCTACCTCTACATATTGTTGTACTAATAGAATTACAGAATATGTTAATAATTCAGTAAAAAAGGTTTGTTTAGCTGTGAAGCTTAATTATTTATTGAGAAATGAATAGCCATTGAATAAGAGTTACTCGTCTGTAAAGTGTTCACTGAAATGACGAAATAAATAAGTGTTGTTTACATAAATACTGACTGAAAATGTACAAATACATAGTTACCTTCAAGGTAAGAAATATTCGAATACGGATATCAGTTAACAGCCACTTGCCCTTCATTTAAACGAAACGAAGAATGCACTTGTTAAAAAATCGACAGAATTAAAATATAAGGATTACAGACCCCTGTAACAATAAATAATGACATTTAGCACACGCACAGTATTATCCGTTCACCGATCCCCGACGGCTTAACCCAGGGGTGGGTCTAATGATAAATGCCCGCATCGTAAGAATTTATTAGAACACCACTCGTCATGCTCGAACTTCGTGACATAAAACCTTCATTTATTAATTAAATCTATAGTTTCCTAAGCTAAAACTTCTCATAAATACCTCATAAACACCAGAGAATGCAGATCAAGGCAGCAAATCAACTGTCGATGGGACAAATCCTTGCACAACCACTAAACTGAAATTATACGAAAATAAAACACACCAACACAAGACGTTCACTACTTTTGTTAAAGCAAATCAACACAATAAACTATTACACAAACTAATTGTGTCATAAAACGTCCAATTAACATATATAAAATGTGAAAAATGTTGCATTTCCTATTTTATGTGCACCGGCAAACGATAACACAACCACCGCTACAAAAATCTTTATAAAACTGAAAAATATAAACGATGAAAGGTGGCGCTGCGATCAACGATTAGCGCAAGCGCTGTCAAAATGTATAATGAAGTGACCCTCTACACGAAACAAAACTGTAAGGTGAAATGTTAAAATCACAGAATTAATTAAATAGCTCAATTATAATACGAATAAACTATAAAATTAATTATAAGTTTAAAACAATCTTTTTCAAGTATTGCTTAACCATTATTGCGCGATTTGTTTCATTCTCTACTCATACTGAATCTGTGTCTGTCTGGCACTAACTGCTGTCAAAGTATTTTTAGTGTTACAGTGACACTGTCAAAATTCCACTTTATTTACCTTGTAGTGCCTACTGCCTTGTCCTTTTTCGTTTTCTTTTGTATTAGTTTATTAAATAAAAGATTGTTAATAAGTAAAAATGCTTGACTCTGTAAAACGTGTAATATTAGTTCTTTCTGGGAAAGGAGGTGTTGGAAAATCCACAGTTAGCACCCAGTTGGCGCTAACTTTGAAAGAAAGAGGTTATAAGGTATTTATTCAGCTTTATAATTTATTTCATTTGTTTTTAAACGTTAAATTACTGTAAATGGTTATAAAGTATTTAATCAACTGTTATTTTTTTACTTTTATTTGTTTTTAAACTTAGTTAAATTACTACTGTAAACTCCTTTCGTATATATCTTATTCTTATTCGCCGTATTACCTAAATTCCAGGTTGGATTATTGGACATAGACTTATGTGGACCCAGTGTCCCTTATTTGCTCAACTTGGAGAATCAGAGTGTTCACCAAGGCCCTGAAGGCTGGATCCCAGTGTACCTAGACAATGAGCAGAGGCTGGGCGTCATGTCAATAGGCTTCCTACTTGGGTCACGCAATGATGCAGTAGTGTGGAGAGGGCCGAAGAAAACTTCCATGATAAAGCAGTTTCTAGAAGATGTTTGCTGGCAGGAGCTTGATTTTCTTGTAATTGATACTCCTCCAGGTAACTTGTCATAATCTCTTTAAACTCTGATTTTTAATTTACTAGACCAAAATGACAGCTGCAATCAACCTTTTTTGACATGTTGACAGTTTATATTACTGTGCAGCTGTCATTTTAGGGCAGATTTTGTAAGGAAGAACTGTCAAAAATTCAAAAATATTCCTCGGATAAAATTATCTGGCATTGGAATAATCAGCCCTTAGTCTAGCAAATTAAAAATCATCATCAATCATATTTAAGTATGGAGAAGTGAATTACACTCTAATTAACTTCTCCATACTTAAATACATACCAAATATAAAACAACCCACCAAATAGCAACTTTAACAAACCAAAAAAAATCTTTCTCTTTTTTTGCCATTTTTATAAATGTTACATTAAAAAATGTAATACCTCATTTTTCAGGAACCTCTGATGAGCACATCACAGTGATGGAGAACCTCCGTCAAGTGCCGCAATGTGGTGCAATAATAGTGACCACACCGCAAGAAGTAGCCATAGAGGATGTCCGCAAAGAGATCACCTTCTGCAGAAAAACTGGCATTCCTATACTGGGCATTATTGAAAATATGAGCGGGTATGGATGAACAATGAAATAAATAATGCTTTGGAATGGGCAACTAACTTCATATAAATTCTGACTGACAATTCAATTAAATAAATGTTTTGACTTTGAGTTTATAAATCATAAATCTTTATTTATCTCAACATCATATTATAGGCACTACTAAAATGCTCTATCTTAAATAAAGAAAGTTGTCTGATGTAGGAGGGTCTAGAGTTACACATCACCCGGTTGTCTTAGATAGAATATATTTCTGAAAAAAGTAAATGCTTTCTCACTGTACCAAATAACTTTTACTATCTAGGAAAGGAAAGGAAGCTACTTATAAAATGTATACTACGAGTATACACTTGTAATTTAGGAGGGAAATAGTTTAACCCTTCGTAGCCAAAATGTGGATCCACACTTGAGACGATGACTTTTTAATTGTTTCTGTAATTATGCCATTCAACCGGTTAAAGAGATTTTTCTACTGCTGAATGCAAATTCGTACCTTACAGATTGTACCAACTTAGATCTTATTACCTGTGGTTCTCATTTTAACAAGAAAAAAAACTTGTGCATCTTTTGAACATAATTCCTGACCTGTTATCAATATTTTGTGGCTTGATTATATTGTTTGTCTATGTGGGCGAATTTTATCTTGTAACAGTGACATTACCAGTTAGCTACATCCTGTGGCTGTTCGTTATCACTAGGATGATGGCCACAGCTGGAGGTCAAGTGGTGGGTTCAGAATGTATGTATGTAATCTGAATGCCAAAAATGTAAACAAATATGAGTTTACGGAAAAATATTATGTATAATATAATATAAATTTCAATAGTGTTAGTCAGGCTGAAATCATCTTAATGACCATTAAAATAAATTTGATATTTGTTCAACTTGAATTAACATCAATTTGAACCATTAGTTTGAATAGACTTTAGGTTTTGAGTAGCTGATAAACTGTCATTAATCACAAAAACATACGCAAAAGTATATTCACACAATGGTTGCCTGAAGATGAACGGCGCCGCCGAGGCCCGCCCAGAAATGCGCGGCGAGACGACTACTGGCATAGGCAACTGAAGGAACACGGGTGGGTTTTAGTCAGTAAAAGTCTGACATGCCCTCCTGCTCCGCCCAGAGCGGGAAAAGTCATATGATGATTTCCATCCATAGACTGCAGTGGTGGTGCATTTCCCACCCAGAAAAAAAAAAAAAAAGAACGACGCGTACCGCAAGGGCTGATTTGACTTTTGACTTTGGGCTTCCCCAAAGTCCTTTTCCCTTCATCGTTCGTTGCCCATCAGGTGGACAGTATAGTATATTAATAATTAAAAAAAAAAAACTATTGACACCATGTAGATTGCAAATGACTGGCACCAAGATTTTCTGCATTATCGTATTTAATGTGGTAAACATTGCCCAACTTAACTAAAAAGAGAGTATTTAGTGGAATCACATAAAATGATTTAATTTCACCAGATAATCTGATTGTGGACTGAGAAAAGATTGTAGATGGAGAAGTGGTGAGATTGTTTTTCCTAATGACTGAATTTCTTGCTAAAGTTCCATGTTTTTTTTTTTTTTCCAGATATGAGTGCCCAAACTGCAGTGAATGCACCAACATCTTCTCAAGCGGTGGAGGCAAGTCACTGGCAGATATTGCCAAAATACCCTTCATGGGGAGTCTGCCCATCGACCCCAGAGTTGGCAAACTGGCAGGTCAGGGTTTGTCAGCCGTCAAGGAATTGCCAGGCTCAACAACTAGTAAAGTCTTCAGTGAATTGGTTGATCAGCTGGCTGATGCTCCCAATGGGCTGTAACTGGGAGATTGTATGAAAAAGTATGGTATGTAATGTAATCATGGTGAAATTGACATATTTTGTTTTATATAACAAGTAGGTAGAGGTACAGACGCCTGCACAACAAGGTACCCGACACTGTCAGACTTTCCCAATCAACCTTGAACCTTAAAGCTTTAGCGATAAAGTTGAAAATGTATTAAAGACATTTGACAGATTGTAGTAGCTTGATGTGCTGTCGTCTGTACATAATTTTTATCTCTCGAAGCGACTTGCACTACTTGTAGTAAGTGTACAAAGACGCTGTAAATGTGTACATGAAGACGAGTACTTCGTTATTGTCTCGGACGGTACCGAGAGTACCTGCGCTTACACACATCCACAGGGTGTTTGTACACTTGGTAGCCACAAGGAAAGCGCACGTCGCTTCATGAGATAAAAATACTACATATATGCATTGTCAGATCTATTTGCGTGAGTCATGGCAGTCTAAAGTTAAATTAAAACCAAATCGTGTTGTGATACATGTAGTATGATAATGATACTTATTTTCTGCACATTTTTGTTGTTTTCTCTTGTTTTTATCATTGATATTAAAGAAAGTCTGATAAAATATATTGTTACGAAGGCAGATATTGAAATATACAGGCTGGTTATAGTAAGGCAGAAGGCACATCAGCCATTTATTTCCATTTACACAAAAAGTACTTAAATGATCTTTTGGCGCCCAAATGACATTGCATGGCAAAAGGGCGTTGCTAGAACCTTTTTGAAATTGTCACAGAATTTGTATTGAAAAAAGAAGATGGCGCCGTTAGTTCCAATTTTGAACACGTTACAATCCATTCAGTTATTTTACCTCTGATTTTACAAGACTCAAAATCACAGTGGTCTTTATATTCCTTGTAATAAGGTTGCTGTTGGATTGCTCCTACTGACAATTCTGTCAAAATCACAATGATCTTTATTGTAGTTATCATAAGGTTGACTTTGGGTTGCTGCTGTCAGAGGTAAAATAAATGTGAAAGGACTGTAGCTCTTTCTGCCTCAATATTGCTCATTGTGTAATTTAGTTTTAAGCAAAAATGTAAAATATCATTCCGTTGATGAATTATGGTGTAAATAAAAATATGTCCTGTTAGTTCCAGACTATTTATTTTATATCTATCATAATATACATAAAACACGTCCTAAAAAGGCATTGATTTCTGGATTTTATGTACTCTTATTGTATAAAAAATAGTTCTTTGTACTATAGTATAGTAAAATGTCAAAATCTTTGTTTGAGATACCCTGATATTAGATATAAATACAATTTCTTATAATAATATACTATAATAATATTTGTTATAATAATATATATAATTTCTTATAATAATAATACATTCATTATAAGTAATGAAATCATTTCTACAGTCTAAACGATCAGTCGAAAACTCTAAACATATTTTTGGATAAAATCATTAAAATCAAACTATATAATCTATCATAATTATTGGTTTTAAAAATACAATTTTAGTTAAATTTTAAAACAATGTAAATTAATTTCTTGAATTCTAGAGTTTTCGCTTAGACTAGAGAGGATAGAACAAATAGGGTATTATTGGAAATTCTTTAGGGTGCCCTAATGAATGCCCAATAATAAAGTAAAAACGAACAGGGTTCGCTGAAAAAATTATCGCAACGACTTCTTATGCCCGCTACGATCGCATTCTATTAGGACATGACCATACCACTATCCTCCATTAGCTCGGCGAATTGGCCTCGCTCCGGACGTATCATGGTATAGTATGCCCAATAATAAAATACTAAAGTTGTCAAAAAATAAAAGGCCCGTTTTGACATTGACAGTTCTATTAGTTAATAAAGATCAAATTCGCTTAACGCGTATTTGTTTGTATGAAACTGACAGGTGTCAAGAACGCATTCTCAAATGTCAAAACGGGCCTTTTCTTTTTTTGACAACTTTAACATTTAATATACATAGGAATACAGATAAAACACTAACTGGACACTAAGTCAAGCATTGGAAAGTGAGCTTTATATCGTGTTCCATATTATTATGGTGAAATTTCTTAAATTAAGTGATGTCCCACAATATAAGGCTCACATTTACTTACGAGTGCAGGTTTAACACAAGTCAATACTAAAATATATCATAAAACGTAACGCGAGCTTAAAATAAATTCAAAGCTAAACAATACAACATTTTAGAGTCCAAAGACTTCAAATATATTTCTCATATCTTCTGTACAGTCGACCGCACTTCCGTAGTAACACTTTGACCTTGACCTGTCCTAGCGTAGTACAGAGTTTCAATAGGACACGAGACCAGTTTATACTGGTTTTGTTACACTGACATGCGGCCTACTGTACAGTACGTCTGTGCTACATGTTCTGTAGCACCTATTAGGTTGAATTTGTAAACAAAGATGAACCATTTTAAAACAGCAAAGGAAAATAATAAAAGCACTGCCTACTTACCTAAATGTACCGTCATAATGACGTTAACCCTAAAATACATTAATGAGATACAATTTCAAAAACTGTTACTTAACAAAAAAAAAAATATCACATATAGTTCCAACTTTACCAATTTCGTGATAATATTCATAAAATCTAACACATCAATACTAACAAGTACTTATAGTAATACGAACATTTTACTTATAATTAAAAATAACATTTATATTTTTCTTACTAAAACACATAAGATACAATGACACTGGGTTGAATAGGGCCATGCTATTTATCTTGTACTTACATAGAATGCAAAACAGATCTATCAAAATAATCTATTCAGGGCTGAGTTTTCAAATATCTAATAACTTCATATGACAGTTTGAAAGCTTTTGTATAGAAAATATTTCAAACCGCCTCATTTATTCTTCAGCAGCTATAGCGCTAAAAGGATATTGCGGCGCGTGCCCAAAATTGGAACTAACGTCGCCATCTTGTTTTTTAATACATTTCAAGTGACATTGCACAGTCAAAATAATGTATACCAAAAAACGTGCCCTGTCAACGTCACGAGTTGTCTGACTATTGAAAAATCGGCCCTTATACGCTGTCCATTAGGTTAATCGTTTTTTGACAGGTGTCATAGAACGTACATATTCCAGATTACGTAACAGTTAACTTTAAAATGCGTAATAAAATAAATATATATACTGCCTCATCGTATTAATTATCTTTCATAACTTCTTACAGACAGTATAATAACGTACGTGTATCAGTTTTGACAAAAAACATATAATTGCTCACTAGTTCGATCCGTCAAAAAACGGTTAACCTAGTAGACAGAGTACCTATAGTTTTGCAACTTATTCTAAACATAGATGGAAAGCATTCTTGCGAAAGTACGAAGCATAGGAGTTAAAAAAATACTTTTTGTTAAATGTATTGACAGTTCGATGTTTGGTTCGATTCGAAACCAACTTGTTTCGTATTTTCTTCTTACCTTGACACGACATTCATCTAAACTATAAGCTTTACGTCAATACAAATAGAGTCTAATTCCGTACGTCACTGATTACTCGTTGAGCCACATGAATTGCCGGATTTCGTCTTCTGAGGAGGGGCAGCAGTGGGGTGGAGCCTTTTGTAAAATATGACGCAGTTCCTGTAGAAAATAGAACATTTGTGAGTATACATTACCTACGAGAATTTCCTACTGCATTGCATTACTCGTACAAAATCGTAGGAGACAACATAAAGATCTGATCTGATTATGACTTTCATAACCTCAAGTGAACGTGTTCGCACGAATGTGCAGCACTTAGAAAATTAAGATAGATAAATAATTATATGAGTAAATAAATAGGTATGTGAATTAAATATTATATTATTAGAGGAGCTTGTGGCTAAGTAATAACAGCCGCACCGCACAGGGTCCATCAATCAGGTTAAGCTACGTTTGCCACGGTTGATCCATGGATGCGATCTTTACATACCAAGACCCCTCCGTGCCTCGCAAAGCACGTTAAGCCGTTGGTCCCGGCTGTCATTCGTGGATCTTTGAAAGTCGATACGGATCGTCAGAAGCCCGAAGGTCTGACAACTAGTCTTACCAAGGGTATCGTATTACCCAGTAACTAGGTTGTGGAGGTCAGATAGGCAGTCACTCAATGTAAAATACTGGTCCATCCGGCCAGCTGCGGCCTGCTGCGGTTAGACTGGAAGCCGACCCCAACGTAGTTGGGAAAAGGCTAGGCAGATGATGATTATATTATATGATATTAAGTATTATTCAATCGGGTATACATAGGGTAAAAAGTGAAAGTAAAATGATTAAGAAAATAAAAAGATGTAGTATATATTAGTTGTAGTAAAGCTTATGAATGTGTATCGTCGATGGGTTATATGTAACTGTGTACGAACCCCGACTATTTCGAACCATTTTTCTTTTTGTAGGCGGCCGGCTACCGAGCGGCCCAACCACTGCGGAAGACAAGGGGAACATGCTCGCATTGCCTTGCACAAACTATTAGTGTATATTGTTGTTGTGACAAATTAAGTGAGAGAATGTCTTTTATTCTATTATCTATTACACTACAAGCCGTGCGCCCAATAGGATTTCCCATGGATAAAAATTACGAATTTTCATCCCCTTATTAACCCCTTTACGGGATGAATTTTGTTTGTGTTTAGTGAAAATTTCATGCTTCCAGCCCCTGTTCGGCTGTGTTGTCTGTCAGTAAATGAATTTAAGTTAAACTGTGCTAACTAACTACTTTAAAATACTAAAGGCTTTTTCCAACGCCAGATAATTTTATCAAAGGAATAATTTTGAATTTTTGACAGTTCTTCCATACAAAAACTGTCAGACGTCAATTTTATTCCACGAATAAAAATTATCTGTCGACTGAAAAATCAGCCCTAAGAAAAAGATAGCAAACAATATTTCTCCTTCTATTGCGCATGGGAGAGGGTGTGATCCGGTGATTATCCAAATTACTGATCTATCGCGTAAAACTAAGAAAGGCTCGTTGGCAGAAATAAGCTCAAAAAGCCAGTGAAAAAGTTAAAACCATAAAAACACAAAATAAACATGTTTCAAGTACACTACCAGCTGTCGTTGACCCAAAAAAAATCATCAAATCATTTATTTTTTTGTTTTATCAATCTTAGATATGGACCCATTACGAATGTAAAGTTTTTGTTTTTTTTTTTAAACGTTGCCCCACACTGGGAATTACTCCTGTATCGTGGGTGCGTTTACAAACATTTAAACTCACATACACAAACAGCCAGACCCAGGTGAAGTTTCGCTAGCTTATTTAATTTGACCCTGGTTATTTAGATGAAATTACATAAAGGCATTTGAAGCAGTTAACTAAAATATTAATAGAAAAAGCACATTATTATTTTAGTAAAACCCCGGTTACTAATTTTATTAATACAGAAATAATAAGACTAAATACTGAAGACATAAATAGAAGAAGGTGAAAAATATATAAAATCTTGTTTACATGAATATATGAGATACTGCTTTCAATATTTTTTTTAAGTTAGTCAGAAGGATGAATGATGATGATGAAAAAGGAGGAATATTGTGAAGTTTATCTATAAATTATTGCTGCAAAAGACTAAGGGTTGGTCTTTTATCTGTGGAATAAAATTGACGTCTGACAGTTCTAGTGTGGAAAAACTGTCAAAAATTCAAAATTTATTCTCAGGATAAGATTTATTCTAAGTATAAAACTTTGGTGGAATTCTTGAATTTTACTAACTAGCTTCTGTCCGCGACTCCGTTCTACGTCCGCGTGAAATTTCATGTTCCCCCGACCCACCCCGTCGCATCGCATTTACTTCGTTTTCGCTTAGCGTTCTTTTTGATTTTTATTATTTTTGCTCGGCTCCTTAGAATCCTAGCGTGATGTTAAATACCCTATAGCTTTCCACAGAATTGGGCTATAAAATGCGATAATATTGTTTTTAAACCGACTGGTAGTTTCCAGAGATTAGCGCGTTCAAACAAACAAATTCTTCAGCTTTATTATTAGTATAAATAGAAGATAGATAGATTATAGGAATACGATTTGTCAAAATAACAACATACATTCATTTATAAACGAGAAAATAGTTTTGATTAGAAAACGATTGACTTATTTATGATTATAGTTTGTACAAAGCAAGGGGATTAAATACATAGAATATTATAAAAGAAATAGCACATAATATTATGTATACGATGGATGACAAATAAAATAAATATGATATGTACACAAATTGTGGACTTAAATAAAATAGATAACGTTTTAAACAAGAATTTTGTAGAAAAAAAAAATACATAAAAACCGGTTAATAAATCTTTGTGGTGCGTTTTATTCAAACCCAGTTATTTGGTTTTGAAATTCCCAAAAACTATTTTTGTACTTACGAAATATATTTTTATGCAAAAAGGAATGGAACATCTTTTTTTTTTGTTATCTCTGGTATTCTTTGGCCATTGTTATTTTGAGTTGCTGTGAGAAAGGATAAATTATAATTGAAAAAAAAATCACCACCCACAAAAATTCATTGCTTCACAGATCAGTCATTCAATTTTTTTACTTTATCACGCACACATCTTTTGAAGCTACAGCACTAAGCAGACTATTGCATTGAAAGCCATATTCAACTAGTTGATAACAAAGATTAAAATAGCATACACCTTTGACCAATTTCGAGTTGAAATCAACCTAAAACCTTTTTATGCCCTGGCCATTTAACGAAAGAAACACGTTTTTTTAAATGTAGTTGTCAGAGTCTGTCAGTGTCATATTTTAATTCGGTCTGACATGTACAGTCCGTTCACAGTCATTTTACCTCTGACAGCAGCAACTTTATTGTGACGAGAATAAAGATCACAATGATTTTGACAGACTTTTCTGTGGCAGCAACCTAACGGCAACCTTATTAGAATGAGAATAAAGATCACTGTGATTTGGACAGTGATGCAAAATCAAAGGTAAAATAACTGTGAAAGGACTGTAAAAAGATGGCTGAGTGTTACTCTGAGATACTGATGTGGATATTGACATTACGACGCAATATCTAATGCTGAGTCGGTAAAGCAGATTCTATCGTGAAATGAGCAGACAAAAATAGCCCATAAGGTGATGAACATATTTTAGCTGTGACTGTACAAAACCCGTACAACATACCTTCATAGCATTCTTGTTCCTCTGTGCAGCAACCAGATGGTTCACCACCGGGCCGGGGTAATCCTTGCCTATTATGCAGGTCGCGCGCTCTTGTACATCAATAGGCGCCTTCCATGGTTCATAACTGGAAAGAAATCGTAAGTAAGATAAATATTGTAACTGGTTTACAAGAAATATGCATGTATATAATTAACTGTGGGAATTTAGTGAAAACGAAATTTGAGAAAAGACAAAAGGGTACTGTACCTACCGATGCGCGATGTTTTCATTTCGGATAAGGTCACGCGGGCTTGAGGGTATAACAACCCGGAGTTGTGGCCTTTTCTTGCAAGCTAGTTACTCGAACGCACTTCCCTGAGTCCAGGAGTGCCTCAAACGTAATGAACTCACATGTAGTCCACAGGCATGCGCGCCAGCTCGGGCACGTAGCGCCTCACGTACTCGCCGCTGGGGTCCAGCCGCTGGCCCAGCCGCACGGGGCAGGCGCACTCGCCCGAGTCCAGGAGTGCCTCGAACGCTGACGAGGATACCCACATCCAGTTGCCGGCGCAGACTGACCTGAAGAAAGAATGATCAACATTTAAAGAAAAGAAAAAGAATGAGGAGCTTTTTAGCGTTGAGCATGTCATTATTTTAAAAATTATATTTGTTGGTAATTAAGGACCAGTAGCATGGTTTTGATGAGTATAACTCCCAAAAAAAACAAAACTAACCAGTCGGCGTCCAGCAGATACTTGAGGAAGTGGTTCAGGCCATGTTCCCAGGACAGCCAGAGAGTTCCTCGGGTGAGGAAGGATGCCACAGTGTTGCGGGCCGCATGGTGAAGCCAGCCCTCTGTTCGAAGTTGGCGCATCGCTGCGTCCACGAATGGAAAACCGGTGCGGCCTTCGACCCATCTGGAATTTTAGTGATTCAGAAATGTCAGAAAAAAGAAATGAACCGTGTTTCACATACAGGCTTTCAAGCGTATCATGAATGTTTTATGTTTGTTCTATTCTAGCCTGACTTTTGAAATCAGAGCCCTTTTTTAAGAACGCTATATATGTGTCATGTCAAATAACTTGCAATAAGCTTGGAGCAGTGGCAGCATAACGAAAAATCTGCTCTGCCAAGATTCAAAGAATTTCCAGAAACGTGTTTTTAACACCCAACATACATTTTCTTAAAGCCTCACATATTATAAGAGACATTATAACAAATATATCTGTGATTCATCTCCCACAAATTAAATCACACATATTTTAAGATAAGCCATATTATATGCTTCTAACACATACCTCTGCAACTCATCTCCCTCAGGATTCTTCCACGGGATGTCCAAACAGATGGGGTTGCCCGCCATCTGGCCATAGTTAGGGTTGTTCACGCTCATCGTGTAGAAATATTCGCGCCAAATTAACTGGCCTGTAAACGTAGCATTTGAGTTAGAAAGCTACTAGGATATTTTGATGCCTGAATGACATTAGACGACACGGTTAGCGCAGTGGCTGAGCGATTGACTGCTGCGCTGTGTGTCGCGGGTTCGATTTCCGCATGGAACAAATATTTGTATTGCCTACAGGTAGTCGTTCCGGGTCTGGCTGTTTGTGTATGTGAGTTTAAATGTTTGTAAACGCACCCACGATACGGGGGTCTACTACGAAGTGCAAAGTGCGAATGTTCGGATCGGACCGACACATGGCCGAACCGAATATTGTTGAAAAATTCGAAAAAAGTTCGGATCGGCTCAGGTGGGTCGGGACCATAGTCAATATTCGATAGAGTGTAGGGGTGTAGGATCGGGACCGACCGAACCAAATAGTAACTTCGTAGCAGGAAACGGCCGAACATTCGGCCGATACCACTTCGGAGTAGACCCCCAGGAGTAATTCCTAGTGTGGGGCAACGCCTTGTTTAAAAAAAAAGCATTGACAGGCATTGTTGGTAAACATTTGTGAAATTGCGTCACAGAAATTGGATACAAAACAAGATGGCGACGTTAGTTCCTATTTTGGCCGCGCGCCGAAATAACCTTGTAGCGTACAAACGCCAGCACATCAAGCTACTACAATCCGTCAAATTTCTTTAATAGAATTTCGACTTTATCGCTAAAGGTTCAAGGTTGATTGGGAATATTTGACAGTTTCGGGTAGCTGGATGTGCTGGCGTCTGTACAATGTGGTAGGGACATCGATGCGAAAACTGTAACCATAAATTCAGCACATGCATTCTACCGCACTGCAAATAAACGTATTTTCTTTTTTTTTAAACGATAATTGTACACCAGGGGGTCTACTACGAAATGCAAAGTGCGAACGATCGGATTAGACCGACACATGGCCGAACCAAATATTATTGAAAAATGCAAAAAAAGTTCGGATCGGCTCAGTTGGGTCGGGACCATAGTCAATATTCGAAAGAGTGTAGGATCGGGACCGACCGAACCAAATAGTAACTTCGTAGCAGGAAACGGCCGAACATTCGGCCGATACCACTTCGGAGTAGACCCCCAGGTTTGCCATCTTTAACTAACCATACTTATTCAGCTCTACAACGATTTTGTATGGAATCCGTACGCATCTGTAAAGCTGAACGGATGCTTACGCATTCCATACAAAATCGTTGTTTGGATGGACAAAAGCTGAACAGAGCTGAATAAGTGTGGTTAGTCCCTTATTTGTAAGAAAATAGTCACATCAGATAACCCTATCGGATCGGATAAGCAGCAATTATCTTACCCGTAATAAAATGAGAAGCGGATTGGGTATCGAGACGTCCCTGATGCACCTGACGGAAAAGGTCTTGTACGGACCAGTAGAAGCTGGAAACAAGTTTAATTGTACAGTCAGCATAAAAAATAGGGACGAATAGACTGTCAGAACTAATCTGCTACTAAACAAATTGAACTTTATCTCAATTGCATGAAATTCAAAGTAACATTTAGCTTGTACCTACATACTTTACTGTGAACGGTCATTCAGAAATAACCCTTGTAGTATTGAGATAAAGTTTACATTTTATTACTTGTTCTGATCATGATAAATTAGCACGTGTTCCTTATATCTTACCTCCTGACGGAGAGACATCCAAACCGTAGCGCCGGACTCAATGATATGGGGGGTCCCAATAAATCCGGGTTGCCGTGTGTCGGCAAGTACGAACCCCTGAAGACAGACATACAATTTAATGAGTGTACAATCATGTAAATTAATTGAATATGAAATTGACACACTGCGTCAATATGCCATGTTATATAATTCTTAACAGTCAAAAAAGTTTGGTCATTAACTAAATAAAAAATAAAAAAAATCGTTTATTATCAGGCGTCATCGGCCCATAGCGTGTTAGTTTTACCAAAACTTAAAAACTATGTTAGTAGACCACTTAGGCACACATAAGTACAAAAGCAAAAAAAAAAAGAAAAAGAAAAACACAGCCACCAATTAGAGGAAGATTTATCACGTCCCATGTCTGACATGTAGCCTGATAAACCTATCCATTGTAGGCCCTTCCAACCTTTCTGAAAAAACCTTCAGAATGCTGTTGCTACCCCCCCTCACCCTGCGCATCACTGATGCCACCTTTTTGCGCATGATCGCGAAATAATCGCCTGTGTGCGCATCAGCGAACATCCCTGACGCACTACAGTACGGCGGAAGCTTCAGCAGCGCCCTGAAGGCATTATTATATTGAACGCGCAGTGCGCTGTCTGCTTTTTGGGTATGATTAGCCCACAGACCGCTGGTGTAAAATATTTAACAAAACGCCTTAAAAAGTGTTATTTTAACCGGTGCTGAGCAACCAGCAAACCTGCGTGCCAACATGTTTCCCCTCACAGCCAACGCCCTGCGCTCTCTTTCCATATCTAAGTCATCTCTAAGATCCTCCGTAAAACAAACATCTTAAAAGGACATCTTAAGTCGTTGACTGCCACCGCGGTCACACGATGTCCGTG
This sequence comes from Apamea monoglypha, assembly GCA_911387795.2. NCBI lineage: Eukaryota > Metazoa > Arthropoda > Insecta > Lepidoptera > Noctuidae > Apamea > Apamea monoglypha. Next base: position 3,808,029 of record OU426922.1, read on the forward strand.
AACAATAGATTTTCTATTGTGTCTGGTGTCTGACAGTCAACGTGTTAAAAGCATCATGTTATTTTCATACCCCAGGAAGGTCTTATACTCGACGGCAAGTCGTTGCTGCATCTGTTTGAGCGCAGTGGTCTCCCCGCCCACCCAGCGGATCATCCGGATATCCTCGTTCTCAAGGAACACGCCCAGGTCTTCAGGTTTTGGAGTCTGGACGGAACAAGTTATTAGTTACTTTTGGCACACTTTACAAAGCATGCTGCAGTATGGATAAAGAAAGGAAGAAAAGAAAGAAAATAATGTTATTTGACCCATCTAAGCTAATACGTATAAAGAGGTCAAATTGTTTGTTTGTTAGCAAGAGGTAATCTCTGGAAGTACTGGATACTATTAAAAATGATTTCTCTGATAGATAGCTACAATATTGCTGACTGCCACAGGCTAGCTAAACTACATAGTATTCTAAAAAGGTAAAATATTGGTTTTTTTTTTTTGTTTAAGCAGAGGTAATCTGTGGCAGTACTTCCACAGATTACCTCTTCTCCGATTACTAAAATTCATTCACTTATAGAAAACTACACTAATGGCACACGCCGTAGGATATAACGTTTCTTCCACGCGGATGTAGTTGCAGGCAGAAGTTAGCTAGTTATAAATCAGACATCAGACGTTCAAGCTCAGCCCTACATATATACAAATGAGAAATCTTACCTTATCGAACACCGTAAACTCTTTGTAGAAGCATTCCGGCAGACTGCCAAACTTAACTCCCGTGAAATCGACGTCGCTGACTGGCCGCGGAGGGTCGCCGATAGTCGCTACCGTATGCTGCAGAAGAAATAACGACATAATTTAACTTGATACGAAGAGGATATACTTACATATATGTAGGATATGTATGTATGTATGTATTAGTATTTATTCTTGTATTTTATAGTCATTTCCTAGCTATTTATCCCGTATGTTGCACCTGCCATGTTTTGTCACCCTAAGGTTGACTGGTAGAAAATGCCTCAGGCATTAAGTCCGCCTTTGTACAGTATTTTTTTTTTTACTTGTGCATATCATTTTAATAAATAAATATACAGTAATTTTTAGTGTTTAATGTTCACCATAATAACATAATCAACAGTTAAGATGTTACACAGAGATGAGATAATAAGTCTATCGCAAACTACATTTTCTGACAGAAAATTACAAAGAATATCGTGCTTTTTGAGTAAAGCAGTCTCTCTTTCTAAACCTCGATGTGTTTTACTAACGGCCGAGTATTGTGCTGTATTTCATCTACCTAATCTTACTTACTAAAAACATCTGGTAGGTGAGAGGTGGGATGCCGCCGTTGGCTTTGATAACAGTATCCGGCTCCCACAGAGTATGGGACACATGCTCCTTGCAGACCACGCCGATCTCCTTGCAAGCACTCTTGACGCTGTTGTCACGAGCGCGCCATACCGGCTCGCAGTCCTGCTCGAAGCAGAGCCTACGGATGCCTGTAATACGTTGTTGATGGTAAAACCTCAATTGGATGAAATTAATTAAGTTTTTGAGATGATCTACGCAAGTTCAAAAAATATGGATGTTACGTAATCAACTTTGAACTTTAATATCTCGAAAACGTGACGGTGTTTTACGGTGTTTACGGTGTTTGGTCCTATTATATTAGAAATACCTCAAATACAAAAACCGGCAAATTGCAAGTCGGATACGCGTACCGAGGCGAACCTTGGAAGGAAACGTTTAAAAGGTTCAACGCTTACCGAACTCCTCCCAAAGTTTTCTGAACACGACATTCGGATTTCCCTTCAACATGATTAGTCTGCCGCCATGCTTCTTCAACTGGTTGTCCAGGTCTTCAAGAGCTTCCAGGAGATACCGCATACGATTGTAGCCAACCACTTTTGTACCTGTTAAACAACAATATAAAGCCAAGTTAGGTAGTCAGCACGAACAAGTGTAGCGAAAGCACTAGGAAGTGGCGTTTTGAGGGACTGTCTTATTTAATTTTGACGTTCGAAAAGTGCTGACTCTGAGAGTCAGCACTTTTCGAACGTCAAAATTAAATTTATTCAAATTAGGCTGAGGCCTAATTTGAATAAATTCGCTGGAAAGAAGAAGTAGCGCGACAAGCTCCCCAGCTGCCTGTTCAGTTAGAAAATACTTGATTGAATACAATACTAGGTATGTAAAGTAATTAACATTACAACACACAGAACATTAAATTAAATTATTTGCCATATGTCAGCTAGCCACGCCAACATACCAACAAATACAATAAAAACTATATGTACTCAATCAAAAAAATAATTAATTAAAATGTAAACAAAGTGTTATTCGACAAAAAATAGGACGAGAAATCTATCTGTACTAATAATAAAACCGAAGAGTTTATTTGTTTGAACGAAACTACCAGGCGGATTTGAAAAATGTTTGAGGAAGGCCTATAGCCTATTTAACATCACGCTTGGAGTCTTAGGAGATGAGCAAAAAGAAAAAGGATTGTGTGGTTTTATGAAACCACGGTAAAAGTGAACCTCTTTTTCAAAAAAAAAAACAAGATAAAAAAAACTAAAAAAAAAAAAATAAAGGTTTCACTTAAAAAAAATAAAAAATGAATAACAACATTTACATTCAACACTGACAAAAACAAACAAAATAGCGTGGAGCACTGGCACAAATAAGTAATAGTCTATACACCATAGAGAAAGTAAAATTATCCCTACTCCGCGGCCGACCGTCACGCGACATGCAACACACAGACGAAAAAGTGTGAACCATTGTAATAAAAGTTTCATTTTAAAAAGAGTCAGAAAGAACGCTAAGTAATAGCGCGGGTAGGCGTTGCGGTGTGACGGGGTGGGTCATGGGAACAAGAAATTTCACGCAGACAAAGTCGCGGGCAGAAGGTAGTGCAGAATATTTGCCGAAATATTTGTAAAACTAACAGCTTGCCACAATGCCACTGCAGATCAAAGGCTTCTGCTCATAGAGAGAAGAAAGATATGGATAACGCCGCTTTAAGACCACAACTACTGAGGACCTGCTTATATGCTAGTAGCTTTTGACCGCGGCTTCGCCCGCGTCATAAAACTCTATTGGTTTACGCGGCGCACGCCAGTAAGACTCTTTTCTGGCTTGATTATTCCCGACAATGTCAACAATCATCGTCATAATTACACGACGCACGAAATAATACCCAAGTAATGAAGTTATTTCAGAATAATTGTGTGGGGGTTGCTGTTTAGGTACCTACTGGTTACATAATCATTCATGTTTGTAAACGCGATGGAAAATGAGAGAAAGATCTATAGAAAAAATCAGAGAAATTCTGACAAGACACGCACATATGGTTTTTGAAGTTGTCGCAGCTAGCAAAAGGTTGATTTCGGTTTAAATTGCCACCGAAATGATTGTTCTTCCTTTATGTACCCCTCAAATATTATAAACCCTTTGAAACAGAAATAATCACTGCCAATGTGTTAAAAGACAAACTCTAAGACCCCGACTACTAAACTCTAAAACGCATGAAGTGCCTTGCGACATAATAGTTTAGTCGATGATGTGAATTATGACAACCTAGATTTAAATCTAGGACCTATCTAAGAAGTAGATTCACTGACCTAGTTACAGGTACTGTACTGTGACAACGCATTACTTGTTTATGAACCGAGGTCTCCCTTCTGTGAGTTCTGTGACACATTTTTCGAATGTTCTGGACCCATAAAATCTGTATGATGTATAAGTTTTCTGGTTAACATGTTCCATTTGATCTATGTCACTTCACTAAAGTGAGGCAAAGAATCAAACAGGATTTTTAGAAGATGTTCCTTTGCATTTTTCCTCGATATCTATGTTGGCTTCATTTGCATTGACACCGAATTAAATCATCCGAAGTCATACACCTATTTTTCTTCTTCTTAACGTGCTAAATGGACTTGGCCCAGAATTCGGCTATGAGTTTGCCGCCATCACTAGCGTGAAACACTACCTGTGAAACACTACCTGTAACGTGAAGCTAACAGGACAGCACCACATGTAAATGAATTGTATATGAATCTCCACCTGAACAGGTTTTCCTTTCTTCGGCCAACCTGGGTCCGGAGTCTGTTTAAAGACTTCCAGGTTACCTATATACCTATTTATTTACTAACGGAAACTTACATGATCTACTAGAAAAATCCCACATCTTTATCTACTCCCCCGTAGTGCCAGATTTTTGGCAATACTTATTGCTTGTTCGATGAAAATTATCTTCAAATATCCCCAAAGATTAACAAAAATCTAAATAGACTTACCAGCAGTTTCTCCATCGAAGATAAATATAGGGAAGAAGGGAAATCCTTTCTCTTCTAACGCAGAATGTAAAGACGGGTTGTCATGTAATCGCAACCCATGCCGGAACCAAAGGACGCTTCCACCAAGCATTGTGGCGAGTGAGGGTTATACCTGTGTACAAGCAAATATAGATTTAAAGACCATGCCTTTAAAGTACCCCATCAAGGATCATAAAGTAGTGAGATGGGATGGAGAGAAAATGCTGCTACAAAACTTATTTGCAATCATTTGCGTCAATAGCTTGGTTAAAATCAAATGAGAAGCCCGCAAAATATCAATTCCAGAGAAATAATACCTGACGTAACTATTAACATTGAAAAACCTTACAAGATCGCCCTTTAAAAGTCCTTGAACAACTCAGATGTTTGCGCAACGACGGGAAAATGTGAACATAATACTCATTTCATTTTTCTGTGTAAAAACCGTTACATATCGAAACCAAAAGAATGTACAGGCCCAATACATTCTTTTGGCTTCGAAACGTAAGGGTTTAAATTTTCCAGTACTTTCTTGCCTGTACAACAGGGAAGATAGTAGTGGAAAATTTAATCGCAATGACCGCGTAGAAGGCTAGGAAGTCAGTAATCAGTAACACAGTGACCCTGAAAACTGCAGCGTACTTGCATGACAGATTGGCGATAATATATACATTACATAATAATATATATCGGCTTACAGTAGTTGCATAACATTATCTATGCAACTACTGTTAGCCGATATATATGTAATGTATGTTTATACTGTGAACATAAGCGTTCGAAAACGAGGAAACTTGGGTAATGCGATGAGTTTTGTTCAAGTGTTTCCTCACTCCTTTAATGAACTAATACAGCCTTGAACTTATTAAGGGCCTTAGCAAACCTCCACCGCGAAAATAATTATTGGTTACCGCTTGACGAATTCCGCTAAGAAACATTACAACATTATGTTGCAATTCGAATAACGGAACATCATGAGAGTCAGTTGAATTGTAGCAATCGGAGCAAAATGTCGTCGCTTTCGACTTAGCAGATTGAACTGGGATTCCAGTCCAATCTGTCAGCCTTTTCCGTACTATGTTGGGGTCGGCTTCTAGTCTAACGGGATACAGCTACATATATACCAGTATTTCACATGGAGCGACTGCCTATCCGACCTCCACAACCTAGTAACTGGGTAACACGATACCCCTTGGTTCATCATTCAGCCGAAAGACGTCCAGCAGCGGACGTCTTTCGACTGAATGATGAAAGAAGATGGAGATGGGAGAAGAAAAAAATACCGTCCACATAGACTAGCAATGTTTGGTCGTCAGATTTATTGCATGCTACATAAAAGTAGGTTTAAATAAAATAAAACCCAATCAAGATTTGCTCGAAAATCGCCCCTTTAATAACTATTATAGAGTCGACTTAGTATAAACAATGAACTGTCTTCAAAATTAGCGCAAAATATACCAAACTCGGGAATCCTAACTAGGTAGTTGCAGACTTGATTAGAATATTGATCCAATTATCCACTTCTGCGGCGCTAAGTGCATACCATACTCGTACCTACACGTTGTATTACTAGGGGATGTAAAATTACAATTTTTCGTTGGTCGTTGCGGTTTCATTCAACTAGACTTAATTTAGTTTGAAAATAGTATGTTTGCTGGATACAGGAAGCACAGAACCGGTCGAAGTGGAGATGCTTGGGGGAGCCCTATGTCCAGCAGTGGACGTCTTTCGGCTGAAATGATGATGATGATATTTGCACTTGTTCCGATTCACCTTAAGATCTTTGAAATAACTGGCAAGAAAACTATTTAAAAAAGATCTGACCCAGTTTTGGGACCACACCAAAATCAGGCGCCAGTATTCGTATTAATTTTCCAGACGTGCAAATATTATTTTTAAAAGTTTTATTAGTAGGTATCGACACTGTCGCATCAAATACATCAGCATCGGTCTACAATAAAAAAATCATAAATTCTGAAAGCACAGTAAACACAGAAAACTTCTCATCACCTTGACTCACAACAAGGTATTATTCAAGATTGTTACAACATTAACAATCCTAGTTAGTTCCGTAAACACTATCGCGAACCTAGCATAGTTATACAGTTGACGCTTTGAGTGCAAGCTACGAACACAACTCTATGCACCGGTTTCAAACAAAACAATTTATTTATTAAACTAATGACGACTGCCGCAACTGACTAAATAATCACCGACCAATCAAAACCACACAAACTATCTACGCATCATCTACGTCATGAATGAAAATTTAAAACATATATAAGCAAACCATTTTCACTCATACTCACAACAAACTCGTTCAATTTCAAATCGAGATTCCCATAAAACGAAACACGTGCCTCTGGTTTGAGTGATGAATGCGTACTGAGGAGAGGCCGACACTCCGCAATACTCAGCTGCAAATAAAATCGTACCTTTTACAAATCTAGAACATTCGACGATTCCAATATGGAACAATAAGCAACCTTAGAAACTTAACTAACCAGCGAGAATAGAGCTGCGGAAAATCTAACACCTCATTTAAAATTTTGATGAAAAAAGGATTGGATGGGTCAAGGGAAAATGGTTACGAAAATGTGTATCCAGGCTGTCAAAGCACTTGGGTATAATATAGTTAATATGTTACATATATACAGTTGTGCTACTTCAGTGCCCGTTTCGTGAAACATGCATGTAACTTTCATGACTTATTTATCCTTGCAGCCAGCCCCAATCATTTGCCAATCCCAATGAACAGGGTAAATGTGGTGCTGTTTGTTTATCAATTCAAGTCGATGATTAACTGCGGGGCGATTCTTGTGTTAGCATGAGCATAATTATCTAGGTTTGAAATGGACCGTTACTTCGGAGGGTAAAGAGCAATGGCATAACATGTATTGTGTCATTTGTGTCTGTATGTTTATGTATTATACCATTTATAAATGCTAGCAATCTTGCGATCGCCGATGACGCAAATGATGCCCTTGACAATAAATGCACGAGCAAGAAGTTGATTAGAGAAAATGAAGAATGCAAGCGAAAACAAATCTTGCGGGGTTCGTGGGACACCCTGTTGTAAAGAAGTTCCTTCTGCTTTGGCTCCTTCATTAGCCCACGTTCGCAAAAATATCGCGGCGTGATTTTAACGCGCACTGGATTTTCAACCTTCGGTGTTGAGCCGAGAGTTGACGCGCTGGAAGAAGACTGTTGAAGGGTATTGAAAAACTAGTGCGCAAAAAAAAATCGCCGCAGTAGTGAAGAGTAACTTAATCCACCTTACAATCCTATTCCCTCTTATTTTCCTTTACACAACCAAGCGTCTGTAAACAATATGTCGCCCATGCAAAATTTTACACCGTGTACATTTGACCTACACTGCAATTTATCCATGTATTCACGAATTTATAAGCATATTAACATTACTGAACATTGCTAGAAGCTTCCATGACTTTAATATTCCAAGGAAACTTCCTTTTTGTGGGATGTTCATCTGCGGGGTAATTACATAAGAACCTAACAGTGGGAATGGTCTTCACCACCACATTCATTGCGTTATTTACGTTGTTGAGCAGACAAATTTTCCGAACACATGAAGCATTGGATTAGCAATATCCTTCAAAATGATTCAGAAGTGTGTTACGCAATAAAGGTGCTGCTTAGGGTAGAGAGACAATATGCAACATACCTAAATGCACGTATGTAGGCATATCTATTTGTGAATGTTGTATACAGCGAAATTCAGGAGGACAACCAAATGGTAAGTAGAATGTGTTGATTTTGTCTATATGCGTCCAACACATGAATTTGAAAAGATTGGAAAGTCGGACCCGGGAAAATCTTTTATGGAAACGCGTAAATCTACGCAGTAGGAATCGTTTATGAGTATTATCGAATTTTTCAACAGCACGATTATTAATAAAAAAATAATAAAGCTGAACAAGCAATCTTTAACATCACAACAACAAACACGGTGATTTGTTTTCATTACAGTATTGTGCAATTAATACTTCATTAAAAGCAAGTGCTTCATTCAGCAAACGCAAGAGTAGGTACTCACGTAGTTGATATTATTTATGTATTTATAGCATGATTATTACTCATTAAAAGCAAGTGCTTCAGCAAACGCAAGAGTAGGTACTTACGTAGTTGATAATTATTATTTATGTATTTATAGCATGAAAGATTTACATACAAAAAAAAACATTAACCTAAAATATAAATAGTCCTGTGCCAATTACAAATCTATACCAACAAATTCTGAGCATATATATTATTGACTAACTTCTGCCCGTGACTCTGTCCGCGTGAAATTTCTTGTTATATCCTATGACAATCGGGAATAGTATAGCTTCCTATTAGTAAAAGAATTTTCGAAATCTGATCAGTAGTTCCGAAGATTACTCCCTACATACTGTTGCGCGCCACAAGTTACCACTAGCGCCATCTAGTATCGAGTAGCAGAACTGATAGATCCTTCCAGAAATTTCGATGCTAGAACTTTCTAGAACTATCGACATCTGGTCAGTCGGGGCCGGTATGTACTGGAACATTCTATATGTTTCTACAATAGAAGGTTCTAGAACCATCTGCAGCACTATATAAGACGCGATCTCTCGACGACGCAGACAGAGTTAGATAAGCGAATACATCGAAAGCGATCTTCAAGTGCGACTTAAGTGCAATTGTGTTCTATAATTAGTGTGTTTGAGTTGTTATTAGTGTTGTTTAATTAAAGTGTAATTTTTGGTAATTTTTATCGGCAGTTTTAATTGTCACGAAGCCCGAAGCTCGTAACAATACAAACTCACCTCTTTACTAGCTTCTGTCTGCGATTTCGTTCGCGTGAAAATCTTGTTCCCGCGACCCACCCCGTCGCATCGCATCGCCTACCCGCGCTATTACTTTGTTTTCGCTTAGCGTTCTTTCAGACTTTTTTTGTTTTTGCTCGACTCCTAAGGATCCTAGCATGATGTTAAGCCTTCCCCAAGAATTAGGCTATCAAATACAAAAAGATTTTTTCAAATCCGACTGGTAGTTCCGGAGATTACCCCCTACATACAAAGAAACAAACATATTTTACTTCTTTATAATATTAGCATAGACAAGTATAGATGACTGAATATCACCGTCTATATACTCTCGATTACATCCACTGTATTAGTTTTACGTCTGGCTCTGAGTCCTGTCTAGACTACGTTGATTGGTTTTAGCTGCTAGACTAGATATCTATAGGATAGATATACTCCTCCAATCAGTCTCCGTTACAGACACTGATGGAACAATTTGATCTATGTAGTTAAATGCCGCCAATTCGCCTTGAGCTGCGTGGTGATGCTCGCTTGTTCAAGGCTTCATATATGAGCAGAGGGCTTCGCCCTGCAATGGGACGTGAGATGGCAAACAAGCTGACGATGGTCCACCAGTCCACCTGATGTTATATGACCACCGCCACCATGGATTTCTGATGCAAAACTCGAGAAATACATTTAAATGAAATCCCAAACAAGACCAAAATATGTTTATAAGTAAAAGGCAGTTGTTTGTAGTTGGGGGCACTCTACGCTTACTAGATATTCAACGTACAGACGCCAGCAGGTCAAGCTACCCGAAACTGTCAAATTTTCCCAATCAACCTTGAACCGTAATGATTTAGCGATAAAGTTGAAAAAATATGAAAGAAATTTGACAGATTGTAGTAGCTTGATGTGCTGGCGTCTGTATGTGTGTAGGACGTAGGGAGCTAAAATTGTAAACATTGCTTTGCTCGCTATTACAACTTACATTCTCTTTTTTCTCAGGCTTTTCAGCGTAAGTCGACAAAGTAACTCCTATTTATTTACGAACCAAAAGAAAACCGTACCTATCCAGTGGGGAGCTAACATTTTCGAGCTCGCTATTGCATCCTTAATTTTCAAGCTTTTAATTCCTATATCTGTATAAATGTTCAAAAGAAAATTTTAAATATGCGGGGTGCAAAAATTTTCGAGCTCGCTTCGCTTGTTCTAACATCCTCTATTTGTCTGATGCTCTAGTTTTTCTGTTGTCGAAAAAGTATTTCCTACTTCTTTCTCTATTCTTTATCAAGTCTACACAAAACCTAACTTTTTCGAGGCAGCGTGGTAAATATTTTGACATTCATTCCTGGGCGGACAGGCCCCATTTAGTTTTGCCGCCGCGGGCCCCCGACAGGCCAACTCATCCACTGAGCTAGACTGAAACTTAATATACTTTCTATGTTCGTATATGTTCGAAAAATGTGTCTGCTCAACAATGTAAACAACGCAATGAATGTTGTTGGACTGTCAAAATGACAGCCATTGTTACTGTTAGTGTGTTACCCAATCATCCCGTTGTACGCTGTATTTGTACGTTGTAGAAATACAGTTATGAATTTTACTTCTTCTCTCTAGCCGTCTGGCTAAGTCTGGTAGAAAATCAATGGGCCATTCATTTTTTAACAAATAAATACAATATCCTACAATAACAATATCTTTCTAAAATAATGAATGTTTTCGTCAAACACTGTCAGCACGGATTATATATGTTTGTTGACTACAATCATGAATATTTTCGAAAATCAATTACTACAATAATTATTATTTTCTGAAATCAATCACTATCAATCCTTCGCCTTTCCCCCGCGCACCTGTAAAACAAAAGAAACTGGACGAGAGGACGGGATAGGGAGGGGTGCGATACAGTTGCCTCGTCTTAACACCAGAAAAAAAAATGTTCTTAATTTGTAATGTAAATGTAGTCTGGGAAATCTCAAACAACAACAGTAGTTTATCCGTCATTTTGAGTAAATACTTGATAAAAATGGGTATTTATCCATTTCTGATAAATACTTGAATGTTTATCCTTCGAGTATTTATCCCTCGCTCGTCACTATCAATGGCCCGTCATTGTCACTCGCAGAATGCCTCCCTTGGTGCTGGAAACAAGGTTCTGTGTTTGTTATTATTACTAGTTTAATTCTGTTTCTATTAAATAGGCTATGGAACAGACAGATTGACATTTAGATTATGTAACGCTCTAGTTGTGTTTTGTGATCCATTGTGTAAGAATCTGCTTTTTTAAGATATATTTAGACTTGATAGTACCTACTATGATTTCTTTATTTTCTTTCAGTGTAATGATAAAAGTGTTTCAAATAAAATAATTACATTTTATATCGTGATAAAATAGATACGTCTTTAAAAGACCTTTACATATCCGGCCTCAGTTAATTTTGGTGTGATCAGTCCTAAAAACATAGGACGGATTTTGAGAGAGAAAAACAAGAAAATATTCAAGTTTTTTTTTTTTTTTGTTTATCCTCTCTATTGTCCCACAGCTACGCAAAGGTTCCCCCAGGTTCAAGTATATACGAAAAAAATTACAGACAAACAAAACATGAAAAATAAAATAACACAAGCAAGAAATAATATGGCTTCAAGAACTTTTCCAAAGGTCCTGTAACCTGTTTACACGTATAGTATACGTAGTGTAATATAATGCCCCTCTGTCGTATCAACTCTGTATAACATTGTGTAACTACCTACTTTTTTGCTTTGTTTGCTACTGATCTCGTACATTGTTGTTATTGTTTTACTTGTTCTACATCTGCATGCTTCGTCATTAGACGACGATTATTTTTATGTTAAAATTTAAATCTCATATAAGTGAACTATATATATACTTGGTCTTATGAGAAATAAAGATTCTTTAACCTTATTCAGCATCCTAATTGCGTAGCACACTTTTAATTACAGTCTTGATTATTTTCTGGGATATTGATAATTCATTGCTTCCTACGTTCGAAAAATTTGACCGCGTAACAACGTAAGTAACGCAATGAATGTTGTTGAACTGTCAAAATGAAAGCCATTGCTACTGTTAGTGTGTTACGCAATTACCCCGCAGGTTATAACATTCAGTCTGAAGGCCAATTCCCGTAATTAAAAACGTTCAAAATCTAGTCGTAATCTCATACAAGTTCCGAAGCTTCTTGCCGAAATAAATATATCTGTCCCTCGCCATAGTACACCCAGATCTGAACGAGTTCTAGATGTGTTCACTCCATCCCCTACAAGAACTAATCTCGGACACTCGGCACCAATGAACAGGTTGATGAGGACGTACAATGAGCTCCATAACCGTTCTAATAGCATTGACATCTTCGCCAACAAGCTTTCTCAATTTCGCAAGAAATTGTTATCGACCCACAGTGACCACATTTAATGCATGTATTATTACTTTTATTACTTATAGTTTTTATATTATTTATTATCAATTATGCTATTTGAATTTTTTTTTTGATTTGTTTTTTTTTTTTAAGTAAGTAATTATATTTGTGTGTTCTTTCGCTCTTATGTTACAAACCTGTTTTCATGTATGTTTTTTTTTTTTTTTTTTTATATATAGTAACATCACAAAACTTGAAAATATTGCAAGTGCTGTGCACACCTTTAAGTGGCAAATTCACTTTAGAGTTTAAGTTTGATATTGTACCCCTAAAATGTTCTAGTGAATAAGTCGTTGGAGTGCCGTAATTAAATAAATAAATAAATAAATCTCAGCGACAATCAATGTCAAAAATGTAGGGAAATTAGAGGTATTTTTCCAGATTGAGACTGCGATCAGACTGTGAACGTTCTTTTAACAATATTTTCTCTTGCCCCAAGTGACATGAAACAAACAAGTCTAGTTAGAAATAGCAAATCTAACAAACATTAATTAATAACTATTTCTAACACGGTAAACACCGCCAAGAAACCTTACCACTAGTCGAGAAATCGCACGACTGAAAGTACTGAAACACATATTTACTAATAACATACGGGAAATATGTTTCAAAGCAGCAGCCCCATTTCGTAACACACTTTCCATCACAATCCGAAGCATTACGAAAGAAATTCCTAATCATAGCTAGCTTAGGTTTAAAAAAATTGTCTGGTCGACCTCTAGAGTTGTTTGAACGCGCTACTCTCTGGAACTACCCGCGAATTGGAAAAATTCTTTTCGCATTTGGTAGTGCAAATCTTGAGGAAGGCTTTAAGTAAGCTATTAACGGATCATCACGCTATGACCCTTGGGAGCGGAGCAAAAACAAAAAAGTCAAAAATAACGCTTAGCGTAAAGGAAGTGATGCGACGGGGTGCGTAGGGGGGACAAGAAATTTCACGCGGACAAAGTCGCGGGCATAAACTAGTCGTAAATAACGCAATGAATGTTGAAATGTCGAAATGAAAGGCACTGCAATTGTTAGTGTGTTACGCAAAATCCCCACAGGTGTGATTCAGATTGTTTTATTCCCTTACGTATACCTTTTACTCACATACCTCCCTTATCGACTTGCAAAAGGACTAAACGTCGTAAATTTCCTTATCATAACAATATTATGATAAGGAAATTATAAACGATGACAAAACTCGGGTAACAGAGGAAAATGATCTGTACAAAAGTATCTAAGTAAAGGTGAAGGGAAACACCGTGAGGAAACCGGCATGTCCTAAAACAAATTTCGAAGACACGTGATATCTACCAACCCGCACTGGGCCCGCGTGGTGGATTACGGCCCACTCCCATTCCCGACAGGAAACGTGTGTCCCAGCAATGGGAACATTACTGTTTGTGATCAGTGATTATGTACACAACAACTCAAAGGGAACGCCTAGTCGCCACAGGAGCTAGAGCGGGACTCCTTTGTCCCGCCCAACCAAGAAACTTCTTTGCCCACCCTAGAAAAATTGTCAGTATTGAAGAATTACTTACAGTTTAATTGCTTTTTATTAGAGCCGTACATATTGACCAAGATGTAAGTTTTAAATTTCTCATTTTTTTTTAAAAAGAAGATGAGATGAGGATTATGTCATAATAAATATTACGTCTGATTATAAAATTATGGATGGTATATTCTGTAAATTTCATGAAATCAACATACGTCTGGATTTAATTTCACAGCCATGCAGTTAAGACCCCTGTCACATTACTTATTGATACAGATATCTTATATTTTAGCAGCCCGAGGATACGTCCTTGTGGTACTCAGTTTTGCAAGGAGATGAGCACCTTGAAATGACGTCACGGGGTTCAGCGATTTACTAGATAGTGATAATGATACGTCACATAACATCACGCCTGTGTTCCCGAAGGGGTAGGCACCATAGATTTTTTATATTTCTATGGTGCATGAAACACCCAGCTATCGCTGTTTCTAAGGGGCGAGCTTATTATTACTACATAGTTAAACTCACGCCTTCTTCCCATGGGGGTAGGCAGAAACTACAGAATGCTAGCTACGATCCCTACATATACTTACTCATTTTACTATTTAAAACACTGCTACTACTACTTTCTTAATTGAATACTATAGTTTTTTTTTTATTACTAAGACTCCACTGTCCGTCTGTCTGTCTGTCTGTCGTGAACCGTGATAGCTAGACAGTTGAAATTTTCATAGATGATGTATTTCGTTTGCCGCTCTAACAACGAATACTAAAAAATTAAAAGAACCCCGACATAAAATAGGTAATAAAAATAGTAACAAAAAAGGTCGTTTTTGCGTCGGGAGTTAAAAACAGAATAAAATAAATATTTAAGTGGGGCTCCCATACAACAAACGTATTTTTTTTTTGCTCGATATTAATAACGAGAACAGGTAGACGCTTGAAATATTCACAGAATATTTAGTTGTATATTCACTTTAAAAATAAGTAATTAAAATAAAATAAATATTTAAGGGGGGGGGGGGGGGGGGGCTCCCATACAACAGATGCGATTTTTATAGATAATGGTACGGAACCCTTTGTGCGCGAATCCGACACGCACTTGGCCGGTTTTTCCAACTCGTCTGATAAATCCTATAGGATTGGTAATTTATCAAAGCTACTAATGACCTAGATCCAAGCCGTTACGCAAACCCAGTGCGTGTTGTAAACAACGGTGTTATGCAGCCAATTTGGTTTTATTGTAACTGCATTAAGTTGACTTTTGCGTGATAAACCGTTCATAGAAGGGATTACTTCGTATAATCCTGTTGTTCGATTGTTCCTATGTGCTAGGCTAGAACTACGATATAGGCATATTTGAGGGTTACAGTACTAAGCATTTTGGTACGTAACTCATGTTTTGGTTTCGATGTCGAGTCAATTTATATTAGTGCGAACATAAAAAACCCAACACGTTTTTTTTTTATATATTCGCACTAACATAAATTGGGTTATAAATTATAATTAATTTACATAATTTAATTTAATTCATATATCAGATTCAGACAACAATATAGTCTATTTTGTTAGTAAAATATCTTATAACTAGTGTTAGTAACAAACAACAAAGTAAGTGTCTGAGGCAGAATGTGCAGAGAACGATAAAATGAGGAATGAGCTACCTGACCATTATCCCCACATAGTGCCTAAGAATAGGGGAGTAAGGACTCTCTATAACTGTTTTTAATCATGGGTCCCCGGCAGGAACGAAGTTCAAAATGAAAATCCAGCGAGGCAATTGCTTAACACACTAACAGTAGCAATGGGTTTCATTTTGACAGTTCAACAACATTCATTGCGTTATTTACGTTGTTGAGCAGGCACATTTTTCGAACATAAGAAGCAATGGATTATCAAATCCTTCAAAATGATACAGATTCAGAGTGATAGTGTGTTACGCAATTAGGAGGTTCCGCCATCTTGGATTTTCATTTGAACTCACTATCGGCAGCACCATCAAAAACTATAAAAATTATCTCTCTCTCTGACTCTTTTCTAATAAACTATAATAAAAAGTCGCATCGAAAGGGCATAACGACGTTTTGTTTACGTGACGATTTCTACCAGTTTACGTGACGATTACTACCAGTTTACGTGACGATTTCTACCAGTTTACGTGACGATTTCTACCAGTTTACGTGACGATTCCTACCAGTTTACGTGACGATTACTACCAGTTTACGTGACGATTCCTACCAGTTTACGTGACGATTACTACCAGTTTACGTGACGATTACTACCAGTTTACGTGACGATTACCTACTACCAGTTTACGTGACGATTTCTACCAGTTTACGTGACGATTACTACCAGTTTACGTGACGATTACTACCAGTTTACGTGACGATTACTACCAGTTTACGTGACGATTACCTACTACCAGTTTACGTGACGATTTCTACCAGTTTACGTGACGATTTCTACCAGTTTACGTGACGATTACTACCAGTTTACGTGACGATTACTACCAGTTTACGTGACGATTACTACCAGTTTACTCCTACCGCAAAGAACTTCGTTCCAATAAGAAAACATTATTTTGGTTTTGTAGCAACAACATAAGGGGCATGGTCGGCTTGGCATAACTCGTCAGTCTGGGCGGCAAAATTGCATGTATATTTTGCATAACAGCATATCTTTTCACAAACATTCCATACGTTTCCATGCCAATTGTGCAAATCAAACATCAATCAATATCATCGAAGAACCCTTCTAAACGCTGTTCACAAAACAGAAAACCGAAAACTTTGTCTAGGACTTAGTCTAAGTACTAGACATTTCCAGTTACCTAATCGTCTAAGTCTTAGACGACTAGGTAACCGGAAATGTCTCAATTACTATTCTCTATTTCTATTGGGTAGCCTGCCGAATGGTTGTGAATAGCTATGCTGCTGTGCCGAATCGTGCCGATTCATGCCGACCCCAACAAATGTGTAGCACGCCTTAGAGATATTTGAAAAAAATAGCCAAGCTCTAATATCAAGAAATTGTTCCTATAATTTTTTTCTAAATCACAATGGAAACGAAAAAAAAATACGGACATATTCCATAACCAATAACAACTATATGAAAGTATACATTAAGTTGATTTCTGAATGACTATAATTAAACAATACATTAAAAAAAAATTAAGCTGTAGGGCAACCTGAACTTTATGTATGGGTATTAAAGTTATTTATCCAAGAACACATATTTGTTTACATGATTGGAAAAAAAATTGCGACCACAAGATGATAATTGAATGTAACTTAATTTAATTTGCTCACCTAGGAAAAACATTTTCCTTTTAACTTAGGTATGTGGTTTTTACATGTGAATATTAAAGTTATTTTATCTGTCATGCTTTTCATCATACCAGTAGTGAATGACCTTTCAATTAGCTATAAATAGACTTTATATTATATGCTTACAACTGCAGGCATTGCAAAATAAACTTTGAACCTTGTGTAATAGCAATTATGAATTATTATCGCTGAGTAAGTGGATACAGCAAAAATAATATTATAACTACAATTAAGGTAACATATATATGTATTACTGCAGTGTTCTGATTTAAAAGTATATTAATTTTTAAAAGATTTTTTTGTAGAATCCCATAGACTAGATACATAGATAGGAACCTGAATTTAGGTGACTTTGCTAATAATCACCTCACTCGGCAGACTTTGATGACCAGTGTGTTGAGCATCCTCTTGCAAAAATAAGTTTGGTTTATATCCCCTTAATTTTTGCAGTTAAAAGTGAAAACTGGGTAAGTTATCTATTTCATTAATTTCTTAAAATTGGGTTTTGATGGCAGAGCTTAATTTTGTAAATGAAATATAATCCTTAATCTATTATTTGCAAATCAGTACATAATAAAAAACAAAGACCCCCCCCCCCCCCCTTCGCGGGCAAAAGCTAGTAAGTATACTTTACAGAATATTAATAAACTTACCTCAGAAAGTTTTAATCAAATTCCATTTATTTAAGTTTCTTCAATAACCATTAAACTTTAAATCTAATTACCGGTAGCTGCCACAGAACAGTTTTTTTTTAATGTTGAGAATTCGCTAACTCTGTAACACGACAAAATCTTAACAAAAAAACAAGGCAAAATATTGATACCACAAACATGTTTGGTGTTGCCAACTGTCGGTACTATGTTCTGCACGAATATTGGCAAATCATTAGTGCCTAGAGTTTTCCTAACTAAGTTGGGGTCGCCGTCCTGACTAAGGGGCTGTTCATTTATTACGTAAGACAACTTTGACTACTTTCTGACCCCCCCCCCCTTGCGTAATAAAAAATAAGACGGATGAATCCCTCCCCCCTTTTTAATCTTACGTAAGATCAGTATCTACCAAAATTGTAAAGAAAAAGTAGCAATAAATTTATAATTTGTTATTTTTCTTTACTTTTATGATCTTACGAAGAACAGTCTAGACCCCTCCCACCCCCACGTAAGAAAAAATAAGACTTGTTTGGACCCCCTCCCCCATGAAATCGTCTTACGTAATAAATAAACCGGATACAGCTGATCTGCTGAATACCAGTATTTTTGACATTGAGCGGCGGGCGAACTGGATAACACAATATCCCTTGGTTCGTCCGATGTTCAGACTTTCGGGCTTCTGACTACCTATTACTTCTGTCTATAAATCTAAGATCTATAAATAAAAGCCGGGACCAACGGCTTGGCTTAACGTGCCTTCCGAGCCACGGAGGGGTCAAGGTATGAAACCCATCCATGGACCAACATAAGCAAGCGTACCTTAACCTGATGGGTCGAACTGTGCGGCTGTTATTACGAAGCCCACGCAAATATAAAAATGAAATAAAATAGAATATAGTCTATTAGGAGTTATATTAGAAACGATAAAAGCTGTATAAAGTTTAAAAAGGGAAATAAAGTGTTGCAATTTAGTTGTAAACATTTCAACAACAAGATATCATCACAAATCAACTGATTATTGTTGCCCTTTTGGGGTACCAATGAATATAGAACTTGCAACCCTTTTAATAAGTCTATGTCACCTGTCATAATTAACATCAAGTGTTAAAGTTAAGGATGTCCGGTTCGGAGTTCCGGATCACGCGCTATTAATCTACTAAATATTTACAATCACACTGAACTTAGATCAATCTGGAGAATTTTTTTTTTTTTATCAAATCGTATTACTTTAATTTTAATCAATGTACAGACGCCAACAAGTCAAGCTACTCGAAACTGTCAAATTTTCCCAATCAACCTTGAACCTTAACTATTTACAAATAAAGTTGAAAATCTATTAAAGAAATTATTATATGATTTGATTAAAAAATGATTTCCCCCAGATTGATCTGTATGTACAGACGCCAGCACACCAAGCTACTACAATCTGTCAAATTTTCCCAATCAAACTTGAACCTAATGCTATAGCGATTAAGTTGAAAATCTATTAAAGAAATTTGACAGATTGTGGTAGATTGATGTGCTGGCGTCTGTACTATGAATCTAAATGACTGAACTGAATAAATAAGTTTCTAGATAATCAGTAAAAAGTAAACCAACATGCCAATCGGTTTAGAGATCAGCCGAGGATAACCAGAAAGATTTATTTAAATATAATAATGTGATCTTTGACATTTGTGAACGTCGCCTATTTTACGTTTACTAAAAAGTTAAGTACAGCACTACCGACATACTGAACAAAATGTTTTTCAATTGTCTATGTTTGACTGTCAAATCAAGATTCAATTCAAGTGTCAAATACTCTATTCCTAACCTAAAAGGAGGGGTAATTTTTATTGAAGAAATAAAGCAAGTTACTAACAAAAATGAATGGCATAAGAATTATCAAAAGCCTTCCCCTTCAGTGGCGTTCTTTTTCACGATGGTAAGGACCCGGTAATAACCGTCTCATCAATAAATAAAATAAATAGGTTATAAAACATATCCATCACTATTAGTTTCATAATTAAATGGCCTTTACATATAATATTAAAGAATTCATTACGAATTTCACTTTTAAAGACCTATCTATCTTGTACATTTTATCCATATTATATGATTCTTTTAGTACCTAACAGTATGTGTCATATTTCAGTGCGATCCTTCGGCAAGAGGTAGCTCAAGCAGCCTCTCCTCTGTCCATACCGGTACCAGAGGGTGTAGACAAACCCGTCTCCCCAAAAATTGAAAAGATTGTCTCTGAAATCACCAACTTAAACCTCCTTGAAGTATCTGAACTTAGTCAAGTCCTAAAGAAGAGGCTGAATCTTCCTGACGCACCTGTGATGCCAATGGGGGGCTTTGCCATGGCTGCCCCTGCAGCTCAAGATGAGGAAGAAGCTACCCCCAAAGCTGTGAAGACTAGCTTCACTGTAAGTATTCAAAACTCCTTAGATTGTCTATGCAGCAGTAAACCTGTGCTAAGGATGACATACAAGGTGGCAAGGACATCGGCGATTCTGGACCGCCTATGCGTATTTTTTTTTGTTGGTTATTAAAAAAATTGCTGTTTCCCACAAAAGTGCAATATGTACGCGGTCAAAATGTATGGAACAGCAATTTTTTTTTTATTAATAACCAAGTAAAAATTTCAATGCTGGGGGGTCCGGAATCTTGTACTGATTTTGGAATCAGTCTGTTACCTTGGGTTGTGCGTCAATGTCCCTGCCACTGTTTAATATTTTCTTAAAACATTCTCTTACAGAAATCGTAATCTTTTTATTTCCAGGTCAAATTAACAAAATTCGATGACAAACAAAAAGTGGCACTTATCAAAGAAGTCAAGAGTCTTCTAGAAGGATTCAATCTTGTGCAAGCAAAGAAGTTTGTTGAAAGTGTACCCACCGTTGTGAAGGCTGACGTGTCCAAGGATGAGGCGGAGAAACTGAAGGAAGCTCTTAGCAAAGTTGGCGGTATCATAGTAATAGAATAGACGCAATGTAGTTTAGGTTAAGGCATTTAGTGTGTATATTATTTAGAAAATTACCAAAATAAAAATATAAAACTGCATTTGAATTATGTTTTTTATTCCTTTAAACAGACTTTTTTTTTATTTAATAGAATACTATACACTTCTGATTACACCTTCGTGAAATACTGGTGTGATATTGTTATACACAGACTGGCCATAAATACTGTTACAATTAAAAATAAGAAAGATGATACATTTGAATTTGGAATCTGTCATTTTTATACGATTGTTCATTGTGTTTTCTAATTTTGGCGCCAATACATTGTACAGACGCCAGCACATCAAGCTACTACAATCTGTCAAATTTCTTTAATAGATTTTCAACTTTACCGCTAAAGCATTAGGTTCAAGGTTGATTGGGAAAATTTGACAGTTTCGGGTAGCTTGACCTGCTGGCGTCTGTACGCACGGCTACACATAACCAGTATAAGCTGACTTCTGATTGTACGAAAAGCCTATACGATGCGAGGTCAGCTCAAACTGGAAGTGTATAGCTTGATGTGTAGCCGTGTGTACATGCGAAAAAATAAGCAATCGGGCAAAAAAGAAAACTATATTATCTTAAAGCCGTTATTACACTATGCTAAATATCGGGCCCGATATTTAGTCGTTCCTAAATTCAGGATAGTTTAATCGCATTAAACAAACTATCCTGAATTTAGGAACGACTGATAGTGTAATAGTTATGCTGTAAATGTAGTGCTGAAGGTTGAATTTAGCTTGCACCGTTCGCAGCACACGCGTGGCGCGCGGCCGCCACGGATCGCTACCGTATATACGAACGGAGTCTGAGCGCGCGCATCATACATTTTTTGAACTTTGATTTGTTTGCGTTCGTTCTTATTAGCATTCTATAAATTGCATGTTTTAACTGCTACTTGCAATTCTAAACCGTGCTTTTCAGTGCGACCTTTTTATTCCTTTTAGTTTTTACTAAGTACAGTTTAAGGTAGAGTTATTTAGGTTTATTTTTATAAGTCGTAGGTATAGATTTAATTTTAAAGTATAGGTAGTATATTTGATAGTGTACGTAGTGACCGTAGGTTATTTTGTGTTAGGTAGGATTAGTCATTCGTATAGATATTAGTTTTTAGGGATTTTGCTTATTTATTGAGTTTAGATTAGTTATCATCAGAAATAGGTTCATTTAGGTAGGTAGGTATTTTATTTTATGTTGAGTTTTTTTTTTTTTAATTAATAGGTAGGTACTTTGGTTTACTTTTATAAGGCGTAGACCGTATAGATTTTAATTTCAAGTATAGGTAGGGGCCCGCGCCGGGACAGAAGTATTAATACCGGTATGCTCGATAGATAACGTTCTACACAAATAGCACTTTACACAAAAAAACTCATTGATAAGTTTCGTCATCCACGCAAACGAAGTCGCGGGCACAGCTAGTCTATCATATGCATATCGTAAGATATCGGGCGCTGGTAGTGCAGTAAATTGAAATTATGAGTTTAGACATTTTTTTTCTTTATAACATAACGACACCCACCACATCTATGAAGTTTCGCTTGCTAATTAAATTTGGCCGTCTAACAGAGCATTATTAAAATCTGTAACCAAGCTACCAGCAAAAAACCTGTCGTTTTTGACGACTTTATAAACACAATAAAGACTGAGATTGCGGTGATGTCAACCTATATACAATTTTTTTTTAAACGTTGCCCCATACCCTAGAGTGGGGCAACGTTTAAAAAAAAATTGTATTGACAGATACAGGAGTAACTCCTAAGTTACTCCTGTATCTGTCAATACAAATATTTGTTCCGTGCGGGAATCGAACCCGCGACACGCATCGCAGCAGTCGATCGCTCAACCACTGCGCCAACCGTGTCGCCTAAATTGTAAAAACATGTCCGAATATAGAATAATATATGGACTCCTAAATTGTTACGTACTGGTTCGATAAAAAAGATACCAGTTAGTATGGAAACACGTGAAGAGACGGACGGACAGTGAAAAAAGTGATTACCATAATTATATAATACGAATTTAGATTGGCCTTTGCTCAGCTCGAGAAACAAGTTTGTCTATCCTAGTTCGCCCTTAAATTGACTTATAAGTGGCTCCTATGACTTTATGATTTACAAAGTGATTGTAAAGTATTTTATTTTAATAAAAATAAAATAGACGCTTTATCTCAACTTGTTGCTGTAATGAATGTTGTGGATTCAATTTCGTGTGAAAAAACTTCATTTGCGAGGCGACAGTGTTTGGGTGCGTTATCAAATCCATAAATGTTGATAAAAATTTAGTCGTAGCTGTGACAAAATAGCGCCAGTAATCATTATTACTTAGAAGATGGAAGTGTGCAACTACTTGAAGAAGTTCAAATTGCTTGTGGAATATATTTTTGAAGGAAAAGTGGTGTTGAACGAGAACACGACAGAGAAATTGTTGAATTTTTTGGAGGATCGTTGTGATAATAGTGAGTACTTACATTATGTTTTATACCTTCTGTTGTTTATATGTTATCTATGTATTGTAACAAACTGTACGGTCTAACTTCATCTTATAAATAGGTAATGTTTCATAAAAATATCTATAATTTCGATAGCTACCAAAGTCGAAATTGAATCATTGTTTTACAAAGATTTATTTATTGGTTCGCTAGACTTATACAGAAAACACCCATCATTGAGGTTTCCTCTCCCAGCGGGATCAGCCCTCTCACGATCCCGCTCGGCAACCTCCTTCTGGACCATCACAGTCTCAAATAATGAAGCCATTTCCCTCCTGTTCTCTGATTCTATCAGCATATACCCAACTATTGCTGGTGGAGATAAATTTCACCTGGCGACCGGAATAGAAAACATTACCTATCAGCTTGTAGTACCAAGCCATAGGTACACACATCTGCCTCGTCGTTGAGACTATTTTATGCCAATTTTCGAAGCTTAGTTAAAACGGATGAACTAGACGAATTGAAATACATACATAATTAAATCAGTTAAGCAATCAATACACATTATTTTACTTAAGAGACGTGGATAAAATGAACGTAAAACCACAGACTACAGGAACATGTTACATGAACAACAATGCTCATGAACAGTATGCCATTTGGCAAACAGTAAATACAAAAAGCATACTCGATCATGTGTGTACAAATATTTCCGATTCCAGCAGACACATGGCATTAATTGTGTCAACTTTATCTGACCACAAGCAAAGATACGTAGAGATGAAGAAGTAAAGAAAATCACTAATACATATCAAGCAATAGATTACATCGAACTTGTTAAGAATATACAAAAGGGGAATTTACCACAGGTAGATTATATAGCTACGAAACACTTGAAACATACATTAAAAAGCAAATTGAAGATACAAAAACTAAAATCCTTAATTTACCCCAGAAGGATTGGATTAATAAAACTATAATTAACAATATTACTAACCATCAGAGAGTCTCTCATCCGGACATAAGTTACCGTGGCCTACTTGGAAAATCTTAAATATACTTCGTACCCAAGTAGGCCGCAGCAATGACGACCTCCACAAGTGGGGGTTCATGGAAGGCTTTTACCTCCGGTGTGTATGCGGTGTCTCTGCACAGACAATGGCTCACCTCCCATCTTGCACCGCATGCCCTGTCACCTGCACACGTGAGGACCTAATGGCTGCGTCGGCGAATGTTATCCGCGTTGCTGAATTTTGGAAACAAATTTAAGAAAAAAAAAAAATTGTCATCGACACGCTAAGAAGAAGAACAATATTACTGAAAGAAATCAACAACGGAAAAACAACGTAAACTAGAAAACTATATTATATATTAAAACTAAGTTATGTAAGATATACAATAATGTTTAAATAAATTAACGAATAATATTAAAGTAGATAAAGTGGAGATTATTATTTATTAGATAAAGGAAGAGGCTTATATTAGAGTAGGTAGATAGATATTATTTTAAAATTTCTAGTAGTTTTTCCGTGTCTGCATAATTGAGTTTTGCCAAATATTCCTGTACTAGCAAATTACACCTTATAACTTAAACTATAAATCTTTAGCACTCTGTTAAATTGGTTATACAAATAGGGTCCTAAAAATAAATAAAATCGATTAACAAAAGCATGTTTAGTCTGAGAGTTAGCACAAACCAAGTCTTTGTACACTAGCTTCAAGGTATTGTACACTAGCCTTTTTTTTTTCCGTGGTGGAAAATCCTCGTGGATGTCCGCCGCCCTGGGGCGGACGGCGGGGTCTGTCAGACTCTTACTGACTAAAAACCACCCCAGTGTTCCATCTCACACCTACGCCGGGGGTCGCGGGAACGTACGATCCTTCCGCAACCCCCGACTGGTGCCGGCCCGCCACCGCGGGCCTCCTCGGGTCAGGGGGGGGAGTGAGGTGTTTGACTCCCCCCGCGACGTCGGCGAGGGACGCGCGTGGAACACTACGCGCCGCCACCTCGGGTCCTGATGTGTGGGGCGACGGACGTCCCAGAGTCCGTCGCCCCTGGACCCATTTAGGGGGGCTGGAAGAGGGCGTTTATTGTACACTTGCCTACCTTAACTTAGATACCACTTAGAACCTTACCTTATTAGATACCAATTCAACCTACCGGTCTAGCCATGTGGATTTTGGACACGTTTGATCTCCGCCTGCTATCAGGATAAAGGTTTTCAAAACTTGGATGTCACAACTTCTCTATACAAGTTGTGACATCCAAGTTTTGAAAAACTTTTAGCCGTGATTATGCCATGAGAATAGCAAAATAATCTCAATGTTTATCCCACCCATGCGGAGCCAAGCCAGCCGCAGGGAATATAAATATAATAATAGTCAACTCGATCTTCCTAATATGCATTTTGTATGTTCCAGGTCCTGGTAAATCTCTTCTGGACAACCCCTGCTTCTCCGATGTCATATTTGATTCGGTCGCAAACCTAAACAATGCTACGACGTCGGTCAAAATTTTCTTCATTGAAATCATCACGATACTCTTCAACAATGAGCTACAGTT
Organism: Apamea monoglypha; assembly: GCA_911387795.2. NCBI lineage: Eukaryota > Metazoa > Arthropoda > Insecta > Lepidoptera > Noctuidae > Apamea > Apamea monoglypha. The sequence continues at coordinate 3,834,006 of OU426922.1, forward strand.
CACCAAAATGCAAATACAGGGTCAAGCTTTCAAAAACTGCATTCTCAACACGTTGAGCACGAAGATAAAGAGCCGTGGACTTCACTTGGCTTGTATAAAATTTGCAACGGTGCACATAACACATCTTTCCGGTTTAAAATTACTTGTAGACCATAAAGTGTGGGAATACATACTTCATCCGGACACGCACCGGGCAGCCATCCCAATTGCAAAAGAAGCCTACAAATTCATATCAAAACTAATAAGAGGGCTTAACGAATATGAAATGGAAGTAGAACTGACGCAAGTGTTGGAGTACGTCGTGAAACCTATCATGACGAGCGAATATCTCACAGTAAAAGTTATAGATCATGAAATGGACAAGGCTTTTGCAGAAAAAATTGATTCACACATGTATGCGCTACTAAATATTTTAACCGAGATGGAAAATGTACCTGTTAACCATGTAGTGTCTAGTTTGCGGTCTTATTTTTTAATAGAGCGCCCATTAATGTTAATTGGGAAAGCAACAAGGTACTCTTGTTTGCTTGGCCTTGTCAATGACATATGCCTTAGATTTTACTACTCTTCTCATAGGCACTTGTTGTTCAGTGGTCGAGTAGACGAGTTTTGTAATGAAATGGCTGTTTTCTTCCATAACAGTATATTGCGTTGCATCAAGAAACGAGAGATCCAAGCTGTCACAGATTTCTCTATAAAGTGTAACATATTCTGGTCAAACTTCGAGAAGACTAACAAAGATAAATTACCTTTGCCGCTAACATTTGAGAGGAACGGACAGAAGTTAGAGTTGTCTAATCAGTTCATAGTGTACTTGATCGAGCCACTGTTGATTTACGCGTTTGAGAACAAGCCTGGGCGTACCCCGGAAGAGAAACACGAATTTCTGGATAAGTTTCTCACGAAGATCGGTAAAACTTTGACAGAGCACATCTTTACTGCTTGTTATACATACAGGATGGTCATAGAAGCGAATGATTTAACAGCAGTCGCTATTGCAACAATTAGAGAACTATTTAGATTGAAGGAGCATCTAACCGCAGCACAAGCAGGTCTGTATTTTCAGGTTCTGTTCCACGTTTTGGATATTTACATATTGTCGGATGGCGCTGGGGGACTGATTCTAACCGAGAGCCCTATAAAGTGCCCGAACGACGTGAAACTATTGTCATTGGTACTGGACGCAATTCGAATGTTACTGAAGGAACACAAAATATTCTGGTACGAGAACGTCGAGATCGCCAGCCTTCAAGAAGGACTGATGAATTTACTGAAACAGGATATCTTGAATACAAAGGTAAATACTAACTCATTTGCTTTTAACGTTTAGTTATTACACATATAATCAACAATGTAAAGAGTCAACCGCCCCTTTCCCTATAATAGGAATGCACCAAGTGTCCTATGTGGAAGCGTCTTCCTGTGCTGACAGGATGCTGGGCTTTTGAGCAAGTCGAGAAATCATGTAAGCCTGGCTATGTAAACAGTTTAGTAATCGTAGTACGAAGAACCTTTTTAGGACGGTATAATCTCTAAAGCTTGAATATTGACCGCACCATTTTAAAAGTATGTTGAGAATGGCAAAAGTCCTCATCATAAAACAAAATGATAATGACCCCAACGTAAATCACAATAAAGCAAATAATAACTTCACATCTTCAATTTCAGCAAGTAGTCCAAGTGTTAGATCTGATAGACCTGTGCATGAAGAAGTTCCTGTCTCCGAACATGACGCTGCTCGTGGAGAGCCGGCAGGAGAGCACCCTGACAGTCATAGGGGCTGTGATGAAGATGTATATGCACCACGAGGACTGGGAAGTAAGGGACTCCGCCCTGAACCTGCTGCTGAGTTGTACGGATATATCTTTTATTAGTGAGTACTAAGTCATTAAATATTCAATCCACGACTTCTCAAACCAACGAGACAAATCCGGTTTCTGAGAGACCAAGCAAGACAATTTATAACATACGGGGTGGCAGAAACATCGACGCGCATTGAAAAATTCGTCGGTTATTTAAAAAAAAAATTGCTGCTCCATACATATATTTCTAGAATCATGTGGTGAATTCATGGGTACAGTTTGCGTGTCGATGTCTCTGCCAGCCTATATAGTTAAAAACATGCTAACTGCTGTGATTGGTTGACGGAAATAATTAATTACTGCAAATCTTATCACTTCACATTAGTAGGTAGGTAGAGTTGGAGTTCGATCTGCCGATCAATTCTGTAAAAATCTCACCGTGAAAAGTTAGATGAAGTGAGCTTAGAGTGAGCTGTCAATGATGGTGTCAATCCCTAGCATTAGTTGGAATGACAGCTCACTCCACGCTCTCTTCACCTAAGTTTTCACGGTGCCTTTCAAAAACCGGGTGAACGACACACATAAGTGAAAATGCTATGTGAATGGACATGGAGAATTCCAAGATGGCCTCTCTCAGCCGGCCGTGACTATTTCAGATTATGGCACGAATCTCTACGAGAACCCAATCGGTTATTAACCTTTAACTGACATCATTGTTGTGGTGTTGTAGCTTTTCGCCAGACCGATGTAAAAATGCATGGTCATGATTATGTGGCGCACAAATATTAGTAAATACATGTATGACATGACTACATAATTATTATTTAGTAAAAAGCATTTTTAACAGACTTCGGAAACGCGATAATACCTGTGTATATATATATATATATATAAGATATCGGTGAAAATGCAAGTATCATCTACAAACGAAACCACGTAAAAAAAACATGGTTTGAAGGTAACGTCTCTTAAATGTACACACATTTTTTATCCACGGGACCGCTTTTTGGAAGAAGAAAGAAGTTAATATGAATTATGGCCAAGCAACCTAGAATTCTTGGGAAAGGAAGATTAGTGGTTGTGGGGATAATAGACGCAAAAGGTGAAGGACCGAGTGTTGTGGTGTAACTCAACAAAGTATTTGACCGGCATTTAAAAAAAAACACTCAACAAAAACTACAAGACTTACAAAAACGTAATGGGCGCTAGCAGTTTCAGCTGCTGACGTACATAAATATTGGAAAGGTTACGCAGTCCAAAACATTAACAGATGTTCTTCCAAATGAGATTCTGAGCACACGATACAACATTTTTTGCAGTCCTAAATAAAGTCTATAATGGTTTTTCCAGAATACATACCTCTACAAAAGGTGATCAGCGAGAACAACCTGATGATCTTCGCTGCGAAGGCGGCGCTGACTGACCCCGAGTACTACGCGCAGAGCACCGCTCTCAGGTGCCTGGCAGCCGCGACGAAGATCGAGGGCATATGGAAGGAGGTGCTTGTCGGTAACCCTAATATTTATGTAAGTTTTTGTGGAGAATACTTATCATCTTCCATGTTTAAATTCCTTTATTGTTCACTGTTAAGAGCGAGTACATACTTAGTTTGTATGTACCTTGAAGGCTGCATCTCAGTTGTAGTATCTATCCCGATCAATAATCAAAGGGCAAAAAGTGTCTAAAGATAGACATGAGAAACTGAAGTTTCGAAATGTGTACGAAATTATTTAACTTTTATTACCTACATGGCGAGAAAACACTTGTTAGAAAATTTTAATTACGTGTAAATAATTTCAAAAACGATTTTACATTTCAGTTGCAACTGGTTTTTTTACTAAGAAATAATCCGGAAGGAATGGTGCGGACAGAAGCAGCGAAAGTCCTGACCAGGGCCTACACTAACCAAAAGGTGACACCAAACTTCCAAGCTACGTTATACGAAGTAATGATGGCCGCGGCCCTGGACGACCTGCATTGGGAGGTACAGTTGGCGGCTTTACATTTCTGGAAACACGAGATATGTAATCAACTGTCGTACAGGGGAATGATCGACGGAAAATTCCCGTCCGTCACGTTCTCAAAGGAAAAGAGGAAGATAATAACGTTACATGACAAAGAAATTCTACGACAACTCACCTCAATAATGCACGATCTATCTTCTATAGGCTGTTTAACAGTAATTTACGAATGTATGAATGAAGTATACAATATAGAAATTATGGAACTAGCCTACTGCATGGCTACGGAACTGATAGAAATACTAGATCAATATAAATTCGGAATAATTAAAGATAACGCTATAACATATGAAATGGAAGCAAAGGTTGAAGAGAATGACGAAGAAATGGCAATGGATTTGACTTTCACAAGTAGTACGGATACCAGGGATAAAGTTATAGATAGTATATTAAATACGGACCAAAGTCAGCTCATCATAGATCTACATGACAGTTATTTTCAAACGAAATCCGGTGAAATGGAAGAAGATTACAGATTGAACATTCCACGAAAAGAAATGATACATCCAAATAAGTTTCTAGAAACATTTAAAGGAACGGATTTCCGCTCAATGATAAAAGACAAAAAGAAATGGAATTCTGAAGTTTATTATAGTTTAGACATGTTGCTAGATGAAATTTTAGATGTTTAAGTTTTAGGTTTAAGCACGGAGAGTACTAAAAATGTAAGTTTCAAATGATCTAAGTATATTGTTGTGTATTATTTATGTTGTTAATTTTTTTAATAAAAATATAAACCATGATAATTAAGAAAATATAATCTCAAACTTACTAACAATAACATTATTTATAAGTAACATAGTTTACATCTTACCACTAATAACAATCTAAAGAATTGGCTTCTTGGTTCACTTCATATATGCCGAGAACATCATCCAGAAGGGACGAAAAGCTTCTAATGCCATCGTTCCATATTCTTTTTTCTTCAATAATCTGCTTGAAGTCTGTATTTTTTATATAATTAGAAAATAAGTAAGGCGATGCGAATCTCAGTAGTTTTATCTTTGGTTTTAAAGGTGTCAAAGTATCCGGCGTCCTGGTACTTTGTAATGTCATGTGTCTTTCATATATGCTTGCCAGTAAGTTTACATCGTCTGCGTTTAGTATATCTTCGATAACGTTGTCAGAGTTCTGCACGTCCATCATCTCCACATTATCATCAGTTTCTACTTTATCCTCCTTAATATGACCTAGGAGTTCTTCTACGCTAGTTATTTCTCCCTCTTTTGGTGTCAATAACTCTGGCACGTTATATCTTTTGAGAATATCGTACAATTCCTGTGCTATGTTCAGGGTAGCATCCATTATGCATACTTCAGTTTCGTCGTGAAGTAATGTAACGAAGACGGTGAGGCATCCAATGGCTGATAGTTCGTCTAGAATTTTGATCAATCTCTTCTGTATTTCTGCTTCGTTTAACGTGACAATCTTTCGACTTTCTCTAGAGAATGTAACTGGGGGGAAGTTGCCGTCAAGCATACCTTGTCCGTTGAGCAGGGAGTAGTAGACACGCTTCCAGAAATTGAGGGCACTGATCTGCACCTCCCAGTGGAAGTCGGCGAGGGCAGAGGAAGCCATGTGCTCGTACAGAGTCTGTGTGAAGCCCGGACACAGCTTCATGTCCTGGTACAAGTTGCAGAGGACGTTACACGCTTCTTTTCTTACAATGCCTTCTTCGTTGTTGCGTAAAATGAAGAGTAATCGACACTGGGGAATGGAAAAATTACAGATTTATTTATAAAATACTAAGTACGCTTTTTCATGAGGCATATGCGCTTGTTTTCGCAGTTAGAGGCGATAGTAGAGAGTAAGGTCTCTAGAAATGTCAATGTTACTAAACGTTCACTGTTTGCGGGATTTTTATCGCGGATATTTACATTTTTTTCATAATTGTTGTAAATATTATGCTGTTACTGATTATGATTATAGCTTAAGATTTTAAGTAGTAACTTAGAATCTAATTTGGTAGCACTTGAAGGCAGGATAATATTCCCCTGCCACATGCTTGCCAATTTTAGGAACAAAATTAAAATTAAACATTATAATATGAAGTTATGGATACTTAAACGTATCCAAAAAATATCAAAAAAAGTTAGTACTTTTTTTGATATTTTTTACAAGACCTTACTCGCCAGTGGCGCCAACTGGTGAGCACAAAAACAATAGCTCCTATTTATCAATCATCAGTTCCGTGTACCTGTATATCAGGATACTCTGCGATCAGCTGCTCCCACACCACGTTGATCCGGCTGGCCGCACCGATGCACTTGAGTGCCGACACCTGCACGTAAGACTCATAGTCGTTGAAGGCGATCGTTCCTGCGACGTTAATGAGGTTGTTCTCTAAAATCTGCTTCTGGAATGGTGGGAACTCTGAAAAACAATAAAACAGGGTCTGTCAGTACTTAAAAAAGTGTTAACTTTTAGGGAATTCCATAAGAGAGAGGCTGTTTAGTATGGTAGATTGTTGAAGTTAACTATACGGATATGTCTCTCATAATAATCAAGAGTAAGTTTACAATAACGCAATTCAGAATTGGGAAAACTATAAAAAATATAAATATACTTATACATACTTATATATGCAATCTCAGTGCAAATGTGCAATAATTCCAAGGCAGTGTCCCTTATCTCCCAATGTCGGTCCTGCATCTTCCTGTATATGAGCTTGCCAAGATCATGGATTGAGCCGCCCGGCTGACCATCTACCAGTAAACTCAGATTTGGCTGCAGGAACTTCTTCACTGTCAACCCTATTACTTTTAGGGATACCACCACGAACTGAAAAGGAAAGGGTACTTATAATTCTAGTATTATAGCGACAAGAGTCAAATTAGCACAAGGAGAATTCAAATGTTTAAGGGCGTTCAAAGAGGCAATAAATAAAAGCTATTATCTCAAGTTACCTTGCAACTCAAGTTTGATCTCTCCAGATTGTTAATAACAACATTGTACAAACACATGATTTCCACACTCTCGTGCCAATTAATGTTTCGATGTGTCACCAAGGACAGCACGTTGTCCATCACATACGTCATCACAAGGTTCTTCTCCTCCCCATCTTCGAAATGTTCCAATTTCGGGTCCCCATTCATATCTAGCGGGTTGTACTCTTGCAGTACGTAAAACAAGGCTTGAAAAACTAGATTTGCTTGTTCATCATTCAAATGATTCTTCAAATGGATGAGTTTCTTAACACATTGCAGAATTACTGCCAATGTGTCCAATTCTCCAGTCAAATCTCTCAGAGCATAAGCGGCCTTCGCTGTATACTCGCAGGAGAGTTTCAAAAGCCTCTCTATATAATCATTGATCCTTGCATCAGTTAGAGCTGATCGAGGCTTTCCATAAGTAACAAAAACCAAAACAGGCACCAAAAATACAAACAACATTTGGTTCTTCAATTTAATTTGCTTCTGGTCATCTTCTTGGTACATTCCAGGTTCCTTATCTTTGCACAACGTATTCCATATGATATTACAAGCAGAACAAAAGTCTAGAACCAATGTGGCACAGCGGCGCTGTACAAACGATTGGATGATATTAAAATTGAAAGCTGCTACTTCAAGGAAATCTTCGGCTACGTAAAGTGTTCCGGGCAACATCGGTTTTCCCAGAAAAACTTTCGCGATTGTCAACCAAAACATTAATTTCAAAAATGCCAAAGCCAAGTCGTCTGTTCGGATCCGCTCAAACGCTACGTATAGATAGGAATTTATTGAGAATTCCTTGATTAGTATACTTATTAGCAAAGTTATATTCTCAATGCGGCATTCCTTGCTTACAGTAGCAAGCAGTATCTGTATCGTAGGTTCTACTGCCTGACATATTTCTTCTTCTTCTTCACTCGTTAGCGTTTGAATATTAATGAAATCGTATTTACTGATAGGTTGTATTAAGTGATTGACTATTATTCTGATATTAGCAGCATCGCCAAGATCGTTGAGTTTCCAAAGAAATTCTGACATGAATTTGTATATTTGGCGTACAACAAAAACAGTTGATTTCTCATTGCATACACTGAGTATTTCTTTCCATACGCCCGTTTCTAGAATCCAAGCTATGCCTGAGTTGTGTTTAACGATGTTTAATGCTACTTCCATATAGGCTACTCTTATGCTGGGGTTGGTGTTAGGTGCGCAGATTGCTTTAAAGCCTGCGCGCAATCTGTCTCCCTGCTTAGCGAACATATTAGCGAAATGTAACTCTTTCTCCGACGCGATAGCGAGGACCCTCGTGAGGAATACTTTGACTGTATTGTGTGCATTGTCGGCATTGTCTAATGCTTTGATTATCATATCAGATAGTAAGGGCGCACTTTTAAGGAACACTACCTCTGAAAAGAAAGATATTCATGAGAAACAAGTAATTAATAACATAACACCCTGCGATGATACCTGTTTAGCAAAAAGTATGTGGGGGGCAGAATTCAGAAGAACCCAAACTTAGATTGACAGTATTTTAGCAGTCCATCGTACAAAAGATTTTTCTTTTACCTATAGTAATGTTGATTTAACGAATTCGCACATAAATAAATCGTCACGACTTAAAAAAAAAACTAGTACTTATGACTTAACATTTATAGACAGCCAGTTCGGGCGGCTAAAGAAGCAAGTAAAACTCGTTTAGCAGTTGACACTGATGTTATTTCCACTATGAATCATTGTGTCATAAATTTTCTGAGCGTGTAACGACTTATTACACAAATGTGAAGTTTTCTGTCAAGTCATGCATGTAATGCTCATACGAGAATTTTGCTAGCTAAGTATTGATAAGTCTGACAAAAGATATGGAATGATGCTTGCAACTTGCAAATTTTAGTTTACAAAGGACGAATTTTGTAAGATGAGTGTATGTCGTGTTTTTTAAAGCCTTCTGCGTTATCACCATCCACAAGCTGACTTCAACACTTCTGGGCATATGCCTCTCTCCAATTGTGTCAATCCACACGCTCCTGTGCCTAGCCTCCTAGCCTTGTGCATAGTTTGGTCGAATTGTGGGCAGTAACCCAGAATGAGGAACCTCACCAATATTCATATACCTATCGATAGATTGTTATGGGTGTTAATTTATAGTTAAGGTTCGTAACGATAAAATTCTTCTCTCGTATTGACACTTGAACTATTATTATGAGATAGCGAGTTATTCTAAAATTAAATTCAATCATAATTCTCTCATAGTTCAACCTAGGAGGTTGTCGTCTGCTTTAACCAGACTTGCCTCCATAAATGAAGGACTCCAGCCAGGGTTTATAGAACTTAAAAACTAAGCGACTACACGCTCAGGGGTCGCTGGGAGAGGGCAGCAAGGGACAGGCTGAATCGGAATTAAACCATCTTTATTTACCTTATAAAATTAAAAAATAAACCAGTTTTTTTGCGATGGCAACCAAGTCCTCATAAATAATTTGTTGTTATCAAATGATAATCATGCAATATATCATTGACTTCATCCTTAAAAAAAGCATGATGACAATGCAATAACTTTGCTCTACTTTTTTCGCCTTTTTTATCATAATTATATTTTTTATGATTGTGTTGAAATAACGATTATACATATGCCTACATACATATCACGCCTTCTTCCCATGTACGGGGGTAGACAGAAAATACGAAACTCTACCTGCTACAATCCTTACCTTTTGATCACCTACCTACCGCGCGCGCGCGGGCGTTACCTGCTTGATTGCTGTTGATAGCGTATTAGTGATAATTTCAGTTATTTTGGTGCCCAAAACCGGTTGAGTGAATAAGCGCTGGTTTAAAGTTCATATTGTTACGTTTCTTATAGCCTGTCTGACATAAGAGTCACATGGCGTACAAGTTTTGCTGTCTTACCTAATGTAAAATCCCTTACATAATCATAATCAGCCTCTAATGTTCCCACTGCTGGGACACAGGCCTCCTCTCAGTGAGAATGAGTGGGCCGAACTCTACCACGCGGGCCCAGTGCGGGTTGGTAGATTGTAAAATCCCTTAAAACTTACGAAATTGTAAGTATACTTATGGTAGATAATTATATTTAAAAACCTTGTTCAAATCGATGTTTGGAGACCGCCTTTCAGGACATATTATACAATTTTACATGTACATATATAATTTATACAAGTACATTAATGATGTAAGAAAACGTGTGCAAAGCTTCTGGTCATGTGTGATGACGACATGCTATGTTATATGTTGATATATGTTATTGTCAGGGTATGTACACGGGAAGCCTGTGGGTCAGCTTTACCAAAAGATCGCTGGAGGTCCTGCGCATCCAATATAATAATGTTTTCAGAATGCTGTTGGGACTGCCCCGTTTTTGTAGCGCATCTGAGATGTTTGCGCTGAATCGAACCGACGACTTTTATGCGGTCATGCGGAAAAAAATCTCGTCCTTAATAGCAAGACTGCGGGACAATGACAACAGTATTCTGAGGACAGTGGCGGAGAGCATCTACTCTCCTATTCTGAGACGTTTTGTGGGGGTGATGAACAAGTGAAGTACTTTCCCTTCGGTTGTGCGTCGTCCACTTGAAATGATCTTGGATAAACAAGTGTTAAATGATAATATGGCACTAACATTAAGTATAAGGATTTTACTAACACAGTGGATCTTACGTTGTCCGAAATAAAGAATTTATTATTATTATTATTATGCACTCGCCCTCAGCCACGGATGACGCGACGCGATTGATAAATTCTTGTTTAGTTAGTACACCCCAGTACGAATGCTGAATCCCCTGACTGGCATTGCGCCTTCAAACAGTCGCAGGACCATAGCCAGCCGCATCGAGGCCGAAGCTAGAAGTTGACGCACAATGCATAATTAAGTGTCAGTGCCCCAGAACTGAAGAGCCGAAAAATCTCTCTTGGGTGGGTCCAGCAAGTCCAGCCAATAGTAACGCCTTCACAGCAAGAAGGCGGGAATAGGGCGGGAGCTGTAGAAACCCCCAGACAATTTTATCGAATCACCTGAGAGCCTTCCGCCTGGGCATGCGTTACCGTGGCCGACTTGGAAATCTCTAAATAGACATCGAACCTAAGTCGGCCGGAGCAAAGTCAATCTCCACAGATGGGGTCTCACGGCTCAGATCTCAAGTGCGTATGCGGCACCTCCCCACATACCAAAATGGCCCACCTGCCATCCTGCCTTGATGATCTTATAACTGCGTCAGTGAGCGGAGTTCGCGCAGCAAAATTTTGGGCCAACGATGTTTGAACATTTTGCCATCGATACGGTAAGAAGAAGATCTGATAATCTAATTGATCTAATACCTATTTAAGGTAAAAAAAAACGTGTGCGGTCTGGTGATCCACGTCAGGAATGAAGTTCCGCACGCACACACACTCTTGTATATAATGGAAAGCGATCGAGAGAGAAAGCCGCACGAAGACCTACCACTTTTTTCTTACGTGAATATTTCTACCAGTTAACTCCTACTGCAAGCCTCGTTAAGGAAATTCGTTCCAAAAAACGCCACTTAAGGGAAAAAAAATGTTTAAATATTTTCAAGACTATCAAAGTGGCTGTTAATAGCGCTAGGTAGTAGCTACAGTTTTGGCCCATCCAAAGTAAAAGTGGTATGAAATACAAAATGTTTCAAGGGCCAACAGTGACTGTACAACTGGCCCTTGAAACAGTTTGGTACCACTTTTACTCGCCAAACATGCGCCCGCGATTTTTTGTCCTCGTAGTGTCTCGCCTCTCGCGTCGAAGCGACACATGACCATGCATAAATATACTTATTTAAGAAACAAGGCATGAATGACTCGTTACGACGCGAGTTTGTGACGAGTAGAATCTGTCGTTGCGCATGTCAGCCTAGCAGAACATGTCAATGTTTTGGTAATTATGTGACATGAACGATCTTTTTATAATTAAATTTTTATACACCAAGCACGGCGGCACCTCTTAGACACTGTTATTTGTGCTGTTTGAAATATTATCTCAATGAATTCAAGGGAGTTCAAAAAGTTGTCACTAAAAAATAAAGTTTTTTAACTAGCAGCGTCCCGCGGTTTCACCCGCATAAGTCTTGATCCCGTGGGAATATCGGGATAAAAAGTATCCTATGTGTTAAATAATAAATGATTTTATTTTGTAAGTAGGTTTGTACAAACACTTTTACACGTCAATCATATTTTAAAACTAGATGAGGTCGGCGTTTCCCGTTTGACTAGTCTGAGAAGAAAGGCCGAAACAAACTAAGAGGTCACAGTCTCTTTTAAAGTCCAGACATAATTTTGGTCAGATCATATGAAGACCATAAATCAAATCAAATCAAATCAAATCAAATCAAACTTTATTTGTGAACATAGGTATTACAATAAAGGTGTTATGTATACAATACAGTTTAGTCGATCTCTATGTCCTACCAATGAAATTGGTGTACAAATCTATTCATTTTTTAGTAATAAGTCTGAATTTATACAGTAAAAAGTCAAGTTCAATTAAATAATGTCAATTAAATCAAAATACGAATAAATGGTACTCTTATTAGGCAATTAATCAATTATAATTTATTTTTACATGCATGTCAAAGGTTAATTGTATTGTTAGTAATGTCACATTTTATCATTTAAAAATTCTTCTATGGAGTAGTACGTCTTATCTAACAAAAATAAATACAATTTACTTTTGAATTTGCGGATAATATCTTCACTCCTTATACATTTTGGTAATTTATTATAGACCCTTGGTGCCATTACAGAGATACTATTTCCATATAGCGCAGTTCTAGACCCAACTGTTTGTAACCGATCACAACGGCGCTGACTAGTTACTCGAGCAAATTTATGCAAATTATTTTTGACGAACATAGACGTTTCATATATGTACAGCGAGGGCATCGTTAATATTTTTGTACTTTTAAAAAACGTTTTGCAGCTCTCTGTTGTCTTTAAATTGTAGATAGCTCTAATGCACCTCTTTTGGCACTTAAATACCATTTCTTTACCCGTGGCATTCCCCCAAAATATAATTCCGTATCTCAATGTTGAGGCTACTAAACCATGGTAAGCCGTTAAAACTGTTGCTCGATTGGCCGTTTTACTTAACATATGCAAAGCATAGGATTGTTGGTTAAGCTTACTGCATACTTTGTCAATATGGGAATTCCATTTTAAAGTGTTTTCTATGTTTAGTCCAAGAAATTTAGTCTCATTTGTTTCATTAATAATTTTGTCCTTGTATTTAATATTTAAGTCTAGATTGTAATTAACTCTCTGTTGAAACTTCATTAATACTGTTTTGTCAAGATTTACAACCAAATTATTATTTTGTAGCCAATTCACAACTGATAGTAGTGTAGAATTAATCTCAGGCTCTATTTTACTCACGTCGTCACAATTGAAAAGTAAAGTGCTGTCATCTGCAAACATTGTCATAGGATATGATGATGCTGTCGGAAAGTCGTTAATATAAATAATAAATAGGAGTGGCCCCAGTACACTACCTTGTGGTACTCCATAATTTACCGTTCTCAAGTTAGATTTATGGTGAATTAAGGATTTTTTGGAAATTCTACTGATTGTCGTTATTTGCTGCCTATTACAGAGATAAGATTCTATTAAATTTGATATATTTCCCCTTATGCCATACGCATTAAGTTTACTTATTAGTGTCTTATGGTCTACGCGATCAAAAGCTTTTGACATGTCCATATAAAGCGCAAGAGTTGGTAGTCTCTTATCCACTCTGCCGGTAACCGTATGTAAGAAATCGTAGATGGCCATGTCAATAGATCTTTTTTTCCTAAAACCTTTCTGGTTATCGACAAAAAGGGAGTTTTTCTCAAAGTATGAGGTAAGTTGAGAATATATTGCTTTCTCAAATATTTTTGAGAATATCGGTACTAACGCAATGGGTCTGTAGCAAGACATATCTTCTCTGTTGCCTTTCTTGAAGAGTGGTTTTATAATAGTTATTTTTAATTCCTCTGGAAAGTGACCATGACATATACATATATTGATAATATGACTCAACACAGGAGCAATCATTGTGGATACCTGTTTAATAATGCTTGTACTTATATCATCGTACCCAGTGCTAGATGTATTTTTTAGCGACATAATAATTTTGTGTATTTCTAGCGGTATTGTAGGTGACATAAACATAGAACTAATAGTACTGTTTATTTTATGTTTATTTTTATAAATGTCTGAATTAGTCACTGGTTTTACTTGATCCACAAAATAATTATTAAAAGCTTGTGCTATTTCAACAGGATTATTTAAGATTTTGTCGTTTGATTTAATTTTTTCTATTGTTTCCTCTGGCAAATTATGTTTATTCTTGTTTATATTTATCACTTTCCATGTTGCTTTGCAAAGATTTTGAGCCGAATGTATGAGACGATTATTATGGGCTCTCTGTGTGAGATTTATTACTTTTTTCAGCCGAATGGAAAGATTTTTAAAGTTTGTTTTATTTTGCTTATTTGGTAATGACCGGTATTTCCATAGCAATTCTCTTTTTCTCTTACTGCAAATCCTAATGCCACGACTAATCCATTTTGCTTTTTCTTTAGTCGAAATCCGTACTTTTACACCTGGAAAACATAAATCACAAAGCAACTTAAACAGATCATAAAATAATTTAAATGCCTTAGCGGGATCCGTTTCCTCGTATACGTCAGAAAAGGTGATAGCTTTGATGTTGTTTATGAATTTTTGAACATTTTCTTTTGAGTAATCTCGTTTTGTTGAGAACCAGTAATTTAATATGCATGTTCGTCTAACTGGACATCTTAAAAATTGTGCCGTATGATCGGATACTGCTAGCTCTAAGATTTCTCCACTTGATCCTCGTACATTGTGAATAATGTTATCTATGCAAGTCCCACTGCCTAGTCTGGTTGGAACTTTTATTTCCAATTTGAGATTGTAACCCGCCAGAAGATACTTGAATTGATCTGAATATGTAGTCTTTTTTAAAAGATCAATGTTGAAATCACCACATAGAATAAGTTTTTTGTTTTTGTGTAACGAAAAAGAATTCAAGAGAATAGTAAGGTTATTGAAAAATACCTCAAGTTTACTCTTTACGTTACTGCTATGTGGGCTCCGATAGATGCACATCACAATGAGGTTGTGGTCAGTGAGTTCTACTGCACAACATTCAATTATATTAGGAATACAGTATCTTTCCACGGACTCCAATGGTCTATACTTAATTCCGTTTCGTATCAATATACATGTACCACCGTGTCTGGATTTCCGAGTGAAATACGCAGCAAGTGTAAAATTAGGGATATGTAACAAGTTAACATCAGATAATATCATATTGTGCTCCGAAAAACATAGTACATCAATTATTTTTCCTATATTGAGTAATTCACTAAGTGCGACAGTAAATAAATGAGATTTGTTCAGAAGACCATTAATATTTTGATGTAGAATATTAACATTTTTATACACGAAAAAAGTTTTCATATTCACAATTTGTTTCGTCTGCGGAAGATTCACATTGGGTTGATGATATCTCTGTTAAAGTTAACAATAAATTTTGAAAAATTTTACGCAGACCATAGTCATTAATTTTTTTATTAAATGTAGAGAACATAGTAAAGTCATAACAAAGATTTAAATTAGAATCAAATGCAGTTGCATAGGCATATGTTTGTAGGTCTAGATGTAACAAATTATTAAACGTCTCTATACGCCAATTAAACATTAATGAGTAATTACTTAATTTGAATGTAGGAACACATAAGATAATATTTGTATTCTGTACCGTCATCAATGTTTCCCTTAGTTTTATAATGATATTAACATAAAATCATCATGTTAATCCTTGTTATAAACCATCTGTGTGCCTTTCATCCAAATCCGTTCAGTAGTTTTTGCGTGAAAGAGTAACAAACAAACATCCATCCATAGATACAAACTTTCACGGTTATAATATTAGTAGGAAAAGCCGACCTTGATGTTTCAGTAGGTACAGCCCGATTCAAACTTTATGGCGTAAAGAAGTACGCTAGTCGATGCGCTACTTCGCAGCGAGTAGCGTATTTCATTCCTCACCCCTCACCCCTCACCCCCGCTGACAGGTGAATTTGTTACTGCGCAGAGATTAGCCTCATGTTCCTGCACCTACTGAAACATCAGCTTTTATAAGCATCCGTAAAGCTGAACTGATGCGTAGGCATTCCATACAAAATCGTTATTTTCTATCTACAAAAGCTGAATAAGTATGGTTAGTCCCTAATGCACGTTTTTAGTAACATTACGCAACACCTAAATGAAATACTAAATAAAAGCACGCTTTTAGATATTCAACGCTCGGCGTGTTCCCGAAAGTTGAATATTCAACAGCATGCTTGTCAATTAGTGCTAGTGAAAACGGGAATGAAGGCTCGAAAAAAAGTTAGCGAATTTTCTCGCATCTCTGTTTTTTTGTGTTTTTTATTTTGCCACCAAAAAAGGCACAGTTATATGCAACAGTAGACCCAGATTTCAAGAACTATCGCCCGCTAGCTTTCTATTTGAAGCTAGTGGGCGAAGAAATCAAAAGAGGACTTTCAGGTTAAGACTTAGGCGCGTATTACAGAGCTCTCTCCACAGACAATGGCTCACTTCCCATCTTGCACCGCCTGCCTGTCACATGCACAAGTGAGGACCTAATGGCTGTGTCAGCTAATGCTATCATCGTTGCAGAATTTTGGGCCAAACAAATTAAAAAAAATAAAATAAAGTATATTTTTGCCATCAACACACTAAGAAGAAGACAGAGCCTCACTCAAAACTCAAGCATTACTTAAACTTAGGACTAGTTTTAACTAATCAAATCGCTTAGAACTAGCGATTAATGCTATGGTAATGCTTGAGTCTTGCGTAAGGTTCTGTAATACGGCTCTTAGAGCTGCAAATGGAGTATACTACTACTGTTGAATGAGAATGTAGTATACGGATACTGTTATTGATATCTCTCTTTTTGGAATAAACATCAAAATAATTTTGTTGTTTATTTCTATAAATCGTTATTGTATCTATCAAAATGTTCAAAATCTAGTGTGTGTGTCAAAAACTTGTCAAAAATGTAGGGAAATTGAAGTATTTTTGACAAATTGAGACTGAGATCAGACTGTGAACGTTCTTAAAATTACGAAAATGCCCCTCAGGAATCAACCCAACAACCCCTAGCAAGTTGCGCTATTGGCGGAACATAAACAGCAAAACCTTATGACATCCATCACACTTATTAGATATTTTATTACATTTCAAGGACATTTAATATGTATGAAATGAAAACATTGTCAATATTAATATCTGACAATTTGTCACCCATGTGATATTTATTGCTAAGCTGCAAAGATGTTTCAATTAATGGTGACTTGACAATATTTTTATATTTAGGTAAAGAGTTTTTTTTTTTCTGCTTTTTGATTATGGGAAGAGAAACATTTAGAATGAACCATGCCAAATTAACATATTTTAATTTTTTAAATCTTGTTGCGCTGGCTTGGATATTTATTTATTTAATTAGTTACTCTTCTCTCTCTCGTCTCTCTTCTCTTCTCTTCTTCTTAGTTTCTCTTGTTACTTTTTTTTTTGTGTGTTTATGTTCTTTTTTATGCGTCATGTTTGCCGCAAATAAAAGTCTTTTCTTTCTTTAGTTAGGTAGATTTTATTTATTAACTATTATTTGTTAAATTAAGTAGCTACCAAATGTTTACTGATTTTTAAAAGTGAGTTCTCAGAAGTTAGCAGTAAGGGCAGATTATTTATCGAGTCAAAACATATTTGTCCATAAGAGGAAAATTTGTAAAATAACTCTCAAACAGCATTCAAACTTGTTTCATTATACATTTACAATTAGTACCCAATCAAATACAAATATGTACTAAGTCTCTTGCACAATAGATAATTAGTTAATCTACAATTCCCGGCTAGTTCAGTCTAGAATCTTATCTTACTGCACTGTAAAAATGCAAATAGTAATAAATACCCACTTACAAAGATGTTAGAACGATAATACTTACCAGGATCAGCGCAGTTGGATAATTTCGTGATAAGTCCATCGGCGTAGTAGTTATCGAGTACATAGTTCGGCTCAGTAAGTTTTTCAAAGAACAATTTTATCTTATTTTGTATCTTAACACATTCCATCTTAGTGCTTGTTTCACTGCAGTTAACATGAAGGAAAACACTTTACTGTGAAGATGGTTGAGCCGCCGGTAGTAGAATATTCTTCAAATTAGCAACTTTATTAATTTAACCAAGAATGTGAAAAAACAACAAAAGCATGATCTTCAAGGTGGTCCCATCCGTTTCCTCAAGGCCTCAAGTGACCAAATGACATTGACAGCTTATTTGACACTTGTGACAAGCATGATGACAGTTAATCATCGACAATCATCCATCGTTTTTTTAACTGCAGCCTGTATAATCGACTAAATCAAATCAGTTTTGGTAAAACTTTTTATTGTATGTGCAGTAAACCGCACGTCCATGTGGCTCTCTCTACTTACAGATACACTGATTTAATGTGTTATTTTATCGATAGCAATTGATAATGCACACATCACACTGCACTGGAAATATAGAATATCCTAACATAACATCACGCCTGTATTCCCCAAAAGTTTAGGCAGAGGTGCCTATAGTACACACCACATTTACCATGTATGTTTAAGTCCCATGTAATAGGGGGCGAACCTTTTGCTATCAACCAAGAAATTCCACATGGAAAAACCCAATAACACGTTGCGCAGAGCGCAGCAGAGGTAAGCATAACTTTATGCTTAGGTACCGTTATTGTTTAGGTTTCTCAATTATTAAACAAACTCTCGGTCCCTTAACAGCAATAACAGCTTGAGCATTATTTGATGGAAAAGACTTTAATAAATTCCTTTGTCAACTTTTAACGGCACGTCAAGTATTCTGCTGAGGATTTATCTGTTTCATTGTGTGCTTCAAAAACTACTTTTATAATGTTTTTTTTTTTCAGACAGAGCTATATCGATGTGACGGCTTTTATATTACACATGCATGGATATCGTGTTTTTAGTTTTAGTTTTTCGTTAGTCTATGGTCGTTGAGTGATGATTGTTCTAGAATTGTGTTAGCGCTTCTGTCAAATTTTTATCTGCAATGCAATCTGCAAGACAACTTGCTGTCTGCTGTTGAAATTGAACTGGAAAATTGTGTAAAACTGTGTATGTGAAACGAGTGCTATTACTCAATTCAATACGAAGTGACAATAGTTGTGTTTTTTTTATTAGTGTGTGAAATGCCTCTGAGAGGAAGAAGTTTCGTAAGTGATCATGTTATATGATATCTTATTTCCTTCCGATTTGTGTAGCTATGTCGTGCGCAGCGTTGCTATATCATGCATGTATCTAACACTGCTCCCGTGCGATGTCCGGATTCCTAGAGACGCCCTTGACTGTAGGCTGCTCTCATCTGCATTATTGACATACTAACCCACTATTACGGTATATTCATGTGTAAGGTAGCTGTGACGATTGCATAGATGAGTTTCAGTTTTGCTTGCTTATAGTTGCAGCACATTTTTGGCACACACCCAACTGTAGTATCCTTGACTGTGTAATAACTAATATATTAATTAACATTAATTTGGGATCAAACTGAAGGTGTTGCTAGAGGTCTGATATGGTGGTCTTCCACAGGATGGTTGATGCGTGCCTGCTATAACACAAGTGTTCCCGAGTGCCTCTTAACTGCCTGCTTTTGAGGTTAGTCATACATTTTGTTGTCTTTCTGCTGTAGATGAACCAATATTTGAACAAGAATTGGGCATTCATTTGTGAAGTTTGCATCTGATTTGTTTTGTAAAATTTATGTGGTCCCCTAACCATAAATTGTGCTTAATAATGCATTTGGATTTTGTGCCAAAATCGTGAAGTGTGAGTAAGTCCTTTTTACAGTATTGAGAAGCAAAATTTTTGGACCATGAAACGTCAAATATTGATGTGTCTATACGTAAGAACTGTTTGCGCTGCTCTATGTATGGTGGCAGTTGCTACTGGTGTAATGTTGGATGATTATGACGGAAGTTAGATTGTGTAATATTCTGTATTTAATGGCTCTATTTTAGGTGTATCTGCCATTAAAGTTTAATGTTCTAAATACTGTATAAAAAGTCTAAAGGAAAGTCTCATAATTTATTGAACCTAAAAACTGTCCAGGAAAATGAATAACTACAAAATTCAAAGTAATTTTAAATGTACATACAACAAAAATTTAGCAAAAAAAAATTGCACCTCTGAAATTGTCACCGCATTCTTGAAGATCGCAAACAAGGATGTAAGTGCATATGTATCTAGAAAGTTTTCTTAAGTTTACTTTAAAGTGAAAGTTCTGTTACACAATAACCACAGACAAGAGAATTTTATTATTTACAACATTGTAAAACTTATTAGCTAAATTCTTTTGGTGTCTGGCCAAATCATTAACCTCCTAAACATTCCATTCTTTTGTTTATTGGGGACTTGAATGTTAGACAAAGTCTTGTTATTCCGTTATAGAGGTATGAGGAACAGGGTGTAAGGTTCAGTCATCCTCCATAGAAAAGGGAGGATCCTCTGACCAAACGGGTGTTGTGTTTGGCGGACAACTGCCCAACAATATCTATGCTAATTGCGCGGTAAACTCTGCTTGCGAGATGCAGGATTTGCTTGACGTCAGTATGACGCGTTGTTCACATGTGGCATTGTAGATACCTGTACACCGTTATACAACAAATTCTGGGAGATCACAGAATTTGTTTTTTTTTTTTTTGAATACCGGTAATCACCAATACGCCGACGATCTTCTTCTTCATCGTGTCGCTGGCACGACTGTATTTTAAATGTTATTTTCCCAAAACTTGCCTCTTTCACGGCTTTGTGGGTGGCAGCGCAGATATCACTTTGAATAGGAGGTGGAGCATGAGAATGTTTTCTTTGGCTCTAAGGGGCCCTCCCTTAGAGTCAAAGAAAACATTCTCATGCTGCATCCCACGAGCAACTTTTGTATCAGCAACTAATTTGCCTCTCACATCAAGTCTACGGGTTTCTATGAAAGTGCTGTCTTTGTCGCGTCGCTACATGCGCGCACTTTCATACAAACCTGTAGAAGTCTACAGGTTTGTATCTCACATGAAGTCATGTGAGAGACAAATTAGTTCCTGACACAAAAGCTGCTCTAAATCCATTAAGATGCATACTATATAAAGTCATTCAAAAGCACTAAACTATGAATCGCCATCTTTAAAAAGAAAAGCAAAAAACAATGTTACTTGTGACTGTTGGCCAATGATCAACAATAAAATGGTAAAGGTAGTAATTAGCTTTGTTTATTACTGTTTACTCTATGCTCATGTTTGATTTACAGCTAACGTAAATAGATAAAGGACACCACCATTCCTTTGGCTTAACATAGTTTCTATAAAAGGAACAAGTTATAAAAACTAAATGATGTAACATGAACATAGTACATATAATGTTTACTTTAAGATTAGGGCCACACTTATCTGGCTTTGTCATAGTTTCGTGATCGACAAAACGAGACCAACAGCAGTTGCGCGAATCTTCGCCTGTACTTGATAATGTGTTAAAACCACATAAAAATAGGGTCTATAACAGGTTTTGTTGAAGACAATATTACCAGTTTTATTAATAGACAAGCTGTGCGCTCGCCCGGTGAGAGATCCCATCGGCATCGGTTCGAACATTTTCCTATGAAAGCTGGCATATCCAACCGCCGCCATTTCATTTTTTTCTCTATTTAATTTTCTTTCGATCTTTATCTCCAAATATATCGGGACGTGTCACTTTAGGGTACCATAATACAGGACATTTTTTGTTTGTATAAGTGCCCCCTACCCATATAATATAATAAAAACAACAATAATATAATAAACAACATATAATATACATATTTACAACATTTATCGTGCGCGGAAGCTTTGAAAACAAATCAAAATGGCCGCAGGTCCAATATGCCACGAAGGATCGAACCCCTTTCATCCCCTTTTTAATCCCTTTAGGAGATGAATTATTAAAAATTCTTCCATAGTGCTCGCTTTCGCTGTTTATGGAACTCATGTGCAAAATTTCATGCTTCTAGACCCAGCTGTTTAGGCTGTGTGTAGAACATGTACACAGTGAATTTAAGATTTTCATTAAGTAGAAGACTCGTTTTGGTGTACTGTACCGTTGTTTCTTCTCTTTTAAATCCATAAAAGGTCGCTTATAAGAAGTCTGTAACAGCAATCAAACCACATGCTGTGACAGCCTGAGTGATTTCGCTTCTAATACTTTTTAAATAGACGACTCCGTCTTGGAGTGTAGATGTGGTGCTGTTCCGCAAAAGATGGGACACTTAATATCGTGTCCTGCGTGTCCTGTCAGGTGCACGTTACAGGAACTGATAGCGCCAAACAAGTGACCGAATTCTGGGCAGAGTCCATTTAGATTGCTATCGACACGCTAAGAAGTAGTAGAACTGAGCATTCTATCTATCGACTATTTAGTCTGTATATCCTACGTCGTACTATTGTCCTCCAGTTGATAGTCACACCATATTAAGGGAACATCCATGCATCTGGGCACGCCTCGCCCAACTTTATTTATACTCTGACTAAACTGATTGACATTTATTGCTGCCTACACAAGTATTCTCTACTAATAATAAATTTCGTTACCACAGCCATGTATGCGCGTTCAAGTCTTGATCGGTTCTTTGCTCCTATTGCAACGGTGCTATCAAAATATTGATGATCTATCAAGTTGATGTTTCGTAAAGAAACCAATTGCGCGAAAATATGATTATGAGTTTGATAATGTCTATTGCAAATATTTCTATAAGATTGAGGCTAAGTCCTATAGTAAAAATTGTTCATATTCATGAGTGCTGTGATCTGTAAAAGTTTGTCCAGGTATTGTTGTCTGCAAATAAACGTATTTTCTTTCTTTTTTTTTTTGTATTTTGTATGGACCTCACATGGGTAAAAAGGTTCAGTCAGCCCTTCTGAATATCGTAATTTCACGGTTGATAAGCAAACCGTTGATTTTAATAGTTTGTCTAATATTCCACAACGTTATCCAACTTCTAGCAAAATACACAAAATAAAATGAAAGTAATAATTGTACGAATCACGACATATACATTGACGTCATGTACCGACACTCCGAGAATTGGGTTGGGCTAACATTTTTGTGCCGGGCACACTCGGTTAACTGTTATTAGGATATTTACATACGCAACTACATCCGCAGACGGTATGAATATTGTTTTACACGCGATATAGCATGAGTGTGTCCACAGTATTATGATATATCGTACATTTGTATACGGTAATAGTCGTTCAGGCGATAATCACGCTTTTACAGGATAATTGTAACACTTCAAAATTTTATCAGAAAACCGATAGATTCTTTTTCCCTCCCTTACTAGTGTTTTAAGCACGATACAGTTTGATCAAGTGTCTTATTGACTGTTGTGAATGCACTATAATATAAAATTCACCTATTCAGAGTCTGAGAATCTGCACTTATTAGAAGTGAAAAGTTACAAAACAGTCCTTGACTTGCCCACTCCTTACTGCCTAGTGCTGTAGCTGAGAAGAAGGCAAATCATTGGATTCTACTGGGCCTATCCTCAGCCCAGACCCACGCATCACTGCAATGATTATCACCAGTCGTTACAAGGGGGAGAATTAGAGCAACGCTTTGTAATCTAATCAATAAGTCACAGTTAACTCATTTTCTTGCTACGTTCATAATATTTAGTGGGTCGCTTCAAATCGATGCGTATACGCACGTGGACAGGGGCTCTACTCCGAAGTGGTATCGGCCGAATGTTCGGCCGTTTCCTGCTACGAACTTACTATTTGGTTCGGTCGGTCCCGATCCTACACTCCTACACTCTTTCGAATATTGACTATGGTCCCGACCCAACTGAGCCGATCCGAACTTTTTTCGCATTTTTCAATAATATTCGGTTCGGCCATGTGTCGGTCCGATCCGATCATTCGCACTTTGCACTTTTCGTAGTAGACCCCCAGGTCACAGGACCACAACACCAGTCTCACGTAGCACATGATAAGTGATGACACACACAATATGGTGGGTGTTGCTGAATGGGGCATGTTCCAAATTCAAATGCAATTTACTTCCGCTTCTATCCAAATGACAAAACTTCTCTGTCATTTGGGTATTTGGAATCTCTTGGAGACAGTCTGGTCTTCAGTTTCTCAGCCGCGGTCTTTATTTCAGTCAATCTTTAGCATCTGTTGCGTTCAAATGATAAATCTAAACTAATATGATAAAGAGATAGTTGTCTATTTGCTTGTAAGTGGTAATCTGTGTAAGTACTGGACCATCTGTTAAAGCCTCTTTGCCATGCTACAGCTACAGTGACAAAAAAAATAATTGTGTCAAGTAAAACCGTCAAGCTGTTGAAGAATCATCCTCCGTCTTTGTGCCGTGTTACGTGGGGTCGGCGCAACACGTTTTTTTTTCTTTCATTCTACCCTATCAACCGTCACGCTATCATTGACTCCCTTTTAATTCTTCTGGAAGTCCTGTTCCGATTACAAAAATTGTTTCACCATTGATAGAAAGCTACACTATTGAAGAGTGCCATAGGATATGTTTTACATGGTATCTTCCACGCGGGCGGTAGCTATTAACTTATAAATCTGCGGTATAGTTTCGGTTAATGCGGCAATATGAATGGCCAGCCATCTTATTTATAGAATCATTTATCATCATTTAGTTACGTAACCGACAATCATGTCCAAAACGCTTGGTCCGTAGGTGTTAAGCTACTTTCAATACCTAGCTGTTCTCTTTCCGTGTTTACGGAGACGTGAATAAATTACAGAAATTAATATCTCTCCTTATTTAACAGTTCTTAAGTAATATCCCGCAGAGTTACTTTATTTATTTTGCGATATTATTTATTGTCTGCTACAAATATATGTGTGACCTGTAAAGAACGTTAAGTTTAAAATCCTATATTTGTTACCTACGCGCCGTGTCCGATGAGATTTCCCATCGGTAAAAATGACGAACTTCCTTCCTTTCATTTAGATAACGAAGTTTTAAAAATCCTTCCAAAATGCTTACCTTCGTCAAATAACGAAAGCTTGTGCAAAATTTCATGCTTCTACGCCCAGCGGTTTAGGCTGTGAATTGTGTGTCAGTGAATTGAAAATTTTTAGTAGCTAAAGTAGATTTTTGATGCAGTTTAATATTTTCATAATAATTTTTCCGGCAAATCATCAGTAGAATCCGATGTAAACTGGTTTACGTTAGTTCTCAGGCATCGTTTTATTCTCAGTGATTTATTATCCTACTTTCCTACTATTCATACTAATATTATAAACGTGAAAGTTTGTATGGATGGATGGATGGATGGATGTTTTTTACTCTTTCACGCAAAAACTACTGAACGGATTTGGATGAAATTTGGCACACAGATGGTTTATAACCAGGATTAATATATGTATAGGATACTTTTTATCCCGATATTCCCACGGGATCGAATCTTATTCGACTGAAACCGCGGGGAGCAGTTAGTACCACATAAATCATCGTGTAGATACCTATTCCTTTGCCTGCTAAATGAATTATGCACTAATTCCCATGCATATCTTGCACATAAGATGCGCATAATAATCTCGTCGACTCAATAAACGTCGCAATAAACCGCTTAATATCGGGCAGAGGTTGGTATTATAGCAATTCGTATAATTGGCTTAGCTCTGCGCAACTTGAATCGAATTAATTAGATTCATTCATTACCATCGATGGTGGAATGAATGAAATAGGTTCCTTTGCTGAATTTTTGACGCCCTTCATCTGCCTGTAGGGACCCTGTTTCTTTCTTTGGAGCTCGGTTTGCGACAAATCTCTGATCTACAATACCTTTCTCAATCATGATGATCGTTCATTATACCTACAAAGCTATCTTGAAGGTCATATTCCGACAAGGTCGTCTCAGATTGCGACTATTTAGTTTGTTTTTACTAAGCGTAGTTTAATAAGCGAGGCATGTTCTAGAGCACCAGGTAAATATAAGTATTTATCTAGCCACAATAATTATAGTTTTTGTAAAGGTGGATGTTGGCCACAAATGACTGATGTTGGTCGTCCGTACAATGGCGATTGAGCGGTCGTTTAATCAATGTCGTATATTTGAATAGAGTTATTATGCACATAGTGCTACGCATAGGCTCAGGTAGCGTTGTTGCAGCATTTTTCCGGCGATCTTTTATGACGGACAAAATGTTCGTTTTTCTACTGGCAGAACGTTTTGCATACAAAACGTTCGTTCGTTCGAATTACCTACTTTAATTTGAAAGCAGGAATATCCTACTAAAAGAAGGATCCGACACCCAAAAATTGGAACTGGCTAAGTAAAACATAGTCATTGTATTGAGCCTATAGTGTTGAGTACAGACAAGCCATTAATCATAAATATATTTTCATTACGTCCATTCGTTAGCGCGACAGAAGCTGAATCCGCGCCATCTGCGCTGCGCTTGTACTTTGTAAGTATATCGTATCTCACCTTGAATGTCTTGTTTTTCTTAGAATCCGCGAGGTGCTTCTGTCATACAAATTCCTCGCATTTTGTTTGTTTAGCTCGCATATTTAACGTTTTGCAACAATATAATGTGGGGTTTTAAAGCATGTTAAATGCAATTATTTATTTTTTTTCGTAATTAACTCGTTAAGTATTTTATTGTTTCGATTGTTGTGATGATGCAAGCTCGTAAGCAGAAGGGTGTAAAGTATGAGAGAAAGCTTTGTAGACCAGAGGTCTTTAACCTATTGAGTACCTCCAATTCGCTACATCATTTGCTACGAAACATGCTACGGAAATTGCTACAAAGTGATCGTAGAGGAAACGACATAAAAGCTACATACAAGTGGATGGCCAATTTCCTTTCTGGGTTAAACAGACTCTTTCATCGTTTATTGTTGCTAACAACAATGTTGATAAACAATCTGCAAACTCGCTTTGATAGCCATTGCTAGTTGAGAATTCGGTTCTAGGGTGAAATGCTTCATATTAATTTTAATTATCGATTTTTTGGGTATCTATACTATCTGTTGGTTATATTCAAAAGAAAATTGAGTTTCTTCTACCATATTTACTTAAGTCATTAGAACCATAGCGTCTATATGCCTACGTTTAAAAACTCTATAAACTCTCCTACACTCATGTCGTTTGTTAACAGATGAATTCAACGAAGGTCGGAATCGAAAATTCGTAACTCTCATTCGCCTAATATGCTTTCGATTCTGTTTGTTACTTCCGTATCACACGGTGCAGCTTTGACACTAAAAAAGTACTCCTCATTACTATATGAGTAATGTTAGTCGCCGCCTCCCCAGAAGTAACAAATTATTTCAACAGTGCCCATGATTTTTTTGGCTCCAACGAGTACAGTGGGCGTTTTTGTAGGCGTATCATTGCTTCAGCCATACATCAATATGCCAATATTTTATTACTTGCTTTGTTTGAACAACGCTGAAATCTCAGCCTCTGTATTTGGCCAACTGATTTGTTGGGCCTCGTAAAATTGTTTAGACGCCAATAAGTCGTAAACTCGACCTATTTTACCAGTTCATGAATTTTATTGATGTCCAAATGTTGTGTCTGCTTCCCAATGTGTGCATCGTGTCTTTAGACTTCAAATAATAGAGACGTCACGACATCTACTAAAATCCAAGGACAAACATTACTCATCAGCCATCACTTTGTCCCCTTCTAATTCTTTTATTTTGCGTTTTAATTTTTTAGCTGATATTCGTGATGAAGATTCCACTTACATTTTATAAGGTTAAGCACTCATCCATCAGCTTATCTCTCACTTCATGTCTTCATTCTCTTAAGTTAGCTATCAAGGCGCCATGGAAGCTCCTGATACGGCCTAATGATCGACGCCTCCCAAATTGAGGATAACAGTAATTACCTCATTCCGGCATTTGTCTTCCGTAATTTTGATGGTTTCAATGAAAAACCGTAACTAGGAAATAGTAAACGATTATTGCATGTTTGGCATCATAAAATAATCGTTAACTATTTTCTAGTTACAAGACTTTATGTAGGTACCTTGTGTTTTAGTTCCAATGTTGAATTTCTTGGAGAATAATCATAAAGTCTCTTGAGTTAACATTACATTCGCTTATTTGAAGTCAACGCTCGTGTTTTCGAGTTATAACTATGATGACCATAGGAATCGTGACCCACATTCTACCTGCTTTCGGTTGAATGGACTACAAAACTGGTTAGCAGGTAGTTTGGAAACAATTTGCAGGCATTTAACAAGAGTGCTCCTAATTTACCGATTGTGGCCAGGAAACCATTTCTGTTTTGTAGCTGTTGTAAAACAGTTGACCTATAATGTGTAACTGCATATGCATCAGCATGGCGGCTACGGCGACTACTCATTATGTCAGTGGCACATACTACGGTCTTAGATTTATCGTAGTCGTAGCATAAACTCGAAGTGCTTTTGCCTTTCCACTGGCACTTACAAAGTGCATTCGCGCGGTCTGCGTGCAAACTGCTCATAAGACGTAGATTGCATTTGCTATCTGAATACTGATCGCTTTCCGCAGTTGTTGCCCGACTTTTACTGCTTTAGCGGCGAAACAAATAAATAACAGATGTTCCATAACATGGATGATATTACTCTTTCATCCTTTACCGTGCTACGAAGAGACTTGAGTATTTCAAAAGGGTTATTCGTTTATTTATATTTTATGCAGAAATTCGTTGTTTATTTTATGGCAGTTTTGAATTTGTGCAAGATTAATGTTAAAATAAAATGATTTTATTGCTAAAACACACGTTTCCAGACTCGGTTTGTAGATTGTATACAATCGTAATCAATTAAATGAATAATCGCGTGTTGAGTCACATCACATGTTACTTCGACATATGTATTGTTTTAATTTCAGTATAATTGATGTGCTGAGTAGCGTTAAATGTTTTAATTATTTATGAGTTGTCAGATTGGAGCACATGTTATGGTTTCGAAATTGATTGCTCTTCTGATTTATTATATGATTCCCTGTTCTGATTATGGTTTTATGGGATGTTGAACAAAACATTGCCTTTTTGATCAAATGGCAAGAGATAAAGGCAAGAATGCTCACCGATGTTGGCTTTGGTTTAAGTGGGTACTTCATCAACTTTAATTTCCCATGAATTGACAACTTAATTATTGATTTATTGTTTGAGTAAGTTAAACTGAAACCACGCCAATTTCCCTTCAGCAGACATCAATCTCATTAATGTACGCGTAAAATATCTTGTACCGGTGTTTATGCGTACTGGAACGTCCCACAACTGCGTAAAATTGGACTTGGCACACTTTAATATTAGTCATAGTTACCTGTAAATGTACTGTGACTGTTCATTGAGTGAGATTGTGTAAATTAACGAATGGCCACAACACGAGTTATCGACGAGTCGCTCTCGCCAAGTCGCCACCTGCATCTGGTGGAGATTGAAATGTTATTAGATTGTTAAAAACGACTATCAAATTAAAATTGGGCCCAAACTCATTTGATGGGCGGAACTTCGGAATTTGAGCAACAACTTTTTGATTTCACGTCTTCCTTCATTTTATAGTCATAACCTGTTCTTTGTTCCCCAAAACATGCAGCCAAAGTGACCTCTGCGCTGCCACCGAGTGGCAAAGTTTTGGGCCCACAAAATTTTAATGATTGTCTTGCCAGCGACACGAAGAAGAAAGTATACGCCAAAGAATACGCCAATTACTATCATCATCATGGTCATCATTACCTTTTTTTTTTTTTTTTTCTGATGGGAAATCATCAAATGACCCCCCCCCCTCCCGCTCTGGGTGGTGCGGAAGGGAGTCAGACTCTTACTGACTAAAACCTACCCATGTTCCTTCCTTCGCCCTTTATGTTCCGGGGTAGCGGTAACCCTTTCGGACAATCCCGCTGAATCACCATTACCTTAAATCGTAAACTCTCCCGTGATTAGTTGAAACAATCAAATTGAACCAAATTATTTATTTCTGCAATGGTTTGGCGCCGCTTAGTAGCATACTTCTCTGGCGCCAAACGGGATTACTAATTATTCAGCTATTTACAAAATTTATAGCTACGTGCGGTTTTTCAACTACATAATCTATTCCATTACACGAGTTAATTGTTCGAAATACCAACCTCTATTTGAAGAGATGTTCTTTTGAATACAAAACATCTCATACACATCAGAGAGACTTAAATCAAAGCTTAACTTCTGAACCAATAATACATATACCAACATTACACAATAATTTCTCTTGATTTGAGCCAGTCTTAAAAATGATGTTTATGCTGTATGTAGGTTTATGCACTTTTACACGTCAATATTTTTTTTAAGCTAGTCGAGGTCGGTGTTTTCTATCTGACTACTCTGAGAATAAACACCGAAATAAACTCAGAGGTCACAGGGGGAACATTCTAGCTGCTATAAAATTTGCCATGTCACGACATTTCCACGAGTCTCATGGACCTTGGCAACATGACGGTCAATGTAATGGCTCTGAGACGAAGATACAAATGACTTGAATGCAGTGTTCTAGTTACAATAAGTAATAAAATGATGTTATCTTTTTCCTTGTAAATGTCAAATGTAATTCTTGACGCATAGTGAGCATACGTAATTTTGAACAGGTGATACATAAATGTTTATTATTCAACGTGTAGGTAGAGGTAGGTACAGGACGTAGTGTCATTGTATGATTTACTAACACCTTGCCACCGATTTTGTCCTCGTATATTTCCGACTTTCCCATACAAACTTCCATCTGTTTAACTGGTTTTGGGGTAAAATTTTCGAAAATTCTGAAAACCGGTTGCATATTTTCTAACCGAAACCCCTGCATTGCTTTTAGGCACATACATGACGAATGGTCATCCCCTATTTAAACCCCTTTAGGGTAGAATTGCTAAAAACTTAGTGGTTAAGGCTCTGCGTTCAGAAATCAGTGAGTCAGGCCAGAGTAATACTTTTATTCAAAGCTTATAATATTATTCTTGACAAACAATACAAAAGTAGCGTAGGAAATTAATTGTTCATTCAAGAAATTATTGTCAATCGATGAATCAAGAGTTCTAGGAAATTCGCTCATTTTATTACAATATAAATGGTATTGTACATCTGTGCAGTATTTAGAACAATGCAGAGAGCAGTCGAAGCATGAAGCGTGTCGTCGCACGGCTATGTTGTGTCATACGAAAACAACGATATGTTACTCACACCTAGGGCTGCCAACTTTTTTTAGGAGAAATAGAGTATATCTCTGTGAGGGTAAATACAGACGTATAAAAACAAGCATTATTCCATAAACGCAACATTTTTGTTGTTTTTGAAATAATTTACAACTCTAGAAATTGTAAGTCCAAACAGATGAGCAGGTAATTTATTATCAATTTCAAATTTCAATGCCGGTACCTAGGTCATGTATAGTTTCCATCTTCCTGCCACCTCGCATTCATCGCCGAAAAGACTCTCAGTGAATGCTGAAATGACACGAATTCTTTCAATTCAAAGTCGGTAATATAAATAGAAGTATAGTCTATTGCATTTTTTTAAATTATAAAGTACGCAGTTGGCAACCCTACCTACACCAAAGTATAACGTATCTACTTCGTACATCTGTTTTTATATAGATTCTGATATTTACATTATTGACAGTCACTTGACGAGCCAGCAATGGACTGTTCGGGGCATTGGCACGATTAGATATTGTTTTTCCTACTAGCTAGCTTCGAGATTGGCGTTTGATATCAAAATGATCATGACATTCAGAAATCGTTCTTTTTGAATATCACTGCACCTATCATCGTAAGTGTACATGTACACTAGCGACATGCGTCAACGACACAGGCAACTGCAGTCGTCGACAACGTGCCGCTCGTTTATTTGAGCACCGTACTCAAATACACGAGCGACACGTTGCCGACGGCTGCAGTTGCCTTTGTCGTCGACGAGTGTTGTTCGTGTGTATGACCACTTACTCATTAGGTTTTCCTTTAACATGTGGTTTACCGCCGCATTGTATTGCAGTCATTGAAAGATGTGTCTGTCATGCTGATCATCTGTGTACGTAGTAAGGTAAAGGATGAAGAAAAATAATTAACTGTTCTTCTTTCCCTAATGCATTTATAATATCAACAAGAACTGGTGATCAATAAATCAACTCCTTAATCAAACATGGCGCAGGACATAGTGAGACAAGATTCATTAGATATCCGGCTTCTTACACTGATTACATAAGCCATGCTAATATAATACGTAATAACACGTTTCCTATATGGTGTGGACACAACAAACTGCGCAAATGTGTATTGAATAATGATCATTTTTCTAAAGAGTTCTTAGGGGATAGCGAGATAGATTACATGGATTTAATGTTAGTAACTATGACTTTTTTACATGGAGCTCAAGGGGTTTAAATAGAAACATTACAATTTAGGTATTTCACTGACCTTCATTTAAAAGC
Organism: Apamea monoglypha; assembly: GCA_911387795.2. Taxonomy (NCBI): domain Eukaryota; kingdom Metazoa; phylum Arthropoda; class Insecta; order Lepidoptera; family Noctuidae; genus Apamea; species Apamea monoglypha. The sequence goes on from OU426922.1 coordinate 3,866,308, forward strand.
ATGATTGACTCATTAAGTAGTAATGAGTTTTTTAAATCGCGCTGCCTTCCAAGAATTCACAAAACCAACATTCGAGCCAATTCATACGGAAAATATGGTTGCCAATTTCTTTTATAGAAAAAAACTTGTCTGTTTCCGTATTTTGAAAACGATCAAAACAATAACATTCTAAAATCACAGCGTACCACAAAACACGAGAACGTAATATATTAGTTTATTCGTAAACTTATCATTGTCAAGTAGAATAATGAATGGATCCCGAGCTTGAACTCTGGAAGCTTTATCTTAGCTGAGTAATAATGAATAGTCTTAAATGAATACTTAATCAAAACAAAGTTATTTTAGCGTTTCTCAGTCAATTTATCGGTCATTTCCCCTCATGGGTCTTTCCTATCTGGTCTGCTTAGTCATAGCGATAGCAAAATGTTAAAATAGAATTTCTTAGGCCTATCGTAGTGACGGTGAACGAAGCATTGTTTGTATGCCTGGAAACTTGTCTTTGCCCTTGTTATTTATTGATAGAGATATCGTGATCTACTTTACCTTTTCCCAATTAAATCGGAGTCGGCTTGGTTTCTAGTCTAATTAAATGCAGCTGAATGGCAGTATTTTAATGGAGCGATTACCTATATGACCTCCGCAGCATGGATAATACGATACCCATTGTTAAGACTGGTTGACAGACTTTAGGGCTTCGGACTACGCGCAACGGTCAAACATATACATGACAGCCGGGAACAGTGGCTTAACTTTCCAAGGCACGGAGGGGGTTCGGTATGAGAGGGATGGTCCATCCCATCCACGGACCGACCGCGGCAAGCGTAGCTTTGATCGATCAAACTGAGTGGCTGTTATTTAGCCCCCCCCCCCCCCCCTAATGGATTGAGACAACAAATAATTGGACCATCTAATTCAGAAATTCAAGGGCAATAAATGACAATTACACCAATCGTAAACTTGATCGGCGGTGACTGATTGATTCGGCGCGGGCCGGTGATGGAATCAACCGATTTCATGCTTCTCCTTGATGAGGATTTAATTGAATAATTAGAAGCAAATAACGTTGTAACGTTTTTCTGCTATTGTTTACTCATGACGATTTTATACCTCTGGCTTTTCTGGTGTCATTGGGATTGCTTTTACCATACCATTAATAATTTAACTAATGACGATTACCTCCTATGCAGCACCTCCACAGCAAAAATTAGTTTTAAATATTTTAAAAGTACACCGTACATATTTTCAAACAAGAAAGATTTACAGGCAATTTGACGCACGACGTTTTCAGAGGCGCAAACTAAGAACCACGAAACGATTTCCGTTATACTCAACATAAATAAATCCTGTGTCGAAGCCACAACCGCATTTTCAGACGAATCCAAATGGAACGTCTATATTGTATACAACATCGGATCGACGCAAGCCCACGTAACACACACGAAAGATTTGACAGATCTGGAGTACATAGAAATTATTTTCTTATTTGTGTAACAGCGTAGACTTTACAAGTATTTAGGTCGACAAAATTATTTCAATGTCGATATAAGTCTTGCCCACTAATGCATTGACCTGTTAAATGTAGGTACGTCAAGATGGTTGATAAAATCTAGGAGCTATCAAAATCGCTCTTGTTCACAGATTTATATCTACATATTTCGGCACAGCTGATTTTCTCAAAATGTAAAAGGTGTTCACTAAAAGGTGACACGACTTTTTTTCGATGTTGAATATTGTTGGTTTAATGCTCAAATATCGCGTGATATTATTAGCATGAATTCGCAAATAAAATAAAAATATTCCGTGACACGAGTACCTTTATAATAGCGCGCAAGGTCGTCCAGGTGAATTATGTTAAGACCTAAAATATCCTATGATTTGCCGTATGACAGAAATTGCGTAGCTTTAAATAAATGCCACGCCTGTTTGCTGTTGACATTTTAGTGTCATTCCCTTTATTTTTATAGAGCCCAAGCGTAGCGACACGCCTGCCGAAAATTATGCTCCTGATTTCTTTGAAAATTACGCGACGTAATTTATATTTATTGACAGACAAGGCTTTTCATTACGAAAAGAGATAGCATAATGGTAAAGCAGCTACAATACAAAATGTGATCTATAATGGAAGAATAAAGTTTGTGTTACTCAAACTCTTTTTATAAGAATGACAGGAAACGTAATCTAGGCGATGAAACAGAACCCCAGCAATGATGAAATAAGCGACCGGAATAAAAAGACAGTAGGTACGGTATCGGATCTATTTATCATCATCAACACTAGTTCTCGCTACTTGATATTCGTTAGGGTTGAATCACGTGACGTACTATTTGAATGTACACACATTATTGTTCCTCATTTTCCGATTGATGTATCAAATAAGTACTTTCAGAAAATTGGCAGAAGAATTTATACGAATTACACGTGCAAAAGCATAGTGCAGAAAAATCACTGCACGAAATGGATGCTGCATTGCGATATGACGACCTGTACTCAAAACGTCTGATACTCGGATCGTTAGATCACCATTCAGTCGACGGGGTCAACGTCTTCTCTACTGTTGCAATCTGTTTCCGAAATAGATTAAAAGTAGCCGATATTAAAAATATAAAACTGGCCCCAAGTTAGATTTTCGGTAGACATCGGGAATCTTGGCTAAGTAGTAAAGAAAAGCTAATAGGAAGGCAGAAGTTCTGGAAGGATGACAATTTCGCCAATATTATGAAATTGAGCGCACCAATTCTAATTCCAAACTGAGGTTTGGAATTAGAATTTGTGTTGGTGCTAAATAAATTCTAATAAACAAAAACACGAATAACATGCAAACCACGACAGATAGAAACCAATTATTTCTGACTTCATACACTGTTAACCCTAACCGCAAATCGCTTGCAACACTGCAGTGTTCTATCGAGAAATAACATGCAATTTGTGCGCGTGGGTGATAATGAATCAGTACAGTAGTGGGCTGCTCAAGGACTTCCCTTTTACTGCACCTATGGAGGAAGAGAACGAGAACGGAGCACGTGCCGCCTTGATCGGATCAACCTTTGAGACGTCGCTTACATTATCTTCTATATACTAATAATAAAGCTGAAGAGTTTGTCTGTTTGAACGCGCTATTCTACGGAACTGCCAGGCGGATTTGAACAATTCTTTTTTCATTTGATAGCCCAATTCTGGAGGAAGGCTATAGTATCTTTAATATCACGCTAGCACCCTTAGGAGCGACCAAAAAGAAACGAAGTCAGAAAGAATGATAAGCGAAAACGAAGTAATCGGCGAAGTAAAACGAAGTGCGGGCAGGCTATTCGATGCGACAGCATGGGTCGGGGGAACAAGAAATTTCACGCGCACGAAGTCGCGCGCATAAGCTAGTCCTACTATATATTCCGCAACAAAGTAATTTTCAATGCAACTGCAGTCGAAGGCTTTCTGTCAATACAGAGATTTTAAATAATTTACTGCTTATCTACATATAGAAACTTTACAGATGTTGATAGAATATTGCGTTGCTCTCCAGTAAAACCAATATTCACTAGCAAACCATCGTTCAGTTATTTGGGATCCTACTGTGCTTTGACCCAGTTATTTGTTTCGTTTACATTAAAACGATTCGACATTGCTTTAATTCAGAATGCTGGTCGAAAAATATTTTAATAACTAGAGGTATATTGAAATAATAGCGCCAACATTCATCGATTTCTTTGCAATGAAAATTTCAAGCAAAAAATAAATTCAATGTTTTGTCTAGCTTTTCTAATGATAAATAATAAGATTATTTGCGACAATTTTCGTGTGCTATCCAAGTATCTGCGTATACGCTCTTGATCTTCATCTCGTCAAACGTTACCAGTGACGCAAGGAATATAATTTGTGTAGTGTTATTCCAAAAGTTCTATTTCGGTGATTCGCGGCACCCACCCACAGCACATGCAAAACGACGCGCAGACGTGAACGAGTGAGTGGTGCTGAGACGGATATATAAAATTCAGTGTCGATTCCAACAGCTAAATGTTAATACAGCAGTTAAAAAATATAATAACGTGAGATAGTTCTGTGACAGTACAATATGAAGCGAAACGTGAGTACACCACAGTCATTGGTATTGGTGCGAACGTGCGGCGGTACATACAAATTATAAATAGCTTCAAATATTGTATTTGTTGGTAACACCGATCACACGATGCTGCCAACGATACAATGTTTTGTTTACACGCTTTAATTAACTGATTTAGGCTTTAAATCGTCATCGATAATATTGCCCTTTGTAGAGACGTATACGATAGATATGCATGTCACATTCAGACGATCAAAACACTATTTTAAGGATCTTGCCATTCACTTTGTCTCTAACGTCTTATCCAGGGGTCGAATTGTTTTAATATTGCACAACTTTATTATAAGAATCGTTAGGTATTTGGAGCGAGTTACCCTCCTACGTCTTCGTGCGTCCCACTTTGGTTGTTTATAGTATTTTACTTAACCCTGAAGTATTTCTAGTTAGCAGTTTACCACAAATACGTTCACTTATATTGCAAATGGTGTTAAACTTGTAAGTTTCTTCTCTCTCTCTTTGTGGCTTTTTTAAGATTTTTTTAAATTTGAAATTGTGCAGTCATTGTGAGTCTTGCTAGTCGGTCTAATTAAAAACGCTTAGCCTAATCACGACTACGGAATGTGAACTATCAGTGTTCGCTTCCTGTAGGAATCCTGACATTAAAGCAGTTAAAAATAGCCACTTTGCTGCATACCTGTTCAAATTGGCGTTCACGAAAAAAGCTACTGCGCAAGACGCAGTATTTGCTGCGACATGACGTGTAAACATTTTCTTCTTCCTTTTCTTTGTTCAAAAACCTTGATTAAAATTCGGTTTTAAATTGTTAATTGCGACTGATTCGTCGTCCTTTTTTAGCGCAGCAGATTAACCAACTCCGTACAAATAAAGCTGAATGAATGAGAATCTTATTATTCCACCTGCGTCCTCAACACCATGTGAGACACTCGGTCAACGACCATGCATTGATTGCCAAATAGCAGTCAGCTGACAATCGTCCGTTAGGTAACAATTACTAATGCTTCAGTTTACATTGTATCGCAATTTTATGTTTAAATGAGCGAGCACGGGCGCCGTCGAACCATTTACCCAATTTAATATAGGTTTCCAAATCATTTGGATCACAAACCGAATAGCCAGTTATCCAATTAAATATTTTGGCAAGTGGAGGAAGGTCGTACGAACTTTAGCTTTCCAAGTCTTGTTCGATTTAAGTTATTTTTATTCAAAGGGAACAACAAATAGCTACAATATAAAATATAGAAATAAGATATATACAATACTCATAGACAATATTGCAGCCCACAACCCTGTTCACAGATTGACTATAGGATATTTATCAGTGAAGTAATAATAATCGTTATTGTATCTTGTTGCTTTTCTCCCAAAGACTTATTCACTAGGCTGACGTTTGAAATATTGTATGTAAGTACCTTAAGCAGCGGACATAACGTCTCTGCTGTCTGGACCGCGTTGAAAACGTATTTATCGTGTAGTATGTATATAATAAAACAATGATAATATGTCGTGAGTCGCCCGCGAAATACGTGTGTTTTTTTTCAAGCACGCGTTCCGGCTGCTCGCGTCTGTGTTAATATGTAAACAAATATTGTTATATTCGCATTTTTACATATTCATCTTTGTTCATAGTTGTTTTACTTAAATTCAACCAATTATTTCTCGAAAATACTTCTAGGATGCAAATGAACTCAGTACTTCCTTTACCTACTATTTTGGTTTAACTGTAGCTTCTATTGTTACCTATGGATTTTAATACCTGGTCTTTATTATTGTTTCTAAGCAAACAAAAGTATTTCAATTAATGTTCCAGATTCCAGACTATACCAGAATGTACTCGCAAATCAAATAAACATAACTGGATCAGGTTTATTTTTTTTACTAAAATACCACTCTTGCAATTTTGAACAATTTGATTCAATTCACCTTAGGGAGTTAGGTAAAAATAAAAATTATCAGTATAGTGATAAACTGATACGCAATCACTTGTGTCACAATTATACGAGCACACTTAAAGATATTTCGAGAAACTCGAATATTCGAAATTTTTCCCTTTTAAAGTTTTGATTTCAAAGAAGTTTCAAGTTTCAATTTAAAGAAAAAAAGTAGAAGATGGAAGCAAAAGAAGTGGGGTGGGGTGTTAGTGGGGGAGAAAAGAGCCTATTCTATCTAATTTCGCAGAATAAATGTTACTTTTCAAAAATAAAATCTCACTATTTAGGCTCTTGAATCAGGGGCTAGATTATGCATTGCCAATTCCTTGATTTACATTCATACTCATAGAAATCTTTTTCCAAAAAATATTATTGTGATGTTATGTACTTTGAAAACTTATAGTGTGTAAGTCCATCCATATCCAGACTAATATCGTAAATACGAAAGTCTGTATGTCTGTCACCTTTTCACATAACGGCTGAACGGATTTGGAATACGTTCAGCTATGGCGTGGAAAGGTAACAGATGGACATAGCTACTTTCTCATTTCTAGTATTAGTAGGTTAGAACATCAATATACTTCTATATTCGATCACTAATAAAGTTCTTTATTAGTGATCGAATATAGAAGTATGGATTATTTATCAATAATACCAGCCTTGTTGTAGTTGTCCGACTGTCATTGTATCTAAAACTGTTTGTATAATAATATGACAATAATAGCAATGATTAGTAGTACTGCATCTATAATAGCCCTGTGATATTTTTGGCAGCAGGCTATTTATAACAATATGTCACCTGTTTTATTTCAAAGTACAAATTCGTAGTATTGTATGTTTCTGGAAACTTTTAGACTAGACCTGTTAAGTCATGTTCTTTATCAAGGGCTTCGGGGAAAAATAACCGTTGGTTTTGCCTCCATTTCAATGTGGTCCCTTATTTCTTTTTTCGAGCAGCTGGCCGTAACATTATTTCTAACCGAAAATTCTGGAATAGTCCGCGGTTCGAGTAGGTTCCACCCCTATTACTATCGAGAAACAGTACTTTTCATCAAATTATTGTGCATGGTTTACTAGCTCACCAAAAGCTAAAAGTGTGCATGTTTTGTCTCTGCATGGACTTAGGTGCACACATTTGGCTCAGGCATTAATTCCACCTTTGTACAGTATATTTTTACTTGTGCATAAAGTTGTCATAAATAAATAAAAGATGGTTTTGTACAAATAATATAGTGTTTTAACGTTAAAGTGAACGAAAGCACGAAGCTAATTTAAAAATCCATCTTCAGGAGCAGTATCTCTGATTTGTATGCGATAGCGAAAACCAATAAAATATTATACAACCAATAAATATCATGAGTAATGCCGCCAATAAAACATCAACTTCCAGAGTTCAATAACTGCTTCGCTGTAAAGTACGATGCAAGTGTCAGAAAAACAAGATTTTAAACTAGTCAAATTGCAACCCAAACAAGAAGCTGGTTTAAAATTGTTTTTACTAGCTCAAGTTAATTTCGAATTTCAGAGAAAAGCCCCCAATCCCAGCCTCTAATAATAAACAAAGATAATTAGATCTACGTGTTATATGTAGTTTCTTTAATTATTTTACTGTGTATACATAAATATGTATACAGAAAATAATATGCTTACTGAGCTAACTTACATGAAACGCAAGAGATACTACAGAATATCTTCATTAAAAGTAATGTCTATTTTCATACAAATCACAAAACTCCATAACCATTTTAAATTGGAGTAATTTTAATAACACGTCTGACCAACAAGGACCTTTTGCCTCTACCGTGCATTTTTATTAAAGAACAATTGAAACGTAAATTAATGTAGAGAGGTTGTATGAATGCAACACCCCAACATTAATCAGTTGGTTTATAAGGCACGCTGAAGGAAAAATTAAATAAATTCATACAAGCTGTTATTGCCATTGTGATGTCCATTATAGTACAAATTCATTGTCCACAATGATTCACACGTGACGACCTGAAAATGTATTATGTTTGTTTTATTTTTTATTTATTATATTCACTCCACGATATTATTTTTATTGACTCCACTTTGTCGCACAATTGCCCACAACGTTTTGGAGAGCGTAGGTGCTCAAACTATATTGTCATTGCTATCGATCGATCCTTCTCTAGAAGTTTCGATGAAGTTCCAAAGGGGTTGCATCTGTTTTGAGCACCCGGCGCTTTGCACCCTACTATGTGTTCAACCACCCCGGGAACCTTCCAGACAAATTCGACGCAGGCGCGATAGGGAGTAGTACGGGAAACCCGACTGTCTCGCTCATGTAACACGTACATTGCCGCTTGTATACAGGCTAAATGTATGAAGCGTTTTGGTACGAACGTACACGCCCATGTACATCGTCCAATAACAACACTCTGTCGAGTGTTTTTGTTGTCTGCGATACAGCGACGCTGCTGGGTCGTTCTCGAACCCTCCGGACGGGCCGCGAACTCGTGGCGCCGCGCTCCCACACGCTGTATAAATACTGTTGTGCGGCGTCGATCGCAGCAGTATAAATCGAGACAAAGTGACGAACGTTACTCCCAAGTACGTCCATACTTTCGCGTTATTTACTTGTGAAGTGGTTATAAGTGAAACATTCCAGTGTTTTGTAATAAAGAAATGGAATCCCCTGTGGTATTGGAAAAACCACCGGAGTACCATGGCAGCGAAGTAAGTTTTTTGAAACTTAAGCTTACAATAAATAAGAAATTCGGAAGTTAATTAATATATAAATTCATGAAACATGTGTTCGTTTGAAGTTATAGCAACGATGTTATCTTAAGTTATCATTTCCACAATGCACCTGTACCTGTATTGCAACATGCAAGGAATAACCTTTAAAGATCACAACAATTGGCATTTCAATATGCCAGGTTGCTACTTCTGCATAATGATCATTATAATTCACTGATAATAATAATAATTTTAGTTCATCAGTAACACTTACAACTTGTAACTTTTTTGAAGCCCATACTATTAATATGTATGTAAATGAAGATGAAAGTGATTTCTACTACATATTCAATACCATTTAAATAGTGATGATCTAATACAAGGATTGTATGAGAAAGCCGAATGACCTGCAGAAAGTTTCCTTGTTCGCAATATTATTTGGAAACTGGCCAGGTGGTGGCATGGTCAAAGACATTGCCTGTCTGGAGCACAGGTGTTACCTTCGCTCAAATCATTACTTTATGACTAATTCCTATTAATATGGAACTCATTTGTAGTGCTATTGACGGCTTTACTAATTTGCAATACATCTGCCCTAGGGTACACAGTATTTAAAAATTACATTTTCCACTTTCTCCCAATGCCCCAATGATTTGGTCGTATTCCCATTTGCTCTCTCTATATCTTCGCAAATATTTAATAACCTTTGAGTAAAGACAAGGTAAAACACTTGATAGTACGGAATTTATAATATTTTTTCCTTATCTTTCACTCCTTCAGTGCCTTGACTCACTTGATGCGCCATTTAGCCTTCGTGTAAACTTCGCCAGTTGAATTTCTTTTAAAAGTCCGTATATTTATACAGCACTGGCGTCTGCCTTCGCATATTTGCCCACAAAAACGTCCATAACTAACACGGGATCATTGTAAATATTTCGACGTCATGCGCCGACTCTCGTGAGTCAGAGGTGACGCCGACGAGGCGCTTTGGTTTTATCGAAATACCATGTATAGCGACTGCCTACGAAAAATAATTTCTTTAGCCGTCTGAAAACCGCAGAATATTGCATTTTGTTTCCAAAGTTTAAGTTAAGACTGCGGTTTTGCAGACCAACTGAATTTATTTTTAGTAAAAGGCATCAGATTTATTTATGTGTGGTACAAAATTAGAGTTGACGGAAAGCTAAGTCAAACAGGTCGAATAATCAGTATTCATTCTATAAATTATGAACGAAAATACATATTCGGTCATCGTCTGTGGTCAGCGTTATTCTTGAACGATTCCTCAAAGTTCACTTACCTCTCGTGCTTCTGTTAATGCTAAACCCCTTCTGTTTTGTTTATCTGTAAGTGCACGCTCGCTCTAAATACACTCCCAATAATAGTGCTTCACTCTGCGATATTATCCCAACAGGGTTTCGACTCAAAACGACGCCATCATTTTAAGTGATATCCATATATTACGACATCACTTTCATGTTTGTATCCACGTGACATTTAACTTCTAAAATGTAAACAAAATATTTCCAGCTGTGACTGCTGGTACTTGTAAACGTGATTTTATTATTATCATTCACTCTTATGGTTTTGCCTTCGATTTCGTCATTGGGTCGTCCTTCAGACTTGGAAAATTGAAAACACGAATATTCTTTAGCCATTTAATTTGTTATTTCAAATGGCTCCTATCATTCAAGTAACCAATCAACGGTCTTCGCACCATGAAGAGTTGACAAACAAAACGCATGTGACGATCCACTCAACTTTATGGATAACCGGTCTTCCGACTATGAAATTATCTTTGTAAATATTCAGCTAAGTTAAGACGGTGATGTCACTGATGTCAGTCTGATCTTAGGAGGTAAAATGTATCGTTCACGTACATAAGCGGACTTAAACGTTGTGTCTTCAACGGTGCGTCACGCGAGCGCCCACGAGGATTAGTGTCCTATGCAAATTTAAGCGAACGAAAGAAAACCTACTTTAGATTGGCTTTATTAGGAAGGTAATAATCACCGGATGTTTTATACAAGACCTTAAAGCGTCTTAGAGTAGAAATAACAGTTCCATCCCACGCATTGATTCATGTTTCTGCTTATGGAGATTATGTGGGTCATCGTATGATTATCGGGAAATCTCAAGCTGATAAAATTTTAATTACAATCTTATTTATTGAGTACCTATTGAGTTTCAATATATACCATGAAGGATAATTTATGAAGTTGTAAAATATAAAGACAACTCGAAATAACTGAAATAAAAATAAATAAAAGATGCATCAAGGACTGCAGTAACGGGCGGTGTTTTCGGTAGTATAGCAAAAACCTGATTGATTTTTTGCACGTTTCAACTTCATCTCTTCCTAAATGATGTAAACTGTCTTCATTTTTGCTTGCCTCTGAGTTCAGAACACAACGTTGGATGTTCGGCGGTCATCGACTTCACTTGCGTCACCCACCTTCGTGATTATGTCTCAAAATATTGTTGGCCACTTATTCCTAGCGCAATGTAACGATTATGCGAAAACGACATGCGATTTTTATAATAGACCGCGACAGCTAGACGAAATGATTTCAAGAAACTTACTTTATTTTCAGTTTTTGAAGGCTCTAATTTAAAGGTACCTATTCTTCAGTTCTTACTATGTAACAAATGCTTCTGTCAAGTATAATTGGAATATATCATGTGTTTAATAAATAATACGAGTTGTAATGAAGATAAGTGACAATATTAGCTCATCACCTATAAATGGCATACCTCTTGTCTTATCTTCAATTCTGTTTAAGTGCAGTTTCGGATGTGTAAACACTTAAGTACCCTCAATTACCGTTATCTGAGTTACATCATCTTATTCATTTATAATGATATTGGTCCAAGTGCCACGTGAATCGTGAATAAAATAATGTTTTAAATGACCACAATCGCAGCATTATTAGCTCACGAGACCGTCCACGTGCCCCTCATCCCGCCAGCACACGTCTGCTACGTATTCCAACAATCGTCCACAATCGCATGACGCAACGATCTCCATCGGTTTTTGTTCACTTCAACCCACACGCTGATGTCACCGTTTACAATCATCAGTATCGCTTTGCTTTTGTACATTTCGTGCCATGATGCCGCTTTCATAGCACAACAATATACATTCTTGGCTCTTTCCACGTAACGAACCATATTGCCGGTATTGTTGCTCTAGCATTCGATTCGCGATCTATTATGTTGATGATATTTTCTTTGTTTCTGTGACTTACTTCTGATGTGAGTCTTATTTTTTTGGAAGTAGTTAATCTTGTATACAAGCAGTTTTTGTCAAAACGCTTTGTATTGTTTCACAACATAGTTTAGACGTCGCAAAACGATTTTTAGTAATGTATTTGTCGTCCCACTCAATCGCAGCATCTTAAATTGAATCCAACAAGTGCTAATAACCTCACAATTGCTAAACTGCTTAGCTATTACCAGAATGTATCCCCAAAAATATTAACTTGTCCTTGGAGATGCATTCCTATAAGCCCGGTGACCAGATAAACAGGAACCAAATAAATGAATAAACTGCGGAATCAGAAACGTTATGCCTCGTTGCTAGTTACGTTCGAAGGTTAATCCTGATAACAATCTATTTTATAATCATAAGGCTGCGAGAAAAGATCAAAGCGAGATAATTTCAGAAACCCTCGTATTTATGTCTTCGTGTTGTTGATGACTGTAAAGTCATCGTAAACCAACGATGGAGCTATGTTAATTGACCATTTTTTGTGTCGAACATGTCAAAAGCAAGCACTTAACGAAATTATTAATATTTATTCGCACTGCGTAAATCATTGGAACGTTCGTCCGCGTAATGATACCGTAGTATCAAAATACGAAAGTCGCGACTGTAAGGTCACTTCCTCGGCCGTCCTTGCCTTATATGGTTGTATCAGGCGACGCAAATGTGACTACTACGTACCTTTTCTGTTTTGACGTGTATTCCGTCTCTTTCACACATTACTACTGGAGGAATAAGGTGGCTCAAAGTATGGAATTCACTATAGGTACATGGCACTTGTCGCTTTACATATTTATAGGAGTTCCATCCGGATACTTGCAAAATCGATGCAATAAATATGAGCTTCCTGTATTGACGTTCCTGTAAGACAATTTAAATGATGGCAGTTTTGTCTCGAGGATGTTTTTTCAATAAAGGAAAATTAAGTAGCTGCATTAAACAATCGACTTGTATATATACAACAACGGATATTGTGTGTGTCACTCTAGGAATTACAACGATCACGTTGTGAAGTGGCCGCCACTGCTGGCTGGCCATGTGACTTCTTATACATAAATAAGCTCAATTATAGAATTCCACTTAGCCGATCGATACACATTCCTACTAACATTAATAGCAGCAGTCGTCAGTCGGTATGTTAGGGATAAAGCTAAATTATTAAGTCATTATCGACATGTGCGAACGTGACGTTTGTGATAATCATTGGTTTAATGACGATTCCGTGTCATTCCGATCTTGAAGTCGGTTACTCACCTACATTGAATTGAGCCGTTCAAGAAGTCATACCAATCAGAAGTATTCTAAGGTCTGTTTGCACCACAAATCGCTTAATACGTTTACTGTTAAACATATTTAAAACAGACAGAGACAGACCGATCTGTCCCTATTAGCTTTTTGAAAATGACAGTGATGTTGGCGCTTAACACATTTATTGATTTTTAGTGCAAGCAGATCATAGTTGATTTAAGTCTTGTATAAGTTTTGTTCGCTTGAAGAATCAATTAACCTAACCGTTAATTTTTTTGTCAACAGCGCGGTTTCCCGTTTGACGAGGAGGAGGGGTCGGGCGCGTGGAGCGAGCTTGCGTCGCGACACCCTGACATAGCGGCCCGTCTGCGACAGCGCCCAGCCACCTGGGCTAGGAAGAGGCGGCCTTCGAGCCAGGACGCAACAGAAGGTACGAATTTGTATTTTTTTTTTTTTTTAATAAAAGCCAGTCTTACCCATAGGATCAACTTTTCTTTTTTGACAGTTTGATTTAAGTTACGGTCAGATTTCAGTTGCCTACAGACAAAATACATAAGTTTCTAATACTTATACGTTTCTGTAGAGATGTCTCGCAACATCCACTGAAATAAGACCTTCTTCTTTACAGGTGTGCTTAAAAGACCTTTCGTAATTCCAGATTTCGGCGACGGTTTCGGTGGCTTCGACAGATTCCCCTTCGACGACATCCCGCCAGAGTTCAGAGAACACTTCCCTTCACATTGGAACCGCAGATTTGGAACTCGCGACGAGCAGCCGCAGCCGCAACCAACACAGCAACACGTGCCGCAACCGCCGCAATCTCCGCCGGCGCAGCAGCAAACCGCAGCCACACAGACTGAACAAGAACCTGAAGCAGGCCCTTCAGAACCCGAACCACAAACGCACCTACCACAATACGGACTAAGGAACACAGTCGATCTCGGCCAGAAAAGCCCCGCCGACCCTAGCTTGGTCGATGCGGACGACAGAAATCAAAGGTCTATGTCAGCACCGCCAGACAGTAGCGCACCATCTAACCAAAGCTTCAAAATGAGTGGACAGAACCACCAGGAACACCCGCCACAGCATGGCGAACAGCACTCCAACGTGCGACACATACCTATATTCGTGGAGGGCAGGGATGAGCCGGTCATCAACAAATCAGTTGACCACGGCACGCACTTCGGTGAAACTAAGCCCGCGTACGTCCCACCTCCCCCACAACCGCATATCGACAGAGATCAGTATTTCGCTGACGACGGCCCCGTGGGTTACCACCATCCGCCTAACTTCTCGAGAGCCTTTGGCACGCCCTTCAACAAAGGATTTAGACAGGGGCCACAACCATTCACACAGCAAAAAGCGTACCCGCAGGCGGCGTACGCCCGCGGTGCCTCACCGCAGCGCGCTCAATCACCTAAACCGCAACCGCCTCCGACTACCGAAGAACATTTTGTGAAAGTGCCAGTGCACCATGATCAGAACGCACCTAAGACTGAACCTCCGTCCAGAGCCCAGCAGCGGCCCCCGCAGAAGCAGCAGCAGCCCCCGCCGCCGCAACAGAAGCAAGCCCCGCCGCAGCCACAACCACAAGCTCCACAGCGGGAACAGACTCCGCCACAACCCAAACAAACCCCGGTCAACGACCCTATCTCACAGATTCTTCGTATTCAAACAGATGTACTAAATCTCATGACTGAGGTTGAAAACTTTGGCGGTGCCAAAAATGATAAAAAATACTTGTTCCTAGATGAAATGCTTACTAGGAATCTCATTAAATTAGATACTATTGAAACTGATGGCAAAGAAAACATTCGGCAGGCTAGGAAGGAGGCCATCAAGTGCATCCAAAAATGTATAGCTGTATTAGAAGCCAAAGCAGAAAGTAACGCTGCCGAAAAGAACCAACCTCAACCAACAGATGTAGAAATGAATGAAAATGCCGATACACAGCAGGCAGCTGCAGAACAGGGTACGGAAAATGGTGAGGTTGAGATGAAGGAAAACACCAAAGAGGAGGGCCAAGTCGAACCACAGGAGCAAGCCGAACAGCCGGCACAAGTGGCCCCAGCAGTGGAAGCGAAGACTGAGAAACCGCAGGAGGTAACGACAGAGGCGAAGGTCGAAGAAGTTCAACCTCCAGCTGAGCCAGCAGACAACAAGGACGCCACACAAACACAAGCTGCCGACACACGACCCGAGGACACACCTCTCGAAAAACCAGCCGAAAATATTGAACAAAAACCGGAAGCCGAAGACAAAAGCCCCAAGAAGGGCACCAAAGTTGTAAAGAAACGCAATAAAAGCAAAGATAACAAGAAAGATATACCTAATGATAGTACTAAGCAAGAAGATAGCAATAAGGAAGAAAAAGTGGAAGAAAAGAAAGAAAACTTAGATATAATGCAGGTGGACGATAAAGGTGATAAGTCGGAGCCACAAGTGATGGAAGTAGACGGTGCTGCTAGTCAATAAAGTTAGTTCGCAATAGTGAATTGTCTCATTAGTCACACACTCGTAATCCGCGCACGGGGCCTAAGTGTATGGCCTTCCTTAATCTTCGTGTTAATTATTGTGCATAAATAACACAGGTGTTGACATTGTATTGTTTATGTTTGTACATTTTACGTTTTTAATATTAAACAAATGTGTAAAGATATTTGTTGTCCTCTAGGATTTGAAACGGTCTCCTTGTCCTAATATTTAATTAATTTATTGTTTATCATCACTTGATAACACAATTTTCTGAATAAATAATGAATCCGTTTATAAGTGTTTTTTTATTGACTACACAATACACATATTGGATAATACAAAATATATTATAATTACCTATATTACATATCATATATTACTTAAATAATATTTTACTTTACATAGGAATTCAACTCCATGATGGTAGGATAACTATCACAGAATGCAAAGCACATGGAGGTTACTTCCTGCCGATCTATTCTGTAGAAATCTCACCGTGAAAACTTAGGTGAAGTGAGTTTAAAGCGAGCTTGTGAAAAGTGTCAATCCGGTGGTGGTGGCTCACTTCGCCTAAGTTTTCACAGTGAGATTTTTACAGAATAGACTGGCCAGTGTAGATACTTTTTTTACACTTCAGTCACGTAGATTAGTACTCATTATATCAGTCTGACAAACTAAATATACATGCAGGATCACTTACTATTTATTAAAAAAATTAACTTACTCTACACACTACCTACTTAAAGATAGAAAATATTGAACAGTAACGTTTTTATTTGACTGTTTCTAATTTTCAGTTTGGAAAGCTAACTACAATTACATAAAGCTATAGCACAGAAGTTCTCGAAGAATGTCCACAGATTGTAAAAAAAAATTGGAGTCAAGACGGTCTCCTAACAGATAGTTACAGAGTAGTACTTCTAAGCCATGGCATAGTTGGCATACAACAGAGCGTTACATAATTACATAAAAGATATACATATATGAAAAATAAACGCTATCGCCGGCAAGTTACTATTCGACCAAGACAAACGTAAAACTATGTAGGTGGAATGAAAGTCACCCGCCAGCTTTCCGGCAAAGCTATCCGAGAAAACGGAGTGATGAGAGAAGACAAAACCCACTAATAGAATATTGTCTCATGTATTCGAAGCTTACCACTCTGCTTCCACACTCAACACTGGTTAAAAGCTACCATAGCGCCGTATGTCTTGCGTTATCGATTTAATCCATCAAATATTTACGAATGACGTCACGACTGACGGTTCAGTCAGTTGTCTAAGGCGATTATCACACTGCACAGCGCTCCGTCGCGCAGTGCGGGACGTTACGATATTTAAAATTGTATCAATTTGTACAGAAGAAACAAAAACGCAGATTTTGGTATGGCCGCCCCGCGTGATAGTCGCGAAGTCTACGCGATTAACTCGATAATAATACAAAATATCAACTCTACAATATATTAAAACATTCTCACTCCCACTCCTTCATAACCCTGTCCCAATCCTCATCCGTGATGAAAGGCTTATCAATACAGTTGATCATATACTCGCCGCAGAAGATGCACTCACTGGCTACTAGGTCATCGATCTCGTTCCTAAGGATCTCTCGTAGAGGTAGGCCGTTGCTGTGGATCGTTGTTAGCTCGATGTTGGATAACACGGAGAGTTGGCGTTGGAGGTCTGATAGTTTGTTGCGACGGGCTGGTGCTGTGGGGGAAAAAGAGGTTTAGACAGTTTATGGTAGGTATCAGAGGCCCCGAAAGAGTTTGAGCAAGGTAGCACATGAACTACGAAAACCGCCCTTACTACTATGACATAAAGGCACTGTTAAATTGTTACCACGGATGGACATGCACATTCTAATAAACCAACAAAAATTATATACCCACACAGATAATATACATAAGCTGAACCTCCAATTCTGAATTTCAGATTTATCATGTTTTGGAAACAAACTCAACGTCATACATGACAAAGTTCAAATTCCATTGCAACAAAAATGTATATAGAACCTTTTTATCAGAGTCTCAAAAATCAACTTAGACTACAACGCACACGCTGAAGTAGACAGTTTAGTAAGTGGCAGTGAATTCAAGTATATGCAGGTTCAGTTTCTAAGCAGTTCAATGAAGTATCGCCTGTAAAAAAAGGAACTTATCCCGCCGATTGCCAAGCCATAATAGCCTTTATATAATACGTACTGAGTATAGGCAGCGTCTCGTGCGTCAGGCAGTCGCTGTGGAACTTGTGTCCGCAGGGGAACAGGTAGAAGGGGCGCAGTAACAGCGCGATGTCGCACAGACAACATACGTCTGACACTAGCACGGTGACGCTCCGGTTGCGGAAAGACTGGATCTCGGCGCGGACCTGTTAAAAAAAAAGAAATAAAAAAAGGTTACGTAGGTATAAACTGCGTCAAAAATATGCGTACGAACAGACTGTTCAAAAATATCAGAATAACAATGGATGAACATTCCATGCCCATGTGATGGCAGAACAAGGAAAACAATGAAAAAAATATGAATTGGGCTATCAAAAGGAAAACGTTTTTTTCATATCCAACTGGCAGTTCCAGGGATTAACGCAAGAATTTCAGACACATGTAAAGGAAATGTTACAATAATAAAAGCAAAAATTTTGGAAATTCTTGAAAAAGAGTCTTGTCTTAAGCACACTGTCAGGTACTATGCTGACAGGAGTACGCCAGTTTACGAGGCGTTTCTTGATCTCTCCAAGGCCTTCGACTTGGTCTCATGTGACATACTTTGGGATAAACTAAAGGCGACAGGTATCCCCAACGAGTTGCTGAACGTGTTTAAGTACTGGTACGATGACCAAACTAACGTTGTGAAGTGGGGAATGAGTTGTCTGTACCATACAGGTTGGAATATGGCGTGAGGCAGGGAGGCTTAACCTCCCCTAATCTTTTGAATCTATATCTGAATGCATTGATCGAGGAAATCAGCAGCGCGCATGTGGGCTGCTTTATTGACGGGTTGTGTTTCGACAACATTAGCTACGCCGATGACATGGTGTTGCTGGCTTCCTCGGTCAGTGCAGAAAATTGGTTAAGATTTGTGAGAACTATGCTGCTAACCATGGGTTACTGTATAATGTGAAAAAGTCGGAACTCATGGTCTTTAAGGCTGTTGGCAAGAAGTGTCCGGAAAATCTCCCGCCTATTAAAATTAGCGACGTCCCGATTCGTCGGGTGCGGCAGTTCAAATACCTAGGACATTTCATTGCTGATGATCTTAGGGATGATGAGCATGTTGAACAAGAGCGCAGGGCATTGGCGGTGCGGGCGAATATGTTGGCTCGTAGGTTCGCTCGATGTACAGATGCAGTCAAAATCACACTTCTTCTTCTTCGTGTCGCTGGCACGACTGAATTTCATATCTTGTTGGCCCAAAACTTTGCCACTTCCACGGCGTCGACAGTAGCAGCGCAGAGGTCACTTTGACTGCATGTTTTAGGACACAGAGGGCAGGATAGGAGGTGGAGCATGCTTTGCGATATAGCTCCACAATCACACCCTACTGCCGTTCCGTCAAGGTAGCCCCACTTTACCAGGTTGGACTCACATGTTCCCACTTGTGTCGGGAGACGGTTCAGAGACTTCCAAGTGGACCACGGAAGGTTACACCCTGCAGGGAGATGCTCCTTTGGTGGTAGATAGTAAGTAGGAGGGGGAAGAGTATCCTGTCATAGTTGTCAACGGGTGTCGGCCGGGTTTCCTGACAGAGACGCTGTTTAAATCACACTATTTAAAGCATATTGCACATCTCTCTACTCTAGCGCCCGATGGATCAACTGTACTAAGCGTGCCGCCAATGCGGTGCGTGTTCCATACAACAACGCTTTCAGGGCGCTGTTGCGTCTGCCACGACATTGCAGTGCATCTGCAATCTTTGCACACGCCAGAGTAGACAGCTTCTCAACTGTCGTGCGCAAAAAGAATGCGTCTTTACTCGCCAGATTGCGGGGCAGTAGGATCAGTCTCTTGACAGTTATTGCTGATAGGCATGATCAAAGCCCCATTAAGAGGCATCTTATAAAAACCGCCCTGTCTTTAGTAGAATATAAGTAATAACATAGTTTATAAGTTCAATTGTCTACTAACATCTAGAATTGTAAGTTTTTCTTGTAGTATTGTATTTTTTTATTGTCTTTGGATCTATTGTTGTCCGTGAAATAAAGATTATTATTATTATAAAAACTACAAAAAAAAAACAATATAAAAAAAATGAACATTTAGGGGTTTCAAGAGATACCGTGGTCCCTGGCATAGGCAACTGAAGGAACACGGGTGGGTTTTAGTCAGTAAAAGTCTGACACGCCCTCCTGCTCCGCACAGAGCGGGAGAAGTCAGATGATGATTTCCCACCCAGAAAAAAAAAGGGGCTTCAAACTAAATACATAATTATGTATTTCCTAAATGGGTCTACCAACAAACCTCCTTGTTTGGCTAACCCTCCACCTACAACCGTGTAGATTGCAACCACAGGCTGAAACCATCACTGACCGTCAATCCAAACTCTCCTTTTATAACAACTTATTAGAGAAGAAAACTGTTTTACTTACATATTCAGCAGACGCAATCGCTTCTTCCATCTCAGCTTTCATTTCATCAATTTGGTTGTTATTTTCCTGTAAACAGACAAAGGAACGTTAACTGTAGTGGGATCATAAAACTGGTAAAGCTTAACTACATAACATAACCGCACACCTGGATTTCTCTAAGGAATAGGCAGAGGTGTATGGCACACGCCCATGCCGCCAGCTATACTAAGGGCCGGTTGCTTCAAACGGTTGGTTAACGTAACATATGTACCTACGTCAAATAATAACGAGTAAGTAATCGTAATTATCTGACGTAAGTCAATGGAGCCGATTACCTTGTTCACAAACTAAACTAAATTTAAGTTCAGTGCACCTTTTTTTTCTATTTCATTAAGAAAAGGGCAGAAGATAATTATTAGTTTAGTCCTGTCAAATTAAAATACTCCATAGACCAGTTTAGACGTGATTAAAAAATTGGCTACTAAAAATACGTCAATTTACGTCAGGCGCTGACTAATTTGACAGGACTAAACTAATATTTATCTTCTGTCCTTTTCTTAATGAAATAGAAAGAAAAAGATGCACTGAACTTAAATTTAGTTTAGTTTGTGAACAAGGGAATCGGCGCCAATGCCATAGTTTTGTAATTGTATTTTGAAACAACGCTTTTTTTTGGTTTGAAGATAGCGCCATTTTTAACGTGCGTCAAGTGCACGTGAAACAACCCGCCCATGCTTAACTATAACATCTGTCAAACTGCAAAGCAATTTCTCGACAGAACTTCATACAATATTTTAAATCTCTGTCCTTATCGCAGTCTCAAATTTTCAAACAAAAGTGTGTTACAACTTACGCCCTCTTTTTTTCGCCTTTAAAAATGTACAGACGCCAGCACATCAAGCTACTACAATCTGTCAAATATCTATAATAGGTTTTCAACTTTATCGCTAAAGCATTAAGGTTCAAGGTTGATTGGGAAAATTTGACAGTTTCGGGTAGCTTGACCTGCTGGAGTCCGTACCACGCTTTTATTTGAAAACTTGAGACTATAGATATGAAGACGATAAACAAATGTTTATATCGTAGGAACTGGCAGGCACTTGCAAAAGACAAAGACAGAACTATGTGGAAAACGGAAAGGGAGGCCCTGCAGTAGCACAATACAGTCTAGTTAGATTAGATATGATAGGTTGGTTACCTGTAAGGACTCGCAGATGGGTTGTCTAAAGTGATCAATGGTGACGACATCACTGAAGAAAGGCAGTATGTCTTCTATCTTGATGAGCGGACACTGTTCGAGGAACCGCATCGCTTCCTTCATGTCTTGAGTTTTCGTGATTTCGTTTTCAGCTGAAAATTTCATAATGGAATGTTTAAATGATTAAATACTCACACACGTTTGAATACCCTGACGGAGTCTGTTGTTCCCGAGACTTAATTATAACATTGGAAACCTTTGGAACCTAGGAAAGCGTGACCCATCGTCGGCTACATCTTCGCTTACCATCAGGTGAGACCGTGACCAAACGCCAAATTATAATAAATAATAAAAAATCGTGCTTATTTTTTAATTCCAACGGTGTTTCTAGACAGCCAGATGACATACCGCGCGACCACACTGCTTGGTTTTATATCGTACACGGTACAACCTCAAACATTCAGGTGGCAAGGCAAGATGTAACTCAAGATATAGTTTGAACATATAAACTCACCGATATTAAGCCACAGCTGTCTCCTGAGCTCTGTCTGCTCCGGCATGTCTGCTATGCTCTTGGCGAGAGTGAGGCTCACTTGCAGCGCGAGTTCCACCGCCGAATCCCATAGGCCTAGCAGTGCTGATAGCTTCACACATGCTTCTGATAGGTTCTTTTCGCGACATAATCTGAAAAAATGGCCTAAAGTTGTTAATTTAGCTACCTTTTTACATTTTTTTTTTATTAGCCTGTACTGTCCCACTGATGGGCAAAGGCCTCCCCCAAGTCCTTCCAGGAACTCCTTCCCCGCGCCACCTCGAACCAGCCCTCGCGGTACGCGTCCAGATCATCTCGCCACCGCTTTCTGGGCCGACCTCGGCGGCGCCGTCCATCTTCACCCCCTCCTCTCCTCCTCTTCTTCCTTCCTTTTTACACTACCCAGTATTTTTTTAAGGCTTTGGATGCCGCGCTATCCGCTATGTCTAATTTGTATGTCAGACAATGGTGGGTTCAAAATGCAAAAAAGGACAATTTGCTTCCCTTCTGTTGTGCTGCAGTGTAAATTGAGCCCTACGGCACTTGTAATTTCAGGCCATGACATTTCTCGTATGACCTGAAGGTCAATGTAAACGTGTATCAGTTTTCTGTGTTTGGTCGACCACGTAATTGCTTCACCACCTTTGAAACCGATTCCCAGTGAATTGAAGCATCACTAAGGTTATAGAAACTATCTCAATATCACAAAGACGAAGAAAAATGAAATTCAACTTTAGGGTGGATAAGCAATTACGAGGTCGACTATACGAAAATTAAAATTTAACTTCTCACAACATAAAACAATATCGTCAAACTGAAACTCACCTTAAAGCATAATGCACATCATAATTCACCATCGTGACATCCTGTCCTTGCCTCGCTAGGTACACCATCAGCGACTCATGGTCATGCTCCACATACAGCGTCAACAAATAGTTATGTATCGCCTTATCCTTCACGTTATAATGCTGTAGAATAAACTCCAAGTACCTGATCACTTCAGACAAATGAGCTGTGTCGTTCTTACAAGATAAAAATGCAGGGAGTAACTGAGAAGGGCTCAGTCTCGCTCCCTGAGAAATCAACGCGTTCACAGTATGCTTCGGCGATTCCTCCATCAATACCGGAGCAAAATGGTAGAACAACTCCGGCCTCTTCAACGTTTTCAAGGTCTCAATAGCTTCCAAGTAAGATTTCTTATAAATGTACTGAGCTACTACATTCTCGTAATCTTCGTTTATAATCGTTAATTTGATTAGGTTCTGTTTGTCGCCGTGTGAAGCCATCAGGTCGTATACTACGGATTTCACATGCTGCATACATTTTGCTACTTTCGGATGCAATAAAAATACTTCGAAATTGCTCTGGATTTGGTGGTACTCTTCGGAATCTTGACTTCCTGTCCGACGGAGTAAACCTAACTGAGATAAGTATAGCTCCGTCATCCAAATTACTAGCATAGAAATTAACGTTTTCTCGTCTTCTTTCAAAGTTTCCAATCTCTTCCCTAAGTAGACTTTCAAAGCATTGATTTGTTCTAACTCCAAAAACTTGAGACAAATAGTTTCGAAGCTTTTTTGCGTGTCAGCAAATATTTCGGCGCTCCTTTCGTAACTCCCTTGATTGAACAGTAGTTCGGCCTGTTTTACGTTAATAACGTCTATGTATGCAGGGTTATTATAACAATACTCTTTGGCAAGGTCAAATTGACCTTTGTCAGAGTAAATGATCCATAGATTCCGTTCCTCTCTTACAACTTTGTATCTAAACACACATTTGTCTGTTATAGCCCAAATGGTTCTCTTTTTCGTGTCTCTCACTATGTTCTTCAATTTTCCATGGACTTCAGAATATCTATCTTCGAAAACTAACTCTTGGCTTATGAGAGAGATTACTTTGACTCTGTCGGAGTACATAAGGAGTACGTGGAATTCTGTGAGGACGAAGGATAGAGGTGCATTTTCCGGCTCGTCGCCGTCGGTCGGGTAACTGATGAGAGCGCCTTGTGTGAACAAGGAGTTTGAATTCTGTTGGGAACTTGGGTCCAACTGTAATAACATGAATTAATAGGATTATATATAGGCTTCTTCTACTTAACGTGTCGATGGCAATAGGTATGGAGTTGGCTCAGAATTTGGCTACGAGTATGGCGCCTTTAGTAGCGTCCATCAGTTCCTGTAACTTGCAGGCATCAGAGGGGCAGAACGTTTCGCATTCTAATCTCAATTTGCCTAAAATCCCTACATTTTGTCTAGTTTTCGACATGGATTGTCGCTAAGATAAAATTGCGACTAGATTATGAACGTTTTTAATTACACTATATAAAACTATAGGCTGATTGTGTGATATCTGATAAGGCAGGAAAACTATTCAAATTAATTGGACAAACACACACACATACATTTTGGTTGTAACCGTTTATGATGTGTATTCGTTATGATAATAGCACGAGTATAAGGAAAAATTTACTAATAAATAATAATGTAATGCATTGTTACACTGAAACCTAAATGTTGTGTAGCTATTTATTTTATTTGTATATTTATAGCTATTGGCATATATATGGCAGATTCGATTCCGAAATTATTGATTAAAGGTATTTAACGATTATGAATGATGCAATTTTGGAGTGGAGTGTAGATTATTAGCTTCTGCTTAGATAAAGTTATTATTTTTAGGAGGCTGTACTGCAGGGCAATGGCCTCGTTTCCGTGTATTTATCTGCATTTGCATACATTTTGAGGGCAATCTTTTGACGTAGGAATCGAACTCGTGACGCGGTGCGACGACGCGGTAGGCCCAGAAGGTCGTCGGTTCCTGATGTTCGAAACCCAATGTGGCTACTTTCACACAATTCCATTAGAAAACTTATTACTAACCTGTCCATAAAATATCCCAGGCTCCGTCAACCAAGCAAATGTTTTAGGTACTGCATTTTTATCAAAGAACTGGAGCTTCGAGTACTTCAAAGTGGATGGGATTTCTTGAAAGCCAGTTTCAGGAATAGTCAAATATGAGAAGAAAATTGACTGTAAGGAGTGCTTGTCGTCTTTGGTGATGGCATGGCCCATGAACTGATACAGCCTTGTTGGCGTAGTGATAAAGATGAAGTATTTACTCGTGTTGTTTACTCTATGGAACTGTATGCCTGTTATTGGCATGTCACTACCTTTGCCGATATCAAAAATCTGTAAATAGAAATGGTTTTGGTCAATATTTGTAGTTGTTGAAAAACGATGCTCAAATGTAAGCATTACAGGCACAAGATTAAAAAAAGGTTTAAAGGCTAATTTCGATAGCAGTTATTTAATAACTCAGAATTCAATCTCGCTAGCACTTGTATTTACAGTAGGTACATGGAGAAGATAATTCCGCTTTTAATAGGGTATATGACCAGATACTATAAAAAAAAAATACATGAATAAATACTTATTGTAAAGATGTTACAAAAAAAAACTGTGGACAGATGTAGAAGTTACACACTTTTCAAGTTATTTTTCTATCCTTGTCACGCAAAATGACCAGTTATTTTACCTCTGGCAGCAACCTAACAGTAACCTTATTGTAACGAGCATAAAGATCACAATGATTTTGACAGACTTGTCAGTGGCAGCAACCCAACACCAACCATATTAGAATGAGAATAAAGATCACTGTTATTTGGACAGTGATGCAAAATTAGACATAAAATAAATGTGAAAGGAATGTACTGTGGTGTTTCTGACTTATGACGTTAGATGATAGCAGTGCTGTCTCTGTTTAACATATACTTTAAAACACTTACAACATCGGCATCTTTTTAATATTTAATATTTTTTACTGTGTCTTATTTCCCTGCAGGTTTCGAGAAAAAAAAATCTAGTCAAATACCCTATTAAAATAGTCACAACAATAGGACTATAGTGCCAAGTGCCATTCAAGCCATAAGCCATTTATTTTACTGCTTTATATTAATAAAAAACAAATATTTCACACTTTACAGCACACCTTGGTAACTTATTAACTCATTATGGTGAAACCTTGATTATTTTTAAGCTTCTAACTAAAAAAATCCTGATTTTGCCATTTTGCTGACAAAAATGAATTCAGGTAATAAAGGTTCCACAGTATAGTCGACCTCGTAATTGCTTTATCGCCCTAAGGTTGAATGTCACTTGCACATCATAAAACGACAAGGTCTAGGTGTGTATGTGACAGTTAGATAATTTCAACATGAATGAAGTTTCAAATTACTGGGAGTTGTTGTCAAAAGTGGCAGTATGGAAGAAAAAATGTTACGCCAACCCCAAAGAAATGAGTTTGGGATAAGGGAAGTAAATGATGATGATGTTAAAAGTGGTAATACAATTATGAGGTTGACTGTACTTTGAACAGGGATTAAAAAGTAAAATAATGATTGAAAGCAAAAATGTTTGTTTACCAAACCATCAATATCCTTGCTTCCATACAGAGGAAGGTAACTAGGCAGCTTGTGTAAGAAATTAAAAAAATTAAAATGTAATCAAATTAATATACAGGGTGGCAGGGACATCCACGAGCAACCTGTTACCATGGTTTCCGTAATCCATGATTCCGAAACTGAAGACAAAAAATTTCAGCGCAGGCGGCGTTGAAATTTTTTGTCAAATATTTTAGGAAAAATTTCGTTTCACTATGTTTTGATCAGGTATTGCACTCTTCTATGTAACAACAGTTTTTTTTTAATACCCAACAAAATTATTTGCCAATTAACAAATGTGCTGAATTCATGGTTTCAGTTTGTTGTGTCGATGTCCCTGTCACTCTTTAGATTATAAAACAGGTTGTAGTTTGAAGAAGAGTGCAGCGAATCAAATAAATATAAAATTTTTGTGATGGAATAATCGTTTTTACCATCTCACATTTCACCAATGTTTTTTTATTTGATGGCAATATGTGCCCCCGCTAGTAGCAGCTGGATACTCAATACTTAATACTCAATATATTTATTGCTTTACCATAATGTGTACTTAGGCGGTATACATATAATTTAAATCATTATGGACCCTGTAGGGCACAGCAAAAGGATAGAAGAGCACAGCAAAAGGATAAGAGTTGCCAAGAGTATGTCCAGCATTGGACTACTATAGGCTGATGATGACGATGCACCCCAATAACCCAGTCTACAATAGAGTAATCCCCAGGTCAATTCAAAATCATCAATATATTTTTACTTGACTCAATATCATGAATTAATAATAGCTATTCAAATGAATAAAATTAATGAAACTTTTGAAAATATAACAACTAAGAAAAGAAGGGTTTTTCCTATACATTCTCTTACCTCTCTCCAATACTGGTTGCTAGCTGTAAACATCTTGTCACTGTCCGCTTCTAATTCTGTCTCAATGATATGTCCCTGTGACGTACCAAGCAGTATCGGACCCGTATTCGTCTCTGAAGTGTTCTCCCAGTTCCACCCCACTTCTGTCACTTCATAGTTCTTTGATTTGCTAACTTGTTTAGACTTAGAACTGTTTTGATGTAAATAAATGAGCTCTGGGGACCCATCCTTTTTGTTCTTTGAAGAGAATGCCATCAGAAGGTGGTGTCCGAGTGGGTCGAGGAAGAGTCCTGTTAGTTTTGAGTTTGGCTGGACGAACTTTGAGTATTGGATTTCTGAAATTGATTAGTTTGTTGCTTTAGTGTCACATATAATTAAAAAATACTAAATATAGGTACATGGAATTTTGTCTTACCTTGACCACAATCAGGCTTCTTTAGATTGAGTCGAAACAGATTCCCATTAGCCATCGCGAGCACCAGGTAATCGTTACACACTGCAGCATGTGTTATTAGATCTGACAGATTCTTCAACATCATTTTATTTTTCGAAAACATGGGTGTATTATCTTCTAGTTGCATGTTTATATATCCCGAAGATACCATTGGTTCGGTCGCAAGCTTAGGCCGCTGAGAACCCTGTGACGCTTGCTCGTACTGGTCGAAAATCGAAGTCATGTTGACTGAAAAATGGGTGTTGTTGAAAACCACTGAAACTTTTCCTTGTTTTTGTTCGGTAACTACAGATAATTCGCAACGACACAATCACAACAAGAATAAGATCACATTATTTGTAACATAACAAGTGCCCTATTGAATAGTTATTGGAATCCGTAAATTAAATAATTCTCTAAAACACAAATATGCAACAAAAGTGTAGGTAAGAACTTGGAAGTATCGTTGACGTCTTCGACTGTCAATCAAAATGTCAGTGTCAGCATTACTGTCACTATTGTCACAGACACAACAAAAATAAACATTCCGGAACACGTGAGTATTCAGCAATCGATTTCTATAACGTACATGTTGGAGTTATGAGAACATTAAAATATTTGCAGACATTTAAAAAATGTTAAATTATAATATTGTTGAATTGATGCGTGATACCTCTTCGATTGGAACTAAGATAGTTTGATAGAAACCATTGAATCGGTCAAAGAGGTAAAACGTAACGCTAATGTCATAAATGTCTATGTAGTGTCAATATTCTGTCATTACAAACGAAAATTGTTGTTAGATTTCTGTAAACATTGATATGATAAAATGGTTCTTATATTCTGGGTGTTACGGCCTATAATAAATATGATCCTAAAATAGTTTATCCACATTAAAACATAAATAAAAAACTGAATTAATGCAATACTATTGCTTTAATCGGTGTAGGTAGAAGTGGTTAGTTGCATTATTTTAATGGGCTGCATTACTGTGCTAATTACTTGTGCGTTAACCTGAAATTCGTGACACAATTTCGGGAACCGGTTTTTGGAAGTAGGAGGGTTTTTTGTAGTATGTTTGTGTGACCTTGTTGGTTTATCATTATCATTCGTATCGCAATTCGACTGTCAACTGTGTGTGGGTTACAAGTTAGTTCGTTTGTACTGTTTCGGTGATATAACATCAGTTCTTATCTGCATTTTAAAATGGCTACAAGTCCGCTTTTGAAATCCTCAAAATTAGGCAGTAAGTATTACAAATTCATAAATAAAATTACACTTTTTTTTAATTTAATTTATTACCATGCCCTTGCGCATTTGATTTACAATTAATTTTACACTCTATGTAAATTAATGAAACTTCTGTAAGTGGCAAGAGTTTAGTTAAATACAGTAGTTTTAGTGTTAGTATTAAATAATCTAAATAAGTAAAAAAAAGAAGTACATTTTAGTAAATTGTTTATCATAAAATCACTACTTAAATCTTTTCAGTTTACTCGCGACAATGCCTGAAGACTCTATCTCAACGCCGTACTTTCACAACACAGCTAACAGAACAGCAACAATGTGTTCAGGAGATGGCAAGAAACTTTGCCAACGAGCACCTGAAACCCAATGCAGCGAAACATGACACTGAGGCCCGGTTTCCATTTGAACCTGTGAGTATGCATAATTTTTGGCTATAACCAACCAAATTTTTCACTAGCTGTTCCCCGTGTTTTCACTTGTATAAATCTCGATCCCGTCCAATATTTCCACTGGATCAAAACTTATGGTGGTGAAACTGCAGGGCGCTGCTAGTATAAAATATTTATAAAAATGGATTAAGATTATTTTCATAAAATTCTATGATAACATGCCTCTGACATAACATTTGCTGTTATCTTATCAATACGTCCACCAATATTGCTGAGTGTGCCCGCCTGCTGGTTGTGGGTGAGTGGGAGTCGGGGCTCTGGCTTCAAGCACTCCTGTCACCCAACATAGGCACTATGCTGGCTGACACCACCTTCCGGCTCGCTACCTGTCTGCGTTTGGGTGCTTCTTGTGGGGCTCGGCATCGTTGTCAGTGCGGTGAAGCTGTCGACTGCCTCGGACACCATGGCCTATCCTGCAGTAGGAGCGCAGATCGAATAGCACAGCACGCCAGCATTAATGACATCATCTGTCGTGCTCTTGTCACCGCCGGGGTGCCAGCTGTTTTAGAACCCAACGGCCTGGCACGCGACGATGGGAAGAGACCAGACGGAATGACCATAATGCCCTGGAAGTTAGGCAGACCTTTGGTGTGGGATACATGTGTCGATACCCTTGCGCCATCCCATCTTCCTAGCACGGTGGGCTGTGCTGGAACGGCTGCTGCTGGTGCAGAAAACCTCAAACGGCGAAAATATTCCAACCTGATTGTGAGTTATATGTTCGAGCCGTTTGGGCTTGAAACACTAGGGCCATGGGGTCCGAGTGCCCATTTGGTTTTTCGAGATATCGCCAAGCGATTAGTCGACTCTTCACGTGACCAGAGGGCTGGCATGTTTCTTGGTCAAAGAATTAGGATCGCCATACAACGTGGCAATGCTGCCAGCCTTTTGGGCACTGTTCTGTTGTCAGCGATGCGGACAAATTTTTTGTTGCCCTATGATTACTTTGCTTATTTTTCACATGTACATATCATTATTTTAAATGTTAGCTTATATAATGTTATCATATCAAAACAACATTTGTGATTATATCTAGAAAACATCAGATAGAAAAGTTGACTTGTGACTATTTGAGATACCATACCATGGTTTGTTTATCACTTCTGGTTATGGCAGATATATTTTTTATATCAGTTCTATGATCTATTCGTAATTTTTATTTATCTACATAGTTGCTATCCAGAGTTCTAGACTGTAAGCCCATTCTCGCAAGAACGCGTTTTCCCGCGGCGTTTTTTTTCGCGCAATTTATTTTCAACGCACTGCTTAGAGCCGAGAGTTGAAAATCCAACGGTGTGTTTTTTGACGAGCTGGGATGCTCTCTGTTGGATTCTCAATGCTAAGCTCAACACTGAGAGTTGAAAATCCAGTGCGCGATAAAATCCCGCCGCGACATTTTAACGTCTGTGCTCTCCCAATATTTAAGGTACTTGGGAGTGTTGAAGACCTGCCCTGCCAATACTTTTATTTCTTTAATTTTTGTTCACCAAAGGTCGCAACACATGCTTTATTTTTATTTGTAATAAGATCACACAACACATTTTCAATGACTAATTTGCTTTGCTTTATTTAATCTAACTGAAAAAAAAAATTGGGTTTTAGATTTGTGAACAGTCTCTAAAGGACTCTTTTGTTAACATGATGATCTTCGATTCGACACGGAAGTGTATCAAACGGTTGTGAACAGCCATGCAGATGAGAGTTGAGGCTATGTGGGGTTGTAAACGCTCAAAAAATATAAAGATCCGATTTAAAACCAACTATTATTTATTAATTATATGTGAAAGTTAGAATACAATGGAATATTTTCACAACATCGCACACACGCGCTAGGGTCAATACAAATGACGTTTATTAGAAAATCGAAAATAAACAAACATGTTATTGTCAACACATTATTACGCAAATGCCAGCCCTGTTTATGTACACAGTTTGAAAATACTATAGGATGTAGATCAGATACGTGGGTAAGCAACTAGATAGATTATCTGCCTTTTTAATAAAACCGTTTGCTGTACAGACGCCAGCAGGTCAAGCTACCCGAAACTGTCAAATTTTGCCAATCAACCTTGAACCTTAATACTTTACCGATAAAGTAAAATAAATTTGACAGATTGTAGTAGCTTGATGTGCTGACGTCTGTACCTACAGAATTTGTTATCACAAGATTAAATTATGGTGACGCATGAGGTTATTGATACCACCTCAGTATATTGAAAATAGTAAAGTCAAGACAAAGACACGACTTTAGTTTACTTCGTTATCATCATCATCATTTCAGCCCGGAATCACCCACTACTGGGTATAGGCCTCCCCTTTCGCCTGCCATACTTCCCTGTGGGTCTCTCATCCAGGTGTTTCCCGAAACTTTGACGATATCGTCAACCCAGCGCGCTTTTGGACGGCCCTGGGGGTCTACTCCGAAGTGGTATCGGCCGAATGTTCGGCCGTTTCCTGCTACGAAGTTACTATTTGGTTCAGTCGGTCCCGATCCTACACTCCTAAATTCTTTCGAATATTGACTATGGTCCCGACCCAACTGAACCGATCCGAACATTTTTCGCATTTTTCAATAATATTCGATTCGGCCATGTGTCGGTCCGATCCGATCATTCGCACTTTGCACTTCGTAGTAGACCCCCAGGTTTCGTTGGCCGAAATTTACTTCATAGTGCCTCTTTTATGAATTACTTAGGTACTAGCAATTCCCTCCTGCTTCACACGGACCAAAACATCGAGATTTCTGCACTATATTTAAGTTAATTATGTAAAAAAAATACATATAAACCTTCCCCCGGAATTATAAATGAAGGTGAAACCCGCATTAAAATGCATTGTGTAATTTAGAAGTCGAAAAACACACTGTTGGATATTCAACTCTCGGCGTTAGTGCGTTGAGGATCCAGTGCGCGAAAAAACCCCGCCGCGATATTTTTATGAAGTTACATCAACTCCTCATCATCTGCGTAACCTTTTCCCAACTATGTTGGGGTCGGCTTCCAGTCTAACCGGATGCAGCTGAATACCAGTATTTTTATTACATGGGGTGACTGCCTATCTGACCTGCTCAACCCAGTTACTGGGTAATACGATACCTCTTGGTAAGACTGGTTGTCATATTTTCGGGCTTCTGACGACCCGTAACGACTGTCAAAGACCCACAAATGACAGCCATCTCCTAGTAACCAGGAAGAAGACTTAGAAGAATAATTAGAAGACCGATAGGCATCCCTAGTATAATCAACAGCACGTCCAATTTGCCATTTACAGCGCCTTTATTGCGTAGCAATAAGGGTTCTCGTTTTTAATTTCGTAGCTCAAGTTTGACAACTGACGGGCTGTGGGTGATAGTACTCGAGCACGATAAAGGCAAGGGATTACTCTTATCGTTTTGTATGTCAATGCAAGATAGATAGGTAGGCATGTGTATGATGTCACCAGTTCATACAAGGCAGTGAGTGCAGTGTTATCAGCTTTCTGCATATTGGGTTTATTAATATGACGAAAATACATGCCTTTCTAGAAGGTCACGTAGGTACTAAGGAGTTGCAATCGGTGCACTTGGAGATATAACATTACAACACAAATTACAGAGGCCCATACTTTTTATTTTTAAGTGCCATCTAGGTAACATTGAGTGATCTTGTTGAGCTTAACCGGGCACAAATCCAAATCTGCTGCTACTGAGAAACTCCTAATTTAAAAACTCAATAGTCTTAACAATATAAACTTAAACAATATGTAAACTTAATAATCTGGGAATCGATCCCAGGAACCCATGGTGCAGTCGAGTAGTCAACTCACAACGATAACGCAGTATCCGTTTCCGAAAGAACCACCAAATGCTGAGGTAATCTAAACGTGCCCGGTTATATTAGTCGACGTTCGCAAAGACGTAAAAATATCCCGCACTGGATTTTCAACTCTCGGTGTTGAGCCCGAGCATTGAGAATCCAACAGAGCTCATCCCAGCGCGTCAAAAAACCAGACTGTTGGATTTTCAAGCCTCGTTATTAAACAGAGGGTTGAAAATCCAGTGCGCGATAAAATCCCACCGCGATATTTTTATGTTCGTGCGAACGTCGGCTTAATACGTAACCATATGCGGATAAAATGTATTAATGTAGCCATATGGTCAATGTATAAACTTCTGAGCAATAATCCTAATCCGAAACTCCTTTTGGAATGACGTTCTCTATCAGAGCTTACGGTAGGAGTAAACTGGGAGAAATCGTCACATAGCGAAAAAGCGTCATGCGACTTTTATTACATATAAAACAGAGAGTCAGAGAGAGAGATAGTTTTCATGGTTTTCGAGGGTGCTGAAGCCAAAATGAAAATCCAAGATGGCGGCTCGAAAAATTTTCAAATTTTTCGTCATGGTTATTGTTTTCATGGTTCTCGAGGGTGTTGAAGCCGATAGAGATGTCAAAATGAAAATCCAAGACGGCGGTTGTGAATATTTAAAATTTTTCGCAGCCGCCATCTTGTACTTTCATTGAGAACTTCATTCCTGCCAGGGGTCTCCCGACCCCACACGTTTTTTTTAAAACATATTCAATAAAAAACCTATTTTCTCTTCCAGATCAAAAAACTCGCCAGCATGGGTTTGATGGGTGCCTGTGCCAGCAAAAAGCATGGCGGCTTAGAACTGGACTACTTGTCTCTTGCCTTAGCCGTTGAGGAGCTCTCCCGGGGCTGTGCCAGCACCGGCATGGTCCTCTCTATACACAACTTCCTCTACCTCAACCTGGTGAATGAGAAGGGAACTGACAAGCAGAAAGAGATATTCTTGAATGACTTCGCTAAAGGCGCTCTTGGGGCCTTCGCTTTGAGTGAACCAGGTATGGTTTTTGTTTCTTTACGTCGGAAATTATACAGGAATTGAAAATTACCTGATAATACCTGAAATGGGGTTATTCCTACTCGTTATGAACAACATTTACTATAGAACAGAACTTGAATCCGTGAATAAATATCACCTGTTTTATAATGTTTTCGCGATTTCAATATTAGTCCAATTTACTCGTACAATGGGACTCACACTGAAATCGCATAAAATTGTTGTGTATCTACAATGGATCAGTTATTTTAATTACAACTTGTAGAAGGGATTATAAATTGAATGAATTAGGGCTTAAGACTAAGGCGATTTGTAGAAAATGACGACGAGACGTGCACGCGTCGCTTTTAAAATGAACTGCAATCACAGTCATTAAAAATGGAAAATTTAATGGTACTGTTAACTACACGTAATAAATTCTTGAACTACGAAACTCCCTCATAATATAGGCGTTATCAATGTTTGCTGTAGGTATGTTAGTGCATATAATCACATACTTAACTCATTGTTCGATTCTGTATATTCTTGACCTCACAGAACGTTGACCCGGTCCCCGAACTTGTAACCATGATAATCAATTCAATTTAAATGTGACAGTAATAGATGTTTATTAATAACTATTAGATAACGATGTGGACTAATTAGTTTTACACGTTATCATAGTCACCTGATAAAGTAAAATATTTGGCATAATGTTGTGACATCAATCACAAACAAATTAAAATTGATACAAACTCGAGTTGTGGAAAAAAAATCTGCCAGGTGCGAGTCGGACTCGCACACGAAGGGTTCCATACTACCGTACAATTTTAACACTATTAAAATATGTAATAGTAAAAAATGAAAGGGGGCCTTTAAAATTTTACTTTATTTTATTTTTATCATTTGTTATACGGCTACTACGGTTGTTATAGCGGCAAACGAAAAACACACTCTGACAATTTCACCTGTCTACCTATTACCTACGGTTCATGAGATACAGCCCGCTGACAGACAGACGATTAGCACCGTTTGAGTACGGAACCCTAAAAACACCTAGGCCAAAAAATAGACTAGACTTAGACTAAACTTGAATCTTAAATAATTATTAAGTTTCAAACACAAAGTCAATGAAAAAGTTTAGATTCCATTGCAACTATTTTTTTAACCGTTCTGTTACAACTTTCACGCTAAAATCAACTTAGACTACATTACGCTAAAGTAGATAGTTTAGTAAGCTATAAATGTGATTGATATTTCCAGGTGCAGGAACTGACGTCGCTGGGATTAAGACCAGAGCTACACTTGACGGTGACTGCTGGGTTCTGAACGGCAAGAAGACCTGGGTCACCAATGCTATCGAAGGCAAAGCTCTTATCACATTCGCTACCATCGATCCAGAACTCAGGCACAAGGGGCTCGCTTGTAAGTCAAATACCTACCGCACTTTGTTTTTCTCCACAGAACATGGAATCGCCTAGAGACAGAAGTACTTATTAAATTCGTAGCACCGTAAGTGCGTTGAGCGCTTACTTCTGTGATGGACCGCCGTCAGAGGGGCAATTCTCGAATTTTAAGAATGTTCACGGTCTGATCTCAGTCAAAAATACCTCTAATTTCCCTACATTTTGACAAGTTTTTGACATTTGTTTGTCGCTGAGATGAGACTGTGACTAGATTTTGAACGTTTTAAATTACGAGAATTGGCCTTCAGTTTTCATACCTAACTAGCTACTGCTCGCGACTGCGTTCGCGTGAAAGGACAATGCTCATGGATGTATGGAATCCCGTACCATGCTGCATCAAAGTTAAACTTTATATATGTATGTATGTTACGTAATTAAGGTGCTTTTATTTATCTTTAAGAATAAGTACTTTAATAAGCCCCGATTTCCTCAGGTTTCCTGATCCCGATGGAAACTGAAGGTGTCTTCAGAGGGAGGAAAGATCGCATCATGAGCGTAAGGTATGTACTCAAATCTATTACAATAACACACATTAACACTGCATGCACGCAACACAACTTGGAGCGGCCATTAATCATAGTTTGCTTTACACAATCAGGAAGCGGACATTTATTTGTTACTTACATAACCTGGTATAATGTTATAAATAACATGGTATTAGTAAATAAGTAGTTATTTATTTTACTAATGGCTGATTTTTCCAACGCAACGCCAGATAACTTTATCGGAAGAATAATTTTGAATTTTTGACAGTTCTTCCGTACAAAACTGTCAGACGTCAATTTTATTCCTCGAATAAAAATTATCTGTCGATTGAAAAATCAGCCCTTAAAGACTTAGCCTAGGTATCATCAGTGTTATTTCAATAAGGGATGGGTTTGAGAAACATATGAAAAGACCCTACCCTTCAAACTAGGAAAATCCTGTATCTTAAAGAACAGTGTACTTTTAAAGGATTGTCACATTTTTACAAAATATTCACAATTGCGTGATAACTCTGATGCCAACATACATATTTATTAAAAAGGGCTTAAAAGCTAATCGTGGGGACTGTTTGTGTGTGTGATATTAATTTGCTGCCCCGTTGGTCTCGTGGTTGCAAGCACGACTGCTGAGCGTGGGGTCCTGGGTTCGATTCCTGGGTCGGACAAACTGTTATTGGGTTTTCTATTAGGAATTTCTTAGTACCAGTCCGGAGTTTGGAAGTTGGTGGTTTAATACCCCCGTGCCTCAGAAAGCACGTAAAGCCGTTGGTCCTGCGCCTGATCTCTCCCAGGTCGTGTTGGATTGCCGTCCCATCGGACTATGAGAGTAAAGGAACAGAGAGTGCACCTGTGTTTGCGCACACACTTGTGCACTATAATATCTCGTGCGTACCTGGCTAATCTCCGTTGTCATTGGCCACCGTGGTCGGGAGGCTTTTGTTATTATTAGTTTGCTGCGCTTTTATCACATCAGGCGATCTACTCCGAAGTGGTATCGGCCGAATGTTCGGCCGTTTCCTGCTACGGAGTTACTATTTGGTTCGGTCGGTCCCGTATCCTACACTCTTTCGAATATTTACTATGGTCCCGACCCAACTGAGCCGATCCGAACTTTTTTCGCATTTTTCAATAATATTCGGTTCGGCCATGTGTCGGTCCGATCCGATCATTCGCACTTTGCACTTCGTAGTAGACCCCCAGGATTCGGTCTTGAGAGGCGGTGGTCCTTAGTGCATGGCTAAAATAAATATGCGATATAAAATGCAATTAAATAAGAACAGTATATCTGGCTTGAAGTGTATATACATTTTTAATAAAAAAAAAAAGTTAACACTCTGTATCTTTGAAATAGATTGCTTTATAAGGTAACGGTATTTTGTGTGTCGGATTAATTATGCCTGGCTGGGAACTTGCATTATAATACATATTATATTATTTATAAAGGTTTGTCATTTGGGGTTTAATGTCTTTCATACATTAATTAATGATTAGCACATTAACACAACATTATTTGTTTACGAAATTAGTCTGAATTGTTTTTTATATCTCATAAAAAATTTAAATACCTCATAGAAAAAGTAAAATAATTTATTTCAAAATCAAAAATTAAGTCGTGTAGTGCAAATAACTCATTAAAAGAGTACCACTAAATTCGATTTTTACAGGGTTATTGGTAAAACACCAACAACCTCTTAAGAGGTCATTGTACTCATCATTATGAACAACTTTTACTATGGGACCAAACCAGAAATCGCGAAAAAAAAAACAGCTGTTCCCTACATTTATGTTCGTCTAACTCGTCAAAATGTAGGGAACAGCTGATGTTTGTTGTTTTACCAATAACCCTGTATATTGTATATTTCGAAAAAGAGGTAGGTACACTGCACCCAACACTCTGCCATAAAATCAAACCAGGCAACAAAAGGAGCTTATAAAATAGATTTGAAGCGAAACCCTCAGGGCGGCGACCGCGTGCCCCGTGACCCTGGAGGACGTCCACATTCCAAAGGACTACATCGTGGGGCAGCCGGGCGATGGGTTCCGTATCGCTATGGAGCAGCTGGACCAGGCCCGCATCGGAATCGCCGCGCATGCCGTCGGTAAGTCTCAATGGGGAAGAAAGCTTTCAAACTAGTACAACGTAGATGGCGCTAAGTATTTGTTGCTTACAATCAACTCCCAAAGAAGAAATAGGGGCTTGTGGCTATAAAATAAAAACCGCACACGGGTCAATCGAAGGCGACGGGTCACGCTTGCCGAGGTCCGTCAGTGGATGGGTGACCATCCATTACATATGAGACCCGTGTTTTCCGTTAAGCCGTTGGTTCCAGTTATTATTCGTAGATCTTCGACAGTCGTTATCGACGTTCGTAGGTCTGTCTGGATGCATTGTAATGATTTACATGTCGTTAAGATTGTGGTGACCGCCCAGCGTAACACACTTCACTTTCAATCGCAATCCGAAGGACTTTGAAGGAAATTCGTAATTCAATCGGTGAGGTTTCACAAAAATCAACATGGCTGACTTTACAACCCAATAGCCGTGAAAAAAGGTTTTAGCACCTATGTCAAAATCACGGGCTCGAGGAGACTACGATTCCAAACTCTTATCATAATCCATATGGATTATGATAAGAGTGGTACCTAACGACCTTTTTTTCATCACAGGTATCGCTCAGTCAGCACTCGACACTGCAATCTCCTACGCTAAGGAAAGGCAGGCTTTTGGAAAACCACTGTCCAGGCTATCTTCTGTCAAGGTAGTATACGATGTTTGATATATTATCCCTTTTTAGTAAATAACTGGAAGATGTAAATTAATTATTCGACCTTTCGAAATTACAAATTCTCAACTTCATTGAGAGAGATCATATTCAACTAGCGGACCCGGCAGACGTCGTCCTGCTCAGAAAAGCAGCGCCACCTACCGGGTCCAATTGTGTTTTCAAACCATCCAGGAACCCATTGAAATATACACACAAAATTTCATCCAAATCGGTCCAGCCGTTTAGGAGGAGTTAGGTGACAAAAACACGTACAGAAGAATTATAATATTAGGATGAAGTTGAGAATTTGTAATTTTACCTAGTGTCAGTAGTTTTTTTTTTTCAACCTGTGTTCACCCACTACTGGGCAAAGATCTCTCCCATAACTTTCCACGGGGTCTTGTGTGTTGCCTTCTCCGGCCAACCTTTTACGGCAGACCATAGGCGTCGACAGTCGACGCCGAGGGAGGCACGCACAGAAACGCCCGTCTTCTGGCACAAACTGCACATACATGGCCCGTCCAAGCCCACTTCATCCCAGCAGACTCATTGCCCACTTCGGTGTGTGGTCTTTTTATATAAACATAACAATACTCCACGCCTGTTGTCCTGACTATCTGTTGAAATCCCATGTAATAGGAGGTGAGCCTATTATTGCCTTTAACCGGGCAAATCCAAACTCTGGACCAAGGTGCTTAAAAAAAAACAAAAAGGAAAAAAATATTTTATGAAAACTTTTTTTCAGGACCGCCTCACTGACATGTGTATGTTAGTCGAGACCGCTCGTCTCGCGACATACCGCGCGGCAGTAGACGTTAGCACGAAGAACAGTGCGATGGCCAAGTACTTGGCGGGACGGAACGCCACCGCTGTCGCAGACCACTGCGTTCAGATCCTCGGCGGTCGCGGTCTGTCTGTTAATTACGATGCTGAGAGACATTATAGGTAAAATTATACTTATTTTTATTAAAGAAACACAGTCACGTCTTTAACAGGTTTCATGTCAGGTGCTGGAGCCCTAAGAACGGCTTACCACACGAGTACAATAAAACATTTGACTTTGAGTTTGAAAGGTGTACCTATATATAGTACACACATTTTACCAGTTATGTTTAAGTCTCATGTAATAAGGGCGAGCCAATTGCCATAAATCTAGATTCCAGACTGTTACCAAAAAAAAAAATCTAATGAAAATACACTGTCCCTGCTCTCAAAATGGTGAAATTAACATCGTGAAGAAACCGGCATGTCCTAGAATCTAAAATTCAAAGACATGTGACCTCCACCAACCCGCACTGGGCTCGCGTGGCATGTCACATCAGTGGGAACATGTTATAGACTGATTATTTTATTAATTGAACAGGGACGCAAGAGGCACGCAGATCTACGGTGGTGTGACAGACATACAGAAGAGACTCGTGGGTCACTACCTGCTCAAGGAACACAACGCCCTCTGAAGCGATGCCGGTAAACTTGTCTAGTCTAGTCTAGCTATATAGCATAGGGTCCTATTGAAATGTTTGCGTATTAAAGAAGAATGACAAGTCCCCTTGCAATTTCAGCATCGCGATTGACGTACGCCTCTTAATTTAAGCAACACTGGACTTGCCATTCTTCAGAGGGGCAATTCTCGTAATTTTAAGAACGTTCACAGTCTGATCTCAGTCTCAATCTGTCAAAAATTCTTCTAATATCCCTAGATTTTGACAAGTTTTTGACATTTGTTTGTCGCCGAGATGAGATTGCGACTAGATTTTGAACGTTTTAAATTACGAGAATTGGCCTTCTAGTGTTTTATCAACGACACCAAAAAGACTGTTGCTTAAAAGATAAGGTCTACTACATTACTCTGAAGGAACTTAGGTAAGTCAGGGTCAGAAAATTCTTTATTTTCTTTTCTGAATCCTTGTAAGAAGTTCTAAATCCAGAGTAGTGTAATAACCTTTTTGGTGCGATTCTGGCACATTTCAAACTATGTGTAAATCGACCATAGATTTTTGACAGTTGTAATTAAACGACAAATTGGTGATGTCGTGTGTTGACTTTAAAGCTCAATTTTGAGAACTCAAACAGGGGCCGTACAGAGCTTTCCTGTCATCAGCCAACGTTAACACGTGCCAATGGATTTAAATATTAATGAAATTCCATGTTTTCGTTGTATGTTTTTTATCGACTCAAAGAACCATTATTATTTTCTTATCGAGGTCCAGGGGGTCTACTCCGAAGTGGTATCGGCCGAATGTTCGGCCGTTTCCTGCTACGAAGTTACTATTTGGTTCGGCCGGTCCCGATCCTACACTCCTACACTCTTTCGAATATTGACTATGGTCCCGACTCAACTGAGCCTATCCGAACTTTCTTCGCATTTTTCAATAATATTCGCTTCGGCCATGTATCGGTCCGATCCGATCATTCGCACTTTGCACTTCGTAGTAGACCCCCAGGTCTGTTCTCTGTAAAGTTTTTCATACACAAATGAACTTGAATATTCAAAAAGTCTTTGCTAAACGTTATACTGCATGATATTGTACATATTATATTTCAGTAATCAATGTAATCATACAGATTTTGTATAATTTATTTGTTCAATCATTTAAAAGAACATTCATAAAACTGATATTACATTAGGTAATATAAATGTGTTTACTGTATTTAAGTGCCAACTGTAAGGGAAATTGGACGTTTCATAATGTGAAACGGACCAATTCAACATTTAAAGTCGCCGTTATAACTCTGTCTCTGTCACTTCAAAGTTTATTATAGCGACAGAAAGACTGAGACACTTCAAAGTTTATTATAGCGAAGAGAACGTCTTAAAGTTATGTGGCCTTTTAGAATTCGGGAGGTAATCGTGTTTCCTTTCCTTGAGCGTTACTTTACTGACTAAAGTGGACTCTTGCAATAACTAATAAATAAAGAGAAAAGAGAAGTGTTTCTTCCATTTAAACAAATATCAACTTTATGGAAATGTAAATTGGGTTGATTTCAGAATGACTAGTACTATAGAAAAAGTCATTAAAATGTTTGAAGTTGAGGAAACTGAACTTTGTGTGTGGGTATTAAAGTGGTTTTCCCAAAAACACGTATTTGTTTACATGTTTGGAAACTAAATCGCAAACGAAATATGCAGCTAAATTAATTTAAACCCACTTTAAAAATAATGTCGAGAACAATTTTTATTGGTTAAAAATATTCACTTGTTGAGTAAACCTTGATGTCTTTATAACTCTTACAGTTGTTATATCCACATAATAATAGTATTAAGGGCAATCGCATTTATAACCACTTAGCAAATATTTCTTTGTACTTTTAAATAGGACATTCCATTTTTAGAATGTTTTTTTTTTTTCAAAGGCACGAGTATTGGGTTTAAAAACTGTTTTAAAAACGTGCTGAATTTTGTTACTTTGATTGACTTTACTCGTATTAGGCTACAAAATTGCTAGGTTTGTACTTATTTATCCTTATCGAAATGTTGTTTGCATAATAGAGGTATTAGACTGTGTAAATCCTGCAGGATAATTGCGTAACATCCTAACAATTGCAATGACATTGACATGTCGGCAACGTTCATTGCGTTATTCACGTTGTCGAGCAGATTAATTTTCAAACATAAGAAGCAATGGATTAGGAATTTTCTTTCAAAATCCTTCGGATTGTGAAAGAAAGTTTGTTACGTAATTAGGGGTGCTGGTAGAGGACTTGCCTTGCCTAAAGTCGTTTTTTCGATGGCAAGAGAAAGTGACTGATTTAGCATAAAGGTTAACATCTAATAAACATACCTACTTTACTTGTCCATCGCATAATTAACCTATAATATAGTAATCATTCTGTATTGTTGTTTGTATCTTATAAATACAGACGCCAGCACATCAAGCTACCCGAAACTGCAAAATTTTCCCAATCAACTTTGAAGCCATAGCTATAAAGTTGAAAATCTACCAAAGAAATTTGACAGATTGTAGTAACTTGATGTGCTGGCGTCTGTACCACTACGTTATAGGGGCCACAATTTGATACGGTATTTTATGACGTAAGAAATTTAAAATGTCGAAAATAAGTATAATAAACATATTTATTTGTTCAATATTATTATTATTACGTATTTTACAGTTATATTTACATATTTTAATAAAACAATATTTTTGTAGATTTGCTTTTTATTTTTTATTTATGTACTTACTTATATAAGTAGATTTTTAACTACTTACTACTAGAATAGAAAAAATAACATAGGTATTTTTTTTTCTGGTGGGAAATCATCAAATGACCCCCCCGCTCTGGGTGGAGCGGAAGGAAGTGTCAGACTCCCTCTTTGAGGAGTGGCTGGAGAGGCGCCACGGCGCCCTCACCTTCCGCCTGACGCGCGCCTCACCGGACACGGTTGTTTCGGGAGGTTCCTGTTCAGGATAAGGCGGGAGGAAACGCCAGGGTGTCACCACTGTGTGGATCGTCCGGAGGACACGGTGGAGCATACGGTGGAGGTCTGCCCGGCTTGGGCGGAGCACCGCTGCGTCCTCATGGCGGCGATCGGCGGCGGCGATCTCTCGCGTCCGGCCCTGATCCAGGCCATGGTACGGAGCGAGAGTGCGTGGGAAGCCGTCAGCTCCTTCTGCGAAGCAGTAAGGCTCGCAAAGGAGGAGGCGGAGCGCGTGAGGGAGAGGCAATCTCTGCGCCCTCACGCCCCTAGTCGCCGCAGGAGACGCCCTGGACGTCGGGAGTCACCAGCCGACTCCCGGCCACCGTAGGCGCGGGCTTGCGGGCGGCGAGCAATGGGCAGCTCGCCGCCCGGCAAGGACCAGGCCCGAGTCGATGGCGCGTTGTGTTCCACGCGCGCCTCAAAGAGATGTCAGCACAAACTGACGGGGTCCGCTAGGGCCGATGCCTGCCAGGGCCGCGGGTTGTTCGAAAGAGATACCGTGGTCCCTGGCATGGGAAACTGAAGGAACACGGGTGGGTTTTAGTCAGTAAAAGTCTGACACGCCCTCCTGCTCCGCCCAGAGCGGGAGAAGTCATATGATGACTTCCCACCCACAAA
The DNA here is from genome assembly GCA_911387795.2 of Apamea monoglypha. Taxonomy (NCBI): domain Eukaryota; kingdom Metazoa; phylum Arthropoda; class Insecta; order Lepidoptera; family Noctuidae; genus Apamea; species Apamea monoglypha. Next base: position 3,910,305 of record OU426922.1, read on the forward strand.
AAAAAAAAAAAAGGGCGTGTCAGACTCTTACTGACTAAAACCCACCCATGTTCCTTCCTTCGCCCTTTATGTTCCAGGGTAGCGGTAACCCTTTCGGACAATCCCGCTGACCCGGCAGGCTTCGGCCCTAAGGGGCCCCTCGGATTATGCTGACATCTCTTTGAGGCGCGCGTGGAACACTTACGCGCCGTCCGGCACGGGCCTGGTCCTGATCGGGCGGTGAGCTACCCGTTGCTCTCCGCCCGCAGGCCCGCGCCTACGGTGGCCGGTAGTCGTCACTCGACTCCCGACGCCCGGGGCGTCTCCCGCGGCGGCTGGGACGGGAGGCTCTCTCCCTCATCCGTCCCGCCACCTCCTTCGCTGGCATGACTGCTTCGCAGAAGGAGGCGACTGCCTCCCAGTCCCTCTCGCTCCGGACCATGGCTTGCACCAGGGCCGGGCGCGAGAGGCCGCCGCCGCTGCCGATCGCCTCTGCGAGGACACGGCGGTGCTCCGCCCAAGCGGGGCAGACCTCCACCGTGTGCTCCACCGTGTCCTCTGGGCGATCCTGGCAATGGTGACACCCGGGCGTTTCCTCCCGCCTAATGATGTGATAACATAGGTATCTGATGTAATTCAACACGAAGACAAAATTTTATCAAATAATTTTCTGGTCCTCAGAGCCGTAATAAGGCTTATAGTTGCTTAAACATAATATAAACACAAACCTATATTATCTCTCATTGAAACGAAAAATTAACAATATCGTATAATTTTCCGCACAAAAACATCCCCTTTACAATTCCAAAAAAATATAAGCATAATTTTATTACACCGACTGTGCCAGTCCTATCCTTTTGTAGTCTCAGAAAATCGGGGAGGCGAATTTGCACATAAAAATGCATCATTTAATCGTCGTTAGCCCATTTACACACCGCGCCCAAATATCAGTGTGGCAACATTTCCCTGGTTGACCTAGTTATTCCAAATGTTTTTGAATCTCACTGGGTTGGTGTGTAACCTCATTTATTATTGAAGCTGTTATGGGTGTTTTGTTGAAGTGAACTTCAAAACAAGAAATTTTAAAAAATTGTGAATTATTTTTTATGAGATATGTTGGTAGCGTCATCATTAACTTAAGTCATTGACTGCCACCGCGGTCACCGATGTCCGCCAGCAATAGATTTTCAATTGTGCCTGTTCAGCCAAGGTATTAAAAAAAATTGAAGGGTTAAAAAAGAAATAACACAAAGAGTCAATGCCTACACGGATAGGATTACGTTATGACCCATCCCAATAAACTAACATCAATAAAAAAAAAACTGAAAACTAAGGAGGCTTAAAAGATTGGCCCCACAAGACTTAATATGACGGCCGACAAACTATATATACATAGACGAGCCAGTGGGCGCATACCAAGCATGACTAAAACTAATGCAACACAAAAGATGCTGAATGTCAAAAGATGGACTGATTGCGTCAGAAAGAAACCTTCAAAACGTTATAGCCTAAGAATAGGTACAGTCTAGACACGACTTGGAACAGCACCATTGCCGTGATGTATTGTTTCTGAATGAACGAGCACTGTTATATTGTTGTGTACAATTTTACCTTTAGTAAATGTATTTTTGTTTAATTTCTCCTTGAATCCTTGAGTTATATCTCAGTAGCTGTTTGAAGTCTAAGTTTGGGACCAATCGATGGCAATAAACTCGCTCCCTACTAACTACTAACTATGTGGGTGTACTACCTATACCTACTATAGATTACCTCTGGGTAACCCTTCCGGGAATACAGGTGTGGTGTTTATTATGTATGTGTGGTGTGTTATGTCATACAAATCTAATTCCTAAATCAGATCAAACCAACCTGCTCGTTAGAGTGTCACATTGTATCACAATCTTTCCTTGGACGCAAGTCATTGTGGTCAATGTATCTCGCATTACGGCTGCCTACGAGGTCTCGTGTTATTCTATCATAATACGGATAGTTACTAGCTATAAACTAGTTACCGCGGTACGACCGCCCGTTACGTGCCTGACGTGCCTCTTTGTAACGTTTGTTTTTAGTTCAGTGAGCATTTGTTTTGATATAATTTATATTTTTTTAATTAGTGAAGTGCTGTTTGTTTTCTTCATTCACTGATTTTAATTTTCTGGATAAAAAGACTAATAAAAACTCGCCTCTTTCGTGTGGAACCAGGAAATCGTATGCAATGCAAAAAGTTTTAATATCAAAATTCCGGAAGTTTTCCTCCAGAAGCAACGAAGTCGATTGCCGTCAAGCTTTGTGTTCTAATCTTCAAGGCATTCGTCCTTATTCCTGCTTCACTGCACATATCTAAATAAATACAAGTATCTAATAGCTACTTATCTGATCTACCAACCAGATCATCTGTTACTCTAGTTAGCTGGGATATATTACGCGATATCGACGACTCGAAGACATCATTGTTTAACGTGTTACTAATACCTTCCTCAAAGGACCGGTAGCTTTCGTACAATAGGACCATGAATCTCATCGAGTTCGTATTAATCTCCTATTATCTTAGTGTGCGTCATTTTCAGCAATATACACACACAGCCGCGATGGCGATAAGACTACGATACTGATAGGGAAACTTATCATTCCACCGCGATTACGAGTCGAACGCAGATGGGCGTGTGTCATCATTTTTAACAAGTAAAAATGCGCGCCCTTATTTATGTGACGTTCCTATTTTTAATATTAAAAAATGGAAGTGCTCAAGACGTTATCGAAGAAGTTTTCAATGAAGAGGTGTTAAAACTTATTAAGTTATGTGATGTTTGTACGTGCAGTGAAATTCCCGATATCGATGGAACTCATATAGTGTTGTACGTTCAGTGTTCAGAGTTTGATAGAATAGAAAATGTGGCCGACTTGGACAAGATCGCATGGCCTTTGAATCCAAACGGATTGAAGATATCGGCAACTTTCGACGGACTGGCACTGTCTACATTGGGCAAGTAAGTAACCGTTATATAATTCTAAATATATCGTACAAAAAGTTTCATTAGAACCGTTAATCTTCTCCCAAATTCAGTTAATCCGGAATGTTTCTAGCAGCAATGAGTGTGGGCGTAATCGTTCTACAACGATAGGTCAATGTACCAAATAGCGCAGCGACAATTTCTTAGACCGAGTCGTAAGTTCGAATCAGGAATGTTGATAAAAATCTATTTGGTCTTTTAGTCGGCAAGTGATGTCATTCAGGATTACCGGGAATTATAATAATGGCGGAAGTCACCTGATAGGCGCACTACCTACCTACTTCATACTCGGAAAAGTTTCAAGCATATGCAACCACAAATTCGATAATGGCGCGGATTCCCTTGTTCAAAAACTAAACTAAATTTAAGTTCAGTGCATCTTTTTCTTTCTATTTCATTAAGAAAAGGACAGAAGATAAATATTAGTTTAGTCCTGTCAAATTAGTCAGCACCTGACGTAGGCGCTGACTAATTCGCTTCTGCCCGCGACTTCGTCCGCGTAAAATTTATTGTTTCCCCGACCCACCCCGTCGCATCGCATCGCCTGCCCGCGGTATTACATCGTTTTCGCTTAGGGGTCTTTCTGACTTTTTTAATTTTACTCGGCTCCTAAGGACCATAGCGTGATGTAAAATAGCCTATAGCCTTCCTCAAGAATTGGGCTATCAAACGTAAAAAGATTTTTTTCTTAATCCGACTTCTACTTCTCTCCTTCTTTATTATTAGTAAGTACCTAAGTATATAGATTTTGATATCATCGTTTTTGTAGAAAAATACTTCAACTTCTATGATTTTTCTTTCATCTACTGCTCTCTCTCATATACTCCTGACCCTGACTATGCATTATTTAATTTTCACCTTGACTGCTTATCGCCAGGTTCGCTACAACTAGGTACATATAATAATAAAACTACGTTAGGTACAATATATTAAAGGGCATTGAAATGGTGTTGACACGCGGAGTATCTTAATCTTTGTTTGCTTGAGCTCTTTTAGGGAAAACTATATCAAGCCGCTGAGTACTTGCCGGTAGATGAAAATAAAAGTCATAGTAAAATGTACTACAATTACCGTAAGCCCAAGTTCGCACGGGCCCCGTTTTTCCCGCGGCGATTCTTTTCGCGCACTGGATTTACAACGCACTCCTGAGCACCGAGAGTTGAAAATCCAACAGTGTGTTTTTTTGACGCCCTGCTGGATTCTCAATGCTCGGCTCAATACCGAGAGTTGAAAATTCCAGCGCGCGATAAAATCCGCCGCGATATTTTTACCCTTAGTGACCATTTTTACCATCACCATCGGTCCATTGTGACCGAAAATATGTTGTGAGAATGAATGAATTCATGAAGTGTGCTGTAACTTTGCCCTTTGTCAGTCAAAGTCAAAGTTTGTAGATAGGGCCTACAAAGATGGACTTTGAACATGGAGCAGCGGACACCCTTGCATACCTAATTTTGCGTCTCACACAGTGGACATTCACAATTAGACTCACAATTTTACTCCATTCATACGCAAACACATCACGATCACTGAGAAGGGTCTACCCCTTACATGGAACCTACCATGTAAAAAAAATAACCGTTCCCGAAGTGAAAACACGCTTTGATCAAGCCTTACAATAAAAATAACCATTTTCTCAGTAAACACTCACAAACAATAAACATCATAATTTGATATCGTCCATTTAAGATTAGATTACAAAGAAACGGGAGACGCCTTTACGAAAATGTACGGCTCAACGGAAAACGGAATTAAATACTCGACACCTATTACTTTAGCTTCCATTTAAATTATCTGATTCAACTAATGAACAGAAAATTCTGATAATTACATTGTCATTTAACATTAACCACAATTTTATCGATATTCAATGGATGTGCAATACGATTGTCACTTGTTCTTAAGTGGCTCCTTATCTTGTATTGTGCCATCGAGTTTGTGATTCATTATTGAGGTAGAGGCAGATAATTTCAATCTTCGATTCGGTACTTTTAATCTTTGGTCCTAAGGCGCGGGGTAACAAGTTACTCGGTCCTTTTACCCGGTTGCTGTTGTTTTAATTCGGTTGACAAATTTCGCGAATGGAATTCCGCGGTATTCCGTACTTATTCAAGAAACTAATTTTCTTTATCCCGTTGTCTAAATGTTTACCTTTCCACTAAAGCTGCGTTTTTACCAGTGGTAGAGGCTTCCCTTTTCTTTTCCCTCGTTTTTAATTGTGCTACACTCGAAGTTGCAAATTTTTTTATCTAGTTTTCGTTTGATTTTAAACATACAACAATGGCGGTGGGTGGCGGTAATGGCGATTTGGCGGCTGGACTAACAACAGTGCTGCCACCTATGACTAGCTTTCAGTTTTTAACCCCATGGAAGGAAGATCATGAAATCTATGTCAATATGGAAATAAACCATGGAATATTTTCTATTTTTAATAATAATGGCCGCTTGGCTTTGGAGTTTGCTTATAAGTTATTTCAGGAAACATACATCGTTATTTTCACAGATTTGTTACTGATTAACCCTTCCGTTTAATTGTATCTTAAAAATACAGGATGTCTAGCCAGACACAATGTTTCGTGGTGTTGCTATGGGTTCATGGCCCTTTTCGGACCTCTTCCTTTAGATACAGCATTCATTAGAACAGGACATCTTAATTTTAACTGCCTTCGGATTGTTCCCAAATTAGAGGAAACCGGTCATTCGTAAACAAGGTCATTAAAGACTGTTAGTATTAATTAGTACCGTCATTTATTTAATCTGTTTTTACTTAGCGTTAAAAGACACGAAGCCTAACAACAGAGGACGGAGCAAAATACTGTCGACTGTTAGAGGTCAGATATTTTGGCGATCGGTCGTCGGTCTTTAGTCTGCTAATTATAATGATCTGTCTGATTAATGAATTGGAAGCAAAGAGATTTAAGATAGGTACAATAGAGAGGCTATGCAAAGAAATGTCATAGAAAAACTGTGATCCCATGTCTCAGTGACGCCATCTAGTATAATATAGCAAAATTAGAGCGGCAATTGGGAACATCTTAACACAAAAAATTGCAATAATTAATTAAATTTAGTCAAATATATTCAGCTATTGCACGGTAGGTGGCCAGTGTGGTCAGTGTTGCCAGATCCGATTTTCAATCCGTGGAGTAAGCCTGAAAAACCTTATATACTTAGTTCAAATGGTAAATAAATATTTAAAAAAAATTAAACAAAACTTGTCTCAAACAGTAAAAACGATTTTAGAATTGTATTCGCTACTATCCATTGTCCGTGTCGCCGTCTATGACTAGGTATCAGTTTCAGTGTGTGTTTATGTACAGACGCCAGCAGGTCAAGCTACACGAAACTGTCAAATTTTCCCAATCAACCTTGAACCTTAATGCTTTAGCGATAAAGTTGAAAATCTATTAAAGAAATTTGACAGATTGTAGTAGCTTGATGTGCTGGCGTCCGTACATTTTAAAATAAAATCATTTCAAATGTGCCTGCTTTGCAGGTTATTCCGCTTTTTGTGTAAAGTAGAGCTATTATATCACAAAGCGCATATTTTCTTTGCAATATTGTCGGTTGCGTTTCGGTTTTAGCAAAATATATTTTTTTCACGTATGTTTGCAAATATTTGTAAATCTTGTATCCGTATGTCATGTATACGTACATCCGAGGCGAGGTCCAAAATCCGTAGATCTATAAAAAAATCCGTAGGTCTGGCAATACAGGGTGACACTAAGTAGAAAGTATAAAACCTGTGGTAGGGATTTTACCATTTCGATATAAATGTATCGATAATATTGAAAAAAGTTACTAAGACTTTTTTTTCGCATTTGAATAGATTGAAACAAGTGCCAAAAAATTAGGAAAGAAATAATATGATTAGCAGTTTTAATGTTTACAAGTTATTTATTTATAAAATTATTTTTACATACAAATTACTAATTATCGTTATTATGATCTAGTGATCCAAGTGTCAGACTGCAGCTGATGACGAGGACATGAATGCGATTCCCACAGGACACAAATATTTTTGTGATGAATACCAGTGATTGTGTTGGTCCGGGTGTTTCTTATGTTTATAAGTAGTATTTCTTTTGTAAATAAGTATTTATTTACAAAAGAAAGTATTTAAGTATTATATCCATTGCGTAGTATCCATAGTATAAGCTCTGCTCTGCGGTTTGAAGCAAACAGGTCAGTCGACCTTGCGTACGTACAAAATATAAAAGTCAAAAACACTCATACCGCTAATATTGAGGAAACTACGGACGTTCTATTTAAAAATGTTATGCCTGACGATCGATAGAATAATGATAGCGACTACCACCACCACATCAGAGCAAGGGCTACCTGTGTCCCCAACGTCAGACCTATCATCCATTGACGAACTTTTAAAAGTGGTTAACAAACTCTCACTTACTAAAGGATCAATAAAATAAAATTTTAACCGGTTTACATCGCGTTCAGTTTTTAATTTCTTGACGTTCTGAATACCTAGCACGTACACTCAAATCTGTGCGGTTATTTCCTCAAAAGATAATTTCAGACCACTTCACTTCTAGTACAGGGTACCGATCCTTTTTTTTTATTGATCGACCAGTCTTTCCGAAGTAGATGTCCTCTCTTTTATAATGCTTCGAGCATAATTTTGACGAAGCAGATGGAAACCAATTTTCTTCTCTACGGTCTGTCTGAACAAACCGTATCCACTTTTCACCTACATGAATTAATAGTACTTGTTCATTTATTGACATTTAAATAAAATGACATGATTATCTTCAAACAGTATTATATTTTAAATGTTATTTATTATTTACCTTAATAAATATTATCGATAACAAAATCGATAAACAACATCACATCTCAACGAGGCAGTAGTAAAACTACTCCGCAATAGAGGGCGTTTATAACAAAATTAGCAAATTTTCTAGATCTATTTAGGAAAATTGTTTAATTTTAATTACTGAGTAAATATAAATAATTCATACGAAAATAAACCGAAGTTAGGTCCAGCCGTTTTACTATAACCAGATTTACAATATCGCAATGCGCAACTTGGCATATTTGCTTAGAAAATATTTGTTTTTGGTGGACACAAATACGTCTTGACACGCAGGCGTACCACACTAGACTGAGCGACTTTTGACCACTAGGACAAATGTATTGGATTACGATTTTGTTCGCAATGTCCCGTCTATTGTCAAGTAAATAATTTAATGTCTTTGATTGGAAGGAAATACTATTACTACTGGTAACGGCAGCAACTTACGAGTTGTAGGTCGTAGGTTTGAACCCAGACAGGCGCTTTACTTTGTATAAATTATTTCATCACCACTGCTCTCAAAACGGGGAAGGAAACATCGTGAGGATACCGGCATGTCCTAGGACGAAAAACTTGAAGACATGCGACAGACGGGTGACCCGCACTAGGTCCGCGGACCACTCCTTCTCATCGAGAGGAGGCCTGGCTGTGTCCCAGCAGTGGGAACATTTTAGGCTGATTATACTATACTGTACTAAATTAGGCATTTTCTAGTCTGAAAAAGCTGTCTGTAGTAAGTACGTACGTACCCAGTACGTCTGAGTTCAGTAGTTGATACGACTAAGTTATACATCTAATTTTACTTTAGATCCGTGTTTACTCGGTTGGTGATTAGTGGATATTTACTTTTTTTTATATTAATTACCTTCCTATTTATTATTGTAAATTTAACGACGTTATCGCAAACATTTTATGTAAATATAGTTTCTCAGTAAGTGAATTATTGATAATTCTTCTTAATGAGAAATAATAAAGTTCTTAAACCAAGTTGTTCACTCGAAACAAAGTGCCTCCCTCCCCAAGTGTAGCTTCAAAGTTACACTGGCTGCTAGTGAACTAACTAATCCTATAGAAGAAACCTTGCGCACGTCTTGAAATTAGTAACTGAGCATCTTGTTGACAATGTTAGCCCTTATGTAAGTCACGCCGCGACATGTCCTTATCAGATACGATGTAATTATATCAGTAAAAGCTTAAAATAGAACCTCTTACCTGTCGACTGTGAGATTTTACTAGGCCTGCGTACCTCTCAACTCTAGCGGCGTAGTCTTGCATATAACTAAGTACCTACTTGTCTAGACTAAAAAGTTTTACGACTGGATTGTCTGACTAGAATTCGCAGATTATATTGATTCCAACCAGCTATCACCTTATAACTACGATGAATTATAAAATTATAACAGCCCTCTGTTTCTGTCGGGGGTTAAAAAGAGCCTCCACGAGTATAATCAGCCTATAATGTTCCCACTGCTGGGACACAGACCTCCTCTCAGTGATAGGGAGTGGGCCATAATCCACCACGCGGGCCCAGTGCGGGTTGGTAGGTGCCACATGTCTTCGAATTTTTGGTTCTATGACATGCCGGTTTCCTCACGATGTTTTCCTTCACTGTTTTGAAAGCAGTGGTGGAGACTGACTTACAACTCGACTCGAACTCAACCGTTACCACTGAGCCACAACTGCTCTGCCTCTCTCCATGAGTGGTGTTACTTAAATAATATTTCCCACGCTCCCTGGGCAGTCAGCCCGTTAGTCAAAGTCAAAGTCAAAGTATTTATTAGTGTGTTTTTTTGGTGATACAACGTACTATATACTACGTTATGAGGTCATTTTGCTTAACAATACAAGATTACACTCGAAATATTTCTTAAAACCGCCTCGTTGATCTAGTGGTCGCAAGCGCGACTGTTGAGCACAAAGTGTTACATAAATTCGATTCCCAGATCGACAAAAATGTTATTGTGGTGCTCCATCAGAATTTCCGCAGTACCAGCGAGGATTTGTGCATAGATAAAAAATGCGCAACACGCTCGCTTCTGGAATATTAAACTGATGCCCTTGCCTCTGCCTTACCCATCTGGAAAGAGAAGTGTTTCTAAGACCGAGATTAACCGACACCCCTCATAATCCTTTCTGTAACTACGTAAGGTCATTATCCCGCATCGTCTCATGATTCGCCGGCTGTCACATCAATCAACCACAAAACCGTGTCACCTGCGTTTGTTTTGCGAATCATCTGCGTCGGGAAATGGCCGACTTGTCGTATAAGAGCTTAGGCGGTAACCTACTTCTGACTACCTAGTTAGCGAGTTAATTATACGGTATTATGTTTTAATTTGTGTACTGTCTGCGATTTGTTTTTGGAAATTGTAGTGTAGATTGCCATATTATCACAAAACAAATGCAATACTGCGACTGCAACTCTCTTGGGTACGATTTTAGGTACATATACGATAAGTTTTGTCTTCAGAAAGGCATAGTTACATGGTACAATGAACGTTATTTTAGAAAGGAAACAGCATGCACAATCAGCCTATAATGTTCCCATAGCTGGGACACAGGCCTCCACTTTGTGAGAGGCAGTGGGCCGTAATCGTAATCCACCATGCGGACCCAGTGCAGGTTGGTAGATGTCACATGTCTTTGAGTTTGTGGTTCCTATAACACGTAAGTCGTGGCCGTTACCATTGGACCTCCACTGCTGCCGCTGCTCTACTCTGTGTCTGTCTCTTGTTAATCTGTGCGTCGCACAGCATAATATTATTTATCAAATAAAACGAAGCAGCAAATTTTTCATCTAGTTCTTTTTCTAACAAGTCACTTCAAAACTACAGCAATCTTTGTAAAATAAGCATAATTGTTTAATTAACTATGGTAAATTCCGATTGCTTTTACAAAACAAATGTAAAATTGTTTATTTTTCATATTTGCGGTTTTCCGCTCCTAACTCCAGTCCAAATAAGCGTGAGATAAAAATATGAATTGTGTAATCAATTGTGTAACTATACGCAATACGCATGGTAACTAGTACCAGCACCCTAATTGTGTAACGCACAATCAATCATAATCTGAAAAATTTTGAAGGATATTGCTGATCCATTGCTTCATATGATCGAAAAAAAATCTGCTCAACAACGTAAATAACGCAATGAATGTGGTTGAACTGTCGAAATGCAAGCCATTCCTACTGTTAGTGTGTTACGCAATTAACCCACTGTTTAGATATAGGTAGGTAACTTCCTCTCTCCTTAAACATCATCATTATATTTTCTTTGCTCCTGTTGGTTATATATTTATTTAGATTAGTAATAATATACTTTATGTATGTATTTATTGTATTATGTAAATGGTACACCACAGACTAAATAGGTACATACAGTATTTGTCTCTCCTTCCCCTTTTTAATCCATCCAACGGTTGTCTTTAAAAGATCGCTCTTAGCGATAAGACCGCCCATTGTGTCACCCTTTGTATTTTTTTTTTATAGTTTTGTCTGTAATTTATATGATGTATGTACATTATAAAGAGTATTCTATTTTAAAGGTTAATTTATTACGAATCAATTAATCTTATGACTCATGAGCATCCTCTTATATTATATAAAATATAACATCTTGTACATTTCTTCATAGCTATTCATTGACAGGTTGTCGTTTAAAAAATTACACATTTTCTATTACTGATTTGTCTTGTCCCCGGTCTATCTAATTTAAACTGACATTTACGGGTTTTGGATTTGTGAACAGCCTTTAGAGGACTCTTTTGATAACATTCATTGATTTTCGATTTGGTACGGAAGCGTATTGAACAGTTGTAAATAACTATGCTGGTGCTACAATAAGGACCAGAAATTTAAAAGAACACGCGGATTGGTCTTTCAGTCCATTACCTACGATTAGGACGAAACCTTGCAGACGAATCAGCCGTAATCGTGTGCTGTCATGATTGAAATTGATAGTAAAGTCTCCTAGAAAAAACAAATGTGATCATCGTCTTAAACAAGCTAGGTTCTTGAGTCCTACAGTATCCGCCATAGAGATAGAAATACTTCTGACTGAGTGATCACCGATAGGCCGAATTAATTGGTTAGCCTTGTGGAGTTGTTGCTCCGATTAAGATTTATGTAGTTTTTAACGACTTCCAATAATTACAACATTGTGTTCTATATTTTTCAGGTTGCCGCCAAATTCGCTAGTTGAGACGCTGCGATTCACAAACAACGCTATAAAAACATACTGGCCAGATCCATTTAGTGACGTTCCAAATTTGAAAGTCCTGTCATTCTCGCACAACGAACTGACCGCAATCACACCCGACCTCTTTACGAAAATTGAACGATTGGAAGACCTTGACTTGTCGCATAATAAGTTATCGGATTTCAATCCTTTAGATTTCAAACATCTAAGTCACATTAAAAAGTTAAATTTACAAAGCAATGATTTGAAGAAGATTCCGCTAGATGCGCTGCAGCCAATGACTGCGCTAGAAGACCTGGATTTGAGCAAGAATGGCATATTCGACTTGCTGCTGCAAAGAAGTGATGTTGAGAATTTGGCGAGATTAAAGCGGTTGAATTTGAACGAGAATAGAATTAGATCTATTACGAAGGGTTCATTCCCTCCTAATAACAGCCTGTAAGTATCTATTAAGTTACTAAAACTATACCACGTAAAACTGGAGTGATTTGACCATAGATTTATGATATGATGGAGTAGACTGCCCTATCATAAATGAATGGTCTAATCACTACAGTTGTTGAACGTTCGATAAAGGTACAAGAGTCGATTAACATTGCTACTTTTACACATCATCTAAATTGACCCAAAATTATTTAATACATTGTATTTCACCATTTCGTATATACAGGGTGGCCGGAACATTGACGTCCAAAAATAAAATTTAGGTCCCTCGTATCGTGGGGTATCCGAATCACCCCCATGTATGTTCCGCGACTTTTCATAGTTTTCGAGTTACGAATTTTTTTCTGATTTTTTGAGAATGATCGACCTGACCAATCTAAAAAATGGCTTTGTCGAGATTTTTTTTTTGCAACTGAATCTTCGTGAGTAGTACTTTTATGCATAAAATAATCAGCTTCGTAACTGTGATGAAAGTTATGAAAAAGTTGGTCTAAAGTAAAAAAAATTACGTTCGGTGAATTATGGCTTAGCATTTTAACTTTAAATAAAAAATTTAAACAGGAAATGGTTCCTAAGTAGGCTTCAAGAATGCGCCAGACTCTCAGCTTTCATAATCATAAAAAAATTAGTACTTAATGGGGCTACTTTGGCTTAAATCGGCCTTCAAAAACTGCGAGGTAGAAAATTCTTAAAATTAGTCATCTGACGAATACTTTGCTAACCAAAAATGACTGCAAGAAAAGCTAAGATTCAAAAATTTCGCGCGATCTTTTCCCGTGCACCATGGGTTGTAAACGAAGGCGCTACTCTTTTACCTGCAATAACAATGGGCTGAGAGGATAAGAGACCGAATTATTGCTATCTCTCTCACTCTCGGTGGCGAGGAATGCCCCTCTCGCCACCGAGAGTGAGAGAGATAGTAAGGCGCGCAACCGAAGCCGATCATTCTCAAAAAATCAGAAAAAAATTCGTAACTCGAAAACTATGAAAAGTCGCGGAACATACATGGGGGTGATTCGGATACCCCACGATACGAGGGACCTAAATTTTATTTTTGGACGTCAATGTTCCGGCCACCCGTATAATAGCTAAGAATCAATATTTTTTTTTAATTTTACTGCCGTTCCGATTTCAGTAAAATATTCAGCTCATTCATTAATATTTTAAAACCGTTCGCGTTCTAATCTCAGTCTTAATCTGTCAAAAGTACAGACGCCAGCACATCAAGCTACTACAATCTGTCAAATTTCTTTAATCGATTTTCAACTTTATCGATAAGGCATTACGGTTCAAGGTTGATTGAGAAAATTTGACAGTTTCGGGTAGCTTGACCTGCTGGCGTCGTGACAATCAATTTTCCTTACATTTTTGACAAGTTTTTGACACTGATGTCGCTGAGATGAGATTGCGAATTGAATTAAAACGTTTTTTTAAGTACGATAATGGGCCTTCTGAACTGGTTAATCCACTTTTGTACCTGACTGTACCTATGGTTAGCCGCAGATAATTCTATCGTTATCAAAAAAGATAAAAGTAGAAGTAGGTCTTCTTTTGTTTGACCCTCAGATACAGCAAAGGCCACAAGAGTTATGAAGACTAATGATTTTTATTGCAGCCAGTACTTATAGGCAACATTGTAACACCAACATTATATTGTTGTCTAGTCTTACCGCCTACAAAACTATGACTCGCTACGTTTATCACTTTTGTAAAACAATTGAATTAAATAGGCGATTTAGATACAGCCCAGAAGCAGACTTAGGAGGAGGATTTTTCATGTCATTGAATAATAAACTTTATTATCAGGGTCATAAAGTGCAATTGAATCTGCGTGATGACTCTGGTCGATAAAAGGCTATTTTGATGTTAGTACAATTCTGCACTTAATGGCACTCACAATAAGAATTTATTTTTGACCAATTTTTGACCTATTTTACATACATACAACTCACACCTTCTTCCCATGAGGGTAGGTAGAAACTACAGAACGCCTGCTATTTTATTTTTATATTAATTAAATTTAATTATTCATAATGTTATTGTTAAATTAAAGATGCATGAGTAATTTGTTTAGAAGAGAAAAATTAGTAACGTGTTTTATCTTTACTATTTTACCATAAGGACTCACAAATGGCAGAATTGTGTGGAAAAGGGAGGGGGAGCCCTTTGCCCTCCAGTGGTACGGACGCCAGCACATCAAGTTACTACAATCTGTCAGATTTCTTTAATAGATTTTAAACTTTATCGCTAAATCATTAAGGTTCAAGGTTGATTGGGAAAATTTGACAGTTTCGGGTAGCTTGACCTGCTTGCGTCTGTACAGTACAGGCTGGTTAGATTAGATTAGATTTTATAAATATTATTAAACAGTAGTCTTTACTTAACACAAATATAAATCCATTACCTGCTTATAGAACTTGGTCAGGAGTACCGCTGATATTGATTCTTATAGATAACATATATCGGTGTAATCTAAATAAATATAGGTAGGTAGGTACTCAGATAGTTCTTTCTAATGCTGTGCCTTATCCGATTTACACACAGTTTAGCTTGAGTGGTAATAATGATAATATAGACAAGAATAAACACAGTTGGTGTGTGTCCATATTAGCAACTTGCTGTACCCGCGATTCCTTCGCGTGGATGTCGGAAAACAATTGGATTTCATGGGTTTTAATTGTTTTGCGCGGAACCTTAATTCTTTTTCTGAAATAAAAGCATATAACATCAGCCATTTCGTTATTCCATATAACATCAGCTATCTGCCAGTGAAAGTCCCATCAAAATCGGTCCAGCCGTTTCGGAGATAAGCCGGTACAAACAGACAGTTTTTTTTTTTTTGTTATATGTTATGTATATAGTTTCGTATGCATTTAGAAAAAAAAAACTGTTATTTTGACATTACAAACAAACACTTCAATTTTATTTATTTGTATAAGTATATAGGTATATAAATTGTAGCAGTAGCTCCAATGGCTACGGTGGGTCTGTGACTCATTCGAATTTCCGCTCCTATTTAGAGTTAGTAAAAGATAGTACAGACAAAGATAGTCAATTAGTCAAATTGCTTTAATAGATTTTCAACTTTATCGCAAAAGCTTTAAGGTTCAATGTTGATTGGGAAAATTTGGCAGTTTCGGATAGCTTGATGTGCTGGCGTCTGTACATAGTTAAAAGGAAAATTGGTGCATGCATTTATGAAAAATCTATTCCAAACCCGGGAGTCGAAGCCCAGACCCAGGACCCTCGGCAGACTAACAAGTATACTATATTTTTTTCTCTTCTAATAATAACGTATTATTAATATTTTCAGAGAACTATTGGACCTATCAAACAACATAATAGAAATAGTGGAAGAAGAGTCTTTTCTCACATGCACGAATTTAAGAGAATTGAACCTTGCTCAGAACAACATAACGTTTGTTTTCGCACTGCCGCCGACGCTGCAGATTGCCATACTCAAGATCAACACTTTGTACCATTGGCCTAAGTTTCCGAGTGGCATTAAGTATATTGATGTATCGTATAATAGATTGTCGGATTTGTATGATGAGAATGCAGTGAATTTTGACAGTTTAGAGGTAAGTTTCCTTTAATTGGCCAAAGATTTTAAAAATAATACTAGTGAATTTAAACAAAGTGGCTGGGACAGACTGGATGCGGAAGGCGGAGGACCGGGTGTTGTCGGGCAGCCTGGGAGAGGCCTATGTCCAGCAGTGGACTGTGATAGGTGGAGTTGATGTGACTAATCAATACAAGAACCACTAACTCACGAAACCTATCCCAAAAATACTTTATATTTCACTGTTTTTACCGCCTCCAAAAAAAAGGAGTCTCTCTATTCGCCCCATATGGATGTAGGATGTATATATGTATTTTCTATGTCCACATCACGCGTGAAAAATTAAGACACAATTTTTTTTTTTAATTGTCGGGTCTTTTTTGTTGATTTTTTCTACCCTAAGCTAACAAGTAAAACTCTCAATTCCAGGTACTAAACATCGGAGGAAACCAAATAAAAGAACTGAACATAGAAAAGAAACTCCCCAGCCTGTACATTCTAGACCTATCCTACAACTTAATAACCGAAATACCAAAGACAATCAGCACTCAATTTTTTCCCAATTTAGAAGAACTTCACTTTGATGGCAACCCCATAGAGATGGTTTATTTCAAAAATATAGTTGCCGTAAAGAGTTTGTATATGAATGAGATGAAAGCTTTAACTGTGGTTGAAGAGAAAGCCTTTAGCAATGTTGTAGGGAGGACTTCAGATGAGACAGAGAATGATATTAATTGTTTTTCTCTTTATCTCTCTAATTGTCCATCCTTGGGGGAGATTAAGGCGGGAGCTTTTGATGGGACATCGTTGTGTATGGTGAGTATAAATATACGAGTATATACAGATTTCTTTTTCAATTCTAATTTGAGTTGGAAAATTTCCAAGACCATTAACATTATACGGGTAATGCCCAAGTAAACGGTGCTCAACCTTGTGGTGGTGACTTAGGCCCGTATTACAGAACCTCACTCAAAACTCAAGCATTACTTAAAACTAGTTTCAACCAATCAAATGGCTCTAAACTTTTTTAAGTCGCTTGGCAGCATTATCTGACCCACCCTAAAAACAAACGAATTTGGACCCTCTGCCTGTAACATTAAGGTTTATTCAATTTATATGAGCTTATCAGACGGCGCTCGTGCAACGTTGTCGGAGCCACCGGCATTATACATATATCATTTTGTTAAGCTATTTTAATCATTATCTCGTTGACATTAAAGTTGAAAAGCTTTTAAATCACACTACATAATTAGAACCCAATCTTTAATTTCGCGTATTCCTGACAAGTTCTTGTGGCTTAACGGTTTGATGCTGGATTGGCGACGAACAACATGTGGGTTCGAAAACACGGTCCACCTTTAATCAGTTTCTTTTTTAATTTGTTTTCATTTCTACAATATTGCCTGCATTATTAAAGAACGACCAATATGATTTACGCCTAATAATTTATCTTGTAAACAGGTGGGTAAATTAAAAAACTTTAAGTTCACAGAATTTATATTTACCTACCAAGAATGGTTGGATACGAAGTAAAACATATATTTGCTTCGTGAGGTAGATAATAAATTCATTTATGTGACAAAAGTTAAACTACGCCTAATAGCAGTAACTGCGCACACACATTTGTAAATCGTTTCACATAACTCGTTAAGTATTTTTAAGCAATTTGGTGTAAAAAAGCATGTCGCAACTTAATGACTACTTATACCAAACAAAAAATCATATTTTTACATGAGCAGAATATTGGAATTAGAGAGATTGGTCGTCGACTTAATATAGCAGTAAGTGTTTTTATACCTATTTTATTTTATTGATTGTGATTAATGAATGCGTAGTTGGCTATTTTACCACTACATTCACTCCTTACAAGTTACATACACGGTTCCAAAAATGTTTTTTTTTTTGTTTTAGAGAAATACGGTCAGACTTTGGCTAAAACGTTATGGAGACAATGGAGATATTCAGCGTATTCGTCCAGGAGCAAAAGCCATTAAGTATAGTCCCGAATTCGAAGGCCACCGGGCCATTGTTTCAAGGCATGTTGAAAATCCATTTTTTCCCATTCCGCAATAAACCACAATATTTCAGAGGAAACAGTGAGAAGGCATTTATACGCTGCTGAGATAAGGAATTATAAACCAGCACAGAAAATTACATTGACACCTGCTCATCGCGAAGAAAGGGTTCGTTTTGCCCAGGAATATTTAAATGGCAAAGATTTGTGTTGGAATATGGTGCGCGTTATGCGTAGCCGCTTACAGCAAGTTATAGCAGGGGACTACTAATTATGTAATCTAGTAGGTATTTTTAAACACACCATGTAAGTAAATGCTCAATGGATTGATTGTTAAACCATTAAAATGTTGCAGATTATGTGGTGATGTTATTGTTATAAATAGATTTTTTCTATTTAAATATCATGTTTATTCACTACATATAGGCAGCTATAAATCTGTAAAGCATTTCACAGATGAATTCATTTTCTCGATGACAAACTTTTAAGCATAAGCACGCCTTTTTTAATGTTTATAAATGGTTAGATTTGATTATGGCATACTAATATAAAATGTCTATTAATTTGGATATATATGAGCATTTACATACTTTATCTTACCTAAGTGTTTTAATGAAATAATAAACATTTTAAACTTGCAATTGTTTACTTTTATTCCTATACAACCTACCCGTGTAAAAAGACAAGACCCTACGTCGTCCATTAAAGAAATGTTTTTTACATTTCTTTAGTGTAATAAAATAATTAAAAAAAAAACAGCTGAGCAAAAAGATATATTTAGGTTAAACTTGGTTTCGAACGTAGACAACGATAAATACCGCACTACCATAGTGAGTGACCACAAGACCAACTCAACTCTTATAAGGCGCTTTGAAATTTGATCTTAGTTGTAATGCTAAACGCATATTCTAAAGAATTTGAACCATATAGTATACTTCATAAAGTTTATTCTTGCACAGCACAAGCAGCCAACCTTCTCCTGGTGCAAATAGATTATTTTGTATTTTAAATAATCACTCCATTGAGACATGATAATAAAAAAACTACCTATAAAATAGAAAATAAAAAATTGTAAAGAGATGTTGTTTTTGCAATTTAGTAAGGCAAGGTAAAACATGTTTGCGCGTAGTCACTGCATACCCTTAGTTGCTTTTGAATACCTACCAGTTTTATAATGAATACGACTATTTATTTTTCAACTACCCACTTATTACAAGTTATGCGAAAATATTACCATTTTAGAAAGTTTATGTATGAAGATCATCCGTCTATAGTTCTTTACAATAATATATTAAATAGTTTTGGAATACATTCTAAATTGAAAGCAAAATAATATCTTCGTCGCAGGATTTGATCTCGCAAGTTGTTTTTCTCAGTCTTATACACAGACCACGAGACCAGAATTACTTGAACGCAATTATTAAAATAAGCTATTACATTAATTATATTATAACAAGTAGTTTTAACATATAACCTAATGGTAACGTTATAAAGATCAAATTTGCATGTCTGTGTTATTATTGTAATTCTTGGTTGAGTCTTCGTGCACTTGTCTGATAAGCTCATATAAATTGAATAAACCTTAATGTTACAGGCAGAGGGTCCAAATTCGTTTGTTTTTAGGGTGGGTCAGATAATGTTGCCAAGCGACTGTACCTGGTGCTTGAGTCTAAAACAGAATTATCAGAGAAAAACAACTTTTTGTGACCTTGGTCGCAACAAATTCCCTTAGCAAAATAGGAATCAAAACACAAAATATAAACAAAAGGTCACACCTGTTTTCACAAAACTTGTTTTCACATTATTTTAGTTTTTTTTTCTTTTCCTCAAAAATATCCTAACAAAAGCTTACTCAGACAATCGTATCATTTTCAGCTGGACATAAGCAAGAACAACCTAACCTACTTACCAAAGAGCCTGGTGGACTGGACAGTAGTGAGCGAGGGAGTAAACCTGCAGTTCAACCCCTGGAACTGCAACTGTGACATGCAGTGGATAGTGGACGAGCTGCTGCCTCAGATGTACGCCACCAAGCACTCGCGACTGTTGGCTGAACTCAGGTATAATACAACACCATGCCTTTATTCCCCGAAGGTGTGGCAGGTTAGATATTATTGTACTCCTACATTTCGACAGTTGCCATTTACCGTGCACAAATCCAGACTCCTGGCTGCTACCTACTGTACCAATGCCATCGAAAATTTATATTCTAAACATATGTTCAGTTTTTCAATAATCGATATCGACCATTAATAAACTCTAATACGAGGTTGACGAAATTGAATGTTCGACGTGGTAAGTGGATCGATGTGCTGTGGCAGCGGTATCTACAACGCTACATGCGAACAACGCGTCATACTGACGTCACGCAAAATCCTGCATCACGCAAGCAGAGTTTACCGCGCAACTAGCATACATACAACGTCCCAACATGAATCATTAGGCAGTTGCCCACCAGACACGACACCCGTCTGGTCGGAGGATACTCCCTTTTCTATGGAGGATGAGTGAATTTTACACCCTGTTCCTCATATCAGATTCCATAATCTGATATTCAATAAATTCAATTAATTTATTTCAGACAATGTCCATGACATTGTCTGAAATAAATTAATTGAATTGAATTGAATATACTGTGTTAGGCCCAAATCACTAAATACGTTTAGCGTTTATCATATTTAAAACATCATTCTGTCTAGAAGCTTTCATCTTCAAGCGATTGACAGAAACATGTTTTAAATATGTTTATCGCTAAACGCCTTAAGAGATTTGTGGTGCAAGCGGGACTTAGGGCTGATTTTTTTCAATCGACAGATAATTTTTATTCGTGGAATAAAATTGACGTCTGACAGTTTTTGTATGGAAGAACTGTCAAAAATTCAAAATTATTACTCCGATAAAATTATCTGGCGTTGGAGAAATCAGCCCTTAGGGTATTATCTAGGGCCTGCGGGTGGAGAGCAATGGGTAGCTCACCGCCCGATCAGGACCAGGCCCGTGCCGGACGGCGCGTAAGTGTTCCACGCGCGCCTCAAAGAGTTGTCAGCATAATTTGAGGGGCCCCTTAGGGCCGAAGCTTGCCGGGTCAGCGGGATTGTCCGAAAGGGTTACCGCTACCTCGGAACATAAAGGGCAAAGGAAGGAACATGGGTGGGTTTTAGTCAGTAAGAGTCTGACACTCCCTTCCGCTCCACCCAGAGCGGGAGGGGTCATTTGATGATTTCCCATCCGGAAAAAAAAGGGTATTATCTAGACTGAAACCGTTGCGCTATGATTCTTAATTGCTTATATTCTCTAACTCTTATAAAAATAGACACATTACAAGTCCTAATGCTCTGTTTTCCAGATGTGGTTCCCCCCGTGCATTCGAAGGTCTTCGCCTGGTGCACTGGTACAACTGGACTGAGCGCGCCATGTGCCGCGATGGGAACTCACGCAGCATGCATGGGAACTATATGGTCAGTATCAACGAGGCATAGACCATTTTACTTCCTTTGCCATTTTTAATACCAAACTAGCTACATTGGTAGGCATAAAACGGTTTTATTACTTTGACTTGGTATCAACCATAGAGTCAATTTTTGTAATAATAACTTGACTGTCCTGTGATTGAAATACAGTTGTTTTGGCAAATTTGATTCTTAATGCTCCCGTCTACTAGGTTAACCGTTTTTTGACAGTTCAGATCGAACTAGTGAGCAATTATATATTTTTTGCCAAAACTGATACACGTACGGTATTATAATGTCTGTAAGAAGTCTTAAATAAGATAATTCAATAAGATTACGCAGTTTATATATTTATTTTATTACGCATTTTAAAGTTCCCTTTTACGTAATCTGGAATATGTACGTTCCAAGACAGCTGTCAAAAAAATGGCACATTTAATGAACAGGGTATAGGCAGCTTAGTCGGATACTAAGTTATCAATTTTGTGTTGAAAACTTGTGGGAAGAATTTTACAAACCTTGTTTTGTAATAAGACGGGTTCTTGAACTTGTGAAACTGCGACCAGGGGGCTTATCACCAGCTCTTATAGCAGGGCAGAAGTTGAACTGCACTGCTTTTTTGTTCTACGACTGAGTACAAAAAAGCAGTGCAGTTCAACTTTAGGCCCCTGCTAATGTACGCCAATTTGGACTGGGAAGTAAAGTGATGATTAGCTGCGCCCGAGCAGGGAGGTGAGAGTCCGATAGATTATTACCTCCGTTACTAGGGCAGAGCTTACTAGCTAGTTCCAAAATTTCTATTTCATTTATATTTTCATTTTAGTCTTGTGAGTAAAAAACGACCCATATTCGCACTTTCATTTTTGACCTACCTTTTTTCTTTATTACAATTTTTGAGTACAATTTTTTTATACTATCTCCAACTTTTTGCTAACCATATTCCGCACCTAATTCTCCTACTCTCATTACAGCTGGAACCTTCAACAGAAGACGGCTCATCTCGCTACAGTTCCCTGACTCTAATCCTAGGTGCCTCCATCATAGTGTCCCTCCTCATAGCGATAGCGCTCGCGGTATACCTCGTCAAGACGAGGAAGAAGTACCGCGTCAGACGGGCGGCCATGAGGAGGAAGAGGCAGAGTGCCACTGATATTACTAACGGGAATAAGGAGCAGTTTACGACGCTTAATACTAGTAAAGTTTAATAGGGTGACTGGAAAATCTACTTGAATAATGATACAATTTCGGCCGAATTGTCAAACGAAACTCGACTTTAAGACCACCCGTCATCGATAACACTTGAGGCTTTGAGCTACGAAAATCACCCTTACTGCTACGACATAAAGGCGCTGTCAATGTCTAATTCTTATCGTGAGGTTACGATCGAATTTGAACTTTAAAATGACAATGCATATGACTTAAATTATGTTGCGTTTGAGAATTCAGCTGAAAGTTTAGTATCGCAAGAGTGTTATACAATGCGAATATATCGGAGAGATATTGGCCGGTTTTTGAAAGCTTATTAATATTATATAAGTTATTTCAGTCAACCAATTACAAAGATATTTAAACCATTTTTTATAGCACGTTTCTTTAGACGTGGTCACTCAAAAATCAACTTAGAATACATAAAACTAAAGTAGATAGTTGAGTAAATGGCCATGGAATGTAAATTATTATCGTTGAAGCTTTCAGAACCCTGTGGCCCTTCCACCACGTAGTTATTATTTAATTATTTAAGTCATACTTATATCCCATATTTATGGGCAAGTCATTTTTATACTTAAGTTAATAAAGTATTAACCAAATCAATGAACCAAAAGTAGATTAATTTGAAGATATAATGGTGATGTTTGCTATTTGAAATACTATTGTAAATATGTCTAGTATATTGTAAAGAAGGTAGATTCACACACTCGTAACATAACATCACGCCTGTAATCCTAAAGGGTTAGGCAGAAGTGTAGCTATAGTACGAACACCTAAATGTCGCTAGTTATGTTTAGGTCGTTTGTGAAGTAGATTCTTTAGTCATAAGTACAATTTGATTGCCATAAAGCAGTATTTTGCAAGTTCTTTTCGCACGGGTGCACACAAGCGTATGTTTAAAAACGGTGGGTATGTTACAAACACAAAAAAAGACGTTGTACGATGTATTTTTTATGGAGGATGTTTCTTCAAGCGAGATTTTCAGAGTAAGCAGTGGCACACACTTGTTCTAATATATATTTTGGCGACCGGATATAGCGGCCCAGAGGTAACAGCTCCGACTTATGAGATGTAGGTCGTGGGTTCGAACTCAGACAGGGGACTGTACTATGAATAAATAATTACATCTCTGCTGCCCTCACAATGATGAAGGGAACCATCGTGAGAAAACCGGCATGTCCTAGAACTAAAAAAAATCGAAGACATGTGGCATCTACCCACCCGCACTGGGCCCGCATGGTAGATTACAGCTCACTCCCTCTCGTAGAGAGGAGGCCTGTGTCCCAGCTGTGGGAACATTAAAGGCTGATTATGTAACTGGCTGTGCCGAATAAAGCCGACCCGAACAAAAGTGTAGCACGCCTCAAATTTACAAAATGCAAAACCGTAGCTAACGTAGCGTAGTATTTTATTAATCGATAGAGTTTACGTAAGTTTTTTTTTTTAACGTTAGCCCACACTAGGAATTACTCCTGTATCGTGGGTGCGTTTACAAACATTTAAACTCACATACACAAACAGCCAGACCCGGAACAACTACCTGTAGGCAATACAAATATTTGTTCCGTGCGGGAATCGAACCCGCGACACGCAGCGCAGCAGTCGATCGCTCAGCCACTGCGCCAACCGTGTCGTCGAATTACATTTTACAGAATAGTTTTTCAATCGTAGTTAAGACTCATCACACACGAAAAATACCATTTATGTACTTGTAAAATATTAAGTAGTAAAATAAGTTGTATAAAAAAGTTTTAATAAAATATTTATATTAAATACAGTCGTTTCACATTCTGAAGGGGTTGATGACATGGCGGATGGTGCCCGGTCCGTTCCACTTTCCTTTCAACAGCCATCGCCAATACAAGTAAGGGAGCACGTGTTTGTTCATTTGATAGAATAGACGACGTTCTTTAGACTGGAAACAAGGATATCTTGATTAAATGCTGTAATAATACCGTATGAAAATTATATTGATAATACTAGCAGCGCCCCGCAGTTTCACTCGCATATAAGTTTCGATCCCGCGGTAATATCGGGATAAAAAGTATCCTATGTGTTATTCTGATGTATAAGCTATGTTACTGTAAAGTTTCATCAAAATCCGTTCAGTAGTTTTAGCGTGAAAGAGTAACAAACGTCCATCCATCCATGCTCACAAACTTTCGGATTTATAATATTATTAGGACACGTAGGATTTGGGCCAGTTACACAGTCTCCAGGTAAAAAGCCCGATAAATTAAATGGTGGACTAAAGATTGTATCAAATCATCTGCAAGATAAGTATCTATAAGTGCTGATATATAAAATATAATATAAATACACGTTTTACCTGGACATATAAGCCATATGTCCAGGTAAAACGTGTGATTGGGTACCTACACAAATGATATTCTACAATAAATTGATAATTGATAATCCGTTTTGCTTATGGACATCTGAAAGCTGTTATTTAACATGCATCTGTATTTTAAGAAGTAAAGTATTTACTTAATTAATCAATAAACAAAGTAGGTCCCTAATAGTTTTCTCTAAAGTTTGTCCTACGTTGGACAAAATCTGATTAGGAGGTAAAGTCTATTTAAATATATGTTATTTCAAGTTAAAGAAATGTCAAATTCATTCTAATGGAAATTAAGTTGATTTCAGAGTGACATTTATAAAAATGTTTGAAGTTGTAGCGTAAACTGAACTTTATTGTGTGGGAATTAAAGTTATTTTTGGCAAATAAGCCGCGAATAGAGATTAGTATAGATGATTTATTTCACGAACGCGCGTCAATCATTCTAATTTATACCTTACTACAATAACATAAGAGAGTCGCACTCGTGACTCACATTTTCTAAATCTGATTGAAACTCACCTGATCAAAAGGAAACGTCTCCCACACTTTCTTGTCATACAGGAACTCTGCGAGAATGCCTCTCTTGTAGGACGTGATTAGAGGACAGGCGCCGTACCCGTTGTACTTGGCGGAGGGCCTCTTGCCGGCCATGATGTTGCTCAGGTTGCGCTCTAAGACGTAGCTTTGAGGTCCTGACGAAATCATAAACAGAATCACCTTTATTCCAATGAACGTAAGGTATATTTTGTGCCTGCCGGGCCAGCGGGATTGTCCGAAAGGGTTACCGCTACCCCGGAACATAAAGGGCAAAGGAAGGAACATGGGTGGGTTTTTGTCAGTAAGAGTCTGACACTCCCTTTCACTCCACCCAGAGCGGGAGGGGTCATTTGATGATTACCCATCCGGAAAAAAAAAAAGGTATATTTTATATTACGCAAGAAACCTAATACTTGGGTTATGTTTCTTGGGTAATACAAACTATACCTTGCGTTATTGGAATAAAATTGATTTTGTATTTTACAAATAGTGTCCAGAAATTTAAAAAAATGAGTAACTTTTTCTTGAAAGTCTAACTTGTTGAGTGATGTATTTTATTTTTGTTTATTCTCTTCAGTTTTTTCCGTGTTTAGCTCTCACGCTGTTTATACCGTTTTGTCAATTTTATACATAAGTTTTTATAAGTGGAAACTTGTAATTGGCTTTCTTCTATATATTACTTTGGACTACTCGAATGTATTAGCTGTAAGTTTTCTTAGAATTAATAAAATAAAATAAATAAATCGAATGTTTGCAGAAAAATGTGCAAGCGGGACTTAGGGCTGTTTTTTTTTCAATCGACAGATAATTTTTATTCGTGGAATAAAATTGACGTCTGACAGTTTTTGTATGGAAGAACTGTCAAAAATTCAAAATTATTACTCCGATAAAATTATCTGGCGTTGGAGAAATCAGCCCTTAGGGTATTATCTAGGGCCTGCGGGTGGAGAGCAATGGGTAGCTCACCGCCCGATCAGGACCAGGCCCGTGCCGGACGGCGCGTAAGTGTTCCACGCGCGCCTCAAAGAGTTGTCACCATAATTTGAGGGGCCCCTTAGGGCCGAAGCCTGCCGGGTCAGCGGGATTGTCCAAAAGGGTTACCGCTACCCCGGAACATAAAGGGCGAAGGAAGGAACATGGGTGGGTTTTAGTCAGTAAGAGTCTGACACTCCCTTCCGCTCCACCCATAGCGGGAGGAGTCATTTGATGATTTCCCACCAGAAAAATAAAAAAAAAAGCTAAGTGTAGTTTCAAGTATAATTTAGTGTCATGTGTGGTGGAAAACCGCTCACCGGTGATCATGTTGCTGAGGTTGTGCTCTAAGACGTAGGTTTGAGGCGCTGAAGATTTCAAATTAAATCAGTTTATTGCAGATACGGGGTATAAAAAGACCCATCACATAGCCGATAACTACGCATTCTGTACATCAAACTAAGTAACATTGCACAAAAATATTTGCTGGGAAACGACTTTTATTTTTGGTGTGAAGATATGCTTTTTTTTGGTAAAATAAATTGTATACTCTGTTTTGTACCTATTCGGTGGGTATCACGTTCTGGAACAAAGGTTGATGACTATAAAATGGTGGTGGATGGGTTTGCACTCTACTCTGAATGATGAAATCCCTTTCATTTTAATGAATCAACAAATTATCGATTACACGATATTTTTCCTGTCAAGCTGCTGAATTGGCCTTAAGCAATCGTGATCGTTCACATCCACCAACCCGCACTGGGCCCGCGTGGTGGATTATGGCCCACTCCTTCTCACAGAGAGGAGGCCTGTGTCCCAGCAGTGGGAACATAGGCTGATTATGTAATCGTCATCGTTGTATTGTCAGATGAAATATATTGTCTTTCCAACCGCGTTACTCAATTAGAGAGTGCTTTTCTCACTCACCAACAGCAGCAGCAGTCTTGCTGTTAGGCGTACAAGTGCAGTCTCCCAACCCGAACACATTGGGGAACCGCTTGTGCTGTAGACTGTGGACATCTACATCCAGGTATCCAGCCTCATTGGTCAGTCCCTGGAATTTGAGTAGGCAGCACGGCGGGGACATAGGCGGCGCCACGTGGAGCATGTTGTACGGTAAGCTTATTGTCTGGGGCAGAGGGTTTAGATTTGAATGGATTTATGTTGGGTCGAAAATTATAATGCTTATTTTTGTACTTTAAACTATGGGCTTCCACATCGAGGTATCCAGTCTCATTGGTCAGAGCCACGCACTTCAGCAGGCGGAACGGCGAGGACATAGACGGAGTCACGTAGTATCTACTAGATAATATCTACTTCGGGGGTCCGGCGAGAAAGTACATGTATCTTCCGGGCCCCCGACTTATGGTACTAAAAGGAACAGTGGGGATTTCGTCGGTAGGAGTCTGACGTAACCCTCCGTAGTAGCTCCTCCCTCCAGGGTAGCCATGAGGATTTCCCAGCAGAAAAAAGGCATCTACTTACCTCGCCCCCGTGGCCCTGAAACACTGCTCCACTAGATGTGACCTCCACTAGGTTAGCCATGAAGTTGGGCACAATGCCCCGGTTTAGCGCCAATGTCCTCAGAGCTACCGCGTACTTCGGGACGCCGAATATAGTCTCTGCCCCCGTGTTGTATGTTATGTTTGTCTTCTTGATGATATTTTTCTGGAATTATGATTTAGACAGGATATTGGTAATATCATTCATGATTATGAATTTCAGAAGATGTGAGAGTTTTGTGTCAGAGGTGTGAGAATTAGTTTTGAAGAGACAAGGAATGGTGCAAGAACCTCCTCAGCAATAGCTGAAGAAGTTGCTGTGTGCTTGGTATTGGTAAAAGTGGTTCGGATTTTGATAGTTAGACAAAACTACTCTCATATTTTGCGAAATGTGAGTGTAGGTACTAATACATATTAGTACCGATATAGATTTTGGTGGTAGTACCTACTGTAGCGAAATTAAAAACAAATTTCACTTGTACACATTTTAATTTGACCAAATAAAATAAAATATTTATAGAAACATAAGAAAAGACACAGAAAGAATATTAAAAAAGATTACGTCGTGACACCGACGCGGACGTTTTTGGTGTTCGAGCCCTAATATTCCAGATTACGTAAAAGTTAACTTTAAATTGCGTAATAAAATAAACATAAACTGCCTTATCTTATTGAATTATTACGAACATTTAAAAAAAAAGCCATCGTGCCAGCCATTCTCAAGTCACAAATTTTTTACGTATTCTTGGTACGCGTCGATTAAGATACGTTTGCAAACGTTCCTAAACTTACGTAACTAGATAAATACGAGGACGTCCTAATGGGTAATTGGCACCAAGTCAATTCGTTATTAAGAAGCAAGATAATAATTTAAAATAACCGCCTGATCAAAATTGTAACTAACTACCTACTTATTTCCTTTATTGTAAATAAAGAAAATAATATGCGGCTAATTGGTAGTACATCAAGTAATAGGATCAACTGAAAACTAAGCTACATAATATATGAAACTCCGGTCCTAGGCTCCACGCTGACAACCAGAAGGCACCTCGCTGGCCGGAATCAGAATCCTCTTAAATGTGCTGGTCGTACGCAAGGTGTTATGTTGGGTTCGATTCCCAACAGGAAGCTTGTAGACGTCTGGTACTAGGGTGGCGGGTAGGGCGAATTCTAGATCGCCCTACAGTCTTCGGACAAATCCGAGTCTTCACGCTTCGCCTCGAGACCACTTTTCAGTGATGTACAGACGCCAGCAGGTCAAGCTACCCGAAACTGTCAAATTTTCCCAATCAACCTTGAACCCTAATGCTTTAGTGATAAAGTTGAAAATCTATTAAAGAAATTTGACAGATTGTAGTAACTTGATGTGCTGGCGTCCGTACAATACGTTTATTTTCGGGAACACTGCCTTTGGATCCAGTGGATGACCGCACAGAACTCGGTATTTCAATCCTTAATAGATTACCGATAGTAAATTAATTCATTGTGAAAGCAGGAAAAAAAATATATAGATCCTGTGTCCAAAAAATCCTTCCAATCAAAAAATCAAACCAATATGTAGAAAAAAAACTTTCTGATTAAAAATAAGGTTGGATTTGTTATAAAAGAAGGTTGTTCGTGATAAAATTATAATATAATGTAGCATTTGCCAATGCTGCACTACCTGCTATCGCCAAAATCTATATCTGAACACCACCGTAAGGACTATTCCTGCTAAAAAGGATCCTCTTTTGTGTTACTTACGGACGCAGCTGTGGTCATCATGTGTACGGGATTTTGTTTTCAAAATGGGCAGATATAGGTTTTGGCTATAGTACATCTCTGCCTAACCCATCGGGGAAAACAGACACATTATTTTTTTATAAATTTAAATTCTCATTATTACCTATACAAATATCTACTTTCAATTCACGCCGGCCGCCGCTGTTTGTGTTATGGACATATTTTCTGATAAAGCCAAATCGATCCCTTTCCCCAACCTATCTAGACCGACATAGGTGTAACCCATTACCTAAGTTTTTACCTGTATAGCTACGTGATTTTCCTGCCGCCTGGACCTAAACTGCAGCAATTTTGCCTGGCGCACACCGGTGAAAAACCCAAAAGTTGTCCAATATTACATGAAGTGTGTTTACACCTGTATATAATATATTATTTTAGTTGGTCTAAAAACATTTACAAAAAAAAAAAAACAACCTACTTCCAAAAAAAACACTACAGTAAAAGTCTGAGCCTTTGGTTTTGTATTTTCCTTTTT
The DNA here is from genome assembly GCA_911387795.2 of Apamea monoglypha. NCBI lineage: Eukaryota > Metazoa > Arthropoda > Insecta > Lepidoptera > Noctuidae > Apamea > Apamea monoglypha. The sequence continues at coordinate 3,940,591 of OU426922.1, forward strand.
TGCTACCGACAAAAAAAATAATTAATCTAAACATCAAACCAAACCAAAACCACACCACCAAACTATTCACAAATAAGTGGCGCCATATGTCTTGTTGCTAATTTAGGCTACTACTTTTTAATCAGAGTAATTTAATTTTTATCAATAATGGCCATAAATTACGTAGGTAATTGAGAATCCATCAGGAATTTGTGACCGGTTACTGACCTGCCACGTCCCCTTACAGGGGTCTTAAACAGGGCGAAATGTGGAGTGATCTTTTCTGGTACGATAGATTCGACTTTTTACACAATATCAAATACAAGTTTTGTGTGCGAGAGAGAGTAGAGAACTACCTACCAGAAAAAAATATTCAGACCTTCAGGTAATTAAACAGTTAAAAGTATATAGTTAGGTGCAGAGGTCATAAGGAAAGCCGCAAGTTAGGTATTATAAGTAGGTACCTAGGTATAAAACTGTAAATTGTGTGTACGTGACCGGCACAACGAGGAGTCACTGCCAGGAATCATTTCCCATGTTAGTAATGATCTAATGGAAGTTTTGCGTTTTGTAGTAAATATTTACTATAATGCTTTCTAGAGTGGGTTTCTCAAAACGGAGCGATTTGTAGGTACCTACACAAAACTGTGTGGTTCAAGGAAAATATGTCAGCATCCGTAAAGGTGTGTCAATGAATGGATTAGGTAATATCCCACTACTTTAGGTTAGTATTTGCCTATTGATAGTAGGTATTTTAACCTAGTAAACAGGTAACTTATATCAATCAAGTCACAGGTGAAATTTACCTAGGGCAAAAATAACATTTTGCCCTAATTGAGAATCCCATTCAAGACCCTCAATGCTCAACAGTCACGCTGACAACCTCTAAGCCAACGAGGCACTTCCTACCCACAAATAGAAAAACTCTCCTAACCTTCCTCCAGTGATCGTGAGCCAAGAACATGATCTTCATAGCGGCTCCGGAGCACTTGCCTCCGATCACAGGGAACGTGAACAGCGCATGACCTCCGGAGAAGTTCTGTATGGTCTGCCAAGTCTTCGTGCAGTAGAACGGGGAGTAGATGGTGGAGACCGTGCTCTTAGGGTCGTCCAGAGCTTTTTGAAGACCTACGATCTGGGGAAATGAAGGATAGTCGGATTCAGTGATCAGATAATACAGATGGCTTCGATAATGGATAAGTACGAGTAAATGCAATTTTAGGTGGATTGAAAATGTGGAGAAAATTATTTCTAGATAAGTGCAGACGCCAGCAGGTCAAGCTACCCGAAACTGTCAAATTTTCCCAATCAACCTTGAACCTTAATGCTTTAGCGATAAAGTTGAAAATCTATTAAAGAAATTTGACAGATTGTTGTAGCTTGATGTGCTGGCGTCTGTACATCAATTTCGGTCACAATTTTCGTTGGACCCGGATTAACACTCTATGTGTGTCTAGACGATCGTCTTTTCATCGAGTTACTACATGAAGCACTAGTCCCCAAGAGTGCGACTGAAATTTAGTACCTACAGCCCGATTCAAACTTCATGGCGGCTCTGAAGTGCTCTACTCGTTGTTCAGTACCTCACCCCTCACCCCCGCTGGTAGGTGAATTTGTTGCCGCGCAGCGACTCGCCTCATGTTCGGAGCCGCCATAGATTTGAATCAGACAGTACAATATATTTTTTAAATCTCTCATTGTTTAGTTTTAGCTATTGCACTATAATAACCTTATCATAATCATTTTGGATACCGACAGCGACTACCATGAACTCATAGTATATTTTGTCGCCTTTCCAGGTATGGACCAGGTTCTGACAGGGGTCGAAATCTTCAGCTCTGTCATGAAGCCACGTGACGCTTCGGGGCAGGAGCTTAGGAATCGGCTTGTATGTTTGATCGAGCGTTCTTACGCCCGCTGCCACAAACGTAAACGCGGGTTGGTAGAAGTGTATCTGGGGAAAATAGTGAATGTGATTGATGAGCAAAATGCTAGAAATAATACGAGTAGTCTTCCAGGCCGAATTTCGGCCATAGCGGCGAATTTTAGCGGAGACCACCCTTCGGCGCGGCAGATATTCTCTTCTCTTCTCTCTTCCCTCACTCTCATAGTCCTATGGGACTTTAATTGAACACGACCGGAGACAGATCAGGCGCAGGGTCAAGGGCTTAACGTGCTTTCCGAGGCACGGGGGTATCATATCGTCAACTCCCAAACTCCGGGCTGTTACTAAAAAAATCCTAATGGAATAACCTAATAACACTTTGCCAGACCCGGGAATCTAACCCAGGACCCCACGCTCAGCAGTCGTGCTTGCGACCACGACACTAACGGGGCGGTCAATGAGCAAAATAACAGAGGTGCAATATACTTAATAGCCTCGAGATATTATACACTTTATGACTTTAAAGCACACAATCATTCATTACAATCGATGGGAGAGTTTCCAGTCTGGAGTCGGGCTCTACGGAGCTGAACGGTGGAGGGATGCAGCCCTTCCCCGAAAGGTAAACCGATCCAAATACTGATATTTCATATAATAACCGTCACATACTGCATGCGACTGTTCCTAAATTACCCTAGACTGATAAAATTTTCGATTTTCCTAATTATTTCAAATATCAATATTTGGATCGGTTCCCCTTTCGTCCGTTTGCTTAGTTATAAGTAGTAGGTAATTATGGTGCAGTAGTATTACCGTAGAGGGCTCCAGCAGAATGATGCAGTGTTTCTTCATTCTGCGGGCGAAGCGCCACGCGACGCTGCAGCCGCCGGCGCCGCCCCCAACCACCAAGAGCTTACATCTACATAGTTCACATTGTAATTATTTATGACCTACTGGCCGCTTGGTTTTCTATCAATTGCCCTGCTCCCGGCGCCCAGGTCTTAAATCGACAGATAAATATCTACGACGAAAAGGGGCGTGCAATGAAACAAAAAAAAAAACAAAACGAACATAGGTTATCAGTCGAGGCTAAGACGGTACGGGTACGAAAATTGTCGTATTAATCCGATTGGGGTGGTCAATAGGTTCCTAACACACTGTCATCGTTGATCGTTTGCGGGTCAACATGCAAAAAGGCCAGAGATGCCCACGTCCACTGCTGGACATAGGCCTCCCCCAAGGACCACCACTTCGACCGGTTCTGTGAGTGTGCGTACGCGCAGCGGAATGTTGTTAAATTTAAAGATTTTAATTATGCAGATATTTAGTGTATGACGTCGTATAATTGTGTATGGTAAAAAAAAATTTGTGCACGCAACCATTGTGGAGAAATTCACCAAAAACTGATTCCGCTGGGCGAACGTTGTCCTGGCGGAACTTTTTTTAATCCATAGACTTTAGAAGAAAAGAGATGTGTCCAAAAATTAGTGTGTATTTGTGTGTAACTGTGTATGTATGAATAAAACTAGTGCATGCATAAACTTCGGAGAAATTCAAGTTTCCGCTACGCGAACGTTTGGCCATTAGCTAGTTTTCATATAAAGCGCTTACATAGAGAACTGTAGATTTTTACATACGTTGTTTTGAATTTGTTTATATTTGTTTAAAAAACAGATTTAGAAAAAATCGTAGGGCTTAAAAGATAAAAATATAAACGTAAAATACGCTTATTAGGTCTTAGTTCTTAAAGTATGCACTTTGGGGTCTAGATTTTCACGTTTATACAAACCTTGTAAGTGTCTGCAACATGTTGCCAAGTATCACTGATGTTCCGTTAGTAACTAAAGAGTTATAGGACAAATTTACCATGAACAGATCACTGTTTACAAAGCAGTCAAATATCACGACGTTCTGAAGGAATTGCATGGTAATATGTATGTCAATAATTAGTGTATTCATTCAACTATTCTTATGCAAAATTCCATGTCATTAAATTCAAAAATTAAAGAAAAACAATTATAATACTGACGAAGCATCGAAAACCTACATAACCCGACCAAGTTCGGATGGCTACCAAAAAGCGGCCGTGCCATATATCTAAGAAACGTTCTTAACCTTCCAATATAGTATTTATTAATATGGTACAGTTGCGTACACAAGCGTTAGGAAAAAATAAAACAATTGCATTTCTTGAATGAAAAATATTTTTTTAATAATAACGCCACTATCTACGATAAAAACAAATCTTCAATTAACAAGTACTTCTCTATTTAAATATCCGCGTACAAAAATATTTTTAATTACATATAATACTTAATTATGTAAATATAATAACGTTAACAAACGCTTGCAATGACAGCAATAGACTTAAATGTGTTTTAACTAAAATAGATTATGAACTAGCTTTTGCCCGCGACTTCGTTGCGCGCAGCGCGTTGTCTATTTTTTCACACAAGAATATTTTTGATCAATTCATAACTACAATACTTAGACTATTTAACTAAAGGATTAAGCGTACCGAACTTCGAACAAAATAATTCTGCATATTTTGGTGGGGTGCGGGGGAACACGCACACATACATAAGAAAAAAAAATCGATTCAAGAAGTAGTTTTTTTTAAGTTATTAGATTGTTTGATTCACTAAAGTTGCAAAGGGGAACGCTCGTGCATGCCTAGTCTATTGGTTAAATAGTGTAATAAGCTACAATATGATAAATATTTACCTAAACAGTAGTACATACTTACATGTGGTAAATATTTAATTTCCCTAAGGGGTCTATAGTTAGAATCCTGATCCGTGAAATCTTCAATAGAAATTAGCTGTATGAATTTTATTTGTCTTAAATAATATATTTAGATTATATCTCAAGTCTCAAGCGCATACTTAAATAAAGTACCTACGTAAATAGTACCTACTTTCTGTCATAGTCAAATACATTTAAAAAAATAGGTGTACAAAAATAAATGACCTATAAATTATATCGAAACAACAATTGTGTTATCACCTATACCAATTCAATACCGGTATTATACTGTAAATTTTGGGATGTTACCTAAATATATTGCACGGCCGCTTTTTTGTAGCCATCCGAACTTGGTCGGGTTATGTAGGTTTTCGATGCTTTGTCAGTATTATAATTGTTTTTCTTTAATTACTGAATTTAATGACATGGAATTTTGCATAAGAATAGTTGAATGAATACACTAATTATTGACATACATATTACCATGCAATTCCTTCAGAACGTCGTGATATTTGACTGCTTTGTAAACAGTGATCTGTTCATGGTAAATTTGTCCTATAACTCTTTAGTTACTAACGGAACATCATTGATACTTGGCAACATGTTGCAGACACTTACAAGGTTTGTATAAACGTGAAAATCTAGACCCCAAAGTGCATACTTTAAGAACTAAGACCTAATAAGCGTATTTTACGTTTATATTTTTATCTTTTAAGCCCTACGATTTTTTCTAAATCTGTTTTTTAAACAAATATAAACAAATTCAAAACAACGTATGTAAAAATCTACAGTTCTCTATGTAAGCGCTTTATATGAAAACTAGCTAATGGCCAAACGTTCGCGTAGCGGAAACTTGAATTTCTCCGAAGTTTATGCATGCACTAGTTTTATTCATACATACACAGTTACACACAAATACACACTAATTTTTGGACACATCTCTTTTCTTCTAAAGTCTATGGATTAAAAAAAGTTCCGCCAGGACAACGTTCGCCCAGCGGAATCAGTTTTTGGTGAATTTCTCCACAATGGTTGCGTGCACAAATTTTTGTTTACCATACACAATTATACGACGTCATACACTAAATATCTGCATAATTAAAATCTTTAAATTCAACAACATTCCGCTGCGCGTACGCACACGTTCTGTGATTCCCGCATCCAGCGGATTCCGTTCCAAAGCGTTTTCTATTATAAATAGATAGCCAAGAAAAACAATTCCTGAAACTGAACTGAACAAACTGTTTATTACAGTATGTAGACGTATGATATGATTCTAAGTACAACAAAAAAAAAAAACTCCTATCTCTTTTATTGCCTATTTTTAGCAGTGAACGTCTTTCGGCTGAATAAATAAAAAATATAGAAAGCGAAATACTATTTTCTATTTACAAAAAGTTGCACCAGTTTTCAGGGCACTTCACCGGCCGCTGTAGCTCTCTGAAACTTACTTGTATGTTTTTCTTGCCTCGCAGTGCCACCGGACCGCATATTTAGTGTAAGGAGCGAGCCTTTTGAAGACCACACTCATTTGTTACATTTAATTTTATCTTTTATAAAAAAATATCATTTCGCCATTTTTACTTGTTGATTTGGACTAAGAAGCCAACTAGATTTTCTGGTGGCATGAATCTTTATTATTTTCACATCACAAATTTTTTTTAATTTTCTCTTATTGCCCCACTACTGGGCAAAGGTATCCTTTTTTCCAGCTTTCTTTTTTTTTTCTTTATGCATTGTTTTCTCCAGTGATTACAAATAATATGGCAAAGTGGGTGCACCTGCACTACACGTACACCTCTGACCCCTTCTGGGAACACAGGCGTCTAAAGGTAATATAAGGTCAAAGGTGAAATAATACGCAACAAAATATTAGTCAAAAACGTGTATAACATTTATATAACAATATAACAAATGTATACAAAGACTCATTATTTACATATAAACATTTATTTATTACATTCACGAGTCGTAATCGACACTTGATGATCACTATGTGCTTACAAAATAATATAAAAAGGGATTTTTCTAAACTACATATCCATGCTAATATTATAAATGCAAAAGACTGTCTCTCTGACACTTTATCACGCCTAAATCTAACTAGCTTGCATTCTGGATATTTGTATAAAAAAAATATGAAATACACGCAGACAACGTTGCGGGCCAAAGTTTGTACAATATACATGGGAGCAGGAATATCGACGAGGAACCTTTTACCATGAATTCAGACCATAATTCTTTTTTTTTTTAATTTGCTGTTCCATACATTTTGAACGCTATACGCGTCCAAAATGTATGAAACAGCTAATTTTTTTTTTGATAACTGACGAACAATTTCTACGCTAGGTGGTCTAGAATCATGTGCTGATTAATTCATGGTTACAGTTTGCACGTCGATGTCCCTGCCACCCTGTTTTCTGATAGGTTACCCGTTACAGTGTCTGGGCATTACAGCAAGCTACTAATTGCTTTTTAATTTTCATCACAGCGTTTACATTGCGTTTTTGCAGTAGGTACCTATAAAGTTGGCCAATCAGGCAGAGGATTACAATAACAAAAGCCACCTAAATAATATGTATTCTGCTACCACCTTTCTTAAAATAATTACTAAACATTCAAAATAAAATATTTTTTATTTTTCCCAGAAAATACTTTTCTGAGGTTTAACAAAACTATAAGCACATTATAATTTTCTGTTATAGTACGACACAGGCCAGCTTAAAAGTTCCATCAATGAACATCGTAATTGCTTCTAAGGAATGAATGTCATTTGCACACCATAATACAGCAAAGTCTATTTTCGCTTTTTAAGACTGTAGCGGTATCTACAACGCCACATGCGAACAACGCGTCATACTGACGTCACGCAAATCCTGCATCTCGCAAGCAGAATTTACCGGGCAATTAGCATAGATACAATTTCCCAACATAAACCGTTGGGCAATTGCCCGCCAGACACAGCACCCGTCTGGTCGGAGGATCCTCCCTTTTCTATGGAGGATGAGTGAACTTTACACCCTGTTCCTCATACCTCCAAAAGACCAATGCGACAGTGAGATAGTTTCAACCACAGTGAAGGATCATTTAATTATACCCTGTCCATTAGGTAAATCGTTTTTTGACAGATGGAACTAGTGATTGCAGCCACACACAATAAGTTGATTGATAGTATTGATACACGTACGGTATCATAATGTCTGTAAGAAATCATTAATAAGATCATTCAATAAGATATGGCAGTTTATATATTTATTTTATTACGCATTCTAAAGTTTTACGTAATTTGGAATATGTACGTTCTATGACAGCTGTCAAAAAACGGTTTACCTAATGGACAGGGTATAGGAGTTTTTCCAAATGGCTAAAGTAATTACGAGGTCTACTAAAGCTTAACGAACGACCACAATTAGTACTAGAAATCGCTTAGTTTTGACGACAAGACGGGCTAGTTCATGGTCGTGTTATACGATGCTTTACTCTAAGTATGAATCATTTGTCCAATACCAGTGTTCATAAAACTACAATTTACTTCGTGACACATTTCGAGTCGAATCAGTTTTCACTCTCGACAGTTTAAATCGTTTTTATATAAAAATAGCTGTTATTCTTAAATAATATTACATAATATTAGAGAGTTGTTAAAAATGAATAAACAATAGTTAATTAATAATGATATCTATGTATTTCGCAGCGCAATTCATTGTTAAAAACCAGAGACTAGAGAGTATGTATTTGTATTTCTCTTGATGTGTGCGTGTGTGTGTGTAATTTTTGGAAATGCTAAATTGGAAATTTGGGACACCCTTTGACCATCTTTTATCAATGCTTTCGTAGAATATCAAAAACAAAAACAAGATCCACGTAAAACAACAACAAGTTTCAAAAACCTAATCAAAACATAAAAAATTGAAATAAATATTTTATAAAACTTTTTCTTTTCTTAAAAATTTATTTGGCCATTTTTTAAATATTAAAAGTCCGCCCACCAGTCATACCAATGGGCATCGTATTAATCAGTAATCGGTTTGTGGAGTTCATCACGGACCTCCAGTTGCTCCATGTAAAATATTGGTATTTAGCTGCATCTAGTTAGACTGGAAGCCGACCTCAACATATTTGAAAAAAGGCTAGGCAGATGATATCAGGGATTTATTATTCCATTTTTCATATCATCATTCAATATTCGCGACTTTACTTCAAGCCACGTTTCACACATACTCGTCCGCCGAGCTCCCTCGGCGCGCGTCACATATACGCGGTACATAGATATCTATACTCTATACTCCCGTATTACGCTCAATCTCGGAAAGGATTCATTATTTTCCTTATTACCTCGGGTCCGTGGTAGTATCCTTTGAGCATGACGTGCCAGTATATGAAGGGGAACAAATCCCGCTTCATGTAAAATGCTATCCTGCTCTCGTTCGCCTGTAACAAAATGGGTTTTATATAATCTGAAATAGGCTCTGCGTGAGAGCAGTGGTGGCACAGTCGTAACGGCCGCGACTTACTAGTTGTAGGTCGTAGGTTCGAACCCAAGCAGGCACTTTATGTAAATTATTTCATCACCACTGCTCTCAAAACGGTGAAAGAAAACATCGTGAGGAAACCGGCACGTCTTAGAGTAAAAAATTCGAAGACGTGATATCCACCAACCCGCACTGGACCCGCGTGGTGGGTTGTGGCTCAGTCCCTCTCACAGAGAGGAGGCCTGTGTCCCAGCAGTGGGAACATTAAAGGCTGATTATGTATGTTATGTACTTGCTGCGTGAGGCGCCGCTGACGGGCGCGCTCCGCACTCTCAACTTCATTGCTGATGACCTAGACATATTCTGTTGCGCTTTGGGTGAATTTTAAAGAATAGCTACCTATATAATTTGTTATGGTACAAGCACTGGAAATAATTAATTTTTAAGTGTACTACAATATCGCATTGGGTCTAGCCTGTAAGGATATTTGTATGTTTGGAGTGCATAAATAAATAAAAAATAAAATAAATGGTACCTGATTAAAAGGCATGGTCTCCCTGACGACGCCGCCGTACGTGAACTCTGCGAGGATGCACGTGCTGTAGGACGTCAGCAGCGGACACGCGCCGTAGCCGTTGTACTTCATGTTGGGCTTGTCCTTCTTCATCGTACTGAGCAGATTGTGTTCTAGCACGTAGCATTGTTGTGCTAAGGGAAGGAAATATTGTTGATTTAATAAATTATTAATATAAAGCTATAAAAAATGGCGGGAAAAGGGAATTGAAATTTTTTTTATGGAGCCTGTCATACCTACTGTTGCGCCATTTTGTTTATTTTTTCAAAATGGCGGCCATGCGTGATACCTATATAAATCGATATCTGACATCAATGCAAACGGAAGATAACCAGACCAAGACCAAACCCCATAAAGCGTCACGTTTCCGAGACATCGACGTTCAATGTTGATCATTTGATCTTGCGTAGATCTTGTTGCTTAGATGTTTGAAACAATCACTCTGAAGGTTTAAACTGTTTAAAGTAATCAAACATTTTTTATTCATTTTAATTTTAAAAAAAGTTGCCCCGCACTCCTGTATCGTGGGTGGGTTTACAAACATTTAAACTCACATACACAAACAGCCAGATCCGAAACAACTACCTGTAGACAATACAAATATTTGTTCCGTGCGGGAATCGAACCCGCGACACGCAGCGCAGCAGTCGATCGCTCAGCCTCTGCGCCAACCGTATCGTCGACAACACATCTATGCAATAAGATGAAAGTAAGTTCCCTTCCTGATTAAACAGCTTTTGCATTTTTAAATTGCCAATCTCATAAAGTACAAGGTTGTACGAACATCGGCACAAACATCAAACGGCTCCTAAAGCCCTACTCAAGTATATTCATCCAAACTCACAACTTTAAGCATTTTTTTTTTTCAATAAAAGCATTTACAGGAACCCTTGAATAGGCATGGAGTCGGCAGAAAAATGAAGCTAGTTGCCCATTTCAAAGCTTAGTAGGTTTCTACGGTGAAGAACGGACAAGAAATTCCATGGACACACAAAATGTTGTCAACTTTACACTTTATGATACAGACGATAAAAATATTTTTCCAATATCATCAGAAAAACCTCTCGTCAAAATTTAAGACTCACCGATAGCAGCAGCAGTTTTACTGTTCGGCGTGTTGGTGCAGTCCCCGATACCGTATATATTGGGATACTCTTTATTTTGCAACGTGTACATGTCGACCTCTAGGAAACCGAACTCGTCGACGAGGCAGGTACTGTTTCGCAGGAAATCCGGCGTGTGCATCGGGGGCGCCACATGTAGCATTGAGTAGTCCATCGTTATTTCCTGTTGAAAAAAAAAATTGTTTCAACTTTATAATATTATGTGTTAGGCTCGATGAATAAAAACGCTTATTGAGCAGAAAACGGCCAAAAAAATATTTTAGATTTAAATCAGCCACAAGGTTTAATTTTCTTAGTTGTTTCTTCTTGTTTTCTTAGCTGTTGTTTGTTAGGGGAAATTCTCATATTTTTAAGAACGGTTCGCAGTCTTATCTCAGCCTCAATCTATCAAAAATATATCTCATTAAATAACTTTTATAACAAGTTTTCGGCATTGATTGTCGCTGAGATGAGAGATTACGTCACGAATTAAAACGAAAATTTCGAACTCTGTTTGCCCCCATGTTTTTCACTCAAACGGTACAATTGTACGTACTACATACCTATTAAATACAATACCTTATTTATAATTAAATTACTTGTAATTAATTATCTTGTGGTGAAAAGGAAATTACGAAACAATAGGCAAAGTAATTTCCTTTTCAATTATTCATTTGGAATGTCCGAATGAGTCCGGTAAATCATAGTTATTTATTTGTTAAATGTTTTATTAAACACCACATTTCACTTTTAAGTTATTATACCCTTGTTTTCGGCAAGTTTCTAAGTATGGAATATATTTCAGGTCATAAGTCCAGGTTAGATTAGCCAATCGACGTCTTCGATTGGCTAATCCTTTCACCACGATGGTAAAAACAAGTCTTAATTGACACTTCTCAGGGCCAGACAGTCCACTGACAAGACCAGCCCAAATATAAAAAGATGTTTGAACTTAATGCCATCGATACGCTAAGAAGAAGTCCAGGTTTCTCTACACGGATCCTATACAGGGTGGCAAGGGACATCGGTGCGCAACCTGTTAACATGGATTCAGCACAGTTGAAAAATTTAGTCGGTAATTTAAAAAAAAATGCTATTCCGTACATTTTGACACTTTTCTATGAAACAGAAAAAAATCAATGCTTGGTTCTAGAATCATGTGCTGAATTCATGGGCACAGCTTGCGCGTTGATGTTCCTGCCACGCTGTATGACAACATAAAATTGAGAAATTTCCCATCATTATTTCGTGACTCGACTCTAGCACAATGTTGTTGTTGTTTTGTTATTGCATTATTTTATCTATTTACTAGCTGCGCCACGGGGTTTCACCCGCATAAGTTTCGATCCCGTGGGAATAAACTGTCTGTGTGCCAAATTTCATCCAAATCCGTTCAGTAGTTTTTGTGTGAAAGAGTAACAAACATCCATACATCCATCCATCCATCTATCCATCCATACAAACTTTTACGTTTATAATATTAGTAGGATTGCACATTCTCTGTTTTCTTACCTCAGACTTATCATCTCTATTAAAGAAGACTGCTTCTTTCTTCTCGTGCCGAACTTCCTTCAACACCGTCTTGTAGTTGACTTTGATGTTCTTCCGTTTGACGACCTTCAGCAACGCTTCGGCATACTTCGGGACTCCGAAGATCACGGGCAGGCATGTGTTGTAGATTAAGTTCGTTTCTGAGCGGACGTTCGTCTGTGGAAAGAGGATCAGTTTTTACTTTTTATAAATCGTTATACCCTATCTATTATACGACTACGCGACAGTAAATACAGGGTTATTTGTTTACCCGACTGCGCGCCGCAAAGGAGGTGTTTATCAGTCTATTTAATATACCAATATGTATGTATATTCCATTGTGGGGCTCTAGAGACCAAACGCGTGGGCCGATTGTGATGAACTTACGTCAATCGATTTGTTTTAAACTTGTGAGTGTTATTATAGACATGACAGAAGTAAAAATTCAATATGGCGGCAATCAAACGCCTTATTGTGAAACAGAAAAAAAAAATAAAGTCGACAAATTATGTCAAGGGGTATCATTGAATAAGTCCAGGATCCAGGACCAGCAACCTATTAAATATACTACATATTCATGAATAACAGCGAAAATCCGGGACGATTTTTGAATTCATAGAAAACGTCAAACGAGAAGACAAAATGGATGTCAGTCATCCATTTTGTCTCGTCCAGATTTATTTATGTCATTGAACTAGGTGATGAGATGTGACATAATAAAAGTTTTTACATATTTTAGTGATCTAACAATAAAACTACTGATTTGGAGTCCATTTTTCATAATAAAAACGCAAATTATCAAAATTCAAATAATTTACTCTACTTTATGCGCGGAAGCGGAAATACTCGTAATATAATTTATTATTGAAACATCGATTACCACCGAACTTAAAAATCATAAAACCACATCACCAAAACCAAATTAAAGACATACTCAATTTCGAGCGGCCATTGTTGTTTACATCTTTGGCAAATTAAGAATGGTTTGGGATTACGTTGTAACAAAGTACAGACGGCAGCACATCAAGTTATTACAATCTGTCAAATTTCTTTAATAGATTTTCAATGTTATCGCTAAAGCATTAAGGTTCAAGTTTGATTGGGAAAATTTGACAGTTTCGGGTAGCTTGACCTGCTGGCGTCTGTACAATAATTGAGACGTAGGCAGTAATTCACATACACAATAGGAATAATAAAATGTTGATGTAGCTTTACGTGCATTGTAACGTATATACGGCTATAAATTAGAGTTTCAACAATACATTACATCAGTTATTCACACACACAAGGCCAGCACATCCAGTTACCCGAAACTGTCAGCTTTAGCGATAAAGTTGAAAATCTATTAAAGAAATTTGACGTAGTTCGATGTGCTGGCGTCTGTACATCCACGAATACTGATGATATTTGGAAACCTGCCATAACAATAAAAGAATATAATTCTAGGAATATGTCTTCCTCAATCAAGAACTCTTCTTGCTCGTTATTCTCCATAGAGATCTACGTTTTGGAATGGAATGAAATTACAACTTAAACGTGAAAAATAAAAACTTTTTCCAAAAAAAAAACAACCGATTTCCAAAAAAGACACTAAAGTGCGAAAAATAAGTTTAATTTCGGAAGTCGGTGGCAAACAACGAAAATACGAACAAAACGACACCGACTTTTTCACTTTGTAGTGTCTTTTTTGGAAGATGGTTGTTTTTTTTTGCAAAAAAAGTTTTTATTGTGATAATAACAATAGTGATATTTGTTGGATTTAAGATATGTTTTCTAGCTAAGCTTAATTAAGTATTATTAAGATAATTTTAAATGACTTTGAAAAAAAATGTAATAGCATTTTTTTTTGTCCATCTTATCGTTATTATCTCCCTGCTGGGCAAAGGTCTTCCCCATAGCCTTTTTTAATGGTACCGTGGTCTTTTGCACTGCGATCGGAATTGTTGTCAATATCAACAATATTACATGAATGAATCATACACTATTAGACGGAGGAAATGAACATTTTTCCTCTTGTGAAACAATACATGTTACAGTTATACTATTAACGAGTCCAGAGTTCCATTCATAGAACATCCATATCACTCGTATTCATTTAATTCCATTGAAAAGAGGAGGAAAATCTCCTCATGACTCACATATTTTTTACAAATCTTGCGCGCGTTGGCTTCCCTCTCACAGAGAAGAGGCCTGTGTCCCAGCAGTGGGAACATTATAGGCTGATTATGAAGCACGCATTCTATTGTTAGACCATAGACGATTGCATCATTTTGTTAATTGGTAAAATGTTCGCAGGATGAACAAACGTCCACATATAACCTGCACCCTAATTGCGTAACACACTGTCAATCTCAATCTGAATGATATTGCTAATGCATTGCTTCATATGTTCGAAAAAATTATGGCTCAACAACGTAAATAACGCAATGAATGTTGCTGAATTGTCAAAATGAAAGCTATTGCTACTGTTAGTGTGTAACGCAATTAACCCGCTGATAGGCGAAAAGGTTATAACCGTAGAATTCTGCGCATAGAGAGATTAACTGTGTAAAAAATATATATTTTAACAGTTTTGAAAGAAAGAGATGGGAAGATGGACGTCCAGATGGACGCAAGGGCTCGTTCGAGGTGGTGTGGAAAAAGAATACCAGGAGTGCGATTCTGTAAACATATCACCGTGAAAACTTAGGTGAAGTGAGCGTGGAGTGAGCTGTCATACCAACTAATGCTAGGGATTGACACTACTGACAGCTCACTCTAAGCTCACTTCACCTAACTTTTCACGGTGAGATTTTTACAGATTCGATCGGTTGGAAGGATTTGGGGGAGGCCTTTGCCCAGTAGTGAGATAGTATAGGCTAACAAAAATGATAGAGCACGCTTGCCTAGAAAACACCTATTTACTCGTAGTCTTCAGTTCTTGACGTTAATTTGGAATAGAAAAGAATCAAGGAGTTCTTCTTAGGGTTAGGGTAACAAAATATGGGTGCTATTAAGACTTTTTATAACTAGTCTGTGACGTGCGCAAAGCTAAGTATACAATAACACAGCCACAGGATAGGTCCTAGACAGAAGTCACGGGCGCGACCTTGTTTTCCACTTGTACAGATTACCGCTTGAAATCAGGCGAGACAAAACACAATCTGCATTCAAACACGCGACAAATTCAAACAAAACAAAAACCGGATGAGTGCGCATCAATTGGTAATCCATTTATGAATGCCGATGTGTAACAAACAACATACTTCGACTGATCAATGGGTTGCTATTTGTTTTCGTTGACCTCTTGTGTAAACGACCTATTAGGTTCGGAAACAAAAGTATCTTCCGGGAGTGTCAGGTAAATCCCGGTCTAGTTGACTTTTATTTTTAAATTAGCTGGGTCTAAGACTTTGTTCGCATGCATATTGGATATCACGAGTTTTATTTTTTTGCCACCATTTGCATTTTATTTAAAAAACAAAGAATTAAACCCTAATTATTTTTCTAAAATAAAAGTAGCCAAAGTTACTTCTTATAATAGCGAGTGCAGCTCTTCCCCCAAAAGGGGGAACCGACCTAAACACTTATATTTAACATACCTATTTAGGAACAACGAAAATTTTATCAGTCTAGGGTAATTTAATTATATAACAGTCTACCTGCCAGTGAAAGTGCCGTCAAAATCTGTCCAGCCGGTTCGGTGATTAGATAGAATAAACAGACACTTCAATTTTATTTATTTTTATAGATAGAAGGGCAATATTCTCGTAATTTTAAGAACGTTCACAGTCTGATCTGTCCCAATCTGTCAAAAATACCTCTAATATCCCTACATTTTTGACATTTGTTTGTCGCCGAGATGAGACTTCGACTAGATTTTGAACGTTTTAAATTACGAGAATTGGTCTTCAGGTTTGTGTTCCGGTTTGAAGAGCACTATCGTTGTTGTAATTATAGGCAAGGCAGGGCCGTTTAACATCTGGCCGATATCTATATATATAAAAATCAATGCCACTTTTCGTTGTAATTTTATAACTCAAGAACGGGCTCAACTATCCAAACCAAATGTTTAGGCTTTGTTCAGACTATATAGTAGATGGTTTATGTGAAGTTTGCACAAAATCGGTAGAGCGGTTCTTCATTTATCACATTTTTTGTAACAAATGAATTCAATAAATGGCGGATCATTTTATAAATGGGGATTTTGCTGTCAAATTGAAACTTTTTTCACATGGGGATTGTGCTGTCTAATTGAAACTTTTTTCAGTGTTGACAGTATTTGAAACTTTTTTCAGTGTTGACAGTAAAATAATGTTGTTTTGTCATTCATGCTGTCATTTCATTTTGGACGTGCTTCGATTAAAGCAAATTCTTTGGAGATATGTACAAAAATTGGCACTGAACATTAATATGCGTATTCACCTACAAAATGATCCAGCTGCCCATGAGTTTTCACAACAATTGTTAGAAATTGGTGATGGCAAAATACAAATCGACAGTACCAACGGATTGATCGCTGTACCGAACAATTTTTGTACAATTACGCAATCGATAGATTTATTGATTGAATGTGTATTTCCGAATATTCTTCAGAATTACAGAAATCATGATTGATTGAGAGAACGCGCCATTTTAGCACCGAAGAACATTCATATCAATGCCATTAATTTTCAAATTCAAGCGAAACTGCCCGGTGTAGTCACGACATATAAATCAATTGACAGTGTTATGAAACAAGATGAGGCAATGAATTATCCAATTGAATTTTTAAATTCATTGGAACCGGCTGGTATGCCACCGCATTGCTTGAATCTGAAAGTTGGTTCTTTGGTTATATTATTGCGAAATATGAATCCACCAAAACTGTGTAATGGCACCAGATTGGCAGTGAAAAAGTTATTACCAAATTTGATTGAAGGTAGCTTCAAGTTTGTTTGATACCGCGTATCCCTATGATTCCAACTGATATGCCATTTGAATTCAAACGATTACAATATCCTGTGCGTTTATCATTTGCGATGTCCATCAACAAGGCCCAAGGGCAAACACTTAACGTTTGTGGTGTGAATTTGGAGAAATCATATTTTTCACATGGCTAACTTTATGTTGCCTGTTCCAGATTCGGTACCCCCAGCCGTTTGTTTATTCATGCTCAAAATGGAAAAACAAAAAATATTGTTTATCCAAATGTTTTGGATTAAGTTTTAAAATAGCTAGCAACTAATAAAATATTTTTTTGTTTGAATAAATGAATTTGATGTTCCAATTATTTTTTTTAATATTTCAATTTATACGTAGCGAAGCACGTACCGGGCCGCTAGTAATAATATAAAAAACACACCTTATTAAAATAAGAGTCCGCCAGATACGCGATCTTCTGCGGAGCTCCGGGGCATTTGATCATCGTATCCGGGTAAGTGAAGATCACGTTGCCTTTCTTGTGTTGTTTCATGTTTTGGAAGGTCTTCTCGCAGAACTGCGCGTCGAATATCGAGGATACAGTGCTCGTTTTGTCATGTAATGCCTCGTACAAACCTGGTACCTGGAGAGAATAGGAAAGTTAATACATAGTATCGGGATCTTACGTATGGATCTACGGTGGAACCACATCAGTGGTAACAACAGGAGTATAAGCTGGCCTCGTATTCTATCGATACAATACAGCACATCAAGCTACTACAATCTGTCAAATTTCTTTAGTCGATTTCAACTTTATCGCTAAAGCATTAGGTTCAAAGTTGATTGGGAAAATGTGACAGTTTCGGGTAGCTTGATGTGCTGGCGTCTGTGCGACCACTAAGCCAGCTCAAGGCCAGTGTTACCACTGTCGTGTGGTCGTTTGTATATTGCGGCTTAGTGCTCATACACACGAGCGACACGCGTCAACGACAGAGGCAACTATTGTTGACGCGTATCGCTCGTGTGCACACTTAATCAGCGCAGTCAGTTCCACAATATCTCGCTAACTCGCTAATTTTTACTACACTATATTCTAGGTAGTTCCTACCGATACAAGAATATAATGCATAGTTAAAACAACTCCTTACCTTCTTATAATCATTCTGTAACCCAACCGCTATGATGAGGTACTCGTACTTAATCTCATGTCCTTCTTTTGTCGTCACCTTGTTGTGATCAGGTTGGAGACAAGTCGCCGCATCCCGGATCCATTTAGCGCCCTTAGGGAGAACGCTTGCCGCTGTTCGTCGAGTGTCGTTGACTGTACCAACGCCAGCACCTACTAGAGTCCATAGTGGCTGGTAGTAATGTTCCTGGGGACAAAATAACAATTTTGAATAAAATAACAATTTTGATCGAAAATAACAATTTTGATCAAAATAAGTATCAATTCTGAATAAAATAACAATTTTGATCAAAATAAGTAACAATTCTGAATAAAATACCAACTTTGAACAAAATAAGTAACAATTTTGAATAAAATAGGTAACAATTTTGATCAAAATAACAATTTTAACAATAGTATGAGCTTATGTTATCCTATGTAAGATGGATTAACTTACAGAACGAGGTGTACTTCTGAAATTGCAATGGATTCCTTCTCATACTGGCTTAAAGGGTAATGAAGAGGCTGACACATTGGCTAAATTTGCAGCTACCTCTGGTAAACAAATGAATATTGTACCAGATTATTTAGTTTTTGCCTAAATACAAACAAAATTATGTTTTGAGAGCTGGAAGGAGTACGAGGTGTGTTCAAAAAGTAAGGTGACTTTGTATTTTTAAGAAAAAATATTTATTTATTTATCAATATTTATGTTGTCCCCTTCAAAGTAATCCCCCTCAGATACAATACACTTATGCCAACGGTTTTTCCAATCGTCAAAGCACTTCTCATAAGCACTTTTCGGTATAGCCTTGAGCTCTTCCAGCGATGCAGTCTTTATCTCTTCAATCGTTGCAAATCTCCGTCCTTTCATAGGTCTCTTTAGTTTTGGGAACAAGAAAAAGTCACATGGGGCCAAATCCGGTGAATATGAGTAAATCTGGGTCGTCGTTGACGTGATTCAACAGTTCTTGAGCGATGCTCATGCGACGGTTCTTTTGGTCAAAATTTAGCAATTTCGGAACAAACTTCGCTGACACACGTCTCATGCCCAAAACGTTAGAAAAAATTTCATGGCACGAGCCAAGCGATATACCAACATCCTCAGCAACTTCTCTGATAGTGATTCGACGATTTTCCAGAACAATTTTCTTCACTGCTTGAACGTTTTCATCAGTTGTTGACGTGCTTGGGCGTCCAGAGCGAGGCTCGTCATTGGCATCTTCCCGGCCATCTTGGAAGAGTTTGTACCACTTGTAAACTTTTTTTTACTCAGAACAGTTTCACCGTATGCCACTGTCAACATTTTAAGTGTTTCGGAGCACTTTATTTTATTTTTTTCACAAAATTTGATGCAAATCCTTTGATCCATATTTTTCGATAGCAAGAAATCGCCGAGCACGCAAAACACTTATAACCTTTACGCCTCTCCCAACCAAACAAAAAATGCTATACACTTGAAACTTGGTACAGATGTTCGGGAAGAGTGTAACAACATAAAAAAATAAAAAAATCGATAATCGAAAGTACGTTGCCCGCCAAATTTGAAAAGTCACCTTACTTTTTGAACACACCTCGTATTTCAATAAGTGCTCATTAGAAAAAGGAATATGGTACAAAACCATCCAGTGTCAGCCCCTTCATATCCCTTGGTGCGCAAACACTAATTTAAAATAGAAAACTGATTGTTACCGCTCACAGACTCAGATCTGGACACATACCATGCAATAAATTTAATTTTATGATGAGGAAGACTGACTCACCAAACTGTGCACCTAGACCTATATGCATAACTATACTGTATCATCTTACTTTACCTATGTTCTACAATAAATTAATTTGAATTTGAATTTGAATTTGTGAAGATCGTGGCGTCTGTGAGGATCGATATCATTTATTGCTGGAATGTGTCCGATTTGAATCTGGGAGAACATGTCTTATGCCTTGAATTAAACAGACTGAATATTGGCACATTCAATGTGATTCTTAGTCAACCCAATTCTAAGGTAGCAAAGTGTCTGTTTGAATTAATGGCATCGAAGTAAATTTTTATATTTATATTTTTTAGTATAAGCTATTGGCAGTCTACTAAAACAGCTAATGTTTGTTCAATGTGTATACATTGTAAATGCATCCCTGTTAGAGTCGGTTAAGACGAAACGAGCGAATGCGCATTCTATTAAGTTTCAATTTTTCCCGAGTTGTAGGCCGTAGGTTCGAACCCAGCGTTTTACTTTGTGTAAATTATTTCACCACTCCTGCTCTAAAAACAGTGAAGGAAAACGTCGTCGTGAGGAAACCGGCATGTCCTAGAACCAAGAATTCGAAGACATGTACCATCTACAAACCCGCACTGGGCCCGCGTGGTGGATTACGCCATTCCCTCTCACAGAGAGGAGAGAGAGAGAGATGAATGCTGTATACCAGCAGTTGCAGAGGGAATTATAGGCTAATTATATATATATTTTTTTTTTTAATGGGACAGATCGTTTTTTCGTTAGCTATCTTTTTTTATACACACTAAAATGTTTTAGGGGAGCTTGTTGCGAATAAGAAGGCGAATAAAGATCTGTGTCATTTAATTGTGGAAAGCTACTTATATACAGTACTGGTCAAAATATATTAAAATAAATAAGGTACATGCAAAAACTTAAGACTAACACAATTCGGCGATGTAGGTAGGAGGTGCCGCGCTCCCTACATTATAGGAGCGTGAAGATACAGCTGCGTAAGTAAGTATGTGCCGCTACATCATTCCCCCGCTAGTGAAACGTACGCGAGGCTTCACTGTCCTTCCTGATCTTGTGACATATGCCGGCGTGTCAGTGACTGGTGCTTCTGACTCAGTATTCATCCGGAAAGCAGGCTTAAGTCTGTCGACAGTGATGTTGGTGCTTCTATTTCGTAACAGTATAGTAAAATACTTGTCATTACGACTAATCACTTTATGCGGGCCAGTGTAGGTCGGCGTCAGAGGTGACCCTTTCTGCGGTTATGTCTTCCAGTGGGAGTGCTTCAGGCCACTTGGTAGCCCTGTCTATCATGGTCAGTAAATATCTGTAGCCGTCAGAGATTGGTAAGGGACCAATTAAATCTATGTTTACATGCTCCAGTCTGTTTGCTTGATGGTAACTAGCAATTGGTGCCTTCGTGTGTTGTTGCACCTTAGCACGCTGGCACGCGTCGCATGTTCGAGTCCACTCATTTACGTCACTATTCATGGAGGGCCACCAGTAGCGAGCAGTGACTAGTTTCCTTGTCGCCCTTATGCCGGGGTGACTAAGGTCGTGAATAGCTCTGAATGCTACTTTTCTGAAATCTAGTGGCAGGTATGGACGAGCGGTGCGTGATGTCATCTCGCAGGTAACGGGCATGGCAGTTGAGTTGGGAATGGCGATCTTCTTAAATTGGTACTTTCCTTTATTTGTAAGTATTTTTAATTCTTCGTCTTGGTCTTGTTTTTTTGCTAACTCGGTGAAATCTAATGGTGTCGGGCATGTTATTGTTTCAACTCGTGATAGTGCGTCTGCGACTTTGTTGTCCTTGCCGTTTATGTGTTGAATATTTGACGTGAATTGTCCGATATATTCAAGGTACCTCGTTCGGCGGGGCGTCTCAGACTTGCTGTTTGAAGTTAATGCGTTACACAGCGGTTTGTGGTCTGTGTAAACGATTAATTCTCGCCCTTCAAACACACGTTGGAAGTGACGTATCGCCATATAAATTGATAGCAACTCACGATCATACGTGCTATATTTTTGTTGTGCGTCACTAAACTTCTTGGAGAAAAATCCTAGTGGTCTCCACTTGCCGTTGATCTTTTGTTGTATGACGGCACCAGCACATGTGTTTGATGCGTCTGTCATTATTGCGAAAGGTTCACTTAGTGATGGATAGGATATCAATGCGCAATTTTTGATGTCTTGTTTGCATTGATTGAATGCTTCTTTTGCCTCTTCTGTCCATTGTATGTTCGTTTTATCGTTTTTCTTGGCGTTGTGAAAGTATTTACTTAATTCTTTTTGATGTTCAGCCGCGTGGGGTATACTAGAACGATAGAAGTTCAGAATCCCGATGAATCGGCGTAGATCTTGGATCGTTTTTGGTAGCGGGTAGGACTGGATCACTTGTACCTTTTCTTCTGTCGGTGTAATGCCTTCTGGACTTATTGTGTATCCCAGGAAATCGAGTTTTGACTGGCCAAAGATACACTTAGCGACGTTTATTTTTAAACCGCTGTCGTTGAGTCGCTTGAACACTTCTTGAAGCTCGCTTCTGTGTACTTCTTGGTTCTCAGAAGCTATAAGAATGTCATCGACGAATGCGAAAACGGGTAGTCCGCGAAGCACGTTGTCAATATGACGTTGGAATGTTTGGCCTGCATTCTTCAAACCGAAACACATTCTGGTGAACTCGTACAAACCAAAGGGTGTAATCACGGCTGTCTTCTTCACGTCTTCTTCTCTGTTTTTAATCTGGTAGTAGGCCTTCTGCAGGTCAATTTTTGAGAAGATGTTCTTGCCTTGCAGGTTATGTGTGAAGTCATGCAGTCGTGGTACCGGGTATCGATCGGGTGTGGTTACTGCGTTGAGTCTACGGTAATCGCCGCAGGATCTGTAGGTTCCATCCTTTTTTAAAACCATGTGTAATGGACTAGCCCATGGGCTTTTCGAGGGTCGACAAATTCCTTGTTTCATCATGTTTTGAAACTCTTGTTTTGCGGCGTTATATTTATGCGGCGGTAGTGGTCTCGCATTTGTGTAAATTGGCGGGCCGGTGGTTTCTATGTAGTGTTCGACTTCACTATTTCCCAGTTTGTTTAGGTTTGGTCTCGTGATGTCTGGGAATGTGGCCAACAGGTCGTGGTAGGGAAGCTTGTCGTCGATGGTTCGGATGCTTCCTTCGGTTGTGGGTGTAAGGAAACCTCGTACTGATAAATTGGTTCTTTTATCCACCAACCGTCGTCCATGGAGATCCACCATAAGTGCGTGGTGATGCAAAAAGTCAGCGCCTATTATCGGTCTACTGACTGTTGCGACCATGAATCGCCAACTGTAGGCGCGTCGCATTCCGATGTTGAGAACAATGGTTCGCTCGCCGTATGCGGGTATTTTTGAACCATTTGCTGCGTACAAGTAGTTGGTTGGTGTCCGCTGTTTCTCTCGTGCGGTGGCGGGTAAAACGGAAACATTTGCGCCTGTGTCGATTAGGAATTTTTTTCCGGTTGTTTTGTCGTGTACAAATAGGCGGTATGTGGATAAATCGTCGACTTCGGCCACCGCCGCGGCTTTAGTCTTCCTTAGTTTTCCGACTTCTCATTTTCCATTTCTTTAAAACTGCACGGGCTTCTGCATCGGTATGCTGCCTTGCCGAATTTCTTATGGAAATAGCACACGGCGTTGCTTCTGTCTCGGGATTTCGAGCGGGAACGGCTTCTGTGACTGTGGTATCGGCGTTGAAATTTGTGAGGTCGATTTGTTTTCAGCGCTGCGACTTCCTTGGTCAGGGCTTCTATCATGCTGTACAGTTTGTGTTCTGCGGGTGCAGATACTGCCGCTATTTCGGTTGGCGACGCTGTAGCTGCAGCCTTTGACGTGGTAGGTTGACACTGGCAGGAACACACGGCGTTTACCTCTTTCAGCTGTTCTTGCATCCTGTCTGCCATGGCGGCCAACGAGTCAAGCTTGGATTCATCACTCACTGCCAACACTGTGCGGGTAGAAGCGGGTAGGTGTGCTTGCCACAACATTTTCAGGGTGTCGTCTGGCATCTTTGTCCCTGCGAGGTTCCTCATTCGGCGAAGCAACTGTGATGGTCGCTGATCGCCGAGCTCCATTTCATTTAGCAGTTTTTGTAGCTGAATACTCTCGCTATCTTCATATACCTCCAATAGTCTTCTTTTTGCAGCGTCGTAACGGCCGGAGTTGGCCGGTGATAAAATGATATCGCTGATCTGGTCGATGTCCTTGATCTCCAGCTGAGCCACAAGGAGTGCGAACTTGCTTTCATCGCCGAGCTTCTGGTTGAAGATAATGACCTCAAATTGGGCAAACCATAGCTTAGGTCTGTTACTCCAGAACTTGGGTATGCGCGATTGGACGCTAATGGCGTCGACGTCTTCAGGCGTAGTCTTGTCTGCTTCGGTTTGAGACATTTCAAACGCGGGGTCACCACTTTAGGGGCGCTTGTTGCGAATAAGAAGGCGAATAAAGATCTGTGTCATTTAATTGTGGAAAGCTACTTATATACAGTACTGGTCAAAATATATTAAAATAAATAAGGTACATGCAAAAACTTAAGACTAACACAATTCGGCGATGTAGGTAGGAGGTGCCGCGCTCCCTACATTATAGGAGCGTGAAGATACAGCTGCGTAAGTAAGTATGTGCCGCTACAATGTCAAATATATCAAGAAAATAGTACTTTTGTTCTTGTTCTATGTTAGCTTGGTTTAAACCCACCTTTATATTACGTATCTTGCTACAAAGGGGACTCAAATTACACGCATCCGATTTATTCTACGATAGCCATTGCAGTACCTATTATATTGTTGAATGAGTATAATGTGAAAATACACTATGAGTAATTGCCTACTCACGAACTTGAAATCAATTCCTCAACGTTTCCAGCTGTTTACAGTGCTTTCGTTGAGGAATTAATTTCCTAAACCACAGGTAAAAAAACGGGCTATAAAACACAGGTTTTCCTAAATTCCTTCTCCTGGATGGGTCATAGTTTGAAATTTCATAAGAGTATTGAACAACATTATAATAACAGTTTGAACGCCGAAGGCCGAAACTGGTTTTCCCATACACCAAAACGAACTAACCGGAAAAAATAAATATCTTTAGCCGTTCATAATTTTTTACTTTAACAAAAATGACTATAAGTAGGTCCGTTACAGTAGGTAAGGAGTAAGGACATACTCATTTCATAACATTTTGACAGTACTCCAAACAAACTGACAATATCTTCCAGTCGTCAGCGGACATCGCCCCGTCAGTTTGCATCCAAGAGAGCGACGAGATTATGCGAGAAATTTGGCAGACTTATGGGCACGTCAGTCATAATATCAATCATATCATTAATCTGGGAGTCATCATCACAATTCGCAGAAATATAAAACAACGTTATCCTGCTGTGGTTAATATTCAGATGTCCACACTTCCTTCCTGCTAATTTAATCTCATAAATTACCTGATATAACTTTTATTTTACCTACAGGAAGTGTCTTTTTTTGAACCAGGAAAACAGCTGCAGGTATGAATGAATGTTACCCAGACTCCAGACAGATCACACTATTGTTGTGGTTTTCCTGTCTCATATACAATGAATGGTTATATTACTTACTATTATTAATTAACATAGCTATGAGGTGTACTCTAAATAGCTACAAATACATATGTTTCATAGAATGACACTGAAGACATGCATGGTGATTAATAAGAGAATATGCTGTGCTATTATTCATTTATTAAAGGAATATTTACTACCCATTGTTTGCTCTGGCTACGATGAATGACCACTTGGCGATAAGCGCGGGGATTCACAGTCTTTAGAAGAAACGTATCGTTATTTATCGAACCTTGCTTACACTAGTTACACTATAGTCACACCCGTGTAAATTGCGAATGTATGTACTATGTTTCACAGTCATCGTTCCAGCTGTATTACAACATAGTATAAGACTACCTATAAAACACAGGTGCGCCAGACTTTTCCGCTGTATCTTGCAGCTTGGAAACTTTTAGTCTACAGATCATAAGCTTTTATTATACAATTCATGTCCTGCGTGTCCTGTCAGCTGCACCCTGCACGTTACAGGAACTGATGGACGCTAGTGATGGTGTCAAACCCGTAGCCGAATTCTGGGCCGAGAGCAATTAGATTGCCATCGACACACTAAGAATAAGGAGATTCTAGAATAATTCAATCGAGGATCCGGGATTACAAGGCATTCATACTTTTCATTCGAAAAGTAAACCAGTCAGAGGTTTCCATTGATAAGCTATATTCCACATACGCTGATATCTTGACCAATGTCGACCATCAGCGAACCGCTCAGGGGTTCTACTCCGAAGTGGTATCGGCCGAATGTTCGGCCGTTTCCTGCTACGAAGTTACTATTTGATTCGGTCGGTCACGATCCTACACTCCTACACTCTTTCGAATATTGACTATGGTCCCAACCCAACTGAGTCGATCCGAACTTTTTTCAATAATATCCGGTTCGGCCATGTGTCGGTCCGATCCGATCATTCGCACTTTGCACTTCGTAGTAGACCCCCAGGATCGATTAATGTGGCCAGTAAAACACGTCGACCGACAATGTTAGTCCGTCGATAATATGATCGATAAATCAGCGATAATAAGCCATTATCGACGTCTGATTGATCTCATTAAAAATAACTTTTACGATTGTAATAGTACAACAATAACGAACTACGTTTAACGGTTTACCTATAATTGGTGTAAATCAGCCTATGATGTAAACTACTATGCGGGCGTAGTGCGGCTTGGTAGATGTCACATGTCTTCAATTTTTTGGTTGTAGGACATGCCGGTTTCCTCACGACGTTTTCCTTCACCGTTTTGAGAGCAGTAGTGATGGAATTATTTACATAAAGTAAAGCCTGCCTTTTTTTTTTTTCTGCGTGGGAAATCATCATATGGCTTCTCCCGCTCTGGGCGGAGCAGGAGGGCGTGTCAGACTTTTACTGACTAAAACCCACCCGTGTTCCTTCAGTTGCCTATGCCAGGGACCACGGTATCTCTTTCGAACAACCCGCGGCCCTGGCAGGCATCGGCCCTAGCGGACCCCGTCACATCGTGCTGACATCTCTTTGAGGCGCGCGTGGATCGCAACGCGCCGTCGACTCGGGCCTGGTCCTTGCCGGGTTGCTCGCCGCCCGCAAGCCTGCGCCTACGGTGGCCGGGAGTCGGCTGGTGACTCCCGACGTTCAGGGCGTCTCCTGCGGCGACTAGGGGCGTGAGGGCACAGAGATTGCCTCTCCCTCACGCGCTCCGCCTCCTCCTTTGCGAGCATTACTGCTTCGCAGAAGGAGGTGACGGCTTCCCATGCACTCTCGCTCCGTACCATGGCCTGGACCAGGGTCGGACGCGAGAGATCGCCGCCGCAGATCGCCGCCACGTGGACGCGGCGGACGCGGCAGTGCTCCGCCCAAGCCGGGCAGACCTCCATAAGTAAAGCCTACCTGGGTTGGAACCAACGACCTACAACTCGTAAGTCAGAGCCGATACCACTAGGCCAGCACTGCTCATCCTGAGTGATTTATATCCCAGTTCCAAGGATACAAAATTTGATATAGTCTAAAAATTCCTTACCGTGCTTGGCTCAAGGACTATCACAGAATCTTTCGGCAACCTCCTCGCAAACTTGGCAGCCATCGTGCATCCTCCCGAGCCTCCCCCCACCACCAGTAATTTACATCTGGAAATAAACTTTATATGAAAATACTGAAATATGGTGTGAATGTCGATGGCTTTAAGAGTAAGGGAAGACCAAAGAAACAATGGGTGGCCTATGTGAATGATGATATAGTAAGAAAAGGGGTGACTACCGAGATGATGGCAAATAAAGAAATATGGAAGAAAAAGACATGTTGTACTGACCCCAAATAAATTGAGATAAGGGGCGAAAAATGATGATGACTTATGATGATGTCACTGCTTACTGCTTAACACGTTGCCTGCCATATGGAAATCCGAATACATTTGCGTTTTTCATCAGTCGCTTAAATGACGTGAAATGACTTATTTATAAGATTTCTATATATAATATATGTTTTTATATATTTTTTTGTATATTATGTGCTGTTTTTAATCCGCCGGTCATTTACACCCGGCGCGGCGCAAATGTAATATTTTTTTCATTGGAGCCACGCCGGTCAAATCGCCGGTCATCCTTGTTAGTCGCGTAAAAATCCCCGCCAGAACGTCCATCCTGCGCCCGAGCGAGCGCGCTACTGATGAGTGAAAAATAAAGAAATATTAGGATAGTGCATGCTGCGTCCCTTCCCCGCTGCCCCGCATTACATTTCTTCCGCGTCCTGTGCGAATGTTTTTGTAATTGTAGGTAAACAACTCAGTGCAAAGTTTTATTTGTCACAGATCGGAGTGCGCGCTAAATGGTCACCTAACATTCTAGTTTATTGTTATTATTATATGTCAAAGCTATTGAACATGTTATTTGACGAATTGGATCTAACTTTAGATGATTTTCGTGAAATAGAATATATTGAATCCCAATTTCGTGAGACGGAGAGTCTTTCAAGTGATAATGAAGAGGTTATTCGGTTTTCTAATCGCCGTGCAAGGAAGCGCTGCATAGTGCCATCTGATACTGAAGACGAAGAAATCCTTGTACCCTCACCGTCAGAGTCTGGTTACACTCCAAATACGGAATGGCACGAACCACAAGGTAAACAACCTAATATAATACCTTACACTGAAATTTCTGGTTTGAAGCCGATGCATTTGCGACACGCTTTAGCTGGCGGTCAACCTGCAGATTTTTATAATTTGATGGTACCAGAGGCTCTGTTAGAAGATATAGCTAGACAGACCAATATTTTTGCCGCGCAAGTTTTATCTAAAAGTCGATTATCGCGCCAATCCAGGCTACACTTGTGGAAGGACACTGATAAAACTGAAATCAAGAAGTTTTTTGGTCTTATAATTTGGATGGGTTTGGTAAAATTACCAAAACTGGCACTTTATTGGTCTAATGACCCAATGTACGCTCAACCGTTCGCTAAAAATATTATGAGCCGCAACAGGTTTGAAATATTACTGAGGATGTTGCATTTTTCTAATAACGAGGAGGCTCGAGAAAATGATCGTTTATCGAAAATAAGCAATCTTCTTTGTGCCTTGAATGCTAATTTTGCTTACCACTATACACCTAGTGAATTTCTTTGTGTGGATGAGAGCATGATTCCATTTCGTGGTAGAGTAATCTTTAGACAATATAATAAGCAAAAACGCCATAAATATGGTATCAAACTATTTAAATTATGTACTGTTCCCGGATACACTTGGAAAATTGAGGTTTATTCTGGAAAACAGCTCGATTCTGCTTTTTCTACACCGACAAATGTGGTGCTCAGGCTGTGTGAGGATTTACTAGGAAAGGGCTATTCTGTATTTGTAGACAATTGGTACACAAGTTTGGATTTGGCAGAAAAGTTAATTGACAATGAGACACATCTTATTGGTACTTTACGTAAAAACAGAAAGTACTTGCCGAAACAGGTGATGGAAGCCAAATTAAACCCTGGTGAGTTTGCAGCCAAAGAAAACAGCAAGGGAATTACAGTTATGAAATGGAAGGACAAACGTGACGTTTGTCTACTGTCAACTAAACACTCTATAGGATTTATAAAAACTAAAAATAAGAGAGGAATAGAGGTGATTAAGCCGAAGATAATTATGGATTATAATAAAGCTAAGGCAGCAGTAGACCTCTCTGATCAAATGACAGCGTATTCTTCTCCGCTTCGAAAATCTATCAAGTGGTACAAGAAGTTGGCCTTAGAACTGCTTCTAAACACAGCTGTAGTAAATGCTCGGGTTTTATATGAAGCTACCACAAAAAAGAAGATACCTATTATTGAATTTAGACGAAAACTGTCACAACAAATGATTGACTCAAACCCACGTGATGGAGCTAACATTCCATGTAGGCCAAAGAGAATAAAACATTCTCTTGTAAAAGCAGACGGAAAGGCTGTGACGACAAGAAAATTTTGTGTAGGTTGTTACAAAAATAATTCACAAACGCATGGAAGAAAAATTGCCAAAAACAAAACCAAAAAGGTTACGACATTTTGTTCAGTTTGCCCAGACAAGCCATATTTGTGCAGACCGTGTTTTGATAAAAATCATTAATTTTCTGTTTGTTTTTTAATTTTAAATTACTTTGATCTCAACACAACATAATGTGTCTCTAAATAACACTAGTCCTTGATTTGTAATAATAAAAATATTTTAAAAAGTATACTGTCTTTAATTTACATCATAATTTTGTTTGACTCGCTACAAAAACATTCATACAACCAAAAAATTATAAAAATATTTTGAGGCCAAGTTATCTAAAGTGATCATTGGGGCCGCGCCGGCCACTTGTAATGGTATTTTGCGTTACACGCATGGCCGTCAGCGAGCAAAAGGTGTTCAAGTTCACCTTAGTTGTGCCGGTCATTTAAGGCCCCCATGGCCCAAACGCTTCTACCAAGTGCCGGTCATTTGGACCCCCCATGGCAGCTAACGTGTTAAGCAGAATTTTGATTTAGATTTATAATAATAATATAATTATTTGTAATCTGTCTATTATAAAGAACCCAAAAAGACAGGTTCTCTAAACCTTTTAAAATATACAACTAATTAGATAATGTTACTACATTGAAGAACTTTTGATGTTTTCATATAAAATGCCTAATTATAATAATTTGTAACAAATTGTTAACCCATGAATCACATGGTTTTTTTTTACCTTTAGTTAAGTACCCAAACCAACGGAGTGTAGTTACGATGAATAAACAAATTTTTAATAAAGTTATTTTATTGAATTGTCCTTGTACTACAAAGTAATATAGAAATGCAGTACAAATTCTATTAATAGGAAACAATCAACTTTGCATTTATACATTTTATGGCACCAACTGTAAAATTCATCCCATATTGTATTTAATAGTTCTAAATTAATATTATAATTGTAGACTTTAGTATCCGTCGTAACTTGTGCAAGTTGTTAATAGCAAAGTTGACTAGCATATAAAAATAAATTCAAACTGATATATCACAAGTACAGGCGCCAGCAGGTCAAGCTACCCAAAACTGTCAAGTCATTTTCCTAATAAACCTTTAACCTAATGCTTTAGCGATAAAGATGAAAATCTATTAAAGAAATTTCGCAACATGTTTTCAAGAATTAAAGATTGTAGTAGCTTGATGTGCTGGCGTCTGTACCTAAAAAGAAAACATTTATTTTATTATGTAAACTACTAATTGTATATGGAGAATGGAAGAAGAAAACATGTTGTACCGACCCCAAGTAACATGGGATATGGGCAGGAAGATGATGTGTATGATTGAAATGTGAAAGACTTGAAGAGTAGTAAAAGTAAATAAGAATAATACTTTAAAGAAGTAAATCGTTTTCAATAACATAGACCTATCTTTATTGTTAGCCAGTAATTCTCGATATCACCTTAAATACTTTACAGACTGCTTAATTTCTGTGCAATATCCTCTATTTCTTGTAATATAGTATTTAATAAACATCATCATGACTATTTAAATGAGCGACTGGTTTTAAACAAACAAAAAATACTACTTTAGTAGAGATACTGACTTTAGTTTTATTTGTTTAATATTTTGTTCAAGTAAGGTATACAATTTTTTTTTGTTTAAGATAGCGTAATCTGTCATTGTTATGATAATTTAGTATTATATAACCAACTTGTTATTGTACAAACAACACATCAAAGTAGCTAAAAAAACGGTAAAATATTACATACTTAAAAAAATACATAACAGAGAATATTCCAATAATTAACCAGTGAAAGCAGTGTAATATTGTTTGGACAAAATGATTAAGGATCAGTTTAATTAAATTTTTCATTGACACCAAAAAAATAAAATGTTCCAGTGTGTAATTTCGATATTCAAGTGATTATAGGTATATCTATCTATCTATATAAATAAAAATGAATCACCGAAATGTATGTATGCACATAACTTCTAAAAAAACATCAAGTGAAGTGGAGGGAGTGTATTATAGTTTGATAAACACGAATTGTGATTAGATTAGCAAATACTATACAAAATTCACA
Organism: Apamea monoglypha; assembly: GCA_911387795.2. Lineage (NCBI taxonomy): Eukaryota > Metazoa > Arthropoda > Insecta > Lepidoptera > Noctuidae > Apamea > Apamea monoglypha. The sequence goes on from OU426922.1 coordinate 3,972,781, forward strand.
TAGATACGGCGTATAGTGTATTAGTGTACGGCACAACTAGTAAATCAATTAGCACTAGTACTCACGAATATGTCGCATTATTTGTAGTAGAAACGGAGAAACTCCTAAAAATGCCCGGGGTTGATACCACGGTAAGTTTTCGAATGATGTTCATGTTTCCGACCAAACCGCAAACCGCACAACAGGGGCCTGGCTCTGTCGCTAGCACATTAACGATGATTCCGCTCAATCCGCTCACAGTAGTTAAGTAACCGCTGACTGACGCGATGACTGTACTGCGTCCAGTCGCAGTCGCGATAATTTGTTGACATTTGAGGAATGACCTTGTGACGTCACTAGGGAAGGTACGTATTTACGTGACCAGGTTTATAAACCAGGTATTTGCTTCCAAGTACGCACACCAGGTACTGAACCGAAATACTTGCAAGACTTCTAAGTACTTTATACGGCTACTCGCGCAACTATGTAGGTACTCAACTGCGTTAATTTTCGCAAATCCGATCATGTTCCTTATCAGTAAGAGTCTACGGAACAATTTCGTATGCAAGTTTTTTTTTTTTACTTTATTGGTTTGTACGTATTTATTTATAAACGCGATTGTGCTCCTTATTTATAGGAAGTCAGGGATCAATTTCCTATGCAAGTATTTTTTCTTCTAACAGGGCTTGGAGTGGATTTGATTTTGCTCCTTATCAGTAAGAGTCTACGGAACAATTTCGTATACAAGTATTTTTTTACTTTATTGATTTGTAAGTATTTGTTTGTAATCGCGATTTTGCTCCTTACTTGTATGAAATCATGGATCAATTTTCGATGCAGATAGAAAATACTTGAAAGTATTTCGAGCCCTGGTTTTTTAAAGTGTACGTACTTGGAAGCCCTGGTACTCGATATTGCAAGTACGACCCATGTCTTGACGTTACCATCTGAATTTATCCGGCAAAGTGACGTTGACAGTCAATTTGACAGAATAAAACTTCAATTTTTGACAAAATTAGTGATGTACAGACGCCAGCAGGTCAAGCGACACGAAACTATCATATTTTCGAATCAACCTTGAATCTTAATGCTTCGTCGATAAAGTTGAAATAGATTTTCAACTTTATCAACGAAGCATTAAGGTTCAAGGTTGCATATGGCAATGCTGATTCTTTGGCCAAAAAATATGCCAGCTCTCTGAAAAGCTTAGCTCTCTAAAAACTAAGTGGACACTCGGACTCCGTAGCCCTAGTGTTTCAGCCGCAAACGGCTTGTTCATATAACTTCCAGAGATTGGAGTAGTATTAATATTATGTGATTGACTAGTACGGACGCCAGCACATCAAGCTACTATAATCTGTCAAATCTCTTTAATAGATTTTCAACTTTATCGCTAAAGCATTAAGGTTCAAGGTTGATTCGGAAAATTTGACAGTTTTGGGTAGCTTGACCTGCTGGCGTCCGTACAATCAGAAGTCAGCTTATACTGGTTATGTATAGCTTGATGTGTAGCCATGCGTACCGATGATTTTATCTTTTTCTCCGTTTCGCGCACTTGCAGAACGAGTATAATTCTATTCAAAAAGTATATTCTAGGTTCTATGTGGTAATTATTAAACGAGTATGTTTAATTATGACTTTGTCTTTAAAATATATTACAGACTAAGAAATAATTTACATACATTTTTTTTTATTAGCCTATACTGTCCCACTGCTGGGCAAAGGCCTCCCCTAAATCCTTCCAGGAACTCTTTTCCCGCGCCACATCGAACCAGCCCTCGTGGTATGCATTTTATTTAAAAAAAAAAAAATTCTTTTATTTCGGATTTCGACTAATCAGCAGATCCAAAATTTTGGAAAAAAGAAGAAAAAACTGATTATTGAGCTATTTAAACAAATATTCATTAACGAATAAAATGTTACTTTTATCATCAAAATGTTACTTTTTGACTAATCTTATGTTATTTTTGACAAAAGGGCACTGGCAACACTGCTGTGAACACTTTTTCTTTCACAACAGAGGCCAACTCATAGATTAATTATAAAGTAAGCCCAACTCCATACAGAGTCGAGTCAGTTCTCTCTCCTAGATGGTTCTCCATAAAGTGTGCACCTCTATACTCCAGCAAAGGCAAAATCTGTCAGGCAGGTTGACAGTCTGTCAAAACAAAAAATGGCGGACGACGATGAAATTGACATTTTAGGAGATTTCTCTTTTAATTCTTGTTTTGCTCAAAATAGCCAAGGAATGTGAGTAAATTTATTATAACAATTAATTCTCTACATATTATAGATTAAGTAATTTGAACTAGTTACGCAACCGTTATACGGTTATGTTTACAATGTTTTGTTGACAACAATTCTTTAAACAAAACAATGTTTTTAACGAGCTCTCCTGTTATTAGCGCGTCCAATATAACTTAGTAAATTATAACATAACGATATTTTAGACATGTCACATATTTTAAATCCATATTCTTTGTTTTTAGTCATAACTTAGTGGGTGTTGTAAAAAATTGCGTATCTATTGTCTTTAGCCCTTCGTGTTCCAATAGGGAAGACACGGTTCATCCTCAGTGGCTCCTCGACTCAACAGAGACAAACTGGTACGACAAACAAAGTAAAAGGTAAGTTTTTCCACACATGTAATTTAGAAATTCCTTGGAATGGCCCTAAGATGCCCTGATTTTTTAGGCTCACATTCACTTTTTTTATCAAAAATACTTTTATTAAGTACTGATTGTCTGCTTCATACATTGCATAAGAGCTCAACTGTCACTAATGAGTCACAATTACTTTTTCCATTCTTACCAAACTATACAAGCTTGCCTACAGCCTAACAGACGAGGGGTTTTTGAACTTTGAAACGATTAAACATTAGTATTTTGATTGTTTTGTTACAGTTTTTGATATTCATGGAAAAGTATATATGTAATAAAATTACTTAAATAAAACTTATATTTACAGGTATAAAGAAGGCTCTCCAAGGAAGCTTTATGGAAACAATTCTTCGGACAAACACTACAGTGATTGCACTGCATGGAGCCCGGTAGAGAGGGATCTGCTTATTAAGGAAATGGTGAGAATATATGCCAATTTTCTACATATTAACTATACAAGTTCCTAAGGAATATCTTGTTGACACAGTTAATAATAAAAATCTTTATTTATACTATAATAAAAACACAGATTGTAGTATATGTAACAGTTTTCACAAAGTAGTATTAAATATCTGGCAATCAAGTGGGTGACGTGCTGCTCTCCTTGCTAGGCTATGAAATAGCCTGTATTAAGGAGTAACAGTGTCAATCCCCTCTAATTGTATTACTACAATAAAAAAATGTAACTTGTTTGTAATTTTTTTTTTTAATACAATTATTAGTGCGCAAGCGCATTTGTGTGTGTGAGTGTGTGTGTGGGTCTGTGCTGTGTGTGCGTGAGAGTGCATCTGTGTAAGTGTGTGTGTGTGCGTGTGTGGGTAAGTAAGGGGATTGGAGTAGTGTGAGTCTATGCTTTGGGAGAATGGAAAAAAGAAATATAAAAACTTGTCATAACTTAATTAAATTAAATATTTTTCTGTTTCGTCATAGGTTTTATTCTGAAGGAATGTTCGGACAGTCTTTTTACAATTATGATAGGACAATTTATATATTAGACATTTTTTGTTTATTTTATGTATTGTAAAGAGATGGACCTAAATGATAAAAGAATCTTTTAGTAAACAACCAAGTGGGTTTTTGGAGGAGTACATATTTTATCTTTTCGGCGTTTGGTAATTTCAATATAGGATTAGCAATATTTCTTCAGGTTTTAAAAATATATACAAGTTTGTGAACTCTGCCAGTAAGGACATTAATATGAGATTTAAATTTAAGATTCTTGTCTATGACTATTCCTAGGTATTTGATTTCATCCGTAGGGGATATAGGTCATATATGTATATGATATCCATAGGCAGTGGCATGAAACTCGAGTTTGCGAATTGCATATGTGAGCTTTAAGTGATATTGGAGGGTTTGGTTGGGTAGCAGAACTGATCGAGTAGGTAATGAACTTACTTTTGGAGGTATTAAGTGTAAGCGTATGGAAATAGAGCCAGTTTAGAGCCACATCAAAGCCATGCTGTGCTTTGTCCTCGACTTCAGGCCATGTGTTGGCAATGAAAGTTAAAAGCGGTGTCATCTGCAAAGGATGTCATATTGGCATTTGGGATATTTATATTGCATAAGTCGTTTATGAACACTAAAAATAAAGTGGGACCCAATATGCTTCCTTGTGGAAAGCCATAGTAGATGGGGTAGTGGGGTTGAGTATATCGTTGTATCCACAGTATCAAAAACTTTATTCAGTATTAAGTATTTATTGTAGTAGATAGTTGTTGAAAGCATTTTGTTCATCTATGAGATGATTTAGATGTGGGTAAAACTACTATGTTTGCCTTGGACAATCTAAGTATTATATGCTTAGCTATGAATAAACCTTTAAAATTGATTGAAATCACATGTCATCTCAAACATATTGCCAAACAGTCTGATACATAAATCACCTCTCTCTTACAGGTGACAATTAGCGGTTTCAAATACTGGATATTTTCAATACCTATATTAATACCGCATAGAACATATCAAATATCAGACTCTATTTTTATCCAAAATTATTAAAGTTAAATAACTAATAAGTTTTAACTAAAAATCACTTATTTTAAATATAACTTTATAAGCCAGTCACCGTAGCAGTGTAGGGCGTAGTTAACTACAATTTTGTAATCTGGTTACTAATTACGATTAAAACATGTAACCTAACTACAGTAATCAAACTACATTAAGTAGTTGTTAATTTGATTGCTGCAATCTAGTAGTTTTATATAATTACTGATTATTTAAGTTTTATGAACTTATATTTTTCAATTAAATAAACATGTAATGTGTATATGTATTGGAAAATGGCTGCATAAAAAAAATCTGTTTATTGCATACCTATGTTTATTTTCATGAATATCAAATGCAAGTATTAAAGTCGTAGATATTATGTACCTATACTTACCAGATCTTAATTAATTTTTATTGACATGTAATCAAATAAATAAACAAAAAAGGTTGATTGGGTTAATCATTTAGAGGTATGAGGAACAGGGTGTAAAGTTCACTCATCCTCCATAGAAAAGGGAGGATCCTCCGACCAGACGGGTGTTGTGTCTGGCGGGCAATTGCCCAACGATTGATGTTGGGAAATTGTATCTATGTTAATTGCGCGGTAAACTCTGCCTGCGAGATGCAGGATTTGCGTGACGTCAGTATGACGCGTTGTTCGCATGTGGCGTTGTAGATACCGCTACAATCATTTAAATTAGCTTTTAGTACTACACGTTTTTCGAACATTTCATCCGATAGCCTGTGAGATTTGGGATGGTTTGTCATAGTTGCGTATGAAAATAGTCTTTCCACTGCAGCCGAAGAAGGTAATGGAGTATTGTATTTTATTAATACTTTTTTCACTTCTATGAAGACAATTTAGTTCTCGTTCCATATCTGATAAATAATAAGAAACAATCAGATCTGCTTTTGAGCTCTGGGACTCGGCATACATCTTATAGAAAAAAAATATCGTATTGAAAACACGCACAGTCCAACACACAGAAAATGCATCCACGCGCGTTCATTCAGTGCGTTGACACGCAACATTCAGCGTGATGCGTGGCAGTGTGATAATCGCCTTAGGGTCAGTTCACACCGAGACGCGACGCGACGCGACGCTGCGCGCACACTTTAAAACGACCTACTGCACCGCGCAACGTATTCTGAACTCTCACAATGCAATGTGTACCTTTTCGTGTAGAAAATAAAGTATATTTTGAGTCACTCTTTTAAAGTGTGCGCGCAGCGTCGCGTCGCGTCGCGTCTCGGTGTGAACTGACCCTTAGACGCAATTGAATACACTGCCCAAAAAATGACTTGTACCGACATGCAGCGAGCGAAAGCGAGAGCGTGCTATAATGCGCTCTTGCTCTAACACACGCGACTACAACGCGATGCTCTAACTACCTACCAAACGACAGTAGTTATAAAAAGTAATCAAGTAATCGTGATTGCAACCACAATTAGTAGTTAGTAGTCGGCGATTGACTGCTGTGCTGCGTGTCGCGGGTTCGATTCCCGCACGGAACAAATATTTGTATGACCTACAAGTAGTTGCTCCGGGTCTGGCTGTTTGTGTATGTGAGATTAAATGTTTGTAAACGCACCCACGATACAGGAGAAATTCCTAGTGTGGGGCAACGTTTTTTAAAAAAAAGAAAGAAAGAAGTCAACATTTTTAACTACATTTTTCGATTTTTTTATGTAGTTGTAGTTATGATTACTAATTACTTTATGTAATCGTAGTTAGTAATCAGTAGTTAGATTATATTTTGCCCAATCCTGCACCGTAGACATCAAAACCCGTTAGGACGTAAAAAATGACACTACTGATTTTTGATGTTGTTAGGATCCCAAAAACCAATAGTGTTACACTAAGTTTGCAGTTTCGAAAGGCCTGTGCAAACTGCGTGGTGCTCGAAAAATTTTCGGACATCTTTCAGTTTTTTACCTAAGACTTCTAGCATCCTACGGTAAAGTCACCCAAAACATTTTTAAAGTATACAAAACGTGTATCTCGCGTTTTATTGGACCTACAGAGTTATGGCTGCGCTTAAATTTTGTATACTTTAAAAATGTATTGGGTGACTTTTCCGTAGAATGCACCTTTTAGCGCATGGGAGATTCCCCCGCGCTGTTCCCCCACCTTCCTTCTCACCTCAGGAATCTCAGGATAGTACTTCTATTGTTCTATGTAGGCAAATACAAATATGTACTACCTTTTTTAATCACATTCTTTACCTGCGCAAGTAGGTAGTAGTAAAGTGTAAGTAACTGTCTAAATAAACCACGAGATAATTAAAATAAGCAGTTTTTAAAAATAACCATTGATAAAAAATTGGTTGGAAATATAATTTGCAATAGAACGAAATTGTGTCACTGTAGTTTCTACTGAAAGTAAAATAAAAACACCAATACATCCGGTATTGGTGTTTTTATTTTATTTTCAGTAGAAACACCAATACCTGGTTTCCGGCATTGGATAGTTCAATACCAGTATCGAAAAATGACAAAACATGTCCGGAATACCGGTATTAGCCAATACCGGGATCTCGGTATTGGAAGCCTTAGTGACCCTAATAGTTCCCTAGGGTTCAATATTTAGACCACATACTTTTTTATTTCTCCTGATTCACAGTTTCAAAATTCAGCAAATTGACTGTCATTGAAAAAAAAATTGTTTACAGGCAAAGTATGGAAGGAATGTACGCAAGATATCACAAACATTGAAAACAAAGACTGAAGCAGAGATACAGGCATTGATTGAAGCTGAATATGGTGTCAACTTAGAGACTCCATCATTCGGCCTTTACAAACCAGAGGACCACGAAGATGTGCCAGCAGTTATCCAGGAAGAAATAGTGACGGATGACATGACCAATATAAATAATGTTATTAACATGGTGACCACTGGGGCACCCACTATTACTGTACCAAAGAAACCGTGCAGGAAAAAGAAAAACAATTCCAAAAGTTTACTAAACCCTGATGTGTTGAAAGATAAAAAGGCTGAATTAATAGCGATAAACCCAGTAGAGATATTGTATGAAGATGACTTGATAATAGGGTCGACAGAATCTATTGGTTCTGACCTAGATTTGAGTGATATTGTATCTAAAAACATGGTTAAGTATCAGGCAAAAGTGAAGTCTGAGAAGAAGATTGGTAATCATAGGAGAAAAAACTCTAGAAACTATGATAAAGGTGGAACTAAGAATAAGAGTAAAGAGTTAATGAAGTCACCTCCAGGGAGGCAAAGGAAGGATTCTAGTTTGTCAGAGGACAGTGTGAAGAGCCCTAAGATGCAGATTGTCTTGGGCTCTGGATTAGCTGTACCAGTTTCCGAAGGAGAGCAAGTGGTGAGTTCTTTGTTCTTCTACAATAAAGGTTTTTCCATCCTAGTTCTTTTCAAAAACAGACTATAAAATTACTTAGTTTATGATTTTATGACAGAGTCAAACTTAACTAGATTAATCAAGAATTTTGGCTAAAACCTAGGGAAAATTGGGCAAGAATCTGGACAGAAGGCCAATTCTCGTAATTTAAAATGTTCAAAATCTGGTCGCAGTGTCATCTCGGCGACAAACAAATGTCAAAATGTAAGGAAATTAGAGGTATTTTTAACATATTGAGACTGAGATCAGACTGTGAACGTTCTTAAAATTACGAAAATTGCCCCTCTGGTCTATTAATACGAATTTTATGTATTTATGATCCAATTTTTTTTAGTACCTATGAAGCATAAATTCTGTAACCCGTATTGCAAACCAATATGCGGCGATAGTCATTCGTATCATTAGGGTTATTGTTTTTTGGAATTGGTACCTGCACGGTCTCCAGCCACGTGTCTTCGTTCTGTGTCCAGGCTTTGTTGACGGGTTTGGTCCGTTCCGTGTGCACATGCAAATTTAGATAGAACTCGGATGCGGCGATTAAGATATCCTCTCCTCCCCAGTACGTATTGTTAAGCTGTGTGGTTATCTATTTTGTTATCGTTTGTTCCTGGAAGAGATTGCTGTTAGGGAGAAATTCTTGTATATTATTTAGAAGTGCTAGGCGAATTCTGTCGTCATCTCGATGCTCCAAAACATATGAAGCGAGGTCTTGACTTTCAAATACCGGATTTTTTCAATAACGGTATTAATACCGCATAGAAAATTTCCAATGCCGGTATTAGACTCTTTATTTTCAAAATTGCTTAATAAAATAAATAACAAATAAGTTTCACCACAAAACAATAAAATACCGTTTTTTTTTAATATAAAATCAATTTTTTAATATAACTAATATATTTTATAGGTCAGTCACAGTTGACACAAAAATCGCGTTAGGTCGAAATAATTGCACTGTATTTTTGGGATGTTGTTAGGATAGCTACCAATACCGTAAAACTAAGTTGGCAGTTTCGAAAGACCTGTACAAACTGTGTGGTGCTCGAAAAACCTCGAAATTTTCGGACATCTTTCAGTTTTTTTACTTATGTTTTCTAGCATCCTATGGAAAAGTCACCCAATACATTTTTAAAGTATACAAAACGTATATCGCGTGTTTTATTGGACTTACAGAGTTATGGCTGCGCTTAAATTTTATATGGGCAGGGGAACCTCCCATGCGCTAAAAGGTGCATCCTTTTAGCGCATGGGAAATTCCCCCACGCCTTCCCCCACCGTCCTTCTCAACTCAGGAATCTCAGGATAGCACTTGTATTGTTTTTATGTACCTCTAGGCTTGACCGAGAGGCAAATACAAATACTACCTTTTTTTAATCCCATTCTTTACCTGTGCAAACCACGAGATAATTAAAATAAGCAGTTTTTAAAACTTATCACAGATAAAAAATTGGTTGGATATATGTATAACATGCAATAGAACGAAATTGTGTCACTGTAGTTTCTACTGAAAATAAAATAAAAACACCAATACCAAGTTTCCGGCAATTATGCCAATTGTAATGGCTTTTGTTTTTATGGTTTGTTTCTATCCTCGACTGGAAAGCCTAGACCTCGGGTTGTAGATCAGGAACGCACGCAAATAAGTCTTGCAAATAAATATATCATTCATTCATTCACGTATGCCACTTTACCACCGTTTTAAGGTGATTTAATTTGCACACACAGAAACAACACGCTAAACACCGTCCGAACTTTAAATTCAACGTTCGAACTCAGTCAACCACGTGTTGTACACATGGCATCAACTGAAAACCAAAACAGGACACGTCTGTCCCGTTCGACGGTCAGTATCCGACCCCTTTTCACGTTAATCCATCAAAAATCCACAGATAAAAATCGAGAAGAAGAAAGACTCTGAACCTGAAAGCGATATAGAGATTGACGTGGATAGCGACAGTGAAAGTAGCACACCCAAGAATACGCCTAAAAAGGAAAACATGGCTACTGAGGAGGCCCCTATAGCTGTACCGCTCAGCAGATTTAAGCGCAAGAGACCCAAGAAAATCAACCTGGTAATAATATTGACAGTTATTTATCAATTGCGTGAAAAACCATGACTGAATTATTATGGCGCTTTGTGTGATACATACGTCTAAGCTAGATGACTGCATTTTCAACATCCGAAGCGCATTTGAAAGCAAGACTTCTCAGTAAAGGTTTTATAATTGTATCTCAGAGATGTCTCGCTAGTTCTCTCATAGGTTCATGAGCATCGCCATTTGATTATAATGAGTTTCCGTGTCACAGGACGGCGGTGGCGGCTATACTATAATGCATACGGAGTCAGGCGACTTGTACGCGGTGGGTGCCGAGCCGAGGAGAGAGCGAGCTCCGCGCAAACAACCCATACATTTGTGGAAATGTAGAGTTTATAATGCTGAGAAACCGGTCAGTAGCACAAATAGGCATATTTATTTAAATTATTATCTTTCACAGGCCTTTGATTGTATTGACCACAACAAACAAAAACATGTTAACTCAATCATATTCCGATAATTAAGTAATTATACAGGGTGACTTGTAATTTGATGTATTCCTTCCAGGATGTGACAGTGTGACCCATTTGCAACAATTAAGCACCCCCATAACGCATAGGCGAAAATTCATGGGATTCGAGACAACTTTTTTTCCAGAATTCGTCACTTTTATCTGAACTCCCGAATTAATGGCCTTCGTTGCTATTCCATTGGATACCTGAAACTTTAATAAATATTTAGATGTAACCAAATGTTCTAAAACATCAAACACTTAAAAGTTAAAGGAAGAAGTTTAGTAACCATTTCCAAAAATCATCTATGTACATGAACTTTGACACCAGTTATCTCAAAATTTTACTATGACATTAAGCGATATAGACAAACAGCAAATAACGATGAAGACATTTTCATTTAAACAGCTATCTAATGAAGTACAGGTATTTAAAGAATATTTAGAAATACCGATGGAACAGTCGTTAATGCACATCGTTAAATAGCTGTTTAAATAACGATGTCTTCGACGATTTGTACGCTCAATGATATAGTAAACTGGATAACTGGTGTCAAAGTTCATACCGTAGATGATTTTTGGAAATGGTTAGTAAACTTCTTCCTTTAGATCAAACAGTTAATGTTTGATGTTTTATAACAATTGGGTACTCACACCAATTTATAGATTAGATATATTTTCAAACACATTTTTTTTTTTTATATAAACCATGCTGTCATGTTGGTTATTAATATTGGCGTACTCCAAGGGCACATTCTTGGTCCCTTGTTGCCAGAATGTCTTACTATATAGCTTGTTATCTCAAACTTAATTTTTGATTATGCGATGTCAACCAGTGTCTCATGTCATACATATTGTAGCTGTGCCAAGTACACAATAACAGATAAAATAACTTGTTTTCAGCCGCCTTTCGACGTCCTTTTGAACGTGTCCACGCTTCTTCTTATGGATGGTCACGCGCACACATCACGCGGTGAAGTGATGGGACTGCTGGGCGGTTCGTTCAGTGACACGGGACGCGTGTGTGTCACCGTGACAGCGTACCGCTCTGCCGCCGCCCTCGCCGACACTACGCACTGTGATATGGACCCCGGTAAGAAATTACACATGACTCTTTTTGACCAGGAGAGGTGTAGAAGTAAACAACGTGTTTGCCTCCAGCGGGAATTCAGCACACTATTAAGCTTTTATGAAACCTGATGAATATTAGGTAACGTAAGGCAGCCAATCAAGAGGAGCTGAAGTTCTACTTAAAGGTTGCTAACTCAGTAGTACTTAGGTGCTACTTATATGACAATAAGACATTCTAAAGGAGAATGCCGTCAAATATAGGGCGCCCTGTACCAAACGAAAAAGTCCGCTGTCACAACCAAACCTACTGTATTTGGAGGAGAATTTAATAATAATAACCCCACTGCCGTATCTGTACGTTGACGTCGTGGTGGGCCTTGCGCGCTCTAAACTCTAGGTCTGTGATGGAAGAGTTCACTTGTGCGGATCAGGTCTAGGGTGAGGAGCCAGACCAAGAGAGATACAGGAACCCGCAGGGCAGCATGTGGCGAGCTGTTGGGCAGTAGCGACCCCACGGACCCTATCTCCCGGGAGAAGTCTGGTTCCTCACCTCTGGCTTGCCTTTTTTGGCCGGCTGGAGTGAACACTGACGAGGAACAGAGCTCCCACCTCATTCTTGCCTTTATTGGCTGGCTTGAGTGGAGATTCGCAAGAGCAAACGTGCTCGGAGGAAGGAAGTATTTCAGTAAGATGCTGGTAGGGATCTTGACCGTACTTCCGGGATTGTCCTGATAGCCGTGGAAAACCTCTCCACTCCTCACAAGCACCTCAGGACATGTTGCTCCCTTGTTGCCACGACACTATGTGCTAGCGACCGTTTTCAGGGGCACAGTATTGAGTGTGTAAGTCACCCCCTGCCATTTCATCTGTGAATATTATATCTCATTGGTCAGGCAGGGGACATAGACCTTCCATAGTTCAAGGTAACCGATCCACTATAGCCACCCAAACCCATAGCCCGGTATATTTTGTTTCCATGTTCTGCAATAGTCCTGCACCAATCGGGGGTTGTCCTTGCATGGTGCATACAGGGATAAGCGTCGGTTGGTGCCTCCTTATCATTTAAAATTGTGTAAAGGGCCTCTGCGAGTTGGCTTCGGCCCTTCGTACGTCTTCCAAAGGACCGGGATCCCATGGTCCCGAAATATATGTTAAAACTTAAAAATCAGTAATAATAATAATAATAAATTATATTATATTTATATTTTTAAATGTTTTTTTTTATCTTTTTGTTTATAAAAATATTTAAAAATATAATCTGTAAGTAAGTAAATGAAATAAAGGAAATAATAATAAGAGAACTGGCGCAAGCCAGTAGTGCTTGACACCAATGATCGCATGGAAGTATGGCAAAGTAAGGAGCTTCACGGACGCTTTTACCGGGCCCTACATGGACCCGATGTAGATCTACTAGCGTCCGTAGCCTGGCTGCGTTTCGGTGACCTCTTTGGAGAAACCGAAGGTTTTGTCTGTGCAATTATGGACGAAGTTATGATGACGAATAATTACCGGAGATTTATTGTGAAAGACGGCACGGTTGACATCTGTCGGGCATGCCACCGGCCGGGAGAATCAATCAGGCATATTATCTCCGGGTGTTCTCGTCTAGCTAACGGAGAGTACTTACATAGACACAACCTTGTAGCCAGGATAATCCATCAGCAACTTGCTCTGAAATACAGCCTTGTCGAATCTGAGGTCGCTTGCCGTACTACAGGTATGTGCCCGACCCAGTTCTCGAAAATGGAAATACAAAAATGCAATGCAATGGAAATGCAATTGTTTTTATGAGATTCCATGTTGCCTTCGGGTTTTTTTTTTATATTTTTTAAATTCTGCTCGCTCATATTCACGCTTTATTTTTTTAAATAATTTTTTAGTTTTTAAAAAACGTTGCCCCACACTAGGAACTTCTCCTGTATCGTGGGTGCGTTTACAAACATTTAAACTCACATACACAAACAGCCAGACCCGGAACAACTACTTGTGGGTCATACAAATATTTGTTCCGTGCGGGAATCGAACCCGCGACACGCAGCGCAGCAGTCAATCGCTTGACCACTGCACCAACCGTGCCGTCAAAGTCAGTTCCGTCAGTTTAACTGTTGGGTTCTTTTTTAGTTTTACGGTATAGTTTATCCCGATTACGAATGCATTTTAAGATACCGGGGGTGATCCAGGGTTTAAGTATGCGTTTCTTACTTGGGATGCGATCATTGCGTTTATGCGTAATATAACATCAAATGTTGTCAGTAATAACTGACAACATTTGATGTTATATTTATTAGTGAATGAAGTTAATGCCCTTCCTATATTGCTAGGTATTTTTTACATCGATTCCCGCAATTCGAATTTATTTGCCGTTTACTTACTTAATATTTTTAGGTTACGTTCCCAAGAAAATGACGAGTTAACGATGACGATGAATCATCGCTAAGAATCATCACACAAAGACTACGTTATGGAAAAGTACCTGAACGTTTTCGTTAATAAGGATTTTAATCATATTTTAATAGTTCACATAAAGCCAATATTAAAAGTAACGTCATCCGTGACAGCGCAACAGAACAAATGCAATACGTCACAATAACAACGATTTTTTTTTTTTTAATCGGTCCTCTTCTCTTTAAGTGCTCAAAAAGAATAATATAAATTAATACGACGCAACGCGTGACCTAAAGATTTTTTGACACATGAAAATATACCTAATATTATAGTAAGTAGTAAATCGGTGTCGGTAGGTACTTACAAATTACCTATATTTTTTACCTACATAGTAGCAACATCCGGAAATGAAAACAATAATAATTTTATTTTTGATGTCCGAAATCCGGGAATCTTTTTCATAACAAAAACGTAAATCTAATTTAAAAAATAGGAGTAATTTTATAAACTACATTCGGTTGTGACACGCTCCCTCGCAAGTTGGTACGGTCCCACGGCATTCTCCTTTATTTAGTGAAATATTCTGAAGAAAAATTATACTTAAATCGTCGGCGGGTCCACTCACTATTCTAAAGGGCTCAAAATTAAATTTTAAATGTAACTTTAATTCGATTCTTACAGTATCCCAATCCCGTGCAGCCGAGTCCCTCCGCTGTGCCGGCCGGCTGGTCTGCGGCTGGCACCACTCGCACCCGAAGTTCCCGGCTTCGCCGTCGGCACAGGATCTGACGTCACAGCGCGCCCTGCAGAGGGCGCTGGAGTGGGCGTACGTGCCCTTCCTCGGCTTCATCACCAGCCAGCACTGGCCCGCCGGCAGAACGGCCTCGCACTACCGGTGAGTTATTGTTTATTTTATAGGATAGCATGCAAGCACCCTATCCATCTGTAGCCCATCTGTAGTTCTAGCAAGAATAATTTCGACGTTTTGTCGTAACGTTAAGATATAGTTTAATGTCAGTGAATTTCATATCTGATGTATTTGTTTGTAACATAACATTTAAAGAAAATAAAAATATTTATTTTCTTTAGATGTTATGTATTTATATTCTTGTAAGGGCTGATTTTTCAATCATCTGATAACTTTATTCGAGGAATCATTTTGAAATTTTGACAGTTATTTCATACAAAAACTGTCAAACGTCAATTTTATTCCTCGAATAAAAGTTATCTGGCGATGGAAAAATCAACCCTAAGAATAATAAAAAAAGAGATCATTGTTCGAAAATTGCACGATTTACATTTATACACTGGTCCTTACGCTAGCAGTCCCGCCCGGTGTCGTGAGCAGGATATTCCATAACAGAAAGATTTTCACAAATCAGTAAGAACCTTAAAAAAACAACAATTTTCGTGTTGTGTGTTATGGTATGGTATATGTGATGTGATAAACAACATTTCAAGTAATAATGAAGTTGATTCTGTTGTGTATATAGTTTACCAAGTTCGATAAAGTTGCTATATTAAAATTTTATTTGTTTCAAATTGAAGTTATTTCAAGTTAAACAAATATCAACTTTGTTATAATGGCAATTAAGTTGATTTCAGAGTGACTAGCGCTATTGAAAAACTTTTTATTTTTTTTTTAAATTAAAGTTATTTTTTAAAAATTAAAGTTATTTTTCCATAAACTCATATTTGTTTACATTTTTGGCGAATATGTCGCGATTCAAATTTAGGTAGATACCAACAATAGCTCAATATTACCATCTATCTTTTTAGTTGTATCCGAGTCGAAGGCGACGACGATGCAGAAGTCCCCACTGGCTTTCAAATCAGCGTGAAACTGTTAGCAGACCTCACACCTGACAACCTGCCGACCTTCCTTCAAGAGTTGGGCGCCGTGATGATGGACGACGTCAGTAGGAACGAGTTTAGTGTCGACTTGGTCAAGGATGTGTGTCCGCAAGCTAAGATCACGTATTTAGAAAAGGTTTGTGGATCATTTTTACTAAAATAATTGGAAGCAACTGCCTTGATTTAACATGACTGGCTTGTTGGTCTAGTGCGACTGCTGAACGTGGGGAACTGAGGGTGATCCACAGGTCGGGCAAAGAGTTATTAGGTAAAGGGTTTTTCCATCAGGAGCCTCTCAGAAGCGGCCTGTAAGCACGTTTGTAAATTAGTAGATATCTCTTTGAGGCCAGCGTACGACGGGAGACGGCATAGAGGAGGATGTGCCGAGTAGCATCCAAGTAGTGTCATCCCGCGGCGTGCGCGGACATGCGCAGTGTGCCCGCACTGCCTCTAGCGGACTTCGGCGCACACCGCCGCATGCCTTCGCATCCCGTGCGGTATCGTCCGGCGCACTCTTCGATACCTATGCTCCGTGATCGGTCGCTGAGCTTTGGAATCTATATCTTGTTACCATGAGATACGTATGAATTTTCGTTGGTAACTTTAAACTACTCTCCCCCGCCCTCCGCCGATGTGCGGTGACCTTTATTGTTTAAATGTGTGCTTCTAATGTGCGTGCGAAACAAGCGAATAACAATAGAAGAAATAAACATTCCGTTCTTTTACTAACAAAACATCACGCGAATAAGCGATATACGAAGGGGTAGGAAGATGTGTATAGAACACCCACATGGGACTTTAACATAACTCAGGGTCAGTCTATTTTACCTTGAGCTAATTTTCTTACTAAAGGTTTTTCTTCGTTTTTTCCACAGTGCATATCAAGCGCATCTCACCACATGCGTTCAGCGGGTTACGACGATGCGGACCCGCTCGTCCAACAATTATTACAAGGAATAAGGGATGTCTTCAGATAGGGTAACAAATCTACCATTCAAATTCAATTTCTTTATTCCAGACCTGAGTCCATAGTGTTAGTATCAACAAAATAACTTAATAACTAGTGTTAGTAATAAGAGATACAAATACCAATATCAGCTGGTATAGATTAACCCTTTACTATATATATAGTTCTATTGAAACGGAAGACAAGAAAATATGTTTGATTGTTAATTATAACCTAGGTCAGTCTTGTTCAGTATTCAATTAGCTAAGTTTTTTATGCCTGAAAAAAAACGGACGGACGCAACTTACAGCGGTGACCAATGCCATTTGGCTAGTTGACAATTTTTTTTTTTTTTTATTATTTAAATTGAAGATTTTTTACCTCACCAATAGTTTGGTATAACCAGTTTTTTTAATATCTTCGGAAATTAAAAAGATATAAGCGTTCAAAACTCTCTATTAGACAGAGAGGGAAATACTGAATTGTGACATCATAGTTCAGTATCGCCATATAAATTACATGCAAAATTTCATTTTGCGAGAGAGAGATAGACAAAAAGCTTTTATAAAAAGTTTTTTTTATTTTTCGATCGATTTCAAATTTGATTTCGAATTCTGTTATCGTATCACGCATGTGAATATACTATCTACTAGAATATATAGTATTCAATATCATGCAACCACCCAATTATAGTACCTGAAACTGCATCTGCATACCTATTCACAACCATTCGATATGCTTCCGTGCAGAATCGAACATCAATCAATGGTATCGAAGGAGTCTTCTAAACGCTGTTCATAAATCGAAAATTTTGCTCGTTTGAATCAAATAGACGAAGGCTATTCTTCACTCGCAATCGAAA
Organism: Apamea monoglypha; assembly: GCA_911387795.2. Taxonomy (NCBI): domain Eukaryota; kingdom Metazoa; phylum Arthropoda; class Insecta; order Lepidoptera; family Noctuidae; genus Apamea; species Apamea monoglypha. Next base: position 3,990,451 of record OU426922.1, read on the forward strand.
TGTGTCATTTTCGCAACGATAGCCTGTCGAATGATTGTGAATAGTTATGCTGGTCTAGTCTGTAACATGACACATGAACGTAACTTTGAAGTGCTCAGACATCCGACAAAAATCTGGCCAGTCAACATAGGTGTGTGATGATGTTGGGATTTAGACTGTGTCAAGGTTTATTTCAACCTTTATATTTGTGTACGAATGAGGTGCTTCATTGATTGCGCAAGCATGTAAAACACATATAGTTTGACCGAAACCACTATACCGCGCCTTCGGTATGTGCGCGACGAGATGGGGGGCAGTGCAGGCCGCTCACATCGCCGCGCATCCTTAGGCGCGGTACAGCAGTTTCGGTCAAACTATAGTTAAATTGTATCTTGTACAAAAGTAGTTAGTTATCAATAAATAAACGATTTTAATATTGTGATGTAGTAGTGTCGTCGTTATGGCACCAGCGTGATTTATAGACTTTCTTCTAGAAACTGACCAACTTGCTTGCTGAATGTGATAAATACCTTCGTTTTACTTTCCTGAATATTAATGTAGATAATATAAGTAAAGATTGGTGCTCCGGCATCGCCTATGATTTCCAAGAGTGATGTATTATAAAATCACATTTTGGGACTTATTCAAGGTGGAGACAACAATACGACAAATAAATGAAAACACATGTAACACTAACGCTTAAGAGTATTTTGGACTATCAAATAAATCTTATTGCTTTTGTTATTATATATATTAGTGATTTTTTTAAACAAACTAAATAGTAGTGATGGGCCGACTGCGGGTTTTTCCAAACCTTGACTAGTTATAGTGACTGGATATATTTGTTTGAATTTTCGTATGCAGACTGGGAACGGCATTCGATATACGCAGTTTAATTTATTGTCGTCTCCATCTTGTATTTTAGAGTTGACTTGATTACGAGATTGTGATTGCTAAGACAATAAAGAGTACGTCAAATAGATTGCATTTTAAGGAATGCTGTTATGTCTACTCCCTTCCATTGGATTAGTAACTAAAGCGCGCTTCTCTAAATTCTATTATTTTAAGTAACTTATTGTTTTTTATTGTAAGTGTATTTTATTATTTTGGCTATTCAGTATTATTTATAATGAGGTATGGCCGCAGTATACCTGAATACAAGTTTAATCTTTCATTTTTGTATTAGGCCAATAGTAGCCTTCAGAATACCATTTGATCTGGATGGTTGTGTATGCCTTTCGTGCTTTTTATAAAGTATTTTTTTATACAATCCTTTGTTTCTAAATAAATAACGCCTGAAAGGTGTAATGTTTTGTTATTCTTGTTATTTTAAGAGGAATGTAGGTAATTGAATCCAATTGTAAATTGATTATTATGTCCTCTTTGAACTAATTAATAAAAAATATTTCAACTGGAAATTATACTGTTTTTTTTTTCTGAGCCTTGTCGCCCACACTCGACTCGAGATTGTGACGGACTGAAATACTGGCAATAATAATACGTGCCTAACCTACTTTTAACTGTAACCAATTTGTTGCTATAAGGTAGTGCTGCCATTTTTAGAATTCACTTCTCATTTCGTAAAGAAATCCGTGCGGTGGCGCGCAGGTCGCCGAAACTATTCCCGCGCACAGCGGCGGCGAACGGATCGGAACGTTCATGTATTGCAGCTACATGCCCTTCCTGAACTTAAACAGCCATTTTACTTGGAGTGTAGGCACTATATTGATAAAAATTAAAAAGGTGCACTCTGTGCACCGCTAAACAATGGTGAAGTGAAAATCCGAAAAAAATAATTTAGGGGTGGTAATTATTAATTATGAAATTTCAACGATACCCCCGATAATACACGCTTATGTGGATTGATTTTTTTTTCCATCCCCTCTGTTATATGTACATGTAACTATGTACCGATAAACATGTAAGTACATGTTACATGTCCATTACAAATAAAAGGTGATGATGCTTTTTACTATATCAGTGTTTGTGAGATAGAGAGGGACGTTTTCGGTTACAACCGCAGTAATAACAAAATTATATAGTAATAAAATAGTTTTTTCGAACAATACTCACTTATTGCGGACATTGCGGTCGGTAAAATCAATACTGTGCATGCGTATTCATCCTAACTGCGGAACCCTTTACTGAGCTTGATCCGACATGCACTTAGCCAGTTTTCCACCAGTTAGTTGAGATGGACTTATCATTTAGAGTGGTGTGGTATTTATAGAAGATAAGGGTGATTTATTTGTAAACACAATAAAAGTCAAAAGCATATGGCACAGTTCCAGTTTATTTTTTAAATGTTACATGTGCTAGATAAAAAAATAATACAGTCCGATTAGTGAAATTCTTTTTATTATTACCCATCGGCCGTTGGCAAGCAAGCGGCCGTGTGTCGTATCGTTGCTGAAATTAATACTTAGGTTTTATTACAAATCGTTTATCTTCACATCCGTACACTCTAAATTGGAAAACATTATATTTTTTTTACAATTTTAACAAGCATTTTAACCGACATAGTTTTGAGCCCTTGGCTTAGTTCTGCAGGTATCGACTCGATAGTGATGATATCGAATCGATTAATTATTTAATATTCATATCGATGGTTATCGAAGCACGTATCGAGGTCGACACGCACAGACATGCCTCTGTTGGACCTTTTTGGTAGTACAAAGGTACTTTCACATCGTAAGTGCCTTGTATAATATAATTTAAAAACGATATAGTAATTCATCTATTTATACAGTCATATTGTCAAGTAGCCGGGCGTCGCGCGGGCACTGTTTATATTACTGGGCATTATAAAAATGTACTGCGCGTGCGCATCAAACACAAAACATTACGATTTATTTACAAAAATGTAATGATGTCAAGTTACACTGAGCCGCAATATACGCGAACCTACAGCTTTAGACGAATTGGCAAGCTTTGAACTTACAAATAAATGGAAAACACACTGGCAGTGATAAAACAATGTTGTGTTAAATAAACACAAAATTATAAATTTGAGCGACGTCTAAAATCCGGTGAAATTGGCACCTGGAGTTACTTATGTATTAAAACACATTCTCTAAAAGTCCGAATTGATTGATTACTTTAACCGTAATTCACACGATCGTGATTTTTTGTGTTTGATGAATCGCGTCACAACGCAACCTTAGGCAATAAATAAAAAAAATGATTTGTTTAATTAAATTAATAAAAAATAAAGAGTTCGAAACGATCGTAGCGTTACTTCTATATTTACAATGTGTTACCTTACAACTAATTAGAAGCATCAACTATGAAAATTTTTATCAACATTGAAGGCACATGATTCCGCACCCGATTCTCGTCATATATGTGCAAACATTAGGTGCACTCTTCGCTGGCAACATTCCTCTGTACTTCTATTTTACATGGCAACACTGCAAGTTATATCGTCTGTCGAAACTTTGTAAAGAAAGCTGAATGGTTAAATAATTTTAAATATTATTCCAATGTGGGATAATTGTGGTTATAACTCGTAAATATCTATGACACATACGTTCTGTGCGTTTTGCAAGAAGTTTTGACAAACAATACAAGCTGAACTGTTGGTACATAATGGACCGGACGTGACATGCTAACTTACCTATACAATATGCGAAATAAGTACTGGTATCAAACTGTTCGCGTTGCACGACACTCGCCCCGAACTAACAATTTATAGACGAAGCTAGATAATTAGGTACACAGCTGATAATGTAGTGATATCGATTCGGGTGTCAAGTTTCATGCAACGCAAACGTAGACTAGTTATAATTGAAGTTGACTTAGGGAAACTCAGTCTGGCAATGATATTATAGCAAAGTACTTTGCTCAGGCGCCGACACAGTTGTTCTGTCGGTAGGTAACGGGAAGAACAAGAGAACTAACAGCAGCCTTATCGAGTTACTGTACCAGTAAAGAGGAGTGATGTCGCCTCAGGGTATATCGAGTCATTTGATATCAGTCTCCATTACTAATCAGTTTCAGAAGTTTAATAAAATCTATAGTTGTACATAGAAAGATAACTAACAAAACTAAAAGGTCCCCCACAGTACAACCGTGCAGACAGCTGAGCTCGGCTAAGACCGGTCGCAATACAGAATAAACACAAATTTATTCTTACAAACTATTTCGCTAATTAGTTCTATTCACAGCTGCGGAACGGAAATTATTTATATAAAAACATGTCTCCACTTATAAGTGCAGTTTAATTCATTACATTGATATTTGATTGAGATCCCGTCGTGCGTACGATTTTTGTCAATAATTTTGAATTGAACGGCAAAGTGGTAGAAAACATGCTGGTGCATGGCAATTTATACATGTAAATTTTCCTATATTATAAGACGTAACGATAACAAACAAATATCTCGATTTGATCATTCGATATTGTAATCGATAAACCGATAATTTAGCTTCTAAATGTAGTTATAAAACTAATTGTACTTTGTAGTAAATAAATACGAGAAGCCAGTCACCAGCATTCTTTGCACCAGTTTGGTAAAATTTCATACACCCATCACAAATTCCGAATCCCCAATTTCAACGAAACTATATTTTATATTTAAACAGAACACGTCATTTTACATCTAAAATATTAATTTAAAAATATACAAACTAAGCAGTCATTCATGTAACACTAGGAATATAAAAAAAAATGTTTGCATACCGTCATTCTGCGATTTAAAAAAATATCGTACAATAGTAAGCGTACTCAACTAGCTCGTAGTAAAAAAATAATTAAAATTAATTAAAAAAAAAGCTTAAAGAGTCGATGAGGAACAGAATTTATACAATGTCGCGCAGTTATACCTATTACGATTATACTTATCGTAACATTTTTAAAATAAATAATTTATTTAATCTATAGCCGCCCTGCCGTCGCTGTACAGTATTTTAAAAAGTTTATTATCAGTTTTCGATAACTTAACCTTATTCGTTATAATAAAATCAATAATGTCACTGGCTCACGTATAACAATCATACTATACATATAAGCCATGAGACAGGGCGACGTGTAAAGGGGATTACACACTGACGCATACTCGACTCGCACGCGTTCTCACTGGCGGACTGTCGTCGATGTAATGTTGAACGGTTCAGGAGGTCGACTCCCGAAGCACGAAATCCGAAGTTACGAGCATTTTCCACTCCGTATCACTTACAGACATTAGTTTGGGACCCGACTAAGAATGATAACACGATTTGACAGCTATCCCTACTCCCGATATGTAATTGCCCGTCAGAAAAATTGAATTTGACACTTGTTTTGACAGATGAACTACTTTCAGACGGGCCCGTATCTTCGAAGACGGACATAAGAGAGTAGTGTCATTTAACTGACGGTACTTTCCATATCGCAGATTATTCCGTTGTTGTTGACATTGATATTATCATTTCAGTTTTAAAACCACGAAAGGAATAACTATCACTTTTCTAACGATAAAGAACACATTGTCACGTCACTAGACGAACTGAATTAAAACAAAAGTAACTTAACTTGAATATTGTGAATTATCTGTTTTACTTTCGTGGCGTTACAACTCAGGCGCAATGTATCCGGCTGACAGACTTATTTTTATCGCACTAGGATAATCCTACTATGCGATTTAAATGAACTTTACTTAGTGAAGCGCGTTTCGTGAAAAACTTACTTAGCATGTGACAATTTATCATTGCAAGCTGTTTCAACCTGTTCTCATATTGGTGCAACTAAATTGTTGTAGATCGATGTTGTAAGCTGACATCGATCCAGTAGTGCATGGTAGTCAAATAACGTTAATTGATCGACCGTCGATAATGTTGTGAAGCGATCTATATCGACCGCAAACTAGTGTTGCACCTTCTATCGAAGTGAACAATCCAATCTTAATTTAAATCGCATAGTATGTTCCAAAAATGAACCAAACAATCCTTTTCTTTGACGTCGTAAGTAGTGTTGTCCCCACCGCGTAGTTTCCGAAGTCCCCACAGTATCCGCACTAGTGACGAGAGCTAGTCGATGCTCTTGACGCGCGCCATGACCTTGCCTTCGAACATGGGGAGTGTATCCGAATCGCTGCTCACTTCCTCTTGGATCACGGTGTCTAGATCCGCGCAGTTCGTTTTGAAGAAGTATCTGGAAGAGAGGTGACATATAGGTAAGTTAATTCAACAGGGGTTATATTTCGATGGGTTTTGTTAATGCAATTCATTACTAGAGCGACAAAATATATGTAGTCGAGTAAGATTGAATTAAAATAGATGAACATTTGTACTTCTGGATAGGTTCCAGTCTTCTGAAAATGTTTCCATGTTCAGCAGTATTACAAAACTATTCAAAAACCGTAAAAAAATTAACATTTTTGATAACAGAGTAAGAGTAGTCTGTCTTATTTGGTTTTCATAACTGTTGAGGTATCAAATTTTTAATGTTTTTAATTACTTGCTAGCACGGAAGGACGTGGTGTATATAATATAATATTATATAACGTCTGTGTTCCTCGAAGGATTAGGCAGAGGTATAGTACACACTCAACTTTCATTTTTATATAGAATATCACGGCGACAGTGCAAAAGTAAACTGGCCCCTTGAGAACGTTAAAAAGCAGTAAGTTACCTATAGTTGCCCTTCCTAGGTAGGTAGTCCTTGAAGACCCGGAGCGTGAGCGGCGCGGCGGGCACCTTGAACCGGTAGGGCACGTGCTCGTCCAGGAACGTCACCACCACCACCGTGTGCGCCTCCGCGCCGCCGCCGCTGGCGCTGCTCGACTTGCTGCCGCTGCCTCTGTACACAGAACCAACATGTTATGTCCAATGAGCTGTGGGTCAAAATAACCACTACGTGGAGCCCTGACACAGCCAGAAGACATCGCGACAGACCTCTTAGAGGACGTCGGGACGAGCTGGAGAAAACAAACGACCAGCGATCCGCTTTAGCCCTGGATCAAAAGAGCTGGTAGTCATGGGGAGAGGCCTTTGCCCAGTAAATTTTTCAAAGAAGCCTTTGATGATCACTTTTCAAAAACGGTTGATCAGTTTTGTGACTTTGTTTCATTAAAGTCGTTCTTTGAAACGTCACATTTTAGACTTTGCCATTCGCATCGTATAACATGAACAAGGTTCTAGGACCCTTCACTTTGTGAATGCATATGCATTAAATCAACCCATGCGCACCTCGTGCTGCGCGGCTGCTTGTCCTTGCGCCGCAGCTCGTCCCGCTCGGCGGACGAGGCGCGCGAGTGCTCGCGGTGCTGGCGCCGCTCGAGCCGCTCGCCCTCGGCCATCCACAGCAGGATGCGCGGTTCCACGCCGCCTTCCGACACCACGGACACGCCGCTGTCCGTCAGCTCCGTCACCGTCTTCTTGGAGAACGATCTGTGGTAGGAGAATAGTAAATTATTAAATGCAGCGATTATTAAATGTCGTAAGTAAAAAGAAGTACCGAAATGAGAATTACACGAAGAAAAATTAGCGATCTGCGGTGCGAGCAGGCCTGAGTCTGCGCTAGAAAAATATTTGTTTCTGTAAGTCTATACCTGCGCGTCAAGGAATGCGGATGATGCAACGAATCAGGCGGCGCGTCGTAGTGTCCCGAGTCAGCCGACAGCGCGGAGGGCGCGCGGCGCGCGGCCGGCGCGTGCTGCGCGTGCGCGTGGTGGCGCGTGCGCGCGCGCCGCCCGCCCGGCGGCGACGCGCCCGGCGTGCGCTCCGACCACACGCGCGACACGTGCTGGTCTGCAGCAGGAGGTACACATTTCATTATTAATAGACTACCCTATAAAAAAAACTATATCCATAGAAATAATTTCCTTCTCCGTAACACTACAGAGAGGCTTTCTTATGCTAGGTACACACGCGATGACTTTAATCGCTGGTGATTTCAAAATCTCACGTTTACACACCAATTTTTACAGCAGGTTTGTCACTAACGATTTTAAAATCCTTGAGTGGGCATGTAATTTCGAAATCGCCAGTCAATCGCAACTAAAATCACTGTGTGTACCTACCTAGTATTACGCATTCGTCTATTTTGTATTATTAAAATTCTTATATTACATGTCAAGTCGGTTAAAAATGATCAAATTAAAATAATGATTTGACGTTTATCAATGATGACCAATTACTATTTTTTTTTTATTTTAAATCATCGTTGATTCGTAATAAAGATCCATATTATGTCGCCTTGTCATCACTCCACCACGAAATCAGTAAGTTCGCTCTAGTACGAGTATACTGACCGAGGATATCTTGATCGTTGTCGTCATCAAGCTGCAACTTCTCGCGGATCGCCGCGGCCACCAACTGCGGAGGTAACGCTTGACTCGAAGCCTCTTCACCGTCACCCTGTATTCACACAAAATGTTAATTAAGCAATTTTTTGTTTTGTTTTTTAATTATGAGGCCCCAAGTTGCCAGTCTGATGGTTAGAGGAACAAGGAATGACGTTCCTCCATTGTTATAAAGTAGGAAAGTCTGGTCAAACGTGTGATACTTTAGCGGGCTACTGCCCAAAGATTGGGTTGATTGCAAGGAATACAGACTTTATTCTACATGAAGTCAGCACGCCTATTCTCGTAATTTTAAGAACGTTCACAGTCTGATCTCGGTCTCAATCTGTCAAAAAATACTTCTAATTTCCCTACATTTTGACAAGTTTTTGACATTTGTTTGTCGCCGAGATGAGACTGCAACTAGATTTTGAACGTTTTAAATTAGGAGAATTCGCCGGTTTTGTTGTCGTTTGAAAATTGTTCGCTGTCTGGGTTTCTAATTCCAATACAGTGAGCTAGATGTCGCTACACCCTTGTTGGTAAGGAAAACAGTTGCAAGATACACGTGGAACGATATTCACAAAAAGGCTATTACACTATTTCGAATGTAAGAACCCTAATTAGGATTAAGGAATGTTTGATAGTTAGGATGTTTAGGATCTTAATATTGGCAATCAGGTTTCTGGTTCCTGCCTTCCCGACTCATTATTATTTTTATTTTAATGAATGTATTTTATGTTGAGCCTATACTGTCCCACACCTGGGCCATCCTGAGTCACCCAAGTCCTTCCAGGATCTCTTCCCGTGCCACCTCGAACCAACCCTCGTGGTAAGCGTCCAGGTCATCTCGCCGCTGCTTTCTGAGCAGACCGTGCCGTCCATCTTCAGCTTATTATTAAATAGCAAATTTAGCTTTGAAGGACATAGACAAGTGACTGACCTCGGCGAGGCGCCTCTCGAGCCGCTCCTTGGTCTCCTGGTCGCGCCGCACGCGCTCCAGCTTCTCTATGAGCAGCGGCGCGAACTCCGCCGGCGGCAGCACGCGCAGCTGTTCCGACTGCACGCGCAAGGTTCTGGGGATCACCTGGAACGAGAAAAATGATAATTGAACACAACAGACAAAACTATTAAGACGTTTTTGATTAATACTGGCAAAGGTGCTTATAGAGACAGCTCATCATCATCATCATCATCATCATATCAGCCGCACGACACCCACTGCTGGGTATAGGCCTCCCCTAAGGATCTCCACGACGATCGGTCCTGCGCTGCCCGCATCCACTGGCTTCCCGCGACCTTCACCAGATCGACGAGACAGCTCAACGATAAGGTAATTGATATTTTTAAATTGATGATGTGCAACTTTATAGAACAGACATCGAAATCCGTTAGAAGCGATGCGAAGGCTGTTTATCTTCTAGAAACAGCAAAATTATACCAAAAAGTTCTTAACATTATCACTATATTTATGAGTGGAGGAACATCATGATTTTTCCTGTCGACAGACAGTCTTAAATTTAATGAGATTATATCAGAACATCAAAATATTTGAGTATCCACGATCTGCACCTTCATTTGGTCGTCTTTTGAAAGTGAGCTTCTTATTTTAGCTGTTTATTCTTATATTACACTATTTTTATTACTATTAGAAACTACTCGATTTAGGTGCAAACTACATAACAGGTGGCGTCCTGCACTTGACTGTTGAGGGTCAGAAAAATGGTATTAATCTTAGTTGCAGTGTGTTTATTGATAATAAAAGTCAACAATGCGAGTCGAACGTGCCTTATCACCGGCTGAATTTTTACATTATGAGATATTTACCTGAAGGGAATTAATGGGTGTTGATAACTTTGAAGTTCCGGATTCATTTAAATTCTAATTTTGAAGACCTCGCAATTTTATTGACGATCATATAAAATCGAAATTAAATGTAATCAATCATATATGAAGCGATACGGTGAAGGGTCGTTTAAAAATTGTTTGCTATTTTTTTACATTATGGCGTGTCGTCTAAAAAATAAAGTCCAAAATATAAACTGACAGTTCAGAAGCGTCTCAAAAGTGTCGCTATTCTTTTCTCGCCCTGTCTGTTAGTAAAAGAAAGCAATACTCCACTTTTGGGTATTTTGCGTTGTGTGTATAATAATAATAATAATTTACTTCAATTTTTTTTTTCTTTTTTTTAGGACAACAAAAGAATCCGATTTGTTAGCAAAAAATATCTCATAATTAATGTTAGGGCGAATTTCACCTATGAACCTGAAAGCGGTCAGTCAGTACCTCTGTACCGCATTCAAGAGCTGTCAGTGTCATCATTGCTGTGGAATATTGACACTGACAGCTGTTGAACGCAGTTTAAATGTCCTGATCCCGTTCATTGGTGAACTTCGCCTTTAGTAACAGAAACAAGCAATATAAACATACTTTTGCTGTTTTCTAGTGCATAATCCCATATCCTTACCATGGCAGTATCCTGTTCCTTGTTGATGACAGCGTGGCGGTCGAGCCCGTGCAGGCGCGGTCGGTGGCGCGACTCGCGAGATTCGCGCACGTTCCGCACTGACATGCCATCGCTAGAGCGGGATGGAAGATACAAGTTAGCTGTGTGTGCGATTGAGACGGTGATATCGATAGTATTGGACTGAGTTTAATTTATAATTCTTGGTAATTGTTTTTTTTTTTTTACTTTGATGTTACTAACGCGATTTCTCGTTAAGTATGTGGTTCTAATCAGCACAGTAATTTTATTGTTGACTTTAAAAAAAGTTGATTTTAAATTTAATATTTTAAACAATGTAATAATAAAGCTTATAAAAAGAACACGAGAATCAACAGTTATCTGCCAAGAGAAATGGCGGGGGCCTACTATTCATTAAAAGGACTATCGATACTTTGTATTTGTTTGTAAGTTTGTTATTAGGATCATCGGTCTGATGCAAGTTAATGCGTTTCACACAGATGGGGTCAAAATGATAAATTAGTGCTAAAAAGTTAAGCAGTTCTAAAGCTCAAAGGTACAGAAAAACTAAAATATACTTTCTATGTAACAGAATAAAAGGTACACTTACTTGATCGATCGAAGTATTTTCTTCTTGCTTCCAAGAAATTATATACTAAATCAAGGAAATAGAACCCTTGTTAACATAACAATACTAATAATGGACCCAATTATACTAGAACAAACCAACCCACGCGACTGCATGAATACGTTATCATTCGAATCAAATTAATTTTCTCCTATTTTCTACTGATATGAAACCAATTTTAAGTTTTGGACTGTTTATGCTGGATAGCAAATTATGCAATGTGGATTTAGATGATTGGATTAGTTTAACATTTTTAATTTAATTTGGAGGGGGGGGGGGGAGGAACGACCGTCGTCGCATACCTAGTTTGTATGTCGACCTTCGACGTGTAGGTGTCGCTATATTAGTCAGATAATTATTGACAGATTGTGGGTTGGATCGTTTTTGCGTAACTGGGACCACTAATACTCACAGCTATCGTCGTACTGCACACCGGCCGCTTGCGTTCGCGTACACACCGCGTTACATAACACTACATGTACTCACACACTGCTGCCGGACAGCGAGACGGCGTCGGAGTCGGTGCGGCCGCTGCTGAGGCTGGCGCGCTCCGAGTCCTGGCGGGACGCGGGGCAGTAGCCCGCGTACGACACGTGCGCACTGTACACCGACCGCTTGCGGTGTCTGCCGTGCCACCGACATACATACGGGGGAAGTGGAGGAACGGAGATGGGCATAAGAGGTAATAGAGGAACAGATTAGCGCAGAGGAGAGTTAGAAATTGATTGACGAAATAACGATTTTCAGTTGTCAGAATAAACAAGTTTTTTTTTTTCAAGTCAAAGATCGTTATTGATTTTGATAGGTTTTTCATGATTTGTGAAATGGGAAAGTAAAAATTGACAAAGATTTTGGGAATAAAAAATTTCATTTTTTATCGTCAATCAGCGGGTTGCAAAATTAGAATGGAAATATAGGAATAGTAGGTATGTATAAAATACGTGAGGTGGCAAGACAGAGCGTTTAGCGTGTAATGCGGCGAACGCAGCAAACATGCAGCGCGGAACAAAACATGGGGGCAAACAATACATGGGTACATCAGTCAAGCTGACGGGAGCGAAATTAAAGTAAATAGGCTAGTGCTGGATCGCTCATGCAATGCTAGGGTCACACTTCATGAACTCGAAGACTAAGGCGGGCTGATCGGCTTTATTTGAGATACGATTTATTTGTTTTTTGCAAAGTGCAACTTCGCAGATGATAGATTTGTGTCTACGAGCAAAAGTGTTTTTTTTTGTTTTTATTGTTATTACCATAATGACTGTGAAGTTTTGCTGATCAATTTAAATAACCCTGTTTACAGTAATTCTGTCTGTTTATATTTTTTTATGTAGCGTTAGGTGACCTTTGTAGTCACTATCATAAGATTCATATTCAAACGGCGAATACTCGTATTGGTCCTTCGATACAACCCGCCTCATGCCAATTATGAGTATATTTTGATACGTCAGTATTATAAACTGTTCGTTTTTGAGGAGAAATTTTGAATTTTAGTTTCTTTGTTTATCTATTGTGATCAAAACTAGGCCAAATCTATTTCTAATAATAATACGTTTTGTACTCATTGACTACTTAATAAAAAGATAAAACTAGAAACTAAACATCGATAACAATAATTACAAACAACTCTACTGTGACTAAAAGAGTACAAAACTACAAAAACTTGTATTTGATTTTCAAAAGATAATTACAGTAAAAAAAATATGAATCAAATGCAAGTTTCTGTAAACGTTTATCTTACAAAATATCTGACATATCTAATAGTGCACTTACATGGGCAACTAAAACTGAACAATTTTTGGAAATTTCTAAACGATTTCGGGTTTGCTTAAATTGCTGGGTATTGCCAAGAATTGCGCAGTTAATTGCTCATTTACGTGCATATAAAGTCTATTCACAACGTCAACATCTATGGTCTTTACTCTTTACAATAAGTGAGCGGGGTGTGAATAAAGCGGGCTACTCACGGTGCGACATCGGAGTGAAGCCTGCGCGACTGCGTTGCTAGTAACGCGTCGTGTGTCAGCCGCGCGGCGGGAGCATTACCCGTGCCCAGTTCTTGCCCCTCGTGTAAGGTGGCCAGACCACCTACTGCCCCCTGTTGGGAAAATAAATTATGTTACAACTTCTGACCTAACCTATGGGTCAAAAGCGAAACTGCAGCTTCTGACCTATAACCAACTCCAGCTTCTGCCTTATAAGGGTTGGACCTCATCTGGCAGCACGGAATCGCATTTGTTCCGCCTGTGCTACCACGTGCTGCAGTATGCTGCCGCATGCGAACGCGCGCTGTCGCATTCCGCAGACAAAAAAGGCGAGCTGAGCTGACGAGCGGCCGCGTGCGCCATTGTACGATAGAGTGAGACAGCATGCGATAGCAAGTGAAGGATGCGTTAGCATACTATCGCGCGCTTCAGCGTTCCGGAGTCTCCCTGCCGACCATTGCATTTTGTCCGTGATGCCGATCGCCTCGAGGATTCCGCCGCGTGCTATCGCATTATGCTTTCTGTCTCGGTCTAGCAAATGGCAGTTCTAAGCGACAGAAAGAGAAAGGGCGACGGAAAAAGGCGATTCCGTGCTGCCAGATGAGGTCCAACCCTAAGCCGAAAACTATTATATTCACATACACGATGTCCCAGAAGTCGACGTTAAGCCGGAATCGGGTCAAGTCATAATAGTTATCAGAAAAATATTTTAAAAATCTAAGTTGTGAATTTTAAACATTATTGGCATTTTAAAAAAAATGAGGAAATCTGCACCCTGTGACAGTCTAAAAAGTCTATCAGTCTATAAAGAGTGTAATTAAAGTCAATTTCAAATAATCAGCATAAATTTTGTAAATTAGCTACATAACTACAAATTACACTTTTTTATATTAACTTTATAAACCTTTTGATACATAAAGTTTCAAGTAACATCCACAAAAAATAATAGCATCAAACAACAGTAGATATAAAAAATGTAAGAACAATATTCTTACCTCTCTAGGAGGATGGGGCGGCGAGGCGTCTGGGGATGACAGAGGTTGCGTGGCGGCGCTGACATACGACACGTACGCGTCCGAGCGCAGGAACGATTGGTACGTCGTCTCCGTTATCGCACGCGTCACCTACGATACCACTATTGCGATTAAAATGTCGGAACATGAAAAGGTTTTTGATCGTTAGTTTTTTTTAAAGAAGTTTTCTTATGTTTCTGCTTGTTTTGAAATACAGGGCTAAATGAACTAGCAAGACTTCACAGACGTGTTGGGTATCCAAATCTCATCACCTGCTAAGGCTTTTTCCAACTGTGTTGGGGCTTCAAATCCAGCAGCCTATCTGACCTCCACATCCAGTTACTGAGTAACACGATACCCCTTGGTAAGACTCGTTGTCAGACTTTCAGGCTTTTGACTGTCCATTTCTAATCATCATAAAACAAAAATATTTGTGAAGTTTCGCTAGTTCATTTAGTTTAACCCTACATATTTTCTAAAATATCAAAAATCAATCAACCAATCATCATTTTGCCATAAATTTCTACACAGAAATTGATGACAAAATTAAGACCACTGGAAGTTCACACGTCACTATATTCGATATATTTTGAATAAAAGGAATTGATAACAACTTTTTCAGTTTTTGATCTCTTTAACAGTATCTTTTTGGCACGACATAATCATTGTTATATCTGAAATCGCCAACCCGTCTTGAGCAAGCGTGGTGATCAATGCATTGACCTTCTCTGTATGAGAAGAGGTCTGTGTCCTGCAATGGGTCAATAAAAGCCTTTTTTTTTCTGGGTGGGAAATCATCATATGACTTCTCCCGCTCTGGGCGGAGCAGGAGGGCGTGTCAGACTTTTACTGACTAAAACCCACCCGTGTTCCTTCAGTTGCCTATGCCAGGGACCACGGTATCTCTTTCGAACAACCCGCGGCCCTGGCAGGCCTCGGCCCTAGCGGCATAATAATAGCCTGGCATTATTATAATCTTTAATCGTCTAACCACATACCTCTTGCTCCATATTGTCGAATATAGTCTTCTCGATGTTGGAGCCATCCTTGAGGCTCTGCTTTACATGCGTCTTCAGCTCCTCTGGCATCGCTAGCTGAGACTTGCGCAGGAATCTAAATAAACATTAACTATTTTGTGATAGTCTGCTTAACCCATGTGCCAAAGCTGGCTTTCCACCAGAGATGGGCGAGGAGAAAACCGCCAAAGTAATGATTCATTTTGAATCTAAAGTTCTATCAGCGGATTTCTTTTTCGTTCACCGCTCTCATTGCTCGCAGAACTTTGGTGAAAACCTAGCCTAAGTCTGTATTTGAAGGGCTATTCGTCATATCTTAATTCATTTCTTAGGGCTTTTATTTGTGAATGGCATCTCGCTGATCAACCTAAGTGGTTGTCGACTGCTGCATCCTGCTATTACACGCTAAGGCGGGTGGCTTTAGCGTGTTAGGGTATGGACCTCGGCTTGGTGCGTCGCTGGAGCAAACGACAGCCTGGATCAGATCAAATACTTCTTTAAAGTCACTCACTTGTATATAGCGGACACGACCTGCCGTATCTTGGAGGGGTCGCACTCTTGCCGCAGCCCCTGCACGGCGAAGTAGAAGTTGAGTCGGTCCACGTGCAGTCCGCCCGCGCCGCCCACGTATTTGCGGAACAGACGCACGCCTTCCGCGTCCTAAGTGGGATGATAAGTTGGCGTTTTTAAAGGTTGACCATCTCCTGCGTATGGCCTAAACTTTAGTCAATTTTTGGGCAGCCATTATACTGGCTGCAGACCTAAGCTAAGTTAGCTTAGCTTAGCTCGCGTAGTTGAGGTAATCTTTCATACTTGTGTGCAGACCGCAAACTATGAACACAAGTATGAAAAATTACCTCAGTTATGCAAGTTAACCAAAACTAACTCAGCTTAGCTTTTGGTCTGCAACCGGCTTTAATTTAACGGCTTCGCGCGATGTGGCGGCTTTTTTTGGCATTTTTTTTAAATAACCGGCGGGATCAGTTCGAACAGAGTTATTTGTTTATACAGGGTGAATTTTAAAATGAAACATTAATAATCGAAATCCGATACTATGAGCAGTAGAGCAAAGTGTTCTACGCCTATGGAAAGGCGGTTGCCATGAGCTTGATTTAAAGATATATTTAATTTTGAGAAAAAGTTAATGCCATCTCAAAAATATCACGCCATACAGTTGATATAAGTGACTTGTAAAACAGTGGTCTAACTTTACATCAAGCAGCTCCTTCACAATACCTAATTGAATAACGAACCTCAAGCAACTCGTGCAGGCTGCGTGCCCAGCGCATGTAGGGAGGCGAGGCGGGCGAGCGCGCCGAGCTTCCCGACGAGCCTTCCGTCTGCTCGCGCCACGCCATGCTGACCCTGGGAACAAAACATAATATGTGACCAGGTGCCCGGGTTCAAGTGCCCGCTATGGGAAAGGGTCTTGCTAATTTTGACCTTAAAACAAATGATTGACGTGTAAAAGTTTGTATTAACCTAAAATAAATCATTTATCATTTAATCAAAGCAGAGAAAGAAAAGTATATTGTTCGCTGGTGAACCTGTTTTCGATGTAGGATGAAATTATCAATCTTATGGTATCCTGCATCATTGAGAATATTGATATACATTTTTTCTTTTCTTTAAATCTAGACCTCTGCCGGCAACTCATTACTTTTGCTATTTCCTTTATACTATCAACATTATTAAATGTGAAAAGACGAAAGATAGATAGATGGAATATAAATATGCTTTGTTGTTGTTTGTAGTTGCTAAAGGAAGTCAAATGTGTATTCGAATACTTACTTGGACAGATGTGGTTGTGCGAACACATATTTGGACTGAGATTTGCTCTTCTCCTCCCCAGAAGCCGGCGGCAGCGACGACCTGTCAGCAAGCTTGTGCTCCCAACCTGCACACATCATATCACAATTCACGCATTTGTCTAATCTCAAGATTTAAACATCGTGAATACTGCAGAAAACTTTTATGTGCACTATCATTTATTTACCCAAAACAAAGCTTCAGGAATTCAGGATAAAATATGTGCGCACTCGAAAGCTCCCAAATATTACAGTCCTACAACAAATCACCATCACCACTTTTAATAGGAGCAGGTTCAAAAGAGCGTTACCTTGCGGGTGGCCGCCGATAGGAGTGTGGCTCATGGCGCACAGGCCCTTCTCCCACCCGCGCGCTGCATGGCGAGACACCACCTGCACACAAACATACAAAACACATCAATACTTTACTAAAGATGAGATGAGAAAAAGGTTAATTATTAAATCTAAGTTAAGGCAAGACATACAAGAACAACATTTTCAAATAATCGAAATAGTCTATTGTATGTATATGCATTCATCACAGTTTCACCACTATGATTTACCTCTGGTGCAAATTTTCCTAAGACATATGCTTTATCAAGCCGTTTTACACCCATTCTTAATAACATTGATCACAAAAACTTTGAATCCACTTATTCAAACCCACATAAACACAATTAAACCTGTAATCTGAATGGATAAGGTTATTATTGCATAAATAACTGACAAAAAACTGTATGAATATACCCAAGCGCTCCGTTCACACATCAAAATGTGGGTTATGCCACATGAACTGCGCACCAAGCCACATAAAAAAATCAATATGGCAAACAATAAGGATCATATCCAGTGTATTTGATTTGTATAAGTTAAAAAGGGACAGCAAACAAAAAATGAGACAGCGTGCCAAAGTCAAGGGTCTCCGGCATCGATCGGTGCTGGAAGGAAACATCACATCGGAGCGTACCATACTATAGAAACTTATTGTGTAAGCTATAGCATTACATATTAATCCACTTAGTATAAGGAATAACATATCATATTTCATAACTCTCTTTACCCAAAAAATATATTACCCACTTTATAAGGAACAGAAAATATTAATTTTTAATTTTTATTCAACCATCCCTAAGTATTACATAAAAAAGGGACAGATCATAATAAGAGCATGTCAAAACAAATTAAATCATAACTTCATGGTTCAATAAGCAAGTTATGAAGAAAAAAATACATAATAGGGTCATAAAAAAAACTATAAAGGACCTTACCATGTTCATTGTGCTTAAACAAACAATACACTTCTGTGTTACACCAGTTTATAAAATTATTTCTGAATATTATAACTTGATGTTAATAATGTTTGTTGAGAACAAAATCTTTTTTTAAGAACAGCACGACTGCACAACGCTGCCGCAATGGTCCGAGTGAAAAATCCATAGACGGAGGCTGAATGTTCAACACAATGGGGTACGGACTAATCTCATGCCCTTATATTTTGTATAGTGGTTGTACTTATGATAGGGTTTATTATAAATATGAAATCAATAATGGACTATAAAAAATGTTTGAAGATGGGGTGCGCAAAACTTTATGAATGTTGTTGTTATACCACCTTACTAGTTACGGCATGACTATGCTTACTTTTGTTATTTTCGTAGATGAACAGAATAGATTTTTTCGGTAAGTGACAAAAATATGTTATGGAAAGTGATCATTTTACAGAAAAGAAATACTGCAAATATAACAAAAGTGTTTTGAGCAGGTTAGGGCGTGCAGGCGATGCAGGCGTGTTCTGAAGCGTCACATTATACCAAATTCAACAAATTTTCATTGAACATGACGAGCATAAACACAGGAAACAAGTTGTAAACAAAGGCACAGCTCATAAAAGTAACGTCGTGGTAACAATCACGACGTGTAAAATTATCAATAAACTATTAGAAACAAGAGGAGACCTTCAGTTGTATCTAATAGCGGATCATCACCGACAGAATTGACGGCAATAAATGCTATTTATGCCGAAATACTATGCCGAAACCCGGAAGGGCTATATTTATACAACGATAATGAAAGAAAACTTACATGAAAACGAATATCCTTACTTAGCACGTAACTTTAGAAGACCGCTCGAAGTGATAACTGACAATATTAATTGAAAACTTTCTTCGAAATAAATAATAAATTAGCTTGAATCCGTTTTGTATACAACAGCAAGTTTGACGTTTGTTTGACAACCAGCCATGGCAGACAGCTGTAGTCTAACGCCATCTTTCGACGACGCCATGAATCATGTCAAACACGTGCGAAGTATTTGTCACAAAGAGTGCTACTAGATGTCGTTAGCTGTTCCGAGAGTTCTTAAGCGCGGCAAAAATAAAAAATAACACAAACTTCATATTCACACTTTTACGTAGGACGAGTTGTAATTTTATTGGATAATAAATGCGAAAGTTTCAATTATTACCTGTGTAGCAGCTTAATGCCGCTGCATTTCGGTGTTTTGTGTCTTGTCTATCGGCTTCGTATTATCTGGAACAATAAAAAAGTCATGGTCAGAAAACCAACTCTATGGTTCCTATGAAAACAGAAATATTTGATTAATCACACCAATAAAAAAAAAACCTATAAAACCATTATGAATAAAATTTTCAATCAAAGTGGCGAAGTACCTAGGTACTTAAGTTATGTAGGCTTCTTTAAAAGTAAATAGGTGTATCGCGACGTCATGATATTCACCTTTTGAAGGCGAATTAATTTGAGGATTCCAACTCGATTTACAGATGAAATGAATAGATAGATATCAAAGACGTTTCTCTGAGCTCTGATATTTGATTTCGCGAAGATCAGACAGTCGGCAAAATTGATTTGTCAAAATCTTGTAGGCTGTATGTATTGTAATTTGACTGTCGCTGTGGGCCTCAAATGATAGATTCCACTTAACACGTATTGTGAATAAAGCCCCTACACGACCACTTCTGAACATACACTTAATGGCTTTTTAAACCGTCGATGAAGAATCCAAAATAATGATAACACATGACGCTATCCTTCTCACGGGGGGACAGCGACTTCCTCATAATTTTCCTATTCTACACAGGTCCATACGACTTTTTTTCAAAATGGTGTTGATGATCGACCACCGCGGGGAAAAAAGGCGTTTGGTCAATTTTCGCCCGGAACCCACTAAAATGTATACGCATCTTGTAATACACGTTTTTCGTTGAAGCAAGCTCCCTTCGTCTCTAGAAAGATTGTTTTACGTACAAAGACTATTTGAAAAACTTTCACCAAATCTCAATTAGGTTAGTACAATAATCATAAAACACGTTTTGACGTAATAATTGACACATCCATAAACCAAAATAGCCGAACATGTTGAAACAACGTATTAGCGTGTACATTTTGTCTAAATATATTTTGGTAATAAAGTTTTACTCCCTCGCTAATAATGCTTTCCACGTTCGCGACTGATCTTGTATCGATGCCGCCGAACATCCCTATAACTTCATTAGCTGTAGCGATTAATCGACTATCGATATCGATAAAGGCCCGCCCCCAAAGCGTCATTAGCCGAGAGCACGCACTAAGCGACTCTTTGATGTGCGCAAACTTTTCGCGTCCCTTTGATTGCCATAATGGAACTGTGCGTTGTTATTACACTAATTGAATTTTCGCAAAGTCCGAGCCGTATTACTGGAACGGATTTAGTAACATTCTGTTTGTAGGACCTGTCTGTGTTCCTAGGGGGCTTTTAATTCATTTGCATTTAGATAAATAATATGCCTGTGATTGTTTATTTGACGTTGTATGATTTTATGTAGAGTGTAGGGTTATGAAATCTTTATTATAGGGTTGATACACACGGCTACACATCAAGCTATGCATTTCCAGTTAGCTGACCTCGTATTGTATAGGTTTTTCGTACAATCAGAAGGCAGCTTATACTGGTTATGTATAGCTTGATGTGTAGCCGTGCGTACTATCGATGGATTTGAAGATCGAAATCTTGTTGCTCTTCGCGACAATAAGATATTTTTATAATAAGATTTGTCTCGACTTCTACACTATCTTCAATTTTGAAATGGGTTTTTTTTTTCCTTTCAAGTATTTTTACGGCATTTTTAAACAAAATAATTGACACCCCCACCTACCTAAAAAACTTAATAAACATACTTGCTACGTTACTGTATCATTCAGTAAAGACAAATTCTCTATGAAGTGAAGTTAAAAGGGAAAATACGACTGTATGATTGGTTTTACAAAGTCAGCAAGATCAAAGGGGCAGTAGTCCTTTCATTTTGGGCCGCCGTTCGCGGATTACATTAAAAAAGAGAGAAAGAAAATGTAAAAAGTTAATTATAGGTATTTAAGTGAAACAGTCACAGATAAAGGAATCACTGATTACAGGCTAAAGCCTAAATAAATCCTTTGAAGAGGTTTTCCTTTTATGGCGCTTGGCTTACCTATCTTATATTAATACAACTTGTATAAAATTACTTACGCCCAAACAAATTGCTTCTCTTTGAAAGTTCTTTCAAGTCTATTTCGTATATTTTCGTACTAAATATTATGTATTAGGTATATTTATAAATGTTTTTTTCAATGTATAGCAGCGGGCTGTTCCTCGTATCTAAGTTAGACTTCACGACACTTGTGGTCAAGTGACTGACGGATATACAGAAGCAAAAAGTATGTATGCGATAAAATAGTCTTTTTTTTTCATAGAACAGCAAGAAGAACTCAAAAGCCACAAGTCTCAATCAATTTACCTCATCGCCCATACGGTGGGCCACGGTTGCCTCAACAAACACCACATTTGACGAAATACCCTATCACTTAAAAGTAGCGAAAAACCTTTGAAAGCGGTCCCAGAGTCCCGTCCCAATACATCAATAATAGCAACCACCGGTAACAAGAGATCAAAATGATAAGGGTACTGATTCATCGTATTAGCGTTCACTCATCAAAGGGGCTCGGCCACTTTGATCGGGCTGCTTCCTGAGAATTCCTTTGGCACTAAACAACACACTAATCAATCGGGAGGGGTACACGGTACCGTATACCCAATCGGAAAAGGTATTAAGGGCAATAGTTCCAGCTTGCGGTAAACTGTTTGCGAGCGAGGAGGAGATGTGGAGGCCGGTGGGGGATGTTCTCGCCGTACATCAAAGGCGGGCGAGACAAAGCTTGAGGAGCCTTTTAACTTTATTTAGCGGAGTGGTAAGTTTAGCCGGTCGCGAATCGCGCAGGTTAAAGAGTAACACACTCACTTTGAGCCGGCTGTGGGGAGGCGTAGGGCTGGCCGGCCGACTGGACGAACCAAAAACCGTTATGTAGCTTATGACCTAGCAATAAATTAACGAGAAGTTGACTAAATATTCATTTTAGGGTAAACTTCGAAAGTAAGTATGTTAGTTGGCAATAATTGTTGCTGTGGCAGCACAACAGATTGTCCTATAAATGTTAAATTATCCCCGGTAGAAAAAGCATAATTATAATGAACAAAATTTATTCAAAACGTACAGTATACAACTGACGACGTAGTTTATCATTTGGGGTCAATAATTCCTCAATGTTCTCAGAGTCCAACGAGAGGGAAAATCCGTCAAACAAAATTAATCCATCACATCATTTAAAAAGCAATTAAACTTAGATGGTCGGTATCGTGCGACCGGTTTGTCGTAGGTCGTGGTTCGTTGTCAACCCTGCGCGAGGGTGGGGGTATCAAACGGGCCGCTAATGCCGCCCGCACCGCGCCGCGGCGACGCTTTGTCGGCGCCCTTTGACTCGCCGATGATACCGCGCACCACCTAAACCTGCAACTCTTTGGATACGACAATGTGGGGAGTTGCGATTTGTCGCACCTCCCGTGACGTTGAGTGTCGGCCTGAGTACCGGACGGGGTGTTAAGGAGTTGTATGTGTAACAAATAACAAGAGAACTTCGACTTTCTTTGGTAGTGAAAATTTCCTGTGGAAAAATTGACGTAGGTCTTGATCTCACGGGGAAACTACATTGTCCCTTTATAAATCAGGCATCTCGTCTTGTCGTACCACCAACATGACCATTTCATTACGGCATTACATCACGTATGATTTGTCACATTGACGTGTCGGTTTCAGAGATTGGCGCACGATCTTATCGAGGATTGGTTTTATGGTACATCCTCGTACTATGCAGCATACATTGAGGCGAAGCGGTAAGGTCTAATTCTATTGAGTCTAAAATTAAAACGTGTTTCGGGAGGAATTTAAGACAACTAAGGGCGAAGGTTCAGGTTTTTCATCAAAAGACTACAGCGGGGTAATTGCGTAACACATTAAGGGTAGGAATGACTTATATTTTGATAGTTCAACAACATTCATTGCGTTATTTACGTTGTTGAGCAGACAAACTTTTCGAACATATGAAGCAATGGATTAGCAATATCCTTCAAAATGAATCAGATTGAGATTGATAGTGTGTTACGCAATTAGGGTGCAGGAGTGAGTGTTGCAGATGCTATGTTAATTAAAATTGCCTATTTAGAAATGTGACATCGATGCTCTTTACACTGGGCTGGCCTGCACACTAATTGCGTAACATAACACACTAACAGTTACAATCTACATCATTTGAAATGAAAGCCATTGCTACTGATACAACCAGCTTCATTGGCTTTTAATAAGGTAAAAAAACATGATGAAGTATAAACTGAGAAGTGGAACTCCGGCCGAATCGGAAAGATTGTGCTTTAAAAACCAATGCAATAGGCCTTATTTCCTTTACCAAGAAATAATGCCTTGTGACAACCATAGGGAGCTGTGCGGTGATCAACAACGCAAAGTGCCTAGAATTTGCCTTTTCGCTCTAGTTGGAGTCTAGACCGGAAACAATAATTTGATTGGCGATGCATATCGCAGGGGGGACGTAGATAAACGACGTGAGAGCAGTACTATTGTCCCTGTCACACGTCATTCGTGTGACTAAACATCATCATAGTATTCTATGGAAGTTCTAGTTAGACGAAATTTTGTAGTACGGTGATGCCAAGATCAGTAACGTATTTGAGGTCTTAGGATGTGGGATGATGCCGTTACTAATAACTTCTATATATAGCCATTGAATGGCTGCAATCTTGTTCTTGAAAATTTAATACTGATAGATAAGCCCAAACTCCACTTCCAAGTAGGTACTAAGCCTTACATAAAATCTTGTCTAATTTCTCATCCAGAACTCCTATCGAATTACAAGTTTACAAGAGCTCCTTATATATCATTAGATCTAACAAAAGCCAGTTTCTTTCATACTACTGGATTTGCACTTTGCAAAAGCATAATATACGGTTTTCATTTATTCATTATCTCAGGCTTCAGAGGCTATTAGCCGCATTCCATTTTCATCTATATGGGCATTGACAAAGAACCTTTAATTAACCAAAATCTTTACGTAAAACAGATCACCTAACGTACCTAGTTAATAAATTCGATCATTAAATGCAGAGAACGGCGCAGCGGAGGCCACAACGCCTACGTTGATTACCATAAGCTGGGACAAAGCGACGCGAGCGCCCTTTGACGAATTAGCCCCCACTAACATTACCTATGTCCATCCTCTGCCGCGGCCGCGAGCTTTGTGCCTCAAACGTCTAAATTAGCATCCGATATAAGAAGATATCGATGAACTCAAAGCTGCTTATATGTGTACTAATTAGTGTTCACGAGCGACCAAACGAGGTTGAAATGCTTTAGGAAAAATCGGATCAGGGATAGAATGTTTAAGATTTTTGGGCCAATAAATATTTTTTTTTGTAAAAAAGCCAGCTCATCTTCGGATTCTTGAAGATTACTGAGGTATTTCCCTGGTGACAGGTTAATGACCGGACGTGAGGCATTATGTTTAAACTCGACATCAGATAACGAAACTCAGGCGCTGTGTTTTGGGGCTTGTCAGGTAGAAAGAAAGAAAAAGTGTTTAGAGATATGATCTATATATCGTATTACACTGTTTTAAATTTCCGACAAAGGCGTTATATTTCCAGGAGATATGTAAAGGAGAATATATTGGCGAGACGATGTAAACGTGGTATATTCGCAAGCTTGTTACAACAATGGTCAGCAACAAACCACATAACCAGACGTTCAGAGCACACAGGTGGCAGCTGTAAAGTCGCTCGGAACTCACTCCTCAATTTCGATTACTTACTAGCTCCGTATCCGCACTCCGCAGACGCAACTGACACATTGGTTTGCGAAGTAGCCTCTCTAAATCTTACTGAGACTTCGCAATCTGATACTGCAGCGATGTTAACAGTTCGGATAAAATGTACTTTAGGACATCTGTAACTTTTCGGTCATTACTTATACTCTTTTAGATTAGGATCCAAATAGTCTCACATATTATCCATATATTTTAACTCTTGTGCAACAATATTATTGTTGTTAAGCCCAACAAAAGGAAAAATAAACCACCAGCAGACTTCACCAAAATGCAATTTGTCTTTGAACAATCACCATCCATATAATTTCAATTTCCGACATCTAAGAGGTCCTCTGCCAATGTAATAGTTTAGCGTGTTCCTTTATAGTACCCATTTTAAGTAGATGCGTGTCACGTAAAGTGAATCAGTCGGGAGGCGTAACGTCATTACCGATAGGCACCACATAATGAGAATAGTATTTTGTACACGAGACTTGCATACGTAAAGTAATTTCCTTAGTCAATTATACATAGGCCGTAATGAAGTCTTCCTTCTCTGTGGTACAAAGTAACAGTAATTAGGTTAAAGATAATTTATACCAGCTTACAACAATTGATGCATAGTTGTTAATGCATACTACCCGGCATCACATTCTACCAGAGAAGAAAGAAAGAATATACTATATTCTTTCTTTTTTCTCACTGCTCCAAATCCGTGACTTCGTTCTAAAATATGATGGTTTTTATCAAATGTTAATGTAACCAAAGTTTAACGTCCTATACCACATCGAACGCCATATTAGATTTAGTTTACCTCAGTTGTTTAAAATCTGGGAACTTCACCCAAAAAGTTGGATGACGTTTTCAGGACAGTTAGCAATATTTGCTAGGATATCCATTCAAATCGTTCAAAATTCCGCTATCCGCAAAAATGCAGTTACTTCACGAGAGCCGTATCTGCGAGCACATTCATGCAGAAAGCTGACGGGCAGTATGACGCAAATTCCGTGTTGCGGAGAGCGCAGTCGACCGCAGCGGGCCGCTACCGTACCGTCTGCAGCGGATATGTCGCGGTCGCCCGACCGAGAGTTCTGCCGTACGCATCTTCGGCCTCCGGCCACCGCCACACCGGCATCGATATAATAAATTCTATTTTCGTAAATATTCTGCATTTTCCGACCAACTGAATATTTGGCAGAATCTTGGCATTCTGGAAATTCGGTTTGCGGTTCAATTTTTATGTTTTGTTTTTTTTTCACTTTTAGACAAAACAACTGTAAATTAGTGAGGTGATAAATCGTGTTCGCGAGGGTATTTTGTTTTCAAGATCGTAAAACTTCCTTTGATCTTAATTTGGCCCTTGTAGGTGCTAATTTGCGAATAACAAGTGTTTAAATTACAGTTATTCGATACGTTTGTTTTGTCATGTTCTTTTATTGGTATATAAACATGGGAATGAAATTGATACATTGTGCTACAACGGTGGATATACGCTTGAAAAGAAATATAGATCTGCTCACAAATTGTTACCGCCTAGGTGCCAACATCAAAACGATCTTGAACTAATTGACCTGTTCCTGCAGTTTTCCAATTGAGAGCGTCCAATCGAAGGTATTCAAGTGTCGCCAACTGTCTTCACGTTCAGCGTCATCAATTTGTACATTTGCCTACACTTACAGGAAATTGACCGGTGTCGTTAAAAATCCACATAAGTACCACTTCATTTACGTCAGAAGGATTTTGGGCTTTATTTGCAACGACAAAAGGTGCTAACTCAACTTGTGGGTTTACACAAATGAAGGGGAAAGTCACGTGTCGCGCCGTAGGTACAGCGAAATTCGATAGAGAACTATTCGTGCGAAATGTCTTATGAAATGAAGGATAAATTGTCGCGAGGGAATTGAATAAAGTTCCAGCGGGAACGGAAACGGGGGCGTAAATTGTATAAAACTTGTTATCCGTCTAAGCAATTCTGTTGTAAAAAGCAGTGAAATTGATGGCACTATAAAAGCAAGACTCAATCTCAATACTAACGGAATGTGTGTAGAGAAACAATCAAAGTCGAACGGAGTTTAAACCGAAAGTATTTACCAAACGCAAGAAATGATAGATTACAAAAACACCGACGAAAAACAACGAGAAGCAATCACAACAAGAGAGCGGTAAACAAAACCGATTCACCTGACATTTCTTTTATCTCCTCCTCTTTAATATCCCACTCAATCAACCTAACATTCCTCATTCCTTCACTGCTCATGCAAAAAGCACGTCGTCCCAAGATTCGTACGTAATTTGCGAAACAGATTGGTTCGTCCCGTTGTCCCGGCGCGACAAAAGCCAAGCCCGCCCGAGGGCGATACCTCCACTCAATAGCATTGTTTTTCCGATTACAGGCCTGATTAAATGTCTGAAACGTCTCAGGTGCGTCGCTAGAGTGCCCAAGATTGGGTAAGGAAATACGGGACTGCGAATAATATGGATCACGTGTTTATAAATAGTACCTATTTAACCGTAACGGGAAGTCGGAAAACGTGACAAAATTTTTGGGGGATTTTTTGAGGTTTTAATATATACTTTTAATTAAAAGATTTTCTAAGAAAGACATGGGTTGTTGATATGGCTGAGTTTTATTTGAATAGAGTTTCCCTTTTCAATTAACATTGCATTTCGATAAACAAGCTATAGTCAAGTTGTGCTATACTTTACTGCTCCTTTCGAATCTAGCATAGGTACTCCGTTTTTATATCTTCCCCAAAATTAGTCAGCACCTCTAAAATTTTGAGTCGTCTCACGCAAACCGGGACACCTGAGAACTGTCACTCAATACCCCGTGGACTAGGGTCCCGTTTTTCAGACTTCTTACATAATGGACGCACTCCGCCTTAATCTCGTGTGACCAATACTGCCGTATGGGACTCTTGTGCTGGATAAGAAAGGATACATTTTTAATAACAATCTTCCCCAAAATTACTCAACGCCTCTAAAATTTAAAGTCGTCCCACACAAACCGGGGTACCTGAGAGCACTGTCAGGTTCGCAATCACCCGTGGAATAGGGTCCCGTTCCTCAGGCTTCTTGCATAATGGACGTGCCCCCGCCTTAATCTCGTGTGAACAATAGTGCCGTCTGGCCGCGACGTTTTTGCATACAATGACTATTCGCGGCGGGACGCGGACGGCCCGGGAAAATGCATGTCTCCACCGGCGGAAGGGGCTTTTCAGACGGAACGTCTCTAATTTGAATCTCAACGTCAATTACGTCAGTATTGGTTTGCGGTTATTTGTGTGGAAAAATAAACGGAGGTTAGAGGGAGTTGGTAATTGTAGGGTTTGAATTTGGAAGACTGAGACTTTAAAAATAATCGTCGTGATCACTTTCAAGGTTTTAACGGTAGGTGAGACAAGTTACTCCGTTTAGATATATTTTTTTGTCGTAAACTACTCAATTCACCTCCGAAACCGATCAATTTTCCTAATCTGCGACCCCTCTAACAAAAAACGTTAATGGGCATATGTCTAGCAAGCTCTCCTTTCCGTCCAAAACAGACCGTTAAAATTTCCAATTTCGTCAAAAACTATCGAACTACGATAAAACCGCTGCCCGTCAAAGGACAGGTTATCCGACAGAACACTGTACAATACATTTTTTGCGACCACAAAGTTGATTCAGTTTTTATCGGCACGTCAGTGAAATGGACATGTTCGATGGACGAGCCGCGTGGGCCGCAGCGCGGGACAGGCGGTCAGGCCGCGTCTCCCTGCGGTCCGATATGTATTGGAAATTGGAGACAGGATGACCAGTACGATAGATAACGACTTCTGGATTCTGTTGCACTTATATTGCTTGAATCCATGAATTTATTAATATTTCTAGCCAGCACGATGGTAAAATCTGATAGGCAGGAGCAAATTCAACCGTGTTGCCAATTTACCATTGTGAAAACAGTATAATGGAAATCTTGAAATATAAATGATATCTAAGTAAATCATTCAGTAATGTAACAATTCAAAGTACGTCATTATTACATCAGACGTTTTACATTAACAATATTATGCTAAAAACATCATTATACAGCTTTCGAAAACTTACCAAATGAAATGAGAACAGTGGTTAACTAAGCCAATTGTGGTCTAATTGAGAATTTCGAATCATCCGTCGCACTCAAGCGTAGCAGGATCTGTATAAGTAAGAAAAAGAGAGAAAATACACAGAGATTTCTTATTTCGATAGTCTCCGACGCCCGCGAACAGCCCTCAGCGGTATGGATGATTGGATTGATGAATAAAAGATTCGTCAATTTGTGTAATAGCCCCGTGGTGTATTATGCAGTAGTCAATTTAATTGTTCCGACTGAGTGGGAAACGATGTGGTTGCCACGTAAGATATTTTAATTAATGACTAACTAAATACTGCTAAGTATTTCCGATAATGCTCTACCTACAAGCTATGGAGTACTGGAAATGGATTACGTTTTAATTGATTTCAATAATACACTTAGATTTAAAAAACCAACTGTTTTAATCAAATGTTCTATCACTATTATTTATTATTTGGTTCTGTTGATATTGTCCCATCTCACAAAACTAACACATGATACGAAAATTTAGATATCGTAACTAATTTCTCAGGCCACTAAAACAAAATAACAAATTAAAATCTAAATTTCTAAACTAAATAGAAAGTAAATCTCCCTAATAAATATTTGCCACTCATATCATAAACAGAACCCCTGCGCATCAGTTCCGCTGTCTACCGCACCAAAGGGGTGAAGTGTACCCGAGCAAACAATTGTAATCGACTCTAACAAATGATACAATTTTATTTAGTTGTCGTCAGGGGAAAAGAACATGACACGGTATTGATGTGCGGGATTCTTTCCTCAAAATACCATTTCACCAAAACACCATTTTTACGTAGCCCTTTTTTTCCTTGGTCAGTCATGATCTGACCAAGATTATGTCTGGACTTGAAAAAAGACCGGAGTTAGTCGGATAGGAAACACCGAGCTCGTATAGTTTTTTTTTTTTTTTTTAGTTTTATTGACGTGTAACTTGCTGCATTCAAAGAAACTCTACGAGTAACTATCGGTACTTAGGTCCGGCGCAGCTAACTCAGTCAGTCCTGCTAAAGAACTTGTTGATCGACTAATTATTTTTCCAAAATATGCGACAAGGCAAGAACGAGAAACCGCAGGGCTATTTATCTTACCATCTTACAAAAATAAGAACAGAAGCGAGACTAGATTAGATACAATAATTATGTCATCAATATGGGGAAGACCAAAGAAACGGTGGATGGACTGTGTGAATGATGATATGGTTAGAAAGGGGGGTGACTGTCGAGATGGCGGCTAATAAAGGAGTATGGAAGAAAAAGACATGTTGTGCTGACCCCAAATAAATTGGGATAAGGGGAGGAGAATGATGATGATGAATCATGTCATCAATATTTTAATTTAGAAAAAAAAACATGGAGTGAACTCGGCAGCCGCTATGTACAATAAAAGCTTTACCGTCTGTTGACAATCTCCGAAAAAATGAAAAAAAAAAAAAACGAAAAAGCGAAATTCGTGGTGACAGCCTAAATTTTACAAACAAATTTTACTTCTGCTAAACTGGAGAGCAGTTTGTCGGCAGATGTAGCTCCCATATACAATTTTATATTTTATAAACAAAAAAAGTGAAAGAAAAGTAGAAAAGGATAGGTATGTAGTGATAGTGCAGATTTCATAGAATGTTAGCCGTATTGTAAAGGTGCCATTCCCATAGTTCCCATTTCCGAGTATCCTGGACGCTGAGTTTCATAGCGTTCGTAAACTATCGTCGTAACTGATTTTGTACAATAGCCTAACAATGTTTCAAAGCGTTTTAGCAACAAATGTGCTCGCTAACATGTCCCTTGAACTTTCTAACGTTTATCAACAATTTACATGTTATGGATTTCTAAGTTACATTTCACCAAATTGAAAACGATTAAAGTAAAAACACATACTGTATTCTGATTAAGATACCTACGTCCTTACAATACAAACGAATATTCCTAAAAAAAAAACAACAGACTTAAAAAAAAAAACACTACAAAGTACTCACTATGTAGTGTTTTTTTTTTATTGGAAGTCGGTTGTTTTCTCGATTTTTTTTTAATTTTTCACTTTTTGTTTTCTTACTTTTACTTTTATTTTAGTGCTTCTTGCTATGTAAATGTCATGTATAATTGAAAATAACCCAAGCTAAGTTAATCAAATTTATATGGTACCGCCCCTG
Source organism: Apamea monoglypha (assembly GCA_911387795.2). Lineage (NCBI taxonomy): Eukaryota > Metazoa > Arthropoda > Insecta > Lepidoptera > Noctuidae > Apamea > Apamea monoglypha. The sequence goes on from OU426922.1 coordinate 4,022,046, forward strand.
AAGTGTACGAAATTAATAAAAGAATTTTGCAAATCTGTCTAGATATGACGGAGTAATGCCTCCGTTTTTGAAGTTGGTTAAAAAAAACCAATACCACAGCAAAATTGTCATTCTAATCATTCTGATCGTAAATAACAAATAAAGTAGCAAAAAAGCAGCAGAAAAATTAGTCATCATTTCAAAATGCAGTGGCCAGCACCGGGCTACCAATAAATCCATCAATCATCCACATAGGAACACACAACAAGCCCGACCCCTTCATTCAGCACGACTAGCACGACAATTAGGCACCTGCACCCTTTTATCTGCACTCCCCGATCCGCAAAACAAACAAGTTCAACTCCATAAAATACCCTGTAATTTAATGGTAGGTGCTTTTAATGATATACATGGTAGACGTAGATCGTTCAGGAGGCCACCCGCCGCGCGGGCCGACAGCTCTGCGGATGACATTAATGACATTCACCGAGGGACGCTCATTGTTAAACACATCTAGTCTATAGATATTACTGGGGTTATATTTGTACCGTCATCAGAAGGCCAATTCACGTAATTTAAAACGTTCAAAATCTAGTCGCAGTCTCATCTCGGCGACAAACAAATGTCAAAAACTTGTCAAAATTTAGGGAAATTAGAAGTATTTTTTGACAGATTGGGACTGTGAACGTTCTTAAAATTACGAGAATTGCCACTCTGGTGTTTGTGTAAGTTTAGTTTAACTCAAAGCGGAAGAGTAGACTACTAAATTGACTCGTCTCATCATGCACGCTTTGGTAGTTTTAGCTTTGTTACACTCAATGATGAAGCAACTGATACTATGTATAAGGCAAGCTATATCATCTAAGAAATCTATCAAAGGCTAAAAGAGAAGAAATAAAAGCAAAATAATCCGTGAAGGTAATTTTATCGTTACTTCATTTCCGGACATTCTCATTTCCCATTTTCTCAAGGAGCTGCACAAAATACTTTACAACAATAGTGCTTTAGTCCGGAGACGTCGTGCCAGATTACACTATTGTTACCTCGCTGCGAATGGACGCAACTCTTTTATACAGGAAAATTGCTATTATGTAATCTTATTAAATTGATATGAAGGACCTTCTTGAGACTGGACCGGGAATAATGATTTCATTTTGATGTAGAAGTATAGTTGTAAGACTAGTTCTACTACATGAAAATCTTATTGGCAAATTAAATAAACGTGATGAGAAAATGAACTGCGCAGTTTTGAATAACGAATAAATCGTCTAGCATAATCAGCCTATAACGTTCCCACTGCTGGGACACAGGCCTCCTCTCTGTGAGAGGGAGTGGGCCTTAATCCACCGCGCGGGCCCAGTGCGGATTGGTAGATGTCGCATGTCTATGAATTTTTTAGTTCTAGGACCGCCGTTTTCCTCACGATGTTTTGCTTCACCGTTTTAAGAGCAGTGGTGATGAAATAAATTACACATAGTAAAGCGCCTGCCTGGGTTCGAACTCACGATCTAATCCTTAATGTAATTGACATTATTTTTATGAAAACGTGTGTTTATGATCAAAGATATGGTCCAAGTATTTTGGCAAATTTTTATAATGTGTTTTAGTCACACACGGGTAATTTTATAACCTCAAATCCTAATACTTCTTTGATTTTTTATATTAATCCATCTGAAGGTTGTCTTTAAAAGATATCTTTTAGCGATAAGACTGACCATTGTGTCACCCTTGTAAACTATCTACATTTATATCTGTAATTTTTATGGTTTACATAATAAAGAACATTCTATTTTTCTACTATAATTTCCATCACGTTCTTTTGTATCGTTTTTTTTAGACAGCAAAAAAAGTAATGCCAAATTAGAACAATGCACTCGCATTTTCTTTGGCACTAAGTTTTCAACATATCGCCTTGAAAATTAACTGTTTGTTAATACTTTTCGCTTACCCCAAATGTAGCTTAACGGTAACGCAAATCCCTAAACAAGGGGTACCGTAGTAATTTTTATTCTTTGAGTTGTTCTTACTGGCACCGATTTCAAAAGATCAATACTTGAACCGCACAAAAAGCCTAAACAGAAAAAATAGGTAAACAATCTGGTTGTTTTTGAAGACTATATTCAATTTGAAGAATCAGAATCGTTATTTAGTAGCTATCGAAAGACAACCAGTTAAACAAACACTGCATTCTGTTCTTGGATACATATACTTAGTTCATATATTTTTCATTTGACTTCAGCCTTCCAATACTCCACTCTCTTTCCCTTCGCATCTAGTGTAAACTTATTTGTCTCTCAGATTTCTAACAAAATCATTCCTCCTATCCAATTTAGAAGAAGCGTATTTCCACTTTCGCTGTACATTTGTTTTATAGTGGTTTTCCTAATAACGTAGACGTCAGAATGAGAAGTGCATCTCAGCTTTCCGTATTGGTTCAATGTGATTATGTGTCGTGATTGTGTTTCCTCTCCACCGTAGATCCTCGTGGGTAGTTTTTGCCGTCTTGAATTAGATTTGGCCAATTGAATTCCTCATGTGATCTTTTGATGACGACGTGAGCTGGCAATGATAAAGTGGAAACAGATTTTGTAAAGACCATTCAAAAAGTATTATTTTATGTATAAAACTGAATACACTTGATACTAAAGTTTGAAAGTGGCACCAGTAACTGAAAAGCTACAGTGTGAAAATCGGTTGCCATGATATGGGCATATGATACGGAGGAATGAGGAAAACGTCGTGAGGAAAGTTTTGAGTATGAATGTCAATGTCTATTAGGACTTTGTGAATGATGATATGGTTAAAAAGGAGCTGACTACCGAGATGAGGGCAAATAGAGAAATATGGAAGAAAAATACATGTTGCGCCGACCACAAATTAGTTGGGATATGGGCAGTAGAATGATGACTAGAAAGCTTACAGTATGTAATCAAGTACATAGAGAGGCAGTCTGTATTCCTCAGACCTTTTGCGTGGTAACGTGACTACAATTTCCTGACCAACATGGAAATACATACCTCCAGTAAAAAAGTCATTACAAATGCATTCCATTGAATAAATCCCGGATAAAACCGAGCGCGACAGACGGACTGGCCGCAACACATTACAGCTCCATTCAATAACAATAAAAGTCGCGTCGCTCAGAGAAATCTATTACCGCCTCACTCGATACGTTTTTTATCTAAAGCATTTATTTATAGCGTAATTAATGCGTCGCCGGCGCCAGCGCTAAATACAATGCTATTTGTGGAGACAATACATGGACGCCACATGGACAGGGGTACAAGATAATACAGAGTTATTTATGATACGCTAAAAGAAACTATATCAAAATTATTAAAACTCCTGTTGAAAATTCCACCTGGCTGTCTTTCTTTGATTATTCCCACACCTGCAACCTGCGTTTTCCTTTTGAGTATTCATTCAATACATTTCAGGTGCTTTAATTTTTCCTTTGATTAAAACCCTTAAAGTTAAACTGTTCATTGATTGAAGGTGATTCAATAGCTATATTTTCTAACATTTTCAAAGTTTTGTAACCTCAAAACTTTCTCTTCTAAATTGGCAGCCCTGTAACAACCGCATGTCAGTTTTCAGACAAGAGGCAAAAAATTCAGTCTGGATTTAAATATATCGCTAGTTACCCACATTACTCTTGTTGCTAATGACGTGTGCTAAATAAGTCAAGCACTTAACTTACAGACAAATTGGTATTTAAAACTGATTAATTTATATTCGCCTTCATCGGGGGCCCTGTCTTGCTAGTTTTGCAACGTTTTACGGATTGGGAACAAAAAGTTTAAATTAGAAAATGCTGAAACAGAAATGCAGAGCTTTTCTGTGTTTTTCTGTTGAGTTTGTTTTTCTTTTTATGGAAACTTTTTCTGTACCGGTGTTTTAGTTTAATTTAAACAAGAGTAACTCCCGTTTGGGAATCAGATTGTAAGGAAGAAATCTGACTAGGAGGTGGATTGCAGGTCTGTGTCCTTTCTACAGTTACCACAGCTTTCTCTTGAAGGCAGAAAAGATTTTCAATCATTTTTTTGTGCGAGCACGCATTTCTAAAAAAAATATTTTCAGCGGAGAGTCCTCAACAACATTTTGAAAATGAATCAAACAAATCAAGGAGCTAATCATCAAAGGTTGAGCTAAACATTTATTAATGTCCTATCATCGAGGCTCACTGAAGAGAAAATGAAAGAAATGAGGACAAAATTAAATGAGGAGCAATTCATAAAAACGGTTGAAATAAGTCGCTGACCCAGCTGCCGAGCGATCGGTTAGAATTGTAGAATACAAAAAAAGTAATTCTGTTACCGACGCGTCGATTTCAATTGTCTCCGGATCGGATAAAAAATTGACACAATTTGTTGGTACATTTATTTGCTGATTATCGGGTTTATTAGATGAAGTGTGCCGAAATTTCAATCCATTGCCGATTCGGAAGCAGAAGGTTCATTTCTCATTTACTTCATAATATAGTAAGAAAGAATGAAAATTATTTTGCATGGGAACTATCTTTACATTTCGTCCAAAGGCTTTCGAATCCTTAATAAAATCATGACAGTTATGTTTACAAACTATTTCGAAGACTTAAAATAGGGTCTGTCTGAATTAATTTTGGACAGCTTTTTTTTTTTCTGGTGGGAAATCATCAAATGACCCTTCCCGCTCTGGGTGGAGCGGAAGGGAGTGTCAGACTCTTACTGACTAAAACCCACCCATGTTCCTTCCTTCGCCCTTTATGTTCCGCGGTAGCGGTAACCCTTTCGGACAATCCCGCTGAATGTTGGACGGCTTCAGTACAATTCTCAGGTGGAAAAGCGAGCTAATGTTACTTTATGGATTCTGGATCCAAATATTTTTAAAGTTCAAGCAAACTCATTGCAAAAACTTCTAAGGTTGAACATTTGTCCCGTGTAATGTGCCTCCCTAAGCCCTCCCCAGGGAGGTGCACAGCATTCATCAGGAAAGTTAGTAACAAGTGGCTACACTATTCATAATAAATGTTATTTACATCTCTAAGGAAACTCACGGACGTTTCTTAAGTATTGAAAAGCACAATCGCCAACAGAGCGTCGCTGAACTAGGCTGCAATGCAGCGCTTAAAGCGGCTGCAATATTTTCCAGCGCTTAATCGGCATCCAGGTGGTGAACGTCTGTTGGCGCACTCCACGGACTAGCGTACCGTTGCACAACAGCACTCCGCTTTCACGTCTCCCTTCCACGGGCATTATGCCTCTAATGTCACTTAATTTGCCGTCTAGGGCCTCCTCACGTGAATGCAGCCTACGAGAGCCGGTTTAATATAAAAATTCGCTTTTTTACTGCCTCGAAGCGAGATTTAACGTTAAACTGTTGCCTCTTTTGAGAGTAAACGCGTAGAAGTAATGGGATTACGAGATCGGTAGTTTTGGAGTCGAAAGGTAATTAAATTATTGTATGTAAAAATATTGGGTTCACGAGTGGTCGGGGCCTCGCTAGTTCCAACGGTTGATGGGTTTGCAGATCGAGAGGTGCTTCTGTTCAATCGAAGTCTAACTTAATTGCGTATTCATGTATTTTTTTTAATAATTTATGAAAGTGCCCCTTGATCTTAAGTGAAGTGTAAATTTTTCTGCTTTATGCTTAAACTAAAAGGAAAATTTACTTTTCCGTGCAAAGTGGTTGTCGCGGGAGAAAAGCTGACGAATAAAAATAAGGAAAAGTAATAACTCATTGTAAAAATGACGGCTTAACCATTATAACCGAAAGAGCTGAATCAGCAACACGCGCTTACGCTGCACACATGGGCGAACAGTTTTATTCTTATCCTCGTAAAGTTGAAAATTGAATGAAACCTATTACCTGATTGTGCTTTCATCACAAAAGCGATATAACTCGTTATTATGTCGTTAACGAAATAAATCCGTAGTGTACCAGATTGCCGACGCGACGGATTACTTTTTGACGTATGAAATAAATTGGAAGCCGTAGGTTACGATATAGCTGTAGTTGCAACCATAGATATGTTATTGCAACCAACAGCCATTGTCTGCAATTTATTAGATATTGACGTTGTAGGCAAATTAAAGTCTTTTTGTAATGATTTTCCTGGTAGAGTAGTGGTAGCCCAGGGGTATCAGCTCCGACTAACGAGTTGTAGGTCGTGACTTAGACAGGTATCTCTTAGAACCAAAAATTCGAAGACGTGACATCGATCAACCCGCATTGAGTTTCGCGTGGTGGATTACTGACCACTCCTTCTTGATGAGAGGAGGCCTGTATCCCAGTAGTGGGAACATATAGGCTGATTATGTTTCGTGGTACCTACGTTATGAAAACAGTTACACTTATGAGGATTACTTAAGACACCGCTCGTATAAATTTATCACGACTTGGATAATTAAAATGTGCAAAACCAAGATGTTAATGAATTAATTATTTAACTAGTCATAATATGATTTATTCTGGCTTCTATTTTACTTGCACGTAGATTAATTCCAGCGGGACCGAAAATAAATCATGCTACTTGAACCACGGCAATTTGTTCATATCACAATAAATCACAATTCAATTGGCTTTCAATTTCGCAATAAGACTGCGTATCATAAATAATCACGATTGGTTTAAATTAAATAGAGGGGCTCGTGGCTAAATTATAACAGCCGCACGGGTCGAACGCACGTTAAGCTATGCTTGCCGCGGTCAGTCCCTGAGCATCCATTGCATATCGAGACCCCTCCGTGCTTCGGAAAGCACGTTAAGCCTTTAGCTTGAGGACACGGTGGAGGTCTGCCCCGCTTGGGCGGAGCACCGCCGTGTCCTCGTAGAGGCGATCGGCAGCGGCGGCGGCCTCTCGCGCCCGGCCCTGGTGCAAGCCATGGTCCGGGGCGAGAGGTAATGGGAGGCAGTCGCCTCCTTCTGCGAAGCAGTCATGCTAGCGAAGGAGGTGGCGGTATGGATGAGGGAGAGAGCCTCCCGTCCCAGCCGCCGCGGGCGACGCTCCGGGCGTCGGGAGAATAGAATAGAATAGAATAGAATACTCTTTATTGTACACCATACAAATTATAAAACATAAATATACAAATTTTTTACAAAGGGTGACACAATGGGCGGTCTTATCGCTTAGAGCGATCTTTTAAAGACAACCGACGACCGGTGGCCGGGAGCCGCGTGACGACTCCCGGCCACCGTAGGCGCGGGCCTGCGGGCGGAGAGGCGGAGAGCAATGGGTAGCTCACCGTCCGATCAGGACCAGGCCCGTGCCGGACGGCGCGTAAGTGTTCCACACGCGCCTCAAAGAGTTGTCAGCATAATTTGAGGGGCCACTTAGGGCCGAAGCCTGCCGGGTCGGCGGGATTGTCCGAAAGGGTTACCGCTACCCCGGAACATAAAAGGCAAAGGAAGGAACATGGGTGGGTTTTAGTCAGTAAGAGTCTGACACTCCCTTCCGCTCCACCCAGAGCGGGAGGGGTCATTTTATGATTTCCCATCCGAAAAAAAAAAAAAAAAAGCCTTCAGCTTCTCAGCTTCATTTGTAGATCTTTGACAGTAATTACGGGTAGTCAGAAGCCCGAAATTTTGACAGCAAGTCTTACCAAGGTGTATAGAGTTACCCAGTAATTGAGTTGTGGAGGTCAGATATGCAGTCGCTCCTTGTAAAATACTGGTATTCAGCTGCATCGGGTTAGACAGGAAGCCGATCGTAACATAGTTGGGAAAAGGCTAGGCAGATGACAATGAATTAAATTAAATCTTACCTTTAAATCTTAGCTGAATGGTGCCGTATATGAGGAGAATATCATCCTGTAACAAAAAAATAAAAGTAAGTATAAAATGTCTTTGAGAGTGCACATCGCGAACTTTTCAAATAACTAAATTAATATTGAAGAGGGACTGCATGAAACTAGAAAACTATGTTGCATGTTTATTACTCCGCTGCTCAAAGGCGCCGAGAATGTCCCTATTATTTTGCCCGAGCATGCTAATATCAAGTGCTCCGGTTACTAAGATACTCAAAGAGGGATTTTTTTTAAAGAAACGTCAGTTGGTCAACTCAAAACTATAAAGAAAGGATAATTTACTGCGGAGATAATTATGAGAATTTTAGTGACTGGACAGCTTGTAGAGCCAGCAGATTAAGAAAAAATCCAGTCTAAAATTAAAACCAGTAGTTAGTTAGTCAAAAAAAAAATCAGTAGTTGTTGATTAACATGGTATCGTCGTCACAACAAATCAATAATTTATTTAGGGATTGGAACCCATTCGATAGAAGCCGTAGAACCTGGACCGAAAAACCGTTTAAGGCACAATTCGTGTACTGATGTATTAAAGCAAAGCAAATTAAAAAGAAGAAAGATATTTCCACTTATATAAAATACCAATATATACTCTCACAAGTTTCCAAAAGACCCGTTTTAAAGGTATACATTAGGTGAAGGTTTAAGTATGTGAAGCCCAACATATTAGTATAATACTTTATTATGTAGATATACAAAAACAAAATGTATTGGTACATTTGATGAGCTAGAAATTAATATACCTAAGTAGACCATACCAGACCAAGGAAAGCAGAATTAAGACGATACAACAAAATATATAGCATAATCTTAATCAGCCTATAATGTTCTCACTGCTGGAACACAGGGCTCCTCTCTGTGAGAGGGAGTGGGCCGTAATTCACCACGCGGGCCCAGTTCGGGTTGGTCGTGGGCCCAAAATATATGGTAGATGGTAATTGAGTCAATGGTGTTGACTGATTTTGTTTTATTTTTTAATAGCCTGAACCACGCGAACAAGTAATGTTTCTATTTTTAATAAATATACAGGCTGGCAGGGAACATCGACGCGCAAACTGTAAGCATGAATTCAGCAAATAATTCTAGTGTAATAATTTTGTTTAAAGAAAATTGCTGTTCCATACATTTTGACCGCGTAGGTCTTCTCTATGAAACCGATTTTTTTTTTATAATAGACCAAAAAATTCAGAATCATACAGGCTGGCAGGGACATCGACGCGCAACCGCTTACCATGGATTCAGTACATGATTCTTGACCCCCTGCGTTGAAATTTTTCGTCGGCTTTTTCTGGTCGGATTTTTACGTTTTTCCTGCGTTTTTTTTACTGTAAACTGTATATAATCATTATTTCTATCTAACCCACTGGGATTTTTAATAAAAAAAATAGTAAATTCACTTGTTTCGCTTAAAAGCAATGTAAATAAAACTCGAAAGGGCAGCGCGCGGTATCGCGGTAGTCAGCGCGTGCGCGCGCCATATGCGGAGCGTTTTGATCGCGTTGTTTGCAATACATTCTGCACTCAAAAATGTAAATTTTCTTAACCGGTCATTTCCGACATGAATAACTTTCGTAATTTTATTTATGGCATCAGATGTAACCTTTTCACGACGTTTGCGCGTCGATGTCCCTGCCACCCTGTACACTGAATCCAAAGTAACAGGTTGCGCGTTGATGTCGCTGCTGTATAGAATAATTGTCATCTTCATCGTCTTATAAGTAATTGTATGTCTAAATTCATAATATCGGAGTCAAACAGACACCTTCGCAATCCAAAACGATTTTCGATTCTGTTAAAAGACAACGATTGATTCTGCAGTAAAACTCAAACTCAAATATGTTGCACGGCTAAACCTAATCAAGAACAATTCAGTCGTTCCGTTCGTTCAATAGTCGAACAAGTATTCAACAGTAAATTCCATAGGTGTGTAATGCGGACGGCTAAAGCGGTGTAACTCTCACTTCCCATAGTTGTTATGGCCATAAACCAGTGTAATGTGGATACTTCGGCCGCCAGCATTTTACAAGCATCCACACCCCATTGAATTTCTCTGCTGTGTCCAAAAAGTATGGACTTCAAATAAAAATATAAATGACCGTTTCTCTGATCTGATCTGGAAAAATGGCGACAGGTTACGATGGTTCAGAAATTCAGAATCAACATTTAATGTAGAAAACAAAATAAAGCTATTTATTCTTCTAACCTGAACATTACTAAAGAAATCCTACGGTTACCATAAAGTTTATTCCAAAAGGTCGTAACAACTCCTCTTCAGAAAAATTAAATCCAGACAAATCTGGGGTAACTTTTTCAACAGTCAAGCTACAAGCATGATAAAATAAAAAGACGTTATAATCCACAGTAGGTACGTATAGTAAGTAACAATCAGCTAATGGCAGCAGGTAATCCAGCATTATTTGCAGTGCCATCGAGTCGCACCGACAGCCAACAATCCTGGCCGCACATTCCGCTAGGCGCATCATTCCTTTCATAGTTATTGTCAAGTACCAATGACACTCAGATGTAGACGGATAAGTGAGATACAAATACTGGTTTACTGTAGATTTATGACTGAACGATGCAGCTAATCTATTAATACCATAAAAAGTTAAGTTGCGACCTTGTGGGTGTTTGGATAACAATCAAGAACTATGAACCAAAATATTGTTAGAGATTTTGGAGCAGGACATGAGTTAAACATGTTTGGAAGCATTCAGGTAAACAAATTTTAATCCGATCACCATGGTGGAGCCGTTAAAGCTTTCGTATAAGAAATCAATTATATTTGTAAAGAATCATGGACTGCAGTACAAATAACGTAATGTTATTGTTCTAAACGATTATACTTCTTCGGAAATTCTACAGAGTTTTAGGTAACCCTAAATCTCTTACCCTTGCTAAATTAGGTGTAAAAGTAACGGCTGTTGATTGACTTGTGGGATTTCAAAGGATACCAAATCCCCTAGGGATTCATACTGGCAGATTTTGCTTATCTTATGCGAAGTTTTAGTAATATGTTCTCAGTCGGCGTCATTGGAAGGACTTTGGACAGTAAACCGGCAATAATTTAAAATATAAAATTACATCAAATATTTGCAACGTGTCGTTTATCAGGCATCAAAAGTAAAGGCGGGAAGCGGCGCTGGCGCCGGCGGGCCGAGGCTCCAAGTCGTCCGCGTGGGCTGTGCGCACGCAGCCAAAGCAAAAAGCCGCCCGGACACTGCGCTGCGGCATTCCTTATCCAAACCGGTCTTCGTTCAATGGAAGCCGATTGTAACAACTCAAACAAACTAAACCAAACCTTAACATTGCTATCACTAAAGTTCAAGTTTTGTTGAGATGAAAAAAAGGTATAGCAGATGCGAGAAAATTATAATCATATTACAGGAGTAATAGAGGACAAAAAGTTGAATGATGGCACAAACGCAGAATATCAAATGGAGGTTTATAGCCTGACGTATTAAATCACAGACCAGTTGATGGATGAATTGTAAATGAAAGGGAGAGCGATGATAAATGCAGAATCGTTTAAAATGTGATATCAGGTTTAAGAAGATGCTGTTTTGTCATTGATTAAAGTTTTCGGATTTGAGAAATATTACCTGGATGACATTTTAACGTCTTGGAGCTCGGACAAAGATCTGTTCAAAATGAAATTCAAGTTGTGGTCATCCCACACTAGTTGAGCCACAAGCATATTATAATATGATGGAATATAGAGTCTGTGGTATAGAGTTACGAGTAGCAAAATCTAAATAAAGAGCCTCAGTTCTTTCCAAATTAAGTTATATCAGAAGAAGTCGGTTAAGAGTAAGCCTGCGATGCCACATATTTCTCTTCGTAATTTAAGACGAACTACAAACCATGGATCCATAAAGAACAAACAAAAACCATGGCAATGGTTTATCATGAATGCTCATACAGGAATCCTAAAACAACGAGGCAGATTAAATAACGAAGACTAAACAATACACTATAGTTCAATTAAAGGGGAAACAAGGCAAACATTGAAATGAGTGACGTCATTCAGGGACAGCGTTTTAGGTAGGCGGGCGGCGGCGCACGACCCGGGGACCTTACATCTTTGAAGCTTTAGATTCCACACTTTATGATGTAGGCGATAAAGTTGGAAATCCGAAAATCGAATACTGGAATCTATTGGTATTGGCGTCGGTAAGGTCCCAGTTCGTGGAAGCGTGGCCGTCGTCGTCATAAACTCTCGCGCACAATGCCAACACCCCTGCGCCCCGCGATAACTTGTGTTGGATTTCAAAATTCCAAACTGTTTTTTTTAGAACTCGTCTTGTTAATAAACGCTTTGCCGACGAGTTATCGAGTTTGTTAGACAGTGTTAACGTTAAGGAGTTTTTATCACCGTATTAAGAGTGACGGGCTTCACTGGTTTTAAGACTGTTAACCCATTTAGACACCGATAAATGTTTGAAAAATAGTTAGTACTTGAAATTCTTTAGCATTTAGACACTCACTTTTTGTAAATAAGTTGGTATTCATGTTCTAGGAAAAACCCTAACGTGTGAATCTGTTTCATTATACGTTAGATTGAATTTGAGTAATTGCAGACTTTTGAAAGAGATAGCATTATTTATCTCTTTATGAGATTCGGACAGTGTTTATATTCCCAGCCAGAGTGAAGTGAGTATATTACTTTCAAAGTAACCTTTAGTTTTTCTACAATGGCACCTAATTGTTTACGAATATATGAAACGCACGCAACTGAAAAATACCTTTTGTTATTAAAACAAACATACAGAACACAGAGTAACGTTTGCTTTCCCCATTATTAACAAAATGTCCACAGTGAAACGTTATGAAACGGTGAAAAAGGCAATTACCAAGAAATAAGAATACATTTGCCAGCTTTGTGTTGAGAAATTCGAGTTTGGTATAACTTTAAAACTTGTTTTTAAGGCTTCAGAACTTTGAGAAGCCTACCCGATGCTCTTGCGTCTGATATTTCAAAATATTAATTTTAGTCCGCAGTTCTCGAACATGGAATGTTTTATAAGTATTACATGCGATGGGGAGTCCATCTGCAAAATTAATTACAGTCAAATAATTAGTATTCTGAGATGATATTACAGCCCGCTCAGTTCCAAAGTCCATCAAAGAAACTTAGTGTCGTTTAATTAAAGGGATTGACAACATGGGTGGTGTGTACAAGTACGTATGTACAAACATACCCACGCGATTAAAGTTTCCTAACGGTTGAGCCGCGTAAGTGTGTGCCAGCCTTGCGGGACTTACAACTTGATAGGACATTCCGTATTAATTAACTAAATAAGTCTGGTAAAGCGGAGTGAGTTTGAAACAGTCGGCGGCGGCGGTGTTGGCGACTTGCGAGTTGTCAGTCGCGTGTCAATAAGACAGCCAGAGACACGGCGGATTCAAGTATGGGGCCGGGGGCGCCGGGCGCGGGCGGCGCCACCCCAGTGTGTGGTTTCCTTTTGATGTCATCTTCGCGCAAACTTTGCTACGGATCGGCTTTGAGATAGAGAGACGGAGAGTGACTAATTTGGCCCAGCATTTGATCTCGAGAACTCCAATGTGTGCGTCCCGCTCGCACCCACCGCCCGCCGCCGCCGCCGCCGGGAAGCTCTTTGCAAAATTTCGCTTTGATCGCAAAGTTAAATTATATGGGAATTGAGCATTAAATGGATACACATGTGAAGCGAGGACGCGAGCCGCGCGCGCCGCACAAGCGGCCCGGACGGCTCCTCGCGACAGCAGCCAGCGCGGATGACGACCACGGACGCTGGGCCGGACCGCGACTCAGCCCAAATAAAACACCCGCCGTTTGACGATTACGGCGACTTACATAAATAATGAGCGAGGAGTCACTTTCAAAGTTATACATTTGTGAGAGCGGCGCTTGTATTTAACTCCGCCTAATTTGCCGCGAGTACGCAGTACCTTTGAGAGCTCCGTTTTTACTAGTTTACGAAACAGATATTTGCGCCCGCCTTTCCTTTGATACGGCACTTTGTAGAGCATTTTACACGAGTTTCTTTTGAGGCCATTCAGACGGTGAGTAACGAAAGGCTGTCTTTGATAAACACGTGCGAGGACTCTTCAGTACTTATTAGGGGTGCTCTCTTTGAAAGTGCTTCTTGTGAAATCTATTTGAAACGTTCACAATATCAAAGCGGGCCCGATGAAAGCTGCGCTAATTAAACTGTCACTAATAAAATTATGCGAAAAATTGAATCTACGAGTGTTTTGTTCGAGCTAAAATGCTCGTGTAATTTTAATATTTCACTAGTTTTATGAACAAGTTTTTACTGAAGCTCGTGTTGGCTGAACTGAAATTAGGATCGACGGCATGGTGCTCGGTTTGAGCGAGGCTTTGTGTTTTAGCGTAAACTTGTTAGAGGAGACGACATAATCTCATATCAATTCAGCGAAGCCTAGAGATAGTCTTGTGAGGGGGAGAGCTATTAGTAGGTTATTAATGTTGGGTCACACACTCGTGTAAGTCAAAGACGAGTCCGCAAAGTGGCGCCTTTGTGCGCGGCGTCGGCGTCGGCATGCGGTGTGCGCCGGGAAACGCTCCGTGTTTCATGTCGCTCCATGCGACAACTCTTTGTGTAGCGACGCCTTTACAATGCACCGCTCCAACATAGCGCGCACAGTTTACAGAAATCGTCATTAGAAGAAATCTTGTGAAAACGTAAGAGCGGAATTTCATATTACAACCTAATATGTTTTTTGAAAATCATGGCTTGTTATTTTTTATTATTTAATATTTCTTATTGCAGCAAAGTATAATAATATATGTTTAATAGTCAATATCAGAAGGCCGGAGGTAAATTTAAAACCCAACACAAAAATAACAAGTGTATGACACTGAATTTCCTTACATCAATGGCCCGATTTACATCAAAGACGTTCGATAGACTTTGATGTTTAAATCGAGAAATGTCTTTAACTAGTGCCCTTGTCATGTTAATAGTATGGGTGTTGCCGTAGTCACAGGCAACTTTGTGCGGCCTCTTAACGACAGAACTTAGCACAAAGGAGCGGGTGCAACCCCGAGCGTCACAACAACTGATGAAAAACTAACAGTAACCCAAGGTACATCACTAATCAACTTGTTTTACCATCAAACAACCTCAATTACTTATTCCTTTCAATATTAAAACAGTACTCAATCCTCATCACTAATGAGGTTTTATGCTAAAAACGAGTACGAAACTGATAACTCTGAACCCTTTGACACTAAACAAAGTTAAGGAGTGGTAGAGACCACTTTAAATACATTATAGGTACGTTTTAAATTGCCTTTAAGCCATTACACGAATATTAAGTTGGCAAACCCAAAGGTCGACAGCGATATTTATTAGACTAGTATGTAAGCGCAAGATATTAAAGGTTCTATAAATATCAAAGGAATAGTACAAAGGAAAAAATATAATCAAATCTCGAAATATAAGCGCTTCTAAGAAACACTCGAAATCAAAGAGACACCTAATTTATAAATTGCAATTACACCGGCAGTCGCCGGAGTTCGGCGGGCACAGAAAAAAATTAGAGAGAACAGATTACGAACACTAAATTTAATTACAAAGCGAACTCGAATATTACAAATTGGAGAGGATAAACGCGACAAAGTAAAAGAGAAAACACACCCAAAAGGAAACTCGTAGCATTGATATAAACGAAATTTAAATTAAGTACAAAGGGAAAGAAGATGAAAAAAAATCCTTTCATTGAAAGCTCTCACCCCCGGAGTCAGAGGGCCGGGCGGCTACATCAAAGACACCTACCTCCCGTCTCTAGCCTTATCTGTGCGAAACCGAGTTTGGAAATTAGCACACAGCGATCCTTTCTGAGTCTCGTCTGTGGCTCAAAGACGCCGCGTGCGCACCCTTTCAGCAGCTTTTAGCATTACGCTTTCATGAAGGGTTTTTTGTATAATTTGGCTTTGGACGTAATGTAACTAATGCTATATTTTATTCAAGTTCAAGCGTTAAATTGGCTTTATTTGAAGCCTCGCAGGAGAACCTAATCTTTATCATAATAAACTCACAACACTCCCAGTATTCTTAGATACAATCTATGAAATTTAATTTCGTATGATCTGCAAAAAACGGTGATGGAAAACATAGTGAGGAAACCGGCATGTACTAGGACCAAAAATTCGAAGACATGTGGGGTCTGGGTCCGCGTGGTAGATTACGGCCCATTCCTTCTCACAGAGGAGGAGGCCTGTGTCCCAGCAGTGGGAACGTTATAGGTTGATTATGCTTATGATCTCGGACGTATTGTAATTTATATCAAGGCTTGTTTTACCTTTATATTTTCGACTGATGGTTTTTACTTAGCCTTTGCGGTAACTCCATTTTTGGAATTGTAAAGCTCTGATTGAGTATGTTTTATTTCTTAGGGCTGATCTCCTTCGTCTGAGGAATAAAATCGACGTTTGTCAGATTTTATAGGGATAAAAAAACTCCATAATGAATTATTTTGCAAATTGATTACCAACTTAAATTGTCCGTGTATTCAGATCAATGACAGTTGTATGAACTGGCTATAAAACGGCAAATTGACATAGTGTCA
Source organism: Apamea monoglypha (assembly GCA_911387795.2). NCBI lineage: Eukaryota > Metazoa > Arthropoda > Insecta > Lepidoptera > Noctuidae > Apamea > Apamea monoglypha. The sequence continues at coordinate 4,038,383 of OU426922.1, forward strand.
ATTTGCTTATGAAATCATTTCCCTAACTGTATTTCGTAATTGTCAAACTGGTCGGAGTATTCGACTGATTGGTTTGCTTTCTATCCGCTAATGGTTTTTGTTTCCAAATCTAAACCCTAATTGCGTAACATACTATCGATCTCAATCTCAATCATTTTGAAGGATATTTGCAATCCATTGCTTCATATGTTCGAAAAATGTGTCTGCTCAACAACGTAAAGAACGCAATGAATGTTGTTAAACTATCAAAATAAAACCCATTGTTACCGATAGTGTGTTAAGCAATTACCCCGCTGGATATGTTTCAGGATAACTCCTAAGGGTATTGTAATCTCTAGGTATTTTTTTATGAGTAAGAGCAAAATTTTTGTTGCTTATTTTCTATACAAACTTCTGTTGAAGGTATTCAAAGGAATACCATGTTATTTTAAAAAAAAAACGACTTTCGAAATGAAGCAACAATTATGTAGTTTGCTCGTCATTGACTACCTGCACAATATATGATTATCCAAAACATCTTTATATTCCTGTAAAAGACAAAAGATTGAGACAAGTCCTGGCACCCAAGACGCGTTGATGTCTTTTCTTTAAGACCGTGCCCTAGCGTAAATATTATCTACTTCCAATGAATGATAAGTTTTTATCTTACTTATACCTCTACATGTATATTGTATTATATTATAATAACATGTGTGTTAGCACTTCGATGAAGTACTCTTACGTAATGTAATTTTTTGTTTGTTTTTATAACTACTTAATAATGCACAAGCTATAAAGAACATGCAATGTTTTAAAAACAGCTCTTGATATAAGAAACATTTACGCAACAATACAACTAAAACAACTACATTAATACAAACAATACTACTAAATTAACAAAGCAAAGAGTATAATAATAATACGGGAGGAACAAAGCATCAAAAGTGCCACTAAAGCGAGAGCAACTACAATAAATCTGTAGCAAAACAATATTGACGGAACATGGAATACAGCCGAACGCACGAAACAATAGACGCATTCAACTAAATATTTTAAATAACAACTAAGTTCTGACAAAAAACTTGCCCACCACCAGTTGAAGAGGGATGCCGACACAGCACACTCGATATGTGACCCTTTGTTAGTTCATTCGTTATTTATTAGTTCAGAAAAGTTCAAATTACTACCTGTACTAGGTTTAAAATCCAATTAATTTATCGTACAATCCAATTATGTTAAGCGATAAACACTGACACTGACAACACACTAATTTACTTATAGTAAACATTGATTTTAATACATTTAAGTTAAGGTAACACAACTTATGACACAAAATCTAAAGTTGATAAAATTTCTAAGTACGCGATCGTAGCGCGGAAAATTGGCGGAAAACGACAAAACGCTGTGGCACCTACGGCTGCCGAGGAGCAACTGTCAGAATTTAGCACACAACAGTGCGCGCGCCGCACGTGGCCTTAAAAGTGGGCGGGGCCAGGCCAATCCAAGCCTTGTGATTGGACCAGCGGGCCCTTTGATCAGCCGCCGGCAACTAACTACATCGCTCTGCGCCTTAATCTCGGTAGTAACGTCCTTTTAAAACAGGTAATTTTATTACAAAAATGTGGATACTTTTTATGGTCAGTCGAGCAAGCGCTGTGGGCTGGCAAAGGACCCTTCGGCCCCGGCCGGATGATATTTTCCACATGCATACCACGGCCGACGCTGAATGCAATCCCAATAATACATTACCGGGTCAGTTACAGTCAAAGGATGAAAACTCTATGACTTTTTTCAGCGAACTACAACGTTTTGTATATTCTACGCATCTCTTTGAAAAAAGCGACATTGCGAATCGAAGCGAAATTTAAAAAATCTTTTGAAACATACAAAGGACAGTTTACATAATGAACGATGTAATTGAACACGATACCTCCTTAAGGTTCAAAGGAATATCAAAATTTTATAAGCCACAGGCATTCTATAGAATGATTGAAGACATTCATGTTTTGAAGTAATTTTTAATTCATTCGGCATCAAAGTACGTGCGTGGGATGTTTGTTCTCAACTGAAATTATTTCTTTGTAAAAACATGCTGCGTATAGCAGCTGGACGTGAATTATGGACATATTAAGAAGTTGGATATGTTTTCTGTTAATATCGGTTTTAGGTATGGTAAATAAATATGAGAATGTAATTAAGTTTGTGCATCGTGGGTTTATGAAGTGCCTCGGGCTGGCGGTTGCATGTTGTCGTGTTGCGGCACTTCGCAGATCCGCGACACGATAGTTTGCCGATGCGCTGCGATTGCTGATATTAATAAAGCGCGCGTGTGTGCTGCCGGGCCGGGCTGCACCCGCGGCGCCGGCTCGTCTCGCCCTGCATTATTACTCAGCTCCCGACACACTCGCCCACACTCGCAACAGACGCACACAGTCAGACGCTCGCCCGCGCCCCACATATAATGTCAAAGGGTGAGCGCGCCGCCTCACAAAGCGTAAGTGCAACCACTAAAAGCCAATCCTAAGTTTTATTGATACACATTGTATTGCGACAAAGTCTCCGTCGACCGGGCCCGCCTCACCCCACGCGCCGCACAAAGACAATATCGCGACGTCAAAGGAGCGGCGGCGTCCCGCGGACGGGAGGCGCCCGCCCCGTCCCCGCCGCCGCCTAAAGGAAATGAAAAATTAAATTGTCAACACATTTAATATCTGCGAAAACGTGCACGGCGTTGCCTTTGAACGCGCCTCCTTTGCGGAACCTCAGCGGCTCCAGCTTTAAGTATTAAAATTTCAGTCGTAAAATTGAAATTCTGTTTAAGTTTAATTAGACGTTGCTGGCGAAGTTCGAAGTCGCATTAGATCAGTAGCGCTAATGAGGCCCGCGGTGAGCACACGTCACAGGTGCGAGCGCGCGGCGACAAGGGAGGGAGTGGTGTGGCGGTGCGGCAGGGAGGGCAGCACCCCCTCGCGTTTGATCGGCGCCGCCGCTTTGACAATTATTAAAATTTGCCTCGTACCTCTCGGGCCTCATCTTTTTCCGTCGCCTCGATTACGCCACGGGTTTGTCTCATTAGGGCTTTTGTATGGTATCGCGGGCTCCCCTTTGATGTGAGCGCGGAGGCGCGGGGTGGCCGTGGTCCACCTGCACTTTTATTGTTCCCGCCCGGCCTCGAATTTGCACGCTCCACTTTGAGTTGTCTCTTTGCGATTAAACCGCGCGCCGCTCTTTGACCTCTGAACATTGGAACGATAACATGGCAGTTGTTGGGCTGCACAGCGGAACTACCCGCGCCGTGTGTCCTTTACGTATGCCTGGTTGTATGTAAATTATCAAGTAACGAGTTTTAAGTAAAATGCACATGACATTTTGTCAGTTCAGCCATAAAGTCGTTAATGTATCGTCAAAGCGGTATAGCGGTAGCGTGCAGTATCGGCCGCTGTTTGTTGGGGCGGGTCGGAGCTGCGTCGCTTGTGAACACTCGACACCCCTTTATTACTTCTGTTCTCTTTGTACGCGCGCTATCATCATCAAGCATACAGTCCGAATTAAAGCTTTCGTACAATGTCAATTTGTCGCCTTTTATAAGTTTCATTGGCGCCCAACGTGGGACACAAAAGGGTAAATGCAGTTCTTTGAAATGAAAGACAAATAGAAATTCTTCATCCTGCCCATTTGTGTAGGAAACTTTTGATGCAAAGTATATTGCCTCAGAGCAAAACACGGATGGTAAAAACCGTTTGTTTGTCTTTGGAAATGAGTTTATCAACACTGAATAAAACTACAATTTTTTTGTAAGTCTATTTTTGTAACTCTAGTTACCCAGTTACCACTATACATATTCAATCATGTAACAAGTATTTTCATTAATTGTCCAGTTGCAACGTTAGATGGACTTTGTCGACGGGTAAAGCAACCGAACACTGTATGCTTTTTATCTTGCATCGACTGCGGCGTTGGGCGACCAAATTGGCGACATAGCCGGACACTTTGGAAACTTCAAGTCTTCAACTCCTTTTGAAACCTGATGTGATAATGACGAAAGTGAACCTAACGGTTACGACACATATAAATACACACTGTGGTTTTTGGATTGGTAAATGAAGCACATACGTTATTGGCGCCCAACGGGGGACAAAAATGTCCCACGTTGAGCGCCAAAAATTGTACGAATCTGCTTAAACTCAATGAAACATATTATGTTTCTTATATAATATACTAACTTATGAAGTCGTTTAATTTTCTTTATACTGCCTTAGGCCAATTGCCGCACTTAAAGTAAGTAGCTAATTGACTACGATTCCTTAACACGTAAACATAAATATTCCGGTAACTTACCATCACTCATACTAAATCAAATGTGTTCGAAGCTTCAATTGGCGTTATCAGTGGTTGGAGCCACGAGTCAAAGTTAACGCGTGGGGCGCGAGGAGACAAAGCTTTGTTGTGCCCAACACAAGCTCGCAGCCTTTCATCTTGCGCCGTTCGCGTCCTTCAACCGCCGAACTGGCGACACAGGGTTGACACTAGCTGGACACCGTGGTTATTTATAAGCGAATTTTTGCTAACTTTTATTGAGTATAAAAAGACTATCGTAACCAAGTATTTATAGACTATTGACTATTAATTATTATATGGGAGGCCGCCTGTGTGTCATACAGCTCATATGATGAATATAAGATCAAGAGGCGACGACGTCAATGAAAGTTTGCAAGTTAGAATAACATAACATTACATCACTGTATTCCCCGAAGGTTTAGGCAGAGGTGTACCTATGCACATACCGGTTATGTTTAAGTCCCATGTAATAGGGGGCGAGCCTATCACAAGGGTTAGGATAAATAAAAAAGCTACAAATAAAGCCATCTCTAAAACGTGGAACGCCTACCTCTTCTTTGTCATCTTTCTTGCTTATTTTAAACTTTAAACTAAATAATGTGTTGTAAAAAAAAATCATGAAAATAAATAATTTGATAATAAAGTATTTCGTCGTCAACCCTGTTGCTAGTGCATTCCGTTTGATGTAAAAGAGTATCCTTTAGGCGAGACGCTTTTCTTATTATCAACTTGTCCGTAAATTTAATATAAATATTCTTTCGCTTCATGCAATATGCGTCAAACGTTATTTAATAGCATGAATAGAGCTAACAAAAGCTATAACAGAGTGGCTGTCAACTCTTACGTCGGCATGTAGGTTCATGTTAGGAGGATTCCGTATAAAGTCACAGTTATACAATATAGTAGAAACGTAAAGCCCACGACATTGTACGCCATAAAAGTCACAGAATACCCCACATAATCCTACAAACGAATTGCCCATATTCCATATTTTAAATTCCATTCAAAATTCCAATATATTGTTTTTTCTCAGCAATCAAATAAGAATAGCAAAACAAATGCTACATTGGATTGTCCCCGCAATATTTCCTCGACTTGACGGCGGGCTCGCGACTCAGATTGAAATAGTAATTTGGGCGGGCCGCACTCCGCTCAGCTAAGTCAATTCAGCAAGGAATGTGATCGCGCCGATAAGATTCGCGAATGTTGTTTGATACGGACTTATTTATCCAAAAACCAATGTGATCATTCTTATTTGTACCTTAATCGTCAAATGATATCAGTTGGGCTGGACCGTCATGGTAAATGTGCTGTAAAATATACTCCTGAACAGTTCAATAATAATCAGCCAAAGTCCACTTCTGTACTATTATGATAGCAATCATTGCACGAAAGCAATAATAAGATCAGCATCAATGGAGGCTGCTGTTCATTTTCAAAACTATCTTGCAGGCATTTTAAAATTCTAATTTTACAAAACCTATAGAGAATGAAATTGCCGGAAAATAATACTTAACCCTCTCTTTAAAAACACTTGACCAATGTAAAGTCTTTACACGCGTTTTGGCGCAACATATTCTTGAAGAACAAATCCACAACCATTCTGTACTCGAAAAGCACGCCCGTATATTCCAAAACCGTTCACCAAAAATACAGTTCCACAATTCTTTAATCCCGTCAGTACATTTTTCTATCCATCAGGCAGACGTTACTAGGGGATTGAATAGGCAATACTCGATGTGATAAATTCGGTTTGTGGCGGAGGCTCGGAGGCGAGACGGCTCGGCTCGCTCGCCTACAATCTACATAATGCAGCAAGCGGGCCGGTAGACATCCACGCCTAAATTGCATTGTTGTGTTCATCCCGTGATTTCAAGTGCTTGAAGATATCCGCCTTCGTATTTTTACGTAGAATTTCCGGTGTAGGAGTGAACTATACTTTAGACCAACATCAAATAGTGTCTCTGAATAAAAAATATTTTAAATTTAATCATGTAGGCAATAACAAGGCGGTTGGCGGAAAATACAAATATAAAATAAACAAAACCAATCATCAGCAAGCTAATTAGTCCTTACCCATTATTTTTGCGCTCTGTGGCAAAGTAAAAACGAATATTATTGCAGCACAAACAGATATTAAAATTAAATTACTGGAATTAATTTCAACATTCATAAACATCACTGCGTAATTTCGATTACACAAAGAGCTTGTCAAATACCTTATTATATTGGTACAGTGACAATTCTCCTGTGGATATTATCAAAGTTATTGAAGACCGGCTCGAGTGCTTTACTGGCAGGTATGATGAGCCGAAACTAATCCAACTTTGTCTAGTTTAACGCCAGGTGGGTGTAATTAACTGGGAAATACAGAACCTTCACTGATACGTTTGCTTTAGAAAACAGATTGGCATACTGCTTACATAAGTTGAGAAACTGTGTTTAAAACCTTGGATTTTATTAAAGACGTCTAAGTCCCCCGCCATGCCAGTTAGATATTTTTTTTTTTAACAAAATTGTGGTTTTGCAGAAAGAAAATTACAGCAAATAAAATTATCGATTCGAATTGGAAATGCGCGCATAACTAATTCGTTAAGCCCATTATATCAGCTCTACCAATAGTTTTCTCTTATAATATTTTCCCTTTACGAAAAATTCTAAGAAAGCGACATGAAAAGAAAATAGATCAAAGAAAACAAGTATTCATTAAGTTTGTAACGTATTCAGTTGCTACAAAGCCCTGTATTCTACTACCCTGTCATTTACTTGTGACAGACAGTTGTTTGAACATGGATTATTTAAAAATGTGCTGCCTAGGGGCTATCACCGTCGCGTCGCCGATCGAGGAAATACCCCTTAGCAATTATTGCTAAAATAGTTTGTTTGTGTATGTTTTGTGTAACTGTTTGTTTTCCCGAATTAAATAAATAAATAAATAGGCGCTTGCTGTAGGCCCGTGGCATAAAGACGGACGGACGAACTCTTAAATATGCAAAAAATATATTTACATGCACGCTGAATTTGTAAATTCACCCCTTACCCCTATGATTATTCCTAAATCTAATTAACGTGACAATTAGACATGTCAAAGTACACCGAAGCATAAAAATTTAATAGAGTGATAATTCATAGACATTAAAAAAACATGCAAAGAGGAAGCCGACACCATTTCCTCATACCATTTCCATTCCATAGACAGGACGAGTCAAAAGGCTCACTTAACCTTAGCGAAACTCAATAACTTTCACATTAAATAATAAATTCCCCTTTGAAGCACGCCGACGCTGAACAACTGATTCAGGGTTGCCATAATTTTGTGATTTTAATTGGATTATAATCATAAACGTAATAAGATATTTTAACAAAAGAATTTCCAAGAAAAGAAGAGTTATAGATTGAATTAGCTTGCAGGAATTTAATAAAAAATGACTTCATTGTGACATGATCACATGAAGTAAATAAGAAATCATGACCTTCAATTAGATTAGCCAAATTGACGTGTTGGCAAAATAGACGAGACATGTATTGACTGATATCTCTGAAAACCTATAAGTTAAAATCACGATGTCCCAAATGACTACATTTGCGAGAAAAGAAGATAAAATCCAGTAGCCCTAAAGCGACAATATCGGTGTTAGCAGAGTAGTGAAATCCTTTTAATACAGACAACTGGTTTAAAAATGTAGACAAAGCGCCATTTTGCCTTTTTTAGTTCTGTTTTTGTTCTTTACAGGTAAAATAAAACTTTGACTTCATTATTAGAATGCGTCTCATTAAATCGTCTCTATATATACGTGCACGTTTGGATACTGTACTCAGAATAAAATGTTGCATTTTATCCGTGTGTGGGCCCCAAAGACAAAATTTATATCAACGTACAAAGTTTTTAAGTCGTCAAAGACAACTCATTAGGCACTCTACACACCAAACGGCGGAGGCATCTATAAAAAATTCAGCAGGTCCTTACATAAAGGAGTGAACATTCTCATTTATATCTCCCTTTGAACTTCAGGCTTTTTCTTTTAAGGTACATACACACGAAACGACTTTTCAGCGACTCTACAAAACATAATTTAAGAGGAAATAAACTTATATGACTGAGACGCAGTGACGAGAACCAGAATATTATGTAAAAGAAAAACTGCAATGTTACGTAGCAAATCGGTATTTGATACAATACAATGTATTGGAAATAAAAAAAAAAACATAATTATGAAAGAACGACCAATTTAGCTTTTCTGTAGTATCCGAATAAGAATGGCTGGGCATAGAACCAAAAGAAATCATTTGGATGCATATAATGCAAATTTTGGCATCACAATAAAGAGAAAGATCACTACAATTATTTTATGATCGCAATGACCGAGATTACGTCTAATAGAGAAGTATGGAAGAAGATGACATGTTGCCCCGACCCCAAATAAATTGAGATAAGAGCACCAGAACGATGAATATAAGTATGACATAATTCTTCCTGCACATACACTGCACTCATTCCTCTAGTCTTTAAAACCACATAACATAATAGTATACAAGGATCTTAACAAGATGTCGGTGTACCAGTCGCGTCGTGTCGTGTCGTCGAATAGAGAGCGGATCGTGTTGCGACTTTGTAATTAAATCATTCCTTCGTATTAAATCGGCCTCCTTTGATACCTATCGCCTGTATTGAGCCGTCGAGTGCCCTCCACCCGTGACTCCCCGACCTCGGCTTTCATCATTTTTTTTTTATTAAAAACTCCTTATAGGAAGGGGTTGAGGGAGGGAGGACTCCTTTTAAAATCTCATTCCGAAAGCTCAAGTTTGGCAAACAATTTAAAAAATTGGAAAACATTGAGTGCAATATTTCACACGGAATGTGAGTTGTATGTTGATTTAACAAGGGTTAGGGTCGAAGTGGATGTGTGCATTGTTTTCAACAACCCAATCGAAATGTGCTACAATAGTACAAAGGCTCAAACAAAATCAAGGGAAACTAAAATTAAATTCGTCATACAACGTAAAACAAAACTTCTCTTTTTAACCTGCGTAGTATTATGTAAGAATATTCCGTTGGGCTAATGGAGTGGAACGCTTAATTTGCGTTGTGGCTTGGTCGGTTTGTTCATAATTAGTTTAATATTCGGCGGGCGAGCGGGGAAGGCACCTCGCGCGGTCGGCGGCCGCCCTGCGCCACATCGCGGGCGCAACTATCGAATTAACTAAAATTGCATTGTCAACGGGAAACAGCGATGTTGTTAAATCACGTTTTAGTTTGTGGTCCTGACTGTTATGTTCAAAAAGAACCTGAAATATCTATAGACCAAAAAAGAATTGGCATGCAACGAGGAACAAGAAGTATAATTTTTTAAAATCCTTTTTCAGATCGGAGTTGTAAAAAGCGGAAAAAACGAATGCAACCGTAGACATTGCAAACGAAACAAGACCTCATAAAAGAAAACCATCTTTCTGTATTCTCATGAGACGGGAAATATTAAAATTGTAGAAAAAACTACGACAATCAAAAGTATAGAGACACCCAATGGATGTTACGCATCGGTTCAGGCTTCGGCGTCTCATTCTGATCTTGTGGCAAACAAAGAGCGGCGTCAAAGGCTCTGTGTGAAAAGGAATCCAGTGATAGAGGCAGTCAACAATGGGCCAGATAACGGCCGCGCCAAGTGTCACGCTCAAGCGATTGATGAAACAATACTTGGAAGCGATGCAAATATTAAAGGGTGTTCAAAGAATCCAGAAACGCTAAAAGTTATCAGAAGGTTTTCTAAGGAACTCTTTAATTTACTGAAATATCCCTTCGATAGTCGAAGGTTAAAGTTGATGCAATTCAACCGACATTAAGCCAAAGATTTCAGGATCTGCATTGTCTCGGAAAAAATAACAAAACAATTTCCTGTTCACTTTACTCATGAACTGCTGTTGGAACATGGAATATTTTTGAAGTTCCAAAATTCTACATCGAAGTCTTATTTCAACATTCAAGTCTAAAGAGTCTTTAGACTAAAGAACCTTTATGAATGATAGACCCCTATTGTAATAAGTTGAAACCCATACGGTAAAAATCACATGCACTTTTGTCCAAAATTGACCTGCTATAAAGTTTATGGTAAATTGGTACCCACTAAAACATTTTTTTCGCTGATAATCCGCTGTCGCGTATATTTGGCGCGGTCCTGTGTTGTCGCGACGCGGCGAGGTGGGCTTCCGGCGTCGCTTTGTGCCGCATTGATACAGCGCCGCCGATAAATATTGTGGCGAGCTTTGAGCAGCGACGCGTACACTCAACCCTTTATATGTATTACGAGATCTTTATCTAAATCTTTATAATGTTATTGTTTTATACATTACAAAGAGCTGCGCTAAATGAACAATTGGTGATATAAGTGTTATGAGAATAAATATAAATGATAATTTTAGGTGTAAAAACAAGCCTTCAGCTCAGTATTCGGAAAAAATATGTACATATATCAATAAAGATACCAATACTTATATTTTAACAGCAATCACGTCACTGATATATAGCAGTAAAATTTCCAAGAACCATGAAGTCATGTCTCGTCGTTATCCCAGCAAATAGAACCCGAAAGCAATTAATATTCACTATTATTCTTGGAATATAATCTTGGAGACTCAATCGGAATTAGTTTGATTTGCTGCCTGATGTAAAGCGGAAACCCATAACTTTAACCATGTTTTCTGCGATTTGCGATATCCAATCTCAACTTCATGGAATTTAATTAACTGCAAACTACCTGCAATTACTGCAACTTCATGGAATTTAATTAACTAGCATGGGAAATTCAAATAATTTACATAGATAGTGGTAATTTTTCTACAAATTTGCTGAACGGTTAAAAGTGTTGTATATCTTTTCTTCATCTTCCTTAAAACCGTCAATCATTTCCGATCAGTCATTTTCTGTTTTAATGAACTACAGCAATTTATCACATTTTCTCATCATCGTTTATAAATAAACCCCTATACCTCATACATGTATCGAGATCTCATGTATCATGTATCCCAACTTTATCAGTGCTCGGCGACTCCACGGCTCGCCAACTCAAATATCATAAGTCTTCGTCTGAGCGGTCGCTTTGCCCCGGCCCCCGCTCTGCAAACATCTGTCGACAATCGTGATCTACGTCTCCAAGCCTTTGACGAGGCCACAGATTGCGGTGCGGTGACGAACCTCGTTTGTGTCATAAACTCATTTCTGTTCTCATATCTGTGTGTTTTCCTTTGCTTCGGCTTTATGGGCTGCTTATTGGTTTGGTTTAGCGTTGATATGTTATTTAATTAGGTTTCAGGAATTAGCTTCTTATTCATTCGTTTCTTAAGTATTTATCCTGTATTATCCCAACTCTGTGATTAGGGCTGTCAACATGTTATGAAGTCAAAAGATTTTACCATAATTAGAATCATTGCCCAACATTTTAATAGTTCTGGAAATTCAAATTTTGAATCGCTCATGTAAAAGCCATCAGTCCTCAACACCAAATTCGTGAATAATTTCGGCGAACATTGGCTATATGTCCTCACGTCACATAACACCCCTATTATGTGACGTGAGGACATATAGCCAATGTTCGCCGTGAGCTCTGAGAAACTATTATAAAATCTACTTTAATAATAAATATGCTTTGAAAGCTTATATGGTAGCTGGAAATATTACTCAGCGAACGTCAAAGGGATGGGAGCTAGTTAAATGTATTAAAAATGTTGTCAAAGACAAAAGCTAAGAGAAAAAGAAGTGCACCGGTCCCACACGAGTTCTTGAGCACATGTTGATTAGTTGGCACGTGCAATCGCATAGCGGGTAAGGTCAGCAGAATGCGGTGAACTAGGGCTGTCAACATTTTATGAAGTCAAAACATCATTTATAAGTCATTTATTGATTTGTTTAACATAGGTACAGGAAAATAGAGTTCTGAAAAATAATGAAGAAATCAGTCTTTTCTCTGGAAATTGATTTTGATATATGTAACTACAAAAGTTGATAAGAGTGTGATGACTTGTAGAATGTAAGTAGCTGTTTATAGGGACCTGCTAGGCTAGATAGAATACAGGAACGTATTTCATAGTGTAACTTAACAGTATTACGAAAGTTCTGTATGCAGCAATACATTGCGATAGGCCATAGGTAAGTGCAAAAATCTATAAGATATTTCAGTATAACATTGTTTCAAACGATGGTATAAACCTACACAGCACACCTTAATAAAGTCATACATTTACAGTAGTGAGTGATACATTTCAAAAACGACAAACGGCAACCCTATGTGGAGTGGCCAGCGGGCCGCGCTGCCGACCGTACCGCGGCGCCTTTGTGTCTCCGCTTTGATCTCGTGCGAGTCGCCGCCTTACTCCAGCTTTGATTGATTTCACGTTTTGTTAATTAAATTAACACTGTCCGTAAATAGTGACATATATTTTGCGAGTTCCAAGCGGCTGGAAATAATTTGCGCGCTAAAAGCACGGTACGTTTGCAGAGTCGGCAATGCACGCCAATAATGCATTGGTGGTTTTGCGAAACGTTCTGTAACACGACCGTATCACGCCACCGTTATTGGGGCTATCGGAAACGGAAATACTGTGTATTCGATATCTCCCATGCGTAACAATATGCTTTGTATACCCAGTCAGGTCTTTTTCACCATGCTAGAACATTTTCCTGTCTGACAAAAAATTTGCGAAAAACAAAGTTTAGTTATAAACTAAGCAGCATTTAATGACATTAGTAATGCTCCACTGGGACTGCTGCGAGTCTGCGAAAAAAGCTCAGGTTTGAGTCGCGTTGTCGCGGGAGGTCGCTCAAACGTCGCGAGTCGCTAATGAGTCCGCGCCCTCGCTCGCCGCAAGTGCCGACAGAGGCACGTGCCGCGCTTTGGATTTTTTGGCACTTACGTATGTGCCGCGCAAGGCTGGAACTTAGGGTTAGACGAATGCTAGTTTTAAGTGAGCAAGCTTATGTTTGCTTTGGGGTACAGACACTTCATCAGGAGGGGGAGGACTCTATTTTATTATGTGGTTACAGCCGTAACTGCATGCGTAACACCTGTTACATGAGACATGCATGACAATAGTTAGGTATAGTTAATAATGTTATTTTTTTTCATTAGGTATGGTAAGGTAGCCAAATGGTCTTCATGTACGGTTTCTTTACAAGCTTTTGATCTGGACTGTAAAATTCAGTTCCGAATATTTTTTTCGAAAATACATTGGACTAGTGGCATCCCTGGTTATCAGATAATTTTTGGTGTGTTATTTTGAATTTCTTTCACAATGTCTCTGACCTTTGACTTCGTCTAGAATTCGTTAATTTTTTTGCGGTTACTAAGTATGCAAATAAAATATTGCTGCATGTAAAATATCGCGAAAGTTTGTATGGGTGGATGGATGGATGATTGTTACTCTTTCACGCAAAACTAACGAACGGATTTGGATGAAATTGGCACACAAATAGATTATAACCAGGATTAACACATATGATACTTTTCATCCCGATATTCCCACGGGATCTAACCTTATGCGGGTGAAACCGCGGGGCGCAGCAAGTTATTTATAATCTAATTAGGCAGCTTTAAATTACGTTGCTTCTGATTAAAATATAGAGATATCAACCGATAAAAAAGGAATGATTAATATACCAATTAAATTGAAAACTTAAAGAGATCCTGATTTCTTTTTAAATAAAATAAAAAATCTGCAACCCGCAAAAAAACAGGTATAATCAAGAAACGGAAAAAATGTATCCCAAATCCCGGTATAACGACTCGATATAATTGGTGCGAAGCGCATCGGTCACGGCCCGAGGTGCGAAACGTCATGCACCCATGAAATTGTACAAATAAATAGCGGTAAAGATAATAAATTACAGGGAAATTGCTAATGATGAGCGGCGCGGGGGCCGCGGGCGGTGCATTAAGCCGGCGGCAAACATCAAAGGGCCCTTTGACCGAGCCGACACTCCCACACCCTCCCCGCCCCACGACTTTCACGAGAGCTACGAACCGCAACTCAGATCATCTACAGTAAATTAATTTGCTTTTATAACTTTGTGTTTTAATTAAGCAAATGTATCGTAATAAAAAGAGGTTGTATTGTGTCATTTACGTCTTGTGAGATAACTTGTATGAGGTGTATACACATGTAAGGGATTTTGGCGTCGTAAATAGTGGTAACTTGCACAGTCCATTTATCCAATAAGGTACAAAGAGCATATCTGTTTTCCCTTTTAAAAACAAGGGCCAGAGGGTCATATTAGGAAACCATACAGAGCTCGAATTGAATGTATAGAAAAAACCTTTTGCAATTTAAATTAGCAGTCCTTATCTTCTGCGAACATCGGTCACTTGATTAACAATGACAAGATCATCCTGTTGACTACAGAGTTCCTGTTTACTTTATTTCTGGAGATCATCCAACGAGCATTACTGAGACCTTTCAACCTTCATAATTGCACGATTATTTATTTAGGATCTCCAACAAAAGATGTACACAATACATGAGTCATGACTTCATGACACACACAAAATAAAGGGTGAATATCAGGTATTAAGTAGGTGCACTCCTTCACGTCATTATGACATAATGCGGTGAGCTTATCATACATATTGGTTAACTCTTTCAAACGTAATCAATTTACCACGGGTTGTAGATACTGCTAATCCACCTTTAAAAGACCTTTATTTTCCCCGAATCACCATAGGATAAGCCAACTTTTACGCAGTCGAAAATATAAAGGTCTATTAGGTAAGTACTACAAAATCTGCGAAAAACGCAATCGAGAGACCACTGAAACGTTAGCAGATTATTGGAATCCAGTAGTCTTCTAAAGAATCCACCACGCTATATTTCAAGTTTTACGCAGTCGAAAAATTGCTCTGAAACAAAAGAGTTCCCAATCTGTCCTTCTGCGGCTCGCCTGTGCTACGTCCACTACCCACAACACACCGCGAGCTACTAACACTAGAGCGTGACGTCTGCGCTACTGTTATCAATTAATCAAACCATAGATTCGTCTCACTTCTCTTTTTAGAACGCTTCCTGTGACCGCCTTGACACCTTTTTATAACATGTTTGTTACGGAAATAATATTTAAGCAGGATAAAAAGGGTAGCATGTGTAGCAAGAAGTTGGGTGTTTTTATAACTTAAACATGGCAAAAGCCACGCGCGAATCGCCACGAGGTATCGCAAATCAATGTAAGGGTAAAACATCAAAGCACCAACTTTATTTTTAGATCCGTAGCTCCGTCGTTTTCATTAAGAATTATTCACTCGCGAAAAACAGAAATATTTTAATAAACCATAGCAACGTTGTTAATAATTGTCAAAAAAGTATGGAAAATTCCCTGACTCATTCATAATTTGCCAATTCTCTTGATAATGAATGAAATGTGTATCATCAGAAGTTACACATTCAGACTTACCCTCCATTAGTACAGAAAAATTGCAACAAGAAGTGAAGATGAAAGACTAACAAATTGATCCAACAACCCAGTTTTTGTTTAATCTCATTGAACTCATCATTCGGTTTTTGCCACACATCACACAGATCAAAGCAAAATAAAATACTTCTGAAGATGTTATCCAGTGTAGTTGTGCGTATCTGCTCGTAGAGTACGAGGCGTCGCTCGTAGCTCGATGTGCGCGGATGGGCGGCGTGCCTCGCATCAATGCCAACTTGTGAACTTCAAACTTCTGAACGTGTGAAGTGTCGATTTATCTTCCTTTCCACGAGTTTTGTGACATTTCTGAAGCTCTCATTAATATATCCGAGTTCCTATCAAAGGCGAACCGTTGCGTCACACCACATATTCCTGCCAAATTATAAATGTAGTACAAGTTTGCCACTTTGATTAATCTTGTTTATTACTAACATCTTCTTTTACACGCTTGTTCAAGCGAAAAGATCAAGCTTTAGTAAAAGAGATGTATATCAAAAGCTGTTATATGTGGCAATTCTATCCATGTAATTAATTTTATAATAATTAAAACGATTTTCTTGAGCTACGTGTTAGCGTAGCACTTCTGCCATTTTGTGTTTCTAAGGTAGGTAGTCAGTCTATCACCAATTTATCTATTATAGTTTGAAGGTGTTTTTTTTTTTTTTGCTGTATGCCAATAAACGCAATTTACTTTATTTCTCATAGCAGACATTTCGTAGAATCGTAGTAGCAAGTAACCTAAGCAAAAAAATATCAAAGAGAGTGAAGTGGTCTCCTTAAAAAAACGGAAGATTTGTATGTAGATAGCAAAAGTTGCTGTGATCTGAATTTATTACAAAATAGCTAAGACAAACTATTAGCTGCCCAAGGATAACCTTTTTAACATTGTAAGCCGTCAGTTCTGTAGTATTTTAACTAGTAGCGAGCCGAACTAAACCTACAGCGGTTAGTTAATAAACAGTACTTTCCTCCAAATATTCCTCAATCCGGTTGCACCAAACCGTCCAAAGCGGGCAATAAAGAAATTTCCGCGTACGTTTGCATTCCATGATTCTATTTTGGTCGGAGTTGTCGAAAACTGTCTAGTTGAGGTGCGAGTAACTACGTTGGTACGGTGACCGGCACTCCAGGGTATCGTTACCTCGGCGCTCGGCGGCGGCGGCCCATACACGGCGGGAGTGCGATAACGAGCCACTCCACGCCCGCGGCCCCGCGCTAAGCGCACTGATTCCACTGCCACCGTGTCATACACCGACTTACTACACCTCTTTTACTTTTCAACCGACTGTGAATGTTACAGAATCTGATAACTTCACAGTTCACACCAGTCGTGTAGCTTTTTAATTTTTTGCAGTAACAAAATGTAAATAGAAAAATATAATTTTCTTTACGCTTCTATGAAAAGCGTAAGTTTAAAAAAACTAGACGAGAAACTGTTAATTTATCAAGTACCGTACTCAAAGAACCCTGTGTAGCAATGAGATAAACTCAATCTGATAGAGACAACCTGACTTATTTCTCGCCGTAATCCTCTCAAAGGCGATGAGCAAGAAAATCTTCAAGACAGAATTCACATAAAATATAACTACTGACATAATGCTGAGAACAAGACAAGTTGTGTTGGCGAACGATCATAAGTTTCAATTCGTTGATTGCCACCGGCACTTAAATTATCTGATCTGTAAACCCGATCCATTAATTCAATTAGATTAACAAAGGAATGTTCAAAGGACCAAGCTTTTGACTTTGATCGTCCATTGCAGTTAATTGGGAAACGTTATTTGTCAAAGCTGATTCAGTTAATGAGGCGTTGTGTAACTGTCATGTCGCTCCGTCACCGTCTGTCAGACACTGCTATCAAATAACAGAGAGCAACTACACGTGTTCTTAAAAACCGCCTCTATTTACATTGCACGAGAATGCTCTGCAATGAGATTTCATTTGCATGCGTTTTGTGAAGTTAATGACGATATAAACTTCTGAACTGTGAAACAACACATGAATTGCTACGTTTCATACTTCCGTAGTGAAGTAATTATGAACTCGTATTTAAAATATGAACTATTCTACTTCCACCCAGTATCTTTGTCTGTAAAGATGCAGGGTAATAAGGCTGTTCGGCAAAAGTGCCCTCAAAGAGATAAGAAGTTTCCAAGGACAGTGTCCAAGTGATTTAGCAATTCCAAACCCAAGATTAACAGTATACCTATATATCTGGGTTCCACTGCTAAACCCGCGTGTTAACCAAGATATAATGAAGATTTTGTATTTTGTAGAGTTTTGTATGTTGAGAGTATATAGAGCCACTCTTCCAAAAATATAATCATTTCAAAAGTACTGAAGCTATTCCAAAGTAAAGTGGAGATAGTCATCACTAAGATGAAATTTTCAGAAGTATGTAGTGTTCCACAAACGTCAAAGCGTGTATGTTCCTTGTTCAGATATTTACGTAGAACGAAGTCAAAGAGAGAAGTTTAGAATATCGGTCAAAGGTATTTAATTAAAACCTCTCTGTTCATTTAATAAGTAAGGTCTTTGGAGAATGTTCTAGCTAATTAAATATTGGACTCTTTGATGCATATTTCATAGATTATTATTAAAATTTTAAACTCGTTTCTTTCTGCCGTGATTCTGGAATTCGGTCTCTTCTTCGTTCGATGGAATGCAGTTTTCTTTTCATTGTCGTCTGATTTAGTTTTTAACATCCTTTCATTACCTTGGACGTAGTTTTAATGGCAATTGCTTCACCAATAGGAGACTGCTATTTTTAATTTCCAGTTAACTGCAACAATGGCACGTAGGCACGCAGCTCCTTATTGGGCACTGCTGCACGCTAGATACAAACGTCCTCCAACTAATGCTGTGTAATTGGCGTGTTCAGTCCAAGGCACTGCTGTTTAGAGCACTCCGGCTGAGCACCATCGGCCACTGCGCGTCGATTGCCTGGCATATTGGACATTGTTGAGAAGAAGGTATTTCTAAAGAAAATTGTGTTGCCGTATTGCAGTGTAGTGAACAAAAATGCAATTGGTATTCGCCCAGTAGCGTAGGTGTATCTTCGGTGTTTACTAACATCTGTGGAGTCATTTTAGGAATTACATTTTTAGAGATGAAACGCGGTTTATGAGTAATAAGTATTTTATTTCTATTCCTTAGATTATGAATCTACCTACATATAATTCGAACCATTATATTGGATCTTCCTTTTATGTAATCCAATTATTCTGTTTCAGTACATATAAGAAACTGTCTGGGGATCCGGATATATGCCTCCCAGACACAAGATATCCGATACTGTCTTTCAAGTGTCGCCTAACAACAACACACTCCTGTTTCTGGTTACGTCTACTGTCCAGTGTTCCTATGATTGAACCCTTACATACGTACATATATAACGAACGCATCCAAAGCGTCTCAGTTCAATATCAACAGTACACAAGCGAGCAGAGGGCCGTCTGTCGACGCAGCGGTCTACGCCTCAAGTGACACTAGACATCGGCAGCTCAAAGGCGAGTGTTTGCCCCTTTGTCTTACCGGGCAATTAGTGCAGTCCGTTCATTTAATTCTATCGGTCGATTAGCAACGGAGCCAGGTGGCCATTAATTGTTCGCCGCCAATTTGCGTTGCGTCCCTGGTTGGGCGCCAGTCACGGCGACGCACAAAGTGGACGAGATAGCGCGGCGATTCGATTTGATATTACCTACGTGTGCATAGCGAGATGAATATTACGTATGTGGAACTTTATAGAGATGCTGCAGTCGTGATTTATATCGAGATGTTGCTGATGCTATTTGATTTGATGTTCCATTAAAAGTAACGATCAATTTTGTTTTCTGTCTTTAATGCCATTATGTATTGTACGAAGATCGATCGGAATTCAAGGTATTTAGGTGATCAATCCTAGTAACACTTCTCTAGTTATTTATTAGACCATCGTCTTATACCTCACCTACTTTAAAAGATTATAGGAGTCGGTAAGCAATTCTAATTCAGCTCACAGTCGTGGAGTACAGAATCCTTTCAAATCACGGTCCCACTTCGATATTTATCTTGGCGATCAGAAAAAGTTGGAAACTTGGTGGATCAGATCGGATGGCCCGCATGCAGACTTCTTAGTAACTTTTATGTTACAAGATAGGATGAAATCATTGGATTGTACACCAATTGCACGAACTTTATCTTATAAACTCAAGATTGAAAATTATGTTTGTTTTTATTAGAGCGCGGTTCGGAGATATTTTTTGATCTTAGGTGTTTCTTTCATGTGTTGTGTTGTGTGTGAGTAATCTGAATGCATTTCTCATTGAACCAAAAATAGTTTTTCGTCGTGTTCAGTCATGAAAATAGTAGACATTCTTTCTGAAAAGCATCGCGCTCGTAATTTTTACTTCGAATGGTAGAACGCAGTGAGCACAGACCTCAAAGTAATAAGCCAAAGTTTAAATAAGAGGAGCTTTTAAATAACGAACAAATACTAGAAAGTATGCTATCAAGAGCTCAGACAACCAAAAAAGACCTTTTAAATACTTCCTACTCACTTTGAGTCCACTACTTCTCGTTGGCAAGTCAGCAAAGGACAGTAAGTCTCACTTCTGCGACAAAGCTATGAATCGTCCCCTTTAGCGATCTGTCTCGATTCAGCCAATTACTGAAACGTCGCAACTGCCTCCTATTGCCGACTCACGCAGAATTAACTGAACATTTTGAGTTTTTTTTTCAAAAGAATCTTTCTATATTATTTATTTTCTTGCGAACTCCTATTTAATGTACTTCCCTTTTACAGCTCCCCCAGATTAGTTTATTTCGGGGAAATCCTTTAAGTTACAAAGAGATGTTGAGCAAAACAGTGACAAAAGTTGGTAAGACGAGATAAGGACATTGGATTTGTGAAGTACATTAAATTAAAACTATTCCTATAACATTGACGCTGGCGGAAATTGATACGATTTTTTTTTTTATGAAGGCGTTTGATTAATCTTTATAATAGGCGGAAGGTGATAGTAATTATCTGATTCTTTGTGCCGCCTATCCTTTCGCAAACTTATCAGAGGATTTTAGTTGGCGTTATAAACTTCTCAAGTTTTAGAGGATACAAAATAATTACCTAACAATTAGAATATTTTTTTAATAATTTTAAATCATTTATTTTCAAACAAGATTTATTTTATTTTATATTATAAACTTAAATATTACTAATAATAGTATTTATGATCATGTATGTAAAAAAAATATAAATTATATTTGAACCTTCGTGAAACATTATAATTATGTTTATTAAATGTTTCTGGTTTTACTAACGTATTTTTCGGGTTTATCCGACTTTTTCCGCACTCGAAATAAGAGTTCGATTTGGGTTCGAAACTAGTCTACATAAATTAGTAAGTAGAACCGCAATCATAAAGTAAAATAGTTGTAAATCAAAGAAATACCCGAATGCTCTACGCATCTCATCCGCGTCCATGTAGGTAATTAAAAAACAAAATGTGATACACCAGTTTATTTTAGCCGAGTCAAATTAAGGGGAGATAAAATCGACTAAAATTATAATATCATATTTTTCGTGCACGAGAGCATCAAAGCGGCGGTTGCGCCGTTGTTCCGCGGGACGGCG
Organism: Apamea monoglypha; assembly: GCA_911387795.2. Lineage (NCBI taxonomy): Eukaryota > Metazoa > Arthropoda > Insecta > Lepidoptera > Noctuidae > Apamea > Apamea monoglypha. Next base: position 4,059,757 of record OU426922.1, read on the forward strand.
GTATTAGCGCTCTGTCGCATCTTCAGAGGGCGGCGAGATCAAAGGATAGGTACACAGTAACCGCTCCCATTGATGTCGCGCACAAAGGGAATTGATTGTTGCAAACCTGTTTTTTTTTTTTAAAGAGACATATTGATGACACATTCTATTTTTTTTTTGTTTTGTTTTCTGTTTTACGTTCGTTTTACCATGTGCGATATTGCAGGGGACGTGTGGGATACGTATTTTTTTTTTGTCTATTGCAAATGGAATTTAATGATTTTTAGTGTGTGTAGTACAAATTATTTTATATGACAATTAAAGATCCATACATGTAATATTAATTAATGAATGATTTAAGTAGATCAATAATAATTTGTGAAGTGTATGTAGTTATCAATGGAGTAATTAAGTACAGAAATAGAACGAAATAATAATAATTAGTATTTTTTATCAGAGGAACCCAACCTGACCTGGTTTTTAAGGGACTGGTTTTTTGAACAGAAGTTCAACTTATTTAGCATCTCAATTATTTTAGAATTATCAATGAGTTATTGACATCTTATAGATATGAAATTAGGTGGTAGGTAAAAACAAAGTCAAATAGATTAATGTTATGAATGAATGAGACATAATTAGGTTAATTAAACAATATTTGTTGATATTCTGAACAAAACTATTAGAAAATAAACTTTTATTTTATGCTACTGATAAATAATTAGGTATTATTTGTAGAAACAGTTTATAATAACAAACAAATAAGTAGGTGGACGTGGACTTATTAAAATTGAGACAAAAATGTGTTTAGTTAGGTAAAAAAACATTTTCTTTCTGCATTTTGATAGTCACCTCTAGCAGCAGAGTGCTATAACTGCATAGTATCACGGCCCCAAACTAAAATTAGAATTATTTGTTTTTCAAACAATAAAAAAAACTGATATTCCCTGGACCAGGCTACTTCTTTCCAGCATATAAAGAAGTCAGTTTAGGGCTTTGAGGCTTAAGTAACTTTATATTCAACAAAGTCATGGTTATTTCTCAGTTACATTAACATATTGTCTATATAAATTACATAATAGATATATAAGTGTAAAGAACTATAGATAGTGAATAAGTGGAAAAAACAAGTTATCACAAAGTAAATAAATTGAAATAAAGGTTTGTTTCTAAGTACATCCCTGCCTACTAGCAACAGTTAAGTTTTCATAGATGGAGTCAGGTATACTAAAACTTCAGGCAATAACTTTGTGACAGAGTTCAAAACATTCAAATCATGATAAAAACTTACTAAAAAAACAATAATATCAAACTTTTCTCATCAAAATGATGCATGTTTATATAAATAGAGCTGTATCTCTCATCCTCAAGGAACCTCACACATGAAAAATATGAGGTCAGTAGGTAAGTAGGTAGGTACTTCACAAGTTTGTAAACAAAAACTTTTTGTAAGCGTCATCCCGCCACGAAATAACTAAAACCATGTGCCATTCCTGTTACAATAACAAAACTTGTAGAAATGTCTTCAATACAACCTAAGACAAGATCCTAACCTTACAGTGAATTATTTATAACTATTACCTACCTGTGCATACTTGATGTTGTACCGAATATACTATTTGAGGCTAATCCTAACTTGTTCGGACGTAATAACTCATGTTAGCATCGAAAGCGTTAATTTTAGAAGTCGTAATAATGGAATAAGCATCAGTTTCTTACCTCGTTGACACCTGAACTCCAAAGTGATCCGAGAGTTCGTTACAACTTCACACACAAAACTTCCAACTTTTAATGTTCAATATTTACACTAGACAATACGTACACACTGTAAGTTAGTTTATTTCGAGTCTTTCAACTTACAAACAAGCGGATAACAACATTATCACGTAGAAAACAAAAATTTATTCACACGCTTGACGTCGCTTTCGCCATGGTGTTGATGCACTTTGGCGCGCTCTTGCGGCTTGTTTCCGAACTATCAACGTAACGTTTCTTGTAACGCATACCAAATGTAAGAAGTGCCATGCATAGAGCGCGTATGCTGCCCGTAAAGCGGGCTGTACACTAGCCCGCGAATAAAATATTAAAATAAAAGTAAAAATCTTTTGGCAGAAGCTTGAGCCTATGATTAAATTCTCAAGTTTTTTTTTTTGAAAAATCTTAGTTTTATGTATACCTAGTTTTATTTAGTACTTTTTAGTTAGTTAAAGGCATGTTTTTAAAAAGATTCAGTCACTCATTTGTGAACAAATAAGCAAAGTCACAAAAGTGGGAGATTATTTTCGAATTTGCATACTTACGGGGCCCATCGTCAATGTAGTAATGATACGGCCAGACGCTTGCTCCCCTTTCCCACATAGGTTGTTGTTTAATAGGAAGTGAGTATAGAATAGTGTTGCCGATTCTTCTGTCACAAAATTCTTTTGGGTGCCACACGGGCTGTGCATACGGGGTACCTACTTACTCTATGTTAATGTTATCCTTTTAGTAAGATGAAAGTGTGTGCCACACAGAATAGTCTGTGCTCATAGTTTTGTACAGACGCCAGCAGGTCAAGCTACCTGAAACTGTCAAATTTTCCCAATCTACCTTGAACATTACCTAATGCGTTAGCGATAAAGTTGAAAATTGACAGATTGTAGTAACTTGATGTGCTGGCGTCCGTACAATCCCTGAGGTGAGGGTAAGCAGTCCGGTTTGTTGCTATGGATGATGATGATGTTAGGGAGCTTTGATATGAATTTATTTAAGTACAGACTGTACGTATACGCATGATGATGATATATAATGCGCCAGATTGGCACTGCCAATTAACCCATAATATCCATCCACATTTGCGTGATTCGACGTGACGTCTTGTATATATCCCTTTCTTGGTATATTTAAGTGGTCCAGATAAGGATGATCTAGATATCTGGGGCACCACGTTACGTCCAATGAATAAACGTTTTATCTATATATCTATCTATCAATACACAGGTACACTCCTGACTCCAGTACACGATACGCACGAAAAACTTTCTGGACAAGCTCTTAGGCCGCGTTCATATCAAAGCATATAGTCGGCGGCACCTATTTTCTTCCTCTTCCAAACAACCAATGCACACACAAACAAACCTTTGTATAATATTAGTTTAGATTAAAACGCTGACATTGTCTACACTTGTTTATTTACCTACATGTTCTGCGGTTACGACTGTTCACAAAACGGTTCGCAAGCGTCCTCGATGAGTGCGTAGCGCTCGCTCGAGCACACGAGCGCATGACGCGCGGCATTATATCTTGCACGCAATTTTCAAGTTGCAATCAGTTTATTATCAGTAAATCAAGAAAACTGCTCGAGCATCTTGCCGCAGAACTCTGACCCTTAAAGGAGTAATGATCGTAAATAATACAAGAATTATTTTAAAAAATGCTTTATTTTTATCCAGACAAATAGACAAACATAGATCTACATCAATTGACTGAAAGTACGTGTGATATTGCCACACTTATCTCTAAAAGATAGTTACGTCAACACATTACATATTAGAAAAAAATCGTCGTCAATGAAACCGAAATATTTCAAACAAAGAGCATTATTTTCGCACAACAGAAATAAAGGGAAAATAAATTGTTAATATGCATTGTCAGATATTACTTATTTCTGAAAATGCAACTGAAAACGAAACAAAACACTTACATTTTCTATCACTGTTGTTTTATATTGAGCAGATACAAAACAGCTAACAAAATCAATCAAACTAAAAAATAAAACATGCCATCGACGGCGCCTCACTAAATACTACAAAAATGACTAAAGCAGCATGACTGTTCCTTATATATATAACGCTACAATAATAAATTAACTATTCAATCGTAGAGAAAAAATCAAGTCATTGAGGTAATTTCTTACACAAGGAACCTTACATTTGAAAATAGCTTACAGAATCACACTACTGAAATGTTTTACGTACGTAGTGAGTTAATAAATATGTATTAAAAAATAATAAGCATGGGTCAGTGATGTAGGTTACAATCATTTTACATCTAAATTAATTTGGTTTGCTCACATAATATACAAGTAGCTAATATATTACTTTTCCTTCCTAAATAACTAGATGTTGTAATGAGAAAATGTTATCTATCTATGTATATTTGAACTTTAGAAAAGTGTTGTGAAGCTAATAGTTAAATTTAATTAATGCTATCTAAGAGCTCATACACACGGGCGGCACGCGTCAACGGCAGAGGCAACTGCAGCTGCCGTCTACGACTGCCGTACCAGCGAGACAAACAAGAAATTTGTGCCACTGGCAAGAAATTTGCATCATGTAAATGGGGCTTTAGTCTCATGAAACTTGCATGCATAGTTACCTTATAGCCTATTATCGAATTGCGTTGTTACATAAATATAATATAGTGTGGGAATATTTATTACCTAATTAATATTCATAAAAGCCTGACATGTAATTGACCAATTTTAAAAAGCACAGTGCCCTTTGATTTTATAATAAAACCAAATAAACTTGTCCACAGCTTACAGTATTAACTGTAACTTACTAAGATAACGTTTTTGTTACTACTCGTCGTTGTTGTGAACTGTGATGACAATAGTGTCATCACATTCACATTACAAATATAACAAATACAAGATCCATAGAACACTTACTAAGGCAACTCTCTAAAGCTGTGTGTGTACACCTATATTATATCTACTAGAATGGGTCAGCCTCTTCAAACATAGCGACCAACCTTCATAGAGAAACATTCTAAAAGATAGTACAGTTTACAGTTCAATTTTGTTTCTACATTCTTTGAAGGAAGGTCATAGGTAGCTGCGGCCGCACTGGAATACATTCTGTTAAGTTATTCTTAATGAAAATTAACTTGAAACGCCGCTAAATGTAGTCATAGTCACGACGCGTACACACGACCAGTGCGACCCCACGCTAACCTAGTACATTATACATATCACCTAGTTCATAACATGAATTTGGATTACAAACTCGAAACTTTCTCGAAATAGTGCAGAGTTAAGCAAAAAGTTGCACTCATGTCGTAAGATAAAAACCGAGACAAAATCCGAGCGGTTATTCGCGCCTTACCTAAGATAAGCCGGATTTTAAATATCCTGATAATAGCTCATATGATTACGAAGACCTCTCTCCAAAAATCCGGTCCTTCGCAATCGTCCTAGGATTTTTTCAAAGTTTATCTGCGACATATTATTATAAGATATTTTTTTCGTAACGACACAGCTAAGTGCTCATTTTGTTGAGTCCTTTAATGAAGTTGGTCATGTCATATTCCTCTTCATACTGCTTATCATCCCAGAGGTCGGGCAGAGTCTCGATCACGGACTTCGCGCCAGACGGGCCGGCCTGCTGTTGCTGCGCAGGCGCCGCACAGTTGCTGCTCGACAAGTTGAACAAGTCCAGCAGCTGGTCCGTGCCCATGGTTTCCATTGCGGCGTTCTCGCTGCTTATAACTGTGTTTGCTGTTAGTAGCTTGAATTTTTGTAGGCTGTGGAAGAAATTGGATAGTGAATATTTTGTTCGATAACGATTATAACCTAGTTGGCACTGGTATCGTGTGCTATGTTCCGAAACTAGATAATGCGCGTATCTTACGTTTCAGTAAGCCTAATATAATAAAAACTTTCTGAGAGCCAAATGCTAAAACTAGTCATAGAAAAGAAAGATATTGGTATGTAATTTTCGATTCTATGTTTACGCATACTCAATTGAATTAATGTTATAAGTATGTATATCAAAAACTTTACCAAGATGAATGTGAAGAAAAGAAAAAGACTGTAATGAAATATATCTTTGAAAAGTAAATATTATTGATAAATGGTTCTTCACTGGCTGTCTTGACTGATTTATAGAAAACAAAAACCATGAGTAGATCAGAAACATACCCCATAATCTTCTCCTCGAGCGTGTCTCTGGTGATAAGCCGGTACACGTTGACGACCTTCTTCTGCCCGATGCGGTGCGCGCGGTCCATTGCCTGTAAGTCCTTCATGGGGTTCCAGTCGTGTTCTACGAAGATTACCGTGTCTGCGCCCGTGAGGTTCAGGCCGAGGCCGCCAACCTGTTAGGATTAAACCAAGTATTAGTAACTATTGCTTTTTTTCTGGAGGTAATGTGTTCACTTGTTTAGCTAGAATGGAGAAATTTATGTCAGACTCCTCGACTAAAACCCCTGGGGTGCGAGGAGAGTGATACTTCCTACTTGACTGCGTGCAGTTCTATGTTAGCAGAATTCTGAAGGCCAATTCTCGTAATTTAAAACGTTCAAAATCTAGTCACAGTCTCATCATAGCGACAAACAAATGTCAAAAACTTGCCAAAAATGTAGGGAAATTAGAGGTATTTTTGACAGATTGAGACTGAGATCAGACTGTGAACATTCTTAAAAATAACGAGAATTGGCCCTCTGATATTTTTCGGGTTCATGACACAATAGAAATAGTAAAAGATCTCCAATTTTGAACCGACAATTATTACTTAACGAAAACACTCGAGGTTTGTTGCACGAATGACTGCTTTTTGACTCGGTCATGACGTATAATATTGACAAAAAATCAGGCTTACAGATTTTAAGACCTAATTAATCATTTACCTCCTGCACCAGGCCAGGGGAGCAAGTCAATTAATTTATAAACGTTGCAATGGTTTCTCGATGAGTAATGTTTGCAAATTAGGATACTTGGGCCCCAGGCCTGTCCTTGTCTCTAAGTAAGTGGTAAATTAACTGATGAACTTACCGCAGTGGTAAGAAGCAGAAGATCAATAGACACGTCATTATTGAACCTCGTAACAATCGCATGCCTCTGATGCGGCGGCACACTTCCATCAAGCCGTAAATACGTGACGGCCGGCAGGTGGCGCTTCAGTAAGTCTTGTTCTACGATGTCCAGCATCTTCTTGAGTTGGCAGAAGACCAGGGCCCGGTGTTGGGACACGATGGCTTCTGGTTCCACGTCAGAGGCTGGCGTGCCGATACCGCAGTCGAGGAGGAGTTGCCTGGGGAAGGAGAGTAGTAAATTAGTATTTATTTAAGGAAAAACAAACAGTAGCACAATAAGAAACAGTCATAAAATCTTAAATATAACATTTAAACCAATTGTGCTACCCACTACGTTCTCCACGTATTGTAATATTATTTATTAGTTAGGAACTGTGGCGATAGTTATTAGGTTTTCGTCAAGAACGTCTGTGTACCAGCCCGGAGCCAGGGAGTATGACCACTGCGTGCCGTTCCAGCACCATGTGTTTGTGTTCTGCCCTTGATCTTTCTCCGTTCGTACCGAGTTACCGTCCCTGAGGACTATATGAGTGAGGGGAGAGAGTACACCATTGATATTGGCCACCGTTACCAAAATTCTGACAGTAGAATATTGATTATTATATCAGGTTTAGGAATGATTTATCCATCGTCACATAACTTTTAATAACAGCCATATTTAAAGTTATCTGACGATTAAAAATCCGCCCGTAGTTTAATATACGTACAGGAGTGCAGGCAGTTTGGCAGAATGCTGTATGTCATCTAGTGTAGAGTGCTGCTCGTTCAACTGTTTGGCAATAGCTCGCGCCTCTGGGTGCTCCGATGTTAGGACTAGTTTCGGGTGGTTGCACACGTTCTGTAGGTAGTGGAGAGCCTGCGGAAATACAAAGAAAGAAAAATGTGTTTATTGGCATTACACTTTAAAACTATAAAAACAGAAAACGAAAATTATAATGCCAAAAGGGCTTGACGCTGATTTTCAGCTGCAAACCACGAGTGCCATACGCTGGAATAACAAACACATTGGGAAGTGTGTATAAATATGTTCAATACGTGTATAGCGTTGTATGATGGGGTAAGACTTTACATTTCTGTTTCTATTCTTTCTTCAAGTATCATTATTTGCGTTCATAAATAATTCGGTGAAACATCTACCATAGTGTAGCTGGTGATGAACGTGAAATAAGCTGCGTCAGTTTCGCTTCGTTTTGGCAAACGTGACAAAAAGATCTTAGAAACGCATGTCAATATGACAATGCACTGTATTGCAGCTACAATACACTTTCTTCCGATAGAACCTTACCTGGAAAACATGCGTATGGTGCGAGGTAATGCCGTGCGGCATGTGTTCCCTCGACAAGTCTTCATAAAGTCGTCGCTGTAGTGGACTCAGATCGCAGTAGTAGTCCTGAGTTATCTTGGGAGGTAACTCCTTTAGTACGTCTTCCTTCACACGGCGCAGAAGGAATGGTAACACCTGGAGGATAGAAAGTTAAGAATGATCAAACTTGAAATATTTGAACATATAATTCCTCCTTTTTTAAAGGCTGATCCAGTCTCTAGAGACGGTTGTGAATTTGAATCGTATTTGTGTCAAACAAAAACACAAATTAATGTCAGATTGATTATGGATTCGATAGTAGGGCTCACAAAACTTAATAATTCCACTTCTAGGATTCAGACCTACTCTCACCCCGCATCCTGTTTAAAAGAGATCGTCGCGCAAATAAGCCATCGCGTGCATATGTCCCTTATTGTTCGGTGAAACTGAACGCGTGGTCGCTTTTGAATAGGACGCGGCCTCGGCGGACGGCGGAGGAAGCGAAGGGGGCACACGACGCAGTGCCGGTTAGTGAATTCAACATGTCTTGTAGATTTGGTTCTAGATCATACCGGTATTCCTCACAATATTTTCCTTCACCGTTTTAAAGTTTTCATAAGCAGGACTTACCTGTCGATGTAACGCCTCGCACGCCAGCGCGCCGGCCTGCAGCTGGTGCGGCGTGGCCTTAGCGTCCCGCGCAGCGAGGATAGGGCGCGAGTAGCGCGCCGTGAACTGTCGCTCCGTGCCTAATAGACCGGGCATTAGGAAGTCGAAGAGGGACCACAGTTCTAGTACGTTGTTCTGTAAAAAAAAGACAAAACATTGTAAAATTTCAATCAACTTTGAACAAGAAGGTTTTTCATTTTCTGGTTATCCGCCGATTTATTAAAACCAAATTAAGTTTCTGACACGTTCATCTGTTGTATAATCTGATTTTGCTGTTATTTTTTGTGTAGGTAACAGAATAACATGCTATAAATATACCACTACTGGTTGATTCGACAAATTAAATAATTAAATTTACTTTCCGATATAGAAAGAAAGAAAATATACTACTACTATTTATTATATTTGGCATACTACAGAAAAGAAAAAATAAATTCATAAAAAAAAACGGAACAAGGATACTGTCCCAAGTACTACTTTTCTAAAGGCTCATATAAGAAACACATCCTTACTTTAATATTATCGAAACAATGTTTTAATTACCTGTATCGGCGTCCCTGACAAAATCAGCCTGTGATTAGCAACAACTTGCTTTATAGCCTTAAAGACCTTCGTCTTCCCATTCTTGATGACGTGTCCTTCGTCCAATATGCAGTAGTTCCACTTAATACTGCTGAAGAACTCGATGTCCTTCCGCACGATATCGTACGACGCGACGATGAAGTTGTAGTGTTTTACGTGTTGACGTAATCGCTCGCGTTCGTACGGGATCCCCACGTATTGGAGCGGTTTTAGGAATTTTGACGGTATGAACTTGTTTACTTCGAATACCCAATGGCCTGAAATGGAGATTAAATTGTTAGTATTGTTGATGTTAACATGCTATCAAATAAATAATATGAGAAGATTGTGGCCAAGAAGTATATCACTATACATAAATCTACTTGCTGTATATCTCTTGTATTTAGAATAAAGGCTACTCCGCATTCGTCACAAGATAAAGATTGAAGACGAAAATTACCATCTATACTCTTCAAGCAAATTTTTTGTTACAATAAAATTAGTCTTTTGTAAAGTTCTAATAACGGAATAAACAGACATAAAACGGGGTTTCGTATTCTCACTTCGATAGTGGTACTGTTGTGTTTATTTAACTTAAATCACTAGAGATCGCGCAAGATAGAGGTATCTTGTGCTTAGTTTAAACAAAACATGGTGCTGCTGAGCAAACGCTTCCCAGCTCTAAGCTTTAGCCCAGCAGTAGGACACAAGCACTACAATATAATTCACCCGTGAGCGTGGGCGGGCACACCACGAGCGAGGGCAGCGCGGGCGCGTTGCGGCGCGCGCGCTCCCAGTGCGAGCCGGCCACCACCACCAGCGACTGCAGCGTCTTGCCCAGCCCCATGTCGTCGCACAGCACGCCGTGCAGCTTGTACTCGTACAGGAAGCGGAGCCAGTTTACTCCCGCCTGGAATTGTAGAAGAGGGAACTATTAATATTGGGTAGTTTTGATTAGGTCACAAACTAAATACCCTATCATAATATACTTGGCATACAGATCAATGCTTGACAAGGTAGTAGAAACGGTGAGCCAGTCTAAAAGGTTGGTAATGTAAGGAATTTGCATGCGCGTCTAATTGAAGCGTCATTACTTGCAGAATGGCTTGAGGGATTAACTTGAGCTCATATTTCAAGCCACATAGCCAGTGAAAAGCTGTGGTTTTGCATATGAAACGACAGGTTTTCGCTTTTTGTTATCAAGTATTGTCGATCCCTTTCTGTCTAATTTACTATGAAGCTTCCCACCCACCTGTTGATAAGTCCTAAGCTCAGCCGACACAGGCACAGGTATCTTGTAGTCCTTGATAGTCTTGGGATTGAACAGTTGTTCGAGGAAGTGTTTGTCGCTTCGTCTTCTTGCTCTCAGTTCGGGGGAGAGGTCGGGAGGTTCTGCCACGCCGCCGTCGAGAGGCATCAGTTGTATGAGGGACGCGAAGCAGCGGGTCGACATTACGCGGACGGCCTCGCAGTGGTCGCTCATACGTCCTGTGGAGGAGACAAGTATATATTGCTCTGCTGCCCATAATAAGGAATTCAAATAACAAAAAATAAGTAACTGATTTAGGCAGCCTTTTCATCCTGGCCAGGCCAGGCCTGTACAAGGTAGCGCTGCGGTGACCATGGAAAAAATCCAATAAAATTGGTTACATTCAAAATACCGCTATTTTATTGGAGGATTTTCTCGGTTACCACTCCACTTTCTGGCATATACTGGTGGAAAGCTAGCTCTAATCTTACAGTTAGTAGGCAGAAGCGGGGTTATCTTTAATTCCAACCCTTTGAAACAGAATAATATTATTTATTATACTGAATATGTGCATTACAACGTTGACGTGTATGATGTTTCGACGTAATTTGGAAGCAATGTTATTTTAATTAATAGATTATTTGTTTGGGATTTCTAAGAAATACTTACCCAATAAAGGTATGACTAGTAGCACGATATAAGGTACAATCTGTAGCTGCAGCGCGTCCACGACCCGCGCCAACGCCTCCGCGGCGCCGCAGCGCACGCTGTCGCTGCGGACGTCGCTTAGGGCGGGGATTAACTGGAACAACACATTATATTGGAATATTTGCGAAATGGAAAAGTGTAGGGAGCGTTGAGTGTGCGTATATTGTAGTGGCGTGTATCTTAAAAATAATTTCGACTATTTTACGTTAGGAGTGCTAGATTCGACTGTAGTAATTTATTCGGTAAAAGCCTGATGTTTTTTCGTCTTCTCTGGAGCAATAATCAAATAGCGCCACAGCGCGACTGGTTTTAAATAACAGAACAAAACAGTGCACTGTCTGTGTCTTTTAAAATCTACTTACGAAATATTTATTATTTTATCGATCTTTCTGTGTCAGGTTTTAAGACACAAAATGGGGGAAATGCATTAGTTTGTTCGTCAGCACACAAGTTCTTACCTCGTGTATGACAGTGTGCATGACCCCTGGGTAGCCCGCGCGGCACATGGCGGCCAGTGCGCGCGCCGCCATGTGCCGCAGCGCCGTGTAGCGCGCGCGCGCCAGGCGAGTGATAAGTTCTTACCTCGTGTATGACAGTGTGCATGACCCCTGGGTAGCCCGCGCGGCACATGGCGGCCAGTGCGCGCGCCGCCATGTGCCGCAGCGCCGTGTAGCGCGCGCGCGCCAGGCGAGTGATAAGTTCTTACCTCGTGTATGACAGTGTGCATGACCCCTGGGTAGCCCGCGCGGCACATGGCGGCCAGTGCGCGCGCCGCCATGTGCCGCAGCGCCGTGTAGCGCGCGCGCGCCAGGCGAGTGATAAGTTCTTACCTCGTGTATGACAGTGTGCATGACCCCTGGGTAGCCCGCGCGGCACATGGCGGCCAGTGCGCGCGCCGCCATGTGCCGCAGCGCCGTGTAGCGCGCGCGCGCCAGGCGAGTGATAAGTTCTTACCTCGTGTATGACAGTGTGCATGACCCCTGGGTAGCCCGCGCGGCACATGGCGGCCAGTGCGCGCGCCGCCATGTGCCGCAGCGCCGTGTAGCGCGCGCGCGCCAGGCGAGTGATAAGTTCTTACCTCGTGTATGACAGTGTGCATGACCCCTGGGTAGCCCGCGCGGCACATGGCGGCCAGTGCGCGCGCCGCCATGTGCCGCAGCGCCGTGTAGCGCGCGCGCGCCAGGCGAGTGATAAGTTCTTACCTCGTGTATGACAGTGTGCATGACCCCTGGGTAGCCCGCGCGGCACATGGCGGCCAGTGCGCGCGCCGCCATGTGCCGCAGCGCCGTGTAGCGCGCGCGCGCCAGGCGAGTGATAAGTTCTTACCTCGTGTATGACAGTGTGCATGACCCCTGGGTAGCCCGCGCGGCACATGGCGGCCAGTGCGCGCGCCGCCATGTGCCGCAGCGCCGTGTAGCGCGCGCGCGCCAGGCGAGTGATAAGTTCTTACCTCGTGTATGACAGTGTGCATGACCCCTGGGTAGCCCGCGCGGCACATGGCGGCCAGTGCGCGCGCCGCCATGTGCCGCAGCGCCGTGTAGCGCGCGCGCGCCAGGCGAGTGATAAGTTCTTACCTCGTGTATGACAGTGTGCATGACCCCTGGGTAGCCCGCGCGGCACATGGCGGCCAGTGCGCGCGCCGCCATGTGCCGCAGCGCCGTGTAGCGCGCGCGCGCCAGGCGAGTGATAAGTTCTTACCTCGTGTATGACAGTGTGCATGACCCCTGGGTAGCCCGCGCGGCACATGGCGGCCAGTGCGCGCGCCGCCATGTGCCGCAGCGCCGTGTAGCGCGCGCGCGCCAGGCGAGTGATAAGTTCTTACCTCGTGTATGACAGTGTGCATGACCCCTGGGTAGCCCGCGCGGCACATGGCGGCCAGTGCGCGCGCCGCCATGTGCCGCAGCGCCGTGTAGCGCGCGCGCGCCAGGCGAGTGATAAGTTCTTACCTCGTGTATGACAGTGTGCATGACCCCTGGGTAGCCCGCGCGGCACATGGCGGCCAGTGCGCGCGCCGCCATGTGCCGCAGCGCCGTGTAGCGCGCGCGCGCCAGGCGAGTGATAAGTTCTTACCTCGTGTATGACAGTGTGCATGACCCCTGGGTAGCCCGCGCGGCACATGGCGGCCAGTGCGCGCGCCGCCATGTGCCGCAGCGCCGTGTAGCGCGCGCGCGCCAGGCGAGTGATAAGTTCTTACCTCGTGTATGACAGTGTGCATGACCCCTGGGTAGCCCGCGCGGCACATGGCGGCCAGTGCGCGCGCCGCCATGTGCCGCAGCGCCGTGTAGCGCGCGCGCGCCAGGCGAGTGATAAGTTCTTACCTCGTGTATGACAGTGTGCATGACCCCTGGGTAGCCCGCGCGGCACATGGCGGCCAGTGCGCGCGCCGCCATGTGCCGCAGCGCCGTGTAGCGCGCGCGCGCCAGGCGAGTGATAAGTTCTTACCTCGTGTATGACAGTGTGCATGACCCCTGGGTAGCCCGCGCGGCACATGGCGGCCAGTGCGCGCGCCGCCATGTGCCGCAGCGCCGTGTAGCGCGCGCGCGCCAGGCGAGTGATAAGTTCTTACCTCGTGTATGACAGTGTGCATGACCCCTGGGTAGCCCGCGCGGCACATGGCGGCCAGTGCGCGCGCCGCCATGTGCCGCAGCGCCGTGTAGCGCGCGCGCGCCAGGCGAGTGATAAGTTCTTACCTCGTGTATGACAGTGTGCATGACCCCTGGGTAGCCCGCGCGGCACATGGCGGCCAGTGCGCGCGCCGCCATGTGCCGCAGCGCCGTGTAGCGCGCGCGCGCCAGGGCCGCGGCGGCGTGCGCGCGCGGCGCCAGGCGCGGCCGCAACGCGCCGCCCAGCGCGCCGCACACTGCCTCGAACACTTGCAGGCGAGTGATAAGTTCTTCGGCTACACTGCATTCTTGTTGTTCTAACTCTGTGAAATAATGGACATTTCATATAAATAAGAGTAATACATACGCCTATAAACCGAAAGAGTAGGCAGAGGTTTATAATACACTCCTATTTCACCAGTTACTCGTATGATTAAATCCTGTCTTGTTGTCTTGTGTTGAACTTAAGCGATATGTTATAATTTGCGTTTATCGACCCCTCTCTGGGGATTTTATTAGTTTCGAATCGGTAATGGAGGATTCTCTCAATAGGTTGAAATCAAGTAACAAAAGTATTTTTTATGTGGAGATTTCAATATTAATATTTTAGATGTTACTCCATTAAGTTGTAGCGGTATCTACAACGCCACATTCCAACAACGCGTCACACTGACGTCACGCAAATCCAGCATATCGCAAGCAGAGTTTACCGCGCAATTAGCATAGATAAAATTTTCCAACATCAATCGTTGGGCAATTGCCCGCCAGACACAACACCGTCGTCAACAACGTCGGAGGATCCTCCCTTTTCTATGGAGGATGAGTGAACTTTACACCCTGTTCCTCATGCCTCTAAAAAGTATTAGACTTCTCAATCTTTTTAGGTCTTATAAGGAAACCGCCAAAATTGGGCTAAAGTATGCACAGAATCGATATGTATATAAAAAAAAACTAGATTTTTTACTGATTAAAAAGAACAACTAATTTGTTTTTTGAACCTACTAGGATCACAGCATCTTCGTCAACTTGTCTTGATAATATATTTAGAGATTGTGATGCCAAAAATAAATTAGTTTTAACTGATTTAACGTCCGACCACTTTGATTTATTAGCTAGCTTCCTCATGCCATTACATAAAAAGCCGCATAAACTCGAATGCAGGCCTCATACAGCTAGTCGTTGCAAAATGTTTAAAAATAATATAGCTCATAGAATTACACCATTTATAGTAGAATACGAGAATCCTAATGAAATTTATGGTGCCCTTTTTGATGTTGTGCAAAAAGAGTAGGTACCAATCTACTTTCAACACCAAAACTGTTAACATTAATGGGAGGATCCATTAATGTTGGCTTTAACCAATGGGCTACTCCAGGTATTTATAAAAGTAGAGCGAGACTATACGAGTTATATGGTTTGAAAAAATACAGGTTTGATACTCCTTTCGTAGAATATGTCAAAAATTATTCAAAAAGATTAGTGCTTTTGCTAAATCAAAGTTTTTAGGCGGTACAATTAACAAATCTAATAATAAAGTAAAAACCACTTGGAAAATTATTAACAATGAAACGGGTAAATCGGTGAAACAAGAAAAACAACTTGAGATTATGGTCGACAACGACAACAAATTAGTTAATAAAGCAGGTGACGTAGCCGAGGCATTTAATGATTTTTTTGCCAACATACCGATAACTACGACTCGCTCCTTAAATTCGTCGTTGTCTAAAGCTGAAAATCTTTTGCATAGTAGTGTACTTAAATGTAGTCCTTTATTTAGTTTCGATCATGTAACCCCGTGTGATGGAGTTAATGTTTTTAATACACTTAAGTCTAAAAACACCGGTGATTATTGGGGCATCTCCATTAAACTTTGAAGTAATATAATAGACATCGTAGCCCCCTATCTAGCTGTTACTTTTAATAAATGTGTTGATTTAGGAACTTTTCCTGACCTCATGAAGAGTAGTAAAGTCATACCATTATTTAAATCAGGTGGTAATAAGAATGACGTTGGCAATTTCAGGCCTATTTCTATCTTACCTGCATTTAGCAAAATATTTGAAAAGTTAATACTCAAGCAGTTGCTAAGACATTTTAATTTAAATAGCCTCCTCCATAATGAGCAATATGGCTTTACAAAAGGTTGTTCAACTACTGATGCGGGTGTTACTCTGCTAAGACACATATTTGACGCATGGGAGAAATCGCAAAATGCTATTGGAGTTTTCTGTGATCTCTCCAAAGCCTTTGATTGCGTGCACCATGACACGCTTTTGCGTAAGTTACATCATTACGGTGTCCAAAACGAAGCTCTCAACGTAATAATTTCTTTTTTACATAATAGGGTCCAATGTGAAGATGTTAATGGTGTGAAATCTTCCGGGCTACCACTTCAGTTAGGTGTTCCGCAAGGCTCAATACTGGGTCCATTTTTGTTCTTAGTATATATAAATCTGTGACGTTGTGCTGTATAAAGTAGACGGGAATAGACAAGATTTTGACGATGTAAACAGTGCACTCTCAATAGTTACAGATTGGTTTACGTCAAATAACCTAGTTCTCAATGCCAAGAAAACGAAATGTGTAAAGTTCGCCTTACCGAATGTTAGAAATATAGGACCCAACATCGTACTAGATAAAGATGTGCTTGAAACTGTAGACTCGGCAATGTTTCTAGGACTAACAGTAGATAGACAGTAGACCTCATATATCAAGTCTAGCAGGAAGGCTCGGCTGCTTACGCAGTCAGGAAAGTAAGACAACTGACGTTGATACTGCTCGTTTAGTCTGTTTTAGTTGTTTTCACAGCGTTATGCCCTACGGTATTCTGCTGTGGGGTAAAGTCATATACAAAACATATTTGTCCTTTAAAAACGAGCTGTTCGAGCAATTTACCAGCTAGGTGCCAGAGGTTCTCTAAGAGATTTTTTTAAAGATATTGGTATTGTTCCGCGCTACAATTAATGGCGACATTAGTTACCACTAGTGCCATCTAGTATCGCGTAGCAGAACTAATAGAGTCAAGATGCTTCTAGAACTTTCGATACTAGAACTTTCTAGAACTATCGACTACTGGTCAGTCGAGGCCGGTATGTACTCGAACATTCTAGATGTTTCTACAATAGACGGTTCTAGAACTATCTGCGGCACTATATAAGGCGGGGATTAGCCGCGAACGGGACAGAGTTGGATAAGCGATACAAGCGAATACATCGAAAGCGATCTTCAAGTGCGACTTAAGTGCAATTTTGCTTTATAATTAGTGTGTTTGAGTTGTTATTAGTGTTGTTTAAGTAGTGTAAATTTTAGTAATTTATATCGGTAGTTTTAATTGTCACGAACCCCGAAGCTCGTAACAGTATTCTCACAGTTGCAACACGATTCATCTTCGCCAACATCTTATATATTAGGCAAAATTTATACTTGTACACTAAAAACAGTGATATTCACAGTGTTAACACTAGAAATAAGGACAAACTACGTGCCCCCTTTCACCGGCTTCATAACTCATTTGTTGGGCTTGGTATAACCTTTTATAACAAGATACCCTCTTCTTTGCTAGACTTGCCTTTCAATGCGTTTAAAGCTCAAGTAAAATCCAACCTTTGTTCAAAAGCATACTATTCCATCAACGACTTACACGATAAGAATAGTTGGTTGGCTTAGTTAACGCAAGACAATGTTTGTGTTCTTTCTCCAGAATTAGCTTACTGACAGGTTATTTTTATTAGTATTAACTTATTTATTTATTTTACTTCGATGGTCCTAGTTTATCATTTGTGACTTCAAGTGTCAGCTATGTGAATAGAACCCAGCAGTTCATAAATATGTAAGCTGTCACGCCCTTTATACCTGGAGGCTTTTATTTACGTTTTAATTTTAATTAATTATTTTTTAGCTTGAGTGTGTATATTTTTTTATAATATTGTTGGTGTATTGGCGTGGCTAGCTGACATATGGCAAATAATTTCATTTTATGTTCTGTGTCTTGTAATGTTAATTACTTAACATAGGTACCTAGTATTGTATACAATCGATTTACTAACTGAAGAGACAGCTGTGCTGCTGGGGAGTTTGTGCCACTACTTCCCAGCGACAGCACTAGGAAGCGGTGAAGGGCGGGCGTTTTTGGGGGACTGTCTTTTGAAATTTTGACGTTCGAAAAGTGCTGATTCTTAACCTAATTTGAATAAATGACTTTTGATTTTGATCCCATGTGATAGGAGGCGTTAGGACGAGGCCACATTCTGCTGTCGTATTTCTACGCCTCAAAGGCAGGTATAATTATTCTTAAACGCAAGGTCCCCACCCTGCACTGTGCACGACTCTTAAACACGCCTTATTCTAGTATTTCAAAAAAATCCAGCGAAATAATTGCGTAACACACTAACAGTAACAAAGGATTTCAATTTGACAGTTCCAACAACATTCATTGCGGTATTTACGTTGAGCAAACAATTTTTTTTTTTTAACTATGAAATGCAATATCCTTAAAAATCATTCAGATTGATAGATTGAAACTGTGTTACGCAGGACTACTATAACATTCTCTAATCATTAGTTAAAGTTGTCAAACTGTTAAAAACATTATCAGTCAAACTTACCACTATCAGTCAATACCCTTTCGAGTGGCTCGGTGATAAACTCCCATAGCTTGGGCAGCTTCTCAGGTAACTCGTCGCCGAAGTACATCGCTAAGCTCGTTAGTGCTAGCGTAGCGCCTCGCCTTTGTATCCGTAGTAGTTTTCGAGCCTGTACAAAAAAGACACGTTAGACAAAACAAGCTTGATGATTTTTTAAATGTTGTGTTTCGTTATAATAGTTTTTTTTTAACGAATATCGATGAGATAAACAGCTTATAGAGAGCAGAAAATGCATTACTGTATTAGAAATCATTACAAATACAAATATTGATGCATGATCAAGATTAAATGTAGGGCAATATTGCTGATAATGTAAGGTTCGTGGTATGTCCCCACTGCAGTGGCTCACCTCGTCCTCGTGCGGCAGCAGCAGGTCCAGCGCCAGCGCGGCGGCGGCGGGCGGGCGGCCGCGGCGCGGCGCGGTGCGCTCGGCGCTGCGCTGCTGATAATGTAAGGTTCGTGGTATGTCCCCACTGCAGTGGCTCACCTCGTCCTCGTGCGGCAGCAGCAGGTCCAGCGCCAGCGCGGCGGCGGCGGGCGGGCGGCCGCGGCGCGGCGCGGTGCGCTCGGCGCTGCGCTGCTGATAATGTAAGGTTCGTGGTATGTCCCCACTGCAGTGGCTCACCTCGTCCTCGTGCGGCAGCAGCAGGTCCAGCGCCAGCGCGGCGGCGGCGGGCGGGCGGCCGCGGCGCGGCGCGGTGCGCTCGGCGCTGCGCTGCTGATAATGTAAGGTTCGTGGTATGTCCCCACTGCAGTGGCTCACCTCGTCCTCGTGCGGCAGCAGCAGGTCCAGCGCCAGCGCGGCGGCGGCGGGCGGGCGGCCGCGGCGCGGCGCGGTGCGCTCGGCGCTGCGCTGCTGATAATGTAAGGTTCGTGGTATGTCCCCACTGCAGTGGCTCACCTCGTCCTCGTGCGGCAGCAGCAGGTCCAGCGCCAGCGCGGCGGCGGCGGGCGGGCGGCCGCGGCGCGGCGCGGTGCGCTCGGCGCTGCGCTGCTGATAATGTAAGGTTCGTGGTATGTCCCCACTGCAGTGGCTCACCTCGTCCTCGTGCGGCAGCAGCAGGTCCAGCGCCAGCGCGGCGGCGGCGGGCGGGCGGCCGCGGCGCGGCGCGGTGCGCTCGGCGCTGCGCTGCTGATAATGTAAGGTTCGTGGTATGTCCCCACTGCAGTGGCTCACCTCGTCCTCGTGCGGCAGCAGCAGGTCCAGCGCCAGCGCGGCGGCGGCGGGCGGGCGGCCGCGGCGCGGCGCGGTGCGCTCGGCGCTGCGCTGCTGATAATGTAAGGTTCGTGGTATGTCCCCACTGCAGTGGCTCACCTCGTCCTCGTGCGGCAGCAGCAGGTCCAGCGCCAGCGCGGCGGCGGCGGGCGGGCGGCCGCGGCGCGGCGCGGTGCGCTCGGCGCTGCGCTGCTGATAATGTAAGGTTCGTGGTATGTCCCCACTGCAGTGGCTCACCTCGTCCTCGTGCGGCAGCAGCAGGTCCAGCGCCAGCGCGGCGGCGGCGGGCGGGCGGCCGCGGCGCGGCGCGGTGCGCTCGGCGCTGCGCTGCTGATAATGTAAGGTTCGTGGTATGTCCCCACTGCAGTGGCTCACCTCGTCCTCGTGCGGCAGCAGCAGGTCCAGCGCCAGCGCGGCGGCGGCGGGCGGGCGGCCGCGGCGCGGCGCGGTGCGCTCGGCGCTGCGCTGCTGCTCCCACAGGGTCAGGATGCCCTTGTGTTTGTCCACTGAGGAATAAAATAAACTTGTGTAAGTATCCCGACAATTATATCACCACATTTTATGGAGGTTTTGTAAAAGGTTTCTAGAATATTCTGAATAAAGTTTATTTGGACACAGTTCGTGAAACCGCACATTCTGCAAATTCAACAGTTCACGCCACATTTTCATTTCAACTGGTAATAATTATTCCAGTTCGCATTGGGCTTTCAAGTCAGCCAGGCGTTCTCGTTACAGCCAACAAGGGCCGCATCACTCACATCATTTCCACACCATCAGTCCATTCCATGGTAACAGGTTGTACGTCAATGTC
This sequence comes from Apamea monoglypha, assembly GCA_911387795.2. NCBI lineage: Eukaryota > Metazoa > Arthropoda > Insecta > Lepidoptera > Noctuidae > Apamea > Apamea monoglypha. Next base: position 4,080,291 of record OU426922.1, read on the forward strand.
CCTGCCACACTGTATAATATTTAAATAAAATCCACAAATCTTACTTGCTGGCGCGTGTGGTATCTGTTCTCCCTTCCCCTCGGGACCGCTGTCACCGCTACCAGAGTCGCCATTCGCTTCCTCTGTACTTTCTAAAGAAATGCGTGGCGTGTATTCTGGGTCACACCTGGGAAGGACACAATAATTTTAAAGTAAGTATTATGAAAAAATAACGTTTTTTGACGATTTCTATTTATTTATTTTATTCTATTCGGGAACTTACAGCTTATATAAATAGTGTTCTTAAATAATATACATTTGAAGGCCATTTACAAGTTTCCACTGATAAAGACTTGAAATAAAATAGACAACAAAAAAGATCGGTACAAAATACCTTTAACATAAATTATTTATTTATTTATTTAAGAACATGGAGGACTTACAGCTAATAAACACAGACAAAAAGAAAACAATAGTCACCAGAGAGCCAATTACAAATCCTCACGTATAGACTTAGGATAAGTACTAATTTATATGTGAGCACAATAAGAACAAAATAAAAAAAAAATAAATGCATCGTCTCAATTAAAAATAACAGAAACAATACTTATGACACTGCTACTTGAAAAATTTGAGGCTTAGGCACCTTCTGGCCGAATTCACACTAGTTTTGAATGGATCAAAATCATATTCCTTGCATATATCATTGAAACTACTGCTTGCGCGCACAATATAACTATTCTGCCTGTAATTCGAAGATGAATGAGGTACACGTATGGGTGGATTAAAACGAAGTGCTTTACTAGGCACATTAAAATAAAATTTTGACAGTAATTCAGGGACATCAATATTGTTATTTAGGAAACAAAGGAACACGATGATTGTATTTATCAGTAAATTCTGATCAAATACGACGAACATAATCAGCCTTGTTCCCACTGTTGGGACACAGTCTTCTCTTCGAGATTTTTCCACGGAATTTGAGTTCTTGCATAGGCGAGATAGACAAAAAATGTACTAATATCGGACGCATTGTACAAGGTTGCTAAATAAAACTCACCTCAAGAACGCCTTCAGATTGTTAAGCACCTTATTGTTCGGACAAGGCTCTCTACTAACAAGCTGCGATAGTAACGCGGCGAGGGTATCAGCAGAGTTCTGCTGTAGTTCTTCTGAAGGTTCCTTTTTGATGCTCTCCATCAGAGGTCGCACTACTGGGTTCAGTTTTTCAGGTAGTTGGTGTAGGTTTGCGCAAGCGCCTGCTATTGCTGCTTGGACACTGGAATATAAATTAATAAATTATCAACGACTGAAAACATAAAAGTTGAAGAGTAATTTTTTTTTTTTTTTTTATGTATGAGCTCTGGGTCTACTCTCTAATCACAAAATCCGTAGTTTCAGCCGACGTTACGGGTGTTTCCTACTCCGTATCACGGATGTAAGATTAGTTCTAGGCCCGAACTAAGAACGAATAACAACACGAACTGAGAGTTGTCCTTACTCCCGATGTGTTTATACCCGTCCGAAAAAGTTAATTAATCGGGAGTCTTATTTCGAGAGAGGATCATTTCGAGTATGAAACGACTTTCTGATGGGATGATCTTTGTTGGTAAATGATAAATGATTTTATTTTGTAAGTAGGTTTATACAAATACTTTTACACGTCAATCATATTTAAAAACTAGATGAGGTCGGCTCTCTGGTTAGCGGCCAGGGCACACAATGCTAAAGGTACGATTAGATAGTATTAATATACTTACGAGACATTGAGCGATCCTTGTTCAATGGTGCACTGGTTGACGGCTGTCTGTAGGTTCCTCCGCCTCTCCTCTAACGTTTGAGCCACCCGCTTTAATTTCATGGCGGCCACCATAGGTTGCGATATGTTTGTTAAATATCCTACCTGAAAATAGTAATAATAATTATGTAAATACAAAGCCAGATGGCTGAAGACGTATAATACGCCAGAAAAATGCTAATAAGGGTACACACGTATAACATAGATAATATATTTACCTGTTCTAGCCTCAAAATATTGCTCAACTCTTCACCGTCAACAGGTAATTTGTAATGTTTCATCATCGCGTGTAAATCGCGAGCCTCTTGTAGTATCCTGAAAATATAATTCAGTCAGTATTAACAAAAGACAATGTTTCAATGGTAAAGCGATTGGTACTTAGGTGCTACAGTAATGCAGTCGCCATCCAAAACAAATTGATTGTTGTATAGTTTATGAGTACACAGGCTCATCATCTGCCTAGCCTTTTCCCAACTATGTTGGAGTCGGCTTCCAGTCTAACCGGATGCAGCTGAATACCAGTATTTTATATGGAGCGACTGCCTATCTGACCTCCACAACCCAGTTACTGCGTAATACGATACCCCTTGGTAAGACTGGTTGTCAGACTTTCGGGCTTCTCACGACCTGTATAAGACTGTCAAAGATCCACGAATGACAGCCGGGACCAACGGCTTAACGTACTTTCCGAGGCACGGAGGGGGTCTTGTTATGTAAAGATGGTCACCCATCCACGGGCCAACCGCGGCAAGCGTAGCTTAACCTGATCGATCAACCCGTGCGGCTGTTATTACTTAGCCACAGCCCCTTTAGAGTACATAGGCTGTGAAATACAAATCGTTACTATGGCTGTGCAGTTGAGTTTGCTAAGTTGTATTACACTAAGTAATACGTAACATGGTTTCTTTCTTACCTATTACAGTTCAACGCGACCTCATCGTAGTAGAGAGCTTGGTTCAGCGCTGTATGTAGCGTGTTTGTAAGTAACGGCGGCGCCAACTTTGATACAGGACTTTGATCTTCATGACTTGCTTTATCAGCTTGATCATCCTGCGAAAATAGAATAATAATAATATTATATGCGAATAATACATTTAAAATCAAAAGTCATTTATTCAAATTAGGCTAAGAATCAGCACTTTTCGAACGTCGAAATTACATAAGTAATAATTCCCCAAAACGCCCTTCACCACTTCCTACTGCTTTCGCTGGGAGGAAGAAGTGGCGTCCACACTAGCTCAAGACAAAGAGTAAATGAAAGGAGAAAGGGAGGCCTTTACCCTTTCCCCTACTCTTTGTCCACATAGGCCAAAAATAAAATCCTACTAATATTATAAACGCGAAAGTTTGTGAGGATGGATGGATGTTTGTTACTCTTTCACACAAAAACTACATAACGGATGAAACTTTACAGTAATATAGCTTATACATCGGAATAACATATAGAATACTTTTAATTCCGATATTTCCACGAGATCGAAACTTATGCGAGTGAAACCGCGGGGCGCTGCTAGTAAATAATAAATACAAAAAACCGTTGTCTACTTAGTTGCTATGACAAGATTTCGACAGTTATAATACTGATCCAAGACTAGAGCAACCTACTAGAAGACCAGGCCCGAGTCGACGGCGCGTTGTGTTCCACGCGCGCCTCAAAGAGATGTCAGCACAAACTGACGGGGTCCGCTAGGGCCGATGCCTGCCAGGGCCGCGGGTTGTTCGAAAGAGATACCGTGGTCCCTGGCATAGGCAACTGAAGGAACACGGGTGGGTTTTAGTCAGTAAAAGTCTGACACGCCCTCCTGCTCCGCCCAGAGCGGGAGAAGTCATATGATGATTTCCCACCAACAAAAAAAAAAAAAGATTAGAACAACCTTCCAGTAACTGGGTGTCTAATCTATATGACACTACTCAAAATGATCAAGATATTACCGTATGTGTATCATCCCCGTTGGCGTCGTGTACGCTGGGCGGGAACTTGTCGTGTGTGACGGTTTGTCGCGCCCACGACGACACCACCAGGCTTGCGACCAGTCGCTGTAGCGCGCTGCCAGAGCGGAGGTATACTATCATCACCTGGAATTATAACACACAAAAATAACATTGCATTACGTCTGCATCCCTCGAAGGGTTAGGCAGAGGTATAACTATAGTACACTCACATTTCGTCGTTACATTATTACGCAAAAAAAATTGTTACAGGACTTGTTCGAGCATAAAAGGTCGAGAAAAACCCCTTTTGAGTTCTATGGTAAAGGTTTGTTTTCAGTCTTTGGCTATAGGCACTATCCACCAAATAATCTAAAAATTATGTATGAACTTGTCTACCAGATAATTAAACCTAAACTTTCTCAGAGGAGGTGAAAATTAACCTAAGGTTAACAATTTATCAAGGTTAAAAATATCTCATAGGACCGTTTAATAAATCTTGAACTATCAAAGTCCGTTCTTCAAGTAAGTTCCCAGAATATTCTTTCAATTAAAATTAAATTTGGTACAAGTAATGAAAACATATTGTGCTTACCTTAACATAACAGTATATGGGGCTCTCATCTTCAGCTTTGTACTCTATACCAGGTGCAGGTTGGACCAGGTAGCATGACAGGTATCCTGCAGAAACATCATATAAAAAAATATAAAAAGAGGTACAGACGAAACTAGCAAATCAAAGCCACTCATAACCTCATATATCTCTAGTCAACGATTTTAAATAGATTAAAAAACTTGGTTTTCATGACAGTAATGACTGTTTACGGCCGGAAGAGTATTCTCATATAATTGCTCGCCTTTGTTCATAATTTGTTCATTGTTGTACCTTTGTTTGTTTTGTAATTTACAATAAAGAATATGAACTAATTCTATTTATATTCTTTAAAGGCGAGCTTAACCCAGAATTGGGTTCATTAACAGCAAACCTCAGTGCGTTAAGAGAGATTTGTAAACGTGGATAATAAATAAGTGCACATCCATACTAAAAATTACATAATATTTACGTACTTAAAACTATACCCTGTCCATTAGGTAAACCGTTTTTTGACAGCTGTCTTAGAACGTACATATTAAAGATTACGTAAAAGTTAACTTTAAATTGCGTAATAAAATAAATATATAAACTGCCTAATCTTATTGAATTATCTTATTTGTGACTTCTTACAGACATTATTATACCGTACGTGTCAGGTTTGACAAAATAAATGTAATTGCTCACTAGTTCGATCTGTCAAAAACCGGTTAACCTAGGTAACAGAGTACAGTTCGTATTAAAACAAGACCGGACCTAGTATTTGTGCGGCGAGGCAGCGCGCGCGCATGACGTTGCGGTCGCGAGTGGCGCAGGGCTGCGACTCCGAGCCGCCTATGAACCACTTCTGACTCGGGCGCAACTCGGGAGGTACGGAACATTCGGACTGAGAGTTTGTGCGGGTGCGACGCTCCTGGAAAGAGAAAACATGTTATGTAGGAGACCAGTTGTATTGATCGAGCTACATAGAACCTACATCCAGCAATACTGGATCAGCATAAGGGTGGAACCAGACCGTGGTTGATCGACGACACTATGTCATACTTTCAGTTATATTAAAAAACAATTTTTTTTTAAAACAAAAGTTTAATAAGTTTATGGGTAATTAAATAGTGGGCTGTATTAAATAAGGCTTGGTATATTGCCTTCTGATCTTACAAAATTCCATTTTTTGTATTTTGTATTTGTCCGTCGCGGCGTCCGTGCGGCGGCGTGCTCGCCGCGCCGAGCCATGTCGTCGCGCTGAGCACGCCGCCTGTGCGTGCAGACCGCGCAGAAGGTGTTGTGTTGGGTTCGATTCCCAAAACAGTTGTTTATATAAAACTGACAAGTTAATCCGGTTCTAAATTGTCATAAAGTTACCTTAGTAAAAAATTTACTCGAAGCTGGGGTAAAGATAAATCTGGTTTTGTAGTAAGGCGGTTTGAGTCTTGTGATATTTGAGGAGTCATAGTTTGAGGCGATGGCGGACATCGATCGATCGCAATCTTTTGGCACCTTTAATTTCCTAAGAAAACCTACCTTAGGAGGTGGATGTAACAACAAGCCAGGCTCTACAGGCAGCCGAGCGGGCTGCATCGCGAGACAGAGCCACGTGGCCAACATCGGACACGCCGCTATAAGTATCACTCCTAATGACGCGTATTTCAGGAAGTTTTCCCACACCTGGAAACACAGGAAACTTAGAATTAATCTCATGAAAAAGGGCTTTAAATAGGTATGTGGGATACCTACCTGTCCGACATTTTGTTCCAAATTTAAATAGTCACACATCTATGCAACAAGATGCAAGTTCAAAAAAAATATAGACGTCGCGATATCATCTCGGAAACTTGGAACGTTAATATCTCGGAAACGTGGCGCTTTACGGGGTGTGTTATTATGTTTTATGTTTGCATTGATGTCAGTTATCGATTTATATAAATTTCATGCGTGGCCGACATTTAGAAAAAAAAAACGAAACTGTTGACAGGTACCAGACTCCATATAAAAATCTTCAATCCCCTTTATAATAGTTTAAAAACGCAAGAATGACTATTTAGCTAGGTAAGCAAACGCGGGATTCGTGTACGCGGTGCATCCAGAATTCCAGACTGACGCATCGCGCACCCGATCCATATAGAACGCTTCATTGCCTGTTACATCGCAGAAAAGAGTAAGGCAAATTCTTCTTCGTCATTGCATATTACCATTTATTAACGAGTACAGGGCATAATAAGCATTGAAGGATTAAAGTTGTCTTTATTACTAGCAATCAAATCAAATGTGGCGTGACGAGATTTTAATTTGATTAAATATTTAATTATTTTTCATTTTCAACCCACCTGCACAGCAATCTCCTGTATCTCATGCACATGTTCGAACAGCACCCTCTGATAGATATGCCTCATGGCCTCCTGCAGAAGCTCGGGCGTCCAGTTCAAGCACTGATCATTCTCCCCGTTGGTGACGTAATTCACTTTGATGACGTTATCCCCGTTCGTGACTACATTCCCTCTGTCGATGTTATCTCCATTGGTGACTGTATCTCCCTTGACGTCACTGTCTTCCATAATAACACCAGTGCTCTCCTGGGTAATGTCATTGCTCTCCTTGGTAGTGTCATTGTTCCCCTTGATAATGTCATTGCTCTCTTCGGTAACGTCACTATTTCCTTTGGTAACGTCACTGTTTTCTTTGGTGACGTCATTATTTCCTTTGGTAACGTCATTATTCTCCTTATTAACGTCAGTATTCTCTTTTGTAATGTTATTGTTCCCCTTGATAACTTCAGTATTCCCGTTGGTATCAGTTCCGTTCTTTTGGTGGGTCGTGACTAGAGGTCTTGTGAGGGTACGTAATGTTTGTAATGTCGCTTTTCGCACGGAACTGGTAGAATGGTCGAGGTACGGCCAAAGGCGGGGTAGGACGTCTGCTAAGTCGATTGGGCTGTGGAGAATATAAGGTGATTTTAAAGTTTTGAATTCGTCGCGCGAATGCACACGGAGAGATGGCCAAAGATCGTCACTCACTGGACGCATTGCCGTCGAAATAGACCACGCCGAAGGTGGTGTGACGATCTAACGAGGTTTGCAGAGCCAACATAGCTACAGATAGCTCAAGACAGGGTTTGGAAGGAAAAAGGGGGGAGGCTTTTGCCCAGCAGTGGGACACAATAGGCTAACGAAAAGAAAAAAAAGTTTTTGAGTTGACCTTAGTTTGGGATTATGTGAAAACTAGCTTCCGCCCTGTGGATGTCGGAAATCATCCTACACCACCAAGGTAACATATAGACAGAGTTACTTTCGAATTTATAATATTAGTATCGCTAGTATTGGTTTTATTGAGATATGGTTATACACCTTCAATTTATTGTTACATGATGAAATATTAATTAATTGAATTCAATACTAAATTTATTTGGTCCTTCAGAACTAACAACAAAATCATAAATGCAAAGTTTCTTTAGATCAGGTTTTAAACCACTGAGTCAGTTTTTTGAATCCAGAAACCAACTGTTATAGAAATGTAGTTTTAAAAAAATGACAGCTTAGTTCGGTGCTAAATTGTCATTTTAGTATGAAGAACTTTGCCTTAATCGAAATAAAGTACGAAATACAAATGCTGGTTCATAGGTTAAGGCTAGAACTAAAGTTAGATTTCGTTTTGTAATAAGTCGGAAAGCATTTCAATTGAACTATTTACGAACACTTACGTTGAACGCAAAAATACTCACTGCAACAAACTAGCCGGTTCGGGCAGCGCCATCAAGGCCGCCAGCAGCGCCATATAGGAATTGGCGGGCGACGCCAGCTCGTCCTGGTCCGCCAACAGCGTCCACAGGCGGCGCACGACGGGCGCCACCGCGCCGGCGCGCCGCGCGCCCAGCGCGCCCGCCGCGGGCGCCAGCGCGCCGGCCGCCACGGCCGACACGTCCTCCGCGGGGTCGCCGAGCCCGCGGATGAGGTGCTCTAGGGCGCCGCTCTCGCATGCTACTTCCTGTTCAAAGAAAGGATTCGGTTTTAACTTCGTAGAAGCAGTCAAATATTTTTTTTTTGGTGAGTAATTTTTTTGTTTAATTATTGACAATATTTACATTATAGTCAAATAATTTAGTCAGCGTGCATGACCATAAAAACACTCTAGTGTGTATATTAAAAAATACTGATTTAAAGTGAAAAACAACTCCAGTCATTCAAAGGTGTTACGATATTGTAAAAAGATGAGCTGACCTGTCTCGCCGCCAACAGATACTTGAAGCCCAGCAGTGCGCCATGCCGCGCCTCCCACTGCGGGTGCGTGGACAACGTGGCCAACAGTTCGGCCACACGTCGCACTCTCGCGGCTTCCAACTGTGCAAGTGTAACGCCCAAAGTCTGTGCGCAGGTTTCACGTACTGGAGCCACTACCTACAAACACATTTAAACAATTCAATATACACAAATCAAATCACAATTCATTTATTAAAATTACACTATTCGGTAATCGGTCTATTCGGTTAGGAATTAGACTATTCGGTATTTCTTAAAAGTTAAAAAGCTCACCCTTCATCACTTCTTAGTGTTTCAACTGAGAAATGGCGCAATAAAATTCCCAGCAACAGGTCTGACTGTTAAATTAAAACCTTTCCACTAAAGTACTAAATCGATACGAAAAGTGCTGATTCTCAGCCTAATTTGAATAAATGACTTTTGATTTTGATAGTTGAATAATATGCAATTTATGTATAAAATTACCTGATCTGAAACGAAGTCTCCAAATCGGTCTAGCGCGAGAACACATAACAATCTAAGTGCCATGTCCTCCAGCCATTCTTGATGTGCTTGCTCCATCTATTAGAGAAAAAACAAATACATTATTTTCCGGAGAAATTTACAATAACCATTCAATTGACGGCACGGTTGGCGCAGTGGTTAAGGGATTGACTGCTGCACTGCGTGTCGCAGGTTCGATTTCCGCACGGAAAAAATATTTGTATGACCTATAAGTAGTTGTTCCGGGTCTGGCTGTTTGTGTATGTGAGTTTAAATTTTTGAAACGCACCCACGATACAGGAGAAATTCCTAGTGTGGGGCAACGTTTATAATATATATAAAAAAAAAAAAAAACAATCACGAAGGGCTGTGTATGATTCTGAAATAATTCGGAAACATGAAGATATCTTTCTTTTGAAAGCTGTGTGTTTCGTTTTGATCATTTTGGCATTGGCCCCTAAAAAGCTCTACACTCACCTCCTGACTAGTCATATTCGCATCATGCCCCGCGGAGGTCACAATCCTGGCCCGCAGCAGTTCCCGCAGCGCACTTGCAGCTCCATGTCTCGCCTCCCAGGCTGCACTGAACAGTTGTGCCTGTAGCGCCCCCGCCCAGGCCTCTAGAGGCCATCGCGTGCATTCTACCCAGGAACCGGAACAGTCTGGTACTGGGGCTGTGCTTTCAACTGGGGATGGAGAAATGATGGTTTAAAAATATAGGAAAAGTAAGTAAACATTTCGGAGAAGACTGGAATAAGATCATCGCGATTAAGAATTGGAGAAAGGGAGAGGAGGGCGATACACAGCCGTAGGTCGATTAAGCTGATGATAATGAAGAAAGTATATAAAAATCGCTGTGCTATCCAGTACCAGTGAATTGAATAGATTGCATTAGATTAAGTCGATAGAATCTGTCCCCCAAAATGCCAAAAAAGGCATCATCGCGTGGCGGACTTGTTATCGATCATCGTATTCGAATAGCAAAATTATATTACAATACAATAGTCCATAAACATTTCTGCGACGTCATTCAAAGAATCATTAAGAGGCCAGTGTTACAATTAAAAACCACAATGACTAAAAAAATGTGATTTCTCGTTATCTCACATTACATTGTTGCATTTGATAAAAATATCGTGCTCATTACATAAAAAAAAACTCTGACGTCAGAACCGCACACACGTAATACAGTGATGCAAAAGTTACGATCATCATGCATTACAACAAGCACGATTTTAGTCGCAGTTAACAGTTAATAGGTCCTAATACTCCTAATGAAGTGTGTAGGCGGGGCTGATGAAAACTAGGCCGCGAGATCACGCGAGCAATTTAGCGTACAATCAGACTTCAGACCTTATCGCTCTTGTGATTAATACTGATCAGCGATAAAGACAGATGTGTATTGTGGAGGATGTGCATTGATCAGAATGTGTCTTAATGTAATTTGTTCTTGTTGAGATGAGATACATTTCTGCTAACTGGCTTGAAACCGTCGTTTTTAACAGTAGACCTAAAAAATACATCAGAAGTTTTTACCACCAACCAGTTTAGTTATTTTATTACCTATTTTATTTCATTATTTTACTACTTAGAAGTGACCATTAGAAAATGCGCTCCGACTTAGCTGTTTATTTTCAATAGAAATCAAAGAAATACCATAACTAGATTCTGGTTTCTTCTGTTCTATTTATTAGACCCCAGATGAGACTCGCAACTTCTTATTAGCGTGTCGATGGCATCTATATTGAGTTTTTTACATCAACAATGTTTTCCAATGTTTCCAGTGTTTAACAATGTTTTCGCAAAGCAATTAATTTTTTATTACATTCAAATGATGATGTCCTAGCTAGGGCGTGGTTCCAATTAACCATTATTACAGCGATTCCATTACTTAACTACTTGTTTACAACCAGATGATTGTAAAAGTTTATCATGGTCAGGTGTTAGACACACCCGTCTAGACGCCACACCTCTGGTTCGTTTCGAAAGTGAGGCACGGCCCTATAAATGATTTGGTAAGAGCTCCACAAACAACATTGTTTGTACTGGGTAGTGTTTACCTTTGGCAACCTACAATGGCAGGCAGAAAACCAAACGCCTGGAGGCCAATTCTCGTAATTAAAAACGTTACAAATCTAGTCGCAATCTCATCCAGCGACAATCAATGTCAAAAATGTAAATGTGGTGAAAATTTGAGGGTTTGATTTTTAGAGGTTGATTTTTGACAGATTAAGTTTGAGATTAGAATGCGAACGTTCTTAAAAATCCGGGAATTGCCCATCTGGTATCTAGACCATTTTTTTTTTTTTAACTAGACCCTTAGGATAACATAAAACAATTCGCCTGTACCTCTTCATCGAAACGATACAAAATCAATCAAAATCAAAAGTCATTTATTCAAATATACATCATCATCATCATCTGCCTAGCCTTTTCCCAACTATGTTGGGGTCGGCTTCCAGTATAACCGGATTCAGCTGAATACCAGTATTTTACATGGAGCGACTGCCTATCTGACCTCCACAACCCAGTTACTGAATAATACGATACCCCTTGGTAAGACTGGTTGTCAGACTTTCGGGCTTCTGACTACCCGTAACGACTGTCAAAGATCTACGAATGACAGTCGAGACCAACGGCTTAACGTGCTTTCCGAGGCACGGAGGAGTCTTGGCATGTAAAGATGGTCACCCATTCATAGACCAACCGCGGCAAGCGTAGCTTAACCTGATCGATCGACCTGTGCGGCTGTTATTATTTAGCCACGAGCCCCTCATTTATTCAAATGTACATACATACATATTTCGCCAGTTATGTTTTAGTATCATCATGAAATAGGCGGTGAGTCTATTGACATTAACCGGGTTCAAATCTAGACTCTGGGCTGTCACTGAAAACTTCCAGGTGGAAAAACCCAATTTTGCCGGACCTGTAAATAGAACCTAGGCCACGTTCAGCACTCGCAATAGGATAAAAATATCATTTCGTTTCATATCAGTTCAAATTGGTCTGTGAAGGTCAGGACAGACGGGAGTGTAAAATACTAAATGATGACTATATTCAGCTGCATTAAGACTGACAGGCGACCCCAGGTTGCTAGCTTAGGTTATTTTATTTATAGTTTTACTTTAGTTGGAGTGCATGGTCTTTGTTAGATTAGATTGGTTAATTTACAGACTAACTTCTACCAGCGACTTTGTCCGCGTGAATTGTCTTATATTAATATAAAATATATCCTATAACACTCTGTAATACTGTAGCTTCCTAATAGTGAAAGAATTTTCGGAATCGGCTCAGGAGTTCCAAAGATTACCTCTACATACAACAAACTCACCAATTGTACCTCTTTATAATATTAAGTATAATAGATATTACACTACTATACTCAAGTTGGAGTGCAGAGTCTTTGTTTTACTTTGTGTGGGCATCACATAAAGCCATATTTAGCGATGCATCGATTCGATCAAGATACTGACACAAATAATGACTGGCTCTGGCTGTAATTATTTTTTATTTGAACAATGAAGACACACTTTAAGCTATGCCATAACATTGTCTCATAAAAGCATTTCACTATGTTATCTTTTTTATCTTCGTAACAGATGATTGTAATCACTCATTTCATGAGAAACATAATCGCCAATATAATTTACAATACAGCGATAAGCGGTCACAGATAACAGGAGACTAATTATCTGTTTATTATCCTTAAATTCCTTACATAATTAAATAAAGGCTCGTAAAAACGCAACATATCGCAAATCTATGTTTGTTTATGAGATTATAACTTTTGAACCATTTGTCCTTTTTTTCTTTAATTTATAGACACGTTCTTTAGCTAGACTTTCGTGTCTTTTTATTACCTTGCGTCACATAAGGAATAAGCAGTGACAGAAATAGTATAACAAGTCGGAATAAATATCAGCGTGCCTGGTAGTTCTATTTTTCGAAAATCTAAATAAGATGCAATAAGCCCATGTTCACACGGGCGGTTTTTGTAAAGCAACGATTTTATATCGCGCACTAGATTTTCAACTGTCCGTGTTAAGCCTAACATTGAGAATCCAACAGAGTACGCACGGCTACACATCAAGCTATACAAAACCAGTATAAGCTGCCTTCTGATTGTACGAAAAACGTATACAATGCGAGGTCAGCTAAAACTGGAAATGCATAGCTTGATGTGTAGCCGTGTGTACATCCCAGCGCGTCAAAAAAATACACTGTTGGATTTTCATCTCTTGTCGATAAGCAGTGCAATTGAAATTTCAAAGCGCGATAAAAAAAATCTCCACGTAAAAAAGTCGCCCGTCGCCACGAAAGTAATTTGCGTGGTACAAACAAATGACATTGAGGTACTTACATACATTGTAATGAATACAATACTTACGTTATTATGGAATTTACTCAACATTATTACAATTAGCAAATTTTTAAACTACAGTAGTGACGTGTTTGTGGTGATTACAATAAATTGTCCAATTATGCGAGTATGAAACCCATTGTAATTTGTAAGAAGTCTTATTACGACAGTAAATGATTTAGATTTCCATATTTTGTAAATGTATTGCAATATTCCATGTTTTAATAATTATTAAAGTGGTTTCAACAATTTTGTTTTGTTGATTTAAATCTAGTCAATTTCAGTAAATAGTGAGCCATACGAGTATTGCTAATATTTTGACATGAAACCGAAAAATAAAGAAGCTTGGACTGAGGAGCTGAAAGCTTACGCCCGAGTCACCAGTTCTAGTTCAAGAATTTTGGCAGGTACTCATTAACGAAAAATCCAGTGTTTCCTTTTAGACCCATTCATTTTCATTAAGTATTTAATTATACCCTGTCCATTAGGTAAACGGTTTTTTGACAGATGGAACTAGTGATTGCAGCAACACACAATACATTGATTGATACACGTACGGTATTACATATAATGTATGTAAGAAGCCATAAATAAGATAAAGCATTTTATACATTTATTTTATTACTCATTTAGATTTTACGTAATCTGGAATAGTTCGTTCTAAGACAGCTTTCAGAAAACGGTTAACCTAATTGACAGGGGAATAAAGTAAGTATTTTCCCTCTGGAGGACAAAGGCCTCCCATTCGTTTCAATCTAGGGCTATTCATGACCAATCCTATTTAAAGCAGAACATTGTATCCCACCATCACCCCGATACTCACATACAAATTCATCAGGCTGTTCCAACTTGATCTTCTTCCGGTCAGGCTCGACAGGTGGCGTGGGCGGCGCCGACGGGCCATCCTCACTGCAGTCTCGCGACTTTTGTTTGCTGAAGGCGAGACGCGCCTTGCGTTTGGCTAGGTTCATCTCCCGAGAGCTTAGCTGCTTCGAAGATATTACTATTTCTTGTACTGGTCTCTGAGGGAGGAAATTGTACATTAAGTACTTTAAATACAGCTCGATTCATACTTTAAAAACACTTTTTTTATGGCGGCTCTGAAGTGCGCTACTCCCTGCGCAGTACCTCACCCCTCACCCCCGCTGACACGTGGATTTGTTACTGCGCAGCGACTCTCCTCATGTTCCGAGCCGTCATACAGTTTGAATCGGGCTGTACTAAGCGTGTTCTATTATAGAACAGAGTAACAGACCATTAACAAACCTGACTGGCTATTAAAGGGTGGTTTAAGAACTGCTAAGGGCGTGGTGGCTAAAGAAAATAAATATATTGCGGAAAATATTGAATGTAAGTAACTACTGGTCAGTGGTTACTTACAGTTAGTGACCACTGGACCAGGATCTCATGTCTCTAAGAACTTCGACCGAAGTTACGGGCGGGCACTGCGGGTATTACTTTTGGGCCCGAACTAAGAATGTAACACAACACGATTTGACAGTCCTTACTCCCGATGTGTCTTTACCCATCCGAAAAAGATAATTAATCGGGAGTAGGGTTCATTCCGATGGACAGGCTCGTCTTCGTGGACAGAGTTACGAGAGTAGGCCCCAGGGATGAATAAAGCCCGATAAACATGATGCAAGTTTCTTACATGTGGCAAATAAAATTAAAGCAACAAATTACTTTTATTGTTGCTTCAACTTATGGTATGTCGCAGGAAAATAAATTGCACCGTGTAAATCAGGCTATAGCATATTTATTAGGAAGTGATCCAAGAAGGCTCTATGTATATTTTATTCTATCGTCTATTTTCATCAACTTACCCGGCACACTTCAGTCTTAATTAACACAGGTTTAACGGGACACAGATCCTCATTAGTGTACATCGTGGTAGTGAGATCGACCCCAAGTTTGGCAGCCACGTCGAGACCAAGCCGGGCATTCAACTGTTGCCGTTGTTTCGCCAGACGCTCCTTCGAATCTGAACAAACACAACATAAAATAAACGCAGGAAATTAACTCGACAAATATGTGCGCGGTTGTTAACTTATTTTCATTTATTTCAATTAAACCATTTACAAGCACTTTTAAATTGTCAGAGTCGGTCAGTTAGGAGTACCGTTGTTAAACTCAAACAAAATTTTTGCAAAATGTGTTTTTTGATCAATTTTTAGTTTATCTAATGATGTAATATCATTGCTAATGGTCAAATAATTAACTATTAGTTTTAAAAAATAACCATTAGATAAACTAGCAATCGATCAAAAAACACATTTTTCAAAAATTTAACCATTCGATACCAGACCACAAATATTTTTCAAACGTTGTACGGTCAGCAACAAAAGGTCTTTGCTATTACACGAAATAGTGAAAACCAATGTATCGCATCATGTTGTATCAATTTAGATGATTTGTAAAAGTAACCGAGTTAATTTACTTTTGTTGCTGACTGTACTAATTAATATTTTTATTAGTTTGTTGTTGCAGGAAAAATTCTTCTTCGAAATAACATGGAGCATTTTCCTTCCTTAAAGATTAACTATTCACAGTTTGCTCTACTGAGTTTTAATTACAAACTAAACTAGACTTTATTCTGAGTAGGTATCTAGACTGGCGTGATGACGTAAGAAGCCGGCGCTTTGAGTAACATTATCCGACGGCGTATTAAATTGATAGCGCCGTTTTAAATCGTGCGCGTCACGTGCTTATATCAAACGGTTCATCAATGATTTGTTGCGAATATTGTCATATCGATCGCCCACGTGCGTTATCTAGATCGTACTCAAACAACCATCACCCATTCTCGATAAGTTTAAAGAAGTAAAAACTACTAACAACACCTTTTGTGACTGGTTTGTGCATTTGTATAATCAGGCCCAACAGCCACACGCACAATAAAACGTCGCAGATTAAAGTCGTTATTTTATTTCAATAATTTCCGTGTTTTCTATCGCTATTTTAATAAAACCAGAATAAGTTTGTCATTTATTATTTAACAACGCAAAGAAACGTTTTTATGACTTGGCAGTATGAAGTACCTAAGTGGAATGACACATGTAGAAATTTAAAAAAAAAATCGTGGCTGGAATTAGTTATTCACTCAATTTTGCAACATTTTTGATTAGTTAAATACTATTAAGTATATACGTACTCTATGCCTGTTTACACGTTTAACACACCAATTTTATATTTCACCTTAATTGCGTAACACACTTTGAATCACAATCCGAAAGATTTTGAAATAAATTGATAATCCATTGCTTCGTATGTTTGAAAAAATCGACTGCTCAAGAACGTAAATAACGCAATGAATGTTGTTTAATTAACTGCCAAAAAGTAAGGGATTGGCATTGTAAGTGTGTTACGTTATTACCTCACAGTACTGTTTGCAAAGAGGAGTCTTTATAGTTAGTTACATGCAGCGTTGATTGAGGTGTGCGCCATGCACTCGCTGGATATCGAACGTATCGCAGCGGAGACGGCCGCTCTTCTCTCTCTGTCTTATTATTTACCTGCAGCGTTGATTGGCTCCTCGTCCAGGTCGTACTCGTTGCCCTCGGAGCCCATGAGGTGTGAGCCATGCTGCAGCACTCGCTGGATATCGAACGTATCGCAGCGGAGACGACCGCTGTCTTCTGGCTCGGTCTTCTCGTCTGTACAACAAATTAACATTATGAGCAACATTTCCTACTTGTTGTTTTTTGCCAGCGGCCATAAAGCTATAGAGGGGGAGAGAAGCCCTTGCCCAACAAACTTTCAATATTTTCCAACCAGTTCAAATCGCCAAAACGGGAGACCACACGGCCCCGATATTGGTGTTCCAAAATATACAGTCACCAAAAGAGATAAGTCATCAACCCCGTCGGATATAGTTGCAAGTGTCATGAAACCGATGGAGGTTTTCCAATGAAAAATTTGATAAATTAACTGTTTGTTTTCTATTAATTCATCATCGAAAACATTCATCGGTTTCTTAGTTAACTTCAACTATATCCGACGACCCTGGTTACTTATCTCCTTTGGTGACCGTACATCGTTGCATAAGCTGTGTGACTGTGTGTATCGCTCCATAGCATTGTCAACTAATTCTCTATCTGTCAGCAACATTTGTATCAAATCATAATGACATTATAAAGTCATTAGCAAAAAAGTTGGCAAAATCACATTACGGCATTACTATTGCCCCCACCTTGTATTTATTTATTTAAGATCCCCAACCAAAATTACACACAGACGTGACACACATAATGGGTAATATTGGCGAAACATTACGTTCACGCGAGGTTTGACAAGAGATAACCGGTACTTAATCCAACAGGTTTTTAATGCATAAACAACTAATTTAGAGACACTTAAAGCTTCATTATGTCCAAATGCTACGAATAAAAATACTCTAACGGTATGTATATTTATACAATTTAAATTTACCGATGCGTACGTGTATTTTAATTATAGAAATCGTAAATTTAATATGAAAATCGATATAAATATGTAAGGAGAAAATCAGTAGCGATGCAATCTACGAGACTACTTTCAGTCCGGTGAGCTACACAAATAAAACTCGCTTGTAACATTACTTTCCCTGCAGATGCCACGACACCGCAGAATACTGCGCGATAGGCTTTGCATGTAATTAAAATGTTTTATTTAACACTATTGATTAAGAGAACGCATTCGATTTGATACAGTTATGCAACAAAAAGCCTAAGAATTGTAAGATCTTCGTATAACGTGCTTAGGCACGTTATACGAAGATCTTACAATTAGTCGTTTGATATTATATTTTGACCATAATAATATTATGTCCACGGCTTCGCGTGGTGGTCGGAGTTTAGCCCACGGGAACATACTACCGGGATAAAAAGTATCCTTTGTCCTTAACTAGTTCGAACCCTACCTGTGTGCCAAATTTTATTGAAATCCGTTCAGCCTTTAAGGCGTGAAACCACAGATTACTGAATAGTTACTGTGAAACAAACATAGTTACTGTCCCATTTATAATATGATGAGTTTGGAAGTAAAGGCTCAGGCAGACAGGCGCGAAGTGACGCGACAGCCCGATCCTACTCTAGTAGTACAATTTCTATGAAAACTTCATGGAAATTGTTCTTTGCACTGCGCTCCACCGCATCGGGTCGTGCCTGTCTGTTCCCATGCATTAGAACTTCATTGCCGGGTTTCCGGAACTAGGTAGGTACCTACTGGATTTTCCCGTGATAACAAGTAGATAGACATGCTCTCATATCGGCACGTTGCGTTGTTATTTACTAAGAACTCCACAATATCGAGATTACTAATCCGCACTCGAATAGTACCGACAAAACGACGCTTGTGTTAGACGCAAATACTTATTAATATAATTATGTAATATGTATAATATTACTAGCTTCTGCCCGCGACTTCGTCCGCGTGTAATTTCTTATTCCTCCGGCCCACCGCGTCGCATCGCATCGCCCACCAGCGCTATTACTTCGTTTTCGCTTAGCGTTCTTCCTTATTTTTTTTCTTTTTGCTTGATCTAAGGGTCGTAGCGTGATGATAAATAGCCTCCTCCTTCCTCAAGAATTGGTCTAACAAATACAAAAATAATTTTTCAAATGCTACTGGTACTTCCACAGATGAACGCGTTAAACAAAGAAACTCTTTAGCTAAGGAAAACTTCAGGTATGTGCCAGTCATTATTAGAAACACTGCTATTATTTTCCGGAACGAGCGTGTTAAATTATAAAAACAATAACCTGCGCAAGTCTTCACACCTCTATACCTATTATAGATTAAACGATGAATGCAATGAAATATTTCGTTTAATTTTGATTAGTTTTGCCTGTTGTTTTATTTATCTATACTCTCAATAAAGAACTCTGGAACTAGGTACCGGACGGACTTGAAAAAATATTTTTGCATTTGATAGTGCAATTCTTGAGGAAGGTTGAAGGATGTTTAACATCACGCTACAACCCATGAGACGGGAAAAATGAAAAAAAAAGTCAGAAAGAACGCTAAGCGAAAAGAAAGTAAAAGCGCGGGTGGGCGATGCGATGCGATGCGACTCGGTGGGTGCGGATGAAGTCGAGGGTGGAAGCTAGTGTATAAGCACAACAACAGTACAGTCATTCTTTCTTATTTAGGGTATAGTTTGACCATAACTTCCACAGCTTAGTAGCCTGAACAACTGAAAACGTTACAAAATAGATGAGTATTATACAATATATTATTTACATGTTTGTTTATTAAACATACTATCTCAGGCATAGGAACACGTGTTTAATCTCACGTTGAACAAATTGTTTGATACTGTTATAGTACTACCTACTTACACGATTGGGATTTTGGGAAGCATTTTATCATGATGGGTTGCTTTCAGTATGTCTTGGCAAAGGTAACAAACCGTTTAGGAGGCTCAAGATAGATACACAGATTACTCTTTGTTATGTACAGACGCCAGCAGGTCAAGCTACCCGAAACTGTCAAATTTTCCCAATCAACCTTGAACCTTAACTGTTTAGCGATAAAGTTGAAAATCTATTAAAGAAATTTGACAGATTGTAGTAGCTCGATGTGCTGGCGTCTGTACTTGTACACCATATACATTACAGGTATAAATGTAGAAATTTTCCAATTGTATAGAATTTGTGACCGTCAACTTCACATAATTATTACTTATGAGCTTAAACAAAACCTTGTTCCCGTTTATTCTTAAACAAAATATACCAAACTTCCGAATTTTCGCAAATATTCATCATCATAATTTCGGTCCGGTATCACCCTCTGCACGGTGATACCGGACCCTGTCATCTGTCATACTTCCCGGTTCCACGCGTCTATCCAGGTGTTACCCTTATTACCTCACAAATATTGGCGGAATGTATAACGCAACGTCCCAAAGCCTGGTAAATAAAAACAACTGGTCAGAGATCATTCCTATAATGTTGACTAAGTGAAAGGCTTGTTTACTAGTAACAAGAATCGCGTATCTAGTCCCCGCCTACAGTACTCATAATTTGCAGCTATAATGAACAGTTTAGCGACAGCTTGTCAATCAGTATTAACAAACTGCATTAGACGAGATGACGCAGCGTCTTCTGTGAAAGTACAGGACGTCTCATCAATTTAATGAGAGGTTATTACAGAGTCTGGTATTGTGATATAGCACCCAGGTGGGTTGGAGACAGACAATCTTAGGATAGAACGGCACCATAGTCCCGTAACACTATCAACCACAATCTGAATCAGTTTGAAGGATAAAGCTAAACCATTGCTTCATATGTTCCAAAAAATTGTTTGCTCAACAACGTAAATAACGCAATGAATGTTGTTGAACTGTCAAAATGAAAACCATACCTACTGTTAGGGATTAGGGCCGGTTTTTTGATCCGTAGTTAAACTCAACCAATTGTTAAAAATAGAAACTAATGGTTAAATTTTTGCAAAATGTGTTTTTTGATTACTTAATTGTTAGTTTATCTAATGGTCACTAATGGTTATTTTTTTTAACTAATAGTTAATTATTTGACCATTAGCAATGATAATATTATATCATTGAAAAATAACTTTAATTTCGGAAGTCGGTATCTTTGGTTTTTGTATTTCGTTTTTCACCACCGACTTCCGAAATTAAAGTTATTTTTCACTTTGTAGTGTTTTTATGGAAGTCGGTTGTTTTTTTTTTTTTGTAAAAAAGTTTTTATTTTTCACTTTTTAGTTGTGAAAAGCAAACGACGCAATTTTATTTACTTGAATTTTAATCCGTAATTTTGGCTTAAACCAAACCAGTGAACCGATCTTGATAAAATTTCTATATGACCAATCTGAAAGTACCTATATCCTTTCACATAAAAAAAAGAATTTTGCAAATCGGCTTATAAATAACGGAGTTCTGAGGTAACACAAAAAAAAATACAGTCGAATTGAGAACCTCCTTCTTTTTTGAAGTCGGTTAGAAACTGGATGTTAGGGCCTTATCACACTGGCGTTTTGCAAGCGAGGCTAGTGCGCAGCGAGCTCGCCGCGAATAGCCCCGTCGACGCCACTTTGTGCACTCGTGTTCAACAGCCCGCCCCACCCCACTTCAGTTGTATCGAAGACACGAGCGGACGTAACATTGTTGAGGGGTTCATACGTGATACAATGGATACAGAGTTATTTATAACTGAAATTCAAAATCGTCCCGTTAAATGGGATCAATCGCCCGCCGCGTCCTCGTGGCGTGTTCGACGCGTTCGTTGCGAACTCGCTGCGAGTTCGTTACGCACTCGCTTCGCTCGCAAATCGCCAGTGTGATATCAGCCTTAATGAAAATACAGTAGGCTATTACTCTATTAGAATGTGGAATATATCTAATATTAGCAGGTTTTATAATTATTTTAATGTCAGCGCCGAATCAACTACGTAAATGTCACTGGGTTAGTGCTAAGCTTAAGCTGTCATTTGACGCGACTAAGATCAGCACAAATATAGAACTGAATGAAAAAACCAGTTAATAAGATTGCCTAAGGATTGCTTCGTTGGTCTAGTGGTCGCTAGCCATGCGTTGGGGTCCTTTTTTTTTGTTTTCGGGGGGAAACCTTCAAAAGGCACCCGACCTCCGGGAAGTGAGGTCGGGGAGTGTGGGATCCAATTCCGAAATCACCCCTGCGCAACGCCTGTAAGGCACATCCCTGGGGAGACTGTAAAGGGGCCTCCCCTAAGTCTCGCTATGCACGGCAGCACGTGACCACTGTGCCACCGTCTTCCCTGGGGTCGCTTGGTAGGCGGACAGAGTCCCCACTCTATGCGCCCACGACCCCAAAGGTCCACCTACCTTAATTGGTAAACAGGTTTCGGCGTATTAGGCGCCAAGACGGTTGCCTCCGCGACGCCTCCTTCTCCGAGATGCGTTGGGGTCCTGGATTCGATTCCCAAGTTGGGAAAAGTGTTATGGGGCTTATTAAGCGCCATTAGGAATTTCTCAGTAGCAGCCCGGAGTCTGGATTCGTGCCCGATTGATGGCAATAGGCTCGCCCCCTATTACATTGGACTTAAAGTCTTAAACGTCCTTATCTGGCGGAATGTGTGGGTGCACTATAAGTACACCTCTGCCTAACCTGTCGGGAATTACAAGCGAGACCTTTCAACCCGTTACTTGCTAAACTTGTGATGTAAACTCAGCCCCGTATCTATCGCTACGTCATTACAAGTGTAGATGACGCTAAGATCAGGTGAAAAGGTTACCACGTGATAAAAAAAAAACAACTCAAACGACCTATAGTAGGTATTACATACATTATTTATTCACAGATCCGAGGAAGCCCCATTATGATGCATAAAAAAATCCAAGAACAAGCTGTTGTTTTGCATGCTCGTCAAATTTCACACAGTATTTCAGAATACACCACTTTCAAAGAACAGGATCGCGTTATGGTATCGTAAAAGCGGCCGCGTTTTTATGTGTGTGTAAAAGGGCAGATAAAGTGCGGTCTCACACAGGCCGCGTTTTAAAATGCGTGTCCCACACATGGCGATTTCCGAAAATTAGAAAAAAAACCTACTTATTTTATTATTGATTCGTGTCGAGAATCAGTAGCATAGTTACTTCCTTGAATTTCGGTAATATCCGGTTCATTCAAGTCTGACACGTGAAATGAGATAAGATATTATTGTGCACAATATTTCAAACCACCCGGATGAGTGTAGCAATGAATCTAGGAAATGATATTACGGCTTATTAATCCATTCGCACGAATTAACTCGCCCGAAACAGGCGAATCGACAACTCCAGAAAAATGTATTATACAATTGACATATAGAATAAAGCATAGGAAAAAGAACACTAGCGCACAGAAGTGCTAAGAGTAAAATACATATTTTGAAACGTGCACTTTTTTCTTAACTTCAGTGCATAAAATACAAAATGTGCCAATTGCATAATACATATTTCTGGAGTTGTCGATTCGCCCACAAATAAATTAAATTCGTGCGAGATGCACGCAAATTAAGTTCCGATTCGCCCATTTCGGGCGAGTAAATTCGTGCGAATCGACTAATAAGCCGATATTACGGTATTGTGACTGTGACTCAGTAATTCTATAAGTAAACGATGTTATAAAGCAAGGGTCAGAGAACGGATGCACTTCAAATAAATTGATGTGCATGAGTTCGCAAGAACCAAGGGCGGACATACGAATATATTTTGGTAGCCAATCTTGTTTCATGAAGTCTGACTGCAAATAGAAATTTAATGCCTAAAGTATGAATCGTGCGCGTCATTCTTAGGTCAAATTAAAGGTGCCTTTGGTAAACAATTTTAATTTACATTCAAAAGCAAGCATTTTGTTGCAAAGAACTAAAATCTTTTTGCATATTCTAGGCGCTGCCCAAACGGAAGATATCGTAAAACGTTCAATTGTTGTCGCACAGTTAGGCGTGTTGTTACATATTACAAACCAAAAGAAATAAACTTAAATAAGTGTTTGTCAAATGTTCAAAGAAAAGGTATTCCAATAGTAGTAAGGAAGTCAGGGTGCATGGCTGCCTGCTACTCTTTGACTTGCCCTGTGCATTGTGCAGTACCATATCGACACGGCATTATTAATCTGCATCAAATTGAGAATGGTCAGACAAAAAGCCATTTCCTAATTTCGTACTAAACAAGGGGGGGCTGTTCATTTATTACGTAGGACGATTTGAGTGGAGGGGGTCCAAAGAAGTCTTATTTTTTCTTACGTGGGGGTGGGAAGGGTCTAGATTATTCTTACGTAAGGTCACAAAAGTAAAAATTATAACTTTATTGCTACTTTATTTTTGCAATGTTGGTCTGATCTTCCGTAATATTGAAAGGGGCAGAGGGGGTTCTTCCTAGTCTTATTTTTTCTTACGTAGGGGGGTCAGAAAGTGGTCAAACCGTCTTACGTAATAAATGAACAGCCCCCAAGAAGCCAAGAACGTCTGGCCCCTCAGAATATAAGGAAGAATTACTCTCTATCACAGCCTTTACCCTAAAGATTAATTTGGCCCTTTGGCCCAACGATAAACAGACTCATTGAACAAGCTACAAACGCAGCCGCCTGAACAGTTTGCTTGGTATCTGTGTCACTAACTAACAAGGCACAGTACTAAGTGAATAATATACAGTAATTGATGATGGCCGCCTATGAATAGCTCATTGTACCAAGTACAGCATCATTTATCAAGAGAATGGACGGCTCAAATACTGTAGCTTTGTGGGCAAAACTGGCAGATTATTTTTTAATCTTATATTTTGAGTTGTTTCTTCATGCTTTTTTTTACATTGTTCTCACACATACATATAGAAGCAACGAGAATAATATATCCCGGATTTTGTAGTATCTTGATTTAAAAGTGTGTCCCTTCCTTGGAGTTTCTTGCCCGTTATTCTCCATAGAGATCTACCGTTTTGGAATGGACAACTAGCTTCAACTTTCTGACCAACTGACCGAATGGTGGACCGTAAATGGTTTAATTGAAATAAATGCTTTGAGTTTGAGATTCCAGAACAGCTGACATCAGTGACATGTCATTGAAATTTGATACTTCGCTCTAAAAATCTGTACAAGACGAAAAATTACATGAAAAGTTGTCAACATGTCAGCTGTATCACAGACCGAAAATTTTTGATAGATCCAAGAATTTCTATTCTTACCTACTATTGAATTCGAACTTTTTCGCAGGATTTTTCATTCTACGTCCTCCAAAAATAAAAAATATAAATTATAAAGAGCAGTTATTTCTAACAAAAGCTTAGTACCTAATGAATTTGGAATGATAACAAAGAATCCAGTTTCTCGACTAACTGATATAAATTGTCTGTCTAATTAGCAAGTATTACGTCGGAACAAGTATGCTAATTTAATTGCTTGTCAATCAAAAACAAGATGTTTTTTTTATTCAATTAAAGATATGAACTGGTACAGTATCATATTAGATGTACAATTGTACAGTCACCAAAAGAGATAAGTAACCAGGGTCGCCATAGTTGAACTTTAGTAAAAAACCGATGGATGTTTTCGAATGAAATTTAATTTGATAAATGTACTGTTTGTACTACTACGGTTTTCACCAATGGACATTGGCGTAGCTAAGGATTTTGTGGACACATATGGAAACTATGTATTACAGAATTATTCCTTTTAAACAGATCTATTAAACATAAGGTATTACTATGTTCAATAGATCTTTTTTTTAAGTTTCCGTGGGATAATTTCCAACTTCCACGCGGGCGAAGCCGCGGGCAATACCTAGCGCTTAATTTATAATTCTAAAGACAGCCAGTTTCAGTACCTAGTTTTTTGCCTATTACACAGATTACACTAGACAATTAAATCAAACGTTAAGCTAACATCAATCCTAATTAGTTGTTTTATGTCCTTGTTTGTGTCTGGGCGATAAAACACACATTATTAGCGCTAGTCACCTTGCCGAATAAGGCTAATCACTAAACGCGCTGTCCCACACTAGGATTCCTTCTGTATCGTGGATGTTAGGCACTTAATTATAAACAAATACAGGAAAATTTAAAGAAGCTTATTGTTTAGGCCATTTTTTTATGCTCGTTGGAAATCCTCATGGACTTCCTCCATCGTGGGGGTGCCGGTCTCTTACCGGCTAAAACCACTGCGGGGTTCCACCTCTGCCTATAGCCGGGGGGCAAACTTCTGTCAAAGGGAATATCGTCGGTTCCAGATTTTTTTTTAACTGTGCCTCTCCGGCCTTTGGGATAAGTAATTTATAGCATTATCACACAAAATCCTGTATGTGTTCAATTCGGGATGTCTGGCCAGTGTGGTATCTGAATGAATCATCCGCATTATTGACAACGGAAATTACGAGTTCCAGCAAAAATTAGTAATGTTTTTCGCTGCCACCCACAAGTGTGTCTACACCTTTATCTAAGAGTTAAAACCATGTCTGGAGGTCGTCGTCAATGTTGTCAAAACAAAAGCGATGTAAGCCCACGTACTCACGGGCGCTTTTAATGCGACGTTTTTTACCAAGCACTGCGTTTTCAAGAGTCGGCTTAGCGCCAAGCTCAACGGCGAGACTTATAACATAATAAATCATTTATTTGCATAAATCATGGTATATAATAAAATTTGAAAAACCAGTGCAGTTTCAACACGTCACAAAGAAAATTTCGCCTGTGTGAACCTGGGCTAATAATGGCGGTAACGTATAGTATCATGTTTAGAACTGACCTTTTTTGCCCGTGAACGGTGTTGGATGCCATTCCGGTACGTTCGCGAGGATCGCTTCCACCGCCTGCGGAGTAAACAGTTATAAATTAGGTGTATTTCAACGATTACAGACAATGGGTATTTTGAAGTTGTGGTAATTATTATGCCGTCTAGCAGTGCAAGTCATCTGTCGCGAATCCTTGCTCCTTAACACTGCGGGGTAGTTGCGTAACACACTATCAGTAGCAATGGATATAATTTTGACGGTTCAACAGCATTCATTGCATTATTTAGGTTGTCTTTAAAAGATCGCTCTTAGCGATAAGACCGCCCATTGTGTCACCCATTGTAAAATTTAAAATTTTATGTTCTATAACTTGTATGGTGTACAATAAAGAGTATTCTATCTATCTATTTACGTTGTTGAGCAGATACATTTTTTACCAACATATGAAGTGATCCACCTTGAGTTGAATCAAGATTAGCATAGAACAGTTTTGGGGTTTCTTCCGCCAGCTGTCAAATTCACGTTTTCCCTATAAAGAATGTCACACATGACTGACTTGAACACTACACTCAGTGTAAAATGTTAGTGGTTAGCATAGCATAGCATAATCAGCCCATAATGTTCCCACTGCTGGGACACACTCCTCTCGGTGAGGGGGAGTGGGCCGTAATTCACCACGCGGGTCCAGTGCGGGTTGGTAGATGTCACAATGTCTTCGAATTTTTGGTTCTAGGACATTCCGGTTTCCTCACGATGTTTTCCTTCACCGTTTTGAGAGCAGTGGTGATGAAATAATTTACACAAAGTAAAGCGCCTGCTTGGGTTTGAACCCCCGACCTACAACTCGTAAGTCGCGGCCGTTACCACTGGGCCACCACTGCTCGAAAGTATGGTTGTACAGACGCCAGCAGGTCAAGCTACCCGAAACTGTCAAATTTTCCCAATCAACCTTGAACCTTAATGCTTTAGCGATAAAGTTGAAAATCTATTAAAGAAATTTGACAGATTGTAGTAGCTTGATGTGCTGGCGTCCGTACACAATTAAAGTCTTTAAAAAAAGTTAATACATAATTAAAACTCAAAAAAAGAAGAAGACTGAAATAAAGAAGACTTAAATAAAGAAATTATTATTATTATTATTATTATTAAAAATAAAATAAAAACCGCTCAATTTCAAGTTTCCTAAGTAGTACTCGAGTAGCACACGGAACATGATTAAAATCCTAAAGAAAAATAAAAAGTACGCAGGCATGTAATAAAAAGATTTCTAGACATTAAGGCTATGCTACCTTATAGTACCTAAGTTATGTTAGACACAGAAGCTGTTCAGTTGGTGTACCTTAATAAATAAATAAACAAATATGTTTAAATGACTGCAAGTTCAATGTCCAAGCATGGCAGGGCATGCTAATTAAATGATGAATGGAAGCATGAATAAGCACATGAATGGAAGTATGAACAGTCTAGAAATGACTCAGCGTGTACTCCTCCTCCAGTATGTATTTATTGTCAAATATGTATGTAAATGGTACACCACATTGCAGTATTGTTTCTCCTTCTCCATTATTCCACCCAAATGTGGGTCTTTAAAAGATCGCTTTTGAAATAAGATCACCCATTGTGTCACCTCTTATAAAATTTCAACATTTATGTCTGTAATTTTTATGGTGTACCCACGACGACATATCAAGCTATACATGTCCAGTTTTAGCTGAACTCGCATTGTATATAAAAGCTCTTGTTGTTGTTGTTGTGTTTGTTGTTGTAAAGAGTATTTTTTTTTCCGGATGACCCCTCCCCCTCTGGGTGATGCGGAAGGGAGTGTCAGACTCTTACTGACTAAAACCCACCCATGTTCCTTCCTTTGCCCTTTATGTTCCGGAGTAGCGGTAACCCTTTCGGACCATCCCGCTGACTTGTTAAGAGTATTATAATATAGCACTACAAGGTCCGCTTAGCTTGGCGCGTGGATAAAATCCGAACTAACGCCGCCATCTTGTTTCTTCGATACATTTCTAAAAACAATTGCACAAATGTTTACCAACAGCTCCCCCTGTCAACGTCATTCGAGCGCGAAAAGTTCCTTGTAGCAGGTTAACTACAAGGCAGTTCCGTGTGAAATTGCTAATGTGGCCTATTTGTGACAATTGCAACAAGGACTTTTTTTATCGAACGCCATAAATAACTAGACAGGTACATAAAAACTAGTTCGAACATGTCACACATCACCTTGCACATAAGTACGTCACGTTTTTATAAGTACTGCAGTTTTTGTTCTAAGAAACCATGTGAGATATAAAACTGAAGACAATGGTATGAAATCGATCCTTTTCTCATTGATGTCTAGCTATTAAGGCTACACAATAAATAATAAAAGTTATACTGGTTTTAAGGTTCCCACAAACAGGCCCGACGCGACGCTGCGCCGCGATTCTGCACCCTAATTGCGTAACACTCTATCAATCAAAATCTGAATCATTTTTAAGGATATTGCTAATCCATTACTGCATATTTTCGATAAAAAAACACTGCTAAACAACGTAAATAACGCAATGAATGTTGTTGAACTGTCAAAATTAAGCCTTTGCTACTGGTGTATTACGCAATTACGCCACTGGTTCAACTTCCATGAAGTTTTTATATAAATTGTTCTACTAGAGTCGCGTCGTGCTGTCGCATCGTGTCGCGTCGCGCCTGTCTGCGCGTGCGTTTATACAGCCTGACAATTTTTTTATTACTCACGCACTCAATAGAGGTAAATTTCCGCTGTATACTATTAAATAACTCTAGATGAATAAATAATTAGGCTGAACACATGAAACAAGGTTTATAGAGCATGATGATTATTGCAATATATTATTCAGATCATTAAACTTGACAATTTTTTTGTTCCAATTCTAATGTACCCTTTTGTCGTGAAATGGACATCAGAATGACCAATTTGTTGAACAGTACA
This sequence comes from Apamea monoglypha, assembly GCA_911387795.2. Lineage (NCBI taxonomy): Eukaryota > Metazoa > Arthropoda > Insecta > Lepidoptera > Noctuidae > Apamea > Apamea monoglypha. The sequence continues at coordinate 4,109,820 of OU426922.1, forward strand.
CAGTATACAGGATAATAATGTAATGATTATTGGGTCTCTTTTGTTGTTAGAAAGTTAATAACCGTAAAACGAGTGGTTGTCCTTTTATAGTTTAGTTTAGTTTTATAGGTATCCTTGTTCATGATGTTGTTTCTCTTGTACCTATGTGCATTGTGTACTTGCCAAATGGTATTTGTATGGAACCATTTTGAATTGCATGTAATAAGTAGGTATGTTCGACTGGAGTTCTTCTACAGAGATTACTAGTTAAATTGTGAAATGGACATCAGAAGGCCAATTCTCGTAATTTAGAACGTTCAAAAGTCTAGTCTAGTCGCAGTCTCATCTCGGCGACAAACAAATGGCTGTTTGTGTATGTGAGTTTAAATGTTTGTAAACGCACCCACGATACAGGAGTAATTCCTAGTGTGGGGCAACGTTTAAAAAAAAAAAAACAAAAAAAAATGTCAAAAACTTGTCAAAATTGTAGGAAAATTAGAGAAATTTTTGACAGATTGAGACTGAGATCAGACTGTGAATGTTTTTAAAATTACGAGAATTGCCCCTCAGACTGTGAACGTTCTTAAAATTACGAAAATTTGAGATTTAAAAGTTCAATTTAAACTGTATCCTTGTTCATGATGTTGTTATGTGTATGGAGCCAGTTTGAATTGCGTAGGTCCTCTTCAACCGCAGTAACATTTCTGACACTGGTCAAACATAGCTGATAGTATTTGATCTTTTTGCCATCGATACGATAACATGATTTCTTGCATCAGGATATGCCCAGTTTCGTAACATTATTATAGCTCTACCCGTCCACACACACACAGTTCCTTCAGAACAAAATTCAAGCAGTATTATCTCTGTTCCTGTTTCCGGAGGCACCAGACCCTAGAAGCCCTGATAATGATATGCTTGAATAAAACTACATGTAACGAAGTAGGTGTGTTCGAAAAGAGTTCTTCTACAGAGATTAGGGACTAGTGAAATCATAAAATGGGCATCAGATTGACCAATTTGTTGCACAGTATACAGGATAATAATCTAATGATTATTGTCTCTCCTTTTTTGTTAGAAAGTTAATAACCGTAAAACGAGTGGCTGTCCTTTTATAGTTCAATTTAAACTGTATGCTTGTTTACGATGTTGTTTCACTTGCGAAATGGTATTTGTACGCAACCATTTTGAATTGGATATAATAGGTCCTCTTTAAACGCCAGAAATGTAACTGCTCTTGCACTTTGGGAACTTTTTACGATACGAAGATTTCCGGTTGGATATGCCAAGAGGGGCAATTCTCGTAATTTTAAGAACGTTCACCGTCTGATCTCAGTCTCAATATATGTCAAAAAAACCTCAAAATTCCCTATATTTTGACATTTGTTTGTCGCTGAGATGAGACTGCGACTATAGATTTTGAACGTTTTAAATTACGAGAATTGGCCTTCAGATTCGTAATACATATTACTATAGCTCCATCTACATTGTTGAATCCTCTAGGTCAAAGTATAACTAAAGTAATCAATAGTCAATAGTTTATTTCCGTTCCACAATGTGTACTTAGGTGGCTGTCGGGCACGGAAAACTTAGCTTATCAGTCTTCTCTCCGTTTCTGGCTCCCGGGCCCCAGAAGGCCCTGACGTGTGGATAAAACTTTATGTAAGTAAAAAAGTATGTACGGCGAGAGGTCTTCTACAGAGCTTACCAGGGAATTTCGGAATAATTATTGGAAATTGAGACACCAATTACTTAAATAGATTTTCCTATGTCATAATGTGATGACACCAATCAGCATGAATAACATCATCAGAATTATCTGCTGTTTTATTATACAATAATTATTTATTTATTACCTAAAAATCGATATTCTCAAATTATCAACCACTTAAATACCCTATCAAATTTTGTTGACATCTGTCTGAACTTTATTGAAGAAGACTTGGCAAGAACCCTCCAGGCTAAATGAATTATACATCATTTACAAAAACAGATAATTAATTAACAAGCAACATACTAAAGTAGATTTTATATAAGTAAGCATTAACACGTCATTGTTATGTAAATACAAATCTGAGCAACACATTCCGAATTTATGCTCGCTTTCTCCATGGAGTCTCCTCCGTTCTAGAGAACTTGTTTGAGTTTTTTTTCTACACACCAGAGGGGCAATTCTCGTAATTTTAAGAATGTCCACAGTCTGATCTCAGTCTCAATCTGTCAAAAATACCTCAAATTTCCCTACATTTTGACATTTGTTTGTCGCCGAGATGACACTGCGACTAGATTTTGAACGTTTTAAAATACGAGAATTGGCCTTCAGGTGTCGTGTCATTTGATACTATCCTTCATCAATTGCTGGAGCATTGAACATAGAAGCAATGCGCGAGATACACGAGGCTAGGTTTTCAAAGCTAGGATAGCAAGCTAAGCTAGAACCTCGGCTTACTATCCTGGCTAACTGTCCTGGTTTGGCACATGCTAGAGCTGTTTACATGATGCCAGATAATTTTAAGCAGATAAGTGGTTGCGGTTACTAACACAAAACGCGTAGTCACCGCATACTAGCTTCACCGGCCACATTAACATAGTGCAGAAGCCAGGATATTGAAATCAGTACTAGGGGAGCAACAAGCTTAAAAAATAGAACCTATAAAACTATCCTTGCTTGAGACGCTAGCTTACTAGCCTAGAAATGAAGCAAGTTCTGTATACATGGAGCCAGAGCTACTAGCTTTCTAGATTACTAACACTCGCTTACTATTCTGGTTTGAGAGACTAGCCCCGTGCATCTCGGGCATAAAGGTTCTGTGTTCCCGTCTCCCGATTACCAGTAGATATAACTACATTGAAGTAAAACCTATGCGCTCTTCTTTTAGGGTCCCAAGTCGTACGTGATCGGAAACGTTGATAATCATTTGTTTTGACGCACCAAAACAAACATTGGATAAGGAAAATGTTCTCTTCGTCACATATTTAATTTTGTAGTAAAACTAACTCCAATAATGCTCTTGTTCAAGGGCAAATAAGATCCTACGGCGCAGATCATACTCATTAAATATTTATAACCGTCTAAAGAACGATGCTCATGGATGTATGGAATCCCGTACCATGCTGCATCAAAGTCAAACTTTGTTTTTTATAGACTACACTTATCATATTAACTCCTACAAAACTTGTTTTTATAAACAAAACCCGGGTTTGGGAAATTTTCAAAAAAATCGAAGTAACCTGAAAACTACGTAATTCATTTTATTTGACATGTCATACACGAACGGCCACTATTGCTCAAAAAAATAATAATCGTTCTATTCTACTTTATTCTAGTTATTTTTAATTAATGTACCGTCGGCAAAGTATAATTTTTTTATATGTTTTTTTGAAAGACGGGATCATGACACTTTCAAAATTCAAGGTTATATTAATCATATCATTTGAAACGGAACGTCGTATAAAGGGAATAAAACAATATCAACACTTTTTTACTTTAAATTAAATTCCCAATTCCCAATTAAAAAATCAAATCTCCGCCGCGTAATGTCGTAAAAAATTATGAAAATAATTACTATATTTTGATGTTGATGCATGAGACTTTTTGGTACGACTTTTGGTCATTTTCTTTTGAACGCATAATAAAATTGTCTGAAAGACGAAAAGAACTATCTGAAGTATTAATTTAGATGCTCATAATTTAAGATTCGTCAAGGGTTCATTCATAGCCGACTAGAGACATCTTCGAAATAAATAAGGACTTTATTTACAAAACATCGGTTAGCTATCTCTAGAGAATGATCTGACCCTCCAATGCAAATAAAGAGCTCCTTATGTATACCTTGAATCCTACCAAAAACGGATGGATCATCAAGATTCTTAGTGCGTATCAAATGTCACTGTATTTCTGCGATATTGAACAAAGCCTCTTTTGAAAGCGCAAATGAACAAGCCTACTTTGTGATCGCTCACAGTTTTTCGAACTGAATAGGAAAGACTTCATGAGGCCGCGTTCACACCAAGCGTCGACTGTGAAAATGTATGAAAAACCAAGGACAGTCAGTGGCGAAGTTGAAGCCGTTGTTTTGTCATACATTTTGTGCTGGACGCTCACAGACGGCGGTTGACTATACGCTTTGGTATGAATACAATCAGAAAGACAGGAATCCCTAAGCTGCTGTTCATTGCAGCACTTGACAAAGCTGCTAAACTAACTAGTGATCACACCGTTTTGTTTTTAAAGCACAGGAAGGTTTGCCTTAAAAGACAAACGGGAAAAGAGCGCCATATTATTATTTGCTAAAGAATAAATAAAAGATTGACAAACAAGTGTCACTGTTCTATTGATTCTCAGTGCAACAACACTGCACAAGGAAATTGAACTCAATTTATAGTATTCAAATGACCAGAGAGCCGCTTTTATCTTATGTTTAGAATGCACACGGAACGGTTCAAGGCACCGTTGATAATACACGTATGACTAGAACAAACTAGCTATGTTTGAACTAAACGTTTAACTTAAAACAATAACTGAGTGAGATGACTGATGAGGAGTTGACGACAGGCTTCGTGCCTAATACCCATGTAAGACACCTATAATATGAAAAGAGTATATTTTAGCCATATACACGTTGGGCAGTAGATAGAACGTTATGTAGGTAAACTCAGGATCATTTGGTTTAGAACAGCGTCCTGCCAAAAAATTGACGTGAATGAAGTAAAACATTGGTGTCACGCAAAACCACGGATCCGCCATAAGGCGTAAAAACAAACGACTGAAATCAATGTAGGCCATTAGGCGACCCCCAAATGCTCGCTGTTGGATTTTTTACTTTCGGCGCTGAGCCGAGCGTGTTGAACAGCATGCTTATGTTTAGGCATTCATTTGAGTGTTGCCTAGTGTAAGAAAAAACGGGCATTGGTATTGGTATTGTTAAACTGGCAATAAGGCTCTGCCTAACCAGTATACCAGGGACTTTACATAAACATCAAGAGTTAAGACCTTGCCACAATCTAATGGAAACGAATCGATACAAATAAACTGATAACTTATTTGTTATTTGATAAAGATAGGTGTGAAAAAGTGAATGTATCCGTGTAGTTCCTCCTTTAACCTAATTTCAAAGGTTTAATGTCGAAATTGAGCAATAAAACGTGATTTATGTCTTCGATAGCAACGTTTATTACATTTAAAACGTGCTTAGCAACTGTTCATAGTCTAGTAGACTACCACGCAATAATAATTCATCGCATTTGTTTAATGTCCCGAGCTGAGCCCTTAACGACATACACAAGGCAGTTCCAGAATTAAAAGCACATAAGACATCAATCATGAGGGATAAGCTGGGTCCTTTAACATTGGCTCTTGGCAGCTCTGGACTGCGAAAGGTGGAATGAGAGTAGGGAGGCCTTTGCCCACCAGTGGGACCATAAAGGCTTATAAAAGAAGAAAAATAAATCAATTATGGGCCATGGATCAAGTCAAGGGTCCTCTTTTCAATAATTTTATTGCTAAATGGGCCTGGTCTTGACCTCGATCACGCCTGATGGAAAGCGATTGACGAGTTCTATGATAGAACGAGCGTGCCCAGAAGATGCCTGTTCACTCTTGTTTTGCATCATGGGCAAATGAAACTGACGTGGGCATAAGCTTGAAGTGAACTACTTTTCTACTAAGTAGTATATCACGCACTTTCAAGTTTATTTTTTGCTGAAATCACGGCGCTGAACAATTCGAAAGCGTAATTTTCTCAAGAATATTAAAACCATAACTTATCTCGAACGTGTTCAAGACTTCAAGGTGACAAGTATGCAGTGAGGAGCAAAAGTGTAGCCAATGCAAGATCGATTACGATAATGCTTCAGAGAATTGCAAATGTTCGCATAGACTGGGAAAAAATGTTGAACGAATGACAGGCTATTACATATTTCTATGAGAGAAATGGCTTCAATTTTTTTAGATGTTATACGACTTTGTCCAGCTCGTTCTGAGCTGGATTCCTTTCATAAAGATTGGTCTTTGGCAGCTCTGGGCAGAGAGAGGTGGAAAGAGAGTAGGGAGGCCGTTGCCCAGCTGTGGGACATTAACGGCTAATAATTGAGCAGTGGTGGCCCAGTGGTAACGGCCGCGACTTATGAGTTGGGTCGCAGGTTTGAACCCGGACAGGCGCTTTACTTTGTGTAAATTATTTCATCACCACTGCTCTCAAAACTAAGGAAAACATCGTGAGGAAACCGGTATGTCCTAGAACCAAAAATTCGAAGACATAAATATGACATCTACCAACCCGCACTGGGCCAGTGTGGTAGATTATAGCCCACTCCCTCTCGAAGAGAGGAGGCCTGTATCCCAGCAGTGGGAACAACATAGACTGATTACGATGAAATACATTGTTTAGTTCGAGGTGAAATATTGTAACAAATGCAGCGTAGCAGTAATACGGAAAAGCAATCAAACCAAGCAAACTTATCAGTATAGTTTACGCATCGGCGCACGAGACTCACACAAACGCGGCTAGGAGATTAATTTCTCAGTCGTTCGAAACAATGTGGCATATATTGTTTTTACGCGATACAATACTGTAGCTTGTCAAACAAAACATGACAGTATCAATCATCTGTAAGCAATGCGTCGGTGCAGAAACATACCATGAATATAAATGGACCGTTAAAAAAACAGGGCAAATTGTAAACAACCTTTATGATGAGCTCTATTAATATTTTAAGATTTTCACAAATCATTGAAATTATTTTTGGACGCCCCGATTCCCTTGTGTAAATAAAATCGTGTAAAATATTGTGCTACTCGTATGATGTTCCCCAGTGTTCGAGCTTTTCCATTAGGACATCCCGACTTTTCTCTGGTTTGGAAAATCCAGTGAAATTATTTTTGGAAGCGGGCTTCCCCGAGTCCCTTGTGTAAATAAAATCGTGTAAAAAAATATGCTATGATGTTTTCCAGTGTACGAGCCAATATTTCGCTGGTTTAGAAAACCAATAAAATTATTTTTAGACGTGCGATTCCAGAGTTAATAAAAAACATGAGAATTTGCTAGGCTAGACTTTCCATTAGGATAGCCCGACAGCCTCGTACAGTCATAATAAATCTGCCAGGCATCTATTATCTTGCCAGCAGGCACGTATACGTTTTTAAAAACGAGGGTAAGCCCAGCGTTGAAAATCCAACAGCGCTGAAATTTGAAAGCAGTGCGCTTTTATTTAGGCATTCACTTAGGTGTCGCCTAGTGTTAGTGAAACCGGGGAATAAAAAATATTGGCTTTGTTGGATTACGGAGTTGTAGTCGAATTACTAGTAAACATTTCTGGCTGTACGGTCAACCGTACGTCAACCATAACACTTGAACTAACAAAACCTCTTGCTGGTACGAAATAAAGGCGGTCTCAAATTCAAATTGTTACCTTTGTCGCGCAGTTGACTGTACGATGATAACGGGTCAAATACATAGCTGGGAAATTTATTTTAAAGTGACACTGCCGTACGGCCCGTTTAAATTTATTTAAACGTGTCATGTGTGCTATAAATAGCTGTTTTATGTTAATTATGTTTACAGTAATTCCCATAATATTTAAATGTAAAGACCAACTAAAATTGTCCGAATATTCAAATGACTATTGTCATTCTTTGAAAATTGTATGAAATGTCTATAACACGGCAAATTAACGTGTGTGTCAATTTGATAAACAATGAATTTCCCTGTCAAAATCACTCTTTATTTCAGTTTGTCTACCTTATAAAGTAGTTATCAACGCCCACAATAAAAATGCAATGGAAATATGAACATATATTTTTTATACGTATATTTTTGCCTGTACACCGAACTGCTTTGTTGACGGTACCTAATTTGCCTGCGCGCTGTAGGTCAGTAGTGTGACAATTTCTTAAAAAAATTATTTCCGTGACTAAACTTTGAAAACAAAAACAAACGTTTAGTAGGTTCCACGTGTTCATAACAAAGGTTTTGTATTCAAATCTTATCTGTCTGCTAATCTTTACTGAGAATATTTACGGGGTACATCTTATAAACGCTCATGACTGAATAAATAATCATTTACTCACACAGAAAGGAAAAGTGAGGCTGAGAGTTATACGTAAGTATTTTTACAAGTTTGGAATTTATCTTTTTCCTTGTTTTGAACACCTCAACTAGTGCGATATTAACCTCTCAGGGACAGGCTATTAAGTGGCAGATTTTTATAGTCAGAAACAAACGTAGATTCAAAGTTTCAGTAAATATTTATGAAATTTCTTTGACTGAATAATTGAAGAGTTGGAAATACTGTGAAACTAAGGATGGTTTGAAACAATAATAATATTTTGTAATAACGAAATGATCATTTCCTTTTCTGGCGGAGCAGTGGAGGCCCAGTGGTAACGGCCGAGACTTACCGAGTTTTAGGTCTTAGCTTTGAACCCTGGTTAGTAAATTATTTCAGCACCACTGCTCTCAAAACGGTGGAGGAAACTATCGCGTGGAAACCGACATGTCCTAGACCCGAAAATTCGTAAACAGGTGGATTTCGGTCCACTCCCTCTCTCACAGAGAGAGGCCTCTTCTCTGTGAGCCTGATTGCAAGCATTATAAAACTGAGATAATCACCTGTGCAGCAGCAGTCCTGGTCTCCCAGGCCGGCGACCGCAGATGCGTCGTGAGCCTGCCGAGCAGCCGGTGCAGTTCCTCAGGGTGGGCCTTTTGAACCTCTCCGAGCTGGCGGGCAGCGGCGCGCCTGGTGGCTGGGCCCGCGCCCGCCTCCAGGAGGACGAACAGGCGATCTAACCTAAACAAGAACCATGTTCAACTTCATTGATAAAAGTTAGTTAAGCCGATATCAGATGCTTCACTCGAGTGAAGGTTAAATTTTGTTTCATTCACGTTCAAACGACACAGACAAAATTATATAGGAATGAACGATCATCTGCTTATTTCATTAAGTTATTCGGTTCGATCATTTGGTAGGTGAGTGAACATCGTTGGATTGGTTCTCTGATGAAGGAATTGTTCACTTTTGATTCTTTGTGTTCAGACGTTTCACTTCGAGAGCAAAATGCCGAGAACTTTAGCACGTGCTTTGGCTAAGCATTATTCCTGTCACTGTCGCACAACTTACAAACTACAAGTGCAAGATAGAGACGGAAACATATCTAAGCCAAAGCAACATAGCTAAGTAGCTTTTATTAATCTTGATCGAGTGTGCGCGCACTGCATCCGATCTGAAATTCCGATGCCGAAATCGAGATCCAAGTTCGATTAGAATTAATGATGTTCTAAATTCAGATGGACGGATTTCGAATACCTATTATGTATTTAAAACAAGGCAGTTTTAGACTGACATCATGTCAATAGTTTGAAATTGATATTGTGACTTGTGAGGACTGAAAACATGGTGCAGAATAATAAATTCATTTCTTTCTCCCACAATTTACAAGTTAAGGCGAAAGCGTCAGGGTAGCCCGAGAAAATCAATCATTTCTTCTAATTTATTAATTAATTTTAATTTTTTTTTTTTCTTCAAATCGTTTCTTACTTTTTTTTTGCAATTTTCAAGTTGTATGTTGATCTAAATATGATTCGCGTCGGTAACAAATATTTATTTATAGAATTTTATAATTATAAAAATTATCAATACTTAATCATACTTTATAATAATGACTAGATAGCAGTGCTCATAAACATTCCGTCGCCACTTAATCAGTTACCTACTTTAGTGAAATGTATTCTAAGTTGATTTTTGAGTGACCATTTGTAACAAAAAGGTCCTGGTACGTTTTAGAGTCAGTATGCTTAGTGCGAGTTTTTTAAACGTCACCATCGCGTTAGAGTTAACTCCGATTTGTATGGCGCTGCATTAGCGCCACCTGGTGCCATACGCGAGAACTAAAAAACGCGAGTGTAAGTTTTTTATTTTACTTTGTCGATGGTGACGATCGAATCCCACTCGATAGTGAGCTCGTAAATTAACGTGACTCTGTGTTATCGCGAGTGTAAGTTGCAATTTTGACAGTTTTGACAGCTCGTTTGAGAAACGCGTTCACGTTCGAATGAGTTAATTCTTCACTGAAGGATTTGTAGTGAGAGCCTTGTGAGTGTGGTGAATTTTCAAAGTTATTGTATTTTAATTCGTTGTCTGGGCTCATTATTACTAATACATTTTACTTGGAAGATGTTTGAGACCGCTAGGGCACAAGATGAGCGCAATTACATGTCCAGTGTTCGTGCAAAAGCCCGTACTTCTAGCAATGCCCTAAGAGATCATCCGAAGGCCGGATTTAAGAGGAGATACAGCTGAAACAGCTGACTGGTTTAAAGTCTACACAAGTCACAACGGGTAACCTTGGAAGATAAGGTAATTTCAATTGGAGGTGCAAATCACAACTCTTTCCTAAGGAAGAACAGCAACATCAATAAATTATGTGCAGTTGTTGCACCAAAATGGAGAAATAGTGTGGCTTTTGGGTAAGCTCGCCACAATAAAATGTAATTGCATTGTATATTCAACTTAGGCAATGATTCAACTAAAAGATGGTTATAATTTTAGGAGACTGGTTATCCACAACAGCCATGGTTGATGACTCCGATTTTAGGTGCTGCTCCAGACACACTAGAAGCCAATTACAATCAAAGGCATGTGGCAGCCAGAGTCATCATAGAAAATATGTTTGGGAGGCTGAAGAATCGATGCCGCTGTCTAGACAAACATAGAGGGCTACACTACAAGCCTATTAAATGTCCTAGAATTATTCAAGCCTGCTGCATTCTCCATAACATTGGTCTTGATTTTAATGCTGTAGAAGAAGAAGAGAACATCTTCGGTATGGTGGCAAATTCTACAAATCAGTCCATAGCTTATGTGTATTGAATACTAAATTACACTTCTTTCTAGGATTGGAACATGATGAAGAAAAACACAATGGGCCACAGAGACCCACAGAGATGTAAACAGGAGGTTCAACATCTGACAATCAGAGGAAGGATTATAAGGGAACAATTAGTTAGAAGACTTCAACACTTTTATTTTTAATATACTTGAACATTGTAAGTTTGATGTTCAAAGGTGCCTTTATAATGGTCTAATTGAAATTATTGTTAGAATTAGAATTTATTAATAATAATATAATATAATAATAATAACGTTTATTTAGCCAAAAAATACAGATTGACAGATTAAAAGTTCACATTCAGAGTTCATGTTGCAAATCTGTACAAAAAGGTTGATCACTATGCCTCTTAAACTAGGATATTCACCTGTATCTTAAGAGGTAGTGGTTGGTCGAGGTAATACAAGGACATGAACAACAAAAACTTAGCAAGAGGACTGTGCCCGTCTACCGTTTGACTTACAATCCAAAACGGTAAAAACAACGGTATTTATTTGTATGAATGTTGTTTTACATAGTACCTACGGTGTTAATATTTTTTAAGTTCTCTACACTACCACAACATATTATGGTGTACAAATATTTAAATGTCATTCTTATATAACTAAGTACAATAAAATTAATATTAAGATTTGTGATTTACAATAAGTCCAATATGAATATTATTATAATTACGTAGACGTTACTTTAAAATCAATGTCAAGAATGTTCTAGAATAAATTCTTTTAGCACACTTTTAACAAAATGTTTACTTTTTTCCTAATCAAGATCAAATCTAATAAGTAGGTACCTACTTTCAGTATTTTTTAAATGAATAACAATCATATAATCAATTATGATTGTTATTAATTTGCATATTCTTTACAGTCATCATCAGCTATTCCTTTCCCATATTTGGGTCGGCTTTCAGTCTCAACTGGATTTAGGTGAATACCAGTAGGATTCTACATGGAGCAATTGCCTATCTGATAAGATAGGCATTTTCTCCATGGTGACCATGCTGGCTTTGTCTTTGTGTAATTATTTCTGTTTAGAATTAGAAAGATTGAGTAGTGAATCTGACCGTAGTAAGAGAAATTGCAATTTTAATTAGAGGTAATGAAACACCAACCACGAAGAAGGTTGTAGTACTTTTATTCATCATTAATAAGTCTTAGATTGTGTCACAAACTAGGAACTTTATTTTGATATAATAACAATTCTTTGAATTCTTAACTAGTTATAGGTTTGAGATAACTATTGCCATAAATTATTTACATAATAATATAACAAGTAGTAAATAGGAACACATTATATATCACACAACTTCTTATGAAATATCAACTTTTAACTTAAAACTAACTTACAAGAATAATACCAAAAAAGGTGGTGGGCAGTAGTAGTGCTTAATATTAAATATATCTAATTAGTCTGCAAAATGTATCTACAATTTTCTCTAAAAGATTTAATCCTCTGTGGCCTACAGCTTGCCACTCCCTCTGAGCCTGCACCTCCATCTCTCTGATCCTATTCTGCTCTCTCCTCGAGTCCATGTAATCTTTATGTTGCTGTTCCTTAAAATTTCTCCAAAACGAATCTGCTTGGGATTCTTGCACGACGAGGAGTAAGTAGTTTGCACAGACGTAACAGGCTCTGGCTGAACTACACGGACATGAGACGAAGTTCTGGTTGGGAAGAGAATGCCCCGTCTCTAGAAAAAATAATAAAAGTTATTTATATTATGAGTTGTCATCTTAAAGAGCCTTTTAAACAAACTTATAAAGTTCTTTCTTACCTTCCACTTTATCTCCACAAAAGAAAGAGGAGTAGGAGCCATGGTAGGTGGCGACTGTGCTGGGGCAATGACTCTTGATGGCCCTGGCTCATTCCAATTAGGTTGGATACATAGAACATAAAAAATGTATGTTCTTCAGATCTTAAAGTTTTTCAGCTGATGCCACGACAATTAACCATACTTCAGGCTAACTCTTTTCCAAGTTTCATCAAAAACACTTCAGAGGTTGGGCACACACAAGTAACAGGTGGAATTGGGCTGAATGTGAATCTCCTGTAAGAGAATACAATTTATGAGACACAATAAAGTAACCTAATTATATACTACCGATTGGTGATATTTAGGAAGTTTAAACCTGTGACAACCCAGCTTCTTCTATTGCCAAGCCCGTAGCGACTCGCACACCAATGATATTTGTTGTGGATAGCTTGCTGAGGTCTCCTTAAAGACCAAAATAAACTTTGTTTTATTTCTGCAAAGTTCACAGATTATAAGCTCGCTAATCACCAAATAATTAAAATTCCACTTACTACTCCATAAATGTCCCCATCAAAACATAATTGGGACGAACTTGTCTTCATTTTTAATTAATAGAATCCAATATTAAATCAATAACCTAAATCACAATAACTTGACACAAACACGAAACCTAAACAAAGTCGTTATAACCAACACAAATTTGATAGACAGCCGCTATCATTGGGAACACTGAATATAAATGTCATTCTATTTGGTCGGTTTATCGGAGGACGTTTACGTGACACCAACATAAGAAAAATAATGCTCGCAATTCACGGTGACCAAACGCGTATTGGATGGTTAGCTTCGATTGTAACTCACACTCGCATGCATTCGGTTCTCGACACGTTTGACGTTAACTCGATTTACGCGATGGTAAAGTCATTCGAACAACGTTGTGAAACTTACACTAAGCATACAGGTCACACCGAGACGCGACGCGACGCGACACTGCGCGCACACTTTAAAAGAGTGACTCAAAATATACTTTATTTTCTACACGAAAAGGTACACATTGCATTGTGAGAGTTCGGCGCAACGTATTCTGAACTCTCACAATGCAATGTGTACCTTTTTGTGTAGAAAATAAAGTATATTTTGAGTCACTCTTTTAAAGTGTGAGCGCAGCGTCGCGTCGCGTCGCATCTCGGTGTGAACTGACCCTTAGGTTGCAATGGAATTTGAACTTTGTTAAGTATGACATTGAGTCTGTTGTTCCATAAAATGAAAATTACAGGTTCTTATGCAATGACATAACCATGTGTACAAAACGGTACAAACAACAGATACCGTCGTAATTGTTACGGTTAACAATTTCCCAAAAAAGCATATCTTTGTCAACAAAACGTTATATTAAAATTCATTGTTTATAAGACAAACTAATAAAATACATACATATTACTTTACATACGAATACAAAACAACACCTGTATCAACTCTACAACACTATTATGCATCGATGCACAATACCGTCTGAGTTTGTACAGGAGTGAAAATGTATTATTTTACGTTAACATTAATAATTTATCGTTTGTTGAATGTAGAATCTCTATAATAAAATAAGTAAAGGTCTTCTTATTAACACCAGACGGGTAATTCTCGTAATTTTAAGAACGTTCACAGTCTGATCTCGGTCTCAATCTGTCCAAAAATACTTCTAATTTCCCTACATTTTGACAAGTTTTTGACATTTGTTTGTCGTCGAGATGAGACTTGAGCAATTACTTCTAATCTAATCAAACTGGGTAAATTGGACTCAATTTATTAACAGCTCCAATGTTTTATTGGTTCTATACGCGTGTGATCGTAAAATAATATCGTAAAACCTCGTATTGCATAAGAAACGGTTTGCTTTCATACAATAACAGGTACAGTCGTTATGTAACGTGTGTAATGGTACCTACATACATATGTATGAATACGGCTTGGTAACAGGCTAGAGCACAGTTGCCGTATGAGAACTTAAATTAAAAATAGTACAGTCTAAGTGTATATACAGCTAACTTGCAAGTTACAACTATGTACTTGTCAAGTCTCATGTATGGTCAGGGAAATTATTTTTATAGCAAATTGACTACCTACCAACATAAATTGCCCGTATTTTCAAATCACAACTGTCATTCTTTGACAGTTGTACGAAATGGCTACAACACGGCAAATTGTCGTAGTGTGTTAATTTGATAAACAATGAATTTCCCTGTCAAAATCAGTCTTTTATTTAAGTTTGTCTGTCTTATAAAGTAATTATAACGCCCACATTAAAAATGCAGTGGAAATATGAACGTTTATGGCTGTACACCGACCTGCTTTGTTGAGGGTACCTAATTCGCCTGCTTGCTGTAGGTCAGTAGTGTGACAATTTCATAAACAAGTAATTTCCGTAACTAAACTTTGAAAGAAAAATAGCTAGCTTATAAAGTAATTATAACGCTCACAATAAAAACACAATGGAAATATTAATATTTCTGTCTAGCTGTTTTGTTGACTGTACTTAGTGCGCTTGCTCGCTGTGAATCATGTGAGCACATCTAAGTTAATAAAATGTGCTAATTCTAATGCAGTCTAGCTAACCAACTTTACATAATACCCGTCTTCACCGCATTAGGTAGTGTCGCATTTAGATCTGAAGCTATAACAGGTATCAGATGAGGAAGCATTGCATTCGTTTTAAACTACTAATGGAAATCATCGCAAGAACTTATGAAATCACTAGAGATGCGCCGAGTACTCTACTCGGCATACTCGACCATTTCGGTAGGACACGTTATCGGCCGAAAAACTCGGTTTGACTGCCGAGGTAACTCGAAAAGAACTCACAAACTTATAACCTGAGGGGCAATTCTCGTAATTTTAAGAACGTTCACAGTCTGATCTCGGTCTCAATCCGTTATAAATACGTCTAATTTCCCTATATTTAGACAAGTTTTTGACATTTGTTTGTCGCCGAGATGAGACTGCGACTAGATTTTGATCGTTTTAAATTACGAAAATTGGCCTTCTGACCTCTTTACAATATTAATGTAGATTAGTCATTGCCAGATATATCACGTGAAAAAACCGAACATATTTAATTAAATAATTAGTCTCTCGTGGTAATAAATAGATTCTTCGATAGATTGCTTAGATATTAGTCTAACTGTAAGTATAGTATAGTATAGCGCACTTTTCGGATCTGCACTTTAAGATTTGAAGCGTTTTGTACGTTCCCAATAACTGCGTCAACTAAACCGAATTACTCGGCAGAGTACTCGGTTCGGTAAACATAATACCGAGAAATAGTCGGTACTCTGTGACTCGGTAAAACTTGTAGGTACTCGGCGCATCTCTAGAAATCAACGTACAGACGCCAGCACATCAAGCTACTACAATCTGTCAAAATTTAATAGATTTTCAACTTTATCGCTAAAGCAAGGTTCACGGTTAATTGGGAAAAGACAATTTCGGGTAGCTTGACCTGCTGGCGTCTGTACATTTACTTTCCGGCAACGATAAATTCATTTCGTGTTCCTTGGTATTCCCAATGATCGCGACTTTCGATTTGAAATTATATTAACTCACATAATAACATTGGTTTATGATAATGCAGTCGGAATTAATTCAGGTCATCTTGAAACTACAGAAAACAACATAAATGAAATGGTAATAGTATCGGTGGCAAAAGGACACCACTGAATTAAATTACAAAGGTCACGTCAAGTTGACAAGTGGACACATAAAAACTTGAATAATATTTTCAACAACATTCCAAGTTTTTATTAAAAAACTATGTTTTTATAATAATACGTCCACTTACCACGGTTGCGTCTCAATTATTTCATAATTTGATGTAAATTAGTTGTCATTTTATTTCAGGATAGTGCACGTTTGACCCCAGCGGGAAGTATCTACTTTAAAAACGCTGTCTTTAGTTTACAAATAAATCAGCTATTCTTACTTTTTTTTTTTTTTTTTTTTTGGGATGGGAAATCATCAAATGACTCCTCCCGCTCTGGGTGGAGCGGAAGGGAGTGTCAGACTCTTACTGACTAAAACCCACCCATGTTCCTTCCTTCGCCCTTTATGTTCCGGGGTAGCGGTAACCCTTTCGGACAATCCCGCTGCCCCGGCAGGCTTAGGCCCTGAGGGGCCCCTCGTTATGCTGACATCTCTTTGAGGCGCGCGTGGAACACTTACGCGCCGTCCGGCACGGGCCTGGTCCTGATCGGGCGGTGAGCTACCCATTGCTCTCCGCCCGCAGGCCCGCGCCTACGGTGGCCGGTAGTCTCCAATGGACTCCCGACGCCCGGGGCGTCTCCCGCGGCGGCTGGGACGGGAGGCTCTCTCCCTCATCCGTCCCGCCACCTCCTTCGCTAGCATGACTGCTTCGCAGAAGGAGGCGACTGCCTCCCACTCCCTCTCGCTCCGGACCATGGCTTGCACCAGGTCCGGGCGCGAGAGGCCGCCGCCGCTGCCGATCGCCTCCACGAGGACACGGCGGTGCTCCGCCCAAGCGGGGCAGACCTCCACCGTGTGCTCCACCGTGTCCTCTGGGCGATCCTGGCAATGGTGACACCCGGGCGTTTCCTCCCGCCTGATCATGTGCAGGAACCTCCCGAAACTTCCGTGTCCGGTGAGGACCTGCGTCAGGCGGTAGGCGAGGGCGCCGTGGCGCCTCTCTAGCCACTCCTCAAAGAGGGGTCTTATCGCCGCTATCGCGGCGTGCCCTGCGCTGGGTTGCGACAGTCGCTCTTTCCATGTCGCCATGAGATCGAGCCGGAGGTCCGTCCGCTCCGCAGCAATTTGCCGCGGGAGCGGACTTTCCCCCCGGCGTAGTGCCTCCGCGCGCCACTCATACAGGCGCGCGAGGACTATCGCCTCCAGATCCCATGGCGGCAGTCCGGCAAGGAGGCTTGCCGCCTCGCGCGAGATCGTGCGGTAGCCCCGGATTAGCCTTACGGCTACCACCTTCTGGGGCGCGTTCAGGTAGTGGGCGGCTCGCCGCCGCAGTGAACGCGCCCACACCGGGGCCCCGTATATGGCCATGGACCGCACGACCCCCGCGTAAAGCCTCCGGCAGGAGGCGTTTGGCCCCCCCAGGTTGGGCAAGAGCCGCTTGAAGGCGGCCCCAGCCCGTTCCAGTTTGGGGGCCAAACGTCGGAAGCTATTCTTACTTACATCATATTTAAATCAAACTCAAACGATTTATTTCAACTAAACCAATTACAGGTACTTTTGAATTGTCAAGGGTCGGTCAGTCAAAAAGATGAAGATAGTTGCCCATTCCAAAGCGTAGCAGGTACTATGGAGAAGAACGGGCAAGAAACCCCATGGACACACTGGATCACTCATGTTAAAAATTATGCATGTGAAAACGATGCAGAACTAATGAAAAAAAAACAATTCAAATATTAAATTAAATCAAAATAAATGACATGACTATTACTTACAACATATTAAAAATAAATGTTTAACCAGTGTGCAAACTGTAAACATGAATTCAGCATAATTATGATCCCCTAGCGTAGATTTTTTTTTTTAACTTTTCTTCCGCTACCTAAAAAAATATTTGTTGTACCATACATTTTGACCGCGTAGGTATTGCACTTTACTTTACTTTACTTTTCACAAATATTCAAAAAAACCGGCTATATTTTTTAGTTGCGTCTATTATTTAACCTATGGAAGAAATTTATATATGTCTCTGGCAACAGTACGTAACTGATGGTTCCTAAAGTCACTTCAGTCGGCTGTCAAACTGTGCCGAAGTAGGTGGTGTATTTTGCGGGCCAAAAATCGTGTGAAAAACTTTCTGTAAAACTTATTTTGTAATTACAGCAGTTAAGTAGGTTTTTTCACCACTGTTAGTTTGTAATAAATACACATGAATGATCGAATATCCAACGCGAAATCTCTCGAAAATATGATGGTGGGCAATGTCAAATTAGTTTTTCTAAGGCAGTTGTTACGACTTTGCCCACCAAAATATTACCGCTAGGGTTGTCACACTTTGTTTTTCATTCATTTCGGAACTACATCAGTAATGCTGGAAGATAAATCGATTAATAAATAATAAAATAATTTAGTAATATAATTATAATAATTAACAATAATAATATTAATCAATATATGTGATAAAAATTAACCAGTAAAGCGCAAACTGTACATCATGTTCTAAATTCATGGTTACAGTTTGCGCACTAGTTAAAAATTTATCCTGTAGATTTATTTCACTTGTAGTGAGTCTATAATGTCAATATTCCTTTTATTTATATTAAGAGTTTATATTAATCTTAAATTACCTATATATTGTTTGTTTTAAAGCTAGTAAGTTTGCTTTAAAATATTGTTAATTTTATGATTGTTCAAATATTTTTAGATTATTGTATAAGAGCGAGCTACGTGATCGTAACGTACCTGCGTACCCCGTACTGATTAACAATAAAAAAGTGACAACCCTAGTTTACAGTTTTATTTGAATGTCAAATTACGAAAAAATTGTTATGACTTTGCCCACTCAAATGTGACCAGTAATATGAACGTTTAAACGTTTTATATTAAGATCCTATGACAAATTGACTATTTCTCTAAAATTATCTTTAAACATTATGTACCTAAGGTAGAAAATGCTGCAGTTACGGAGGTTTCTGCAAAATGGGCAAACTTGTAAAAAGTACTATATATTTGGCCCGCTGACCAAATCGAGGTTTTTAGCGCATAAACATACATGTATTGATATTATAATATATTCTATGCAAAGAACATTGCATTTATGAATGATGTAGCACAATCACAAATTAAAAGTATTACTATTAAACAAAATATTTAAAGTGGAATAAAAAAACTGGGCAAAGTTGTACGGTTTTACGGTACATAATAATAAAACTCTGTACGTTCGAAGGCCTCAAATGTCCTGATTTTCTGAACTTAGACAGTTGTATTGATGATTTTTATAATTGTAAAATTATATAAATAAATATTTGTTACGACCACGAATGATTAATAATAATAATATTTAGATCAACCTACAACCAATACCGACCCGCAAATTGAAAGAAACGTAAGAAAGGGAAATGTCCGATTTTGGCTATGAAACGCACAACAATTTGCTTATGTTAAAAAAAAAAACATCTTGTTTTATGTATATTAATCGCGGTATTCATTTATTCAAACAAGATATTTATGCACAAAAAAGTACTTACTGAAAAGATAAAATTGAAATTATAAGTAAATCCGTAAATCATTGATTTGTGGATAAAATAAAAAGTGTTGCCAATTACGAATTCCGTTCAAAATATAATCGATTCTCTTTTTTTCATTCGATTTTTATGATGTAATTAATAAAATGGCAATATTATACGTTTTTTTTTTTTCGATAAGTATTAAGATGACAAAACAAGCTAATTGCTAGTTTATTTACCATGAAGAGAGCATAACAAAAACGCTACTGCACAATTTAACTGTCATTCTTATCTGTTCTTAAAAATACATTAAAAATAGAAATTAAAAAACTAAAAGAAACAAAATAATAATCTTTGAGGTGTTTTAATTAATTCGTATGTTAATAAACTTATGTTGAATTATAAATCGAGTAAAAAATCGATATCGATTTATCGATTTTATGTCTGTTAAGCGGCAACGTCGAATCAGAGATTATGACAGCTAGGCGGCACGGCTGTCTGTCATAGCTAAATAATCACAAGTTGACTTGGTTTGCATTTGTATTATTTTGTTTGTTTTCTTGCCGATTTGTTATCTAAGTAACGAATAAGCTTTCTAAATGGACTCCGATAATTCTTCTTACCCTACTGACCACGGCCTGAACATGAATTCCGCTCCCGCTTTTCACGATAAACCCTGCACGAACTTGGGACTCGATATCCACTGATAATGATGACCCCAGCTTTCACATCGGTCAGACTTCTTCCCAGCCCTCAGTAGTTCAAGAGGACATTTACGCTGTGTCAATTTGTGGTTTAATTGTTACGAAATTACGAAGACATTTGTTGGAAATTGCAGAAGTGCGAAATCTTATATACAACAATGGGCTCGACCATAGCAGGTATACAGGGTGGGAGAGACATCGACGCGCAACCGCTTACCATGGATTCAGCACATGATTGACCCCCCTGCGTTGAAATGTTTCGTCGGCTTTTTCTTAATTTTTACGTTTTTTTTCCGCATTTTTTTTACTGTAAGCTTTACAAAATCATTATTTCTATCTAACCCAATGAGATTTTTAATTAAAAAATAGTAAATTCACTTGTTTCTCTTAAAACAGCAATGTAAATATAACTCGAAAGGGCAGTGCGAGGTATCGCGGTAGGTAGCGCGCGCGCGCGCGCCATCCGCGGAGCGTTTTGATCGTGATGTTTGCAATACATTGCGCACTCAAAAATTACAATATTTTTAACCGGTCATTTCCGAGATGAATGACTTTCGTAATTTTATTTATGGCATCAGGTGTAATCTTTTCACGACTTTTGCGCGTCGATGTCCCTGCCACCCTGTATAGTTGTTCCATGTTCTTAACCGTGTATCACTGTTATGTCTTCCTCTGAGAAATTCATTATTTAAATTGCATATTATCATTTTCATATGCTTTTATATGTGTGTCTATGGTCGGCGGGCATTCCCCTTTGAATTTCGCGGACTACCTTGACGCTTTCGACTTATCTACTTCTTACACCATATTTAAGACATTTCTACTCCGTGACAAACATCGCTATCAATAATTTCAGTTTTAACGACGGCAGGTTTCAACAAATGCACGCTCACTTGTCAAGTTGTCACTTCACAAAAGTACGAATTGCTCTACATCGACTGTTCCACCGCTTTTAGAACTCTCAAGGTAACCAAACATGCATTATTTATACGATAACAAAGAAACTGGGTGTGTTTGTGTGTATGTACAGACGCCAGCACATCCAGGTACTACAATCTGTCAAATTTCTTTAATAGATTTTCAACTTTATCTCTAAAGCATTAAGGTTCAAGGATGACTGGGAAAATTTGACAGTTTCGGGTAGCTTGACCTGCTGACGTCTGTACTGTATGTACAATGTGCAAATAAATAAATAAGGTTAACTTACCGGGACGTCATGTCGTTTGCTAATCAACCCAATTTGTAATTCCACTCCTGAAACAAACATGAAACACTTTTAATAAAAAATTCAGCGCGATAACGATTTTCTGGCGCTGCGATGTGCACTCCGTGCTTATCAAAGCATTAATGCCGGTCCAGACTTGAAACACGACCTATTTGTATATTTGTGGCCAAACTGAACCTGGATCGATCGGCCCTCTTTTAATTTCCGTAATGTCCAGTGGGGTAATTGCGTAACACACTATACGTATTTTGTATATGTATTGTAAAAACTTCTGTGCTTTTGCCTTTTATACATCTCAGAATTTCAGCGGATAAAGTGATTTCACCAATTTTCTTTATTTTCGGAGTCATAATCATGAATGCTATCCCCATTTAACAAGCATTTTGCTTTTAGCTTCATAGACCAACTACAGTGCGGCCGACGAGAGAATGCGTTCTTGACACACTGTCAGTTTCATCAAACGAATACTTGTTTTGCGAATTTGATCTTTAGTAGCTACTAGAAATGTCGCACTGACAGATGGCAGGTACGCATTCTATCGACGGCCCGACTGTAGTGTGCAAATGTGGAGTTGCTCCAAACGAAGGGAACTGGAAATACATAACTTATCGCTTACGATAATAATTAATATGTATCTAGACACGCGGGAGCGTGTCAAGCCAAGTTCAAGCCAGGAAGAGATTACACGAAACATTTGGAGTCACTTTTGACCCCTTCATAACTCAAAAACTGTTTAACATAAACACACCATATTTGGTTTATATGAGACCCCCTAGGGCCTAGATAAACTAGTACCGCAAATTTAAAGAAACACAGCTTAAACAGTTATCGTCCATTCATTCGTCATTTTTATGACTGAGATATAGATCTAAAACATAACCCACTTCAAGATGACCTAGAAAAAGGTCCAGCTGTCGGTCTTTATGCGGCTGCCCGCTTCAATCGATGTTTTTTTAATCATAGATCCCATTACAAACGGGACAATGAAGTGCTCCGAGAACCTGAATTCTGAGCAATCATTACGATAAATACATACTTCCGAAATGCGAAAGTAACTGTCTGTCTGTTACCTTTTCTCGCTTTAACGGCTGAACGGATTTCGATGAACTTTGGCACACAAGTAGACCATGACCTAGGTTAGGACAAAGGATACTTTTTATCCCGGAAGTACGATCAAGTGAAATAATTCCCGACCTCAACGTGGGCGAAGCCGAGGGGTTTGCTTGTTTACCATATAAACAGTTCGATAAATGGAAGATGTTGCCAGAAGATTGCAGAGATAATCAGTTCCAAAAATGTCAACACTGGTTTTGGGGTCGTGTTATCGTTGGCATAACACGTTGCATTCGACCTACTTGTGCCGATCATTTATCGCCCTGCTATCGCACTTGGACTGGATACACCTCGTTTTAATAAAAGCTCTCTTTTATAGCTGGTATTTATGTCATCTAAATTAGTAGATTTATGACTCTGGTGTGCAGTCTAATCTTGTTGCGCAGCAAAAAGAAAAACACTACTCAGCAAAACTTCACATGATACTGAAAGAATAACGGTAATATTCGGATACGGATCGTCCATTAAATACAGGATGTTTTGGATTGAAATCTAAAAGCTTTATTGAATCCTTGTCTAGCCTTCCTGTTATAATTTTTTTTTAGAGACGTTGCCCCGTTGCCGACGTTCACTAGGAATTACTCCTGTATCGTGCGGTATATTTGTTCCATGCGGGAATCGAACCCGCGACACGCAGCGCAGCATTCGATCGCTCAACCACTGCGACAACCGTGTCGTCAAATAATACATAATGAAGTGCATTTGTTATTTCAGCACTACATATATAGAGATAGCACAAAAATAGAGACCTGCAAAGACCACCACTAATACATATATTTTTCATTATGACTGACGCCCAGTTATCCCGCGCTCCAATTCAGACCTGCTTATCTACTTTATTTTAAAAGCAAGGACCAAAATAATATTACTTAGTGCAAGATATATTGGCCGGATGCCAAAGAGATTTAAGAAATGTAAATTTAATGTCTTTGCGGGATGCGAAGAGAAACATGAATTCATACGCGAAATCTTTCGACACCGGGTTAGACTCTTTGTTACTTTATGAGCGTTGCCATATAACCGCTGGTCATTGGTGAGAAGATCCTCCCTGTAATACCAGAGGGGCAATTCTCGTAATTATAAGAACGTTCACAGTTTGATCTCAATCTCAATCTGTCAAAAAATACTTTTAATTTCCCTACATTTTGACATTTGTTTGTCGCCAAGATGAGACTGCGACTAGATTTTGAACGTTTTTAATTACGAGAATTGGCCTTCAGATTGCGACAAGCTTATTATTCTCTGAGAAAGATTTATTTCGCAAGGGATCTACACCTCTAAACCTACGGCAAAAACGTTGTTGTTCTCCAATCGGGTAAGTATGTACCTTGGCTATAAATAATGTCACAGTAATTGACTTAACAACAACATCAGTCTGTAAATATAACTCGACGTCCTTTAGGTCCACGCCATTTCCTATAAATAACAAATATTGCGCATTTTACAGCTTAGTCACGATGTAAAACAATGGTTTGTTTTAAAACGGTGTCAAAAAGTCCTGTTTTGCGTCACCCAAACAATAATAATAGCTGATATGAATTAACTTCCGTTTCATTTAGTGTAACTTAGTTACTATGCTTTTTCATATACACAGGATGATATCAAGTTAGAATTAACCATTAAATTATAATACATGGTGGCTGGGACATCGACGCGCAATCGCTTACCATGTATTCAGTACATGATACATGGACCCCTCTGCGTTGAAATTTTTCGTCGGGTTTTTCTTAATTTTTACGTTTTTTTCTGCAATTTTTTTTTTTTACTGTAAACTGTATAAAATCGTTATTTCTATCTAACCCAATAAGATTTTTAATTAAAAAAACAGTAAGTTCACTTGTTTCACTTAAAAAAGCAATGTAAATAAAACTCGAAAGGGCAGAGCGCGGTATCGCGGTAGGTAGCGCGCGTGCGCGCGCCATCCGCGGAGCGTTTTGATCGCGTTGTTTGTAAAAACTTGTCTTATCTCTAAATACATTAAAAGTATTGGTATTTTTTTAAGTCATTATTTTGTGAGTTTCTCAATTAAAGATGCAAAAATGGGCTTTGTTTCAAAACATCAACGAGTGCCGAGCGACAGCAAGTAACGGGACGCGACGCGGGGCGGGACGTCGGGTCACGGTTATATTTTATGACTTCTTCTTATCAAATTATTTTGGTTTTGTTTTACATTGACCAAAATTTATTGACTTAGCTTCCTAAAATATATTTTTTTTATTTTAAGGAATTTTTAATTTTTGTTTCTCCATTTTTAAAGAAGTTATTCACGAACAATCTCACTTAATCCGAACTAGTGGTTTCTGCAGTCAAAACGTCTTGAAAATGGAAAAAGTGTGTGAAATTACCACTGAAACTCGATCTGCCATCGTGGTTCTATACAATGAAGGCAAATCAGAACGTGGTGCGATTGTCTCGCAACTTAAATTATCGAAGATATTTACGAAGGTCGCCCTCGCCCCCGCTGAAAGGTGAATTTGTTGGTGCGCAAATGCGCAGCGACTCGCGTCATTTTCCGAGCCGCCATAAAGATTGAATCAGACTGTAGGTACTCATGTTTCCAATTTCGCAGTCTAGCAGCGCTGAAGATCTTTCAAGTGAGTGTTTACTTTGCATTAGAACGTTGGAATCAGCAAGACAACCACGCCGTAGATGCAAAATGGAGCTTTTAGAAGTCCTTTACATGCCGACGTATTTATATTTGCTTGCTAAGATTCTAAGGCTCGATAAACCAACAGCAATCTTCCTGAAGATGAGATAATTCACAGTCGGATCTTACTCATATCTCAGCAATTTCTATTTTTACTAAGTAGCAGTACTTAATCGTAAAAGTTTCATCATCATTTAATGTTTGTATGTAAATGAGATCGGTAGGTATATACGTCATCAGTAGAGCACCGAGTAGAGGGATTACATGAATATATCAAATTCGCACGTAGCGAAATGAAAACCTCTTACTATGACTAATTCATCTCACTTCAACCCATGATTATGTATGATGATCTCATTCTTGATCGTAGGTTGTTATTTAGACATGATATATTCTTTTTATACATATACATATTTTTATAAATAAACGTTGATAAGACAACTTCGGCAGATCTCCATAATGTCATCCATCACGCATTTGGAAATCAACAAGCGCCTACTCGTTTAGAATGAATGTGAATAAAAAGTCAAAGAGCTACTACGCATTTAAGTGCCTGTGCGTTGAACTGATGTTCGAGAGCCGACCCCCAGACAATGTCACCTTCTGTAATAGGTATGATACACATTCTATAAGTACCCATTAAGTACCTATATGTGTTTGGTACTAATGGATGCGGTGACTGAATAGTTTTGACAATACTATAGGAGTACAGGCGATGCGAACTTTTCTGACATGCGAGGATCAAGTGCCTAATCCGCAGTCCGCGGGGTGCAAAAAAACTTAGGACTAGTCCTTGTGACGATGTTGGGGGTGATCTATGTCTAACAGGGGACGTCTTTAACTGAATGATGATAATTTAGGCTGGCAATAAAGTAACAAGAATAGAATTCTATTATCTCATAATAAGTTACGATCAGCCACATCTCACGAAACTCGCGCGCGTGTCTACTTGTCTGACAAGCAGGTAGGCGTGTCGGAAATGGACGCCTTGACCTAGTCGGTGTAGACCCCGCGGTGACCTGGCTGACGTGTACACTGCAACGATATTAACGCTAACAAGATGAAAAAGCACAGCATACTAAAAATACCATGCCGCCTTTACTTAAGTGGAGGCAGATGGTAGAGGTATTTTGTTGTATATAAGCGATAACGAACTGCGACGAACTGAGGCACATGTCGAGAAGAAAGTTTCGAGTATGAATGTGGAAGACGTTATGAGTTGGGACTTTGGGGAAGAGGGCGAAACGCTGCATTGTGTGAAAGATGATATGGCTAAAAAGGGGAGTTACTACTGCGGAGATGACGCCTAATAAAGAAGAGTGGAAGAAAACTTGTTAAGCTGAAAAGAGTCATAGGGCCATGGACATGAGTGACGCCGATCCTAATTAAATTTAGATAAGAACAGGAGGATGATGAGACGAACTACTGACGGAGTGTCACATTGTACATATTAATCGTTGATCTAGGATTGAAATAAAAACAATGTGTTATCTATTTATCTTCTCACGAAAATCGTATAAAAATATCGTTAGATAAGACAGCTAGGCTTTTCTAATGTTTTAGTTCATAAGTATGCAAGGTGATCAACGATATCTTGTAATGATTATCTCTCAATCAGGTAGATACAGACAGAAACTAAGTCTAAAACCTAAGTCGACAAAAATAACAGATTCACCGCACTGGGTTAGCGCGAAATCTCCGAAGCGAATGAGTTAGTGAGTTAGAGATTTGTAAACACGAACTTCGTGACCGTGGGGCCGGTTAGAACAAAATATCCCGTTATCTGATATTTGCAATCATGCTTGACTTTGTAAATCTCTTTCGCCAAATATGGCTACGACATCGTAGGTACGCGTTTTCTATTAGTACCTATAATCCAACAGTTAGGTTTTCAGACTCCATGATTAATTATGCTACTAAGCTGCCAATATTCATTTTTACAAGCTTTTATTTAATTTCACCTGTCCCGTCCCGTCCTGTGTTCATGTTTGTCTGTAATCAAATATTGCAAGTTAAATTTGATCCACTTCCCGGTTACCGGTTGAGCTGAAATTTTGCATGCAAATCGGACGACAATGCAAACTTATTATGACATGGAGTTGATCTGATGATGGAACCGCAAGGTGGCCATAGGAACTCGGTAATTAAACGACACAACCCCATCAAGTTTGGGCTCGTATGAGTCGTCGTGACGAGTACTTTGGTGTTAGATGGTAACCAGGGTCTGATGATGGAGCTGGAAGATGGCCATACGAACTCAGTAATTAAACGACATAACCCCATCGAGTTTGGGCTCGTTTGATTCGTATTGACAAGTATTTTGGTGCTAGATGGTGACCAGGGTCTGATGATGGAGCTGGAAAGTGGCCATAGGAACTCAGTAATTAAGCGACACAACCGCGTCGAGTTTGATTCGTCTTGATGGGTGGACCGTTTTTGATAGTGATGGTGGTTTGGTGGGCGTGAATATGCGACCCCATCTTTGGGGAAATAAGTTCGTTCGTTCCACTGCTACGCGCTACGAACTACGCCGTAGTCAATCTCAAATCAAAATCATCAAAAATACTAAAAAGTTTAAATTAAAAAAAAATTAAAAACTGTTTAGAAACAAGCTTTTATTACTTGTTAATAAAAATAACTAAAAATTTAAAAATAATTTAAACCTGATAAGAAAAATACCATTACTTGCCATCTGGACCGCTGTAGACTTCGCTACTCGCTCGCGACCGCTTCCACGACGCCTCGAGGCCAGGGGGTCTACTCCTAAGTAGTACCTATCGGCCGAATGTTCGGCCGTTTCCTGCTACGAAGTTACTATTTGATCCTACACTCTTTCGAATATTGACTATGGTCCCGACCCAACTGACCCGGTCCGAACTTTTACGCATTTTTCAATAATATTCGGTTCGGCCATGTGTCGGTCTGATCCGATCATTCGAACTTTGCACTTCGTAGTAGACCCCCAGGTTCCTCTCGGGAGCGACAGTCGATGATGACGACCAGGCCACCAGCTTGCAGGGGGGGGCGTTGGTCATCTGAGGCCCGTCGTATAGGTACCTACTAAATAAAAGCGTGTTACATTGCGATGAAAAATATTGAATGTGTAATATTATGCTAATCCTTTATTGTTCCATCAAAATGTAAGACGCTTTTATTATGCCTATACAATGGTATTTTTCTTATCAGGTTTAAATTATTTTTAACTTTTTAGTTATTTTTATTAGAAGTAATAAAAGCTTGTTTTTAAAAAGTTTTTTTTTACCGTGTGAACTTAGAAGAGCCATGTCAAAAATTCGACTAACAAGCACAACAGTTTTTGTGGTCTTAGTTGCATGTTTGCTGTCTGTCGGACAAAGATATATATTTATATGTATATATAAATATATATCTTTGTCCGACTGTACTTTACTTGGTACCTATACATAGTTTTATTGTACAATAGTTCTAAAACGAGATATTGCGGCGCGTAGGACAAGTCCACACTCCCTTAAGGTGCCCTTGAGCCAGTTATACACAGTTGCACTCGTCCCCTTTCGCCCGACAATGCCAACCTAAGGTCATTTTACTACCTATGTAGCTGCTATATAAATTTTAATAAAATGAACACCCACAAACTTTATTTGTTTTTTTATCAAAGTGCAAATCTGCATACAATGGGTTGAGGATTCTCTAAGTAGTTAGATGCCTGTTTTAGACTTGATGATAATTAACAATGTGACTACTGAGACATTTTTCGAATAAAAAATTAACCATAATTTCCAACATTTCTCGAGAACTGTTTTTTTATGTTATACTAATAAACCAAATACCAAGTAATATTTTTTTCAGATTTATAGTTACATTTTAGTTGTAGATAAGAAAGATACAGGTTTCAACAAGTAGGCCTTGCGGGTGCAACACCTATCTAGTATCTAGCAGTCAGAGGGGCACGCCCTGTAAATGACTGGAGATAAGAATGAACTGTGCGCATTTTTTGTTATCCACGATAATTGTTACATTTGAGATTATTTTGAATAATGACATGGCAAAAGATTCTTATGGCAACATTGTCTTTGAGATAAAAAAAAGCATGATAACATCTCAACTAAACATGACACAAGCAGTGTCATCATCATCTGCCTAGCCTTTTCCCAACTATATTGGGGTCGGTTTCCAGTCTAACCAGATGCAGCTGAATACCAGTATTTTACATGGAGCGACTGTCTATCTGACCTACATAACCCAGTTACTGGGTAATATGATACCCCTTGGTAAGACTGGTTGTCAGACTTTCGGGCTACTGACGACCAGAAACGACTGTCAAAGATCCACGAATGACAGCCGGGACCAACGGCTGTGTATAGTAGTAAATAGTGCATCAGTTGTAGTGCCAAAAACAGAGGGTACTTTAAGTTAATAATTTTATTTTTAAGGAATTTTGGATCTTTTTTTTCTACTACAATACTATACTATAAGTACTATATTAGCCTACGCTGTCCCACTCCTGGGCAAAGGCCTCCCTCCACTCCTTCCATATTCGCGAGCCCGCGCGTCCTCCTTCCAATTTTGACGGAACCTATCCAGCTCGTCCCGCCATCTCCTACGTGGTCAGCCGCGACCTCGCCTCGCTGTCTCAGGGCACCAATTCTGAGCTATTTGGGCCCACAGTTTGTCCGGCATGCTGCAGACATGTCCTGCCCAGTCCCATTTAAGTTGGGCAGCCTTTTGAGCCACGTAGCTATCTTTGTTTTGGAGCGCAGTATTGTGTTTCGAACACGATCCGTTAACTTAACGCCTAGAATACTGCGCTCCATTGCTCGTTGGCAGACCTTGAGTTTGGACTTCTGGATGTTAGTCAAAGACCAAGTTTGTGCACCATAGGTTAAGACGGGAAGAATACAGATGTCCATGAGCCTGTGTTTCAGTGCCATAGGCAACTCACCCTTAAATAGATCCTTCAAGGACCAGTAGCTCTTCCAGGCGTTTGCCGTTCGCCTTGTGATTTCTTTAGCTTGTCTCGCCTGGAAAGAGACTACTTGGCCCAAGTAAAGGTAAAGATCTTATGTTAAGATAAAGACTCAAATCTGTTAGTAACTAGGATATGCAATCAAGCAAATATGTAAACAAGCTATCTAATCACACACATTTATCTAGATAAAATGAGATAGCAGTATCCAGTAAAAACTCAAAAAGATTTTTATAGAATCAAGAAAATTTTGGAGGTAGTACCTATTTTTTTAACAGACTTCAAGAAAACTGAAAAGAGTTTTATAGAATCAAGAAAATTTTGGAGGTAGTACCTATTTTTTTAACAGACTTCAAGAAAACTCAAAAAGATTTTTATAGAATCAAGAAAGTTTTGGAGGTAGTACCTATTTTTATAACAGACTTCAAAAAAGGAGGAGGTTCTCAATTCGACCGAGTTTTTTTAAAATGTTTGGTACCTCAGAACTCTGTTATTTATAAGCCAATTTGCAAAATTCCTTTTTTATTTGTAAGGATTACTTTCAGATTGGTCCCATATAAATTTCATTAAAAACGGTTCAGTAGTTTGGTTTTTAAACCAAAATTACAACTTACAAGTGAAAAATAAAAACTTTTTTGCTACAAAAAAAAACAACCAACTTCCAAAAAACCCCCAATGACACCAACTACCGAAATTAAAGTTATTTTTCACTTTGTAGTGTCTTTTTTGGAAGGTGGTTGTTTGTTTTTGCTAAAAAGTTTTTATTGTTTATACTTTTTCTAACTGAACAGATGTCTGTGCTGCTGGGAATTTTGTTGCGCCACTTCTTTGCAGCTAAAGCACTAGGAAGCAATGAAGGGCATGCATTTTGGGAGACTGTCTTATGTAATTTTGATATTCAAAAAGTGCTGGTTCTCAGCCTAATTTGAACTGAATAAATTACTGTTGTTCTCTAATTTTCCAGAGTAACAAGTTCAAAACATGAAAAT
Organism: Apamea monoglypha; assembly: GCA_911387795.2. NCBI lineage: Eukaryota > Metazoa > Arthropoda > Insecta > Lepidoptera > Noctuidae > Apamea > Apamea monoglypha. Next base: position 4,141,256 of record OU426922.1, read on the forward strand.
TCTCCCTTTTCAGTTTTAATTCTCCATGTGCCCTTTGGTGAAGGCCTCCCAGTTTTCTCAGCAGTCTTCACCACAGTCTAATCACAGTTATTACACGACTGCCTGTGAGTTTTTTACCACCGATTTTGCATCATTGTCAAAATCACAGTGGTCTTTATACTCCTAGTAAAAAGGTTGTTGTTGTTGGATTACTGCTACGGACAAGTCTGTCAAAAACACTATGATCTATATTCTCATTATAATAAGGTTGTCAGAGGTGAAAAAACTGTGAAAGGACTGTGTGTCATCTTCCCATCTTTTATGAGGATAGAGATTATTCTTTTATTTCTCTTTCCCTCTTTAGTGCTTTTTGTTCCATTTCACAATGGATAGAAAGTACCTATTACCTGCTTAAAAAATTATAAAAAACAGGTATCAGAAAACATTTGTGAGCAAATCAATAAACTGTTACATATCTATGCTGTTATATCATAATTATTTAATCAGTAGGTATCTATCCATATATAAGGTTCTAATGTGATTCTTATTACTAAATGATAAATTTCAATCTCAAATGAACAGCCAATTTTGTCTTGTGTAGATAAGAGCAATCATTCATGAGTTATTATTATTATTTATTACATATCTGTTAATTATTTGTCTTCAGGCCAATATTAGTGGAGTCCATGATAAATAAAATCATTTGTGACCCAGATTTTGTCAACTTGTTGTGTAAACAATTTTTTATGAGTCTCTTGAATTCTTTAATTGGGGGGTTTTAACTAATTATTCTGATAAAGCATATTATATAAACGTCACTCACAGAAAATGGCATGAATGGTGCAGTCACTGGCATTCCTTGGATATCAAGTTTTCTTAAAATAAAGTATCAATAATGCTCTTACGATGGTAGTTTCATAAAATGGGGCCAACGAAACTGTTACATATTATTAGAGGATGCAAGAAGCTTGAATTACTTTATTATGATCAGATAGGTAGTTCTTGAACAAATATATAAATTGTTATGTAGGAGACCTTCCAATAATGTCAAATTATTTCACAAATAAAATAATATTTAAATATACGTACACAATATAAAAGTGACTATTTTCAGTGGCAAAGAAAATAGTGTGTAACAGACAACTGAACATTTGTTGGTGGCTCTGACTATAAAGTAAACATGCATTTAAAATTAAACTTGTTCTAGTGAACACTATTTATCTACTGCATGCTTTAAAACTTTAATGCTTTGGATGGAAAAGGCACAGCACAAGAAAAGGTGGAACAATATTGGGGAGGCCTTTGACCAGCAGTGGGACAATATAGGCTAATGGAAAAAAAATGCTTTAAAACAAAGAGGTAAATAGGAATTGAAAGCAATATCTTGTTAAACAAATGTTTGTAAACATTAAAATGTTTACCAAAACTTGATGCTACATCCATTGCACAGTGCATTAGAAGGTGCAATACAAACACATACTTAGCATATCACTTGCCACAATATTTCCCAGACTTAAAAGAAAACAGTTTCATTGTACCTAACAACAAATTTTAATAGATTCTACATAGCATCATTCCATTCCCCAGTGGGAGGGAGGCGAGTAGGTGTACAAAAATCAATACCATTTTATTGATTTCAAGCGGTATCATACATGCACGCATCCAGATAATTTCGCTATGTTGTATGTCATCGATAGCCTGGCCTGCTCGTAAATATCATTATATGAATACCTACCAACTTTCCCTATCGCTGGCATACAAATTCCACGTTCGTCGGAAATCACACGATCGTGTAGATCAAAACATTGTCGACGAGAACGGTAACGGTACGTTTCAAACACTATCCTTTCACGCATGTTAACATATGGCCGTGGTAACACAATCGTATTCATTTACTCCAATTTTTGCACTAGTGCTCACACTAGACCTCTGAAAGTGACCTTGAATTAACCAAATTAAATCGTGACGAAAGACTCGTACGTAGCGAGATCCCGATTGATTTTTCTGTGCCACAATTTTTGCTCGGCTCGCAATGGAAATTTACGAATATAATCTTTCTTCTCGTTTTAAACACTATAATCACATTTCAACACTCACCTTGCGTAACCAGGCAGATATCAGGTCACTGCACCCAAGGGTTTCCATAATTTATGCCACACAAAATCACACACGATATCATTTTCGTCAAAATGCACAAACAAAAAAAACCAACGTGACGAGAGGAAGCGCATCGTTCAAGCTTCAAATTTATACTGACAGCCATGCTGCTGATGAGTCCGACTTTATTGTGGACTTGTGCGCTGATTGGTGGAAACGAAGCTTATAAAAAAAACTTATTGCGCATTTCCACCAATCACCTGCTTGGATTTCAAAAATTCTTGATTTCGTGCCAAATATCGAGCGATAAACAGTATTGCACGGGTCATATTTTTATAATTATTATTTGATAACCTTATCACCATTTCACGTGGAAATCCAATGGAAATGTCTATTTCTACCAGTAGCCGAGAAAACGTTGATAATGGTGATGCATATTAAACCAAAGACATTAAATTATTTAATTTTAACATATTGGATTGAAATAAATTGTCTTCGGACAATACAGTTACTTGACAGTTCGTGATGATTTCGGGAACCGTACCTAAAATAATTAAATCAAATAAAATAATTCGTATTCATCATTAATGTACATATTATTGTAATCTAAAGAATCACCTGCGAATAATAAGAACAAAGAATTAGAAAGATAGTTCTGTGTCGTTATTTTGTTTTCTTTTTTTTAGTTTTTGAATGAATAAAAGAAAATATATATTTTATACTCCGAGAATAATTTTACGAATTTCTTCGATCAACTAAACGTTCTTGTCAATGTCATTCAATAAATTTTGCAGTAATGCCAGTGTCAGTCAGACAGTAGTATTGTCAAAAAGCAACATTTTAGGTTAAGTGCCAAGCGTGTAAATCTAAAAACATATTATTTTCTTGTATAGAAATGGCAAGAAAGAAAAATAAAGACGGGAAAAAGAAAGTAACCTTAGTGTTCGATGAAACTAAGAGAAAGTAATATACATATTTATTGTTTCTGATTCAGTATGAGCATGTGCACCACTCGCTTGTTATGCTAACCAATGTTTTTGTTTATTTTTTAGGGATTTCTTATGTGGGTTCCGCAAAAGGAAGTTAGAAAGAAAAAAGAAGGCACAAGAGGAACTGAAAGCGCTTTTGAAAGTGGAGAGGAAACGTATAAAACAGGAGGTATGTTGAACATAGAACTATGGAAGACAAATTGTGTTGAATTGCACAATGTATGCTTCGTTGAGAACAGCTTCTTCTACATATAAAACATAGCTTAGTTGTTTTCAAGGCATGATCAGTATCTTTCTCCCTATTAACTTAGTATTTTGGTGCAACTTTCAAAGTAGAAAACTGAAAACTGCATTGACTAATCATCGGCTTCCTCTGTCATAACCTTGATTCGTTTTGTTTCAGAATAAGGAATCGTACAAAAAGCTTGTGGTGTCAAGCAGACCCATTCCAGATATAGAACAACTCCTTCAGGACGAATATGAAGATGAGGATGTTAACGTTAAAATAGTTGAACTCTCAGCAGATACTTTACAGAAGAAAGATTTAGTCATTGGTGAGAATAAACCTAAGGAAAGAGTTAAGAAAGTGGAGAAAATCAAAAATAAAGTTGATCAAAAACCAACAATATCTGGAATGGGGTCAGATGAAGAAAGCGCAGAGGAGGAATCTGCAGCAGAAGAAGATGATGATGACAAAACAAAAACAAAGAAAGAAATAAAGAGCATGCTAAAGAAGCAAGCAACTAAGAAAATACAAAAGAGCAAAGTATTTCAAATGAAGAGCAAACTAGACAGAGTTCAGAACAAAAAGAAGTCAGTACAAAAGAAAGGACGCATGAAAGCTAAATCTGATCCAAGGAAAGGACATGGAAAAGGGAAACCTGAACCAAGGAAAGGAGGAAAGCCTAAACCTGACCTAAGGAAAGATAAATCAAAGAAAAAAACTGGTAGAAGAAAACATTGATTGATTTAATTCTATAACTTATACCTAAGATTCATAATAGATTTAACAATAATATCTAATGAGGTATTTCAAATAATCACTCCTCCCTTGTTTCCATTAAAAACATTTGTAATCTCAAAACTTGTTCCTTAACTTGATTGACTGTTTACCTATGTAGTTGTAAGAAAAAAATTAGCTGCATTTGGTTTCACTTGGAAATATTAATAAAATCTTAAACATAACAAAAATGAAAAAATGGCACTTATAAATATAAAAAACATGCATTGTGCAAACTTAATAAATAAAACAATATCACTTCTTATTTGTTCGTGTTTTTTTCTGCACTACACTATCACAGTTATCTCCATCTTTAGCAGTTTCTGTTTCATTGCTGTCTCTATTTCTTGGAGATTTACGAGTTACTGGTGATTTCTTGGTCTTACTGTGGTTAGAATTGTTTCCATCAGTGCCTAAAAGTACATTTGCTTCTACCCTACCTTTAGTTTGTCTAGTGCCAGTAGCAGTTTCTTTAAATTTCAGATTTCCATCATTGTTTTCAGGCATATTTTTCTTTTTCACAACTCTTTTGTTTTTAGTGTTGTGCTGGTTATCATTATCATCATCAATATTGTCTGGTTCTTCAGAGTTTTGTTCAGTAGCCTTTGCCTTTTTATTTGGTGTGACTTTCTTCTTAGGTGCAACTTTAATATCCAAATTATCTTGAGAGTTAACTTCTGCTTTTGTTTTCTTGTTTGGTGTAACTTTCTTCTTAGGTGCAGGTTTAACAGGTAACTTATCATTTTTCACTACAAAATCATCCAAATCATCTTGAGATTTAGTTTCATCTGCTTTAGTTATCTTATTTGGTGTTACTTTCTTTCTAGAAGCTGCTTTAACATCCAAATTATCTAGAGAGTTATTTTCCTCAGTGTTGATTTTCTTATTTGGTGTTATTTTCTTCCTAGGAGCTGGTTTAACAGACAGTTTATCAGTCTTCTTTTCAAAATCATCCATATCATCTTCAGGGTTAACTTGTTCAGCTTTCTTAGGTGTAACTTTTCTTTTGCGAGGTGATTTCTTATCATTTTCTTTCTCTGCAGTTTCTGTTTTTACAGTTAATTTCCCAATCTTTGAGTCAGCATTTATGTTCTCATCATTTAATTCCTTCCTTGGTGTAACTTTTCTACTTTTAGGTGGCTTAACTTCATTCTCATCATCAGATTGTTCACGTTTAACTTCTTTTTTCACTGGAGTTTTCTTTGGCGATTTTCGTCCTAAGCCACTTGATGGACAGATGTCTCTGTTCAAACATTCATGGCACATTGGGCCTACAGGTAGGCAGATAGTTTGCCCAAATCCTACCAGTAGGTGGTTTACTTCACTCCAAAGTTCGAAAGGCAGCCAAGCTTGCAATGATTTTCGTGTGTCTTCAGGAGTATTTGTTGGTTTCTTCACCCAGCCTATTCTGTTGCTGATTCTATGAACATGAGTGTCTACACCTGTGAAAAACAGTAAAGGTTACATTGGTAGTATAAAGTGAAATGAATCAAAGAGTTTTAATTATCAATGATTTGAACTCACCAATCCCAGTAACCTTATGCCAAGCAACCAGCATGCAGATGTGAGCCATCTTTGGTCCCACACCAGTCAGCTTGCACAGTTTGTCTACAGAGTCTGGTATGTCTCCATTGTACTGCTCCTTTAGGGTCTGGGTTGTTTTCTTTATGTACTTCACTTTGGTCTGAAATTTTAAGAGTTTTGTTCTACATAGAAGTTACATCATTATTCTACTTCAATACATTGTTTATAAAATCTCTTTTAGTTATTGCTGTGGTGTACCTTGCTACCTTTTAGGTATAGAAGGTAAATCATTATCAAATTGAAATAAGCCAAGCCAAGTATGAAGCAAAGCAGCAGGTTTTTTTGAATAATTTGGTTTTCAAATAAATAACTTTTAGTTTTACCTTCCAAAATCCAACAGGGTATATCAACTTGCCCAGTTCATCATCGCTCATGTCCAATACACTGTCTACTGTTAGCCCTCTGGCTATGAGCCGCCCCATAGCTGCAAACGTCACTTGGTCCTTTGTCTGACTAGACAACATTAGAGATATCAAACTTTGATATCTGTACACCTGAAAACGTGTCCTTGGATAAGTTCAAAATTAAATTTAATGTATATTTTATGTATAAGAAAAAAGGCACATATTGTGCTACCCTAAATAAATTGGGATACGGGCAGGAAAAGCTTAGTTAAAAAAGAACTAAGATGAAAGGGAAAGATCAAAAGTTGTCTGTACCCAGTTGTGGGGTACTAAGGATTGTGGATGATGCTTAAAATCAAAAAAGTTTCTATTAAAGCAGAAAACAGATTTCAACATACTTCTGGAGCAGCTTTCTTATCACCACTTATATGGCAGCCCATAGTATCAACTGGGGCATCATTGCTAGATCTCATATTCCTCAAGTTCACCAGGAACTCTTTCCAATTAGTTGGCTCCCATAATCCTTTTGTATCCTGCGGAAAAATATATAACTTAGCCAACGTTTAAAATGTTACCTACTGTAAAGTAAGCAACTTGGAGAAGAAAATGACGTAGGTACTTAGAACTTAGCAAGAAATAAAGGCTTGGTTACGTCTTTCTCCGGAGAATCCTTTTCATATTCAATTTTAACGTGCTGTTTCTTTTCAAATCGAAACTGACTCAAGTCAACTTTTCTGGGATTTAACTGGTCTTCTGACGATTCTGGCGGTTCAATTTTGAATTCAATATTCGGGGGTTTTGCAGTTACTATCTCCTCATCCATAATTTCATCATTACTACTTGCAATTTTTTCTGTTTTTTGAGATAGACCAGCGGAAGCAGCGACTTTTGCTTTGGCGCGCGGCATTTTACAAACGAAAGATAATAATTTAAAAATATCGGAAAATGTTAGTTTGCTTGAAAATATGAAGTTATATACCCAATGAAGTGAATTTAAGGACGAATTAAAGAGAGAAATTTTAGCTTTTATAACTTTGTAAATCCCGTGAAATAACCACATACGGCGCACCACTTTATTTGGACTTTTTGTGCTTGTTTTGACTTTTGACACTTGACTTAGCCATGTTTCGAGTCTGAGACATAGATTATGATATGAGAGACTTTTACAGTGTTTTTTTCTTTCACCCGCGTCTTCATCTACTTGGAAGACATTTCTGTAACGATTTTGATTGTGCGATGAAATCTTTTATTTTTATACAGAAAGCTGTGAAAGTAATTTTGTGAATTTAATTTGTGATCTTCGTTTAGTTTTACCAACAGTCTCCGACTCGGTCATGACAACACGATTGTTTGACGGCTGTCAAAGTGAACTCGCTCAAGTGTCATGTCACTTTTAATTGAGGTGTCATTAAAATTTAACGTAGCGAATGTTTCTCTAATTTTAAATCAATTTTATCATATTACTGAATAAGTGTTAGTTAATTTTAAAGTTTATCACTATGGCTGAACTACTCCTAGATCCTAAAATAAGGTTATGGGTATTCCTTCCCATCGTAATCATCACCTTTTTGGTCGGTATAGTACGGCACTATGTATCACTAATTTTGTCCTCCCAGAAGAAGATTGAGCTTCTCCAGGTTCAAGACAGGTAAATTATCATATGTATCTATAAGTTCATATTATATTAGATGTACCAAGCAAAATTTTTATACATTTTACAAGAATATAACCTATCAATTTTTAACAAAGATCTTCATTTCCATTTACAATTTATGACAGAAGACTTTATTCAAGGATCATTGCTTTCAGACTTGTCTTTTGATAAAATATTTTATTTAAAACACCCTTAAAAATGAAATTAAGAAAGTTATAAAGCTAAACATCATCTGCCTAGCCTTTTCCCAACTATGTTGGGGTCGGCTTCCAGTCTAACCGGATGCAGCTGAATACCAATATTTTACATGGAGCGACTGCCTATCTGACCTCCACAACCCAGTTACTGGGTAATACGATACCCTTTGGTAAGACTGGTTGTCAGACTTTCGGGCTACTGACGACCCGTAACTACTGTCAAAGATCCACGAATGACAGCCGGGACCAACGCCTTAACGTGCTTTCCGAGGCACGGAGGGGTCTTTATATGTGAAGATGGTCACCCATCCACGGACCAACCGCGACAAGCATAGCTTAACCTGATCGATCGACCCGTGCGGCGATTATTAGTTAGCCACAAGCCCCCTCCTGAAGTTATAAAGCTAAACATTGTGTTGAATTAAATTTCAGTCAAGTAATGATCCGCGCTCGCTTACTACGAGAGAACGGCAAGTACCTGCCCCGGCAGTCGTTCGCGATGCGTCGCCATTGGTTTAACAATGAAGAGACTGGATACTTCAAGATTCAGAAGAGGGCTGCTACTTCTCAGGTAATGGTTAATTATATAGGTTAATCATTAACATAGAGCCTCATGGAATTATTGTTCTTGATTAACATTATGGAATGCAAATACAGATATGAGTAAGTATGCAAATTAATTCAGAAAAATTGCAACCAACTCTGCTGTTCTTAAATCCATGGGAATCCATGGGACTGAAATCAGTTTATTCATGACCCTACTACAATCTTTTACTGGAAATTTTTAAAATGATACCTACTGAATTAAAAACAGACTCTAATTACTTTTAGTTTAGTAGTAGTGGTATTTGATTTCATAAATTAAAGTAACTTATGAAAAACACATTTATACAGAATAAGGAAAATCATGTTCTCAATAAATATGCCATTCTATAATAATGTCATTGATAAAAACCAGTAACTGACCTTCATAACAAAAACAATAAAGATTTTTACATATATTTCAGAACCCCATGACGGACCCTGGTATGATGACTGACATGCTGAAGGGAAATGTGACCAATGTGTTGCCCATGATTGTCATTGGAGGTTGGATCAATTGGATGTTCAGCGGTTTCCTTACCAGTAAGTGATTTTTTTTAAAATTAGAAGATATATTGATTGATCAATGATGAGTTGCAAACATTCTAATCGTGATTCTGTGGACAGAACTGCAAATGTTGAATGATTTCATGGTCTTTTTGCAAAAGTGGATGGTTTCTAAGTTTGCAAACTTGATACCAATCATGTTCAAAAAGCTTGAAGTATTTTAATAACTATTTATGCCCTTTTTTTTTTTTTGTTAAATTAATTTAAATAAATACCTAAATTTATTCTTAATTTTTTTTTATCCACCCCACGCCCAACTAGCTTTACGCATTTTTCACCGTCTTTTTACAATGTGGAATGCAATAAATGAATATGATTGACTAGTAACAACGCAATTTGCATATTTAAAGATTATCAGGCTCAAAGTTTGGACACAGCTTTGTATAGTCATTGCTAACATTTTATGGTTGTTGTCTTATCACACAAATAAAGGCTAATAACAGCAGCCTCCTTACATTTTTGGCGAAATTGTTTCATACATTTTCTATGCACATTCAACCGCTCACACTCACGGCCTTCAAGTTTTCCGTTTTTACCAAAATTTAAACCATTTTCCTTTTCTCCCACAGCCAAGGTACCGTTCCCGCTAACACTTCGCTTCAAGCCGATGTTGCAGCGCGGCGTGGAGCTCGCGTACCTGGACGCGTCGTGGGTCTCCTCCGCTTCCTGGTACTTCCTCAACGTGTTTGGTCTGCGCACCATCTATGCCCTAGTCTTGGGAGAGAACAATGGTAAGGATAGTAAAACATACTTCATAACAGGAATCATTGTATGATTTATTTCACTAGCTATACTAAAGCAAATACCTCAGGTTTTAATGTAGAGTTTGAACTTGTGTATGTTGATGAAAAGTATAATTTATGTCCTAAGGCGCTGAGCAGACAATGGACAATTAGTCCGCGACGATAGCACGTCTGGAAAATGCTGAGTCTATTTATCCTGCTTGTACATTATTGCATAGATTTCCATACGTCCAGACAGACGCCTAAAAGTTCTTTAGGTCGAACGATACTGTTCAATAGCTGATGGCTTGTTGATAAATAAATGCTTTTTGTCTACAGCTGCTGATCAGTCAAAGATAATGCAAGAACAAATGTCTGGTGCCGCTATGGCGATGCCTCAAGATCCAAAAGCCGCGTTCAAGGCTGAGTGGGAAGCCCTAGAGATCACAGAACATCGGTGGGCGGTCGCGAACGCCGAAGCAGATGTCCTCAATATTTTAGAGGAACATCAATCTTGAATACTAGCATAAACTCATGTTATTATCATAATGTATCTAGAATAATTTGTAATCTATAAGATAAGGTGTTAGTGCAAATGTGGTGTTTATGGAAATAAATGACTACCGTATCTATTTATTGACCATTAAGGTTTAGTTTTATTAATTATCATTGTGTGACCCGTGGTCCCTGGAAGGTACCACGGGGATTTTCTTTACCCGTGGTCCCTCCGAGAAATACAATGCTGCCGAATTAAAATGGTAGTTGCTGCCGTGGATCCTTAGAGCATTAAACCAGACCGGAGACGACACGCGCAACAATTCCCATGCAAAAAATTCTGCGGCTTTCAGCGGGGGGTGAGGTAACACACATAGATTTTTCTATCACGTCGCTATAAACGCACACAACATTATTATCGCACACAATCTTAAACTACACGCACACAATCGCATACTCACACAGTCGCACACGTAATGATGTCTGTCAGTATACAAAACAATTGCAGCGATAGTGAAATATGCTAGTGATTGACATTATCGATATTCGAATAACGATGAATTCTAAAGTTTACCAGAAACACTTGATTATTTTTACCCAATTGCCGAAAGAGCGGAGGGTAATAATTTCTGAATGTGTAAGTATCATTCATTGGTTTTACCTGTAGTGTCAGAATAAAGGGTTTTACCTAATAAAATAACAAATACACTAGATGTGGGTGATTCCATGTGACGGGTGTTACAGATCATTAATCATGCAACTCTGCTTGAGAAAAACTATTTATTTGTTCTCCTCGTTTTATAAAGCTTGAGATATTCTAAGATAACCCCTCATTAGCTATTAAAATTAATGTATTAGTTAATAGAAGATTGTTATGAATGCAAAACAAATTATTATAGAAACAAAATACATGGTTTAACAATTTTATTTGTCACGAAGTAGGTACATAAAATGTAAGGACTGTAGGGATCAAACAAGTAACAACAAGATTTTCAAGTAAGAAATAATGATTAGCATAAAAAAAGATACAATTCTATTGATTTTTGAAGTGAATCAGCTTTGTATATACATGCCTAATACAATTTTGAGGGTCACTTTTTTTAGACAAATAAGTAATTCTAACATTAGTATATTTTTGTGTTACAAGTTTTGCTAATTCGATATTGTGAACAATGAAATCGTTATCAAAGTAGTGACCCCCGATGTTAGGAAAGCATTGCTTGCCAATAAAGTATTCCATTACTTTATTTGTGACTTTCTGCGTCGAACAAGAGCGACTAACTTTTTTGTCAGGAGTTAAATGTTTCCGGATTTGCACTTCACAAAGACGACAAATTTCAATCACTTCCGTCGAAGCGTACTTCAGACCACCTCTACTTTTTTGATACGCTAAACTTTTCTCATTTGGTTGACCACATAGGCCTTTTAAACATGTGCTGCACTTAATTTTTTTAGTAATTGAAAATACTACAAAACCTGCAATATATTCAACAACTTTCTCGCCAAAAGGTGACAAGTATGTTTGTGCCTCTATTTCTGTAATCATGTCAGTCTCTTCTGAGGGATTGTCCGTTAAAGGTATTACTAATTCCTTTTGTTGCGAGCTAGAATTAATTTTTTCGATCGCGGACGTACAATTGAGAATTGAAATTTTTTCTAGTGGTATACAGTTTGTACCCCTTTCATTCCGAATTAATTCAGTATGGACTAACAATTTTTTATATATGGCTTCAAATTGACGAGCAGTTGGATTATCTGAATAACCGCCGTGGCTTCTAACAACCGAAAAAAAAAAATTCTATATGATCCTGGCTTATTTTGTGCAGGGGTAAGTATGTCATTTGTGCATTAGGACCCAAAACTAAGTTTTCAAATAGGCGTTTTGCACTCTGTATGCACACAAGAAATCCAAGAAAACCTGTGTAACGAGGGGACTTCAATAGATTGACTCTCTTTGTGATTTTTTGACGGTTTTGAACGTCAGTCTCCAAATTCAAAAGAACTGCTTTTGCTTCGTCTAATTTTGCAAAAGCAGTTTCATAGTTTTTCGGATTTAAAGCTTGCTTAAGTCCATCGCCCCAAGTTTTACTATCAAGGATGTCAAATAAATCATTAATAAATTTTAAAAATTCTGCTGTCACAAGGACGTTGTCATTATCGAGCATGGGCAACTTCATCACATTTTTACAAAATATCAATGCATCGGCCACACTTGTGCTGAAAAGCTGGGCTGCTAGTCGAACGTTCATGATTTTTGTTTTAAAAAAAATGTGGTTTGCTTTTAATTTGTTTGCCAAGTAAAATAGTTCCTGTTCCTGTAATTCGTGCAATCTTTGAATTATAGACCACTGAATATTATCTGCTGAGTTTGGTTTGGAAAAGAACTTGTAGTGCTCTAATGAATTTCGCACAAGCTTGAGCATATGGCAGGGATCTAAAAAGAAGAAGCATTGTTGTCCTGTTCGTGGATCCAGAATTGTGGTTTGTAAATTTTTAACGTCCAAACAGCAGCCTAGCTCTTCAGCCATAGCGAGATTCGCTTTAGTACCGTCGCAAGTCAAAGCTTTGATCTCTACACCAGTTTCATGGACTAAAAAGAAAGCTTGTGTCACAAGTCGCGCTTTCAGACTAGCATTCATGCCTTTTATTAAAAAGTACGCAATGGGTAATTTCCACGTAGTATTTATTCCAACTAACAAAAATACTAAAGCGTCAGTTGCCTCTTCAGAATTATCTGAAATAAAATCAAATCCAAGGTTAACGTAACCGTAATGTCTTTGAGTGCTTGATATATACTCAGCAGATTTTTTTATTTTCATTTCGTCAAAAACCAAACTACAATATATTTTCTTCTCAGGATTACACTCGGCTCTTAGTTTCAATGCAACCAACGCTTCTTTAGTAAAACCTGGCTGCCCGTCGATATAACTGTACCATCTTGTAAGGGTTCTTGGTGCAGGTAAACATGTCCCAAACGTTTTTCGCACGTACCTATAGGCTTTGGGCGAATAGAAATGTAGGGTTAAAGCGAAACATCTAAGTTCAGCAGAATATTTGGTTGTTGGGATTTTTCCTGTTTTGCTTTTAATTAGCTGTCTCTTAAGAAGTTCTCTCTCTTCTACACCAATCTTGTCTAAAACTTGACGCTCTTCTTTATCTATCAAAGATTTATCTGAAAGGGTGTTTAATATTTCTTGCAGTCCCGCCACTTTTTTTTTTAAATAACTTTTTTGCGACTGAAGTCTTTTTATTTGCTTATTTTTCATCTGTTTCTTTAATTTTATTTTTCTTGGCGTATCTTGTAATTGTGGATTGACAGTTGAAGTGGTTGCAATACAAATGTTGTGTTCCGGTAGTTGGGTCTTTAGCTGGCTAGTTTCACCTTCTTCAGTTTGAACTGGTTGAGGAGTTTTCAATTTTTTTCTTGTAGGTTCTTGTTCATCTTCGGATTTTTCGCAAGGTTGAGACTGAAACGAACGACAAAAATAGCCTGTAGACCCTCGCACTACTTTAAAATCAGCAGGTCATAATATATTTCATCCAGACATAGTCGTAAGCAAGTATATTAAAATTACCTCTGATAATAATTTCAAAGTTGGGATGGAGTCCTGTTTCAATCTTCTCTTGTTATTTGACTGTGTGATGAAACAGGAAGTTACGAAATGTGCGGAGCAAATTGTGCTCGTTCGTTTAGGAGTCCATGTTTCATGGTTCCTACATGCTTGAACCCACACAGATCGAATCCCAATATCCTTTGGAAATCTGTAAGAAAAAGAATAACGAAATTTTATTAAAACTGCTAATTTATCATGGTATGTCCAAAAATATTTTTCATATTTAAAAAAATATTTGTCATATTTCAACCTAAGTTTCTTGGTTTCAATTTCATGGATAGATTCATCTTACAAATTATCATCCACTAATAAAAATCACCCAGATAAGAAAATGATATCGATATTTGCGATTGTGCTGTCCCATCACTAAATTTGTTGAGGTGCTGCCAGATTCTTTAGGTTAAAACTGATATTTTTTGGTAAAGTGTCGACCGAAAATATAATTCAACTAAAAAGCACTAAAAAGTGTAATAATAATCTAAAACATGCATAATAAATTAACTAATAAAAGTATTTTCTAATAATCTTTGCTTTTTTGAAATGTACCCATATAAATGCGGTGATATTGCAGTATTTCCCTAAAAATCACACGAATCTATAACAATCATTATTGGTTCATTACAATAGGAAATATTTAATATTGATTGTAAAATAAAATATTCAGTTTTAGTATTAACTCAACTACGAAGTTTGCTCCAAAAATTCCAAAATATTATCACTGTATAACTTACTGGCAACACCTTAGTACAGACGAATATTTTTCTATTTTTGCTAAATAAGTGCATTTTTAAATAGAATTTGGACAAAATAATACTTACAGATGAAATGTAATATTATCCTTTTGTAGGTTTGAAGTTTGTGACCTATTTTTGCACCAAAAAACACTGCAACTCGGCATTTTCACCGGAGCTTATTCTGCGTACATTGCAATCTGACAACTGGCGGCCGACGCGCGGAAACTAGTTTTATATAACGGGTATGATCGCCGCTCTCGTACCTTTGGCAGAGGGGTACGCCTATGAGTGTCGCCTCCGGTCTGGTTTAATGCTCTAAGCGTGGATCTGAAGGGGATCGGCAAAGTAAAAGGCGTGTTTATAGAAATTCGCACTAAGTAAATGGAATAAAAAACAAAGCTGCATTTAAAAAACTTATTTATTTCAATGCAAAAGTATAATGAGTATATACAATATGAACTTTTCCTATACAAACACATTAAATAACAACGAAATTCTTATTGCTTTGTTTGCTGTCGCTGGCTTTTTATTGATTCAGGCACTATAACAGTACTTATAGGAAAATATAGTCAATATTTATGATGACTATATATTATACTGTAGTGTAACAATATTTACTTTGCTTAATGTATCAAATATATTGTATAGTATCTACTGTATATTCATAATCTCACGTTAAGTTACCGTAAGATAATCATAACACATTAAAAAATCACAAGAAATAAACAAAATTAATTAACCAGCTTATCACAATACAACGCCATTGTTCTTGAACTGCCATCCTTTATTATTTATCTTGAGTTTGATATTTTTTGTCGTCCTTAAAAAATGGATGTACACAACAAAATAAATTAGACTTATAATAGTTTAATTCCCATATTTTCTGCTATTATTGTAGGATCAACTTGTATAAGCAGTAATATTAATGATATCGGTGCCATCTTCGTGTTACAGCCAGATTCAAACTTTATGGCGGCTCTAAGGGTCAGTTCACACCGAGACGCGACGCGACGCTGCGCGCACACTTTAAAAGATTGACTCAAAATATACTTTATTTTCTACACGAAAAGGTACACATTGCATTGTGAGAGTTCAGAATACGTTGCGCGGTGCAGTAGGTCGTTTTAAAGTGTGCGCGCAGCGTCGCGTCTCGGTGTGAACTGATCCTAAAGCGCGCTATTTGCTGCGCAGTACCTCCCCCCGCTGACAGATGAATTTGTTACTGCGCAGCGACTCGCCTCATGTTCCGAGCCGCCACAAACTTTAAATCGGGTTGTACATTCTCAGTCATGCATTGGCGTAATAAAATACTTATCGATAAAAAACAGGTTTCATTCAGTAGAATTATGAAACATAACTGAAAGTCTAGCTATTCTCGTAAATAATATAGAATTAGATAGTCTTCAAATACGTTTAAACGGAACTAAGCGCTGCGTGTTGGTGAGTGAAACGTTTTAAATCACTACGTTTTAATTTAGATATGGAAGTCGAAAGTCAAAAGCCAGCTACTTTCTACCTACTTTCTGTATCCTTGCAAACACATTACCGCTTCAGACAAAAATATAATATAACCACAATCTACGTATTACAGTCGGTCAACGCGAGCGTATAGGCAGAGCAATCGTGCGGGAAAGGAAAGGGGCGGAGTTTACATCAAACATCTGGCATTAGCATTTCCAAAGTAGGACTGTACTTTTTTCTGTTTAGTTGTTTTACCTCTGATTTTGCATCACTATCAAAATTACAGTGATTATTATTGTCGTGGCAATAAGGTTGCTATTGGGTTGCTGCCATTACCAAGTGTGTCAGAATTACAGTGATCTTTATTTTCGTTGCAATAAGGTTGCTTTCGGGTTGCTGTTGTCAAAGGTAAAAATAACTGTGAAAGGACTGTACTGACTGTAAAGTGGTTCTACGTCTATACAGTCCGTTCACAGTTATTTTGCCAATATTCGATGGCAGCAACCTTATTGTAACGCGTATAAAGATCAAAATAACGGTGACGCAAAATCAGAAGTAAAATAACTGCGAAAGAATACTAGATACATCGAGTCAACCCAACCAACACACACCGCTTAGTATAGTCCAAACTTCAAGCAATCGACGTCTACGTAAAAGATCATCGACTCGTAATTATAACTAACAAGCCGCTGCTACTTTTTGATGAGTTGCACGACGTCTTCGTCCTGCACCGTGTGGCCGATGCCGACCCTTTGGGGCGAGTACTTTGTGCTGGTACCCCATACGAGTGCGTATTTCAGCGCAGCGGCGAGAGTGCGATGAATGGAGTGGCAGACGTGCTCTATTGTCACACCCTAGAAGAGGTAAAAGATTATTTATGGGTATAACACTGTGGCGACATCTACATCGCCGCAGGCGAACTACGCATGACACTGACGTCACGCAATATTCTGCATCGCGCGAGCAATGTTTACCGCGCAACTAGCATATATACAACGTCTCGACATCAATCGTAGAGCAGTGGCCCACCGGACACGACCCCCGTCTGGTCGGAGGATCCTCCCTATGGAGGATGAGTGAACTTTAATTTCTTCCCCTCATCCTTTAAAATTAAAACACCATCTAGCCTCGGTTGTTTCGTCACTCTAGTAGTCTTAAGCGCTACTGCTGAGCATGAGTTCCTGGGTTTGATTGTGTTATTGGGGTTTTTCATCAGAAATTATTCAGGAGCAGCCCAGAGTCTGGATTTGTGTCCGATTGGTGGCAATAGGCTCGCTTCTTATCAAATGAGACAAAAAAAAAAATGACAAAATGTGGGTGAACTTAGTAGAGGTCACCTCTGCCCAACCCTTCGGGGAAAACAGGCATGAGTGTTATGTCATGAACAACATCAAGATCATGTCTGTATTCCACGAAGGGGTTGATCATTATCATCATCCACAGCCCGACTTGACCCACAGCTGAGCATAGATCTCTCTGTTCTTGTGCCAATCCCCGCGCCCCTTTGCCAGCCTCAACCACATTTTGCCCGCGATAACAACAATACCGAAACTATAAGAAATACGCAGAGTTGCCAAGCTTGCATTTAAAGTTTTTTTGAAAACACATTAACCTAGAACTGCCATTTTTATAACATCTGCATTGATAATAATTATACGCGGACATATTAAAGAGTCAACTAATTTATAAAATAGACTATGGTATACATACCTTCCTCAGAATAAGACCATCATCGAAATCTGGGGGCTGACCGGGCTTCTTGGTGTAAACTCGGATGAGGGACAGGTACTCCCAAAGCGTTTCCAATAGAAAGTCTAAGTTCAGCTTCATGTTACAACTGAAATGCAAAACATTCTTATGAAAAAAGTTTATCTCATCATGGGTACAATTTTGTATTCAGCAAACATAAAAAACAATATATAAACAAGTCTGAATATAGTAGCAGACAAGATGATACTACATTCTGACACAAGTCAGAATGTGTGTGTATCTCGGTAACAGTATCATGCAGACTGAACTAAATCAAGACTCACCTAACAACAACAGAGTGCGGCTGCCTGGCTATCCTGTCGACCTCCTGAATGGAGATCTGATCGATCTTGTTGTACACATACAGACACGGCAGGTACACACGGTTCGCGAGGATCACGTCGATCAGGTCGTCGGCGGTCGCGTCTTCGCGAAATAGCACCTGAAACGAGAAAAAATAAGGTTTTCTTGTAATTTCAGAATAAGGAAGAACACAAACGTAGATGGGTCTATGAGAAGGTATGACCAATGATGGATTGTATGGAAGATGATATGGCTATCATCCAAACATCCAAAGGGGTGACTTTAGATAGATAGTCACCCCTTTTGGATGTTTGGATAAGAAGACATGCCGCGGCGACGGCAAATAAATTGGGATGAGGGCCAGCAGGATGATGGAACCATGAAAACCTATTATTCATTTATTTTTTATGGTCGATTTCCTACCCTTGTTGGGTCGGGCTGTATATCCATTCGGGTTTCTCCCAACGCGAGGTTTCGATTTCGGTCGCGTTGTTGATGGGATTTACCACAACAAAAGTTTTGAGGGCTGTCTTTTTTGTCAAAATGCACAAAACCACGGTAATGAAACCATTTTGAATTAAAGAGAGTTTTTCCCGAGAGTGTTCGAATTCTTTTTTGGGTCAAACCCTGATCCATAAACGACAAAAAAAGGTACTTATCTATGCTTCCCTTGGCATGAAGTTGTATTAAGCGAGAAAAAAAAAACAATACTTAGGAGGGATTGTAAACTTGTATCGATTCCTAACTTTTACTGGATTTAATTTTTTGGCAAAAAAAATTTTTTCGAGAAATAAAACACCAAACCGTTGAAATAGAAAAACTATAGATGTAGGAACATCACTAATACCAACAAAAAAGAAAAGACATGGACAAACACAATCGGCTTGAAAAAATTATCATTAAAAAAAAATGAATACCCTTCGAAACTTGCATATTTACAAACAATTGCTAAAAATATACACTTAAAAAACAAACGGCTGAAAAGGGGCCCCGAGAATTGCATTGCCTAAGGACCCCGACATGGTTAATCCGGTCCTGCTCTTAATACCACTTCGCGAAATGACGGGCTAACATTCTTGCGACGAAGCGAGACAAGACTATGTCATGCATAAGCGTAAAAATATTTATGTCACGTTTCGGCGCGAGATGATGCAGCGACAGAATTTTGTGGCGCTACGTGTGTTAGCCTGACTAGGTAGTTAGTACGTTTCATCAACAGCCAACAATCGTGTACAACTAATTAGCTTTTTGAATTTGTTGTTTCTTACCTCGGCATTAAATATCTTGTATTCATGCAGAATCATTTGAACCAGTTTTTCGTCAACCTTTGTGAGCTGACATGTTGAGTTGAACGAGAGACCGCCGCCCTTCTTCACCTGGAAAGCAATGAAATTGTATTTTTAGAGAAATGATTAAAATATGTTGGCTTGGCTACTGTGTTTGTGAGGCATCTGTAAAACTTTCCATGTCTGATTAACGGTGAAGTTCAATTAATTAACACTAAACCAGTAATAAATGGTTCATTGCCAAACAGTTAAATCAATCTGCAGAATGAGATTTTTTTGATTTAATTCCATATGTATAATGACAACATACTTTGAAATAAATATTGGGCTTGGGTTTGTTCAGCCTGATGCCCACACTCTCCAACTCCTTCTCCAGCAGCTGTCTGTGCACGTAGGGCTTTGTGGCGTCCAGCATCATTAGCACCAAGTCTGCTGTCCGCGCTACTGCTATCACCTGCATGTGCAAACACATGATTACAGTCATTTTAGTTGGTACTTGGAATATCACTTCCACCCTAAGCTCTATGCCACCCTATTTTATTATTTTAAAATAAATGTATCCTACGTCCTTCTTTAGATCAAAGTAACAAACAAGCATTATTGGATTGTTAGTATAGAGGCATAAGGAACAGGGTGTAAAATTCACTCATCCTCCATACAAAAGGGAGGATTCTCCGACAAGACTGGTGTTGTCTGGTGGGCTACGATTGATGTCGGGATGGGTCGCGTGGTAAATTCTGCTTGCGTGATGCAGCAATTTACGGTAAGTGTAATAGTTTGCACGTGGAAATGTAGATGGCGCCACATTAGCTTTCATACGGATTCATCATTTATATCATTATTTTAGCCAAAAGATAAATATAGATTAGCAACAGTTAAATTGATGGTACATAATGATTCAATGCATATGAACTATCCCTGTCAGTACCTATGTGACGTAATTGAAAAAGTACTTGGAAAGTTGCCTGAGATAGTTTGGCCATGCTATGCTTTGATCAGACGGATCAGTCAACAATAGTCAACATCAACAACATATTTTGTTAAATGTTTATGATGCTACTTACTATGTGTTAATGCTACAAAGGTTTACAGTAGGTAGTCCTATATAATTGTTTGGTTGCTAGCAGAAGAACCAACTTTAAAGCTAGTTTTACAGCATCTAACTTAAAACCAATTCCGGATTAGCCCCTAAGCAAATTAAGCAATTGCTTAAGGCATCACGTCTCGGGGGGCACCATAAACACCACCGAAAAAATATTTACTAGCTCATGAAAAGCAAGGCTGTTTGAAAACCCACGCATTTTATTGGCGGGAGATTTTGTTGCGTTGACATTGAAAGGTTCGATGCTTTATCATACAGGGTGACTTGTCCTTTCACGTATTCCTCGCAGGACGCGATAGAGGGACCCATTTGCAACAGTTAAGCACCCCATAAAGCCTAGGTAAAGTTTCATGGAATTCGAGAAAACTAAATTTTTATGTTTTTTTGATAATTTTCCAGAATTCGTCACAACATATCACTTTTCTCCAAACTACAACAACGCAAATCATTGCGCTATTTGATTGGGCACCTCATACTTTAGCAAACCTTTCGTTGAAACCAAAATTTCTAAATAATTAAACGGATAAAAGAAGTTTATAAACAATTTTCATGGACCATTCACATATACATAACAGATCTACAGCACAAGTCCCGCTCGTCTGGTGTTGAACTGAGAAATGTACCACAAGAAAATTCGGAAACCCACACTAATCTCATAAAAACAGTATGCAGTATAGGAGAAGCGGTGGGAGTGCAGATAACCGAATCCGAGTTGCGCGACATCTATCGTCTGCCAGGGAAGTCTACCACTGCTGACACCCCACGTCCAATAATTGCAGAGTTTACTAGAGTGCAGACAAAACAGACACTTTTATCCGCTGTGCGGTCTTTTAACAAGGATAAGGGAAAAGACGAAAAACTTAACACCAGCGTGATTGGATTGCCAGGGAAACACCAACCGGTGTATGTCGCTGAACAACTACCTGCCAGTACCAAGAAGTTATTTTACCAATCCCGTGAGTTCTCCAAGAAATACAAATACACATACTGCTGGATATCCAATGGTAATATTTTTCTGCGGAAGCAAGAGGGCGACAAACAGATTTTAATCAGCTCCGAAAAAAGCCTTCAAGATCTTGGATACATCAATATGTGACTATGCCCGAAACTCACCGTAATTCGTTCTTATTTTAATTCGTTTAGACTAGTTAGATCACTTTTTATTCAAATTTTCATCTATATATATTATAAAAACAACCAGTCATTAATTAACCCAACCATACTCTCACAAACAGTACATAGAACACAATACCCAATATACAAATATATTCACATGACATACACAAACATAATACGACTTCTCAATATCATAAAATACACATATTATATGCGATGTACTTGCCACCCTAACTTTGGGTACGATATACTACTGGCTCATACAACTAGCTCACGCTCTGTTATTTATTACTTAATTAAAAATGACTAATTTTATTAATATTAATAACGACCTTGACAAATTTACCGTAGGAAACTCCTTTATATGTAACCCAGAAGACTGTCTAAATTACGTCAACGTCACTGGTAGCGATATTAAATTACTGCATCTAAATATTCGTAGTGTAAATAAAAACTTCGATCAACTTCTCGTACTATTACGCTTAACTAAAATTAACTTTGACATCATAGTTCTGACAGAGTGTTGGCTGAGTAAAGCTAATAATTTACCTATATTGGAAGGTTTCCAGTCTCACTCAACTGAAACAAATCTCAATCAAAATGATGGTGTTATAATCTATACTAAACTGGGACTGCAAACTAATGTAAGGGAACCCTCCTTTAGGGGTGGGACTTGTCTCGTGTGTCAAATAGATAACAAGCTAGCAGTTGTGGCAATCTACCGCTCTCCGTCTTACAAGTCCAACGACGATTTTGATAACTTCAAGACGAGCCTGACTAAAGTCTATGATACCATATCAGCCTGCCCAAATATAGTATTAGTGGGCGATTTAAACCTTGACATAATCAAACGTCACGAGGACAACAAATGTCTTGACTATCTCATCTTAAATGCTTCTCAGGGGTTATTGCCCACTCACGAATTTCCCACTCGCCTTGATAAAAGCCTAGATCACATACTTCTAAAGACTAAACTTTTGTCGACCACACTGGTTTTAGAGTCCCATATTACTGACCACAAGCCGATTCTCCTCGACATCATAGACGCAAACCCTGCGCGCAGAACATGTTACATTTCTACTCGCCTTAACCATGAAGCAATTAAGCTCGAACTGGAAAATACCGACTTTTCAAGTATATACACTGAGGAGGATGCTAATTTTTCTATGAACAAATTTATAGGCATCGTATTAATGGTCATGTCCAAACACACAATTAAAGCTAAAATTCCTAGACAAAAAAGAACTCTAAAACCCTGGATCACTCCTGGTCTTCTCAAATGCATTAGACACCGAGATAAGTTACACATACAATCCAAGAAAGCACCAGACAACCTTATACTTAAAATTACATATAATCGCTACCGAAACTTTTGTAACGACCTACTCCGAAAACTAAAAATATCATATGAAAGGAGTGAGCTTGAGAAAGCAAGCACTAAACCTAAAATGTTATGGAAAGTAATAAAGGAAATATCCAACACCACGAAAATATGTGCAAGCCCCGTTGAGCTATTAAAAATACGCAATGACTCTAAGTCTTCCGTTAATGAGGTCTGCAATTTCTTCAGTAATGTAGGAAAAAAGCTAGCTGACAATATTATAGCACAACATCACACCCCATCATCTCAGTCTAACGTTCAGACTCATCTAAATAGTATAAACTTCTCTCTTGTAAATTCTCTTGCGCTCTTAGAAATTGATGAAGCAGAAACAGAATCGCATATCCTACAGCTACGTAGTGACTGTGCTATCGGTTGGGACGGTATATCGCCTCTTTTATTGAAAAACTGTCGCCACATTCTGATACCGCCACTTACCTTCATATACAACCGCTGTCTACAATTGGGCGTGTTCCCGGATGCTCTAAAAAAGGCGATAGTCCATCCTATACACAAGGGGGGGGACAGAATCTGTGTCAATAATTATAGGCCTATATCAGTTTTGCCGACCCTTTCTAAAATCCTTGAGAGGATCTTAAACAACCGTCTCAGGACATTTTTGGAAAAATACAAATTAATAGCAGACAACCAGTACGGTTTTCGGGCTGGTGTTTCAACAGAAGATGCTGTGCTAGAATTGACTCAAGAGGTAGCTAGAAATCTAGACAAGAAAACAAAATGTTTAGGTATATTTCTAGACCTTTCTAAGGCATTTGACACAGTTTCTGTCCCCATCCTTACCTCGAAATTAGAACACCTAGGGGTACGTGGCGTGTCACTTGATATTTTCAAAGATTATCTCAGAAATCGCACCCAGAGAGTTAAAATTGATACCCACCTTAGTGAAGAGGAGTTGGTAACTTTCGGCGTCCCTCAAGGCAGCATACTGGGCCCCACTTTATTTCAAATATATATCAACGACCTTTGCAAAATGAACCTCCCAAATACTAAGATTTATACATACGCTGACGACACCGCGATCTTAGTTCATGGACCTACTTGGGATTCGATCAAATCTATAGCAGAATCGGCTGTAGCAGAAATTATGAAATGGCTCAATTTTAATCTCCTTACCTTAAACATAAATAAATCTTGCTACATCCCATTTGCAATTAAGCGTAAGACCGCACCGTCACCCAGTTTTGGAATTACTGCCCATTCATGCTCAAACCGATCGGGACCATGCCGTTGTCTAGCGCTTACCAGAAGTGACAGCGTAAAGTACTTAGGTGTCCACATTGATGACGGACTTTCATGGAATAAACAACTTGACGCTGTCACGACCAGAACTCTGCGCCTCATTCATATTTTTAAATCCCTCCGAAACTCTGCTAATGCCGATACATTGAAAATGATATATTTTGCACTATGCCAATCGGTCATAGGTTACTGCATCTCTGTATGGGGTGCTGCAACGAAAGGTTGCCTCCTGCGGGCAGAGAGAGCACAAAGAGCCGTACTAAAAGTAATGACAAGGAAGCCCCATAGATACCCAACAACACAACTGTATGCAGACTGCAAGGTTCTTACAGTCCGTCAGCTCTTTGTGCTTCAATCTGTTCTTAGAAAACACTGTAGTCTTCCCCCGTCCAACCCAAAAAAGCGCACAAACCTTCCCTCAGGCACCCAACACAGGACCACGTTCGCAAAGCATCAGTTTTATGTAATTAGCGCTTATATCTACAAAAAGATTCATATAAAACTGAATATCTTAGACCTCAACAAACACAACCTAAGATTAAAAGTGACAGAATGGCTACTTAAACAGGACTATGCTGCAACGGAGACTTTATTGACCTTCATCGCCTAATACTAAAAATAATAAGCACACGCTCATCCTCATGCTTGCACGAATACTTCTTTCATCGCAATCATATACACTCGCATATACAACTCCCCCACTCACTTACACATCAACACCACATTACCTACTTATCCCCACTCACACAGACCTACACACCAATAATCACATTCATTTAATTTCATTTACCCACTTACCCACATCCTCACACTCTCACATACCCTCACAAAAAAGGTAAAACCAGTAACGTAAGCTAACTTTTCTTCTCTTTCTTTTCTTTTTTTTATTTTTTTTATTCCCTTCTGAAGGTAAATTGACACACTCCACTCATGCATAATACCGATTAGAACCTCTTTGCGAATCACTGTCTCTTAAGATACAGGATACCCTAGTTTAAGAGACAGAGATTAATTTTTTTGTGTACAGATTTCTGCAGTATCCAAATTGTTTTATGTAAATTTTTTCTATCTGTAGTTTTGGGAAATAAAGATATTATTATTATTATTATTATTATACATGAACTTTGGTATCATTTATCTCAAAATTTTACTATGGCTAATAGTAAAATTTGCAATGACATATCGTTAGTAAGTAAATTGTTGCAAATGGGTTCCTCATTTGCAACAATTAACTAACTATCACAGCCTGGAAGGAATGCAACAAATTACATTGGTTCTACGAGGGGCGTTCAATGTATTCTTGGTATGGGTATGTTAGAAATTGAAAAAAAAATATTTTTCAATATAGTCTCCCATGATTTCAATACATTTGTTTGATCGCGAAATAAGTTTTTCTATTCCCTTAAAAAAAAAATTTCCTTCTTGGCCCAAATAATGCTCATTTACAGCGGACATGAGCTCATTATCGTCAGCAAATCACTTTCCCCTGAGGTCTTTTTTTAAGTTTGGGAATAAAAAGTAATCTCTGGGGGCCAGGTCCGGGCTGTAGGGTGGGTGGTTAATGTCCTCGAACCCGCAATCTCGTACAGCAGCCTTGGAGAGCCGCGCAGTGTAAACCGGTGCGTTGTCGTGAAAAAGCAACACATTATTTGCCAGCTTTCCTCTTCTTTATTCTTTTATTGCTTCTCTCAAATGGCGTAAAGTGGTTGAATATTTTTCTGCGTTGATAGTTTCACCTTTTTTTGTGTACTCGATCAATAGTATTCCTTTAGAATCCCAGAAAACTGTGGCCATGATTTTGCCAGCGGGTGGAGTGACTTTGAACTTCTTCGGAGGGTCTGATCCCTTTTTGTGCCACTGCATAGACTCCTGTTTACTCTTGGGGTCATAGTGATGAACCCACGTTTCATCACCTGTAATTATCCTTTCGAAAACACTGGCTGGATCGTCGCCACACAGCTCTAAAAACTCCTTACAAGTGTTAACCTGCGCCTGCTTTTGAAGCGCAGTGAGTATGCGCGGCACCCATCTTGCACTAACTTTTGTAAGGTTGAGATAATCATGTAGTATAGTATGTATAGTACCAATGGATAGCTTAGTTATTTCTGCCAACATCTTGAATTTTACACGTGCATCTTCTAATACAAGTTTTTGGATAATTTTCACATTTTCTTTGGTAGCCGCCGTGATTGGCCCACCTGGGCGGGGATCATCCTCGATACTTTCCCTGCCTCTTTTGAATTCACTTGACCACTTCTGTACGGTCGATAATGAAGGAGCAGTCTTGATAAACGGCTACCATTTCTTCATGGATAGTTTTTTGGGATTTACCTTGTTTAGTGAGAAATGTCACCGCACGATACTCGATTTTCTTCAACATTGTCGCGTCAGTCATTTTCGTCGTCGCTGACTGGAGGTAGCAAACAAACTAATGAAGTTATCAACATGAAATTTTATATTAATACTCTCAGATAATGTTGTTAGCTAATGATATATTTTAATTACCCACAATAATATCAAATCACTCCGATACCGAGAATACATTGAATGCCCCTCCCAGCTGTTATTACTTAGCCACAAGCCCCCTATGGGAGGGGCTTGTGGCTAAGTAATAACAGCCGCACGGGTCGATCGATCAGGTTAAGCTACGCTTGCCGCGGTTGGTCCGTGGATGGGTGACCATCTTCACATACCAAGACCCCTCCGTGCCTCGGAAAGCAAGTTAAGCCATTGGTCCCGGCTGTCATTTGTAGATCTTTGACAGTCGTTACAGGTCATCAGTAGCCCGAAAGTCTGACAACCAGTCTTACCAAGGGGTATCGTATTACCCAGTAACTGGGTTGTGGAGGTCAGATAGGCAGTCGCTCCATGTAAAATACTGGTATTCAGCTGCATCCGGTTAGACTGGAAGCCAACCCCAACATAGTTGGGAAAAGGCTAGGCAGATGATGATGACATTGAATGCCCCTCGTAGTTTACTAGTGGACAGGGTGGCCCACAGAAATGGATTGCTTAGGGCATTAATTTCAATCAGGCACTGCTTAAAACTTGTTTCAATCAATCAAATGGCTTTATACTAGTTTTATTTTAAGTAATGCTTGAGTTTTGAGTTAGGTTCTATCATACTGGCCATAGTTTACAAACATGGTACAGACTATGCAGATCAGTTACTGCTACTTGTAGATAGTCAGATAAAAACTTAATTTAAACTACTTAGGGGAGGTGCTAGTCAGAAAATTACCTGTCGTCCTCTACCCTTGCCTTGGGCAGCACCTTCAATGATACCAGGCAGATCAAGAAGCTGTATATTAGCCCCACGGTACTCTATCACACCAGGGATACATGTCAGTGTTGTGAACTCGTAGCTGGCTGCCTCTGAGTGTGTGTGAGTCAATGTAGATAGCAGAGTGGACTGGAAAAATAAACGGAAATATTTAAATCTGCTTCAACTTTAGTGAAGTCAGCAGGCACCTTTATTAATGCTTGTTTTGATTAAGTACTCTATTTAGTGGTTCTTTATATCCATTTTGGCTGAATTGGTAAATAACTTAAGTACTGTATTAATGAAAATTAGCTGTGATTCTTACCTTACCCACTGAGGGGAAGCCAATAAGTGCTACTCTGGCATCTCCAGACTTAAGTACATCAAATCCTTCACCCTTATCACCTCCTTTCTTAGAAGGCTCTAACAGCTGAGACCTGTACTTCGCTAGCTTAGCCTTCAGCAATCCCAAGTGGTATTCAGTAGCTGTTGAACAAAATATTGGTTAAAAATATTTTGACAGCCCATCTAACAAAACATCTGATGGAGATGAAGATAAAAAATAAATCGAGTTAAATAAAAACAATAACCACCAATTTAAAGCAACCGTGCTATTAGTTCAAATTAGAATGGAATTGATCAAAACAATTACTACTCAAGATGTGGAACCAGGCAAAAAATTGATTGACATTACAACAAAATATAGAAGCCGCTATAGAGCTCTTGTTACTTTACCTTTATTCTTCTGTGTTCTTGCTATTTCTTTCTCGATTTCAGATATTTTCTCTAGAATACCCATGTTCCTACAACGATTGACGACAACAAAAGTCTACCACGTAACCAATGAATAACGTATATTTCGCTAAGTAATAACAGCAAATATCTATAGGTTAATGAACATTTCGCACTAAAATAGCTGTTTATTTTAGATAAACTCTGTAAATAATAAAGTTTTTTTTAAATATTAGAAGGCCACAATGAACTATAGGTTAGGTTAGCGCCGCGTTCCAGCGACAAGTGAGGCGACAAACAAGAGTACAAGACTGACAAGACAATAAGAAATTAATCTGTCATCCATTTCTATTTAATGGCTTGTTCCAGATCTGCTATCGCGGTTGGCGTGGCCGTGCATTGGCCACATTTCTTAATTTCACCAAAGTCACGGGCTCAGCCAAAAAAGTCGAAAATAAAGAGAAGGTAAAGTGTTTACCACCTCTCAATATTTCGCTTATAATGCCGGCTGGACACACTGGTACGCGCTAGAACGTTCGAAACAGAACTCGCTTGCCCCAAAAAAAAATAAGGATATTTCTTGCAACTTTGATTGCACGAAATTTTTGGCTGAACATTTCAAAGTACGGACGCCAGCACATCAAGTTACTACAATCTGTCAAATTTCTTTAATAGATTTTCAACTTTATCGTTAAAGCATTAAGGTTCAAGGTTGATTGGGAAAATTTGACAGTTTCGGGTAGCTTGACCTGCTGGCGTCTGTACTTATATATTTCATTATTTCAACAGAGTCGCTAGTTACCTACGCTACGTTACCCTAAAAGATACAAAGGATGAAGGTATCCCCTTCATCCCACACAACACAACCATCTCGATTACCTTTACATTCAATTTACGATTGTAAAGTATCTAAGATTATTCCAAATGTGTTTATGAAATAATTGTTTTAAAAGTCAATGAAAGTTCATAAAGTTATGTCTCCTAATTTAGTTCTAATTTTATTATTATTTAAGTAAGTAAATATTTTGTTAATAATTTATCAGTAGATGCTAAAAACAATTTTCGTCAGTGTTAGGGTGACGATAATTTCTGAAAATGGTTTCTTGTGGTTTTTCCTGGTTTTAAATTGTTTCCGTTCCTGCAAAATATAGAGGCTGTAGAAAGAATTTGGTTTTACAGTTTCAAATCTTTTTAATTTAACGTTCAGATTAAGAATAGGGAAGAATGATCATGAATATTACCGTTATTCCAGTTATTTTATAAGGAGCTCTTCGTGCACAGTGAGTTCCACTGAGTCAATAGAAGACTTGGGTCTCTATTACGAAGACGATAGAAATTCAATGATTGCAGTGGCTGAGAAAGGCATGTTGAACTTGCGTACTAAAACTACTTGCGGCTCAGTAGAAGTCTGAAACTTATTCCTACGATTCTTGGAAAATATATTTTGAATTTCTCAGGAAAATAATAAAAAAATATAGTTTAATAAGCCATGCTTTGGTTTTTTATAATTTTACTGATTGTTGATACTTAATTATTTTCAGAAAACTTTGAAGTGTATGATGAGTTCTACGATGAATTGGACAATAGAATAAGAGTGGAACAATCTATGAATATGATCTTTTTCGGTCCGCCAAGTTCCTTTTTGAGACTTGATCCGGATTCTATATTGCACATATTAACACAGACAAAGAAACAAATGATACCAATTTCTAGAGCCTTATTAGCATGGGATATTCTGACTGGTAAGTATAACAAAAAGGTTGGGTACAGACGCCAGCTGGTCAAACTACCCGAAACTGTCAAATTTTCCCAATCAACCTTGAACCATAATGCTTTAGCGATAAAGTTGAAAATCTATTAAAGAAATTTTACAGATTGTAGTAACTTGATGTGCTGGCGTCCGTACAAGATTAATCACTGTCTATACCTGTCTTGGTATTTACTGGTTTAAATTGTTTTAGACGGGAAAACTGCAGCTTTCTTACAAGGCCGAGAGTTTTTAGCCTTCGGATCACTTTTAAACGTTATCCCTGAAGAAGATTTGTATTATGTTAATTTTGGGGATCCATCAGTCCTCAAATATTTTGCCAATCACTATGTTAAACTGCAGCCCCGGAAGGTAAAACCTTTAATAAATTTTATGCTGATGATGATGATGCTCTAGCCAAATGAGGAGAAGGAGCGAAATACTTTGCTCTTTTTGTGATAAAAATATACGATATATTTTGTTTGTATTCTAGTTTGGTATTCTCGCGGCTGCCTACAGGCGCTATTTTGGGGAAACATGGTATGAAAACAGTACATTTATCAACGAACTCGGCTACTTACTATGTGGTTTCCCGTCTACAGATTTAGAAAAAATATCTCCTATTACTTTCAAGGAAATAATCCTGGAAACCCTGAGCAAAACGGGAAAATGTAACACAAACCAAACCAGAGTAATTATTTTTTGTATTTATATTAGATTATTTCTGCCTAGCCTTTTCCCAACTATGTTGTTGTCGCGTCTTTACTAAATGTACCTTGTGGGGACGCCAGTGACGTCACGGATATGGCCGACTTCGGGTATAATTAGGAGATCACATTTTCGAGTGACTACCGCTAAATGTACAGACGC
Organism: Apamea monoglypha; assembly: GCA_911387795.2. Taxonomy (NCBI): domain Eukaryota; kingdom Metazoa; phylum Arthropoda; class Insecta; order Lepidoptera; family Noctuidae; genus Apamea; species Apamea monoglypha. The sequence goes on from OU426922.1 coordinate 4,172,083, forward strand.
CAGCAGGTCAAGTTACCCGAAACTGTCAAATTTTCCCAATCAACCTTGAACCTTAATGATTTAGCTATAAAGTTGAAAATCTATTAAAGAAATTTGACAGATTGTAGTAACTTGATGTGCTGGCGTCCGTACCTTACCAAGACACCGCTACTCGGGTATAGTTAGTAGCATCAGTTTAAAATGAATCATAACTAAATATACCCTATTTCAATAGAATAACTTGCTTGAAAAATGGCGGGATTTGTGCATAGTGCGAGTATTTAGGGTGGGGAAGATCACGTGGCGGGTCTAAGTTGGTGTACAAGCAATAATAATAAGACGTAGTCGACGAATCCCCTATTTCTGTCTACAGGGTTTAAAGAAACCTAACACGAAGGAGTTGACGGGGGCTCGTTTGCTCACTTTGCTCGCTCACTTGAGCCCCCGTCATCCCCTTCGAACCTAACCTTTCCGAGTCGGGGAGCCCAGGTCCCGAGCTCGCTTCGCTCGCTCTTGGACCGACACGTACGAGCACAAACCGGTCCAGAACAGCGTATGGATGTCTGTGGTAATATACAGTGTAGCATTACGCGGCCGTGCATATTTAGTAGTACGTAATCACGCAATGCTAGGTCCTAAATATACCCGAATATGATACTCCAACTCGGGTATTTTTAGTAGTAAGAAATTTCGAAAGCCTCATGCTAACTATACTCGACCTATGGGGAGTTTCCACAACGTACATTTAGTGAAGACGCGTTGTTGTTAGCTTCCAGTCTAACCGGATGCAGGTGAATGTTAGTATTTTACATGTTGCGACTGCCTTTATGCCCTCCACAAAACCAACTACTGGGTAACATGATACCCCTTGGTAAGACTGGTTGTCAAACTTTCGGGCTTCTGACTACCTGTCACGACTGTATTAGATTCGTTGTATTATTAAAATAATAATTAAATATGTTGTTTGTTTCAGACGCTTTATAAAATAGCCGTTAATCGCGATGCTTACGGTGAACCATACAAATGGTCATCACATGAAATAGGCAGACTCAGTGCATTATTCACATGTGAGCCCCTCTTAATAAACTTATTTGTTTATAGTTTTAACTAGCACTACCAGCGATTTAATCCGAAATTTATTTCCTATCCCGCAATTCCCTCCTTATTCCATATCTACACTATAAACGGAACAGAATCTTAGTGTTAAATTCGAGGAAAACTAAGATGTTTTAGCTGTAGTTAATACATTCTATTCTATTCTGTGCAAAATTTCAGCTTTCTAGGTCCAAGGGTTTGAGTGAGAGGACACGGTGGAGCACACGGTGGAGGTCTGCCCCGCTTGGGCGGAGCACCGCCGTGTCCTCGTGGAGGCGATCGGCAGCGGCGGCGGCCTCTCGCGCCCGGCCCTGGTGCAAGCCATGGTCCGGAGCGAGAGGGAGTGGGAGGCAGTCGCCTCCTTCTGCGAAGCAGTCATGCTAGCGAAGGAGGTGGCGGGACGGATGAGGGAGAGAGCCTCCCGTACCAGCCGCCGCGGGAGACGCCCCGGGCGTCGGGAGTCCACTGGAGACTACCGGCCACCGTAGGCGCGGGCCTGCGGGCGGAGAGCAATGGGTAGCTCACCGCCCGATCAGGACCAGGCCCGTGCCGGACGGCGCGTAAGTGTTCCACGCGCGCCTCAAAGAGATGTCAGCATAATTCGAGGGGCCCCTTAGGGCCGAAGCCTGCCGGGGCAGCGGGATTGTCCGGAAGGGTTACCGCTACCCCGGAACATAAAGGGCGAAGGAAGGAACATGAGTGGGTTTTAGTCAGTAAGAGTCTGACACTCCCTTCCGCTCCACCCAGAGCGGGAGGAGTCATTTGATGATTTCCCATCCCAAAAAAAAAAAAAAAAGGGTTTGAGTGAATCAGGCTTTTTCTTTGTATTAAGTAAGGTATTTTTCTTTAGGTATTCCTGAAGGTGATATTAGTTCAATTCAGTTGGAAGCTGTCACAGCCATTAGTTCTGAAGTCATGACTGCAATTAATCAAGAAAAGCTGGAGTATTTCACCAAGCAACAAATATTACGAATGAATCCGAAAACTCGACGGATATATATATTAAGAATGCAATTAAGAAGTAGTTACGATATGAATGAAATAGCAAGGCAGAATTGCGCAGCTACAAATAAACCGTTTGTCCTGCAATTTATTCTTAATATTGTCGTCCTAACCAATCTGTTCGTATCTTAGCGTAACATATTTTTTATGCTTTTATTCAATGCATTACACTTAGATGTATTTGTGTAATTTATATTGTACTAGATAATTTATAATAAAAAAGAAATAAAAATATAACCAAGGCAGAAAACGATCGTGCCTTCGCCTTTTCATTCCTTAAATTAGAATAATAAAATGTAGACTCGAAATCGGAAACTTGCAAGATTCTAACGGGATAATTTGAAAATTAGTACCTAAAAATTATGTTTGAAATAAATAAATAGTAGTTGTTACCTTTTTTTTGTTTCTGTTTAGCTTTTATTGTAATTTAATCTTGATTTTGATTTTTATAATTTCAAAGAAAACACTATTCTGTTCTTTCCCTTTTTGAATTTAAAACTGATTTCCTGATCAAATAGTGTCGCTTATTAACATTTAGTTTTATCTCAGTTCTTGTAGTACCCAAACTAATTTAACAATTCTTTGTAAAATATTTGAAAATCATTGGTATTGCATAATTTTAGAATATTTCAATACATGATGTAATTTGACTATTTTTTATGTTGGAGGTCACTGGGTAGAGCTTCCATTTTGTTAATAAAAACGCCATTTTCTTTTTCTGAGAAAAATATCGGCTCCGTTCCCGTTCGTTTCTTTTTTTGGGAAATCACGAAGAGCGCGTCCGCGTCGTAAAATAATTTCGTAAATATTATTAAATAAGAAAAATATTTATATATGTTGAAAATGCCTCCTGTTAAGCATTATTCATCTAGTGAAGTGAATCAGTATGAATTATCATCAAGACTATTAACCCTTACTGAAAATAATACATCTTATACTCTTACACAAATAAATGGCCAAAGGATTTACAGAAAGGCTCCCCATGCATGGAATGGTCCAGAACCGTCAAGGAATTGTGAGGTATGTATGACCAGTTTCTGCCTACCAATTTTTTCTTTTGTTTGATTTCTCTAAAGCTTTGATTTCATTCATATTTCGTGGAGATAACTCTGCACGTGTCGACTGGCGACTCTGGTGTTCTTTTTGTTTAATCTTATTCGAATATTTAAAGTAGAGAGAGAGCTCTGCATTGCTGCATTCACGTTTGATTATTGCCGCGTTTTGCTAGCCAACGCGCTCGGGAGACTGGGGACTGGGGAGTACCCGGCTATGTAAGCGGATACTCTGATAGTAGGTAAGGCAGAACCACACGGAGTGGTAGGCAGGTGGTGTAGTAGGACCACTTGTACTTACTTTTAATTTATATTGATTTGCTTAACTGCATGGTTCCAGTCCCAGGAAGTGAGCTAGATTTCTTTGGGGCTGGTACTAAAAGTCTTCGAGCATTTTGGCCCTTGGCCCTGCGACTGCCTGCCCGTTTATCAATTTAAATTTGCTCCGAAGTAGTCTTGGTACGCAATCCTATTTATTTTCCCGCGCAATCGGTTTTTTCCGGGCAAACTATCAATTGGTTTGGTTCATAACAATGCGAGAACGACCGTCAGGCTATGGCGAAGGCACGGCAGAAAGCAGACTGACTGAAGCTCGTGACTGCTTTTTGCCGTGCCCGAGTCATGGGTTCGGAGTCGATCATTAGGCCTGCGCGGGCTAGACGCTGGCCAAGCGACGACACTGCCATTTGTGGCGGAGTCGCAGACGATAGTTTACCGTCCGCGACCCCACTTATTTTCGAGAACTGCTTAGTGCCGAGAGATGAAAATCAATGTTTTTTTTGACGCGCTGGGATATGCTATGTTCACAATGCTCGGCTCAACACCGAGAGTTGCGCGATAAAATCCCGCCGCGATATTTTTACGACTGTGCGAACGTGGGCTAAGGTTTTTTTTTTCTTTATTTCTGTCATAAGTTTTACCTAGAGCTAAAAAGACTGACGTTTTATGACGTCTAAATGACATTCAACCTTAGGTCGACTATTGTATATTTCTGAATAGATATCACAACATTCGCAACGCAATGCGATAAGCCCACCTGTGTAGAGGCCTAATAATGGAGGCAGAAGTGAACATTTGCCTCCGTCTTTCTCCAGTCAGTGGAAAAACGCTCTAAATCGCCCAACCGGCAGTTTTGGTTTTAGGGCCGGATTCCACGGTTCTCATCTTGGAAAAGTCCGTGTGTTCACTAGGGAATTGAACAAAATGTTTTACGATACGACCACGTCTCCTTCCTCCGCGTCACTTTATGCTTACGCTTAAACTTTGCCACTGGGTAAGTCACACGTAGAAAGAAAGAAAGAAAATACGTTTATTTGCGGTAAACATGACGCAAAAAAGAACATAAAAAACAAAAAAAAACAATAAGAAAAGGTTGACATGCGTCACATCCACGCAAAACGGCTATCGCTCAGCATTATGCTGCGACCCTATGCAAGACAGAGCCCCAGCGCTGGTTTTCAGCGACAGCCGGCGCCGACGTAATGACGTCGTACGGTGCAGCAAACAATTATCCATCAACTAGTATAGTAGAGAATTCGATCCCGTGGCACGTATTTACAATCTCAAGATTTCGGGATTATAAATAGTATCTCCAAATCACGAGATAGCCAGCCCTGGGATTTTGGATTGTAAGGAAACATCACAAAAAATAATCTTTGTCTCCCATTTCTAAACATCAATCAACTAACTCTCACAAAACCTTTTTTTTTTCGGGGTGGAAAATCCTCATGGATGTCCGACGCCCTGGGGTGGGCGGCGGGGTCTGTCAGACTCTTACTGACTAAAAACCACACCAGTGTACCATCTCACACCTACGCCGGGGGTCGCGGGAACTTACGATCCTTCCGCAACCCCCGACTGGTGCCGGCCCGCCACCGCGGGCTTCCTCGGGTCAGGGGGGGAGGTGAGTTGTTTTACTCCCCCCGCGACATCTAAGAGGGGCGTGCGTGAAACCCTATGCGCCGCCATCTCGGGTCCTGGTGTGTGGGGGGGTGACGGACGTCCCCGAGTCCGTCGCCCCTGGACCCATATAGGGGGCTGGAAGAGGGCATTATCCGCCCTCCACCGACGCCCGGTGCGCCTACTGCGGGCCGGGTGAGTGGACGGGATCTTTGTCTCCCTTTCCGCAGCCTCCTTCTGCGAGACGACTGTTTCGCAGAAGGAAACCACCGCGTCCCAGGACTCTTCGCTGCTGACCATCGAGTCGATCACGGCCAGCAGCGACACTGCCTACTTCTGAGATGAGGGCACGGCGCGGCTCCTCCCAGGCGGCACACTCTGCCAGCGTATGCCGCGCCGTGTCCTCCCGGCAGTCGACGCAGTGGTGACACCGGGCGTCCGGCTCCCTGTTTATGCGACACAGGTACTTCCCGAAGCAACCATGCCCCGAGAGCACCTGCGTCACCCGAAACGACAGGGAGCCGTGCCTCCTCCCGAGCCATCGCTCGAGCACCGGCCGGACCGCCTCGATGGTAACGTGGCCAGGCGGTAAGCCGGTTCCGCCATTCCGCCACCAGGACCTCGCGAAGCTAACACCGACGCAGCTTCATGTGTCGCTGCATCGGTCGCTCGCCCCGCGCCCTCGCTTCCTCGCGCCACTGATACGCGAGTACTTTCGCCTCGAGGTCCCAGGGCGGGGATACAGCCAGTACGTAGGCCGCCTCGTAGGAGATTGTGCGACATCCCCTGATGACGGCCATCGCTCTCTGCGGTTTCCGCAGTGTTGCGATAAACTCTCACAAAAACAAACACAACATTGTAGTGTTGTCAAACATCTACTCTCATACATCCCATACATCCCATATATCTCCCATATACGTCACGGTATATATAATATAATATTTTTATGTCATAAAATTACAAATTAACGATTTTTGGATTTTTCCTTTACTTGTGCTTTGAGACCTTGCTCCGTGCCAAATTTCATGATTCTAGGTCAAAGAGAACAGTACCCTTTTGATTTATTGGCGAGTTTCGAAATATATCGTTTTTAGACCCGTATTTTTTAGGCCGTCTTGACAGACTTGACAGGCGGACAACGAACGAAGTGATCCTATAAGGGTTCCTTTTTTTTTCCTTTTGAAGAAAGGAACCCTAGAAAAACAGTAAAACATACCTACTACTACTACGAAGCGTGGTGCGATCTTTTCACATAACCTCCTTGGCGAAAATTCACTCCAGCCCTTATAAATTCAGTTTATCCAACTAGACTTAGGGTGGATTCTCGGACATACGTTTTCGTTTCGTACCACATACGAGTACCTTGGGTGGATTTTTTGGGGAAGATAAACTGAATAACCCAATAAGACTGCCGACAATATGTACCGTGAGTGACGCAGACGCGTCGTGGCTTCCTAACTCATAACATAGGATGCATTGATTTCACTTCATCTTCAGACTCTTAAGGAAACGACGACAAGACGCCTGTTTTTGTAAATTTTCAAAAACAGGCCTCTTCTCGTCGTATTTCAATCAGTGTCGAAACGCTTTGTGAAATCATTCAGTGCGCCTTCAGCTTTGGTGTCGCAACGTTTTGCTTGTCGTGAAAAAAACTATACGTTTTCTACACTACTCTACGTTTATAAAAACTGTTTCGTAGGTGTTCATCGGAAGAATCCCTCATGACTGCTTCGAAGATACTCTGGTGCCGCTGTTCCGCCAAGCTGGCGAACTGTTTGAGTTCCGACTCATGATCAACTTCTCTGGCTGGAATAGAGGGTAAGGGTTTTTTTTTTATCTACCTTCAGTTGATAATATTCAATTGTTTAAATTATAATGTAAACTACATTGTCTAGATATGCCTTCGCGATGTATACGACTGATGCGGAAGCGAGCAATGCTATTCGGATGTTCAACAACTACATGATAAGACCTTCTTGGCAGCTAGGTGAGCGTCAAACCAAAGCAAATAATTGTTCCTTAATAATTTCAAATATTGTTAAAACTGGTAACACAGTACAGTTTGTGTAGCTGAATTTTGGACCAAACATTACATGAACACTTTGCTATACACTTTTGCTTTTTTATACGCTAAGAAGACTGGTAACAAAAATGGTTATTGTGTTTAGGCGTGTGTCCTTCCATCAACAATTGCCGCATTTTCATATCGCGCATACCGCCGACGACCCCGTCTGCGGAGATCGTGCGCCTGTTGTACGCGCTGACCGACGAGGTGCAAGAGGTTCGCATCCGTCGTTCGATTGCTTCGTGCGCGGCCATCGTGGAGTACAAGTCCCACCGTGGAGCTGCGATGGCAAGGAAGGCTCTCGTAGCGGCCGCTGCTGCTGCTTGGGGCTGCGGCGCTAGACCTGCTGTGGACTGGTCGCTGCCGCAATCGCCACAACTGCTCAAGCAATATCGTGAGGTATGTCCATATGACACTTTATCCAATTGTGCCATATTCCAAAATAATGTAGCAGATGGCTAACAGGGTATAATCATTGCCCCAGGTCGGACGCTGGACCCCAGAACGTGGCGTGGAGCTCACCCGCGCGCCTGAAGAGCCTGCGACAACTTCGCCGCCGCCCGCTGCGCCTTCCTACACTTTGGAGCCGTGGTCCCAAGCTCGCCGTCTGCGCATGATCCACGAGGCTCAGCGTAGTGCCGCTGCTGCCGCTGAGTAAGTTACTTATGATCGACTTCAAAATAGTATCATTTACATTCGTGAGAAATCCCAGAACTGACAGCAGCTGTTGTCCCACTAGGTGGTCAAACCGTATTAACAATGGCATGGAGTCGCTGGTGTCGTCGATGACGTCGCTGGGGTTCGGTGGCGGGCTTGGGCTGGCGGGGCGCGAGGCGGGCGTGTGGGCGCCGGTGGCACCGGGCGCGGGCCCGGGTGCGCCGCGCATGCCGGCGCCACCGCAGCCACGCGACTTCAACCCGTGGACCGCGCGCCACCCGCTGCAGGAGTTCATCACTCCCGGCAAGGACAACCAGTGAGTGCACACGCTGTATGCACGCCACCGGGACAGTTCTACTCCACCATTGATAAAAAAAATTATGACAAATGCTACTGGCATGATTGGTTTGCCCAACTCAATTTTATGCTCGTTTTGCGCAAATTGAACGTTTATTATTGTTAAAACTTTTACGAAACTTACTTCGTTATTAAGAACAAATATTCGCTACAATTATCTTCATAAGAAGCTCCTTGATTGGCGTGTTTAATGTAATCATTTTAAGAAAATATCAATGCGTTTGCTGTACAACTGTCCCGTTTTCCCGTTTACGTTTAATTTTTGTTGATATTGATTAATTTATTGCATGATTAAGTTAAGAGTGCGCAATGTTTGTCTCGTTAGCATCGCGCGGTCTTTATTGGGTGTGTGTGGTGGAGTGTAGGAGATAACTCGCTCACTGTTTCTGTGTGAATGCTTCCTGTGCTTGATAAAGTGCGCTTTCGAAAGTTCCATACCATAAAAATCTTGTCATCAAGGTCTGAAGAACCATGGAAATCTGTGACGCAAATTAATTAATAAATTTATCCATTGAAATTTTATTTCCAATAGGTTTTATGCGAAAACATCTTGTGTAATGGAATTACGTCTCTGCTTTTGAAAATGCACTTTTATCTCGCTTTTGGGTTAGTTTTCTTTATGAAACGAATTCCGATTTTCAAATGCATACTGATTCCTGAACAGTTACCATTCAGGCATTACCACATTACAAGAATCGCTGAGCTCGATATGTTTAATCGTGTTTACAATTAATTATGTTTCTTTTACAATGTTACATAATGCCTGAAAAACCAATTGAGCACAGGACATGTCCTTTTTACAATGTTTTTATAAAGCCTGATCAAATCAAATAGCCATTATATTAATACCATTATGCTGGCGTCTGAATGGTATGTTTGTGTAGTCAGCGTCCATTTCGGCTGCAGCATTTCAGCACGGGTGTATCCCCCATTTATATACTGCAATTAGCTTTTAAAATGTCAGAATCAATTAAGATCAAATTTTAATAGATAACATATTGAACCAATTATGAACCTGTTCTACTGCCCTTTTAGTTGCATTAGTATTTTCTTTACTATATTTCCAGTTTTATTCTGCACTATGCAGCACTTGTTTATCTCTTGCACTCCTGGTAAAGGCATAAGAGAGGTAAATTTAGAATTTTAATTTTAGACATTATTTTAATTTAATCCTAAATGTATTTTAATTAAGAATCCAATTGAATGGCATAATTATTTATGTATTAAAATTTGAAGCTTTTTATAAGGCAGCATCGATATATTTTAAGCATGAGTCTACAATATTGTTTTAATGTTATAGATAATATGAATTAAGGGCAACTGCGGGCCGCCCGCGTCGGCGGCCGCGTTAGGATTATTGCACTACTGGCAATCCGCATTTTTTGATGTTTTTTCAACGAAATAAATATTCATGTTATTGTACTATTTCTGTGTATGAATAAGTCTTATTTAAAATCAGGTTTTAAGTAAATCAATTTGGAATTGTTTTCTCAGCAATGAATAAACTCAGCATTATGAAATTATCTACATGCGATTAACAAAATCTGAACATTTTGTAACGAGACCATATGAATTTATCTCTCGATGTTTTATGAGATTTTTAAATAATATTGCATGCCAGTAATTGATTAATAAATTTAAGTATAATGGTTTAATGTTCTTGCTGTTTCATTTCGTTGCTTGCTTTACCTTCTCATTTATTTATGGTTTTTGGCAGCTCTGCTTTTTGTGCACTAATTTACTTTTAATCTTATACTGGCTACATCTCGAGCGGTCCGTTCGCGGTGGAGCTGTATCGCAACTCTTAACGCTACTGAGATAAGCTGCAAGCGCGCAGTCGAGCCTTGCATGACACGACCGCTGCGCGCCCACACCGAGGCGCTTCAAGTTTTCCTTCAATGTCACTCAAATCAAACGCACCGTGAAAATGGTCGCTAGCGCTCAAACAAAACACAGCGGTCGTGTCGCGCGGATGTCTACTTGTAAACTATGCGTGTGTGATGTCACTCGCGTAACTCCGGAGAGTAGTGAGCTCGTGGGTGTTTAGTGCAAGGGACTGCTCACAGCTGCCGGCCAGAGCATGGCGGTGTGTGACAAGTGGGTCGCGCTGAAGATAGTCGAGTTCGTAAGTAACTTAACATATTACAACACCATCGGTGATGCAAGCTGCTTTGATTTGGTAACGTGGTATTTATTGGACGCTTATTATGTATGGATAGTAAGCGGTTGTAGAATTAAGTTTGCTGTAGTGAAAGTTAGTTTATTTATTTTTATCAGTTGTGTATCATTATTAATAGTTATTGTTGATTTATTAATTATTACGTAGTGCCTATTGACTTTGACATGTACATACCTGTAGCATAGCCTCGTACTTAGATTTTTTTGGAACATTGGAATGAAATATCAGTGTATTCTCAATTGACTATCATATTTTTTCACTCAAGTGATACTGAAAACTGAAACACCATATAAAATTATTATCTTCTTTTTTCCGACTTAGTACCTATTAGTACCTATTTTCCGAAATCGTTTTAAAAGTAGAAAATATAAACGTACCGAGTTGAACCTGTTACCTTTCAGTCAATATGCAGGTCCTTAGTTATTTCATATACATGTCGAGAAATAATCAAATATGTCACTCATATTCATAAAGTTACCACACAGCGATAAAGCTCGCGCTGATAACAAAACAATTTTACTTTCAACTTCACGCTGCACTGCCTTATCATAGTGACAACTGTTAAACAACACAGGTAGAAAGACAAACAAGCTAAGTCGGTCAGAGAAAATTCTTGGAAGGCAGTTGCATAACGATGCTGCATTTGCTTACGATAAGGTCTTTAAAATATATTACGTAATCAGTACCTAATCACTTAACTAGATAATATTCCGGTATTGCATATATTTAATCGAACCCTAGATCATTGCCATTTCGAATTCCTAAAAATACTAATCGATATGCTGTATACCTGATCGTCTTTTTTTGATGTACCCTAGCCTAGTTGTATCCTAACTCATTTGATCGAGGTGCCCTAGCTTAGTTACTGCGATTAACTATAAAAAAAGCCAGAAAGCTACAAAGGGGTTAATTTAGTCTAAAAGGCGACCATCAATAAAAGAACAATAAGTTTTAAAGAGGTTAAATTAAATACCGTAAAATGGGGTGAATAGACACAATTTTCAACTTCTACACTGATTTTCTTACATATTTTGTATGAAAGCTGTTATCAAAGAATTGTCGAATTGCGAGTCTCGTTTTAATTTACCAAATAGTTATTCTTTAATTATACATAAATTTGAGAATTATTTGTGAAATAGGAAAAAGTAGGCGGTTTCTATTTACCTTGAAACTGGGGTCAAAAGATACGACAGAGGGGTGAATAGAGAAAAAACTTTAGGGTTGTCAAAATCAACTTTTATTGTACTTACGTACCTAACTAGTACTTATTTGTTTTGATTTTGATTATTCGATGTGGCGTATCTGTTTAAAATAATCATGAAGAATTCGTGAAAATTAAGTACAAGAAATGATGTAATTCACCTTATGTGAATTAATTATAATTCGAACACAAAATACTGATCGTCGCTACAGTCACTTACGCGAACCAGTTTAAATTAAACAAGTAAAACTAAAGTAGAATCTAGAATACCTTTTTTTTTTTTAGGTGGTAAAAATCATCAAATGACTCCTTCCGCCCTGGGTGGGGCGGAAGGGACTGTCAGACTTTTACTGACTAATACCTAATATTTAAATATATTAACGAACATTAAAATAATAGGGCATATCGAGAATATGTATTTTTAAGAATTATTCTTTTTGCAAATGTACCCACAATTAGGGCATTTTTGGAATGAGGCTAATCGCAAATAAATCCTTAAACGGTCTTAAATATTTATCTCAGAAATCCAGAAAATGTTAAATTAAATTGACCAAAGCCGTTGAAGATAAAAAATCTAAATTTCAAATTAAAGTGTCACAGAAAAACATTTTAACTAAAATTTTTAAATGAAAACTGTCATGATGAAAAAATACTCGATTGACAACCCTGAAAATCATGTTTCTATTAACCTCTTTCTCGTTGCTATTAACCCCTCACTCATATCTATTCACCCCTTTCTTCGTTTCTATTGACCCTAAAGGCGTTTCTAATCACCCCCGACTCGGTTCTATTCACCTCGAATTCAGTAAAAAAATACTAAGTCTCGATTTTACTAAAAAATAAGAACAAAATGATGGAATATTGATACTCATCTTTTTATTCCTAATAGATGAGAAACTTAACTATCCAAGTATGCAAATTGACAAAGAGATAACAGTGAAGAACTTGATGTTTTTTTAAAAGTTTGACACAGTCAATAAACCCTTGTACGCAGACGTTCACTTCAACAGCTTTTTTCTTTATGTCATTAGACTTGACGTAAATTTTAGGGTTGCCAGAATGAAGGAAAAATGTTGCAGTGTTATTAATAGTGGGAATAAAGATACTTTAACAGACTATAGAGCAACTAGAACGACCATAATCAAGTTCTCAGTTTTGTTTCTATACACCCCGCGATTTCTATTCACCCCATTTTACGGTATTTCCCATTACAAAATTAAAATGATTTATCAGAGTATTACTACCTACTAGTAGAATGTGGTAACGTGTTTGGACGACAAAGAAAAGGTTGAATATCTTTCAATGTTAATGAAGCAACGTCGTAAAGCTGGTACTTACTTACAAATATTTAGGGTACAGTCATATTCTGACCTTTGTCAAGCTTTTGTCAAGTGCTAATTGTACCCCGGGATGTTCATTTGTCATCAATGAGATTTTATTTGGCAAGAAGATAAATGCTCAATTTTAGTTTGAATCGGTTTGAAGCCTTTTTGAAGCACTATCCTCAAACGGAACTGAGAGAATTAGCAGTCCGTTTCATTATTACAACTTGTTTTTCTCAAAATTCTCGCGGTAAATCTAATAAGGATTTTCCTGTTATTCAAAGTTCCCAGATTTAAGTTTTTACAAAGAAACTCTTTAGGCAGCAAGTTTTTAACTGCGGGAAAAAGATAAATGGTTGACGTTACCACTAAACAATAGACAATAGGTAGTCTTTACTAGTGTCAACTTGTAATGTATTTAGCTACGAGTACTTGCTTCCAAACCTTGATACCCACCCTACTGAAAAATAACACTTAAAATTCTCCTGGTTTTTTAAATAGTCCTGAAAGAAACCTTCGGATTTCTACGTCAAGATGAATTATATCTTTACCTATCGTACCTACTTTTAATTCAGATTTATTTATTTCTCACAAAAGCAGGTGTCTCAGCTGTGAATCAGCCATAGCAATCAATTCTGTATGTTTCATGTAATTACGTAGTAATTACCGTCTTGAGCACCGTCGCAGGTTCAATGTCTATTATTATTATACAATCTGATAGATTACTTGCTTTGTTGAATTACTTCAATACAGGCGTAGTGTCGCTAACGGCTAATTGTTACATAGGAATGGTGATTGAATTGCAAATCTGTAGGAAAGATGCAGAAAAATAACGGAACGAGCTTAGTCACTAGCCTGTCTTAGTAGTTTCAAAAGAAGGACGATGTTGAGGAAGATAATCATGTACCTCCCCATCTTCCCGAGACATAAAAGGCGGTAAGCCATCGTAGCTCATTCAAAGCGTGAATGCCCTGTTACTGTCTAAAGCTAACACGTCTGATGACTGGCAAATACTGGTGCGAGACCTTCCTGAGTTCCACTGATGAATAAATTCAGATTGCTGCTAGATTTTGTCCTGTTTCGTTGTAAAATTATAAAATTAGCCTGGTCGAAACGTTAGGTAGGAAATAATGCCAGCGTCAGCTTTCGGGGCATACATTATTCGTACCTACGGCGACGCTTTTCTACATAATTTAGTATTTAGCCAGATCTCCACGGTAACAAAGTTGCTGTGTAGTAGATAGTAATTATGATTTTAATTACCTAGTACACAGAGCGACTCTGAGTACGCATGGTCCCAAATGTAAAATCATATTTTAATTTTAGCGGCCTTTTACTAAATTCGCGGCTAGTGACTAATTATAAATAATTAACCTGTTTTATTTTTAATGCTAACATAGATAGGTCCTTATCGTCTACCTACTCATAAAACAGCCTTAACCACACCCTTTCCTTTCATAATGACTAAACCGATTTTGTTATCAGTGTTAAAATATGTGCCATTGCCCAGTTAATGAGTATTTTAATCTGTGAAGCTAAAAATTCATTTAAATTTTAAATAACCATAAATAATTTAAAGGGTTCAACCTAAAAACTTGACTTTTGTAGTAACTTTCATAGCGTCGTAGAGTGGTTTGCCGCTAGAGGCTCAGAGAGTAATAATCTGGCAGATCTTTTTTTTTTTGGGAACATGCAAGATGACAATCTTGCTTGTCAACCTAGGAGGTTGTCGTATGCGTGGGTGCCTCAATAAATTAAGGTCAGCCAGGGTTTAAAGCGGGCAGATCATGCCGATCTTACTATTTATGTGACATGGTCTCTCATAGCAAAAACGGAAATGTAATAATTTTCTGGGGTACGGATATCTAGGCCTAAATTGATAGCATACGATTTTCGGTTTAGCAATGTCTTGGAGGCTGTTTGAGGCGTGTTATAAGTAATTGTTGTTGTTTATATATTCCAAACAAGCAAAATCTTTCATACTAGGATTCTCTAGGTTCTTTTAGCAGCATGTGAACTTTGCACAAACAAGCTTCACGCATTTACACCATTAAAAAAATATTACAGTCATTCAGTTTCCGTATTCATCACACACGTTATTTACGTGTAGTTACAATAATTAAGTGCTGCTGCGCACGCGCGTCTCCAATGTCGGTCCCACGGTGGACAGTGACGTCATACGCGACAATCGCCGAAGGACTGACGACGCTGCCTCCCCGCCTATTGTTGCTGGGACAATAGTGATATTTCCTTTTGGGATGTCCTATACGTGTGTTGCCTGCAAGGTCTGAGTTTTTAGTCACCGACGTAGTCGTATTTTTATGCTTATGAGTTTTTAGAAAACTGATAAAAAGTAGCAGAACAAGTTAGTTGTCTTTACTCGACTGCGGTGAAACCGAAATGGATGGTACCTAATGTTTTATACTTACTAAGGTTGAGGGGTGAGGAGAGTGATCTCTCGATTTGCTACGGTCAAGCTATGAGGTTAAGTAGGGCAAGGCGTACTTTGGTATGTTGGTAGGTATTAATAATGATATTAAGATAATATAATATTTGTGTATTATACAGTAGACCTATGCATGAATGTAGGTAGAGTATTGTATTGTAGTAAATAGGTGGAGGAAATTTTGCAGATCGATCTCGGACTGTCAGCGATTGAGGTGATAAATTGCAGATATTCCTACGCTTTGTCGAAAAACTTACTTGAAATATGCTGCGAAGCAGCCGCTGAACAGCTGCGCTGCAAGCGCACCATAAAAGTTCTATAAAACCATTAATATGATGCACCTGTCGCATTTCCTGTTACATCAGCTGAAAGCACCTGTGGGTTATTTTTACCTTTCCGTTTGTTGACCCCTTTATTCATAACTTGATGGTAAAACCTTGCAAATTCTTTTTAACCTTGTATTTTTCATGGCAATGTAGTAAAGCACAGCTATAGGTACAGCGGGCCGCACGTCAGTGGTAGCATAACCAGTATAAACTAGCCTTGCATTGAAACTCGGTACTACGCTTGACCAGCTCGAGGTCGAAAGTATTTCCCTTACCATTGCCGTGCGGTCTACTGTACCTACGTCCTTTTTAGTAACTTCCGTAAATCTCAACCGTTTATGAATTTGGGGATTTTGACAAAGCAACCAATATGGATAAAATCCTTTAATTATGTACTCTCAACTCACCACTAATACAATCCCTGATCCTAAACAGTTGATGTGCGTCGCCTGCCTGGTGACTAAACGCATATCTCAAGACGACGAGGCTCGCTTGTCGCTGCTGCTGCAGAAGCTGTCTCGAGAGTGGTCACTGCTCACCTCCGTGACTTGGGACTCCGTGGGAGGAGCCTTCGCAGACGCCATATATGGAGGTACGTGATACTGTGACATTTACTTGTAGGACATGTTGCATTATATTTAAGTACTCCTCATGTGTTAAGGTCAGCAGATGGATATCACTGTCCCTAATGAATGAGTTTGGTTCATGGTTGCGAATTAGCTGGTAAGTGGCCCATGATCCCTGGACCCAACACTGATTAAAAGACGACAATAATTTTCTAGTTTAGTTATAGCAGCCGATGTTTGTCCATATTTTCCTGGCAGAAATACTAAACCAGCGTGTTTTCATAGTGTAAACATGCGACATTGGTTAGCTAGGTACACTATAGAGATGATTTTTGCACTCCCTGGTCATGCCCAAGTCACCCGGACCAAACCCCAGTGTCCAATATACCGGTGATTTACTATCCGTGAATCTATTTAAAGAACAAGACACAGTTCTTCAAAGTTAAGTGTCGAAATCATTAACCGAAAAGTAATTACCTCATAAAAGCAAGAACAGTGTTATTAAGTACTTGTGATCATGTACAAGTACTTGCTACACATGATTACTTCTTATACCTCGAAATAAACTCCGAGTGTGACTGTTTAGCACTGCAGCAAGACATAGACGCGATATACAGGTGGAGCTTTGACAATAAGATGGAATTGAATCCCTCCAAATGCTTAGCAATGACATTCGGTCGAATGCGGCACCCAGTTAATTATGAATACAATTTAAACAACAATACCATCATGAAAACATCAGCCATGAAAGATCTGGGAGTCTCATTCGACCGAAAGCTCACCTTCCACGACCACATCGCTACGGTACTCGTACGTAGCAAATTGGAATCTAGCTCCTGCGTGTGGAATCCGCACAAAAGTACCTACGTGCTTTTACTGGAAAAGGTACAAAAAGCGTTTCTTAGGTTTATCTATAAGCGTAAATATGGCTAGTACCCTTACTTCTATCCGACAAAATTTTTACTGGTATGCCTCGGATATAACTCGTTAGAGGTAAGGCCAGCAAAAGACCAGCTCACCATAGCCTGTAAGACGCTCTGTGGCACTATATCTCAGATCTACATGCTGTGCTAGCTTGCTTCTTTGTGCCAGACAACTACTGCCGCGGCAGAAAGCACAGGCTGTTTGCTGTGCCTCCATGTCGCACACTTGTGCGTGCTAAGTCCGGGTCCCCAATACCACGTACTCTGGCCGCACTTAATGATCTCTTCGATTCTAAATCCAACAAACGATCTGTTTGCGGACGAATGGACGAAGATTTTGTCGGTATGTCAGAGGTACTGGGAGTATATACAAATTGCATCTTTAATTACTGTAATTGGTTTTAAACCGTTTTAATTAAATAAATTAAAAAAATAGCTTTCCTGTCAATATTACCAGTTTGTAACAGTCCATAGCTGGACATAGGCCAGTCCGATTGCATCATCACCATCATCATTTCAACCGAAATCCGTCCACTGCTGGACATAGGCCTCCCTCAAGCACCGCCTTATGCTTATATGTATATGCGTCATATCGTACTCTCCCCGGAGTTAAAATTTCAAGCATTCCAAGCAATTCCTGCAAGAAATGCTACTTTTTGCAAGAAAAACTAATAGAATTTTCCATTTTCCAGTAGTTGCCAATGTTATCTAACAAAGATTTCTCGCCCTACAAGTAGTAAATAAAATCGTGACTAAAAAAATTCCTATTAATATGTGAGCAAAGGTGTTTAACAACTTTAATAAATACAAGTTATGTTATCAATTACGTAATATCTATTATTGAACTTGTATAGCAGGTACGTATAGACATACATACTTATTATAATTAGGTATAGTCATTCTTAATACATGATTGTTGGTGTTGATGTTTAATGAAATTTCCACTAATATAAACAAAATAATTATTGCATGTTTACCTACACACTGTACATCAATCGCTTTATTATCGTAGGTAGCTGTCACAAGAATGTCAAGTGTCTGGTTCAGTACAACTACAAATCTAGTCTCCCAGATTGAGCAGTATTCTTTTATTTTAGATCACAACTTTGTTAATGTGAATAATTCACGATCAAATATGTGTTTGAATAATTTACTGGCGTTCATAATATCGCCATATATGTTGATGTTATGAATGCCAGTAATTAATTGAATTACTATTTACATTACCTACATGGTGAATATTAAGTAATAACGTGACAATTTCATAACAACATCTTTGTTGACATTGTTAGGTAATTCAATAAAATTCAAGTATAGTCCGCAGTAAATTTTACACCTTATGGGCTCGGCTATTGCGCAAGCATGCATGTGTGTTATGTGTTCGCGTTCCGGCGAGGTCGCGGGTTTATGGTGCTAGTAATCTGGAAGATACCTCGTGTCCATTACAGTTTATTTGTACGAAATTATAGCTAATATTATTGTTCGCATTAAAAACACCTAAAAATTTGTACCACTCACAATTTTTTTAGTAAATAAGTAAACAGTAACAATAAAACGCTTTTTGTAAAAAAATCAAAAAGAATTGCACACAAAAAATATTGCATTAATACCTACTCAACAACAAAAAATTGTATGTTGGAGAGCTACGCCAAAAAAAAAACAAAAAAAATATAAAATAATCATGCTAAACGCACCTGTGACATACTGACATACAGATGGGCATGGCGAAATGCTGATATAGGTATATTATCATATCTTTTGATAATCAATCACCTATTTCCCATAACAACATAGCATACAAGTGATTACTGATTACTAAAATAAGTTAACTTCGGTATAATAGACTCTATAGCTATGACTGTTTAGACACCTCCTTTCTAATTTAATGATGTTTATGGTTGAATGAGCTATTCTTTCTTTAATTTGATGGGAAAATGTTGTATCTACTTACCTCTTCATCAAATACAATTTGTTAGAGACGGTAACTGGTGACTAATGGCAATACAATGAAGGAAAACTGCTTGACTAATAGATTGCTTATAATAATTAGGTAGCTAAATGAGGGTAGGTACTTCTTGTCACGTGTATAATTATGTCTTATTCTATTCATAACAGACGAATCATCAAATTTTATATCAGCGCAATTTTCCATAATACCACGCGAAGGGACCTGTACAAATATACCAACTACTTTTATTAACTCACTCATCGCAGGTGGATTCATTTTGTGAGAGAACGATGATGCTCATATTATTGTTTTATGTAGCTTATTTGTCGAATAAGAATGTCGTGAAATTCTCAATATTGTACTCTACCCCCTACCCTATGGATTCGGTGTCTACTGTGTACAGTCGGGTTATCTTTTCCGTCCCAGCATGTTTTTTAACAACTTGAGCGAAGTTATTAAAATAATATTTCATCCCATACTGGACAACTGTCAGTCTTGGATAAATCACTGTTTTTAAGACTCAGTGTGTGGTGGGGGTGCAATAATAGTGTTATTATCCGATACTTAGGGACAGAAAAGTTTACACCTACCACTGGGGAAAGAAAGAAGTTGTTCTCCGTCATCTAAACGAATATATCTAATATTATAAAGAGAAAATATTTGATTTTTTGTATCTTTGTTTGTTACTCTTTCACGCTAAAACGGATTTTGATAAAATTTGGCTGACTTTATCCTGATATTCCCACGGGATCGAGACTTGTGCCGGTGAAACTGCGGCGCGCACCTAGTCAGAGTTATATCATGAAGTTATATCATCATTTGTTTAAAGGTTTTCGTTATGTTTGTTAACAGGCTACGTGATCATAACCTTCGGCCTGATAGTGGCGCGAGTCTTCCAAGAGATACCGAAGGGCAGACGGATACTTGAGGGATACTTCCTCGGATTCGGCATGCTGTTCTTTTTGATCCTAGGTAAGATTACTTTTCTGTATAACCTAGGTAAAACTATCAGGTCAATGCCACAAGGAAAGTAGAAATTGTAGAATAAATATTTTTTATTCTAACATTTTTTGTTAACAGTATATATGTTACGGGCAATTTGATAAGCCCGGGCACTATTAATAATGGCCACAATATAACCAACGATACAATTTATATTTAAACCCAACTAAAGTCAAAATTAAATCATCTTTTGGCATGCAAACTCGAGTAACCAATGATTACAAAATCGGCAATTAAAGCCAACCTGTTTGGAGCTTTCGTTTAGAATCGATTTATCAAACTAATGTTTCGTAAATTTCATCATAGAATTATTACGTGCACGATCACAGCACATAAGTTGCCTGTGCTTTTTATACGATCTGTTCTAGCACAGAACTCAGGAACTTTTTGGTCTACATTCCAAAATACCAACAATTTAAGATACTCTGTTGTTTTCCTCAGGTGGACTAGAACTAGCATCCCTGGACTCCGTGCCCCGATCCTTAGTAGTCAACGCGTCAGTTCTCGGCAGTTTCTCGCTGTTCGTCGCCGCCCTATTCCTCATAGACCTCATGGGTCCCCGGATATACACGACCACACAGAATTCGCAGACAGATACCGCCGTCATATCATCACCCAATAGTGACAAGAAAGTGTCCATTATCGCTTCACCTAAATTAAACGGAAATATGCCCAAACCCAATGCTGCTAACGAAAAAGCGAACGGACATGCTAATGGAAAAACCAATGGACATGTTCCCCCCGAAAGACCAAAAGACTTAGATTTAGAGAAGAATTTACCAGATAAGGACACAAAGAAAGAAGAAATGACGTTCTTGGAACATTCCAAAACCAATTACCCGCATTTCGACGACACGCTAGAAAAAGACGAACTGCAAAAATCTAAATTTGGTTCGATACGAAATGGAATAGAAGCTGGCAACTACGTCAGGCTTTCGGATCCTCTGTCCATACCTGATAGATTTCACTACGAGCAAGAGCTGGCAAAATTCAATGAGAAATATCTCAGGGACTACCTAGATAACTTCGCTGGAAAATTGTCAGTAAAAGAGGACTATCTCCCTGAACCACAAACGCCTGTATTCGCGAAAGTGAAGACAGGCCGATTAAAAGGTTTGTACGACGAAATGTCACCGAGCTACGAACAAAAGCGGTCGAGATCACCGACTAAGGCCAAGACAGTACCGTCGCCGACTTTGCAACAACTCGAGGATTACTTGCGAGGGTCGACAAGGTCGAAGCGGGCGGATACGCCGGCTTTGTTCCCTATGGAGCCCATTGAAGAGAAAGAGACCACGGATACGGAAGGGAGAGCGTCCGGCACCCCCACCGACCCCGGATACGTACAATACACGGCGGGGAGGTGGCCGGACAAGAGAGACCTACGGACTCCACGACACAGTCCCACAAAGTAGTGAATAAGTTATAAATACAACGATGCGTGATAATCTTGGATGCCGCAGGATGGCAGAACAAATTCATCGTCATGTCCTGTATATACGATGAACAATGACTGACGACTGATGAACTCTAAAACCACCTTTAGTGCGGGTGTACATTTATTATAACAATTAAGTAGGTAAGAATACTAATAAATTTTTTGCATATACTTCGTCATTATAACGAATAACTGCTATGTATTTTAATTACTCGCCCCCTAATTCAATTACATTGCGTTTTATCACATCAAAATTGCTAAGTTGTTTGAAAACAAAAGAATTAATGACATACCAAGGTAAAGACGTATTTTCGTGGCACCTATTGAGTTGTAGGAAGTTCGTTGCTCCAACAACTTTAAGTGGGAGATTAGAGTTAATTTTAAAATAATGATCATGTGACACATACATAATATAACACATAGTTTTACTGCACACACATAAGTACTATACACATGAATAATATATGACTCCAATAACAATCATTTTTAAGTCTTGTTTCTGAAAACAAAATCTTATTCATAACTGTCATCTACTATGAAATATAATATCACATAGGTACATTTATCACACCGATCTATCTAAGAGACGGCTTCAGCAAAAAACCGTCGCTGTTAATTTAAAGGTTTTTAATGACAGGCTTCCAAGAATCTTAATTTTAGTGAGGTGGGTAGTTACATCGATCATACATATAAACTTGGCAATATTTCCGTTCTTTTTGCGGTGTAAACCTCAGTAAATTGCTCAGAATGTTGTTTTTAATTAACAGCTTAATGGGTAGTGCCTCCTGCCTACCTCGACTTTATCAAACTACATTTAGGTCGAGATAAACCTTAGCCATTGGCGGCTTATACCATTGGCGATTGTACAATATTTAGTAAACATGCATACCTACTACAGCACGGACATTATGTTGATGCACCTGATTGCATACACAATATTCGATAGGTTACTAGGTAGCTACGCAGCATAATAGGTATCTCAATGCCATGCTACATACATTTTCATGTAGGATTATAAAATTGCACTTAGTAGCACGACAAAGATATCACAGAGCGGAACAGTTTCTAGGATTCTAGATATTTTTTTTTTTTTTTTCGTGTGGGAAATCAAATGATCCCTCCCTCTCTGGGTGGAGCGGAAGGGAGTGTCAGACTCTTACTGACTAAAACCCACCCATGTTCCTTCCTTTGCCCTTTATGTTCCGGGGTAGCGGTAACCCTTTCGGACAATCCCGCTGACCCGGCAGGCTTCGGCTCTAAGGGGCCCCTCAAATTATGCTGACAACTCTTTGAGGCGCGCGTGGAACACTTACGCGCCGTCCGGCACGGGCCTGGTCCTGATCGGACGGTGAGCTACCCATTGCTCTCCGCCCGCAGGCCCGCGCCTACGGTGGCCGGGAGTCGTCACGCGGCTCCCGACGCCCGGAGCGTCTCCCGCGGCGGCTGGGACGGGAGGCTCTCTCCCTCATCCATCCCGCCACCTCCTTCGCTAGCATGACTACTTCGCAGAAGGAGGCGACTGCCTCCCACTCCCTCTCGCCCCGGACCATGGCTTGCAGCAGGGCCGGGCGCGAGAGGCTGCCGCCGCTGCCGATCGCCTCTACGAGGACACGGCGGTGCTCCGCCCAAGCGGGGCAAACCTCTACCGTGTGCTCCACCAAGTCCTCTGGGCGATCCTGGCAATGGTGACACCCGGGCGTTTCCTGCCGCCTAATGATGTGCAGGAACCTCCCGAAACTTCAGTGTCCGGTGAGGACCTGCGTCAGGCGGTAGGTGAGGGCGCCGCGGCGCCTCTCTAGCCACTCCTCAAAGAGGGGTCTTATCGCGGCGTGCCCTGCGCTGGGTCGCGACAGTCGTCTTTCCATGTCGCAGGATTCTAGATATTAGGTATAAACTATTTCGATTTACCACATAATAAGTCTGAAATCCAATCCGTTGATCAATGCTCGTGCCTTCTCTGTATGAGAAGAGGGTTTTGCCCTGCAGTGGGACAGTAATAGGCTGGAATTATTATATTAACTCATAACCATATGACAAACTACAAGTTCTCAATTGATTTTAGGTAAGTAGGGTAGGAATCCTAAACTAAACAAGTCATTTCTTTCCATAACCTCAAGTTAATTTGCCATGATACCTTCATCATATTCTAATACCACATTTTTTGTTGAAGTTGAAACCTTGTGATTAAATAATTGAATGCTGTTCGACGCCTTCATTCACCGAACTCATTTCGCAACGCATCACTAGCGTTAAATGAATGCTTGTCTTTCAAAGTTTGTGTTAATAACAGGGACCTTTACACGCCGAATGCATGGTTCATTGAGCGTAGGTACCTACTGCTGGTAGTCGGCCATGTTGCAATGAATTAGTTCGAGTTAGCGAATGTCAAGATCAGCTGACTGCGAGTGCGACATACTGCGGGGCTATGTGAGAATCGGAAGTACGGCTTTTGGCTGGATCTAATTGTTTAGCAAGGTTTGTATTGTTGTTTATCTAGCTTCCTAGAATTCTGACGCTTGCTTTGTGGAGATTTATGATTCATCACTGCAGCTGATGCTTTGTCGAAACGTATGGATAGAACACGTACAGCTCTGCTTAACCCTTCGGGAAATACAGGCGTGATGTTATGTTGAGCCATCTCTTTCATTGCATGACATCGACAAGCGGCTACTGTGGCCTGTGGGTCTATAAGACGTGTCCGTTACCCTGGCCAGATGTTGTCGAAAATGGTAATTTGAATCTTATAGATAATTAGATTTGCGGCTTCTGTAATTGTTGCGCACATTTTTAAATTTGTTGCGCTTATAGTTTTTTAATTATTTCACAAAAACATTTCCTGCTGCGGTAACGTTACCCTAGCCAGACCTTTTTCTTTCTAATGGGAATATTTAAATAAAAACTAGCTATAAAATTAGTTGTCTAGATGAAGTAAATGTTGTGCCTTATTTTGTATTCAAGTTTTCTTCGGTTGCGAAGTTATTCGAGATTTTGCTGGAGTAACGTTTCTGGTTTTGCTAGATCTTTGAAACGGTTAAACGGATTCTTATCATATTTTGTACATGACTTCTTAGGAACTAGTTTAAATTTGTTTTTCAATAAAAAAACCAAAATAATGCATAGCTTAAAGGTTATTTCATTAAATAGAAAAACACTTCAATTGGTCCCAGCACTCTCAATAAGAGGTCTAAAGACTTACTTTAAACATTATTTTGAAGCTTGTAACTGCCTTCAAATGTATCTGAAGTTTCATTAGTATCCTGTAAGTATTTAACAAGTAATGATGATATTCAGTTCCTCAGGAGCACGGTCTTGATGCGTGCGGTGTTATTTGGCCACTGGATTGGATATATGAACTGAATGTTATGTCAATTATTAGTTTTTTAGTTCAGTTGTATATCAGTAAAATTTCAGCTCAGTACATTGGATAATTAATGAGATAATACGATTAAAGTCATTAGGAAGTGAATGACCGTGGTAACCCGACCAAGTTTAGGTGGTTATGAAAAAGCGAAAACGCAGAACATTATGGTACCTTCTAAAATATGTAGGATAGTGTTGCAAATTTAGTACAGACATGTACACAAGTTTTAAAAAAAACTACATGATTATTAAAAATGTTTATTTACAGGAAAAATAATCATTTCAATTGAACTTTTAAAGTATTAATAAACTTATACTTAAAACAATCACAGATTAAAATTACGTGTCCGTTACCCTGGCCAGATGTTGTCGAAAATGGTAATTTGAATCTTATAGATAATTAGATTTGCGGCTTCTGTAATTGTTGCGCACATTTTTAAATTTGTTGCGCTTATAGTTTTTTAATTATTTCACAAAAACATTTCCTGCTGCGGTAACGTTACCCTAGCCAGACCTTTTTCTTTCTAATGGGAATATTTAAATAAAAACTAGCTATAAAATTAGTTGTCTAGATGAAGTAAATGTTGTGCCTTATTTTGTATTCAAGTTTTCTTCGGTTGCGAAGTTATTCGAGATTTTGCTGGAGTAACGTTTCTGGTTTTGCTAGATCTTTGAAACGGTTAAACGGATTCTTATCATATTTTGTACATGACTTCTTAGGAACTAGTTTAAATTTGTTTTTCAATAAAAAAACCAAAATAATACATAGCTTAAAGGTTATTTCATTAAATAGAAAAACACTTCAATTGGTCCCAGCAGCGTCCCGTACCGACAAACGGAAAGCGACTTTGTTTTATAGGTACTATGTAGCGAAGGATAAATATGTCGTTATCATTGTTGAGAATTCCAGTCCAGGTAATAACTAAGTACGAGAAAAAAAGAAAATAATAAGAAAGGTTCTAAAATCAAATAATTAAGCATTAAAATAAATACAGTTTTAGATAAGTACCTAACAGTCTACATATTATTAATAATTTTGCCACTATTTCTGTAGTTACATTATGCAAGCTTACCTTGTTCGTGAATTCAGCAAGCAGCCCGCACCATAATTAATATGATCATCAATAGAAGCACTCCACATTAGCAGCAGTAATTCGCCACACTTGTTATTATAAATAGCTCTCACGCACTCGATAAATATTTGCAAAAACAGGAAACGGAACTGCCGAAGCGCACGCGCACTCTCTACAAGATGAATTATGTGATTATGGAGCATGTTTAGTGCGTTATGCAAACAATGTATTATCCCTTCACCCCACCCCTCCCGCGTCCCACCGAACTACATGTTAAATCGGTGATTTTTGTTATGTCTGTGCAACTGGAAGATAATAATAATGTTTTCATAGTACAGAAAATATTATTATATTATTGTGTATTTAACAGTGTACGCGTCTGTACCGAAATTGTAAGGTGTATTATACTAAACATTTCAAAAGATAGTATAATGTTCTGCGTTTTCGCTTTTTCGTAACCACCTAAACTTGGTCGGGTTACAACGGTCATTCACTTCCTAATGACTTTAATCGTATTATCTCATTAATTATCCAACGTACTGAGCTGAAATTTTACTGTTATACAACTGAACTAAAAAACTAATAATTGACATACCATTCAGTTCATATATCCAATCCAGTGGCCAAATAACACCGCACGCATCAAGACCGTGCTCCTGAGGAACTGAATATCATCATAACTTGTTAAATACTTACAGGATACTAATGAAACTTCAGATACATTTGAAGGCAGTTACAAGCTTCAAAATAATGTTTAAAGTAAGTCTTTAGACCTCTTATTGAGAGTGCTGGGACCAATTGAAGTGTTTTTCTATTTAATGAAATAACCTTTAAGCTATGCATTATTTTGGTTTTTTTATTGAAAAACAAATTTAAACTAGTTCCTAAGAAGTCATGTACAAAATATGATAAGAATCCGTTTAACCGTTTCAAAGATCTAGCAAAACCAGAAACGTTACTCCAGCAAAATCTCGAATAACTTCGCAACCGAAGAAAACTTGAATACAAAATAAGGCACAACATTTACTTCATCTAGACAACTAATTTTATAGCTAGTTTTTATTTAAATATTCCCATTAGAAAGAAAAAGGTCTGGCTAGGGTAACGTTACCGCAGCAGGAAATGTTTTTGTGAAATAATTAAAAAACTATAAGCGCAACAAATTTAAAAATGTGCGCAACAATTACAGAAGCCGCAAATCTAATTATCTATAAGATTCAAATTACCATTTTCGACAACATCTGGCCAGGGTAACGGACACCTATAAGACGATCTACGATAGCAAAGAATGAATCTACGTTTCATACTAAACTAAAGATTTTACAAGTGATTGTCGATTGATAATAAGTCAACTTGGCCTGTAATCCTAAGGTCGATAGCCTATTGTCTAAGTGTACTGGAATGACCCATATTCTGTAATGGCTTTTGCAACGGACGAGCGGATGTGTGTATTGATAAGTTACAGTCAAACATGAAAGTGTTATGCTAACGCCCGAGGCTTGCGTAACACAGCCATCACGCCTGAAATCGGCGAAATGGTTAGCAGAGGTGTATCTTCTAATACCTACCATTTGTGGTATCAACTGTATCATTAGTAGTTAGTCTGGTTCAAATCCGATCTAAAATAGGAATTTTGTTATGGGAATCAAACTTTGTATTTAAGAGCTCAACTGACATAATGGGGTTTATTTAAAAACGTTGCTTAAATTTAAGAGACGTTTAAAATTTCAAAAATGTTTGGTTAAACAATCTCTAATCATTACTTAAGTTTTTCTTCCATGGTTCAAGGTAACCAATCCATTATAACCACCCAAACCCATAGCATGTTTTGTTTCCATGTTCTGCAATAGTCCAGCTCCAACCGGAGGTTATTCTTGGGTACACTTGCATAGTGCATACAGGGATAATCGTAGGTTAGTGCCTCCTCATCATTGAAAATAGTCTAAGGGGCCTTTGCGAGTTGGCTTTGG
Source organism: Apamea monoglypha (assembly GCA_911387795.2). Taxonomy (NCBI): domain Eukaryota; kingdom Metazoa; phylum Arthropoda; class Insecta; order Lepidoptera; family Noctuidae; genus Apamea; species Apamea monoglypha. Next base: position 4,199,943 of record OU426922.1, read on the forward strand.
CCCCTCGTATGCCTTCCAAAGGTCTGGAACCCAATGGTCCTGAGATGTGTCAAAAACTTAACATCACAAATAAAGGACAATAAGTCTGCCCAATAGACGAGGGGTTACCTATCTCAAAAATCAGTTTCCCCGCCTATCTATAGACCTTTTGTAAAAAAAAATACTTACCCAACTAATCGTTCAACAACTTTCTAAAAATAAACAAGAGTGTTACAATAATTACCACTTTAAAAAGACCCAGAGAACTCATAGTTGTAAAGTTGTCACGTTTGCTCTGTACGAAGATAATATAATTTGTTAGTCTAATTACGTTTAGGTTCATTGTACAGCTGCTGTGACAGAAAAGTGTTGAGATAACGAACAGACTAGCTTACAGCACAGCGTCTATTATCTAACACATAATGGCAGTATAGGTACAAAAACTATGAATTAGGCGTGCACAGGAAAAACCGTAACTGAAACGGACGAGAGGTCAAACGAACTGTGATTCTGTTTTTGTGAAGGTATGAAAATAATTTAGTTTATTTTATGCTTTGTCATAGTTGATAGGTAATAATACAAAATAACCGAGGGCTATCCATAGGTAGGTACTAACTTTGTGTGTTACTTAAACTATCAAACGGATTACGGCAAGCTGGCGTCCTGGGGAAGGATATTGGCTACTTTTTGTTCTGGTAACACGTTCCCCTGGGATAATCCCGTCCGAAATCCACGCGGGCGAAGCCGCGGGCAGACGCTATATGTATATAAGTAGGCAGGTGTTTTACCCAAGATTAAATACTTATTTTAATAACACTGCATGAAATGACTTAAAGCCTACGTAAGTTACCAAGCTATTTCAGCGTTGGAACAAATCATAATCAAGATATTTTACCTTTTATTTCCATTGTCATTTTAATTAAGCTTTGTTCAGCAACAACAAGTCATGTTATTTATAATTTAAACAAAGATTTCTAACATAGGTTTACTACATTTTGCCAAAGGTAAAATAAGTGGGTAGGTAGTGTCAATGTCTCCCTGAGAAAAATTTCAGCATGAGGTCGCCGAATTTTCCCGCGTCATTCAGAGACTGCCAAGATTGTGGAAGCAATTTGTTAAGAAACAGCAACTCATTACTTATCGCAGAGAGGTCTTACTATAGTGGACGGGAAAGACTAAGTTCGCCTTCGTCAATAGTAGCAAAATTATCTTGACCTCCGCGACTGTGAGGAAACCAAAATCCATAACTTTACTATACCTAATTATTTCTTGTACTGCACGCCGCACACATAACATTGCATTGCTACCATGATGCCACTAAGACGAACGCCCCCTGCCTCACCCTCAATGTCAGTTGTTGTGCCTGAGATTGTGCAGAACACCGATTTAAAATTTTCTAAGGCATTAAGTGACTCCCCCTTGAAACATAGTGAGTCAGAGCCTGACCTCCACTCACAAACGCTTAATGTTACGGAACGGAAAAAAAGGAAGCTAGAGGAAGAAAATACCGATATTAAGGCACTTATCAAGGAAATGTTTTCAGTCTTTACGAAAGAACAGGAAAAGCGATTTCAAGAGCTGAAATCTAGCATTGACGTTATGTCAAATAAATATGACGAATTTCTGACAAAGATCAGTGCTCTTGAAAAAGAAAGGCAGGCGGACAAACTAGCAATCAAAGAGCTTGAAGAGAAACTGGAAACGCTTGAACGAAAATCCCGGGGAACTAGCATCGAAATTCGAAACATACCAAAACAAAACCGAGAAACAAAAGAAACCCTATGCGCCGAACTCTTGCAATTAGGAAAAACTCTAAACGTCAACATCGACGAATCCAACATAAGAGACATCTACCGGCTTAAGTCTAAGGATGACTCCAACCCAGTCATCGTGGACCTCACTACCGTACCCTTGAAAGACAAAGTTATCAGGGCTGTCAAGAACTTTAACAAATCCAAAGCCAAAGAAGATAAGTTAAATACCACTCATTTGAACACTAAATACCAGACTAAACCTCTGTACATAGCGGAAACGCTTACACAGAAAACTCAGAAGCTATACTTCTTAGCACGTCAATTCAAGAAAAGCCATGGCTTTCATTTTTGTTGGACGGCAAATGGATTTATATATCTTAAACAAAACGAAGGCTCGCCTCATATTCGCGTAACCCATGTCTCGGACATAGACAAGCTGAGAAACACTATATGACTATTTTTTGCTTTAAGTTATCATTACCTTGTGATTTCTATAATGCATGTTTTTGTTTATTTTAATAGTTTAAGATATAATAAAGGCTCGCCCGTTTTTACATAGGATCTAAAGATACACACCTACATGGCGAAACTAGTCTCAGTCTCATCTCAGCGACAAACAAATGTCAAAAACTTATCAAAATGAAGGGAAATTAGAAGTATTTTTTGACGGATTGAGACTGAGATCAGACTGTGAACGGTCTAAAAAGTACGAGAAATAATGCACTTTGTCACACATTGTACAAAATACACTCACAATACACCTACTATATCGTAAAAACTCAATACATATCTGTCAACCTTACCATAAATTTAAACTATAAAGCGATTAATTCACACGCACTCGTTCTACACAGATACCCTCACACAAACATTGGAAACATAATTATAACTCACGTACACAGTACACACCGCGTAACACACAGAGATGCTTGCCATAAGTTAAACTTCCACCCTCAAAAAATTTCTTATACAATTATACCTTACAAAAAAATTCAGTGACATAATTGATCTAACCAATAACATAGACAAGATAGCTATATCCGATTCACACACTTGCACCCCCGAACAGGCAAAAAGCTTTATTAAGCAACCAAATAATTATCTTAAAATCCTAACACAAAATATTAGATCTATCAATTGCAACTTTAATAATCTACAAACCCTGCTGCAACGTATCTCAATTGATTGTGATATTTTAGTCCTGACAGAATGCTGGTTGTTATGTTCAAGTAACCACAACCTTCCTGTTATACAAAACTATGTTATGTTCAACACGACCAAAAACCAAAACCAAAGTGATGGTGTTGTGGTTTATATAAAATCCACACTCCTTGTCAGCTGCAAAGAACTTTGTTTTGACGGTTCTGCCACTGGTCTCGCAGTGGAAGTAGGAACGACCTTTGCCATACTATGTGTTTACCGGTCGCCGTCAAACAATAACACTAATGATTTTCTTACCGCTCTTAACAATATTCTTCCCACCTTTACCAAATTTAATACTGTAGCTATAACTGGTGATATTAACATAGACATTAAACCTCTCTCACTCGACACACGATCACAAGACTACCTCAACACTGTTGCTTTTTACGGATTTCTTCCTACACATTCTTTTCCTACCAGAGGAAATAATTGTCTCGATCATTTATTATTAAGATCAACCACCATAACAGCTATCTCACTAATCTTCGATACTACTGTTACTGACCATTGTTCATCCCTGCTTTGCATTCCAAATAAAAAAACTCCAAACAATATGATTAAACATATCACCAAAACTAATCTCGACACATTGGATAAAACTATGGAGGAACTAGACTTTACACCCATTTACTCTATGTCCGATGCTGATGTGGCTACAGATTCTCTGGTTAATCTCATGGCAAAAGCTATATCCGAGAACACCGTAATTAAGACATTACCATGTAAAAAGAGGATAATCAAGCCATGGATCACTCCAGGCTTGATCCGTTGTATGCGACACAGAGATGCGTTACACAAGAAATCAAAACTATCACCAGAAAATGCTATACTCGAAACCACCTACAAGCGATATAGGAACTTCTGTAACAAAATTTTAAAAAAAGTTAAAAGACAGTTCGATACACAAGAGCTTGATAAAGCTGGAAATAACTCAAAAGTCTTATGGGAAACAATAAAGAAAATTACAAATACACAAAAACAACAACATTCATCTACACAACTACTTTCGCACTCGGATACTCCACTACAGACTTGTAACAATCTTAACAAGTTTTTCGTTAACGTAGGTAAAAGTCTTGCAGAAAATATTCTCAACCAGCACAATACATTCAACACGAATTACACACACACTTCTACTCCTACACTATCATTTGTATTGGAACACACGGACAACGATGAGATAGAAACTGTTATTAGTTCGCTCAGATCCAACGCTGCCACTGGTTGCGATGGCATCTCTCCTACCATATTGAAAAGATACCGCAGCACTCTGGCGCCTGTCTTGACCTACATCTTTAACCTCTGCTTTCATACTGGTAACTTTCCACCTGCCTTAAAAAAGGCTATTATACACCCTATCTTCAAAGGTGGAGAAGGGAACTCATTTAACAACTATCGTCCCATAGCTATACTTCCTGCTCTGTCAAAGGTACTTGAACGCCTAATTAACAAAAGATTAGTTAGCTTTCTTGAGAAAAATAAAATAATTTCTTCCCAGCAATTCGGCTTCAGAAAAAATAAATCTACTTGTGATGCTGTACATGAAGTTACTGATTTTATTGTAGCGAAAATTAACGATCGTAAAAAGGTTCTAACAGTATTTCTTGACCTCGCCAAGGCCTTTGACACCATTCCTACTTCTACTCTCCTATTAAAACTGGAGAGAGCAGGCATCAGAGGGCTGCAGCTTAATCTCTTCGCCAGTTATCTCTCAAATAGACGGCAAATGGTAAAAATCGGTGAACACACCAGCAACGACCTTCCCATTTGTTACGGAGTACCACAAGGTAGTATCCTTGGTCCTACACTTTTTCTCATCTTCATAAATGACCTTTGCAGCCTTAATATTCATAATTCGAAAATTGTGTCTTTTGCAGATGATACTGCCCTTACTTTTTACGCTAATTCTTGGTCCGAGCTTCAGAATATTGCACAAGATGGTTTTAATTCCGCCTTTGATTGGCTTCGTTCCCACACACTCACACTTAACACAGCCAAAACGAAACTGATAACTTTTTCTATCTCATCGACCTCACAACCAAATATTCCGATCTGCCTAAAAGCCCACTCCTGTCACAACTCATATTCAGGTACTTCATGTCAATGTCCCAGTATTGTCGTAGTTGACACTATTAAATACCTAGGCGTAACCATAGATCGGCAACTTAACTACAAAACACACATTAGTTTACTCACAAGCAGAGTCAGAAAGCTCATGTATATATTCAAAACTCTTCGTCACGTTGCTAAACAATCTGTTATACGCAGTGTATACTATGCATTATGTCAGTCAATCATTACATATTGTATTAGCTGCTGGGGTGGCGCCCCCAAAACTGCTCTCAAACCTTTGGAAGTGGCCCACAGAGCTATACTAAAAATCGCAACGTTTCGGCCCTTTCTGTATCCAACCAGAGATCTATACCATAACTGTAACGTCCTTAATGTAAGACAACATTTCATTCTGCAGACCATTCTTCGCCAACACTCACAAACACCTTTTACTAAAATCACAAAGCGTCGTAAAGATATCATTTGCCCTGTTCCGCCTCCTAAGTTCACATTCACCAAAATATTTTTTTTCTATCTCGGCCCACATTTATACAACAAAATTAGTGCAACTTTACCTATTTATGATTTACCTTACACCAAAAGCAAAACTGTCCTTCGTTCATTCCTCCTCGGTAAAACCTACGAGGAGACTGAAACATATCTTTCGACTTTTTAATTAATGTACTTACACTCATACTTACTGGCATGCACACCACCTTTCCTCACCTCATCACAATACACCACATTACATCACATCCCATTACAATACAATACACGACACCACACCACACCACAGCACAACATACCACACCACAACACAACACAACACAACACACCACACTACACCACAGCACAGCACATCGCAACACAACCCAACACAACACACCACAGCACAGCACAGCACACCACATCTCAACAATACAACACACTATATTAACTACACATTTTAGAATACTAATGTCTTGTTTTTTTTTTTTCTCATTTAATATTTACTTTCTTTCTTTTCTTTCACTTATTTTTGTAACCACGTGGCTGGTTGATAGTCCCAATGGGTCCATATTATAGGTTCAAAAACATGCAATGTTATTGTTACTCTACTGGGGAGTGGAATCTGTTTCTCCTTAACACAGATCACTTGGTGATCTAGCTAGGAGATCAGTGCCTCGCCCAAGTATTTGTATGTACTATTATATGTTCTTGTTGTGTTCTGTTTCTAGAATGTATTAGCCCTTCATGTACTGCAAATAACCATGTATCATTATTACTGTCAATAAAAATTTCTTATTCTTATTCTTATTCTAATTTTTCGATTATATTATAAGTACTAGCTTTTGGCCGCTGCTTTGCCTGCGGCGGAAATATATGCCACGGGAAAGTACTACCGGGATTTAATGTACCTACATACCCTGTGTTAATCCAGGTTATAAACTACGTATCTGTGTTTCACATTTCATCCAATGTTTACGCGGCGCACGCCTGTAAAGGTCCTAGTCGGCATGACTTTTTTCGACATCTTCAACAATCATCGTCATATTTCAGCCAATTTACACAAAATCATAATCAATTATGGACTTAAACCTTCCTCATTAATCACTCCGTCCATTGGTGAAAACCGTATGAAACCCCGTTCGGTAGTTTTTTAGTTTATCGCGTTCAAACAGACAGACAGACGCGGGCGGCGGGTGGACTTTGTTTTATAATTATGTTGTGATTGATATAATAATGAGTGATACAGTGGGGGCTGTTTTTGTTTATGTCACTGGTTGAAGCGGAATGATTCATGATAGTTAACGATCATAAAATGCAAATTAAATATTATGGATACAATTTATACCGACAATGGTTATTTCTCACGAGCTTTAGCCTCGGAATGGGTCGTCAATAAAGTTTATTAAATGCTGTGAACGCATGGAATATTTAGAATTAATGCTAATTGTGATTTGCGATGGAAATAGAATTCTTCCTATTGTAAGTATAGACGCCAGCACATCAAGCAAATCTATTTAATAGATTTTCAACTTTATCGCAATATCATTATGGTTCAAGGTTGATTGGGAAAATTTGACAGTTTCAGGTAGCTTGACCTGCTGGCGTCTGTACATCCACCTAATATAGGGCGGCAGTTATACCTCAACGTATAGCCAACTCCGATATGGCTTTATCACTCTAAGGTTGAATGTCTTTGGCACTTCATAAAACGACAAGGTCTATTTGCTCATGTGACAAAGATTATTTAAACCTTTCAATTCAAAAGTGAAAAAAAAGAAGTTTGTCAAAAGTGGTAATACAATTATGTGGTCGACTATACCTCTCTACCCACAGCGTATGACAAGAACCTATTCCTTGCTGACTGCTGGTCTTTTGTACCTACGGTGGCAAAAACGTGAGCGTAGGTAGTTTCAAGTTACACGCGGCTATATGTCAAATTCACGCACATATATCTTCACGCTCTATATGTAGTGTTGACACACTTTTCTCTCAGAATTCCCCAGCGTGATCAAATGTTGCGTATTGCACAAGAGAGGATAGTTCACATATCTTAATATCTGCGTGGATTAGCCTTACCATGCACGGTTGATTTGATTGCGTCGTGGCAGTGCCTTCATATCGGAAAAATAAAGCAATTGCCAAAAGGGTCCAGGAATATAAGCTCTCTCAGACATGATGACACAATGGAGTTTAGTCGGATATAGTTGAAGTTTAGTAAGAAACTGATGGATGTTTTCGAATGAAATTTAATTTAATTAATAGAAAACAAACAGTTTATTTATCAAATTAAATTTCATTCGAAAACATCCATCCGTTTTTTACTAAACTTCAAAAATATCAGACAATCCTGGTTACTTATTAAATGTCCTTTGGTGACCGTACCTACAACAAACATCAAAACAGAAAAACATCTTTATATTCTTTTTTAAGCAAAGAAACCTCTGCCTTACCCTTCGGTGATAAAAGTCGTGATGTTACGTTATTTATGTCAACGAGACCCTGCAGTCAAACACCAATTAATAATTGTTTACCAGTGTTCGAATGTTCGGCGAATAGTTAGCAAGTAAGCTTTCTTCACGTAACTTGATGTAACCAGCCAGTAGCATCGCCGACGACAACCGACGAAGGTTGCGCCCGCGCCGGTTCCCACGCGTCGCCGTCGTCGGTAAAAAGTGTCCTTTGTATGCGACTCGGACACCAAGGCCGCTGATTACCATGTGACCCCGAATGCTGGATGAAATATTACCAATGTACTAGGTATATAAGTACAAACTACTGTGAATTAGGAAGTTCATTGTATCGTGTCGTTACGGCCTAGAGTAGTTAATTCTGCAGTAAACACGGTGTGTAGTGTGAGGTCGGAAGGTACAGGCAGTGAAGTCGATTAACTCTACAGATTTTTTTAACAAAATGATTGAGTACGGACGCCAGCACATCAAGTTACTACAATCTGTCAAATTTCTTTAATAGATTTTCAACTTTATCGCTAAATCATTAAGGTTCAAGGTTGATTGGGAAAATTTGACAGTTTCGGGTAGCTTGACCTGCTGGCGTCTGTACAATACTTATATATTTATTTACAAGCGGAATTGATGTAAAATGAAGATTTCTCAGATGAGATAGAGAACTCTTAGCTGTTCATTATCATCATCATCAGCCTATTAGAGCAGTCCACCAACTATTATCTACCAACATAAAATATTCAAAGGCATTGTATCAAATTATTTAAAGTCTATTTAGATGCAGTGTAAAAGTAATAGTGTTCATCGTTTTGTCGCTGATCGTAACACGGTATCAAGTGGATATTGCTAATACTTTCTTATTTAGTTATTTATTTATTTATTAGTACCTTAGTACCTACTAAGAAAGTATTAGCAATATTCACTTATAGCACCTGCTATAGACGATAATATACTAGATTCCTTGGTTCTGGTGGACAACTGCTGAGCATGGGTTCGGTTTTCGGGTTGTAAAGTAAGGATTTGTATCCGGTTAAAGCTGTAGAGTTGCCGCTAAAATGTGAGTGTAGGGGAAAGGAGGTTCCAAAGTCCACCCTAATATTTTGAGACTTATTACGCAATCTCTGAATGAGTTGTGTCACCAGGAAGCTCTTCATGCTCCCTGTCTTGGGCAGCGTTGAGCCAGGAAAGTTTGTTTTTCTATGTTCTGATGATTTTCAATTGACCTACAGTTTGCTTTGTTTTTAATATAATTACATATGTTCTGGTGGTCTCTGTATACAAAGTGACTTGAGATTGAACTAAAACGCCTGGCAATTTTCTCGTTGGTGGTAATTCCACGTCACGAAAGTGACGTGGAATTAGTGGAGTAGTTGTTCCGGGTCAGGCTGTTTGTGTATGTGACTTTAAATGTTTGTAAACGCACCCACGATACAGGAGAAATTCCTTGTGCGGGCAACGTTTTTTTTTTTTTAAAAAAAGAAAACATTAAACATTAATTTATTATGCTCCGGCTGCGACGAAGAAATTATGTCATATGGTGTGCCCACAGATTTATAAACTAAAGGGAGATATGGTGTGGCTGCCCAACTGTTCGAGTCCGGCTGTCGCCTTCAACTACATAAATGCACTACAATACGAACACGCGCTCACTTACACTATAACAGTCACCACACTCAACGCGAAGCAATCGCGTAACGCAGATCGCAACGTTGAGACACACAACTACATTGACAATTTTTATTGACAAATCAACGGCGCCCGCGTTTGTTTCTGTTTTGTGCATACATTGTTCGCACGCGCCATGCCCCCTTGGCATATCTCCCTTTAGTTTATAAATCTGTGGGTGTGCCATAAGGAATATTATGCATAATTATGCATATTAGGTCCCACACTCTTTCAAATCTACATAGACGACCTTTATAGAATGTCGATCCAAGCATGTAAGATCTATGCATATGCTGATGGCACAGCGATATTATTTTATTTATTATATTTTGGGATTGGGATTCTATTATTTTGGGATATTTTTTTTTTTTTTTTTTTTTCTCTGGTCGGTAGTCGGTCGGTCGGCCGGTGGTCGGAAGTCAGTAGTATTGATTTTTAGATAGTCTGTGTCCCAGCAGTGGGAGCATTATAGGCTGATTATGCTAGGATGCAATCGTTGTCAATATTAATTAGAAATAGTTACCCAATCTACTTTTAATGTTATCATGTGAGTGTATGTTGCGTATCGGAATGCATTAGAGTGATAGGTTGCTAACCTACATGCACAAATTAACCTTTCCCCCCAATTGACTCTCACATTTAGCTCGCCATACATATTTGGGTTAAATGTTTTAATTATGTAGGTAGGTAGTTGCTTAACAAAATAGTTCAACGTAGGTAATTTTGATTATTACATTTTGTGTTCACAGTCCCTACTGTTTTTAGTCACAGAGTCTGGTTAGATTGGTCTATCTTCAGGCAAATTCGAGATCCATCATCGGGGAAGGTACAGGAGTATTCGAAAAACTAGTACTTACCTACCTAAGTGCTCCTTGCATCAGTTATGTTTGCCTTTTAAATTATGCTTGCAAAAGGAGGCTTTAAAAAAAGAAAAACGTAAATAATGCAGTATGCTCAACAACGTAAATAATGATAATAAATTTTGGTGAACTATCAAAATGAAAGCCATTCCTACTGTTCGTGGGTTACGCAATTACTCCGCTGGGAATCGAACCTAAGACCCCGTGCTCAGCAATTGCACGCACCTATATATCATGATGTAATCCGCCTATAATGTTCCCACTACTGGGACAGGCCTCCGCGTGGTCGAGTAATCGACCACGCGGGCCCAGTGCGGGTTTAATGCATCTACAACCACTACGAACTGAGGAGGTCAGTACCTATATCACGATATTGCCAGTTAGGCTGATATCACACTGGCGATTTGCGAGCGAAGCGAGTACGTAACGAACTCGCAGCGAGTTCGCAACGAACGCGTCGAACACGCCACGAAAACGCGGCGGGCGATTGATCCCATATAACGGGACGATTTTGAATTTCAGTTATAAATAAATAACTCTGTAACCATTGTACCACGTTTGAACCTCTCAACAATGTTACTTCCGCTCGTGTCTTTGATAAAACTGAAGTGGGGTGGGGTGGGCGGTTGAACATGAGTACGCACAAAGTGGCGTCGACGGGGCTATTCGCGGCGAGCTCGCTGCGCACCCGCGGCGAATTCGCGGCGCGCTCGCCGTGCACTCGCTACGCACTCGACTCGCTTGCAAATCGCCAGTGAGTTTGTAACATTTTAATTCGTTACAAAAATATTTACTAGGTAGGTAAGTCGTCAATCAGCCTAACAATGCACTTTGAGACGATAGAATCAGGCAGAGCTATATTAAGATGTTGTGAGCGGAGTTCAAGTGGTCTTGATACAATCGCGACTAGAATAATTACTAGATCCGGATTCGTGGTTCGGGTTTGTAATTAATGGATTAAGTCTTTTTTTCTTTGAAGCCATTATGTTGTTCTTTTAACTGCCAACGATGTTTGTCAGATTTTAAGGGTGATTAGAGTCATTAATTTTGAGGCAACTTCGCTAAGCTTCTACAGGGGCCCAAATAAAATGTAGGTAGGTAAAAAAAAAAAAAAAAAAGGTACGACATCGTTCACAACTCCTAGCTTCTAGTGAAACAGCTGTAGTTTTTGTGATGTGACCAAAAATCTTTGTTCGTTGACAATTGTACCGCTATTGCAGTTAGCAGAGCGGTACCTTTGATTGCAAACTATCGTTGTTTTACGTATTTTGGATAGGTTTTTCGGTCGTAAGTAAATGAGTTGACGACACGGTTGGCGCAGTGGCTGAGCGATCGACTGCTGCGCTGCGTGTCGCGGGTTCGATTCCCGCACGGAACAAATATTAGGTACTTGTTCCGGGTCTGGCTGTTTATGTGAGTTTAAATGTTTGTAAACGCACCCACGATACCGGAGTAATTCCTAGTGTGGGGCAACGTTATAAAAAAAAGAAAAAAAAAGTTGTTGACGGCGTTCTGATTTAGTTGCATTTTAAAAGTGACGGTGATACTCTCGAGCTGCGTACGTTCCTGTTGAGCGGTTATTCGTTTTTTTAATCCTTGGTACAGCCCGATGCAAACTTCATGGCGGTGCATGATGTAAAGTTTACGTGTCAGCGGGGGTGAGGAGTGAGGTACTGCGCAACAAGTAGCGCATTTTAGAGCCGCCATAGAGTTTGAATCGGGCTGTATCCAGCGTATAAAATATGGTATATAAAATAAATTTTGTAGACATCCCTGAAAGACAAGAATAATACAACATTTGAAAATATAACTTTTATTTATTAAGTATCTACAATATATTCTCATACATCAGATTCATTAAATATTTTACATTATAACGAAATATATAGTAAATACATTAAACATGACTCCGACCTCTCGGTCTTTGGATAATTTCATAATAAAGATTTTAAAATAATTCAATTTAATATTAGTACATTAAGTTTAAGGTAAAATAGCACCTTTTGTTAGAATTTGAGAAAAATATAAGGCACATAGAATGGAGTATAGAGAAAATCTTAAGTTCCGGAGTAAGTAGACATCAACATTTTTGTTTCTGGAAATAACGATACTATAAAGAACATAATACGAATTCCATGAATAACAAAATAATAGAATTATCTACATACTATACTAGTTACATAAAATTATGTCCTATTTTGATATGCCGTGACAACTTAGCGCCCCATATGGCTTCATGCAATATTTTGCTGTGGCATTGAGCCTTTAGCGCGGTAGGCGCGGTGAAACGTTTCCGTGCCGCCCTAATGTCCTGTCACATTATCAGAACATATATCCAGGGTCATAGAGTTGTCAAGCTTGAGCAATGTGTTCTAAATTGCTTTAGAACTCTTCTGAGTCTTATGGATTATTATACAACTCCATGGAAAGTTTATCTTAAACCAGAAGAATTCTATTTACATCAAATTGTTCTTTTCATTATGCAGGATCAAATTAAATTAGCTTTTTTATCGTGTTTAGTTATCCCCACGTCTGCGGAGTTCCGCTAGCTAATTTAATTTCACCCTGTCTATTATTTTGGGATATTTTTTTATAATACCTTGAGCATAAAATATATTTTTCAGATCTATTCTCCGTATAAACGGTCAGTAATCGTGGGTTCTAGAATGTTCAAATCCTGTTTTAAATATCTTTAGGTGGGAAACACGGACGGCCCACGTTTCTTAGCCGTTAATTATTGAAAATGATAAAGATCTATATTATATGAGTGTACTTGGAATAATTGCATTGTGTTTAAAATGTATAAAAATTAAAATAACTATAAATTCATATAATATAATTTTCATACTTTTTGGTTATTAAAAGTATTGGAATGTATAAGAGATTACTCGTTCTTCTTAAAATAATTGCTCTTACATAAATACTTATTGGACGAACGATGACTAAAATGAAAATAGAAGTACATAACGACTACATAGAACGATTTGTGCCCTAAAATCCTATTATCATTTCAATCAGATGGTTCCTTAATCCTAGAAGTTCAGATCAGTGTTTGGACGGATACGACAGCGTTGAGGTAAGTACGTGAACGAACGTATACATGACGATATTACATACTATAATACACTGCACTCATTCCAGTCTGTGTAACTTTGATTCGTTCGGATCCGCTTTTCAATTGTTGAAAGCTGAAACAAAAAGAAAAAACGTGATAATTGGTAATTAGGCGAATGTGTGAAACGCACGCCAAGCATGTTTCTATAAAGGTAGGTGCGGCAAAACATACGATATTCTTGCCAAATTGATATTTTACACGACAGTCGTGTGGCCACGATGGAGAGCCGTGATCAATTCATACTATGACTGTTTAGTGTTAACGTAAAATAATTTTGTAAGGGGGTCGTAACATGTAGAGCGGCGTTGTCTGGCGAGGTGTGCAACCACGTAGCACGTTACTGCAACACGTTGCTGCAGCAGCTTACGGCAACACGTTGCTATAGTACTATGTGAAAGTATTACCTGGCGAGTGCCTCTGGTCTCTCTGAAGCGCGATGTACTGTCTGACGAGGCGCGCCACCTCGTGCGCTTGCTCGGCTTGCAACCTCGTAACACGTTGCTGTAGCAGCGAGCCGCACTTCACATCCAGGAATAGCGTGCCGTCTTCAGAACGGACCTGCGAAAATATCGAAGATGTAGTAGTTGACAAAAAATAATTAAATAATGTTCTATTTGTCAAGTTGATGCCCGTTGACCCCATAGGGGTCGCACAACAATAGGTCATTAACTAACTGTGTCACACATTAGTCAAGGCTTGACGGGTTAAAGCGCTAATTTAAAAGATCCAAATAAAACACACTTCCAAACATCGTTGCCGCGCGTTTTTAGGAGCAACTGAGTTCTTCATATTGAGTTGTTGGTTTTTGGCTCAACGCTTTTTACGACCCTTATAAAAACCTATAAAATAAAGAGGCTTGAAAAGTCAAAATGAAAGCCGTAGTTCAGAAGTCACAAATAAGGCTTAAGTAGCTACCAGCCTAGAATATAATATGACATCGTATCGACATCGATATTTTTGGATTAATGGCAGACAAAGAAAAAAACTTGAAAACTTACGCGAGATGGGTTCAAATAATTCATTCATGATACAGACCTTCCTAGTACTAATAAGCTCAGCATAAGGCCAGTGTGTGTCGGTCTCGTGCGTGGCGGGGTGCAACAGATGCACGCCGCGCCGGTTGAGCGCCAGCACGTGCTCGCGCCACTCGCTGCCGCCCGACACGCGCCGCACTGCGAAGAACGACGAGCCGAACAACGGCCAGCGGGATAGTACCTGGGAAGAGATTGATAACGTTTAGAAAGGATTCTGTGGGACGTATGAGTAGTTAGTCTTCTCCCATAGGAAGGCTAGGCTGTGTTTTGTTTTGAAAAACATAGCCTAGCCTAGCCCAGAAGGGTTCGTCCCTCGTCATTCATGTCATAAAGTTGTCTAACGAACGAACCCAATAACATGTTTTCAGTTAAAGACAGATCACTACACTACTGATGGTAGCCAGTATACTCATAACTTCCAGTATAATATAATCAAGATTGCTACAGATATAGATTATTGGAACGTTAAAACCAGATATAGGTTTTCTACCTCTAGTATGCCAAAATTGGTGATAGATAGGTCATTGGGTTCGGCCGTAAGTTATGGCAAGCGGACCGAGATACATAATTATATCGTAGGCTAGTACAAGCAACTCAGTGTCTTACATTACAAAGTTCAAATTCCATTGCAGAATTGTTTCAGATCTTTTTGGTGCGCTCAAAAATTAATATCATGATTAGAGTTTTTATTTATGTGTAAAATCAGAAAAAGGAAAAACAATTGAGTGTTTCTTACCTGTAAAACCTTAGCCTTAGCAGCAGCAGGCGATAAGGTCCGGACATGTTGCCACTCGGCCCCCAACCACGAGGCCCATTTATTAGGTCTGGGCTCTCTCAGAGCTAACAGGGGCTTCGGCAGCAGGAACTTGAGGTCCCGGGCCTGCGCCCCCTCGGCCAGACCGGCCGCGCGGTGCAATAGAGCTGCGACCAGCGCCACGTCGCGCAGGACTGGAGCGGGTGGAGCCCCGCCGTTTGGTAGTACCAGTAAGAGGCCTTCTAGATAGTCTGGGGCCACCTGGTGGAGTAATGGTGAAATTAATCAATCATATTTGTTTGAAGTATATGGGTGTGTGACTGAGAAAAATATTTTTGCAAGATCTTTCAAATATATTGACACAGACAGTTTAAAAATATTACGGGAACTTAAACTTATTAGATTACTTAAAGTTTGTAGCAGTAGTATTTAGAAAATAATGTGGGTGGTGCCAGCCTAGATTTAAAGTCTGATCAAATTCTTGTTTTGATTTGACGTTATAATTTTTATTCTACTTAAGCAAATACCAACTTTACGTTAGTGTAAATTAAAGTGATTTCAGAATAAGTAATCACTAGTGATCAATAGTAATGACATAAAAGATCTAAACTTGACTCAATTTAAACGCACCCTAAATAGTTTTTTAATAGACAAATGCTACTATACCATTGACGAATTTCTTGCTGACAAAATTTCTTGCGACTGATCCTGTATTTATTATTTATAATGTCATATTCCTATCTGAAGACTTTTAATTTATTTGAATTGTATAGTATATAATGTTTTATTTAATCTCTAATATTGTTAAATTAATAGTGTATATTAAAGGGTAGATTTTTGAGTTTCTATGAAATATCTGTAAGACCTGTTATATCACCAAAACTCGCACTAATAAATACTTTGACTTTGACTAGTATTATTAAAAAAAATGAGGTTGTAGCATACACTACACTTTGCTTTTTTCCCGAAATCACAAATTGATTCATGATTCACTAATGACCTAACTTTCTCTTTTGATTTAGGTTCCGGCTAAAGGCCGAGAGCCGAGAGTGAATCAGAGTAGGCAGTACAGTACATACCTGGTTGAAGAGCACTTCAGTATAAAGCGGTGGTGCGTCATTCCTCAGTGGATGATGCCATACGGAGCGGCAGAAGATGAGGTAGAAGGGATGATGAGCTCTCTGTAACTCTGTAGTGACGTCTAGAACGTACTCGTCGCCAGATAGCGGCATGGTCAGCGCGTCCCCTGCTACTATGCAGTAAAGAGAGAACTCTGCACGTTCTGCCTCGCTGGTTACGCCAATCTGGAAATTTGAATTGTGAAATAGTTTAATTGGGAGTGTCATTATTATGGGAGATGATGATGAAGCAGATTTTTTTTTTATTCGGGATTGATTATAAATAAGTTTAAAAGAATTACTTGAGTAAAACCTAAGTTTTGTTAGAAAATGCTAACATGCATAATCAAAACAATCATTAAAACTTTTAAATTGTAACAATTATGTAAAAGTTAGGTCACTCAGGGCCAATATGAAAGAGTAAAGGACTTTAGGAGTGGTGGCCCTGTGGTAACGGCCGCGACTTACGAGTTGTAGGTCATAGGTTCGAACCCGGACAGGCGCTTTAATTTGTGTAAATTATTAAATCACCACTGCTCTCAAAACGGTGAAGGAAAACGTCGTGAGGAAACCGGCATGTCCTAGAACCAAAAATTCAACAAATTTCGACATCTACCAACCCGCACTGGGCCCGCGTGGTGGATTACGGCCCACGCCCTCTCACTGAGAGGAGGCCTGTGTCCCAGCAGTGGGAACATTATAGGCTGATTATGTTAATCGTTGTTAATGTTATGAGGATCTTGCAATTTAGTCAGTCACCTTAACTTGCGCTGTACATGACCTGCCCTGCAAATGGTTATGGTAAGGACTTTTTAGCAGGATCTAGAAAACAATCCACATAATTACAATGTATTAACTGACCAGTTCACAGAGCTCGTTGACGATGTCCTGGACGACGGTCGCGCAGCGCGTGTTGACGACGCGCTCGGCTCCACCCGGCAGTCGGTACAGCTGTCGCCGAGCTGAGCGACCCGCTGATACTGCTGTCACCTATAGCAATGGATAATATGGTTAGTAAAAGAGCTATACAAAATATAACGAAAAGGTATGAAGATATTCGCATAAAAATATTTGCTGATAACAATACAGTCTTGAAGGAAAGAGCCAGCTAACCCATAGTACTTGCTAGTTCTTGCTTAGTACTTGTAGGCCAGAAAACGGGCTTGAAATGTTAATTTAATCTTTTGTTTTCTCACTATCTCTTCAAGATCCAGCATGATCATACCTACATGTGCTATTACAATATAAACTAGCTCCTAACATTATTCCATCAGGTCAACCATTGTCTCACCTCCTCAACACTGGGCACGTTCTTCCTGCCGCCGCAGCGCAGCGTCTTGCGCAGGTTGGCGAGGCACACGGCCGCCGTGCCCTGGCACGGTCGCCGCCGGTCTGCTGCCGCTGCAGATAGGTACTCTACGAGGAATGGCCTGCGAGAAATAAAAACAGTAAATAAATCTGGCGAAATATGGGTGGTTCAGACAATCCTTTCGAAAAGTACAGGCGTTATGTATGTATGTAAAATAATAATAAATTGCCAAAGATGTTAATAAAAGTGTTGTAAAAATGTAGCCCTAAATATGATCCCTGGGGAACTCCTAAAGATTTTAGCAGTTAAGTATACATTTGTTTAAAAATTAACGATTTCTATTACAAATGAAATATCTACTACTCAAACCAACATACCAAGTATGTGTAAATGGGGTATCGCGACAGTGAAACACAAAACAAGATGTGATGTACTATGTCGAAGGCTTTAGAGAAATTAATATGAAGACAATAAAATATACTTTGCAATATACTTTAGTTTTATTTAAGATAAAGATTTCCAAAACTGATTGTTGGTTTTTGCAGTTCCGTTTTGACATTATAAAATATAACTAGAGCTATTTACCTGAGTGTGTCAGAGCAGGTGAAGTAGGCCGCAAGTATGGACATGAGCCGCCAAGCGCGTTGGCATGAGTCACCCGAAGGTGACCGGTTCGAGGTCGTCTGCTTCATCAGCTGGCAGTACACCTCGTCACGGAGTTCTGGTACTGAGTGGCAATGCTGTAAGATGAAAAGACGGTATTAACTGAAGTTTATAGACAGAAGCAACAGGTAGGAGAGGTGGGGTAGGTGGGGGAGATTTCGTTCAAACATTTAGACCAATCATTACTAGTACAATTAATAGTAAGGTTTAATTACAAAAAGCAATGTGCAAATGGGTTACGCAATCTTTTAAAATTTGATTGGCCCTCATTATTTCAAATTCAGGACTTTGGTGTAATGTGATTGAAATGTATTTATGAACGAATTCCAAACGTCGAAACTTCGCCATTGTAGTCCATTATTCTGCTATCGTAACTACATCTTCGGTAGTATAGTGGTAAGTATCCCCGCCTGTCACGCGGGAGACCGGGGTTCGATTCCCCGCCGGAGAGATTCTTTTTGTTGTTTTTTTTTTTTACATTATAAGATTAAGGTTACGTTAAATACTACTCTGACAAAATAGGTCAAATTTAACAAAAAACGCCCTTATTTTTAAACATTGCTTAAAGTTAAGACAAGTTAAAACGTAAAAAAATGGTTAAGCTGACGGCACCTAATTTAATTACTTAACCTTAAGCAACAGTAAGAGCAATTAGTCAAAGGGTATAGAAATAAATAATACTAACCATAAGCACAGTATAAACACATTTAACTTCAGTCAAGTCCTGGTGCATCTGCCGCTCATTGGGCTGCAGGTCACCGCAGTAGGCGCGCACGCACGTGAAGCATTCGAGCGCGGGCGGCGCCAGCGCGGCTGGCAAGCGCAGCAGCGGCGCCCGCAGCGGCGCAGCCTGCCATTTCACTACGTCCGTCTGAGCCTTCCATGTCCATTCGTTGCGTTTCGCTTTGCTCTTGAGGGAGGAATCCGCTTTCAGGATTTCTAGCCTGTGGGCAAAAGTTTATGGTTCATTAAATAGGTTGCATCTTCAGTATTTGCAAATATTGTGAGCAAGTTATAATACGTCAGTTAAAATACGTCTATTTTATCAAACCAAATCTTAGCTTAATTCAATTCATGTAAATTATGTTAGATATTAAATAAAACTAGTTGCGAAGATTATACAAAGATGTCACACCAGTAGCACAGAATCCAGTCGGCAAATTTGTAGCCTTGATGAATATTTAAAGAAAATTATAATATTATCTGGTGTTCAATAATAATATTTTGCTAATTTGAATATTATAGTATTCGCAGAAGTTTTCGCTAAGACGGAAATAGCATATTATGATTTTATTAATTTATAAATCCTATTATGTGATCTATGGGCGTGCCCTCTGACCCCAATACCCAAATGCTTTTCTTTGATTATAGAAAGGTGTACCTACACCTTTCTATAATTAAAGAACATAACCAATAAAGATGAACAAATTGCTTTCCATTAAATTTGCAGCGTCATTCCTCGTTTGAGACATTCGTTCATCATTTTAGGCATTTTTTCTAATATGGTAAGAGTTCGATGGTAATTTTTGGATGATTAAAAATATAATTGGTCCTAAACGACTTGGATTAATTATATTTTTAATTGCTAAGACTTGATATGAAATTGTGGGACTTAAAAGAAACAGATTTTAAAATAAGAATAAAATCCGTTTATAAATAGGTACGTCTACTCTGATTACTAACAAAGGCAATAAAAAAAGAATAGAGTTTTATAATTTACCGCATGACATAACACAAATACTTAAATAACTTTTGATTTCACTACTAGATTATCGCTTAAATACTCAAGTTTGATCAAAATGACTCAGCTGATTGAAAATGCGATTTCTTTTACATGTGCTTCGTTCTTAGGAATTTAAAAAAATATGTAATAGGCATAATAATATGATAGTCATGAATAATTCACATTTAAAATTTGACACACATACCTAGCATTTGGCGGTTAGAATAGAATGCAGATTTTTTATATGAAACATGTTTATATTATGAGGGTTTTGTGCAAGAAAAATGTTAAGAAAGTGCATTGGGTTATCATTACTGAAGAAATATATATTTAACTAAGTTTATATTTTTCAAGTCAAGTTACAAAGAAAACAGAAAGAGTTCAACATCATAGTACACAAGTCACAACTCTGTACCTGAGCACAATGTAACATCATTGCAACAAAGCTGTTTATTTTCCAAACGGCAACTGAAAACCGCTACTTAATTGCCATTTTACTATTTTCCCTAACATAACGAGGTGCTGTTAATGCATTTCCTTCACATCGGCAGGAAGTGGCAGTTAGCATTGGATGCAAATGAGCGCGTTCAGCGCATGCGCGAGCCGTAGACAATGGAGGTGCGCGCGAGTGGACGGGCTGGCCACCGTGACGACGCGCACGATGGCTAGTATGGATAGCCCTACTACCTACTCTCACTTGGGTCCACTTGCACCACATATATGCAATTAACACTTATCGAAACAAAAACATCATTCCGTTTCACTCAAGTAATTTAGAAAGAAAGAATATACATTTATTTGCGGCAAACATAACGAATAAAAAGAATACAAACACAAAAAATAACAAAAATTGGGGCAAACATGCGTCAAATGCTAAGATCCTATACGAGACAGAGCCCCAGCGCTAGTTTTCAGCGACAGTCGGCGTTGGCGTCGGCGTTGGCGATGACAGGGACAAAATTATGTTTTAAATATGTTTAACGCGTGATTTGTGTTGCAAGCTGGCCCTGAAGCTGTTCATACACACGAACACGAACCCACGGTACAGAAGAAATTTCAAGGGTAGGGCAATGTTATTCATTACCTAAATAAAACAAACTGTATGCTTAGTGCGAGTTTTTTAAACGTCACCATAGCGTTAGAGTTAACTCTGATTTGTATGGCGCTGCATTAGCGCCACCTGGTGCCATACGCGAGAACTAAAAAACGCGAGTGTAAGTTTTTTATTTTACTTTGTCGATGGTGACGATCGAATCCCACTCGATAGTGAGCTCGTAAATTAACGTGACTCTGTGTTATCGCGAGTGTAAGTTGCAATTTTGACAGTTTTGACAGCTCGTTTGAGAAACGCGTTCACGTTCGAATGAGTTAATTCTTCACTGAAGGATTTGTAGTGAGAGCCTTGTGAGTGTGGTGAATTTTCAAAGTTATTGTATTTTAATTCGTTGTGTGGGCTCATTATTACTAATACATTTTACTTGGAAGATGTTTGAGACCGCTAGGGCACAAGATGAGCGCAATTACATGTCCAGTGTTCGTGCAAAAGCCCGTACTTCTAGCAATGCCCTAAGAGATCATCCGAAGGCCGGATTTAAGAGGAGATACAGCTGAAACAGCTGACTGGTTTAAAGTCTACACAACGGGTAACCTTGGAAGATAAGGTAATTTCAATTGGAGGTGCAAATCACAACTCTTTCCTAAGGAAGAACAGCAACATCAATAAATTATGTGCAGTTGTTGCACCAAAATGGAGAAATAGTGTGGCTTTTGGGTAAGCTCGCCACAATAAAATGTAATTGCATTGTATATTCAACTTAGGCAATGATTCAACTAAAAGATGGTTATAATTTTAGGAGACTGGTTATCCACAACAGCCATGGTTGATGACTCCGATTTTAGGTGCTGCTCCAGACACACTAGAAGCCAATTACAATCAAAGGCATGTGGCAGCCAGAGTCATCATAGAAAATATGTTTGGGAGGCTGAAGAATCGATGCCGCTGTCTAGACAAACATAGAGGGCTACACTACAAGCCTATTAAATGTCCTAGAATTATTCAAGCCTGCTGCATTCTCCATAACATTGGTCTTGATTTTAATGCTGTAGAAGAAGAAGAGAACATCTTCGGTATGGTGACAAATTCTACAAATCAGTCCATAGCTTATGTGTATTGAATACTACATTACACTTCTTTCTAGGATTGGAACATGATGAAGAAAAACACAATGGGCCACAGAGACCCACAGAGATGTAAATAGGAGGTTCAACATCTGACAATCAGAGGAAGGATTTTAAGGGAACAATTAGTTAGAAGACTTCAACACTTTTATTTTTAATATACTTGAACTTTGTAAGTTTGATGTTCAAAGGTGCCTTTATAATGGACTAATTGAAATTATTGTTAGAATTAGAATTTATTTATTTGTATGAATGTTGTTTTACATAGTACCTACAGTGTTAATATTTTTTAAGTTCTCTACACTACCACAACATATTATGGTGTACAAATATTTAAATGTCATTCTTATATAACTAAGTACAATAAAATTAATATTAAGATTTGTGATTTACAATAAGTCCAATATGAATATTATTATAATTACGTAGACGTTACTTTAAAATCAATGTCAAGAATGTTCTAGAATAAATTCTTTTAGCACACTTTTGACAAAATGTTTACTTTTTTCCTAATCAAGATCAAATCTAATAAGTAGGTACCTACTTTCAGTATTTTTTAAATGAATAACAATCATATAATCAATTATGATTGTTATTAATTTGCATATTCTTTACAGTCATCATCAGCTATTCCGTTCCCATATTTGGGTCGGTTTTCAGTCTCAACTGGATTTAGGTGAAAACCAGTAGGATTCTACATGGAGCAATTGCCTATCTGATAAGATAGGCAGTTTCTCCATGGTGACCATGCTGGCTTTGTGTAGTGAGTGTCCAAGTCAGAAAGTGTATAATATGCATGTAAAATAATTATGAATTATTTCTGTTTAGAATTAGAAAGATTGAGTAGTGAATCTGACCGTAGTAAGAGAAGTTGCAATTTTAATTAGAGGTAATGAAACACCAACCACGAAGAAGGTTGTAGTACTTTTATTCATCATTAATCAGTCTTAGATTGTGTCACAAACTTGGAACTTTATTTTGATATAATAACAATTCTTTGAATTCTTAACTAGTTATAGGTTTGAGATAACTATTGCCATAAATTATTTACATAATAATATAACAAGTAGTAAATAGGAACACATTATATATCACACAACTTCTTATGAAATATCAACTTTTAACTTAAAACTAACTTACAAGAATAATACCAAAAAAGGTGGTGGGCAGTAGTAGTGCTTAATATTAAATATATCTAATTAGTCTACAAAATGTATCTACAATTTTCTCTAAAAGATTTAATCCTCTGTGGCCTACAGCTTGCCACTCCCTCTGAGCCTGCACCTCCATCTCTCTGATCCTATTCTGCTCTCTCCTCGAGTCCATGTAATCTTTATGTTGCTGTTCCTTAAAATTTCTCCAAAACGAATCTGCTTGGGATTCTTGCACGACGAGGAGTAAGTAGTTTGCACAGACGTAACAGGCTCTGGCTTAACTACACGGACATGAGACGAAGTTCTGGTTGGGAAGAGCATGCCCCGTCTCTAGAAAAAATAATAAAAGTTATTTATATTATGAGTTGTCATCTTAAAGAGCCTTTTAAACAAACTTATAAAGTTCTTTCTTACCTTCCACTTTATCTCCACAAAAGAAAGAGGAGTAGGAGCCATGGTAGGTGGCGACTGTGCTGGGGCAATGACTCTTGATGGCCCTGGCTCATTCCAATTAGGTTGGATACATAGAACATAAAAAATGTATGTTCTTCAGATCTTAAAGTTTTTCAGCTGATGCCACGACAATTAACCATACTTCAGGCTAACTCTTTTCCAAGTTTCATCAAAAACACTTCAGAGGTTGGGCACACACAAGTAACAGGTGGAATTGGGCTGAATGTGAATCTCCTGTAAGAGAATACAATTTATGAGACACAATAAAGTAACCTAATTATATACTACCGGTTGGTGTTATTTAGGAAGTTTAAACCTGTGACAACCCAGCTTCTTCTATTGCCAAGCCCGTAGCGACTCGCACACCAATGATATTTGTTGTGGATAGCTTGCTGAGGTCTCCATAAAGACCGAAATAAACTTTGTTTTATTTCTGCAAAGTTCACAGATTATAAGCTCGCTAATCACTAAATAATTAAAATTCCACTTACTACTCGATAAATGTCCCCATCAAAACATAATTGGGACGAACATGTCTTCATTTTTAATTAATAGAATCCAATATTAAATCACTAACCTAATTATCACAATAACTTGACAGTTGACACAAACAAAGTCGTTATAACCAACACAAATTTGATAGACAGCCGCTATCATTGGGAACATTGAATAAAAATGTCATTCTATTTGGTCGGTTTATCCGAGGACGTTTACGTGACACCAACATAAGAAAAATAATGCTCGCAATTCACGGTGACCAAACGCGTATTGGATGGTTAGCTTCGATTGTAACTTACACTCGCATGCATTCGGTTCTCGACACGTTTGACGTTAACTCGATTTACGCGATGGTAAAGTCATTCGAACAACGTTGTGAAACTTACACTAAGCATACTGTATTCGCATAAAGTTGTCCGTTCATAATCAATTAATCAGCGATCACCGTGGTCAATCAAACAATCGACTTCAGCTTGTTTAGCGGAACAAAATAAACTGACAAAAAGATCTCCCTCTGATTAACAGCCTCGCTAATTCACTACGTTTTTTTACAACGGTCTCTAGACCGTACTACCGAGTTAAGAACAACAATTAGAAAATTAAACTCAAATACCATGATGAATTCAAAAACAATAGGAAGGAAAGCTGTTTGAGCTGTTTCCACGGTCTCGTTTACATTTTGATTCGGATTTTTATTTTTAAAATGGCAACACGTACAGGGAGTTTGTTCTGCTTACAAAAGGTGTATAATGTCCGATACTCACGTAGGTGTTACGAAACAGACAGACGTAATACAGAGTAAAGGCTTTCGTTTTAACAAACATTTATGCGCTAGCTAAGCCTAGGAAACCTTTTTCTTGTTGTTTCTTTCTGATAGTACTTCTAATTTAATATTTCTGCTTTTAAAGCAGTGAGAGTCATTTAAAACGAACTTTGGTTCCTAATAAACGCAATTCCAATGCCTAAAAGATTTAGAAAATTAAAGGACATCATTCATTTCGTACCCAAAAACTGTGTTTCTATGTTTTATTCTAGCCGACATTTTAATTTTTGGGTATAAAATGTTCGATACTTGAATGCTTCCTCCTTTGAGTAAGATTAAATCTGCCTAGCCTTTCCCAACTGTGTTGGTGTCGGCTTAAAGCACAATGTTAATTTTACTAATCTGCTAATCTTACTTTATAGTTGTACATCTACTTAGATCTTATTTCGAAAGTGACACCATTTCCTGTATCCTGTGCCTCAAGTCACGTTTTTCAAAAACCGAAACTTATTCACACGATTCGTGACTAATGAGCCATCATTACCAAAAAGAAAAACGCCAACATTGTAATAGTAATTTTAGATTTTTTTCCATAGATTACATTTATTTAAAATCAGAGAAACAAATAGACATTTTATGATATCTGGAACATTTTCTATGAATAGGTATTCTGTCGGTCCAATACCTACGAAGTTATGCATAACATAATTATGCTTAATCAACCTGTAATGTTCCCATTGCTGGGACACAGGTCTCCTTTTTCTGTGAGAGTGGACTACAATCCACCACGCGGGCCCAGTGCGGGTTAGTAGATGTCACATGTCTTCGATTTTTTTTGTTCTAAAACATGCCGGTTTCCTCACGATGTTTTCCTTCACCATTTTGAGAGCAGTGGTGATGAAGTAATTTACACAAAGTAAAGTGTCAGCTTGGATTGGGTTGGGTTCTACATACCGCGGCCATTACCACTGGGCCACTACCTGCTCTCTAAGTTATGCGAAGGCATAAAATGTTTTAAAAGGAACGAACTAGCTTACGCAACTTTGTCGAAAGCGAGTTTACGGAAATAGTATATAAATGAAAATCGTTAATATATCGGGATATCCTCCATTGCGCTATGCTAACGATTTCTCATGTGGAATTATAGGAATGGCCGAGTTATGTTTTGCACTTGCGATTAAAACGTCGATATTTATTGATTACGTACTGAAATTGATAGTAAGTAGTTGTGTCAGTGTTAGTATCAACGAACTGACTGATGTTTTAAACACCCTATTCCAAAACTAAGGTACGCGATAGTCTTTATTGACAGTTAGGTACACCCTGGTTTGGTTTGTTGGGTAGCCAGGCTAATCAACACAAAAGTTAACTAACAGACTGGCGCCGATTCCCTTGTTCACAAACTAAACTAAATTTAAGGTCAGTGCATCTATTTCTTTCTATTTCATTAAGAAAAGGACAGAAGATAAAATATTAGTTTAGTCCTGTCAAATTAGTCAGCACCTGACGTAAATTGACGTATTTTTAGTAGTCATGTTTTTAATCACGTCTAATTTGTCTATGGAGTATCTTAATTTGACAGGACTAAACTAATATTTTATCTTCTGTCCTTTTCTTAATGAAATAGAAAGAAATAGATGCACTGAACTTAAATTTAGTTTAGTTTGTGAACAAGGGAATCGGCGCCACTGTCAAACTCATATCACGGCCTATTACTAGGCCGTTGTTATTTCAGTTAGCGAACCACAGTAGTTACGGTCGGAGTATGACGGGCTAATTGCTGATTTTAGTACTTTTTGTGCTAATGCCTTTCGGAAATTGTTCTAATAGTAAGGTATCTCAACTCTAGTTTTTAATTTGCTGGACTAAAATGACAGCTGCGATCGACCTTTTTTTTGTCAACATGACATTATTTCGTACTTATATTATAAGCTGGCATAGCGAATTAAAAATCAGAGTCTAGGTTAATTTTAAGTTTAAACCAAGAGGAGATTAATGTTGAAAAATGTCTCTCCTTGCTAACAACTTCATAAATAATAAGTTCGCAGTAATTGTCGTCAACACTGAGAAAACCCACACAGCAACCCATAATTAGAGACGTGTGTGCTCTAAACAATATTTCCCATATATTATTAGACTACCATTATTATTACCCGTGGAACCATCATAACAATAAAAAGCAGTTATTAGCCATAACGCAAGATTTATCACATAATTACGTCAGTAAACACGTAGTAATTTATCAATAACAAACGAGTGAGATTTGTCCGAAAATGCATGGCGCCAGAAAGTTCGCAAGTCTTGATGATTCCGGAAATCGGATTTAAAAAAAATGCTGTTATTTATGAAAATTGCCGCAAGTAGACAGGTGGCGCTGACAAATGATCAGATTGGAAAGTTCAACACTTACTGATATTGTTAATAAGAAGCTTTTCAAGTATTTTGATATTTTTGCCTGTCACTACTCACCCGGTAGTGCATGCATATCATTCAAAAGGCTTAAAAAACCTCAATCAAATGGTGCATAGTCAGACAAGTGTCAAAAAAGAAAGAAGTGACAGTTATTACTTTTTGAACCAAGCCTCGTAGAGACGTGCACATAGTGAATCTTTGATTTATATTTTATCGGTTCGCGTGCATGGGCACATTATTTGCACGTTGAAGGAACAACGACTTTATATAGTTTATTAGATACATGGGAACTGTCTTTGACAACTTTCTTTTGTACTACACGGAGCTTGCTTTTATTGTCGGGTGATTAGGTTGTGTGCATGTAGATCAATAGGTTATTGTATTTAAGGGTCACAGAAAAATAATCACTAATGGTTTTATTTATAAACGATGATTAAAGTTAAGAGACGATTAAACGTCAAAAATGTATGGTTAAACAGTGGCTAATCATTACTTTATCTAAGCAATGTTTATAAATAAAGAGGTGTAAGTCCAGGATATTATTATTTCAGAAGAACACTTCTGAAGGAAATACCCCAAGTATTTCCTTACTGAAACTTAACAAATACGAACTTAATAGTTAATTTTGAAGTTTAAAATGGCCATTAGTCTATAAAAGGTCAAGGTATATAAAAGGTATATAAAAGGCAATGGTCTCTGTAGGGAATGTAGGGATACTTTACTGTTTAATTATTCCATTAAGCTTTAATTAAGCACT
Source organism: Apamea monoglypha (assembly GCA_911387795.2). Lineage (NCBI taxonomy): Eukaryota > Metazoa > Arthropoda > Insecta > Lepidoptera > Noctuidae > Apamea > Apamea monoglypha. Next base: position 4,228,338 of record OU426922.1, read on the forward strand.
TGCAATGTACTGAGCACTGCAATGAACACACTGGCGCCACTGTCAATTAACGTGACAACCAACTGACATTCCAAAGTGTAGCCACAACAAAAAAAAAAACTACGGTAAACAAACACAATTTCCACGAAAACAAAACACATCACAAAAAATGCTCTCACAGTAACTCGTTACCGCTTTCTTCTTCTTCGAACGAGATACAATCTTCGTCAAAATCGTCACTCGACAGACTGTCTTCAGTCATGTCTGTGTTGCTCTCGCCCAACGATTCGATCGACATCGTTCGACGGTCGATCACCGACTAAACGTACCGGGGAAAGTGCTCAGCGCCGAGGAAGTAAATTTTGAATAATTTACCGATTCATTTCGGCTTTCAAAACTTGCTCGTTGCTCGTGTTTACGTATCTAGCGGTAACGTCGTTGTTCCGATTCGATTATGACGATGGTTACGCGATTTTTTTTTCTTCCTACTTTTTAGGCAGTCGTGATGTATTGATTTGTGTGTCAATGTTGTAATAATTAACTCGTTAATATTTATGTTGATTGGACATGTTAACATAGATAACAGTCCAAGCTGATGAAATTGTTTTGTGAATAGTTTAGATAATTAATTAGGTGTGTTTATTTAATTTTAATTAGTTTTTATTTACGTGCTATAATCAGCATATAATGTGCTCTACTGCTGGGGCACAGGCCTCCTCTCAGTGAGAGGGACTGGGCGGTAATCCACCACGCGGGCCCAGAGCGGGTTGGTAGAAGTCACATATTTTCGAATTTTTGGTTCTAGGACATGCCGGTTTCTTCACGATGTTTTTCTTCACCGTTGAGAGCAGTACGTCTATATTATTTTAATTACGAATGAATTATCAAATGTTTACATATGTAGATAATAATGCAAATGTATAAAACAGAAGCAAAAGCATGTCAATTTTAACATCTATTATATTGTTTGAACCATTGGTCATGTTAGAGTATGCAGTATGCACTAAGGTTTGTCACTTCTGATGCACAAGTTTTATGCCCATTGCCTTTTGTAATATTTTTATTTCAGTCACATTAAAACGTATTATAGATAACGCAAGCACTAGACTATTATTGGACGGAAACACAAACACTTTTAATAACTATAATTACTACAAACACGCATAATTGAACGCCACGATTACACACAACACACGGATAATTAAATAATTAATCGACACTGCTAATTGGACAACTAAAACTGTCTGGTAAGGTAAAAGAAAACAAAAAAGTATCGAATGGCGAGCTTTAAAAAAAATGCATGAACTGCAACGGTACAAAAGAGGCGTGAATAGTAAACTTTAAACAATTCGGATACTTGCACTCTATGCTTGATCCGTGCTGCCAGTGCACACGGCATGACCGAAGGTTACACTTGCTCTGGCGACGATTGTCCCGCGACCTCTCAGGTGCGTTCCGCGCCAACGGTGCTCATCAACTAACTAGGGCTGCTCCACTTTTTGCCAAGCATTTTTCATGGCGCATTGTTTGTGTAAAATTGCACCCGAATCTGGTTTACAGAGGCGTTACTTAATAACGAAAATTCATTACGAAAAAGCTTTTGTTTTCTTTTTTAACTGGGTCGTGCAGGTCGACGTATGTCTTAGAGACGGTATACACTCATGGAAGCAAGAAAATAATGCTCTTCCAACCTGTACAGTTCAAACGATTTTGAGCAAATAGATGAAATACCGTGTTGCAATAGTTTAACATAACTTCTCAAGGAAGTATGAATTAAGATATTTTCCGTTCTCTTCGAGCGTAGCATTATTATGATATAATAAAACAAGTAAAGTGTAACACTAACATAGGCTATTGTTCCGTGGAAAGCAGAACGTATCATTAGATACTTTAGATATTAATATTTGGTAAGGAGCCCAGATTTCACAAGATAACAGCAATTGTAATAATTAGAAACGGATTTTAATGGGATGTTATAAGTGTTACAGTAGATAATGACATTGGTTGGTGTGAAAGATGACCTGACTGAGCAAGAAGTGAACGCAGAGATGACTGATGGAGATAAGTCGAGGTTTTGCACAGATCCAAATTACTTGATTGGGATAAGGCCGTAATATAGTGATGAATAGTTTGGAGCTACGCCTAAGATCCGTATATCGTTCAAAACTTGGTTTTTACTTTAAATCTTAGAGATTGCAACACAGATCAAGCAACATGGAGAGAAAATGCAATATCAACCAACATAAATAATTCCAGGTAGGTGATGATTTAAATAAAGACGTTAGCTTATCAGAGAAAAGGAAGATTAAGGTGGATAGAGCAAGAACCGAAAGACGATATTTAGTATAGGACTTCAATCTAAAGTTATTGAAACTATTGACAGCAAAGGGTTAAATCTATCTGTAGTTTGACATTTGAAGGATTTTGCCATGACTTATCGTGGTGATTCTATCCGGACAACCCTATAAACTTCCATTAACAAATTGCAAATAAAAAACAGTTCAGAAGATACCTGGAACACATAAGAATCCTTCATTCAATGTAAAACGGTTACCCACGCTTTTTTAGAAAGCATTGTACAATGTGGAAACATAACAGCTACTGTTCAAACTTGAATAACATGCAGTTACTATCTGTTCGCGGTTAATTTTAATAATCCTATTACCTACTTGTTGTTATATATCGCTTCCTGCAATTAAGCTGTGTTGCCACACTTGCCTAGTCGCGGATACTGATACAATTGTTTTAATAGCAAAGAAGTTAATTATGTGTCCTTTGAAATAAACTGCGCGGTTCGAATTGATTCATAATCAGCCTATAATGTTCCCGCTATTGGGACACAGGCCTCCTCTCGGTGATAGGGAGTGGGCCGTAATCCTCCACGCGGGCCCAGTGCGGGTTGGCGGATGTCACATGTCTTCGAATTTTTGGTTCTAGGGCACACTTTTATTGGGTGCCAGAGCTCATCGAAAACACTCTGTTTCCCTAGTTGTAAAGCTGCATAGTGTTGTTATAAGTGTTTTCGTACAATTGAAGGAAATAAAACATTTTTTTTTTCTTTAGTTAATTTAACTATTTGAGTAAAGAATTTCCTTAAATTTTCATTAAAAATAGAAAGTCAACTGTCAATTAGAATTCCTATAAAAATGTGTAATAGCGTTTTTACAAAACCATTACAATTTTTGCAGCGGACCTGAAAAAAATTGCTTTGATATGGTGCGACGACATCATTTGCCAGGAGAAGAGATGATGAGCGCCGTTGGAATGTTGCAAGCTGGTTCCAGGCAACGTACTGTGGCTGTCGCTCTTGGCACTACACAGATCGTCATAAGCCGCCTCTGGACACGCTATCGCATCACGGGTAGTGTGGCCGAGCGACATGAAGGACGATCTCGCATCACCACTCGCAGACAGGATCGGTACATCCAAACCGCCATGATGTTGGCTACGAGGCTCCACAGCTCTTCAGGCTTTCTGATAAGCGAACAAACCATCCGAAACCTTTTACATGAAGTGGGTCTGCGTTCCCGTAGGCCGCTGAGAGTTCCACCTATAGCACCCCGCAATAGTAGGGCCCGTTTACAATGGGCTCGCAAACACAGAGTCTCGTTTCGGTATGAGACCGGATACAAGACGTACTCAAGTTTGGAGGACCTCTGGACGTCAAGAACGTTTGAAAATTTTGTCAGGAAGTTCATTCATATGGAGGGGGAACAATAATGGTTTAGGCCGGTATTTGTATCGATGGAAGAATCGATCTCATTTGGATCAGGGGCAACCTCAATGCTCCGATTTGTGCGGAGAGGATTGTTTCAGACGTAATCATCTCTTTGTGAAGCCGGTTGGGTGATTCGTTTCGACTAATCCCACGGCCAGTCGTAACACGCACTCTTGCCGATGCTCGCATCAACGTTCAGCCGTGGCCTGCTCAATCGCTAGACCCCAACCCAAGCACGCAGGGGATATGCTCAAAGAAAGAGAAGAGAAAGAAGAGCTCTGCCGAATATGAATGCCGTGCATACCCCACAACAACTTTTTTTCTTGTTGAAGAACGTGGTCGGCCATTCCTCAAAGTGATTTAGATGAACTGATTTTAAGCATGCCAAATCGCTGTGATTGTGTGATTCGTGTCAATGGTGGAAACACAAATTATTTTTTTTTTTTTATCTTAACAATAAAAATTTAAAAAACCTAATTTTTGCCATTTAATTAACGACATTAACTTACATTAATTTCTCACAATTTGCAAAAATTGCAATTTTATATATATACTTATAATAAGTTGTTAACTTAAACATAGGAATTAACGTAAGAAACTAGCCTGGACGACTAGATTTGGTAAATATTAATTGGATAATTTTTTATTAAAAATGTACTTGATCCCTAGACACTTTTGATGTGTGTAGATAGGTATGTATGTAATTAATTTCTTTTTCGTCTGTATAAATCACGTAAATCTTATAGATGGTTTTCGAGTTACAAGCGCACTAACAGACAGACAAGAAGACGATGCATATTAAAATATGAATTAATTATTATAAACAACGAATAAGGAAAATCAAACGTTTAAGTTGCACGTAGAATATTGGTCTAAATTATAGCGTTTCTAAAACAAAAACCACGGTCTAATAAATCAATCAATCGCGTGACAGCATTTAACTTGTGAACAATGTTTCGTACATCACTTTAGTTATTTTCTAGTTTGGCAACATTAATTTGGCAACTATGAACGATTTTTTGTTGAGGCTAAGAGGCAACATTGAGTGCGCCTATTTTGAAAGTACTTTTTTATAGCGGGCTGTATGACAAAAAAAATACATCCAGTTACTGGCAAACGCAAACGAACACTTGATTCTTTCCCTCTTATTATAAAACGAGTTCTAATTATGGTTAGTATACAATCATAACATCACTTTGAAGGGGTAGGCCACATTTTGCCAGTTATAATATTTCATATGTCAGATAGTTTTTGTATTGCGAACCATATTCAAAATTGACAACTTAGACACGGGTTAAAAATCAATTTTTGTATTTAGAATTTTAATGTTGTCGGGATGAAACTCGTAATTCAAAAATGACTAGATGGTTTAAACTTGGATCTAAAGATAAATTTTGATTTGAAATAAGGGGGTCTACTACGAAGCGCAAAGTGCGAATGATCGAATCGGACCGACATGGTCGAACCAAATATTATTGAAAAATGCGAAAAAAGTTCGGATCGGCTCAGTTGGGTCGGGACCATAGTCAATATTCGAAAGAGTGTAGGAGTGTAGGATCGGGACCGACGGAACCAAATAGTAACTTCGTAGCAAGAAACGGCCGAACATTCGGCCGATACCACTTCGGAGTAGACCCCAAGGCCGTTTGGGTCTATGACTGGCGCATTCTACCATAAGCAGTGGAGCATTTCCATAGGTCTGGTGGTCTAGTGGTATACTCCGAGGTGGAAAGGGCTCGTCGGAGGACCTTAAATTGTCTCGAAATGTATCCAATTAAGCAACGTGATTACTTTGCAGGTACGAGTATTTTCTTGAACGTGTAACACTAAAGGTAAGAGCGATGGGAAGTTCAAGATGATATACCTAAGCAAGAAGTTAACGCTAACGAGATACAGGTGGAAGATAACTAAGTAGGTAGAGGTACCTATTGCGCCGATCATAAATGACATAAGTGTTGTGCTGCGGTTTCTGGTAAGAGCAGGAAAAGCTTGTTTGCAAACGAATTGTTGGAAACTGACAAGTTCTAAATTGAATGTGAGCGCCACCTGCTCTATAGGACATGAACCATCGGCGCAGAGCGGTTCATATCGACTTGAACCATCTCTGCTTACTGAATAGAGACTGTCCATGGCTATCAATATTAATGAATAGAACCAAGTAATATGTAAATACCGAAAGCAAAAGTACTAGTGGTTAAACATAGATGGAGCTAGTGTGGACTTAAAACAAATTATACCCAACATGTGACTCAATATCGAGTTACTAATTAAATAAAAGCCGAAAATTGATTATAGAATTATGAAAGAAAAAAGTTAAATATATTTAGGTAAAGGCCTCAATTCAGCTTATTTTACCTGTACCCAAATATTTTCCTTATTCTTGTAAGTAACCTGAATCGAAAAATTGGAAAAGGTTTTCTACGTAAAATAAAATTAAGTTTTGTTTATTTGGGACATGGGTTCAGTTTTAAATTGTATTTTTAGTAAATAATTTAGAGATCTCATTAATAAAAAACTATATTATTTAAATGTTGAAATCCCTTCCAAAGTTTTGCTTCAATTCGTCCCTGCATCTCTAACCACACAACCTCACGTATGTTTTTTAAAGCACAGACGGGTCTAATTTAAAATGAATGCATCAAAGAAAAAACAGCGCGCAATAAATTACTGTCAGTAATTAATGATCTAGCGAACATGCGTGTTACGTCTGGATAGTTAACATGCGTCGTAGTAAACTATTGGAAGTCTGCGCCTAACGTCTTTATGCAACAAATTGCATTTGAACTGGTAAACGGTACTGCGTCGCAAATGTGTGATTGGATTCTTTAGCGTTTGTAAACTTTCAGTTATACTGTCATTTGAAGTCATTATCTGCTTTCTATTACATATCAAGAATATGAACGTAAACGAAGCAAAAGGAGTATGTAAGGACCCACAAATCAAAAAGGCGTTGGTTTTTGTAAGTCGTCAAGAACATATTTAGCAAAGATTAGACTTCCTCTTTGGTCTAGTGCTCTGCTATTGCTGGTCTTGGGTTCGATCCTTAGGTCGGGCAAAGTTTCTCAGGCTGGCCCCCTATTACATGGTCCTTAAACATAACTGGCGAAATGTGGGTGTATTATATGTACACCGCTGCCTAACCCTTCGGGGAAAACAGGCGTGATATTATTAATTTATTATAGACACTTATATGGTTGAGTAAAGGGTTAAAATGCGTCCGGCGGTGGGCACAACGCAATTTTTCACACGATGAACAATGGGGTTTTCCATGCGTATTGGTATCATCACAATGGGTCACTTTCCCGGCAAAAATCTGAATCAATTGTCACGACCATTGTGTAGTTAAATAAATAAACATTAGTGAGTACTCACTCTGGGCTCTGTCTGAAATGGTCGACGGCAAACTGCAACAGTGGATGTCTGCCGTCATGCTGTGGCGTTGACTGGTCTCTTCTCTCTTCCCTTAATTCTCGTTCCCTCTCCCGATCTCTTTCTCTGTCCCTGTCTCTTTCCCTTTCCCGGTCTCTTTCTCTCTCCCGCGGCACTGGTGACGTCGTCTGCGCTCTTCTCTCAACGTGGTCCGTCTCTTCTCTGGAGTCTCTCGGTTCGCGCAGCTCGCGTATCTCTCTCGAGTCTCTCGAGTCTCTGGACTCTCTCGTTTCTCTCGACTCTCTCGTTTCTCTGGAATCTCTCGTTTCTCTCGTCTCTCTGGTTTCTCGTTCTGAGACACGTTCTTTTGTTACTCCATTTGTTGTAGGTTTGGGTTGAACCTGTAACAATTAAGGTATTGGGTTAATTTTATGTTTTATTCATTCATTAGTGATTCGGAAGTCACTACTTAAGCCTTAAGTAGGAAGTACAGACTACATACACGCACGACAGTAATTATTATATCGGTTGCCTTTTTTTTTCTTTTCTGGGTGGGACAATGATGTCCCATATGACTTCTCCCGCTCTGGGCTGAGCGGGAGGGCGTGTCAGACTTTGACTGACTAAAACCCACCCGTGTCCCTTCAGTTGCCTATGCCACGGGTCACGGTATCTCTTTCGAACAACCCGCGGCCCTGGCAGGCATCGGCCCTATATCGGTTGCCTTGTTCATTAGTTGCGATTTACAGTTGTGGGCTGTTTGAATTTGAGTACTAGATTCATAACAAAGTTGGGGGTAAACTAAACATGCATCATTGCTATCATCAGCGTTTTAAAATCTATTCGTGCTATCCCAAGTACAGTTTTCAGATAAGTACGTCAAAACGAAAGAATCTAGAGATTGGCATCTGATTGCGGTACTCGCCACTCGGCCGGTGTCGGTACATCGCTGGAGATCAGGAAAGCGTGAATGTGCGCGCGCGCACGATCGCTAAATAAATCAGTTTTACTGCGCTGGACCCGTTGCTCGGACTCTATACGAATCAAATCCAATAGAAACCAGGGTGATGTGATTTACGGCATTTGGTGATTTATGATTTGTTCTGTTCAAATAATATGTTTTACGCATTTACCTAATTATTTTAATGAGTTTTGAATTTATCCAGACACTAATTAGAATAACCTACTAAATGTCTGTATTCTAATTGTATTTGAACTATTCTTTTAAGAACCGGTCGATGTGGCGACGCTTGTGGGAGGACTATGTCCAGCAGTGGACGTCTTTCGGTCTAAATGATGATGATGACGAACCTTCGCATTATTTTGATACCTCATACAATCATTAATAAAGGAATCGAATATGACATTCACTGATTCTTAATCTTCTATCCATTTGTATGGTGTGCAGAGTGGTCTTGATGCGTTCTATTTGTAAAATCTAAACCTATTCGTATGTCAAAAATTCAAAAGTTTTTTTTCCACAGAAAATGGTAGGAAAATAAACCAAGGCACCCAGAAAATTTAAAACATACGAAACTCATCGCTAACTGGTTGCGTGGTGCTGATTTTGTTTAAAGAAGAGATTCGGCATAACTAAATTGGGACTAGAATGGCCTACGGAAAAATAAAAAATAAATAAGATAGAGTTACGAGCCAATTACTGTGGCCTTAAGTATTTAATTATTTTAAAAAGTAGGTCAAGGTTAAAATACTTATTCTATATTTATTTTAATATAGGTACTACCTTTGGTTTTCGTTTCAAAGTTTTTCTACTGAGCGTCCTGATAACATCGTAAAAGTTTTCCATTTTTATCTATTTTTCGTTCACCAGCACACATCAAGCACAATTCGTATTCTCGTAATATCACTAATATCATTGACGTTATTTTTCGAAACTTGAACTAAGCGAATCAATGTTGCCACTTTCCCGACACAAAAAACAGACTATAGAATTTCTATTGTTTTTTTCGATAGTGCAATTTCCGCACTGCATTCGCGAAGTGCAGCGGCGGTATGCGCGCGCCGCCCGCACCCGCGTTGCCCGCCACCATCTTTATAAATATTGATGCAATCTATGTGTGCTCGCTCCGATTAATCGCTAATTTCTTTCGTAACTCGAATTCTTTTAGTCTTTTTAACCGATTAACTCTTACCGTGAATGGGAGATATTTATGGTATTTTTTACACGCTCCGCTAGACTCGATTTATTTCCACGCTCGCAGTGCTAATTATCTTGAATAATTATGGACTATCCGATACTTTTTACATAACCGACATCGAACAGAAAATATGAGTTGTTACGTGGCGGGACTACTGCCAATATTTTAGGGCTACGTCCAAAAATGAATCCATATTTCTGCTTTTCACCGAAAAAAGAAATACATGCAAGTAACTCTGCATTAGTAAAATAACTTATTGACGGGAGGTTCACTAGGTGTTGAAATTAAATAAAGCGCTAGCTAAGAGACTGATTTTTTGTCGTTCTTACATACCTAGAAAGTACCGAACCATGGACAATAGAGCCACTGTTCAACTGTCTGAATACATACTCATTAAAAAGAAACAATTCAAGTTACATGACATCCTTAAACAGAGGTACATTGTAAGCCTTATTAAATCAGTACAGCATTAGAATAAATCACAATATGGAACAGAAAACATTGCTTGACGTAACTTGTTAACGCATCCACCAAGTTAAAACCTGCATGAATATTTATTTATGGATCTTCCAATATGGTACGTTTTCGCGAAATAGAAAATCAGTTGTATTTTAATTTAATAAAAATAATGTAGTACCTTTAGATTTCCATAATTTTCTAAAACTGACGTTGCGGTAGGCTGGTGAAACAGCGACATCTATCACTGCGTGTGTGAACTGTGAATGACTAACGTTCATAATGTTGGATGACACTTGTAGATGGCAGCACGGCACGCATAAGGCAGCTCTACGTAGACTAATAATTAATTTTAAATAAGTTTTTTAAAAGATGTAAATATTAAATATAAAAAATAAGTTTAATTATTAGTTAATTGCCTTTTCTATAAAAAGATTATTATTACATTTTTACACAATATGGACCTGGGTATGTGGCCAAAATAATAATTACTACATTTAACTTTCAGCTGTTTTTGAACATGAGTTCGCCCACATTATCTCATCCGTATTACATACATTATTGTGTAACTCGCAGTAATCGTTGTAATTATAGTTTGTCGCCATGCGACAATCTAGCTAAATAATAGTTTAGGTTCGTCTTTCTAGACGTAAAAGGAAAATGTTACAATTCTTTAGAATTAGATGTTGTTCTTTTGTTTTGGTCAAGGAAAACTTTTTGGTAAGCGTAGAGACAGTACACAACACAATACAACAATACAAACAAGCAACAACAACAATACGCAACAATATGTAAGCTGCTCATTCTAAATGCCCTTATTTACACTAGGGCCATCTGTGAGGTCCCACGCTAGGAATTCACGAACTGTGTCTGATGATACGATTATAGACATTTTACGACTCATTTTCACCGCTACATAACCACTTAACATTTTCCATTGCGCAAGGAAATATGTGAATGTTATAGCGAAATAAATGGCTGCTAACATACGCAGGTGTACAAGTAATACATCGAGATACCAGCCAGATGATGACTAGACCGACCGTAGCCTAGCAGTAACCAGTTCAACCGCGCGGGTGTCGGGGTGACCCGCTCGGAGAAATACAGACGCGTCTCCAGGAACCGAGGCAATGGGTGTATTAGAAACTACTCGATCATTTTTTACACGGTGTGCATCATTCATGTGTGGAGTTCCGTTTAAGTATTGATTGGTAATGCTTTGTGCGTACTATCGATGTCTGAAGTAGAATTGGTATCTCTAAGTTAAGATTTCGACATATTTCTCAAGAATCAAACCTTGTTAGGTAAAAAAAGAAGTTAAGCCATGTTTTAAAAAATACTTTGAAGCCAAATAAAGCATAAATGATTTCATTACTGTAAGTAAGTTTGCACCAAACACTTTTACACGTCAATCATATTATTAAAACTAGATGAGGTCGGCGTTTCCTATCTGACAATTCTGAGAAGAAAGGCCGAAACAAACTCAGAGGTCACAGTCTCTTTTAAAGTCCAGACATAATATTGGTCAGATCATTTGAAGACCATGTATATTGGTGTCTGAAATAGTCTTTTAAAAAAAAAGAACCGCACATATTGAGTGTACCTGTCCAGTTGGTAAAGGCAGCCACTCCTTTACTTGCAGCCATGTTGCAGCAATTCAACTGTCAGTGTTTGAATAGGAGCTCGATCTTCCGTTTTTCTCAAACAGAGTCCTCATAGATAATTGAACATTTTCTTCGATCTATCCATTAATTAACAGTCACATAGAGATGCCTCGCACTTTCCCCGTGAAAGCCCCAATAAACATTATTTCTATATGAAAGTCATTCGATGCAAGCATCTTAATTGGTAGTAAGATCTCCCGCGTCTTTAAAATTGTTATAATCTTACAAAGGTATACTATTACACACGATATGATACGAAACTGTTGATAATTGTGAATAAAATGAATGCTGGTGCAGACAATAATATTTATACCTTGCAGATATAGGTATGTTATTTATAAATAGCATACCTACAGGTACAATCAATCAATCAGTTAATCGTCTTTATTTGTGCAAGGTGCAGACGCCAGCAGGTCAAGCTACCCGAAACTGTCAAATTTTCCCAATCAACCTTGAACCTTAATGCTTTAGCGATCAAGTTGAAAATCTATTAAATCGATTTGCTTGATGTGCTGGCGTCTGTACTTACAATAGGAAGAATTCTATTTCCCCCGCAAATCACAATTAGCATCAATTATAATATTCCATGCGTTCACAGCATTTAATAAACTTTATTGACGACCCATTCCGAGGCCGAAGCTCGTGAGAAATAACCAAGAAATTTGACAGATTGTAGTCGCTTGATGTGCTGGCGTCTGTACATACCAGCTGCGTCTTTTTACATCATCATTGTTCTCCTGTCCTTATCCTAATTTACTTGGGGTCGGCGCAACATGTCTTTTTCTTCCATACTTCTCTATTCGTCCTCATCTCGGTAGTCAACCCCTTTTTAACCATATCATCATTCACATAGTCCATTCATCGTTTCTTTCCTCTTCCCCTACTCTTATAGCCATCGACATTCATACTCAAAACTTGGCTCAATATTTTTTACTTACTGCACCAATTCATTCGGTTATTTTTCTTAATTAACTTAGTCAAATGACAATAGTTCCATATCAAACGGCCCGTAAACAAGCATCTTAACGTTTACTATAAAGTTTTAATCTACCATGTTCGATAAAAATCTCTACATCTCGTACAATCTCGTTTTAACCACAATATTAAACATTCAATTTTCTATCAACACCTCTTCAACAGTAAGTATCGATTGATTGAACATATGTTTCACGTTCGGTTGTGCGCAAATTGCATAGCTTCACACATGTGCATCAATGGACCACGTAATGGTAGGCGCGGTCGTTCATTGCCTCATTGGTAGCCGCACGTGAAAGTAAAGTAAGAGCTTTTCCTCTATCGATTAATGAATACATTTCCCTTGAAGAAGCCATTGTGCGATGATTAAAAATCACATGCACATGATGCACGAGCTATTAACACATCAAAGAATTTCGGAAGCAGCCGAGGAAGTAAGAGGACTTGATATTTTCGTAAGAAAATTGAATATACCCTGTCCATTAGGTAAACCGTTTTTTGACAGCTGGAACTAGTGATTGCAGCAACACACAATACATTGATTGTTACACGTACGGTATTATAATGTATATAAGAAGCCATAAATAAGATAATTCAATAAGACAAGGCAGTTTATATATTTATTTTATTACGCATTTTAAAGTTTATTTTACGTAATCTGGAATTTGTACGTTCTAAGACAGCTGTCAAAAAACCTAATGGACAGGGTATAGTTTCAATATTGAAACTTTTGAAGTGTCGATTTGTCATTTGTTTTTAACTAGTGACCCGCCCCTGCGTCGTACGGTTGTTACGACTTGACAAAACATTAGGATTTCCTTACTATATGTAAGATTAATATAATGTACACATAAACCTTCCAGATTAAATTCTCTAAATGATGAAAATCGCACTAAAATCTGTGGCGTAGTTTAAAAGAACAACGCGGGCACACAGACACACGAAAAGCGACTTTAATTTTAAATATGAATGTAATTATAATCGATATAGATAGTCATGAAAACAAAAGAGCAAAAGCTAGGACAATAGAGACACAAAAGCCTAGAGCGACTTTTACAAAGTGCGATATGTCCGACCCTGCGTCAAATTAGACTACAAACATGACCCAAAACATTTAGTTATCGTACAGTTAGTACATTTGCGACACACACAGTAAAACGACTAGATAGAAAAGTCACTGAAACGCATAAAACTACGCCTGAAGCTATAACTTCTTCAATCGCTCGGATTATATTTCAGTTAGTCGACACACATACCGATACCGATGCCATATTGATTTTAGTACTTATATTAAAATTCTAAATTCTAAGACTCGTTTGATATTCTGTACTTTTAAATCCAACAGCCTAAATTCTTAGGAGTCGCAGTGGCCAAAATAGGAGACAAGAAACATACTTTAGATTTATTCGTTAGGATACAAATGCTACGTATAACCGTAGAAAAATCAATCTTGTTCCAATTACATAAGTGTCTAGTGACAATGTCGAAAATGAGAGACCGATCATTAAAGATGAATCAGTGGTCAGTGGAGGCAGCAAGAAGATGTGAAATAAATGTTGCATTATGTCCAACTTGCAACCATTTAGCTACAAAATTAGCAGGTTATACAAGACTTAATCTAATACCTCTCAATAATGCTCCTTCGTTTTTTACCGCGACAATAATAAAACAATCATCATCAATCATTATTATTTGATCATATACTTCCAAATTAAATCCCCTCTACATTTGATCTTTAATGATATCAAACTAATCAAAGCATGCAGCATGTCCATTCAATCAGATACGATAGTCAGTATTAGGCGGAAACAGATTTATAACAAGCCACGCTTGCACCTCAATGAAGCCTGTTCATTGGTCACATTTCATCTCCTGTAGCAACGCTTTGTCATTTGACATGTGAACATGCGTGAGTGGTTACAAGTGTGTTGCGGCCTTCACGCGGAACTGCTTCACCAGTTTTTCTATCGTCCCAACCTGTTTCTCAATGTTAGAATGCCTTCACTTTTCCTGTGTGATTAGCTGCTAGACTTTCCATGGTTATTAATGCTCCAAGTGTTGATTATGTTTGAGATTCAACTAAGATAATTTCCCGAGGTTTATATGAAAATTACTTAGGGCCGAGAGAAATTGTCTACTTTGAAGATATCTTAATGTTTTCTTTGCTTGATAATAAAGTTAATAAGTATAGTATATATTAGAATAGAATAGAATAGAATACTCTTTATTGTACACCATACAAATTATAAAACATAAATATACAAAATTTTTACAAAGGGTGACACAATGGGCGGTCTTATCGCTTAGAGCGATCTTTTAAAGACAACCTTTCGATATTAGTTGGGGTTCTTAGCAGCCAAGTTTAAATTATAAGTAAGATTAGGTACAAAGCAAACAATTATGGTTATATCCCAATATAATTTTATGAGACGTGAATAATGAACGACCATTTAAAAACATCCAAACAAAGCATCAAAATGGCAGCGATTTATCTCCATTATTACACTTGTCATAATCTTATTCAGCTGCATTAATTGCTACATTAAATACACAATCAAATACCACAAGGTTGTTTCTATTATCAGTGTTCCATCAAAAGAATATAGGTAACATTCCAATGCGGTTTTATTAGGACGATGATATGTCAAGGATGACGTACATGCATGTTGTGGTGAACACCATCCTTGAAGAGTGACGATGATCAGGAAATATTATACGAGTACATTTAGTTAAGCAAGGTTTAGTTGATGACAATAAAATGCATGTGACTAAAAGAGTGACGAATATACCTATAAATGTTCAAGGAGGGAGAGGGAGACAAAAGCCAAAGAAAACATGGGTGGATTGTGTGAGGTGTGATATAAATGAAAAGGGAGTGACAGTGTGCCGTTTGACAGGGAAAAAAGTAAGAAGAAAACTTGTTGCGTCGACCAAGTAACACGGGACAAGGGCAGGACCACAGATTTATAAACTAAAGGGAGATATGGTGTGGCTGCCCAACTGTTCGAGTCCGGCTGTCGCCTTCAACTACATATGCACTACAATACGAACACGCGCTCACTCACACTATAACAGTCACCACACTCAACGCGAGCCAATCGCGTAACACAGAACGCAACGTTGAGACACACAACTACATTGATTCTTATTGACAAATCAACGGCGCCCGCGTTTGTTTCTGTTTTGTGCATACATTGTTCGCACGCGCCACGCCCCCTTGGCATATCTCCCTTTAGTTTATAAATCTGTGGGTAGGACGATCTTTGACATTTAGTTAGCAAGGTAACGATTAAATATTTCATACCATGTAAGAGTATGTGCTCCTCGAACAAACAATTTTGATTGAAACATGCAATTAAAGGTATCGCAAGATGGTATTCCGGTCAAAAGCCAAGATCATTGCGGTAAAACTTTCTTCGCAGTATTCTGTGAATTTTCTGAGTAATAGTAAAAGTTACGTTACTATGCCTCATTCATAAAAATACTGGCAGTTATACACAGCAATAAAAACAGACATGGCCCTGATGTAATTCTTGTACACTTTGCAGAAGGCTAAGTGTAAAAAAAGCATGAATGAAGCCCAAGGAGACAACTCCTCTAAGGCCTATTATGTCAGTCGAGGTTGATAGAATACTACGTAGTAATTCTCGACTAGAAAAAAAAACATTACAGCTTCGTAATAAACATTATCGTCTTCCAAAATTATAGGACGTTATGTGAGAGAAGAAATATTTTTTTCTTGAGACTTTCTTGGTCACTAAAAATGAGCGGTTGAACTGTCTAAACATATAGCATTAGTAGTAAGTGTATATGATTCTGTAATGACTCTATTACGGTCCGAAATATACGCCGCTTTCACTGCACAGCTGTTATCATTCGGTGATCGCACACTTAGCGTGAAATATGAGTGAACATCGCATACCGTCACGACCATGATGTGAAATACTTCCAGAAAGTTCAGTGGCCCTAGTCCAAGTTACCAACTTGAAAAGAGGAATGAGCATTGATTAGAAAAATAAAGATTATTAACCGCACCCCTAGGGAAGAGAAACTTTAGAAACTTCGCCAAATGTGTTAAAATAAGGCTTGACTCCCGGAACCAATTAAGAAGATGTAAAAGTGAAACCAGACCGAGAGTCAAAGTCTAGTCGAGAATCAAAGTCGCCAGGCTAATAGCGTTTACTGAAAGTAAACGCTATTAGCCCGCAGTATAGTCAAATGAGTCATCTCGAGTAATTTTATTTTCATGTTACGATATTCCGTAGTTGTAGGCCAAATGTTAGGTTGGTCAATCTACCAAGGGAATTCTTCAGGACAGGATAGAACAAAGAAATAACCCTTCGTATCCACGTGAGACACAATGGCTTTTTAATTGTTTCTGTAATTACGGCAGCCAACCAGTTAATCTTTTAGATTTCAGAATGAAAAATAATCCATTTGCTGTAGGTAGTATGCGCTGGGTATGGGCGATAACTTCTTACGCATCTTAAGTTATAAATCGGAAAATAATTCTATCAGAGAGGAGTCTTTGTGCAGCCAAGGCTAACTGGTTAAATTACGCGCTTACGGGAAAGGTCGACACTAACATATTTTCTTACATCATTGTGTAAGTATTACTTAAAAGTAAACGCTGCACTTGTGTGGGAAAATAGTCGTAGTAAAATAGATTCCATCTTTTTATAATTTTAAAACGAGATTCCAACTTCCTTATTGGAATTAGATAAATCTTCGACATTTATTTTCCTTTTTTATCAGAACAATTTATCATGTGCATCCGACAAGCTTTAAAACATAATAATTGATGTTGTAGAACTCATGAGACAAATAAACATGTCATTTATGCAACGACGTCATTTGTCGATGTCAGTTATAAACACGAACGCAATCATTAATCAAAATGGAGATTTTGAGAGATATACAGAACAACAGTCTGTGTTCTGTGAAAGGGAAGGACAAGTGTCATAAATCCACATTTCGATGTAATAAGAGGCTAGCCAACTGTCATACCAATTTGTGCCCGGTTGGCGGTTGATCCACAAAATTCACATTCGGTTATTGAGAAGTTATTAATGGAATCCCAATAACAATTTGCCAGATCCAGGCACTGAATCACCGAGCCCCAAGCGCTTTAAGGAGTCGAGTTTGCCAACACTGAATGAGGCAGTCAAAAATTTAGAAAAATACATACATCTACGATCCAAGCATACTGCTTTTACCTCGTTTATGTTCATACTCGTATATCACGCTAGTTGCGAGTACTACGCACCAGCAGTGGGATTCTGTAACCAACTCACCGTGAAAACTCAGGTGAAGTGAGCGTGGACTGAGCTGTGATTCCAACTAATACTAGGGATTGACACTACTGGCAACTCACATCAAGCTCACTTCACTCGAGTTTTCACGGTGAGATTTTTACAGAATCGACCAGCTGATCTTTCTGAAGAACATCACCAAGAAGGTCACATTACGTCAGGAGGACATATAGCGACCTCGACTCCCGGCGTTTCGACTTTTCGTTATTCGCCTTTCATTCATCCTCTCAATATGGCCAAACCATAAAATTAGAAAAATAATTGGCGGTAATTCTTTAAAGACCTAAGTTGTGTAAGAATGCACCCTGAACTTTAGCTTGATGACAAGCAACTTAGTAACTTGCATGATGGATGGCAATCTACGTCGTCGTACATTTTAGAACAATTTTATGTAATATACGACTTCCTCCGACCGTCCACGTCAAATGATATAATCGTAATCAGTCTGGTATCTACCACATTCTTAATTAGACTAGAATACAATAGCCTTGGTCAAGTAAATTATATACTGGTCTACAGATTATGTTTGAATTACCTATTATGATATGGTTATTATACTAGCAAACGGGCTGGAATTAAATTTTCTGCTCAGTTCAACTAAAATACACATTGTAAATATTGGTTTAAATAGCTTAGCCCTATTCACCAACAAGGTACAACTCCCTCGGTTTCTAACTATCAAATCTTTTGGAAAACCTCAATATCCCTAATATTTTTTGATTGCCAGACAAATAACAATATGTACCTATTTGGTCATTCAACCCCAATAGCTAACATATGATCTCCCGGCAGATTTACTGATGAGACCCTTGATAAGCTTTCTTAGATAAGCTTAGAGTATGTATGCTCTTCAATTTACCGCAGGGCAACAGACCTGGCTCTTTTTTTAAGCACTTATTACACACTTCAATTTCATAGCTCGTATGTCGACGAATATTACGAACTGCCCTAAGGTAGAATTACCACAAAACAGTGTGTTTTATAGCCTACGAGCTACGTGTGGAAAGCGAGAGAGTGGCCTGTGGCCGCCACGGTCTGTTTGTGGCCACAATTAGCTGATATTGTCAATTACTTGTACGTAAGTGGGTAGTAGGCCTAAACCCGAAACTCATTCATAAAAGTGAAACGTCATACTTACGTATCGACCATAACGGACTAGTTTGTTAGATTAAATATTAATAACCAGATGGTTATCAGATTTTGAAGATTGTTTTTTGTGAGCGGAGTTCTATCTAGGACAAACTATACAGGGTGGCGGGGACATCGAAGCACCAACCAAAACCACGAACTCAACACATGGTTCTAGCCCCACTAAAGTAGAATTTTTTCGTCGGTTATAAAAAAAAAACTGTTGTTTCATAGAAAAGTGTAATACCGCGGTCAAAATGTATGGAAGAGCTAATTATTTTTCAAATAACCGACGAGAAAAATTAACGCAGGGTTCAGAATCATGTATTGAATCCATGGTAACAGGTTAAACGTCGATGTCCCTGCAACTCTATAGATGTAACAACTTCCTTATTACCAGGTTCCTTCCAACTATCCCATTGGAATGGTGCTGCACACTGGTGCACCACATCATGGACCATGATCATATCAAAAGGAAAACATCCCCGGTTATGCAACCCTATGCTTTCCAACTATCTTTAGTCTTGAATCTGTCTGGCTTAACTGTAATGCATTCTATATACTATGGCCTACCTATTACCACCCCTCAAAGCAAGAACCGTCATCACTTAATTTTTTTTTATCATGTTGAAATGACGATTTAAGTAAATTATGAAGGTGTTCTATCTGGCATCGATCTCCTTTCAAACTTACGTCCAAGTCACCCGAACTTAAAAAAGAAGGGTTCGCGGTTAACGGACAGGAAGCACGGATCGGCGCACGGGCATCTACTAAATAACAGGTGTTATCAAACATTGTGTATACTGTATGTACTGTTATGCCACTATCACTCTTATTGTAACTGCAATAGTGTGCACCTGTTATGTAAAAAACCCCAAAATTACTCGGGCGAAAAGGATATTACGTCGTTTTTACTGGTTTCTTCGTGAGGGGTTAAGATTTTTTGTTAGAAAACTTTTGCCTGTTTGGGTACAATTATTACATGGGTAGAATTATTTATGTCTTGTACAAAGTTGTAATCCCATTTTGTTTTGTTATCATTCTAATTCAGACCTAAGCCCTGTCATTTTATGGTTTACTATAAATAAACAGGAATTGCATGGCTAACAAAGCAAATTACACCATTATCCTGTGATTGTACAGTTATAAGATATACACCGATTTTTATAGAAAAACTACAACGGACCGGAAGAGTGAATGGATTGAATGGTGAACATAATCAAGAGGCTTCCTGTACGAGATCGCTTAGATTAAGATACATTACAACTGATTGAATCGAAACCGCCGGTCGCCGGGAAATATCGGCCATTATTGTTAAATTTGCTAAATGCGTAAGCGCAACTGCCCATCCCAATCTCACGGTTTGCTCGGGATGGGCGCTTGTGACCTTTGGCATCGGAACTCGTCTTTGCTGAGCAATAACACGGATAAAAGCTCTATTTGCAAATAGAGCTTTTATATCTAAAATCTAAAGTCTAGGTATCCCTAGACTTTATTTTACCAACTTATTGTTTAAGAAGAAAATGAAAAAGAACGAACTTTGTATTTGTTTTTAGTTTTAAGTCTCACTACTATTGCCCTACTACAAGAAAAAGAAACGATGGAAGGATTCTGTGAAAAATTAAATCGCTACAAAGGGACTGCTGAGTTAACGGTTAAAAGAGATGTACGAAGAAAGAAGAAATACTGCGCCGACTAAATATGTAAGTTGGACCAACTTTCTTCTTCTTTGTGTCGCTGGCACGACTGTATTTTAATCTTGTTTTCCCAAAACTGTGCCACTTCCACGGCATTGTCGGTGGCAGCGCAGAGGTCACTTCGACTGCATGTTCTGGGACACAGGGGGCAGGATAGGAGGCAAACCGCAACATTTAGACCTTCCGAACTCAATTGACTTGGACGATCTCAAGTCTCAACCGTCATTCAGACATTGAAATATGTGGAACAACGAATGGGTTCAGCGTACAGAATACCATTTTCCTCAGATTATTCTAATCATAAGTGAAAACATCACTAACAACGTCACCAACTCAACACATAATAAAGTCACAGAACATTCCTTCACGCGACCACTTACTTCTAATACACCCGATAAAAAACTCAATTATCTTAAAGACAATATAATCTAAAACAAAGAAAAGCCAGCTTTATTACGTCCATGCCGTTACATCGATTAGGAACGATAACGATTAACGATCCAGATCGATTTACCACTCGATTCTCGATATGTGAGGCGAGACCGACGATCTCGTCGGGCGACGAGTATTCGTGTCACAATATTATAAATATTTTAATAGAAGATCACGTAGCGTCGCGTGTGATAGATTCCGATTTCCATCGGTAATGAGTTTTAGGAAAAAATATCCCTCGATTGAAAAATTATATGGTGATTGGAGCAGAGATATTTATTGGTCAGCGGAGATTGTATTTGAATTTCACAACCTGAGCATGAAACTGGACATGTCTTGCAAAAGAACATGCAACACAGTAAACACTAACAAACAACAATTTGCCTAGCCTTTTCCCAACTATTTTGGGGTTGGCTTCCAGTCTAACCGGATATAGCTAGTTGAATACCAGTTTTCTCCATGGAGTGATTGCCTATCTGACCTCCATAACCCAGTTACTGGGTAAAACAATATCTCTTAGTATGTCTGGTAAAAAAAAGCCAACAAAGATAATAGGCTGGCAATAAAGATCAATTTAATTGACTTGGTTGTCAGACTTTTGTGCTTCTGACTAGCCGTAATGACAGTCAATGGCACGGAGGGGTCACGATTTGTAATGGATGGTCACCCATCCGAGAACCGACCGCGGCAATAAAAGAAATGTCCTGACTCACCCACTTACTGACTGACTCATCAACGCCCATCCTAAACTTATGGTGGAGACAAGGAATTTGGCGATTTTTGCGGAATTTCCACGCAATTGGAATATAGGGCGGAAGAAATCGCTGGTAAAGTACTAGTGAACAATAGTATTGACTTTGAACTGTTTGAACCCTTAGATATCCTAGTTATAATCGGTCTGTAAATAAACTCTGTGAGGTGGGGAACCCTGGGGACATGATAATGATAAAACAAGAACAGATAATAATAAAGTTTGATCTGAATGATATTTCTAAACCTTTTAACCGTTCACCCAAAAATCCATTCCTAGTGAAGTAAGTAGTAGTAAAGTTTCAGGTTTTTCAGGACAAAGATGTGAAATAAATAATGATGACAACTACATAAATGACCACAACATTCACACGGCATCGCTAATTCATTTGCTAAACCATGTCGGGTGTCCAGTAGAGAGGAAACGGAACCACGGTCCGATTGACTTCGCGATTGTCGCAGAGGCCCCGTCACGCAGACAATTTGCTATTTGCCTGCGCTCGCGCATTGTGTCATGTCATCATTTATATGCATGTGTGGCCCATGCTGTATTGTGTTATGGCTAAGCGGATACGGTATTTTGTATAGGTTTGGATATGACGCCTTATTACGAGGCTCGTCAGTGATTAGGTGATCAAATATTTACGAGGCTCGTCAGTGATTAGGTGATCAAATCAAGTAATGCGTCAAGCCTCATAAAAAAGAAGTAGGAAGGGAGCAACCGACCAATTAATAACCCAAAAAGGTTAGATGAACAATCTATTGTTCTATTCATCTAACCTTTACTAAAAGTTATTTCTAAACTTTTCTAAAAAAGGACTGATAATAATCCATATAGAATGAGTAATTAACTATTGTGCAATTACCAAAATAATCAAATTAAAATTCTGGAGCTGAAAGCCTTAAAAACACTATTATAAAAATAAGCATATATAAGGACACTTGGACCTTTTGGCACCTGAATGACATGGACGGGAGGGCGTTGTTACTTGTTGGTAAACATTTGTGAAATTGTCACAGAAAAAAATGAAATGGAAATTGTATTGAAAAGAAGAGGGTGGGTGGCGTTAGACCAATTTGGAAACGCGACAAAAATCCTTATACAACTATAGGATAAAGTAGGTTCAGCCTGTAACCTCCTTTCGGATCAAGGCAAAAGCCGAACGCCATCCAGAAAAAGATTAGATATGGCTTGACCTTCAAGAAGTAGGGAAAGACCGCAAAGAAAAACTAACTTTATTGCTACAAAGCTAACACATGCTTTTCCAAACACGAAAAAACAAATAATGAACGTAACGAATAACCTCTGTCAACACAATAACATACGATAGTAAGTAAGTAGTACTTATTCGTATTGACAGCGTTAACTGCACACGCATATGATCAACTTTCCCCCAGCGGCTGCGCGGGCGGCGACTGTGACGTGTTTCACTTTTAATGCCGTTATTACAAGAATTGATGTCCCTGTCATGAGGGCTTATTACTCCTTTGATACTGTAATAAAAGAAAGACCTTACGTATGTATTTTATTCGTCACCGTAACAGCTTGATATGGCCTTTCCCCATGGGTAAACCCATGTTTATCATGTTCATTAGGCTTATATACAGCGGATTACAGCCTTCTACAGTTTTGTAGGCACAGGATTCAACGAAACGATATTAGTAGAAAAATTATGCTGCATGTTTCAACCACTAAGGCGGTTTTCAATCTAAATACATGCAGTTGAAGATCGACCATTTAATGGCGCACAAACCTCAATAGTCTAATTAAGAAATTGAACACAGCAAAAAGGATCGACAGCTAGGTGTCCCCATCCAAACGTCCAATATGTTTAGAAAGATAAGAAAATACATTTATTTACGGTAAACGAGACGCAAAAAACAAACATAAAAAAAAAATAAGTTGGGAGAGAATATGCGTCACATCCACGCAAAACGGCTATCGTTCAGCATAATTCTAAGACCCTATACGAGACAGAGCCCCAGGCCCCAGCGCTGGCTTTCAGCGATAGCCGGCGTTGACATGATGACGTCAGCCGGTGCAGCAAAAGAACAACAATCAAAATAAGAAATAAAATAAATATACAATACCTAGTTCTATATGTTGGTGGAAACGTGGCTCGTTTGACTTTAGGACGCTTTGATGCCTGTAACCACGGTATCATAGAACTGCCAGACTGGACCAGCAGTTTTGTAAAGCTTCTTCCAACTTTGCAGATCACCTTAACCGCCAATACTTATCTGACATTGTTGCTAATTAGCATCTCCCGACAATCGCGGGAAGTGACGTTTAGTAGTCCATTCAAAGTTTACCTCACAATTCATTTGTAGCTTCTACAACATTCAATTGTCAATTCGTCGCTTGCGCAATATACATGACGAACTAATCGAATGTCAGCATTCATGCATTGTATATGTATATTGATGAATTGACATGGTCATATCCGTGTCAATATATCACAAAGGAAGGGAGATGATATATTAGTTTATTGAAATTAGAATGATGGTTTATTATGCCACGTGGTCATCGTGCAAATCTGCTGCAGCTAAATCATATGGACAGAAATCTTTGGACACTTT
Source organism: Apamea monoglypha (assembly GCA_911387795.2). NCBI lineage: Eukaryota > Metazoa > Arthropoda > Insecta > Lepidoptera > Noctuidae > Apamea > Apamea monoglypha. The sequence continues at coordinate 4,252,557 of OU426922.1, forward strand.
CAGAACACTGGAATGTTCGACATATGCTCTATAACAAGTATAGAAATTTATTCATTTTTGAGTTAGTAAATGCTTTATCAAGATAACAACAAATCACCAACAACACGCCATCCTGTTTTGGCAAATTGAGGTTGACATTAGTATATAGCATTGCCAAAAAACTATGCAAATAATTTGAGTGTCTACTTTTGTTTGCCAGACTCTAGTAACTTATTTCTTTCGTACAATGCAATAGAGTTTAGTTAGAGTACTGAAACATGAAGAATTCTTTCAGAAACGCGTCGGGAATCGTAAACTTTTTGCCGTAGGTAAGTTGTAATGCTATATTAGAGAATCAAACAGTCTTTATTGACATTATTACACAAGTTGAGATGGTTTCAGATTGGTCAGGCGCGAATGTCAAAAAGAAAAGTATACCCTGAAATAAGCGTGTCGAAATTACTGTAAAACAGATGGACAATATTGGTAAAGAACTGGCAGGGTTAGGCGGTAGGCCAAGCGTGATTCATCTCGAATTTAAAACTAGATTTCAGTAGAGATTCATTTGTTTTCTGTCAGTTTTGGATCAAGATTCATGCTTCAACATTATTCCGGTGTTGTAGGTTAAAAATACAGAATCAGTGATGAGACTCATAACATTTTTAATTAAAGGTTTATATGATGCTTGTGTTGAATTTGTTCTGCCCACTGGCTTGGAACCGGGATCTGGCCACAGCCACAGTGCGCATAAAACCTGTAGAGCGAATACTTAAAAACAAAAGAGGTAAGGTTTTATGTTTTTAATGTTGCTTTATGGGCTTCATCACGCTATATGATTGGTCGATTTCGGAATCTAAAGGCAATTCGTAGACATATCGTCGAATAGACTTACTAGAGACCAAGAACGTGGGTTAAAAAGGTGCCCGTTTGCCAAAAGATGAGTTTAAAGAACTAGGAACTCCAATGGTTGTCAGCAATGATATCATTAGCTACAATGACATGTTGAATACCTGTCTTAAGCTGTCAAATGTTCCCATAGCTCACAAAGAAATACTTCCAGTTACCACGCCACCGACCGCCTCGCCTTGACTTGTGAAGGGTCATGCGCACGCCTGCTTAGATACCTGTCGCGTGCGCTAATCACCTAATAATAATTGTTAGATAATTTCAGTTTCCTAACATATTTCGTAATACATATTGAAGATATTCATATGTAATATTAATAATCAAAGGTCAGTGATGATTTGCAACAATTTGAAAAGCATTTAGAGGACTTGAACGCATTGATGATGATTATAGGCAATCTGTGTTGCGAAACGGTGATTGAAGCTTACAATCAATTAGGACTTGGGCGCGGCGTGTTAGTGTGTTATGGTAGATAAAGCGTCTATAATGAGGACAAAAAATACTAAATGAACTAGTATATCAAACGTAATAATAGTAAGAGAATGAGGAGTTTTAGAACGATTTATCGATGTCTCAAATATTTTCCTGTTCAAAAAACATATATACGAGATCACGGCTGCATACGTAATAAGTTGAAAGAAACTAAACTGAGCGTTCAATGAATTTACCAAATTCACATTTTAGCCAGAATTTAATGCAAATTGCATTTGAAATGAAAAGCGAATGCAAACAGATAAAAGTGCAAATGAGTTATTAAAATAAATCGCAAAAAGAAACTGAATGAAATATTGTCTTCGTCACAAGATGTGTTGACAAAGGTAATGACAAGAAATGCAACACAACTAACAATGTACTGAACCTCATGAATAGATCGATTACACAGCGAGATCATCGACGCTGATTGGAAAGCGTTTGCACATCATGCGACATACAAAAAAAAAAGATAATGCATTCATAATCGTCATCGTCGTTTTTCAACACAGTACGCTCTTTTGAAACCTCCATTACAATCAAATCTGTGAAAAACGTTGACCAAACGAATCTCGCAATGTCACGTTGCGAAATGTTTGTTTTCAAACAGCTGATTAAGGAAATCGATGGAAACAGTTGATTTGCAGTTTGCATTTACCGCTATCTGGAGCACGTAGCTATATAACAAATTGCTTTCAAACCTGCTCACCCCATTTCCATCCGGAACACAACACACAAACACTGTTATTACCTGCGTATTTTCAGTAAGATTCTCGAATCTCGCAAGAATCTCCTTCACAGACACTTTGGGTTCAGTTGTTTCTTCATGTATCGTCTCCATGTGGCCGCTGGACGATGACGAGAAACTTTGAGGGCATTTCTTAATCCTTTCTTGGTTGGAATGACCTTTCCTACGAGCTGGTTCTGGGTCAGCGCGGGTGTCCGCTCCGGAGTCTGAATCCTCGGGGGCGGACGCGTCTGCGCTGGAGGCGGCTCCTTCTGAAGAGTTGATGAGTGAGTCTAGACTGGTGGCTCGTCGCGGGGGTGAGCAGTCATCACAGTCGAGGTCGAGGCCGTACAGGCGCTGCAGGTGGCGCCAGTTGTCGCGCATCGCGAGCGAGAGGCGCGGGCGCTGCATGGTGCGCGCGCGGGCGCGGCTGGCGAGGGACTGTGCGCGCCGGCCACTGTCGCTGTCATCTCGGGTTGAGGTCGATGGTGACTTATGGTGGACGCCGGTTTTTATCACTATTGTTGTATTGCATATTGTAACGAATCGCCAGTGACATTGATTGACCTTGTATGTGTTATTATAGCTAAAGACGTACGTGATATATACAGATCGTGACTGTATAATTTCCAATGTTGTCCTAGCTGTGGTATTCGATCTAGTCTACGTATAAATGACTGCTGCTGATCGACCGTTTATTTGTATTCACGACTGAATGAAAATTATTAAAATATATCAGAATACTTGATTGCCGATCTGAATAGTTGATTAGATAATATAATCAAATATCTTGTAACAGTCAAACAATACAATTATATAATGAATTCTATTGAATATTTATTTCTTTCCAAAGATCACGGACGCCTTTTAGAATCTTGTGTATTTAATTTAACTTGGTATAAAATTCAGCTAGTTTAAAGAGATAGGTATATTTGAGTTTACAGTTTTGCATTTTACAAACTAGAGGTAAGCAAGTCATCTGTACAAACTCCCAACACAGATGGATGATGATGACTATGTTCAAATGATCATTTGCACATACGTAATGGACGTAACCAATGCAGTGATCATTGAGTGGAAATCTGACAATTTACATTCGCTTTTCACGCTAGGTGTGCGACCATTCACCGCCTTTCACGAGTCGTAGAAGAATACTACGGATATGCGCGATGGAGCCACATGTGCAAGTGTGTAATGTTGTCAGATTCAATCTATGACTATCTTTAGATTCGGTTTTGGATGTTATTATGGTGGATTATTATGATAAAGTGCAAATGTGTGGTGTCAAAGCAATGTTTGTTACTAGTAGAGTTTTTATTCATTATTATTATTTATTAAAAGCCTGAGATGTCCCACTGCGGCCGGGACTCTCTCTACACTTCTCTATGTTTAAAGCTGCTAAGGACCAGTTTTTGTTGAAGGAGTCCAGCTCATCCCGCTATCTCCAGATATTTTTCTTCATGAATGAACAAAACTATTTGAAGTCGGTATGGAATGAGCACATTTATGGCTAAGAAAAGGACAGGACAAAAGATGGATGGTGCGAAAGATGATATGGCAAGGAAGGAAGTGAATACAGAAATGATGGAAGAATAAAAAAAGACATATCTACCTAGTTACTGCACCATCATCATTCTCCAGTCCTTATCTCAATTTATTGGGGGCGTCTGGGGGTCTACTAGGAAGAGCAAAGTGCGAATGATCGGATCGGACCGACACATGGCCGAACCGAATATTATTGAAAAATGCGAAAAAAGTTCGGATCGGCTCAGTTGGATCGGCACCATAGTCAATATTCGAAAGAGTGTAGGAGTGTAGGATCGGGACCGACCGAACCAAATAGTAACTTCGTAGCAGGAAACGGCCGATCATTCAGCCGATACCACTTCGGAGTAGACCCCTTAATCTAACACCAACATCTTTCGGACTATAAAAGATGTGCCGGTATTATTTAAAGCTGTCTTACTTACTCTAAAAGAAGTTACAACCTTTTCCCCTATAATTTAAAAAAGCTTAATTAAAACAGCTTTATGAAGAACTGAGTTATTTCTTAGTATTTTAAATAAGTACCTATTTCCAGGGAAGGAATCTAGATCTCTATTTTGATAAATCTGTCAGTCTGTCTGTCATACCTTTTAACTTAGACAATAGAATTACTTATAGTAAAATTCACAGACGTCAAGTGGACATTAAGCATAACAATAAATCAACGTTTATTATGGATACTATAACACCTTCATTCTACAAATGTATGAAACTAATCGGCAATGTAACACTGATTAATATTATTGTGTAAAATATTTCCGTAAATTTTGTTTGTTATTTCGCTGTTCACGTTCTTGATGTGTGTAATGCGATACGTATAATTAGGTACGAGATTTAATTTTAGGATAGATACCGTGAGTTCTCAACCATTAATATTCTTTTTAGATAGTTAAGTATTTCAAAGTTTATTTCGAACTGAACAGATTTCAAACGAAAACAATGTTGCCTGCATTCTACATTTGGCGCCTGCACTGACGGCGCAAACATGGTAATTTATTCTACTTCCTCACATTGCACTAAGGCAACTGAGCATACAGCCTAGTATTATAAAGTCTAAGGTACAAGCCCAACATTCTAGTCATCGCGGTGTTGTAGGCGTTACATCCACTGTCATTTATCAGTAGAGACAGCCGTGTGTAGCGGAACTCTGCGGAACCCAGGTAGACATCTGCGCGGTCAGCGTAACGGACCCATTTAACGGGAGCTGCTATTGCTTACTTGAACGCAGGCATAGCTCGGAGGTTCTAATTAGGCTGAATTGGTACTTGTTTTTGCTTATGAAACGCTAGTTTGAGGTAACACTATTTTGGCAGCTTACATATTGGGTGGCCAAAAGCCAAGGGACGATTTTATATTTTTTTTTTTTACCTAATTATTGTGAAATCAATTATACACACAAGTACCCATACTTGTACAATTGCTTTTTAACTGAGAAATCGCATAGTGCTGATACCATTGTTAGAAGATATTTTTCAATTAAAATTGATTATAATAATATGTTAATTATAATCACGTCGAAACTTGCGCCGATTCACTTATTCACAAACTAAACTAAATTTAAGTTCAGTGCATCTTTTTCTTTCTATTTCATTAAGAAAAGAACAGAAGATAAATATTAGTTTAGGCCAGTCAAATTAAGATACTCCATAGACAAGTTTAGACGTGATTAAAAAATTGGCTACTAAAAATACGTCAATTTACGTCAGGCGCTGACTAATTGAGCCTCCGATAGTAAACCTATTTAGCGGTCACGCAGCCGGCACACGACTGTAGGTAATAACCCTGCCCATCTAACAGTACCAATTACGTACTCATTAAGAAAGCTCATTGAATTGCTAATCTGATGACCCATTCGCAGGGCTATCAACACAACCGGATTGTCTTATGAGGTTTATGAGAGAAAAGTTATGATTAGGTTATTTATTAGCTTGTCATTATTTATTTATTTATTTTAGCCTCTTTTTACATTACTTAATGTTTGTTTATGATATTGGAATTCATCATTTGATATTTCAAGCTCTCTATGAGTTCATTAAAACTCTAGCCGCATTAAAACTTTTTGGATAAAAAAAATGTTTTGACGTTTATTTTTTGGCGGCAAAAATACAAAATGTGACAGATGCTCAGCCTGTTTGTCTATAGCCTGGTAGCCTTAAAACTGTAAACTATTCATCAAATGTTCCGAATTCCGCTACAATTACTTACGGACGTAAACGTCAACTAAAATCGTAATCCAAATAATTATTTAACATCGAGTTCTTCCTTACAGCAAGTTGCAGCACATTATGCAAGCGTATCCTCGTAAAGTGAATCGATACTAAATGTTATGATGTTTTCTTTTATCGCCTCATGAATTACGGCGCACAGGCATACAACAAACTGATGTAACAGTACGAGGTATAAAACTGTTCGATTGAGACTGGATACAGTTTAAGCGAGAATTTTAAAATGTTTGTAGTGAGTGCATGTATAGTCGAAACGCATATTTGCATGGTTAATATGTAATTATGTACGCATACTCACTACTCAGTGAGTAGTACTCACCAGACTAGCGTAATTTTGGGTAGGTACTTATTATTATTTAAACTAGATATTTGTTTGATACTTAAATTGAAAATACTTGCCTATTAAGTATAGGTATGAAAAAAAAACAAAACTAAATCTATACTAATATTATAAAGAGGTATTTGTGTGTTTGTTTGTATGTAGGGGGGTAATCTCCGGAACTACCTGTCGGATTTATCTTTTTGCATTTGATAACCCAATTCCTAAGTAAGGCTATTCAACAGCACGCTACGACCCTCGGGAGCCGAGCAAAGGGAAAACAAGTCAGAAGGAACGCCAAGCGAAAACAAAGTAGCAGCACGGACTAGCGATGGGATGCGACGCGATGGGTCGGGGCCGTAATTTCACGCGGACGAAGCCACGGGCAGAAGCTAGTTAGCTATATTTTTCACATCTACAAGAAGAGAAATCCTGCCGATGACTATTAATGTGACTTAACTATTTTTTTTTAAACTTATTATTTAAGTTTTTACATTACACTACATTTTGCGCTCATGTTAATGCATCTCAAGTCGGTACTCTTCCTGTGAACAGTATTTTAATGCTATATCTTATCTGCAGCAGTGTTAATGGCCATCTCTATAAACGCACGATGTTATTGCGGGTCGCGCCACCGTCTGTGCGTTGTGCTCAATGTCCATATATGCAAATCATGTTATTTACATACCATGTTGAGTTAGCCTTTAATTATAGTATAGTTAAGTATTTACCTACATCTTTGGACGGACTTACTGTAATTATAACTGGTAGAATTAATGATGTTTCCACGATATATGGTTAGATTTGCTTTAGCGGCCATCTTGAAAATGCTATCTGCTTTTCCTTATTTTTAATGCTCTAAGAAATAACAAGAGGACATCTTTTTCTGGCAATAAATAAACATCACAACATTCATCAAAAACGGTCATATTCAAGTCGCAATCTCATCTCAGCGACTATTGATATCCAAAACTTGTCAAATATGTATGTATGTAAATTGATTGTATTTTTGACAGATTGAGACAGATTATTACAAGAACGTTCTTAAAAATACGGGAATTGCCGATATTGTTAAGAAAATATAATACTTGCCAAAATCATTTTAATATTTTGGACTTGTCATAAGTTCAATATCTAGTCACCATTCGCTTCCTATATTGCTTAACTATAGGCATTATGTCAAGTGGAGAAGTTAAGTTAGTTAAGGCTGCAATTGAATTGCATAATATCGAACTTTAAAGCTTGGGAAGTAAACTTTTAAGTGACCAAGTGATAAAAATGTAAAGTCATGTGCTCTCGGAAGTTATGTAAAACCTACATTGTCATAATATAATCTGTTTGTTGTAAATCCATTGGTATTGCAAAATAATGCTTTTCGTTTCCGATGCTGTAATGTTTGTTTTAAGTCAATTGGCCTAATAATTAATACTTAATTATTTTTTATAGATCTGATTACTCATTTTCTAGTTGCATTTTTTGATTCGAGAAAAGAAATGATTGATTTGTTTTGAGAAAAGAAAATTGAATGATTTTGGTAGGAATGTAAATGAATTAATGAGCATTTTATGTACCTAAATCTTTGTTACAATATGTTAATTTTATTCATAAGTGTTCCGTGTTTTGATTTATAAATTATGACTGGTAACTTTTTTAATAAAATATGATCTAAAACTGTAATGGCGGAGCAAGAAAATTAATGGTTTAATCGGCAGGTCGCGTTCTTACGTAAAACTTAGGAGATCGCTCATGTTCGATGTTATGCTATATCTCGCCCTCGATCGATGTTATATACTATAAAATCAAGATATTATGTAACTTTTAATCAAAGAGAAAAACTATTTTCTAGTGGACAATCATTCCTTCCGTGTTGATGGTACGATTTCTTTTAAATTATACTATTGGCCGAAAGCGTCGCCACAGCTGCGGTGCCTTACGTCAACCAAGAAGTATACAATAAGTTTGACGTGACATAAGGCCCAGTGGTAATGGCCCCGGCTTACGAATATCAACCCGCACGGAGCCCGCGTAGGAGCCCAATCCCTCTCACAGAGTGGAGGTCTGTGTCCCATCAGTTGGAACATTTTAGGCCGATTAAGGTATGATTACGCAATAACCTCAGTCCACATACCTGAGTATACTGCAGCGCGAACTCCGCGACCAGAGCATGTGCATGATGTGCGAGTGGCACGTGCAGCGTCAGCGGCGGCTCGCGGGAGGACGACAGCTGTAGGGAGTGCGGCGCTGATGATGACGCGCGGAGCCCGCTTAGCGAGATCGAGCGGCGGATGGTGAGGCCGGCCGGACCTGGGTGGAGAAGGTGGGATATTACTGAAGACGAAAATAAAAAAAGTGACTCTTCAGGTTGTCATCAGGTACGAAAACTTATATTTCTTTGGAAAAGCAGTGTTGTCATATAAAGATTGTCCATATTATCATGACTGCCGCTAATTTGTCGTTATTAAGTATGATGAAAGAAAATTTCAATAAAAACTAAAAACAGCATGATTTAACTGCAATTTAGGAAAGCTTATAAGTTTAATTGGTGAATATGTGAATAGGCAGCAGATGCCTAAAACCGGGGGTTGACAGAGATATGAGTCACATTACACTCACATACAACATTAAGCACTTATCTATTTTAATTTTAATTTTTACTGTTTTATTTTTAATATTTTTATTTTATTATAATTGTTCTTTTTTAACGCCTACTGTATTTTATCTCTGGAATCTGGAACGCTGTCGTCTCCCTTCTTGGAGGTGGGCGTTAATAGCTGCGACACAGTTTTGTAACTAATGTAGCTATTTACGTACGCAATGAATTTGTAAAATGTGTTTTTGTTCCAATAAAGAATATTATTATATTATATTATTATTACCTTTAACTCCAATAGTAACCGCATTATGCGACACAGCGAGCACAGCGTTCTCTCCGGGCGGTAACCGTGCGGCGAACAACCTGGCGAAGTAGAAAGGCCAGGCGCGCGCCATCTCCACCGCCTGCCTCTTAGTGGCCGCGCGCGCGGCCGTGTTGCCGTGCGCGCGCAGCCAGGCTGCGCCGGCGCGCCGCTCGCTTGTACTGATGCGGAGGGAGGGCAGGTTCGAGTTTATGTCGTGGACGATCTGTGGGTAAGTGGAGAAGGTTACTTGTGGTCGGTATCGGGTAAAATATTGGTATAAAAGAAAGGACAGAAGTAAAAAAGTTGTTTGATAATGGGTAAATTGGTGTTGTATAAAGACTTTCATATAAAAGACTTCAACGCGTGTACGAGCTTGAAAAAAGAGAAATGAGGTGTGATGTCAGAAAATTTATAAAATGGTGTTTTGAGAAATATAGAGACATAAGACAGGTGTGAAATATACTCTTTTTCTAATAATTAGCTTAGCGTACAAATATGTCATCATCTGCCTAGCCTTTTCCCAACTATGTTGGGGTCGGCTTCCAGTCAAACTGGATGCAGCTGAATATCAGTATTTTACATGGAGCGACTGCCTATCTGACCTCCACAACCCACGTTACTGGGTAATACGATACCTCTTGGTAAGACTGACTTTCGGGCTTCTGACGACCCGGGCGTGCAAATAGGTAATAATATTAAATCTCTGGGCGCGCTAATAATCTCAAAAGTTTTATTTTAACTATTCCTGCTTCCAATATGTTTTAATTATGTATACTTCAATTACTTCAAATGTGTACAAGTACCGAAGTTAACTCACTTGTGCGTAAAGTAGATCTAATATGGCGGGGTCGTTGTAAGTCTCTAGGGGGGTGAAAACTTCCTTGCGCACACGCAGCTTCCACGGTACTCGGCTATATGTAAGGAACGAGCGATCTGATGGTAGAAAGGCTGCCGGTGCGGGCACGTCACCTAAAAACAACAAAACCGTAAGTATAACATAAGTAAAAATTGAGCAAGATAAAAATGGTAATTTGGCATACCGTATGCAAGAAACACATTTGAACAAAAAAAAAAAGGAAATATATTTCACATGGGACACGCACAGGAAACACAAACAATAAAAAGAACCATTTCAAACTAACAATGTAATAGACACAAAAAAAAGACCTGTGTGTATTAAAATTTATAGGATAGAAGAGTGATAATAAATGAAAGTGTTTTGTAATACTTACGTTCAATATGTTCAGTTCTATCAGTGACGTGGGTAGAAACGGAGTGACGTCTCTCCGCCTCCATCTTCCTGTCTCTCTCTTTCTGCGCCATATGGGTCTTAAACGTCGCCCTTTCAGTCGTCTTATTCTCTTGAGGAAACACAATATCAGACCTCGGACTTTCTCTCGCCCTTCCAACCAACATATCCCGGGAATTCTTCCTACCATCAAATCTCTCAAAATCATCGAAAAACGGAGAACGTTTGCGCTCAAACGCGTCCTCAATACCATTCTCCTCTTTTCTACGTTCGGTTCTTGTCGTGTGCACTTCGTATATCTCCGACGCTTCCCGACCAGAGTAGTTGTCTCTATCACGACGGCCAGTTGTGTCGTGTCCTGATTCGGAATCCCATTCGTCGCGACTTTGTCCTCGTTCGTCGTAGCTTCGAACATCGGATTCATCGCCCCAGTCGTTTACTCGGCGTTCGGAGTGGCGACGGTCGGCTGTGAGAAAACGAGTGGCTAAGTCGTCTCGAGAGGGAGGAGGCTCCGACTCTTCTCTGCGTCGTGAGTTCCAGTTAGCTAGGAAGGCGTGACGGTCGTCTGCTTCTCTGTTTTGGTGGACGCCGAATGTGTCTCTGTCGCGACGCAGTTGTGCGAAGGTTGAGGACGCGTCTGGTGCGGGGGGAGGAGGCGCGGGGCCTTCAGGAGGTGTTGGGGGTGACATAGGAGGTGGAGGCGCCGGGCCAGGGGGCGCGGGGGGCAAGGGAGGCGGCGGAGCGTCCCAACGAGCCGCCCCTCCTCCTAACTGACGCTCAAGCATCAACTTCCTAGTATCTTCCAACTTATTGATGGTTCGTGGCGTTTCTGCAGTAGATGATGATGTAGATCGTACGGAGTGGTTTGCAGTGACTCGTTCCAATCTCTGTCTCATTTCAGAACTCAACTTTAGTTTCCCTACGCTGCCCGGCGAGGGGCGCTGCGCTCCGATTTCGAAGCTTCGTCTTGCAGTTCGTTGGTTCGGAGCCTCCCTACTCGGCGAAACCACTGGACCGTCCACCTCAAACTCTTCCCACTCGATTCCTGGAGTTGTTTCTGATTTAGATCGACCTCGAGGTGGTTCATGTTCCATACCGTTGGATTGTTGTGACTGCGGCGTGTGTCGCCTCTGAATCTGACGCAATTTGAATTTGGTAAAATCTTGTGCTTGTTCCTGACCTACCGCGTCCTTTGGTGGAGGCCACCTCCATTTACCGATACGGACGGTCTTAGCTCGTCCGTAGGGATCCATGAAGCCCTTGATTTCTAAGGGATCAGTTGAGTGGAGTGGAGGGGGCATGGGGGGCGGTGGTGGGGGAGCTCCGGGAGACATACTCTCGTTGGACTCGCGCCGCAGTTTGACGGCACTCCTCGGCGGAGAGTGTACTTGAGCATGAACGACGGTTGACGCACGAACCGGAGAAGTAGGCTCCGATTCTGAAGGTTCCGCGACTTGACCGGCTAACAGAGATTGTAATGCCTGGTTCTGAGCCAGCAATTGCTGTTGTATTTGGAGATTTTGCGCCATCGCGCTCTGCAAGAATGCTCTCTGTAAGTTCTGATGGTATGCGTTAATATCAACTGTGCCAGGCGGCGGGAGATGTAGGCCTAGCGCGGCGGCCAGCGCTTCAGGTGTGGACGGCATTGTTGGCGGGAGAGGCATGGCTCCGAAACTAAGAGTGGACGTGTTCGCTGAGGCAGCCCTCGGAGTCGCTCCACCTCCTTTTATGGCACCAGTAAGTCCTTCCCCGTCGGTAAGACGTTTCAAACTATCATTCATAAAGATCGGATCGAATAAGTTCGTGATATAGTCATCGACAGAGTCCACACTGGACTCCTTCCTGCTCGCTCTTCCTTTTTCTTTATCTTCCTTCCCCCCACCTTTGATAAGGTGTTGGACTTCAACATTGTTCAAAGTATCAATTTGTTCGTTGTATTCGCAGTTGAGGACGCTGTCGATGAAATCGCTGTAGTTTCTGCCTCCCTTGATGCTGGCTGCTAGAGACCGGGCATCGGAGAGTTCGTCTATGTTCGGGTCTAGTACTGGAGAGAACAGATCGTCGAGGAATTGGTCCACGTCTGATGCCTGGCTCGGAACGCGGACGCGTCGCACATGGGATGCAAGACTTGGAGCTTCGGATGTGTCCGACATTGCTGATGACCTGTGGACAACATTAAATTAGTTCCTTCATAACCTCATTTTTTATTCTTTTGTAATTTAAATTTAATGACTCGATTTTGTTATATTTTCTAATCATTTATTTGAATGATTTATCTCAATTTAATTTATTTATTGTAATTAGAGAGGTTAATAATTTACTTTTTATGTTATAATTATATTAATCTATTGCATTTATATATAGTCTTATGTTAATTACCTTTAATATTTGCACAACCAAATCGGCGAATAAAGGTCACGTTAAATAAATTTCCACCACGATGTAATAACTTATATTCTAGGTAATAAAGAGATCAATCATTCATTCATTATTATATCTAATAGAATATTGAATTCTTACCTGACACCTCCAAATTCGGAGCTCTTCTCAATATACGCGCGACTCGACTGCGAGCCGGCCGGCGCGCGTTTGCCGGCGTACTGTGACTTTATATACCTCGACGGTAACACACGTGATCCTGTTCCATACTCCATTTCCATCCCTCCCTTACTACTGGCCACACTCGGTGCACCCGTTAACCTCTCCACAGAGTGATAACGGTCATTCAGTCTTGATTGTGATAGTCCTAGATCAGCGAGTTTGTTCGGTGGTGGCGCAGGATTGTCACCTAAGAGATTATCCAAAGACCTGCTTCTGACTTTATCGGAAGGTTGTTCGAAGTATCGTTCGTTTAGTGCTGATTCCCGCGACAGTACGTCGTGAGAAGTCTTTCTGGAGTATTCGTTGCTGTGCTTAGAGTAATCATTGCTATGTTTAGAGTAATCGATGCTATGTTTGGAGTATTCGTTGCTATGTTTGGGGTATTCGTTGCTGTGTTTCGAGTATTCGCTGGTGTGTTTGGAATATTCGCTGGTGTGTTTTGTGTGCGATTCCTGCTTCTCCATGTTCCAGTTGTATTCGGAACCGTCCTCGTCGATGATGGAATCTTGCAGCATTCGTGGTATGCTTGGGGAACGAGATTTTGGTGGCTCCGGTGGTGGGATCTGGAATTTTTTTAAATAATTTTAAATTATTTTATACCTCGTCGAGGACAGGTCGTCGATAGTTTTGACCTCATACTCAACTGAAAGTGTATAATAATTATTCTTGAAGATCATATCAATTACCTCCCGTACGCCAATCATCGCTATAATCGTTGAGTTGTAAACTATTAAAGTCTGGTGTTATGTAATAAGAAATCAATCGGCGGTTTTTTTTTAAATAAGTAATTTTTTTATTTACATTTAATGGGTTAAAACTTGTGATTTTTTTTAAGTTGCTTGATTTAGGTATTCCCTTAATTGAAAGCAGTCGAAGTGATTTTTACACGAAGCCAAGCTTCTGACAAAATTTGAGTGGCCTACAAACGACCTGAAACATTCTATTTATATTTGTTTAGCTTGAAGCATTATAAAGTAGGCGTATAACGCTGACCATATAATCTAGCTAGGTAAGTACAGATGCCAGCACATCAAGGTACTACAATCTGTCAAATTTCTTTAGTAGATTTGCAACTTTATCGCTAAAGCATAAGGTTCAAAGTTGAGTCTGTATATAACGGCGAACATATAATCTAGGGTAGTCAATAACAATATTAGCTTCCTACCAGTGGTCTCGAAGACTTCTCAGTGTCTACAGAGGACGCTCTGGGCGGCGGCGCGGGCGGCGTGTGGCGCGCCGGCTGCGCGCGCAGCGGCTCGGCGCGAGCAGAGGGCAAGGCTGTCCAAGTTTCCACCTCGCCTACTGCGTCTAGGGCCAACTCACAGCCTGCCCATTCTGTAGGAAGATCGTGTAAGAGGATAACATAATTTAACAGGACGCAAGACATTAGAACATACATTACGACATAGGACATTTTTAGACATTAGAATAGGCGCATTTATCGCATTGCGTTATCCCGTAATGGTAGATGTAAGTAGATAAATAAATAAATTATGTCATCATCAAGACAAAAATATTATAAAATGGGTGTTTAAAGTATCTCACCAGTAAGTTGTCCATTATGTTCCATAGTGAGCGACCAGCCGGTAGCATTATGCTGTACGCCGGCAGCGGCAAGCGCGGCAGACGCGGCACGTTCACACGACGTCCATGAGTCCACGCTTACGTGCTGCACCGTATCTGTGGGTAATATATTATTATTTCACAACAATATTATGTATCATGACGCCTATTTTAACTAAAATGTTAGAAAGAGAAAGATTTATTTGTATTTTTTACGAAAACGCCCATTCTGCAAATAAGTGATTTTGAAGTTGACTTTGCTTCGATATGAATTTGACATTATCGTGTAGTAACTTACCGTCATACAATCTAAGCGGCAGTGCAGGCTTGGCATCAGTCTTCGCAGCCTTCCACTCCAGCAGTGTGGGCGGGCAGCGCCGCGCCGCGCCCGCCGTGCGCGCTGCGCCCGCGCCGCTCTCACAGAGCAGGCGCAGCAGTTGGGAGCGCCAGGAGGCTGGGGCCCGTTCGGAGACAAAGCGCACTAGGTATCTGGAGAGAAAGGTCGTTTTAAGTATTTCTGTCATTTTAGCCTTGTTAACAGATGGCGTGAAAGATGACATGGAAAAGGGGTAACTAGTGAGATGACGGCTAACAGAGATGTAGGGAAGAAGAAAATAAATGGAAATAAGGGCAAGATGATGAACATCGTAAACAGATTCTTTATTTGCTATAAAATTAATAAAAAAAAAGAGCTGGACAGAGACATGTTACAACTTTTCTCCATAATACCTAACAATCTCGAAAAACTAACTGACGATGTAGAAACATCAGAGGGGCAATTGTCGTAATTTTAAGAACGTTCACAGTCTGATATCAGTCTCAATCTGTCAAAAATACCTCTAATTTCCCCACATTTTTGACAAGTTTTGACATTTGTTTGTCGCCGAGATGAGATTACGACTGAATTTTGAACGTTTTAAATTACGAGAATCGGCCTTCAGATTAAACTGATCTGCGATTAACAAACAGGCTTAGTAAATTGACTTTAACTTTATCATGAAATCAAAAACACAAAATCTCAATTCATAAGTATCAATCAAGTGGGAAGCACAGAACCGGTCGAAGTGGAGGTGCTTGGTGGAGGCCTATGTCCAACAGTGGACGTCTTTCGGCTGAAATGAATGATGAATGAAAGTATGTAGTACTTATTTATACTAACTTGTGCAGCGGCGGTCCCGGCTGGAAGGCAGCAAGACAGTGCGCCATGAGCTGCCACACACGTTCTGAAGACGAGTCACCACTCGCTTGGTTGCACACTTGTACCAGCACCTCGTCCCGAAGACCGCGGGAGGACAGGCCGCGAGACGCTATGTAGTCTGCTAACACCTGAACAAGGAACACAATATTAGGAGAAGTTAGGGATGGAGAATTGGAGAAAAAATAATGGGATGGGTGTCTTAGAAATGACTAATGGAACATAAGTGTTCCATTAGTGTCTGTGTTTTATAAATTGTATGGTGTACAATAAAGAGTATTCTATTCTATTCTATTCTAAGTGTCGATGCTTGGGGAAGGTCTATGTAGGTCCAGCTGTGAACGTCTTTTGGCTGAATGATGATTATGTGTAGGACTATATTTTTCTTATTAGTCTTGTATACATTTTGCGATGATCGAAAGGAAAACAAAGACAGAATGCCATTAGATTTATAGTATCAGTACAGGAATGTAAGAAATTCTACCATTAGGTAATATTTACCTTTTGCCTGGCTTCGTTTCCAGCAGCAGTTTCGTCGCACCATCTCAGTATGAGCTTGAATGTAGCTACTGCATCATTGAAATCTTGATCCCTGAAATAACACAACACTTATTAGAACTCTTGGGGGTTTATTTATAAACGATGATAGACGTCAAAAATGTATGGTTAAACAGTCGCTACTCAATTTTTTGCAACGTTTATGAATAAAGGGGTACGTCTCCATGAAACCATGAAAATATAACCAACAAATAAATAAGCTCGATGACATTATACCAAAAGCCAATACTTGTAGGCACTGCCACAAGTATTGGTATTGCAGTCATAAAATGTGAGAGTAGGACGGTGAGTTTCGTGTCATCTCACTCTAACTTATTAAGCCCGCGGCGGTCATGAACTATGGCGTTTATTATTGTAAGTATTACTATTGGTGCTCTAGCATATAAATAATAATCTACAAACCTGACAGCAGCTTTAGCTAAGAACGGCCTGGAAATTGGATGTTTTTTAGGGCTCAGGTGTCCACCATCAGCGAAATAAACGGAGCTGAATTTGGAGAAAGCGAACTGCTGCAGATCTCGGGGCAGCTGTACGCGTTCCTCTTCGGTGTAAACGTCGCCTGCCACCTGGAGATAAGTTTAGGTTAAAAAAAAACTTCATGTCAGCGAAGATTTGGACATTTAGGTTTTACCAGAAATTGCGCTATTAAAAAGTGAGAAGATTGCCTTTTTAATCATCTAAAAATATAGCTGGCTAATTACCACATTATAACCTTGTAGTTATATTGGAAAGTTAATCTACACAATGCTAGAGAAAATAGACAGTTATTTGATTACGTCAGAAGGGGAACCCCCTAAAGACTTGATTTATGCGCCTGTATTCAATAAAGGAGTAAGCAGAACTGTAGGTATAGTACAACAACCCACTTTTCGTCAGTAATGTTCAAGACCCATATAACAAAGAGCGAAAAAAAAAATTGCTTTTAAATACTCTTTCTTACCTTAGCAAGGTTCCTCTCGGTGTGTGGCGGCTGCCACTCATCAAGCTTGGACAGTATGAAGGCCAGTTCCGCTGGCACCTCCAGCACTTGCAAGCTCTCAGCCTTCGCCTTTTGAGCTGCTTTCTGTTCTGCTGCACGACGTCTGTAAATAGTGAAGTAATGAGATAATTTGCAGGTTATTAGATATTTAATAAGTTACTGATGGTTTGCAATTTTGTATTGGCGTTTTTGTACATTCTGACGTCTTTACCGAGTATGAATTTGTGTCAATAAGTGCTATCAAAGAATAGGTAATTGAAAAAAAAAAAAGAATTTGTAAATTAAAGTGGGTAGGTAAGTTTGAATTGTCCCTTTCTACAAATGTGTTACTGTCTTGTCAACAACCCTCATTGCGTAATATATGATTTGTGAGATTTAAACCAAAACGGTTTCGAAAAGAGGATATACCTAATTGAGTTATTTTTTAGGTTCTCTGCCTTCCTATTTTGTTTGAAATGAAATAAAATATTCGCCGTTTTATAGGCCTAGAACAAGACACATACTTAGCGGCCACTTGCTGCGCCTCAGCCCGCCTCCTATGTTGCTCCTTCAAGTTAGCGAGGCGCCTGCGCGCGCGCCGGCCGCGTACGAGCGCCTGCGCGCGCACCACGCCGCGACGCACGCATAGGTAGCGGCGACGCGCCATTGTGCCACGCCACCAGGATTGGAGTTTCACAGTTGAGTAGTGCAGCTGTTGGTAGCGTTTTCTGTGAAAGAGAGAAAGGTTTTTGATGAAGTTATTTTGGTTTGATGTAATAGGTATTGTTTTCACATCTTTTAAATCAGATTATTTATTTACTTGAATATAGTTTACATAGGTGCAGGCACATTAGAGTTTTAATATTCATTACGATGCCATTACGAGAGGCGAAATTTTAAGATCGGGTGATAATCTGAAAAATCTGGGATCTGGGATTGATTATTTCATAATTTTAAGACATGGGATTTTTTCTTGAACATCCCCAAGTACACACAATTGTTTAGAGTAGTACTTAACACACAATAGTACCTTGCCAAGTATCCTCGGAAATGGGCCTGCAGCTTGGTCGCTGCAGCTCGTAGTTTATCAGCCCGAGCCCTTTCTAATGCTCTGTGTAACGCCTCCCTTATGAACACACGCGCTGCGCCCAACTGGTAGTCTGCACCGACTGAAATCAAGATGAAGTTATTAGTGAACTTTCATTTGTAAATTGTGGGAACGGGGAACAACAGAAGTGTATATCACCGCCAAAATAAAAGAACAACGATAAATTTCACAAATTCTAATCAAACACAATGACACTTTTAGGTAGAAGGAAGTATTGAAGAAAATTGTATTTCTTCACGATCACAGAAACTTAGGGAGAAAGGGTGTATTCAGATATTCGTTGCCACTATGGTTGGCGAAAACTGCCGCGAAAGTTCATACCTACACACCGACACCTTGTATAATATAAAAGGTGTCGTTTTGCATTCTCGTTAAATTCAAGGAGGTAACAGCTATGCTACTGATTCTCGACAAGAATCAATAATAAAATAAGTAGTTATTTTTTTTTCAAATTTCGGAACTCGGCTTGTGTGGGACACGCATTTTAAAACGCGGCCTGTGTGAGACCGCACTGTAACTGCCCTTTTGCACACACATAAAAACGCGGCCGCTTATACGATACCATAACGCGATTCTATTCTTTGAAAGTTGTGTATTCTGAAATACTGTCAAACTTAAATAACTAAAAAAACAAGTGTGTATTAATTATTTACCAGGGAACGTATTTTTATTTGATTATTTATGTCTTTCATAACAGCCTCCTGAAATTTGACGAGGATGCAAAACAACAGCTGGTATATAGCTGCAGAGAATATCGCCTTTATAGCTGGAGAGCTAGTGAACCCTGGGAGTAACGGTCTCCCTGTAAGGTTAGAAATTTGTATATTGACGATTTATGGCATGCTAAGAGCAATAGCCATGACCTGGCAGGCGTCAGCCCTGCACGTCATCAGCCCCTTTATTTTTCAAACTGTTAAGTAAATGGGGTTTCAAAACTTGTTTCTGTAAGTTTGAAAATTTAATAGAGTAAAGTTTATTTATTGTACATTAAAAAAAAAAAATTGCCAGGCGATTACAACAAGCAGAAGTATACGACAGAACAATTAGAAAACGCACAATTGATGAGGTAAAATAAACTTTGTCCTGTATACTTGAAATTTTTATATGTTTTCAAATAAACGTCTTAGAGTAAATATGTACAATGCCAGGCGGTTTTGAACAGCATAAGACCTTGACAGGCGAGGGGACAGCTGCTAAGGGCGTGCGAGTGAGAGGTGTTGCGTGAATGCCTTTAGTGCGAGTGAGACCGTTTATCTAATACGAAGGGACGTATACCTGCTCTCGAGCAACAATGTACAGAGAAGAATTTTGTCAGTTGTGCCAACGATTTTGACTTGTGTGGATGCTTTGAGTTATAACATTTCTTATGTTAAGTGATTTCGAATTTTTAAAAAATCAAACTTTATATTGTTATCAATTGTGCAGTGATATTGTGTATTGGTGTACTTTATATTAACGTTTCAGTAAATAGTGTGCAAGATGGAATCTGACCACGTGGTTTGTGTGATTTGTAACGAAGACACTAATGAAAAAACAGTACGATTTACAGAGACTACGTTAAATAAAAGTAAATCAATATTGAAAATAAGAAAAGACAATAATTTGAAATTTAAAGATATTTCAGTTGTGGAAGTTCATAAATACCTTTGAGAAATTTCTAAATCCATTTATGTTGAATCTAAACAAAGATTGTCTGTATAACATCGGTAATGGTACAGTAGCTTCGATCGCAGTACAGGATTACTTATTGAATTTTATAGAATCAGGAGAAAGATTGAAAGAGAATTTTATAGCTGAATGTTCACAGAATGGAAAAAGATTTGAAGAAAGAATTGCACAAGTGAAAATTATGAATTTTGCCTCTGAGAAAAAAAAGAAAAAAATCAAAGTCGGTGATAAGGTTCATGAAATCCGTGTACAATGTGATTTCTTTGGTCGCCTATTAGCTCTGTCAATACAACATAACATCGATTTGGAAAAGACGTTATCATACCCCATTACAACTGTTCCATTGTCATTGTGTCATGAAGATGGTACAATACATAAAACTCAGAAATCAGCAATGGTTGAAATTTTAAAAGCAAATGTCAACTGTGAAGACGTACCAAGATGTTATGATGTTGTCATTTTTGATGGATTCTTCTTACTGCATACATTCAAAAAAAACCCCAAAAGATTTGGTGGTATTTCCAAAAAAAATTATGTCGCTACTAACAGCTACACATGCCCCACGAGTAGATATCATTTTCGACCAATACTTTTCGCCGTCAATTAAAGATTATGAACGAGCCAAACGACAAGAAGAACGAAACATAAATTATTTCATTACCGGACCAGAACAAATTCGACCAGTTGATTTTATGAAAGAACTTCGTAACATACAATTTAAAGAAGCTTTCGTAGATTTTTTAATTACACATTGGAGCACAAATTAAATGATAGAGTTTATCGGGAATACCATAGTGAACTTAAATTACAAACAATGCCATACTTATAGTGTCCATAATAACTCTGTGATTGTCGATATAAATGATGATTTATCGTGTCAACATCATGAAGAGGCTGATACGAAAATAATATACCATACATGCCAAATGGATGAAGATGTATCAAACGTATTAATAAAAACATGTGACACAGACATTTTAATATTACTGCTCGGAAACATGGACCATCTCCACAACAATAATTCTATATGGAATATGGCACTAATAATTGTAAAAAATCGATAAATATTTCTGAACTATATACAAAATTGGGACCTTCTATATGCCATACCTGGATTTCATGCATTAACCGGTTGCGATTTCATTCCGTCATTTTCAAGAAGAGGTAAAAAAAAACCATTCCAAATATTGCAGAAATCGAGTGTATATCAGAAAGCATTCAAAGAGATAGGAAACGCAGAAATAGTGCAGAAGAAAGAAAAAATTTTCCCGATACTAGAGAAATTTGTATGTCAAATGTATGGTTTGAAATCTTCAAAATTAAATAATGCACGATATGAAAAGTTCCTTGCTACGTACAACACAACTAATCCTAAAGTGTTTATGAAAAAAGTAGTAAGCTATGATTCATCGAATTTACCACCCTGCCAACGTGAACTACATCAACAATTGTTGAGAACTGCCTACATCACAAATATATGGCGAAATTGTCATTTAAAAGAACCAACAATTCTTACACCTGAAAATAACGGTTGGAACTTAATTGATAATCGTTACGATTTTAATTGGTTTGAGGGGAATACGGTTCCATCTTCTATATACTTATACTTTTACAAGGACCTGCTGATACTGCCACAGCACAATCGACTGAAACTGAGGAATGCATTTCAGGTAACATACAACTATTTTATTCTGTATCATTTAATATGCAGTCCTATGTATTGAGCTTGATATTTAATTCTCAACAACCTTATTGATTCATTAAAATATTTTTTTTTACTCTTTTCAGATGAGGAAAACATTGTTGCAGAATCAGATGATGATGAAAACAGTGATAGCGAAATTTCGGATGATGCTGAAGAAAATGAGTGTTAAAAATAATGTACATTGCATAAAACCCAATAAAATACATTACATTTACTGTATGCGTTCATGTAACATTTCTTATTTGCACGCCCTTAGCAGCTATCCCCTCGCCTGTCAAGGTCTTATGCTGTTCAAAACCGCCTGGCATTGTACATACTTACTCTAAGACGTTTATTTGAAAACATATAAAAATTTCAAGTATACAGGGCAAAGTTTATTTTACCTCATCAATTGTGCGTTTTCTAATTGATCTGTCGTATACTTCTGCTTTTTGTAATCGCCTGGCAATTTTTTTTTTTAAATGTACAATAAATAAACTTTACTCTATTAAATTTTCAAACTTACAGAAACAAGTTTTGAAACCCCATTTACTGAACAGTTCGAAAAATAAAGGGGCTGATGACGTGCAGGGCTGACGCCTGCCAGGTCATGGCTATTGCTCTTAGCATGCCATAAATCGTCAATATACAAATTTCTAACCTTACAGGGAGACCGTTACTCCCAGGGTTCACTAGCTCTTGGACTATTACGAATAGGAAGTACCAATTAAGTGATCCTTTTCTTTGGGGAAACGGGCCACTTAATTAGTACTTCCTACTTTAAAAAAACACTCACACAAAACCATAACCTTCAGCGTAGAACCTCTTTTCTGGACCCTTTTCCAAATCTTGCCCATTTCGACCGGCACTCAGACACATGCCAGTGAGAACTGACCCGTCATAGAGTAGCATATCCGAGGCGACCGCAAAGATAACCGGATAGATGATAAATATACCGCGGTGATGAATTTGTCTAATTAGTTAAGTTATTAAGAAAACCGGAGTTTCTGAATAAAATACAAAGAGGAAATGAAGGAGACAGTTTTCTTGACTTTGTAGGTTTAGCTTCACGTGGATAAATGAAGGTATTATTTCGTGGGTTGTGTAATATAAAGCGAATACCATTATAAATTGGCTAGGTTACATAACTGCATGGGGCACGAATGGCCTAAAATGCATAAAATGAATGCAGTTAGCAACATTAACTAATATGTTATAGAGAAAAAGTGAAAACCCTACAAGTGTGTGAGTGTGAGTAATGAAAAAGTTGGTGCGTGTTAAACTGTTTGCTGAATGTCATAGTAGTGTGTGCTGTGTAGTAGGTAGCTAAGTGGCTTATACTAAAACTAGCTTCAGCCGGTGACTTCGTCCGCGTGAAATTTCTTGTTCCCCCGACCCACCGCGTCGCATCGCATCGCCCGTCCGCGCTATTACTTCATTTTCGCCTAGCGTTCTTTCAGACATTTTTTTTGCTCGGCTATCTATACTAATAATAAAGTTGAAGAGTTTGTTTGTTTGTACGCGCTAATCTCTGAAACCACCAGTCGGGATTGAAAAATTATTTTTGCATTGACCTAATTCTTGAGCAAGACTATATAGTCTTGATCAAGAATTAGGTCGTACTTCAGCTTTATTATTAGTATAGATAAATATAGATAGATGCCGTCTTTATGTTACTGACGTATTTGCAGTAGACCTGCTATAGCAAACCGCGAGAAGGTTGTACAGGGTGCTATCAACATAAGTGCGTCGGCACCGCGAAAGTAATAACCGCACACAGACTGCCTATTAAGATAAGTGTCATTTTGTGCTCCGAAGCCTCGTAAAATTGTAATTAATCGAGCGTTTGAATATTAAATATTAAAATTATGTTAGGTAGAAGTTCCGCTACATTTTGATAGCACGAGTTCTGTGATAACTACCGCGCTTTACCAAGTCTACAGCAAGTTTTAAAAGTAGTGCACCCAGTTTTTTTTTATCTTTGTTTAATGTTTTGACGAGAGTCGAGTTTGACAACATAACACGTTAAATGATAAATGATTTTAATTTGTAAGTAGGTTTGTACAAACATTTTTACACATCAATCATATTTTAAAACTAGATGAGGTCGGCGTTTCGTATCTGACTAGTTTGAGAAGAAAGGCCGAAACAAACTCAGAGGTCACAGTCTCTTTTCAAGTCCAGACTTAATCTTGGTCAGATCATATGAAGACCATGTATATCGATGTCTGAGATGGTCTTTTGAGGAAATAACCACACAGATTGAGAGAACCTGTCCAGTCAGTGCACGCATTTGTCAGAAATCGTGCAGCTCAACTCAAAACTTAAGGAGCTCAATGATTCGACGAACAATACCAAAGAAATGACATTTGGGTAGGCCACATTAATTACTCAAACTGCAAGACCATGACAAAAACTAACAGAACAGAGAGAAAAATAAAATAAATAAGTAAGCAAATGTCATTGTATATATGAAATTCATTAATGTGTATAAAAAAAACAACAACAAAAGAGAAAAAAAAAAAAAACATTAAATATGTTAAAATTGGAAGCAGCTCAATCCCAAGCCTTTTTGTCCTCGATATAATCCTTAACGGTATAAAAGGCTTTCTGGCACAACTTACGTTCAATGCCGGTGATCCTCCTGGAGGATCCATTTGCAATATGCATGGCGGCATGGCGTACAAGCTCTATGAAAAGTGGGTGGAGTCGAAAGTCGTCGTCGATTTTGTCCAAGAATGGAGAAGAAGTTAAACCTACATATCTAATTAATTTAATTAAGGGAGTAATGGCCAGATTGTATTCGGTTGTCAGTACTGTTTGCTAATTAAAATTCTAGACTATCGCAGGTAATGTTTACTCGTTCGTTGTTAATTTACTCTACAATTAATATTTTTATAAGTACTTTGTGTTCTCTAAAAAAATTAACATGTGTGCTTACCGGCACCGGTAGGCGGCATCTCAGCGAGTATGGAGTTGCAGATCTCTCTGTACGGCGTCGAGCGAGATGGCGTGGACTTCAACAGGTACCTGTTAAAGATTCATGTTAGTTTTTATTTCAAATATCATCATCATTTTCTTGCCTTTAGCCCAATTTGTTTGTGCCGTCACAACTAATATTAATTATTAAAAGAATACTTGTCTATTAGGGCGGGTTGTTTCACGTCCACTCGACGCACGCGTATACGCCAAAAATGGCGCTAAATATCGTCAAAACAAAAAAAGCGTTGTTTCAAATTACACAAAATTATGGCCTTGCCGTACGTCAAATAATAACGAGTACGTAACCGTTATTATTTGACGTACGTATGTTACGTTAACCAACCGTTTGAAACAACCGGCCCTTAGTCGTCATTAAGGTATTCACAGTCTTTCTAGCGATCATTATCATATTTTCTTCCAAATATAAGAACACAAACATAAGAGATAGACTTTGCAAGAGCTACATGTTCCTTCAGAAGGCGTTTAAAAGAACCAGATGATATATATTGATAATACTTTACATGGATGAACAGATCATCACAACCTTAGCAACAACAAAAGGTGCCATAAAAATCCTCACCTGTATCTATCCACAAAGTTCTGGAAAGGTATCCTAATAGGATACCCAGTCTGTCTGATCTTGATGGTGTCCAGCATGCCAGTATATCGCAACTGTGCGAGGACGCAGGGCATGTCGAACTTCATGGGCGACTTGTCGGTGTTCGGCTTCACGCAGCGCACGAACCAAGGGTTGCAGCGAGACATGGACTCCAGGAGCTGGTGGAGACTGTCTGAGAACCTGGTGGGGGGAAAAGCAAGACAATTATAAAACGTTGGTACCCTTGTTTCGCACAAACAGTTTTTGTGATAAGTAAATTGAAAATAAATAAAACTGAAAAATCTAAGCTTGTACTCAGATTTTAAAGTGTAGTTTAGCTGACTCTGGCAAATCCAAAAAAGGTCGTCTGAACCAAAATAGCATTATTATCGTTCTTGTAAACATCTTTGATCAGCCAAAGGGCAGGCCGTCTCAGTCATTAAATATTTATGGGAATCAAAGCTTCTTCTTTCAGGAGAAACTTATCCTTTACATAATTATTTTGCAATATCTACTCTTTACTGTATTGTTTCAAAAACAAATTAATTCTCAGTGAAAAATTTCGCCAAATATCCTTACCTAGCCGCAACCGTAGGAGTCCGCGGTTTCATAGTAACGAACCGCCCATTGGCGCCTCTCGGCAGCGTCTTGTTAGCGTCATGCTGTGCCCTCAACTGCGTGGACATCTCAGCCACCAGCGGCACCTCACTGCTGCACAGCAACTCCAGGACATCAGCTCGCAGGGCGTCCCGGTTCTTGTCGAGAAAGCCTTCGACGTTGTACCATACTTGGCCCGCGTAGTGTTTGATCTGGAAACGTGGGTTTGTTTAGATTATTCTAGAAGTAAACAGGCTCGTACTTTAAATTTTGAGAGCACTTGGTCTCAAGAAAGTTTGGATGTAAGTTACTTTTTAGCTAAACTTGACAATGAAGCCGAATGTAATAAATAATACCAGCCTCTTATGCCCCAATGCAGGGTAAAGACGTCTTCTCATACAGAGAGGAATAAGCATTGATCACCACGCTTGCTGAAGGCAGATTGGTGATTTCAGATTATTAATGTATAGTCCAGGTGTTGGCACAATGTTTTCCTTTACCGATGTCAACAACCGAGAGAGCAATGGTGGCCGAGTGGTAACGGCTGCGACTTACGAGTTGTAGGTCGTAGGTTTGAACCCAGTCAGGCGATTTACTTTGTGTAAATTATTTCACCACCACTGCTCTCAAAACAGTGAAGGAAAACATCGTGAGGAAACCGGCATGTCCTAGAACCAAAAAAATTGAAGACATGTGACATCTACCAACCCGCACTGGACCTGCGTGGTGGATTACGGCCCACTCCCTCTCACCGAGAGGAGGGCTGTGTCCCAGCAGTGGGAACGTTTTAGGTTGATTATGATGTAAACTACTAGTGCAACCAACGTGTATAAATCAATATGATTTATTTTTATTTTTGCTCGGATTCAGGGTTTCGAAACCGTGGCCATACACAAGATGAACATTGTTGTTTTGTCATACCATAATCGAAAGCGATCTACCACTTAATGTTCAGTTTCCGTTCTTTCAATTCCCCTGTGTTTATAGGTGGTTGTGTGGAGTTTTTCTTTGCGAATTAATCGTTGCTGAATCATTGGGTAGGGTAATCATAGAGTAATGTTGCCTACGATATGAGGCAGGGAAATGATATTTTTTTCGCATCTTCAATATTCCCTTGGGAACCCTTATTACATTGTAGTTTCTCGGAGTTGAATGCTGGGACATCAATTCGAATGTTTATGAAAATATTTACGTTGTTGCAAAACAAACTTTATTGGTTCAGAAATAGAGTCTGTTTTTAATGGCCACATACCGCCAATATTTACACGAATATGCCAAGTAAAGTACCAGCGTTACATGTTTGACCGACGATTTATAGAAGTCATCAGCATCATGCTGATAATTGACCTACAGCTGTCAGTGTCCATGTTGGAGAATGTCTAGTGATGAAACATTATTAGACTCCACCTCACCTTGAACTATCACGATGCACAAATATTATATTTTTCGATATATTAACATTAATGACTCAGATAAACAAAATATCGCAGCTTTACAAGAATGGGAAATACCATTTCTCATAAGGAAGGTACAGTCAACAACAGAGATGAGTAAGCCAAAATGTCTTTTCACTATACGAAGGCAAATTCATGTAACTTTTTAACAATGTCAAGGATTTGATTGTGACTGAACACAACCCACCGTGCGGTATAAATAGGAATTGTAAGTGTATGTATTTTGGCAACTTATCACTTTCGTGGACTTTACATATCTGTAGTCTGTAATCACCAATTCGTGTATAGGTGTGGTGATTAAAGTAAATGAATACGATTACTCACCCCAAACTCACTCGCTCCTAATCTCGGTCGTGAGTACAGTTCGTTCAACGCATGGTTATAATGGCACTTCTCTAGGAACGAGGCATCAGATGCGCGCGGGAAGTTGCTCTCATCGTCCAGAAGATGCAGGATCCCCACAGGCTTCTTACTCAGCAACTGTATCACTGCAAAAGACAAACAGTTTTAAACCCTATCCAAACGTGATTGAACATATTTTTAAGCAACAAAATTTACCCGGAGAGTTATCATTCCAAGTCAAATTCGACCATTCCAAACGTTCTTTCTGATACTCCTGCTGCTCCAACTTAAATATGTGCTTATTGAAATAATGTTGCAAAGTTTCGTTAGCGTAATTAATGCAAAGTTGCTCAAAAGAGTTCTCTTCCAAGTCTTCAAATCCAAAGATGTCAAGGAGAGAAATTCTGTGAGCATCGTGTAAGCCGGCGCGGTGGACTATCGAGTTGATGCGGAGAACTAACCAGCTGAAGAGGGAGGAGTAGAGGGCCTTAGCGAACGCGTCTCTCGCGTCTAAAGCCTGGTCTATGGGCAGTGGGGACCTCATGCGTTCCGCTCTTGCCGCAGTGACTCGGGTAGTGAGGGCCCTCGCCATTGCCTCCGCCGGGACCTTTAGTAAATGCGCGGCCCAGCGAACCTCAGCGCCCCCGCCTAGCTGCACGCCTTCCTGTCCGTGTCGCAACTGTCTTCTATGAAAATATACATTGCCCAAGTGCAATACAGCTGCTAAAACTCTTATTATATCTTCTCTTTCTGCGTCTCCAATGCCAAGAACTTGCATGGCGCCACATAACGCAGACCAATCAGCGCCTGCTCCAGCGCCGCCGGAGTCTCCTCCTTGATTCAAATAGAAATAATGTTCCGCAGTCAGAAGTCCTCTGGATCGCCTTTGTTCTTCATCTAATCCTGCCAGTAGTTCATAGAATACGTGATAGTTCCTTTCTCCAGGAGACTGTGTGACTATTCGGGACTTCTCCAAAAGATAGTGAGCTACCCTCGCTCCTGCCAGGGAGCCATCTTTGAAATACAATTCCAAGAGTTTTCCGAATCGACTAGAATTGTGGTTTTTTGGTGTTCTTGCATTTCCGAAGGCTTCTAACAGAGGGGCTGCTTCTAAGATTTGTTCGGAGACGGGGGCCCTGCCGGGGGGTGCGGGGGCCACGGCGGCGAGGAACTGGACTGCTAGCTTGGTGGACTCGGTCTTTCCCGCGCCGGACTCGCCGGAGATTAGTATGGCTTGAGGCTGGGGTAGCGCCGCGCGCGCAGCCGCCGCTATGGCAAACAAATGTGGTGGGAGATCGCCTAGCGCCTCTGCTGCGTGGTACCTGGAATTAAAAGGTTGAAACTGTGAATGAAAAGCATTTTTTTTTGCTTTAGCTAATAAGGGGGGGGGGGGGGGAATAGTTAAGAAGGTTCTGCTGATTAAGGCCGATGGAATACTCTTACCTCCTTGCAGTCTGCAGGCCATACAACGCGTCGACTGGTCTATACGGGTTAACAGCAACCAATATCGACCCCGCATAAGTGTAAATCAGTCCTTGTTCGTATCGGAGCTTCAAGTTCCACAGCAGGGCGGCTTCATGCAGGTCGTGGAGTCTCGTCATGTCGTCCACGCCGGTGGGGCCCAGCTCCTCGCGGGGCCAGACGGGGTCCCCTTCATCTTCACCGTTGCCCATTTGCAACGCGAAGGTTTGTGGCTGTTGGTGGAAAAGAATTACTTAAAACAGCTGTTGTAAAAGAAAAGACTTATAAATGTACTTAGAGAGGAGCAAATGTTTCGGTAACTTCTTTAAGTCTCCTTTGTAAAATGGCATAACACAAAAATGCGCTTGCACAATTCTTATAATTACCAACATTCGAAACTTAAACACCTCATTTTAAAAAGGAACAGCGAATCGTCAGCAGCTCGGAAAATTATAAAGCCCAAGAGCCGTAACTGTGACATAACGTAATGAATCCTCACAATACTATCAGAGCATCTTCGCGACCTGCTCCACTGAGATCTTTTCGCTATCTAAATCACTTAAATTCGTTACAATTCAACGCTCGCTGCCTTCGCGTATTTGTACTCGTTTACTTTAAACACTGCGTAATGGACTGTAAACTAATTTGATTACGTCGTCATGAAGTGTGTCGCTGCATTACCGCGGTAAAGGAAGGCTTGCGATTTGCATAGAGTAACATTTATATTACGGAGCATGGTCGCGCTCGAGTAAACACCATTAGTGATCGAGTCAGTATTGATTAAAGCGGTACTGTTAACTGACCCTCATTTATATCGAAGTCACACATTAGCAAATTAAAATAGCCATCTCCATTACATGCTGACAGCTGATCATTAAGCATATTGTGATGCTCGAAGCATACGGAACTAGTGATGGCTCTATTATAATTAATGGTGCCGGTAATGAAGGTTATTGAAAGAAAGTAAAGTGGATCCGCATATGGTTGTCGGTCGTGAAATAAAATCAATTTCATGCTGCATGCGAATGACAATTGTATCATAAATAAAATGCAATTTTATTTAAATCTATTGAAGTTAAACGACCGTAACTAAAGGGGACTAAATGGTTCATTATGTTAGTTCATTCATTGATGTAAATTGTAGTAAATGTGCATTTGTTTATAGAAAAAATATGGAAAAACAATTACATTGTTTACGAGGATATCGAGACACATGTCCTTCAATGATGACACAGATATAGGCCTCCGCCTTCTCATACTTTTTTTTGAACTCAGCGATTTCTCGCTACACGACCTCGTCATGGGTACTTTCTTCATAATTGACTTAATATTCGTCGTGTCGCAGCTGTTCTGCCGTCGAGACACTAAACGAAATCGACATGAGGAATTGCAAGACTCGCTAGACATGCAAGATTTCAGAGATTCTGGTGAGCTGTGCGGTGTCGGCGCAAAGCGGACACGCATCAGCCAACACCACAATTTGATGAACCGGACTTGTCTAGATTTCGTATCAAATTATTGAACACGTGCTGTTGTTAATGTGATCTTGTCCATGGCCGTAAAGTTAACGAGAACTTGATTTATCTGCCATAATTATCAAGTTTTTCTTTCGTATTCATTTCACCTCATGTTTCTGTCATTGTAAACTAATTATCACTGCCAAAAACCTCTTTTCTATTCACTAGAACATCACTGTTTCCACTACTTTCCTGTGCACCAGTTTTTAGTAAGAATTCAAATGAGAAAACCGCAAATCGTTTTATGGAATTAAACGTATCCCGCAAAAGTGCGTTGCGCAGTGGTTGGCTAGTGGAAGCTAACTGATTGTACCACATACCATGGTATATAGAGAACTGTTATGGTGTGCTCTTAGGATAACGGCCTACTGCCTGGACCAGTCGAGATTAAGTAACACGATGAGATTACTGCTTTCCTTTCCATCATATTGATCGACGGTAACGATTTAATCTGAGCTTTCATTAAAGATGGATGATAGTGAAACATTTCGTGCAGTTTTCCATTTTGAATAGATAATATATAGATTTTAGTATAAACAACAAAACTGGTTTGCTTGTGAATACTACCTATATCTTCTTTACCTAATTTATCTATATTAATAATAAACCTGTTTGGTTGAACGCGCTAATCTCTAGAACTCATCATCTGCCTAGCCTTTTCCCAACTATGTTGGGGTCGGCTTCCAGTCTAACCGGATGCAGCTGAATACCAGTATTTTACATGGAGCGACTGCCTATCTGACCTCCACAACCCAGTTACTGGTGTAATACGATACCCCTTGGTAAGACTTGTTGTTGTCAGACTTTCGGTCTTCTGACTACCCGTAACGACCGTCAAAGATCCACGAATGACAGCCGGGACCAACGGCTTAACGTGGTTTCTGAGGCGCGGAGGGGTTTTGATATGCTAATTGATACGCTAATCTCTAGAACTACCAGTCGGATTTGAAAATTGTATTAGCATTTGATAGCCCAATTCTTGAGGCGACGTTCTCAACAACTCGGAATTAAGAGGACTTCTCTAGTTCTACAGAGAGACCTTGGTTTGTTTCCATATAAGGTTCAGATAACTCAAGAACTTAGAGAGAGAGAGAGAGACCATGGACGGCGTCATGATTTCTGTAGTGCTATGCTTATCATGCTGGAAAGAGACCCAGATGTTCATCAAAAAATCATTATGAGTTACGAAACTCATTTCGACCTCAGTGGATTTGTTAATAAACTAAATTCTCGCTATTGGGGCGAAGAACAACCTTCGTTGATCCACGAACGACCACTGCATCCACGTCGAGTAATAGTTAGGGGTGGAATTTGGTCAGGAGTTTCAGGGCCTTATTTCTTTGAAGATGCTATGGGTAATGCTGTTACAGTAAATGGAGATCGGTACCATGAGATGATAAACAATTTTTTCTTACATCAAGTGAATCAGTTGGCCTTAGGAAACATGTGGTTCCAACAAGACGGGGCCACATGTCATACGGCACGAGCCGCAATCGAGACATTGAAAAGGTTTCCGGGTCGATTAATTTCGAGAAACGGTGACATTGATTGGCCCCCAAGATCCCCGGATTTAACAGCTCCTGACTTTTTTCTGTGGGGCTATCTAAAGGGACGTGTCTATGCTAACAGGCCAATGAACCTTCAACAATTAAAACAATATATCTGAGACACAGTTACTGAGATAACTCAGGAAATGTGTGAAAATGTCATGAAAAACGAAATGAAAAGGCTTCACATCTGCCATGCTGCTAGAGGTGGCCATTTGTCTGACATTATTCTCCATACTTAATTGCCGGCCCTAAATACTACATTAAAAAAAAAACATAATAATTTTTATATTACTTAAAATAAAATTTTAAAAATAAAGTGTATACTTGTTATTTGCCCACCCTGCACTTACCTAGTTAGTTTAATTTCCATAAACTGGTATTATGTTTATAAAAACTATATATCTGCATGTATGTTCCCTATCTCCAGGATTCAAGTACAAAGTTGGAGAAGTCGATAAAAATAACGTATGAACAACGTTTTGAAGTGAAGGCACGTGATCATATTCGTAGGAAGTTGACAGAAATCAGCTCAGCGCTGATTCGTTTTCTCCTCTACTTATCGTTATTTCTTGTAACAAAGTTTATTTTCGTTATAATGTATGTATCTATGTATTGATATTTATTCTTTTTCGAGTTATCTATCCCTTATTTTGCATCTGCCATGTTTTTTCTCTGCATCACCCTATTGTTCACTGATAGAAAATGCCTCAGGCATTAAGTCCGTCTCTGTACAGTATTTTTACCAGCGCATACAGTTATTAAATAAATAAATTTAGTTACGAACAATTATAGGTGCTTTATCAGTCAGTAATTTCGCTAATCGCCGTAATGAATAGTTTAATTAATCATCATAATATTTGCGTGCAGCTATTTTAGAAAACCAAACACCGAGCAAATAAAGATCTCAAATTACAGCCAGTCTTTAATTCGAATTAGATTACCAAGTGCTAATTAAGTAATTGTTAAAAAATATTACTTAATTAGCCGATACTTTCGGTTCCTGTGGTTACCTCAGCCCGGGAAGTTGTAATTGTTTGCCTAGTTTTAGAAAATGAGCCGTTGATAATTGTGGACGAGGTCTGGTGGACATGACGTACAATGTGAGAATTAGATGTGGTGATTAAATTAAGAACCAATTCTTACGTAATATTGGTTTTACGATGGCCCCAATAGCCCGTGACAGCAGACAATATGGCTCTGACTGTTTTGCGAATACAGCAGGTGACATACGGATACAGGTCGAAACATTACAGTTAGAGAAAAAAACTGTAAACAGGTTCTGTCTGAGTACATGTTTTATTATAGACTTCATTCTCCTTTTTGTAAACCATAGCTGTTCGTCTTAAACTAGTTTCACACATAGTAGTAATTTGGAAGATTTTATGATAGACGATATCAATAAAACCTAGTCAACGTTCTAGGCGGGCATAAATTATCAAGAAGTAGTGGAGTCGTTGAGTCAACTCTCTATCAACATTCCGTTGACGGCCTTGCGATCAGCCGAATGCCTTTTCTCGCCAATCACGGTGGAACAATGTTCCCTGCCAGTCTTTGTTGCGATTATTTGCTTTTGTATTAACAAATAATGGGCCTGTTAGCTAAGATTTCCGTTTTATTGGACGAAATGGCGGAAATAAGGTGCATAGAGGTCGCATGATCGCAGTGACCTTGGTCGATCTAGCTGTATTGAATGCACGACCGGAATATTACTTGGATTAAGTAGAAAAATAAAACGTTCGTCGTCTCGACCTTGTGCTGCAAATTGTAGGGATCGTAATGTTATTGTCATTGATCAAATACATCAAGATTTCTTGCTAGATCTAGGTGGATGTAAGGCTTTCTCAGACATTCTTTCATAGATGGAATGGTGCCAAAAAGCGTTGATCTTTCATCCCCGATAGGCATCCCAGCTAAATTCTAAAGCAGGTGAAAACATTCAAAATTCCTTTTAAGCCTCCAGTTTGGCGCCCATAAGACTTCGTTTATTTCCTGAGGTCAATGAAAATTACGCATCCGGTACCTAAATTTTATGCTGATGCTATGACCATAAAACATTACTTATGACTAATGTTGTAACAAACAAACTTTAATCAATACTAACACCATTGTGTTTAGATCCAATCAATATTTTATGTGAACAATAAATAAATAGAAACTATTAAAGCAGCCATGATGCCATCACGTGTTGACACCGAGCTGCAGCGTACGTACGTGACTGTACCTCCTACATACTCTACAGTCGTGACGTAACTGCGTGCGTTGAATAGTTTCATGTGCAACGCGACGGTACTGTCACAATCACAATCATAATATTTTGCCGAGGGTTATAGCATTCCAATTACGTTTACCGATAGTATTTTGTTCTTGAACGGCGTCATTCATTTTTATTGAAGATCCTGAAATATATTGTCAATGGCAAGGGTGTTTTATATAAAACCATTGTTTCGCCAGGTTTCTATGAGCGCCTTTATAATTGAGGGCCAGCCTATTCACCTATTGCCATGTACCAGGGACTAGGCCAGAGCTGCTACTCTGGAATTTCCCGAATGAAAAACATTATAACCCTGTCTGACCTGTGAATTGAACTGTGAATCGAAATCTAATGAGCACAGCAGCTGCACTAGTGACAACGAAGTAAATAATTTTAGGACCCATTTCTGACCTGTCCATTCTTCTTCATGTCAATGCCATTAAGGGCCCGCTTGCACCACAACTCACTAAACGCGTTTAGCGCTTAACATATTTTCTGTCATTCGTTTGAAGATGACAGAGACAAAAAGATGTTTTTGTCTCTGTCATCTGTTGTAATTAGTGTTTTGTGGTGCAAGTGGACCTAAGTATTGCCACTCATAGAAGCTATTCTTTTACCTGTCCATTAAGATGTGCGGACACAAGCAGCACCCTCGCAGCTCGGTGCACCTCCACCAGCTCTCCGGGCAGCGGTGCGGCGGCGCCCGGTGGTTGGAACCACACCGAAGCGCCCTCCGACCACTCTGACAGGCCCCCGGAGCCCGCCATGCTGTGGAAGAAATTGAATGTCAAGATGCAGTTGTTTAAGGAGTAAGTTTTTTGTTGAGGTAGGAGTTTTTGTGTGGTCGGCATGTAAGTAGTAGATGCAAGGGTCATTTAAAAATTTGATTTATAATGAAAAAAAAGCATACCAGCCTTCCTTTACTCCGTTTATAGATAGGTGTACCAAGAAACTCTAAACCCAAGGTTTATTTAATGGGATATTGTTAGAAGGTAATCAATGGGGTGTTGTAATAAAACATCCAGTTAAAAGTTAAGTAATTATTTAATAATCAAGAGTTCGTAATGTTAATTAAATACAACAGACGCATAACATTTACATAGCACACTGTACAATACAATCTTTTCGAACTGTTACAAGTAGATAGGTGACGGTGCGCAGCCGCAGCCGCACGGCGGAGACGACGTGAAGCAGATGGGGGTGGGGGGAGGGGGCTGCACGCAGAACGGCTCCAGGGGAGGCGGTTGAATGCACATCGATGGCGGCAGCGGAGGCTGCACCATAACTGGAGGTAGAGGAGGAGGTTGGACGCTGATAGGCGCAGGAGGGGGAGGCTGCACGCACATCGGTGCTGGGCACGGCGGCTGCACAGTGATGGGCGCTGGCGGGGGCAACTCAATCATCATAGGAGGCGGTGACGGCGGCTGCACCATCATCGGAGGTAATGGCGGCGGCTGTACTGGCATCGGCGGCAGAGCAGGCGGTTGGATCATTATCTGTCCCAATGGTGGCGGTTGCACTACAATCGGCGGGGGAGCAGGCAGCTCAATTATAATCGGCGGCGGCAGCGGCAAGTCTAAGTAAATCGCTGCTGGCATTGGAGGGTTGACGTACATCGCTGGTGGACAGGGAGGTGTCACACACATTGGAGGAGGTGGCGGAGGGGTTACACAGATCGGAGGAATGGCAGGCGGAGTTATAGTCATTGGAGGTAATGGAGGAGGATTGACCACCATAGGAGGTGACGGAGGGGGTGTGATGGTAATTTGAGGAGGACAGGGGAGTTCCAACATCATTGGAGGTAAAGGAGGAGGTTGAACTTGGATTGGCGGTGGCGCTGGTAGTGTGACATAGAATGGGCAGGCCGGGGGAGCCGGGATGTTCAGCGGAGGAGAGCAGCAGGCGCACGGTGGGGGTTGTGACATGTACGGACAAGGCGGCGTTACAGGTGGTGTTGCGTAGGGCGGGTAGTAATACTGGGCGTTGGCAGCATGCTGTAATTAATGTAAAACAATTAAATAAGCTCAAGTTAAATGAAATCATAATAATAAACAAAGAATTTACAATGTAAGAATCATTTACAATTAGCAACAATGGTATTAGAGATACAGTAAACAGAACCATACCTGAGCCAAAGCTACTAATAGTAGGAGAAACATTTTTGTAGGCACCTCCATCGGAGCCCGATGAACTTGAACTTGTCTGATTCCACAAACATACCCTGTTTTATACACACATATTACTCCAGAATTGTATGCAACACCGATATAAAAGTATGCAATCTTAATTAACAAATATTACATTCAAGTAATATTTGTTGCTTATCGAATATGTAATTTATTGGTATTTAATAAATAGTGGAAATGTAAGTAAATCACGTTTTGAAGCAGATAAGGATATTAAAAAGATTTTACGACAAAATACGGCAGTATTATTGGAATATTAGGGGCGTCAAGCTGTGCCGAAAGTGGAACACAAGGATGCGCGAATCCGTAGAAAGAAGACATAAGAAGACTTGACTGGATGCAGAAGTGCGTCTCATGAGGAACGCGCAAAACTACGAAAATAACAGACTGTGGAGGAGTTGGAACCTTGGCAATCGCCGTGATGATGATGTGAAGAACAAGAAAGATCTGCGAGTTAATGGAATGTTGAGTAGCTTTTTCAACGTTAATAAGTGTTCACATCGTAACAAAGCATTGTATTATGAACACCATTTTATCTGCTTGTCTGATAGTAAATATTCGTTTAAAACCTCGAGATGACAGCTTGCTTTTATAAACTCTAAGAGTGGACATGACGGAATGATTTACAGATTACAAAGAGAAAACTGAACTCTTGCTTATTTCGCTGTTAATCTCAGAATGCGTTATTGAATCGATCGTTCATAAGATTTATTGGTAATCGATCATAAATAAGAGTGAGCCTTTTGCGGTTAATGATTTCATTGATTATCGTGTATTGCTTCGTACGTAAACGTTCATAAGGATTTATAGAGTGTTGATCTTTAATTGTAGTGTTTAATTTAACAAGTGTTTTATATGTATGCTTCCGAAGTTTCTGTTGATATAATCTTGCTTTGCCACATTTATAACATATAATAAATTTCTTTTAAACCATTTAATATGTATGCAGATCATGTGCAGAGTAAACGAATTCATTTCATCATGTGATCACTCGGTTTTCCCTCTCTTACTTCTTAGTTAAGTCTCGACATTAATATATCAAGTGCCGTGATGACTAACACTAAACTATGCGAAGATAATTGTGTTCAACTTTTCTTCGAGAATTTTTCCAGTCAGGTAAACATGAAAATGAAAAACAAAGATAAATATTCTACAGAAATTAATAGGTACTAACAGCAGAATAGTTTATCATTTCAGAGAATTCTTAGCAAGAACACATAAATTTCACTGGAAGTTAACGCAAACATAATCTACAATTGCATTTTCTTGAAAGCATGACGAAAGTACAGGTATTTAATTAACAACGTATTGATTTATGGTCACATTTGTTGTTTAATTAGTGGACGCAATGTTTCGATTTATATGCTTAGAGTAAAATAATAAAATCGTAAAACTAATTAGCTAGATATCTCCTGAGGCAGAACGGGTTTATGGAACATCTCTCCGTCGGAAATGGTTTTCACTTTCTGTACCTACGTCACTTGACATTCAGGTGCTATTAAGGTACATTAGTAGTACTGTGTAAGTGCTTGAGTAGAAATCAGCTCGCTTCGCTTTCCTTGCGTGATGTGTGAAGAGGCAGCTCAATGGGAAGTGTGGTGAAAAGGGAACATTCTCACTCGTTAGTCGTTATACATGACAAAGCTAAGGAATTCAATTAGCCTTGAATGCATAAGGTTTGTTTATAATAAGCCTAATGTTTACTAGATTCCGTGTCAAAGTTGTAAGTTATGTATTTGATTTTTCTGAAGTCAAAATCACCTCATTTTGCCTTCGTTTAGTACTAGTATCTGAAGTTAGAACGCTGTTATGCTATGTCCTGTTTTCTTTTCAAATTAAATTATTCGTACACATATTATTTTCTTCTATGATTATATCGTCCATTACGCACTGTCAATTCGCAATAAACTTTCTCTAACATTTATTGCATCAAGCACTATACAACAACACCATTTAGTTAAAAGTTAAACCAAAATATTCAATGCGGTATATTTTCTCTCAAACTTGTCTCGCCTTCAAACGTCTTTCCTTCCAAACCAGACACTGTAGACAGCTGATTCAACACATTAACATAACCATTTCTAATGTCATTCTTGCCGGCATAAATATCAAACGCACCCATGACGACCCAAAAAAAGTTCATTGGATCCGGGAAACAATGGTCGCAGAGCCACTTCCGTCTGCCAAAGACGTGGAAGCGAACCCACCTCTGATGCATACCAATAGATATAACCCGATCGATTTTAAACGGTGCGTGGTCATACACTTTTGATAGGCTATAGAGTGCATTTCAAACCGGTCGGGTTATCGTAATGTTGTGTATTCTGGCTTCGCCTCGACCTCAAGAGGTAAGGCTTTCTACACGCACGTTCGCTGCGTCCATAAGTTGATCTTAGGTGTCGAGTAAATAATTAATAGACGAACTCAATGCAAGTTAAGTTGTTGAAGAATGTCATGGTTAACTTAAGTAAGATTAGCAATTTTTATGAGACTCAAAGTTAAGAAACAAGGGCATGATATAACAAATAGACATGAAATACCGATGACTAAGCTTGAATAAATAGTCGACAACAGTATAGCATAACTTGATGTACGCGTTTGTTTATTATTGAAATAAGTAAACTAATATTAATCAAATATTATTTTATGCTGTAGCTTGCTCTAAACAACTACTTATTGAGTAACTAACTCAAATAAGCTTAGAATTCACCAAGGCATCATACTCGGCCCACCTTCGGTAAACGTAGTTGACGTAGTAAGACTTCACTGATTCACAAAACGAATGCAGGATTCATAACACGTACGATATGTTTACACAGTTCAAGAACAATTCGATTCAAAGTACACAAAGCCTTGGTAACTACGAGTAGATGTATATTTCATTTGTTTTTTGGGCTAGTGCTTATTTTTCGACAATCAAAACAGCATCAATTAAATTATCTGCTCCATGAAATTATCTCGGATTTAGCTTTTATACAATGAACAAGGAAGATGGGTTCAATAGCGTGCAGCAAAAATGTAAGGAATGGAATTGCCCAGCAGTGTGACAGTCAGTAAGGGCTAATATAATAATACCTGATGGGATTATTGATGGTGGTGACACAAACTAGAAAGTTAAGTGCAATCTGATAGCGTATGTTGTTCAAGACAATAATTCTTGAACATTATGCGAGCGTGGACATAAAGGGCCGGCCAAGCAGTTAGATTGCCTAGACCTTACAGTAAGTACTAGCCTACCAAGCATTGTTATTAAGTACGCAGGTCATGCATTAGAAATCTGAGTGCTTCTACAGCCTGATCGTAAAGATTTGTCACTAAGCTTTCAAGACGATTAAGAGACATCTATTCTTACACATCTGCATAAGAAAATAAAGGATGGTGAAGGGAAATCATAATAATCAAGGTAAGCAGATAACACGTATGCATCCAGGCATAGTAATGAATATGAATGAAGAGCACAAGTGAAGATATTAAAAGCTTTATTAGCCTATTAGAGAAATTTGAAGTGAGACAGCAGATTAATATTAATAGACAAGTCAATGACAGAATGACACAATATGACAATGACAAAATAAACACTTTAGCATTGATATGCAGGTCTCTAAAGCTACAACGATTGAATGCTAAAGAAACGAAGCTGCAGAAATATAATGACCGAATGAAATCGTGTCAATGTTAGCAAAAAATAGATAAATTAAAAATACAAAATTGTCATAGAAGCAAAGGCATTCGCACGCTGAATTAATACATAATAAAAACTGTATATCTCAACAACGGGTTAATGTCAATTTAAAGAAAAAATACTCAAGTGCTACGCTTGAACGTATTTCGGATTCATATCACGGAATTGCAAAAATATGGCAGACACGACACCATTTTGTGCAATGGTCACACAGACAGAAATTCAAGATAGAGAAAAACACATGCAAAAAGAAATGCGGTATTTTGCGAGCACATACACTTTTAGAGGTCCGTTAGCAATAAAATAATAATCATTTAGAAAAGATAGCAGCATTAGCAAATCTACTTTCATCACTTTCATTAGCAATCAGTGTGGTCATACACAATTTCCTATCAATATTTTCTTTTTCAAATAGTATTGTGAACGAGACGAGCGCGAAATGCTCGTCATAAACATGTTTTGGCCTCACAAGGCGGTTCCGTTACGGCTAGCTTAAATTGTGGCACGACGCCCGAGGCTGTATTGACCGTTTTAAATCTTTTTAGTTGATTTTGTAGATGGCCATCAATTCTTATGACGCATTTGCATATTATCTCGTAGAAATTATACGATATTTAAGATAGTTTTGGCGAAATTTAATCAGCAGGTAATATAATTTAGGCCTCTAAATAATTATTCAAGAATTTCGTGTTGGGTAAAAAATAGACAGTTTATTATGGCAACTTTCTGACAGTTCTAGGTTTAGAGATGACATTTGGCCAGATACTGTTATTTTAATTGTATAACAGCTACAGACTCAACCACTTTGTGCATGCGATTTTTTTTTTCTTCTAATTAAAAGTTGCTCAACATTGCCGTAATTAGTGGCTGTTATAGCATAATTGAAGTGAGGAATTATGATGATTGCGTTATATTACATCACTGACATGGTATTCACGGTATATCGGTGGTTTTATGTCTTAGGATCTATTGTTGTCCGTGAAATAAATATTATTATTATTTTTATTATATCGACTTTTACATAGGAGTAAAACTTGCGAGAAATAGCGAGAGCGACACATAAAATGTCAAAATAGAATCGTGAAATGTCAAAGTTGACAAGAAGAGACAATGAAGCGACCTTTGCGGTACTTTACATTTCATTTGATTTATACTCGTATCTTTCACAATTCACAAGTTAACACTGTTTTAAGAATCTCTTTGACTCATCTGTTCCTATTTTAAGTGCATTGTTTCACCACTAAATTCTTGAACAATTTCATAGCATCTTTTAAATACTTACTCTTCGTTATATGTATAGCCTTTCTTTGATATAGCTTTCTCAATATAACTGCCACATGACGACAAATAGAGAAGTATCTATGGAAGAAAAAATACATGTTGAGTCGACCCCAAGTAAATGGGGATAAGGGCAAGATAATTATGTTAAGCTTTCTCTATATACTGTACACTTTATATCACCTTAAATTCCCTACTACTAGTCTGTTCAAACTTTGTCTCCCCAACATAGCTTTGGTTCTAGTAACGAAGTCCCAATATTATTTTCAACGTTTTCTTCTCAGAATCTGAAATAACATGTTTGTAGTGATTCATCATTATTTCCGCATCTATCCGTTGACAAAATCACCCGGCCTTCACCTTCAGAGTCAGCTGCATTTTTCTCAGCAATCATTTGACTCGCCAGTACTGCACTGGCATCCATTATCCATCACATTTAATTACTCACACGTATTGCTAGTTCACGATTTTATGCTAACACCGTTTGTAGGGCTGCAACAATGTTGTGGTAGTACTGCAGTTTATTGTTGCTGGCAATTAGATAACTGGTAATGGTTTGGTCGACTCTTGTCGTGACTCTATGATATGCAGTAAATACAAACTAAGCTTTTTTTGTCATGAATCCATAACAAACGTTGCATTTTATAAACTTTCAAGTTCTACCTAAATACAATATTTAGGAGTAAAACACTTCAAATATCCTTTTTTCCTTATACTGAAAAGCATTCAATCCTATTTTCAGATTCTGCTGAAGCATCATAAAATTCAAAACCTGCTTTGACTTGTTTGCTTGCCTATTATGGATATCCATTTTCGTTTGTGCTAATGATTCGTAGAATGTTTAATATTTGTAAATACCCAGACCAGAAAGTAGTCCAAGTTTAACAAACAATACCTGTACAAGTGAATCATGTATTTGGTCCACAAACATCTTAATTTTGTCCGCACATTCCACCCGCTCAACGCTTGAACGGGCTTTGACTAATTCGTACTGCATTGTTTACTGATTACTCTAAAAACTAACAGTACAGTAAAAGTACAATTTCTACGCGTTTCTGATTTAAGATGTTTTGTACGAAAGTAGCAATTATCTCTGATATGATTGGTGTAAGACAGAAGAAATTAGTCACAAATACACACAAATAAAAATAATTAATTTTTGATTCAATAATTTAAAAAGAGAATCAACAGTTTTTAAAGCCGGTAAACAACGATAATTAAATAGAACAATTAAAATTATGAAATAAGTACAGCTCGGCAGAAAATGCACGTCATTACATTAAGGAATGGTTGCGTCCACCCCGCGTGGGTAAACACTTACATAATTTCAATATCTCCACACATTTTTTCTGTTCATAATTAAAGAAGTGCAACATAATTCATTGTTAAACGTGGCGTATCTGATTTTATTTCATTGCATAAGCGATGCTTCAGTGTGGGATCGAGGGCAGAGACAGACTTGCGCCCGCGCATCGGTGTCAGTGGAACAATAGTACATACACGCAGTGGGGGAAGGAAGTGTCAATAATTAATAGAAAATGAACCGCCTTTTGTGTGCTCAAGTGAGATTCCATAATGGATTACTTCGTTTTGGAAAAGTCAGAGAGACATAGAAATGCACAGATCAATGACCTAAAGAAAACAGGCGGTTGAAAACGTGGTCTTAGTCCAATTTCATTGCAGAAAACATAACCTAGAAACAACAAAAATACTTAGGCCAAACAGACGGCACGTCAAATATCTGCCAAGACTATTACATCAAAACCTGCACGTTAAAATCCATTATATCAGAGCGAACCACTTGACGTAACAGAGTCAATCACCCAATATAAAGTACAACAAAGTAAAAGTGGTGCGTTGCGACAATAAAACCAAAGGCGCCATTGACAGCACTTAACCTTGGCAAGTGGAGCATTTTCCAAATAAACCAATTTGTCAGTTTTGTAATTGAATAATTTAGTATGTCGACAATTTGTGAGGCGAGAGGCGTGAAAACGTTGCGTTAGTGTTTTGTCACGGGACAAGGAACTGTCACGCCGTGTGGCTGCAGGGCTGACTTTGCTCAAACCAGTTAGACTGCATTTACAATATTTGTAGCTGTACGCACAAGTACTTATAGATTTGACCAAAGGATTTGTCTTACTAGATTGACCATTTTAATCATAATTGGAAACATAAAAAAGAAGTCTTTAAAATAAGACTTAGGATCCTTGGCTATACAGACAACAAAAATATAGCTAATCAACTAATCATCATAATTTCAGGTCAGGAGAAAACCCAAAGACAGATGATAATCAAACGAAAACAGGAGAACTACATAAATCTTATAAAGCACATTACAAAACTGTCATACCAGCCCTTTGACAAACAGTGCCAACTGACAATGAAAGTAAACTAAACAAGGACAGTAATGATATCAAACAAATCGATCGGCCAGCTCCCGAGCACTAATTTCATAACTTTCAAGTTACTCCGGTCGAAGCTATACTTAAACCGGTATCACAGCATATCAATCAGCATACAATTATTGCAAAATTACTGCTTGTGAAATAACCAGTGTAATGAGCATTGTAATGACCCACCGTAACAGCTGATCAAGTTTGTGTTAAATGGAATTTCACTAATCTTATTACACGGACTGGTCGAAGTAGTTTTATTTGCATTTCAATGCAGATCAATTTTCTAGGCGTTGATTTATTGACTACATTCCGGATTGAATGAGGATGTCTTGATTCTGGAAGCAATATTTCTATAGTGTCTCATATCCCACCCTTTATTGATTTCTATAAAGATTACAGCAAATCTATAAAAGGTGGTTTGAATCATAGTCCGAGAGAGAGGTGATGGCGAAACGAAATCTAATTAACATCATGCAGTAACATAACTTCCTCCTTAGCTAAAGCTATAACAGTTTACATGTCGCCGTTAGAAAATGAACGAACATTTCTTACATAAAGGTGAGCA
This sequence comes from Apamea monoglypha, assembly GCA_911387795.2. Lineage (NCBI taxonomy): Eukaryota > Metazoa > Arthropoda > Insecta > Lepidoptera > Noctuidae > Apamea > Apamea monoglypha. The sequence continues at coordinate 4,297,072 of OU426922.1, forward strand.
AGCAATTAATTCGTTAATTTAATAGTGAAGTGAAGGTTTGTGAAAGGGCGGGCCAATAAATTAATTGTGTAATTTCGCACATGCGGAGCGCATGTGCGTGGGTGTAAATAAACGTATACGCGACAAAACAATAGGCTGTGGGATGAACACATACGATTACTTTAACCTCTACACCACACAATGGCACATTGAGAGTCAAATGTCGTACGAACAACCACTTTACTACAAAAACTGTAAACAACAAAAATAAACTCAATCGCAGGAATAATAAGGTTCTTGTAACAGCTGTAAAACAACCAACTTACGAAGACCCACAAAGAGGAATAATATATCTTCATTGAAATGTACCAGTCGAAGCGTGACCACGAGCGAGGAAGGTCAAGACAAAGTGGACGATCAAGTTTAGAAGTCAACGATGTCAAGACAATGACTAATTGGCAACTCTTCGCTTTATAATCTTATAAACACGACACAGAACGAGCATCAAGTGGTGCGGTGAAAACATGCGATTGATGTAGGGCTGCATTTTTATATCGTTTTCTGTAAGAGTCACGATTCACATTTGTTATCGACTGTGCAATAGATCAAGTCTTTGTTAATTGGTTAAATAATGGAAAGAGGACTGTGTTAATTACAGATAAATGCAGCCTGAGAAATGTTTGCATGATATGTCAGCATCGATGTAAATACAAAACAAGGAATTTTACAAGACAAACAAGATTAAGTACATAATGAAGTGCAATGCGTTGCGATTGCGGGATTGATTGAATTGTTGATGCCGTTACGCACTAATTGGCTCATCATACAGCTATAAATAGTGTAAATTAAAACAATCGCGATGGACGTTCGTTTAATTTTGTTAATCTTTAAAGAGATTTTAAAGAATTAGTAAAAATTCGCGAAAATTGAAACAGACAGATCAGTAGTAAAATAAATTGTAGAAATCAACAGAGAAAGTAATAACAACACATTGAAAGAAAAAATAAATCAGAACTGAAAACTATTCTGTGCAGAAGTGATTGAAGTGCAAAGATATTCAGCAATTAAATGCCAATGTGAACCTTTCATGATTGTATTGCAATGAAAACAGATCGTATAAAGTTATGGTTAAAACCGCAAGATGAACGAATTCAGAGACAAAATCCTGAAAGTAGGTACCAAGTTACATGAGCAAGAGGTTACTCAATATTTTAGCACTCTTAACGGCTATCATAGCACAAACTATGCGCAATAAGTCAACCAATATAGGACAGGGTCAATCTCAAGTGTGAGAACGTAATGAAAAAATGCAAAATCAAGAGATAAATCTTTTTCTCAGCACACAATGTATTTGTATAATTAAAGGAATATCATTTCGAACAATGGCACGAATTAGCGTAAATGGTAGATGATTAATTAATTCAAGCGTTTCCTTAAAGTGTCGAAGTTATTTAATTTCAGTTTGATTACTTAAAGATCTAACACAAGAAATGCGAAATGTGGATGTGTTATAGGTACGTACACCTCTGTCTAACCCTTCGGGGAAAACAGGCGTGATATTGTCTACAACTAGCTGAGTACCTAGTGTTTTTACTACGGGATGAGCTATTACCATCATTAGTTCTTGTCGATATGACTGAAGAAAACCTACAGACTGATGCAGCAATGTGTGTTGTCGTTTGTATGGATGGGAGATATAATAAATTCCATGACACTTGTCACGGAAGTTTATGCTCATGCTGCTTTTTCGCTTAAGACCAAAATTCATCGACAAATCAGCACAGGCTCATTCGACTGTCATACATAGGTAATAAATCTTCAAAACAAATTGTTATGGAAGTACCCTCGGAAGTTACTGCTTACGCAAACCTATAAAACATGAGCTATTCCTTATTGCTCATTGTTCATAACTGATAGAAAATCTTATTGACAAGAAACTGTTGACACATGAAGGTATTTATGCAATAACAGTCGTCAACTCAACATTGACACCTCCGAAACTTTTGTAACAAGTACTTTAAATCTTGTGTGAGATGAATCAACATTTATCAGTCGATAATACCACGTTTCATTTGTTATTAAAACTACTTAACAATCTTAATGCGTTTATAAACGACTAAAAATATTATGCATTTGTGTGTCAAACGCTTTGTGAAAATCCAATAAAGCTGTTGATTTTATAGAACAGAGTAAAAATTCCGATGGTACTTTATCTCATTCACACAGATATGTAATATACCACAGACAATCGACATTATCATAGACTATAGAGTCTCCACACATTCATATACTTTCTTGTGCTTCCGTGAAGCGAATGAGACGTGTCGTTGAGTGCCGAGGAAAGTTGTCTCTGGCGCGCCCTCCGATACCGTTACATGACAGATTGCTTCATCACCCAACACATACAGGCTTATATACAGGTCAACAACTACGTATATTGAGTAACTGACCTTTACACTTGCTTTTTTCTTGATACATATGCCTGGCGAAATATTTTTGAATGGTGAAATCTTGTAAATAAAAAGGGTGCGGTGTGCCGCAGGGATTTATGGTAGGACTTCTGAGATTTTTTACCTTGTAGTCATTCCGTGCAAGCTTTACTTATACCACCTTAAATTGAACTATTCAAAGAGACAATAGTAATAAATCCAAAGTCAGTCAACCTAATCACAACCCGCCAAAAAGTTTTAAGTGAAATTAAAACATCAAAGGTAGACGCTTTACTTATACCACATTAAATTGAACTATTCAAAGAGACAATAGTAATAAATCCAAAGTCAGTCAACTCAATCAGAACCCGCCAAAAAGTTTTAAGTGAAATTAACACATCAAAGGCAGCCGCTACATGCTAACAAAAACTTGTCGGCAGAATTAGAAAATTACGCCAGATGTTCACGAGACTTTCTAACTGTCGGTCGCTAACTGCGTAACCATTTCCCTATTATATTATAACGACAGCATTACGTGTAGCAGTATAGACAGTCTCAACTCTCAATAAACTGCTGGTTCAATTATGGCGATCGTTTCAAATGACTCTTGGTTTGAAGGACGTAAGTCATTGATTGTTTAATAATTTCTTCAATCGGCAGCAAATGTATCGTAATGGATCATGTAATCGATTTATCGCGGCTACACGGTTGTATTTCTGATGTATTTCCGTCGTGAAATTAATGTTCTGAACTGATTCCATGCTGTCCTTTATTTTAAGCGTGAGCCAATTCTGGTGGTTATGAAGATACAACTAATAGTCTACAAAGAAGATGGATGATAGCATCATAATCCAAAAATCTGTGTTTCTTGAGATTCATTGACCAACTAAACCTAACCAAAGAAGAGACAATAGAACCCAATACCGTCCAAATCTAAATACATTATTATTTTCCTCAACGATGAAAGTTTCAGGTTTGCCATACAAACAAAAAGTCTTGTTACGGCGGTCTGTGTAATTGGGACGGCGATTGAGAGAGCGGCGCGTGCGCAAATATTGGCGGCATGTGTACGAACCTGTGTCCCAACCACACCGGCCGCTTTCCACCACTGTTTCGGCGTAACACTACTCCATTCAACTTTTTTCTCTTAACGTTAGTCTCCGAGCTGTTTTCATTGACATTTATGTTCTCTGTGGCATCTTGTTTTATAATCTCTGTTATTAAAGCTGGCTGTTTTATCTCTTTTAATTGCTTGCATCAATGACGAATCGATTTGTTTTAAGTTTGTTTTGAATGCCTAATTATTGTTAATGAGCCCAATCTCTCTTGATAAACGAGTACGAATCTATTACGTTAAAATCTTTATATTGGTGTTAGCAACTTTTGTTTTCGATGGAGGTTTCTTCAAAATAGCTTTATCAGTTTTTCTCGGATGATGCATCTGTCTGAGCAGATGCTCGTTTTGCTAAACTACACCTTTAACTATTTATGCAACGTTTTCTCAAAGGTCATAGTTTCACTCGATGTATTTTAAAACAAAGGGCCAATGGAAGTAGACCTTTCTTCATATTATCTAACAATTTCATAGAAACCAGAAAACGAAAATCATTAAAATATAAGCAGTCTATTACACATAATTAATTGATATATAATTATTTGTCTGCTCAGCTTTTGAGTATTTAAGACCATTTTAGCCCTTCTCGTCTGAAACACAGGATTACCTAGTCCAGGCATGTAAGTCTTTGGAATATAATTAACATTTAAGGCCAGGTATTCCTGCAAAAGTAGGCATGTAGCGCTCTATGCTACGCGCGATATATTTCGCGTGGACACAGCGCGCCAGTGAACTCGCATGACCGCGCCCAGCGACACAGTATAGAAATATGCAGTTGGTTAAGTAATATTACTAGACTTTTAAGAAATATTTTTTTTATGATATTTTTTTTTACCTACTCGCAGTAGCGATAAATTAGAGCTTCGTTAATAAATGAAATAATTGTCTATAAAATAGTCTTTATTGGGCAGTTGGAGTAATTAATTAAAAATAAGCAGCCAGTACACTATAAGTAGGTTTAGAACTGAAAACATAAAATTTGATTTGTTTGTGTTTTTGTATAAATTGTATTAAATTTATTAATGTATATTTTTTTCAAAATATGTAATTGTTTTTGTGGAAAGTATTTCAATTTGAAAGTATTTCATAAGCTACTTTACGGTTATTTACTTTAAAGATAGATTGGCACAAAAAGAACCTAAGGTGTCAAATAAAACAAATTTATAAATAAAATTTAGAATATTTTCATATAGGTACATTAAACAAACATGTCATAATTATTTCATATAGGTTCATTAATCATCTCAAAATTCATCAAAATTTATTTCTCTTGAGCTGGTTCCGGGTTGCAATTCTGATTGCGCAGGTGATGGCATAGCTGAAGAGTCCACAAAATTCAAATTTTCCTTGTCATCTTGTAATGACAACGTTCGGATTGGCATTCCACGTGCGTGTCTACTGTCCACAATTTCCGGAATTAAACATTTCATGTAAAATTTGACCAGTTTTGACTCCATTTGCGTCTTCCAGAAATTATAGTCCCTTTCGATGCGTTCTGTAAGCAAGGGTTCATTTTCTCCAGCCCAGATGCCGAGCAGACAGAATCGTCTTTCAGTGACGTGAAGCTGCCCTTGTATTTGATAATACCAGTTCGATTTTTTATTTATTATGCTGGTGCAAGTATTTTTGTCGTATTTTAAAATTTGTATCTTGTTTTGCTGTATTGCATTTGTTAGACCTTTTTTTACTGCAGTTAAAGGGCACTTTATTTCTACCAACATATCATCGCCTACTAATCCGTCAGGAGTGGCGCCAATAAAGGGATAAGTCCTATCAATAAACAAACCGCAAGGCATATTTATATTTTCTTGTTTTTCAAGCTGTTGAAGTGCTTGCCTTTCGTGCTCTATTCCGTGTGCAACAGCAGCTACACATGTCAAATTTTTTTGGTATAATATGTTTTTTACCAAAGGAGCAGTATTTATACTAACTTTTCTTTTACAAATTTGCCCAAAATTTGATGCGGTGATTAGGTTTTTTCGTATTTCTAACCACTCACTGCTATCTCGTTGCAAAACTGTAGCTCTCTCGATAGCATGCCTATCAGAAGTAAGTATTTTTAAATTATTTAAGAACTCTTCTTCAGCTTTCTTTAAATCATGTGGAGACATATCTGGTGCTGTGCTCGCTGGACCATAGTCATGTTGCTTCTGATTGGCTTCTTTAAATTTTCGTACTTTTTTTATGGGATGCTCTAAGTTTAGCTTTCGTTTTTGTGCTCTCCTTCTTTCGATTATTTTAACCCTGCCTCTAGGACTTTTATTTAAAAAAGCTTTTTGAACTGCAGAAAGTCCGGATTGGCAGTTAAACGAAAGAACAGCTGCTGAGCACCTCCCTTGGTAACCTCCTTTTAGTGAAAAATTGATTCGTTTCCCACCAATGAATTTCGCGATGACACTATTAAAACACTCAACAGTGTTTGTGTCAACGTCTTCGATTAAGCTGCGTGATTTTGCAGCAACGTTTGAAACAATCGCGTTTATTCGGAAAATGAATGTGGAATTCTGGATTTTTTTGAGCTCTTCGTTGTCATTTTTATCTTTAGTGCAATAATATTCTTGGCACATTCTATGGTCGCCGAAAGCATGTGCCACACAGTTAATAATATCTTTATGAAGATTTGATATTGCTACATTGCGAGGACTTTCAGAGACATTGTGATGTCTTATACATTGTACAATCGATTTCCGCATAGTTAAAACTTTGACATTAGTGAGCATTTTACGGTGCACTAGAATATATTTTGTGTCTGTAATCAGATTACGTAGTTTTTTACAAAAGTTTCTAAGTATGTGGTTCCGACATTCAATTTTTTCGACGGTCACATTTTCGGTCTCATATGGTCTGGCTTTGAGGACTGCAGCATAAGTAGAAGCATCTCCATCTCCTATCATTCGTTCATATATGATGCCATACATTATGATGGACGATTTGAAACCTTCTACAATTATTTCCGTCTCCATGGAGCTTGAAGAACCTTCATAATTTTTAAAACATTTGTGTTGCTTTGGTGACATTTTTTTGTGCTCAGCTCGAGCGCATACCAAGCAATATTTATTTTTTATTCCAATATAAAGAACTTGTCCTGTTCTCCTGCCGATTATGGCTGCTGTGCCTGATGATGCTTTATAATTGGTGCCATAAGATCTAGCACACCATGAGCCGTCAACGCAAACATCAATCACAGGGTAGCCGTTCTTAATTCGACCTTCTGCGATAGCGATCTCTTTCTCCTTTTGAGCTGCAGCTTCCATGGTAGCACTTGCCGTCGTATTCCATTTTTCAAATACTTCTTCCTCTAATTTCGAATAGTATTTTGGACTGAATACTGGTATATTCATAGCTGAGCATAGTTCCTCAAATTGGGAAAAGCCGATACCGGAAGCGACAATTCCAGTAGTGGCGGCTATATTTATATTCACTTGTTCTTTGTCGCTTTGGTCTTCCGAGTTAATCAAGCAAACTTGTTTGCACATATTGCATTCAAAACGAAATACCGATAAAAGTCCTCGTCGTTTTTCACTAATTAAACGGAAGTTACCTAATGTGCAGTTAAATAAACCGTTATGACGAGCTTTTTCTTGTAACTCCCGTAAAACATAATTTATATCAATAATTCGCCGTCCCGAAATAGGTTGGAATTCATCTTCTCTGAGTTCATTCTCTACGATGAGGTCTTCTGTGTCTTCGGTATCTCTGAAAAAGAGAACACATAGTAAGTCTTACAAGTTTGTCTTACACATCCGAGTAAAAGCATTGTATGTAAAATGTGGTAAAAACATAAAATGTGGAACTTACGTTAATGTTACAGTTTGTTGTGTATCAACAGGATCCAATCTAACAAACGAAGTTTTGGACACGTCAGCCGTGTTGCTACATGATGCATTATCCATGTGCCTGAAAACGAACCACATTATGAAATATCTCTTTTGGTTCTTTTGGTTCCGGTTTTCCTTATGAGGTACGGAACCCTAAAAAAAGGAAATTCTACAATCCATTTATGACATACTAGTATGTCCTAAATAAAACCGTTTAAAAAGCACTAAGTAAATACCTATCTTGATCTATGGTAATAACATACCTATTTTCGTTTGAATCCTCAGGTATCAGGTTTGTTGCTGCGGCAGTGTCCATGTTAGTTTCTTGAGGCTGCCCCACTGACCTATAATATAAAGTAAATGGAGTACACCTATTTCACAGATGAAATTTATAGGTAGGTATAGTATTAGCATTTACTTTTCGTTTGCAAACGCCACGCTGAGATATCGTTATAGACAAAATAATATTTTGTCTATAGATTCTATAGAAATCTTAGCGTTCTCTAGTAGTACCTACTGATATTTTTATACTGTGGCTCGCCACTCACCAGGCAGAGGCATAGATACCAAACGAAAAGACAAAATATGAATTATCAAAAATCGTAGCGATCTTCGGTACTAATAATCTTATACTATGATACGATGATCGTAAGTTTTAGACGTATCTTTATAAATTACCAATCAGAGACTGAAGTAAAATAAAATTTAATTTTGAGACCAAATTACATTACAAAACAAATAAAACATTTAGGTAGGTACTTACTTCTTCACATATCTTTGGAGTGCATTCTTTTTATTTGTGTCTTTTATCTATATATATTTTAAGAAAGTCGCGTAAAGCAGACTTTCTTCGCTTTCGTTGTTTATTGCCCATTATAACTAACAAACAACAAACTCAAAACTAGATGTTATGGTGCGCGAAGTAGTCGCGGAAAAACTTGCCACAGGTCCGTCGTCCGTAAGCGCCAGCGCGCGACTGAACAGGCCTGTCCGAGTCGACGCGAGCGCTTTTAATACATATTTAAACATAGTAAATAAGAAAATCATTTTATCAAGTCAAACTCTGCGAATTTGTCTATAACTAATTAGTTTCTTTAATTTAGTACAAAAATTAAATGTAAAATATCAGTAATATAGTCATAGTATTGAAAAAACGTTCTAAAAAGGGGTAACTTTGTGATTTTTTTCTATCGAGTGAAGTTCATCAGGTCATGCAACTGAATGCGATTTTGACTAGACAAGATCCTCATCTAATACATATATTTTTTTTGAAATTTAAAAGACTATAATCTTTGCCTCAGATTGTTTTAAAAAACTTAAATTCGGGGCCACCTAGCCTTAAGCAAAACTTTAGAACTTTTTTATGCCTTATAAGTTTTTGCATAAAATATATTACCTATATTATTATACAGGGTGGCAGGGACATCGACGCGCAACCCTGGATTCAGTACATGATTCTGGACCCCCCCTGCGTTGAAAAGTTTCGTCGACTTTTTCTTAATTTTTACGTTTTTTTCTGCATTTTTTTTACTGTAAACTGTATAAAATCATTATTTCTATCTAACCCAATGGGGTTTTTTTTATTGAAAAAATAGTAAATTCACTTGTTTCATTTTCTTATTTATTTTCTTAATTTTTACGTTTTTTCCTGCATTTTTTTTACTGTAAACTGTATAAAATCATTATTTCTATCTAACCCAATGGGGTTTTTTATTGAAAAAATAGTAAATTCACTTGTTTCATTTAAAACAGCAATGTAAATAAAACTCGAAAGGGCAGCGCGCGGTATCGCGGTAGGCAGCGCGCGCGCGCCATCCGCGGAGCGTTTTGATCGCGTTGTTTGCAATGCATTGCGCACTCAAAAATGACAACTTTTTTAACCGGTCATTTCCGAGATGAATGACTTTCGTAATTATATTTATGGCATCAGGTGTAACCTTTTCACGACGTCTGCGCGTCGATGTCCCGGCCACCCTGTATAGTCCAAAATATGCATAAGCCAGAATATGACGACTCAATTTGACCAGAGATGAATGAATGAACCTCAACGCACTTAATTCCACTTGCCATGATACTTTCGACAAAACGCAGCACATGTTATGCCCACATCATACCTGGTAATGATAGCCACTTGACACGATTCAGTGACACACATCGTTGGCTCGTGGCTAGTGGCTAATAATCCCATAGATTTATCGTCAACGGCAACCGCACAGTTTTTCACCAGACCGGCCGTAACTGCGTAACAGTACAGTGACATAATTTGCTAACAGTTGTACGGTCGACAGCATTAACATGTGAAAAATATGAAAAAAAAACCATTAGACGTATTTCAAACTAGATAGGTACCATGTTTGGAGTTGCACATTAATTGTAAATGATATGTAAAGTTCCACCCCCCATTTGATCAAGATATAAAGCCTAACCTGGGTTTTTTAAAATTCTCTAATTGCGGAACTGCGAAATCTTCCAAAATTCATATTTTGTATTTTCAGAAGATTTTCAATGGTTACATGCGGTACGTTATCGGACACAATAATGCTATTCTGTAAAAATCTCACTGTGATTACTTAGGTGAAGTGAGCTTAAAGTGAGCTGTCAACAGTGTCAATCCCTAGCATCAGCCGGTCGATTCTGTAAAAATCTCACCGTGAAAACTCAAGTGAAGTGAGCTTGATGTGAGCTGTCAATAGTGTCAATCCCTAGCATTAGTTGGAATGACAGCTCACTCCACGCTCACTTCACCGAAGTTTTCACGGTGAGATGGTTACAGAATCGCACTGCTGGTCATACACGCACGACGGTTGCGAGTACTATGCACCTGATTTAGCTTATGTTCAGTAATGATACCTCATAGGGCAATTCCATCGTACGCTAGCCTTCCATCGCTATTTTTTACATAATCTTCAGATTCGCACTGCAGGTGAACTGACACTTTGAGCTCACTTCACCTAAGTTGTCACGGTAATCTTTTTACAGAATAGCACCGTCTGTCAATCACTGAACTGCCTTGCGTAGATTCTTTCCGATGTCGTTTTGTTTCTTTTAGGCCTGTGTCTCATCGAACCCAATAAAATTGGAAGAACGCTTTGCATAAACTCTATCGGCTCTGCGGGGTAATTGCGTAACACACTATCAGTAGCAATGGGTTTCATTTTGACAGTTCAACAACATTCATTGCTTTGTTTACGTTGTTGAGCAGACACATTTTTCGAACATATGAAGAAATGGATTAGAAATATCCTTCTAAATGATTCAGATTGAGATTGATAGTGTGTTACGCAATTTGAATGCTGTTCTATGACCTCTTACTTTTGCAAATCGAGATGATCAAACTCTGGGCGTGATCTTCATACCCTCAGGGCATTCGATATTTGAAAGACAGTGGGACCATAGACATGTCGCTAAAGTGTTACAATCATTGTACCGTAACAGTCCGATTGACTCACTAAGAGTGAGCACATTGATCCGGTTGATATAATCGTAGCAGAAGATTAGAAAAAATGCCTTGTATTGTATTGTAACTTTGAGCTGTGCTAAATCAAAATGTCATTGTCTATGACAGATTAGAATTTGGACATTGTCATAAGCAAATAAAATAATGTTTGTGAAGATACCTTTGCCAGTTTCATCTTTTCGACCGGTAAACATTCTTTGAGAAACATTCTTTACTATTTGAAACACAACTTGCTCTACAAACCGTACATCATAAGTAGGTGAAATAATGACCGTTTATAAGTAGCAATATTTTGGAACAGTGAGGTGTGACGTGTTTACTAACGGTCACTGCCGTCCGACTCACTTTGAGACATAGTTTTTGCTACACTTAGCCGCTCAGACACCTGACACCTGACGAATAAAGCAATTTAACAAGCTATTGGTATTTAGCCTTCCATTCCATCAAGTTAATTATAATGAAAAAGCAACAAGAAGTTTATTATTAGGATCCGTGTTTTGCTCAAAACTTGATCCGTCTTCGACACAGTGCAGCTGCATAAAGTTCGTAAAAAATATACTTAACTGCAATAACATTGCCTGGGGAAGATTCGCAAACAAGTTTTCATTTCCACTATTGGACTTTGCAAAAAAAAAAGGCTCAACGAAGGGAAACACTACCGCAGGCAATGGGCTGGCAAGCTACTGTTTATGCATTATTCAACCTTTAAGACCGGTGCCTTATTATTTTATTATGGCTTTTGCAATTGCAATTCAATAAACCTCGTTTCGCCCAGAGCCTTGTTCGAGTCAAGAAATTAAAAAAAAACACAATGACGTTTCCAATTCATTCAATTATTCCTACGTCATTTAAACGTGGAACGCGAATCCAATCTTGGAATAATGGAAAAACAAAAGGAGTTAAGACGTTCAACGTCCTTTGGCGTGGTCGAGCGAGTGGTCACAGTGCAGTGATCACCTTGACCGCGGCAGCCCGGTCAACTGGCACCCGAGCCGTGTCGATTCGAATCACTGCCCACCGCTAGTGTTACGTGTGTGGAGAAGTAGACTAGTCTGTACTTAGAAAGTATTGTGTATGACAGGTAGCCAGGAAAATAGGATGGAATTTTATACTTTTATGCCAGTTTTTCTCCATTCAATTTAAACCTTGGCCGGGTCCGGCACATAGAAATGTAAAAAAACAGATCTATGGTCGGGCATCTAACTTTCTGACTCGTGTGACTTTGACAAGTCACTGAACTCCGTAATTTCCTATCTTTGATTTATGATGTTACAGAACGTACTGTAATCCTATTAAATTTCTGGTTGCACCAAAACCATAGAGTTTCTAAAAACTGGATTCTTTAACTCACATGACAAACTATTAACGTTATTATGTCGCAGTATTATCATGAATGTCATCCGGAACTACATCAGGAACTAACAATCGCAATAAAAACTACTAAGTAAACGGGGACGAAATTGAGAATGGAAGCTGCGTACGAGAAAGCCACACACGGTCAAGTTCTTTCGTTTGACATTTCGTCAGCACACTTCGGCACGCGATCGCAAGAATTGGGACAAGAATTTGTGGTCACAAACAATTGAAATTCGCGCATTGGAGATATGGCCGCTGAATTTGAATGAATTCGATACTGCCAATCTGAAAAGTTCACTTTCGAACGTTTGAATGTAGAACGTTCGTGTTAAGTTGGTAACATTGATTCATTGCAGGTCTTCAGAAACTGAACCAGAGAGTTCTGAATGAAGAAGAAGTTTTTAGCCTTCTTTAGAATTCATTGGTTCATTCAAAGGTTGTCTCTAAAAGATCGCTCTTAGCGATAAGACCGCCCATTGTGTCACCCTTTGTAAAATTTTCTATAATTTGTACGGTGTACAATAAAGAGTATTCTATTCTATTCATTATGCAGATCTCAAAATAGCATAAATCATAAATGCACAAATACAGCTTCATAGACAACGTCTAGATCTTTATGGTATTCAGATTTATGTTTTGAATAAGTAGATACCTGTAGGTACAGTCAATTCATTCGAGTAACTATCTACTAGTACATAAATGTGTCAGCGCACATAGCAAGTCAGTAGCAACTAGCAACTGTTGCAAGCCTTAGCGTTTCGAATCGCAATGGACGATACAAGCTATTGTCTGCCGATGGTGACTCCTTTGGTACAGTCTGGCAGATAAGTCAGAACATTTTTTTTTTGTTAGCCTACATTGTGTCCCACTGTTGGGCAAAGGCCTCCCCTTTTTCCTTCCAAACCTCCCTGTCTTGTGCGATCTCTGGCCATATTGGACCTGCGAACGTTACCAGATCGTCACACCACCTACTCCCTAAAAACTTCCAAACCATGGAGTCAGGGGGCTTACCACCAGCTCTTATAGCAGGGCAGAAGTTGAACTGCACTGCTTTTTTGTACTAAGTCATAGAACAAAAAAGCAGTGCAGTTCAACTTCTGCTATAAGAGCTGGTGGTAAGCCCCCAGAACATGTTGGCTTAAAATATTTTGAACTAAACTCTGATTTTTATTTTGCTAGACCAAAAAGACAGCTCAATAATGTCTTGTTGACATAAAAAGGTCGATTGCAGCTGTCATTTTAGTCTAGTAAATAAAAAATGTGAGCATAGAATAGAATAGTTATAAGTAGGTAAAAGTCCACAGACAGAAGTATTATTAAGAAGGGTCAGTTTTAAATCATACAAAATCGAATCAGTCACTTCGCCAGACAGATAGTGGCAGTTTCATAACTAAGAAAGTCCAAGAAAAAAATGTTTCTAAACTCTGACACGAAGGTTTGCAAATACTATAATATTCTTCATCATTTGCTTGGACGTTAATTCCGAAATACAATCAATAAAACTTTTAGACGTGTCAACATCCACTCTTCTAGTTCCGTACTTTCTCCATCCATGCATAACGCAATAAACCATAAATCAATATCGTAAAATCACTCCTGCGACTGATTGTACGCGCCATGTACGGCGCGCGGCCCACGTACTTCCGATGTGTAGTCCTACCTTTGTATAGCAACCTACGTAGGTACGTACCTATCATACGTATATCTAGTATTTATTGTTTAGACAGCACGACGGATTCTCGCTCCCAAGTGGCTACTAAGATCGAAGGTTGAATAGAGAATGAGGAGCTGACAATATGAATGCAGTTTTGTTTATGGTGTGCCGTGTGTGGGCAAAAGCAATATGGCGGTTGAGCTTTATCTGTTGCACATACTCAATAATGGAATCAATTAAAGAAATCAATGCGAGTACCATTATGTACTTTACTTCAAATTTATACCTAATTGACGCCTGCCTGTCGCATTTTTATTACTAAGCTGTTTTAGCTACATGTTGTTCTTCAACCACGACAAGCTGTCAATTTAAAATACGTTACAGACCTTAGTTAGATATTTAGACCACGACGATTGCTTGCTTCTTTAGTTCAAGATTGTAATATGCGCCGGACAAGTCCGAAGTCATAGTTCCGTAATAAGTACTATTGTGTTGTGACTAGTAACAGCACCGCTGGCTAGCTATAACAGATTAGCTAGCACTTTGCTCTTTAATTTAAGTAACCACAACCACGACCTACAAGTCCTAAAACTTTTGCAAGATTTAACTATTGTTGTGATGTTCGTAATTCAACCTTAACTAGTATTTTGGGGCACAGTGACTAATGGGCAGAAAATGAAGTTTAGATAATTCTATTCTCGTATAAAAAGGAGTGGTACATATTTACGTCGCAAACTTGTAATTAATAATTTTCTAGGCAGCTAAATTAGGCAAACACGTTGGCTGTGTGCAAGCAGAATGTCTGCATTCCTTCGACCCATGTGTCCCTAATGCGAGCCCGTTCGTACGCAGGCCGCGGTGTTGCAAGCATAACGCGTTCGCCATAAAATGTGCGTTTTCCGGACATGTCCTAGTTTCGCTTGAGGCTTTTTGATGACATGCAGATAGAATATAAATCACTTGGTTTTCACTTTTAAGGTAAAAAGGCGGTCTTCTTCAGATTGTGTTGTTTTTCTTTTTTTAGATCTTGTGTGGAATTTCTACGAAAAAACAAGGCAGTACTTTCGCTTTTTGCTTTGGTATGTCTTTTTTTAAGTTTTAAAATTTGTTGTTTTTTATTTGTCATTGTTTTAATTGTTCTATTATTTTAAAAACATCCTGTCTTCTTTCGTAATCGGCTTGTAATCGGTAATAATAGTTGAAAATGGGTCAAAAACGATGGCGAAATTTTTGAACATTGTTATTTTTGTAACTCAACCTCCAATATTTCGAATTCAGGTAACTAGGTATTGTGAAGCCTTTTAACACATTTAAAAGTTGTACAACATTCGTGCATGTCTAACTGAGACTATAGCATTTATGAAATAGTGAGCGTCTTTAACTATGTAAGTGTACAAGTATGTTACATTACGAAACTAGTGACAGTACTTGCATTGATACCAAATGCGAATAATAAAAAATAGAACCGACGAAACTCTTCATTTTTTTCTAACTAGCTGACCCGAAAACCGTTTTTCTGTCAAAATTTTAATAATACTTGCAAGTTTTTCCTAAATTAGATTTTTTTTTCAATTTTTCTTTCTATAAAAACCTAATTCATACTATCACAAATATTTTAAAACTGAGTGATGAGCTTACCAATGAATAGTATTTAATTTTTATTATACCTACAGATAAATCTTTATTTTATATTTAAAAACAAAGTATGAAATTGGCCAACCGATTTATGATTAAACAAGAATAATTTTCTAATTTCGTAAATCAAGTAAAATATTCGTGGTTTGCAAAATTATGCGCAGTCATCATCTTGTGCTCATAACTACTCCTCGCATTATAGGCTATACCTACGTTTGTAATAACGTTACATCTGTTACAGGAGGTAATTTACATCATCGTCATCTAATAGAAGATACTTGCATAATAACCTCAGATATTCAATGCAAGGAGTGAAGTAGATGTTATGAACATTTTGGGTCAAGGGTCGCCGGTCATTCTCGTCAAATTGAAGCAATCTAAAATGCGTTTACTTAAGCGTTTTTTTTTAATAATGGATTAGCATCCTGTTAAAAAACGGAATAACAATAAATTCGAAGATGACATCATTTAGTAATTATGGCGGAGCGAGCGCAGCAAAAAGTTCAAAGTTTTTGTGAGATCAAGATTCTGCATCGACTTAGCTGTCTCTCATTCATTATATCATTTGTTGAACCGACCAACACAACTAATTACATGTCGTTTCGTTACTCAAGTAACACATTGCTTTAAATTACCTACTTTAAAAATTAGATGGTCGCTGTCATGTAATTTTTAAGGTAGTTAGGTTATTTATGGTCTCTGAAATGGAACAGCCAGGCTTTTTGTTTTCCATGAAAAATCATGTCACTTGTATAGTTTAGGTTGGTATACCAATTTTATGGTGGTCACCCCTCTCGGTGATTCCAAGACCCAAGTTCGACAGATAAGAAAAAAATGTTTTTTACGAATAGGCAGTATTTCTCTCCATTTTAAACTTCAAGCAAGTATTTATGCGTGTTCTTTACTATTAATTAGTTAAATTGCTCTTAACACGGCATATCTAATATCAAGTATTTATAACGGGATTTATCTTTTAATCTCAAAAAATATCTTAAATTTTAATAGCGCTAGCGTGCGTACGTCCAATTCAGGAGTTGTTAACACATCAGATCATCAACGTATTGGAGAAATCCGTTAGAATAGTCCGCCGTCCATCACGAGGCACGGACCAAGCGCTTTCTCTATCAAACTGTTCAGCACGACAGATCACATCCGAATTACTTAACAATCATTATTTACCGTCTTCACTTGACAACGCTTATGTGCGGAATGTGGGAAAGACCAATGTTTATTGACCAATTCATTTTCAAGCTTTTATACCTACCTTTTGATCAGTGATTCGATATAGACAATTTGTTGATTGCAAAGAATGGACTTAATAATGGCAGCTGGCTAACAAAAGAAAGTGCAATTTCTCGAAAAAGTAATAGTTTCAAATTACTTAACAAGTCATCGTTGTTTTCTTAATGACGATTAAAGTGGCAACACTACCTTTTGTCACGCGGAGATGTTTCACAGCTCATCATAACATCTGTACAGTGTAGTTATCCATTACCGGCTGAACGTAGGCCTATGATTAAAACGAAACCTTCAAATCATGAGACAACGCAGGCGCAGGCCTCTCAAATGAAGGTACTTACGGTGTGTTGTTTAGTTTAGCATTGAATAGACATATTGTAACTGAATAGTATGCCAAACTCGTCTTGGTCATATTAATCTCTGAATGAGACGATGAAGAAGCAACTTATTGCATGACAACACAGATTGGAGAAGGGAACAGAAAACCAAGAAGGGAACCAGCATTACAAGGGGTATTGGAGTATACCTAAGCCTTATAAGGGTCTTACTCAGTAACTCGGATAGACAGTCGCTCCATAGGTTACATCAGCTGCATCTGGTAAGACTGGAAGACGACCCCAACATAGTTGGAAAAAAGCTAGGCAGATGATGAGAAGGGAACTGAGAATCAGGAACAGAAAACCAAGGGAACCAGCCTTACAAGAGGTATCGGAGTATAAGACTGGAAGACGACCCCAACATAGTTGGAAAAAAGCTAGCTAGCTATCGGGCAGATGATGAGAAGGGAACTGAAAATCGTGTTTTTGAGCCGATTTGGGAGAATTTACCAAGATTTTTACCTATCTAGTTTTGGTCACATGAGGGATAAGTGAATATAAATGCTTCCGACTTGATGAAAGTAATATTGCTTTAAGTTCCATCTGTACTGAGGTGTAATATCAACAAAGGTTGAACTTTATACCGGTCGACGTCAGAGGTTTCTGGTCTTTTATACCGCTCAGTAACCGCACGACTAGGCTCAAGATAAACTTGAATGAATTGAAAAACGTGACCTTACGTCATCTTGTCTATGGTGCGGTCGCTGATTCAGTAAGGTAATATTTTGTTATAAAAACTTATCTGCGATCTCAGAATGCGTGGTCATTGCAGTATTTGTATACGAGTTTATATTAAAGAAAAAGGGAGATGGATTTAGTTCTTTGGGTGTGTTCGGGGTGCTAATGAGAGCAATGTTCGACTAACCTTAGTTTCTCGAAAGATAAAAGAAAGCTCCAAAAGATAAGGATTGTAAAGATAATAGGAGAACAATGTATCATCGTTGTTGTAGTTCATGCTTGATTTTGAATTTATCGCAATCATGATGCATGCATGATACGTTGCAATTTTTAAAAGACAGAACTATAGCTTACAGAAGGAAGAATTAGATGTATATCCAAAGGTTTATTGTTCATAAAACCTAGGATTAATCGGCATAACAAAACTGTCGACGAACACTATTTGTTATTGGTTTAGAAGCCGTAATTCACTTATTTAATGACGATTACCAGATAGTAAATGTCTCGACATGGAACCAAAGGCAACTGGACATGGTAATTTTAAATTACATAAGATGATAGGACTTGTTTCTTTCCCATAAAAAAAGGGATTACTGTAATAATATCTTGGCTCGACGAAGCGTCGGAGCTTGGAGAGTATTAGAAATGGGCTCGGCGCGATATCTAGGAACGTGTCATCGCATATTATGTGGGATATTTCTGCAATCTTCATAGACTCTTGAGAGTCTATCGATACCTTCATTCGAGACCTAATTGCAACATTGCGGTTCGGTCAATTCTTTAGGGTAAAGTTCAAGTAGGTAACAACAGAAAACGTTTTTAACTTTTGGAATGGATAATTATTTATTCGCAATTTTGCTCATCTAACGATTAGTCAAATGTATTTTCTGCGGATTATTTATATCGTTATATCGCTTCCTGTAGTCGACAAGGAAAATTTTATGATTGATTGAAAATGTCGTTTATAAGTATGTATAAATCAGGGCGCATCTTCTTGTTGATACAAGCGAAACACCACTGACACAATTACTGATGAATAGTGACAAATCAATCACGAAATTTTAGGAACTTTACAAGCTTACAAACATAAAAGGCAGGTAGGGGTTTCTTAGATAGTGCAGGACATTCTCAGTGGAAAAAAAATTACGACAATCCTGTCAGAGGGTCGTCTCTACCTCTAGTGGACGAAAAGGAGGTTTCATAGGTTATAATGTTGTATCAATGCGAATGAAATCGCAGGAAAAGCTAATAAAATATAAATAGATACTTATTCAAAAACACAAAAAGACAAAAAGCTTACGCAATGAAGCAAGTATCTAAATATAGCTGCATCAAACACGTTTTATCTGACATTTTGGGTCAAAAGGTTTGAAGTAATACCTAGTAGATAGGTACAGGTGCCATGTCCCCTTCCTTGTATTTCTACACCGGTCTGGCTGAGCTGCGATATTCGCAGGCAAGCAATTAACGAATCAGTAGGCACTAGGTAAGTAGGTAGGTATTTCAGGTTTATTCAAATGTTGCAAAATTGTAAGTGAATGCGGGTCGATAAGTGATTTATGTATTAAGTTGGTTATTCAAAGGTATCGAGAATATGACGTCATCAAGGAATTTTGTATATTCAAAATTAAGTTGGATCCTTGTCAAATTAATAACAAAATCTCGGTTTCAAGGCCAACAACCGCGCCCGCGGGGTCAGAGGTCCCTTTGGTAAAAGTTGTCCTGAAGCTTAATACCTACTATTTCCTTTTTCATTGATTTAATGTCTACGTACATAATTATCGATTATGCATTAAATAATTGAATTTATAGGTACTTGATACGTAATTAACGATCGCTTCCGGCGAATTTTACGGACATCCGAGAAATCGAGACGTGTCCGCTAAAAATAGGACGCATGGTTACACTAATCAGGCTTTAGCCTGACTTCATAATTATCGGTATAATGTATTAGATAATGAATGTAGGTACATACAATGTTGGTTATTGTCGCGAAAATGTTTACCTAATTAACTTTTATCTCATAAATAAACAGGTAGTATTTTTCTGTAAAAATTAAAGCTGCAAGGTAAACAAGCTTCGTAACGTAGATGAAACTTAAACTTTAATACGTAGTTTAGAAGGCTATAACGCGAAATCAACGTCACCCAGACACGTATACCTTTAGAAGTTGACTTACAGGTAAATAAGCGACGAGACACCCGAGTTCCTTGAAAACCTCCGTCAACTTTCACTAAACTTCATAACACAAGTGTTGTACACAACTGTCACAATATTATTCACTTATAGATAACAGAGAAACACTCGTATAACGGCAATTTTCACACATATTTTCATTACACGGTTAAGTTTTTAAGTGATACCTGCCCGCGACCACCACAACGTTGTCGGCGACGAATGAAATGACTGGACCGGAGTTGGCTTGCTTGCGCGAACGCAACACCGCATTCCACGAGTGCTAATCGAGGTTATCTCTCTCTCGCTCACACCATACAGCTATGCACTCGTGTGACAGAGACACAAAAAAAGGCAATACATCCAACTTGTATAGGTAGGTAGCCCCGTTATTCATACACAGGTAAGCGCGGTATTATTAAAATTAAAATTGCGATGATATACTCATTAGAGATGATTTAGATTATAAATGACAACCCATTTTCATAAATAATATTATTGTAGTCCCTAAAACAACTGACAACAACTTAGGCTATACATCTACCTACCCAATTTTATCTTGAAACAGCGCAACTAGAGCGGAATCTCACACATTTTTTTTGCAAACAACGATAGACCGTCGTTAGACGTAAAATTATAAAACATAGGTACCCACTATTACCCACTTATAACTAAGATTTAGAAATTGTGAATGTTTGTTCGTAAAAGTGAAAGCATACAAAACGTATATTTATCAAGAGGGATCGTAAAATGAAAGATTACATTACTTATGTAACTGTTATTTGCTAATAAATAAATAATTGATGTTTTTATTAATTTTACCAAGTTTTATTGTCAATTTCGTGTAGGATTTACATTAAAATTATTACATGTAATTCGTTTTTGGTTAAAATGAGCAACATTGAATTTAAACTACTTTATTATTTACACATAGGTAGATATAGAAAGGGAAGGTAGTACCTTTTACTAATGACAAGTTTTCACTAGTGTTTATGCAAAACGCCTATGAAAATTATAGTAGCAATAAATGATTTCGCTGCCAATGTTGTATTTTACGAGTATTTGTGTGTTCTATGTGTTTACGACTTACAACGTATGATATTTATTGGCGGTTTTAGAAAAAAGTGCATTTATCATAGACATTTTATCAATGGAGGAGACCAGGAGGACCATTTGGCGGGCTTCCGAGTCGAAAATGTCACATTTCCGGTTACCCTAGTCCTAGGAAAGCAAAAAACTGTCGAAATAAAAAAATAGCGGTCGTCTATTTGATTTAAACTGTCAAAAAATTCGGGTTTCGTGTTTGTGAACTTTGGATTAAGGCCATTCTTCCGACGGCTATTTGCTGTCGGGGGCAGGAGGCAAGGCAAATTGTAACTGAAAATGTGTCATTTTCGATTCGACAACCTGTCGAATGGTTGTGAATATCTATAATACAATCGTGCTCATCACAAACTAAATCAGTGCGCCAAGTATATTTTGGTAAACGGCAAAATAGGGAACTAAAATGACAGCTACATCAATCCAAGATAGTTAGTTACTTTCTTCTTGAAAATAAACCGATCAAAAGATTGAATGCACCTCGTTTCTTTGGTTTTTTTTTTGTATTCAGTTTCCGACCGATAGGCACATCAAACGATCGACTATTAGTCTATTAGAAAGAGACTGTGCCGCGGGTATGAGTGACAGGGATTATGCTCTACAAAGCTAAAGTAGCCAAAACCTAACAAGGACGAGAGAAGCGAACTGTAACTGAGCACACTGTGTATGATAAATTTAGAAATAGTTACGTCTATTTCTACCAGTAAGCCATCAGCTTAGTCGATTTCATTAGTACAGCACTACTGTCACAGAAAATGTCAAGTGTCACTGTGTCTGTGTGTTTAAATCTTGCTGTCAAAATTGCTTTTGTTGAATTTGTGTTGTGACCCCAAACAATAAAAAGTTGTGTAGTTTACCTAATTGTTTGATCAGTTATTAGAATGCCGAAAGTACGTCGCAGTCGTAAACCTCCACCAGAAGGATGGGAGCTCATTGAACCCACCTTGGAAGAATTGGAACAGAAAATGCGAGAAGGTAACTAACCTAACAAAACTATACTATATTTTTTTATTAATTGTGAACTTTCTCTTGATTTGTATTTACGTTCCGCCTCACAATTTAGTCCTGTCATATCCAACTCTCTGTAAAATTGGCGAATCCATGTAAAGAATCAATTATTTCTTTGCAGCTGAGACTGAACCACATGAAGGGAAACGCAAGCAGGAATCTCTATGGCCGATATTCAAGATACATCATCAGAAGTCCCGCTACATCTACGACCTGTTCTACAGACGTAAGGCGATCAGCAGAGAGTTGTACCAGTACTGTTTAGACGAGAAAATAGCAGATGCCAACCTCATAGCTAAGTGGAAGAAGACTGGTTATGAAAACTTGTGTTGTTTGCGCTGTATTCAGACCAGAGACACTAACTTTGCAACTAACTGCATATGTAGGGTCCCTAAGAGCAAGTTAGAAGAAGGCAGGATAGTAGAGTGTGTTCATTGTGGTTGCCGGGGTTGTTCAGGGTAAATGTTGTAGTTTTTTTAGTATAAATATATAATTTAATGATCTTAGTTTCTTTATCTGATTTGTAGTTAGTGTCCTAAGTAACTGGAAAAATTAGCCCCAAATCAATTTTCTATGATATAAAATTAGAATCTGTTATCAAAACGTGTTCATGAAACAATCATCATAGTTCAAGCTTTGATAAAAAAAGAAGCTCATGTTTATTTAAACAAGCAAGGAAATAGTTATTAGCATGTTTAAAAAACTAAACATTCCAAAACAATGTTTTTGATAAAATTACATGTTGTATAACTATAATATTGGAACAAATTAATAACAAAACAGATTTTTTTTTATAGATTTTATTTTATTACAAATTATAATCATCTTACACTTGGAAAGGGATCATATCGAAAGTTAGATGTTAGTACTAGTTGTTCTTGTTAACAAATATACATTTTAATCAATAACAATCATTTACAAAGAGTATTTATAATAGTTAACAATCTTACCAACAAATACCCTGTATTTGATCTTCAAAAAACTTAACAATTTACTCTTCTGTCATGAATTAACAAAATAATTATAAGTACACTACCTAAATAATGGAAAGCAAAAAATAAACTTTTTTAAACAATGATACCTCAAGTTTTTTTTAAGGCATTCATTCTAGAAACAAATAATTTCTTTCATTCAGGGCTGATTTTTCCATCGCCAGATAACTTTTATTCGAGGAATAAAATTTACGTTTGACAGTTTTCATATGAAATAACTGTCAAAATTTTAAAAATTATTCCACAAATAAAGTTATCAGATGATTGAAAAATCAGCCCTTAGAAGGATTATTATTTAAATGATTGAATAACGAGATTTTTACACTAAGCATTAATTTAATGTTCAAAATAAAGATTATAGTAATTATACCTATTTAACACTATTAAATAAGGCACTTATTCTTAATCAAATAAGTATACTTAAACAATACAATAGGTACTTTGTACTGTTTTTGAGCAATAATTGGAAAAAAACTAAAGGGGGTTATATTGTGGAAGTGGGCTACTAGTGAACTGATTTATTTTCAAGTCTTAATAATAGACACAGTGCTTTACAATGGATATTACATGGTGACTCTTCCCGTTAATTGTAAGCTTAACTTTTTGTAGTGCAGTGTTAATAACATTAATGAACACATGATTGATAGCAACGAACATAAAAGCAATCCACTAGCATACCCTAATGTTTATATAGTAATATTGATTAAACCATAACAGTTTTATGCTCCAACTCTTTGGATAGCTCCACTATCAAATCCTTATAAATGATAGGGTTCATATTCTTACCCAGCAAGTACAGTATGAACCAATCTCCGTAACCAAAACGTTTTACAATTCGCGATATCATGCTCTTCTTCACATATCTTAGCTGACCAGCAATCATTAGCGCACGTAGGGGGCGGAGGGAGAGCACGAGAATACGGAAGAAAACTGCCAAAGTGGAAACGAAAGCTAGAATAATAAGCCAAAACCAAAGGATCACGAAGATCTTTTCGTTGACAATATTCAGAGGGAGAACGCAGAGGCGGTCTTTAAACTGCAGGCTGCCAGAAGGACCATAGCTTCGGAGCCAGCACTTGGTGAGTTTGGGGAAGAACTGGTCCATGGGGTTGACTGCGACAAAGTCGGTCATGTCCGCGGGCACGCGCGGGATGTGCGTAAACGCTGCGACCGCCGCGCCGTAGTTGCGAAATGCGCCGCCCAAGAATATATCCAGCAGGAATATTTGACCAACCTGAAAATATTCAACCTTTTTAAAAACTTGGTTGATCTTGATATTGCAAATCCTTGTATATGTTAACGGAAAAGCATGTAAATAATCCGTCAGTGTATACATTTCTAGATAAATAGATACGAAATCTAAGATATATTTTTAATATGCACTTTTCCTAGAAAATCTATCATAATCAGCCTATTTTATTCCCCATGCTGGGACACAGGCCTCCTCTCTTCGAGAGGGGGGTGAGCTATACTTTAACACGCGGGCCCAGTGCAGGTTGGTAGATGTCACACGTGTTCGAATTTTTGGTTTTAAGACATGCCGGTTTCCTCACGATGTTTTCCTTCACGGTTTTGAGAGCAGTGGTGATGAAATAATTTATACAAAGTAAAGCGCCTGTCTGGGTTCGAACCTACGACCTACAACTGATAAGTCGCGGCTGTTACCACTGGGCCACCACTGCTCTATAATAGGAAATCTGTACTTTTTTTAAATTAAGAAGAATTTCTAGTACAGCAAGATCCCTGTGATATTCTGATTTCAGTTTACAAATGTGTTTTATTTATTTTATTCACAGAAAGCAGTTAGTTTTTACACATTTTCTAGTATTATCTCGGAATTACATACAATTCCTAAGAAATACATAAATACATTCATATACATATTAAAGAATCAATGACACATTTTTTACACATTAAGCAGACTCGAATTGCATAATTTCCTATGAATTGTGTACAATTCATACGTACGTAACCTAGGAATTGTACACAATTCCTAGGTTTCATACATTTCCAGTAATATATAAGGATAATTTATTTTCAATTCTACCTATTGCATGCTGCATGTGCAAATTACCTATGCTACAAACAAAGCAAGGGTCAAGGAACTATTATACCACTCTCTTGTGCAGAGAAGGGGAAGAAAAGCCAAATACTTAATAGGAAAACTCACTAGGCCATGTCCGGCTAGGGGGATGACTTCTCAGTGTTTTGTTACACTAGGAATTTCTCCTGCATCATGACTGCATATATACACACAAACAGCCAGACTCAGACAGATTTATATTTAATGGGCACCTCGTTAACATATAAAAAAAAACTTGTGTCCCAGAAATCATTGTATAATTTTAGTTGGTAGGAAGGTACGTTTCTCTTTACCTAGATGGAAACTGTTAGAATAAGAAAAAGGTATTTTAATTAACAATATGTACTCACCACATTGACAAGGTTGAGAATCTCACAGAAGGCGTAGCGCAATGCATACATGTTATGGGTATGAATGTTTGTGTAGCTCAGGTATGAGACCAGCTCCCCACGACGGAACTCTGACCAGTCTTTAATTACCATCGGGCTACCTGCAATGTTAGCTTGTGTTACATCACCTTATAAAATAAAGGTTTTGAATAATCTAATGAACTTTCTGACCAGTTAATTTGCTACAAACTAGTGTGATGTAATTTGATTTAGTCAAAAATACCAAAATTCAGTCTGAGCATAAGAATTTAATTTGACTAACTGCCATTGAAATTGACCTCATAATCAGCCTATATTGTCCCCACTGCTGGGACACAGGCCTCCTCTCTTCGAGAGGGAGTGGGCTATAATCTACCACGCGGGCCTAGTGCGGGTTGGTAATGTCACACGTCTTCGAATTTTTGGAAATCAAATTGAAATTGATCTGGACATCAACAATTTAAAATTATGGATAGGGCCTGAAAAAATGATATCACATCTGCATTGTGATAAGCGCCTTCCAATATTTTTATCCAGTCACCTATAATGTTTATAACTTCATGCATAGATAACATATCCAATTAGATAATTAATTTCATAGTTCTATCCTTACTTGTAAGAATTAACATAAAAATATCTAGAAAATTCAAAATTTAAAGAGCAAAATCTAACTTACACGTAAATCAATGTCAATATTTTAAATATAAAATGATACTTACTCAAATCTGCAGCTAAAGCCTTCAGTCGTCCCCCTTCCCAGATCTTCCACAAGTATCTTGGAGTATAGAACATGACAGATTGGCCGAGCAGCACGAAACACACCCACTGGTAGTAAGTGTGTTTTATCTGCTCGTCATTGTCAGATTTACTGGGCCCCACTCCTGGGTAGGCCATGTGCAAGCCTTCCACACCTGTCAACAAAGTTTCATGATGGCTTATTGTTTGGTAAGTTCTGAAGTAATTGGGGTCTTGTAGGGGGAGGTAGAGTTTAAAGATTTATGTGATGGGACTGGTCTGTATTAGTAGAAAGCAGATGTGTATTCTAACAGGAGAAAGGCCACCCTTTCCCCAGCAGTAGAAGAATACAGGATAGATTTCGTTTGAAAGCCTTTTTTTTCAATGAAATTGAAGTTATTTGAATTGCATCAAATAATATACCAAGTTTAAAAAAAAAAAAAACTGACAATACTATGAATTTGATTCAAAATAACCCTGGAGGCTAAGGCCTAACATGCTTCAGCGAAAGAAACTACCTCCATCGCCTCAAGGCTGCTCCCCAAAATAGATTGCGATTTGTCTGATTACAACTGGACACAGCACGCGGGCACGGCAGACCTACATCTAGCTCCACAACATGTTCTGGATAGATAACATGGCGGTAGACCAATAAGTTTTGAGATACTGACCGAGAAATCGGCTCTTCAGTGTGTAAGTGCCGTAGATCCAGCAGTAGCTGTTCACGGCATCCTTATCGTTGTCCTTGTCGCTGTCGCTCATGCAGTGTATTGGCTCTCCGAAGAACTGCTTCGAAGTCACCAGTAACGTGAACACAAGCAGCATTATGACCGTCACTTTGTAGTGCATACGGAAAACATTGTTGTCCGTACACACGTTTTCGAACTTCAAAAATGCCCGAAAGGGCATAAACAGATCAATCATGTTTTATTTTGCTAATCGCCACGCTGTTATCCGTATTCCTATTAAAGATCTCGCGTAAAATCTGCAGAATAGAAAATTTAACTACCCGCGAACTTTTTTGTACTTTTGATTGACGCGTCCTGTCAACTCAAACAGAAGCAAAAGAATGACAGACATTTCATGAATGGTGGCTGGCACCGGATGCAATCAGGAAAAAAAACTGAAATAAATACGTAAATAGAGCGGTAAAAAGGCTTTTGTGGTTACTCAATTCCAAATTAATTACCTTGGATATTTCCAATAATTTTGTGTCAAAAAACAATTATTTTATTTATTAACTACTTTTGCTATTTATTTGATTAAAGTTCGACAAACACACGTTCGAGTCATACTGTTATTATTTTTAAAGAAACTTTTAAAATAATTGATATGATTTAATATTCGACAACACTACCTAAACGTAACAATAAACTTTAAACTACAGGCGTACAGTACAGAATTCAGATCGTAGATATCTGTTTTTATAATAACCTGACTAAGTAGATCTGTACTATTGTAATGTGTTATGGTTTAGAATTTTATTGCCTACTTTGTAAAGATTTCGCGATTATCATAGGCTATTCGGAAATGAGCCTGCTTTGGCTGGGCGTACTACAGGCTACAATTTTAGATTCACTGCGATTGCAGCGTTCAGCAGTGTGTACATTGATATTTTCTGAAAAATAAACGGGGCAATGCACTTGTAGGCGCCATCAGGCTGCAAAAGCCATAGCTAATACACTAGAATAGCTACAGAAGCGTGATAAGTGCTGAAAACTTTGTTCTTCATTCGTAGTTTTCTTTTTGAATAATTCTTTTCTGAGTGAAATTTGAATGTGTGTGTGTTCACATTCAAATTAAAAAAAAAAAACAAAATAAACTTTTTTTGTAATACAAACTTTATTGTTAATTCAATCACCCTTCCTTATGTTTACATGGCAATCATGTTTCTAACTTATCACAAACACCGTCCTTAAAACATTAATCACATAATAAATTGCAACCTTAGATAGAAGGAATGTAAGTTTTTCTTGAATAAATAATGAAAATAACTAATTTTACTAAGTTTTATTAATACACTAACATAATTGAGCAATCTATGATATAGATAAATAGATGTAGGTATCAATCAATCAGGGCTATGAAAACATGCATGAGTGTCTTTATAATTATATTTAAAATCCTGAATGACCAGTAAGTAAGTAGTACTTTACAATGAAAGGCGTTCATTCTGCGAAATCAGTATCTATAGACATAATAATTATCATAGAAAGCTCTAATATCTGATATTAAGTTATTAAAATGGCTTAATTTTCGTGGTATTGACCATTTTAAGAACCCTAATTTCTTGGATAACATTTTGAATCAAATCTTTCGCCAATCAGTACCTAATAACATAACCTATGTATTATTAATATTTTATCAATATTTTTTTGCTAAATGCTTAAAATGAAAATGAGGCGTCCATAACGGTTTGAACACGATATATTCCAATAATATCAAACTAAAATGACATGCATAATAGCTATGACATTATTCTGATTAAAATTCTAACATAATATTATGTGTCGCAACATAGTGTGTTATGTTTTACAAAATTCTTTGGCTTCTCTACAAACTATAATGTAGAAAAAAAACTTATTATGATATTACGCTCTTGCTAAATAAAGCTTAATTAAGTAACTTCTAGTAAATTACATAAAATCTATAATTATATAGAATGTGTGTAATTAAAGCACAATATACGGTAAAGGCACTGCATAAACAACTTTTTTATTCATGTATTTGTTAATTATTTCACTTTCTTTTCTTTTACATTTATAATTTCTAGTGTACAGACGCCAGCAGGTCAAGCTACCCGAAACTGTCAAATTTTCCCAATTAACCTTAAACCTTAATGCTTTAGCAATAAAGTTCAAAATATATTAAAGAAATTTGACAGATTGTAGTAGCTTGATGTGCTGGCGTCTGTATCTCCCAATCATACTTAGCGTTTTAAAAATCAAGAATTAATAATAGGAGTTAAGAAAACACGGAATTTTAGAATTCATTCATGGAGCCGATACCTCAAGATAGTTGAAAAGTATTCACCATAAGTTATGTAAGTTAAATTAAGCATACCTCGTTTATTTTTTTTACTTTATCTTTTAAATATCTTGCATTATGCTAGATTTGGGATGAATCTAGCATATCACTACAGAGTTGTAAAAAAGTGTACAGTCACGAGCATAAATACCTTACATTTACGTAAGAATCAAAAGCGACATTTGACAGACATTTTAAGGTTTTACGAACAGTATTTTTGGAAGCATGCTATTATGAAATAGGTCTGTTCCCAAAGTTTTATTCGTTATTTCAGTATTTATGCTCCTAGTACTATACAAAGTTAATCCCTAATCATAGAAAAAGTTTAAAAGCAGACTGTGCATTTTGCTTAAAAATCTTAAGAATGAAAATTACCGAGTGTTTGTGACATCTTTCAACTTAAACATCACCTAGTTCGTCAAATATGATAATTTCCTTCAATGGAATCAAGGCGAGGTTTACCAATCAATGATAACACTAAGTTATCCTTATGTTGAATTCGAATGGGAGTTGCCTAATACCAATTTTACCAAGATTTTAAATAGATTTAAACCAGACACACATTTAAACCTAAAACTTATAATTTACTCTTCGCTGCCATGCTGTTGTTGCTATGTTCTTCAAATGCTATATTTCCTAATGCGAAAATGTTGTCAGGATCTAGTGCCTTTTTCACGGCGAATAATAGTTGCCGTCCAGGCTCACTGACTGTATCCGTGTACCATTTCTTACGAAGTTTCCCGACTCCATGGTGATGTGAAATTGATCCTGTAGAATGATACAAAAAAATAGTTTACTTTTATTTTATTTATATGTAATACCTATGAGTATGATTTTAGTTGCAGTGCATAAACTGCATTTTTGTGCAAAATTTAAAACATATCTAAAACTAAAATAATAAAATGGTCACAGTGTACTCAAGCGTTTACTCAAACACCAAAATAAAGCGCTGCTAGGTTCTTTTAGCGCATGGCCAAAATCGGAACCTTATGTTTTATGTTTACTCTGTCAATGTCATTCAGGCGCCAAAAGATCCTTTTAGCCACTTTAATAAAACATCACTCAAATGACTTCAAATAAAAGAAATCAATGATGCCAACTTGACAGTAAATAATAAAAATGGGCTTACCGCCACAGGCAATGATTTCGTCCCGTGCAGCCTCTTCGATTTCTTCGTAAACAGATACGGGGTCCGTGCATTTCCCAATATTGTGACCGAAATAGAAATAAATACAGCAGCCTGCGTCATACCTGTAAAACATTCGATATTGAAAGAAAAGACCGAAAATAACAGGATAACACGATTTAGATCTCTTTACAACCAGTGAAACCTCAGCTAGGCGCTTAAGCCTCAGTTTTTTTAAATAGCTGCAGTGCTTTTTAGTTATTGCTTTTTCTTTTTTTTATAACACTTTTCAATTGAAAACACAAGTGGTTATTTTAATAGTTTTAAATATTAAATACTATAGTAGGTATATAGTAATATTATGTTACTGCGTGTATGTTCACAACACAAATTATATTATAAGTCTAAACGCGAAGACTTATAATTGGCTTTCTGTCGGCTATTGTTTCCTTTTTTTGTTTGTTTTTTTGTAGCTGTAAGTCTTCCATGCTGTAATAAATAAATAAATAAAAATTCATTGTGGTTTCATGTTTGTGCAAACTGGGAAAATCATTTTAAAATGGAACATCTAGGCTTTTAGGTAAAAAACACTAATGGCTGTTTCTCTCTCATGAGTTGCGTCACTGGTTCATCAGCAGGAGCCTATAGGGCCTAGAGTATGCATGACAGTATGCTCGCTCCCTAATCTCTATGACGTACGTAGTACGGACGCCAGCACATCAAGTTACTACAATATGTCAAATTTCTTTAATTGATTTTTAGCTTTATCGCTAAAGCATTAAGGTTCAAGGTTGATTGGGAAAATTTGACAGTTTCGGGTGGCTTGACCTGCTGGCGTCTGTACATACCTAACTGGGAAAATGTGGGTGGGTGTACTGTGCGTGCATCTGCCTACACTACAGGTATAATGTAAATGTAATGTAATGTTCTAGACATTGAAAATATTTCGTATACTCACGTCTGCGTCAATCGATGTGATATGAGGTACTTATTAATACCTCGTTTGGCACACTCATCCCGAATGCGTTGCTTCACATTAGCACAGAGGGCCAGGGTGCGGTCCCAGGGTACTGATGTCTCGAAAGACTCCGCTACCACGTCGTACTCTATAGCTATGTCCTGAAGTAAACAATAATGGATGTTTAGTAAATTGACAGATTCAAATCAAAAATGGTTTATTCAGAGGCTGTGTATTAACAGCACTTTTTGAACGTCAATACTACAAAGACAGCCCGAAAACCACTTCCTTAAATTCCTAGTGGGAAGGGGAGCTGCACCTAAATCGTGACACATTATCAATCTCAATCTGAATCGGTTTGAAGGATATTGCAAATCCATTGCTTCATATGTTCGAAAAATATGTCTGCTCAACAATGTAAATAAACAACGCAATGAATGTTGTTGAACTGTCAAAATGAAATAAAAGTCATTGCTACTAAAAGTTGCGCAATTACCCCGTTGGGACGAACACTAGGAAGTAGTGAAGATAGTTGTAGAAGATTTGTTGGATCAGCACGACTGCTGAGCAAGGGTTCGAATTCCCTGGTCGGCAATTAAGTATGATTCCATAGCTAATACAGAGTAATATTCGGAGAATATG
The DNA here is from genome assembly GCA_911387795.2 of Apamea monoglypha. Lineage (NCBI taxonomy): Eukaryota > Metazoa > Arthropoda > Insecta > Lepidoptera > Noctuidae > Apamea > Apamea monoglypha. The sequence continues at coordinate 4,329,023 of OU426922.1, forward strand.
GTATCTACCTACTGGACTTTTCGAGGAAAACATATTGTCAAGAACTGGTTTCTGCTAATACTTTTTTAACTTTTAACTAAGATTTGCGATCTTGAGTGTAGTCATAATAAACAAATGTCTAAAGCTGCTCAATATGTATTTAAGTGGCGTTATACCTTGCGGTTTTAGTGAGATTGAAAATGGCAAGATGCCATGGGCTTGCGTGCGACGTTAATCATCATTTGTAGTCAAATGTGGGGCTTATAAAAGATAATTACCTACTTTTAAGTAAGCACCTTTATCCGAACAGGAAAATAAACCTCTAAATCGTCTCATTTATTCATACCTAAAAGATAGGAGATTTTATTTAAGGATCCTGGCATACCTACTGTCGCGTCATTTTTGATTTTATTTCAAAATGGCGGCCACACATGTAACCTCTTTACTTAGATAGCTGAAATCAATGCAAACGGAAAATATAATAGGACCAAACCCGTAAAGTGTCACGTTTCCGACATATTAACGTTCCAAGTTGATCACGTGACATCCATTTTTTTTAACTTGATTTTTGTTGTTATTTAGATGTTGGGATAATCACTGTGAAAGCGTAAAGTAATCAAACATCTATGCAGATATGCCATGGAACTTCAAAGGCCTTTAACAACCAATCATAGAACTGTAATGTATCGATTCAACAGTAGGTATTTAATTTATACAATTTAGGTCGATTTTGGACGCCAAAAGAACCTTGTAGCGCTATATATATATAGTGACAGTCTTTTTATCGTTCGTTGTTTCATATTTACACCCAGTACTATATTTCAGGGGTTACTTACCCTAAGATAAGCAATGACAAAAGTCAGGGTATATCCATTCTCCCCATTGGTGGCACCAGCAGGGATACCTCCGAACTGAGCAGCGATATTGTTCAGCTTCGTCTCCCTCTCTGACACCTCCTCTGCTGATCCCTCCATGAGGAGGGTCACCACGCAGAGCTTGGCAGGGTCAAAGCCTTTGATCTTGGTGATGTAGAGACGCTTTAGACCGTCGAGGAGTACGCCCCCCCAGGTGTTTTCAGTTTTGAGGGCTTGACCGAAGCGGAACTGTTGGAAAATAAAAACGGTCGCACTAATAATGAATTAAAAAATATAACTGATCGTGGATTAATAAGTAGAGAAGCTTGCAATATTGAGGACAGAAATAAAAATCTGATGCCTAGGAAAATAGTACGAGCAGTCTGCAGCGTAACGGCTTATGTGAGACGATTTCCAATAGTTTAATTTAGGCGCTTGCTAAACGGCTTTTCTATGTTGTGCTTGTTGTATATGTACTTCCTAAATAACATTTCATAAAGGCTCCTAGAGACCACGTAGGCGTATGTCGGGACGGGCGGGGTATGGCGGGACGAGCTGGATAGGTACCGTCACAACTGGAAGGAGGACGCGCGGGCTCGTGAAAGATGGAAGGAGTGGAGGGAAGCCTTTGCCCAGGAGTGGGACAGCGTAGGATAATAAAAAAGGGGTCTCTTCTATACATATACTATACTTATATTGGTTCACCTGCCTGCCCCAATACAAGGCAAGGCAAAGGCATTTTATAATTACCGTTTCTAAAAACTACTACAGTCAAATAATTCTAGTGAGTTACCTGTTCATTATCCATGAGTCGTATGCTGGAGGGCTGCAGGCGTTGCCTAGCAACCTCCCTCTCGAAGTAGAACCCGCTCTCCCAGTCCGAGAACACGAGGGAGCCGTAGCGTACCACCGGAGGGAGAGGACGGATCTTTATCGTTACCTGAAATGTTCAGTTGTGTTGTTAGTTTCATATGTATATAGAAATCGGATGTTTTATTGAGAAAGAAACAAGCGCCTTGTGGATTTTGCTAGAATTTTATATTACAGTGAAGTTGCTAATTTAATATCGCAGGCATCTGACCTATTACTTATAAGTAAACACCACATGGTCAAAATGTAATTATGTTAATTTAAAACAAGCGTATCTACATGTCAAGTTTACCTCAGTAACAACTCCAAAACAGCCCTCGGAGCCCATGATGACATGTTCCCATTCGGGCCCGCACGAGATGCGCGGCACACGACAATTCTTCTCGATGACGCCGCTTCCTGTTACCACCTGAAAATTATACATAGTATAGTATTACATCTTCTTCTTTCATCCTTTCTTCTTGCGTACCGATACGGGCACGAGAACAACTAATTACGTTGTGTAAGATTTGCCCTTAGATTTAAATGAGGAAATGAATCATATCGCCACATTGTCGAGAAAAAATTGAGTTGGTCTATTGACATGAAAAGAGGACGAAACCAGTTTGGTGGTTCTAGAGGGCTGACTATTTTGCATTCTTCGAAAATGGCGCCGATTCCCTTGTTCACAAACTAAACTAAATTTAAATTCAGTGCATCTTTTTCTTTCTATTTCATTAAGAAAAGGACAGAAGATAAATATTAGTTTAGTCCTGTCAAATGAAGACAATCCATAGACAAGTTTATACGTGATTAAAAACATGGCTTCTAAAACTAGGTACGTCAATTTACGCCAGGCGCTGATTAATTTGACAGGACTAATATTTATCTTCTGCCCTTTTCTTCTTTTCTTTTTAATAGAAAGAAAAAGATGCACCGAAGTTAGTTTAGTTTGTGAACAAGGGAATCGGCGCCAATGTCTCCGTTTTTATTTAAATATTTAGTCACCAATCCTTATACAACATTAAATTTATCAGCTAAGACTACCGTCGAGAGACACTCATTGTCTTAATATTTGGGTCTAGCCCGCCACATTATTTCTGCAATTCCAGTAAGCCGCTAATAGAGAAAATAAAGCTCAGCGAGTTCCAAGAAACTCAACTGTTTTAAAATTAGAAACAATTTGAAAATTAAATTTAATAAATATAGGTAATAAATAATAATAATAATAAATCCCTGGACATTTCACACAGCACCATTTGTCCCAAGCTAAGCAACCTAATGCTTGTGTTATGGTAACAAGATGGCTGATAAACTACTTATATACAATTTTTTTTTTTTTTTTGTAAATACATACATATTATATATAGAAAAACACCCAGACTCGGAACAAATACATGTAGGTCATACAAATATTTGTTCCGTGCGGGAATCGAACCCGCGACACGCAGCGCAGCAGTCAATCGCTTAACCACTGCGCCAACCGTGCCGCCATAGGTATATCAATTTTACCCTGGTGTTAATAATGAGGTCCTCAATATTCCCGTAGGTGTTCTTCTTCATGCCGCTGGCGCGCGTGGCCACCCAGCCGCCGAGGGTGGAGAACTCGTAGGAGTCGGGCTCGTGGCCCACCGTGTAGCCGCGCGCGCGCATCTCACGCTCCAAGTCCTGGCCCACTATGCCAGCCTGGAATGGGACACAAAGATTTATCTCTAAATATTAAACAGTCGCTTTTTGGGTCTGTCTGTGTGGACGCGTAGATCTTCGAAACTTCATGATAGATTTGCATACGGTTTTCATCATCATTTAGAGAATTTATTCGCGTATACACACTAAGTAAAAGACAATTTCAATTCTAACTGCCGCGATATTATTAAAAAAAAATCGTAACTCGAGGTATTATAGGACGTGTTTTTTCTCTTGTGTCACGAAAACATAGCTCAATGAATGCCACGGTGAGCCAGTCGGTAAGTTGGTAGCAAGGTAGGCTGACTACCGAAGCCAAGGCGGTCAATAGTCGAGGCTTTTTTATTGAAGTCAATGCAAAAGAAATGTAATCAAAAGTTGTACTTTACCTGTACTTTAGCCAGCAGTTGTTCCTTATCCAGCCACAGGATGGAGTTCAAGTCGCTGGTGTCCAGCACGAGTATAGGTCTGGTCTCCTTATCGGGGCAAGTGACTGCGCCCGACACAGAGGTGCCTCCTCCGAACGGGATGATCACGAAGTTGTGGCGGGTAGCGCATGACACTATTTCTTCTACCTGAAATGATTTTACCATTAATAAACTTTGTTACTGAAAAGCAGAGCAGAGCCCTAACTGAATAGCTGCCGAGACACGGTACGTGGAGTTTTGACCAAAAGTTAGATGGATGAATGACCTCAGAGGACAAGAGGAGGGAAGACCTAGATGAGACTCGCATATAGGTACCACGCAAACATGGCACAAGAGGGATGAGGTCTACCCAGAAGTGGGTGGAAAAAGGCTACCAATAATGATGATGTTGACCTGACAAGTCACAGTCAGAGGATATTGAACATTAGCTGCAGACGCAAAATATATAGGTAAGGTTCAATACCGAGTAAAAAGCGTGGTTACATCCTCATTCAGGTGTCTCTAAGGACCAAAACCTCATGAATCTTAACTTGTAATGTTCCTTCTTACTAACTAAACAGCCGGTCTATTCTGTAAAAGTCTCACAGTGAAAACTTAGGCGAAGTGAGCTTGAAGTGAGGTGTCATTCCATCTGATGCCCCTAGCATCAGATGAAATGACACTTTTGACAGCTCACTTCACCTATGTAAGTTCTCACGGTGCGATTTGTACAGAATAGTTCTGCAATTATGATGTTTATTTTTAAGTAGATTTACTTTTATTTTTAAGAATATTAAATTCTGCCTCATTGGTCTCGTGGTCGCAAGCACTACTGATGAGCATGAGGTCCTTGGGTGCGATTCCCATGTCGAGCAAAGTGTTATTGGGTTTTCCATCTGGATTTTCTCAGTAGCAGCCCCGAGTTTGATGATTTTTAATGGCAATCGAACCCTGTTTCAAGGCATTTACACATAACTGGCGAAATGTGGATGTACTGTAGATGCACCTGTGCCTAACCCTTCGGGGAATACCGTGCTGTTGTTATTAAAATATTAAATTTTCTCCTTAAAAAAAAACCTAATCTATAAGTACTCGTATACTATACTAATACTAAAGCTGAAGAGTTTGTTTGTTTGTTTGAACGCGCTAATCTCTGAAACAGACTCTCTGAGAGCAGTGGTGGCCCAGTAGTAACGGCCGCGACTTACGAGTTCTAGGTCGTAGGTTCGAACCCAGTTAGGCGCTTTACTTTGTGTAAATTATTTCATCATCACTGCTCTCAAAACGGTGAAGGAAAACATCGTGAGGAAAGCGGCATGTCCTAGAACCAAAAATTCGAAGACATGTGACATCTACCAACCCGCACTGGGCCCGCGTGGTGGATTGGGCCCACTCCCTCTCGAAGAGAGGAGGTCTGTGTCCCAGCAGTGGGAACATTATATGCTGCAATATATGGCTGGTTATGTAATCTCTGAAACTACCAGTTGGATTAAAAAAATCTTTACGTATTTGATAGCCCAATTATTGAGGAAGGCTACTTAACATCACGCTAAGACACTTAGGAGCCGAGCAACAACAATAAAAGTCGGAAAGAACACAGTGATAGCGCGGGCAGACCGGACATGTGCAGAAGCTAATCCTCCATAAACCTTGACAAGATCAAACACCACAATGACATTGGCATCACATTACTTCATCCTATTTCCTAACAACATACTGATGGGTGCATTGTGTGAGGCCTCATCATGAGTTCCAGTATCATCGATTAGTATGATACTGTAAATCATGATGAGGTCTCATACATTGACACAATATCTAAATGCGTCACTTAGCACCTCGCGCGGGGTCGTGAAGGGCACGCCAAATGTCATAAGAAAAGAATTTTGAAGTAATCTAATTAATTAACATATATACATATAATGAATAAATAAATACATAATTGGGGGCGAGTCAATTGTCATTAAACGATTTGATTACTAACACACAGGAATCCTAACCAATATTTTAAAAGCGAAAGTGAGTTTGTTTGTTTGTTACGCTTTCACGCTATTAGGGCAGAACAGATTTGGATAAAATATGGCACATGGGTAGACCATGACCTGGAGAAGGATATAAGCTTCTTTTCATCCCGGATCGCAGACAAAGTCGCGGGCAACAGCTAGATTCTCAATAAACCGTGGTGCGAAAGGTAAAATGCGATGACCTACTTTTAAACTCATGTCGTTACAACATAAATTACCTTAATTAAACATTTGCAATTAACGTGACATAGAACATAGATACAGAACCATAAATATAAATATTTGATGTTTGACCTTCTTAGGTCGCGATGTGAAATTAATTCCCTCAATTGGTATTTATTACAAAAACCTTGTTCTTGACTGTGATAGAGATGACCAATAAATATGGAAAAATTTCAATGACACGGTTACGAAATATAATTGTTGTTTGATGGGAACGGTTCGAACAAGGCCCTGTTGTTATATTATGTAACGGTTTTTAAAAGAACAAAGAACTTCGACAAAATAAACTGGTTTTTTTTTTACTTTATTTAGTGCCTGCAAATTCGTCAGCGCGAAATTTTTTGTACTCGACCCGCCCCGTCGGCGTCGCATCGCATCACCTGTCCTCAGTGTCACTTCGTTTTCGCTTAGCGACCTTTCTGACCTTTTTCTATTTGCTCGGCTCCTAAGGGTCATAGCATGATGTTAAATAAAGAAAGAAAGAAAAATGCGTTTATTGGCATTACACAAAATTAATACACCTTAAATAGAATAAAGCCTTCTTCAAGAATTGTACTATCAAATGCAAAAAGATTTTTTCAAATCCGAATATACGTTATAGAGATTGGCTCGTTCAAAAAAATAAACACAAACTCTTCAGCTTTATTATTAGTAAAGATATTATATTCGCTGTCATTTTGGCTAGCAAATTAAAGATCAGAGTTAAAAGAATCTATCATTCTGTGTTCCAAGTATTCATGTGTTTTAAGGAACAGTTTAGTTTTCGACTGCAATCGTCTCAAATATTTTATGGAGTTATTAAATGCGTGCTGTTGATTATGTTTGCCAAGTCTGTTGATAAACTCTTCTTACCAAGATGACAATAAGCCTTCCAAAATCTATCTACGTATAATTTTGCGCTAGTTCAATTCACTCCTCAATAAGACCTTTGACTCTATTTCAGGGGACCTGCACCCTTATTGCGTAACACAATATTAATCAAAATCTGAATTATTTTGAAGGATATTGCTAATCCATTGCTTCATATTTTCGAAAAGTTTGCCTGCTCAAGAACGTAAATAACGCAATGAATGTTGTTGAACTGTCAAAATGAAAGCCATTCCTACTGATGTTGTGTTACGCAGTTACCCCGCTGTATTAAGTTGTATCATTGTTTCAATGCGGTGGGGTATTATTGACCCTTCTTAGACACAGTGACAGTGTGGACACTGGCACTGTGTCCACACTGCCACAAACACTGTTTCCACACACACAAAACTCACAAGACATTCAAATTCATTTATGCCACATGCCTCACTTTCTTTCCAGCCCACCATACACAACCATCTGCACATTCCAGGGTTTCAACGTGGTGATCCGAATGACAGACAGATGATAACTTTTATAGCTGTACTGTGATAGAAGAAAGATTGAGAATGCGTTGTTTCCTCACCTGTTCATGAGTCTCCGGCCATATTATAGCATCGGGGATCCTCGGGAAGCTGTTGGTCCTTAACTGGGTCATGTCCTTCAGCGTCTGCCCATGAGCCCTGATCAGTCTGTCCATTCCATCTATGCTGACCAGCGCGATCTTCTCCAGTTCTAAGCGGATCGGCTCTGGTAGCCTGCTCTCGGCAAAGTTCGTGGGTGGTTCGGGTATCTTCGGGTTTCTGTATGGGTCTATCCCGAGGTTGTCGATAGCCCATTGTGATAAGTGCGGTAGGGATTGTCCCCCGATGGAATATCTGTAACAGAAGATAATTGACGAATCAAGGGAAGGCCAAGATGAGAACTAAAATTAGACGGTGGAAAGTGGTATAAGTTGACAACTTTTCCTCGAAGTTTTTCTTTTATTTTCGGAAATAAATAAAAATCGCAAGGTGCGAGGTCGGGGTTATAGGGCGGGTGACCCAGTAATTCTATGTCTGACGTCGCCAAGCAGTCGATTGTTTGCTTGGCGGTGTGCGACGAGGCGTTGTCGTGGTGAAGGAGGATCCTACTGCGAGGTCGTTTGACTGTTGCGTAATGACCTGTCCTTCCGAAGAACGAGGCCGCCATCTTTTTTCCCACGCTTCGACCTCTCTTCACTTTAGTTGGCAACTCCTCGGAAGGAAACACCCAGACAGCAGACTGTCTCTTAGTTTCAGGATCAAAACAATAAATCTAGCTTTCGTCACCCGTAAGTATGTCGAACACAGCATTTGAGTCACCTCCGTTAAATCTTTGAACCATTTCACGACACCAATCAACGCGACGGAGCTTTTGGGCCTCTGTCAAATTATGAGGTATCCACCGGGCACAAAGCTTCCTGACCGCTAAATGTTCATGGAGGATTTTGTGCACTTGACTCATACCGATGCTTAAGCTTGTCCGAATCTGCTGACAAGTCACTCTTTTGTCAGTCTCTATCATACGCCGCACAACGCTGATGTTATCTTCAGTCGTCGCCGTAGAAGGCCGTCCCTCACGCAGATCATCGGTGAGATTAGTGCGACCACGTTTAAACTCATTAAACCAGTTGTAAACAGTGGCACGAGATGGGGCTTCATCGTGAAAGGCCAATCGAAGTCTATCATGACTTTCTTGTTGACTTAAATGACATCGAAAATCATAAAAAATCATTGTACGAAAATTTTGTCACATTAAATTCATGCTGACGTGACGCAGACAATTTTCAATTTGCCGCCAAATCGTAAACAAATGACAAATGAATAAAATACATACACAATAATATTGGCAAAGAGTTCCATTTTCAAAATTTGAACTTATTTTTTTATTATATCGTTTACAAGTGGCCAGTTCTAAAAACTTTCAGTGTGGCCCTCGTATTTAACATATTAACGACGAATAGAAGTATCCCTAACGTTAATGTACACAGAAGACGATAAAATTTGCGCTTCACACATCTTTTGATCAAATGTTTGTGGTTGTATATTTGTATGTTTATCAATATTCACGATGCGAACTCAAAAAAATATGATGTCATAATAAGTACTAGCTAAAGTTGTCAAAAAATAAAAGGCCCTTCTAGTAGTTAATAAAGATCAAATTCGCAAAACACGTATTCGTTTGTATGAAACTGACAGGTGTCAAGAACGCATTCTTAAATGTTAAAACGGGCCTTTTATTTTTTGACAACTTTAAATCAAGGTTATTCCATATTAATCCAATGCCTATCCCTATTGTCAGTGTTGATTTAGTAGTAGGTACTCACTTATCTTTTGTTTTCAGAGTGTACTATCGCCAAAATCTATATCTGACCACCGTAAGGACTATTCCTGCTTGCAGCGCATATTTTAGTAGACCTAAAAAGGATCCTCTTTTGTTTTACATACGGACGCAGCTGTAAGTTGTCATCATGTGCACGGGATTTTGTTTTCAAAATGGTCAGTACCCTTTCATGAGTTGTTATCGAAAACTTACTCGCTAGCCTAGCGTTATATTCGCTAGCGTATTAACGTGGATCGATTAGATTTCGATAATGCTTGCACCATGAGTTTTACGCAGGCGCTAAGGTAAACTCGATAGTTGATTTCTTTCTTTCTCAGTAATAAGAACAGAGAACGGCATAATTATATGTTCAAAATGTAGTCCTATCGCCTATGCTAAACATGTTATGACAGTCAATAATCCGACTAAATAGAAAGGTTGGCGGTTAATGAACTACTTAAGGTAATTTAGTGGTTCTTGAATTTTTATTCCTTATATGTCACTGTTATGTTATGTCATCGAGTAACTTTAGTGACAAGTTACGTTAGGTTTTTTACCTATCGAAATCTATAGTGCATATGGTACGAATTTGAATTATTTCTGTGATCGCTAGGGGCGTGTCATATGTATATGTACACTGGTGGACAATAAAATTAGTCCACCTACCAAACCGGTTGTCGTGACTGTGTTTCATAATAAAAACTTTTTTATTATTTTTTTTAGCTCGTCCCATAAATGTTCTATGGGGTTAAGGTCTGGATTTTGTGCTGGCCAGTCCAGAACCTGTATCCCCACTTCTCGCAAATAATCTCTAACGCACACATTTAGACTTGATAATTTTATCAATATACCCTCTACTGAGATTGGAAATGAACAAACGTATTATTTAATTTAATTTTTAAACAAACCATAATTAATGAATAAATCATAAAAATAGGAGTGGCCTAATTTTATCGTCCACCAGATACTATTTAAGGAGACGCTTGCGAGTTTTGGCTGTGCAAACTCATGGTAGAGCTACAGATATAGGTGTTAGCGAGAGTACGTGTGGTACGTGTGGTAGCTAGTTAGAGTAGGCCGTTGGCACAGTATGCCGTAGGTCCATGGTAACAAAACCAATAAGCTGGCCTTTTATGTATTCTATTGAAACTCGGTACTACGCTAGGCCAGCTCAAGGGCAAGCGAGAAACTGTACCTACCTCTTTATGGATTTTTCGTAACGACGGACGGCGACAAGATGTCGCACTTAGCGCTGAATAATCAAACTCAGTGAACCTATTCAATTAGGAACTTTTATAAACTGACCCTTTCAAGTCAATCGATCTGCCTAGCCTTTCCCAACAATTTTGGGGTCGGCTTCCAACTATCCCTTTAAAGTAAATAGGAAATAGACTCACTCAGGGCCGTCTTACCCATATTGGGTGCCGGGGTGCGAAAATCAGCCTGCGGCGACAACAATTACATAATTTTTTTGTTTTCTACTCTATAATAAAATCTTCAGCGTCTGCCTAGCCTTTTCCCAACTATGTTGGGCTGGCTTCCAGTCTAACCGGAATAAAATAAAATAAGGTGCATTAAGGGCCGATTTTTCAATCATCTGATAACTTTCTTCGAGGAATAGTTTTGAAATTTTGACAGTTATTTCATACAAAAACTGTCAAACGTCAATTTTATTCCACGAATAAAAGTTATCTGGCGATGGAAAAATCACCCGGTAAACATTAAAATAATTATTTCTGGCTTTATATTCGCAAACTTTGTGATAATTTCGTCTGTTTCTAAATCTACTTCTGATTCGATAGTACACACTACAAAATGTCGGAAGTATGTATTGATCGGTTAACTTTTCAGAAGGTAATACTTAGGGCTGTTTTGCGTGTACGTATCTACGACTATCGTTTATTTCTATTTTCCTGCTGCAGCTGATGTTTCCCTTGAGAAACTGCCAGGTGCTTGACTGGTATTCTAGTCATAAACAGTTCCCTTGCTTTTACAGTCAAATTGAAGAAAATATCGCGGTTATCGAAAAATAAATTATTAACGTTACAGGCAACGTTAATAATGTATTTTCTGATAACGATATTGGCTATAAAGAAATAGAAATAAAAAGCAAATATGCGTTTAGTGATTGTCGAAAATGTAATAAGAGTACTACTGAATCTCCGTTTCCATCCATATGTGCGTATCTCTTTATCTTTTTTTTCTCTCTTTATCTTCCTATTTTACTATCCCCTTGAAAGCCCTTAGATGAGTTTTCATAGGCCATCTATTCAACACATTTTTTTTGTCGTAGAAGAGTACTTAATTTTTTTTTTTCCGTTGGGAAATCCTCATGGATACCCTCCGTCTTGGGAGAACGGAGAATAAGTCGGACTCCTACCGACTAAAACCCCACTGTTCCTGCTACTACCACTACTCCAGTGAAGGTTTATCACGGTGATTAATGTAACTTGGGAGGACTCTAAGGTATGGCCACTTGCGACAGCAACTCATTTCTTTAGCTGTGGCCATTCTCGTGGGCCATCGGTATAAAATTTCCAACGGTACTACTCTCTGTGATTAGTTCTTTACCTCACACGTAAAATAACTCAAGAAAAGTTGCAATTAATCGAAACAGATTATCCAAGATCGAGCTAAACAACACAAATATGGTTAGTGTTCAAAACAAACAGCATTGAATGATGTTTGTAGTCGTTGGTCGTGAATGACAAACATGCAAACACGCGAATATTTGTACACGCATTAAGTCAGAACAGTTAGGCAAAGGTCTTTCACAACATCAAGGGTCGACTCGGGCAGTGGTGGCCAAGTGGTAATTGGCCGCGGTTTACGAGTTGTAGGTCGTAGGTTCGAACTCAGGCAGGTGCTTTACTTTGTGTAAATAATTTCATCACCACTGCTCTCAAAACGGTGAAGGAAAACATCGTGAGGAACCCGGCATGTCCTAGAACCAAACATCCGAAGACATGTGACATCTACCAACCAGCACTGGGTCAGCGTGGTGGATTACGGCTCACTCCGTCTGGAGTGGGCCGTGGGACACCCCAGCAGTGGGGACATTGATGACTGATTATGTAAGGCTCGACTCCGGTAGGGAATGGAAGTAGAGTCCCTAGTTCCTTCTTCAAGGTTTCTGTTCTACAATAAGATGATTTAAATATAAAAGAATACATTGATTTAAAACATGTTGTCCTTTAAATTAAATGCATCATTACGTTATTACGAGTACCAATAGAAAATGCTACTAAAACGACTTTCAATTCGCTCCTCCAGTACACCTCTTCACCTATTTCCATCGGTTGATTTCCTTGAAAGGCTCATGGAAAACCAGGAATCATGAAATCGTAGTAATACAACATGTCCCGGAATTAACGCACACCACCAAACACCCCTATTAGAACCTCGTAGAAGAATCGATTTAAATATTTTGTTAAAATAGGTATACATTGATTTTTTACAATTATGTATAAAACTTTTTTATTTATTAAATTAGTTATACTGATTCATCATCATCATCATTCTCCTGCCCTTATCCCAATTTACAGCGAAAGTGTGACTGTAATTTACGTAATTTTAATTATTATTGGGATAAAAAATTACAGAAATCGACCCAGTGAACGATTCTGAACTAACTCAACAAACTACCTTCATATTGTGAATCAATTCAGTTACACATTGTATATTATGCTCGTGACTGCACACGGCCACTCGCCTGAATGACATCGACAGGGGGGTGTTGTTGGCAAAAATTTAGGAAATTGTCACGGAAATTGTATTGAACCAAAAAAAAACACCCCTTACACGCGGGGACTGTTAGTATGTTTACTCCCTAAGCACCCTGAACAATTTTCTGAAGAAATCGCTTAGGTCCCAGCTCACGCACTCTACAACACCTTTGTTGAGTGGACTAAATGGCTATTTTTGGAAAATTCCGAGCAATGCAAACATTATAGCTAATCCGATATAATGTTAAGGATTTCACAGTTACCTAATGTGTTTTTTTGGTGGCGTTCTTTGGTAGATAATTAGTGCTAATATTGATGTTGGTCCATTAGTAAATGGTGTCACTTGTTTGGATTGCCGGACCGTGTAACATTTACGGGTGTTGTACTCGCGGCGACATATCAAGCTATAGGTACATTTCCAGTACAAGCTGACTTCTCATTGTACGAAAAGGCTGGGTATACTATGCAAGGTCAACTAAAACTGGAAATGTATAGTTTGATGTCGTCGTGTGTACCTGGGTACTGTATACTCACATGCGAAGAGATACAATTCGCTAGAAATAAAATCGAAATGCTCGTAGAAGTATCGATTTAAATTAAGTTAAATTTATTCTGAACTAAAATGAAATGTACTAGTTGGCGCAAAAGTCATCACGCTATCGGAAGACGCTATAATTTTTGCAAATGGCGGTTAATGTCAATTCTACTTTGATATTTGTGAAGTAAACATACAAAATACACGTCAACAAGACATGAATCTTTAAGTATACTCTCTCGTTTTGGCGATTTGCACTGCTCGGTATGATCGCATGATTTAATCGTTCCAGACTACTTTTTGAGGGTTTTTCAATGAGCCGCAGACCCTCAAAATCCTCAAAGAGAATATCCGTCAAGAATGCGAGGGCCTATCGCCGGAAGTTCTGGCAAGAGTGATGGAAAATGCCATAAATCGGGCATCAATTCTGGCGGCGGCTACTTAACCGATATCAATTTCTCGACTTAATGGAACAAAAATTAAAACATCAAATAAACATAATCCAAAAGGGGAACCAGTTTTTCATTCATAAAAAAATTTACAGCCAAAAAAACATCGGGTGACAACTTGTACGTAATTCAATTCAAATAAAATACAATGGCGTCGAAAAAATCCTGTGCATCAACTGGTACCCAAGAGACTGGCGGCATTGCTACGTTGTATGGCAATGTTTAGCCTCTGGGCAAGCAAAAAGCCAGCCCTTGGGTCACGGGAAGTGTCATCCAGCCGTTTGGGGATTTCGTTGAACAGACCATGAACAGAAAATGCCAAGTTAAAGTAGGTTTGAGAGTACTTCAGGAGAAAATCTTGAAAGGATCTACATATTTGCACAATTGAACGTGACTTAGGTTCTTGGGTTAAAACTAATAAAAACTTAAGAATAAATTTTCCACGTGTAGGCAATTTCATAGATTTTTTAATTAGTGCCATAATAATGAAATGAACATCAATTTTTGGGAAAGTTATATACCTACGTCATTACGTAGGTATATAACTTTCCCAAAAATGAATCGCAAATATGAATATATCTTTTTACATTTAAAATAATTATTTTAAATGTGAAAGGATATAGGTATTCATATTTGCGATCGCAACTCCGTCAAAATATTGTCTGTCTTAGTGGATCAAGGTTCATTCTACGATTAACTATTACTATCATATTCTAATTTGTGGCCTTCCTATGATTTCGAACGTTTCTCTTACATTATCTTTTCGTATAGCCGCCGCCGTACAGATACCAGCAGGTGAAGCTACCCGAAACTGTCAAATTTTCTTAATCAACCTTGAACCTAATGCTTTAGCGATAAAGTATAAAATCTATTAAAGGAATTTGACAGATTATAGTAGCTTGATGTACTGACGTCTGTACATGGCAAATAATACTTCTGGCCATTAATAACTCCATAATATAGAGAAATAGGTACCAACTAAATAACAGCGGTGATGAAGTGCCATAAACAAACGAGAATTTTAACAAGACCATATTTCCAACTTCCTTGTAATCTCCTCTAAAACAAAGGATTTACGAGTTCGACATAACATACATGATTTGTTTGTTGTCCACAATAGACACAAGTTCAAGCCATTTATCGAGATGCAACGTGTTTGTTTGTTTTATGGTCAATATTTACAGTCATCGGCCATCTCAATGATTGCTCTACAGCTCTGACCATTATTTGCATGAATCGAAGACGCGAATACGTTCGTTTAAGTGCTAAACTTGTATGGTTGACACTGAGTTTTATTACTGTGGAATAATTGCTTGTTAGCTCTTCCATTTTAGTAAACATTATAAAAACTGTGCCTCTGTTTCATTTTCTAAAATATTTATTCCATTCCATTCAAATTATTATAATATATTATTTAATATTCAAATTATTCCATTCAAACTTAAAGTTGTATATGAAAAAGAATATTTTTAAATATAAATGTTTCTTGTTTTTAATTAATTATACGTTGTACAAAAATTGCGAATACATTGCTCGGCACGAAGGTATACAAGGTTTTAAAGAGGAGACTCAAAATAGCTCATCTGCCGAGCCTTTTCCTAACTATGTTGGGGGTCGGCTTCCAGTCTAACCGGATACAGCTGAATTGTAGCATATTTAATGGAGCCACTGCCTCCACAACCCAGTTACTGGGTAACGCAGTACCCTTGATAAGACTCAAAATTCCAAATAAACCATTCTGGTAACATAAGTTTCCTCAGTTTATAAGTGTTCCCTAGATTTGCAAAATACCTATTGAGTATTATAAAGAATGATGTCCGTGTCAAATGGCACGTGCTGCGAATTAACGGGAAGTGCCAATTTGTGGCCGCCCACGAGTAAGCCTGGTTTAGACTGGACTAGTCATACCTCGTTGACACCACTTTCTTTACGCTTGTGACTCTGGTTAGACACAAAGGAGACTATTCTGTATTATGGAGACATACGTATCTTTGTGCCCTCATCAGTCGATCATCTATATTCTACACTAATATCATAAAAAGTTAAAATATGTGAGTTTGTATGTAGGGCGTAATCTTGGAGATCCGATTACGAAAATTATTTCACTATTGGGAAGCTTACAGTATTGCCACGAACAAAAAAATTCACTCGAACTAAGTCAAGGCAGAAGTTAGTATAGTATATATACGTTAAGCCGATATTTTTAGTTCAATATTTATATAAATAATTGTCAATGAAAGTTCCTAATCTGTAACTATAATCGTTGGGATAGACCTACATAATAAGCAATATTTTATAAATAAAATTAATCTAGTTCTTTATAAGTGTTTTATAACTTACTGCGCCCTAACAGAGCCTTGTCTTAGTCTGTAACTTTGTGTTCATTGTGCTATAAATGAGTAAAGAAAGGTTCATGTTATTCTTTATTGTGGATAGTAGGTACGTACATAGCACAGGTATCTAGCTGGTCGTGCTGCATCTAGCTTAGTAAATATTTGATGTGTTAAAGTGTTATTAATAAAATAAATATATATAGTTTATGTGTTAAGATGTCTTGATGTTTGATGAATATTATGTCCATGTTTAATTTATAAACAAATTAAAACAAAAAAAATGGTCACTAAATTGTGACCTTTTTTTATTTCATTTGGTTTGGTTGGTCTTCATTTGTTTTCATTTCAAAACGGTTTACACATTTTGTCGCCTGACCACACCCAAGAGGATTTCAAATTGCTATATGTTGCCAAACTTAGAGATTTATTATCAAAGTGCCGAGAATCGAGCCTCTCTAGCTGAATTATCACTAGTCTTGAAATTGTCCTCATCATCGTGAAGATTCACTATATGACATTGGCAACCCTCGATACCTTTTACACACAGTGGAAGGCAGGATAGGATTAGAATGGAGTAGAAATATATCCTGTGTTGTCCTATTAGCATCACTCTTGAAGGTGAAACACAGCAATTCGTTTTGACGATAGAAGTAGATACTATGCTATATAGAAGAGCTCTTTCGCAAGGAGCCACTTTCGAAATAACAAAAGCCTATACCAACATTCTAAAAATAATATTACTATTAACACTTGAGAAACTAATGGTTGTTTGCGAAGAGAACGTCGAAACGAAACAGTATTAGCACTTACACAGAGTAAGTTCTAATACTGTTTCGTTTCCAAACTACAGAAATTTAGGAATAATTACTATTAGGGATGATTTTTCAAACGCCAGATAATTTTATCCGAGGAATAATTTTAAAATTTTGACAGTTGTTCCATACAAAATCTGTCAGACGTCAATTATATTCTAGGAATAAAAATTATCTGTCGATTGAAAAAGCAGCCCTTAATGAAATGAAATTATTTGTTCTGTAGATAGGCTATCAGAACCAATTTTACACATCATATTTAAAAAAAAAGCTACATGGAGTCGACATTTCCTTCTGAGAAGAAATGGTGAAACAAAGTCAGGGGTCAAGGTCTTTTTTGAAGTCCGACTGGTAGTTCCAGAGATTACCAAAATTCATCTCACAGAACTCCAGACATACTGACATGATCGTCTTCCATTCATCAGCAAACACATCACAGTCAGGTTTAACGTCCAACCTTAATACTCGCAACCCTATACAAACTACGTCGTAGTTATCTATGTATTTGTAATATTTAGATAAGTAGTTAGTACCTGTATGTCAATCGTACCACGATATCTCGAGTACACAACAAAAATTTAATCGCATTATACTGTCTGGACAAATAAAGGCTAAATACTACCTAAGATGTGTGTATTCTACTGAACTATTGATATTTCTTGACCAATTTACTTTCTGAAACATCGCACTCGATTGAACTAAGTATCCCATTACATAATCAGCCGATAACGTTTCCACTGCTGCGACTTGGCTGCGACACAAGTCTCCTCTCTGTGAGAGGGAGTGGGCCATAAACCACCACGCGGGCCCAGTGCGGGTTGGTGGATGTCACATGTCTTCGAATTTTTGGCTCTAGGACACGCCGGTTTCCTCACAATTTTTTTCTTTCACCTTTCACCACGAGATTTTACCCATTCCTCCGCATCACATGCTTATACCATGGCAACCGATTTCCACACAACTTTTCAGTCACCGGTGCCACTTTCAGACTTCCTCTTCATTTCTTACTCTATACATTCGCGTAACACCACACGTCCCTCTTAGCATCCACATCACAGCTGCATGCAATTACCTTTCATTCATCCCTTTGACAGAAAGCGGAGGCCTGTGTCCCAGGAGTGCCTATAATGATCTATGCTGATCATACTTATGCTTATGCATCCCTTTTATGGACCAAACATAAGTTTTGTTAAAGGATAATGACCAAAAGTCGTACCAAAAAGCCTAATGCATCAAGATCAAAATATTATAGTAATTATTTTCATAATTTTTTACATTTGATTTTTGAACAGGGAATTTAATTTAAAGTAAAAAAGTGTTGATGCTGTTGTATTCCCTTTACATGACGTTCCGTTTCAAATGATATGATTAATATAACCTTGAATTTTTAAAGTGTCATGCACACGTCTTTCAAAAAGCATGTAAAAAAAATTATACTTTGCTGATTCTACATTAATTAAAAATAATTAGAATAAAATGGAATAGAATTTTTATTTAAACGATTATCATTTTTTTGGAGCATTAATCGCCGTTCGTGTATGACATGTCAAACAAAATAAAGTACATACCTAGTTTTCAGGTTATTTCGATTTTATTGAAAATCCGAAACCCGGGTTTTGTATAAAAAAATAACTTTTGATAAGAGTAGTCTATAAAAAACAAAGTTTGACTTTGATACAGCATGGTACGGGATTCCATACATCCATGAGCAATTGTAGGTCATATAAATATTTGTTTCGTGCAGGAATCGAACACGCGACACGCAGCGCAGCAGTCAATCGCTTAACCACTGCGCCAACCGTGCCGTCATTAACAATAAAGCATAATATTATTCTATCTGTTCTGGTCAACTAAATAATGTCACTTCAAAACGGACATCAATGCGTTTTTGTATGTTTTTTAGTTTGAGCTAAATATGTGCCAAGCATAGGTAATCTAGTGCATGGTGGACGAATTTTAAATCAAGGTTCATTGCAAAATTGTCGGAGGAGTGTTTGATAGAAAGTGATAGCCATTTAGAGGCCAATAAGAAATAGAACTGGTTTATTAAAAACATGCAAATTGTTGCACGATGTATCGCTATTTACATAGGTAATTACCAAACCAAAAAAATATATAAATAAAAAATAAATAAAAATATATAAGTAATAATAATGTTTATTCACAAAAAAAAAAAATTGTACATTATTTCACAAATTGTGCTTAGTCTACAATTACTGTAGGTACATAAAAGTATTAGCATTTGGGGCCGGGCATAGCCCGTATTTCAGCCCTCAACGCCGCCGCCGATCCCCCTGAGTTACATAGAATTATTGAAGTTATGTATTTTAATGAGCCCATGTTGAAATAGTATCACTAGCTATTGCAATTAATAAAAAAGGACTTTAATTGGTGCCCGAGGAGCTGAGGGAATCTTATTGGTTAAAAAATGTCGGCTGTCCTGCGCATTATGATGTACCTGTTCGTGCATATTTAAATAGTGCATACCCAAACAGATGGATCGGGAGTTGGTGTCAAAAAACTAAAATACGGAACCAACGACACCGACTTCTGAAATTAAAGTTATTTTTCACTTTTTGTTTTTTTTTTTTGGAAGTCGGTTGTTTTTTTTTTTTTGTAAAACAGTTTTTATTAGTTACCTACTGTATTGTTACGAGTGGCTAAAATAATGATTATGTACTTATTTAGATATCCCATTTTTTTTGCACCTAGGCTATTTTGCAATTAAACAATATTTCGAGTTTCGCTACAACTTTGACTAAATACAGGCAATTATTCAATTAAACAGTTTTACAGAACAGAATGCGTGAAAGTAGTTCAATCTGCAATCCCTGAATGATTCACTGTTTCAGTTTCAGGAAGAACATGTTCAAAATTAGACGATAATTTGTGAAAAAAAAAATCTGTTCTTTAGTTATCGAACTTACCTGTTACCGGTGAAAGTAGCAGCACTCCCGTCCAGTTTGAACATGGAGTCCTTGTATCCCCAGCCGTACCATTTCAGCAGGTCTTGTCTGAAAATAAATATTTTAATAATTTAACATAGTTTTACAGAAACGTAATTTATTCTATCTACATATTTCCAGCACTGGACCACCATTTTCTGTAGTAAAAGGGGCACAAGAATGTTGCCGTCTCTAGGAAGTGTCGCTACGAGCGACCCCAAAAATCGCTACGCCGGATCGTCGTAGCGTTCTCTGGGGTGACTCGGGTGGGCGATTCGTAGGCCGTAAGCCACCGTAGCAGTCATGAGCTACAGAGCGGTCGGTCACCATTTCCAAAGTAATCTATGTTCTTGATTGAAAATCAGATTGAAGTATAGATAAATCTAAGAGGTAAATCTAGATCGTAGCAGATGGCGATCTGTACGAGTAGTTTCTGTCTACATCCAAAAGGGCGAGAGTTTATGTATGTCTCTCTCTACTCATGATATCAATAATTTTACATTTTTTTAATTGTGTCAAGCACTTAAATTATATATTGTTTATGTTACAGTCAATTAGCGCGTTGATTTTATATTTTAATTATCCGATATTTTTTTTTTTGTAAAACTACATATATTATAATATTATGTAATACTAGTGATATTTTGATACGTCTGACAAATCAAAGTATAAAGAACTGATAATTAATGGACGAGCATGTTTATTGTTTCGTGTTATTGGGTCATTACGAATATTTATACAATACCAATTGCAGAACAAGGCGCAAGTTTAAAGCTCTGGTCAAACTGAGGCGAAACGCGCGCGGGGTGCGTGGTGAAATTCGCTCGAACCGATTAGGGGCTGATTTTTCCAACGCCAGATAATTTTATTCAAGGAATTATTTTGAATTTTTGATAGTTCTTCCATACAAAATCTGTCAGACGTCAATTTTATTTCACGAGTAAAAATTATCTATGGGGTCGAACACCAAAAAAACGTCCGTGTCGGCGCGGAGCTTTTGGGCCTCTGACGCAGACAATTTTCAATTTGCCACCAAATCGTAAACAAATGACAAATGAATAAAATGCATACACAATAATATTGGCAATGAGTTCCATTTTCAAAATTTAAACTTATTTTTTTTATTATATCGTTTACAAGTGGCCAAAAAGTTACAAGTTCTAAAAACTTTCAGTGTCGCCCTCGTATATCTTAATATATACATATAATTCGTACGTGTGTTTGTCACCTAACTCCTCCTAAAAGGCTGGACCAATTTGGATGAAATTTTGTGTGTATATTTCAATGGGTTCCTGGGTGGTTTGAAAACACAATTGGACCCGGTAGGTGGCGCAGCTGTTGGTATATGATGACTCAACCGGGCAGGACGACGTCTGCCGGGTCCGCTAGTATTGTATAATTTCGGAAACATTGGCCATTTTGGACCAAGCGGAAATTGGATCAATTGCGCTGCGAATTGGACCAACTGCGAATTGGACATTTTGTTGAATATTGGACCAATCGAGAATTGGACCAATCGCGCCTAGAGGACTATCGCGAATACTGGCGTCACTTCCAGTTTATTAAAACAATCGACGAGCGCAGTTTGAATAGTCCATAAATATCAAAAGGCTAGAGGTTAGGAAACAATACAATGAATGATTAATCAATATCAGTCATTGTCAAGGTACCCAACTTATTAAATTATATTATTGTTGCTATTCGCTTAATATTTTGCTCATCAACTTTCAGTTTCTAAAAACACATTCTAGAATTTTTAAACTAACTCTTACCTAATCCGCCAGCTAAATAGTTCAATTTGGGACATATAATATTATAATCGTCCAAACAGAGTACTTATGATTGATAAGATAGCAAAATATCGGTCAGTTTCCTATCGTTTCTATATTTTATCGTTTACTATCGATGTTTATAACCTGTTTTTTTAAACGAATCTTATCCTCCTTGTGTTGTCAAGTGCACTCACAAAATTAATACAAACAATAACCTAGATACTATACACCTCGTAGATACAGCTACGTAGGTATAGGAGGCAAAAGATGAATCGTGAAAAAATATGTATATAGAGTGTGGTACCTTGGTTGGAAATTCATTCGCGTGTAATGTAACATTACAGATTACGCGGCGAGCGCTCCGCGGCCCACCGGACTCATTTAATTACAAGTGGAGCGCATTTTTTTTTTAATTTTTTTTTAATTTATTTATTTGTTAATCACAATTTGTACAAGAATAGAATAGACGGCGACCCCCAAACTAGGCATTTGCCTGTATCTTGGTAGTCAGAGTTGCGACATTTTCAAAGTGTGGTACATAGTGATTATTGCAAGATAGGAGAACAAAAACTAAATATTAATTAAACTAAAATTTATTAAAATAAAATAAAATAAAAGAACTTATAATATGCATTGCAATCATCGTGAGATCAAACTAAGCAAAATAAAATAAAATAATATAATTATCAATTATATAACAAAATAATAAGAAATAATATCGACAGTAACAAAATATAAATCAACAAAAATCTAATCAATGATATATGTATATCAATTTTTACAAAATAGAGTGTAGAGTGTAAATGTGGGTGTGTGCTAGAGAGTGTGAGTATGTTGGGGTGTGTGTGTGTGTTGTGAACGTCAGCGAGAGCGTAGGAGTCCGTTTAGACTGTATAATGTTGCTTATCTAAGTATACTCGTACATAATATTTTCTGTTTCATCGTAGGAGAGTGTAAGAAGCCATTTCTTTATTACCTTTTTGCACAGGGATATTTTGAGGTCTTTTTGTTGCAGCACCTTATGGCATTGTTATAAATGCGCGGAAATAAGTAATTCGGGGAACGTCTAGCCATAAGGGATTTTACTTGGGGAGTGGGGATTCTGATTGTGCGCTTTGACATTATTTCTTGGTAATCTGTCCTGAATTTGAGTTTTCTATGAATGTGAAGTATTGCGTTGAGGATAAACAGCTGTCGAACACGGAGAACCGGGAAGTCACTGTAGAGTTGGTTGGTTGGGTACAAGAAAGGCTTCTTGAGCATTGCTTTAATGATGGCTCTTTGTGCTCTTTCGATTTCGATAAATGCAGTTTTGCCAGCACCACCCCAGATAGAGATTCCGTATTGAAGGACAGACTGGCAGAGACCAAAGTAAACAGTGCGGAGTATGCAGTCACGTAGTTTTTTCATGATATGAATAAGTTTTCTAACTTGACCGGAGAGTGTGTGTATATGTTGTTTATATGACAAGTTCTCGTCTAAGGTAATTCCTAAATATCTCATGGATTGAATGCGGTCGATTACGGTACATAAACAGTTTGTGGGTTGGGGGTGGAGGCTATTGTTGCAAGTATGAAATTTGAGACTTAGGTGTTGGGGGGTCATCTAGACCCCCCAACTAGATTTATAGATTGTTAATATCTTTGTTTTTTTAACGTTTAGGGTCAGCAGGTTTTTATCTAGAGTCTCAGCCACTATTCGTAGTCCCTCTTCGGCGTGGCTGTAGACTTGGTCCCAAGACTTGCCATGAAATATGATCGCTGTATCATCTGCGTAGGCTATTAATTCAGCATTAGTGAGAGAAAGATTTAGGATGTCGTTTATGTAGAGTAAGAAAAGAGTTGGACCGAGTGTGCTGCCCTGCGGAATTCCAAAGTTGATGGGGAGGAGGCTGCTAGACCGTTCACCGAGTTTGACAAATTGCTTTCTATTAGATAGGTAGCTTCTAAACCAATCCAGGGGAGTGCCACGTATGCCTGCGGCTTCTAGTTTCTTAAGAAGTTCTATCGAAATCGTGTCGAAGGCTTTTGCCAAATCTAAGAAAACCCCCATGGAATGTTCTCCTATGTCTACAGTTGATGATACAGAGTTAATTAATAGCCTAGCTGCATCTTCGGTTGACCTACCCCTCCTAAAGCCGAACTGCTTATCGGAAATTAAATTGTGTTTTTCAAGGAAATTTGTAAGTCTTCTGTTTACAATCTTTTCAAGTAGCTTTGATAATATTGCCAGTAGGGCGATTGGTCTATAATTATCGGGAATTCCTGTTGCTCCATTTTTGTGAATTGGGCTGACAGCTGCGACTTTCCATCGGTCCGGAAAAATTCCAGTCTCCAAGCTTAGGTTGAATATATGGGTTAGAGGTGCAGTGACAGTAGATTTAATTTTTTTAATTAATCTTACATTTATATTGTCGGGCCCAGGAGCACTGTCATTGTTGAGTTGGGATATAAGCCTATTTATCTCAGTTTCATCAGTGGGGTGCAAGAAGAATGTGTGCGGGCAGGTAATATTTGGGCTATAATTATCGGCAAGAGAGGCATTGATGTTACAAGTTGTATCAATTTAGGTATTACACGTTGCATTATTACAAGGTGCGCATTGTAATGCTCGGTTCCCCTCCTTCACTGATGTAATACTCGTTTTGTATCATTACAAGGTGCGCGCTGTAATACTCGATTTTCCCCCCTCACTAATTTAATGCTCGAATCTATAACGTTACATTACAGGCGAACACATTCGCCTGTAATGTAACGTTATAGATTCGTTGCAAATTTATGAAGGAAATTTTATCATAAATTACCAACCATCATAACATTCATAACTGTTCATGAATTTTACAATAATCTTAAATTCATGAATGACTGCAAGTAAAAGGTTACCTACGTCAAATCAAATATTTACACAAGTGTAAGCTCAAGACTATTTTAATATTAACGATGTACAAAAATATATTAAGTAACTTATATAATCCGAGTATCATCACCTGCCTAGCATGTTCCCAAATATGTTGGCGTCGGCTTCCAGTGTAACCGGATCCAGATAAATATCAATGTTTTACATTGAGCGACTACCTATCTGACCGCCACAACCCAGATATTGGGTATCACAATACCCCTTGGTAAGACTGGTTGTCAGACTTTCCGGCCCGTAACGCCTGTCAGTGATGTCAATGATCCACAAATGACAGCCGGGACCCACGGCTTACGTGCTTGCCAAGACACGGAGGTGGTCTTGGTATGTAAAGATGGTCACTCATCCACGGACCAACCGCCATCAAAAAGTCGATAGTCCTTGGTGTAACTGGTTGTCAACGAAACTCGCCAAGGAGTATCGACTTTCTGGCTTCTGACTACTACTCTGTCTTATCGATCGACCCGTGCGGCTGTTATTACAAAAAAAGATAATTAATAACATTTAAATAGCTGACGTTACTCACACTGGGACTGTGCAGAGAACCTGTTTGCCATGGACGATCTTAGATTTTAATTTGATTGCCCAATTATTCGGCCAAGGCAGAATATTATTACAAAGCTTGCAAACCCGTGTTATGATGTAATTTATCAATCTTCATCACGAACTCAAACTCAAACTCAATTTATTTCAACTAAACCATTTACAGGCACTTTTGAATTGTCAAAATTAAATAGTCAAAATAGCCCATTCCAAAACGTAGATCTCTATTGAGAAGAACGGGCAAGAAACTTCACGGACACTCTTTTAAATCAAGATATTATTACAGAATCCTGGGTACATTATTCTTATTGCTTCTATATGTGAGAACAATGTGACAAACAAAAAAAAATACATAAAGAAACAATTTAAAATATAAAATTAAAAATAAGCACTGGCAATTAAGAGATAACCAGTCTCAACCGACGGCGGGCGCGCGTTCACGAATATGACGCGTGGATCAGCACCATCCAGCTCAACCATTTTGTAGGGAACCGAATGATCCAACAAACATAAGGTCATTGAGCTCATGGAATCTGGGAATATTCGTTCATTTAAAAAATATTGATTGTTTTCGAAAAATAACAAGCAGGTAATTTCATGGTTGTATACAGGGTGGCAGGGACATCGGCGCGCAAACTGCAACTGTGAATTTAGCACATGATTCTAGACGCTCTAGCGTAAAAATTCGTCGGTTATAAAAAAAAAAAAAACCCGCTGTTTCAAACAAAAGTGCAACACCTATGCGATTGAAATGTACTGAACAGAAATTCTTTTTTTTCAATAACTGACTAAATATCAACGTATGGTTCAGAATCATGTACTGAATCCATGGTGACATGGTGGTTGTACGTCAATATTCCTGCCAGCCTGTATTATACCTAGATTTTTCACTAGCTGCTTTTGAGCATTAAACATTTATTAATGGCTTCGTGATTTTTAGGTACTTGCATGCAAATTACTTGCCACTATGATCAGCAATCGTTTAATTACCTTCCCTTGAGTCTGGTATAACCCTAACAACGAAATCAGGATAATGCCATACCAAAAAATATTGACCGAGTTCCCATTACATTAGATTAATTATCTCAGTTTAAAGTCAGTCAGTTTTTCTCGTGTGTTTTATCAAGCTTAAAGCATTGCTGTTTATCATACATTCAACACGAGGATTTTGAGGCTTTGCCAATGATCTATTTCAAAGATACTACTTTTCGGTAAGGTATTTACCGAGTTTTCACAAACAAACCAACATGCATAATTACAAATATACGTGAGACGTTTGAAAACAAAAAAAGAACTACAAAGTAATTAGAATGTGTGCAAATTATCCCCGAGTTTATCTGATGAACTTCTTATGACCAATTAAGGAAAAATGTATTTCTTACAGAAACAACAACAAAAGATCATTCAATTGTGTCTCCTGAGAATCCACGACCCGGCGAAGCTTTAAGTATACTTAGGTATATGTATAAAGTTGTAAATGTCATGTCATTCATAGGTCTTTGGCAGTCGTTACGGGTCTCCAAAAGCCCAAGAGGCTGACAACCAATGAGTATCGTGCTACCCAGTAATTGGGTTGTGGAGGTCAGATAGGCAGTCGCTCCATGTAAAATACTGTTATTCAGCTGACTGGAAGCCGACCCCAACATAGTTGGGATAAGGTTAGGCGGGTGATGATGATGAAAGTCCTATTAAATAACTATTGATCACAAGGCTAGAAACCGATTATTTTGAGGAACTGGCTAGGACAAATACTGCTCAATG
Source organism: Apamea monoglypha (assembly GCA_911387795.2). Taxonomy (NCBI): domain Eukaryota; kingdom Metazoa; phylum Arthropoda; class Insecta; order Lepidoptera; family Noctuidae; genus Apamea; species Apamea monoglypha. Next base: position 4,356,018 of record OU426922.1, read on the forward strand.
ATCATGTCTGATGTCTAACGTAGATCAATCAACTCAGCTTATCACAGTCCACAGCTGAACATAGGCCACTCCTAGGCTGCGCCACAACACCACGTCCTCCACCTGCCGCATACAGTCCTGTCCCAGCCACTTTCTTAAGGTCGTCGATCCATCTAGCTGAGGGACGTCCCGCGCTACGCTTGCCGATACGCGGTCTCCACTCCAAGACTCGTCTGCTCCCCGGCCATCGGTCCTTCGACAAACATGGCCAGCCCACTGCCACTTCAGTTTACTTACTCTGCAAGCTATGTCGGTAACTCCGGATAATTTTGTTTCTGATCATTTCATTCAGAATCATTTTGGTTTCTAACATGGATAACAGTGTTGAAACACCACTAACAAAAGACAATTTATTTAAAAGTGCCTGTAATTGGTTTATCTATACTTATAATAAATCTGTAGAAGTGAAAATTCTGTACATTGAAAATATCAAAAAAATAAATGGCAGGGGGTGTTACTAGACCGACACCGAACCCAAAAATGTGATTAAAAAAGTTTTTGTCTGTCTGTCTGTCTGTTTGTTCAGGCATCACGCAAAAACTACCGGTTCGATTACGATGAAACTTGGTATAATTATTCTTTAATATCTTGGGCACCACACTGGGTACTTTTTATCCCGGAAAAATATATACAATAAAAAAACAAACTTAATTTTGCGGTTCGATCCCTAGATCCGATTACTGTACCAACCGCAAATAATAAGTTTGTCGTAGGTTACGTCACCCGCAGTGGAGTTCACTAAGGGGCGCTGCACACGGCTAAGGCACTTTAATATTTTATCTTAAGATATATATCTTAGTTTTTAGGGATTTTGCTTATTTATCGAGTTTAGATTAGTTATCATCAGAAATAGGTTTATTTAGGTAGGTAGGTATTTTATTTTCTTGTATTGAGTTTATTTTTTTTTAATTAGGTAGGTACTTAGGTTTACTTTTATAAGGCGTAGACGTAAATAATAAATAATGATTAAGATCTCATAATTCATTCATTTCTGAATGAATTATGACATCTTAATCATTATTTTCAAAAACAACTACCTTTTGAAGAGTGAAGTCTTAAAAAATAACAGATTTGACTAAATGCGTATGAAAATGAAAATATACACGCTAAGTATGTACTTATATAAAAAACATTTATTTTTTTATTTTTGTTTGTCTGTTTGTTGCGGCTAATCTTCGAAACGGCTGGACCGGTTCTGACGGGACTTTCACTGGCAGATAGCTGATGTTTGGAGTAACATAGATTTAATTATTTAAACTTTTTGTATACAAAAAAGGTACAAAGGCTGGCTTAATGCCTTAATAGGCTGTATAGGCTACTTTTTGTTTCGGTAGCATGTTCCCGTGGGATAATTTCCGACAACCACGCGGGCGAAGCCGCGGGCAGAAGCTAGTTTGGAATATATGCTTTGAGTTTTTTTTTTAAATTGTTGTCTACAATACCAAAGCATTTAAGTACTAAGAAGTCTAGTAGCCTTACCTTGGTTTGAGATGTCACTATTATGTGAATAATAGGTAAACCTAGGCTATTGCGACTGGAAAATCAAGGATAAGATGCTGAATCAATAGGTACCTACGCGTAGGCAAGGATGAGCACCTTGGTACTACATAATAAGTCATGGGCAACTGACGTTTTGTAATACTGTCATGTTAATATATATGTTATTTACCGATTATTATGCACGATGTCTAAGGTTATATTATTGTGCTATAGTTATGCTGATTAGTCTGACAACCAGTCTTACCAAGGGGTATTGTATTACCCAGTAACTGGGTTGTGGAGGTCAGATAGGCAGTCGCTCCATGTAAAATACTGGTATTCAGCTGCACCCGGTTAGACTGGAAGCCGACCCCAACATAGTTGGGAAAAGGCTAGGCAGATGATGAGTAATGCTGATTATACTAATATAAAACCGACTGACTATAGTAAAAATTAGCTTCTTAACTATTTATTTGTATTCTTAAACAGTATACTTAGGTATGCCAGCCCGTACTTCGGTCCCAGAAAGTGATATATTCTTTCACATTTTGATCCTATCAAGTGCCTGCAAGTATCAAGATCCTTTAGTACCTTTAGGAATAAGAAAGATTGCTATAATGTTAGTTTATCTTTTACTTATATCTTCTGTAACTCTCCATTGCAGCAGAGGGCCGCAGAAATTTAGCAGCAGCAACAAAATGAAATGTACGCAATAGTATCTAACCTACCTAACGCGTTTCTCAACGGTGCCGTCGCTTTAGCATTTAGGGCTGATTTTTACATCGCCAGATAACTTTTATTCGAGGAATAAGATTGACGTTTGACAGTTTTTGTATGAAATAACTGTCAAAATTTCAAAAATATTCCTCGAATAAAGTTATCAGATGATGGAGAAATCAGCCTTTAGTGTTTTATCCCTTTAATTTATGTCCAGTAATTAGTCAAAAGTAATCAGTAATGAGGTCAATGTCACACACATTTGGTGTATCGTACATACTCGGTAACTTTGACGTGTTTTAGATCGGTATTCCTATCCTACATACAGTAATTGAGTACACAAATAGAAACAGTTTTCAGACTTCTAAAAAATTTAAGTCCAATATCCTTTTAGGAGAAATAAAAGCGAATTAGCATAATTTTTTAAGAGAGATCGCTTATGAATAATATTTATTTTTCCTCGATACTGATATTTAAAACATTAGTAATTATTTCGCGTAGAGAAGCGGAAATATCGGAATTTCCGATTTGACTCAGAATTCACTGATATTTTCGCCGACTTTTAAGTCTATATTTTAAACAAGGAAGGAAGTACAGGCAATGTAAGTAATGTGACTAATATTAAACACACTTTCTTATCTAATCTTTATAGATTTTATATTATTGTTGGCAAAATTCAGGCCCTTATCTATCCGATAAAAATACGATGAACTCCGTGTCCGACATTCCATGTCTCACCGGGTTTCTTTGCCCCTAAACGTTCAGGAAAACGAAAAAATAATTGGCGGGAAAGTAAATAACACAAACATTAATCTAAAACTATACAATGCAATGGTCTATTTGTGTTCCCAGATATTTTTAGAGCGCGCTTGTTAATTATATCCAGAAAACTGGAGCACATCTGCGGTTGCATGCTGCTGACTAAGGGTGTAGTGAAAACATTAAATTTATTTTATGAAAATGACATAAAATAAAATATAGGTCACAGTGCCGGGTGTGCTGCAGATAAAGCTTGTGCCACAGAAGCCAATAAATAAATAATAGCTTACCTTCGTCTAGGAATAACACTCTTTACTTTTATAACCGTGCTGTTGTTTGCGTTAGGATCGCTCTTTTTATTGTTATCACCAAAACTTTTCTTTTTAACACTGTCGACTGTCCTTTCATTACTGTCATCATTTTCCACATTTTTCATTTTATTATCGGAGCTGCTCGCGAATGCAGCTGACATTTTTACAATGGGCGACGATTATGGATTTGTGTCGGATAGCATTTGGTACGATTTTTATAAATCGCGCAGCCTGCCGCGCATGTGGTGACATGCTCGGTCGATAAAGCAGGGCGACGTTAGTGACCTCTACGCTCTGTTGGAAGTACAGATGAATTAGTAAGTTGACTACGGAGGTTGATACAAAGGAGGTTAGACATACATGTTGTAGTTTACGGTAAGACTAACAGATGGCGCTATTAAATTCGGCGTGGTAAATAGCACTTTATCTGCAATGCTGTCACGCTACAGAAAAGCTTCAGGAAGTTCGATGTTGTATCATTACTATTATACATAACAAGTTAGAAGCAAGTTAGTAATGATTTAATACGAATTTGATTAAACATTTTTCTTCTGGTGGGCATCTAAAGAAAAGATTCTTATCTATGACTTTTTTCATTTCCACAACACAGAATACACAAACACAATACACAATAACACACAGAATACTTCCCTGTGGAAATATTCTTGGAACTTGTAGAACCAGGGTTCTAATGAACCTATTATTCATGACTGCTGTAAATGTAAGTCTATATTTAGCAGTTTTTACAAAATAGCAAGTTGCACGAATGAAGCATGAGAAATCATTCTTTATTTTAACTTTGGTGAATTAAAAAAAAAACTCAACACAATAATTTAATAAAATATTTATTGTTCTAGTTTACATTAAGTAGGTATGTTGTACAAAATAATTATGCTTACATCTAAGATAACAACTTAGAGTCTAAACGGTTAAAGCAATGGCTTCGCCTTGGATTAGTTTAATTACATAATTAGTACAAATTAATATAGTCTTCGATACAATAAAACTAGGTGCAGAGTTTAAAATTAGTATTTGCCTAAGCCAATGCTAATTATACAAGTGATTTAAATATAAACGTACCCTTAAATTTGGACGTTAATGTCATAGATATAAATGCAGAAACTTACGTATGAATGGAATTAATTCGTTGACTATGAACATGTCTAAACTACACACACGTATGTATAAATACATAGAAGAGCCATCAGGAAATAGTTATAATATTTTAAATGAGGTTTTATTCGGGAGGCTTTCCTTGAAACATTATAATAAAAAAAAAATGTTAGTACATTTATTTTCACTTTTAATCTGAGTTATATTTGACCGTGAAACCTGATTAGATTTAAAAAAAACAAACACGTAATGACTCCAATACAGCTTTACATTTTGTGTGTGTATACTTTGAAAATGTCATTAACAAAGTAAGTCACTTAAAAGTAAACATCTTCGCTGTATCTAAATGCAGTACGTAACTCTAGATAATAATTTAAATTCGTGACGCAGTCTTACTAAATATCTAAGCACCTATCGATCACTTAATACTAGATTGCGGAAGCTGGCCCATATATACAATGCAGTTTACAAGATTCCTATACTCATATAGTGGATATGTTAGGGTTTAGTACTAGAATATAGCCTCAAGCCTTTTACAAAAGTTATGGGGTCTACCATGAACCTTTCAAACCCTCTTTAAGCTTGTATTCAACAACCTTCTTGCTCAAAAGACGACAGTTCTTTAGAAGACTTACAAATACTGGCGATAAGATTTCATAGTAGGCCCCCACAGATGGCTAAACAAAAATTACTAAATGTCCAGTAAACTCTTCAGTATATTTTCAGATTCCAGACACTTATTAAAAGCACGTATTAGCATTAATACAGTGCAGTGTCGTTTAAATATTCTGTCACGTAATGTACATTCGATGATTGAGCATCTCAACCAACTATGTCGAGTGACTAAGTCAAAGGAAACACACATTGTTGAACTGATCTTAGAAATGATTGGATGGGGACAACAGACCTTACTATCAATGCTAATTACGATTCTTTAAAAGCTGGAGTTCGGAGTCTATTTCTAATTATATACTGTCTACAAAACGTTAGAGCTTATGACTTATTAATACGAATTAGCATCGAGAGTAAACCTGCAGAGCTTAGCTCGAATGTTACCCTAAAGACTGCTAATCAACACGACATATTAAAATAATTAGGTATAAATAACTAATTAAGAGTTGAAGATCATTCATACTTAGGCGATTTACAATATTACGTATATTATTTTTAAGAAGGATAAAATAAGTAAAGAATCAGTACCGATATTTTGTTCAGTAATGGACTCAGAGACTCAGACTCAATTGATTGCATATCTTCACTTTTATATCTACCGGGAACGCACAAAATAATCCGATTAAGGCAGTAACTTATGGTACTCGGCGGATTTCTTATTCTTCTCGATTATATAGAAGGATTTAGGTTTGCCGTTGCCGGAGTAATATTTTCTGAAAGACGTTTTCTTTGCTGGGACGTAATACGCCAAAGCGTCGAGCGAATTCGGATGACTGATTGCCTTTGGCCATGTCGGCGTGCTCTCGACGTCGACTATGTCATCGTCAAACCTCGCCTGCGGTCGGTTTTTCGCGAACTTTTGTAGGACGGGAATGTTCCAATGGTATACTCGAGCAGGTTTGCCGTTGCTTGTCATTTGTAGAGGAAGGGTTCTCGCTGCAGCAGGGGCTGGTTCTGCGTGGCTGTAGTAGCTGGTGTTAGGAGGTAATTTGATGACGTACATCCTTGAGTCTCCTGTGGCGTGCCTCCTGCCTTGTTCAGCGAGTCGCTTCCTGTGGTGGGCGGCGGGTATCCTCAGCTTCTTCAAGCCGAGTGAACTGAGTAGCTCGTGTGTGGACGGCTCGAGCTTGTCCATGCTGTTGTCGGTGTTGGCGCTGGAGGCCGGTGACGGAGCCGCGAAGGTCGCCACCAGTGAGACCAGCAACACTAATGACCTGTAACAAGAAGAAGGAAATGTTAGTTTCTAGTCAAGTACTTAAACAACTTATTGTTTTGCAAGGGTTTCTTGAAGATGGATATGATCTAAATATCCAGGGACAGTTTAACATGTCAGTTATGATAACATAACATCACACTGACACAATTACGGACTGATCTTAAAATTAAAGAGATTAGAGACCGAGATTTGTAATAAAGCACATTGACCGGCTGTTGACTTCACATAAGAGGGCTTTTAAGAGCTATCGACTTACATAATTGTAAGGTAGTGTCTACATCACCAAAGACCACAAAAAGACCGCACTCGCACATGAAAGCCAAAGCAAAACCAAACATAAATTCCTTATGAGTTATTAAGTGTTTTACGACAAAATAGATTATTCTCCATTTATATCTAAGGGTGTCTACTCGTACAAACATTCCACGGTTTCTTGCCACGAGCGTGCGCTGACTTCAAATTGTTTGCCGACTTTAGTAGGAACTTCTTAAGTTAAATAAAACCAAGGTTTGTAGAGGTATGGAGACTGTCTTACCGTTGTCTGATATTTCAAAAGCAATTAGCATAGGTACGGTAGTTAGGTATTGTGTACCTACACTGAGAATTTGAGAAAGCTTTTAAAGTAATAAGCCAGACAGTGCGATTTTCGTTCTTGAACAATTAGTGGCAAGTATTGTTTTATGATTCCTAGAAGATTGTAAAGTGAATGTTCAGTGTTTTATGTTGAGATATTAACATTACAATGTAAATAGTTATTTATGGGCGCGTTGTATCATTTCACATGACTATATTAAGTACAGGATCGAGGATAGTAATAAATGATCGCAACAAAGTCGTTTATATAGTTTTAAATAATAGCCCTACGTTTCGAAGAAGAGAAATACGGAAATTATATTTATAGATCGATATATCATTAGGCCAAAGGCCATACCTGTCCATATCGTCCTTACAGGCTATAAAGGTATAATTTTATAGTATTAAAAATATATATTTATAGGTACCGTATATATTCTAATTAAGCACCAACAAACCACTGTTCACCGTCAATATTGCTTTTGGTTTGCACACTTTCAAATGAAGCAGTTACTTCAAAATACATAATATTAGATAAAACATTTTAAGTCCTTATATATTTATTAAAACTTTTCTCACAAAAAGGTACAAAGGCGAACTTAATGCCAAGCATTCTCTACCATATAGCGTTTTATCGTCGCTGACCATCTTTGTCTATTACTTAAACATCAATGGACATTGATGCTTCTCTGTACCTACTTCTTTAGACCTGCTGATGTATGTAGGTATGTATTCTGTAAAAATCTCACCGTATAAATTTTGTGAAGTGAGCTCGAAGCTGTCAATAGTGTCAATGTCAGTGGAATGACAGCCCACGTCACCTAAATTCTCACACCTATCATATGTACTCATCTGTATTGAAACATTATCTAATCAAGTGTCTTTGCATCCCAATCAGGGAAGAAACTAATTGGAAAATATAAAATACAGTCAAGTATATTTTATGACCCATCCCCATTGAGACACAGACCTAACTGCCGCCATACATTCACGTCTTTGTCATATAGCTGAATAACTTAGCGAGCCGGCTGCATTAGCAAAATGTTTGTTTCTGAGAAGAGGACAATGTGTCGGAGATATTAGCCGGCCCTATGTGGGTTTATAGCCACACGTTTGTGTGCAACCTGCTTAATGCTTGAGCGGTTGGGTTTACAAGTTCGTTGTGTTTGTGGCTGGTGTTGATATCAGAAGGGCAATTCTCGTAATTTATAACGTTCAAAATCTAGTCGCAGTCTTATCTCGGCGACAAACAAATGTCAAAATGTAGGGAAATTAGAAGTATTTTTTGACAGATTGAGACTGAGATCAGACTGTTCTTAAAATTACGTGAATTGTCCCTTTGTTTGTCGCTAATAGTTACTAGTAGGTAAGGCCCTACGGGGTATATCTATTGTCGTATGCTGGAAGAGATTTCTTATGAAATAAGCATCACCTCTGTACCTATTTTGTTGTTCTGTTTTTTCTTGTCTGTTTATATATGTGAGTACATAAATGGTAAAATGAATAAATAAATAAACAAATAAAACACGTTTGGTACAAAAGCGTCATAGACTTCTGCTAAAATTAGCCTTTGTAAGATTGGATGAAATAGGGGTTAATACGGTGTTGTCAAGTTCGTTGGCGGTTGGAAAAGTAGAGTTTGTAAAAGTTGAGGTATCTTTCAGTGATGATACCCCATTAACATGAACCCTATTCATTTTGAGCCGTCGCAGTAAATTGGAGTCTAAGTTGCATTACTGTCATTAGACTTGATCAAAATCGGTTAGACCGTCAGACGAATAACATAACGCAAGGTAAAGCTGTGCAAGAATCTTTTGTGGTCAAAATTAGAACTCACGCCGCCATCGTTTTTTTCAACCACAAAACAATTTCACAAATGTTTAGCAACAACGACCCCCTTTCAATGTAATTCACACACTGTAGGGTACCTACACAGTAAATACTAATCCCTTGGTAGGTACAGTACTTACACAATCATAAACAGTTTTAGTGGAAGACATCTGATAAACCACACACTTAAACCTACAAAATGGAATTCCTTCCATACTGCCCATCCCATCTCATTGCAGACAGAGAGGTACCGGATAGCCCAGTGCTCCATTTGGCTGAGTTCCACTGCGCCCGCGCATCCGAGCATTGGACCACTTACAAACGTGATCTGAGTGGCGTTTGGATAACTGTTCATTATGTGGATGTTTATGTTTTGATTTCCTCATTAGGTTACAATGGAGATCATTACATTTGGAAGGATTGGAAACTAAGTGTGAGTCGGTTTGTGGATGGTCACAAGCAAGAATTAACTTGAGGAAGAATGCACGGCTGAACATAGTTTATGGAAATCGTAAGGGACAACTAGAAGGCAATAGGCTTAAGAGAATAATAGATAGACTGGAGAAAGAAGTGAGTTTAAAGTGAGATGTCACTAATGTCAATCCCAAGGATTAGGTGGACATGACACCTCACTTCAAGCTCACTTCACCCAAGTTTTCAAGGTCTGATTTCTACAGAATAGACATGCAGATTACACGTCTTTACAGGGACTAAGATCGGAGGTCGATGTGACAAAAAGTGCAACAATCGGTTACTGCTGTTTGATCATTCCAGTTTCTATTTGAACCAGACGTAAATACAAGAGATATCTTAGTTACAATGATGTGCAATGGGCAACGGCAAAAGAGAGGCGCCACTTTTTTGTAGCCTAACAATCCTCAAATCAATAAATGGATATTATCAATACTCATGTCCTAGACAAGCCACCGAACAAGCAAGAGTTTTTGTAAAAGACGGTAGTTAATGGCTAATAGAGATAAAAGATAAAGACGTGCCTACGATGATTAAAGAAGATATTGGAATAAGAGCAGGAACATCATGAGATGTCCCAAAGGTCGCACTCAGTAAAACGGAGCACACATTGGGCGGGCCGTACCGAATGCAAAAGTCCTCCTGCACAGTTGAAATGCTTTGTACTGCAGCCCAATAGCGCATCCTAATTGCGTAACAACCATAATCTGAATGATTTTGAAGGATGTCGTTAATCCATTGCTTCATATGTTCGAAACAATTGTCTGCTCAGTAACGTAAATAACGCAATGAATGTTGTTGAACTGTCAAAACGAAAGCCATTACTGTTAGTGTGTTACGCAATGTCTCTGCAGGTGCAAGCCGCGCCAGCCTTAAAACGTCAAAGTATCGTCTTCTAACCAAACGTCCAGAAAAAGGAGTACCGTACCAAGAAGTACTTACACACGTAATCCGGCATCATTACACAAGGTGCGTGGATACAAATAACACGTCAGAGCATGTAATTGTCGCCTGAGCGTCGTAACGCGGCAGAACTGTTGCTAATCAATGCGCGCGAGAAATACTCGCTAATGTTGCGTTTCAGTAAGCAAATATGTGGTTGGATTATGAGGATGTGGATGTAGAAAATCATATAGATATACTACTTGTGAGGATCTTAGAGTAATAGGAGTAGCAAATAATGGAGGAGAAGGCAGTGTAAGTTACGTATGCAGTTTTGAAAATCTGCGCTCGCTCACGGCATCATACGCATATGGCAGGTCCTACGATCGTTCAGATATTTTTTTTGTGTGGCCTACTTTTTGTACGACATGTGCGTTGTTACATTTAATCTCTTCTGTTTCAATTAGCTCCTACAAAACATCAGCCACCGATTGTATGCCGTCTGCAAAATGCTCTGAAGGTGGCGATCTGACAAGGATCCCAATTCCTCAATTTATTGGAGCACTGGCAGTTTTCTAGCTGAATGAAGATCACGTGGATGTTATGCACTGATGAATGACATCGGACGGTTTATTCTAATACTCTCATTGATAAGGAGAGATAGAAAAAACGAAAGAAGAAGTATTTGTTGTGACTCGCACAGGAAGATCACAAACTAAACTAAAAACAATAAAAAAATATATAAATATAAAAAGAAAGTAAAAAAAACCAGAAAGTCCTGTACGAGGCCAAAAGGCTCAGCATGATTTTGCGACCTTTAAAAATAAGTGTCGCAGCACTCGCAGCACTGGTATTCTGATAGGGCCCTGTCTGCTATTCTTTAGGAGAGCGAGCGTGCAGATATTTGCATGCATAATTAATATACACCAGAATATAACTGTTATTCATTGATTATAACTTGGGTGGGTAACATGTTTCTGATTCACGTCTTTGGCATTTATACCGTGCTTGTAGAACCGATACTTATAGGTAAGAGCGTAAGAATGTAATAGTCGTTTGCTTATATGGGCCTTTATTGGAGTCATATCAATACTAATCGGCGGAGCTCAAAGCTAAGGTAACGGGTCAATTTACAGTTGGCGTAGGTAAGAAGGCTAGAATGAGGTTACAGTTATTTTTGCAATAGTAGGTAAGATCTCTGTAAACCTAAAACTGTAATTTTAGAAACATTTACAACTTTTCATTACTCCTTAAAATCTGTCCCTGGGAGTTCCTATTATATATATTATCTGTACCCTGTGCCTGAGGCATCGATTTAGATTTTATACTTAAGTGATTTTTTTATGTGAATCTTTTAAGGTAATTTGTTTAAAGTCATGTCATGCGCTTAACCAACACATCTTGTGAGAGGGCCGGCTGAGATTAGGAGTAATAATCCGACGGTGAATCAAATTGGTTAGTTAATCAACGATAATTTTGACCCAATTACGGTAGATATTTTGTCCCAGATTTTCCACTGGCGAACCATTTACTTTGTTGCATGTATCCTATCTATGGTTTCGCTCTCATACCTACATACTCGTATAAACAAATAAATGCACATAAACATGTCAACGATTCTGTAAAATTCGCATTATTTTCTACAATAAAAAAATGTCTGCAGCTTTTCTTTAATCTATAACATCTCTATTGCAGTTGGAATCTGCGGACTCATAAACGTCAAACGTGCAATGGCGGCGCGCATGCGTATCACGTAACTTGCGTGACGGATATAATTTCACATGCAATTTGTCCGCCCGATAGATGGCGCCCGTTCTTGATTAATATGGTTTTGTGGGAAGGTCTGTAGAGTTAAGTTAACCGAATAGTTTCTCATCTCAGTGCAGTGACACTCATAAATCCTGCAAGCCTTGGACCTATCTAACCCAGGCCAATTCCCCTAATTAAAAACGTTTAAAATCTAGTCGCAATCAGAGCGGCAATTCTCGTAATTTTAAGAACGTTCACAGTCTGATCTCAGTCTCAATCTGTCAAAAACACCTCTAATTTCCCTACATTTTGACAAGCTTTTGACATTTGTTTGTCGCCGAGATGAGACTGCGACTAGATTATGAACGTTTTAAATTACGAGGATCGGCCTCCTTATCTCAGCGACAATCAATACCGTGAATTAAAAACTTGTCAAAAATGTAGGGAATTTTTGACATATTAAGACCGAGATCAGACTGTGAACGTTCTTAAAATTACTAAAACTGCCCTTCTGTTTACGATGTTCTACGTACAAAAAAAATGTTTTTTGGTGCAAAATATATGTTTGACTAACGCATAATATTGCATCTCTACAATGAGTTTCCCAGGTTTCTGTCCATGCTTAGGTATCCCTGCTATCTTCCTTAGCAACACAAAGTAAGCTTATAGTACATGCAAACATGCATCCATTTGCCACCGAATAAATATGTCCAACTCGAAAAATCATTGCAAGTTATAATTCTAAGTAAAGCCCGTATTCGCGACAAATGACGAGGCTGTTGTGAGTTGTTAAGGCCCTCTCAGACTTGTTCGCACGGTAGCGCGTGCGATAGCGATCGACACCAGCGAGATCGACGTCCGATCTGAATAACATGAACTCATTTGCAATAAACTTTAATCGACACTACACGGATTAGGTCCCTGTGTTGACTGTCGTCTAACTAGGTTGTATTTTTTCCAGGTTTGATTTTCAGTAAGTTGGGTAGGCAATAGATATCTATCCAGATCAGCACCCTATTTGCGTAACACACTATCAAGCACAAGTTGAATCATGTTGAAGGATATTGCTAATCCATTGCTTCAAATGTTCCAAAAATGTGTCTGCTCGCAACGTAAATAACGCAATGAATGTTGTTGAACTGTCAAAATGAAAGCCATTCTTACTGTTAGTGTGTTACGCGATTACCCTACTGATAAATGAAAATATGTAACAGATGATGACTGATTTCCTTGATAAGCTACCCGAAACGAAACAGACTCGGTTTCTAAACACTGTTAACAATTCGCACATTAGACCTAACTAATTAGGTACCTATCCAACAATAACAGAACAATACCACGAAAATATTTAGGTCCATCATCAGTGTTTACGATCTGAACGTGCAGCGTAAAGTCCCGTTCAGACGATCTTTCCCACCATAAGTCAGTTGGGTATTGGTATCGACGTTCCCGTAGCTAGCCGGGGGCTATCGGCAGTCCGTGTGGGCGGGCCCTAACACCGCTGACCGCATGACCTCGACTCCCGGGTCAGCTCGGGGTCAACGCCCTGCGATAGCCGCGTGCGCAATGCATTGTCGCCTGCACTTTGGTAAGCTTGACGGAATGCCATTATGGAATTTTCAGTTTTGAAATATGGTCTGCGGCTGCGGTGGTTATTGTGTCAGGCCCTTTATCTGGGACGCGATTGGTAGGTATATTTCGTTGGTTTTGTTTTTAAATTGAAGTTGTTGGAAAAAGTGTGCTCATTTCATTTGTATTGTTTCAGTAAGCAATACCGTAGGTAAAGCTACCAAAATATCGTCATCAATGATCATATTTACCTTGTGCAAAGTGCATACTTACGATCAGGTCAAACTAACGCAGATCGTGTTACAGCCTCTTTGGCATGCTACACAGCTGCAGTGACATAAAAAAAAACATTATGTCGGTGGTGTGTGAAGTGAAACCTTCAAGTTCCAGTCCAGTCCCTCACAAAGTTAGCTCCTTGCTCGTGCACTACTTTCAAAGTTTAGCATTAAGTTCATAACTTGTATAATGAAATAAACTTTTTATATATATTTTTTTTATTAGTTGTTTTTCTAATCTGTGTATTGTTCCTACTCTCTCTACGACTTTCAAACATACATATTATATTATTTAACATTTAGGTATACATTTTTCAATGAAGACTATTGTCAGCTATTAGATCAGCTGTCAAGTTTGACTTCTCCATCTAAGCTTACGCTTTATAATTTTAATAGCAAAACAAATTACTAGTATATACTTATATTACCTAGTATACTGTGGGTAGTGTAATTAACTGTGCATTTAAAATAATAATTAACAAGTAAAACCAATACTAACTTAATCGTAGTTATTTTACAGTTTAATTGAAACATAAAATGTATAATTATTTGATTAGATTTACGTAATTTTACTTTAATTGTTTATTAAATGAAATAATACTTGAAACGGTCTTTCCATCCAGGGCCGGATTTGGTTTCATAGGAATATAATATAATCACGTATTAGGAAAGTCGTTTATTGTTTTAGTTTTTTTTGTAACTAATTTACATAAAGCAGTTAATAATTAAGATTTTTTGGTTATTACGTAACGTACTTAAACTCTTATTATTGTTAACACTTGTTTATTTATTTTTATTGACATGTTAAAAAAGCCTATCGACTACTTTTCTGTGGCATCGTAGATTTTTTATTTATTATTGTACTACTTTGAAGTGTACTAACTCTTTGTTTTTATTTGTTAAACTTGGTTCCAAAAGCCTGATCTGAAATCTTCACCACTTTACACATTTTATTTTTTATTTTTATTTAAAGGGCTTTGTCGCTTAGCGACCACATCACCCAGTGCAGAAAAACACAAAATTGTTGAGTACGATCTATCACACTGGAAAAGCAAGGATGGTATTACAAAAGCCAATATCATACCTTTTATATCGTCCGAAAACATTAATTCTAGATGTTCAGTTTATAATTAAGTTATTACATTATGAATCTCTACTACCCACTGAAAGTATCTACTTTCGTTTTCGACTGATGTACAAGAATGCTAAGATTCTTTTAATGCTAGCTGCCTTTAGCATTTTCTCTTTCAAAATAATTACAAGAAATAAATTAAAATAATTAAAGACATTCTGGCATTCATTTTATAATTAGTTCATCGTTAATTGTAAGTTAAAAACCTCTTTCTTATTTTAATATTTTTGCAGTCCCAGATTTAATCCAAGAAAGCCGCAAATCTTTTATGAAGTTAATAAATTAAAAAGAAAAGAACTATTATTAAAATAGATTAAGGTCTTAAGAGTTTGAATTATAGTAATTATTCATAGTTTTAGCTGCACTTCTCTCGGCACCGAGCCCCAGTTGGTAATACGACAACATTCTTCAGCGTCTTAAAGCCAGTAATTTCGATATTTAATCGTCGAGTAATAAATTAAGAACCAATAAAAAACTGATAGCCGTTTAGCAAAATGGGCAATTTAGTAAAACGTTCTCCGCTGTATTACTTTTCTTTAACTAGTTTATTAAAATTACTTTTATTTTTCGATGTAAGTAGGTAGGTACGTTATAAAAAAGGCTCAAGCAGACAGGCGCGACGCAACTCTAGAAGAGCAATGAGTCTCTTCATTCTAGAAGAGTAAAGAGTTTTTTTTTAAAGAAACATTCTGAACTTTAATACCTTATGGATCTACTCATCTAATGGTTATAATAATTGCACCTGGACAGTAGCATTTGTTATATACATAGTTCGATTCGTAGAGATGTATTAAGTATCACACATAATATGAATTAGATGAAACACTATAAACATGCTGGTGTGTCACAAACAAAGCCATGTGGTTAAAAAATACTTCAGCAATCTTTTTTTTTTTCACTTTTTCGTTCGACCGCATCGTCGGTCAACGTCTTGTACGACCGCAGCTTCTTAATTTACTTTATTCCTACACATAATCTTTATAGACATAATAATGTATTATACTAATAGCGTAATCGTGTAAACTGGTTGTACTTAAAATATTTCTTATAGCCACACTTTACTTAAAAAAAAAAAGTTTAGTGGTGTGGTGAATTTATAGTTTAAAAATAAGTTAGAGGTATTTTACATTTATTTATTATTGGTTTATTAATTTAAATCACAATTATAATACCTTTACAGACTGGATATTGTAATTTATAAGTGTATGTAGTAATTTCAAGTGCTGGTAGATTCCGTCAAAGGGTACTATAAGATGGATGCCGTAGACGGAAAGTTTAACGTAACTGTAGGTAGCTGGTTTTCGGCTTATTCAGAGAAAAGTGTCCCAAAGCTTATACAAGGGCTAGAATTGATATAAAAAAATCTGCTGATCTTTCAGTATACTGCCTCGAGAACAACGAGAGCTTGATGTACAATACTAGTGTTTCTACTTCTTTTTCGATCCGTTTATACTTATATAAACGGAACAAAAAGATCTCAAAAGGATAGGAAAGTCTCGTGTCAGTTTAGCTTATTTTGCATTCTAATTTATTATTTCAAACATACTTACGACAAACACTGCTCTGCACCGGTACTATAATCCACACAAGCTGACTTTAAGTACAATTTATAGCGTTTATTAAAGAAAAGCTTAGCGATCCTTTCTAGAAATCCAAAGCATTTCGAATCCGCGGCGAGGGAATACGAGTGGTTAGTACCTAGATTACCTATCTATTATTTTAATTATATTAAATTCTGTCATAAGGATAATCAAATTATTGTTTTTATTTGTCCGTAAATACTCGTATTTACAAATAGCTGTCGACATTACCAACAGTACCTTCAATAACTTCAAAACTCGCCAATTTTGTTAACAACATGGGAGATTTTTTATTACGATTTCTCGTCCTCTGAGCTCTTGAAACAGTTGTATAACTAATTGATTTACATTGACTTTGTAATAATAAAAATACCAGCAATTACTGTCCCACTGCAGGACTAAGAGAAGAGGTCTTACTCATACAGAGAAGGCAGGCTTCGTAATAGAATGATGCAAATGAAATAAATACAAGTAGTTTTTATTACTCTATAAATGTTTTTGAATAATTGATAAATTATACAGTTTACTACCCATCTATGCATAATAAACTTTTGGAGGGTATATCTAGTGACTACTGGTGGAAGTTTAACGGTTTGTTTATTATTAACAATTAATTTGTTCGCTAATAAAGCGGCTATTTTACACAGCTAAGACCGGTTGATTTTATGATAGTCCGTTTATTTTCTTCATTAAAATAAATGAGACATTGGTAAATGCTTCATAAACTTTTCTAACTAACCATATAACACCTATAATAGTCTATTAAAACGTTTCAGGGCTTACGAATCAACAATATTTTATGCCTAATATTAGATTTAGTTCTGAAGACTAACAAGCTAAGTTTTCAAAGCTTCCTCTCTCCTGCTATTTTGCTGTGCAGCATTTTTACCGTATAAGGCACTTTTATATGGAACAGCTTATTGTTTTGATAACCGACGATAAATTTCTATGCTAGTGGGTCTAGAATCATGTGCTGAATTCAAAGTCCCTGCTACCCTGTATAATTTTAAATTACCACCTAAATACTCATTTTGGAAGACAAATAAACTAATATCGAATGCAGTCAATTTGTAAATGCCTTAACACATGCCTACATACAAAATACTTAATTGGCTGTTCATAAATACATGTAATGTCGGCCTACAACAAACAAATCTGTCCATGATTTGTGCAACAAAATTACTGTCACTTTTTGTTGCTTCAAAATTAAAATGCGCTGAATAGTTTGAGGCAACTAGGAGCAAATAGCTCAAACATGCAACTTTTCTCCTCGCCGCATCTTTTTGTATTAACTATGTTAATTCATTTGCGAATTTATTCACGGAGCCAAGTTTTTAGGCCGCTAGCTGACGGCCGCCGCCTCGCATGCAATAATTGTCCACATGCATGCTTATGTCTAGACTGACAATTAGCTTATTAGCTGGTTATTTAGAGCATAATAACAACATGGAGCGGACTAGGGTCATATAACAGATTTATGATACGAGTAATTAGTCAAGAGACAGTGAAGCCTACCTATACCTAAGTAACACACTTAGGTATAGGTAGGCTACAGAATTGCTACTTGATAAGGTTTATTAGTACTTGAGTATCTTCAATATACTATAATTTACTTAGAAACTAATCAACCACCCTCATGTTTATAAACGTTGCTTATAGTTAGATAAATATTAGCGTCTTAGCTTAACCATACATTCTTTGACGTTTAAACGTCTCTTTACTTTAAGCCATGTTTATAAATAAGGGGGCCAATTACAAGAATTGAACTTTTGATTGAACCATTATTCGTTTCATTTGTAAGGATTTTCAGATGATCCTTTTCCTCATAAATATCCAAAATTATTTACAACAATAAAAAAAACACAAAAATATATTTTTTTTGATTAGCTAATTAACCGAGCATGAGTCGATGCACCCATGCGCACAGTCTTACAGCCCAATTACGGCCCTGTGTCATATCTGTCATTCTAATTCGTGCAATGCTCGCGTGGTTTGTATAGATGCGCATAATTGTAGCGTATTTTTAAAATATGCTAAACGTTAATTCCTTTGAGCACACGGAAAGATGTAATATTTGCAATCGTAAACGAATGGCCGATACATTACAGAGACACTCGAGAAAATTAATGTTTCAATAAAAATGCAGGATCAAACTTGCGTTGATCGCTTACGTTTAGCATACATGTTTTTAATTGGTTGCTTATAAACTGCAATCACTACTGCAATTAATAATTCTAAGAAGCATATTTGATTAATAAATAGGATGTCTTTTAGGTGGACTACATGTTGTTCACGGGTGTTTATTAACACAATCGAGTAAAAAGTCAATTCTGCCTAGCTTGTTCCCAACTAAGTTGGGGTCGGCTTCCAATGTAACTGGATGCAGCTGAATACCAGTAATTTCTATGGAGCGACTGCCTATCTGACCTCCACAACCCAGTTACTGGGGATGCGTTGCACTCGCCATCACATTACATAAAAATCGTATTGATGTAAGACGGAGATCACTGATTCCTCTAACACAGGTTCGCCTAGCACGGGAGTCAGGGGCTTCACATGTACGGTTGTAATATTTTTATGTCAATAAAGATTTATCTTATAAAGATTTTATCTTACTTTTTGCCTTTTTAGTAAGACTGTTTGTCAGACTTTTGAGGTTCTGACTACCCGTAACGAGTGTCGAAGATCTACGAATGAGAGCCGGGAACAATCGCTTAACATGCTTTCCGAGGCACGGAATCGTATTTAATGGATGATCAACCATCCATGACCCGACCGCGGCAAGCGTAACTTAACCCTTCTTATTATTCAGCCACGAAACCGAGTAAAAAGTATGGATGCTATTATTTGCTGTAGTGTTCGAAGTACATATATTACTAAAATGGCTCTTAAAATCATTGCGGTTCTAATGTCAAAACACCTACTTAAGTACAATAAAGTTAATAATCTATCCTGTACAAACATAAAATGTAACTAAGTATTCCTCTTAAATGTCGATAAAACTTATATGTTAAGTATGTGGTTTTGAACCATTTCTCAACAACGAGAATTACTAAAATATGCAGTTACTGACATTGCTGGGAAATAGCTAATTAGATATCTATGTATGCAGTATTTATGTAAATAAGTTGTTGAAACGATTCACAAAGCATTGTTTAAAGTCTAGAAAAAGTACCTACTTATATGTATCATATTGTTATGTTTATTTAAGGCTTCCCGCAGACAGGCACGACGCCACTCTAGTAGAACAATTTATATGAAAACTTCATGGAAATTATTGTACCAGAATCGCGTCGCGTCTGTCTGCGGGAGCCTTAAATAATATGCTACATAGGTTAAGTAGTTTTTCTTGACTTTTTATTATTATTTTCAGCAAACCACGGAACTGACTAGTAAAACGTTTAATTTAATGTGCATGGTTATTTCCACGAGCTTCTTGCCTTTAAATGTACAAATGTAATATTTAATGCCTTATGGCTATTCCTGATCGGGGAACATAGCGATTATAATTAGATTCATAATCAGTATTACATTATAGAACTTATATTATTTACTATATTAGTATTTAATTTAATTTTTCTTCACAATGTGTTAAACTTTGTTTAAATAATCGTAAATATTTATTTCTTTTTAATTGGTTTTCTCGAATCTCCATCAGTCAATAAGCTTTTGTTAATATTGAGGTACTTCATAAATATTACAGCTTATGATTAATTTGTCTTTACAGCTATTCCATAAAAGAGTTCTGAGTTCGGTCCTGCTTTCGGTTCTAGAAATTTAATGTAGGATTTATTTAAAAAACTTTGGTAGGTAATTTGTAGGTATCTACCTATTTTAAGTAAAGAAACTTTATTTTACTTTAGGTATTCGTAATATTTCGTTTATCTTAATTTAATTAGCCATCATCATCATCACCATCACCATTGTCTAAATACCTATTGCAAACCTGAGTATTAGAAATATTATGTAAATCCTTTTCGCATTTATACTTAAAAGTCAAACCAAAAAAATTAAACCCTAAATTATTTAATAATTTTATCTCAATTCCCTATATCGCGCTCTTAAAATCATTATACGCCCATTTATCGCGGGCATACGTCCAGCTATCCATAGTATTCGTGCAATGCTAACGAGGTGTGAAGCCATGTAAAGGGGCCAGTATCCCGTGCCCTACAGGCGCCGGCGTCAATTAACCATTTATCTTCCCACCTTTTACCCGCCAACAAGAAATAGAATGGAACTCGCTTTTTCCTATTTTAAATGTTAAGTGAAAATAGGTTGGTAGCGTTTTTTTTTTTGTGGTCTATGGTTGAATGTTTTGTGTTTTCTTTTTTTAATTAAAAGGCTTTTAGATGCGAGTTTGTTTAATGGTAATTGGTAGGTAAAGCTTGAAAATGTTGGTGTTTTTAATCTAACTACGTAATGACTGGGTGGAATTTATAGTGTTCTATAAAACACAGGAATTATTTGACGACGATTTTCAATTGTAATCCATCAGTTTTTTTTTTTTTTTTGTAAGCTTAGTGAAAGTTCGCCGTCGCGACCGGGTTGCCGGGTTCTTACAAAATCCAATCTTTTCCACTAAGATGTAGCATAGCAAGATACTGTAGATAAGTATATCTAAATGGCTGTAGGTGTATTTCCTTAGTGTTTTCATTAAAATTAACAATTTGTAGCTTTTACGGGTACGTAAGACTAATACTTATAATTACTCTAGACGTTTGTTATTACGTTGCGTAATGCTCGGCTGTTGCAGGAAATAGACAGCAATAAAATTCGCTATTCGTATACAATTTACAACATAATACATCCTTGTGAGTTATTAACCCTCTACCTACATATATTCTAGTTTTACTACTTTAAAATACAGGCACGTGATACTTAACAACCAAGTTTAAAAGTAGTAGAGATAATGTAAATCCCTTGATTGTTGGCAACTCTGCAGGGACCCTTTATTCTGTCATCACAAGTTCCTTATTTACGTTCAGGAGCGAGGATTCCAGCAAATTAAATTCTGTATTCTGCTTTTCTCACCACAGTCGATCGCGCAGTGGCTCAAGATTGACTCGTCGTGTCTCCACAATGGCTTGTAATTGCCTTATAAGTTCTCGTAAAACGGAAACTTGCAAGGAAATGTTGTCTATTCCCATGTTTGTAAGAGTTGAGAGTCGTTCAAGGCGCCCGCGAACGAGAACGAATGAACGACAGTAATTGATTCTCAAATGTAGTGATCTTTTTATACGCAAAAAATCGCATTAAGAAGTTGTGTGTAAATCAGAAAACGCGAGAAACTGAAACCTGTTATTCACGTCGCATTCAATTACGACTAGAGATTTATTGGCGAAATAAAGTATTGCTGACGGAGATAACACCTCCAGAAGTAAAGTAGAAAGAAATCGTATCTAGTTTGTTTAGTGTAAAAACTACGAATGAAATAAATTAAAAAGAATAATGATTCCCGTTAGCATTATTAAATTTAATAGCTGTCTTACTCTTAGGCAATAATCACGAAGGAAATAGGTACGTAAATAATTAATACCGACTCATAGTAGGGATAAGCATTCAATAAAAGTCAATAAGAAACAGAAATAAACTCTACATTTTTACAACGACTACTGATCAATAAATCCAATGTTAATTTAACGCATACTTAAACCAAACAAATGTACTTTTCGCGTGCACTCACAGGAGAGCTATAAAAGTGAATATTATTATCATTCACTTAATTGTCACACTGCCGCCTACGCGACCATCGAGAAAAGTTATCTCACAAGCACTTCTTATTTATTACTGGCCAGTTGTATTTGCATAAAAATGCGATACAACCTCTTCGGTAAAGATTCCATCTATTGCTCAGAGGGCACCACTGGCCACCAATTAACACTCAATCTTAACACCCACACGCAGTGTAAGGCGTTATAAAAATAGCCTAGAGAGAATCTAGACACCGAGCAGAGGAAGAAAGCTTAGTTCAACATAATAAATCAGTAGGAATGCCGTGTAGTACATAGTAGATTAACCGTAATTAATTCAGGTAAATAATCCCTCTGCGGCTAGCTATCGAATATAGTTTAAAGAAACTGTGCAAAATCTTGTTAATTACTTATACTTAGGTAAAATATCATACAGCCATAATGTCCATTAAATACCATTAAAAAATAATAATTTAACAGGTGTTTACGCAGTCTGGTAAGCAGAAAACGCCAGAGGCATGGTCTAGTGAAGTCATTGATAATTATTTAGATTAATACCTTCAGGAGTAGCGATCAATATAGAAGATCCTGTATTAAGAAATACATAAATGATTTAAACCATATTTATCTTAGGAACATGTAAAGGGACGGCCCGAGGCTAAGCTTCGGAGGACCCGCTTTACTACTTCAAAATTATTCACTCCCACAGCTGCCCGTTTATTTATCGATTATTAAAATGAATATTTTTAGTAAAAAAAGGTGTGTAATAATGTTTTCAGAGTATTTTATGACGGCGCCTGCGATGCACCCGGACCCCGCCCTGACGCCGGCCCTGTACTGTACAGCAGTGTAGAAGACTTGTATCAGCCTCCAGCACCCTTGGAAATAAATCATACATTAACTATGATCACAGGTTTTCTAGTTTATGCTATCTTGAAGGTAGGTACTCGTAGTATTGACAAACGTCAACATTGCCAAACTTCGAAAACGGATTGATAATGGCAGTCCAACTTATTGTTATTACCGACTACTCAAGATACGAGCATGTCTCAGTTTGGGAGTTTGCCTCTGTACTTTCATCTCACTAAAATAGATGAAAACTTTGTTTCTTCTTGTTTCTTATTAAAACAAATATCACAGCGCTTTCCTGTTACCTATTTGTTGTCTTAGCATAAGCCATAGTATTATCAGCATATACAGTTCCCCCTGCTGGGACACAGGGGGTGTGGGGGCTGTGGGTCATAATCCCCCACGCAGATTGGTGGAGGTCACATGTCTTCGAAATTTTGGTTCTAGGACATGCAGGTTTCCTCAAGATATTTTCCTTCATCGTTTTGAGAGCAGCAGTGATGACAATAAATACACAAAGTAAAGTCTGGGTTCGAACTCACGATCTACAACTCGTAAGTCGAGGCGGTTACCATTGGGCCACCACTGATCTCAATTTATTGTGTTATTGTGCTTGAAATCTTAAATTAATGGAAAGAGCATAAGCAATACTGCTTCAATAAAATCAAGTAGATATTTCCGTGAATATGCGAGTGTTTTTAAGAAACTTTCGATTATGTTTAGTACCGCGAGTCCTTTTCCGACCTATTCCGTGGTACTACGTTCTCGAAATAGCTTTTTATAAATACCCTGTGGCCACACTGGGCACTCAACCGGTTCTGCCGTGTTAATTGCTCCCCTCGCACATTTAAATTTGTTTATTTATATGTAATTGGCTTTAGGCGGTCCGCGAGTCATCCTGCCGTGCTCCTGCGCAGCCATCCCGGTCTATCACTTACGTCGGCGAATGCCACAGACCCAGCTCGTAATCCAGGCATACTTAATTGAGATAAGAATGAAGTCTAGCTCGTAAAAATATTTTATGTCCTTGTTTTTCCGGTAGGTACCTATAGCTGAAGTATTTGTAGTATTGCTGGATAGGTAAACACGGCTACACATTAAGCTATGAATAACCAGTATAGGCTGACTTCTGATTGTACGAAAAACCTATACAATGCGGGGTCAGCTAAAACTGGAATGTATAGCTTGGTGTGTAGCCGTGTGTCCCTGCTGCTACTGCGGGTCTCGGTATGTAATTTCACCTACACAGAATATTACTTAGCCATAATACTAAATTAGCGTGTTTAATTTTATTACTCTTCCTCTGAAAGTTCCGCATTACAATTAGGTACTGATTTTAAACAATTTACGCAATTAAACTTATCAGCCTCATAATGGACACAGATTTCTACATTTATACATTAGTGCAGTGATTAAATAAGTCGGAGGCTCTACTGTAAGTAAACGCAAATCCTGATGGAAAAACAACGTTACACCGTATGTATTGGTCCTGGCCTGGACCAATAGTTCATCTCTGTAAAAGTCCATCATGCACATACTCCGTCGCGCCAGCTCTATGCAAAAAACCCATAAATGAGGATTTACACCCGAAAGAAACCTGCACCACAGTCCTTGGCTGCATGTTGTTTACCATACCTACTACATAAATCCACAATTAAAAACTACTATTGTATCTACTTTATGATATCTCCTAATTGACAGGTATGTAGATAATAACCCGTTGTGTCCTGTTGTGCCATAGTCAGAGCAAATAAGTTATGCTAATATTTAAATTTTAATGAGCCACCTATCATGTCATGTCGCATAATTATGCAGTTATACGATGTCGCCATTACACATTATTTTATTTTTTATTGGTTTAAAAATAGAACAGCCGATCATAAACAACATTTCGATATTTTTATAGTGTACCTACATGGTAGAAAACTCGTAGGAAATTGATTTATTTTTCAGTAAATTATATACTGGTTCCGATAATCATGGTAGGTAGGTTGTTAGATATTATTTTTAATAATAGGTATAATAAAACATGATTGAAAACTGTTGCATGTCTGCTTTAGTAAGAACGAAACTAAAGAATTTGCGAGAAAACTGTATAACATAATCTACGACTCAATCAAATATTTTCCGAAGTATGTTCACTGTTTGGACGCAGAAAAATCTCATGCCGAACAAAAACTTCACTTTCGTTCACAATTATCTTAATTATATTTAATTTAAGAGCGTAACAGTTAGTCGAGTTCCTCTAACTACTGAATGATTCATTGCATCGAGTCGATCGATGTTACATTTCATTGGATTCGATACAGACTTGCATTCGCGGCGGTTAGCGCTACGTGCCCAATACAGCACACCACTCACGTCTGAACGGTTACTTTACTATTTTGTTTACGCTCAATTTGAAACATCGCTTTTACTTACAATAGGTAGAATCATGTCTATTTGTACTATTTTGAATGCGCTTGAATGTTGCTGGCTGGAAAGCCATAAGCCAAACCCAAGATGCATAAACCTATGCAAATAAAGTAGGTACTTACTAATTCCATAGCATAACTACGATGCATGATGGAATCTACTTTTTTTTTTAATTGAAAACCTTTAAAGGCGTGATTTGTACACGTTTTAAGCGTGATTGTTACAATCAATTTGATCACTGAATTAATCTCTTAATCACAGACCGACAAAGTTAAATATACTATTTTTTATAAAAAATCTTTACCTACCGGGAAAGGAATGTTGTTTGCGATTTACCATACTTCATCTAAAAATCCACTAAACCAGTTCCGAATTATAGTTGTTTAAATAACGTGAACAGGTTTATTTACCGGTTGGAATATAGGTCACAAATTCACGAGATTACAATATACCTATAACGGAAAATATAAAAATAAACCTTACTTAGTCATGAGTGCATGCATGACATTAAGTCGATAAATATTGATCTTTATTATTACAATAATGAGACCTTATTCGACATTTACTGGAGTTTAATACACTAAGTAAGAAAGAATTTGTGGATAACAAATTGCATCGCATAACTTCTGCTGCATGGTTTGCTTGTGCGAACTTTGCAGCCTGCATTTGATAGATCTTCTATTCTTTAGACTAGGTAGTCTGAGGTGAACCTTTCAGCGAATTTACTTTAGTATTTCTGATAATACTATTTCATAAAATTTTCCGAACATATTTCACAATTAATTACTTAGATATCTGAAAATATTAAATATCTCTAAATATTTACTAGCATTTCCTTCATACCGATAGAACCTTTTGATTTTTTCTACGCATTTTCCAGCACCCATTTTTCGGAAACCGCATCCACAATGAAAATTTCTCACTTACCCTTGGGAAAATCCTGTAGCCTGAACCATATCATTAAGTCTTTAGTCGACTATACCGATCAACGATGAACACATTTTAGGCGAGTCGTGCACTGATCTGACACGCGGGCCAGTTAGCTGTCTTGTTGGTTTGTTATTATTAGTCTGCAGACAATGTAGTAGCAGTAATGCCTTGATTTATTTATGTGGGATAATCTAAGTATGATAACAATATGAATGAGTATGCCAGCGTGGATATCATGAAGCACTTGATTTTAGCAAGGAAGTAGCCAATCTGTATGGCACACTACCGGAACGACAGAGTCAAGTGCAGTCACTAGAAAAAATTAACGAGTTCCATATTTAAATCTCAGAAAACAACAAAACCACTGCTTCATTAAAAATTCAAATTCGCACTCCACAAAAACTTTAATTACATTCAAAGTTCGAATGTGGTCAATGAACTTGTTTGTCACTTTTTATTTTTATCATTTCTGCTTTAGGCGGGAAAATGGGCCAGTTTTTCATCCATACACATTAGCACTTTTAATTTCTTTGTACGACAGAAGTCAATCTGCCTAGCCTTTTCCCAACTAAGTATGTTGGGCTCGGCTTCCAGTCTAACTGGATGCATATAAATAGCAGTATTTTACATGGTGCGACTGCCTATCTGACCTCCACAACCCAGTTACTTACTGGGTAACGCGATACCCCTTGGTAAGACTGGTTGTCAGACTTTCGGGCTTCTGTCGACCCGTAACGACTCTCAAAGATCCAAGAATGACAGCCGAGACCAACGGCTTAACGTGCTTTCCGAGGCACGGAGGGGTTTCAGTATGTAAAGAGGGTCATCCATCCACGGACCGACCGTGGCAAGCGTAGCTTAACCTGATCGATCGACCGTGCGGCTGTTATTACTTAGCCACGAGCCCCTCGTTGTACGAGAGAAGTATCGTCTGGTAATTCTTGAATTTTCTTAGTGCTCTACGTTGCGTGAACGAATGGCATAGCTTCCTATCTTCAAAATACTTAAGAGCTAATTGATGGGGCGTTTGTCGTGAGAGCATGCGATGTGTCATCGGCTGCAATTGAATTGTCTTACGAGATATGTGTCCCGTTCCGCATGGAATTGATGGAGCATTTTACAATATAATCGGTGAGTCTCTGAATTTTATAAGATTGTTGTTTTTTTTTTTGCTATGCCAATAACTTCAGCAATGCAGTGTGAACTGTTTATGGGTCTTTTTTTCTTTGTATTAGCACATCTGGCAGTAATTCCGCGATGCGACAGAGCGAAGCGACTCTAGTAGAACAATTTCTATGAAATCATCTTCAGATGAGGGTACTTCTGTGCCACAGTAAACATTAACTCCGTAGTAAAGATCAGTTTAAAAATAGAAAAACAGTGTCTATTGATACAAAAAGCGTAACTAGTGCTGAACTATTAAGTGATTTTGGTGAGGCATAGAAGATAATGTGAAATGGACACGTACAAATATATAAAAAAACGGTTAACATAAAAAGTGCAAGCAAACATCAGTGTTACTGTTCTGTTGGACTTTTTCGCGCAAACAATCGACCGAACTTAAGCCGGACTCCTTTTTCATTTGGTACGAAAGTGAAGTAAATAAACTCAAGTGCGAAATAATAACTTTCGAAAACTACCTACAAACATAACCTTAAAGTTGTTAAAAAATTACTTGCAAATGTAACTCAAGATTTGAGTGACCTACAACGCCATCTAGTAAAACAGAGCGGTTCTGCTTCGCCATACGAATAGATCAGTTTACGGGTTGGAGCGCGCCTCGAAATCTTTGAGTTGTGCCTGTAATCGCAATCTGGCTCACTGACAGTGCTACCAACTCTCCGACGTTAAAGAAGCGTTCCAGCGGTGAATAAGTGTACCAAGTTGCATTGTGAGTACATCCATGACATCAGTGTTTCATAAGAACTTATTAACACTACAACATTAACTCCAAAGAAGGACAAAAATGATTTCACCCAACGACAATATCACCTATCGCAAAATACATAGATCAAGTTCGCTAACTAACTTATCCAACACAACAAATAGCAGTGAGAAAGCCATATTTGATACTACAATGATGAGTATTTCAGATAGCTTACACGACAACAGCGACATAAGTGATCTACATGACCAAATAAAAAAACTCACGATGCAATTATCGAGCGCCCATAATGAAATAGAAAATTTAAACATTGAAAACTTCCGTTTAAAATCTGACCTTCAAAAAGTCATCAAAACTTCTAATACATACAAAAAAATATGTTCAACACCATGCAGGAAAACCATATCATCAAAGCACAATAATAAAACTCCAAACCAAAATAATGAACGAAGCTGTCGAAGCACAAGCGAGACAATAATACATGAACCTCAAGTCGCTTGTTCAGGAAGCACGTCTATCATGCACAATAAAGAGACACAAACAACTTCTACACCAAGCAAGCTGAAAGAAGTGCCTACCATTTCATCTCTAAACAAAAACACACCTTATGAAAATAATAAAGAGCCGATAAACATAATTACGAAGCCTAGGCAAAAAAACAAATTATGTATTATAAGCAGCAGCAGAACTCGGGGATCCTTATCCACAATTCAGGACGTTTATTCGAACTACTCCCACTACTGCCACTACATCAGGACTAACAGCACCGCAAAAGAACTTTTGACCGACATTGACCTTAAGCTAAAAGGCTTCACTCTAAACGATTACTGCATACTCTTCATCGGGGAGCATGACATAAAAGAAGAGGGAGACTACACCAACATAATAAACAAAATTAGAGAATCCCTACAAAAAGTAAATCATACCAACATAATTATCTGTGCAGGCACCTATATAGCAGGCGCTCCCATATACAATTTCAAAGTAGACATGTTTAATAATCTCCTGTACTTAGATATACAAAGTAATAAATACGCATACTTCTTCGATAGTAACCATGATTTATCGCTTGAGATGTTCTCTTACAGAACTGGTAAAATAACAAAGTACGGAATGAGAAACATACACGACCGAATTGTAAGCAACATACTGTACGATTTAGATCTAATTGATGAAACAGACAACGAAACAATAATTAGCAAACTTGAAGACACCGGTTCCAATAACCATGATCTTTTTCGTGTTTAATCATATATTTGTAATGCACCAAAATATCAATGGTCTAATAAATAAATCGGATCTATTAGGTATACATCTAAATGAACTCTCAGAAGAAGGTAAGTCAATAGATATCCTCTGTATAACAGAACACAACATGAAAAAAGATGACCATCAACATCTACATGTCATTAATTATTCACTTGCAACATGCTACACCAGACATGATAGAAACGGGGGCTCGTGCATTCTAGTTAAAAACACACATAAATTTGTAGTCATCAATGTCAAAAAATGGGCCATACCACATCAAATTGAATGTTGTGCGATAAAACTTTCTTCTCACCCTATCATCATTATTTGTGTGTACAGACCGCCAAACAATAACAAAGATAAAATATTGTCGTTTTTTGATAATCTGGACATGATGTTAAAAGAAATTGTGTGGAAACATAATAATAAGGTCATACTGTGTGGAGATTTTAATATAGATATTTCAAAAAATACCAAAACCTCTGTCACTTTTCAAAATATACTGCGGAGTTATAATCTGATTCTTGGTACTCGATCACCAACACGTTTACGCAGTGGGACCTGCATTGACAATATTGTTCACAATATCAGAGGAAGCAGGTGTGAGGTTAAAGAATTGGCATTGTCTGACCATACGGCGCAAATGCTAAAATGTCGTGTCAAAAAAACTTGCACACTATCCCATTGGTTTATACATAAACGTGATTATAGTGACGAAAATATCAAAAAATTTAGAGAATGCCTTCAAAATTTAACGTTTCATGATGTCTTTGTGTGCTCCGATCCCAATAATGCATTTAATGAATTCCATGACCTCTATAAACTATTCTATGATTTATGTTTTCCAATTAATAAAATAAAAGTTTCACTAATTAAAAGACCCAAGTGGCTAACAACGGGACTAAAAAAATGTTCCAAACGGAAAAGGGACATGCTATGGGAATATCGAAAGTCACCAAACCCAGAAAATAAAAATAAACTTAAAACCTACACTAACAGATTAAAACGCATTGTCAAGCAGACACAAAAAGCACAAAACAGTCATTTTATTGATACTTCTGAAAACAAATGCAAAGCTACGTGGAGCATAATTAATAAACAAAAAATAAACAGCCCAAAAGAAGGAATCAGTAGCATAATGATAGACAATAACGTTATAAATAGTCCAGAACAAATAGCGGAATCATTTAATGAATATTTTATTAATCTAATTCAATCTCAGAATGACATTAACTATAATAATACACTGACATTTAATACAAATCCTTATTCAATATTTATGATACCGACGATACCCTTTGACATTATTACAATAATTCAATCTCTGAAGAATACTAACAGCTCTGGATATGACGATATAACCACTAAAGTGATTAAAGCCACATCTGCCATTATTGCACCAATACTCAGTCACATAATCAATAATTGCATTGAGAAAGGCGTATTCCCAGAAAGACTGAAAATTTCAGTAATTAAACCCTTGTTTAAAAAGGGTGACAGGCAAGATCCAAGCAACTACAGACCTATTGCACTTATTCCAGTCTTCTCCAAGATATTTGAAAAAATACTGCATAAAAGTATATATTCCTTTCTAGAAACCAATAAAATCCTAATCGGCGAACAATACGGATTCAGGAAAAACAAAAGTATTAATTCCGCAATATATGCGCTTGTGGAACACGTTCTGACTAATATGGACAATAGAACTCCTGTAGTAGCATTATTTATGGATATGTCAAAGGCATTTGACCACGTTAGTCATAAAATACTCATAAACAAATTGGAAAAATATGGCATCAGAGGCAATATCCTTGAACTTATTAAATCGTATCTAACGAATCGGCAACAATTTACATGTATCAATAAAATCAACCCCTCTTCAAAAACAGAAATTATATATACTTCCGAACGCCGCGAATGTTTATTCGGAGTACCACAGGGCGGTGTCCTTGCACCATTATTTTTTATCGTATATATTAATGACATGCCTAAAATTATTAATAATCCTATGATTTTATTCGCGGACGATAGTACAATACTATTTAAAAGTCAAAATGATCAGACATTTGAAAAAGAGATAAACGACAACGTTAATGACATAATAACCTGGCTAATCGAAAATAACCTAAAAATAAACCTAGAAAAAACAAACTACATATCATTTGAACAAAGAACAAACCATAAAAATCTAGACATTCGATATGATGACAAAAGTATTCGCGAGACCGATCACACTAAATTCTTAGGCATCTGCATCGATAAAAACATGAATTGGAAAATACATATTGAAAACGTATGCAAGAAACTTAGTCAATGTTCCTATGCCCTCTATAACCTAAGAAAAGTCTCAAATCAGGCAACGCTATTAACGGCGTACCACGGATATGTCTCATCAACATTACGCTACGGACTTATGTTTTGGGGGAATTCACCAGACAGAGAAATGGCGTTTAAAGCACAAAAGAAATGCATAAGGGCAATATGTGGCTTACAAAGCACAGACAGTTGTAAGCCACATTTCCAAAAACTCCAGCTACTTACACTTCCATGTCTTTATATTTATGAAGTAGCCAACTATGTCAAAGCAAATCTACATCGATATAACCACTCAAAGAGCATACGCTACAAAAATACTATATACACAACACGACACAAAAAAGCCGTTTTCAGCAAAAATCTTTTAGGTATGGCACCCAAAATCTATAATAAATTACCTAAACAAATCATAGCTATTACGAATACAGATCTGTTCAAAAAATGTTTAAGCGAATTTCTGGCTGCAAAATGTTATTATTCAATTAACGATTATTTAAATGAAAGATACTAGACCTGCTACATCCGATTTATTTTATTTTATTATTTTAGCAAAACCTTGACTTTGAAGTAAATTATATTATTAAAATCCTAGTTATAATTAGGTGACATGTAATCATTTTTTATTATTAATTTTATATTTTATATTATTCTGACATTAACATCTCTTTTGCTACTATTATATTATTTGATTTTATTATTTTGAATTTGCAAAGAAACTGATATTGATGACTGATGTGTACCTACCTACCTACTCAAATTCGTTCCGTTTATTTCATATTTTTTTTATATTTTATGTGACATCTTAATAATTTGTGACAATAATGTAAATTTAATTTCTATAATACAACTATTGTATGCCCTAAGGGCGGGACATAGCTGATCTCAATTTTATTATTTAAGACCTGTATTATGTACCTACCTATGATCCACAATAAAGATATTGATTGATTGATTGATTGATTGATTGATCTTTATGGAAATTGTTGTACCAGAATCGCGCCGCAAGATCGCGTCGCGTCGCGTCTGTCCGCGGGAGCCGGATTCAGCAGAAAAATTGTTTGTGCAAACGCAAGCTAGACATTGTACAATTAATGCTCTTTAAATGAGGGAAGATTCTTTGACAGACCTATTAGGATTAATTAAATAAATAATATTCAAAATAGATCGCAAAGGTAGACCGTCAAAGCATGTCGAAGAATTTTCAGAAACTCTCACTTTCTCGATCTTTTTAGCAGGAATGCGATTGATACGCGATACCAGAATACCACACGAGAATAGAATAGGGATATACGTTGGGTATTGTATGAAAATTTGATAGCATTCTTTGAATTCTATACAAATCTAGTCACTGATTCTTGTGGCCTAGAATGTCCTAGATCATAATCAACTCCCAACTTATCATTTTACTCAACTTAAAGATTATGTGCAATACCTTTGTGGTACATGTTCATGTATATGTAAATACGTTAAGTACTACCTAATAATGGTCATCGACTAACTTCAAAACAATTAGCATTTGGTGTTAATCATGTTCTTTTAAAAGATTGACGATGTAGGAAATATTTAAATAGTTTTTAAATATCTATCTAATTTGCTAATACGTAGATCAAATCATTATATTTTCAAGAAAATAATAATTTGAATCTTCCTCATTCCAAAATCTGTAAGGAATGTTAATCCCAACCGCTCAATCACGATTTGTCGAACACACACGGATTTGTCCGATTCCGAATAACATTATCATGAGTGTGACGAAAGCAACTGGTTTCAGCATTTTCAAGTTGGTGACATAAGGACAGGGCCAAACCGGCGGCGAGGTCGGCGACCGCAGACCTAGCGGGAACGTAGCCATACGACCGAGCCCACTTAGCGCGAGGCCGCAAATGTACATACGGCCGACATGGCCGAATACCTCATTACTGCGAAATGTGTGAACCTGACTTAATCATCCCGCAGTGGGTCAACTAGGCGTGTACCTATCGTAAAATACAAGACGTTCCAGCCTATCAGGAAGTGAATTTCTAGCTTTATTTTCTAATGTAAAAGTGGCGGCTAACTCTTAGATTTTCCTTATGTTGTCTTGAGATTTGTAGACGCGGACGGCACTTTTTTCCATGTCAATTGGGGTTAGAGGTTGCTTTCAGCTAATAAAACCTTCTTGTCCATGTCCACAATTAAGTTTCTAGCCAGTCTTTTTTATACATTTACCGCCAACAACTTGACACTTCTCACGAGCAAGCATTCCCTTGCTCTTTAGTACCTCGGCTCCACAATATAGCACATCATTACGATCCAGTTTACCTACATATTAGCCATATGCGTCAGCCGTATTGTGGACCGGTCGGCGATTCCGATCATTTCCAGCAAACTGCCCGGTGATTCATTGAGATATCAATGGAGCTTTGTTACAGCCTCTCATGGTCAGTTGTTTACCCTTACTGCAAGACGTGTAAGGATGTTTGAGCGTGATTTTGCAATTTATGAAATGTCTCTTAGAAATTGGTATTAGAAATTTTTTGTTGCGCAGAATTGTATTCCAGTTGATGCAAAAACTTAACTTATTTCTAAGTATGCTCAGGATAAAGCAATTTTTTCATCGAAGCAACATAAATCTGTTTTCATAGGTCACTTTCCATTGCCAATCACCATTTTCCCGGGCATTTTTAGATCACTGCTTTCCAAGAGTCGATTACACTTTAGTAGTACTTTATTAAGTATCGATAAATGATAATTGTTTCAGCTCTATTGGCCTGTTCATCGTGCGCTTGTTGGGGGTCTGTTAATGGCGCTGCATTGTCGTGATTGCGCATACCAATTGCATTTAATCACGCGCAGCCGCGGTGTGACCGCGCGGTTGTATTGTGTGGCCCATATATTAACTTATTGATGGAAACACATGGATTATGTGACTATAGTGGTAAGTATTTAGTAATTAATGGGTTTGGTTTTTGAATGGAATGAGATTTGGTTTTGTTATAGCTTCGTAGGTGGTTGATGTTGGCAGTAATCTAACAGTTATCGTTGATAAGACTCTGTCTATGACTGGTTCCATATTCCATGAATGTTTAGTAAAACAAAACGTTTTAATTTAGTTCAGAATTAAATATTTGATGTAGAGAGTCATTGAGAATTCATAAGTTTCCTAGCACCATTCGAATATTTGTATTACAATCCTGTTTGCCACTACATATATTATGTCTCCGTCTGATCAAACAGCGCTATCTATAATATCATCGACATGATAATTCCTAGTTTTCTTTCCGAGAATGTAACTCGGCACGTTAACAAGCTAAACCCTCTTAAAAACCAGTGCACCTACAAGTATTCACATCAAGCCGATATCCCTTATTTTTTCTTGAGGCAAGTTGCATTGATTGCGCCTGCGCCGCTAGATTTCTTCGTTCAGGCTCACCCGCATTATAATCTACTAGAGTCAGGTTACTTGTCAATACTTGGTGAAGCCAGTTTGCTAACTAGTATCTAAGCAATGTTCTTGTTTAGCACAGATGGGTCAATCACACCTGATATGAAACGCGGTTAAGTTATTACCTTAGTTAAAGGTTATTTCTTGGGCTTGGTCTTAGCTTGGTAATCAGTATAACTAGGTCTGTGCAATTCGATGTTTATGTGCTATGATTATTGAAAGTGAATCGATTTCAGTTTCTCTGATAGTTGATTAAGCCATAAACTTGGAGTTTTAACAAGACAATAAAAGCACCGCTAAACGTTCACTTGAAAGCTTCAAATCGTTGAACTTCTATTTATAAGAAGAAAATATGAACACGGATATAGTATCTTGCACGGTCAAAGTTATATTCAGCCTGTAATGTTCACACTGCTGGGACACAGGCCTCGTCTTTTTATGAGAGGGAGTTGACCACAATCTACTACGCGGCCCCAGTACGAGTTAATAGATGTCACATGTCTTCGATTTTTTTGGTTCTAGGACACGTCGGTTTCCTTACGATGTTTTCCTTCACCGTTTTAAGAACAGGGGGTCTACTCCGAAGTGGTATCGGCCGAATGTTCGGCTGTCTCCAGCTACGAAGTTACGATTTGGTTCGGTCGGTCCCGTTCCTACACTGCTACACTCTTTCGAATATTGACTATGGTCCCGACCCAATTGAGCCGATCCGAATGTTTTTTCGCATTTTTCAATAATATTCGGTTCGGCCATGTGTCGGTCCGATCCGATCAATTGCACTTGCACTTCGTAGTAGACCCCCAGTTTACTTAAAAAAGTCCAAAAATATGTTTTTTGAAAGATGCCCTTTAAAAATTATAGCTAAGCAGAAAACATGTGTTAAAGCCAATAACTTTCAAGTCCATAACCCTACAAATGATAGCACTAATATAGCAAATGAATTAGATGCGCCACAAGATACCGTGCACTTTATGAAGTCTACCTCTGTTATTGTCCTGATCCGCGCAGCTGATAGCAGCGTTGTACCGTGCTTTATGTGTCTGACATCACTGACACTTTAATGTATTGTTTCGTGCCAGTTATTAGTCTTCATTTACTAGCTTTTTGATACCATTGTCTAGAACTTTTGTGTGGGTAGAAGGGTAGAGTTCATCTTACGGACGTCATGTTAACAATATAGTTTTTGCAACGTATTTGGCAGTCTCATCGTTAGACCTAATGGAAGGTATACCCAGAACACATTATGCAGAATATGCCTCATAGGGATTTCATCTTACGCTGGCTTCCATTGGTTAATCTAACTAATACATACAGAAACTCACGTTTCTTCCCATGGGGGTAGGAAGAAACTATAGAATGCCATCTGCTACGATTCTTACATACTCCTTTGGCCTCGTTTACGTTCATACATCTGCCGATCGATTCTGTAAAAATCTCACCGTGAAAACTTAGGTGAAGTGAGCTTAGAGTGAGCTGTCAATAGTGTCAATCCTTTAGCATTAGTTGGAATGATAGCTCACTCCACGCTCACTTCACCTAAGTTTTCACGGTGAGATGGTTACAGAATCGCACTGCTGGTCATACACGCACGACGGTTGCGAGTACTATGCACCTGATTTAGCTTATGTTCAGTAATGATACCTCATAGGGCAATTCCATCATACGCTGGCCTTCCATCGCTATTTTTTACATAATCTCCAGATAAATTAAAGCAATGAAACATTACGTCATGGATCCGGCTCGAAGGACCAAAGGATACAAATCAGCAGCACACGCACGTACAGGGAGCGTCCGGTCCCCCGCCGTCAGTTTACCAACTCATTTGATTGCCGGTACTAATGGAATTGATTCCAGAAATTAGCCTTTTTATAAAATGGGAAATTATGGAGTAACATGCCAAGCAGTGTTTTATGTCAAGTCGCGCGTGTGTGGTCGGTTGTGGAGCTTTAGGTTTAATTAAATAGGGCTTTGAATATTATCTGGATTTATAACTGACAACATGCTTTTACGCTATACACTAATTCAACCGTTTAATATACTTAAGTAATATTAATAAATTACAAGCAAGTATATCAGTCGCCCCATGTAAAAGACTGGTATTATTCAGCTGCATCCGATTAGACTGGAAGTCGACCCAAAAATAGCTAGACAGAAAATGAAATTACACGCAAACGACATTACATGAAGCTGTTCAAAAATTTATTAAGTAGACAAATGAAATCAAGAATTAATGTCATGACTAATTAAATATTCTTTTTCTTTTTTAATTAACGTTGTCCCACACCAGGAGTTTCTCCTGTATCGTGGGTGCGTGTACAAACATTTAAACTCACATACACAAACAGCCAGACCCGGAACAACTACTTGTAGGTCATACAAATATTTGTTCCGTGCGGGAATCGAACCCGCAACACGCAGCGCAGCAGTTAATCGCTTAACCACTGCGCCAACCGTGCCGTCAAATTAACTAAGCTTCGCCTGCCTAATTATACTGACAAGATTAAAAAGAAAGTCAACGTTTTTTTTTATTTTTAATTTGCAAGCGCAATATAATTGCTTCATTAGGTCCGTTTGTTTATCATTAACACGCGGCCACGAGACCGACTTCAAACACAATTAAATCGATTCAACGTAATCGATTTGAAACTAGATCAACTCGTTCGGTAGTCAGATAGCTTTCGCTGCGTTCATGAATACACGTATCGAGTAGATCTTGATCCGATCGACTGTTATCAGTAAATGAACCAATTGGTTTAAAACTAGATACCGTTTTGAAAGATTCATGTCTACAATATTACTGTTTAATAATATTATAATCAAGTTTATTTTAAGAAAACTGAGAAAGTAATTTCTTGGTGAACGCAAGCCATAATTACAGAAAACAAGTTTGGCTTCCTTGAAATAAATACATCACAGAAAATCTGAGTACACAGTATCGAAGAAATGTCTAAGTAAATCGACGGTGAAGTTTGTTTACATCTAGTCTGAACGTAAACAAACAAACAACAACCGAACCATTTAATCAAATAACAGCAAATAAACTACAAAGAGAAATAGTGAAAAGCGCCACTCAACTCCAATACGAAACTGTTTACGATGCTTTTATTCTAATTCGGAAAAAAGTTCACTCGTTATTTCGTCGGCTCGAGAAATCGATCTTGTTTCCCCACACAATGCCTGTCAATTGGCTAGACAGTGTATTCATAATACTCGTACATTGCCGCTACACGAAATGTACCCACCGTCGTCTTTAAAACTTAATCAGACAACCACGTGTAAGGCATTTTCGACTTGAACTTTTTCGTCTTATTACGCAAGAATTTAGATTCTACCAATAAGATCACTTTCACCAGTGAAAGGCTTATCTGCAGCTGAAGATCAATAAAATGATAAGGCGTGCAGTGGTGCATTCAGTCGGCTGCAATTGTAAGGTCGCATGGTTCAAGTTGTTCTTACTTTTTCTTGGATTAGAAACTAAAAATAGTTTGTCTGGTTTGTGGAATTTGATGACTATTTATGGTATCGAGAAGAAAAATTGTGTTCGTAACAGGAATGACGTGTTTTCTCCGGTAAAGATCTGGTCATTTCCTCTTTTACGTGTAGCTGTGTTACGGACGACTGATTGTGCTAAAATTAGATGTTTCAAGTCATACTGGGCCAGACAATATTAAATCTGCATACTCATCATCAACCTACCCATCTCTTGTCCCAACTATAAATTATCTACATCAGCTTCTGAGCTTCCCGACTAACTCGATAGCTGAGGAGCAATTCTCGTAATTATAAGAACGTTCACAGTCTGATGTCAGTTTTAATCTGTCAAAAATACCTCTAATAGCCCTACATTTTTGACAAGTTTTTGACATTAATTGCCGCTGAGATAAGATGGCGACTATAATTTTGAACGTTTTTAACTATGAGAATTGGCTTTCTGATGGTTGCCATTTTCAAACATAAACCATTAACCACGTAATTTTCATTTTACAATTTTACCCAGATAAATTATGTTCATAAAATCAGATTATATGACTCCAACGTAGAGTCACTAATTATATTTTTATAGACAAAATACAGACGTAAAAAGTTAATAGGATTCTATTTCTGTCATGTCCGATGACAGTTTCTAGGTATTTTCTGCGTATGGTTAATTCTACAGCAGTAGCAAGCTAGCATGCTCGCCATATATTTTGTTATTTAGATTTTCTTTTCCGTGTAAGTGAACGAGAGTATGACGGGTTTAATATTACCGTATTTCAAGGAAATTCAGAAGTTTTCATTGAGTTTCTCAGGAGACACTACCTGACGAGTGAGACTACCTCAAACAGAAAGTGACTGGATGCAAGAAGAGTTACCTAGTCTTCCTGGTGTTGTAACTCTTAGGTGTAACGGAGAGACCAAATATTGCAAAGAATCATCATTCTCCTGCCCTTATTATTCCAATTTATTTGGGTTCTACGTAACTTGTATTTTACCTTCATACTCCTCTTAAAGAAAAAAAAAAAAATTAAAAATAATATTATAAACAAGAAGTAAGTCTGCCTGACTGGTCAAACATACTCATCATTTCTAATAGTAGTTAATTGAGAATTCAAACGCAAGCCAGTAGTTGACTCATAAAAACGTCTGTGAGAACCTCCTAGTGTACAATTATTAGTTTTAATGTAAACGGTACCACCCCGGGGTCGGGTGCCTGCCCTCCTGTGGTCACTCAACTTTGTTTTTCTACTTACGCACAGACAACACTTCATTCTGCCT
The DNA here is from genome assembly GCA_911387795.2 of Apamea monoglypha. NCBI lineage: Eukaryota > Metazoa > Arthropoda > Insecta > Lepidoptera > Noctuidae > Apamea > Apamea monoglypha. Next base: position 4,395,903 of record OU426922.1, read on the forward strand.
CGTTGACTTTCTCAAGGGGTTCGGTTTACAAAGCAAGTTTTCTAAAAGTTGGAGAGTTTTTATCGAAGTTTGCACGAAATTCATACATTGTACATAGGTATGTATTCGTGTTTATTAACGTTATGGTATGCGGCCTGCATGTAGAGTGTTCGACAAACACGAAACATCTTTATTTGGTTTGTTGTGGGTGGGTAGAATTAATGAAATATTGACTAGGTATTTAGTGCGATGACTCTAATTTAATAAACACGGACTTCCCCGCATGGAGAAAATAATGAGAGATGCATTCGCTAGGCAATCTTTTCTGTTTTTATTAAACGCTTTTGCCCGCGACTTCGTCTCGTGAAAGAACAATGGCCAAATTTCTATAGGAGCTGGACCGTACTTGTTATTTTTCATGTCCCAAAATAAGATTCATTTAGATTGGTTTGTTCTTATGTTGGAAAGATCATCCCGATCATTGATATACAAAAAACCTTTTTTTTATATCAATGATCCCGATTGAAAATCATTTCTAAATAGCCACATTTTTTTGTAAAAGTGTCATTAATTAATTTATTGATTTAATTGAACAACAGTTAACAACTATTCAGAAAACATTGAATATTCATAGTCTTTGAATAACAAGTCATTTCATACGCGAAATGAATTGCCAATAGGTGCGTTCTGAAACTATTATTCGAAATTAATTTAGAAAAAAATACAAAAACTAAAATAAGGATAACTTTTTTTTGTGGCCACTAAAAAGATATTTCTTGTGTTTTTTATGACCTTAAAAATAAGGGTATTTTTCATATATACCTATAGCATATAGGGACACTATCGTTTCGTCGCCAAGTACGTTTTGGCCAACCTTCTTTCTTCTTATTCCCGACCCACCGCATCGCATCGCATCGCATCGCATCGCCCGTCCATGCTATTCCTTCGTTTTCGCTGAACGTTCTTTCTTACTTTTTTATTTGTGTTCCTAAAGATGCTAGGGTATTGTTTAATAGCCTACAAGCCTTCCTCGAGAAATGGGCTACTAAAAGCAAAAACATTTTTTCAAATCCGACTGGAAGCTTCAGAGATTACCGCGTTCAAACAAAACATACTCTTCAACTTCAGCTATATTTTATTTTATTTAGATTTATGAGCTTAAATATTTAGATAAACCTTTTGTCTTTCGCAGAATTTTCATCTTCACTGTGAGTAGAAATCCCAGCTACTTAGTATGCGCCTGCTTCCCAGCTAACTTCTGTCCACTAAATCATTATTAGCAATATAACCTCAAATATAAAGAGACACGGAAGTCGCCTACACGAGGCAGTAGCGGACAACGACGCGACGTAACATTTTGCGCGCACGCAGAATGCAACAATAACCATTTGACCGACGCACGGCACCCGCCCGAGTCCCCGACGTATGGCGGACGCCTACAGACTAACACTAGGCAATGAATGCCTAAATAAACCAAGCTGTTGGATTTTCAATTTTCGGCACGTAGCCGAGCGTTGAAAATCCAAAAGCACGCTTTTATTTAGGTGCCGCTTAATGTTAGTGAAAACGGGCATTACAGTCATAACAATTGGGTGCTTAGACACTATGGACCGACCATATAGGACGATAGCACTGTCATTATCTAGTAAGTGCCATGGCTTTAGGCGGATAGTACAACATAGCTGGGTATTGTTTTGTGAAGGCTTTGAAGTTAAAGCTGTAGTTATATAACTTCAGCTTTAGTTTCAAAAGATCTATTGAAAATCTATCGTAGTTGACTCAAAAGATTCGCCAAAACACCCGTTCCTTCGTCTTCCGCATCATCTATGACCAAATCCAGGTCGTCGATCTATCAAACCGTATTTGTGTTCCTAATACCTCCATTACCGAAGTAAATAAGACCTGACTATGGGCAATAATGCCTAGTTAAACCATTATTTATTTATGACGGGCTACGGTCAAAAAAGCGGTTTTCCGAGTGGTTTGCTTATGTGTATACCGCCATCATAATGACTCAATAACTGCAAAACAAACAGAAGCTGCGCCTGCGCGGAATCTAACTCGTTTTATTTAGCTTTTTACATAATAATGTACTGAGGTTTCTCACGGAGGCTGGACATTAGAGGACATCAATGAGTACCCGACTATGTCATGTTATGTACGGGAATAAGGACATTGTAGGTGGGACTCATAATACTGAATATACCTAGTTGCCAAATATGATTTAAATAAATAGTATGAATAATAATTGATACGATTTCGTTTAAATAATAAAGTATTACAGCTTCTGCTTGCGGTTTCGCCCTCGTGGATGATGGAATATCTCACTGGAACGTGCTACCGGGACAAAAAGTAGCTGTAGAGTAGTGTCCCCAGAATGCCATGTATTTCCTTGCCAAATTTTATCGAAACTCATTCAGTAGTTTAGGCGTGAAAAGGTAACATACAGAAAGAGTTACTGTGGAATTTCTAATATTAAATATGGATGAAGCTATAGGTACTGACCTAGAGATTGTGGTAGGGTAAAACCCATAAATATAAGATTTATATTTCTATGGTAAAACCATTGAGATGCGTAATCCGCAATCTTTCCTAGTCACCACATATTTTCCTATTACATCCAACGACATCCAACATTTTAAAACAAGAATCTATCAATGCACATTTTAATGTCCAACATCGACCATTGTGAGCAGAAGCTAAACCATTTCATACGTCAAATTCACATACAAAATGGCCTCGGGTATGCCCATACAAACTGTAGTTCCTAAGAATTTCGTCGTTCCAAAGTCTGCACAGGTATGTCCGCTCGTCTATAAATCTAAATATTTTACTCCACAGTTCCACACTGTTTTATATACATAGGCTTTGTGAGAATTGATTTTCAAAAGGACATTAGCATTCGTAGCAACTCCGGGCCGATGTCCTACCATACAAATGAAGTAAGTTGGCAAGGAATTAATACTAGAAGACGTCACATAGATTTTATCTTCACGAACTTCTACGATAAATGTACCGTTTAACGTGGAAAAAACTAAAGATTTTGGAAGATTTCTGGGTCTTTTTATATGCAAAGGATATCGTGTAGACGTCAAGTAGTCTGCAAATACTCGTATATCTGTTTAATAGACGGTTCAGTGTTCTCACGGAAACGTGAAAGATTGCGCTGTTAAAATAATTAGACTCATGTGTAACATATTCTATTATTACGGCCGTACGGGAACTTATATTATTATTGTTAGAATAGATAGTAAAGGTTCTAGAAAACTATCCCAAGTTCGAATGAAACATATTTTTTTTAGATGTATGCTAAGTTAAGGGTATTATGCCTATGAACATAAAGGGCGAAGGAAGGAACATGGGTGGGTTGTAGTCAGTAAGAGTCTGACACTCCCTTCCGCTCCGCCCAGAGCGGGAGGGTTCATTTGATGATTTCCCACCAGAAAGAAAAAAAAGGGTATTATGCCCTGGCGCTACCCTGTTAACTGTCCGTGTAAAAATACTACCTACAACTTTTTTCTACATTAGTCTAGCTAATAGCCAGTCTTTTCGTAAATCAATAAACGAAATCACACTAGAATGATTTCGTTGGCATCACTACAGCCAATTAAAGTCAGCGTAAATTAATTTCTCGTCGCTCTACAGGTATTATTCTAACGCTGATTTACGATTGCACAATAAGTAGGTAGGTATGACGATTCGCCAACATAGCTTATCCAAATTGTCAATTGAAATTTTGAATCGTCACTTCCGTTAGACATAATTAGCTCTGAATGGCGGGTGACAACGTGACAAAATAAATAAAAAAATAAGAACAAAAAATAACCAATCACTGTCAAACGCACGTCAATTGACAAAAAATATCATTAGATGGGTCTAGGTATTATTTTATGACATTCAGTGTCTTGTCGCTTTTTATGCAAGTGCTAGTACGTGGTCTATTGTTAACAATCTACCTAGTTGACAATGCTTTTTAACACGGAATCGGTTTGAAGTATGTAGATAAGTATAAGACTGCCGATTAGTAAGACATTAACATAACCTACTACATAATAAATGCGAAAGTTCGTATGGATGGATGTTTGTTACTCTTTCACGCAAAAACTACTGAACGGATTAGGATGAAATTTGGCACACAGATAGTTTATAACCAGGATTAACACATAGGATACTTTTTATCCCGATATTCCCACGGGATCGAAACTTATGCGGGTGAAACCGCGGGGCGCAGCTAGGAACACAATATTTTTTAGATGCTAGCATTACAGAATAGGCGTAATACATAGGTGGTGTAGGTGGTGTTCCGTATCACTGAGAGGAGCCTGTGTCCCAGCAATGGGAACACAAAAGGCAGGCAGGCAGGCAGGCAGGCTGGCTAATTATGCTACATAATAGTTCCGATACCTAGAACAAAGACTACAATTTTCAAAAACTATTTCCTTCAGCAGTTTTTTTAACAGTAAGTAGGCTAATTGTTTATACATTGATGCATTGCCTCTGATTTAAATTCTGCTAGACCTAAAGCCTAATTGCCTAATACCCTTTCAATCTCAATTTTAATCATTTTGAAGGTTATTGCATATCCATCGCTTGATATGTTCGAAACATTTCCCTGCTCAACAACATAAATAACGCAATTAATGTTGTTGAACTGTCAAAATTAAAGCAATTGCTACTGTTAGTGTGTTACGCATTTACCCCGCTGAGCTTAAAGTCGAGGACAATGATAATAAAAAGTGTATTTCTCTATGATTGTAATATGACTGCATACTGGTGCGGTCGATGCATTCAAAACCTGATGCTTACTGATACTTATCAATATACAATCATATATTTTACATATTGGCGATTGTTTGACTAAGCTAAGCATGATTGGCAACGCATTCGTATTTCCTTCACCTTTAGAACATAATATTTACTCTGTTAATCTTTAAAATTTAAATAATCAATATTGCGAGAAAAATATAGAAATCAATCGTAAAAGTTATGCATAAAATCATGAAGCAGCCACTGATTCGGTCATTAGCATCTTGACACAGATTATCAAAGCAATTTCCTCTCGATGATAAAAAATCGTTTTGAATAGTGATTGACGCGACATGAAAGAAATCGCTTCGAACCAAACTAAAATGCAAATCGATACTACAGAACCGGAATAAGCAAGCGCCATAAATATTTGTTTTAATAAAATCTTTTAATTCGGTATTTGTTCAACAAATCAATGGTCATTCGTAGAAATTTCACGTTCTATTTCATTTAGATCGATTAGAATTAATCGATTTTCCATTTGAATCGATAGTAGTCGCCCCAGTAACCTCTGCACTATTTATTTTTTGCCGCCACACGATGCAGTAGCAGTTATGAATTATAACATTCTGTTTTTTACGTGAAAGTAGACTGAAGTTTAGTATATTTTTGATGTTTTTATGTACTTAATGTTTTTTTGTTTATCCAGTTGTACTTCTTAACGGTTAACAAGAGCTAAAACTTGTTTATCATCAACATCATCATAATCTTCCTTCCCCTGCCCCATGTTACTTGGGGTCGGCACAACACATTTTCTTCTTCCATTCTCCCCTGTCAACCATCAGGTTATCATTCATTCCATCCTCATTCTATCATTCATCTTTGTTGATACCTATCATTAAGAAAAGGTTGATAAACACTGGAAGACTTATTGAAATACGAGTCACGTTTGCAAGACGCTAAGCTACATAACACGGGCCTCATACTCGTAGCTCAACTTTTAGCTCATCGTATCTACATACTACCGTAAACCGTAATGGGTTTTCCAAGATCAGCTTGGAAGATTTAATTTTATTCACAGTCGGAATCACCGTGACCCAGTAAAGAAAATTACATATCATTTCTTAACGGAATGCATCCCAAAACTCGCACGCTTTAAATTGATTCCGGGCCCTGGAATTAAACTGGACACCTTCACTTAACGTCTCAAAACTAAAAAGAAAATTGTGAGCAAAACTGATCGTTAGTGACAACGGAGTATGTTGATTACTTTAAAACAACGGTCGGCGTCAATCTTACGAGCGCACGTATTTTAGGCTCACGCAGCACGCTCGACCACGGACTAATCGCTTGGTGCATCATCGACGGAATCGCAAACGATTACACTAACAGGGGGGTCGACAATGATACCCGTAACTCACCGTTGAACTAACTGGGACGAATCAGCTTACGTTCAGAACGTGAAAAGGAAAGCTGGCCGAGAAAGCCTCATAAATCCACAATATAGCACGGAACCCATGAAAGGACAATCAGCTTTTTATCAGGTTACCGTTACCGACGGGCGGCGGTCGGTCGGACGGCCGCACATTTGCATCGCACAAATGGAGCCTGCTCTTCAAGGTCGCGATGTTTTTTTATTGCGTAACGGACCGATTTGTTCGGAACTGGTTTCGTTGATGCTGTTTGTGATGATTTGATAAGGGCCTGCTGTCCCGCTAACTTGTTGACACCCACTTGCTCACCGGAAATTCGATAGTCAACTTCGTTATGGTAATAATGTTAATAAAGCCCGTAATAACATAGATAACTCTTGATTTATAGCCAGTTATCGTGAAACGGTTCGGTGTCAAAAACTGGATGATCCAATTGCATACAAATAGTCCAAAATGTCTCGTTGCGAGGTACACGCGAGTCTATTTAAGCGATTTATCTGACTAATTGCAGATGAAACTGTATAGATTACAAAGTCAAGAATTTAGAAGATTCTGATTCTTATCTCAGTAATATAGCCTATACCGCACTTACTAACTAGGCTAAAGTACCTAAAGTTTAGTTGAAAATGCAATGAAATTTCTATTTTCTTTCAACTGTGTCCGATGCTTAACAATGTTGATAACCGTATCACTGACGCGAGAAAGTGACTAATTGCATTAATTAATTGCAATCAAATCGGAATTCAAATCTTAGCACACTGACACAGACTCACAGAGTCTGTTAATTGATTCCCACCATTAAACAGATACTGACATACGCTTACCTTGATGGCTGAGATACAAAGAGCTCTTCTATCTAAACTTTACTATACAGGGTGGCAGGACATCGATGAGCAACCTGTTACCATGGATTCAATACATGATTCTTGACCTCCCTGCGCTTAAATTATTTTCAGTCATAAGAAAAAATTGCTGTTCCATACATTTGTGAATGAATCAACTCATTTTTTTTTATAACCGTCGAAAAATTTCTACCCTGGGGGTCTAGAATCATGTGCTGACTTCATGGTTACACTTTGCGCATCGATGTCCCTGCCACCCTGTATGTAGGATATGAAAATTGTAGAGGAAATAACTTTGACTCAAAGAACTTCCGTGCTCCGCCATAAATCATTTTAATTTAATGTAAATTATCGTACTGATATTATTTTGATGGATATGAACTATAATGGAAATATTTGTATAAAAATTGAATATTATCATGCTGAAATTTATCAAGGATCTTTTAGCCTGAGGTAAAGGAACACCACAAGAAGTGTATTCAATAAAAGTGAACTGGAATCGGTTTTCAGCGTCTAATCCTATTAGAGAAGTTTTAGCTTATAAAGTTTAATCGATGACAGAACGTATCAATTTCATAACCATATTACAGAATACATAATAGTACAAGACCATATCGGTAGCATAGACTCATTCGAGCGCAATTATAATTTTAATATTTCTTCACGAATAAAAAGTAGCGCCAAGAAATTAGAAAATCAATTATCAGACCGATAGCGGCAAGTGCCCTTTCCTTACTAAGAAGTAGTCTAGTCGATCCAATATGTGAACACACATTCCACTCTCTGGTATAAAGAGTTTCTATCTTGTCTATGGATCTATTATGGCGGATATACGATGAGATGGGACTTGTTTCATTTGCGATTAGGGTCGCTACTCCTTGAAATGTTGACTAGGAATCCTATATTTAGAAATGAATAAAAAGTGCGTCCGCTTTCGTTCTTTTTGCGCTGTCAGAGTCAATTAGGGAACGAATGGAATGTCGGTAAATGACAGGCTGCAGCGTATTATTATTTATTGACCAATGAAATCCTTGTGACTGGCTGACTGGCGGGATGACTGAGTGTCTGTGTCGCGATAGTGCGCAGGGATTATGATTCGTTTGATTTTCTGTTTGAACGCTTCGGAATTTTGCGCGGTCGAAGCATGGACGTATTTTTTTTTTAGAAAGAATTGATTGATTGACAATTTCTGCAAATGCAATGCTTTCGCTGTGTTGCAAATATTTATGTTCTGCCTTGAAAAGCTGGAAATCTATAACATACAGAACCTCAGGTACATTTTATTTAAAAAGTAGGCTTCTGCCTGCGACCGCCCCTTTACTGTTTTTAATACTTAACAAATCAGGTTTGCTAACTCATTGTTATAGAATGGAATAAAAACTTGAATAATAGTCGTGTGAACTAGCACTAGTGTCCATTTCGCCTGACGTTCAAATCAAACGAGCGAGGTGTGGAGGTGTGGACAGACCGCGCCTGAGCAAACACTTAGGCGACTTGGCGCCTCTTTACGGAAAACAACGGTGTTCTACGCATTTCTAATAGTTTCTCCAAATTGTTAGGGCAGAGGATGAAGTTGAGAAGTCCAATAAAGTGTGAAAGAATAAATTCGTAGTAATAAGAAAAAAAAATGGGCCCGTCTTTTAGGACTACGCTTGAGTAGAGTAGTATGAAAAAATGGGACGTTTTTAAAAGAGTCATGGCATGACAGTTTTTAAGAGAGAAGGCTTTGCCGTGACACTAGACAGACGAATATGCAGCATGAAAAGATAAGGTACAGACCTACTAAAAGAAGAACGAGTTAACGCTCGTTTGTTGTGATTGTAACGGTGAAACCAAATCGGTAGTTACAACAGCTTGACACCATGTTATGCAAAGAATCACGTTAAAGTTATGTAGTTTACTGCCGGTCTATTCTGTAAAAATCTTACCGTGAATACTTAAGTGAAGTGAGCTGTCGTTTCATACTATTGACAGCTCATTTTACCCAAGTTTTCACGGTGCGATTTTTATAGAATAGATTGGAAAATGCCTTAACGCAAGACGTAAACATTCAACCTTTCTAAGACTTATTCGCACGTCATGCTCTATTCGTTTGATATCATAACTGGTTTGTAGGTACACTGCACTTGAATTAATTACTAAGGGTCAATTACATCGTGTGACGTGAACGCTTGTGTACGGTCACCAAAGGAGATAAGTAAATAGGGCCGTCGGATATAGTCGAAGTTTTGTAAGAAACCGATGGATGTTTTTGAATAAAATTTAGTTTAATTAATAGAAAACAGACAGTTAATTTATCAACCATTCGTTAAGAATGGTGTAAATATAGTTCACAGCATGCTAAATAATATACTTAAACTAAAACTAACCGTAGTAGTGGTTTGACTGTGGGGTCTGGCAAATCATTATACACTTCTTAAACTTCACACTTAAGAATTAGGTAGCACTTTAATACATTTCTAAATAATATCTTTTTAACATATTTTTAAAATCTGTTTTTGGTTGGTTTCACTCCTTATGCCTGCCGGCAGACTATTCAATAGATATGGAATTCGTTTTTTTTTGTTAGTACAGACGCCAGCAGGTCAAGCTACCCGAAACTGTCAAATTTTCCCAATCAACCTTGAACCTTAAGTATTTAGAGATAAAGTTGAAAATCTATTAAAGAAATTTGACAGATTGTAGTAGCTTGGTGTGCTGGCGTCTGTACATACTAATTCCATATTCCACGGTCACCATTTACGAACTGTCAAGTCGATTCTTAACTGACGTTTATTGCTTTGGAAATCCCGGAATACCTTGCACTAAGAGGTGGACCTGTAAATAAATAAATAGCACTATGATTTGATCCCGTTACGACAAAAACGTTAGAAAAATAAAGCTTTGTTCTCTCTACTTCCCGTGTGGGAATTAACATGAGTTAGAAAATTAGAAACAGTAAAACAAGGAGGATGTAAAGTCTATAAATCATGACAGGTGGCGTTCGATTCTCTTTTCATACCGGAAATAGCAGATCATAACCTGTCACAGACGCTTACCTTCAATCTTTTTTTACGCAACTACTGCAAAACTAAAAGGAAGGGTTGTGTTTTTATCAGTCCATGTATGTTTGTTTGTACTTATTTACGTATGTTCTACCGTGGCGCCCAAGCTACTAACCCATTTTGAAGATTGGGGTGTCAAATATAAGATAATTTTCCATTGGAGCACGTTGATCTTACAACCTGCAACGGCCAAAGGTTCTATGTATGCAGCTAACCCTTTGCGTGATATCGATTTTTCCCAAGTTTATTACAGACTATTATAGTAATCCTTCAAACACACAGCGTAGCTCACCTTTTGCTCTCTAAAACACACACACACACTCACACACAAATTTCACTAGCCACTTTTCTGTTTTACCCACTTTTCAGTAGCACATCTTCGCCCATTCAGTATCAGATAGAACATAAGCGCCACTAAACGTTTCATGAGGAAACATATCATCGCACATGTCAGCCAGTCTCTATTCTTGCTTCAACAACAATACTAACGTCAAATTATTTCCCAAAACTATTAAACACCGCAGTGATTCATTATTTCCCACAATTTTAGCCGCCCGTTATATTCTTGTCACACACGGTAGGTACTGGAGGAGGTTGTGTGTCCCACATATACGTTACCGGTTATAAATATAGCTGTATTATTTTACGATCTAAATCCTTACGATGACCATTTTGGGTAGCGAGTATTGTAACTGCATTGGATGTGCCGTTCAAAACATTTGATTACTTTTTTTTTAAGAGACAGGAACTTGAAAAATTGTAGAGTACTAGCTGCGCCCCGCGGTTTCACCCGCATAAGTTTCGGTACCGAATATCGGGATAAAAAGTATCCTATATGTTAATCCTGGTTATAAACCATCTGTATGCCAAATTTCATCCAAATCTGTTCAGGAGTTTTTGCGTGAAAGAGTAACAAACATCCATCCGTCCATTCATCCATACAAACTTTCGCGTTTATAATATTAGTAGGAAGTTATGAGAATTTAGATTACATCAAGTGTAATTAAAAACAGAGACGTATAGTGAAACAGAACACAGAACGGCGCCGGTTGTATTAATTTAATTAGACACGATCGGCTCATGAAAAAATACTTTGTGGTTCAACTCTAATGAGAATCGATCAAATTAAAACAGCTCAATATCAGTCTGCCTAGCCTTTTCCCAACAAAGTTGGGGTCGGCTTCCAGTCTAAACGGATGCAGTTGAATACCAGTATTCTACATGGAGCGACTGCATATTTGACCCCCACAACCCAGTTACTGGGTAACACGACATAGTATTTTTATGATGCTGATATCGGAGTTCTGTCAAAGATCTATGAATGACAGCCGGGACCAACGGCAAATTAAAACAACTACGGCCATTGAAATACTTTCAGCCTGTTTTATAAATAAACATGCTTGTTTAGAGTAAATCAAAGCAATCATCAAAACAAGCTCATTTCCGACGTATAAATGACAGATCATTAACTTTGATTGACGGCGAACGTCATACGGTCATGCCCTTAGCCAGTATTTCAATCATATTAACGTCTTCTATCCTGCTTTATTTATGACGTGCCGTTAATGCCGTAATGCACAAATAAGGAAGAGATGCAATAGGTGAGCTCCCACGCCCGTACTCCGTGGGTCATTCCGACTTTATGGGTCAAACAGATTCAATCGTGGCGTCGGACGAACGGTTTGACACGAACGTCGCCGTCAAAGTGAACGCGACGCTTCCACATTCAAATCGTTCCTCTAATTACCGCCATTTGCATAATTTGAATTTGAAATTACGTAGACCGCAAAAGGAGGCTTGCATGGTTAATTTTAAAGTTCACTGTGCTGTTTAAGAAGTGAACTAACCATGGCGTGTTTTCTAGGTACCTTATCTCTCGGTAGGTATAATAACATATTTTAAAACTGACCATCGCGATCTCAAACTCGAATAGAAAAATACAAAAAAGTTAACACCACGCAAAAAATTAAAGAAGATTTATACCTCATCATCCCTTTTAGACTACAGACATCTTAAAAAGAAATGTTTTCCACAAAATGCCAACTTTCTTTTTCAATCTTGAAATGTAAACAACAATTTTGTAGACGAACATCCTAAGATATCGGCGTAGACGTCAACAATAATATACTTAGTGCATTAAAGTCGGTATCAATGTTGCTCAGTAATTGAAATAATGAATATTATATCTGAAGCTGTCAGGCGCAGTCTCAGCACTTCGCATTTGAAATTTGAATACGTCTGCAAGACAGAATAGGGGATGGGTTTGGGATAGCTTTGGATTGTCTCGTGATTATTGTGGAAGCCATTTTGGGTATTTTCGTAGATAATTGTTTGTAAGTCGACAGGGTTGTGGAGGAATATTTCGAAGCAATATTTTAGTTATTTAATAGTTTTAGTTAGTAGGATATTATATTTTTATTTTAATAATTTGTAGTTTATGTAGTATTAGAAGTTTGTAAATATTCTGTTAATATCTATACATACAAATAAATAATTGTTAGGGAGTATTTTTCGTAGCTACATTTGAGTCGGATGTGGTATACCCTGTCCATTAGGTAAACCGTTTTTTTGACAGATGGAACTAGTGATTACAGCAACACACAATACATTGATTGATACACGTACGGTATTATAATGTCTGTAAGAAGCCATAAATAAGATAATTCAATAAGATAAGGCAGTTTACATATTTATTTTATTGCGCATTTTAAAGTTAACTTTTACGTAATCTGGAATATGTACGTTCTAACACAGCTGTCAAAAAACGGTTAACCAAATGAACTGGGTATAGAAAAAATAGGATTATCGTTTTGCTCTCTTTATTTTTAAGTAATCAAATATTGTTACAGTGAATGTCATGGTCCAGGCCATCCCATCCTTTATACACATACATTCGAATTTTAGCTCGCTGTTTTAAAAACACATAGGAACCTGTCTTGGTTGTACTTGATTGATAATAAATTCCCATTGTATGAATAAATAATTTTACTAGAGGAAAAGATTTTGATTACCTACCGGTGTTAGTAATGTAATCAATATGTGGTTTCCATACTTTATACACTGGTCTATACATACAGGATTAAATTTTTAACCAATGCGCGAATGTAACCATGAATTCAGTACTTGATTCTGAAACCGTTGTAACTTTTCGTAGGTTATTAAAAAAAAATTGTTCTGTCACTTTTCTATAAAATAGCAGATTTGTGCGCTGAATTCAGGGCTACAGTTGGTGCACTGAAAAAAAAAATCGTCCATACAATATTGTTATTGTAAATACATACCCAGCTAACTATGTTTACATTATTTCATGACAATACCTACGTCTACAGCTCTACATGCAACAACATAGTCGTTTTCATGTCCACGATGACATGAAACTAACGTTCAATTAACAATGAAATGTTGAACCTGCTCCTAATGTAATTGCCCTCCAGTGGGTAGTTCATAGTTCCAGGCGCATTACTTACTTATGCACTTGAAAATTTATTGCTGGTTTAATTACCTTTAGTATCTGAATATTATTACCTAGTATAGAACTTTTGGACAATATAGTCTTCATTACTTCGTTCTAGACTGACTTGTTAGTCTAGTGGTCGCACTACTACTGACCATAAGTCCTGGGTTCGATTCCGAGGTCGGGAAGAGTGTTATTGGGGTTATCTTTCCGAGTCACGGTGGGTCTTGGTACATAAAGATGGTCTGCCACCCATCCATGGACTAACCGTGGCAAGCGTAGCTTAACCTGATTGATCGACCCGTGCGGCTGTCAGTACTTAGTCATAAGTCTCTTAGCCACAATATTAGCCAGAACTTCACTATAACAGAACTCATCTCATTAGAAAAGATTGTAAACACAAGATCATAAAGTTTTAATGCCTACATATTGTTACTAAGGTCATAAAATATTAGCCTCTAAGTCCACCACTACAGGGCAAGGGCCCCAAACAGAAGGAATTAAGGTTAATTCAAGCAAAAAATAACTGTAGTTAAAACGATAACAATAACTTCAGCAGCACGAGCTGACCAGGGCCTCCGATTTCACGTTCTCACAATATTGACAATAAGCTTCCAAGGATTGCATGACTATAATGGCATGTAACGCTACCCGGACACTTTCCTCAAGTAATCAGACACCTTATCAATGGCCATTATTGCTAAGCATTCACGAACCTCCACCTTCGTAGGAATTCTTAACGTGTAGGTACCAGGGCTGCAGAAGTGCAAAATACGTTAACAAATATCAAAGCAACAGAATCGTACAACATGTTAGATTTAATTGATTAAATGAACATTAAACACCAACGGTTTGTTCACCCACATGCAAAATAACCTACTTCCTATAAACCATATACGAGTAACGATAAACTAAAGTTAAGTTAATCTATTAGTTAGATAAACCTGATCCAAGATTTACGCACCATGACCAATCTGAATCGCATCCCGCCAATAATTAATATCTTAAAGATAATTATCGGCTGCCATTCATCCGGATGCATCGAGATAAAGCGATACATCGCGATAGCTGGGTGTTGCTGGCGGAGATAGCCGAGGGAATGTGCCAACAATGCCGACTTCACTAATGCACCACACTTTGCTTACCGTTAATTGTAACGATGTTATATGTGGGACGGGGAGCATCACTAATTTGATGCTAATCTGTTGTTCTCTCTGAAAGCTGTCTTTGTGAAACTGGTGATATTTCTGTAAAACTAATGAATTTAATTGACATGAATGTTACTAGGTTGTAAAGACTGAATTCACTCATCTCAGACAGCGATGGGAATTGTTCTGAAAACAATTGTTTCGTGTCATTTTGCTGTCTCATTTTGGTTCATAACTATTATTTTGTAGTTTTTTGAGCTAAACGTTTCTGTTTTTAGAGGACTCCATTGTCTAATTCAGATTCACGTTAAATTTAGATAGATTAACAAAATTTAACGAACGAACGAATATATATAGAATAGAAATATATATAGATAGAATAAATCAATCAATCAATCAATTAATCAATCTTTATTTGTATACTATACATAAAAGGTCTTAAATATACATGTTATTGTAGTCGAGCTCTATGTTCTACCAATGAAATTGGTGTACAAATAGCAAATTTTTGTATTAAGTATATCATAAACATATTTCCAGATTAAACAGTAATTAAAAAGTAAGTTAAGTAAAATAAATGTCAATTAAATGAAGAAATGTCAATTAAATTAAATTTTACATGCCTGTCAAAGAAGGATAGTATTATAGGATGGGATCATAATTTGTCATTTAAGAAATCTTCAATAGAATAATACGTCTTGTCAATTAGAAACAAAAACAAATTACTTTATGAATAAATAAATGAATGAATGAATGAATGAATGAACTTTTAAATTTGTGGACATTTTGGAATAATAGATAAATTTTCACCAAACCACGAAGAACAGCACTACATGCATTGCAGTCGCGTGGACAATAAAACAGTGTAACATAGCACGAGATGGGCACAAAAACTGCCCATTATGATTTACATGGCCGTGGATTGTCATAATTATGCCGTTTAGAGATTAACCGATTTAGTTTTTGTCTCGTGTTTCCGCGTAGAAGCAGTTTGAATAGTTTGTGGTCATGATACAGACCGGTAAGAGTTTTTGCGCGACAATTATGAAAGTTTAATTCGTATTCTTTCATGCTACTAGTTGGATATGCCAATTAAGCATATTTACTAATAGAGTTATTTGCATCACATTAAAACAAGTGTGACGCAAACATTCAAGAATAGTTTATTTGCTTGGAAGACTTTAAATATTTGCATCTCAATAGTTTTCCTTCCTTCTTCTATTTCTAAAGTGTCGAAGTATGATTAACCCAGTATTTTTTGCCACAGAGAAGGCTCCTTCTCTATTCCCATACCTGGGCACTTATGAAACGTCAAAAGTTAGGTGTAAGTTGAGTTAGGTTTCCATTGGTCGTTTGATAGGAGAAGAGCCAGCAAGAAACTGCATTGTGTATACTTACAATCACGGTCTAATACAATTTGTTAATACAGAAGCTGATGCTCGAAAACAACAATCCAATCCTTATAATCCCTTAATGACGCCCAGCAAAACATTGTAAGCAACTACATAAATACAGCACTCACAAACAATTTCCGGACAGATAAACAGTAAAAGGAACGACGCTGACCGTTAGTCGTTTACACTATTTCACTTATTTACCTCTTGTGGTATATTGTTGGCGTTGGCGTATCAGACACGCAACCGAAGGTATCCTATAGAACTGTTACACACCGTTATTCAAACGTCCACGAAAGATTCCGAGGCTACTCGTCCGTCCGTATGTCAGTCTGAACGCAACTAGCCAGGACATCACTCTTGGGACCAAAAAGGAAGGTGTCCAGTTCAGCCTAGGATTTATTGTAAACTGTGCCGACAGTTAGCCTTTCGATTGGGAATTTGTTTACATTTTTAAGTGCTGGGAACTGTGCGCTTACTTTGTTGTAGATTTACTATTTGTTGATTATCTAAGTATAGGCTTGGATATGAATGATTATAAAAATAATTTAAAAAGACATATGCTTTATGAGCATTCAGCAAATAAGATGTGGAAGAAACTGAAGTTAAAGGACTACATGGAATCAATTATATTCCAACACAGGATGCTGTAAGTGATGATGGTCATGATCAACGAATTATACTTGTACAATTTCTTAAAGCCTGTTTTAAAATTAGACACAGAGCTTAAAAGCCACCAGTCAAGCTTTCCTAACGCTTTTCTAAGAAAAACAAACGGTAGATCACAAGTGGATGCCTCATTGTTCAGCGTATGTCCGACTTACTGCTAATAACTCCACAATTTTATGCACCGACTTGACTCGACCATTTTCTCAGTACACACAATTCAATAGAACTCCCGTGAGTTACTGCCTACTTTTACGACTAAATATTAGTTAGTCTAAGGAAAATTTACGTTTGACGCTTCATAGAATATTATTTGCTATATTTGCCCCTTTGAGTTTCATTCCTATCGTTAAATTCAATATCGTCTGTGATATTCAATATAACATATTTGTTAGCATCTAAACCTATTATGAAAGCGGTATAACCTTTATGGAGCTTTACTGCGTTATCAATTCACATTGACATTATTATTATTATATTGATATCAGGACTATAATCTTTAACATCTCTTCAACTTCAAAAATGTTCGCTTCATTGGAAACTTACAAACTGTTTTCTTGTTATGAATAAGGAAATACTTACTACAAAATGGTGCGAGAGAATTCATTTAACTAATTCGCTCCATCATGAAAGGCTCGAGTTCCAAATGAACGTGGCGCAATATCATTATCTCCGTAGCGCATCGGCGGGAACACTTTCGCGTGCGATTAATGACGCGCCGTTGTCTACACGTGTCCCGTTCCCGGTCTCACGCGACCAATCCCGGACTTCGCGGAATCCCGGGCCACACGCAACACTGGCCTCCACAAACAGTTCTTGAATAAACAAAAAAATTGTTGACTCGACATTTCGTCTTCGTCTTGTGCGTGACGCGCGGCGACATCAAAGTTTTATATTATTGAGTCAATTGATTTTTGTCCTTTTGTTGCTTATTTCGTTATTGTAATTGACGGGTGGTTCCATTCATTAACTAATTAATTTCTTTGCTTGCAATTCAGAAATCTTTTTCATTATAGTTTGATGAACTTTGGAAATCAATTCGGTGTTTTCATAATTTCTAGAGTATCACAATTTAATTGAAAAATTACGTATTGAAAAAATACTGGTGGTCGTGTGTAATAAATACGTGTGTAACTTTTAGTCGTTTTTAATAACAATAAACATAGAACATGATTAAAATAATAATATTTAGTGTAAAGTTTCAACAATTATTGAATTTCATGATACACTTGCACTTCCTTATGATACATAGGTATCTAATTAAGCCATTAGCACAGCGAACCCTAGCCATAAAAATTCAAACTTTGCTGCACAAAGTTGAAAACCAAATAAAACAGACAATGATAAGACTAACAATACTATGCCCAGCAATAAACATAAATTGAAAATCTTATTCAGAGAGGAAAATTCACAAAACATTCATATTAGCCGCCACTAAAAATAAATCTAACAGAAATTATTTCCATACAAATGTTTGAAAGAAGAAGCAAGCGACAACAATGGGAATGATAAAAATCCAGTAAAACCCTTTGTATTGTGCATTTGTGCTGCTATTTATTGAAATCAGATAGCAGACGCACCCGCCTGTCATTCTTCATAACGTTTTGTAAGAAAGACTTTTGCAAGTTTATTTTAAATATTTTATGCGAGTCTGTGAGTTGTCTGTTGTAATGTATAAGTTTTTATGTAGCTACAGTTGGTAACTATTCTGTTTTATTATTTCTTCAAGATGATTAATTGTTTAGGTACTGTGACTTCTGAGACTTTTCAATTAACTTCGTTAAGCAAACATATAGGAATTGTGAATGATGAAGATGAAAGTTTAAGGAAATTGAAATCAAGTTTATTTATACAACTAGGACGTGGCTTAAAAGTTTGGGCGAAACTAAGAGCCAAATTGCACTTCGATCTGTCAAAATCAGTGCATTTTGGTCGATTTTGGCGTAAGGCGCTAAGTTTCGTCATTGTATCTTACCCCTAGTTCCACCAGACTCATCACATCATCACATCATCTTCATGCCCTTGTTCTATGTTACTTGTGGCCGGTGCAAAATGGTTTCTTCTTCCATTCTACGTCAACCGTTACATTATCATTCACTCCTCTCTCTTTCATATCATTCCTCACACACTCCATCCATTAGAATTCCTCTCCTTCCTTCCACCAGACTAGACACAGATAATAAGTTTAATAGGTACTCAGTATAGAATAAAAAATGCCATTAAGAATTCTTGTAACGCTAAAACTAATTTAAACGAATCTAAAAAAGGAGGTGCAGATTCCAAACTACGTGAGATTGATTTATTTCTAGCAATTAACGTGTTTACGCGTAACTGTGTCATCGATGTCACTCCGCTGCAATTTAATGGCCGTGCTCACGATCAACGGGATCCTGCTGACAGATGGACCTTCTAACAGCTAATGGTTAGTGATTATAATCTATTAAGATATATAGTAACTACAAGGTTTGCAGCCCAGCGCTTTAGTTCTGCTACAATATGTTCCAGCTTGGAATTATCGTTAGCGAAAACGGCCAAAGAGTTTTTATCAGATGTCTTCACAGATCCGAGTTCTTTTGTTTTTTTTTTTTTTAGGGAAATCTTTAGCTCGTCGAGCGATTTTTGGTCGATGAAAATGTTATGGGTTTGCTTCACCGACATGCCAATATTAACAGTATATGTACCTGTAGCTATAGCTTTGCATTGTTATAAGTTTTCTCATCTGTCGGCAGTCCCCATGACTGCCTATGCTGCTTAATTTTTGCAGTAAGCAAAAAAACTGTTATTATTTTTGATTAATTACGCAGTTCCACCGGACCGAAAAGCGACTAATTAATGTGTGCACTAATTGTCTGCAAGTTTTCTAACACATATTTTTTCATATTTTCAAGTTTCCATTGTAGTATTTTTCTTCTAAGCCATAAATTGAAAAACTGTCAGTTATTAAAATCGGTTGTAGTTTTTGTCCAAATGTTATTCGTGTCTCAGTGGAATTTACATTTGTATAGCAAAACGTTAAATCTTTTTTCGTCTTTATCTTGGTAACGGTACGATACTGGCTATTTTTACTCGCGTTATGACACTTTTTTGCCATTGGAATGCAGCAAGAAGTCAGAATCATGTCACAGTTGCGTTATAACAAGGTGAATGCAGCTAATTAAACTCGTTGTACAGACGCCAGTACATCAAGCTACCCGAAACTATCAAATTTTACCAATCAACTTTGAACCAAGGTAATGCTTTAGCGATAAAGTTGAAATTCTATTAAAGAAATTTGACAGATTGTAGTAGCTTGATGTGCTGGCGTCTGTACGTTACTGTGATGACATTTTCTGCTCATCACAGCCTATTATTTGTCCCACGGCAGGGCAAAAGCCTCTTCTCTTACAGAGAAGGCAAGAGCATTGATCACCACGCTTGCTCTAGACAATGATGATGATTTTAGACTTATATTAACTTTAAGTTCTGACTGCTCATCATTAAGCCTCCTCCTATTAGCTCCTTTAAATTACGTACTCCGTAAGTCAGATTACCTACACTAAGGACCGTAGGTACTAAACTTTATGCACCTCTCAAACTTCCATCTATTAAGTGCTGTGGTAAGTATAGGCAGACGATCCAAATTAAAAGGTAGCGTTGTCTAAAGTTTTACTGAACAGACATACGAGTAGGTATAAGCACCATAAGTACCTACCTAAATGGTTAACTTGTTAGTGTAACCACCCACGAGCTTATTAGTATAATAGCATCTCATTTCTGTTTTAATTCTACCTGTATTGTTTTTTATTACCTAATATTACCTCCTTGGTGTTCTTGTAACGAATGTTGATGGAAAATTGATATTCATCTCTATGGATTTCAAAGAGATAGTGATCAGTAAACTTTGTACCTGACTTTAGGCTGACTATTTTAAAATCGTAATTCTCTTCACTAGCGTGACTAATCTTCTTATTAAAAATGTTTAATGCATACTCGAGGGCCCCAAACTTCAAAGCTGCAAAGCAATAATTATCGAAAACACGTGTGAAATTATTTTCTAATTACGGAGCACGCGCGCAGCTTTTTAAATTAGTGCTGTGCCAAAGGGTCCGGCTTTTGAGCGTTAAACCGGGTCCACACGATAAGATCTCATGCGTCCGAGGCATAAGTTAGGGGGCCGGCATTAAAATTAATATTTCATTATTCGCGATGATTACGGGCCAGCATGTATTACGGCGCTAGTTAGTAAATCAACTAGACGAGTAATTATTGCCAGTGCACTTTGATAAATGGAAGTCAGGCTGCGTCTGCGCCTCCCTAGAGCGGCTTTAAGATATTACACGAAATTGATTAGCATTTTAAGTGATAGTCTTAACGTTTAGTGGATTTTCGAGTTCATAAATATTTTATCGGTTATGTTTATGTTTATATGATTATGTTAATAAGATCGTGTGTGTTGGGGATTATTTATTGTAATTAGGGTAATAAATTGGTGTTATATAGCTTGTTCTTAAATCTCTATCTTAAAGTCTATCTAGAAAGATATTTACACAAAATAGATTTTAATTTTCAAGGAAAACGTGGAATGGATAAATACTGTTTAGATTCCGAATTTTCATCAAACAAATCCCGAATTCCCGAGTCGTCAAGGTTTTTCATAATAAATTAATTACTGATCCTATTAGAGTTAAAATGACAATCAACATTACTAAGCTTGAACATTGACTAATTTAAAACATTGTCAAAATCACCCTACCTGGCTAGCAGATCGATGATTGCATAATGCAGAGAACACTGAAGAGAAACACTTTTCCCATTATGGCCAAGTACATAACGCAATAAGGTAATAAGGTCCACAACCAAATAGTGCACTAACACAGATCCTCCTTATACGCTCATTGCAGGGGTCGCAAACTCCATTTCCGCATCAACTGTAATCGGCCGCAGGAATAATAAATAGAGAGATTTGAAATCACATCCACTCAATCATACGATGTAGATTTTATGTCAGTCTTGAAACTTGATTGCACACTGTCGATTTGTCTTATATGTATATATATTTTATATGCTTTTATATGACTTGTATATTGTTTGGTTTTCTACAATTTTACTACTCATAAAATCGCGGCACCTCCTGTTGCATTTTAGTGAGAATCTCCATTACTTTCTACAACGTTAAAACGTTTTGCCTCAATAATCCATCATTAAGACCTCAACTGTTTATTACGAACTCTTCGCGAGCATTTTATCTTCGTGTGAAATCGCTTGCATTCCATTGTTTTTGCATGGGGTAGCCGAACCAGCTGGCTACGCACACATTAAAACTCTTTTAATTTTATGACAATTACTCGTAAAAACTGAAATGATTTAATGGGGGCCCTTTAAAGTTTTCGAATAAAATTTGCGATACTTGAATAATTGAGTTGTAAACACTGATCATCACTTTTGAGTCATCTTTCGTTATACACAAATAACGAACCCAATGTAAAAGGGCTCTTTGTCCTCGTCCAGCACACTAATTATCACATGCATAAACGTTAAAGCTCGCACAAACTTTATTTTTTAAACTTCGACGGCCGAGTGCGATAACTCGCAGTAACCCTCGGTCAAGGGTATGAATTATCATAAATCGCATAATAACAGGGTAACTCACCGTACGAAGTTCCGCATCGTTGCTTTGCTTCACGTGAATTTAAAAATAAACACTTCAATTTTTTACTGAAATATTGTTTGAACACTCGTGAGTATCGCGAGGCGGCCGTGAACCGCGAGTGACGTCGGCGTGCGCTCCGTACGAAAGCTGCGGCGATTGTGGCCGCTCTTGAGTCGCGTGCCTGCTCTTGAACTTGCGACTTGACAGCAGGTTGCATCGCCTTGCACACCGGTGCATTTTCGACAATACATTCAGCCTCTGTCGTCTGAAGCGCCACCCTCCTGACATCTGTCAATCAATTCGTCGCTGGGGGGCGGCAGGTAGGTAATGTTCGCTCATTTGAAGAATGCCTCGCACAGTCTGAATGAACGATTTAGTGCCGGCGCGAGCTGTAGGTCTGCGCAATTAAAAGATCAGGATAATTACTGGATACACGTCTAAATGATGGGCAATAAAATGAAATTGCTTAAGCTAATTAAGATTTATTTATGTACTTAAATGATCAGCAGTCGGTTGACGTGTTCCGTTAGACCATAGTTACCTACATTCATTTATATCATTTTATATCGTAAGCGGCACGCACATTATCATCATTGTTCTGTTCTTCATTCGTTCAATTGTTTATGGCACCACGAAATATGAATTTATCTTTGTCTTACCGTGAAATTAAGATTTTTTATTTAGTACAATATTAACAGTTAACTTCATTCCCATTTTTTAAAATTTATTTGAATAACAATCCTATTTTACGCGTTGTGGTACTTCGGCGTAAACAGTTCACATTTATTTTCATCAAAAGGATCTGTTTTACTTCTCAATTTTAGCGTATAATTTTCGCAGAATTCGCACGTTATGGCCACTTAACGGAGGGTTAAACCCACAATTTTCACCTTAATGATACGATCAGCGCTGTTCTAAAAATTATATTAATCTGTATCAGATTATTTAAATCCTTAGTCTATAGTATTAGCCAGTAACTGGATTGTGGAGGTCAGCTATAGTCGCTCCATGTAAAATACTGGTACTTAGCTGCATCCAGTCAGACTGGAAGCCGACCCCAACTTAGTTGGGAAAAGTCTAAGCAGATGAGGTTATTTAAATCCTTAAAAATGCACTATCATTTCCAGCCATGAATACACTGTTCATCATCAAAATAATTACGAATAAAATACTTAGTCAAAACAACAAAAACTCAAACAGCAGGTGTCATTAAGGTGTTACAGCAATTTATCCGAATTATACTAAATTAGAAGCGCTCATGAATAGTAATAGTAGCTTTTATACCAACGTTATTATTATACTATTATAAGTGCATTAACACACATTCTTGAAACTTTTACGAACGCCCATTTAACAGGGAAAGTGCACATTTATTTACTTTTATTTTCAAAATCACGCTCGCTAGAAGTGCAGTTACCTCGATTTGTGTAACATAATTAAAGAAATTGCATTACTCTCATGAAAATTCATAGTGTATTTTGCACTTGATAGTTAACAGTGTGTTGTGCAACAAATTAAAAGACTAATTGCTGTAATGAGGAAGTGTTTACTTGAACGAGATAAGTGAAATCAGTGGACGTCCGTCAGACTTCTAAGTAGCATCCACTTACATCGCTACTGCGGACACGAGATTAGACGTTTATATTTCAGATTGCATGTTCTTTTTTTGAAAGTATTTTTGTTTTCTTTTTAGACGGCTACATTTATTATTCGATTCGAATAAACATTTCTGTGAAAGCTGATTAAAAAACGTTTTTAATGTCACCCGGTTACATATCTAATCATTTATTGTTTTCAATGACATATCTATAAATTAAAATACTTTTACTTCGTTATCATAAAACGTCGCTGTCATATAGATTGAAAATATCAGAGGGGTAATTTCCGTAATTTTAAGGACGTTCACAGTCCGATCTCAGTCTCAATCTGTCAAAGATACAGTCAATTTACATACATTTTTGACAAATTTTTTGACACTGATTGTCGCTGAGATGAAATTGCGACTTGAATTTGAATTTTTTTAAGTACGAGAATTGGCCTTCTGGTATTATTTAAACCAATGAAGTTCGGGTAATTCATTGGATAATTTCATTCCGTCATTTTCGAATGACATATTAAGTTGATCCAATCCCCGTACATTATCCGACGTGAGTTACCGTGCAATTATTATTTTCAAATGAAATACAAGAGGAAAATAAAATTTAAAAATTAGGGATGCCCCGCTACTGGCAATCATGTTGGAACTTGGAACTTCCGCAGTTCCGACAAATCGCATACGCACTTAAAAGGACCGGTTTTTGAACCAAAGTAATCCGTTGTCAAGTCTGAAGGGACGTGGTTCTTGTTATATGACTCGATCAATCAAACCATCGGGCGCCTTCATATTTTCCTGCGTGAGCGTTCGTCGATCGTGTTTTAGCAACAAAGCCAAAAGCACGTGTTACCTCTTTGATATCCATTTTTTAACGATTGTTCTCAATTTTATCTTTAAATAATTATCGCACAAAATTATTACCCGCGGCGTCAGGGTCAGCGAAGGAACCACGCAAACGACGTTTACGTAGAAACGTCGCACCTTGAATACGCAGCGCCTACCGGCCTACGCGGTGCTACGCTGCTACTACGTGGCGCTACGCAACGCCTACGCTGCGCAAACGCGTTTTAATAAACTTGATTGTCTTCTAAAAACCAGGGGCTGTAAATCGATTCCTATAAAAAAATCTGTAAAAATGCACATCCCTATTTAGGTACAATTTTCGGTTCGCTTACCTTCCCAGGTGACCTATAATTTCACTTATGACTAACACAGTCATTGACTTAAGTGTATAACGTACGTCGGTGTTTGAATTAAATGATTCATACCTCTCGACTCAGCTTAACCTAGAATAAGTGAAGTTTCTGAACCGTGACGTCATCATTCATCGGGGAAAATACTAAAACCAAGAGATAATGAAAGTTGAATGCATAATCAGTTGTATTTGACAACTTTCTTTTGAACATCTAATAAGATTTTAATGTTTTTGTTATAATCGGAATGGCTCTGGCGAAATGTGGGTGTACTATAAGTACTAACGCATTGTCAGATACTTTGATAGTGAATCTTTCTACATAAATTACCTCCTTAATAATTTTATTACGTCCATGGAAATCTTAAAACCACAACGGCGCGACGGCATATAAATTCATAGAATCCATGAAGACTAGAATATTATTATTATTTATAATTAATTTAATTCATATTGCCTCAAGCAATTTGCATTTATGCATTTGAGGTAATTGTGGATATGGTAATAAAAAAAAAAAAAACACTTTATTCACAGAATAAATTATAGAGAATCTTCATTCATTTATTTTTTTGCAGTTATAAACGAGGTGTAAAAGTCTTCATTTTCTTTTGCTAATTTAAAATAAAGAGGTTCTATTTAAAAGTAATAAAAAGACTGATTTATCTATGAGGTACACGTGTAATTCCATTGCCTATATTTAACATTCTCATTTAAGTATATATAGTAATTACAGTATGGTACCAGTTTCCTTACAAGGACTGTTAATTTCGACTAGAATTTAATTTGTTTCAAACTTCCTGTTATATTAAAGTGAGAAAATATAGTTGATTCTGATAGAAATTATACGGCCAAAAGACTTACTACTTTCTTTATGTGTCTAGGTAGAAATTAAGGCTGATTGTCTTACCTTTATGAGGTACCTAAGTACCTAAGAACTAAGGATTTAAGCTAATAGCTAATTAAAGTCTTAGATTCTCTTTTGTTATAATGCGAATACCTTTGGTACTTAAATCTAATCGAACATGTTTGCAACTATCTTAATTAATGTCGATAATTACGAAACATACACACTTCAACTTTCAACAGTTGAAGTTGTTGCTCCAACATATGTAGTTGGCAAAAGGTTAGGCAGGTGATGATGAATTACGAATAAGTTAACACAAAACACACACACACACACACATCGCACATCGCGGTTTTACTTATTTATTTATTTTTATAAAGTAATAAATAACAAAGCAATCAAGTGTAATCACATTCCTATATGTTAGCAAGATTTTATCAAACCAATTTACTGCCACCCACGTGAGTATTTTAGTGGCGAATAATTTAAAATAAAAATTGGTTCCATTTGACTTGATACATTTCGCTCAAGTGAAAGCTAATTATGTTTTGAATCTATCTAAATTCTTTTAAAAGCTAGATTGAAATATTCAATTACAGATAAATGTAAAAAAAAATGGAATAAGTCTCATGATAGCAAATTCTTGTACCAATTCTTTCACTGGGTACCAGTAAATGGGGCAAGAATTCATATGCAGTTATATGGTCTAACAAAAATCAATGTGTACCTACAAAAAAAAACTGTATAAATAAAAAAATAAAATATCTAAATAATTAATAATTAACCTTACCTATTGTTTAACAAACTAATGTTAGAAATTATATAATTAATATTAGATATAGTAGGTATTCAAAATATGATCTTATTAATCTTACTTTTTACAATGAAGGAATTATTTACTTTTAAACATCATACAAGGTACCCTTGTATGTATAAATAAACATTGACACCTATTGATTTATATTTAAGTACTTGATACTTATCAACTAAAGGAATAAATATTATGTTTTTTCCAGCTAAGAGAAATAAAGAGTTTTTAATTAACATTCGTGCCATTTATTGACAGTTGTGATAGACAGGTTGTCAATCACAACTGTAAATGAATGGCGCGAATCAATAAGGCATGTTGGCAGCCCTGATTTAGCCAACATAATCAGCTGACGCGATGAAAGTAGAGCGAGAGTAAAGAGTTGACAGCTGATCGTCTAAGGGCAATTACGAATACCTAAGGGTCCAATCACTGCCAATTTACTTGTTAAGGTGGTGTTAAAATCATGTTTTTGATTGGCAATTAATAATAAATATGGAATAACACATAAACTGTAAACGAGCTTTGTTTACGACATTTTGATGAAGTTTTAAGCGTCTACATCTTGTTCAGAAATCATAGAATAGAATAGAATATATTTTTATTGTAAAATATGAGTATAAATCATAACATGTGCAAGGTCTTATAATAATGGTTAGATCTGCATGTCATCTGCCTAGCCTTTTCCCTATTAGATTGGGGTCGGCTTCCAGTCTAACCAGATGCAGCTGAATACTAGTATTATACATGGAGCGACTGCCTATCTGACCTCCACAACCCAGTTACTAGTACATCTGATTCAGAAATACTTATCTATTAAATAGCAGTGAAACACCTCATAATTTTAATTTTGCAATTCGCTATATCTTAATCCCTAAAGGAGGGGTTAAATTTATAATTAACCATTATTGAGGACAAGTCTTACCATTTCCTATGGCACTATGGGCAACATAATTTTGCTTCCTGAAAGCTTGTCGAAAACGTCAATCGTATCGGCACAACTGCGCCCAGTTTTCAGCATCAAGTCTACCCCTAATTCGGTCCATAGGTATCTGGTATGCACCCAACATGTCGGGCCCAGTTCTACTTGCGTTTGGCAGCTGTCTGAACTAAGTCTCTAATTAGTATTTTGGAACGTAGCAGCGCGGTGTTACCCTGATAGTTTGAAACCTAATAATGTTGGCGTTAAAGGCAAAGTTGTACGACCTAGGAGAGGAGATAATGAGGATAGAATTATCTACGTGATTTGACCGTGTTTTAAGAGAAGCCTTGCCTTACCGTTTTCCAGGGATCAATTTCGGATAAATAACTGCCTAGTCTGTCTAGTGGTCGGAAGCGATATTGCTGAGAGGTCTTGTGTTGGGTTTTTCCATCAGGAATTTCTCGCAAGTGATAGACCGGAGTTTGGATTCGTGTCCGGTTGATGGCAATAGGCTCGCCCACTCTTAAGTGGGACTTGAACATTACTGACGAAATGTGGGTGTGTACACCTCTGCTTTACCCTTCGGGGATTACAGGCGTCATTTATGTCCATTTAAAAATAACTTCTAACTTAAATAGCTATCATATCAAAATCATGACCAATACCTCTGCTTGACCCTTCGGGGATTAAGAGCGTGATGTTGTGTTTTGTTATGTTATGCAACTTCTGTAGTCTATTTAAAAACAACTTAAACCTAAACCACGATGAATTCAACTATGCAATTTCCAATATTCCCACAGCAATGAATCGAAATTCGACAAATGGTAGCACGCCATGTTTTAACCAAGTTGCAGCTGGGACTGGCAACGTGCCAGTGGTTGGCAGGCTCCTTTAGAAATGCAGTCGTCGGTTGCCAGTTCATAGTATGGCCTGCCAGGCTTGCCAGCTAATATCTAATTAACGTTGTGAATTGTATTTGGCACAGTTCCTTTACAAGGCTTTTGTGTTAAGTACTGGGTTTCTTTTGTGCTTGGATAATGTTAATGAACTTTGGGCTTGACTTGGCTTAAAAGTTTATTGTGTTTACATACAACATAAGAACTTTATATGAAAGAAAGAAAATACGTTTATTTGCGGTAAACATGAAGCAAAACAGAACGTAAAACACTACATTATATATAATAAATCACTATATAAGGTTCTTTCTCTCATTTTGCTCCTTTTTAATACAGGGTGGCAGGGACATCAACGCGCAAACATTAACCATGAATTCAGCACACGATACTAGACCCCCTAGCGTAGAAACATTTCGTCGGTTATAAAAAAAAAAACAGCTGTTTCATAGAACAGTGCAATTCTCACGCGGTCAAAATGCAAATGAACAGCAACTTTTTTTTAAATAACCGACTAAAATTTTCGTCGCCGGGAGATTCAGAACCATGTAATGAATCCGTAGTACAAACATATAACATATGGTAGGTATATATAACAGAGGGGCAATTCTCGTAATTTTAAGACCGTTCACAGTCTGATCTCAGTCTCAATCTGTCAAAAATACGTCTAATTTCACTACATTTTGACAAGTTTTTGACGTTTGTTTGTCGCCGAGATGAGACTGTGACTAGATTTTGATCGTTTTGAATTACGAGAATAGCCGAATAGGCCTTCTGGTTGCGTGTTGATGTGGCACATGTGTGTTGGTATTAGTACAGTTCTTTCTTCCATTTTGCTTCTCAATATTATAGTATTCATCTTTATCTTAAAAGCAATTCTGTTCAAGCTAGAACTTAATAAGTACTCATGAACTTTCAGTCTTCTTACAACTTCATTTCTTAGAGTAAAAGTAATAGAAATGACTGTATCTAGAGCCAGAATCACTGGCATATGGATTTGTAAGTGACACTTAGAATTAATTCACTTACGAATGAATTTCGCCTTTCACTACATTTGTGTAAATATACCGTATTAAATGTGAAATTCTAATGATGAATCACATCAGTGACTCAGTAGATAGGTGTTGTATACATAATAATAGTGATATTAAAGAAATGTTACACTCTTTTATTTTCATTTCAGGGTGTGTCATTCGACCGCCTAACTTCTGTCGATAGTTCAAAATATTATTGTTAAATATGACGGGGCTTCGTCGGTTCCTGCAAAGTTTACGGTAAGTCTGGTTTCACATTCTTCATCTACCTAGCCTTTTTCCAGCTATGTTTGGATCGGCTTCTAGTCTAGCCGGATGCAGCTGTATTTTACAAGGAGCGACTGTCTATCTGACCACCACAACCCAGTTACTGGGTAATACGAAACCCCTTGGTAAGACTGGTTGTCACACTTTCGGGCTTCTGACGGCCCCTAACGACTGTCAAAGATCCACGAATGACAGCCGGGACCAACGGCTTAACGTGCTTTCCGAGGCACGGAGAGGTCTTGGCATGTAAAGATGATCACCCGTCCACGGACCAATCGCGGTAAGCGCATAGCTTAGCTACAAGCCCCGTTTACATACCTAAACTATGACTTTATTCGTAAAAACATGAGTATACAATACAATTCCTGTGTCGCTTATAATATCTATTTTTACTACGTGTTTCATTGATTCAAAGTAAAATAAAGAAGCTATTCATAGAGCTTAAGAAAAACCACAAAACTCGAAGAATAAATATCCTAAACGCTATTAATTCTCTACAAAGACTAGGAAGCCAACTATTCCGACGTCATTCGAGTGTGGTTAGACCGCCAACGTACGTTTGTGGTAATCCTACAACCATTTAATGTTCCGTCGATCGGAGGGTTATAAATCTTCTATGTCCGTACGTTTTAGAGCAAAAAATACATCTTTTCTTAAACTGCAGGCCTTTTATGGAGTGTCTTTAGTGCCTATAACCGTTTGAAACGCCGTTAATAATAGCTATTAGCATATTAATAACATCGATACATCAAAAACTGACAAAAATAATGATCTTAATTGGACGATAAAAAAGGTGGTGTAACTTGTTTTTCTGCTTATTTTTAAGTAAGTAAAGATGTTTTAGGGACCTAATCATCAGTGGGGAGTAGTATAATCCGGCTGGGACACAGGACTCCTCTCTGTGAGAGGGAACGAGCCGTAGTCCACCACGCGGGCCCAATGCGGGTTGGTAGATGTCACATGTCTTCGAATGTTTGGTTCTAGGACATGCCGGTTTCCTCACGATGTTTTCCTTCGCCGTTTTTGAGGGGAGTAGTGATGAAATAAATTACGCAAAGTAAAGCGCGGGTTCGATCTCACGACCTACAACTTGTAAGTCGGGGCTGTTAGCACTGGGCCACCAGTGCTTCAATGGGGTGTAGTTTCAGGTAAACACGTCATTCTATGCCGTACTTTAAAGTCAGTCTCTAAAAACGAATCTAGTTTGATTAGAGTACCACACCATTTCCCTCTACTCAGCGGTTGTACAATTCCTATATGAAATCAGTATCACCTACAACTATCCAACCAAAGTCACCGAACCTAATTTCAACGACTCACTACAAACATCGGCTGGCCCATCCCTTATGACCAAACTGCCTGTCACAACTTTACCTGCAATGCGACAAATTCCATCCATATTTTGTTGATGCATTACATTCAGACTCATGTGTGAACCTCGTGCGGTATGCTTGGAACATCGCCCCACTTTCTAGGTCAGGAATGAACACAGTGCATTCATGTACATTTTCTATGAATTGCTACCGTTCTCGATTAAAAACAATCAAGACGGGAAATGGTTTCATGTTGAAAACTAGACTAGACTCACATTTGCGACTAAGTTGCGCGATTAACCAGTGCTAAGCCGATTTGCGACGCCCGAAGGCATACTAACGCACTGAGGGTTAGACATTTTTGTCGCAATAAACTGGAGATATACGAGGCGGTTTTAATAGTTTCATTAATGACTACGCATCCTGTGTGGTATTCAATCCAAATTACGATCATAATCTTAGCCATTAGTATGTTCCGTTTCCAAGATCGAGCTGAATTTCCTTAATATAATTAATATTGTCCAACCCGTACATGTGTAGCTAGTCTAAAATATCCGGCCAGTGCGGACAGGCAGAGAACAAAAGCAATACGTCCGCACGACCAATGGCTCGTGTGGCTTGGTTGGCTCGGGTGGCTCGGTCAGCTCGGGTAGCTCGCAAATTGATTCTGGCTCGCTCACCATCGTATCGTTAATCAGTGGCTCAGCGCTCCCGACCGGAAGGCACAACACCTGAATGTAGATTGTAAACAAAGCGCTCGGGAAATAAATTAATGTTTTACAAGTCTAAATTAATGCATTGAAAGGAGTTTGGACGTTCTTGTTGGATCGCCGGCTGTTTATCATAGATAATTAAATTGCTATTTCGTGTTGTTCCTATTTTTAGAACATGGCCAGTTAAAACTGCACCTTTATTACTAAACAGACTTGCAATAACCATCCCCTTAACTTACTAATTTCTCGACATACGGCGTCGATTTCGTTGAATTGACATAATTAAAGGGATTACGATACGTTAGAAAACCTGCGTGGTAATTTGCGTAACACATAAAATGGCAATCGATCATAATGCTTTTAATTTTGGCTTCATTGGTTTGAAAAAAACATCTGCTCAACATGGTAAATAATGTAATGAACGGGCTGAACTGTCAAAATGAAAGGCATTGCGATCGTTTGCCATTTAATGTGTGTTACGCAATTACCCCTCTAGATGAGACTCACACAGGCCAGAGCGGCAATTCCCGTATTTTTAAGATTAGAACGCGAACGGCATTCTGTCAAAAATACTTCTAATTTACCTACATTTTTGACAAGTTTTTGACATTTGTTTGGCGCCGAGATGAGACCGATTAGATTTTGAACGACGTTTACGACGTGCGACGTTTTAAATTACGAGAATTGGCCTTCAGGAAGCATGCCACGAAAGGGAGGAGTCTTATACACAGCAATGGGTGGAACAAGGCTGCCTGTGATGATGAAGATGACGATCCGTTATGCAATTAAGAGCAGAGGGGCAATTCTCGTAATTTTAAGAACGTTCACAGTCTGATCTCATTCTCAATCTGTCAAAAATACCTCTAATTTCCCAACATTTTGACAAGTTTTTGACATTTGTTTGTCGCCGAGATGAGACTGCACCTAGATTTTGAACATTTAAATTACGAAAATTGGCCTTCAGGTACCTAAAAATTCTTGATCTGTCATCTAGAAGATTGATTTTAAATGATAGAAGGCTATAACCATTATTATTAATGAACACTTTCAATTGAAATAGTAACGAGGGAGAGTTCATAATATTTATATGGAAAGTGCACCGACATTGATGTGTTAATCGCTGTCGGGAATGCACAAGAACAAGTCAATTTACAGATTGAAATGCATACCGTAGTAGTGAAACTTGATCATCAGCCTACAGAGAGTGTATACAGACAACATGGCGACCTATTTGCCTAGATTGATTTATAACAGTAAGAGAAACAAAACATGGAGATCTTAGTGAAAGAAAATGGTTATGGAAACTTTGATGCGGCTGTCATAGCAAAATAATGTAGTTTGAGATGAGAAAGGTGTGTTTGTGTTATTTATTTCATCACCAAAACAGTGGAGGAAAACATCGCGAGGGAACCGGCATGTCCCAGAACCAAAAAAATTAAGACATGTGAACCAAGCAACCCCCACTGGGCGTGCTTGGTTTAATTACGGCTCACTCCCTCTCAAAGACAGGAGGCCTATATCCTAGCAGTGGTACGCTAATTATACTATGCTCGTATAAAAGATAGCTTCCAATTCCTAAGTAGTAGAAAGATTATTAGCAAGGTAGTAGCAGGGCTGAGTGACCAGGGACCCTTCGTAGGTACATTTTGATATCGTCATTCATGGAAGCTATTTTATTGCATCATACGAGCACAAACTCGATGGGGCTGTGTCGTTTAATTACCGAATTCCTATGGCCTTCTTCCAGCTCCATCATCAGACCACCACTAGGTTACCATCTAGCACCAAAGTACTCGTCAAGACGAATCATATGAGGACAAACTCGATGGGGCTGTGTCGTTTAATTACCGAGTTCTTATGGCCATCTTCCAGCTCCATCATCAGACCCTGATTACCATCTAGCACCAAAGTACTCGTCAAGACGAATCATACGAGGAGAAACGCAATGGGGTTGTGTCGTTTAACTACCGAGTTCCTATGGCCACCTTCCAGTTTCATGATCAGATCAGCTCAATGTCATAATAATTTTGCATTGTCGTCTAATGTACACATGCATGCAGAATTTCAGCTCAATCGGTAACCGGGAAGTGGATCAAATTTAACTTGCAAGATTTGATTACAGGCGAACATCGGGACAGGTGAAACTAGATAAAAGCTTGTAAAATAAATAAAAGCTTGTAAAAATGGTACGCTACGATATCGGGCTGTGTTTTATATAAAAGTCTCACAAATTTAACAATTTCCTTCGTGGAAT
Source organism: Apamea monoglypha (assembly GCA_911387795.2). Classification (NCBI taxonomy): domain Eukaryota; kingdom Metazoa; phylum Arthropoda; class Insecta; order Lepidoptera; family Noctuidae; genus Apamea; species Apamea monoglypha. Next base: position 4,430,072 of record OU426922.1, read on the forward strand.
TTTCTAAAGATAGGCTATCGGGAATATTAATGATTTCATGGTCCTAGATTATGATACTCGATAGTCGTCTTTTTTTTCTATAATACGGGTACTATCGATCCGCAAAGTGCATTCGCTGGCGATTCATTCAAGTGATCCATCATTAGTTACACCTTGAATGGCGGGTACTGTCGAGGAGGAAATTGATTTGTTTTGATATGGCTGTTCATCATATTTGCCGGGTATCCGATAATGCAGGACTTCTGATTACCAAGAGATTTACTTGCTGTACCTTTAAAAGGATGTTGTCGGGAGCAGTTGAAGGACCTAGCCTCCAATATACTTGCGTTTGCCCAGTACGACCTCCGGCTTAGCCAGTACTTATTTTCTTCTAAACTTGCACTCAGAAAGTCCAAGTTTGGTAGGTTCTAATTTTAATTGGAAGATTCACAACTGACAAGACTTGTGAAGCTGTACAGATATATCCAAAATCGCTTGAAAATATTTAAACAGAAATGTTAAAGAAAATCCTGCCGAACAAAAAGGTATCCTCGCCTTCGTACAACGCTGTTCTTGCCAGTACCTATTAGTATTAATGATAGCGCCGTTGTATTGAGTGCGCCAATCGAACCGTGAAAGATAACAAGGGGTGCATGCTCTTGTCATAACCCTCGGCCTACCTTCAGTGCCTCACCAGCTCATTCGGAAATTTTCGGAAACACTCGTCAGTTTCCGACGCCCTTTGTCACAGGACGTAGCATCACTTTGAAGTTAGTTTGTCAGTGCATACTCGACTCTTAGTTAGCTTAAGTGAGGAAAGAGAATAGTACTTATAAAAGGTCAAATGAAATTGGTTAGCGAAACTTTGACAGACGTAACGGATATCGGATATCAACTCATCGAAGTTTTTCTGTTTGTTTATTGTGTGCCAGGGTCAAATAAATTTTATATTCTTTACTTCTTCTTGCTTTTTTCTAATTAAAGACCGTTAGGCCAGACATTCAAAACATCTTAGGGCAAATTGTAGAAAATTTTGTATATAGTTTAAAAATGTTCTGGGTGACTTATATGCACCTTTTAGAACAAAGAAACAGCACCACAAGAGCACCTGCCATCTTCACCACCCTTGGTTGACTGGTAGAGAATGCCTAAGGCATTAAGTCAGGCGGACTGTACCTTTTTGTGCGAAAAGTGTAAATAAATAAATAAACAGACTCTTCAGCTTTATTATTAGGTAGTATAAATAAGTTCAAAACTGAAATAAATTTCAAAATTTCGAGGTTTTTCGAGCACCACGCAGTTAGCAGGTCAGGTCTTTCGAGGCTGCAGACTTGGTTTTTCACTATTGGTAACATCCCAAAAATGCAATACCTACAGTGTTATTGTTTGCGACCTAACGCGATTTTTGTATCTACGGTGACTGACCTCCATATATTTATTCTGCTTTGCTGATTGGTTCATATTTTTCCCCCAAGAGCTCATTCACTCATTCTTATACATATAGCTAAGTAGTTCCGTGTCGTGCTGAAAAAGGGAAAAGGAAGCACAATCCTTGTCAGTTAAACATCTATAATGAACGATTGCAAGATACATTATGACTTATGAGTCCCAATTATGCAGGCACTTATGGAAATTACATGATTTGCTGATAACTTAAACATAACTTAAACATGTCTACTCAGCTGTGACAGTAATAGTCTATCATTGCTACTTACTGACGGATGCTATTACGTACCTATCAGTACTTAGTGATGGATGGTTGCGCAAGCCTCCACACGGGCGCTTTTTTAACGCGACGTTTTTATAAAGGCACTGTAATTTCAACTCTTGCTATTGAGCCGAGCGTTGAGAATCCAACAGAGTGAATCCCTAGCGCGTTAAAAAAGCGCTCTGTTGGATTTTGAACCTTTGACGGTAAGCCGACTCTTGAAAATTCAGTGAGGTTTAAAAAAAACCTCGCGTTAAAAAAGGGTTCGTGCGTACGTGGGCTAACCGTCCGTTTAACACCGCAGCAAATATGACGAGTGGATTGGTACGGTATCATTATTTGCTGTTGGCATAAAAGGATGGAAGATTATTTAGATTACCCAGTGATTAATGAAGGGTTATTGTAATAACACCTCCTGCTTAGGTCACGTTTTACCTTCTCAATCAATCTGCCCAGCCTTTTTCCAACTATTTACGGGTTGGCTTCCAGTCTTACCAACTGCAGCTGAATATCAGTATTTTACATGGAGCGACTGCCTGCACAACCCAATCACTGGGTAACACGACACCCCTTGATGAGACAGGTTGTCAGACTTTTGGGCTTCCAACTAGAATGTAGAACTTTGACGTAACGACTGTCAAAGTTCTACGAATGACAGCGGGGACCAACGGTCTCGAATAGTCTCGATATGCAATGGATGGGCAGCTATCCACGAAACAACCGCGGTAAGCGTAGCTCATCCCTCGATCTGCCTTATCCTCGCGGCTGTTATCATTAAGTCAATAATGCTATTGAGAACAGTTTCAGTATCATCATATATCGACATGTAATCTAATGCCCAACATGAGAGGAAGGCCAAAGAAAAGATGTATGAACTGTATGAGGAATTAGATGAAAGAGAAGGGAGAGAATGATAGCGTGCCGGTTGACAGGGGAGAATGGAAGAAGAAAACGTGTTGAGCCGACCCCAAGTAACATGGGATAAGGGCAGGAAGATGATAATGAATTGAATGCCCAACATAAGTGACATCATAAACTTTACATAACGAATCGAAGTTCACAAAGTTGTGTTCATTTATAAAAAAAAAAAAAAACTGAAACGTCACTAAAGAAGTAGTTTTCTGATGAACTCTCATATCGCAGAACCTCCAAATGACCTCTTGACGTAAAACAAAATGATTTACGACCCATTATACTAAGATTTATCGCGGGAAACACCTCTAATATGGCAATGTATGTTTATATTGTCATTTATAAAGTTATTTTTATTTATCTTTTAGAGGGACGGTTAAACACAGAATTAACACTAGATAGATGAAGTGGCGGCAGATCACGGGAACAATCTGCGACTCCCGCATTTCAGACCTGCTGTCCTGCTGTCCAGTTGAAAACCAGCGTCAGGCACTAGTTGTCTCGCATTTTTGCTCAACTGGGATTTTGGCGCAGCCGTGAGGCACACTTTCCTGATAATTAACACCCACCCACACCCACGATACAGGAGAAATTCCTAGTGTGGGGCAACGGTTTTATAAATAAAAAAAAAAATAAAAAAAAATTCTTACATTTAACTTTACACTTTTTATTTGATCTTTTTTTTTTTGTTTTTTTATCTGGTGTAATGTGTGTCTTTTAACCTGTGCTAAATAAATGTATTTTCTTTCTTTCTTTCTTTTTTACTGTAAAATTGTTCTTCATTCATTACATCTTGATGTATTCGTTTCTTGGTCATACATTATTTAAAATAAAATAAAATTTGGTGACTTCATAAACTAAGGAAAGTAATTAGACTATACCTACATACGTGACATGTGTATTATTCCTTCATACTGTGGAACATGTTTTCTATGTTTTTCCTCTCCTTTTCTGGACAGAGCAAAAATAGTAATAATTACATATTGAAAACCTGAAAATCACTGAAAGGGGAAACAAGCTAAAATAATTGAGATTATGAACGTTTCTGAAGGAAAAACGACTTAAGTACGTTTAAACCATTATTTTGTTAAACAATACAAACCCTGATTATACATCAAAATTAACTACAAAGGTTTCTTGTCAAACGGTATTTAATCAAAACCTACATGAAACAACCCAGCATCGATGATCGACCTCCTTGGAACAACCGGCTGGCCATTATTAGACACTAAACGAATAATAAATTCTTCTATTGGCCATAACCAAGTCGATTACCGACATGTAATTGAATTTTCAAATTGCAGCTGTTAGCGACCGACAGACTCTTTAACTATCGTCTAACTAAACTAATTTAAATACACTGGGTTGGAGGTATTGTGTTTATAGAGCAAAGACTACGTTATGTAGGTACACGCTCTGTCTATAAAATAATAACTTATCTGTCTTGCTAATCTAAAGCCGCTTCCAGACTTGTTTAATGTAATGTATCGTGTAATGTAACGCTCGGGCTGGCGCTCGCGCTGTTCCATGTGCTGTCGGTTTTTAACGTGAACACAAAGGCTCTCGTAATGCTTGTTCGCGTTTTTGAATGCCATCCAAACTATTTGCAGTACACACGTCTGAAGCCGGCTGTAGGCTGTGTGCAGACTGAGACAAGACTGTCTAACAGACAGATACAAAGGATTAATGTTTTTTTATGATTCTTTATATAATGTTACATTTAACGTGGATAAAAGGAAACCGGTATGTGGCGTATTTTGTGACATGACGCAAGCCTTTGACTATGTGCATTATGGTACACTCTTAAATAAACTTAAAGGATATGGAATTAGAGGAAATGTCAACAATCTAATTAAATCTTACTTACTTAACAGAACCCAAATAACAAATATAAACCGAATTAATATGAAAAGTAAACATGAAATTGTATTTCAATCCTTCAGAACGTATAGTTTCGTTTGGTGTGCCACATGGGAGTGTTGTAGGGCCGCCTTTATTTATATTATACATTAATGATCTACCGAAAGGCATCCCTCAACCTCTGACACTATTTTCCGATGATAGCACCATAACGATACCTTATAAAAGTATTGATACTTATGAAAGTGACATAAATGATTCTATAAATCTAATGGTAAAGTGGCTAGATGACAATAACTCAAAAATTAACCTGACTAAAACTAAATTAATACATTTTAGTCAACGGATCAATAGTAAGAGTAATTTAAATATATGTACACTACGATGAGCAGCCTATAGAAGAGGTAGAAACAACAAATTTTTTAGGGCTCCACATTGACAAAAAACGGAGTTGGAAAACCCATATCGAAATTTTGTGCAAGAAAATCAGTAAATCTGCCTATGCCCTGCACGCATTGTCGTCTATAATAGGTGTGGAGGCATTACTTACAGCCTACTATAATTTAACAGAATCGCATCTACGCTATGGTGTAATTTTTTGGGGCAACTCAACAGAAAAAGACATGGTGTCCAAGGCTCAAAAGTGATGCGTTCGTTCAATATTTGAAATTAAACCTAATGACAGTTGCGTGCTTTACTTTAAAAAATATAAAATACTTCCTTTGCGATGTCTGTACATTTTAGGAGTGGCTGTTTTTGTTAAAACAAATCCACACCGAAATAAACGAGATGAAGTAGTAATGGGCGCGACAAAAGCAGGATACGCTCTCATACAACGAGAACAACCGTTATGCGCATAAGTGTTTTCTGTATGGCTCCTATCATATTTAATAAATTACCTAAAAGTTGGAGAGAACTGGCTTTGTCACTTTTCAAAAATAAGCTGAGAAATGTTTTAGTTAGTAAAATGTATTACAATGTTGTAGATTTTTTGAATGAAAAGAACTTTTCTATTCCGATGTCTAAAATACATAGTTGAGAATAACAATAGAATAATGTGAATTTTAAATCAATTGACTTTTGAATGATTCGTTTTGACTGCATAATAATGAATATTCTGGACATAATTTAATTTATTTTGACTATAATATACTTAGACTATAAGATCTTGACATCAATTATTATTCATTTGTTTTGTAGTTTGTAATAAAATTTAGAATGATTACCTATATGTAAAATGCAATTAAATGTAATTTTTTATACCTACAAAATTTGTCGCCGTTATTGGCAAAACATGGACGCTCACAAGATCTATTAATTCAATACCTTGCGCGTCTGACTAGTTTATGTAAACGCATCTTTGACAAATAAATTATCTTTATCTTTATTAAAAAAAAATAGTATTTTCACCTTCAAGTAACAAAATATCGTTTAAAATAAAAATAGGCCTGGTAATTAAAGTTGTATGTTTGAGTAGCAGCTAATATCTAAGCTAACTTAATATCTTGTAATTATAGATATCAGCGCCGTTACGAGTTGAATTTTAGAAAACAATGATAACTCGCATCAAAACAGACTCACGGTCAAAACTGTGAAAAGGACCTACTCAATAACAATATTTTGTTGAATTTTCCTATGTAGGAAATTCTTTATTTTTAGTGTACACACTACCTCTCTATCATAAAGTCTTAGACTTGATCTATTTTATTTTATGACAGAAATTACATGACGGTGAATTTTATGTTCCTATGTAACTGGGTGACCTTCTTTTCTGATGTGAATTAAATCTCTCTCACTTATGTAGTGGAACTAATGTACTTAGTAAATGGTAGCCCCGACGGAACGGCAGTAGGGTGTGGATGTGGCAAACTATGCCAAAACATGAAGTCAAAGTGACCTCTGCGCTGCCACCGACGATGCCGTCGAAGTGGCGAAGTTCAGCAAGTGGCCAGCAAGATCTGAAATACAGTCGTATCAACGACTCGAAGAAGAAGTAAATGGCATAAAACAATTACTAAAATTAAGAAGCGGGTAACAAAAACGTCAAGTGACTCTACATTCAAGAAAGGAATAGCACCAAATCCAAGTTCCACCCATAAAATTAAACTACATAACCAACATTTACCTATTAAAATATTTTACACAAGCTTTGCCAAAACGGCTGCCGAGCACCTCGCCAGCTATAAAACGACAGCGTAATACATCGTATGAAAATGAAGATAATTGCACCAAGCCTGCCGAGAACTGCTGCAAAACCAGCCGCCTATCCGATAAAGATCCTATTATACATAGATAATTTAATAATAAGATAATCTTCTAACAACTAAGCGTATCGCCAACGGCTGCATTTCGCGTAAATTTTAGCGTAGCGTGAAAAGTAATTGAGAAATGTATAGCTTCTGTGAGCAGCTCTCTCTATAGATTTTGCAGATAAGATTTTATATAATTTATGACGTGCACAATAGGAGGCGCTGACGGCACGGCATTAAATAGTAATTTATAACTTTAATCACTAATTAGCATTCAACAGTTTGTAAAACAGATAGAGATATAGCTGAAAGAACAGTTACTCTAGTTCCCCTGATCCCCGGTCCAAGTGTGGGAAACGAACACCGGGGTGATTTTTAGTCAGTAAGAGTCTGACAGACCCCTCTGCCGGCCTCAGTGCAGGGGACATCCATAAGGATTTTCCGCCCCGAAAAAAAGGGCATTGTCCTAGGGATAGGACAGGAGGTCTGTGGCCTATGTCCAGTAGTGGACTACGATGGGCTGAACTGATTGTTTAGGCCAATGAATAGTACGAAAATCCTTACTTCCCATTGGAAGTAAGGATTTTCGTACTATTCATTGGCGTTGCCATTGCAACAAAATATTTCGGAAAAGACTTTTCTAATCCAACTGTTAATTGATTTCATAATTATATTTGCCATAGACGGTAAACAGCGTCAGTAGTTTCCTAATTAAAATACATGATCTTTATCAGATACTTCCACTGTTATCAGTGAGTAGGAAGGGCCTTATATAGATTAATGAATCAGGTGTCCTTCGAAACGTGACGCCTCATATCAAGTTTCACTTACCTTCGTATTTGCGCTTTCCATACTTTCAATCATTACAGTTTTCTACTGAGATAGTTTTCCAACGCTAGTATTTATTTTATGACTATATAATATGATTAATTTAATAGTGTGGAATGTACGAGGATGTAGACACGATGTTCTTTATAATCTAGATCTAAATCATGATTTAATTCTGACGGCTACACCGCCTCTGTTTGTGTAGTAGCCGCAAGCGCAACTGCAGAGGGTAGGTACAGACGCCAGCACATCAAGCTACTAAAATCTGTCAAATTTATTTAATAGATTTTCATCTTTATCGCTAAAGCATTAGTTTCAAAGTTGATTGGGAAAATTTGACAGTTTCAGGTAGTTTGATGTGCTGGCGTCTGTACCTACTGGTTTAAATCGCCAGGGTAAAGTGTTTTTCATCAGGAATTTCTCAGTAGCAGCCCAAAGTCCTGATTTGTGTCCGGTTATGTCCAATAGGCTCGTATATCTTACTATCTTCAAAACTAAAAACGTCAGCTTGAGTAATAAGATTGCATTCTCTGTTGTTGTGTACTGGGTCAGTTAGTACTTATTTATTTAAGTACCAGCTGCGCCCCGCGGTTTCACCCCCATAAATTTCGATCCCGTGGGAATATTGGGGTAAAAAGATCCTATATGTTAATCCTGGTTATAAACCATCTGTGTGCCAAATTTCATCCAAATCCGTTCAGGAGTTTTTGCGTGAAAGAGTAACAAACATCCATCCATCCATACAAACTTTCACGTTTATAATATTACTATAGTAGGATTTATACACAAGGCAACTACAACAGATAACAATCACAGTACATCACTAGGCACATTATAGGTTGAGACCTGATTATCACCCAAAGCGGAATCGCACAACAACAATAGTAATGATAACAACGACAGTAAAAAGCTTAGTTCACAAAATTACAGCTACAAGGTCTGTGCGTCTGCCCTCCGACACACTTCTACGTAGGCAGGGAATGTGGAGGAGACCAAACACACAAGGTAAAGTACATAATGGACACAAAGATATATTATTCAAAGAAAACAGTATTTAAAGGTTTACAATGTTAAAAAGAAAGAGTAGATACATGTCTTTTGAAAGCGGTGACACGAGAACCGAAGATGTCAATACTTGTCTTTTGTTTTGAATTGTCTTTTGATATATAATATATACTAATATTATAAAGAGGTAAAATTTGTTTGTATGTAGGGGGTAATCTCCGGAACTACCGGTCAGATTTTTAAAATTCTTATTGCATTTGATAGCCCAATTCTTGAGGAAGGTTATAGGCTATCTAACATCACGTTACAACCCTTAGGAGCCGAGCAAACTGAAAAAAAGTCAGAAAGAACACTAAGCGGAAACGAAGTACATAGTAGCACGGGCGAGTGATGGGTCGCGACGCGATGGGCCAAAATTTCACGCGGACGAAGTCGCGAGCAAAAGCTAGTTCATTGTAAATTAAATACAATCAACAAAGTAAAGTACCTTCCTGGGTTCGAACACTCGTAAGTCGGGGTCGATACCACTGGACCACCACTGCTCTAGGTTAGGTAAGAACATTTGCATTCTAAACTCAGTCTCAATCTGTCAAAAATACCTCCATATTCTCTACATTTTTTACATTGATTGTCCCAGTGATAAAATTGCGACTGAATTTGGAATGTGATATCCTGGGGGTCTACTCCGAAGTGGTATCGGCCGAATGTTCGGCCGTTTCCTGCTACGAAGTTACTATTTGGTTCGGTTGGTCCCGATCCTAAGCTCCTACACTCTTTCGAATATTGACTATGGTCCCAACCCAACTGAGCCAATCCGAACTTTTTTCGCATTTTTCAATAATATTCGGTTCGGCCATGTGTCGGTCCGATCCGATCATTCGCACTTTGCACTTCGTAGTATACCCCCTGGTATCGTAGATGTTCGTAGACGAATTCTCGCTCAATCACCGCTCAGCTTTCAACAATAAATGACTTACCCATCCTTCTAAATATATAATATAATATCTCCAAATTACTTCAAACAAACACCAAACTAACCAGTGCTACCAACTCCTAACGAGATCTGTAACTTCGACTCAATCATGCATGTATCTAATCCTCCAACCTCGCACGTCCGCCACCGGCGACGGATCAGCCGGTAATCTGGGACATGAGCAATCCAACGCTAATCCCCTCGCACTAATGAACTGCCCTGTGATTTAGCATCTCATGATATAGCTAATACTAATAACCTAATTACCGAAGAAAGTAGTACAGTGGTTTATAAACCATCTGTGGCTTTCTGTAATCTGTTTATATCTTGTAAATTATGTTTTCAAATGTAACTCCTCTTCGCATAATGATCTTCTTTTAATTCAACGCCCAACCTCCCACTTTTAGGATTTGGCATGCCACCCATCCCGATCCTGTCCTGATCTGTCTGAGCAGGTACATCGACCATACTTGTTGCGGCACTACCTACAATAATGACATTGTTCTATCTTAGCTATGTCTCGTAAATCATTGTGTCAAAGAGCCTAAGCAACTGACACTCGCTTTCAAAGCGATTCGTATTTCTACAATGACTTTCCACAGGATTGGCAGAAGCTTTTAGACAGCTTATGTAAGTCCCACACATTTTTGACTTTCTATCATCATTATCGCTGATAGAATGTCAAATTGTCTTGGCCCTCTAGATTTTATCCCATCTCTATTTTTTTTGTCACGGAAAGTAACGACATAGACAAGAAAATCGTAAGTTGAACACAGGTACCAAGTTGCATTAACCTAGCTACACTCATAAACAACATCAAAGCACAGTCACAACCGCACTGAAACGTTGTGTACAATTAATTAGCAGTCAAATCTCGACACCTAATGACGCCGGCACTCCGGTACAGTTACTACTCCATTTGCGATGCGCCTGATTGGTGCGCTAATGTGCGACCAGCGACGCGACTCGGCCACGTTTGACGACTGCATTTCAACAAATTAGAACGCTTTGAGTTAGATATTTGCTGTACCACAGCGAGAAACGACACCTGTCTGTCTTTACATAGATGTTGTTGTATGACTGCTCCATTGGCCTCGTGGTCGCGATCGCGACTGCTGAGCGCGGGGTCCTGGGTTCCATTCCCAGGTCGGGCAAAGTGTTATTGGGTTTTTCCATTAGTCCAATTTCATTTCTTAGTAACAGCCCGGAGTTTGGAAGTTGACGGTGTGATACCCCGTGCTTGGGAGTTGGCCCTGCGCCTGATCTCTCCCTGACATGTCGGATTTCGTGCCGTCCCATCGGACTACATATGAGAGTAAGGGACAAGAGGGAAAAGAGAGTGTGTTTGTTGCAGTGCAGTTGTGCTTGCAAAGGTCCGGCGGTACTTCACACCGGGACAGCTTCTAATGTTATACAAAGCGCAGGTCCGATCGTATGTGGAGTACTGCAGCCACATATGGGCTGGTGCTGCAAAATGCCATCTAGCAGCTTTGGACTCATTGGAGAGTCAGTCAGTGCTAATTCGTGATCCAGATTTGATTAAGACCAATCTACAAAGCCTGGAGCACAGGCGTAGGGTAGCCAGCCTTTCGGTGTTCTACAGGATGCATTTTGGAGAGTGTGCGCGGGAATTACATGACTTAATTCCGCCATCACCGTTCCATCATCGGACAACCCGTCGTACGGCGAGTTTCCACCCTTACGTTGTTGACACCGCTACGATCCGGACGAAGCCTTTCGCCTCGTCGTTTGTACCGCGTACATCGAAGGACTAGAACAATTTACCTGCAGCGATCTTCCCGATTATATATCCGATTATAATTTAAGTGTCTTCAAGGCTAGAGTGAATGGGCTCATAATGAATTAGTGCGCTTCACCATCTACGATTGCATCACTGCTTTCCATCAGGCGGGATCGCGGTCAAGCACTATAGTTTATAACATTAAATATATATATATATATGTTCGAAAAATGTCTCTGCTCAACAACGTAAATAGCGCAATGAATGGCGTTGAACTGTCAAAATGAAAGCCATTGCTACTGATAGTGTGTTACCCAATTACCCCGCCGTTCGTTAGATCGTCTCCGTTGAGATTAGCCGCCATGATCGAAATACGGTCTGAAGGAGTAGGTATAGATGTTGTATGTAGAAGTAGACTATCATCATCATGTCTATGGCCAGATGTGGCGGCTGTAGGTGTCCCATATCGATGATGTAATAGAGGCCGATAGTACAAGGAGTGCAGGAAGATCGATTGTAAATTAGGTCAACATTGGACCTAAGCATTAAACTTGTCGGAAAGATCCGAACAAGTTTCGCACAAACAGAGAAGAATAGAGAACCACTGTAGAAGGTCAATCTATATCTGTTCTGTATTAATAAAGCTGAAGAGTTTGTTTGAACGCTGTTATCTCTGGATCTAACTAAGGAACTACCAGTCGGATTTGAAAAATTCTTTTTGCGTTTGACAGCCTAATTTTTAGAAAGGCTATTCAACTTCGTGCGAGGGGTTTAGCGGCTGAGCGAAAAGAAAAAAGTCAGTAAGAACGCTGAGCGAAAACGAAATAATAGCGCGGGCAGGCGATGCGATGCGACGCGCGACGGGTCGGGGGAACAAGAAATTTTTCGCAAACGAAGTCCCTGGCAGATTAGGTACTCGTAGTATTAGGACAAAATTGAAATACCATGTGCGCCGCAAATGGCACGATTTTGCAGCGACTCGGTGTCCCACTCGAATTCCCTGAACTTTAGGTACGTCTTTGTTTTTTGTGTTGTGTGAAATGGATTATATTGTTTTTTAGGAACGAAATTCTTTAATGCGGCTTGTGGTAGGAGTAGACTGGTAAATATCAAAAAGCGTTATGACCTTTCCATTCGACTTCGCGTATCTTCGTTCCTGACGGAGGTCCCCCGACCGCACAGGTTTTTTTATGCCGTAAAACTTTATTTTAATCTCGTTCACCTTACAAACTACCTGAACCTGCCCTGAAAATTAATTATGATTATTAGATACAGTAGCCCTAACAGGCTCGTGTAGTCTGACAATGATCCTGGAAGGAGGTTTTGTGTGACTATGATATTACTGACTAAGAAAAATTCATTTACACCAATCATACAATGGGCTATATTCCCTTCACGGCCATCAGCGGCCTCAGGAGGCTTGGCTTTATGGCATGGACCATGAAATACCATACCAGCAAATGGCATGACCTTCTTGCTAGTTGCTGGTATGGCATCTCACATCTGGAAGTTCTAATATAGTCAACGTCAATCAAGTTTACAGGAGCCCAAAGTAGCCACAACAATCAATTAGTAAATATCGCGGTAACTGAGGGCCACGTCCGTGTAAGTCAATTAAGCTGTTTAACATTCCACGCCTACATGTCGAAAGAATCTTGTTAAGCGCTTGTTTTAATTACCAGAAACGTAGAGCTGCCGCACACAGCTTAGATTGTTCTACGACAGAAAAACCTGAAGACAAATTTCTAAAGAAATCCGCAGTGTAGTTGCTGACAGTCCTGAATCCATCATTAGACATGTGGTCATGTACAGTCACCAAGAGAGATAAGTAACCAGGGTCGAAATTTAATTTGATTAATGAACTGTTTGTTTTTCTATTTATTAAATTAAATTTTATTCGAAAACATCCATCGGTTCCTTCAACATCAACTATATCCGACGACCCTGGTTACTTATCTCCTTTGGTAACCGTACAACCAACCGTACAACTTTGGAGATGCAGTCGTTTCCAGAAGTTGCTCTACCCCTCTATCGCTTTATCTATCAATCACTTGTTTTATTTATATTTTCAGCCTGGGTTGTCAGAGACCCATAATCTCAAGGCCCAAAAATACCCACTTAATGACGAGGGCAGGGAGGGAGGGGGGGGTGGGGAGGGGGGGATCTTGCAGTTGACTTCGATTATTTATTCAAAGAAATAATCTAATAGTGGCTATTAAGACCGGAAATCTTCGTCAGATCAGTTCAAGATAGCGATCGAGCAAACAGCATCGCAGATACTATTTATACTCCAAACACTACGTTTAAAAGGAAACACCGACCCACTAAACAACTAACTGTTTAATCGATATGGCTTTAATTAGATCTAGTTTGGAGTGCCCTCTTGTCGACTTACAACTGTCATCAAGGTGTTCGCCGCGGTCACTTGTCCAATTACTCGAGCGTTTAAACCTCTTTATTAAAGTAATCTCGTTAATATCCCATAAGTATGATTGGTAATGGTAGAGTATAAATGAATGCTTCAATAAAAAGCTGTCGAGACGTTCAATACTTCGACAGACATGGATGGCTCTGAGATGTTTCCGGTTTGTATGTGGAATGAAGAGGTGCAGAAGGTGAGTGATGCGGTGTGACAGGGCGTTCAATCGCATGTCACTTTGTTGATAAATAACTCATTGCTGTTTGCAAAAGACATGGACTCATGTATATTTTGTCAGGGACGGGGAAAATTGCTGGATCTACAGGCTACGCTTCCATGGCAACGCCACGCAGTGCTACGAAGTAGAATGATTTTTAGTGATGACTCGAAATAACAAAGTGAAGAAGCACCCTTTTTTTTCGGATGGGAAATCATCAAATGACCCCTCCCGCTCTGGGTGGAGCGGAAGGGAGTGTCAGACTCTTACTGACTAAAACCCACCCGTGTTCCTTTCTTTGCCCTTTGTGTTCCGGGGTAGCGGTAACCCTTTTGGACAATCCCGCTGAAGAAGCACCCTTCACTTACAATTTTGAGTGACTGGTGGCAAGTTCAGTGTTGTTGATGCTCATCATCATTTGCCTGGCCATTTCCCAACAATGTTGGGGTCGGCTTCCAGTCTAACCGGATGCAGCTAAATACCAGTATTTGACATGAAGTGACTGCTTATCTGACCTCCAAAACCCAGTTACTGGGTAATACGATACCCCTTGTAAGACTGGTTCTCATACTTTCAGTCTTCTGACAACGTCAAAGATCCACTAATGACAGCCGGGACCAAAGGCCTAATGTGCTTTCTGAGGCACGCAGAGGTCTTGGTATGTGTCAAGATGGTCACCCATCTACGGACCATCCGCGGCAATCGTAGCTTAACCTCGATCGACCCGAGCGGCTGTTATTACTTAGCCACAAACCCGTAGTGTTGTTGATACTACCGGCTAATGTTTTTAATACCCATCTCGTCACTCTACTGAAAATTGTAACGTGTAGGACTGCTATTGTATCAACTTAGTATTTTCCAGATTTGCATGAATTAAGCCTTCTGCAGCTATTCTATTACGTGTATCATTGACGCTTTTTATGCGTTGCCGGATAAGTAGAGAGTAAAGTTGCGGACGTAAAGTTGACATGAGCACGATTCTGGGAAGCCAGTAATATACCTAATGTTAATTATGTCACGGATCCTGTCATGGATTATGACGGATGTCGGACACACGACGTTCATCCGTCAATGGATAGGACAGCTGATTTGTTTACTACTTAGGATAAGAATACAAGAAATACAAATACAAAAAGGTTTACTGGCATAAAAAAGGTGATGACTAACAGTAAGCTTACATATAACACAATTAAATATCTAAAAAGCTCTCAAATTGGATTTTATACGCACTGAGCCCGCGTGGTGGATTATGGCCCACTCCCACGGACAGGAGGCCTGTGTCCCAGCAGTGGGATATCATTATAGGCAGATTATTTTAACAAGATTCTACGCACGAAAAAGAGATCAGTAATAAGTAAGAAATATCTTCTGAATACAAACATACGTATTAAATTAAACTTTCAAAGCTTCCACACATAAGCCACCGACTGTCACTTGCTGCTTAGCTGTACTCAGGAGCAATGCCGAATCGCGTGTGCGCCACCAGAATGGAACACACTGAACTAGCTGTGAAATGCCCAAAAGAATAAAACGCATAATTCAACGAAACAAATGGTTGCAGTACTTTCAAACAGGACATATGCTACATTTCCCGTCTACCTGCATTGCGTATCCCACGTGCTGCATGCAATTAGGTACGTTTTAACGTGGCAGCGTTGGGAAAATCTACTTAATAAATTCCTCCGAGATTTATTTTTGTAGTCAGTTATCACAGGTCGTTACATTCCAAAGCAAGATTCCTAACTTCAGCAGGTAACGATTAGGGTGAACACCATTACCATGGTCCTGTATTTTATTGCTTCCTGCATATTGACAATCCGTGTCATCGTTAGTCAAACAATTTAAAGTTAATAAACTACATATTACGGAGGGCAAACCTCGTCATTATGAGCTATAACACCTGACGACCACCACGAAGAATTACATTTTGCGTGGAAATCATGAAACATGACTATAGCAAACGATAAACACTCCATAAAATATTACTGGCAGCTTTATAGCATCAGAATGACCATATTTACAATTTCTCTCGAGGTAATTGTAACACTGGAACAGGCTTCTCGCTAAATTAAGTACAATTATTAAGTTTCTATTAAGCTACTCTGCACGGTGTTCCGGGCTCGGGATCGGTCAGCATAATTACGGAAAGCTGGGCTCTGCTCAATTTTCCGATATTAACATAAAACTTGGCTTGTAGGCCAGTAGACCACAAAGTTGTTTTTAGGGCTGTGCAACAAAGGTGCTGTCTAGAATGTTTTAATTTGAAACTACGTTTCACTATTGCAAAGGAAGTGGCTGAAAATTGGGTTAATTTCATTATTAGTGCAACTAATATCTACTTATCTAAACTTAATTTCCTCGGAAAGCACGTTAAGCCGTTGGTCCCAGCTGTCATTCGTGGATCTTTGACAGTCGTTACGGGTCGTCAGAAACCCGAAAGTCTGACAACCAGTCTTATCAAGGGGGTTCGTATTACCCAGTAACTAGGTTGTGGAGGTCAGATAGGCAGTCGTTCCATGTAAAATACTGGTACTTAACTGCATCCGGTTAGACAAGAAGCCGACGTAGTTGGGAAAAGGCTAGGCAGATGATGAAATGCGTTAAAACAAAGCTTAGTAGAGTAGGTATTCTACCTCTTTTATCTGTTCTGTGTATTCTACTAAGCTTTGTTTTAACGCATACCAAAGAAAGGACATTTGGCTGGCGGCATAAACTAGGTACTTTATGCCGCCTAACCAAATGTCCTTTCTTTGGTATTGTCCGTCGAATCCTTGAGCTCCTTAAGTTCTGAGTTGAGCTGCATGATTACTAACAAACGTGTGCACTAACTGGACAGGTCCACTCAAGCTGTGTGGTTCTTTCCTCAAAAGACCATTTCAGACACTAATCTACATGGTCTTCACATGATCTGACGAAGATTATGTCTGAACTTTAAAAGAGACTGTGACCTCTGAGTTTGTTTCGGCCTTTCTTCTCAGAGTAATTAGATAAGAAACGCCGACCTCATCTAGTTTTTAAAATATGATTGATGTGTAAAAGTGTTTGTACAAACCTACTTACAATCCCATGATATTACGTGACTTACTTGACAAATGTAGAGGAAATCCTAACATTTCTAGAATTTAGAATCCTTAGCGGACTATATACGAGTAATCTTGTTAATATAATTTTTAGTGGCAGTCAGCGATCAGAACAGTCATTTATCTACAACGGAACTCCGTTGTACATAAATGACTGTTCTGACCGCTGCATTGCGGTGACCGCAGATATTTCATAACTGGACTACTCAATTGCCAAACTCGAAATAAACAAGCGTTACTTTTTAGCATAGCCACTTTTTCAGTCAATATTATTCTACTTTTCAGTCAGTCAGCATGAGCTACTTACACCATCATCCTAAGTACATATTTGGTAGGTCAATCTGTGGTAAAATTATTTGCCAATCAGCAGTTTGTGGACGGGGTTTAACGCGGGTCCCCAAGGTATTGTAAGCTTTTAAAATACACATAAAATCAAATTAAAAACTTAATTCGTCTATTTATCGTATCATGTCCAAAAACAACACACTCTCAGCCTTCAACGCCATATTCTATCTTCACGACAATAAATAACAACGATAGTAAACCTAGGCATCGGGGTAGCAATATCATATATTATGATAATTACGAGCCCGTCATATTAGCTATAACACGGCTCATTATGGCTCTCTCCTAGATCGAACCGCTCAAAGTAGGACTGCAGGCGCATACATAGTGCGCATTCGATGAAGTGGCTGCATAACTAAGATCATGGGTAATAAGGCTATGTTTAGTATTGCTGTGTTGGAGTTAAAGTAAGATATCTCCTTTTTCTGTAAGGAACCTTTTCTCCATTTCCTGTGAAGTTGACATTTTGTTTCAATGGCATTTCATCTATTATTTATTTCCTTTTTGGCACACCATTTCTATCTTTCTATATCTATGTATTACTAATATTAAGGCTAAAGAGTTTGTTTGCACGCGCAATCTCGGGAGTTACCAGTCGGATTTGAAAAAATATTTTTGCATTTGGTAGGTAGCCCAATTTTTGAGGAAAGCTAAAGGCTACCTAACATCGCGCTAGGATCCTTAGGGGCCAAGCAAAAACAAAAACCAGTTAGAAAAAGCGCTAAGCAAAAACGAAGTAATAGGGCGGATGAAGTCGCGGGCAGAAGCTAGTTTCTTATATAAATAAAAATAAAAAATGCTGTTCGTAGGTAAGCGCATAACTTGAGTACGGCTGGACCGATTTGACAATTTTTTATTTTAAAATGTTCGTAATAGTCCGGATAAGGTTTTCAGGGAAAGAACATTGGAAAAGTTTCCCTGAAAATTGGAAAAATTGGATTTTTTATGAACTATTGTTTGGACAGGACTGCGTATGTCGTTATAAAGATTTATGCCCAACTTTAAGTCGGTGGGTGTCTATCCTTACGCTATGCAACAGGACTTGGAGTGGGCCTAGGTGGGACTGGGACAAAACGATATTGGAACTAGGTTAGAGCTAGCGGTTTTGTGGCTTACTGTTGCACTGTAGATAAGGGTTTATACTATACTCAGTACGTGATAAAAATGTCTATCAGCCCACCAGAGTCAGTACCGTCGGAGACTAGCCAAATGGACCGGTGACCTGAAAAAGGTCGTCAACGAGATGAAATGGTGAATGTGAAGATAGCTGACAATTTGTGAAACGCCTGTAGGCTCACCAAGAGAAAATCAATAAGGTCATTGAGACTCCTAATAGTTATTTACTAGTCTACAAGGTGACTTGTAATTTGACGTATTTATTTCCTTTCAGGACCTGATAGTGTGACCCATTTGCAACAATTAAGCAGTAAATTCTGGGAAACTTTAAAAAATACATGATAATTAGGTTTTATGGAATTCCATTAATTTTCGGCTTTATGCTTAATTGTTGCAAATAGGTCACACTATCGCTACCTTAAAGGAATACCTCAAATTTCAAGTGACGCTGTATAAAACCTACTAAATATATCACTTACGCATAGAGTAGGTAATTGTATGGCTATCTGGTCAGACCAGAAGATAGACAATGCCATCCAACTTGGGAAAATCCTAAAGGAATAATACCTACCTACAATAGAATCAATTGACCAATGAATGACGCATAACCACAAAGATGAATTTATTAAATTAGTCGTTAGTTTATCTATTAACGGTTTAACTAATATGATATTTAAACCCAAAAATAATTGATCATTGATCATTGTGATTTGTGTCTTCAAGATGGAAGCAATCAAATTGGTGAGTTTACTGTTATTATTTGTATCTGTTGTATTGGTAAAGTGCGGCTACCTTGACGGAACGGCAGTAGGGTGTGATTGTGGAGCTGGAGCACAAACCATACTCCACCTCCTATCCTGCCCTCTGTGTCCGAAAACATGCAGTGAAAGTGACCTCTGCGCTGACCGACAACACCGTGGAAGTGGCGATGTTTTGGGAAAACAAGACTTTAAATACAGTCGTGCCAGCGACACGAAGAAGATTTGTATTGTACAGACGCCAGTACATCAAACTAGTTACTATAATCTGTCAAATTTATTTAATACATTTTCAACTTTATCACTGAAGCATTAAGGTTCAAGGTTGATTGGGAAAATTTTACTTTTTCTGGTAGCTTGACCTGCTGGCGTCTGTAGTTATTGTAAAATAAGAAAAAAGTTATAAATTAAACAGATTCTTCAAATTGTGTAATTTGTAACTTACTCGTGTACCTAGATATAGGTACACGAGAAACTGAAAGTCACGTAGAAAGGTTGTCTGTGCTATTATCTGAACTCCAGGCAATTGATAATAGTAATAGTACTTAAGCAGGTATGCTATCTCCCTGCCCACCTACTTATGATTAGATATAAGTGTTTTCAAGATAGTATTGTAATGGCGGTTATAAGAATTACCTACCTACTTATGTGCCAATGCCATTTCACAATCTCGATATAGCATTGATAATTCTTAAGTAGAATTAAACTTCATTGGATCTACGTATGTGTATATATATATACTTTCTTGTCTATGTAAATTATCTCCAGCGTACCTAATTGATCAAACAATCAATAGCCTTTTCCCAACTATGTCAGGGTCGGCTTCTAGTCTAATTGCATGCTGCGTCTGCCTATCTGACCTCCACAACCCAGTTACTGGGTATTGGGTAACACGATAACACTGGTTGTCAGACTTGGGCTTCTGACTATCCGTAACGCCTATCAAATGATCTACAAATGACAGCCAGGGCCAACGGCTTAACGTGCTTTTCGAAGCACGGACGCGTCCGGACACATAATGGATAGATAGTCACCCATCCACGACCCGACCGCGGCAAGCGTAACTTAACCTTCGATCGACCCGTGCGGCTGTTATTTTTTAGTCACGAGCCCCTCTTAGCTTAACTAACATTGAACTTAATTTATATATTTTTTAGTCACGAGCCCCACTCAGCATAACTGACATTGAACATAATTTATATATTTCCAGATTGCCGTGCTGGTGGTTGTGACCGTCGCGTACGGTCTCCCGATGAACGACCAGCAAGGGAGAAACTTGATTACAGGCGTCTTCATCCCTTCCGATGCGTTCAAGAACCTGCAGGACAGAGCAAACGCGAACTACCAGCCGGTTAACACCAACCAACCGCAATATCAACCGGTTAACACAAACCAACCAGCCACCACCAACCAACAGCAATACCAATCGGTTAAAACTAATCAACCACAGTACCAACCCGTCAACACGAACCAACCACAGTACCAACCCATCAACACGAACCAACCACAGTACCAGCCAACCGTCATGACGAACCAGCAACCCACCAATAATCAAGCTATAATGGTCCAGCCACCACTTCAGAACAACCAAGTACCAGTCCTGACAAACCAGCCAACCATGAGCAACCAACCTACTGTTGTTTACACCCAACAACCGCTGACAGCAAACCGCGACCCAAATCAACCAATTATGGTAATGACCAATCAGCCAAGTAATCAACCTAACCAGCCAATCGTGCTGGTGCAACAGCCGTCGACTCTGTCTAATCAGCCAGCGTACTCGTATGTTCAGCAACCAAACCAACAACCAACTCAGATGATAATGGTCACCAATCCCTCTAATGGTAATCAGATGCAATTGGTTCAGTCGCCAAATCAGAACCAGCCTGGCTCCACAGTGTACACTCTGATACCACTGAGTGGCCAGAACAATAACATGAACACCAATTCAGGTAGCTCGTACTTAATTCCAGTTCAGTCTGGAAGTTCAAACCCGATCATATTGAGCACTGGAAAATAGAATGATTCGTAAACTTGAGCTACGTTTTGTGAAAATATAAAATAAAATTAAAAAAACTAATCTATTGAATTACTGGGTTTCCTTAATTTTTCTCCTAAACATTGCAAATATAGCTACGAGTATATCTACTGCATTAGTGCATCACACGAAATATAGGTAACGGTTCCGATATTTGAAATGTATACCAAAAACAAACTTATTAATTTATTTGATATTTGAAGAATGTGTGAAACCACAGTTTTATCGTTTCTGTGTGTGAAACCATGCGGAGTATCAAATACAACATAGATTTAAACACTTTATTAGATGCACTAAAATTATACAATTTCTAAACCCCTGATAGAAACTCCTGCAGCTTATACGATAGTAGTCAGGATACCTCTGTGGGAAAATGTCTAGTTTAGTCACCATTAACACACACATTCATAGCGTACATTCACAATCTGTGTTTTTACTTCACACACTAGAGAATAACATCATGGATAAACAAGGCCCAACACCGTGTGTGGTCGTTGCCATTTATTATTTTCCATTCCATAAAAGACATGGCGACCGCTAAAAAATGGCGCCAAAGGAATCATCTCTTGTATAAAAAGCTGCTTGGTAAAATTATGCAAAAGGCGATGCAAGTGAACAAATTGGAAATCTATTCTATACTTATAATAAATCTGTAGAAGTGAAAATTCTGTACATTGAAAATACCAAAAAAATAAATGGCAGGGGTGTTACTAGACCGACACCGTACCCAAAAATGTGAATAAAAAAAATTTTGTCTGTCTGTCTGTCTGTTTGTTCAGGCATCACGCAAAAAC
Source organism: Apamea monoglypha (assembly GCA_911387795.2). Classification (NCBI taxonomy): domain Eukaryota; kingdom Metazoa; phylum Arthropoda; class Insecta; order Lepidoptera; family Noctuidae; genus Apamea; species Apamea monoglypha. The sequence goes on from OU426922.1 coordinate 4,452,094, forward strand.
TACCTGTTCGATTACGATGAAACTTGGTATAATTATTCTTTAATATGCTGGGCACCACACTGGGTACTTTTTATCCCGGAAAAGTACCTATATACAATAAAAAACAAACTTAATTTTGCGGCTCGATCCCTAGACCCGATTACTCTACCAACCGCAAATAATAAGTTTGTCGTGGGTTACGTCACCCGCAGTGGAGTTCACTAAGGGGCGCTGCACACGGCTAAGATACTATAATATTTTATCTTAAGATACAATATCGCTCGCCATACAATTCAATGGACTATCACACACGAAGAACAAGATAAAAAATAATATTTCATATTTTCGTATCTTAAGATGAATTTGTATGGCGAGCGATATTGTATCTTAAGATAAAATATTATAGTATCTTAGCCGTGTGCAGCGCCCCTAAGTTATGCTGTAAATGTAGTGCTGAAGGTTGAATTTGGCTTACACCGTACGCAGCACACGCGTGGCGCGCGGCCGCCACGGATCGCTACCGTATATAAGGACGGAGTCTGAGCGCGCGCATCATACATTTTTTTGAACTTTGATTTGAACGGACGTGTCGAGTGGCGAGCGTTCGTTCTTATTAGCATTCTATAAATTGTATGTTTTAACTGCTACTTGCAATTCTAAACCGTGCTTTTCAGTGCGACCTTTTTATTCCTTTTAGTTTTTACTAAGTACAGTTTAAGGTAGAGTTATTTAGGTTTATTTTTATAAGTCGTAGGTATAGATTTTAATTTTAAAGTATAGAGTATATATTTGATAGTGTACGTAGTGACCGTAGGTTATTTTATAATATAATACTGTTAGGTAGGATTAGTCATTCGTATAGATATTAGTTTTTAGGGATTTTGCTTATTTATTGAGTTTAGATTAGTTATCATCAGAAATAGGTTTATTTAGGTAGGTACCTAGGTATTTTATTTTCTGTTATTGAGTTTTTTTTTTTTTATTAGGTAGGTACTTAGGTTTACTTTTATAAAGCGTAGACCGTATAGATTTTAATTTCAAGTATAGGTAGGGGCCCGCGCCGGGCCGAAGTATTAATACCGGTATGCTCGATAGATAACGTTCTACACAAATAGCACTTTACACAAAAAACTCATTGATAAGTTTCGTTATCCATGCGAACGAAGTCGCGGGCACAGCTAGTATTAGAATAAAATAACAACTTATCAATACGCCCTTGAAATGGTAAGAGGTCTCTGAACGACTTTAATGTTTAGAAATTCTGCTGATGTTTGCATATCATAATATTTTCTGTGTTATAAGGTTATAAGCCCTTCATTAAATAATAGATTACCTATACTAAAGGAGGCTGAGAAACATTTTCTAGTGGACCGGGATCACGAGTGCTGCTCACAAAGCACGAAGATATTATGACTTCTGAGTTGGTGGCCGACCTTGAATTGGTAATTGGAGAGACACCAGATCCAATAAAACTCAGTAAACAAACAATTAAATGACATCAAATATGTACTCCAACGCGCACTGGGCCCGCGTTACAGCCCACTCACACTCACAGAGAAGAGACCTGTGTCCCAGCAGTGGGAACATTAAAGGCTGATTCTGTTATGTAAACAAACAAAAAATTATTTCGCGTCATCTTCATACTTAGGTACTGTAAAGTTTGTCTGCCGAAGGTAACCTTATGTAGTGCAGGCCGGCTATAATTCAGTTCCATTCGAACGTTCAAGCAAGTTTAAAACAATGTGTCAAATATGTTAGGATGTTTGTTTAGAACAGTCAGTGCTAGTTTAGTCGTTTAGTCGGAAATATGTAAAGACGTTCTGTCAATATAAACCTAAAGGAATCGTACCGTTGTTTGATTCCTCCCATAAACCTCAGAGGGCTCGTCTAGTCCTCTATAATTATAACTAACTCTATAATAATAACTACATTCAAAAGCTATGATGTAGGTACGCCTCAGAAGTTATGCAGTCAATTAATACAACTCCTTTTATTTTATAAATGCACTCTTTTTCATTAATTACCTACTTAATTAGGTACCAGTTTAATTAATACTCTTAGTGCAGATAAAGTCAACAAAATAGTTTTTTAATTGCATTACCATGTCGTGGCATTCATTGAAGATAAATAAACGGGAGTAACGGTTAGATCGGTAGTACTACATTACTTTATTATAAATACTAAGTATAACTACCATTAATTTACCTTTTTCTATTGAAATTAATCAAAGCACAGAAATGTAGGAAATAAGTAATAATCTTTCGAATAGATCAGGAAATGGAAACGGAACTACTTACGAACTACGATATTAGGAAAACTATTGTAACATCTGTATATCTTATGAGAAACGTAATTTATGCCTTCAGGTAACCACGGCCTATATTTTAACTGTTGGGATTTTGAAATCAGATACGTTATTTTAATACACGGTTATATCGAAGAATAATAAAAGAAGACCTTTTAGGGCCATTTACTCTGAGAAAGTGAAACTTTTTAGATCCTTCTGTTCATCAGCTGAATAAAGATCCGCCCTTCGCACAGATTTAGTAGTACTCCCCTACGTCTTTCTCCGCTGTCCTCTTTGACCAATCCGTGAAGAATGAATCTTCTCTTGCCGGGCGGCGAGCAATGGGCAGCTCGCCGCCCGACAAGGACCAGGATGAAGAAAGAGATGTCAGCACGAAGTGACGGGGTCCGTTAGGGCCGATGCCTGCCAGGGCCGCGGGTTGTTCGAAAGAGATACCGTGATCCCTGGCATAGGCAACTGAAGGAACACGGGTGGGTTTTAGTCAGTAAAAGTCTGACACGCCCTCCTGCTCCGCCCAGAGCGGGAGAAGTCATATGATGATTTCCCACCCAGGAAAAAAAAAAAAGAAGGCGTCCCGCCAGTGCATTCCAGGGCCTGCCGCGATGACGTCGACTACACCATTACATGCCCATCTCTCCTAATGCATTCCACACACAGGACCTAGACTGTGTGTGACTAACTGACTATAAATAGCATGCAAACCAAACCCCTAACGCCACCTAGTGAACAAATACGAAACGAACCGTATTGAACTGCTCCAAAAACTATAAGAATCTATCGACTGCATCAAGTGAGTAGAACAAGACAAGTATCGCTATAAAACCTATTGGATTTTTTAGACGTCACAACTTTATTCTATCTATGGTTGTACTTTAGTCGATGTTTTACTCAACTAATCCTTATTCGATTTAGAAAGGCCCGGCTACGACGTGACATTTCGAAAATGAATAAAGCAGCCATCACTAGTGTTTAAGCCAACATGGTGGTGGTTGCGGTGCAGTTTGTCATGTCATACGGAAAGAGAAAACTAAATAAATAATTCTTCAGTGAGGGAGGCATTACAAAACCACAAAAATGTCGTCAACAGAGCCTTCCCAGAATAAAACCTGGGAGCTCTCCCTGTATGAGCTTCACCGTACGCCGCAGGAGGTGATAACCGACGCCACTGAGATCGCGGTGTCCCCCCGCAGTTTACACAGTGAATTAATGTGTCCAATTTGTTTAGACATGCTCAAGAAAACCATGACTACAAAGGAATGCCTCCACAGATTCTGCAACGACTGTATCATAACTGCCCTTCGCTCTGGCAACAAGGAATGTCCTACATGTAGAAAGAAGTTGGTGTCGAAACGCTCATTGAGGCCAGACCCAAACTTTGATTTGTTGATCTCAAAGATATACCCCAGCAGAGATGAGTATGAAGCTCACCAGGAGCGGCTGTTGACGAAGCTGAGTATGTCACACTCGCAGGCGTCGTTAGTCAATTCGATCACAGAGGGAATAAAACTGCAGTCTCAAAACAGGCCTCAGAGATCTCGTAAGAATCATGATGATAACAGTAACACTTCTAACTCTAATGGTAACAACACAGAGAATGCTCAAAATGGTAGTACAGGGACAGTTCCTGCTGCTCCTAAGGATGGGACATCTACTACAGGTATCCCAACACCGTCAGGCCAGTCTACATCCAACCCAGCCTCAGTGAGGAGCACACCGTCCCCTGTGCCGTCTAATATCAGCTCAATTTCAAAAAACACGAGCACCACTAAAAGGGCCAAGTCTATTTTAACTTCAGAGAGGAGTGAGGAGAGTGAATCAAGTGATGGCAGGTGTGTTATGTTTATATTACTAGCCTACATTACTGTATATTGCAACAACTTTTATGGCTGGTTTTGCCATGTCATCTCAGTTGTGTCTTTGTTATACAGACCATCAAATGGGCCTTTGCTTTTGAATAAAATAATTACATCAAGAATTCTAATCTTATAACATAGATATTATTACAAAAGTAAAGCTAGACAGACCAACAATTTGATTGAACCAACCCAAAAAAAAATATTTTCAAAAACTTTATTTATCTACTTACATCTACTGTTACAGGATAGCCCGATGTAATAAACACGCGTATACTAACTTAATCTATACTAGTTATAAGCTATGCATTACTTGAGAATATACTGCTTTGTCTATCTTGTGTAGGTTTTACATTCAGATTCTAATAGTATTCTTATTCAACCCTCATGACACACTTTAAGTTTTAACAACTATTAGGGAATTTGACAACATACTGATAATCCACTCAGTATAGTTAGAATACCAAATATTGATTGTTACATCCTATGCCTGTCACAATGCTGAACATAATGAGCCTCTTACAAGTTTGTCATATCACCCAGAACTTGCTTTTCCACAAACTTGTTAGATTAGCATAGCAATTTTATATTCAATAATAACAGTTTATGTATGATTTATTTCAGGACTGAAGGTGAGAATTCAATGGACACAGAAGGCGAGGGGGAGCCTCTGAACCCAAACGAGATTGAGCTGGTGTTCAAGCCACACCCCACCGAGATGACCGGAGACAACCAACTGATGAGGGCTCTCAGAGACAGCTCTGTCAGATACTTGAAGACCACTGCCAATGCCTCTGGTAAGTGCATTAACTTATAATATAACAAGCATAACTTATGTCAGTTTTACCATGAGATGAGGCAGTGGTGTATCTACCTATAGTAGGTATTCATTTTGCCAGTTATGTTTGAGTCTAATGTAATAGGAGGCAAGCCTATTGCCCAACAGGGCCCAGGCCCCAGGCTGTTATTACAGTACAACAAAATATTAGGTCCTAATATACATGATGGCAGGGACTTCAACGCAAACCCTGTTAGAGATCGTCTAATCTAAAATGACGCGCCCCACCTCCGCATTTACGCACACAAGGAAACTTCAAATATGGACGCAGTACACATAAACATGCAATTGTAATTGGCAATTGCAATTGTAATTGACAATCAACGATCCCACACAGATGCAGTGTCGTTATTGATATTTGCACTCACACATATAAATGAACGAATTATGTAGTGGGGCGCGTCATTTTAGATTAGACGATCTTTACCATGGATTCAGTACATGATTCTGGACCCCGGTGTTGAACTTTACTGAGTTATTAAAAAAATAAATGCTGTTCCATACTCACCGCATAGGTATTGCACTTTTCTATGAAACAGCAGAATTTTTTTATGCTAGAGTGTCTACTGTCATGTGCTTAATTCATGGTTCCAGTTTGCGCGACGTCCCTGCAACCCTGTATAAGCTGTTTTCTTTTTATGATGGTAGCAAAGATGTTTTTGCATGGTAATATAGAACTTACCACAAATGATGCAAATGCAGAACCCAGTCTTGTCTCAAAAAAAAATAAATGTATATAGGTCTTGAAAAGGGAGATTTTTGGTCTATAAACAACAAAGTACTTATGTCTAGAGAAAATTTATATTAGCAACTCTTACAAATTGTGTGCTACAGATTGAAAGTTATATCAAAGTCTTTGTGTTGCACGTACTTGAGGACAAGTACCACATCAAGGTTTAGATACAGGACACGATAAACATGTTCAATTGGTTATGGCTACAGTTGTGTTTAAAGTGGTTCAAATTAACACCTTATGTATTGGTACTTACACATTGGTAAATGGATAGAAAATTACCAAGGTCTTCATTTTTGTTACCACTTTGCAGCTGAATGAATTATGTACTCATAGTCAAAGATCCATCTCTCTTGAGCTTAGTTTTGAGAATATCTCAGCTCAGTGCAGTTTCTTAGCCACAATTTAACTCCGATTTTGCACCCTTCATTATGTTATTAGTGTCAATGTTGTAAAATCAAACTATTTTATCCAATTAAACCATTTAGAGGCACTTTTGAATTGTCAAAATTAAATAGTCGGTCAGTTAGTCAGAAAGTTGAAGCTAGTTGCTGCTAGAAAGTTGAAGCTAGTTGCTGCCAGCTATAAGTTGCTGTTGAGGGGATAGGGGTACCTCAACAGTAACTTACTAGTTCATGACTAAAGAGTCATGAACTTCTTAGTGTGCTAGAAAGCTATTATCTCTCTCGCTGACTCACCTATTCTATTGAAAACATACATCTTTAATCTTAAATATTTCTTCAAACCTATAGATTTTTTTACTAAATGCCGAATCTCTTTTCGATTCCAGTGGACCACCTGAGCAAGTACTTGGCGATGCGTCTCACCCTAGACCTGGATGCAGAGCTGCCGGAAGCATACCGTCTGCTAAACTTCTGCATCTACGTTGCACCAGCGCCTGGGCAGTTCGTGCCACTGGCTGGGTCGCAGACCCTGCGCCAGATCAATGATAAGTTTTGGAAGGTAAAAACAAAGGTTTGATATATGTTCTTATTAATAATAAAAAGCCTATTTGAGGATTGGTAATGCTGATTATGAGGTCCTGGGTCCGATCCCCGGGTAGAAAAGAAAGAAAAACTTTATTTGTTGAGCAGTGTTACTGGTCCTTTCCAATAGGAATTTCTTATATAATTTACAAAACTTATTATAATTGGTGGAAATAGACTAGCGAAATGTGGTTTACTGCATCTGTCTTTCGGAAATAGCGTTTTATGTCATGTTTGAACATTGCTCGGAAATTATTGTATGCATGAACTGTATTTATATCTACTGAGGATAATCCCTGCAAGATATATTATACATCAATCAATCAATCAACTCGGCCTATCGCAGTCCACTGCTGGACATAAGCTTCTCCCAGGCTGCGCCACAACACTCTGTCCTCCGCCTTCCGCATCCAGTCCATCCCAGCAACCTTCTTAAAAGGTCGTCCGTCAATCTAGCTAGGGGGCGTCCCACATTACCCCTGCCGATACTCGGTCTCCACTCCAGGACTCGTCTGCTCCAACGGTCATCGGTCCTTCGACAAACATGGCCAGCCCACTGCCTCTTCAGTTTGCTTACTTACTTTTTTTTTTTTTTTTTAAAAAAACTTTGCCCCACACTAGGAATTTCTCCTGTATCGTGGGTGCGCTTACAAACATTTAAACTCACATACACAAGCAGCCAGATCCGGAACAAGTACTTGTAGGTCATACAAATATTTGTTCCGTGCGGGAATCGAACCCGCGACACGCAGCGCAGCAGTCAACCGTTTAACCACTGCACCAACCGTGCCGTCAATTACTCTGCAAGCTATGTCGGTAACTCCGGTTATTTTCCGGATAATTTCATTCCTGATATTAATATTATGCATGTTGAAATACAATTACTTGCCTTCGGATGCAGCCACTATTTTCCCTGTTACTATAAATACCACCATTGTTTACGTAACAACAATTTGTTACTATAAATTAACAGGTTTAATACATTGTTTATTTATTCTTCAGGTAAACAAGCCACTGGAAATGTACTACTCCTGGAAGAAAACCTAGATATAATCAACATTTTAGCAACATGTAATGGAAGTGCAGTGATACAGTATTTTTAAGTAATTTTTATTAATGTTAATGAACACAATTAATAGAGACATGGACTCTTGACAATTGTGATAAGATAATATCAATGGAATATATCTCACGAATATTAAATGTATTATAAGTTACGCTTTAGTTTTAAGTGGTCCATTTATTTTATGTATTCATTGAATTGTATCATATTTTTTTAAGAATTCAGAATTTACTAAATTGTTTTAAATATTTAGAACTTTCCGATTTTAAAATTGTAAATATTTATAATCTTCTATCTAATGATGAATTGAATCCAATAATGTAATAATAAAGTACTTGGCAACTGTAGTCACTCATAGTATATTTAATTTTGAATAAAAGGCCTATAGATATTTTACGTAAAAATTGGTCGAGAATGTGGCTGAAGCAATAGCCTTTCAAATTGAATGCAGTTTCTATTGTAATGTACAATATTGTGCAATTTTATTAAATGGCAGATGAAAACTACTATTTTTTTTATTGCCAATAAGGCTAGAATTCACACACTATAATATTAAATTATGAAATTTTCCATTAGTTGTGGTTTGGCATGAAACTTGTTCCAGTTATCAGTATTTGAATAAATGTAGGCATCAACGCATCTACTCAAATAGAACATCTAATCGGGTGTTAATGTACATTGTACTTATCAACAATCCACTTTGATAACAACTTAAGTAAGTGCATCATTGCAGTCGCCAATCCTGGAAGCCACTTATCATTTAGATAAGTTTATAGGCGTGGTCTAAAGTATTATCGTATAAGTGGGTACCTATATTTTGCTAACTCACAAGAATAACATCACCAATACACAGTTACATATACACAATAAATATTATAATAATGTCCGACTTCAATGATAACTCCTCCCAAGATAACAATGATAACTCCTGTAGGTAAACGTTCTGCTACGATGTCTAACAAGAAAACAACGATTACAATAAATTATTTATTTTCCTTACAAATTATAATCGAAAAGCCTATTGGTCTCGAAACAAAACATCACATACCTAACGGAAATAAGGACGGAAAACAACATCGGAAATCACAAATATATAGGTACATCGTAATTAATATGTAACAAGGCTTAAATAAACACGTCTAGAAAATGGAACACCAAACATTTTGATCGTGACAAAGTCTTCGCTTCCAATTTGAGCACTCAAATCGGCGCGAACTTTAAAAACTACGTGGGTAGTACTTAGAGGACCCGGTACCCGGCACTGCCCGGTATTTCTTCACATCTTGTCGCGCAGCGGAATGCTGAATTATTGAATGTTTTGTACTAAATTTGACTTGACATTGACCTTTGTTAGCAAGCAGAGCCGCCAAGAACTACCAAGTTATACAGTACAGTTTGAATATCTTATGTATAAACAAATTCACAAGGCACTGCGTGTTTTTAAGCGGTGCTTTTTATTTTGACGGTATATAATGGTTCCTAAAAGCACAGTATTCCCTTCTAAGAGCTTTCGTTGTCTCTACTTTTAACGACTGCAACTCTACAACAATTCCTTCCTTGTCATCTGATTCTAGTGCAGTCGTTAGCCTTTCCATAGCGAAATCTATTTCCACTATTTCTGCTTCTTCTATCAAATTTTTTACGTCATCCAAGTATTTGCTGTGTGTTCGAGATCCGCTTTCAGCGTTCTCTTTATGATTAAGCAACTTTTCTATGTGCTCCCAAACACTCAGCACTCGACGGCCAGATATCAATTTTGAGGTGTACATAAAATTCCTGAAAAATTTTCTACCTCTCTCATCATTGAGAACATTTTCGATTTTGTCCGTAAAACGATCCAAGTCAGATTTTGTTATTCCTTTATGGTCGTCACAGCCGCAGGCGACAAAGCAATTATCCATTTTAATATCATTTGTGAAACACCTCGGTTGTTTTGTTTCGAATATCGATCCAATAATCAACCAAACCGATTACATTTTTGAACATCAACACTACCCGTACGGTACATTGTCAAAACTCACAAAAAGTCTGGTAATTTCGGTAGACACAAGAAATTGCACTTCACCGTATTAATCTCCAAACTTTTAGTCAAATTATGATTCACTTGTGAGTAACACGAATAAGTGAGGTTAACTACAAAAATAGGTTTATACGCTGAGGCACGAGCCGACAGCTTCCGTGCACGGCGTAAATAAACTGCGTTTGTGGGCCTTGCGGGCTTGCGTATTGGTACGAGAAGTCACGAAGTTCACGATGCCGTGATAACGTAATGCGCATGCTCGACTTTCTTAGTTTGAAAACTCCCGCCGGATATTCCACAAAAACATTATCGACAAACTTGCTGAGTATACAAATGACTCAAACAAAATAAGACAATAACAAAGAGAGGCTGCGCGTCTCGCGAAGGTGCAAATGTGACTCGTATGAAAAATGTGAAGCATTACATCACTAGGTACAGGTAAAAAATCGCCGTGACCTCGGTCGACGACTGGCGTTGTTCATTCATGGGAAATAATATCACCGAGGTGAAGCGAAGACAATAGTCTTACGCTTATAACCGCTCCCCTTTGCACAACACCAGTTGAGCGTCCCCATAAGTAATTAGGTAAATAAGTACGTAGGTAATACCTACCTACCTTTGATATAGAGAGGTATCTATAACAAAGGTATAAGTAATTTGATAGGTATCTATATCAGATTACTTAACGCATAAATAAACTACAGAATTTCTAATTAGGTCATATTAGAAGTTTTGTAATGTCTGCCTATACCCATGCGAAAGTGTGAGTATAATGTTCGTCGTTCGTTGGAGTCCAACTGTCCAACCGAATTTCGGTTTCATTTTCGGCCGAAATATGTATGTAGGTATGTATATTGATATTTCGACTGTTTTCATTATCGGTGGAAAAAAGAACAATCGCTCGAAGGACACTGAACGAGACAAAGTGCCCATCAATGCGTTATGTGCTGACAAATCAATACTTTCAATTTATTTATTCAGAGAAAATTGATAGTTACATCAACTTATAAGCACAATAACTGTCAAAATGCAGAAAACATTGTCATTAAAACATTTTATCGGTTTCGGCTTTCGGCCGAAAATGCAAATCAGACTTAATTTGTTTTCGGCCGAAAAATAATTATCTTCGGTCGGTCTCTAGTTTTGTATAGTATGCATGCGTATTACTTATTTTAGAAGGTAGGCGCAGCCATATCCACATCTAAGGTAGGTAGTCTAAAGTTAGGTGTCCCTCGATCGAATCCGTACCATTAATAATTTCAGCCGAAATTGACATAACATACGGCAATCCCGTAGTATGGCAGACAGTTACCAAATCCAGATGTGATGCTCCAAGATCTAAATATTTATCCTCACCTCTCGATTTCCGCTCGTTTGTCTTTGTCGGTGTATGTGTACAGACGCCAGCACATCAAGCTACTACAATATGTCAAATCTCTTTGATAGATTTTCAACTTTATCGCTAAAGCATTAAGGTTCAAGGTTGATTGGGAAAATTTGACAGTTTCGGGTAGCTTGACCTGCTGGCGTCCGTACCAACTGCAGCCTGGCTTGGGATATAATATAAGCATTAAAATTAAAAAATTAAGTACCTACTACATAACTCTCCCCAATTGAGTATGGAGTTATAAAAATCTATCTGTTTAGAGTCCGCTAGTTACTGTTGTTCCTCAAGCTCTGACTGATCGAATTTGGCGGTAATCATATTATTTTCTATATTATGACACATCGCGACTCTTTGCTTCCAAGAAACCCATCGAGATGAAATCTAATAATAGATTATTTACTAAGGGGATAAAGTGTCTATATGTCACGCGCGGTCGCTATATTGAATCCCGACTGTAACGGCCGATTTTAATGCTCCCGGACCTCACAAGGGAGTTCAGAGTAGAAATAGAATCCCGAGTTCTTACAGTAAGGGATTCAAGCTCGCCTAAGATAAAAACACCGTTGTCCCCGATGAGTGGCAATAAAAACCGGCCAAGTGCGTGTCGTATCAAACACAGTGAAGGGTGCCGTAGTTGGGGTGAATATTTGCATGTAAAATACAGACGCTAGCACACAAGCTACTACAATCTGTCAAATTTCTTTAATAGATTTTCAACTTTACTGTTATAATATTAAGGTTCAAGGTTGATTGGAAAATTTTTACAGTTTCGGGTAGCTTGACCTGCTGGCGTCTGTACCTACTGTTTTCATCGACTGCTAAAATACTCAAATCTTTATTGCATTCCATGTGTGTTAAATAGATGGAAATAAGTTTTGTATTTCAAAGTATTTTTCGTAAAAACTATGAAAAACAAAGTTATTTCTACGGTTGTAACCGAAAACATATCCTTAAACTATTTACTTAAGTACTTATTACTCACTTAGAAACAATCTTTTTAATTATGGGATCCAACAATACCCCACACGATTATGTACCAAAATATGCTTTCTGCCTACTCCTCAAAGGCTAGCTGCGCCCCGCGGTTTCACTCGCATAAGTTTCGATCCCGTGGGAATATCGAGATAAAAAGTATCCTATGTGTTAATCCTGGTTATAAACTATATGTATGCCAAATTTTATCCAAATCTGTTCACTAGTTTCGGCGTGAAACAGTAACAAACATCCATCCATCCATCCATCCATACAAACTTTCGCATTTATAATATTAGTAGGATAGTAGGATAAAATGTCATCAGCTCATCATCTGCCTAGCCTTTTCCCAACTATGTTGGGATACCTATAACATCGCGCGATGGAGCAGTGCTTAGGTAAACAAGTAGGAAAGCAGAATATATAGCTTTGTTGACCGTACTGTCAATTTATACCTTTTTGATTTTAATAAACTTCTTATATGCAGTTGAGTATTTATATCTATAAATTTACAACTGTACAGTATCTACTGTACAGTTGTATACAATGTGCACTGTGTCTTGCTTATACATTCCCTCCACCACATTATTTCAAAACATACAACGTATTTACTTAGGTATTAACCAGGTAATGGGGTTTCGATGGAGAGTTAAGCACTTCTTACCACCAACCTAACCTTCGAATAATTGTTCGAAGCACTTATGCGTAACCAGGCGGAATTCGGCCACTTTGGAATTTTATTTTATTTTTCCTGAATATCTGCTATGTGAAGAAATTTTAAATTTCGCGGGCTCCTAATATAAATCGTCGATATAATTGAATAAAATTGAATTATGTAAAGTGGCCACTAAAAATAAGTCATCGTTTGACTACACAAGATGCTCAAATTTTTTGGAAATAGCGTTTTATGTTATATTTATTGTAAAGTAGACAAAAATACCGAGTTGCCGACAAACCATGAAGCAATGGGGTTAAAAACTGAAAACTCGTTATACGTGGCAGCACTGTTCAACTTCTACAAACTGCCAATGTTTTGTTTACTTTTGTGTCGATCACAAATTAAACGAAAACTAGATAAATATGAAGATATGATGAGACTTCATCATATCTTCATATTTACCAACCACTGGTAAAGTGGCAGCATAATGGAAAAGAAAATAAATTATGAGCGTTTTATAATTTATAGGTTATCTTGCATTTATTTGGTGAAAACTTGAGGCGTACTTCAGGAATAACCTGATTAGGTTTAAAAACCAATTCCTGGCCCCGTATTTTTGCAGACAGCAGCTGCGCAAGGGGGAATAATAATTAATTATGCGTAAAAGACGTCACTTGATTACAAAAAAAAATATGGATAATGAGAGCCAGCTCACCAGCTGTCAAATTCTTGGACGTTGAATAGCAGCGACATCTGATGTGAGCAAGTAGCATTTTTTATCTCCATTCAGGAGAACGCGGACTTATGCGCTCCCCATAAGCTCCGCAAAATCGTGATAATTATACTACACCACAATAAATGTGAAACCGGCTTAATACTGGTGAAGGATGGCGGTCCACGTAGCGTTCTAATTTTAATTAGGTTTTTTTAGCATGGCAATATACATTCAGACGGGCCAACTTCACCAAAAACTGACGTTTGCGTCGGCCATTTTTCAGTTTTTACGGTAACTGCTCTACACGTGTTGGTAGGTTATTCGACAAAATCTAATACAAATCTAAGAAATACAGTATTGGAGTGTGTTATAAATTATCTGCGCACATTCCAGGTTGCCGAGATGGCAGTTGCAAAGAAACCCGTGGCTAAAAAAGCCCAACTGCACCAGAAGACTGGTAAGAAAGGAGTCAAAGGTGGTAAAATCCGCGGCAAAGGCATCAAGCGGAAGATCAACCTGAAGTTCATGATCGACTGCACACACCCCGCTGAGGACAGCATCCTCGACGTTGGCAACTTCGAAAAGTATCTGAAGGAACGCGTCAAAGTTGAGGGCAAAACAAATAACCTAGGCAATCACGTTGTCATCGCTAGAGACAAGACGAAGATCTCCATCAACGCAGGTTAGTAGCTATTTTCAACAATGCTTTCATTTACTTTCAACGTTTTTCCTATCTCTTGTTGGAAAATTCTTATTTACAAGGATTGTCCCATGTTCCGTATTTTGTGTTCCCTTTCGTGACACGTTATCATCAGAGGTAATGCTTTTTTTTTTTTGCATGGATTTACATTTATTCTGATGATGGGTAGGTAAACGCAGATTGGCCAATATTATTGCAGAAGTCGAGAGTAAATGATTAAGATCACATTTCTATTGTCACCATTTTATTTTAGGTAATCAATCAATGACCTGATCCTGTTGATTAGATGAAGGTGGCTTGAGAATTTTGCATAGTTAGCCACTATCTCAGGGATACATTAGTACTTACTAGTGTTTAAAATTGAGCACACAAGTATTATTGCATGATATTTTGTAAACATAACCTTCTTTTGGTGTCGTGTACACCATGCTAATTTGATGCATTCTAGTTCCAACTGATTATGATATAACAGTACTTTTATTCAGAACAGCACGCTACTTAATTATTGTGAAAAACCATATCGCTAATATCAAAAGAACTTCTCATGAATAGTCCCAGATATAAGTCTTTGTTTTAACTTAGTTCCTGCTGAGCTGTACCTACTATTCGAAGCAAATAAAGTTCTGATTCTGTGATTTCTCATATTCAGTTACAATCTAACATAATGCTATCTTCTTTTCAGACATTCCTTTCTCAAAGAGGTATCTGAAGTACTTGACAAAGAGGTACCTCAAGAAGAACAACCTTCGTGATTGGCTACGAGTGGTGGCTTCTGCTCACGACTCATACGAGCTGCGTTACTTCAACATCAACGCTGACAGCGACAATGAGGACAATGAAGATTAAGCTATTGACGCAATAAAATAGTTTTACACTATGTCTTTGTATTATTGTAGAATTGTAGACCACATAATACCCAATAAATAGTTCACTCACACTTGACATAAGTAATTGTTTCAGAAAAACCAACAGCTAGTTTGCTAAGGGATTATGGGCTTGATGTTGCCCATATTCTCTGAAGGGTTAACCAGAGTTCTCGCCATTTATATTTCATACTAGCTGATGTCCTACCGCCATATATCATTTTTCTTCTAATTTTCTTCAATACAAACCTTGTCCTAACAATAGCAAACACAAAAAGAAAGAATTGTCCAAATTGGTGCAGTCGATCGGAAATTATGCGCGTACATACATTTCGGGGATTCATTTTTATTTATATATATAATAGAGGGGGGGGGGGAGAAATGGCAACAGAAGCTGGAGGATGTTGGCTTGAAAATCAGAAGAACCAAAACTGAACATATGTTCTGCGATTTCGGCGGTCTCTCCAGTTCTAGAGCCATAGCGCTTGATGGCGCGCTTCTCCCAGTCTGCTCCGACTTTCGGTATCGGTTCACTCGTGCAAAGCGATGGCGACGTAGATGGATGAAATGGCGGCAGGTCACGGGAACAATTTGCGACTCCCGCATTCCCCTTAAACATAAGGGGAAGATATACAAAGCCATGGTTAGACCTGCTATCTTGTATGGATCAGAATGTTGGGCCACAAAAGGGATGAATGAAAGGCAATTGCATGCAGCTGAGATGAGAATGCTAAGAGGGATGTGTGGTGTTACACGAATGGATAGAATAAGAAATGAGTATATAAGAGGAAGTCTGAAAGTGGCACTGGTAACTGAAAAGTTGTGTGGAAACCGGTTGTCATGGTATGGGCATGTGTTACGGAGGAATGAGGAAAGTTTTGAGTATGAATGTCGATGGCTATAAGAGTAGGGGAAGACCAAAGAAACGATGGATGGACTGTGTGAATGATGATGGTTAGAAAGGGGGTGACTGTTGAGATGGCGGCTAATAGAGGACTATGGAAGCAGTGGCGTAGCGTGGGTATCGGCTGCCCGGGGCGGAGGACAATTGTGCCGCCCTCTTAATTAGGTATTTCAATTTAATGTATACTATACAATAAATACATTAATTCTAGAGGACTTTTCGGCAAGAACAGTCATCATTATTTTGCATTATACAGGTTTCATTTTAAATAAGTAAAAGTTTTTTTTTAGAATCACGTTTAGTAATACAAAAATTCTTACTTCAACCATTGGGTTAAAAAAAAAAACTTAAACAAAACATCATTCAAAGAAAGGGGATTCCTCGAATTCGTCAGAGAATAAGCAATGAAAAATTCCGTGCTTTTTTCAATCGGTCCGAATTTATAGTTGCGTTAAAAATATGAAATGGTTCAAATATTTACAAAATATATTTTTCACACCACCTGCTCGAAAATGTCAAATTATATGTCAAGCAACCTTAACCTAAAGTGAGTCATTAGTGGCCGGGGGCACAGCCGGTCAATAATGTTGTACTGGATTTCATTATGACCCGCTGGTCAATAATGTGATTTGAATTTGGAATCTCACGTGCTCAGCTAAATTGGCAGTATAGTACTAACAAACACCCTTTGGTACCAGAAAGAGGAAAGCTATTCTCGATACCCTTACAACGCGTGGATGATATTCTCGATTTCCTACAAAATCATAACGACTGCTTCTTCATATCGTTGCCATGTTTTCGAAGACATAATATTGTAAGAATAATTAGATAACTACGAACCATTTTTTAAAAGGAATGGAATAACATTAAAACTGGCATTAATAATAACAAATACCGTACCGCGCCGTAATACCGTAATAGTAATTGGCTGTAACATTAGTTAATTTATTTTAAGTAAACTGCGCAAAGATTGCTGTGGATTTTGTGAATAAATAAATAAATAATAAAACCTATCTATACTACAGTCGATTTATCACATTTTATCAAAAATACTCTATTTTCACGAGCGTCTCCAATGACGTTCTTAATTCAAAATGCATACAGCCAATCCTCCAAAACCATTCTACCGGCCCTGTATAAAGCTTAGTTTACACAAACGCCACTTCCATGAGAGTGATATCAATAGACAATCAATAACACACGACAAAACCGTAGAAGAGACTTTTTTTTTTGAAAATCGAATTGTTCGTGTCTTGGCTACTTATTGGTAGACGCAATAAAGGCGCGAACTTTTGGCATTTAAACTTTAAAATTATCAACAAAGTATTATAAAATGTCGAGTGATGAAAGTGATTGTACTCCTGAATTCATTACAACCGAAGCTAATAATATTTCCAATGATTTATTGCCGTACTATGGCTATTATTTTCTCACAGTAGGTGTAAAAAGTAGAGTATCCTCCTCTGGGCTAAAGGTGTCTTTGCCTTGGGCTAGCTTGAATCCCTCGCTGCATTCAGGATTCTTGTATTAACTCCCTCGCTTCGCTCGTGAGTTAAACTCTTAACTCCCTCGCTGCGCTCGAGAGTTAAATCCCGAATCCTTCATTGCGCTCGAGATTCAATATGACGCCCGTGACATAAGACACAACTTTAGCCCCTCGGTGCATAATCTACTATTATTATTTACTGTGAAATTTTGCCGCCCCCTAAAAAGTGCCGCCCGTGGCGGGTCGCCATCCCAAGACTACTCGGTTCAGTGCTGGCATGTACAAAACTTGTATACAAAACTTTGACAGTCCGTTCTGGATTGGTGCAGCTTAGCGTTAAAAAATATGGCAGGCATGTTTCCGACACCCGATAGAGCACGACGCTGGCAATCGATATCCGCATCGTCTTTCATGTCCGATGTCAGTATGTGACCAAGGTACTTGAATCTCTCCACAACCTTTACGGTCGGTCTGCCCCCCCCAATGCACACTGGCGGAACATTTTACGGCCCTTTTTCCGACCTGAATATCATCAGTTCTGTTTTTTCTAGCATAGTAAATGTCATTGTTTTTAGCATACAGATCACAAATAACAAGCAGCTTTTTTAAGCCCTTTATTGAAAGACTGAGCAGAACACATTTTTCACATAACGATCGCCGAACCTGAGCCTTACCAGTGCCCTGCTCAACTCCTCAATCAGGTCGTTTACTTAGAGATTTAAAAGACACGACAGCTTATAATCTTCGAACACAGAGAAACTCCATCTGACATTGTTGGACTGATTACAATATCTCATAAATCAATATCTGATAAACCCCGTAACCCCTGCCAGCACATTATTACTTTCTAGGTTCACAACAGGCCTTGATTTATGGTCAAGGAAACGAGCATGCAGCATTATGTCGACATAATGCTTGAGAACTTGTTTGAGGGAGAATAAAGCCAGGAGTCAGCTATTGTCGGACATAAAAATAAAGCTGCTACAGAAATTGCTTTTGGAAAATCCTCCAATTGGAAAAAACTCTCATAACAACACTGCCTGACTTAGGAATCTATCGAGGTGTTACAAGAGTGAATGCTGAGCGTGGGCTCAGCATTCGTCCCGAGTTCGATTCTTATGTCAGACAGTGTTGTTTATTTGGGATTCTATTTGGCTAAATTCAACAATTCCGGTCGGACCGGTCTTAGGTTGCATACGTAAGCAAGTTCAGACAAGGCAGCTTAGTGAACGCGCTTCTTATTTACATGAGCATGAAATGAGCAACTGTATCCTCCATAATTTTTCAAGAAAAGTTATTGTAAATCTGCACCATTTTTATAAATAAACGTCATTATTATATATGCGTTCAGATGCTAACAGCGTGGTTGCCGCCACTGAATTGCACTCGATCGCTAGAAACGTGGAAACAGCACGGTTTGCAAGCGCGGTTCCGTGTGTCTGTGAACTAGCGGGGTACCTCTACCCTCCATAACTAGCGGTAATGTTCATGTCTGCAAACTGGAACACTGTTGTTTAGGCTACGAATACATTGTCGCGATAATGCGAACTACACGTCGTGCGCTCTCTCTCTCGCACACGTCGACGTCTCGCTGTACAACAGAGAGCGCGCGAAGTGTAGTTCGCGTTACCGTGACAATGTAGCCGTAGCATAAGATATTATTCGATCAGGATGACTTGCCCTTAGACATACTCCGTCACAACTTCGAGAAACGACCCTTCGATGTGGATTGGACTCGGCAAGACGTGCGAATTGTACAGACGCCAGCAGCGACTGATCAAGAGTTCTGACCGCCCTAGGCTAATTATGAGCACGCGCCCAGGTGTGTTACGGTCGGCCTAATATTAGTTTTGACTTTGTTTACTAGTGTGAAAATTTTAACATGGTTCATACTACCTACAAAAGTTTTCACATCGATCTGCAAGCGAAACTAACGTTGTCCTTTAATCTGCACGACATTTAACCTTAGGGTGGCAAAACTTTTTTTTAGATGTCCGTACATAAAGGCAATTTCACCTCACGCATTATACATTAGTATTGTGTATTTTGTGTGTACTGTAATGAAACCCTGTAACTGTTTATACTGTCTTGTTTATCCCAATAACATGGGAACTCCAAACCCTGACGATATACCGCTCGGCACTCCTGATCCGACATATTTGATAGTTACTACGATATGATTTCATGCTCGCTAGGGAACGCACAATCATCTTTACTTTTTTTTTTTTCTGTGTTTATCTTGCAATCGGTTGTAAACCTTTAGCAGATTTTTTGTGCGGATGTTGACTGCTGAGGTCCATTCTTCCAGCGAAGAATCTGCCTCTCAAACTTATTTAGGCTTTATTCAATAAAGTCCCATATGTGGTGTCGTTTGAGCCTTTTCATGGCTATTGGTTCACTTAGGGCTGTGGCTAAGGTGTTGGTACGTGATGTTATTCGATGTTTGTATGAGTGTATCCTGCGTTCTATTTCCTCTTTTACAGTTCTGATTTGTAAATGTTCATGTAATTCTGAGGTCTTCGTAAACCAAGGAGCATTTGCCACTATTCTGAGCGCTTTGTTTTGAAATCGCTGGAGTATTTCCACATTAGAGTTCTTTGCAGAACCCCACAGCTCAACTCCGTATGTCCAGACAGGTTTTAATACTGCTTTGTAGATGAGTACTTTGTTTTCCAGTGATACATGTGATGTTCTTCCTAAGAGCCAGTTTAGTTTTCGGAGTAGGATGTTAAGCTCGTCACGTTTTTTCTCTATGTGGTATCTCCACGTTTGTTTCCTGTCGAGATGTACTCCGAGGTACTTAGCTGTTGTCCCGTGTGGAAGTGTGTCATCTCCGAGTTTGACAGGTGGGCAGTCATCTTTTCTGAGGGTAAATGTCACATGCGTTGACTTGTTGGCGCTAGCTTTTATTTTCCATTCTCTCATCCACTTATAGACTTTGTCGAGGTGCTTTTGTAACATCAGTGAGGCCATATGAGGGTTTTTGTTATTACACAAAGCAGCCGTATCATCAGCGAAAGTGGCACAGAGAACTTCTTCCGACATTGGTAAGTCTGCCTTGTATATAAGGTAGAGTGTTGGACCTAATACGGAGCCCTGGGGCACGCCAGCCTGTATGTTGTGGAATTTCGAGTAAGTGTCATTTATCTTTACCCGGAAGAATCTGCCCTCTAAGTAAGACTTCAATAACACGTACAGGTTATGTGGTAGTTGTTTTTTTATCTTAAATAACAAGCCCTGGTGCCAGACCTTGTCGAACGCTTGTTGTACGTCCAGGAATACAGCCGAGCAGTACTCCTTTTGTTCTAGGCCCTCTCGTATTTTATTCACCACCCCATGGACCTGCTCCACGGTTGAGTGCCCTGTTCTAAAGCCGAACTGATGTTGTGGGATGATGTTGCTGTCTTTAAGTATTTCATTAAGCCTACGTGCAGCGACTTTCTCAAATAGTTTGGACATAACAGGCAGTAGGCTTATTGGCCTGTATGACGACACAAGGTGCGGTGGTTTTCCTGGCTTTGGGATCATGATAATTTCCGACACTTTCCATATTTTCGGATAATAACCAGTCCTCAAAATTCCATTAAACAGCTGTGTTATGAGGACGATGGCTTTTCTTGGTAGTTGACGTAGGATTTCGGCAGTTATAAGGCAGTATCCAGAAGATTTATTCAGCTGAAGACCGTTTATAATTCTCCAGACCTCGCGAGGTGAGCAGTACTTCAATGGTAAACTGAGTTGTAGATCTCCAAATAGTTTTGGATCTCTTTGTTGCTCGACGTGTCACCGGAATTAGGAGTGAATACATCGGCTAAGAAAACTCCAAAGGCCTCGGCACGTTCGTCATCTTTTCTTGCCCATACATTATTTCCTAGCTTTAAAGGATGCTGAGCAGTTTGTGGCGCATTTTTGCTATGCCTTACGGTGTTCCAAAGGGAGTACTCGTTTTTAGCTGTAGCGTCCAGATTTTCCAGTCTGTTTTTCAAGGTCTCATTTTCGATATCCTTTAGATATTGCTTCAGGTCTGCGGCCGCTCTATTAAAATCTCGTCTGTCAGAAGCATGACGACTGGTATGCCAAACTCTTCTGAGCCTCCTTTTTTCCAGAACCTTACTCCTTATTTCCTTGGAAATATTTTTGTATCCTGGCCTGGTAGGTGTTGGTGTGCATTTCCATGCAGCTGTCTGGATGAGATTTGTGATGTTTATAGCTGCTTCATCAATGTCATTGTTGGTTTTTATCGGTACTTTGAGGTTCACGCTTGCCTCGATGTATTGTCTACATCCAACCCAGTCAGTTTTGTTGTTGTAGAGCTTTTCTTTGAACTGTCTTTCTATTATTTTTGTGCTAATAGTGACTATCAGAGGGGTATGATCTGAACTGCTGTCCAGGCAATTTTCAGCACTTAGGTACATGTAAGAAAGTCCCTTATAAACAAAGAAGTCCAGTAAGTCTGGGAGTTTATTCGAGTCAGTAGGTTTTTTTAAGTTCTCTTCCTCTGGGTAATGTCATTCGGGACCCCCAGTAGACATTTTTAGCGTTCCAGTCGCCGCCACATATGAATCTTTGCCCAAGAGTTTTGAAGAAATCTGTAAAATTATCTTCCTTTAGGATGTGCTTAGGGGGACAATATATAGCGGATAGGGCTAGTGAACTCTGCTTATCCCGAACCATTACCGTAGTAGCCTGTATTTGAGCAGTTTTATATTCCTCCAGAACGTCATGTTTGATGTGCTTTTTTATTATGACTGCTGTCCCTGCATGTGCAGTTCCATCGGGATGGAATGTGGAGTATATACTATAGTTTCTGAAGGTACAGAAATGACTGGGTGTTAGGTGTGCTTCAGAAACTAGAAGTACATCAATGTCATGTAGTGTAAGGAGTATCTCTACGTCTTGTTTATGTTTGACCAATCCATTTATGTTCCAGGTCCCCAATCATCTTTACTATATATTTTTAAGCTCTAATAATTAATTTGCTAGGAAGTTACAAAATATTTATTTTAAACTATGAAATATTTGATTGGCAACGGGATATCAAATCATTTTGTTGGCGTAAATAAAATTTAGTTGTCAGAAGAGATTTTTTTTCTCAGTGTAGAGTAGATGCAATGATGCTAGATTAATAGTGCAGACATGATTTCAGCGCGCCCCCCAGATCCTCGCGCCCTAGGCTGCAGCCTAATTAGCCTAACGGTTAATCAGGCCCTGGACGCCAGCAGGCCAAGCTACCCAAAACTGTCAAATTTTCCCAATCAATCAAGGGAAGGTTCAAGGAACCTTAATGCTTTAGCGATAAAGTTGAAAACCTATTAAAGATATTTGACAGATTGTAGTAGCTTGATGTGTTGGCGTACATGACTTTTGTTTTGGTCAAATTCATGCCAAGGTCAACCCGCCGAGAGGCTGACTTCATTTAGGCTATGCAGCATCTGGTCTAACTGGTTCAGCGTCTCTGTCCTTATGAAGATGTCATCGGCAACGCGAAGGTGTGAGATGTACTCGCCGTTCACGTAGTACAGTCCAGCGTAAAGTTGAGACTTAATTAGTCTCAGCTTGTGCAGTGTGAATGTTGAACAATATGATGAACGGTGATGAAAATGTCTGCTACCGTCCTTGGAACACACATTCGAGTCTGCGATATTTCTTTGCAGAAGCTGAAGGATGCCATTCTCTAACAGCCGTCGCAAAATTGGTAATTAGAAGTTGGACAGAACAACTACTTGTTCTGTCCAACTTCTTACTTAGTGGGGGCTTCACCCCCAGCTCTTTGTCTAGTTCTACTACCACCGAGTGTACGCACAGAGCCGGCTTAGATAAGCCCATTTGGCCTCCTAAATGCGGAAGGCGAAAAACCTGGTGTTGCCTCATGGCACAACTTCGGGAGAGGCCTATGTTCAGCATAGGACTGCTGTAGGCTGTGTTTATTCATTTGGCCTCCACAGAGAGCGCAGTTTGCCGAGTTCATAGAAAATGGGGATAAATATCTAAACTGAAGTAGTCTTATTTTGAAGATTCATCTTTTTCATTCTCATAACAATAAGCATGTTATGGTATTGGGGGTAAAGGGTAATAATATAATGCACATAAAATAATAAGTAACGTATATTTTTCAAGTTTAGTAAATATAATTATAAATTAATTAATATTATAAAATCATTTGAAATGATGATTTTTGTACTACAGCTATTTTAAGATTCATCACCACCGTGACTAAGTATTGTCTGAATAATGAAAAATGCTCTAAAGTATACATTGCACTACATGATAACAGGTTACTTGCACCGGGGATTAAGGCGTCAGTGGTAACACTAATAACCATAACATTACATTATTTACTCATATTAATAATATGGCCGTCCACTCATTAAGTTTCCGAGACCTGAGCCACCTTCTTAATGTATCTTTATTAATATGATCACATCTTTCTTGGCCTGTAGCGTAGGGATGATTGATATTCATCGATTTTAGCTTAACATTATAAATATTATATATACCTAATTTCATTTTATTTTAATCTACACAATCTAATTGATTTATTCAAAACATGAGTTCCGTTGAGAATACAATAGTTTGATGATGTTACACGATGTATCGACCACTACTAAAATATTATTGCACAATCAGATTTCGCGCTTGACCCTCGAGTCTGAATCTGGATCTAAGTGGTATTCAGAGGTGACTTCTATACCACAATAATTGTATTGTCAACAGTCTGCAATGTTTTAAATCGACAGGATTTAGTGGGACAATATTCAGTTGCAGGATTTATTTACACATGCCTTGATTACAAATTGAAAATATATTAATTCGAGGAAAACGAACCAAAGAAGTCCTGCTTCTCGAGATGTCGCATGTGTAAGTAAAATAAATAAATAAAATAAAAACGTTTATTTGACTAAGAATACATGTCCGTGCGATAGCAGCGCCTACAAACTGAATACTTAGTAGAATTTCCTATTTTTCTAAGATCAGCGATAAAATACTAAAATCGATGTCGATAACAATGATTCTCCTATAACATTTATTCCTACTAGAACGGTGATACGAATGCAAAGGGACGCGACCGATATGGGCCGGTGACATTACATGAATGCAGCACGTGTGGTTTTATTTTTACATTTGGCTCGATATTACTACACGTCTAAAATTACCCTACTTTGAGGCTCGGGCGTCCAGTGCAAGATTGCTATAACGTGGGGCGAGCGCGCGTTCAGTTCCTAGCGGCGATTTCCTTCATCCTGTTGAGTGCGGAGCCTGCCTGGAACCAGGCGATCTGCTGCTCGTTAAAGGAGTGGTTCAGCAGGATCTTTTCTGTCTTGCCATCTTTGTGCTTGATCTCGCATTCGACGGGCTGTGAATAAAATATATTTGGATTTAGATACAATTACAGTGTTGCAAGGACCTATTGGATGTTAAATGACATTGGCCGGGCGGCGTTATTGGTAAACATTTATGAAATTGTATTGGAAAACAAGATGGCAGCGTAACATTTTAGTACCGATTTTGGCCACGAGTCAAAAAATCCTAGGCTTAGTAATGAGACATACAGGCTGGAAATAATGACAAAAGAAAGTCTGACATCGCTTTCGTCGGAAAAACCAGGAGCGCGTGTTATTAGAAACTAAACGCGTGGGCGGTTGGATATCCGCTTAGCAACACGTTCCGTTACCGCTAAACTAAATGGTAGGCGTACAGCTAATGCACTCACTTTCTTTTTTTATGCTGTTTCTAAACGGAGCATAATTTTCTTAGCTAAAGGTTACAATCGATGAAACTAGCGATATAAAAGGTTTACGTTGTGATACGGTTGTCGGCGGCGCCGCCATTTTGAATTTCTAGTGTCAAAATCGATTCACTAGTAGGTATTATTTTAGGTACCAAGATACACATAGCATGTGAGATAATTAACCATTTCTTTTGACTTTGCTATCATAATCAGACATCACAAGACTGGTTGTCAGACTTTCGAGCTACTGACGACCCGTAACGACTGTCAAAGATCCACGAATGACAGCCAGGACTAACGGCTTAGCGTGTTTTCCGAGGCACGGAGGGGTCTTGGTATGTGAAGATGGTCACCCATCCACGGACCAACCGCGGCAAGCGTAGGTAGCTTAACCTGATCGATCGACCCGTGCGGCTGTTATTACTTAGCAACAAGCCCCTCAATAGTCAGATCTTGATATTAGTTTTAAAGGCTTTAAGCTTTTTTGTATTGAAATGGGATGCGCTGTGGCCCGATGCGGCTGTAATGTGCGCTTAGCTTTAACGGACATGACGTAAGTATTGGTCTTTTGGTACGTTACCTTGCCGGGTGCGAAAGAGTTGAGTCCGAGCAGCGAGATCTTGTCGTCGGGCTGGATCTTGTCGTAGTCGGAGGCGTTCGCGAACGTCATCGGCAACATACCTTGCTTCTTCAGGTTGGTTTCGTGAATCCTGGAGAGAGAATTGAAAGATTTTATTTACTTTCAACATACTTGCTTGTAAAGTGGTGAGCATTTAATTGCATTTGAGCGAGGTTTACAATAAGAAACAAGTGTCGGGAAACAGTGCCTTGACCGTTATGTTCCGGGTTATAGCTAACTAAACCCGGTTTTTGAAAAGCCAATAAATTCAGAAATTTTGAAAATGAATTTATATTAGAAAAAGAAACCAAGATCACATTAGATATAGTGAGGAAGACTGATCTAACTAAGACTTCAGTTTGACTAAGTTTTTCAGGCTTTCTCTCTTTTACTATCTTAATATTTTGCTGTGCCCAACAGGGTCCATAATGATACCATAAAATTTGAAGCTACCTTGTAGCTTCAAATTTTATGGTATATGGTATATTATAAATGATTGAGTATTGTGTAAAAAAAATAAGATAGAATGTTACCTAGCGAAGGACTTGACAATGATGGCCCTGCCACCCAGATGCCTGGGCTCGAGCGCGGCGTGCTCGCGCGAGGAGCCCTCGCCGTAGTTCTCGTCGCCGATGACCACCCAGCGGATGCCGGCTGCCTTGTAGGCGCGCGCCGTGGCCGGCACGGGGCCCCACTCGCCGGTCTTCTGGTTGCGCACCTTGTTCAGTTCACCGTTCTCGGCGTTTGTGGCGCTGTGGGTGATAATTGTGGATGATTAGAACGATGAATTACGAGTATATGTATGCTAACTGTAAGTTTTGGGAATAAAATTATGAGTTGGGGAATTTCGACTTGTAAGTAAAATTAATAGGGTCCCGATAGCATCAAAGGACATCACTCAAGTGTCGAACATTTTATACCCATAAATAAAAGCCAGTCCAGAAAATAAAGTACTATTTTCTTATGGGAAATAACATCTGGAGCATTTTTTACAACGAAAGCCTAAAGATTGAAAATGCAAAAAATAATATTTTTGTAAAAATATTTTTTTCAGGAAACATAAATGCCCACTTGCACCGCGTTTTGCAGTAAATTAATTTAAATCATCGTTCTGTTTCTGCCAACAGTTTGAAGATGATAAGAGAAAAAATACGGTTTAAATATGTTTAGCGCTAAATGCATTAGTATTTAGTGATTTATGGTGCAATATGTACAATTTAATATATAATGTAATAAGGGGGATAAAGTTTGAAAATATTATTCTATGAAACTATTCTTAAAATACGAATACTTACGTAATAAACATGTTATTGGAGATGTTGTCGAGATGTCCGCGGTACTTGAGCCAGGGCCCGGCGGCGGAGATGTGGTCGGTGGTGCACTTGCCCTTGACCTTGATGAGGATGGTCAAGTCCGTCAGGTCCTTGCCGTCCCACTTGTCGAAGGGCTCCAGGAGTTGCAGACGGTCAGAGGTAGGGGCGACGTCCACTTGTACCTCTGTGGATGGGGAAAACGTTTTTTTGGTTAATGAATTGGATATTTGTCAATATCGCTGTACAAAATTGAAATAAATGTATTTTATTTTATAACTAACGCCGCCATCTTGTTTCCTCAATACATTTAGAAAGAAAGAAAGAAAAAGTATTTATTGCGACTCGTAGGATTATAAACAAATGTTTACCAGCAGCGCCCTCTGTCAACGTCATTCGAATGCCAAAAGATTCTTGTCGCACTGTGTACATATTTTTTTATTTTTACCTAGAAATAAACAAAGCCTCACAAAACATTCTCAGTTTAGAATCTTGTATTTATCTCATCGATGGTTATAGGCAGCCGTCGAGAAAAGATTTTATTCGTTCCTCCCGGTTATAAACCAAGGCCGTCTATATTTCCCTACTATAGTTTGATGCACGCCATTAGTCACCACATAGATATTATGTTAGGCAACATTTATGTGTGTATTAGGTAATTGCTAGATTCTTACTCTTGTTTCGCCAAACTAGAGTTAAGCTAAAGCAACCTTTACCGATTACTTTTAGTTTATCCAATAAGGAACTCTAAAAAATTTAGCTATAAGTTTGTCTGGGTAAAACATGCCACCATTCTTGTTAAGCAATCGGAAAACTCGTCCACTATAGCCATTAAATGTAAAAATGACATCAAAAACATTAAACATGCTCCAAGTGGTGGACCTATAGCAAGTTAGGTTAATTTAATTTAAGTATTATTTATGTTATCACTAATTACAATGTCTAATACTACAAAAAGTCATGACTTCAGCATATATTACCAAAATAGCAGGGGCATTCGCACGAAGTTAAATACCTTGTATATGAATATTCTTTCCAACTGTTTCGATGTTATTGCTTTAACAGAAACATGGCTTATTCCTACAATTAATAATAATGAATTTATTGATGACCGGTATCTGGTTTTTCGTTGTGACCGGAATAGAACTACTACTAGGAAGTCTGATGGTGGTGGCGTGTTGATAGCGGTACTGCGAAAATATAACCCTATTTGTATTCCTTCTTCACAGCTTGGTACTTTAGATCAATACCTTGAACAAATCGCTATTATCATTCCAAGTTGCAATAATTCTTCTCATACCCTTATCTGCGCAGCCTATGTACCGAATAATATACCTTTTGCGGTATACAATACTTTTTTTGATAATATGGACAATTTAATCGACTCAATAAAGACTGATAGTATATTACTGCTAGGTGACCTCAATATACCTACAGCACAATGGGCGAAACTTAACCCTGGTCAAATTGATATGACTTGCCTGGGCACCTCACAGACTTGTAACCGTTTAAGGGACTTTTTGATTGTTCACGATGTAAAACAATTTAATCATATATCCAACTCGAATGGACGCATACTAGATCTCCTTGTGTCTGATGCAAAGTGCACAGTTATGAAACCTAATCAAGATCTTTTACCAGTTGACAGTCACCATCCACCGTTTTACACTCTGTTATCCCTAAATATTAACATCAGTTTGTTGAAGCCTCTAAATACACCGAAATATAATTACCGTAAAGCCGACTATTCGGTCATTAGCGAAGACATTGGTGAGATAAACTGGGAGAGCACTTTGGGGGGCGATTCGACTGAGAAGTGCATTGACACTTTTTACAACTGCTTATATGGAATAATAAAAAGCCGCATACCGCTATCGAAACCGCCAAACTCGCACTTCCCGGTCTGGTTTTCTAAACCGCTCATTCATATCTTTAAGTATAAAAAGAAAGCCTGGTCTAAATGGAAAAGGTACCGTAATATTAGTGATTATGAAGTATTTTCCTTGTATAGGCAGCGTTTTAAAGAGGAATGCGACAAATGTTTTCATAATTACGTAAATAGTGTCGAGGATGGTATTCCCAAAGACATTAAGCACTTTTGGGTTTACGTCGCTAATCGGCAAGGCAAGTCCGGTATACCGACCTGCATGTCCTATGATAACGTAACTTCTAGCAATCCAGTTAAAATTTGTAATTTGTTTTCAGATTTTTTTCGGTCAGTTTATGAGCCATCTAGTCTTTACCCCGGATGGTCCCCAGCTTCCGACTCAAGTAATGACAATAACAGCTATCTCTGTACTCTGAATTTCACGGTCCATGAAGTTTGCAGACAACTAAAATCGCTAGATATAAACAAGGGCCCGGGCCCTGACGGTATACCGCCCTATTTTCTAAAGAGGACAGCTGAAACAATTTGTACGCCTCTTTCCATGTTGTTTAACAGATGTATTGAAAGTGGTACATTTCCATCTGCGTGGAAAAAAACAAATATAATACCAGTACATAAAAGTGGATCTAGACAAAACATAGAAAACTATAGACCTATATCGATACTTAGTACTCTTGCAAAATTATTTGAAAAACTCGTTCATCAGGCCATTTATCCATTTTTGCGGCACAATATAATACCCGAGCAACACGGTTTTGTTAAAAATAGGTCTACAGTGACAAACCTAATGATCTTTACAGAGTATTTGTTTAATAATATGGACGCAGGATATCAGACCGACGCTGTTTATACTGATTTTAAAAAGGCCTTTGATAGGGTGGACCATTCAATTTTATTAAACAAAATAGCCTTTAACGGCATCAGAGGCAACTTACTGCGTTGGTTCTGTTCATATGTCAGCAATCGTACTCAATCTGTAGTGAGCAATGGTTACAAATCAGACTCATTTCTAGCGACTTCAGGCGTTCCCCAGGGATCTATTCTTGGCCCATTGATGTTTATTTTATACATTAACGATATTTGTAACTGCTTTCAAAATAGTAACTTCCTACTTTACGCTGATGATCTTAAGGTATTTAGAACAATAAAAAACACTGTTGATAGTAGCCTATTGCAAGAAGACCTGAATAGATTATCTGATTATTGTAATGAAAATAAATTAATACTAAGTATCCCTAAGTGCAAATACATAAATTTTACTAAAAATAAGAATGTAATAACGTATGATTATTCACTTTGTAATAAGACTCTAGATAAAGAAACCTATATCTGTGACCTGGGCGTTCTTCTTGATTGCAAACTTCACTTAAACCTACATGTAGCTAAAATTACTTCTAAAGCATTTCAAATGTATAATTTTGTTATGAGAACCACGTCGGATTTTAAGCGACCAACCACATATCTGTATTTATTTAATTCTTTAGTTCGCCCACAGGTTGAATATGCTTGTATGATCTGGGATCCCTATTATATAAAATATGAGAATGCAATAGAGCGAGTTCAGCGTAAGTTCCTCAGTACAATGCAGTACAAATGTCGCATTGAACGCTTATCCTATGAGGACGCATTGAATAAGTTTAAACTGTTATCACTGCACTCTAGACGCTTGTTGCTCCAAGGAATGATGCTTCATGGACTTGTACACAATAAATTTGACTGCTCTAATTTGATACATAAAATTTACTATATTGTACCTAGAACAGTAATGAGACGAGAGGCGCGCTCTTATCCACTGTTTGCTACAACTCCCTGTCGTACAAATGCAGGAAGGAGAGCGCCGCTCCAGAGATTGGTTCAAGCTTACAATAATAACTTTAATGATGTCGATGTATTTGCCCTATCTAAACATAAATTTAAAAAACAGATTGTTATGCGCCTTGCTCATAACCTTTAATTTAATTATTTCCTTTTTTTTCATTATTTAACCATTAGACAGCGAAAAATTGTATTGTTGTTTTATATTTTTATTACTTAAGTTTACCAAAACTGTATCTACTATAAGCTAGTAATATGTGGAAACGTAGTGGATTGTACATTTACTTACAGCATACTGTTTATCTAGATGTAACACTCAGTGTATGATTGTTTGTTTCCCAAATAAAATAAAATAAAATAAAATAAAATAAAGGAACACTGAATATTGCAATTTATTATATGTATACTTAGTATCAGAGAGCAGTGGTGGCCAAGTGGTATCGGCCACGATTTACGAGTTGTAGGTCGTGGGTTCGAACCCAGACAGGCGCTTTACTTTGTGTATTCAATTTCATCACCACTACTCTCAAAACGATAAAGGAAAACATCGTGAGGAAACCTGCATGTCCTAGAACAGAAAGTGTAGAAATTCGAAGACATAATATGACACTACCAACCCACACTGGGCCCGCGTGGTGGATTACGGCCCACTCCCTCTCACAGAGAGGAGGCCTGTGTCCCAGCAGTGGGAACACTATAGGCTGATTATGATGATCCGAGTATCATACCGTATATCACTTTAATCTCCTCAATAAAAGTAAAACAAAGCTATACATACTGGAGCCATCGGCGGGTGGGTGCTGGTAGGTGTCCTGGCCGGGGTCGAATCCCCTGGAGGGCAGCTCGTCGGCGAACGGGTCCGAAAGCTTGAACTTCTTGCCGTCCGTGCCCGTTAGCGAGTCCGTTAGCGGGTTGAAGTCGAGACGACCTGAGGAGAGAATATATTTGTGGTGACAATACATACACTTGGTTTAAGCTATTGCTATTAAGAATCCTACTATATATATATAATGTTATAAATGTGAAAGTTTGTATGGATGGATCTTTGTTATTCTTTCACGCAAAAACTACTGAACAGATTTGGATGAAATTTGGCACACACATGGTTTATAACCAGGTTTATCCTGATATTCCCACGGGATCGAAACTTATGCGGGTGAAACCGCGGGGCGCAGCTAGTATAATAATAGAGCTGAAGAGTTTGTTTGTTTGAACGCGATAACCTCTGGAACTACCAATCGGATTTTAAAAATTCTTTCTACATTTGATATCCTAATTCTTGAGGAAGGTAACAGTCTTTTTAACCCCACGCTAGGACGCTTAGGAGCCGAGCAAGAAGAAATAAAGTCAGAAAGAATGCTAAGCGAAAACGAAGTAATAGCGCGCGCAGGCGATGCGATGCGATGCGACGGGGTGGATCGGGGGAGCAAGAAATTTCACGCGGACTAAGTCGCGGGCAGAAGCTAGTTAAGGATATAATTACATCCGTGTGCAGTCTTCTTCGAAATAAGTGGTGTTAAGCCTGATTTATTTGCCTGTGGCGTACCATTTAGTTGAAACAAAAATAAGTTACGCCGTCAAAACAGTGTTTAGACGATGTAAGTTATTTGTTGCTTCAACTTTATTGTATGCCAGATGCTAGAAAGTGCATCGTGTAAATGAGACTTTATAGACCCATAATAATTTATTAAAAAGTCTCGGCACACCCAGATCTTACACAGATGTTCTCAACAGACCAGGAGACCTAATCAACTTCTGGAGGGAGGTGGGTTGGTTGGAATAACCACCAACGGCGCCATGGTCCACTTGAAGGACTAAGTGCGGAAACCAAACCCA
Source organism: Apamea monoglypha (assembly GCA_911387795.2). Lineage (NCBI taxonomy): Eukaryota > Metazoa > Arthropoda > Insecta > Lepidoptera > Noctuidae > Apamea > Apamea monoglypha. The sequence continues at coordinate 4,484,756 of OU426922.1, forward strand.
CAATATAGAACATTTATTGAAAAGACATATTGGCATTTTTGACGCGTTTTTTTTAAATCTAAAGACATTTTGGTAACACTTCACATTATGACGAAAGATTCAATTCCATTTAAATTTAGATTTAAAGGAATCAGTGTTTTGATGATCCCATTGAAACTCAAGTCAGTTAAAAGGGCGATGAACCTCGAGTAGATTAAAAACAAAATGCAGAGAACCGAGATATATGGCGCTTTTTGATGAGCGTTTTGGCGAATAATTGACAACTTTGTATGTTACGACCGGTGAAGTTCCTGTTGTGTGACGTCACAATATACTAAAATGAATGTTACCAGCAAGAGACAGAGCGGTGACGAGTTCGGGGCTGGTGACGAAGCAGTGGGTGGCGGGGTTGGCGTCGTTACGACCGGTGAAGTTCCTGTTGTATGACGTCACGATGGTGTTCTTCTCGCCTTTCTTGACGTCCTTGCGGTCCCACTGGCCGATGCAGGGGCCGCATGCGTTAGCCAGCACCTGGGGGGGAAGAAATAAGTGGTTGAAACATTGGCAATGGATAAATAATATAATGTTAGGGATTACTAAATAAATCCCCCTCTTTTTAATTTTTGCTGTCCAAATTTTTTTTCTTTCAATACAATTAAATGATCTTAAGATGAAAGTGAGTTGATCAGTATAAAAAAGTTGTGTATTTGACTAATTTTTATGGACACTTCACTTCTCTTTACCAAAAAAATAAGTATGCCAAAATTGTTTTATTTATTTTATTTTTATTGTTTTGTGTGTGTTTTTATTGTTGTTGTTTTCATAAAAGAAGACCGATTGTGCCTTAAGACAGTTACCCCGTATCTCAAATGCATTCGGATTTCCCCATACTGCTGCAGTATATAAAAAAAAATCACTGTATAATGAGATGGACAAACTACAACACCATTTGACCGACCACCATGAAAGTGTATTTGTGTATTTTTTCTTGGAGATGGGTTTTATAGGGATTTTTTTTCGACCTACATGTATGAAAAGCCACCGGCAAAACAGAGTATATTAGTTATATACCGGCAAAACCGAGTATATTACTTACGGTGCCTCCGAAGTCGCGGAGTGTTTGCGCGATGCCGTCACGCTCGATGGTGGCGCGGATCTGTTCAGAGCCGGGTGTCACGTTGAATGGCACCTTGGACTTGATGCCGTGCTTCAACGCCTGGAGAGAGAAACATAGTAATAATAAGTCATTTAATTCAGGCAGCAGGGACCCATAATATAAATGAAGACCTTATAAACGAACAAAGCACATAACACTATTATTACACATAGATCACGTTGATAAGAAGAGTATTGCATTTGCTGTGCTTTTGATCTTTTTATCACTCACTAGCTGCGCCGTGCGATTTTACCCGCATAAGTAGCGATTCCGCGGGCATATCGGAATAAAAAGTATCCTATGTCCTGTCCAGGTCATGTTCTACCCACGTGTCAAATTTCACACAAATCCGTCAAACATTTTAGCGTGAAAGCGTAACAAACAAATATACAACAATTAGTTCAGATCTAGACAAAACGATCAAAATAAAAATAAAACTTTTACTAAAATTAGGCACAGAAACAGCACTTTTAGGACATCAAAATTACATAAAACAGTCAGTCCCCCGAAATGCCCCCTTTAGGATTTCCTAGTGTTTTAGCTACGAAGAAGAAGTGGCGTAACAAACTCCCCAGCCATGTACTGCTGGGGAATTTGCTACGCCACTTTGTTTACGCCATTCTGTCTGTTATGTTAGAAGAACTTGAGACTATACCATAGTATGCGAAGTAATTGACACTACAAAACACAGCTCCACCAAGACAATCCGATACGTTTACGTTTTCTTTCCTGTAAAAATCGGCTACTATACTATTCAATAAGAAATAATGTTAATTGTACTCAGTATTGTTTATAAACAGATAAAAGAGCAATTATTTATCTGACAATGACTTCTAACCTGACCGTAGTTTTTTTAACCGTAATAATGAATCAAGAGCAATCCAGATATTTATCGAACAAAGTATCCATGTCTTTAGTTTGTAAAACAAAACAAAGAAGCTTCGCTCAGTTTTGTGCCTCGATTTAAAATTGACAGATACATATTTACATTCAAATCTATGTAGTTTTATGAGAGATTCATATTTGATTAATTATCGTGCTGATTGGATATTTATATTTTTTCGCGATGACATGAATTTGGTTCGTATAAAACATACAACCACTGGTCATTGATCCCAAAAAATGAACATTTATATTTGTTGGTTTATCCTGTTTAGACATACAGGGTGACAGGGACATCGACGCGCAGCTTTTTACCATGGATTCAGTTCATGATTCCAAACTACGTTGAAATATCTAAATACTTATTTAAAAAAAAAATTGCTGTTCCATACAATTTGACCTCGTAGGTATTGCACTTTTCTATGAAACAGCTGATTTTTTATTGATAACCGACAAAAATTTCAACACAGGTTCAGAAACATGTGCAGAATCCATGGTGACAGCTTGCGCGTAGATGTCCTTGCCATCCAGGGGGTCTACTCCGAAGTGTATCGTATCGGCCGAATGTTCGGCCGTTTCCTGCTACGAAGTTACTAATTGGTTCGGTCGGTAACGATCCTACACTCCTACACTCTTTCGAATATTGACTATGGTCGCGACCCAACTGAGTCGATCCGAACTTTTTTTTTCAATAATTTTTGGTTCGTCCATGTGTCGGTCCGATCCGATCATTCGAATGTGTCACTTCGGAGTAGACCTCCTGTATACCCATCACGTCTGCGGAATTTCGTTAACTAATTTGAAGCTTATAATTAGCAAATTTCCCTACCTATTCATGATATTTAAGTTTGTTAGTAGTTTAAGCTTTCTTTAAAATAAAACCTCTTGATTGACTGACCTCCTTAACAATACTGGCGCAGCGGCCCATGTCTTCGTAGGACGAGTTGGTGCATGATCCAATGAGGCCGACGCGGATGTCTACCGGCCAGTTGTTCTTCTTGGCGATGTCTCCTAGCTTGCTGATGGGGTTGGCCAGATCGGGGGTGAAGGGACCGTTCACGTGGGGTTCCAAGGTTGACAGGTCGATTTCGACTACCTGTTGGGTTGAGAAAAGTGGGCATGAGTAATTTATTTCGTAACAAAATACATTGGGTTGAAAATATTACTCATGAATTCATGATAAAAAAAATAATAAAACATTATGTTCATTATTTAAACTCATTACGCATTTAAAATTTATAAATAATTTAAAACATACAAACATGTTTATTTTATTGAATATACTTATTGTCAAACGTGTCAATTTTATTTATACCACACGTTGGATATCAAAATTATTCTACTTTAATGCTTATTTCACGTCCAACGAAACAGGACCTATCTTTAAATTCCGTGTCAAAGAAAATTAGGCCTTATTACCTGGTCATAAGGTGCCTTGGTGTCGGGAGTGAGAAGGTTTTGGTACTTGTTGGCTAATCCGGCGATGTCATTGCGGCCAGTCGACTTCAGGTACGCCTCCATACGCTTGTTGTAGGGGAACACCTGTATACACAAAATAAACGTGAATTATAATAAGAGTTTCTTTATTAAATAGACATAGAATAATGATTTAGAGTAGTACTAGCTGCGCCCCGCGGTTTCAGTCGCATAAGTTTCGATCCCGTGAGAATATCGGGATAAAAAGTATCCTATGTGTTAATCCTGGTGATAAACTATAATTGTGCCAACATTCATCCAAATCTGTTCTGTAGTTTTGGCGTGAAAGCGTAACAAATATCCATCCATCCATACAAACTTTCGCGTTTATAATATTAGTAGGATGTCTAGCCAAACCAGAGGACCAATAAATGCCTTATTTTTAAGCACGTTCGCATCCTAATCTTAGCCTCAAACTGTCAAAAAAATCTTTAATTTACATGTAGCCTAAGTTTCGACATTGATTGTAGATAAGATAGCGACTTGAATTTGAACCATTTGTATGTACGATATTTGGCCTTCAGGACTTCGCTCTGGAACCCAACTGGCTCATAATTGCTCCATTGCATTAGTAAACATGTTTTTATAACAACAATTTAATCAAAATCAATCATTTTTTTTTTTTTTGTTGTTTAATAATGATTAAACAACAAAAATATAATAGTATAAACGGACTGCATGTATATACAGGGTAGCCCCTGACCTAATTCTTTCAAGCGACTATTACGTAAGCTCCGTTAATCCGGGTCAGCCTGTTTTGAGAGAAAACACATAATATTTATTACGATCCCTGGTCTAGACATGTGTTTAATAGATGAGTAATACATTATGAAGATAATTTCATCGATAAGTAAATGCCCCTGAACTCCGATTGTGTGCCTTTCGACCTAGAGTGCGTGTAGTAATCAATAGACACCATGTGCCTCAGCCATGTACAAAGTGCAATCACTTCTCATGTATTGTATGTATTGCCATCCTGCAGTATCACATGTCTCATTTGGACCAAGATGCATTTATTTATAGGCCAAATAAATAACGTCAATTGTAGTTTCATGGCACAGTGCTTGGCGCTGTAGTTTTAAAACTAGTAATTATAGATCATCATAATCTGCCTAGCCTTTTTCCAACTATGTTGGGGTCGGCTTCCAGCCTAAACAGCTGCAGCTGAGTACCAGTATTTTACATGGAGCTACTGCCTATCTGACCTCCACAACCCAGTTGATGGGTAATATGAAACCCCTTGGTCCCCTTGGAAAGACTGGTTGTCAGACTTTCGGGCTTCTGACGACCCGTAACAACTGTCAAAGATCCACGAATGACAGCCGGGACCAACGGCTTAACGTGCTTTCCGAGGCACAGAACTAGTAATTATTGATGAACAACCAATATGCACTAAACAGGATTGTGGGTAAGTATTAATATTTTATTCTAACATTGCGGGTAGAACCTGGATGAGGCTGGCAGAGAAGCGTGGGGTTGGCACATGAAAAGTGTGCCCTATGTTCAGCAATGAGTAAGTCAGGCTGATGATGATCGTGACGACTCCCGGCCACCGTAGGCGCGGGCGTGCGGGCGGAGAGCAATGGGTAGCTCACCGCCCGATCAGGACAAGGCCCGTGCCGGACGACGCGTAAGTGTTCCACGCGCGCCTCAAAGAGATGTCAGCATAATTTGACCCGGCAGGCTTCGGCCCTAAGGGGCCCCCCCTTAGGGCCGAAGCCTGCCGGGTCAGCGGGATTGTCCGAAAGGGTTACCGCTACCCCGGAACATAAAGGGCGAAGGAAGGAACATGGGTGGGTTTTAGTCAGTAAGAGTCTGACACTCCCTTCCGCTCCACCCAGAGCGGGAAGGGTCATTTGATGATTTCCCACCAGAAAAAAAAAAGGCTGATGACGATTAAAAAAGCTGATGTTTTAATATAGTATACAAGTAAATAAATAAAAATGTTGATGTTTTAATATAGTATACAAGTAAATAAATATGCTTGTCAAGTAATAGAAAAGCGTTAGTTCCTATTGAGTTAATCTGGACGACCCAGCGAGGAAAAGTACTGCTGATATATTTAATTAGCTGCTATTTTATACTTACACTAGTGGTAGCTCCGATCTCAGCACCCATGTTGCAGATAGTGGCCATTCCGGTGCAGGAGATGGAGTCGACACCAGGTCCGAAGTACTCCACGATGGCACCGGTACCGCCCTTCACCGTCAGGATGCCAGCGACCTTCAGGATCACATCCTTGGGACTCGTCCAGCCTTTTAGCTGACCTGTGGTACAAGGTTTATGTTGATTGAGTGGCAGAACAATGTGCAAATGATGAGATGTCTAAGGTTCTGATTTGGTGAAATTAATTGAAATCGTAGTCTAAATCAAAAGAGTAATTATTTTTTAATAGGTAATCAATATATTTATTGAATACCTCAATCAGAACTTAGGAGGCAGATTTACAAAGACATGGTTGTTGTGAACCCCGAACGCTTTGTTTTGACAACTGATTCATTCTTTCTCTTTTTTTTGGCGAAGGATAGCAAAATAGACGGATACCGATATACAGATCGGATTCTAATAAAATAAAAAACTTGGAACTGTTACCAAAAATCTAATCAAGACATAGTGATAAAAAAATATTTTGTAACTACCTAAATATAGCAACATACAATAATGTAACCAACCTTTTTTTTATCACGTTTCCTTTGGCATTACAGATATTTATTCTAATGCGACAAAGTAACTTAAAATATACATAACTATATATATCAACTTTACTACAATAATGACGTGGGCTGCAGAGTAATTTGTATTCATTTACTCTTTTATCATCGTTCTTATTACAACGACCGCGTTTATTTTAGTCAGATTAGGCAACTAGGTTTTCCCATGTTGCTCACAGGTACTATCATATACTTGTCCCTCAGAGGGGCAATTCTCGTAATTTTAAGAACGTTCACATTCTGATCTCAGTCTCAATCTGTCAAAAATACCTCTAATTTCCCTACATTTTGACAAGTTTTTGAAATTTGTGTGTCGCCGAGATAAGGCTGCGACTAGATTTTGAACGTTTTTATTTACGAGAACTGGCCTTCAGAGCTGCGTTCGTAAGTAAAACAAAAGAGGATGCTTTTTTTTAGGTCGACTAATAATATGCGCTGCATACAGGAATAGTCCTTACGGTGGTCAGATATAATTTTGGCGATAGTCCCTAACATATGGTCAATATAGTCAGTACAATCACTTAAACAATGAAAACCGCCCTTACTGCTACGAAATAAGGGAGCTTGCAATGTCAAATTGTTACCATAGACTTTGTCTGCAAGCATCTGGAGATGATCAGTATACTGTTCATAATTATATTGTATAAGCGAAAAGCAAATTATTACATAAATTTATTTAATTTAAGTGAATGCTACTGCAGGACGGGAAGTGAATTTCTCAGCAGCTTGGAGTCTGGATTTGGGGCCAGGTGATGGCAATCGGTTTGCCGCCTGTTACATAAACATGACTAGCGAAATGTGGGTGTAAAATAGGAACACCTCTGCCCAAGTAGAGGTGTACCTATACTACATCCACACTATACTTAAAATAACACCAGTGTCCCCGAAGGGTTGGCCCGAAGATTGGCGTTATTCTTGTTGAATGTTAGAATAGAAATGCACGAGAACTTTCTTTCCGACATAATGCCACGTGCGCCCGCCGGCTTACTTTGCCAACTTGAGAGCCAAATATAATTTGTTTACCTACATTATGTATGTGCATTCTTGTTGGATAGTTCTATATTTCTATAGACTTGGATTGTCTATGGAAGAAATTAAATTTTATACACAAAAAAAAAACTTAGATATTATTACCGTACTTATTTCTTTTTGCTTTAACTTCTACTAGACAATACGTCTGAAATCCGAGTCTGTGTAAGAATTTTCGTAACCTGTTTCTGACTGAAAATTTCTGACAAAATCGCTTAAACAAATATTACGACATCATTATCGTCGGCAGGTTCCGTAACATCTAGCAACAATATAACAATATCGTTATCTTTGGTAGGTATCCAGTAGCTACGTTTCTTCATTTTGTTTGCTTACTAGTAGCGTCACGATCATTCGTCACTTTCATGTTAACTAGCAGGTAATGCCGTAAGTACATATTGTTTATAATTATATAACTTTTCATTTGGAGTAAAACCGCCTAACTTTGAAATCAAGGTCATCTCAGATCCAAAAAGTTTTCTTGCAAAAAGTTCCATTAATTTGTCCGTATCCGGATCTGTCTGGTGTTATTGCTGAAATAAACCTACAGCGCCAAATAAACTTTTATCTTTTTCTCTTTTATAAATACCAGACTATGGCAAAATTAAACTAAGCGGTTCTGAGACCATAATCTTATTACTGATAAAATCACATCTACCAATTAGTACCACATATCTGAGGTTAATTACTTCACAAATTAATGAATGAGCAGCAATTCAAAAATGATTGCGTTACTGTTCCATGTTATCACTGCTTTATCATTAGTCAAGATAAAACAAACTCAAGGCGATGTTAGTTTTATAAATATCTACAAAGTTTAAAAATAGAAATTATAAATAAGACCATTATTTTAATAAGACCATTTCCACGTTTGGAAGTCAAGAGTTACAAAGAGAAAATATTGTTCCAACCGTAGAAGAACCTGCACCTTTGAGGATCTCTAATGAACGCTACGACTTAGTCCAACTAAGCTAAAAAGTAACGTCGACTCGAAAATAAACATAATGTAGAAGAGTGTGCAAGATACTACCATCTCCATGGTTACTCTACCTACTATAACTGTTGGACATACAAAAACGAATTACTTAATTTAGGCCCATTTTCTTTTGACCTCATACAAGTACATAAAAGTCTATACTACATAAACGACGTCCAAAAAAGCAGTAATAATTTTTTTTTTTTTTTCTTTTTATAAAAACGTTGCCCCACACTAGGAATTACTCCTGTATCGTGGATGCGTTTACAAACATTTAAACTCACAAACACAAACAGCCAGACCCGGAACAACTACCTGTAGGCAATACAAATATTTGTTCCGTGCGGGAATCGAACCCGCGACACGCAGCGCAGCAGTCGATCGCTCAGCCACTGCGCCGACCATGTCGTCATAAATACTTGAACAATATAAAATCGACTGATTTACATCAAGTACATTTGACACAGGCCACGTGATGTGCATTGTACAAATTGTATCAATTGAATGTCAACGCTGCGTAGCAAGTCTACAACTAGGTGTTTATGTATACTCGTGCGACGCAGTCACGTGAAGTCTGGAGGGTAATCGGACGAGTTCATTATGGTCTTAGATATTATTATTGTATTTTAATTCATAGGTATTATAATAAATTGTAAATAGTTGTCAGCTGTTTAGCCTTGTTTCTTTCTTTACATTTATTTGGTTTAGGCTAAACAAAAAAAAAAAAAATCGGAATTTCGATTCGATTCTGGGTTCAATTCCCAGGTCGGGAAAAATGTTATTGGGTTTTTCTACAAGGAATTTTTCAGTAACAGCCCGGAGTTTGGATTTGTGACCGGTTGGTGGCAATAGGCTCCCCCTATTACAACATAATTGGCGAAATGTGGAAGTACTATAGGTACACCTCTGCCTAACCCTTCGGGGATAAACGGCGTGATGTTTTATATTGTAGCAGCTCTCCTTCAAACTTCGCTTGGATGTTAGCCTTCTTCATTGTGACAAGTGGATGGAGGTCATTGTGCAGGTACTTCGTAGTGTTAATTGATTTGTATTTATCTCTCAAGTGCTACCGGATATCTCTGCGCCCTCACGCCCCTAGTCCCCGCAGGAGACGCCCTGGACGTCGGAAGTCACCAGCCGACTCCCGACGCCTGCCAGGATCGCGGGTTGTTCGAAAGAGATACCGTGGCCCCTGGCATAGGCAACGGAAAGAACACGGGTGGGTTTTAGTCAGTAAAAGTCTGACACGCCCTCCCGCTCCGCCCAGAGCGGGAGAAGTCATACGATGATTTCCCACCCAGAAAAAAAAAGGAAATAAAAAAGTGCTACCGGATACTCCGAATAGGCCTGTTTGTTTTTCCTGACTGTGGTAGAGACGAATAATATATTTTCTATAATTATTTTATAAGTAGATGAAGAAAGATTCCTAAAAATCCAAAATATCAAACAATCCTTTTTTTACTACACTAGCTACACCATTGTATCTCCTATCTAGTTTTCTCGTAACTTCTTTTTTCCTATTATGTAATACCAAAGAACACATTTATCAATTGATCAAAGAAAATATCAAGTGTTGCAATATCAGAATAAATTCGTGGCAATAAACGCATCACAGTATCAATTATATCGCGTCATTGAATTCTTGTGTTTTATAAACAACACCACACGCCCACATTTAAAAATGGAACTGTAGAAAAGGTTTCTGCCGAGTTCCGTACAAAAATAACAATATTTAAATTTTGAAGTGAAACAAAATGACAGGCTGAATATTAATACGCTAAAATGGAAAACATTCTTTTGTATGTTAAGACTTTGTTCCATAGTAAAAGTTGGTTGGTCAATGACCCCTTTTCAGGTTTTCAGTTATTTCAAACTAGCTTTTGCCCGCGACTTCGCCCGCGTGAATATCGAAATTTAACCCACGGGAACGTACTACCGGGATAAAAAGTAGCGTATGTCTTCCCCAGGATGCCATCTATCTCCTTGCCAAATTTTATCGAAATCCGTTCAATGGTTCAGGCGAGAAAAGATTACTTTCGTATATTTAATATTAGTATTGACTTTGTGAAGTATGCGCATTTGTTTTTAACGTCTTACTTGAAAGAAGTCTGTGCAGAATACTTGCTAAATACTACTCACTATTATTATTGAAAACTAAAATACAAAATACCGATAAAATACTAACAAAAGACTGCGACATCCAAACTAACTTCTCACCAAACTGTTTCACGTGAGGATTATCCGACTGCTTGCTAGTTTCTGCTTTTGGAACTTTTGAGATATCACCTGTAAATGATATGTCTACAACTGAACAAAATATAATTAAAATAAAGTAGAAATAAACTCAATGTATCTTAAGACGTGTGAAGTTGTAATTGAGATGGTCCTACACACTTAACGGGTTCATCTCCAAACGGCTGGTTGACACTTGCCGTGTCCCAAGGGCTGGCCTTTTAGGAGGTTAAGAGCACTGCCATACAACGAGGCAATGGCACTGCCATCAGTATCTTGGGTACATTACCAGTCGATAGCGATGCGGAGGAATTTTTCGACGTATTTACGATACAATATATTTATTTTTAATAGTTTGATAGATAAGAAGTTTTACATTTTTTTCGTATTTTTGGACACGCAAACCAATTTCGAAACTCTTAACTTGTCCCTCTGTTTCTAGAATGCGTATTATATTATTTAAAGACGGGTCCTATAGGTATTTGTACTCGAGTGTCAGTCCACCACAACATCCGTGATGGCCACAAATTGTACAGACGCCAGCAGGTCAAGCTACCCGAAAATGTCAAATTTTCCCAATCAACCTTGAACCCTAATGCTTTAGCGATAACGTTGAAAATTTGACAGATTGTAGTAGCTTGATGTGCTGGCGTCTGTACATGAAAGGACCGTCACGTCAATGTGCGCTTTTATAATTTCTAACATGACGATATCATCGTGGACGTCCACGGCACTACGATAACACAGGTAAGTAAAATGTATAGAAATATATGAAGACGCTTTTTAATTTCCGTCCACGATAACGTTATAACGTGGAGTGTAAATGTGGCGCTGTCCCACAAACAATGGGACACTTAATATCGTGTCCAGCGAGTCCTGTTGTCTACACGCTACAGGAGTTGATGGACGCCACTGAAGGAGCCAAGCTTGTAGCCAAATTCTGGGCCGATTGTAAGTATATAGATTGCCATCAACATGCGACGAAGAAGAGCGTGCACGTATTTCTATACATTTAACTTCCACGCCGTGGACGTGAACGATAATAATATCGTCATGTTAGAAATAAAAACAGCGCAAATTCAATCATCAAAGTTCCAATCATTGCGGAACCCTAGAAAGTTCTTTCGCCCACTACGTATTGACATTGGCAGGTTGGCGCCGCGCCACGCGAGTCTTACCGAGCTATTTCTATCACACTCACACTACATGTGTATACAGATAACATATCTATGTGCACACTACTTTTTTCAGTGCAACTGAACTAGTACGAATCTTAGATCTCCAGATAATAGCGGTATATTATGTAAAATGTTGGCACTTCACTTGGCGTATTTGTCCAAGATTTGCCTTTTTGGGCAACACAAATTGTACTCTATATTGATTAAAATAAAATTCATTTTTAAATGGCGAAATAGCACAAATAAAGTACAAATACGACACGTGTAAGGCAGCGGGAAAACATTCGTATTTTTGGTATATTTCAAAAAGATAAGTGTATTTCTGAAGGCGCATTGTTTACGGTTTACGTAACGTTATGTCACACTCATTATAAAATCAGTGCGAAATATCGAGTGACTTGTTTTGTTGCCTTATGATCTCCTTCTTATTACTCAGTACAAATATTGTAATTGATAAGGTCAATTTAAAAATAATTAAATGTGTACGATACAGAATTCGGTCTATAAATAATACACGATTAGCTGTTATTTGACGCGGATATCATGAGACCAAAAAACGCGTTACTTTAAAACGTACAAATACAAATTCAATATTCTATTTGAATGTGTAAGAAACTTGTGTAAAAACTCCCAAACGTAGTGTTTTTGCTGTGATAGAATGCGCTGGTAGACCAGAAAGGGCAGCATAGTGAGATATACATAAGACTATGGCGGGACCTGTGTCCAGTACTGGGACAGCATAGTTTTTTCTTTTTTTTAAATGCCATCTATTGACAATGAGAGCGAATTTTTCATGTAATTTGTGTGATCTGGGCAAAGATAAAAAAGTCACGTTTTCCACAACCATATCGGTGTAAACGAAATGTAATAGCACTGTGGAAGGCCCCGTAAATATAACAACCTATTGCTCTTCATTACCGGCAGTACGACGAGTGATGCGCTATTAAGTTTCTTTACAAGGTGACTTGAGAGCAGCCATTTACATGGTGACACTAATGTTGGGAAAGAGTATTTTGTTTACATGATGTACCTATTGTTTCATGAGTAGAGCTGCCAAAAATGGTAACTTTTTAGGTCACGAAAATCAATAAAAGATTTGGCAAGTGTTGCTAGGGTAGTAGGGCATTTTATAGTCAACTTTTAAGTTTTAATTGAAATATTTAATGGCTTGTTGGGGTCAAGGCTACGACGAATATGGGCGTGTATTCTCTATAGAATTACGATTATGATTCTAAATCACCACAGAGGATTTATTTAGGATTAGAATACTTACATCCTTTTTGATGTGACATAGACCTAAACTCGCAGGTTCTTGACTAACGCAAAAATTCGTCCCTAAAAACCTTTTCTAAGAACAGTTTAGACGTACTTTAGGTTAATTTATGATTTTACCTTACATATTTATGTTGATGACTAAATAATTTCGGGGAGGCCTTTGTCAAACAGTGGGACAGTGTCAGCTAACTAAAAAAAAGTAACTTACCAGTGAGTTTAACACCAATCACCTTAGGGCACTTGAGTTCCCAAGGAATGCTGGCCATCACGTCTACGGCATCGGCACCACCAACACCTGGACAATGGGGAAATAAGGTGTAAAACTACCAAAGATGACCATGGAGTAATAAGCTGGAATAGTGATAAAAAGTTCATTAAATCTAAAATGCATTTTTGATATGGTGCATAGTTTAAAACTGGCGGTATATACAATTTACTCCTTTTCATACCCCTACCACCTATGGGGCATACAGACGTTTCGCATAAATGTACATTTTGCTATATCAAAAGGACATAGTGACAGCGGCAGATTCTGTAGAGTAGCAAGATTATTCCATAAATAATTTCTGGGGGCAAATAGGATATTATCTTTCAATTTTCTTGAAACTCGATAGAACGTTAGAAGCATCAAGATAAGGTATGTTATCGCGTAATACCTTGAATCAAATCAAGTTTTATCATGTATGCTTGATTTATACAAGATTATACTTTTACAGATGCTTTCTTTTAGAATCTAAATCTGTAAAAGTATTGTTAGTGGGCATGTCGTCCTATTATTTAGTTTTTTGGCGAGCACCGTCAATTCATCAAGTGCTATATGAGTTCAAACTCTACATGTATTTCTTTCCAGTGTCCAATTCTTTCCTAGTGCAATGTTTTGACCTATATTACACGACGATTATTGCACCTGTCGTGCAATCGTGCATAGTAACCTATTATGCACGATTGCACGACAGACGTCGGTCCTGGCAGGCAGGATTCAATTGAATAATTTGCCTGTCTTGACATATGGAATATTTTCTTTTGTTTTTTGACTTACCAATGCAAAGACCACCAAGACCGCCTCCATTGGGTGTGTGGGAGTCAGTTCCGATCATGAGCAGTCCGGGGAAGGCATAGTTCTCAAGGATGATCTGATGGATGATACCGGAACCCGGCTTCCAGAATCCGACGCCGTACTTAGCGCCCGCGGTCTCCAAGAACTTGTATACTTCTTTGTTGATGTCCTAAGGAGTTATTGATGAGTTGGCTTATTTTTGTTCTAGTCAAAATACTAGGAAGTGGTGAGGGGTGGGCGTTTTGAATTAGTAATTTTTAGTTGTGTAACAGTGTTACAAATACAGTTACTAACTTTAGTGGCAAAGATCACCTGTAACCTGTACTAGTTGAAAAACTGTATCACAGGGGACAAGGATTTCATATTATGCAGTTTGTCAGTTACATATAAAAGATCCTATTGTGTATGGTACAGCTAGTGGATTTTATCAGTATACATATTAGGTTTCTCACACATTTAGAAATTCGCACGTATGACGAGGAGTTCCTCATTAATATCTAGAGAATACAATGTTGTTGCATCAAAAGTCGCTGGACATTTTGTTATTGATATTAATTTTAATAATTGATTTGTTTACAAAAACTATCTTGTAGTGAGTGAGGGATACACACTGTACATGAGTATTGACCTGATAAGATAATTCGGATTTATAGTATGAATGTTTGTATTCCTTATTTACGTTAATAAAAAGGCACATCAACCTGCAAGCCTGCCATATATGTAGAATTCATGTGGCATACAAAAAAATTATAGCCGTATTTAGTAGGAGTACTTGTTCTACTTATTCAAGTAAATTACTAGCTATAAAATTGGTACTGACCATTCAAACTTCAACGCATTATTATAGTCGGTTGTCAAGGTAAACCCTATCCTGGGTCAATGGACATGCTAATTAATGATAAATGAAAATGACACTACCTACGTAAAACAAAAGTATTTATTTTTTTCATCTTTCCAAAAAGTCTCCATCAGTCAGCCTACCATATGTAAACCATGAAAATGTTCACTTTTTTTTACATTTGATCTTTTATGTGCATAATCACATGAGTGACTACTCTAAAAGTGAGTTTTAGAAGTGAATAGTTAAACAGGTAACTAACAATCTTTGTTTATTAACCTGAGCTATTACCTTTTTTTGGAAATAACTTAAAACTATTGTTACCTAAGTACAGACGTCAGCAGATCAAGCTACTACAATCTGTCAAATTACTTTAATGATTTTCAACTTTATCGCTAAAGTGTTAAGGTTCAAGGTTGATTGGGAAAATTTGACAGTTTCGGGTAGCTTGATGTGCTGGCGTCTGTACTTAAGTAGGAAAAATCAAAATTAATCCTGAACAGAATAGTAAACTTAACCTGTAGATTACAAATGTATTCAAGCTAACCTGTCTACTTTAATATGAATGTTTATGTGACAAAATAGAGATTTTTTCTTTCTATCTGTTTTCTTACCTTGGCTCTCGCCAAATCCTTGGCACCTCCAACCTGGGCCTCAATCAAGTGGTCGCAATGGATGGTGGAGGGCACGGCGACGCGGGGCAGACCTGATGAGATGAACTGTAACATGGCCATCTGGGCGGTGGCATCCTGCATAGCAACCCTGTCGGGCCGTAGTCGCAGGTAGCTTGTACCACGCTCGAGGTCCTGTTGAAGAGATTGAAATGGTCTTATTGGCACTGCAAAGGCTGGGAGATTGTTGCCACCGCAACAAAGCTATGGACTGCGGACACTTTTCATACGCTGCGTGAAGGATAGTGGTTGAGAGCCAACTGTTAATTGATAGACATTGAATGACTGCAGCAAAATTATGAAGTTTTATTTGTTTTCTTCCTGTTTTATTATATTTTTGAACAAAGTATAAGTATAGGTTGTTTCTTTGGAAAATCTATGAAAAACTCAACAGGTCAAAACAAGGCAAAATGCTAGAAATTAAGGACCTAAGCTAAGCAATAATGGTTTGCAATAGAAGAGATCTACAATCAGCTTATGTGGATATGAGCTGAGAAAGAGAGAAGAGTATTTTATTGTTGGTCTAATGTTGGTTAATTAGAAGGTTGGTATTGTCAGATTTCATAGACCCAAATCTAGTTTTAAAAGAGTGTATTTTTTATCTGTAAAATAAAATATTCTTCTACTAATATGTAAATTCTTAGCAACTTTGATTAATATTACCTATGTCTGTTCAGAAATTGCAGCACTTTGTTCAAAACAAAAGCATCATAAAAGGTATTGTTAACAATAGTTTATTAGCATAAACTTGATAATTTCCAGAGCCAATAAGCAAAACATTATGATAAAAAGAATTGTGAATATTGTCTTTGATAAGAACCAATCCCTCTTGTGACATGTTTTGTTTACAAACTTTATACCAACTTAAGGGCAAATATAAAGTTTAAATTTTTGTACTTTCCTCAAATAAATAATTTACCATTGAGACATACCTACAGGAAAATGTCTTAAAAATTATTTTACATGCATTTTGACTGTTTCAATGTTGAAAGGATGATATCCTTGTAAAAGGTCACTCACTTTACTGATTATCTGATTTTTTCTAAGATTCTAAATTAAGCATTATATAACAACTTACCTGTCCTTTAGGGTCTTCTAAGTGAGAGTACAGCACTTTTTCAGACAAGGTCATGTCACGACCTAACCTCTTCTTCACTACTTCCAAATTCTTGGTCAACTTGTCGTATGGCAGCGGACTCTGGTCGAACTTCGACATCGCTACCTACAACACATCGTACAACACTCAGAAACACCAACTTGCAGCCCTAACAACCAGTTTTCACTGTGACAATGATTACATAACAACTTCATAAGATCACTGAAAACACTTGAAATATCACTTTTTAGCGATTTCTACGTACTTGGGCCGCCGCGGCGGTGAGAGGAGACACGCTGAAGCATCTTTGCTGGATTTCCAAAAACGCCGCGCGTGTCCTGGTACCCTTGAAGCAAAATTACGACGTCATTAAATTCCTTGAAAAAAATGACACAGTATGCGATAACTGCTCCAATTACACTATAAATAACTGAAATCCTGATAAAAGTAGGTATTATTCGTAACCCCGGTTGACCTCATACATGGCTTATTTTACGTGACCTGACCTATCCATTCATGATGGTTTATCGGTATTTATTAATCGCCCACAAATGTGATAATAGCGTAAACAAATGTGAATTAATTGCATACACATATAAATCTAATAATAATATATATTCGTTAAGTAACTACTTAAAACGTGGAATAAATTAGGAACTTGCCTGGCCATGCAAAACTCGTATACAGTGAGCCATGGTTACCGGACTTTACAGAATCAATTGAGGTTTGAAAATAACTTTACAGTTAAAAATGTTACGGCAACATGGAACTTGTAAAATAAAAACGATGAAAAGGATCGACAAAAGCCACAAACAAAATCACACTCTCCAACACTGCGTCCGCCGGATTGGCAGATTCTTGACTTGTTCAGGGTTCAATCAAACTTTGCACTTTACTTTGACGTTTTGTTTTTGTAGTTGCCATATCCAAAATTCATAATTTTATTTCGTGGAGATTACTTGCGCTATTTGTTTTGCGGGTAATTTAGCGAATGAACCTATTGTAGAAAAATGAACCAACAGTTAGTATGTACAGACGCCAGCACATCAAGCTACTACAATCTGTCAAATCTCTTTAATAGGTTTTCAACTTTATCGCTAAAGCATTAAGGTTTAAGGTTGATTGGGAAAATTTGGCAGTTTCGGGTAGCTTGACCTGCTGGCGTCCGTACGTTTTTGAATTTTGGATATTTTTGGTTACAACTGCAGAAATAAGTTGATTTTTCTTAATTCTTTTGAGAAAAACTATAAAATTCAAAGTGATTTTTGCGGTCGATACAATCAATACTGCGTGTGTGTAAAAATCTCCATTCCAACTTCGGAACGGTTTAAAAATAAAATCTGATTGGAATATAATATTTAAAAATAATACAGGAATTTAAATTTAAAGTGGGTATTCCTGTTAACGTTCTATTCTACGTATATCTCATACCCTGCAATCGTAGACATACAAGGATCTTTCAGTGTCGGTAGTGAAAAATGAAGCAAAACTAAAATCCACGTTAGAATGAATTCTAATGACCAAGGACTTCCAAAACTAAATTTATTTTTCACTATACAGTGTTTTTTTTTTTAATTTGGTTTCCTTTTTCTCTATGGCAATTAGTGCGGTAATTTTTGTCTATCATGTCATTGTCAAGAAATGTCAATAATGGATCATGGCAATGTCATTTGTCAGAAATTGATCATGTCAAAATAGGTGTTATTTGTGAAGAAAAAAATATTTTTATCGTGGAATATTTCCTTGTAAATCTCTATTTTTTGCATAACTAGGGAGAATATTTGATTATTCATGATTGTTCTATGTACAGCAACAGTTAAGAAGAATAGTGTGTAACAATGACGAACGCTACAATCCAGGTATACACCCACTTTGAATTTCTGTGTATTCTTTGGTAAAGTTATGATTTGAGAGCTAAATGCATCAAATCTTTCCACTACAAACTTTTATCTAAACAATTTCTCTACAATATTAATTCAGTAAACGAGAAAAAAATATTTTGTAGTGTTAAAAATGAATCTGATGTTGATGTTATCATTTTGTCGCTTTCTTCAGGAAATAGAGGGCATAGATGACTACTGGGGCCCGGCCTTCCGTTCGATATACGAGGGGGAAGGCCACGAAGCATTTGTTCAGCAGTTGGATGAGCGGATAAAGCAACATGACAAGGAAATTGAGAAGCTGTGCAACTTTCACTATCAGGTAATTTATTTATTTCTTTATTTGTGCACAATTTATTATAATAAGTATACTGTATACTCTTGACATTTTTCTTCTTCTTCAGAAGAAGAAGAAGACTCTTGACATTACAATATATAATTCCACCAGTAACAGTCACAATACCCCACATACTACCACGCAAAATGATCCACTAAGGACTAAGTGCGGAAACGAAACCTTCTAATAAAGAACCCGCACCGGGCCATTACATCCCATTCCCTCTCGAATAGTGGAGATCTGTGTTCCACCGTGGGAACATAGGCTGCATGCTAGTCTTGCATTCACAGAGTTACTGGCTGACCTTATTCTAAAAAAATAGATTTTTAAGCCTTGAAGGATCTTCAGAGACGTTTTAGATTTGTAAAAAGCTATTGGCAGATTCACACAATTTTTTTTGTGTATAATTTTTGTTCTGTGAATTGTAAATTGCATGACTAAGACTTTGTTGAGTAGTAGATTATTATAAACACAAATAAAAAATTATTTCAATATCTTAAAAATATGTTTACATTAGGTCTTTAGGGAATTTCCATTTAAGTAAGAAATATACTTGTGTAAGGAAGTTCCGCTCTTCCACTTGTTACAATAAATATTGAGAGGATTGTAATAGAGTTAACCAAGTAACTAATGTTTGACAGGCCACTGATTAGTTTTGTTTTAAATATGCTGTAAATACATAATACAAACATGAAAAAAACATCAGAGTATAATCTTCTTTTCTTTGTGTCGCTGGAACAATTATTCAGTTGGTTGGTAAACTTCGCTACTCCCACGGTGTTATCTGTGACAATGCAGAGGTCATTTTGGCTCCATGTTTTGGGGCGCAGAGGGCAGGATAGGAGGTGGGGTGGAGCACAGCACAGCTCCAAGAGTATAATAATATTTTCATAAATTGTTTGTTTGCAGGGCTTTATTGACTCAATCCGTGAGTTATTACAAGTGCGGTCACATGCTGAAGAGTTGCATGCGGAGATATCTAATGTGGATGCCAATGTTAAAGATACCACTGACAGTAAGTTATCATACTGCTTTTTAATCTACTCAAGACTTTGAGAAAGTCACGATGGATGAAGGTTCTGTAGCGGTATCTACAATGCCACATGCGAACTACGCGTCATACTGACGTCATGCAAAATCCTGCATCACGCTAGCAGACTTTCCCGCGCAACTAGCATACATCAACGTCCCAATATCAGTAGTTGGGCAGTTGTCCGCCAGAGACAACACCAGTATGGTCGGAGGATCCTCCCTTTTCTATGAAGTATCAGTGAATTTTACACCCTGTTCCTTATACCTCTATAGTTCTTTGAAGACCAGCCGGTCTATTATGCTAAATCTCACCGTGAAAACTTAGGTAAAGTGAGCTTGAACTGATCTGTCATTCCATCTGATGCTAGGGATTGGCACTATTAACTGCTCACTTCAAGCTCATTTCAGTTAGTTTTCACAGTGAGATTTTTACAGAATTTATTGGCTATTATTGAAAGCTTGGGCCTTGAGCAGTATTTAAAAAAAACTTTGAAATCTAATGTAAAATGTTAATGCTATCATGGTTAAGAATGTCATTTATTATCCAGAATAACAACAAAGAATCAATCAAACTCAAAAACCTTTACAACAAGGGTCACTTTTTTTAAAATTATATTTTGTCCCACTGCTGGGCAAAGTTCCCCATTTTTCTTCCAAACCTCCTTCTCTTGTACGATCTCTGGCCATGTTGGTCATGCAAATGATATTAGATCGTCAAACCACCTTCGCCTTGGTCTACCTCGACGGCGATGTCCTGCCTCAGGGACAATTTATGTTAGAAAATATAAAGACCATCTTAGACACGAATCATCATGGCTGTCATTTAGCAGGCAAATAGTCTTAGTCAGGACCAAGATTATTTCTGGACTTTCAAAGAGACTGACCGTGACCTCTTATTTTGTTTTGGTCTTTCTGCTCAGAGTACTATTATAAAGATATACTTTTTTATTTTGCAAGGTCTGTGTGCCAAAGCTGAGGAGTTAATCAGGGCTCGAAGAGTGGAGCTGAACATTGCTGCTACCATTGAGAAGATGGAGCTATGTTTACCCTTACTAACTACATACTCCAAGCTCAAGTCACAGGTGGAGGCTAAAAGGTATTTGTTTAAAATACTGTGTGTTTTAGTGGTCTGATTGGCATATTTTCCTTTTATTGTTGCAATAAATATGAATAATATCTTTGTGTAGACCACCTCGTAAGTGCTTTCCTATCCTAAGGTTGAATGTCAATTGCATGTCATAAAGGAGAAAGTCTATTTGTCTATTCTTCTTCTTTTCGTGTCGATGGTAGTCTTCTATGATATTTTATATTTTTTGAGCCCAGTAGGTGTCCACGTTGATTGTGGCATCAGTGGCATTCATTAAGTCATCCAAGGTGTAGGTGAACGGTCTATATGGCAGTTAGACAGTTTCAACCTTTGTGAGTCAGTTTCAATTTACTGGGAATTGTTCTCACAAGTGGTAAAGTGACTAAGGTCAGGGGGCCTACTCCGAAGTGGTATCGGTCGAATGTTCCGCCGTTTCCTGCTACGAACTTACTATTTGGTTCGGTCAGTCCCGATCCTACACTCCTACACTCTTTCGAATATTGACTATGGTCCCGACCCTACTGAGCCGATCCGAACTTTTTTCGCATTTTTCAATAATATTCGGTTCGGCCATGTGTCGGTCCGATCCAATCATTCGCACTTGTAGTAGACCCCCGGTTCTACGAGGTCGTTCCGATAGTCCATCCATAATAAACTATAGAACTACTACTACTACGCCAACTTGACTTCGAAGGGCGTATGCAGATTAGTAGTAGCGTGTTTGCTCCATGCTCCATGTTGTTTGAACATGAACTGGTTAGCAACAGCTCCATTAGAAACTTTGCAGAGGTGACCAAAACTTTTAAAGTTCTGATAGAGGAAACCTTTTTATCAAATTGAAAAATGTTGAGTAATGAGCTGTGGGCTATAATAACCACCACGTGGAGCTATGACATAGCCAGAAGGCGTCGCGGCAAACCCCGTAGAAGATGGCGGGGAGCTGGACAAAATAAACGACCAGTGCTCCATTTTAGCCCTGGATCGAATGAACTGGAAGTCATGGGGAGAGGCCTTTGCCCAGCAGTAGGATGATGCAGGCGAACAACAGTTATCTTAACCCATTCCCTGTCCCATGAACCACATATGGTTCAGTTTGATTGTTTAACTATTGTGTCTACTTTATGGGCTGTGAAAGTGTTAATCACTATTATATCAACCTTCTATATCCTCTATTTCTTGGTTGTTGCATCTACAGCGTGGCGCTTTAATGGCGACATTAATTTTACACACGTATACGGTTTCGCGTCTTAGTTGTATGAATATATTTTAATTCAATTAAACATTAATATTTATTTATTTATTAACAATTTTCTAAAATAGCATCTTAGAGCAACCTGACTTAAAGAACTGTAGCGCAGGGGTCATTTGCCGGGGTCACGGATCATAACATCGCATCAATGTAATTAAAACAAATAACGTGCAAATAGAAGGCGAATTGAAGGAAAGAGAGAGAGCCCTATGGCGGCGAGCGGCAGGTGGAAGTTTTCAAGTTAGGTTTTTTTTTATGTTGTTATAACTTTTATGATTACCGACCACTAGCTCTACCCGTGTGTTAAATTAATGTCGCCATTGTAGCGGCACGCTGTATATTTAACAATCTCACATAGTATGAGTTCCTTCAAGATTCTTTCGTTAATTCACAGATACTATCCAGCCCTAAAAACGCTAGAACAACTGGAACATGTGCTACTACCCCGCGTCGGTCCATACAAATGGTGCGGACAGATCTCCGCTGACATACCGCGCCTACGACAAGCGATACAAGACGCGTCTATGGCAGACCTGAGGGACTTCCTCGAGAATATACGCGAGCTTAGCCCACAGGTTAGTTGGTATTTAAATGTTCTAACATTTAATATAAGATAACTTAGATATATTTATAATACCTTACTAGTTTTTGAAGGCAATAATATTATATTTGTTGAATTGAGCTTGTTTAAAACTAACCAGAAATAGATAAAAAATACTTTGAATAGCGAAACTCCGCTAAACATGCGTTCGTAATCGCTTCCTTAGGCTTACAAAGTTACAGCTGAAATCTACATAAGATTATTTTGTCACATTTTATTTTCTCATAGGTTGGAGCAATGGCTTTGAGACAGACACAAGAAATGCTTGGAAGGAGCTTGGCCAGCATTGTCCAAAACAAAAAAGGTATGTCAGGAAAAAGTCTTTGTTAGATGCTCTATCCCTTTCCGTCGCTCAAAAAAATGCTTCGCTAGAGCGAGAAATCACTTTCTCATTCTAGTCAAGAAAGTGACAGAAAGGCACAGAGTTCGAAAGAGAATGATTCGAGGTGAATAGGAGTGGCTCAGCCCTTACAGATAATAATAATAATATTGTTTTCTTATAATATTGTTTTTAATCTTATTGTTACTTGTCTTTGTCCAGATATGGCGATGCTTGGAATACCAACAAACGTTACCGCTGGACCTCAATGTCCATATGAGCTGGTGGACTTCAGTCCCTTACACAGATGTCTGCACATCCACAGTGTCTTGGGCGCGAAGAATGACTTTATACAGTATTACAGGTAATTTATAAAGAAGTAATTTTGCTTTTTTGTTTTCTGTAACTGTTGTTTATTTTACTTTCCTGTTTTGTCCATGCGATCATACACAATGGTGACTTTTGAGCCGACTATGGCAAAGCCAGAAGGAAGCTTTATGTTGACGGCTCATTAATATTTCGCCTTTTTTGTGAAATCTATTATTAATTTACACGCCGTTGAAGCACGTGTAACTCGCTGATGACGCAACGAGCGCTGGTTTTTTCAAGTTTAGCTAGGGAGCTAACGGGCATTCGACGACCCATATAAAAAACATCATGGCCTTAATATGCTCTCATATCCTAACGTTCTTTTTTATTGTTCAATGAATTAAGGCCGCTGCCCTAACACCCCTTCAGATTTCCATCATACACTACTATTTTTATTGTTTTATTTTTATTACATTCTAATCTCTTTGTATTCCAGATCACAACGCAAGCAACAAGCCCGTCTCGTTCTAATCCCCGCCTCAACGAACTTACACGACTCGATAGTAGGAGTCAAGAACTACCTAAACGCTGTCCTTGGCTTCTTCATACTCGAAGAACATCTTCTAAGCGCAGGCGCAGGTGAGGAGACTTATTGTTTTGATTGACTTTGTAACGTAAATGTGTTGGCGATCGTTCAGACGCCACTGTACTTTATGATATTTTACTGTAAAATGTTGGTGTCACATGTCAACACCTAAGTGTTCATATGGTTAACAACAAATGCTGTATAAAACTGCCATGTGATCTCAACATTATACCGTAAAATATCGCACAGTCCAACGCCGTTTGAAAGTGGCTATACTGTAAATGTGACAACAACAGTAAAAAATATATTTTATTTTTTAAACAGTAATTTAGCCGACTGACTTTGGGTACTGGTCTTTTGGCTATTTTTACTATTGTTTCGTTTTTTTGTACCAATAAAAGCTGGCCTCTTACACTATTAAAATTCCGTACTATGCTCGAGGCCAGCTCCAGGTCAGTGTTACCACAGACTCGGGGTCGACTGTTGAAAAATTTCTTTCTTTCTGTCAGGTCTGGTGTCAAAAGACTGGTTGTTAGACATGTGGGGCATGTCAGTGACTAAAGTCGCGTCCACATTGAGGACCAATACGTCCTTGATAACGGACCCGACGCTGATGTTGAGTATCAAGCACCAGATCGTGCTGTTTATTAATACGTTGAAGTGAGTATTTTTCGTGTCGTTTAAGTGATATCGGAAAACGAACTCTAATGCATACCATTAAAGTTAAGTTTTCCCGATAACTTGCATTATTAGGTAATGTGTTTTTACAATGGGGGGCAAGGTTATTGCCATTAACAGGACGAATATGCAAACCGGGTTTATACTAAATATGTTTTACAGAAATACCCAATAACTGACGGCACGATTGGTGCAGTGGTTAAGCGATTGACTGCTGCGCTGCGTGTCGCGGGTTCGATTCCCGCACGTAACAAATATTTGTATGACCTACAAGTAGTTGTTCCAGGTCTGGCTGTTTGTGTATGTGAGCTTAAATGTTTGTAAACGCACCCACGATACAGGAGAAATTTCTAGAGTGGGGCAACGTTTTAAAAAAAAAAACTACTTGAAAATATACTAATATTAGAAAAAGAGATTTAGTGTGAAACTCAGAGAGAGTTAAATCTTTCTTCTCTCTCATGTAACGAATTGTGCCTAAAGTGACGCGTCCTTGAAATTTCATTCAATTCTCATCCAATTATCGAATCGTTCCCTGAGAAGTTTCATTTAAAAAAACCGGTGAATCTTTGCATAAATGTTAAAACTTGTGTCAATATTTGTATTGATTTTGATATCTTTTTGCAGGTGTTACGGCCTTCCTACGGACCCGATACCGTTGCTACTACAAGAAATGGCGGAACATTATACTGAGGTGTTGATGCAGAGATGGGTCGGCGTGTTCAGGGATATACTCGATAATGCCTCCTTCGTACCGATAGAGGTAACTAATATCTTACTTCTTTTTAAACTGACTTGGAGTAAAAAAATATGCTTGTCGCCTTATCTTCTTACCGTATCGATGGCAAAAAGTTCAAATATTTTTGGCCTAAAATTCAGCTGCGCGAACTCCGCTCACTGACGCAGTCATTAGATCATCAAGTGCACAGGTGACAGGGCATGCGGCACTGGATGGACGGTGGGCCATTGTCTGTGGGGAGGTGCCGCATGAATACTTGGGATCTGAGCCGTCCGTGTACCCGCATCTGTGGAGTTTATTAATACCTCATGAATATTCACTTTATAAAAATGTTATACTCATTCACTGATAGGCAATGCACAGCCTAAACTGCTGGGTCTATAAGCATGAAATTTTGCATAACGGAACATGACCACTATGGTAGGATTTTTAAAAATTCATCCTCTAAAGGGATTAGGGAATAGGGGATGAAAGTTTGTATGGAATTTCGTCATTTTGACCTATGGATAAAGATACCTAATCATCGTTTGCGATTTATTTGCCAAACATGTAAACAAATATGAGTATTTGGAAAAATATCTTTAATGCCCACACCGTAAAGTTCAGTTTACGCTACAACTTCAAACATTTTTATAACCTTTTAAATAGTGTTAGCCACTCTGAAATCAACTTAATTACCACTAAAATAAAGTTAATATTTGTTTAATTTGAAATAACAACAATTGGAAACATACATTTAAATCTCTCAATGATATTGTGAAATAGTAACTTTTTTTTGAAGTAAAATGTTCTTTATCTGTCGTTATTTTGTCTTCAGGTTGAGAACCAAGACCAATATGATGGTGTTATGGATACGTTCCCATACGAAGGAGATGAACTGGAGTTGGAGCCGTTCCCAAGGAAGTAAGTAGTGACTTCACAGACATCAATCAAAAATCAAATAAAAAATTAGTCTTTAAAAACAATAAATGCAAGAAAACAACGTTTCAACATACAATGTAAATAAATACAAAAAAGTGTCTTTTAACATACAATAAAATCTACACCATGATAAAAAAAAGTCATGAAAATACATTGCGTTTATGCTAGCAGTAACAATGCTGTATTCGTTTTTGTTTTAAACAAATGTCTTTACTCTTTAGGTTCCCATTCTCTACAATAGTCCCAGCTGTCTACGTGCAAGTAAAAGAGTTCATATTCGCGTGGCTCAAGTATTCTGCGGGGCTGGGGCTGGGCGGCGGGCGAAGGGCCGCGGCCGCGAGACATTCAGCCTCCTTACTACTCAGTAGATCGTTTACTGGCTGTTTATCTGCGCTGTTTAGAAGACCACTGCCGCTGATGCAGCTCGTGCAGGTAACTAAAGTTTATGAGTAAAAGAGGAAATATTCGCGTTGCTCTAGTACTCGACGGGGCTCGGCACTCGGTCCTCGGCTCTCGGCCTCTTTACTGCTCAGTAGATCCTTCACTGGCTGTCTGGTTGCACTATTTAGAAGGCACCTGACGCTGATGCAGTTGGTGCATGTAACTATCAACCTAAAGCATGAAGTTTACTAGCTAGTTTAAACCAGTGAAGCCACTTTTTGCAGTTAGCAAAACTTCGGGAAGGCTACTTGAAATTAAAGTTTTGTTTTCACTTGGATTTATTATTACTGGGCATTCCTAATAGTAGACATTGACTTCAATAATATGTTAATCGGGTTGGCAAAACAGTCTGTTTATTTCTGAGCCTCTAGCTAGGAGGTAACGGTTCGATTTACTAGCTTCGATAATACCAGGGGGTCTACTCCGAAGTGGTATCGGCCGAATGTTCATCTGTTTCCTGCTACGAAGTTACTATTTGGTTCGGTCGGTCCCGATCCTACGCTCCTACACTCTTTCGAATATTGACTACGGTCCCGACCCAATTGAGCCAATCCGAACTTTTTTCGCATTTTTCAATAATATTCGGTTCGGCCATGTGTCGGTCCGATCCGAGCATTCGCACTTTGCACTTCGTAGTAGACCCTCTGGATTCTGACAGAGAACTGCATCTTACCTAGCACCAATCTACGGGCCCAGGCTTGAAATCTAGGAATCTAATCTAGAAATCTAATAAATGACGACTTATTTACCTGTTCCCCACTTTGTTTCAGATCATTGTGGATACGCAGTATTTAGAAGGCGCAACGCTATGTCTGTACGAGTTTATTAGCAACATCACTGGCTCTGAGCTCGTCACCACTCAGGTAATATAGAACAAGATGTAACCATCCAATTCGTTAATTCATCATAAAATTCAAATAAAGCCAAATTTGGGCAAAAATCGTCACTCACTGGACGCCTTAGGGAGGACAGGTAGACCACGGCGAAGGTGGTGCGACGATGTGGTAATATTTGCGGGGCCGACATGGCCAGAGATCGCTCAAGACAGGGAGGTTTGGAAGGAAAAAAGAGCCCAGCAATGGGACACAATGTAGGCTAAAAAAAAGTCAAAGTTATATGGATTCAAATTCTGTTTGTTTTTTGTAAAAAAAAAAAATGATTTCATCCAGTTATAAAATTATAAGATTATCATTAAACACTTTGCATAAATGTACACATATATATTATTGCCGATTCTGCTAGCTCGTCAAAACAATCTGATATTTATTTATGCAAAAAAAAAAGAAAAGTGAAAAGAAGAAGAAGAGAAAAAAGATGTGTGAAGTATAAAGTTCACTCATCCTCCGTAGAAAAGGGAGGATCCTCTGACCAGACGGGGGTTGTGTCTGGCGGGCAATTGCCCAACGACTGATGTCGGGAAGTTTGTATGTATGCTAATTGCGCAGTACACTCTGCTTGCGAGATGCAGGATTTGCGTGACGTCAGTATGACGCGTTGTTCGCATTTGGCGTTGTAGAAACCGCTACACCTCTATTACCAAGCACTTAACAACTTTATTACTTTGTACCAGACGGCAGGAAGTATGTTCCAAGCGGCGCGCGATGACGCTGAGCAACAGATCTGCGACAAACTGGAGAAGAAAGTCGATGAGTTCCTTGACCTTGAGAACTATGACTGGTTGTTAGGTGAGTGGAAAATGCGCGACATCAACATTACCATTTTCACGTTTAACAAAAAGGTGATAGCGGTTACAATCGCGGAACTGAAGAGCAGTGGTGGCCCCGTGGTAACGGCCGCGACTTACGAGTTGTAGGTCGTGGGTTCGAACCCAATCAGGCGCTTTTATTTGTGTAAATTATTTCATCGCCACTGCTCTCAAAACGGTGAAGGAAAACATCGTGAGGAAACCGGCATGTCCTAGAACCACAAATTCGAAGACATGTGACATCTACTAGCCCGCACTGGGCCCGCGTGGTGGATTACGGCCCGCTCCAGCTCATAGAGAGAAGGCCTGTGTCCCAGCAGTGGGAACGTTATAGGCTGATTATGAGTTACAATCGAAAGGAGAAAGTTGTTTTTGACTTTAATTATTAACGAAAAATTTTTTTCGTTTGGCTATCTGCGAATCATGCGGCATTGTTAACTAAATAAAGCTAAGTATTATTTTGTCTGTTTTAGTTGAGCCAACCGGTCAAGCTTCGTCGTTCGTGACAGACATGCTCAGCTACCTGTCCGGAGTGCTGACGTCACTGGAACAACTGCCGGAGAGAGCGAGGTGACTTTACAACCTTAAAAATAGGACTTTCTTGAATGTGTTGATAGTTTTGTTCCAAACTCGGAAATGTCTAAAGCAGCTGGTTTGTTTGAAATTAAGTAAAATTATGGTTATTTATGTAAGCGGATCTTCTACCATACTTGCATGTACTTTTACAAGTACAGACGCCAGCAGGTCAAGCTACCCGAAACTGTCAAATTTTCGCAATCAACCTTGAACCTTAATACATTAGCGATAAAGTTGAAAATCTACTAAAGAAATTTGACAGATTGTAGTAACTTGATGTGCTGGCGTCTGTACATTTTATTTGTTTTATTTATTTGTTTAATGCACAATGTACACAACCATAGTTACACGCTGGGGTTAAACTAGTGAGTACATGACCCTGTTAGGACGCAGCAAGATAACTTAAAAACTAATAATATTATAGTGAGTATCCATTATCTAATATTAGGAACTCTTTTAGCCAATATTAAAAAAATAATTCTAACAATACTGAACCATGTCTTGAATAGCCTTTCGAAGAATGAGCCATTGGAGCTTTGAGATGACTGTTCCCGACAGACTGCACACTTGATCCATAGAATATAAAATTTATTTCAAAACGCTATCGTTATTATATCGTTAGAACAACTACAAAAAACATGCTCTGCTATAAATAAGAAACAAGATTTCATGTAGTTTTATTCCACCAGAGTGGCAGCAGTGCGCGCCGCTACCAACCGCATAGCGACCCGCCTGCGCGCCTTGCTCCTGGACCCCGCTGTCAAGCAGATCTCCTCGGGAGCACTGGATCAGCTCAACCTGGACGTCATCCAGTGCGAGCAGTTCGCGGCAGGCGAGCCAGTGCCCGGGCTCAAGGAGGGAGAGCTTCTCGAACACTTTGCTAGTTTAAGGTAAGGAAAAAATACCTATATCGGTAAAAAGCCTACATCGTTTTCTCTCAGTTTCAAATTTCATTACAATTGGTTTAGTGAACTAGTTGCCATGACGTCACAAACAGCACACAATACTTTCGCATTTTTTTTTGATTAGCCCATACTGTCCCACTGCTGGGCAAAGGCCTCCCCCCCAGGTCCTTCCAGGAACTCTTTCTGTTTCGCATTTAATTTTATAATATTACTAGCTGAACGAATAGACGTTGTCCTGTCCAAATGAAAAAAAAAAAAAACTCCAATAGTAAATGATCTTTGTACTACATACTATTACGAACATTAAAAAATAACCAAATCGGTCCAGCCGTTCTTGTGACTTACCAAAGGTAGGTAAAGGTGTGATAAACTCGATTGAAACATCTTTTCCAGGCAACTTCTCGACCTAATCACTGGTTGGGACTGGTCATCATACCTCCATGACGTCGGCATAGATGGAGGTAAGTAC
Source organism: Apamea monoglypha (assembly GCA_911387795.2). NCBI lineage: Eukaryota > Metazoa > Arthropoda > Insecta > Lepidoptera > Noctuidae > Apamea > Apamea monoglypha. Next base: position 4,515,143 of record OU426922.1, read on the forward strand.
TCACTAGTCACACCTCGCGATGCCGCCACGCTTCTCGAGAAACTGAAGGAAGCAGAACAGAAGTCTTCTGTCTTCTCCGTACTCAAGAAGAATGAGAGAGACAGAAGGAAGTTGCTCGACACCGTGTTGAAGCAGCTGAGACAGTTGCAGAATCAGGATGGGTCGTGAGGAAATTTTTGGAAGTATGATGTAAAGACTCTTTGCTGAAACTGTCCGATTCATTATTGATACACTTTGCAGTTTCGGTAACTGAATTTGCTTTGAGTTTTTCAATACAAAAGATTTGGACAATATTCTATAAGGCAGCAACCTTTTTTATAAAAAAAAAACCACCTTTTCTGCGCTAGTCTATGGTCTGCGCTGAGCATTAAAAAATGAAGTCAGAGACGAGTCGTTGTGACTCGAGTATGCAACGAAATTGTTTAGAGGACTGATTGCCGTACTCCGATATTCAGTAGATTTATGTTTGATATTAGGTTTGAAACCTCATTGTGTAATGTTAGATCGTATTTAATCAACTTAATGTTAACGAATTAATTTCTGTGTAAACAGCCTTCTTTCGTGGCTCGAAAACTTTTCAAAAGTTCTCGATACGTATTTGCTATTTTAAATCATGGCCTTTGTATTTTCTCATACTTTTTAATATATGTTTTGTTTGGCCAGTGATTAATTGGAAATCAGTATAATTGTACTATCGCCAAAATCTATATCTGAGCACCGTAAGGACTATTCCTGTGTGCAGCGCATATTATTAGTCGACCTAAAAAGGACCCTCTTTTGTTTTACTTACGGTCGCAGCTGTGGTCATCATGTGCGTGGGATTTTGTTTTCAAAATGGTCAGATATAGTTTTTGGCAATAGTACCTATAGTTAAAAAACGACTTAATTACTAGGTATTGTACAATATTAAGCCTTATCAGAGCGTAGTGATAGAAGCATTTATATAGAAGTTAATTAAGTGTTAAATATAGCAAAAGACATTGTTTATTAATCTTAATATGTAATACATTATTTATTGTAATATTATTGTTTTATTCATTCCACCGGCGTTAGTGCCCTGCACAGTTTACCTACATAAAACAAGTCTAGTTCATAAAATTTCTATGCTAGACAAACCGGTAATTTACTGGGTCATGTGCTATCAAAATGATAAAAACATGAACTCACTAACTAAAAGGCATTCTGACTTCGAGACCTTGTATAAACTGCTTTAGTTGTGTTTCTAAGATGAAATATATAAAATACGTGAATATAAAACGAGAGTCATAGTCAGCCTATAATGTTCCCACTGCTGGGACACAAGCCTCTCTTCGAGAGGGAGTGGGCCGTAATCTACCACGTAGGCCCAGTGCGTGTTGGTGTATGTCACATGGCTTCGAATTTTTGGTTCTAGGACATGCCGGTTTTCTCACGATGTTTTCCTTCACCGTTTTGAGAGCAGAAGTGCTGAAATTATTTACACAAAGCAAAGCGCCCGTCTGGGAACTTACGAAAGGAAAAAAGGCATGATATAACAAGTTTATTTGATCACAGTATCAGTATCAAGATCGAAAAGATAAGTTCATTAAACTGCAACACCAGTCTATTAAAAGTTAAACCTACTCCTTCATTGCACAAAAACGACCAGTTCTTCCAGTCCGAAAAACAACAATAGTCGCTGATACGATCAGCGAATTAATAAAACAAATGAGCAGCTTACTAAATAATATGTAAAGGAGTGTACAGATGACCTATGGCGCCTAGTAAAGCCTAGTGTCCTCTGACTGAAAGTTGTCAAAAAAAATCCAGTCGCACCTTGTACGACACTTTCATATGACAGTTTTCTGCTTTAAAAATTCGTCATCATCTTGAGCCTATAGTACACTGCTGGACGTAGGGCTCTCCAATTGCCAGCCATGTAGCTCGATTTTCTCATCTAGCTGCTACCGCGAGATCGCCACTCTATGTATAGCTTTAAGTGATCTTATTTTAAGTTTGGTAAAATAAGGTTCGCTGTCTCCACTCAAGAACATACGTCGCCCCAACGGTCATCACTATCAGTCTACCTATAGACATTGGCACATGAATATAAGCTCAACTTGCTTATTCGCCATGGCGCTAAGTTGGTTCGTGTATTGGCTTCTTTATAAGTTGCGTATTGCACAACGGTATCTGTCGATCTAGATCGGTGTCGATCGTATCGTGCGCTTATCTGCGTCCGCGCAGTGGCAAGGTCGGCGTTTGGCCTTCGGGTCGGGTCACATACGGTCCCCGTACCTACATACTTGCGGTATTAGCAATACTTTTTATTCGTAGAATATTGGAATGTCAAGTTTATTGTTAGCTTATGTTCTGTATTGTTGAAAAAAGCTTTGAGTTAACCTTCTTTCCTCATTTTTTACATAGGTAGATAAGTTTTTGACAAACTTTTTACCCTTTTTTTTTTTTTTTTTTTTGGGATGGGAAATCATCAAATGACTCCTCCCGCTCTGGGTGGAGCGGAAGGGAGTGTCAGACTCTTACTGACTAAAACCCACCCATGTTCCTTCCTTCGCCCTTTATGTTCCGGGGTAGCGGTAACCCTTTCGGACAATCCCGCTGCCCCGGCAGGCTTCGGCCCTAAGGGGCCCCTCGTTATGCTGACATCTCTTTGAGGCGCGCGTGGAACACTTACGCGCCGTCCGGCACGGGCCTGGTCCTGATCGGGCGGTGAGCTACCCATTGCTCTCCGCCCGCAGGCCCGCGCCTACGGTGGCCGGTAGTCGTCGCTCGACTCCCGACGCCCGGGGCGTCTCCCGCGGCGGCTGGGACGGGAGGCTCTCTCCCTCATCCGTCCCGCCACCTCCTTCGCTAGCATGACTGCTTCGCAGAAGGAGGCGACTGCCTCCCACTCCCTCTCGCTCCGGACCATGGCTTGCACCAGGTCCGGGCGCGAGAGGCCGCCGCCGCTGCCGATCGCCTCAACGAGGACACGGCGGTGCTCCGCCCAAGCGGGGCAGACCTCCACCGTGTGCTCCACCGTGTCCTCTGGGCGATCCTGGCAATGGTGACACCCGGGCGTTTCCTCCCGCCTGATCATGTGCAGGAACCTCCCGAAACTTCCGTGTCCGGTGAGGACCTGCGTCAGGCGGTAGGTGAGGGCGCCGTGGCGCCTCTCTAGCCACTCCTCAAAGAGGGGTCTTATCGCCGCTATCGCGGCGTGCCCTGCGCTGGGTTGCGACAGTCGCTCTTTCCATGTCGCCATGAGATCGAGCCGGAGGTCCGTCCGCTCCGCAGCAATTTGCCGCGGGAGCGGACTTTCCCCCCGGCGTAGTGCCTCCGCGCGCCACTCATGCAGGCGCGCGAGGACTATCGCCTCCAGATCCCATGGCGGCAGTCCGGCAAGGAGGCTTGCCGCCTCGCGCGAGATCGTGCGGTAGCCCCGGATTAGCCTTACGGCTACCACCTTCTGGGGCGCGTTCAGGTAGTGGGCGGCTCGCCGCCGCAGTGAACGCGCCCACACCGGGGCCCCGTATATGGCCATGGACCGCACGACCCCCGCGTAAAGCCTCCGGCAGGAGGCGTTTGGCCCCCCCAGGTTGGGCAAGAGCCGCTTGAAGGCGGCCCCAGCCCGTTCCAGTTTGGGGGCCAAACGTCGGAAGTGCTCGACGAAGTTCCACCGGCTGTCGAGGACGAGACCCAGGTACTTCATCGTCGTCTCGATGCCGATGTGAACCCCTCCTGCCGTTAGTTGGGATCCCGGTGGTGGCGCGTTCCGGGGCCCATGAAACGTCATGGCCTCGGACTTGTGCAATGCCACCTCGAGACCCAACTGCCGGATCCTCTCCACGACTATCGCAACCCCGCGTGTCATCGCGTCGGCCGCCGCCTGATGCGACCTCCCCTGCGCCAGGACCAGCGTGTCGTCAGCGTAGCAAACCACGCTGACGCCATCAGGGAGGTCGGCCCGCAGCACCCAGTCGTAGCCGATGTCCCACAGGAACGGCCCCACAACCGATCCCTGCGGGACACCGCACGACATCTCTCGCCGGTTCCACTCCCCATCGCGACCGGGGTAGCTGACGGCTCTGTCCGTCAGATACGCCTCGACTATTCGACGGAGGTAGGGCGGCACTCGGTGATACCGGAGTGCCTCCACAATGCAGCTCCAGGGCAGGGTGTTGAACGCGTTGGCGATGTCGAGTGACACCGCCACGACGACCCCACCCCGGGACACCGCGTCCCCCGTCGTGAGGGCTCTCACGCGCATGATGGCGTCCACCGTCGAGCGCCCCTTGCGGAAGCCAAACTGGCTGTCCGCAAGATCCGGCCCCGTCCTCACCAAGTGCCCGACGAGGCGGTTTACAATTACTCTCTCAAAGAGCTTGCCCACCTCGTCGAGCAGCACGATGGGCCGGTATGCGGACGGAGAGTCCGCCGGGCGCCCTGGCTTCCGAATGAGGACCAGCTTCCCCGTCTTCCAACGAAGCGGGAACTGGCCTCTCTCCAAACATGCGCTTAAGAGCGCCTCCAGTCGAGGCCCGAGAGCCCTCGAGGCCAGGACCCAGGCTTTACCTGGCAAGCCGTCGGGTCCTGGGGCGGTATTTTTGGCCTTCAGCCTTCCTACCGCCACTCTCAGTTCTACCCCGGTCACTTCAGGGATGTCGTCGTCGTCCGCGTGGTCCGCTTCGGGCACCGCAATTGGCGGAGCCATGGGCGGGGGTGTGTGCACCCCCCGTGAGGGGAACAGAGCGCTCACCACCTCCTCCACCAGCTGGGGGCGGAGACTCTGCGTCAGCGGGGGGGCCCAGGTGCGGAGTTTATTCCGCACCATTTTATAAGGGCGCCCCCACGGATCTCTGTTCAGAGTCTCCACCATCTCCTCGCGGGCCATATCCTTGGCCCGCCGGACAGCCTCTCGGAGGGCGGTCTTCGCCGCTCTGTACCCCTCGTACAGCTCCGCCTCCTTGGCTTCCGCATCCGGAGGGCGAATGCGGAGCCTGCGGTGCCTGGTGTACAGGTGTCGCGCGTCGACGCACGCCTTGCGTAGCGACCCTAACTCCTGCGACCACCAGTACACCCGACGCCGGGCGCGTCCCGGCCGGACTCGGGGCATTGCCACGTCGCAAATGTCGGACATGGCCTCCCGGAACCACTCCGCCTCATCGTCGATATCGGCAGGCCTGTCCGGTGATGACACCCAGGCCTGCACGATCGAGGCTTCCAGGAAACTTTTTACCCTTACGGTACAATCTTATTGGTTTTTGACAAACTTTTAGACGGTTGTCCCCAGCCCAAGTTCACTTATAGATATTTGAATTCAGACTGAGATACGAATAATATTGTCAATTTTTGAAACAACACACTCAATATCATACATGAAGAAGTTTAAATTCCATTGCAAACCATTTTTTTAAACTTAAACATTGTGAATAATACGATTAACATAAAAAGATCAGAAGTTGGAGACTCTTGTAGTAGCTATAGTCAAGTAGATCACATCGTGAGGAAACCGGCATGTTCTAGAACCCAAAAATTTGAAGAAATGTGACATCAACCCGCACTGGGCTCGCGTGTTGGATTATGGCCCACTCCCTCTCACAGAGAGAAGGCCTGTGTCCCAGCAGTGGGAACAGTATAGGCTGATTATGTAAGTACTTAAAAGTAGAACTACTCCCTCGGTGACTACCGAAACCCAGAGTTCGCATACCTACTGCCAAAGTATCGCAAACTACTGCTAGGTACCAATACTCACATTTCAAGGCCATACCTATATCAAAAACAAGTTCCATTAAAGCGTTTAACCCACATATAATGTAAGTCGGCGTTCAATACATCGAACTTGACAAATGGACGCTTCAAATGGCGAATGTTATCAGATAGACTTGACGAGGCGTGACTTGTGAAGTTATGACTCGCCCACTGCAGATTTAGGTGGTTTAATAATGGATTATGGGCATAGAAAGAAAAATAGTTAAATAAAACGCACACATTACAAAAATAGAAGAAATAGCTGCGCCCCGCGGTTTCACCCGCATAAGTCTCGATCCCGTGGGAATATCGGGATAAAAAAATTAAGTCTGTGTCCTAATCCCGGTCATGGTCTACTCATACCTATTATGCCAAATTTCATCTAAATCCGTTCAGCCGTTTTAGTGTGAAACCGTAACAAACAAACATACAAAAAATAAAATCTTTTCTCTTAGAATAGTTCACCCAGGAAGATGCTGCAATGGATGGATGATAGAATGCTTTGTTAAGCTATTTTCGCAGAAAAGTAGGTGTGTACCTACCTAAATACCGTTCTACCTACCTAGATACAGTTTTGATGCCCAGAGTCCTCTGCCTCACTTTCACTTTCGGATGGCTGGTCATCGAGTCCTTAGAGTCTGTAGGTAGAGATATCGAAGACTTTATGGGGGATCTTTCTGAAGAGTTAGAAGAACCAAACATTATCTAAATATGTGAACAAGATAGCCAAGATCGTGGCAGAGCAGCTTTAGAAGACAAATTTAAGGTAATTAAGTAAGTAGGACATAAATCATACGAACGTGAACGTCACACAGGATTTAGCAAATAAATCCACGTCAACTAACATAGTTACCTACGTACTCGCACTCGCAGTCATTTGCAAAAATGGATGAATCAATCTAACAAAAGAACAAGCCTAAAGCTGCAATATCAGATAGCGCGACCTTGCAGGTTCGTGACCCGCCCGGTCTAGATAATACACTGCACCGAAATTAAAACCTGATTGCACTGAATCATTTCAGACTTCTGTAGAACTAATGACTACCTACGAGATTAGAATCATTATGGCTTTAGTTTGCACTATTAATAAAAGTAAGTAAGTAACAATAAGATTTAAAAGGTGATCACCGTTTCACTCTTATGTTAGGTACGGTACTGTAGAGGTTTATCTGCATGGGGGCGACCTCACATAATACAGGCCGGAGATAATTTAGAACGGGTTAAATTCGAACGCTCAAACTAGCGTCATGTTTCTTCTGTTAGGATTTTTGTATATAACTGTCAGTGGTGACTCGGGCTAGAACATATAAAGTCGTGCTTCTAATACAATCTTAAAAAGAGTCTTATATTTGTTTAATTTCTCGATCCCCTCAGAGGACTCCTCAAGTCCTCACATATGGTGGAGGCGCCGGGTAGGCGCTAAATTGTCGAAAGGTATAGGCTGAATTGACGAAAAGTTGAGGAGGAATTTGCGCCGAACTTGCGCTAAGCGTTGTACGTTTATATGTATACATATACTTGAAGAAGCGAGACCGCTCACATTCAAGAGGATAGAGCAGGCACAGAAAAGTCGCCTGGATATTATATGCAGCTAAGTGGTTCAATATTTTTTTGTGTAAAGAGATTAAGATGGCTCAATATTATACGGGCAGTAACGCATGCCTAGAAGAATTCATTGAGGCGTTCAAAGTAGTTGCTAACTACAATAGATGGCGTGAGAGCGATTGGGCGCTGATATTGGGCGTATATCTTGAGGGTGCTGCCCTGTGTGTTTTTAAAATGATGTACCACGATGGCATGACATTCAATGCGTTGTGTGATGTACTACGAGCAGAGCTCCCGTGCCGTTGTCACAAAGCGTTTTATAAGAGGCAACAAGAGGAGATTGCACAACATCTGTCTGAGGGAAGCGGACAGGAAAATTTGTTAAATGTAGATGATGATGCTTGTTTATTATTTAGTGGAAGACAAGATGGCCCGCTACAAGATGAGCAAAGCTGCCTAGAAAGCAGCGTGAAAGTAGAATCCGATGGAGAAGATGATGTCGAGTGCAGCAGCCAAGGGTGCAGCCCTGCAGAGGATGAGAAGGAGCCGATGGAAGTGTTCGAGAGTGAACACGAGGAAGTTAACGAATCGGGTCAGTCCAGTCCTTTTATTAATCTGTATAGCTGTGTTTCAGAGCACCAAGATGAGCGTTGTGATCACGATGTCGAAATTAATAAAAATAGCATCGCTGGTGATCAAGTTATTGAGGATAACTCTGTGATTATTGATTCCGAGACAAAGGAGAGTTGTCGTGTCGAGTTGTCCACGGAGATAAAAGAAAATGCTCAGAACGTCGTAATGTCGAATGACGACAGTAAGCTGGACTATGAAGTTGATCCGGTTAAAGCTGATGTAGAGTTGTGTACAGTCAGAGACGAACGCACAGAGGTGATGAACAATTATGTGCAATTGAAAGAATTATTTAATTTTCTTACGGATGAGGGCGCAGACTTTAATCGTAGTGATCACATTATACATCACATAGATGACCCTAAGATTAATAATTCAATCTCACTTCATTTCAATTCATTTTTTGCAGATAGGCTTCAATCTTTAGTGATGTTATTAATGTTAATAGTTAATATTGTTCATTCACATTGTGCTACTAACAATATAGTAGAAAAGGCACGTGTAAAGGAAAAAAACTCATTTGTTAGAAAAGCTGAAACTAAACGCTTAATTCCAAAACATTTTTCACATATCGTCGTCTTCATAGGCTGAGATAGCATGAACGTACTCCAGAATTTAGTAACGCGAGTTAGGAGGGGTATATAAACTTATAAACTGTGGTCACTCCTACGGGGGGGGATGGCACTCCCTAAGCTGAAACTAAACGCTTAATTCCAAAACATTTTTCAATCATTAATAACTTTCTAAATATATTTTCCTATAATTATCAACATTTTATAAAGAATTCTTTAATTTTAAAATGCAAGTTTATAAAATGTAAGTTCAGAGATAAAAAACTTTTTTATAAAACCTTTTCATATTATGTTGCAAACTTTTGTTGTCTTTAGTTGTCATTCATTGTCACATCAACGTTAGATAGATGTAAACAACACTTTTAGTATAATGATTATTATGATACAGTATATTAACATATCATTTGTGTTCTTTTTTCATATGCTGGGATAAAACACTGGACGCGGCTGGGCGCGAGTGAGGTGGCTCACCTCACAGCCCCAGGGAGTCTGAGGGAGTAAACATATCGTCGTCTTCATAGGCTGAGATAGCATGAACGTACTCCAGAATTTAGTAACGCGAGTTAGGAGGGGTATATAAACTTATAAACTGTGGTCACTCCTACGGGGGGGGATGGCACTCCCTAAGCTGAAACCATCTGAAACCATCTTTGCTTACGGGGCATAGCCTTCGCAAAGTGTGTCGGGTAGACACAATTGGTTCAACTTATATTCAACTTATATTCAACTTATATTGGAGGACCCACAGTTCTATCAGTATTGACTGATGTTTCATGGAGTTTGAACTTGGTGAGAACGGAATAGATTTTTGGAAAAATTTCCTCTGGAGTATGGGCGTGAGATAGTTTTCTTTCGATCGACACTGACCTCTTGGCCTTTTCCCTCCCTCTGGCTCAATACCGTCCGATGGGGTAAAAGAGTTTGAAGTTAAGATCATCTATCCGCTTTAAGCCTCATCTAGGCTGATGTGAACTGTCACATCATATTGTTAGTATATAGGAGGCCGCGTCGCCTCTTTTTCGCCAGTTTTGGCGCGACGAGGCTTAAGCATGGCGACGTTAGTTTATGTTGGTGCACAGTCGCACATGTAAATGTTAACTTACCAGACACTTGTCATAGTGTCGGACGCGCGATTCGTTTGTCCTGACTTAAGCCTACTCTTGCAAGAGTTGGACCTCACACTGTATATATTATCTGGCGTTAGGTAACTGTTATCTTAGGGATAGGCAGGAAGGGTCTGAGCGTTCGAATGTTGTGAATAAAAGTCTTGTTGAGAGGCGGGAGCTTACCAATCCTTTTATTCAAGGATGGGCGTAGCTCATGTAGAGGTTTATCTGCATGGGGGCGACCTCACATAATACAGGCCGGAGATAATTTAGAACGGGTTAAATTCGAACGCTCAAACTAGCGTCATGTTTCTTCTGTTAGGATTTTTGTATATAACTGTCAGTGGTGACTCGGGCTAGAACATATAAAGTCGTGCTTCTAATACAATCTTAAAAAGAGTCTTATATTTGTTTAATTTCTCGATCCCCTCAGAGGACTCCTCAAGTCCTCACAGTACTGACTTACGTTTTGGTAGGAATCTGAAACCCCTAACACGTGAACTGAATCATGTGTTTTACCGTGGTGCATTCTTTAAAGGCAAGGACACTGCTGCAAGGATCTTTTGGCGTTCGAATGGCGTTGACAAGTGGCGCTGTTGGTAAACATATTGCAATGGTTTTGTGAAATATATTGAAAAAACACAATAAGGCGGCGTTAGTTCCCATTTTGGCCACGCACCAAAAAGCCTTGTAGCTCTTTAGGGAAAATTGCCATACTACAAAATTTTTTTACAATAAAAAAAGGTTGCACAGTGACAATCACAACGAACACAAGCAGATTAAGTTAAAAAAAAATCCTTTGAAAGCCATTTAGCTAGAAGAAAAATAAAATAAAAAATTAATGGCATCTAATAAAATTTTCTCACAATAATGGTCAGCCTCTATTTAAACAACGCCTAAAAATTAAAAAGGTTTTATTAAAAGAGTAACTAAACAGAAATTAATGTAATTATGTAAGTTTGAACATTTAAAATCATTACTAAAGCATGCGTAAGATAATAAGCTGACACGTGGTACCTAATTATGATAATTATAATGTTTTGCTTGTGATGAAGGTATTTAAACAAAAAAATATATCATTAATTGCATCCATTGACCCTCCTTGTCTTAGCGTTAGAACAAAAGCATTTTTCGAGTGACCGCGATACAACGCCCACGCGACAGTTGTATGAGATAACATCGAACACCACTATATTATGTGTGTGTATCTGTCAGTTAGTTACAAGTGTGCAATTTGCTATTGTCAAAACGAACAGCTGTTTTTGTTGTTTAATAAATAAGTCTGTAGCGGTATCTACAACGCCACATGCGAACAATATATGTATATTATTATTATTTATTATATATTATGATAGTGCATTTTTTGCAGAGTTGATTGACAGGCTAAAGGTGAGCTTTAGCTGCTGTAAATACACACACCTTGGTCGATTTTACAGACATCAAGCTACTACAATCTGTCAAACTTCATTTTCAACTTTATCGCTAAAGCATTAGGTTCAAGGTTGATTGGGAAAATTTGACAGTTTTGGGTAGCTTGACCTGCTGGCGTCTGTACATGTGAGGTTGAAGTTGGAAGACGTGGTGTGGTTCCACCTTCACATCCTCCTCTGCTTCTCTGTATAAATTTAATAGTTATTTTTGGAATTAAAATCTATTTTATTAATTCGTTGCATTTTTAACTCAGTTAGTAGCTCTATTCTAGCTTCTTGTTCTTCTGTGTATAGATTTTAGTCAACTGTTTTTGGAATTAAAATCTATTTTACTAATTTGTTGTATTGTGCTTTTCATCTAGCCGCAAGCGCTACTACTGTTTTGTTGTACAGACGCCAGCACATCAAGCTATTACAATCTGTCAAATTTCTTTAATAGATTTTCAACTTTATCGCTAAAGCATTAAGGTTCAAGGTTGATTGGGAAAATTTGACAGATTCGGGTAGCTTGACCTGCTGGCGTCTGTACCTATGGCCAGGGGCAGGAGCATTCGCGCATTCTTTTCACATCCCTGGCAGCAAGACTTACAATTTGTACCTAGCTTTAGGCTACTTACTCTATGTTTAACATAAATTTTAACTACATGCGGAACAGATTCAAAAATGGTCTTACTATGTTTAAGATTTTGTTCTTGACTTTTGATTGACAGTCAGAAGTCTGGGCTGGTAAAACAAGCAACCTTTAGGCAATAAACCATTTTTATTAAAGGCTTAAAGCAAGAAATTGCCAGACACGACTTCTGAGTCAGGAACTGACATTTAATCAAAAATAACATATGCTCTATTATTCGGATGCGCAATAGCCCTAAAATGTCATGATTTTATAACATAGTCATTCAATAAGTTATTATGAACGAAGAAAGTTGTAGGTATTGATGTTTTTACGATTTTATTTCTATAAATATTTGTTACGGTCGCGAATCACAGTAAGACCAACATACAATCTGATACTGACCTGCATTTTACGAAAGGCTCAAAGCTAGCGACCGCCAAACACGACTTCTGCGTCGGTAACTGACATCTAATGAAATATAACAATAGTGAATATATGCTTTACTATTCTATCTTAATTGCATCTAGGTTTCAATGGCCATTCATTCACCTTGCTGATTCACTGATCCTGTTTTCGTTCATTGGTAAAGTCTTCAAAATATTGATAATCGTTACATCATGATTTAGGCATTTCTGTTTTTGTGTCTATCTATTTGGTGCCTATGAGACTTAGGGCTGATTTTTCAATCAGTGGAATAATTTTGAAATTTTGTCAGTTATTTCATACAAACCTAATTAAAGTCAAACGTCAATTTTATTCCTCGAATAAAAGTTATCTGGCGATGGAGAAATCGGCTCTTAGCTGAATAGTAGCAAGGTATATCAGGAGATTAGCTTAGGGTATAGTATTCCGACAAAAAAAGAGCTGCAGCCGAGAGAAAAAAATATTTTTTTAAAATGTATTAATGGCGGGCTTGACCCCTCTCCGGTCGTATCGGATTACGTGCCGTCCCTTCGGACTATGAGAGTCAGGGAAGAGAGAGTGCCCCTGTGTGTCTGCGCACATACATGTGCACTATAATATCTCTAGCGCCGAAGGCTAGTCTCTTTAGAGAATGGCCGCCATGACCAAAATAGGGTCTGGAAAACGTTTCATAATGACGTGTGACGGATGAGTTTTTGCGTTATACTTATTGGTCATCATGAGGAATCTTAGCTTTGGTCTTCAATTGACATTCTGAAGTAATGAGATGATGGTGTGTGCATGGTTCAGGAATTCAGTATACAGTCATGGATTGATACAAGTGACACTCATTAGAGGATCTCTTTTGTTTGCGGCGTATAAGAATTTGACATTTTATTTTTTCTCAGAAATATCGTCATGAAAATATTATATTTATAATTGCCGTTGTTAATTAATAATATGATTTAATCGCTGACGCATTTCTTTGAGAATATCCCTTGACATTTTCGCAGGACAATTCTGTAACGTTTTCACACCGAGAAGTGTCATAATATGTCTCAGACTTCGTAATTACAATTACAGTTGCCACTAATTACTATGTACGTAAACAAGTTCAATAATCAATTGTTTCAATAAGAATTGCATCGTGAAGCTACGATTCGTTCCCGGATCCTTGTAACGTCATGTGTTCTGAGTTCTTTTAATTTCTGTTACATATTTGTTCAAGGTCTTCCGCCCACATCCGTTTCGGAACGTGGGAATACAGCTGTTATTGTTCTATACGTACTTGTACAGTACAGGTATGTATTGCATGTAAGGTGAGATGGTAAGACGGGTAGCGGTGATAGCTTGTGTGATTGCACAATATGTATAATCTTCTGCTGTCATCTGGTAGTAAAAAATGTTGAATGGACAATAATACTAGATTGTCATCCTATGTACAGACGCCATTACATCAAGCTACTACAATCTGTCAAATTTCTTTAATAGATTTTCAACTTTATCACTAAAGCATTAAGGTTCAAGGTTAATTGGGAAAATTTGACAGTTTCGGGTAGCTTGACCTGCTGGCGTACATGATTCATAAAAATAAATTGGGTAAACTTTTTTTTTTCCTTTAAATGGCATGGCTATTTGTCTGATATCTTTTGTCTTTTTTATTTTTTGTGGTTATCAGTTGCATATTGTTTAAACTAGCTGTAGGTTTCCCGAATAGAATAAAATGAAATAGGTTTGGCGGCCATTGTAGACAGTTGTTAAACCATGATTTCTGTCAAAAAAAAAAAAAACTAATGAATGTTGGTATTTTGGGGAATAAGATTGATTAAACTGGAGAGAAAATATGAGTAGGCCCACAATACAACCTTCTCTTACGTCACACCGAGAACTTCGTAAACAAGTCGATTAAGTCATAATTTTAATTAAAATGACTACTTGACGACATTTCTGTTTAAGCGATCTGGTTCAGATGTAGGCGTCATCCATTACATTTAAGTCTGTAATCAAGGTCAGAACTCGATTTCGAATAATCGAATCGAACTTGCGAGCTGCGAATCGATTACTTACCTATAATTTATATCGACGTGCAAGGTGGGTAGGTCTGTGTGTTACCGAATGGGTCTAATATGTAAAGTTGATGTAACAAGAGTAATAATCTAGTTACATACATGGGTAGGTATTATGATAAGCGGTTTCTTTGAAGGATAAGATTCGAGACGAGATTGGCCGGAATAAGAAGTGGCCATGTCCATATCTGTCGAGGGCCTAGGCGTTGGAGAAGTCCTTGAGTGGAGACCCCGAACCGGTCATCTTATTAAACCTAAGTAAGCAAAGTTGCTAAGTTGTCAGCATTGACATTTAGAAGCTGCAAGTTCAGCAACCGCTTGTGTAGACCGGGTAAGATCATCAAGATTACCAAGTCAGGAAAAAATTGTTGATTCTTTTTGGACAGAGGGGCAATTCTCGTAATTTTAATAACGTTCACAGACTGATCTGTCTCAATCTGTCAAAAATACATTTACATTTTTGACAAGTTTTTGATATAAAGCGACAATCACGCTTTGAGATGAGATGGCGACTTGAATTTGAGCGTTTTTTTAATACGAGAATTGGCCTTCAGTTTCCTAAGTTCGGTGGTGGAATTTTGTTGTTTGAGAGGGACGATACGGTACGGTACCTATTATTATAGGTACGTTATCACGCCTCTACGTAGCCGTCTGGAGGGCACAGACGTATAGTGTTTGAACTTTTCAGCCATCAGACTTGGCGTAACCTATGACACGTTAATGACATTTCTCGAGCAACCGAATGCGCCCGCGTCACTGCCACCGCCCAACTTGTCTGTCAACAGTAATTTGCGCAACTATAACTCATAAGAGGACATTTAAATTGTAACGTTGTATGTTAAGAATGCAGGTCAAAAAGAATAAGGCCAAAGAATGTGACGATTACGCCTTGGATTGTTGTTCGGTAAGCATTTTATATAGATCTCCTATATAAAATGGATTGATTTAGGTAGGTAAGTATACAACATGTCCCGGAATTAACGCACACCACCAGACACCCCAATTAGAATGTTATGGTATAATCATAATACATACACTGAATTTTTATTATTATGTAATAAACATTGTTTTTTTCATAAATTAGTTACACTGATTGTGGGAGAAAATTGTGGTCACATTACAAATCTACGCATGCAAACAGTCGCACTCGTATAAGGGTCTAGCGCAGTAGGTACTTCATCCATTTTGGTTTGTTTTGACTGTAGAGCGGAAGTGTGACAGTAATTTACGTAGTTTTAATTATTTTTGGGAGAAAAAATGACCTATATTAAAAATTACAGAAATCGATTCAGAAAACGATTCTGAACAAACTACTTTCATAATGTGCATTAATTCAGTTACACATTGTATAGAATCAAGTTTTTCTAACAGAACAGACAGCTGTGCTGCTTGGGAATTTGTTGCGCCACTTCTTCTTTCCAGCGAACGCCCTAGGAAGTAGTGAATGAAGGGTGGGCGTTTTGAGGGACTGTCTTATGTAATTTTGACGTTCGAAAGTGCTGATTCTCAGCATAGTAATTTAATTAAATGACTTTAAATTTTATTTCCAGTATTTACATTTTATTTTTAGTGTTTACATTTTATTTTTAGTGTTTACATGCAGGAAATATTAACATTTCTCAGTCTGTTGACGGATTTTCAAGCAAGATAAGTAGTTCTTTTATGATAAGTCGTTCTTTCTGACGTTCACGCGCAAACTATAGGTAACTATGAATTCAGCACATAATTCTGAACCCCCTGCGCTGAAATGACTCGTCGGTTATTAAAAAAGCAAAACAAAAAACTAATAAACACAACAACAACAACACAACTAAACACACCAACAACACAACTACTGCACTTTTCTATGAAACTACATATTTTTTTTTTGATAACCGACGAAAAATTTCAACGCAGGGTGTTGATAATCATGTACTGAATCCATGGTAACAGGGTCCACGTCGATGTCTGCTGCCACCCTGTATAAACTGCACGAACTCCATGAACGGCAGTCTGTCAGATCTTTAATCAAGCATACTAAATCAAGGTAATATGTTTAAATGCTAACAGCTCATTGCCCAAATTAATTCAGAAATCAATCACTTCACCCCTGGATATGTAACATACCCGCGCGTCAAAACTAAGGTGTCTTATTAACCTTGGATTATGGTCGCTTTAATTGACAAGACTTGGATAAACTCAATTTTGGTGTGTGGTATAAGCTGGGAGCGTTGAGCTTTTTTGTTTAGATGTTGTGGATGAACGTCAAGCAGGCCGCGCCTGCACTCTTCAAGGGCTTGACGGCACAATATTCGAACACTTTCATCGTCTATCCAACTTTACGTTTGCTCTTGTAGAACATTAGGAGAAAGTGTACCTAACTTATAGTGTAGCAGCTGGGCTAAGTCAGGCGGCAGTCGCGTAACCTGTCCAAATCTCGAAATTTGAAATTTCAGACATTGAATAGAATAGAATAGAATACTCTTACAGACGGACAGACATCAGACAGACATCAGATATATATCAGACAGACATCAGACAGACATCAGACAGCACACATCAGACAGCAAGCCAAAGCAAGCAAGCAAGTCATCTGTTTCTTCAGACATTGATGCTACTTTTTCAGGAGAACGCCAGTACACCAGTAGTCTGGGGCTGCTAAACATTCACAATATAGAACACGGAATTTATCCGCTGGGCAATTAGGTACCTAAACTATAAAGTATAGGTTCTCAACGCGGGCGATTACGCCGCCTCGTGGGCGTTTGAGACTTTCAGGGGGCAGTAGAAGACCCAAAATAGGGAGGGAAGGCCTTTGTCCAGCAGTGGGACACTAACGGCTAATAAAAAAAAAGTAGAAGACCCAGAGAAAATTATAATTATATCTTATCTTATGACTACATAATATTACACCTTTAAATGTAATCGTGGCAATAGCTGTTTCAGATCCGGGACAGATGGTAAGTAAAAAAAAAATGGGTGGCTCTAGAAAAATAAAATCTTAAACTGGACGGTGGGCAAAATAAGGTTGAGAACATTGCTCTAAGCGATAAAAGTCTGTGTTCAATAATATCCACATTTTGAAGAACACTGTCATGCTAGCCCGTGACCTCTTCAATCTTGCTCCACACGTACCAAACCGGCCTACAGAGCACACCTGCGATTTTGCACAACAGCGTTCCACTTAAAGTGACAAGATCGCTCATAGAAACGCTATCTATTCGAGAAATTCATAACATGTGTGGTTGCGACACCAGCGGGTGTGTACCGAAATGTTAGTTACACTGACTTCTGAAATATGTTGTTTGAATTAGGATTAAAATCAGCAATAATTGATCGATGTTGTGTCGACTTTTATCAAATCTCAGTTTAAAACGACTTTCACATGCGTGCACTACTAATGTTTTAATTCTGCACTAGAACATTCGAACAACAATCAACAGTCGGTCAATTTCTGTAATAATCTCACCGTGAAAGCATAGGTGATGTGAGTTTAAAGTGAGCTGTCAGTCCACCTCATGCTAGGGATTGACATTTTGCCAGCTCACTTCACCAAAATTTTCACGGTGAGATTTTAGATCGGAAGTTGTACGATACGATGGAACGACTCGGAGCGTCACTGGGCACTTCTTAGTTCCCTGGAGTACCTAAGATGAGCAATGAAGACGCGGCTTTATCGTGAAAGCACTTTGGCTTAGCATTTTTTTTTTCGTGCGCAATTTATTTCCTAATTATATTTTAGTAACCGACCTTTTTTTGTTTTCGATTTTATTATTAGTGACGATCGGTGGAAACTTATAAATGGCCTTCATTTACATATTGTTTATGTATACCTAAGCTAGCTGTAAGAAAATTATATAAATGAATGAAATAAAATAACACCACGCAACGCAATACAACATGCACTTCCAGCCCCAATGAAGTAGACTATAATTTTGACTTCCTTACATACGCACTTTTACAGATTTAAGCAGTGTATTGTTCAGACAAGTCAGTCTTATTTTAACTTGTCTTTCTGGAAGTAAATAATCTCATTATACTTGCATACAATTTATCTGCCGTCCTTACAATCCCCTTCACATTTTTGAGCATCCTGTTTATTGTGATTCAGTGCACTTCTGTATACGTAACAAAGTTGTCTGTGGTACGTTCCAAAATGATCGGGAAATGAAATATTGTGATGAAATAAGCTAGTTGCTACAATTACACATGAAGGTAACGCGAAAATGTCAAAGCTCGTTTAGCGGTTTGTGAATACGAACTGTATTAATTATAATAACGCGCTTAATTTTGTATGTAAGTGTAGGCAGAATAAATTAAGTGTAGGCTGTTTAAAACTATGTAAACTTCTCTATTTAAAACCAGAATAAGATGTTTTAAGTTGGAATGGATCCATCACCACCACATCTAATGATTTGAGGGCTGAGAGCCTCTACAAGCGAAAATATTCCATGTGACTCGTACAGGAATCGCATACGCGTATAGTCGCACACACTACAACGGACGGGACGCGGGAAACGGAGCCAAATTCAGCTAAAGTATGCAAAAAATCACGGGGACGCGTTATCTGCGCCTGTGCCCCGTCGCGAGGCGCGTTATAGTGCATCGTCCGCCATAAAGACGAGAATCATCTAAAACAGGCAACCAATGTTGCTTAAGACAGTTTAAATGAACTATGTTATGCATGCTTCTCTTCCACAAGGGGTCAGTATTTCACCAACCTCGGGAAAAGCCCCATTACCACAACGATAAGCACTCTCATTACTTCGGTAACATGCTCCGAGCATTACAAGGTGTTCCCGGAATAGTATCGAGTTCAACACAGTTCTAGTTTCATCGTAACTTGTGAAGTTGTGACTCCGTGATAATTAGCATATTTCTACACATGATGAAACTCCGCATTTCGAACAATGAACACAAAGCGGGGTTTATATGAAACTAGTGTCGTGAAACAGTAGCTTGACTGTTCAGGGGGCTATTCCTAAAGCAAGAAGCAGTGGCGTGCATTACATAAAGGCATATAAGCAGTGCCTAACTCGAAAAATCACCATAATTCTGTCAATTACATTTGAGTGTGTGTGCCCCACAATTAGGAAACTCACTAAATTATCATACCTAACAAAAAACAAAATCTTCACACAAACACGCGCGGCAATAGGCAGGCGCCAGACAGCCTACTCGGCTCCCGTACTATTCGCACATTGTCATTGGTCTTTACTCGTGCAAGTTAATACGAAGAAATTAAATTCCTGCCTACCTATTCAGAAAAGCAATGCACGCCACTGGCAAGAAGTCTGTAGTTTCGGCCGAAGTTATGGGTTTTTCCACTCCGTATTATAAGTGGACATAAGATTAGTACGAGGCTCGAACTAAGAATAAATGACACTTATTTTGTCAGCACGATTTGACAGTTATGTCTACTCCCGATGTGAATTTGTCCGTCCGATAAATTGAATTTGACACCTGTTTTGTAGGATCAACCACTTCCGAACGGGCCCGTAACTACGTTGACGGACTTCGAGTGTAGACACACTGTTTCGAGCAATAGCGATGGCAGCGTGTCAGTTGAATTTATAAGCTTTTAAAAAACCGGGTGTTAGTTAGCTATAGCCCGAAACAGAACAGTCAAGCTACTGTGGCGCCATCTACATTGCCGCATGCAAACTACGTATCACACTGACATCACGCAAAATCCTGCATCGCGCAAGCAAAGTTTACATCAAAGTTTAACGCGCGGCTAGCATATATTATGCAACGTCCTGAACACCCGTCTGGTCGGTGGATCCTCCCTTTTCTGTGGAGCATGACTGAATTCCCCGTGTTTCTAACCCTGTTCCTCATACCTTTAAACTACTGTTTCATAATGTAAACCCCGCTTTACTTCAATGCGCTTTCGTAACTACGATGCTACGGAAAATGTAACGTCCAAATATTATTACTGTTAGAAAAGTTGTAGCAAATTGCAGCAGTTTCTTTGTTCTACATAATATTGCTTACTTTGCCGTTTGTTGTCGTAATTGGGGCGTAGAATTGGGTGACGGAAGCTTTTCACCAGTAAGTGCAGCAAGGTCCATTGCAATATCTGTGTTGTGCTGTGTGTGACGCATTGGCAATGAGGAGGACACGACTGACGCACCGGCTACTGCTTTCACGACGTAATTTTGGTCTCTGCACAGATTACATACTAAGTTCTGTAGGTTTTGAGCCTTTTGGATTACGACATAAATCAAGCGACCCATTTCACTGGCCTAGAATTTAGTTGACGTGCATTTATTTAATGACCAAACACCGATGTATGGTCAACAATTAAGTGCACGTAACTTTACATAAGCTATGGTGTAAGTAGTATAATTATTACAAAATGTGCTACCAACTGTATTATTTTACTGTATTATTTTCAGTTAAAAGCCCATATTTGCTTGCATGTTTCCGACAGCGAATTACCGACCGCAAGAACTTTTAGCAAATCGCTTGGAAAATACGAGACAAGTTGGAAAAAACACACAAAGGTGTCTATTAATATTGTGTAGATAAGTAGGAAGATTGTCCTATTGATTAATTGTACAGGATTACGAAGACCGCTGACAAATTGAAACGGAGTCGAGATTCTCAGCAGTTAGGAATGCCTGGGATCAAACTTTTCAATCATTAGTATTTTTTCACGATAGTGTGCTGAATACCTGAATGGCCAATAGGTAGATAACAGACGGGTTGACAACTAATTTGTCTTCTCGAAATGCGTTCCCTTCCTTTTCATAGATCTCGATCACAATATTATAGTCTACGTCTCTACTAGGTAAGGTAACTACTAAGTGAGTATCGATCGATCTCGGCAACAGTCAGCTTCGAAAAATGATTCATAATTGCGTAATGGCGAACTATTACAAATTTTACACTACTTATACATTATTGCTACACATTGCACACAGAAATGGTGATATCAGCAAGTGTGTCATTAAACACGCAGTTTGGTACAGAAGTCAGCAACATTAAGCGATTTTCCTCAATAAAATCACACTACCTATTAAAATCAAGATCTGGAACCAACTTTGATAAGTATACGGTGGGCCTACGTGACTTTGAAAGTTGGGACGTGTTAAAGAATATATAAATTCTAAAATAAAATTGAAAAGAAAAGAGTTCCTGGAAGGATTTGGGGGAGGCCTTCGACGATTCAGCGGGTTTTTTTTTTTTTTTTTTTTTTTCCCCACACTAGGAATTTCTCCTGTATCGTGGGTGCGTTTACAAACATTTAAACTCACATACAGCCAGACCCGGAACAACTAATTGTAGGTCATACAAATATTTGTTCCGTGCGGGAATCGAACGAACCCGCGACACACAGCGCAGCAGTCAATCGCTTAACCATTGCGCCAACCGTGCCGTCAAAACGGGGTTACCGCTACCCCGGAACATAAAGAATGATTGTCCGAAAGGGTTACCGCTACCCCGGAACATAAAGGGCAAAGGAAGGAACATGGGTGGGTTTTAGTCAGTAAGAGTCTGACACTCCCTTCCGCTCCACCCAGAGCGGGAGGGGTCATTTGATGATTTCCCATCCGAAAAAAAAGGCCTTTGACCAGCAGTGGGACAGTATAGGCTAATAAATAAAAATAATAAAAAAAAAACTAACATACACGGTGGCAGGGACTTCGACGCGTAACCTGTTACCATTTATTCAATACTGCTAGATGCTGAACCCACCCGCGTTGAAACTTTTCATCGGCTATTAAAAAAAAACTGTTTCATACATTTTCACCGCGTGCGTAGGTATTACAGTTTTCTATGAAACAGTACATTTTTTTTTAAATAAACGACGAAAAATGTCTAGGTACGCTTGCCCCGTCTAGACTCATGTGCTGAATTCAGGACTACAGTTTGCGCGTCGATATCCCTGCCACCATGTATTTTACTTTAGAGAGCCAATTACCCCGTTTTAAGGATCCCTCAAAGCGTGCTCAAACCAAATAGGATGGTACTGTTTCTAATACCCACTAGTAGACACATAGTACATATTTTATTCTTACTTTAACAACAAATTCGCAGGAGTCAAAGTTTTAGGTTAGGTTTAAAGAAACTTTATTCTGAATAAAGACAAATGTCACTCACTTGAGAACAATACTAAAACGTACATATAAATTACACAAAGTTATTATTTATGACTCACATCGATGACAGTAGTCTGTAATTATTAAATCTTTAACGTCTTACAGCTGTCTTATCCCATTATTCATGGTCGAAAACCACATAACCATCTATGGTTGCTCATAGAATACCAAAGTTGTGACCGGTACCGCCCGAGGGTGCCACAATTAATACGTTTATACAATTACAACGATAATTAAGCATGCCTCGTAAGGTTTTGTAAGACATACTTTAACACTTGAAACTCGTTTCTTTTAATTGAATTTGTTCATCGTTTTATTTATGTAGTTGATATATTTTATGGAAGCGCTTGTGGCTACGCTTGCCGCGGTTGATCCGTGGATGGGTGACCATCTTTACATACCAAGACCCCTCCGTACCTCGGAAAGCACGTTAAGCCGTTGCTCCCGGCTGTCATTCGTGGATCTTTGACAGTCGGTACGGGTCGTCAAAAGCCCGAAAGTCTGACAACCAGTCTTACCAAGGGGTATCGTATTACCCAGTAACTGGGTTGTGGAGGTCAGATAGGCAGTCGCTCCATGTAAAATATTGGTATTCAGCTGCATCCGGTTAGACTGGAAGCCGACCTCAATATAGTTGGGAAAAGGCTAGGCAGATGAGATGATATTTTATGGTCATCAGGCACTGCCTTTAGTAAAAGGTAATTGATTTATTTTTGGTGGTGACGTGATGGCACTTGTTTGATCTATGTTCAGGTCAGACCATAAACAAAATTAGGGTTGTTTTTGCTTAGCGAAGCGGCAAACTCATGGATATAATTTAATTACCGATGTATTTTCTTTTTATCTGTTTCATTCGATATTTTAGATCGTAATCCTAATTTCTGCATCTAGAACTTTGCTTTGAGAACAGTTCTCATTGTAGAACAGTTCTCAGTGTCTTTTATCAGTTCTCTATGACACAATGAACGAAACTGAACGCGAGAAGATTGGTGTGATTTGCTAAGGAATTGACATGG
This sequence comes from Apamea monoglypha, assembly GCA_911387795.2. NCBI lineage: Eukaryota > Metazoa > Arthropoda > Insecta > Lepidoptera > Noctuidae > Apamea > Apamea monoglypha. The sequence continues at coordinate 4,538,319 of OU426922.1, forward strand.
TATCGAAGTAAGGAATCATTAAGTGATCATAGTGAATTAGGGCCCTGATGAAGCTCCATTTCACATTCATTATCTTGTTATATTCGTTTTTATAAAGTGCCAAATCAATTAGGTACTCACAGGTAACATACTTAGTAAAAACCATAAAAGTGTTTTGAAATAATTGTATCGGACAATGTTTTAAATAATAACTTTAAGCATAGCATGCATAAATTAAGTTACCTTCATTATCATTAACAATATTTTAACCCTGGAGCTAACATAAAATGTGAATTAAAAGGTAGCTAAGAGTAAGTCGGGCTTCAAAAATCGGAAGTTCCGTACCTACTAATAAAACCTGGTTATTTTTCAATTCGTAATGATAATATAGAACAAAAAAGGGAAATGCAAGAGCTTCACAAGTTGTCTATAACAATCTAATTACAGACGTAAAGAAAAACATTTTCTGAAGTTGACATTTTGACCGTTGGATCAAGTTGCAAATACTCAGCTACTTGATCCAATTTAATAATTATTTATTATTTATTTACAGTTCATTGTCACAAAAACTGTTTAGTGTAGGCTCTTATACATACTAGGAATGAAATGGGCTCGAGCTGACATTACCTAATTCAGTTCAATTGGCCAATTTCGCTAAGGATCACTAAAACATTTATGAACAACATCAAAGTCAAACATGCGAGTATTGATTTACATTGCGCGTCAGGTACAAAAATTTGGGTCACCTCACGTTTTCGAAAGTAGTCCATCCAGATTCCGCGACGGAAAAAAAGACGTAAAGGCCATTGTGGCCTGGCCTGTGTAGGTACCTATACGTACTTGTACTACCTGTCTACCTGCTGGCGTAACCTTCCACGCGAGGGTGGTCACGTAACCGAGTGGAGGGCACGGGACTACCCGGTCGCGGTGGTGACCAACTTAAATATGAAATGTCAATATCAGGAGGACGTATGTTACCTGCTCTGTGTCTGATATTTGAGTAGTAATAGGGTGCTATCTTTTGTGAAAGCACGTGTATATATATTTTACTTTATACATTGCTTGATAGAGAGATAGTTACTTGCAGGCAGCCAGTAGGTAGGTAATTAAGTAACTTCCTTTAGAGGAAACGTGATCACGTGGTCGTTGGCGTTCATTTAAAAATTAAATTTAGAAAAAATGAAATGTGCCATAAACAAATCATAGGGACACAGAGCACTTTATAATACGGGGACATAACGGTAGAAGGTATAAATTATATCGTAAAAAAATATTTGCCTATCATTATATATCTGTACTAATAATTATAAAGAGGTAGAATTTGTTTGTTTGAATGTATGTATGTAAATCGAATTAGAAAAAAAAAATTTTTGTATTTGATAGCTCAATTCTTCAAAAGAGGAAGGCTAGGCTACTTAACATCACGCTAAGACACTTAGGAGGTGAGCAAAAACAATAAAGTTAGAAAAAACACGGACAGATATAGCGCGGACAGGTGATGCGATGCGACTGGGTGGGTCGGGGATTCGTGGTCGGGGAACAACAAATTTCACGAAGACGAAGTTGGGGGCAGAAGCTAGTTATATATATAAGAGAAAACAGAGGAATACGTTAGTATGAAAGGATCGCCATCGACCACGTGACCGCGTTTCCTCTTAAATCAAGTAAAATGACTTTAGATACAACCCTGTCCTTTTCCTGAATAATTAATTAAGATAAGACTCGACTGCGCCTGCAATGATGAATTAGACAGAAAATCTGATGAATTTGTAGGCTCAAAACCCAAGCAGTAGAAACATTGTGCATATGAGGAGATATCGTAAACATTGTACATATGAGGAGATATCGTAAATGCCTTCGGGGTAATGTTAATAGATATAATTTGCATATAAATGTGTGCAACATATCAGTTTACTACTTAATAATACGTTAATAGCTAATTATTTTGGTCTTGCTGGTCCAAATACGTATGCAAAGTTGTTCGAAATATAAATGAAGTAATATTCAGTTAAGGTTCCGAACGATTAATCGTATGACTTTTTATTTTTAAAAAACGTTTCCCCACACTAGAAATTACTCCTGTGTCGTGGGGGCGTTTACAAACATTTAAACTCACATACACAAACAGCCAGACCCGGAACAACTACCTGTAGGCAATACAAACATTTGTTCCGTGCGGGAATCGAACCCACGACACGCAGCGCAGCAGTCGATCGCTCAGCCATTGCGCCAACCGTGTCTTCAAATTCTGTTAATAGTATGATTGTAGAATACAATTAATTAATAAGAATTGAATAAGCACAATTAGGTACTTATTTAACGAAAGAGTATGCAGCCGCTTAACATTTTCAATTAAAAAATCTACGCTATTTTTAAGTTTTCGATGACTCCAACTTTTATTAAAGTTTGAAGTTTTTGCATTATCATTAATAGTTAAATCTGCTCCTGCTGATTTAAACCCTGTCCACAAATAAAATAGATCACAACCAAGTGGGGCTATAACATCCGGTTTCGGTATCCCAGCTAACAATAATAACTTTGACCACAACTTTCCGTTGCTTTTTCCTCTCTACCAGTCTCATCTGCTCACTCTATTTTATTTGGTCAAGGGGCGCCCTTGCCGTTGGCTGAACTTGTCAGCAATTATGTCTGAATCAACAATCATGGTCAATGCTACTTCAGATCTCTGAATAACACGACCTCTGATCAATTTCCTTATAATTGAAGGTCTACATTTTGGCGTTAAAAGCTTACATACTTAATTTATGACACCTAGCTATTAGCTAATTAAAATGTCATTAATTCTAAAGCTCGTTTTCACTAACATTAGGCGAAACTTTTAATGCCTACAAAGAAGCGCTGTTGGATTTTCAACGCTCAGCTTAGTACCGAAAGTTGAAAATCCAACGGTGTGATTTTATTTCGGCATCCATTTACTTAGGTGTCGCTTAGTTATTGAAAACAGGCATAAGGATTTTTGTGGGTGGTCTAAAATATACGATGGTTATAATCTTAATAGTTTACCTCAAGATCTTGGAGCTAGCTTACTAGATACCCAATAGTGTTAAGCTAGGAGTTGGAACTCTTTTCTTTCAGGATATTCTATTTAACCGGCCAACAAGATTGTATCAACGATGGCAAATCACTGCAATATATAATTAATGTATCAGCCAGTAGCCGAGTGGAAAACATCGTGAGGAAACCGGAAGAACCAAAAATTTGAAGACATGTGACATCTACCAACCCGCACTGGGTCCACGTGAGGGGGGGGGGGGGGGGTCGAGGGCTGTGTACCAGCAGTAGGAACATTATAGGCTGATACTGCAGCAGCCGAGTCAGGAGGTCTGTCTGTAAGTGTAATTTTCTATAAGACTAGGCTGTAAGAATTGAAGCCTTTCCTAATCCTTATTGAGCTGGAGCGCAATGTCTGTGAATATAAGGTCCATTCCATCAAGGCATTTTTATTTAGTTTCGCCCAAAACTTTGGCATTCCTTTCGTCAACAGGTGTTTCTCACATGACAGATGTGACGCAAACGTTGAAGACTCCGTTATCCGGATTACTACGACATTGATGCAATCGTGTTAATTTGACTCGGCACTGTTAAGGGTTTCGTCGCTTTCTAGTTACCTATTTGGTTAAGTGATTCGTGACAACTGGACTCATTAGGACAGACGTTCTTTCTTAAGCTCGCTTCTTGTGCTTAGTTCTTAGGATATGTTTTATCCAAGTTTAACCGTACAAAGGTACCTACTTAGTCACTGTTTGCACCTAATACGATACTATAAGTAGTAACAAATTGAAAAATTCTGTTACAAAAGTGTAGTTTTAGATACCTACTTCCTACTAATTCTACTAATATTATAAATGCGAAAGTTTGTATGGATGGGTAGATGGATGGATGGATGGATGGATGGATGTTTGTTACTCTTTCACGCTAAAACTACTGAACGGATTTGGATGAAATTTGGCACACAGATGGTTTATAACCAGGATTAACATATAGGATACTTTTTATCCCCATATTCCCCCGGGATCGAAACTTATGCGGGTGAAGCCGCAGGGCGTGTACCTATATATTTTATTTACAACACCTGTTTTTACACCTACCTATCATCATATGCCTAGCCTTTTCCCGATTATGTTGGGGTTGGCTTCCAGTCTAACCGGACACCTACCTATCTGTTTTACAAATAAAAACATTGACTTCGATTTTGACTACCTAGTCATATATTTTTTTAGGTCGGTTTTTCTTGTAAGTATTAATCTGCCACTATATCAGAAAGTCGGGAAATATTTTGTTTGGAAAAGTACTAAACCAAGCACTCAGTTTATCATTTTATTAGCTACTGCTTACTTGACACAGATATGGTAGCAATAAATATTTTATCCTTATCTGGAATGAGAAGAAACATGAAAAAGCTTACTCGAAACCTTATTCATTTGTTTGTGGTTTTCCCTAAGCTCTTAACTTGTTTATGATTATGTACGGTAACCGCAAATAAAGCTATATTTGCGGTTACCGTACATAATCGAGTATTCCTTAAGAGGGGCCTCTTGTTCCGCATTAATGCAAATAGGTAACCTATTTGTATTAATACAAATAGGTATGTACGGTAACCGCAAATATAGGTTTATTTGCGGTTACCGTACATAATCATAAACAAGTTAAGAGCTTAAGGAAAACCACAAACAAATGAATAAGGTTTCGAGTAAGCTTTTTCATGTTTCTTCTCATTCCAGATAAGGATCAAATAAATTGTTTTATGAATAGGTATTAATAAAACAATTTCAAATGAAACTCCATTTAGCCACTACTCATATTCACATCTAGTTTACACCATTCGTGTTCATAATTCTGACCATGTGTGGACCCAAAGCTGAATTTCGACATAATATACATGTCCGTAGGCGACAGGTTATCATGCATTACGCTAAAATCGTACCTGCATATCAGTACATGCAAAATGTGTTGCATAAGTTGAAAATATTGAGACCGAGTGTGCAGGTATAGTGTGTTTCTTCATACATGTCGTATTTTGTAAACAAACACGTTCAAGATTTTTATTCCAAATACAGGTGTTCCAGGTAATAAAGACTTGGTGGTTTATGTAGGTATAATCCATATTTTGCCTGTTTATCTTAGGTTACAAAACTTATCCTGTTTTCTTTTCAATCATATACCTATCTACTTTAAATTGGGTAGGAACGTTATGATTTTTGTAAGAACCTCATACGGTATGAATTACATTAAAAACTGATTTTAGTTTAAATTCAAATTCTAAAATCAATTTGTTAATTTAAACATTTATTTGTTAATAATCAGAATGTACAGATTGGACGGTGAACCCTAAAGTCCAAACTAAGCATTTGCCTATATCTTAGGGTTCGGGATGACAAACATTAGTTTTCCAAACATCAGTATATTTGTTTACGAAATAGAACATGTAAAGAAAAACAGACTTTAGTTAGCAGCCCGTTGTTTATGTTGCCACACCTCAGCAACTTTATTAGTATTAACATATTGTGTGATTTCTGTCTTGATTGGACTAGTTCTAGATATATGGTTCAGAATTAAAAGGGATTGTTTCATGCGTGCACGCATGTGTCCGTGTTGTGCAAGATTTGCGAAAGCTTTTAAGGCTAGATAAGAAACCTTTAAAGCATACAAAGTTCTAAGTAGTCATTTACAATTTAAGACAACTTGTTTAAAATTGAATTGAACTTTTTGATGGATATAGTTTCATAGTTAGTTTATTAACGAGTTGTTTAGGGAAGTGTAAGTAAATAAGACTAAATAAATAGATTTTTGCTTTACTGAAAAAATACATTTTTGGAATGTATAGTTATAGTCCAGCTGATGATCTATTGAGAGACCAGTGGTGGTTCATTGTTGTCGGTGATTTACGAGTTGTAGGTTCGAACCCAGACAGGCACTTTACTTTGTGTAATTAATTTCATCGCCACAGCTCTCCAATCGGTGAAGAAAAACATCCTGAGGAAACCTGCATGTGGTGGATTATGGCCCACTCCCTCTCACAGAGAGGAGGCCTGTGTCCCAGTAGTGGGAACATTATAGGCTGATTATGGATGTTCAACAACATTCATTGCGTTATTTATTTTGTTGAGCAGACACATTTTTCGAACATATAATAAAGCAATATAACTTCCCGGGGTGGGGTCGTCGTGGCGGTGTCACTCGACATCGCCAACGCGTTTAACACCCTGCCCTGGAGTTGCATTGTGGAGGTACTCCGGTATCACCGGGTGCCGCCCTACCTCCGTCGAATACACGAGGCGTATCTGACGGACAGAGCCGTCATCCACCCCGGTCGCGATGGGGAGTGGAACCGGCGAGAGATGTCGTGCGGTGTCCCGCAGGGATCGGTTGTGGGGCCGTTCCTGTGGGACATCGGCTACGACTGGGTGCTGCGGGCCGACCTCCCTGATGGCGTCAGCGTGGTTTGCTACGCTGACGACACGCTGGTTCTGGCGCAGGGGAGGTCGCATCAGGCGGCGATAGTCGTGGAGAGGATCCGGCAGTTGGGTCTCGAGGTGGCATTGCACAAGTCCGAGGCCATGGCGTTTCATGGGCCTCGGAACGCGCCACCACCGGGATCCCAACTAACGGTAGGAGGTGTTTACATCGGCGTCGAGACGACGATGAAGTACCTGGGTCTCGTCCTCGACAGCCGGTGGAACTTCGTCGAGCATTTCCGACGTTTGGCCCCCAAACTGGAATGGGCTGGAGCCGCCTTCAAGCGGCTCTTGCCCAACCTTAGGGGCCAAACGCCTCCTACCGGAGGCTTTACGCGGGGGTCGTGCGGTCCATGGCCCTATACGGGGCCCCGGTGTGTGCGCGTTCATTGCGGCGGCTAGCCGCCCACTACCTGAACGCGCCCCAGAAGGTGGTAGCTGTAAGGCTCATTCGGGACTACCGCACGATCTCGGGCGAGGCGGCAAGCCTCCTTGCCGGACTGCCGCCATGGGATCTGGAGGCGATAGTCCTCGCGCGCCTGTATGAGTGGCGCGCGGAGGCACTACGCCGGGGGGAAAGTCCGCTCCCGCGGCAAATTGCGGCGGAGCGGACGGATCTCCGGCGCGATCTCATGGCGACATGAAAAGAACGACTGTCGCAACCCAACGCAGGGCACGCCGCGATAGCGGCGATAAGACCCCTCTTTGAGGAGTGGCTAGAGAGGCGCCACGGCGCCCTCACCTACCGCCTGATGCAGGTCCTCACCGGACACGGAAGTTTCGGGAGGTTCCTGCACATCATCAGGCGGGAGGAAACGCCCGGGTGTCACCATTGCCAGGATCGCCCAGAGGACACGGTGGAGGTCTGCCCCGCTTGGGCGGAGCACCGCCGTGTCCTCGTAGAGGCGATCGGCAGCGGCGGCGGCCTCTCGCGCCCGGCCCTAGTGCAAGCCATAGTCCGGGGCGAGAGGGAGTGGGAGGCAGTCGCCTCCTTCTGCGAAGCATTCATGCTAGCGAAGGGTGGCGGGACGGATGAGGGAGAGAGCCTCCCGTCCCAGCCGCCGCGGGAGACGCTCCGGGCGTCGGGAGCCGCGTGACGACTCCCGGCCGCCGTTGGCGCGGGCCTGCGGGCGGAGAGCAATGGGTAGCTCACCGTCCGATCAGGACCAGGCCCGTAACGGACGGCGCGTAAGTGTTCCACGCGCGCTTCAAAGAGTTGTCAGCATAATTTGAGGGGCCCCTTAGGGCCGGAGCCTGCCGGGGTCAGCGGGATTGTCCGAAAGGGTTACCGCTACCCCGGTACATAAAGGACAAAGGAAGGAACATGGGTGGGTTTTAGTCAGTAAGAGTCTGACACTCCCTTCCGCTCCACCCAGAGCGGGAGGGGCCATTTGATGATTTCCCACCCAGAAAAAAAAAGTAATATAACTTTCAAAATTAATCAGATTGTTATTGATAGTGTGTTACGCAATTAGGGTGCTGATTATAATAAGTTGTAATATTGATTAAATCGGTCAATTTTATCACATTAAATTTCAGTAATTGCACGCCAAGATCCGACTGATAGCGTCGTATGACAGGTTGTTGAGCTCCCTAAAATAGGGTTGAGCTACACGATGACTGATGCACGCATGCCGTCTGTTGGGACAGGTTAATTGAAAGTTGCAATGGCTCTTTTTTCAGAAGGCCCTGCATTATTAGACTCACATAAATTCCTAATAACACGTTTGGAATTTGAAATTTGTGTGTTTCGGCATTTCTTCTCAGTTTTAAAACATTGACCAACAAAATATTGACGTCTAAAAGTATCTTAAAATATCTACTTACAGAAATAAACATTTGACTGTGAACGTTCTTAAAATTACGAGAATTGCCCCTCAGACTGTGAACGGTCTTAAAATTACGAGAATTGCCCCTCTGATGATAACTTACAACTTGTTTTATCTAACACGACAGAGCTTTTTTTTATCACTCTTTTGTTTTTTATCTCCAGCTTGGTGATTATCTAACAGTTATTGCGGTTACGTGCATCGAGTCGTGTGCCTACTTACAGTGGGTACCTAGTACCTACTAACTAAACCGTAGCGTTTGTCATTGTCCGATAAGGTTAATGCCATGATTATGATTACGCGCGTTATACGCATTACTGCACTAGGGTTGGTACACAACGTAAATGAAAAAAATCTACAAAAAAGTAAAAATACATTAAGTAGGCCCCTGCGGGGTAATTGCGCATAAGCCCATGACTGTTATTCACTGTATTACATTTGATATTTTGTATACAGAAGCTGTTGGTGTACCTTTATAAATAAATAAATAAGTAACACACTATCAGTAGGAATGGCTTTCATTTTGACAGTTCAACAATATTCATTGCGTTATTTACGTTGTTGGGCAGACATATTTTTCGAACACGCGAAGCAACGGATTAGCAATATCCTTCAAAATGATTCAGATTGAGTTTTTTTTTTTTTTTTTTTTTAAAAACTTTGCCCCACACTAGGAATTTCTCCTGTATCGTGGGTGCGTTTACAAACATTTAAATTCACATACACAAACAGCCAGACCCGGAACAACTACCTGTAGGCAATACAAATATTTGTTCCGTGCGGGAATAGAACCCGCGACACGCAGCGCAGCAGTCAATCGCTTAACCACTGCACCAACCGTGCCGTCAAGATTGATAGTTTGTTAGGATTAGGATGCTGATTTTTTTGTTGGTTTTGATTTTCCTTTATGTATACATATGTAAATACCTTCACACAAGCTTAATTAGGTGCATGTAATCAAGTCATTAATTATATTCGGATTTACAGATAAGATTTAATAGATTCTACATTTTAGGACGTTAGAATGCAATTCAATTTCCTCCACTATTCCGTTGATATTTCTCACTGCTGGGATATTTTATATCCAAAAAGTTTAGATTACATTATAATCTGGAAAATGGTGTTAAAAAGTACCTCGATGTTGACACGGAACATGAAGAAATTGACTAACTGGTCTTGGTGATAAGGATGGACAGACCACTGAGGAAGTGAGTGAGAGAAAGAGATGCTTGTCATGCTGCTAAAATTTAGTCAATTAGGTAATGTAGTCCACACCGTGTCCATTAGGTGCAAGTTTCTTGTCGTATACCATTCTACATGACGAAATACAGTAGCCCACTTGCCAGCCCTACTCTTAAGTCTCGTGGCCCGGGGCGCGGCATGCGTTCATTAAGGCTCAGAGCGCACTGTCCGCCTGTCCGCAAAAGGCAACGCGGCTGACCTACATCGTTCATTCGTATTGAGACGCGTGTGATTGTGCTGACACGCTGTTGTTTCTTTAGTAAAAAGATTCCAAATGTATGTGTCATAATAAATTTGCGAATTAAATGAGGTTTAGTTAACAAATTACTGGTCTGGTGGTCTGTATTTCCAAGAGGTGTGTTACCCCGTAACTGGGTTGAGGAGGTCAGATAGACAATCGCTCCATGTAAAATACTGGTATTCAGCTGCATAGTTGGGAACAGGCTAGGCTAGGGATGATGATATCTAATCACTGGTTCCTACCATAGGGCCTAGATAAAGAGAAATGGAAAGTGAGAAGGGAAGCCTTTGCCCTCAGCCTAAGGAAAATACAGCTTAATAATAATCACACAGTTTTCTGTAAGACCTATAAGTTCCTAAATAGGACACAGGCTAATGAGCACACTTTTTTATGCAATAGCAACAACTTATGTTATGGTAGACAGCCAGTCAGCAAGGTTTGCTTGCCCAGGTTGTAACGTGGGTTCTTGCTTACGGTCTATTTAAATTGAAGATTACGTTTGTCTATATTTGATTAGCCCAAAGGCTGGCTTTTTACCTTGGCCAGAGGCTAAGTATTGCCTTACAACGTGGTAATGTCGCCTCAGTCTTTTGGGTACATTACCAGTCGACAGCGATGCGGAGGAGGAATTTTTCGTGCCATATTTTAGTTTTTACATACATAGTTTTAGTTAGGTTAGAATATTATATTGTAATATTTAGTTTTATATGTTAATTTATTTAGTATTAGAAGTTTATTCACTATATATATTTTTTTATTTATCCTTCTATAAAGAAATTAACATCATTTCCGCCCTCTACCTCTAGGGGTAAGGCAACCCAATAAAATTGAACCATAGTGTTTGGAATGCAAAGCTTTTTACATTCTACTACTCTTAATGTGTCTGAAAGTAGTCTAGGCTGCCAAATTACCGCGGCCAGGCGTGTTAACTATTTTGACCGCAACAGCTAGCTTGACCAACTCCGAGCTTGATCCGATTAACTTCAGTGTGTTATCTGCCTTAGTTGATCAGTAAGTAAACTCAGATCAATTATGATATTACTAATTATAATTGCCTACTGTAAAATGCGTTGTTTTAAATGCATAAGACTGCTGATAAATGTTAAGAAACAGTATGGGGTTATGACTGTCAGTGTTTTTGGAACTACAGATCTTCACTTTTGTACTGGAATCGCGAACTAAACAGGCACATAATATAGTAAGAGGTATTTTAGCTAGCTATTTCATGCTTCATATTGCCTAGGACAGGAGAAGAAGCAGAAGTAGGTAAATTAGCTAGCGTAATCAGCTTATACTGTTCCCGCTGCTGGGACACAGGCCTCCTTTCGGTGAGAGTGGCTCGTAAAATACCACGCGGGCCCAGTGCGGGCTGGTAGACTTCACACGTCTTTGAATTTTTGTTCTAGGACATGCCGGTTTCCTCACAATGTTTTCCTTCACCGTTTTGAGAGCAGTGGTGATGAAATAATTTACACAAATTACTCGTGAGTCAGGCCCGTTACCACTGGGCCACCACTGCTCTGTAAATTAGCTACGTAACTATAATTTTCGGGACTAATTTGACCACTTTCTTATTCAGCGGGTGTCGTAAAGATATTATGCAATTCCTCTTTATCTAATACACACATTATTTGCATCGATACAGAGTTACCGACACTCATTTCACTTCACTGTGCAATTCGGTCGTGTTACAGTTTCAGATTAGGCTAGATATCTCTCGTGGTGCCAAGACAATGGCAGGGGGCGTGGCGTATAAACGCAGGTGTGAGGTGATTATGTAAATATGTGGTCGTTTTCGTGAGATATGGTCCTTGTGAGTTATGGTGTGATTCACTGCGAGTGTAGCAGACCAGTGTTACTGTATGATTTGTTTAGTACCTGTATATATAAAATTATAGATATCAAATTATTATAATCTGCCGATCAACTGTGTTTATTTGTTGCTCTACTTAGGGCTGATTTCATCAAAGTCAGATATTATATATTTCATCCGTGGAATAAAATTGACGTCCTAGTAAGGAAAAAACACAAAAAAAAAAATCTCAGGATAAGACTTATTCTAGGTATAAAAGTTTAGGTGGAATTCGCCCTTAGCGGATTTAAAAATACTGTAAAATAAGGATTAAAAATATCTTAGCTGCAGTCACTACTTAGGATTTAGAATAGATTTTCGTGAAAATGTATTGCTGAAAAAAGGTTACTTATTTTTGATTTATTTCAAATAGGTACTTAGACTTTCAAGCGAATGTAGCAAGATAAACTTAATTTATAGGTCTAAATTTGATGCCCTATGATTCTTTAAAAAAAAAAGTTATAGGTTGGACGAATTACATTGAGTAAAGAATAAGCTCATTGTTATTACTTACGTTTAATAAATAGTTAAGTGATTATAATAATTTAATATTAGGTACGTATAATATCATCACGAATTTTGGTGCAACTGTAGGGTCGTTTCATTCTACTTGCTCAAAGTACACTGTGGCTTCAATATCTGAGCCGTCCATTCTGATACTCTGCAAATAAATAACACAATTTCATTACGAGTATATTTCATCACGGTTAATATATTTTTTTTTACACTGTTAAATATTTTGACAGCAACTTATTAGTTGCTTTGACACTCAAAATAATGCAACCTTACAGGCCGGTTCAGTCGAAAAAACTGATGCATAGCCATTTTCTCGAAAAAGAAAAAAAAAGAAAAGTAAACTTTAGTGGCATTTCAATTTTGTTCGGGTTCCTTTGACCAGTGTTTGGTGCATGTCTAAAGGACTTCTGAAGAAGGTTTTATTCAATAAAAATATTCTTATTATTTTGCACATTCGCGTGGTTAGTCTTGTTTGGATTGTTTTCTTGTGCACTGAAAATCGTTTATTTAAATGCACATACAAAACTTACCATTTTAGCACCATTGTCACCGAATTCTCGCCTGAAGTATGCAACCCTCCCTCCACCTTCTGGTACAATCACTTGTTTCAATACACTGTCGCTCTCCAATGTGTATATGAGTCTAACCTTGAAATACGTAAGGGTTCATTATAGTGGCTGTTCTCTGACAACAAAAATTAATACGTGTGAGTGTAATTGAAGTGGTTATGAAGACCACATACCACCTGGTCGTGTTTGTGGGGGCTGTATACCATTTTGAAATGAACCATATATGTAGGTCTAAACTTTTTCTTCTATACGACAACTACCAGTTGACATTACCTTCCTACTTAAAATATATGTAGATCGATTCCATATGGCTAACGAATTGTTTTTACTAGCATAAAAACCAGGATTGCGCTGTAGAACAGGCTATGCTCAGCGTTTCTTTGAAGGATCAAATCAGAAATGAAGTTATCCGGAAATTAACCGGAGATACCGACATAACACGTAGAGCAAACAAGCTGAAGTGGCAGTGGGCTGGGCATGTTTGTTGAATGACCGATGGACGGTGGAGCACACGAGTCGTGGGGGTCTACTACGAAATGCAAAGTGCGAATGATCGGATCAGACCGACACATGGCCGAACTGAATATTATTGAAAAATGCGATAAAAGTTCGGATCGGCTCAGTTGGGTCGGGACCATAGTCAATATTCGAAAGAATGTAGGATGATGTACGTGACTTCACACCACAGTAGGATCGGAACCGATCGAACCAAATAGTAACTTCGTAGCAGGATACGGCCGAATATTTGGCCGATACCACTTCGGAGTAGATCCCCTGGAGTAGAGACCACGTATCGGCAAGCGTAGTGTGTACCTAAAAAGGTGGGTCTGGGTGGGACAGACTTGATGCGGAAGGCGGAGGACAGGGTGTAGTGTCGCAGCCTTGGGGAGGCCTATCTCCAGCAGTAGACTGCGATAGGCTGAGTGGATTGATTGTTAAGAAACAAATGTCGTAAATACCATAGGGGTATTCGGATCGTGGTCTCTACTTGTATGAGGCTTAATGGCAACCTATTGATCCTAGTTAGGTACCTTAGTTCCATCTCTCCTCTCCATCTCGGTTTTCTCTCCCAACTTGAAGTCATGTGACATGGTTCCGGTTTCCATCTGCAGTGTGAAGTTAAATGTGTTCTCATCTATGCGCGTGAACGAGAAGGTTGGCGCATTGCTTGTCAACATATTGATTACGTTCTTGTTTGAATCTAAAAAGAAATACAGCCACATAAAAAATAGAAATTGATGTAAAAAAGTATCCCAAATCAACCTGTATAGCTCTTGGACTATGACTAATCGCTAAAGCCGAAAGCCATAGTATAGTATATAGCCTTTCATCTTTCGCTCCAAGTGAAACGTCTGAACACAAAATGAATCGGAAGTGAAAAATGAATTCATCATCGAAAAAATAAAATTAAAGGAGCATATGAACTTCCTTTCAATTTTGTCGGTGTCGTGTGAACATGGAATGAAGTAACAATGAACGAGTGAAGTGTCTGATAAAGGTGAAAAAAATCTCACCGTGAAAACTAAGGTAAACTTGAAGTGAACTGTCATTCCACCTGATGGGATTGATTGGGATTGACATCAAAATTCACAAACCCTAACAATAGTTGTTAGGGTTTGTGAATTTTGATTCTGCTAAACAATTATTTTAATTGATATTCGTCTTAATATTTTACACTAGCAACTATTTTCCCCTTTTACTATATTCATGGTCGCTCTGAGAACTCGCTTCTTCCCGCTCAAAATGAAAAAAAGACGCGGGTTGGAACGCTTGGCGGTCGCACGGTCTTGGGATTTCAGACTCCACGCGATACAGATAGGTTATAAGAGAATTAATAAGTACGTAGTGCTAAGTATTGATTTTTGTATGTGCAGTCCACATTACCAAGATGTGTCAAATGTCCCATGATATGTCAAAAATTTGTTGCACTGTTCCAATTGTATAAATTGGTATTTTAGAAAATATCATGGTCGAGTGTCGAGCGTCACTTGAGAATGTTCATAAGAGTCCGAATGGGAAAAATTGGCAAAATCGGGAAAAACTGAAAGTTCCTTTTTGAACATTGGACAGGGCAACGTCTGTCGGGTCAGCTAGTCCTTAGTAAATATTGTTGTTGCAGTTTTTTCCACTAACAACACTATTTACTTTTAATAAAAGTAAAGGCTTAGTACAATCTTCATTGATGCAATGTGATAACAGAACGTTTCTTTTCATATATTGATAGATAAGAGACATAAGTTGGGTAAATGTGGAAAATTTATAACTTTACTGCATTACTGCATAATGTTTTATGGTAAGCAAAATAGTTATTTTGAGAAAGAAAAATACTGAGATTTTCAGCTAACCTTAACGTGTCCGTGCCTTACCTTACCTTACCCTGTTGGACTTAAAACACTGTTCTCACCAATCTCAGAATACAAAAGGACTTTTCTCTAAAAATTATTAAAAACCCATGAATAATGAGCGATTGTAAATACCATCACCAAATTCACCATAATTTGAGCAGATCACAATAATCACAAGACCACACAATCACACCAGCTGACTGACGCACGTGCGTTTCAACACATTTGCACACATAAAAATTGATGAACACAAATAAAATATCACTAACGTGTCGCATTGACTAATTCTTCGACATTTTCAGAACGAATCCTTCTGTATTTCTTCCCGGAGAACGACATTTTACAACTTTTATTAAAACTGAAGTGTTGTAATATTGTATTTTCACATTTATATCGAGATAGTTCATGTATTTGCGCAGTCACTGCGATAAGATTCGGCGCTAGATTGCCGTGTCATCGTTGCTAAGTATATTTTGTTCATTACTGGTGAATGACTTGATTTTATTGAAATTTTCATGTTTTTCGCGCCTTAGTTCGCGTTTAAGACAGAAAACAGGATTAAAACATATATAATACTAGCTGCGCCCGCGGTTTCATCTGCATAAGTTTCGATCCCGTGGGAATATCGGGATAAAAATTATCCTATACGTTAATCCAGTGTGTCAGCTACGTCCATACCAAATTTCATCAAAATTGGTCCAGCCGTTTGAGTGTGAAGATGTAACAAATATACAAACACACGCACACACACACTCACTCACAAACTTTCGCCTTTATAATATTAGTGTGATATCTGTGAAAATACAGCCAGGGATATTAACTATGTTGTAACATACTACGTACATTTTCTGTGTTATAGCCTTTTCATACATCTGTCATAAAATGACAGTTGTGATTTCATTACAGGTAGGTATGGACAATTTGATAAACCTTTAATCTCCCGAGATTAAAGGTTTATCAAATTGTCCATACCAACCTGTAATGAAATACAACTGTCATTCTTTGATTTCTTTACTCCACACATGTAATGTCGGGACATTACATAGGTGTGGAGTCAATAAAGAAATAATCACATCGTCATTACTTCAGTTTAATAAATAGGCAAGTAGTAGCTAACTAAAACGAAATAATAATGAATATTAGATATATAATAATAATAATATCATCACGAATTGTACCGCAACAGAAGCGTCGTTTCATTCAACTTCCGCATTATACACAGTTGCTACAATATCTGAGCCGTCCATTTTGATAGTCTGTTAATAAATAAAACAATACATTAACTAGATATACTAAATTACCATTGGTAAGTAAATACTGTCCCACAAATAATGGAACACTTAATATCGTGTCCAGCGTGTCCTGCCTGCTGACAACAGGCAGCACACGCTCAACATTCAGCTCCTGTAGCGTGCAGACTGCGAGGAGGTTATGAACTCCAGTGAAGGTCTGTATTAAGATTGCCATCTTAGGGTGTATATGTAGATGTTTTGGGACAAAATGTTTACTTTGTGGTGGTAAAATAAATTGTATAATATGTTTTGTACCTGGCTGGCTGTAGACAATAAAATGGTTCCATGTTCGTGTAAATATCTTTTGGGGCTGACTGGACATAACATCACACCTTCTTTCCCCGAAGGGTTGGCCAGGTGTACCTATAGTACACCCACATTTTGCCAGTTATGTTTAAGTCCCATGTAATAGGGGGCGAGCCTATTGCCATCAATTGGGCACAAACCTATCGAATCAGAAATGAAGAGATCCATAGAACCAAGGTAACTGACATAGCCCGAAGATGTAGCAGTGGGCAGGGCACATTGCTCGCAGAACAGATGTGCAAAGTGCGAATGTTCGGATCGGACCGTCACATGGCCGAACCGAATAATAATGAAAAATGCGAAAAATGTTCGGATCGGCTTAGTTGGGTCGGGACCATAGTCAACATTCGAAAGAGTGTAGGAGTGTAGGATCGGGACCGACCGAACCAAATAGTAACTTCGTAGCAGGAAACGGCCGAACATTCGGCCGATACCACTTCGGAGTAGACCCCCAGGAGTGGTGATCGCGTACCGGAAGACGTAGCGTTATAACGCCTCCCACAACGTGGACCGATGACCTGGTGAAGGCCGCGGGAATCCGCTGTATTCGAGAAGCACAGAACCGGTCGTAGTGGCGGTGCTTGCTTACGTCCAGTAGATGACGTTTTCCGGCTGAAATAATGTCGATGATGGACACAAATCCACACTCCAGGCTGCTACAATGCGACTACTTGATTGAATACAATACAGCAGCATTAGTTGTTATGAACTTGTAACGTTACGTATTGCCTGGTTATCGAACATGCGAGCCAATTATAATGGACCAGTAATTCTATACAGTTGACTGGCAATTTATTATTACGAGATGAAACTTAATATGGACACAGCATGAATTACTTTTTAGGTACGTAAGTGTGCATACACACGAGCGGTACGCGTCAACGGCAAAGACAACTGCAACCGTCGACAACGTACCGCTCGTGTATTTGAATACGGTGTTCAAATATACTACTACTGTTATTGTGTCTTCATAACAACATTTTCTCGAACTAAACTATGTATGTACTTTCAATTATATGTCTGTAGGAATTACATAGAAACATAAGTTTCCAATTTAAATACTTGGGTCACTATGTCACCGAGGACCTCCGGGATCAGGTAGACATTGAACGTGAACGCAGGGCACTAGCAGCCAGATGTAACATGTTGGCTCACAGATTTGCTCGTTGTAGTAACGAGGTCAAAATAACTCTGTTTAAGGCTTATTGTCAGGCGTTCTACACGGGCGGTTTGTGGGTCAGCTGCACGCGGAGGGCACTAGATGCCCTGCGTGTGCAATATAATAATGGTTTCAGGGTGCTGTTGAGGTTGCCCCGATTCTGCAGCGCGTCTAGCATGTTTGCTGTAGCGCGAACCGACGACTTCTATGCCATTCTGAGGAAAAAGACCGCGTCCTTAATAAGCAGAATGAGGGTTAGCACCAACAGCATTTTGAAAACCCTAGCCGATAAACACGATGCACCAATATTTAGGCATGCTGTCCGGTTGCTCGTGCGGCAGGGATGAATAATGTTTTAATTAAATAATATTACTAACCCTTAGTTGATAAGTTATTGTTGTACTAACCATTGGACCTATGTTGTCAAGTTAAATAAATAAATTATTATTATTATTATAAGTAATGCATATCATAATAAAATAAAACCCTAGACAACTAGACTGCGTAAGATACATTCACAATAGTATTTAGGTATTTGTAACGTAAGTTTGAATACACACGAGGGACACGCGCCAATGGCAAGGGCAACTGCAATCGTCGACAACGCGCAGCTCGTGTATTTGAGTAGGTACCTATTAATACACGAACGACACGTTATCGACGGCTGCAGTTGCCTCTGCCGTTGTCGCGTGTCCCTCGTGTGTATGCACACTTACGTTACAAAGTACCTATCTACTATTGTGAATGTATGTTACGTAGTCTAGTTGTCTAGGTTTTTATTTTATTATGATTGGCATTCCTTATGTACCTATGTAATACCTACATAGCTACTTATGTAATGTTCAATTAAAAATATATTAAAATACTGGCCAATGTAGTCGAAAAAAGTAATTCAAAGCCTTTTACACAAAAGACAAAGAAAATAAAACTTTAATGACTTTTCAAACTTTTTATCACCTCTTGTGTCAGGTGTTGCTCAGCTAAAGAAAATATTGAGAAGGTTTTATTAAAGAGAAAACTGACTGATGGTGAGTACCATGCAGGCTATAAATACATGACTTTATAACTGTTTGGCGATTTTGAGTATTTTGTTCCTACGCAAATGTCCTGCAGATCTGAAGGCCAATTCTCGTAATTTAAAATGTTCAAAATCTAGTCGCAGTCTCATCTCGGCGACAAACAAATGTCAAAAACTTTTCAAAAATGTAGAGAGATTAGAGGTATTTTTGACAGATTGAGACTGAAATTAGACTGTGAACGTTCTTAAAATTACGAGAAGAGAATTTCTCCCCTGATAGCGTCGTATGACGGGTGGTTGAGCTCCTTAAAATAGGGTTGAGCTACACGATGACTGATGCACGCATGCCGTCTGTTGGGACAGGTTAATTGAAAGCTGCAATGGCTCTTTCTTCAGAAGGCCCTGCATTATTAGACTCACATACATTCCTAATAATATAACGTTTGGAATTTAAAAGAGATCATGATCTCTGAGTTTGTTTCGGAATTTCTTCTCAGGGGTCAGTCCGCAAGGAAATGCCGGCGCCATCTAGTTTTAAAATATTGACCAACAAAATATTGACGTGTAAAAGTATCCTAAAATATCTACTTACAGAAATAAAAACTTCATTTCATTACATAAAATAAACCTTTTCTAATTATTTCGTATCTACAGTCTAGTGTTCCTTTGCAACAATTATTCCTATATTTTTTTTATTTTATTCTTCACTGTTGTCATTTTTTTTTTTTTTTAGAAAACTTAACAATTTAGATTCTTTGTCACCGAATTCTCGCCTGAAATATGTGACCCTCTCTCCATTTATTGGAACCATCACTTGTTTCAATACATTGTCGCCTCCCAATGTATTTATTTGTTTTACCTTGAAATACATAAGGGGTACCATGTATTTAATACTTCAAGCACAATGAAGGAAAATATCGTGAGCAAAGCGGCATGTCCTAGAACTAAAAATTCGAAGACATGTGACATCTACCAATTCGCACTGGGCCCGAAACGTTGTAATAGGTCAGGCCTGATTCGGAGATGGCAGTTAGATTCAACTGCCATAGTCTTTGAATCGGGCTGTAACCTGGGGGTCTACTCCGAAGTAGTATCGGCCGAATGTTCGGCCGTTTCCTGCTACGAAGTTACTATTTGGTTCGGTCGGTCCTGATCCTACACTCCTACACTCTTTCGAATATTGACTATAGTCCCGACCCAACTGAGCCGGTCCGAACTTTTTTCGCATTTTTCAATAATATTCGGTTCGGCCATGTGTCGGTCCGATCCGATAATTCGCACTTTGCACTTCGTAGTAGACCCCTGTTACAATGTTTTTTATTATTATGTTTTTTTGAACGGATAGTCAGCAGCTATAACTTTCCTACCCTCAAAAGACCTAACATACTCCAGTTACCTTGGATCCATTTCTTCTCTCACCTCAGTTTCTTCTCCCAACTTTAAACATACGACATGGTTCTAGTTTGCATCTCCAACGTGAATTTAAATGTATCCTCACCGACGCGCGTAAAGGAAAATATTGGCGCTTCCGCTGTTAAAATTTTGTTCAGGACCTCATCTGAATCTAGATAGAAACAATAATAAATGAGAAGATTCGAAGCTTACCATCGCTAAAACCAAGTAAAAGAAAAAAAAAAAAACAACCTGCTTTAAACAAAATATGATTCGCAAGCGTAACAAGTATGTACTTATAGAATCATAAACATTAAAATGATCAATACAACTGTCTAAGTCTATATAATCTTATCGAAGGTAAATAGGAAAAAAAAAAACCTCAAGGCGGTGAAAATATAAAAATCTTATCAGAAGTTATATTTTCGAGAGGGGTTGAAATCCTCGGGCCGTGGGGTCCGAGTGCTCATTGCTTGTTCAATGAACTCTCTAAACGGCTGGTTGACACTTCCCGTGACCCAAGGGCTGGCTTTTACCTTGGCCAGAGGCTAAGCATTGCCATACAATGTGGCAATGCCGCCAGTCCCTTGGGTACATTACCCAGTCGACAGCGATGCGGAGGAACATTTCAACGCAATATTTTAGTTTTTTAATAGTTTCAGTTAGTATACTAACTAACTAACAGTTTATTTAGTATTAGAAGTTTGTAAATCTTATTGAATGACTATTTCATGAAATATCAATTGATAGGAATGATTTGGGTTGAACACAACCATCACAAGACCAAAAATGCGTTTGCGCACGTTATATGGATCCACAAACAGATCAACTGAAATAAAATATCACTCACTGGTCGCATTGACTAATTCCTCGACATTTTCCGAACGGATTCTTCTGTATTTTTTCCCAGAAAACGACATTTTATAACTGTTTAAAAAGTGTATTTTTTTTTTTACTTTACTTTAGATATCGGTAGGCCACTCCTTGCGAAGTGACTGCCTTAAGATTTGATGTTATATTCTCGTATCATCCATTTTTCGGTTAATTGACTTCATTGTTTTATAGAAATATTAATTAATTTTCGCGTTTCAGTCCGCGTTGAAGTCGGAAACCAGTACAAATACAAAATGCCCGTGACTCCGTCAGCGTTGATGTGAAAAAACAATATTATTTCATTGAGTGTAGGTATAGCGAATTGAGATACGGAGAACGCATCACATTACCAGAATTTTTTTGACGAAATAACCTTTACTCTATGCTACTATGTATGCTTCTATGTTTACTATATTATATTGGGCTTGGAGTTTCCCTGCGTGATCGAATCAGCACACCATCAATTTTAATCTGAATCATTTTGAAGGATATTGCTCATCCATAGCTGCATATGTTCGAAAAATGTTCTGCTCAACAAAGTAACTAACGCAATGGATGTTGTTGAACTGTCAAAATGAAACCCATTGCTACTGATAGTGTGTTACGCAATTACCCCGCAGAAATGAAGAGATCCACAGGAGACTTGGTTCTCCTGCGGATCTCTTCATTACCTGAAGACGTAGCGTTGGAAGGCCTCCCACAAGGTGGATTTATATATTTATGTTCTATAATTTGTATGGTGTACAATAAAGAGTATTCTATTCTATTGTACCGACGACCCTGTGAAGGCGTTGGATGCGAGAAGCACAGAACCGGTGAAGTGGAGGTGCTTGGCTATGTCCAGCAGTCGACGTCTTTCAGCTGAAATGATGATGTGGATGAATCTTTACTCCTGCTGTGTAACAGGCAGACAGAGAGTAAAACACAGGCAAACAGACATACATTCTAAAAAACACAGGCAAACAGACATACATTCTAAAAAACACAGGCAAACAGACATACATTCTAAAAAACGCAGGCAAAAAGACAAACATTCTAAAAACACAGGCAAACAGACATATATTCTAAAAAACACAGGCAAACAGACATACATTCTAAAAAACACAGGCAAACAGACATACATTCTAAAAACATAGGCAAACAGACATACATTCTAAAAACACAGGCAAACAGACATACATTCTAAAAACACAGGCAAACACACATACATTCTAAAAACATAGGCAAACAGACATACATTCTAAAAACACAGGCAAACAGACATACATTCTAAAAACACAGGCAAACAGACATACATTCTAAAAACACAGGCAAACAGACATACATTCTAAAAACACAGGCAAAGAGACATACATTCTAAAAACATAGGCAAACAGACATACATTCTAAAAACACAGGCAAACAGACATACATTCTAAAAACACAGGCAAACAGACATACATTCTAAAAACACAGGCAAACAGACATACATTCTAAAAACATAGGCAAACAGACATACATTCTAAAAACACAGGCAAACAGACATACATTCTAAAAACACAGGCAAACAGACATACATTCTAAAAACACAGGCAAACAGACATACATTCTAAAAACACAGGCAAAGAGACATACATTCTAAAAACATAGGCAAACAGACATACATTCTAAAAACACAGGCAAACAGACATACATTCTAAAAACACAGGCAAACAGACATACATTCTAAAAACACAGGCAAACAGACATACATTCTAAAAACATAGGCAAACAGACATACATTCTAAAAACACAGGCAAACAGACATACATTCTAAAAACACAGGCAAACAGACATACATTCTAAAAACACAGGCAAACAGACATACATTCTAAAAACACAGGCAAAGAGACATACATTCTAAAAACATAGGCAAACAGACATACATTCTAAAAACACAGGCAAACAGACATACATTCTAAAAAACACAGGCAAACAGACATACATTCTAAAAACATAGGCAAACAGACATACATTCTAAAAACACAGGCAAACAGACATACATTCTAAAAAACACGGACAAACAGACATACATTCTAAAAACACAGGCAAACAGACATACATTCTAAAAACATAGGCAAACAGACATACATTCTAAAAACACAGGCAAACAGACATACATTCTAAAAACACAGGCAAACAGACATACATTCTAAAAACATAGGCAAACAGACATACATTCTAAAAACACAGGCAAACAGACATACATTCTAAAAACACAGGCAAACAGACATACATTCTAAAAACACAGGCAAACAGACATACATTCTAAAAACACAGGCAAAGAGACATACATTCTAAAAACATAGGCAAACAGACATACATTCTAAAAACACAGGCAAACAGACATACATTCTAAAAACACAGGCAAACAGACATACATTCTAAAAACACAGGCAAACAGACATACATTCTAAAAACACAGGCAAACAGACATACATTCTAAAAAACACAGGCAAACAGTCATACATTCTAAAAAACACAGGCAAACAGTCATACATTCTAAAAAACACAGGCAAACAGACATACATTCTAAAAAACACAGGCAAACAGACATACATTCTAAAAAACACAGGCAAGCAGACATACATTCTTAAAAACACAGGCAAACAAACATACATTCTAAAAAACGTATATGTTTACTTACTTATTTGTTTTTCAAATTTTTCTGGCCGATTTTCGTGAGACTAATTGTATTGTACCGTGAGGTGTACGAGTATACTTGTATAGTGAGGCTCATGGCTAAATAATAACAGCCGCACGGGTCTATCTTCAAGGTTAAGTAACGCGTGCTGAGGTCACCCCGTGGATGGATGCCCATCTTTATTTACTGAACCCGTCCGTGACTTGGTAAGCACGTTAAGCCATTGGTCGTAGCTGTGACAGTCGTTACGGGTAGTCAGAAGCCCGAAAGTATGAAAGTAGTCTTACCGTGGTACCCAGTGTCTGGGTTATGGAGGTCGGAAAGGCAGTCGCTCCATATAAAATACAGGTAGCTGCATCCGGTTCGACTGGAGGCTGACCCCAACATAGTTGGGAAAGGCTAGGCAGATTACGATTGTACTGTGATTGATCGACCTGGTTATGTTGTAATTTAGGCAAAACTCATTAGTCATAACTGTCCCATCTGGGCCCACGGTTTCTCTTTTAATAAATTGTGACAAATTTGACATTGCATGAGATTTAAAGGTATCTTCATCTTAACAAAATCATTATTCAAGAGATTATCTTGCGAATATTTTACGATGTTTTAATTTATGTGGGTTACCAACGCCGCTGCCTGTTTGTCTGAGACGTCGAAAAGGCTCTGTCGCAAAATGACCACTTCTCAAAATGACTACTGGTAGCAAAATGTCCCTTTCGCAAAATACTACATGTTTCGTTTTTATTTACAGCGATCGTAAAAATATAGCAAGTTACATAACGTTATGTACCGTCAGGGTAATTAATTGTTAAGTAAATTGACACCATACGCCAATTTACCGTGTCATAGACATTTATTTACCGTATCATACAACTGTCAAAGAATGATAGTTGAGATTTGAATATACGGACAGTTTCAGTAGGCAGTCTATTTGCTTAATAGTTTACTTACCCTATATGTATATTTTTCAATAAAACGTTCTACGAAATGTTTAAAACAAAGCCGTTTTCACAGTTTGTATGGCATCATTGGGCCATTGGACCGGGTTGCCAACAGAAAAACTCAATTAATAATAAGATTAAATAATATTTTAAAATTAGTTTTTGTAATAGCCATTGTTCTAAAATAATCAATATGGTATTTAAAAACAAACTCCTTTCATTATCAAGGTTGTACATAATTTATTAATTAGCACCGATCCCGAGAAGAGTCATTTACATTTTTATCGACTAGCTTTAAATTAATGATTTTACGAAGGGGTGAAACTAAGGGGTTTGTGGCTAAGTAATAACAGCCGCACGGGTCGATCGATCAGGTGAAGCTACACTTGCCTCGGTTGGTCAGTGGATGGGTGACCATCTTCTCATACCGAGACCCCTCCGTGCCTCGGAAAGCACGTTAAGCCGCCTTAGGATTTGGCTGTCCACTCTGTCCGACACCACGCTCAGAAGCGTGTTAGTGCTACCCTTTACCCGAGACCACAGAGAGGCCGTTTTTTTGCGAAGAACCGCATGAAAGCTGTCCGTGCTGAGTTCGGTGAACATGCCGGAGGCACTGCACCGCCACGGGAGCCCCAAAAAACCTCTGAACGCGTTGTTATACTGGACGCGTAGAGCATTGCAGGCTTTTTTAGTGTAATTGCTTCACAGGTTGCACGTGTATAATGTTTGGCAATAGTTTTACTTTGTGTAAATTATTTAATCACCAATGCACTGCTCTCAAAGTCGTGAAAGAAAACATGATCGTGAAAAAATCGGTATGTTTAAGAACCAAAAATTCGAACACATGTGACATCTGCCAATCGGCACTGGGCCCGAGTCAAAGAGTATAATCCGAGCCCTAGGCAAAAAAAAAATATGCTAGGCGGCGTTGCATGAAGGGTTGGGTGCCAGTATTACTTTAGTTACATGGGACACATATACTCGAATCTATCATCAGGTGGGACACCTGCTTGCTTAGGTACCAGCCAGTAACATGAAAAAAGCATTGGATCAGATGTCCATTTTTTGGAATGATGTTCTTTAACGCGGCTTGCCGTAGGAGTAAACTGGTAAAAATCGTCACGTAAAGAAAAAGCGTTATTATTTTCTCGATCTCTTTTTTTTCTTCGAGAGAGGCAGTTTTCATGGTTTTCAAGGGTGCTGAAGCGTATAGTGAGGTCAAAATGAAAATCCAAGATGGCGGCTGCAAAATTCACACTCTTTCATTCTCTGTCTCTTTCTATTATATACGAGTGTGTGTGTGTGCGTACGAACATCGCGTACGGAACTACGTTCCTGATGAGGTTCCCCGACCGCACACGCTTTTTTTTTTAAATTACCAAACATATACCCTGCGCCCCCTGTGCTGTTTTTAACCTCAAACCTTTGCACGTACACTCATTGGTTTAACCTAATAAAATTACAGCAAGTACAGCATTAGCAAATAGAATGGCGAGTGCGAAGCTTGTTTATTATTATTTCAAGTGATCGATCAAATATTTTAATGAGTCATATCTCCATATTAGATAGGGAACTTCCGGCATTAATATTTTCTAGGTTTACTTAATTATTAAGATCCTTGTGCTGAGTGGTTAACAATTAATAGAGGCCATTGTCATAGCAAATTAGTGTTTATTTAGGCATTCGATTAAGCATATTGAAGTCTACCGCCGCCATTGCTGTCGCAGCAGTATTCCTTCCGCGTAATGACAGATGCGTAGTTTTTTTAAATCTTTTGTTTTTTTTATCAAGATGACAGAGAGGAAAGTAGACTTTTCTAAAAGCAGTAGGAACATTAATTTTATCTTTTGTTTTTGTTTCAAGATTACGAAGAAGAGCCTAGACTTTCTACCCTGTCCATTAGGTTAACCGTTTTTTGACAGCTGTCTTAAAACGTACATATTCCAGATTACATAAAAGTTAACATTAAAATTAGTAATAAAATAAATATAGACTGCCTTATCTTATTTATGGGCTCTTACAGATATTATAATACATTACAGACATTGTAATACTGTACGTGTATCAATCAATGTATTGTGTGTTGCTGCAATCACTAGTTCCATCTGTCAAAAAACGGTTTATCTAATGGACAGGATATAGCAGTGGAAACGTTATATGCCGATAAATGCTATGCTCATGCACGTATATTAGTAGTTTTAAAGTTCAATTATAATAATTATTACAGCTCTCCTTCGCTGGACCAGACAGAATATACACCTTTTCAATTGCACGTCACTAAGGCCCACTCTTTTAGCCTACTACTCATCCACTTCCTGCTAAGATACGAAGATCATCACTCTCCCTAGGTTGAGGTTCAATGATTTAGTAAGTGGGGAGTAAGTTACAAAGTGTTCAAGTATTACCATCATGTATTGTCTTATGGCGGAGTGCCAAAATGTCAGAGTAGCTGGACCTACGTGCTACTTCGTAATATGTGGTCTACCTACTTATTTATTTTATTTCACTGTCGGACCGAAGAGACTTTTATTGCTTTATTATTGGTTAATGTCTTGTAATAAAAGGGTTTTGCTGTGAATATAAATATATTGTGGAAAGACTGGCTAGGTACGCACGGCTACACATCAAGCTATACTTACATAGCCAGTATAAGCTGACTTCTGATTGTACGAAAGACCTATACAATGCGAGGTCAGCTAAAACTGGTAATAAAATCAAAATATTTTATTTCACATAAACCAACATGGGCACTTATGAAACGTCAGAAGCTAGGTGCACGGTTCCAATTGGTCGTTTCCTATGGAGAAGAGCCGGCAAGAAACTACACGGTTACTCTTTTAAAAATAATTGGCTTTTACAACGTTTTAAAATTACAGTAGGTAAGGGAGGACATCGTAGACCTGTCAAGAAGTACCAGAGGGGCAATTCTCGTAATTTTAAGAACGTTCACAGTCTGATCTCAGTCTTAATCTGTCAAAAAATACTTTTATTTTCCCTGCATTTTGACAAGTTTCTGACATTTGTTTGTCGCCGAGATGAGACTGCGACTAGATTTTGAACGTTTTAAATTACGACAATTGGCCTTCAGGTACTTGATAAAATAAAAAAAATGGTCTACAAATTTAAAGTCTACAAGGCCTAATGTATAGATTGATATGTAGCCGGGTGTACAGTCAGCAATGAAAGTCGGTTACCATATCAATTTTTTTAATCATAATAATTAAGTATTGAAAAAAATATATCATAGTCGGAACAGGTATCCAATTAAAATAACACAAACTCTTTCTTCTATTACACGAAGAGCAGTGTATCGAATAATTTTGTGTTAATTTAGATGATGTATGAGTACAGTTTTAATTGACTTTCGTTAGTGTGCCGACCTTACCTAAGAGTGATAGTGGCAGCGATACATAATACAATTAAGTATTATTGTTATTATTTAAAAAACGAAAATATGTTTACTTACGGTAAACACAAGGCAGAGAAAGAACACAAAGTCACAAACACAAAAGAAGAATAAGTTGGGGGAAAATATGCGTCACATCCAAGCGTCGGCCATCGCTCAGGATAATGCTTCAACCCTATGCGACATAGAGCCCCAGCGTAGGTTTTCAGCGACGGCCGATTTTAAGCAATTTACACTCGCTCATTTTCCATTAATAAAGAGTAAACTTCATTGAAACTAACGTTTATCTTTCTCCTGCTTCAGCTTTTCAAAAGCACAAGCAATTCCCCTTCGCACCTGTGGAGGGGCGATTGCTGCAAGTGGGTAAAGTGAGGTCAGTGATGTTGGTTTGAGGCACCCTGTAATTATTCGGCATGTTTCAGGGCCTTAGCAGACCTCCGCGAAAATAAAGATGGGAAATATCTTAACGAATTCCAAGAAACATTACTACATTATGTCGCGATTCGAGTAGTGGAACATCATGAGAGTCAGTTGAATTGTAGCAATCGGAGCAAAATAACGTCGTTTCCGACTTGGTATATACAGTATAGGTCTACTTCGGATGTCTTAGATTAGTTTTTCCGTAAAATCTTTCGTCTTATAAACTTCTCGACTGCCACAGATAAGTTCGAAACAAACGAGGCACCGCAACAAAATAGCGAGCCGAGCGCGAAGGTGTAACTGGCTTCCGAGCAGATCGGCTAAATCACGCGGGAAAGAGGAATCATAACCAAATCTGTGCGTTACAACAAGCAGTTTCGCTTCTGTTTCGCTTGCCGTACAACGGACAAGTCATGGCGGAACTACTACGGTTTCGCTGCTACGGTTTCGTGGCGGAGATGTGATGCCCGCCTAGGTGACATCTACTTTTCGAGCATGGGCGGAACGATGGAACAGTGCATGCAAATTCGATACTAGATACTATTCGGTACCTACTGCTATAAAATCACTCGTATTTAAAAAAAAAAAATCCTTGTTACCTCAAAGCGGTGAGATCACAGAGATAACATTACATACCGATATCCTGCTCTTTTTTGCAACAATTTAGACCACATAGTGACTTAATTGGTTGTATATGAAGTATGGTAGAACATTATCGCATTGCGCTGCGCCTGCGTCAGGGTAATGTCAGGGTTACCGATACGATCGCGGAGCGGAACCGATATTTTATGGAGTTCCTTTTTTACATTGAATAACATCTTGTTTTTTTTTTGTCTATATTTTAGAAGATCGAATCGTTGGACTTGGATTGAATAGACTATGAATCTAAATTTTAAAAGAGCAATGGTGGAGTTTCTTGCCCATTCTTCTCCATACGAAAACTACCTTTTGGAAGGGGCGACTAGAATCGATTTTATTTTAATGTAATGTTTGACGTTCAAAAGTGCCTTTTATGTGCCTATTTGAAATATCCTACTATAATATTTTAAATGCGAAAGTTTGTGTGGATGGATGGATGGATGTTTGTTACTGTTTCACGCCAAAACTACTGAACGGATTTGGATGAAATTTTGCACACAGATAGTTTATAACCAGGATTAAAACAGGATACTTTTTATCCCGATATTCCCACGGGATCGAAACTTATGCGGGTGAAACCGCGGGGCGCAGCTAGTTTGAAATAAATGATTTGACTTTGACTTTGAATCCTATTTTGATTCTTCTTTTCTTTAATATATTCAGTCAGCAAGTAGTAGGGGTTACAGTGCCACATTGTAAAACTGTGCCAGTGCCTAGAAAGGTAATTGCATAACACACTAACAGTAGCAATGGCTTTCATTTTGACATTTCAACAAAATTCATTGCGTTATTTAAGTACGGACGCCAGCACATCAAGTTACTACAATCTGTCAAATTTCTTTAATAGATTTTCAACTTTATCACTAAAGCATTAAGGTTCAAGGTTGATTGGGAAAATTTGACAGTTTCGGGTAGCTTGACCTGCTGGCGTCTGTACTTTGTTGACCAGACTAATTTTTCGAACATAAATGTGAAGCATTGGATTAGCATGAATCAGATTGTGATTGATGTATATTACGTAATTAGTGTGCGGTGCGACCAACACTAAGTATTAGGTACGTTGCTTAATGCACCAATTAGTTAATCTCAATTAACCAACGTACAATTTTTTTTTTTTTAAAAACGTTGCCCCACACTTTTTAATTTCTCCTGTATCGTGGGTGCGATCTTAAAATTACGAGAATTGCCTCTGTACTGATTGGCTATGGTACACTCGACGTATACATTCCGCAGATGGACGGCAAGTCGAGAACCAACTTACCTTTCAGCCATGGTACTCTCGTCTTTTTTTTTTAAACTTTACCCCACACTAGGTATTTCTCCTGTATCGTGGGTGCGTTTACAAACATTTAAACTCACATACACAAACAGCCAGACCCGGAACAACTACTTGTAGGTCATACAAATATTTGTTCCGTGCGGGAATCGAACCCGCGACACGCAGCGCAGCAGTCAACCGTTTAACTACTGCGCCAACCGAATAATATGATTGATATTTAAGGAAAATTATCCGTTAGAACGGAACTGGATCCTAGTTATCATAATTATGAAAAGCGACAACTGACTGATGAAAATATCAAAAAATCAAACCAAGGAAAACGTAAGTAAAAACTATATATCTATTTATATACGTCGTTTGCTACATTTATTTAATGTTAGATCATAAATAACAGTAACTTAACGAGCTTTTTATGATATCCTATGTGATTTCCGACAGATTAATCAAAACTAAATTTAGTCTAGACTAGATTTAGGTATATTACTCATAGAACACTTTTAGTACTACTATGTAGAGGAGTTCTTTGTAAAGAAGTTGTTAGTTCTGCGGGCTAATTGAGTATCACACTATCAGTAGCAATGGGTTTTATTTTGACAGATGAACAACATACATTGCGTTGTTTACGTTGTTCAGTAGACACATTTTTCGAACATATGAAGTAATGGATTAGCAATATTCTTCAAAATGATTCAGATTTAGATCAATAGTGTGTTACGCAAGTTTTGCTGCCAAGTAGGTACCTATAGGATTGCTGTGGTTTCCGATTTAAGGTAAAAGCGTCAGGGTAGCCCGTGAAATTAAAATTTTCTTTCGTGTTTTGCAATTTGCATGTCAGTACCAGCACCCTAATTTCGTAACACATTATCAATCTCTGAATCATTTTTAAGAATATTGCTCATCCATTGCTTCATATGTTCGAAAAATGTGTCTGCTCAACAACGTAAATAACGCAATGAATGTTGTTGAACTGTCAAAATAAAAGCCATTCCTACTGTTAATGTGTTACGCAACTACCCCGCTGATTTAAGGCGAAAGCGTCAGAGTAACCCGTGAAATTCAAATTTTCTTACGTGTTTTGAAATTTGCATGTCGTTTAGTATCATGTTGTATGTTGATGTAATTGTGTGATTCGCGGCCGCAACAAATATTTATTTATACAATTTAATTTCATTTATATTACCCTATTGAATGCAGACTACTTCATGCAATCATGACTTTCGAGGCCAATTCTAGCTCAAGGAGTTGTACTGCTGATTCTAATGAATTTAATAAATTCTAATTCTGTTGTAAATCTATTGCAAAAAACGTTAGTAAGTAAAGTTGACTTTCTAAATACCTCTAAAAACCGTAATTACACTGACATATATACCGATACAGATGCCAGGGTGGGCCTAGTACGATGAATCTGGCACAAATCCAGACTCCTTGGCTGTTACTGAGAAATGCCAGATGAAAAAACCCAACAACACTTTGCCCGGAGAATCGAACCCAGGACCTGGGGGTCTACTCCCGACGTGATATCGATATCGGCCGAATGGGCGACCGTTTCCTGTTACGAAGTTATTATTTGGTTCGGTCGGTCTCGATCCTACACTCCTACACTCTTTCGAATATTGACTCAACCCGACCCAACTGAGCCGATCCGAACTTTTTTCGCATTTTTCAATAATATTCGGGTCGGCCATGTGTCGGTCCGATCCGATCATTCGCACTTTGCACTTCGTAGTAGACCCCCTGTTCAGCACTTGCGACCACTAGACCGAAGAGGCAGTTAATGAATTTAATAAGTGTACTTTAAAAATAACAATATAATTACAATAACATCATGTTAGGTTAGATTTCGTGTGAGATACCGCCAGCGTCAGAGATACAAAACGGTAGGTACCTTATTTAAAACAATGCATGACGAAGATCGTACGAAAATTGGCGCAGTTGTTCTCAAGTTATACGGAAACATGACATACCATTAACACAATAGATACTCGCGTACTTTGTTTTCCGTGAATCTATTGTAATTTATGCCTGTAATTATCTCTGGTAAGTTACCGTTGATCCTACTGAAGGAGATGTGTTTTTGTTTCGTCAGTTTACAAATTACTTATCTTAATAATACCTCTCCCTTCCTAGTTCCCTACACATTTTATTCAGAAAGACTTTTCCTTCCATAAAACGACTAATTTACATATAATTAAATCATGAAACTAGTCGATTTATCGACACCCTCTTTAACTAAACAAAGATCAGTTTTAGTACCTATCTAATTAGTAGGATTTGTTGGTGTGTCGTTGGTGGGTAAGCGGTCTCTACCCTTAACTTGGTAAGTATTACAAGCTCATTCGATGCTGCACAAATGCTAAAACCTTAGATAAGCGAAATATAATAAAGAACCTACAAGGCATAAGTGTTATGAAGCATAGCATAGGTGGTCGCCAAGAAGGCTTCCTAAAAAAATCCTGAAAATCAACTTTTGTATCAGTAAATTTTCATAGAAGTACGAGTAAATCGCCTGCCTGTATATACAATACTTTACAGGCAGGTAGGTATTAGTTTCGGTTATGAGTCATCTGTCAAGTTCCGGCACGATTTACTAAGATCTTGGTATTATAGTGAGCAATATGACAGTGACATCTTTTTCCTTTGTTTAGGAATTTGCATGTAATTAAGTAAGTGTACCTGCGGTGCTTCATTGTGACTGCATGTTCTTCACTGGACTGTAAGAACAATTATAGTTTATTAATTACTCGTGCGTGAGCTTAATGAATCTTGTAGTAGCGTTTAAAACAATTAAATTATTTAAAAGCCATTAATATCTCTAATCACAAAGTAGCAATGTCAAAGTAGCTGACAGCGTGCGACGAGAAGATTTATTCATTGTCCTGACAACCTCTTAACTCCAACCTCCATCAGTCATTGTAATGTGACACACGACGGCATACCAGTGACGAATGAAATGTAACAGCATTTCTGTGCAAGCGCGGCCGACGCGGCCGGTGCGCGGTCCCGCGGGCGACGGTGAGCGCGCGACCTTGCGCGGACCACCACCGGCAGGGCGGGGGCGCCTATGACT
Source organism: Apamea monoglypha (assembly GCA_911387795.2). NCBI lineage: Eukaryota > Metazoa > Arthropoda > Insecta > Lepidoptera > Noctuidae > Apamea > Apamea monoglypha. The sequence goes on from OU426922.1 coordinate 4,571,822, forward strand.
GCGGCCGGCCTGCGCCACTCCGCCACTCGTACTGTGCTAACGATACGACCAACGCGCTCCCAAACTTATAATTCGAATTTTCAAAATACGACGCGTTCGGAATGACAGTTTGATTTTTTTAAATCATGTGGCTCTGGTTCGTACTCGCCGCCGCGGTCGCGGTGCTGTCGGGCGTTGAGAGCGCCGGCGCCGGCGCCGCCCGCCTCGTCTGTTACGTGGAAAGCGCGCGCGCGATCGACGGATTTTCCGAGTGCACACATCTCGTTTACGCGGGCGACGCGAGAGGAGATAAGCTCGACGCTTTACTGAAGGACTACAAGAAAAACAACCCCCGGCTGAAAATTATACTGAGAGTATCCGAGGTTGATAAGGTAAGATATTTATGAATTATTTCTCTACAGTCCTTCAAAACACATTTTCATTTCCAAATCCTAACACGTGCGAAAACATTTAAGTATTACATAAAGCTAATTACTTTTTACCGATTCGTTAAATTCTCTTCCGACTCGTCTCGCCCATACTGATGAGCTCAAATGTATTCTTTTGTTGAAGTAAACGTGGATCCTATTCGCGTGGAAAGTGTACAAGCAGCACTAATTAAGTCAGTACCAAGAGCGCATTGTGGCGTAATCATATGCTAATTGACGGACATGTTAACTACGGTTTGGGAAGTGGACCGTGCTTTATGTGAAGGTCCGATATCCTCAGGATGGGTTTTCAACGTACGATAGGGCTTTAAAGATAAGTCTCGAATTCTCGATATAATGTAGAGAAAAAGTTGCTTGTAATTTGTGGATGTGTATTGAATATATAATAAAAATCCAGCCAGTTTCATTTGTTTTCATAGTAGGTTAATTAATCCAAAGTGCGAAATATTCCGACGCAATATTTCAGTTAAGTTAGGATAGTACTTATATAATATTATATTTTAATTTTAATAGTTTGTTAGTGTATTTAGTATTAGAAGTTTTCCATTTAATAAATCATATGAAGTTGCGTAATTAATGTAGTAACAAATTAACGATTTCTGTCTCACCATAAAAATCGATGACGAAAAACTATTCTGTATTTGAACAAAAAAAAAAAAAATGGCAATTTCTATCTCCAGAAAAGGCGCGAATACGTTTTAAATTTAATAGAGGAAAAATCATAGATCACAAGCTGTTCAAGCGGAAACCTAAAAAGGTTTTAACACCGTGCACCGGTCTAGATTAGGTGTGGCCATTACTAAATAAAATTAATCTATTAGATTATGTCCGTTCCCACGGTTGATATTACGTACTAGTAATGAATAATAAACGTAGATGACATGATATCATTGTCACGGTACCTGTTTATGATTTAAATAGATAATGAGATGACTGAGTCATATTAGTTTTCTTAAGAGACAAAGTAGAACTATCAATCATTGTTCAATTATCAGATGCTGTAGACAAACATTGTGGCGGAAAATAACAATTTAATTGTATATTATGTAGGTTATCTTTGTTTACCTGTCAGATATCATCATAGTAGAGAATCTACAGCTACACAGCTTCCACATTAAGAGGTCTTATTTTCTCGACAATTCGTGTGCAAATTAATGGTCTCCAAAATCACCATGATCTAGATTAAAACAGTTGGCTCTATGGCATAGACTTTGTCTCCTTCTAAATGCTTTACAGAAACAAAAATGAATACGAGAGTTGTGCTGCCATATTATGCTGTACATATTTATACCCAAGCATATAAAACCATAAGTATCTGTTTATTATACGAGGTGTAAAGTAGGCCATCCAAGGGATTTCTCGCTACCAAAATTTACAATACAATAAAGTAAGCTACATACCTACCATACATCTCTCAACCCTGTCGGCAACATTACACATATTTTTATTACACCATCTTATGTAATTCACACGCGATTTCGAAGTTTTCGAGAACCTTTGTAAACATTGGTGTTCCAAAAATACTTGATTGACCTGTCAGTTGATATGGCCGACTTGACCTTACGCAAGTTTCAGAGAAATTACTCTTGTATTTGGAGCACGGAGTGAGTCGGTGTTACCCATGTATTACCAGCATTGCGTGGAAACTGGTTGTCAAGTTAAGGTGGCATCTGACACACGTGACAGAATGAGACAAACTGCACGTATTCGTTTCGTTTTCTTTGAATGCTTTTGTTAGTTATATCTAATTTGAATATGAATCAGGTTGACATCCGTTTTTGTGGACATGTCACGCATTTTTCTTCAATTTCTTCTTTAAAATTGGATTTTGTAGACATATATTTTACCAACGTGTTCATCATTTAATAAATATCCAGGTATTTATTTTAATTTCACATCATGTTTCTCGTTTCGCGGAAACGTCACCTTAAATCTCGTAGTGTGTTGACGACGGGAGGGATGACGTCATGTAAACGAGTGCGTTCTCACGTCCGCGACCTCGGGCAGTACGCTGTCACTTGCATCTGCAGTCTGTGCCGGTGCATCGATATTATGCTGCGGGATACTAGTCAATAGTGATAATAATAGGAAAGAGATTATATATTTTAGTCAAACTAAAGTCCAGATAAGTCAAAACTGAATTTTAGTGTGATGAATAAAAGACAAACCAAATATTAGCAACGGAAATCATTATACTTACGATATTAATCATATAAAGGAAAGCAAAAAGATGTGTAGGACGCAGGATGTCGTGGAATCCGATATGGGAGTCGATAATCTGTCCGATGTTAGTGCAGTAGACTGGGCAAAGTCAAGATCACTGGAACGGGCATCCCTAGAGGTTTTGACGAGGGTTTATTCATCATTGAAGTGTTCTATAGGAGTTTTTTTTGCTACAAGATAAGGCATCTTAATGTCCATTTAACTCCGTGTACATATAATTAAATAATTATCGTTAACCGTAATCGGATCCTCATTTCACTATCTTTAAAACTTGACTGATTACATGCATACTTTTTGGATCAGCCGCGCAAAGGTTGGAAACCAAACATGGTAAGATATTTTCTTAAAATGTTGCCAATTGCCGACACGTAAAGTTCAGGGAAGCCAAGTACGACTGAGTATTTTCTTGCACGTGATAAGTAGAAGCCAAACAAGAAGTCCCATATTAGGAGAGTCGGTTATAATATTCTGAAAAGATCTTGCGATATCTTATGTAGACCGAATGTCTTAAGTTTATGTTATTATGCTTGGCTTAAACGTTTCGTGATTCTGATAGCTCACGATGGTTAACGAAGGTACGGCTGCTGCGCTTCATCTTCATCATTGTCATCGATTGGTACCGTCCGTAGGGCTCCGCAATTACTTTGCGGAGATCTACCAGTGGGCGACTTTGTGTAGCGCTTTTGTAGAAAATAATATAAAATGGGAGGTGATTTTATACAAAGTGCCGCTACAATGGCGACATTAATTTAACACACGGGTAGGGCTAGTGGTCGGTAATCATAAAAGTTATAACAACATAAAAAAAAACCTAACTTGAAAACTTCCACCTGCGCCGCTCGCCGCCATAGGGCTCTCTCTCTTTCCTTCAATTCGCCTTCTATTTGCACGTTATGTGTTTTAATTACATTGATGCGATGTTATAATCCGTGACCCCGGCAAATGACCCCTGCGCTATAGTTCTTTAAGTCAGGTTGCTCTAAGATGCTATTTTAGAAAATTGTTAATAAATAAATAAATATTAATGTTTAATTGAATTAAAATATATTCATACAACCAAGACGCGAAACCGTATACGTGTGTAAAATTAATGTCGCCATTAGAGCGCCACGCTGTATATATATGCTCCAATATAATAATCTAGAATAAGACCTAAAAATAAACTAAAACATGGAGGGTAACCTCGTCATGCTACTTACTTAGAGGTGAACAAAAATTTAACTACTTACTGCAAATTGCACAATTATTGAGCGCTGTATACGTGCAAGTTGAAGCAGACATCGAATTGCAGTCTTATGAATGTTGTAGTGCAAGTTATTCCTTTAACTAGACATAAACGCAATTAACAGCACTAGAATAAGAGCACATAATGATATAGGAAATGAATTACAAGACATCAATTTGATGAATACATTATTGAAACTGCACGATGATTATTAAAAGCTTCCTAATTTTAACCACGACGACCATACACGTAGTACTTGAATTATTACTGTTAATAATAATTTGTAATTAAACCATGCTCCAATAACATCGAGGCTAATAACTCGTTGCGTAAAAGTCGACACATGTCGGAAATAACGTTAAAAAGGCCACGGTAATGTAAAAAAAAGGGTATTTACTGTAACTATTAATTCGATGACATCATACATTGGCATGGAGTGTTTTTGACATGTGAATAGGATATATAATTTGTAGGGTAATTTTGTGACTAATGATGTTTGGTTGCCACACTTTTATTAGCTTGACCTGCAACGGACAGACGGGCTATGTAACGAATTTTCACCAACTTTATGAAGATTTAATCATTGGATATAAAAAAAAGTGACAAACTGCATAGGTACTTATATCGTAACTAGTCAATTAATTATTTTATTTAAGTGTGATAAATGCATGTTCGTTTTTTTTAATTTCATATATTCTCATTGATTCACCTACAGCTTTTTTTTTATAATAACAGTGTACCTAACCTACTTATCTACCCGCTTCTTTCCGATTTACATAATACTACTCTCCAAAAAGTCTAAAGCCAGATAGAAAAACAATTTTGCAGCGTGAGTACTAGCTGGGCCCCGCGGTTTCACCCGCATAAGTTTCGATCCCGTAGGAATATCGGGATAAAAACTACCCTATGCGTTAATCCTGGTTATAAACCATCTGTGTGCCAAATTTCATCCAAATCCCTTCAGTAGTTTTTGCGTGAAAGAGTAACAAACATCCATCCATCCATACAAACTTTCACGTTTATAATATTAGTAGGATTATTGCGTCCAAGAGTTTACTTTGTGATATGAACTATACCACTGAATGCAAACTAGAGCTTTTCGCCTAATTGGCTGTTATTTACATATTTCCAAGTACCATATCCAGTTTTTCTAGTTATAACAACTTGATATAATAGAACCGTTGTTTAAAACAACAACTTAGCCTTGTTTAACTAGGTCTGTAGTAATTTAACACTTTATCCTCACCATCATCATTCTCCTTTCCTTATTCCATTTTTTGGGGTCTTTGCAAAGGACGACGGCACGGTTGGCGCAGTGGTTAAGCGATTGACTGCTGCGCTGCGTGTCGCGAGTTCGATTCCCGCACGGAACAAATATTTGTATGACCTACAAGTAGTTGTTCCGGGTCTGGCTGTTTGTGTATGTGAGTTTAAATCTTTGTAAACGCACCCACGATACAGGAGAAATTCCTAGTGTGGGGCAACGTTTAAATCTTTGTAAACGCACCCACGATACAGGAGAAATTGCTAGTGTGGGGCAACGTTTAAAAAAAAAGTGTCTTTTTCAGTCACTCCCTTTCTAGCCATATAATCTTCCACACAGTCCATGCATCGTCTTCGGTAATCGTTCCTTGATAATTTGAAAGTGCCTGTAATTGGTTTATTTAAAACTAGCTATTGCCCGCGACTTTATCTGCGATCCATGATGTAAAGTAGCCTATGTTCTTACCCAGCTCATGGTTTATCTGTATGAAAAATTTCATTCAAATCCGTGCAGCCGTTTTAGCGTGAAAGCGTAACAAACAAACAAATAAACTTACTTTCGCATTTATAATATTAGTTATGATAAATGCTTCGAGTCGTTAAGGGTCGTCAGAAGCTCGAAAATCTGACAACCGGTCTTACCAAAGGGTATCGTATTACCCAGTAATTGCGTTGTGGAGGTCAGATAGGCAGTCGCTCCATGTAAAATACTGGTATTCAGCTGCATCCGGTTAGACTGGAAGCCAACCCCAACATAGTTGGGAAAAGGCTAGGCAGATGATGATGATGGTGAAATGCTTTGAATTTGAGTTTGACTCTTATAGCCATCCACATTCATACTCAAAACATTCCTCACGACATTTTCCTCATTCCTCCGCATCATATGCCCCATACTACATATAACTTTTAGTCATCGGTACCACTTTAACCATTATTCTACTTCTCAAATACTTTTTCCCCCAAAACTAATTGAGATACCTCAAATATAATCATAAAAGAGTTTTACTCTTTTTACCCATCGTGGTTGGAACGAACCACTTAACAATGAAACATAAGATATAATCATGGTGTTTCTCCTTTCATTACCTGTTACCTTTCGCCGTGGATAACGATCTATAACCGATAGCTACGCTTTCATTAGTTATCTAAGAAGTTAAATACATAGTATTTGGTTAAGTAACCTGATAGGAAGGTGAAGTGATAAGTTGTGTTTATAGAATGTTGTCTCTTTCGGTATAGGGTACTATTACGTTCGTGTAGGATGTAAAAGCTTTGTTTTCATGGTTCCTGTATGCTTTCGTTTGGGGGGGGGGGGGGGGGGGGCAAGCCGGGGTCTATGCCCCGGGCGGCAAGTTTAGAGGGCGGCCAAATTCACACTTTACAGACGAATGGACAACTCATCATTTACTTAACTTTGACCATCATTTACTTAATTTCAATTCACAAATGCAATAATATATTTGATTTTTATTTTTATTATACATATTTTTATTTTAAATCCTAACCTGTGCTGTGTATAAAATATATATCCTACACGTTTATGTCTATATATCTGTAAATAAATGGGCTTAACACAGAAAGAACAGCGATGAATGCGTTATTTCCGGAAGGCCTATGTAGGCTATGTCCAAATTTCAATCAATTAGTGGACATCTGATTGCTGAAATTATATGGATGATAAAGGTAAAAATAAATATAAGTGGGCGGGAGCGGCATTTTTCAGGTTTTGCCCCGCCTAAAAAAAAATGAAGATCCGTGGCTGATTACACTAATAATGCCAAGATCTTCCTTGTGACTAGCTTAGTTTTAGGAAAAGGCATAGAATAATTATTTATTTCTATGGTTAAGAGCTCCTCATTCGTTTGAGCTTTTGGAATTATTTGATTCTTCTTGTTTTTTGAAGCTACCTATTATCCTTAGTCACTTAGTCCTTCCTATTTTACTCAATCAATTGATGTATGGCTAACTTTCTGTCATACCTGTCTTTTAATAAAATTCATTGTATGTATGTCTGTATGTTTTTTAAAAATAATTTTCGTACAGCGTCAGCGTAACTAACTACTACGAAAACTATATACAACCTCTGACCCTCGTTAAGCTCAATATTGATTACAATTTCCTTGAAACCATCTGTTACATTGTCTTTAGTTCCCAGCTCTGTATCGAATTTCCCACACTCTAATAACAATTCACGCCCAAATAATGAATACCTTTACGCCATTAATATTTTACATACCACCTACAAACCAATTACTGTCTGTCAGGCTCATACATAAGTTCTCATTTATTTGGGCACATACCAAAAGGCAGGCTGGTAAGGCTGTACCTAACCTACTAACCGACCAAGTCGATGCACCTGCCCTCTTAGCCCCGTATTTATTGTATACAAAAGCTGAGCAACATTTATGTTGCAACATAATTTTGTTTTGTTGGAAATATGTTTTTCAAACACTATGAACTGAATAATTACATGCCTTTGCCCTCAATAAAAATAAAAATGTTACTGAAACAATGAAACATTGTTGTGCAACTTTTGTTTCCTACTCGGCAGTCGTTTTCTTCTTGATAACGTTCAAATATTTGTGGATGATGTCACAGATAATTGACAGTTGCCCAGTTAATTTGGTTGCTTGTAATAATAACATAGAGATTAATGATCGACATAGGTGTCGATGCGGTGGGCGTTCTAGTTGACTTGTCAATGTCGTATGGCGCCAGCGACTTGCTCCTGTCTCGCCTACTTGCGACAGTTACTGGTCTTGTTTGGTTGGTCGTTAATTATGGTAATGATTTTGGAGATAGTTTGGAAGTGTTTTATTATTTGTGCAATGTAGGTGTCCTACAATGAGTCTTGGATTCATTACATAGGGAAATCCGATAGAGAATTTTTGTAACAATGTTTTTTTTATTAAATTCCTTCAAATTATTTTTTTCACGACTTAGTTATTATAAATCTTGAGCAACTTTGTCAACAATACTAGTTGCTAAAACGACTTTAATACAGAACCTTATTTGAACCAGTTATCTTGATTAAATATCGCATTGTTGTGTACCTACATTCGTTTATCATGTGTGCGAGCTTGCAATCTCGTTCTTTCATTCGTGAATGTCAGAATGAATCATAGCTTACTTACGTCGTTCATGACCTTCGCATGACAGAATGGGTCAAGGGCACGGTATTGTTATTGGCTATCGTCAATTTTGACAGCTATGTCAACTTTTGGAATTTGGAATGCAGAAAGCGCGCGGTGACAACCAGTATAATCTCATTCTTTGCATGATTTGCAGATTAAAAAAATGTGTAGCTACTATGTTTTGCAATAATTTTGCATATTGTTTGTCAAGTGGTAAGACCACTTGCTACTAGTGTTAGGCTGAGCCGTAGGAAGGCAAGGTTTTTCTCACGATATTTTCCTTTAAGACCTTAAACGGTTTCATGTGGATTCCTCAAATATTTTATGTGTAGCATTACATGCGTGCCTACTTAATGAAGTGTATGACATCATGACAACGTGTGGCATCGTCATCCAGAAGAACGGTTTTCCCTGATAGGTAGGAGGCTGGTTTCAGAGCAAGGTGCAGTTGAAAATCGATGTATTTTATGTTACAACTGGCGTTTGGTTCGCTCGCAACATTCGCCAGACTTACCGATATCTCTAAAGAGTGCACGGTATTCAAATTAAATTGCACAAAGCCTTATAGATCCTGTCTGGTTGGTATTACAGCAGATGACATCATAGGTAAACAGGACACTGTACTAAGCGCCAAAAGTAGTTGAGCCAAGTGAAATAATATTGGTATGTTACGAATACAAATAGCTTATGTACACACAGCATGTATCAGAAAGATGTGGTCATATTTAAGGGTTTGCTTGAGACCATTATACTGAACAACTTTTTACCGTGGTAATTGCGAAAAAATAATTAGCCGTCCCATACGCCTGAGTGAAGGGCTTGTGGCCAAGTAAGTAATGTAAGTCGATGGATCAGGTTAAGCTACGCTTGCCGCGGTTGGTCCGTGGATGGGTGACCATCTTTACATATCAAGACCCCTACGTGCCTCGGAAATTACGTTAAATCCTTGGTCCCGGCTGTCAATCGTGGATCTTTGGCAGTCGTTACGGGTCCGAAAGTCTGACTACCAATTAAGACTGGTTGTCAGACTTACCTGTTGGTAAGCCAAGGGGTATCGTATTACCCAGTAACTGGGTTGTGAAGGTCAGATAGGCAGTCGTTTCATATAAAATACTGGTATTCAGGTGCAATTCGATTAGACTGGAAGCCGACCCCATCTGAGTCGAGTAGGTATTGGGGCATGGGGCAGTTCATAATTTGCCGCGATTACGATGTGGTCCCATGGAGAAAGTTGTTCAGCTTTAAATATGACTACACCTTTCTGATAGGTACACGCTGTATATTTCTGTACAGAGGGATAGAATGTCACTTGTTTCGTTTTAATTTATAGTCCATCTTTTCCCCATATTAGGTAAAATTACAATACGAGTGACATCGGTTTTCAAAGCACGTTCTTTTGAATTATGAAGAGGGAATTTTTGTCAAGTAGGTACCTATGTGATAATCATTATGTTCTCAATATTCCCAAGAAGTAAGGTATATTTTTAAGTCTGAACTGCGATGGATTGAGTTTTTCTACTTATTTTCCATGTCAGATTACAATAACATAAAGGCTTACAAAACAAAATGGTTGGTTGGTAAATACGGATTAGGAGTAAGACTCGGAATACCTGATGTGATAATATTATCCTACTAATAATATTATAAACGCTAAAGTTTGCGAGGATGAATGGATGGATGTTTCTTACTCTTTCACGCAAAAACTACTGAACGGATTTGGATGAAATTTGGACCACAAATAGTTTACAACCAGGATTAACACACAGGATACTTTTTATCCAGATGTCCCCACGGGATTGAAACTTATACGGTTGAAACCGCGGGGTGCAACTAGTCCTAAATAAATATCTCTTCAACGTGATAAACTCTACAGATGGAATACGTGCGAATTCCGACTGATACTATTTCAGATAAGAGAAGTTTCATCCATCCTTTCGCTTTCAATGGCCTGTTTTAAACTAGAATTCTGAGTGCTCTGCCTTCCGCATCCAATCTTTATTAGTTGCCATTTCGTTTTCTACCTCTCTAACTTGCAAAGTCGGTTCTGCCCTTGATACTCTCAATTAACTTTAATTTTTCATGAAAATGTGTCTACTGTCTTAGCTGTCATAATAGAATTTGCAATTATTATGTTACTTCGACCTCTGCCGTTGTCTACCGTAACGTCAAAACATTTGTAGCTCGCGCAGTCATTTGTAAATGTCGTAACTACACGTCTTTTGTTTTAAAAAGAAAACAGAAAACCTTGTGGTGAGTGCTTCCTCTAATGTTGACATTTGTACATTGAGGGCTTAATAGGGTCCTAATTATCACCGTTAAGGAACACTTGGCAAACTGTTAACTTAGCGAACACTTAGTAAAGTGACACCTTGCAAAATGGCAATTAGGGGTAATAAGAACCATTGAGGTGTATTATGGTCATGGCAAATGGAAATTTTTGGAATTGCGAAAATGGGACCTTATTTAAAAAAAAAAAAGTAAAACGTTACCTTCCTCTAAGATTTCGCTGAAGTCTAATAAAAAGGAATAAGATGTAGAATAGTCGATCTTGTGGGATGAAAATTATCAGTCAAGTGAGGTGTGATAGTAACTTAATACAGGTGGCGTGCTGGAAGCGAGGATACTGTTACCTACATGTGACGCTGCTAGTTGCCATGTGCTACCTGGGCATTGTATTGTTTATGTTATGACGGTGTAGGATTACAGACCCGTGCATATAGGAAATTTATTTAGCTAAGAAGATAAAGGTACTGCAGGTATTGACAGCCATTGCATCTAACCAATTTCGGGTCATTGACTGCTATAAGCATAAATAGTGCAAAACATGTAATATAGGTTATACCTGGGTTCGGTTATTTACTTCGGCCAAGGGTTAAAGATAAGGTTAGTGATCGTAGTGGTGATAATGTAACGTGCTTACGTACAAAGTTCTGATAAGATCAGGATAGAGAAACAACATACTCGCAAAGCAACAGATATACCATTTGTAAGTTAATATAATTTACATGTTATGATTTTATCGAATCATGTTGTTAAATGTTAAGTCGGTGATATTAATGTAAACGAATATTACAAAAAGGTAAAATTGTTTGTTTATTTGTAAGAGGTGATCTCTGAAAGTACTTAATAGATTACAAAATATCTTTCACTGATAGAAAGCTACACTAGCCGAGTGCCAATAATGTTTTATGGTACCTATAGGTTGACATGGTATACCTATAGACTGACCACAATCGTGGGTAGAAGCTAGTGTATAATATTTCATTCGCATTATAAATATAACGAGCTTTTCTGATGTCGTAAAGATATGTCAGAATTTCCGTTTATATTAAGTATTTGTTTTCATACCTTCTGCCTTATAATACCATTTCCACCTATATTATCATTTCACTAACTGTTAACCTTATAATTAAGGTATTGTTGATTTGATTGAAATATCAACATTAGTAATTCGTACCTATGTATTTTTATGTATTTATGAACGAGATAGAAGTATATTGAGATTTGGTCGTACCGTTTTATGATGATAAAAGTACGATAAAAAATATTAAATGTCGATAATTTATAGGAGGTTATACCTACTTACCGTCTTCCAAATCCTCTTCGTGTCAATCATAATTCATATATCCTTCGTCGGAACCTTCGTCGGCTATAAATCACAATTCACAGCTGATACTTCAATTAAATTTTCAATAACCATTCGCAAAGATTAATTGCACTCCACATACTCACGGTGTATGCAAATCATGTGCAGATAAACTAAAATTTAATGCAAGGATCAGTGAAAGGCTCGCCTTATTAAACCGGTCACGATCGCCTTCCATTAGTGGATTGGCCCGACATTGAAACATTAACTTATCTAGTTCATTTGTGGGCTGTTTTTATTCGTATGTACGACCTTTATCACTTGGCCGACTGGGGTAGTCAGAATATTTAGTTTTAATACTTTAAACATTAAAGGTGCGGTCAACAAGGTTGGATATTGGCATAACGGGTTGTTGCCTTTGCTTTGTGATTTTGTCTTTGATTAGCTGTCAAAATACGAGGTGAGCTTTTTAGCGAATACAAAAATCTGTTCCTTTTCTGATTAAGTCATAATCAAAATGATAAATGATGATGCTTGTACCTATAACAGCTCGTTATGATTTATGATTCGCGAATCTAAGAGTGGGAAAAGCTCTCAGAGCTTTAAGTTTCCACTTAACATACTTATCAAAGTCACGTCAAGTAGACAGGTTTTGCTTCACAATTTATGTGACAGCCTTATTACGAACAATTTTTGTCAATAGCCTGACAGATATAGGGTAAATAAACGTCGATAAATCGTACAATTTACGGTCCCTAGAGTTGTGCAAGCTGATGTGGTCTCGATATCAGCGCAAGCGCAAGTCTGTAGGACGCAAGTGTTTCGTTTTATTCGTTTTATGGGGTATTACGCAATTTTGACCGACATTAAGAGGTCTTATCTTGTTTTAAAATTGGCTCACACCCACGTGAGTTTTTTGACACTCGTTCATTGCTTGTTTGTGGATAACTTGTTATTTGATTATTATTTAATGCCTTAGCTGTCATTTAAGTATGACAGCCACCCCCTATGGCCATAGCTTTGATAATTGTTTAATACCGTAAATAAATATTCTATGTGGTTTGTCAATCGTTGTAGATAGGTACAAAACAAAATTAGGTGTGTTTTCAATGTGTAGTAAAATGTTACCTTCATGCTGAAGGTAGTCTAATATATCTATTCTTTTATTCACCCCTTCCTCCCCATTATTAAATAGTGACTTAATTAGCTACTTTGTTAGGTATTCGTAGAAGTTTATTTCTCGGGATGGTTACCAAAATTTTATTGTGTTTATTATATGGTGTGATCATTGATCATAAACTTGAATCTAGATTCATATGAATAAAATTGCATAAGTGTTACGTTTGACGCTTACGTAAGTATAGTTTACAGACACTATTATCTAAGACTGCAATAGGTAGATATTTTAGCTTATATCGGATCTAAAATATTTTTTATTGATATTTTTACTTATTACCTATTTTGTTTATGAGCCGTCTTAATGTATTGACATATTGTTAACTATTATATGAAATTGTGACATCGACTTACCTATTGACATTATTTTTATTTTGTTAATTGGCATTCGCTTACCTAAGATATTTTGTATGCCTTTTGGCGGGACATAGCATGGTGCTAAATTTTTTGTATAACATCTGTATAATTGTACCCTATGAATAAATTAATTTGAATTTAAAATAATCTTAATATATTGAATCTAGGTTCTAGAATGTAGTTCACACATTGCGTGACGAAAGGTGATATATTACAACAATGCATATTCATATGGGCATAAATCAAAGGCTTTATGCGAGACACAAGAGCACAATACGTAATAACCACCGCGCCCTGGGCAAGTGCCCTTTCGATATGTAGAGCTGTTGTGGAATAATATTGTTATACATAATATTAATATTACATTGCTTTGTATAATATTATGATGTCAGTGACATGCTCTGGTTCGTAGTTTTCTATCAGCTAATAGCAAAGAAAAAACTGTAATTTTGAAGTTTTGAACAGTAAGTAATTCAAACCTTAAAATATCCTGTGCAAATTCATGAAAGCTCCTTTTCAGAACAATCGGGGCAAGCTGAGAATGCTGAGATAGAGCTTTTATTTGTTTTTTGAATCGAATATCTACCTATCAATTAGTTATTAGAGACAGGTAATAAGTACATATATAATACATTAAGTTTCTAATACAATTGTTTATTACCTAAAAATACTTGTATTTCGATTTGTTACAAAGTACATTTTAAATCGTTTTAGAGTAGATGTATTTAAAACATGGTTACATTATACCATACATGACCATGATATGCATTATTATGGTCTCATATACTTACATAGTTGCGATTATTACATCCGTTGACAAGCACGGTTCTTATGTTATTAATTATAATCGAACTGGCCTATGTAGTCTAATACACTCCTCATGCCTATTAATTATAGGTAGGCAATAGTCTACATTCGTTTTAATAATAGTCTTGAAGGGTCTTAGAAAGGCAGTAGGTACTGGGCGGCATTATCACAACTTTGAACTAAGTTTCTCACTGGGGAGCTGTCTCTTACTCTTATACTTTTCTTTCTTTCTTAAAAAAAGAAAGAAGAAAGTTTACAAGTAACGTTTGCGATTTGACAACCTCTTTTGGAACTGATTATAGCATATATTTTATGGCTGTTCATTGTAGCGGTTAAATAAGACCTTATTTGCAAATTTTGATTTAATCGATTTAGTTTACGCAGAGTCAATTATTTTAAATCGTGTCAATCGCACTGTAACAGTCATCATTTAGCAAATAAATTGTTCGATGTAATTTCAATATATCGTACCTATGCATTGCTATTTCAAACGTTATGCAAACGATTTCGGTCCTCATAAATTCAGCTCCAAAGCGCAATAAACTATAAGTCTATAACACTTATGCCTTAAATCTCGTATAAACACTTAAATAATCGGCGTGTACGATAATGACAGAACGAGATCTATTCACACCTAATGTCAGTATGCACATAAATTATAACCTCCATGCACCGGGGACCTTATTACCACGTGCATAGGGCCCATATTACCTGTCAAGGGGCTCATATTACCCTTTCACACTGATTATACTGCAATTAGCTACAATGTCATTGGCGTTGTTTATGCTCCAGTAAGTCGGTTAGCAGTCATTTGGTTGGTATGAGATGACAAATGTTACTGCATAATACATAATACTGCGGAGTTGATTGGGTTTTGGTGTTGCAACGCTTTAAGGCGAAAACGTCAGGGTAGCGAAATTCAAAACTTCTTACATTTTTTGCAATTTGCAAGTCAGTATCAGGTTGTATGTTGGTGTAAATATGATCCGCGGTCGTATCGAGTATTTTCATATAGGTACAATTATAATCATAAAAATCATCAACATCTACATCACTCATATAACCTGAGGACATATTCACAAAGTATTATATACGAGACTAGCGACCCGCCCTCGCTTCGCACGGTTTCTTTGGCTTGACAAAACACCGAGATTACTTTATTAAAATAAATGTTTAAAATTAATAATATTAAAATACCCGGTGTACGTAGTGACGTGCCTGGGCGCGCGCATCGAGCTCTTGATCGTGTCGGGCTTCGTCGTCTTCCTGCACAAGTTCATATTACTAATACCCTATTGAATGACTATTTCATGAAATCATGACATTTGATGCCAACACTAACTTAAGGAGTTGTATTGCTGATTCTAAACATTATAATTCTGTAAAGCCATATTTGTTACGGTTCGCCAATCATATTTTAATCAACATACCACCTGACTCTGACCTGCAAACTGCAAAAAAAGTAAGTAAAGAAATTGCAGGGTACCATATCGTATCCCCCTTATGTTCCTATGGCAATATGACGTTCCAATAAAATATTAAGTAACTGATAGAAATGTACCTTATGTAATGTATGTAGGTAATAAGTAGTTACCTATTAAGTCAACGGGCAATATATTAATAAAGCCTGTCTGATACTGAATAAGGAAACGATTGATACATACGTTTTTAAGAGAGGTCGTAAACCCGCAAAACAGTTAAGGCGATTACGTTTAAAGGTTAAAAGCCTCCCGCAGACAGGCGAGACGTGACAGGTGCGATGCGACTGCAGTAGAACAATAATTGTCATGAAGTTTTCATAGAAATTGTTCTACTAGAGCAGCGTTGCGCTTTCGCATCGGCCCTGTGGGCCTTTTAACCTTTAAACGTAGGATTTTTGTCTTTAATAATATTTTTATCTTTAAATCATCTTTATAAATGACCTGATAAACACTTAAGTTTAAAAAACTATAACTTCTATTATATTCAAAATTCGCTCTACCAACCCGCACTTGGCCTGCATGGTAGATTACAGTCCACTCCCTCTCACAGAGAGGAGGCCCGTGTCCCAGCAGTGGGAACATTATAGGCTGATAATGTATTCAATTATTTCGCCACATTGACTGCGCAAAAAAATTGGCAGCGATTCTAGGTAAGATGGAAATACTTAGAAACAGAAGAAGAACGAATACACAAGTTATCATATATACAGTGTAAATACTATTTCTTAGTACACAATTTGTCTAAATATTATTAATATAATTCCTATATACACGTTAAGATGGTTTCATTGATAACCTAGTTTCCAAGCCGGAATTATCATGTATCACATTTCCTAACCCAATCACTTCGTATAGGCTGACCTGCGAATGAGTTAATTTGTTACCTAAGCTAAATTCATATCAGCCATTTAAATATAGATAAATAAAAAAACAAAATGTCAACTAGGTTGGTTTGATTGATCAATCCGTTTCAAGTTTGAGGCCTGCCTGGTTGATCAATATTTTACTTTATTTGATCTCGATTTATCATTTTGCACATGGCTTGCGAAATTTATATGTGATCGCTTAAGTGCAATAAAAGTAATGTATTACCTACGTTTATTTATTACTGATTCGTCCTTAGATAATAATATTCTAAATGTTGGTTCTTTAATTAGAGAAGTTTAATTAAAGAAATAATAATAATGCTGTCGAAGATAGATTTATTATCAAAATTGTGGTTTATAAAGGTCGGCCTACGGTAAAAACGACTTTAAATTACTTTTTATAAACTGATTTCATTGATCGATAGTAGATCAATAATAAGACATCCGCGGAATTGCGGTTCTTATCATTTTGCGGACTTCATCAATTAAAACCTCCGTACTAGCTTTTGCGGCCGCTTCGGCCGCGTGGAGATCGGATATTATCCTACGCGAACATATTACCGGGCAGTACCGGGATAAAAAGTGTCCTTTGTAGGAAACAGGATATCGTGGTTATGTTATAGAGTCAGTCTAGTAAGTCATGGTCTACGAGTGTGCTAAATTTCATCGAAATCCGTTCAAATGTTGAGGCGTGATAAGGTAACAGACAGACAGATGGAGTTACTTTCGCATTTATAATATTACTAGCTGGGCTCCGCGTGGGCATATCGAGATAAAAAGTATTCTATGTGTTAATCCTGGTTATTAACAATGCGTGTGCGAAATTTCATCAAAATCCGTTCAGTAGTATTTGTGTTAAAGAGTAACAAACATCTATCCATCCGGATTTTAAAGACTTCCAAGAATCCTTCAATTTGTGCGCAGTGGGCACAAATTTTCATCAGTATTTGGTCATAGACTAGTTTAAAAATACCTAAAAAAAAAACTAAATGACAAATGACGAGCATAACAATGTTCTGAAACAAGTGATTCATGAAACAAATGAGTAGCTAATGTTCATTACCAAGTCGTTACCAAAGGACAATGCTTGACCGGTGTTCTTTGGTCACAGATGACGAACAGTATATAATTTGAACCAGTGACATCATGTTCACAGTAATTACTTTACATCAAGACTTTGTTTCAAGATCATGAGAGAGCGAGCTTAAAGGCAGATTCACACTAGACTAGCGTCTAGCGTCGCGATGCAGGATTGACCAATAAAACTAAACTGTTTAGGAGATTGCCGCATCACAACGAGTTTTGATTGGATAATACTGCGTCAGATGACGCTACAACACGACACAACAGAGTGAATCTGGCTTTAGACGACTGAATGACGATGCGGCATTATACTATTTGTAAATTAGACATTGGGTCTTCATTAGAAAGAATACTGCGATGTATTAATTGCCACCCCACGTTTTGGTCATCATTCTTTTGCCCCTACCCCAATTTATTTGGGGTCGGCGCAACATGACTTTTTCCTCCATACTTCTCTATTAGCCGTTATCTCACCCCCTTTTTAGTCATAGCATAACAGCATAATCCTATTCCTACTATAATATTATAAACGCGAAAGTTTGTATGGATGGATGGATGGATGTTTGTTACTCTTTTACGCAAAAACTACTGAGCGGATTTGGATCAAATTTAGCACACATATGGTTTATAACCAGGATTAACACATAGGATACGTTTTATTACGAAATTCCCACGGGATCAAAACTTATGCGGGTGAAACCGCGGGACACAGCTAGTCAGCCTATAATGTTGTCACAGCTGGGACACAGGTCGCCTCTCTGCCAGAAGGGGCTTTTTAACCATATTAAAGGTAACATGGTTAGAAAGGGGGTGACCAAAGTCCATGTATCGTTTCTTTGCTCTTTAGAAAAAATATTTGTTTTCATCAAATCTGATATTTTATATTTCATTATTTTTTTTTCCTCCTAGTGATGATAATGATTCTACTTGGAACAGCTGGGTAATTACGTAACACACTATCAGTAGCAATGGCTTTCATTTTGTCAGTTCAACAACATTCATTTCGTTATTTACGTTGTTGATCAGACACAATTTTCGAACATATGAAGCAATGGATTAGCAATATCCTTCAAAATGATTCAGAATGAGATTGATAGTGTGTTATGCAATTAGGGTGCAGGTCTACCAAGAAATGAATAATTGAACAATAATTTGAATAGAATAATTTCTACAATAGAAGCTATGTTCGAACTTGCCATCTGGTTGTGGCGTTTCAACCTTGGCCATTGGACCATTGTATCTCATGCAGGTAACGAGTCCCTTACCTCATCTTATAATAAATCTCACAAGACAGGTCAACTCATTAATCGTATTGTGATGTCACTGCCATCCTTGAACAACTAGCCCTGGTAGTCGAACACAAAACCGCGGAAATAAAACGCTTCACATACAAGGCCGGCTCTGTTTGGCAAGTTGGAGAGGTACCGCTTTATAAATACGCAATGGAACATGAAAAAGGCGTAGCTTTGATATCAAGGGCCGCCTTGAGATATTTGCAGGTCGTTCGCACGCGTGTGTACCTAGATGCTCTATTGTTTTTGTGTGAGATCTACAGCAGGGCACTGTTTGATGTCCTTCCCCGGCTGATCACTTTGAAGACAATGGTTTTACTACTCTGATTAAAAGGCATAAGAATATGTCGGAACTAACATAAAATCCGATGGAATATACTAATTATATGTACCTACCCTTTTTTTTTTCTGGTGGGAAATCATCAAATGACCCCTCCCGCTCTGGGTGGAGCGGAAGGGAGTGTCAGACTCTTACTGACTAAAACCCACCCATGTTCCTTCCTTCGCCCTTTATGTTCCGGGGTAGCGGTAACCCTTTCGGACAATCCCGCTGACCCGGCAGGCTTCGGCCCTAAGGGGCCCCTCGAATTATGCTGACATCTCTTTGAGGCGCGCGTGGAACACTTACGCACCGTCCGGCACGGGCCTGGTCCTGATCGGGCGGTGGTTTCGGACAATCCCGCTGACCCGGCAATGTACCTACCCTTACTTATTACGCTGTTCTGAGTCTGCCTACACACGAGCTTAAGTAGTAGCATGCAAAGGCAAACCGCCTGAATTTACAGATTTTGAAAATTTCTGAAAGCTTAGTATGTCAGGCTGTAAGTCCCATTGCCCAGTACCTACAGGGATTTGTTTTTTAAAAGTAGTACTTCCTTTGAAGATAGATCAGGATTTTATTATACCAAGAGCTGCCATTGACCGTGTCACTAAATGCTTATCATAATGGCCAAAACCCGTAACAAGTAGGTCAGTCATAAAGATAACCCTTATCCTTTGTAGAACTAGTTTCATAAAAAACCTGCAGTCTTTATTAAAACGGGTTATTTTGTAAAACGGACATGTTCAGGTCATATTTATGTCTAGTTTTCATACGCAGACGGAATATTAACTAGAATCCGGCCCGACTTTACATGAGGTCAGGCAGATTTAATGGAGTGTAGTGCCATTCATAACTTTAAGTAAGTACTACGAGAATTTATATCACTCACATACTAAGACCTAAGTATTTCACAAAGTAATCCAAGTTAACCTGCAAGTTAAAAGTAGGTACCGTATAAATCCTACTAATATTGTAAACGCGAAAGTTTGTATGGATGGATGGATGGATGAATGTTTGTTACTCTTTTACGCAAAATCTGCTGAACGGATTTGGATGAAATTTGGCACAGAGATAGTCTATAACCAGTATTAACACATATCATACTATTTATCCCGATATTCCCACGGGATCGAAACTTATGCGGGTGAAACCGCGGGGCGCAGCTAGTATAGTATATATTTATGATAGGTACTCAAGTTTTTCCTAATCTGAAACGAATTATTGCAATGATTCTCATTCAATGAAGCTATGCTGAAATTCCTTCCTTTATTAAAGCTTGTTTTTTAAACCTAGATAGTAATTTGACAGATGTAATGTCAAATACCGATACTAAAAAGCAAATGCTCGAAGACTTTAAATGTCAGATTACTATCTGCGTTTAAAAAAACGAAAGGTCGTAAAAACCGTAAGTATGGTAGGTAAGTTAAACATTCTATTAAGTAGCACTATTCCAACTAGTTTCTTTAACAGTTGAATATCTACTCTTAACGATAAGGATTTTAAGAATAAATTAATCATAACTTGAAAATCAGTTAACAAAATGGAATTGTGCTTGAACGTAAAGTGACCGAGTAAATTGAAATTTATTGCTTGTATCCTGCCACTGGAAATCGAATTACTTACCAAGTTACCAATATTACCTACCAGCTTTAAGTTATAGTTATTGCCCTACGAAGGCCAGCTTCTACTAAACTCTTATAAAATTCTTACGCAATTGAACTCAATTTTTATCAAGATTTTTTAAAAACGAGACCTAATTAACTTACTTAACTTTACGCCTTAACATTACTCTGCTGGCTCTTGTAAACTATCTACTAAAGTCTAACGATTGCATAGATACATTACTTATTTATTAAATAACTAGCTTGTCATAAAGGGGTTTTTTTTATAAACGATGCTTAAAGTTAAGTAATGATTAGCGACTGTTTAACCATACATTTTTGACGTTTAAACGTCTCCTAACTTTACAACTTTATATATAAAGGGGGAAAGCTAAAAATATAGATAAATGATTGAAAGCATACAGACCTAATTACCTGCCCCAGGTGAAACAACCAGTGAAAATCGTCGCAGATTTCAAACATACGCTAAAAACTTTAAAATCAGATAAATAATGTACTTTTCATGATTTATTTAGGAGGATCAAAATAAAATATACACTGACTTCTAATACTAAATAAACTATTAAAATTAAAATATAATATCCTAACCTAACTTATACTATTAACAAACTAAAATATGGCGTCGAATAATTCTGCCGCATCGCTGTCTGGTAATGTAAAAAAGAGACTAACACTGAAAGATGAGTGACGTTCCTCCGACGAGAATGGAAAATCTTCCAACCAGACAGGTGTTGATAATGACTAATTTTAAGTGCGCTGTTCGTTTGCTCATAACAAACCATATTTAAAAGCGCTGTAAAGCTTCGTTATGTCCTTATACTACAGTGATGACATCAGACCTAGCTCGTTCAGACAAGACTACTAGGTAATTAAGAAACTATAATGACAACCATTGGCGCCGATTCCCTTGTTCATAAACTAAACTAAAAGTTCAGTGCATCTTTTTCTTCCTGTTTCATTAAGAAAAGGACAGAAGATAAATATTAGTTCCGTCCTGTCAAATTAGTCAGCGCCTGAAGTAAATTGACGTTTATTAGTAGCCACGTTTATAATCACGTCTAATTTGTCTATGGAGTATCTTAATTTGACAGGACTAAACTAATAATTATCTTCTGTCCTTTTCTTAATGAAATAGAAAGAATAGGATGCATTGAAATTAAATTTAGTTTGTGAACAAGAGAAACGGCGCCAGTGGCAAGTATTGAGTCCAAAATACCTGTCGCTAAGTCAATCGAAGCGAGCCTTACCAACCGGTAATGAGTAGTTACAAAACTAACGGATATGAAACATACGACCCGCAAGATATTGAGTTGTAACATGGTGCAGGTGGCTTAAAGTGGTGTCTCCTAATATGCAGCGGTGGAGGCCGTCTATCATTCGGTGTGCTGTTTGTTTTAGTTAGCTAGGGTTGGCCTAACAGCTGTAACTAAAAAGGCAAGCTTTATAATGTATCTAAGCTAGTATACCGGCTGACTTTTTTACCGCCTGGACAGGGTATAAAAGGTGAACAGAGTAGAACCCTATGGCACAGAATTTTTTTTATTTTTTTCAGAAACAAAAAACTAATTTATCGACAAATAATATAACCCTACGCGCGGAAATTATTAATAAATTTATAGCGACATAGCGGCAACCCTGAAAGGCGCTTTACTTTGTGTAAATTATTTCATCACTACTGGTCGCAAAACGGTGAAGGAAAACATCGCGAAGAAACCAGCATGTCCTAGAACCAAAAACTCGAAGACGTGGCATCCACCAACCCACCCTGAGCTCGCGTATTGGGTTTTAGCCCACTCCCTCTCATCAAGAGGAGGCCTGTGTCCCAGCAGTCACAGCATTATATGCTGACTATGTATAAGTGTGTAGAAAGAAAATCCTTTTAATGCATATGTCGATGTGTATATACTAAACTATAAAAACTGGTAACATCTTAAATGCATGATGGTTTCGAAGCGTAGCCCTGAAAAAGTCTTAATCCAGTATGAAGTTTCGTAAGCCAGCCCTGAAGAAAATCCCAATCCCTTCGAAATTTCTCACGATCAATCAGCAGAACAGCGATCTACTGCATCAAGATAAGACATGAATGGAAAGGTATTCGCGATAGATACGCTCCTATTCCCGCTGCGCCTATGCAACATACAGACATACTGCAATCCATCAGAGTGATAGGAGTCGAACAGTAGGTGCGTTTTTGATAATTGCGCAATAAATACAGGCTGTATAAACTATAGGGTGTATGTTTAAGATGTGGAAAGCTTGGTTTTTGCTCTCTGTTAGCGGTAGTGCGCCGTAACTCACCACGCGGGCCCAGTGCGGGCTGGTGGATGTCACATGTCTTCATATTTTTGGTTCTAGGACATGCCGGTTTCCTCACGATGTTTTCCTTCACCGTTTTGAGAAAAATAATTTACACAAAGTAAAGCGCCTATCTGGGTTCGAACCTACGACCTACAACTCGTAAGTCGGGGCCGTTGCCACTAGGCCACCAGTGCTCTCATCTTTTATCATAATAACAAAGCATTACTACATAGATAAACATAGATATTATTGTATATATTGGAGTGTTGGAAATTAGAGAAAATAATAGTACCAACAGCGACGTTCCCGAGCTTCAAAATCAAATTAAATATGTACGTTTATTGATGCACACAGGTTATAAGGTGTTGCAACGTTATAAAGTAGATATCACTGTCTCCTGCCGCGGTGAGTGGCATACAAGTATTACAAAATAGCAATCCTTCCTCTCTTTTGTAAGTACTTAGTGGATAGTCGTTTAAGGGCTGATTTTTCAAGCGCCAGATAATTTTATTGGAGGATTATTTTTGAATTCTTGACAGTTCTTCCTTACAAAAACTGTCAGACGTAAATTTTATTCCACGAATAAAATTTATCTGTCGATTGAGAAATCAGTCCTTAGATTAACAAGGAAATCTTAATTACCCGGCTAAGAAAAGCCTGAGTGGTTTAAAAGAAAAGCATTTGGAAAAATAATCTAATCTTTGACGTCAATCATAATAATATTATAATTTCATATTATTAGTTTTTTGGCCTGGCATTTATCATTGATCGAGCTTTTATTCTGCATAAGCATTATATAAGCTATCGTTATGCATAATGGACCGCCTTATTATGCATATTACACGTTAGGAGATATAAACTAAGCGTTAAGTCACCAATTTCCACACCTATGTAATGATTTATTAATTTATGTTTCGGCTAGAGTACAGCCTACCTATGTATTATGCAGTAACTAGTGGTTGCGGCTCTATTGTGCTGCAGCTTCAATCAATCAGTCGTGAGATAACGAAGCTTTTCAGCTGTCGGCTACTTTGTCGGCGACTGTTTTTAATTTTCCTATTTAGGGCTGGCAAAGGTTGTTACGCTGCCTTGGTTTTTAGTAATGATTAATTAACTTTTTCCCCATATTATTTTTGAAACAAAAGTGAAATGTGGGCAGCGAAGATGTGGTCTAAAATTTTTGGTCCAGAGGCCGA
This sequence comes from Apamea monoglypha, assembly GCA_911387795.2. Lineage (NCBI taxonomy): Eukaryota > Metazoa > Arthropoda > Insecta > Lepidoptera > Noctuidae > Apamea > Apamea monoglypha. Next base: position 4,596,181 of record OU426922.1, read on the forward strand.
AAGCGAATGAACGCGCGGCATAAACGTAACGTATACCTAAATTCGAACGATTTATGAGTCGAAAATTCATGTGTCTCATGGCATTTTAGTTTAAATTATTGCATCAACTGAAATTAGTATCACTTATACGGATATAAAGTCTTAAAATTAAGTAAATTAATATGCAAAACGAGTTTTTTTTTTAATTTTATAATCGGTCGTACGTAGGTAGACAGTCGACAGACGTAAAGACCAAACGACTAAACGAAGAGTGGGTTTTCTTTGAGCAATCTATAATCTATGAAGTCCCCTTGTATGAAGTAACGAAATTACCTATTCCTCTAGCCTAGTAATACAGTAAATTGAAGTGTAAGCTAGCTGTTTAATGTTCGAGTTCGCTGGCTCCATTGCTCAATTGTGGACGGAAGCTAGCTACATAGGTTTAATGGCTTCATCAATTACTACATAACCGTTATAAATGCCACTAGTTTCATTCATAAGCAAAGTTGTAATTACTATCTAAATCTCATCTACAACACGATCTCAGACAAAAAACTCCAAACAAAATACTAAGCAATTATTCAAAGTTTTTTTGCAGATTCTACACAGACTAATTATATAATAAATCACAGTGCAGTTCTATTAATACCTGTCACAGTAGCTAGTCTTAACAAAGCTAGACTCAAATTGGTCATACATACGGTTCGGTCTAGATAAGCTCTGTCTAGGTACTGACACTCCCGTCTTGTGACATTGTACTAAATTAAAGCCGTTTTTTGTGGCCTGACTCACGTCTGTCAAATGAGTGGACTATTTGTTTGTAAATAAAACGAATTTAGACTTTGATCTGATATGTAGATGGTTGTTGAACCAGCGTGCAGCGGGGTAATTGCGTAACAATGGGTTTCATTTTGACAGTTCAACAACATTCATTGCGTTATTTACGTTGTTGAGCAAACACATTTTTCGAACATATGAATACTGGATTAGCTTCAAAATGATTCAGATTGAGATTGATGGTGTGTTACACAATTACATAGGGTGCTGTCTTGTTTGATAAGAAAAACCTAATTCAGTATTCATTGCCTCATTCATTGCTCTTCATTTGATACAGCAGAAACCAAGAATAGGCAAGTAGTTAGCTCTTATCTATGGCTAAGACAGATAGACACCAGATAGTGTTAAATGTATCAAGAAAAGGCAGTTTCAGCTTTATACAACACACAATCAGCCTATAGTGTTCCCACTGCTGGGACACAGGCCTCCACTCTGTGAGAGGGAGTCGGCCGTAATCCACCACGCGGGCCCAGTGCGGGTTGGTGGATGTCTTCGAATTTTTGGTTCTAGGATATTCTTACGATGTTTTCGTTCACTGTTTGCCGCACCGTGTTTCAGCTTTAGAAGTTCTTATTTTAGAGTATAGACTCTAAAATAAGAACTTCTCTCTCTCTCTCCCTCTCTCCCTCCCTCTCTCTTCTCTTTCTCTCTCTATCTCTTCTTCTTTCTCTTTCTCTCTTCTAAAGCTGACGCCGATGTCATATCTTTTGATAGCAAAAGATATGACATCGGCATTGTAGTGTTATGGGGTCCCTCCCGTTTGCAACCCTTGGGAGAATAACCTTTCAGCAAGATAATTTCAAATAACCTCTGAAATTATCTTGCTGAAAATAAATGACAGACAGCCTTCTAGCTCTTGTTTCTACCAGAAGCTGAACACTTAAAAGCCACTTACATGTATCATAATTCATAAAGGACATATGCCACCTAAACACACATTGATGTGGAACAGTTTAGCCAAGCCATGACACGACACACGATACCGAGGCACTCCCGAGTTACGACATTGTGTAATGAATTTTTATATGACTCACTCGTGTTGATATTGTACAGTTCATTGTTGAATTAGATTCTACGATAGTTTAACACAGTGAATATACTTGACCTACGTTATTTGTTATCAGATTTTAATTACAAAACTGATGTTTGCGCAGCTTTTGTTAATAAGAGCAGACTGCCAGTGCCTAGATTGACTGTACCTAAGTTATGTTTTCAATATTTTCACTGTACTCTCTTCCCATCATGGATAGTGTTTATAGGTTAGCATTATTATGTCCTCATTGCTGGGACACAGGCCTCTTCTCTTCGGGAGGGAGTTGGCTATAATCTAAAACAGCCCAGTGCGGGTTGGTAGATATCACAAGTCTTCGAATTTTTGGGTCTAGGACGTCCTGGTTTCGTCACGACATTTTCCTTCACCGTTTTAGGTTGACGAATGCCATTTAGAATAACTCTCTTGGTCAAAAATATGTGTGCTTTATAAGAGTCAAACCAAGTCTACAAAGTCACACTCAGAAAAACAGTAGCTTTGATTTTGCACACGAAGTCTAGGTATACATCGGTCTTATTTTTTCTGCCTGACGGACAGCTGAACCAAATCGGAACATTTTCGCGACTTAATGACGTGTTTCCTGCACATAAATTAAATCACACAAATTTAATTGAACCGCTCTCGTTAGATCTTGTACCTGAACTGCATGCGTGCACGCATGTGACTTATGTATGGTGACAAATATATGTATCTGCGTTTATCAGGATATACTATGAAATGGGAACAAGAACACGCCTACGTGCCTCGATGTCTATCTGTTAGCATTTAATTGCATCTATTGAAATAGGTGTTTGAATTATTTAAATGTTAGGTGAAATAATTCTTAAGCAACAATTATGTAGGGCTTGTACACATTCACTCTCTGGTTACTACTGCAAGCAGGTTGCAACTTAACTCAACTGTAGAGCGATAATTGTTCGATTATATTGTTGCTTAGAAATTAGAAATCGAAAACTAACTAACACTTAACATACAGAGATTCATTTGAGAGAACGAACTATATTTTATATATAACTATATTCGTACTATGTACACTTTGTACTAAGAGTGCTATAAGAATCCTTTGGCGCCTGAATGTCATTGACGAGGGGACGTTGTTAATAAACATTCGTGAAATTATCACAGAAATGTATTGACAAAACGAGACGGCCGCGTTAGTTCCAATTTTGGCCACGAGCCAAAAAATCCTTGTAGCGTTGTACAAAGGTTCTCAATACAAAAGTTAAGTTTGAAACCATCGAATCTAACCACCCTTTCATTTGTTACAGGATCTCCGCACCCTTCTAAAATCGAAGCACGTGCAGGGTCTAGAGCTGCACAATGCACACAAGTCCCTCAACAGAACCCAGGTCTTGGAGGCCGTGGAGGCCGCCCGCACAGCCCTTACCTCCTCAGGAGGTGGGCCCCTGTTCCTGGCGCTGCCTGCCCATCCAGAACTGCTGGCTAAGTACTACGACCTGAGGACGTTGATCAAGAAAGTGGACCTGCTGATGGTGGAGACACATGCTTTAGGAATCGTGAAGAAGATGACATATCATCCGAGTAGGCTGAGCGGCATGTGGGACATGATGAATACTGTAAGTATTTTATAAATTTATTTTTGTATTCCTTATAAAGTTAAACGTGTAGATTGTGAATGCATTTGGCTTTTGCATCGAAATGAAAATGAGTCCTTAAATTTTGTAGCGCCTAAAAAAAATCGTCGTTCGTCTTTCAATGGAATTTATATTATCGGAATGTCTTGAAAAAAAATATATAATAAAATGATTGCAGATCTTGCAAAGGCGTGGGCCTACCTAGAAACATTAGATACTTAAACTCTTCTTTTTCTTAGCTCTTGTCCCAAAAACCGAATTACAAAGTTCGAATAAAAAACAAATGAACAACAAAGATTCCATTCGATTGTTCTAAACAAAACTATGTCAAAAGTAGTAAGCACTATCAACAAACAGCTGATGATTATCTAAACAATACGCCAGTATGTCGTAGAGGAAAGTAATTCAATACTTGTAACCTAATACAATAGAGTTATGTATTGCTTGTTATATAAAAATAGTCGAAGATCGAGTGCTGCTCCAGTTGCCATGAGTGGGCAATTTCGACAGACTAGACAAATTATCCGGAAGGAGCATATAGGTAATGGATATGCTTGGATGATGATGAACTAGATGGAAACCGGAATAAATAATGTTTTTTTTCAGTATTCGGAGTTGTAGGTGGCTTTGAAAGTGATGATTATGTAATACTTGCCTAATTGAGTAGATTGATTGACTGTCCCATCGGACTAGGAGAGTGAGGGAAGAGAGACTTCACCTGTGTCTACGCAAACACTTGTGCACTGTAATATCTCCCGCGCCGAAGGCTGGTCTCGGCTGAGATCGGTCGCCATGGCCGAAATTCGGTCTGGAATACTACATTGAGTATAATATTCTATGGAATAAAAGATCTTGATAATCTTGGATAGAGATAAAACCACTACCAAGTGAACGTGTATAAACGCTGACATACCTATACATACTCTGATTTTTAATTTACTAGACCAAAATGAATAATGAATAATGTAATAAATAATAAAATAAATAAATAAAATAAATAAATAATGTGTTGACAAAAAAAAAGGTCGACCGTAGCTGTCATTTTAGTCAAGCAAATAAAAAATCAGACTTTAAATGGCTAAGGGCTGATTTTTCCAATGCCAGATAATTTTATCCGAGGAATAACTTTGAATTTTTGACAGTTTTTCCATACAAAATCTGTCAGACGTCAATTTTATTCTATGAATAAAAATGATCTGTCGATTGAGCAAAAAAAAAGACATTCTAATTTTATTAACCCTAATCAAATTTTTGCTGGCCTAAAGTTAGGTATCTCTCAGCGGGATTGTCCGAAAGGGTTACCGCTACCCCGGAACATAAAGGGCGAAGGAAGGAACATGGGTAGGTTTTAGTCAGTAAGAGTCTGACACTCCCTTCTGCTCCACCCAAAGCGGGAGGGGTCATTTGATGATTTCCCACCAAAAAAAAAAAAGTTAGGTATCTCATTAATAATAAACTAATTAATAATTTCCATCAATCGTGCTGCTCAACAACCTGACAAGTTATAATTGCTTAGCAACACACACAATTTCAATAATTAGGAATCAATCATTCATATAAAACATCTATTTATAATCCTTCACTTGTATTTCGGTCACGTCTAACGTACCCATTTGAAGGCTAACTGCACTGAGAAAAAACCTCATAAACAAACTCAGTAATTCACACACATGATCCTTGCTAACCAACCATAAGGTTTAAATTCCAGTGATTGGAAGGTATAGTTAAGTTGGTCAAATCTGTACTATTTAGGGTATGTAGGCCATTTATTAGCAGGTGCATCTTTCTTGAGTTTACGACGGTGTAGGCTTGTATGGTATGTGTGGAGATGTTGGGCATTTTAAATGGATGGATGGCACTTAATTGGTGCTTGTACGTCTTTTTAAATTTATCGCTCATTGATGTATTGCTATGGAGTGTGAGTAGGCGCAAAATGAGTTAAGGTCGTCTGATACATTTACTTTTGTGTTAATTTATCTAATTAGTTGAGAACCTTTTTTATAAAAGCTGTTTTGAGCATTTATTTTACTGTTGATAAACAGTGTCATAACGCTATGACTTACATCATACGACATGTTCCGACTTCTATTAGATTACAATCAAACATAAGCTATATTTATTTAATCTGAGGGGCTCCTTAGGGCCGAAGCCTGCCGGGTCAGCGGGATTGTCCGAAAGCGTTACCGCTACCCGGGAACATAAAGGGCGAAGGAAGGAACATGGGTGGGTTTTAGTCAGTAAGAGTCTGACACTCCCTTCCGCTCCACCCAGAGCGAGAGGGGTCATTTGATGATTTCCCATCCGGAAAAAAAAGCTATATTTATTAAAAATATTACCCAATGCTGTAGCATATTATACTGATTTATCGATGCATCGTAGATATAAGAACTATTTGTTAGCTAATAAATATTTATTTATGTATATAATTTATTAGCTATTTTAAAAAAAAAACGTAAAAGACCACCTGTAAACCTGGAATAATCTCTCTAATGTACCATTTCAAAAAATGCCGACTCATTGTTCAATCGTAATTGAATCAGCAGTCAAACACCAGTTCGTAAACAACAATTACTATCTACATACATACATTCATAACACTTTTTAAAGGTTCAATCATGATTAGGAAGATTCGCGCTACCACTATCCATTTCTACCTCCCAGCAGCCTTGTCGTGTTTCGATTGTGTAGCAGTGCCTAAATACAGCACTAGCATCACTAGCGACATTTTAGCTTTGTCTCTAGAATGGCAACGTATCAGCAATGCCTCTTGAATACCAAAGGCATCGCTGACGCGTGACCACAGTCTAAAGACATCTGCAATAGTAAGCGGCGATGACCACTAACCATCCGGTGGCCTGTCGTTTGGCTTGTTTGTCATTAAAAACAAAAATATCTAATATTCTTTCAATCCCCCACAGGACTCCGTAGTAGACCTAGTCATCGGTCTCGGCGTGCCATCATCGAAGATGGTCATCAGCCTCCCTGCGACTGCCCGGCAGTTCACATTGGTTAATGAGACCCTCAGTACTCCTGGCAGTCCCACCGTAGAAGACGAACCTAAGGAGATAGACCAAGCTGAACTGTGCAGGCAGCTGAGGAATGGAAGGTGGACGTTGGAGAGAGATCAGGATCTGTCAGCGCCTTATGCTTTCAAGTGAGTGTTTAGGTTTTGTTGTATGAAGGTGTTTGTGAATTTGGTTTTCTATAGGCGTTCGTTAACAAGTTAATATGAGAAAGCCACAGTAACGTGATTTTTTTACAGAAATACATAAGTAACAAAAGCTGATTTTGAATTCGACGTTTCTTGAGCTTTAAATTATGTACCAGCTACATTGATTCATTTGTAAGCTGTCGAGTCGATTGCTAACACTAAAAGACTAACTTCTCACGAACGACACGATACGCCGAACGATATGATATGAGAATGGCTTTATGCCGTTGCAAAATATCAGCTAGTTAGCAATGTGGTATAGGAGGTGCCAGCCCAGGGTGCCCAGGGTGCGCCAAACGGTATCGCAATATTCAGTGAGTAGTGGTGATTCGCGGGTTCTGGCGCAAGCGTCAGTTGCGCCAGAACCCCGTTCTTTTGTGAATATTTTGTATTTTGTAGGAAGCTACTGTCCTCATCACGAAACAATGCGAGATTAGTAGTGGTGATTCGCCAGAACCCCGACCCTCATCGGTAGGCGAGGGACGACGCGACCTAAAAAAAATAAAAAAAATGTTTGGTATGGTTTCTATGGTTTTGATGTGTTCTGAGTTCGAATCTGCGGTCCATTTTAGTATAGGATGCACGGTTTCGGAGATGTGCAGATCGATTTCCTCATATCTAATTGATATCCGGTGTCATTAGCGTCCCATTGTTCACCTTCTCGGCGGTCATATCTATTACTCATTGTGCACCCCGCTTATCACTGCTTTTGTCTTGAACTTCTTTGTTATAACCTACCTGCCTTTTCTGAATCATCAATAAAACACATTCCTTCATTTTACTACCATTTTAATTCCAAATAATTATTGATGAACATTTAAATTATAGTCTTATCTACTTATAAAATAGGAGCGAAACATCTCATCCACTAAAATATCGTTGTACAGTGTGTTCCCTGTAAATATGCTCGTAAAACTATGCATTGAATATCCCTGAAACTTATACAGCAAATACATTAAGCAATATTCACCACAAACTGAAGTCCAATCATTCTGAATCCTATCAACATTCCAGTCCCATCTCTTACAATTCCTTTTCAAAAACTGGAGATGATATCACTCAGGTGTTCGTCCATATGAATCAAAATATTGACCGATGCCATTCGTATCGATATGTATAGCTACCCAGTGTGAACCTGGTTTATCATCCGCATCCAAATTGCATATTATATACGTTGGTACATGGGTATACATAGGCAGTCTATTAGCAGCATAAACATTATTTTCTAGACTGGGATGAATCTTTTTCATATGTTTTTGTAATTCTAGTGTATCCATGATATTACTGTTATTAGCAGATTATTACAGTACCAATCTATTCAATGGTTGTCATAGGAATGTTCACTCATCACGAAACAATGCAAGATAAGTCTGTTGACTCATAAAGCGATACAAGCTTGTCGACTTGAAAGTTACTATCAGTTTCACTGCGGAAATGCCTTAGATTAAATAGTGCTATATAAGCCGGGCAGCTGCAGTCATAGAATCAGTGTATGGTCGTCTCGTTAGACCGCAGTTGATCTTCCAATACTACGTGTGTGTTACTTCAACGCATCAATGGCCATGGACGTAAGTGTTTATTTATTCTATTGAAAACTTACTTTTCTTTCTGTTGTTATTTCCTTACGTGTGTTTGTGTGTGTGATTATAACATCACCCACAATCTGAGGATCGATAATGTCGCAATATAGAAATAGTTGAGATGGTAACCCTAAGTGTAAATTAGCGGGACACTTCCCAAAATTTCTGTCTAGGAGATTTTTATTTGGTTCATAACCTAGTTGTAAACTTAATTTGGGTGATAATGTTACGGATGTTATATTTTTATCCAAAACAGAAACAGACACAAATTTTGTTATTTCATCATAACAAAATTTCAAGTTCTCTCTAACACCATTTAACGCTCTTAAAATATGTTCAACGTTATCGTAGTTGGTAGCGGGAATATGTTTTTTGTAGTACACTGTTGATGGTTTATCTTCAGTAGGCATTAACATGGTTTTTGTGATATAAACAACATTTTCATGATCTTGAACAGTAAACATGGTGCATGGATATTTATTTTTATTTTTTATTTATTCATTTATTTCAGGCATCAAGGCCCATAAAAACACATACAATACAATATAAATATAACTTAAAAATACTATAAATACATACAACATTTTACACTAAAAAACAAACTAACGCACACGAAGTGTCTGCGTCGTGTTTCGCTGACTGGTGTCATGTAGCCGACCGCGAAACCGGCGATACACAATACCCTTCGGCCAGAACTCTTCCTTGAGGAACTTCTCGAGATGATGTGTCGGAACACGCACCACGAACGACTTGAAGTCCGAGTTGTGACGCGACTCCAACTTCTCGACCCTCAAAGTCCAGTTGGTCTTCACACGCATGTTCTCCACGATCTCCTCAACCTTCGTGGAGTGGTGCAGTCTGGACACGTACAGCTGCGTCGTCGGGATTGCTGGACGCAGCAGCATGTTGGGTCCTGCCAGCGCGGTGCCGCACTGGTTCTGACAAGGAGGCTTCTTCTTCTTCTTCTTCTTCTCCACCTTGATGAAACCATCCTCGTTGCACGTGTCCTTCTCTGGACCCTGCCTTTTCAAAACCTTGTTGGGTTTCGACGGGCTCCGTTTACCCCCTTTTGGTGATATTGAAACTCGACAACTCCAACCGACCATTCACCTTCTAATTTCATAGCTTTTGGTAATTTTGTTGAAAAATTTGTGGTCTTGTTATCAGGAAAGTATTCCATTGAACTATTGCTGAGCAAAGTTAAATAAAAACTTTCTTTATTCATATTTCTTTTAAACTAGAAGCTAAAATCCAACTGTTAAATTTATCTGGATAACCTTTCCACTTCACTAATACTTCTTTTCTGTTACCCGAATAACGAGTGCCAATTATTTTATCTATTTTATATTGTGAGGTGGGGTTGTAAGTGACCTTCTGTAATTCTCTTTCATAAAAAGTACCAACTATTGGTTCATTTTGTAAATCTGTTATTGTATAAACAACCCATGGAGATCTATCAATTATTGAAGATATAATGAATATTTCATCACTCCAATTTGATTCATATCCTTTTTGGAAAACATGTTTATATTTAGTTATTCGAACATAATCACCCACGTTGAAATTTGGTTTTGGATTTTCTAAAGAAAGTTTGTTTGACCCTCTATCATAAAGATTAGTCCAAACTGTAATAATATTGTTGGAACTTACATCACATGGGCACATCTTAATACTCGAGTGAATGCTGTGATTATAAGAGTAAATTAAATCTTGTAAAACATCTATATATCTATAAGTATTATTATGAGTGAAATAACGCCACATTTTCATTTTTAGAGTTCTTTGAAATCGTTCAACAATACTAGCCTTAATATCAGGATTGTTAGTGGTATAGTAATTTATCTTTTTGGATTTAAAGTATTTTTGTACATCTTTTGAAACAAATTCTGTACCTTTATCAGATTGTATGTGAGTAGGTGTTGAATTACTTTCAGTAAATATACTTTCAAAACATTCTTTAGTTGTTTCTGAGTTTTTCTTTTTCATTGGTCTTGCAAAAGCATATTTACTAAATACATCAATAACACAAAGTATGTAGTTGAAACCATCATTATATTGAGAATGAGTTCGCATATCACTTAAATCAGCTTGCCACAGCTCATTAATATTTGATAGAATGTACCTATTACGCGGGAATTTTTTCCGAACGGGTTTATGTAATGTATATGTTTCTTGTGATTGTAACCATTCCTTTACTTGCTTTTTATCCATTTTACCCTTCATAGCTTTTGATAATTTATCAATACTACCAAAACCAGCGGGGTTAGATGGATCATAATAAATCCTGTTAATTTCTTCTAGTACGGGGTCCATTTTTCCCAATCGATCTTTTTACGTATTTTAGTTATAGATCTTTTATCTCCACTGCTCGGTGTAGAAAACTCTTGAACTTCAATCTCAGAGGTTTTGTTCAGATCTTTTATTTGAAGTTGGTTAATAAACTCACATCTCTTTGGATTTCCAATAAAAGTAAGTGGTACTTTAATATCTTTAATGCTTTAGCAAATCTATCCCACCCTATCGGATCACTTTTTTTAAGGGTCTTAGTGAATCATTTATTAAATCAACAATATTACTTCCTGGAATTTTTTCATTATCAATTATGACTGTGCCTTCATTATCCCAACGTATTTTACTTTTACTTGTTCCAATTAAGTTTAATAATGACTCACCTTTTTTATTATAAGTTTTCGGTATTAAACTGAGTATTTGTGTTGGTGAATACAGTGGATTTGCCTCACTTTCTATACTTTTAATGGATCCTTTCTCCTCCAACAAAGATTCAACATCAACTGAACTTTTTAGATCTCTATCTTTATTTTTAAAACCAATTTTAGACCCATTTGAATCTCCATTAGATGTATCAGAATAAATTGGTAATCTGAGTGGTTGACGATCCTCTTCGGTAAAGTGAAGGTATCTTTGTAGTGTTTGTAAATATAACATCCACTTCTTTCGGTCTTCCGTCTTACTATTCATAATATTTTGCATTTCAATATCTAATCGAGACAAATTACTAGTAACCTTATTTTCTTGTTTTAATTTTTCAATCAATCCAGGTTCAATAAGTATCATTTTTTTAGCATTTTCCATGTTAACTGGCTAGTCCACTTACTAATCCACTCAATATTGCACCTAATATTATTGGTAAGAAAGCCCCTCCTTTTTGTATAATAATATTTTTTCTTAGTTTATGTTTACACTTATGCACCAGTTTACGGAGTATATTTTTGTGTTTATTCAATTTTTGTTTATCTTGATCTTTAAGAGGTATCTTTCCTTGTAAAACGTTATGAATACATTCACAAATACAATTTATTTCTTCTTCATCACACGTTTTAAGTAACGCTCTTTGATATTTTGGTTTAAGCGTATGCAAAGCGTTTAGCAAATGTTTATGCGTTGTGAGTCGACGATGCATCATTTAGAAATGATTTGAATTGTTTGATTCTTGGTGTATTTAAACTCTTTCGTGGGAACGTAGACTGTGCAGTAACCATTAAATGGGAATACATTTGTCTTGATACGACAAAAATCATTTGTATTCTGTTTTAAATCTACCATTAAATATCCATGCGCTTCTAAAGTTGCATCCCTGTAGGCGTCTTCAATGAATTTTGGGTTATCTGGTGACACTTGTCGTGCTAAATATTTTATTTGAGTTTTATCTCGAGGGTTTTTAAAATAAATTATATAACTTGAGTTTAAAGAAATGTCTCTTTGACCTTTACCTTGATGAAATAAATTTTGTGTTAAATAAAATACACTAAGATTCCTGTGATGACTACCTTTTGTAAATATATCCACAATTCTTCCATCAGACTCTCTCATTAGATCATCAATAATAATAAGGTGTGGGTTTTCACCATCAAACATATTAAGATTTGGAATTCCTTGATGATAGTTAACATTTGGTAAATTATATAAAGGCTGCATTTCACCAAAGCACCATGTGATCTGATTAAAATCACAATTACATATTTCTTTAATTGATTTTATGAAATTTGTTACAAAATTTGACTTCCCACATCCACTTGGTCCTGCCACAATAGCAGTAAACGGATGGATAAAGTGAAACATTTCACACGTCTAGAGTTTAAAGGGATGAAATAAAAATGAAAATGTTTTTGTAAAAATTAAATATATATATTGCTAAAATGATAAAAGAGAAAGGTGATTTCACAATCACCTCAACGTCAAATTTAAGCACACAAATAGAAACTACAACTATTTTACATTATTTACAATCAAACAATAAATTTTAAATATGTAATAAACTATTATATAACATTATAGTAATATCATAATTTTACAATCAGTACAAAGTTTGTATATACACACAGAAATAAAAGTAAAAAGTATTACACTTAGCGTAATTTATAATGTGCCCAAGCCAATGTATCAATGTTGTTGTTCATAATACATCGTTTGGTATCATTATTATGATAAAGATGTTTTATTTATTTTTTGTGTAAAAATAGTGTGTTTGATTGACTTAAATCGAAGCATACTACAATATAATACATTTTTATTAAACAAACACGATTTGTAATTTTCCATATTCATTTTTTTGGTAACACTTTTGTTAACCCCTTTTGCCTTTGCTATAAATTTATCTTCTATTTCTAAGGCATACATTTTTGATCGCAACCCTACAAATTCCTTCAATACTTTACCATTATTCTCATCTTTAAAAAAACCTAACTTTTTTTTATTTATTTTTGGATATCCGTAAATATTATTTTCCGGGTAATCTGATGTATCGAAATAGTGAAGTAGATCTGGTTTTATATCCTCATAAAAATTGTCTGTAAAAATTTGATATATCAAACTATCGGTATCGGTGTACAATAACTTAATTTTATTATGAAACTTTTTAATCATGTAGTTATAATGAAATTCATACATAAGGGTCTTAGATATATCTAAAATACAAAATCCTAAATAAATCGGCTTATCATAAATTAATTTTGTTTTCCGTAATTGTATTGCGACTAAATGTTCTGAAAATATTGATAAACTATGGAATTCTGGTTTTGCAATCCAATCCTGAGCACCTAAAACTTTACCACGATTATCCCAGTGAGTTAGTAGTTTAACGTTTACTCTTTTTTCAATATTTTCCATAGTCTTACCGAAGACAGAATTGTTCATTAATTTAAAAAAGTCTTTTTCAAAGTTTGATGTAGCTAACGTTCTCAAACTAGTATTTAAGTCTATGTATTTCTTTAACCAAGAACTCTGTTTAAATTTTAAAATTCTATGTACTTTAATTAATTTAATTCCCATTTCAATGCATTGTTTTAAATTCCTGTAGTGAATGATGTATTTATTTTTATTATTTAAATTAGGAACTAATTTAGTTTCTTTAGTATTACCCACACATATGTTTTCGGGACATAACGGAAAGTCAGAGTGCAAATTATGAAGTTCATCATGATATTCCAAATCAACTTCTAAAACATAACCGAAATTAGAGTTATCCGACACATTAAAATCTGTATTAGAATCTATCCATTCGAAACCAACAACAGGAAGAGATTGAGCCTTTGCCCAACCATATAAATTATTCGCATCAAAATATATTAGATATGAATTAGGTTTTTCACTATCATAATCCTCCATGAATTTATTATTTGCTCTAGCAAAACGATTGCTACACTGAGATACACCCCCTCTAATACCAGCTTTAAAAAAAGCAATTTTGTCATAGTCCGTTAACAATTCTAATTCTATTTTGGTAAATTTTAACATTGCATCCCAACTTAAACCTGGGGCAGTATAGTAATGAGCAGGATCTAATCCATAAGTTTTAATACAAAGCTTTCTAAAGTTTTCGAATACATCAGTCAAAAGTAAAACATCAGTTTTTAAATATAAATTGGAATAATCAGACATACTACTACACTTAAAATGTTGCCAAATATCTTTTGCGTGATTATAATCATCATTTGAAATATTTGAGTCTGTGAGTGAACTATAAAATTGGTGTTGATCAGGAAGTGATGGATGTTTCAAGCAATCACTATTACACATAAATTCATAAGGATAAATACCTTTCCGTCTTAAACGTGAAAAATCTTCATTATTAGGATAGTTCCTTTTTAGTTCTGTAAACTGATCATCATTAAGATTTTTAGCTAGTTGATCTAAACTACACGATAAAAATTTCAATGAATCTACGAATAAACTTACTGGTTGATTATTTATTGATAACTGTTTTGAAAATGATATGTATCGTTCTTTATTTTGTGGAATAACTTCAACTTTGCCATCATCGAGGTTTAATGCATGGACAATGAAATGAGCATCGTAGTGACTGAGGTTATGTAAAAATATTGGAATATGACGAGGGGTTCTGTACTTAGAACTACACACTTGATGTGCAACACCCCTAAAACTGCCAGTGTGCCAATCAAAATCGTAAAAAGGATCTTCATTTAACTCAGTTTCACAAATATGACATATGTTTGAATTTGAAATTTTAATTTTATCTTCATCTGATAATGGAACGGGATATTTTTGGAAACTATTTTTTTAAACTATTGTTTTCACATCTTCACAAAGGCGATTCATAAACACTTGTGCACAGTTTGGCCCACTATACGTCTCATATTTTGATAATCTGTTATCATATGAACATTTAATGTAATATCCAAAACTATACACTTCATGTTTTTGAATATTAATTGTACTAGGCTTGGATGGATCGTTACTACATGATTCTATCAGATTCAAAAATGCCTCAAAGTCTGCATAAACCACAAAGGGCATTTCCAACTTTTTCGCGAATTTATCAAATTTTAATTTATTATTTGAGGTTGCTTTACCAAACCAATCCTTTTTGGAATCCTCACCGTTTGGTAATTCCGTACAAATGTGAGCGCAATCATATTGTTGATGGTTATTAAGTCTTTCCTCTGATGGGAAATGAAGTAGGTAAACATGAATCACATATATAAACTGCACGATGTTGACTTGATATGTGTGAACTAACTAATCGCGATAAGTTTTTAATATAACAATAATGTTTGTTAGTACCATTCGATATATACAGTAGGTTAATATGATTAGGTGTACGACATTTTGTTAAATATAAAGGACCTACAACAGAATTACACTTTTTTTCTTTATTATACTCTAAGCCAAAAACATTAATACTAATATTGTTTAATTTCTCTACTTTTGATATATCTGCAATTTTAACCGGAAAAGAAATACCAGTAAATTTTAGTTTATTTCCATGAATTGCGTAAGATGCTACCCGATCTACACTTTTACATACAGGATATAAACCAGAGAGTAATGCCCATTTGAAACACATATTATCATTATTTTTAACATTGATTACAGCTTTTTTTGATTTAATATCTTGAGGAAGGTCGATATATGAACTACCACGTAGGGGGTTAAATTTGTTAACATTCATATCTGTGTATTTAATTTGATTAAGACTCCAACCACTATCTTTTTTTTCAAATTGACAAATTTTACCGACTACAGTGTCTATTAATGATGAATAAAAAATATTTAAGTCACCTCCCTGACAAATTATGTAATTAAACTTTTGAAAATCAAACGTATTTTTAATATCTTTAGTTTGTTGTATGAAATCAGCATGCAATATGAAGTTTATTTTAAAAATTGTATGTTGTTGAATACATTCATTTATCAAAAATAAGATATCGATTTTTAACGAATTTAAAAACGATTCCGGTGTTTCAAAATATTGTCCCGATTGAAGTGTTTTACTATTAATTCTATATGTTAAAATTCGATTGCCAAAAGCGCTTTCAACAACTGTAACATTTGTTAATGAATTATGTGATTTTAAAAGATTATTTTTATGTGTATTGCTTTTTAAATGGTTGTTTAGATACCTTTTATTAATATAAACATGACATGTATCACATTCCACCTTATTGTTGTCCACGTCATTGGTTTCAATTGATGATGTAGAAGCTCCTTCATCAAATTTTGCTTTCTTGGTAACCTTATTTTCATCAGTAGTGATACCTCGTTTGATAAACGTTGTTTCAACCATCAAACATTGATTATACAACTCATCATCATACGATGAATCGAACAGTTCACGCTTCTCCATTTCATCACAAACTTTAGACAGCTCCTGATTGAATTCGCTGTTGGATTGTTCTATATTCTCTTCAATGGGTGCGGAAAAGAAAGCACTGGTGCACATTTCACTGAAGTTTTCCATCTTTATAATAAAGAAGAAAGTATGTAGCACAGTAAGTAACAGTTAAGTGTTGGTAGAGCAACTGATACCCAATTTCAAATAATGTCCAATATTTATAGTCTAGCAAAGGATTAGGAAAGTCAGGTAAAATCTAATGAGTACACAGAAGTACTTTAAGTAAACAGAATCACATTCACTAATGCACTAATGAGTGTCATTGTTAAAAAAGTATTTTTTAACTTTTTCACTTTCTGCTATTGTCTTTGTAATATTGTATACGAGGGCGTTTGTGTTGTCGTAAATGCAATCGTTATTATTCTTTACATAATGTTTAATTCTCGTGGTAGCATGTTTCCAATGATCAGTAGTTGGAATCTTGCATAGCTTCTTCATATCGTACATTTCAATTTTTATGAGATGCGTCGCTTGGTCTCCGTCGTCAGAATTAGTAGAAATGTATGATATACCATCTCTAGCGGCTCGTGCGACGGTTGACGATAACAGCTTCTTGCTCTTTTTCGTTTTTGATTCTACTTCAAAAAATTGATCAATCGACTGCGATTTCCTTTTTCCTCCATCGCATGTGTTCTTAATGACGATGTCGTCACTCTCTTCTTCGTGGTGAGGGGAGAGTGGCGAGTAGTAATACTGTTTATAGGTATTTTCATCGAGGTTGAATGATTTCTGCAACAACACAGTTATCATATTAATATCAAATTGTTTACACTTAATCACACACACAAACACACGTAAGGAAATAACAACAGAAAGAAAAGTAAGTTTGTCAATAGAATAAATAAACACTTACGTCCATGGCCATTGATGCGTTGAAGTAACACACACGTAGTATTGGAAGATCCACTGCGGTCTAACGAGACGACCATACACTGATTCTATGACTGCAGCTGCCCGGCTTATATAGCACCAGTAAGTTATATTTAATCTAAGGCATTTCCGCAGTGAAACTGATAGTAACTTTCAAGTCGACAAGCTTGTATCGCTTTATGAGTCAACAGACTTATCTTGCATTGTTTCGTGATGAGTGAACATTCCTATGACAACCATTGAATAGATTGGTACTGTAATAATCTGCTAATAACAGTAATATCATGGATACACTAGAATTACAAAAACATATGAAAAAGATTCATCCCAGTCTAGAAAATAATGTTTATGCTGCTAATAGACTGCCTATGTATACCCATGTACCAACGTATATAATATGCAATTTGGATGCGGATGATAAACCAGGTTCACACTGGGTAGCTATACATATCGATACGAATGGCATCGGTCAATATTTTGATTCATATGGACGAACACCTGAGCGATATCATCTCCAGTTTTTGAAAAGGAATTGTAAGAGATGGGACTGGAATGTTGATAGGATTCAGAATGATTGGACTTCAGTTTGTGGTGAATATTGCTTAATGTATTTGCTGTATAAGTTTCAGGGATATTCAATGCATAGTTTTACGAGCATATTTACAGGGAACACACTGTACAACGATATTTTAGTGGATGAGATGTTTCGCTCCTATTTTAGGTCGCGTCGTCCCTCGCCGACCGATGAGGGTCGGGGTTCTGGCGAATCACCACTACTAATCTCGCATTGTTTCGTGATGAGGACAGTAGCTTCCTACAAAACACAAAATATTCACAAAAGAACGGGGTTCTGGCGCAACTGAAGCTTGCGCCAGAACCCGCGAATCACCACTACTTCAGTGCATATTTTTATCGACACATGTATCGTGATATTAAAGACAACACTGCAATTCTGACCAAGTATGTATTTATTCACTTTCTAGGAACAAAACTTGGATATCGTTCGAGGACGCCTCCTCAATCGACGTGAAGGGCAAGTACGCCAGGGTCCGTGGACTGGCTGGTCTGGCCTTGCACCGAGCTGACCGCGACGTGGACTCTGCTTGTGGACCCACGCTTAGAGCCTCACTCGCTAAGGTGCTCAACCAGCAGAGCAGAGCGCCTCGGGCTGCAGTACTCAGGTAAGGATTCTTTAAGAAGTAACTTTTATTTTATATTTGAATTATTATATTTAGTACGAACTTATGAACCAGACAATCAGGGCCGATGTCTTCTCACCCTCTGACGTCATCGCTACCAGAATCATTTTTAATTGAGAAGAAAGTGGCAAAGAATTTGATAAACAATAATATTATACACTGCTGGTAGAAGATACGATATTTTTTTACAATAACGTAAGTAACGCCACCGACATTGTGGACAATATCATGGCTGACGTATTTTTTGAGCTTGCCTTGAGTTTCCTAGGTAACAGGACATCAGGATAAGTTTCCTTTAGAATAGAATATATTTATTTGCTTTAAAACACGGTACCTTAGGAAAAGAGGACCTAGATATATCGGAGAAGCCGGCAGCTACGAAATGAGCGAGACTACCCAAAAAAAAACATCTATCTGTCTTAATCCCACACATAATTTCCAGGTCCCTAGAACACGATATCCTCTCAGCACCAGGACACGTGCGCGCCATTGATGCGCTGCAGGTGTCTCCATACAGGATCACGCAGGTCGTCGACTCAGATGGAGTCATCCACTCCATAAGAGAGGTAAGAACTTGTTATCATATTCCCCTTTACTCATAAACTTTGCCTAAAGATAAGTAGTGTTTAGCGACTGTTTAACCATACATTTTTGACGTTTAAACGTCACTTAGCTTTAATCATCGTTTAAAATTTAAACGAGTTCGGTGTAACAGAAGATTCTGCGAGCCATATTGATAAGCCAAACCTGCACCTATTTTACTTGACCAAGTTTCGACAGGGAGTTTCAACTGCTGATCACTGTTGATCTATAAAAGTCAATCCAGTTTCAATTTCACAACTTTATTGCGTTAAAGTTTCACAACTTGAGTTTATATGGAGCATGCAGCAAAAACATGTGCTTTAGAAAATAATTATATCTTTCATATTTATAGGGTTGGCAATCGTTATGTTTGACTTTGCGTTTGACCTAAAGCAAAAACAAAGTGATATCCATCATAGGCTGTTTCCAGAATTTAAACTATTGACAAAATATTTTGCCTCTTGTGAGTGGTTAGTCAAACTATTCACGACCAATCAAATAACATACGACAGCACTATAACTGGTTAGTGACATTATTCGACTTTCAAAAACCAGTAAAGCTACGGTTTCTTAGAAGAGCAATTCCGTCATATTAAAACGGCAGTCATGAAAATCTGTCAATTACGAGTACACCAGTATTTGACATTAACATTGTATGACCGTTCACCGCTTTCTTAGTAAACCAAAGTTTTTAAAGTCAACCATTTTGTCTACATAATAATGATTTAACACCCTACCGTTACATTACAGGACACTCGTACGGAGTTCTCTTGCTCTCGTCAAGGTTACTTCGTGCACCCTCGCTCCTGCGCCCGATTCTACCGCTGCGTCAAGTTCGACCAACTCTCGCCCGAATATACTGTAAGTTTTGTTAAATTGAGACAGAGTTGTAATCCCTTGGAGTTGGACCCTTTGGTGGTACGCACTCTGTTACAAGTAATGGGGCGTCTTTTACTTTAAATTTTAGCCCTAAACCGGAACTTGTTTAGCAATCCCCAAATTTTAATATAAAACCGTGAATACTATTTATAATTTGTAGATTTCAAGCATAGGATGCATATCCAGTACTGTTCTGCGGTATCCTACGGGCACGTCTTCCCTACCATTACAGCGCGCCCGGGCTACTTCTTGATATGCAATGGTCGCTGTAGTACCATGAACATGAGGCTACAGGGGCTAGTGCGAATCTTGGGGTTCATTCGATTAATCGAGTCTGGTTTAACCACGCTGGGGTCGGTGCATTTCATTCACTCATTAATTGGTAGATTTCAACTTGGTTGGGAACTTTAATGTGGCTCAATTTTTATTAAAGATAAATACATGTACCCAAGAGCACTGGGGGCCCAGTGGTAACGGCTGCGATTTAGAAGTTGTAGGTTGTAGGTTCGAATCCAGTCAGGCGCTTTACTTTGTGTAAATTTTTTCATCACCATTGCTCTCAAAATGGTGAAGGTAAAACATCGTGAGGAAACCGATATCCTAGTATCTTAAATTCGAAGACATGTGACATCTGCCAACCCGCACGGGGCCCGCGTGGTGGGTTATGGCCCACTCCCTCTCACTGAGAGGCCTGTGTCCCAGGAGTGGGAACATTGTATGCTGATTATGTTATACCAAAGTTTGTCTATTGGTAAGTTGACCCATAGATAAAGAGTTAAGGTAATTTCTTGTCTTATAACTGCTGACAAAAATCAAATGCCCTATTTCCAGGTGTTCGAATTCGACTGTCCCGCCGGTCTGGCGTTCGACAACCGCTACGAGGTTTGTGTATGGCCCGGCAGTCTGCCGCACTCGCAAGCCTGTCCTGGATCTTCCGAGATTGCTCCTGTACCTAAGACTAGGTTCATTTGTCCTGAACATGAAGGTATGAATTTGTAGATCGATCTTAGAATGGCATTTTTTTACCGGATTGCTGTTTTCCATTATGTTTTGTAAAATGTTGAGTTAACCACTTACATCCTTTTCACCATTACATATGGTACATTACTTTGTACAGCTAGATTGATTACAATAAAAATATATATGTCGCCGGCAACTAGCTTAGCTAGCCGTTCAACTAGAGGCCTGAATGATAATCAGTCATTCAATCAAACAGCTAGGCAAATTATTTGGATCGCTAACTTAGAACTACTTGCCTAGCCCAGACATTTAAATTGGCATTGATTTAAAGCGGTAGTTGTGTATTGTAGTTTTGGAAAATATCAAAATGGCAAAATGCATGTCTATTAACAAGTTCGGCAGTTGTATGTAGTCCAGCGTTTGAGCCTATAGTATTTTTCTCTTTCATTCTACATCTCTTCTAGTTTGAGTATCATTTGATTGTAGCCAAATAACATGTTTCCACCCTTCACCTTATCACCCTGACCTACTACTTCAGGTTACTACGCTGACCCCGAGAACTGCCGCTGGTTCTTCGCCTGCCTGGACCACGGCAAGTCTCCGCTGACGGCGTACGAGTTCCGTTGTCCCTTCGGTCTTGGCTTCGACGCTGAGAAGCTTAAGTGCGACTGGCCCTGGTTGGTGCCAGCCTGTGGAAACATCGCCAGATACGAGGCTGAGACCTATGGATTCTCTGCTGCCACTCTTACTGGTAAGTTACTATATCTCACTAAAATATAATTTCAAAACGCACAATTCGACAATGAAATACATATAATTTATTTTGCCTTCACAAACAATGACATCATTTGAAACATGCTTATAAACTACGTGACGTTAGTTTGTGAGAGACAGGTGTCTGCACTAGAAATGACGATATAGCACATATCATCAATCTCCCATGATTTTTTATTTTGAGCTAGTACTATACTATCGTGAAGTGAAAGCAGATAATAATCCTTCCTTTAGATAAGAAAAAAGCAAATAGTACAAGCAAATAATCACAGTCACAGTACATGATTCTAATTTAATTTCAGGCGCAGCAGGCTACCAAGGCCAAACCGCCGACGCGATCAACGTGGCTGCCCATCAGAGCTTGGTCTCCGGTGCTTCCCTCGACAACCTGGTCGGCATCCAAGGAGGATTCCTCACTAAGGACGACGCTCTGGACTCCAACTTTATCGCTTCCCAAGAACTGGCCAACGCTGGACATTCTTACGAAATTGGACATGGTTCCGCTCAAATTGGTAATGGCGTAATCGGTCACGGTTCTGCCCATATCGACAATGGCTTAGCTTACCACGTTGGTGACGCAGGTGCTATCAACGGCAACATAGGACTGGTTCAACCGACCCAATATAATGGACCACCTAAATACACTAGTGGTTCCATTATCTTGGATGACTACAGACTTCCTACTAAAGAGGAAGCACTCCACCAAGGTGCTCATAGAGCAAATATTGGACAAGGTGGCCAATCTGGTGGTTACAACACTGGATACGTTCAAGCTGGAAGACAAGCTTCTGGATACACTCAATCTGGAGGACAAGGTTCTGGATACACACAATCTGGAGGACCAGGGTACTCGACCCAGACTGGACATAACTCTGGATATACAAGCCAGGCCGCAGGACACTCTACGGGATACACCGTACAAGCTGGAGGTAATACTGCTGGATACAACGCATACTCAGGGTCTTATGCTAAAGGAAAGACAGTTAAGTACCAAAGTACAAGTTACAACGACGATAACTCAGGAGCGTACATCCATGATCCTACGGGAGATGTCGCTGAGCCTTACAATCATGAAGGTTCCCCAATTGAACCATACGTTCACGACGGTTCTGCTTACAAACAGTCTGGAGATTATTACGACGTTGGCACATATTCCGGATCTTCACAAAGTGGTTATGAAGGAAAATACTCCGAAGGCCAAAGTGGACAGTATGTTCAGGATAACTCTGGAGCGTATGTTGAGACTAACGGTGGAAGTGCAGGTTACAAAGGAGATTATGGTACTGGCTATTCCACTGGTTATAGTGCTGATTACTCTGGTGCATACAACCATGATAACTCAGGTAAATACGAAGCTGGAGTGTACAGAGCCGACGGCCATATTGGCGAAGGTAAAGCAACAAGCCAGTCTAACTTCCAACAGTACCACGGATACAGTGAAGGAAATGCTGGAAACTACATCAGCGACTCGAAGGCTCACACTGGTTCATCTCACACTTTGACCGCAGGAGCTATCAATGTTGGCTTAGTTGGAAAGACTACTTTAATCGATGCTGATTATAACAACCAAGTCAACTACCACGGATCGGGTTCCACAGTCTACAGCCAGGGTCAGGGCAGCTATCAAGGGTCAAGCTCTCAAGGCTACAGCCAAGATCAGGGCAATTATCAAGGCTCGAAGTCTTTCAGTCACTCCACACAAACTCTGCACCCAGCTCATGTATCCTTTGTCTCGCAACCAGCTGTTGCCATAAACCATATTGGAACTGACGGTAACAACCTCGATGGATACAGTTTTGTGACTACACCTACATCTTCTGGTATACCAACCACTGCCACTCCGTTCGCAGTTACAAGTTCGATTCCAACTGTGACGTATAAGACTACTTATGTTCCCCAAGCGCCTAAGACGACTATAAAGCAAATTTTCGGTGTTTCTCAACCTGCGGTTACTTACGTTCAACCAACAGCTATTGCTGTCAAGCAAGTCACTCCTCAAATTCAGGTAACTGATCACAATCAAGGTCTGAACTACCAGTATGAAAGCAAAGATTATTCTGGCAGTTACAATGGTGAAGCTAAGATTGAGTCTGGATATCAGTATTCGAAACCCAGTATCAAGTTTGAAGAAGGTATTTCTTACACTACCGCAGCGCCTGCAGTGTCTGTATCTACGTACCAACCCGAAAGCATCAGTCACAACCAGCAAACTGTCCACCATGTTCAATCTGTTGGTTTTGGATATTCCACCCCAACGCCTGTTTATGAGGAACCTTTCAAGAAGGTCGTAGCTTACACCACTGGACCGGCAGTTTCCACCTACGCTCAACCTACCGAAACTACATACACTCCTCATTCATTCAGTCATCAGACGATCCATAAAGTGGAAACCAGCAAAGTTTATACACCATCAGTAGAGTCTGCTTCAGTGGGTACAGGTTATGACTACTCCCAATCAGGAGTGTCTTACGAAGAACCTAAGGTTGTTCAGTACACAACACCTCAACCGGCTCTCGCGGTCCAGCCTATCGTGTCTACTTACCAACCGCAAGTGATCAGCCAGCAGACTATCCACAAGGTTGACGCGAACAGGGTGAACACTTACTCTGGAGACTCTTCATCGGGCTATCACTACGAGCAACCATCTGTTAAATTTGAGGAAGTCAAGAATGTGTACTCTACACCCGCACCAATTGTTTCATCGACCTACAGACCTCAAACGATCAGTCACCATACCATTCAGACACAGCACGTTGTACCAGTTTCTTCTACACCTAAATACGAGTTCAGTTATCAGTCGACTCCAGTCACTTTCTACGAAAACCCGATCATAAAATATACACAGAAGGCTACCCCAGTTACTTATGTCGAGCCTACATATAAATCACAGTCGTTTAGCCACCAGACCATACATAAGGTTGAAGACAATAAGGCTTACAATGCTGAATCTGGATACGAATACTCCAAGCCCGCGGTCGCTGTTAAACAGCAAGTTCGCTACACTACAGTTCAACCGGAATACAGCCAACAGACCCTACACAACGTAGATGCTAGTCAAGTTCATACATACAGTCAAGATACTGATGGTTACGAGTACAATAAACCCGCTGTCAAATTCGTGGAAGCACCCAAGACTGTTTTCCAATACTCGACTCCGTCGCCAATAGTCGCTTCGACATACAAACCACAAACATACAGCCATCAGACTATTCACAAAGTGGATACCCAGAAATATGTAGTTTCCTCCACTCCTGCTCCTCAAATTGACTTGTCGTACCAACAAGCCGTTTCGACATACGAGAATCCTATTCTCAAGTACACGCAGAAGGCAACTCCAGTGACTTACGTCCAGCCTACAGCTGCAGTTTACACGCAGACGTACAAGCCCACCATTCAGCAACACGAAGTCAAACACATTCAGCCTGTGCACTATGAACAACAGCAGGTGCATGTTGGCCAAGAAGGTTATTCATACAACCAGCCTGAAATTCAAAGAAGTGTTGAGCTTAAGGGCTATTCTGACGCAAGTGCTGTTTCTCATCAAGTTTATCATCAATCCAGTGTGAATAATAACTACAATTCTGGTAAAGATATCGTATATGTCTCCACTTCACCTTCAACCCTTGTGTATGAAGACCATTATGTTGATGTCGATTCTCCGAAAGTACAGACTTACCAGGCTCCTGAGTATGTTCCACCGAAGAACGACTACAAGTCATACTCCGTTGTGTCGACTGCTGCAACGCCTGTTGTTCATCAAAGCTCTGTCATCCATCAAGCCCAAGAATATGTTGCTCCTAAAGTACACTACCAATCATACTCAGTTGGACCAACTGCCTCTACACCAGTCGTTCAACAGAGCTCTGTGATTCACCAAGATCAGTACGATGCCTCTAAGACGGATTACAAATCATATTCCGTTGGTTCAACCGCCTCGGCTCCGGTTATCCACCAAAGCTCTGTTGTACATCAAGCTCAAGAATACGTTGCCCCTCAGTCAGGTTACCAGTCATACTCTGTTTCCACTGCATCGGCTCCAATTGTTCAACAAAGCGCGATCTTCCACCAAGAACAGGACAACTACGACTACTCGCGACAATACGATTCCGTTCATAAATCGGAGCCGACAGCACAGCAGCATTCGTTCAGCACATTACATATTGAACAACCACAGAAAGTGGAATCCATCCATTTCTCATCGGCCTCACCACAATATCAGCAGGTTGAATATCAATCCCCTGAGATCCAAGTTGTGTCGAAGGGTGAAGAATATTTACCACCTGTTGTTTCTACAAGCGCTCCTGTTGTAATATCTACGTACAGACCTAGAACTTACTCTACTGTGTCAACAACTCGGGAGTATTTGCCCCCAGCAGAACCCAACTACGAATACCTGCCACCATCCACCACAGCTAGACCTATCGTCAAGTCAACCACACCGACTTACAGAGCAGAATCTACAACGTCCTACAAGGCCTCGGAGTACTTGCCTCCTGTAGAAGATGGCTCTCAATTAGTTAATTTCGAAAGCTTTGGTTTCAATGATGCGAATGCTGCTTCCAAGATTCAATACAATCCCTATCAAGAATTCACAGTTACACACGACACCGCTCCTGTTGAAAGGAAACATAACATTGTGGTCGAAACAGCTAAGTCTCATTTACTTGGGTTCGGAACAGTGGGACCCGATGCTGGGTTAGTATCTCCAGTAACGTATACCACGGCCGCACCTGTTGTATCCTCCACATACAGACAAAGAGTAAAATCAACCGGCAGACCCGCTTATAAATATAGCACCACAACGGAGTATCAGGCTCCAGAATATTTGCCGCCTTCAGATGATTTGAAATCGGAAGTGAACGTTGAAAGTTACGGATACAACGAACAAGCATCTGGCGCTGACGGTCAATACAACTACCAAGACGTGTCTACTTTAGCACCAATTCAAAGGAAATCAAACCTAGTAATTCAAACGGCTAAATCTCATCAACTTGGTTTCGGTACTATTGGCCCTGACGCAGGACTAGTCTCACCAGTTTCGTACACTACATCAGCACCTATAGTTGTATCTAGCCCAGGATCGTACTCCTATTCACCGAAGATAGTTTCTTCTACATACGCTCCTGTTGAACAAGGTTTGTTCGAAGTGTCACCTTCACCCGCGCCTGTACGAAGAACTAAGCCTAAAGTGGCCGTCGTGACAAAGATCAATGACTTCAATCCTTTCCTCGTACGTAAACTTGGAGCGGTCTGCAGTTGTCAGTCACCAGTTCTAGTCCTTAAAGGAAAGAGACCTACTCAAGCTCCTCAAGATCTCGCCGACTTTAATGACTACGATGACTCTAACCGTGGAGAGATCAGTGACGGTGGATACGGTCACAGATACACTAAAGTAGAAGCTCCCACTGCAGGATCAGTTGCTACTGCTGCGCCAATTGTATCATCCACATTCAACCCTATCATTGTTCCCGAGGACTCCTTCTATCAAGACTTCCAGGAGCAAAATGGCTATAATGTGGCTGTTACGCCGAGACCTAAAGAAGTATACTCCGAAAGCTACGTGTCGAGCACACCTATTGTGGCATCTACCACAGAAAGGTACGTCAGAGTCCGACCTCGTGTTAAGGCTGTTACTGTTGCCCCTACGTACAAAACTGTGTTGTTGAACCAAGAAGTATCACCAACTGTTACTATTAAGGATGGATCTGAATCCGGATCTGCGATTGAGTCTCAGGCATTTGATCGTTACGGTCCCGGTGGATGGAGGAGCAGAGACGAGACGTTGCAAGGGTCGGTAGACTGCCAGAGAGCTGGTCTGTTCCGTCACCCGAAACAATGTAACAAGTTCTACGCGTGCAGATGGGACTGTACCAAGCAGAGGTTCACGCTGCACGTGTTCAACTGCCCCATACAGCTGAGCTTCGACCCCAGCATAGGCGCGTGCAACTGGCCCAGCCAGGGCCCTGCGTGCCAGGGAGACACACTCCTCACCAACGTTCTTTAAGTACCTTAACTTAGTTGCCAATCTCGTCGTGCCATCGAAATTGTGATAAAATTGTGATCACGAATTTTCTCTAACTCTCTATCATCGATACAGTTGGACGATTTGTCTCTCTTTTGTTTAAGTTGCTTATTTATTTGTTCGGTTTTGTTAATGTTATTTCATAGTTATTTATTACATAATCTCTTTTTCAGCTTAAAGCTTGCTTATGCTAAGCCTTTGTGAACTTTCATTATTGGAATTAGAGTTACCATTATCTAGTTCATGTAATTGTAAAATAGTGAAGTCATATTTTTGTATTTTTATAAATTAATATAGAAATAATATGCTGTAATTTGTAAATATACGATTTTATTCAATGAACAGTTATTTTTATTTAATAGTGGTTCTAATACACGTCAATTCTGAAAAACAAAAATGCATCCATTAAATCAACAAAGCAACAGGCTTTCCTACTTCAGCCAAAGTATGTTTGTACTTAGCTACGATGGGATTAACCTCTTCATCAATGAACTCTGTCACTTGTTCAGGAGCTCTACCAATGAACGTAGATGCATCCAGAATCTTATCCAGTTGCGATATGATAGGTGCGAAGTAGCTGTCTTTCTTGACACGTTCGATCAAATCATTATCTTTGCCGTGCTGCTTCACTTGAGCACCCGCTTCGTGAGAGAGCACCCTTATTTTCTCGTGGCACACTTGGCGATCGCCACCAGCTTGGACCATAGCCATGATAATATTCTCGGTGGCCATGAAAGGCAGCTCCTGAGCGATGTGACGGGCGATGACTTTAGGGTACACGACTAATCCTTGGCAAATGTTCAGCAGGGTCAATAAAGTAGCATCAGCTGTTAGGAAGCCTTCAGCGAGAGTGATGCGACGGTTTGCCGAGTCGTCGAGAGTACGCTCGAGCCATTGAACTGCGTGGGTGTTGGCAGCATTGGCATGCAATGTGATAAGATGACGAGCGAGAGCGCAGCAGCGTTCCGACCTCATCGGGTTTCTCTTGTACGGCATAGCGCTGGAACCAATCTGGGAGGCTTCGAATGGCTCCTCTAGCTCCTTACGGGAGGCTAACAGACGGATGTCGGAGCACATCTTGTGGACGGTCGCTCCAAGTCCAGACAACGCAGAGATGACTTCCAAGTCAACTTTCCTGGAGTATGTCTGTCCAGTGACGATATACCGCTTGTTAAAGCCGGCAAGTTCGGCGACTCTTTGGTCGAGAGCACGGACTTTCTCGTTGTCTCCTTTGAAGAGTTGGAGGAAGGAGGCTTGGGTACCCGTGGTTCCCTTGACTCCTCGGAAGCGGAGGTCGTCTCTTGCGCGGGAGAGGGCACGCTCGTCCATGAGCAAGTCGCTTAGCCAGAGGGAAGCTCTCTTGCCGACAGTTGTCAACTGCGCTGGCTGCAGATGAGTGAATCCGAGCATGGGAAGGGACCTGAAAATAGTAAAAGCGCGATTAAAATACGAAGCGAGTATCTTTATCACAATAACAAGTAAACATTATGAAGGTATCCTCCTCTTTTCTTCGAATTGATGACCTGCCGTAAAATTTAGCACTACGCAATTTATCAGGAAGTTGTACCCAATTAATGAAGTGTCCAAACATAGATCTGTCAGTAGATATCGAGTAGATCGTATGTTATAACAGCAGTTAACGATTATTGCTTATTGTTCTAAGTTATTGTATGCTAATCATATATGTCGTAATGGCTGCGATATTTCATTGAAGTCTTAATCTATGCTATTTGTTTGGTTATTGTAGCGACACTTCTGGTACTCATCTTAGGAAATATGTTTACATGGTAAAACCTTGAAACAATAAAGTAATACAGTTACGTTGCGTGATTTTTGCCTAGACATGTGCATAAAGAAATACAAACGTAAAAATTACGTATTTTAAAATGTAATTATTTGAAACGAAGTTAGTAATGTAGTGCGTCAAAAATTGATAATTATTTTAGTCACCCAGGAAAGCGACCAGTATACCTACATATACCCAGACATCATAATATTTCATTCGATGACAAAGAATCCTACAGCAACAGACCACCACAAAATCATTCTGTAGGTACTCACTTGAAATCATCAGCGAACTTCGACAGCTGGCTGATAATGGCGCCCAACCTCGGAAGCAACAGATCCAACCCATGTCTCAACACGATCAGATCCGTGTTATCCCCCACGTAGCACGAGGTAGCTCCCAGGTGGATGATGGGGGCAGCCTTAGGGCACCTCTCCGCGAGGGTATGGACATGAGCCATGACGTCATGGCGGACCTTCTTCTCGTGGGCTGCTGCGGCTTCGAAGTCGATGTCATGAATTGCTGCTTCTAGCTCCGAGATCTGATCGTCGGTGATGTCAAGACCGAGTTCCTGGAATGAGAGTAAGGGAGGTTTAGAATGGTGAGAAAGGATGTTAAGAATGTCGTTGCTGTGAAATAGGTAATAATGGTCATTTTCAACTTCTGAGATGAACAAAACAATCATAATCTTTCATTCATTTGCGAATATGGGTACAAAAAAAGGTCTCATATAAACAATAGTGACCATTAACCATATCCTAATAAGGCGTGCAAATTTACAAATACACAGGAATCTACGAAACTAGAATTTAACAATAAAAGACATTATTTAAAATATCGTATGGAGTAACGTTATATAACTTTATCCTGTAGATATTCAGTGACAGAGTAATATGCTTTTTTTAGTAACAGTGTTTTTATATTGTTTTTAATATATTTATATCACCTATCTCCAGAAGTGAAATTGGTAAATGGTTATATATGCGTGGAGCCATACATAATATACTTTTATTTAATAACGCTGTTTTATTGCTTGGTAAACATATAATGAATTTGTATCTTTTGCTATATAACATATTAAAGTAGTTTGTATTTTTCCTAACGAACATTATAACCTCTAATTATAAAGTGCTCTGTGCCTCTAATATATATCTCGTACATGGTAACGTAAGAATATTTCATTTTTAAAATAATGGTCTGCAGCCTACAGTTACTTTTATACTAGTTATGGCTCGTATACATTTATTTTGGGCTTTAAATATCCTTATCAGTAGAATTACCCCAAAAACAACAAGAAACAACAACAAAAGAATACTTTACAACAACACTTTAGAATAGGTGCAACATAGCCGTTGTAGGCTTTAGGGACTGTAAAAGTACTGACCGTTTGTTTAAATTTAAACAGATACTTCGATGTTCAGTTTGAGTACATTTAATAACAGCGAATGCTCAATGTTCAGCCGGTCGATTCTGTAAAAATCTCACCGTGAAAACTCAAGTGAAGTGAGCTTGATGTGAGCTGTCAGTAGTGTCAATCCCTAGCATTACTTGGAATGACAGCTCACTTCACGCTCACTTCACCTAATTTTTCACGGTGAGATGGTTACAGAATCGCACTGCTGTTACGTGAAAATATCCAGGCTACTAATGAATGATGTTGATGTAACTAAGTTTCCAATGTCACCTGTAGCAGTACCTGTAGGAGTAACAGTAAAAGCAGGTCATACAAAGAATTTTACGACAGATTTTTCCTGCTAAACTCATACGTACTTTTTCAGACCTAAATGGAATAAAAACAATACTATATATTATACACATGGCTGAATTTCCAAGAATGGCGCTTAGGAAAATGATCTAACTTGTTATTTTGGTTACAATACCATGATCCATCTGTGTGGCCGAATCTTAGTCATTGAAAGTATCACAAAACGTTTTATAGAGCATAAAGAATTAAAAGTTTATTTTAAGAAAACATTGTTTCATTCATAAACCTGCATTGTGACTTTGTGGTTTATTAAGCAATGTTTGCGTTCTTGTTTTCGAGACAAATATTTTGAATTGCACGTCTACCTACTGATCAATTGCTTCATAGTTTATTTTTAGGGCTATGAAAACACTGAAAACTTGGGAATATTGGGATAAAAAAATATCCTATATGTTAATCCTGGTTATAAACCATCTGTGTGCCAAATTTCATCTGAATCCGTTCAGTAGTTTTTGCGTGAAAGAGTAACAAACATCCATCCATCCATCCCTCCATACAAACTTTCACGTTTATAATATTAGTTGGATAGTAGGAAGTAGGAAACTAATAAAATAACAGCAATGAGATGCTATATAGCTATCAATTGCTAATACCTACAAATATTTCGCGAATAATTATTGAAAACTGGGGGTCTACTACGAAGTGCAAAGTGCGAATGATCGGATCGGACAGACACATGGCCGAACCGAATATTATTGAAAAATGCGAAAAAAGTTCGGATCGGCTCATTTGGGTTGCGACTATAGTCAATATTCGAAATAGTGTAGGAGTGTAGGATCGGGACCGACCGAACCAAATAGTAACTTCGTAGCAGGAAACGGCCGAACATTCGGCCGATACTACTTCGGAGTAGACTCCCTGATCGTAGACCGATAATTACTTTATAGAAACTTAAAATCATTCTTTGTCCCTAACATGTTATTAGCAGTAGCATAAGCTGCCAGTGTTTTTACCCAGGCAGGTACGACTACGGCTGAACGCGTGATGCGCGTGCATATAGGCGTGATGCTATATCACGCCTGTATTGCCCGAAGGGTTAGGCAGAGGTGTGCATAAAGTACACCCACATTTCGCCAGTTATGTTTAAGTTTCATGTAATATTCAGAAGGCAAGCCTATTGCCTGGCATAAATCCAGACTCCGGGCTGCTACTGAGATTTTAACACAACACTATACCCGACCTGAGACTCTAAGCCAGGACCTTATGCTCAGCAGTGGCGCTTGCTACCACTAGACCAAAGGGGCAGTGATGAAGAAGATAATAAAGAAAGTAACTCTAAATAAAAATCAGCTACACATAGTTGTACGAGGCAAATACCACGTCATAGTAGACATTGCTACTCGTATTGGTGATCTACAAACAATTTGAAACGAGTTCATTTTCCCAAGGTAATTGGACGTGTTAATTTTCGCGTTCCATTGGTACGAAAGATATTTTCTTTATTAGCCAAGTATTTTTAACAGAATTTTAACAACACTATCAAATATGCTTTTCTCTAAAACTATATTTAGAATTGAGCCTTTGTGTTTTAGAAGTAACACGACTTAGATGTAAGATCATCATCATCTTTCTGACTTTATATCGATTTATTTGATGTTGACGCAGCATGGCTTCTATAATACCCACCATCTCAGTATTCACCCCCTTTCTACCCATACACCATAAATATAAATACTTCTATAATTTATTTGGTGTTTTTATTTTCTAGCCACCTACTTGCGTAATAAGATAGATCATCATCGTCTGCCTAGCCTTTTCCCAACTATGTTGGGGTCGGCTTCCAGTCTATCCGGATGCAGCCGAATAATGATCGTGATGCATATTAAGGTAGGGGCTTCTGGCTAAGTAATAACAGCCGCACGGCTCAATCGATCAGGTTAAGCTACGCTTGCCGCGATTGGTCCGTGGATGAGTGACCATCTTTACATACCAAGACGAGTCCCGGCTGCCATTCGTGGATCTTCGACAGTCGTTACGGGTCGTCAGAAGCCCGAAAAAAGACAAAAAGTGTTTACCAAGGGGTATCGTATTAACCAATAACTGGGTTGTGGAGGTCAGATAGGCAGTCGCTCCATGTAAAATACTGGTATTCAGCTGCATCCGGTTAGACTGGGAGCCGACCCCGACATAGTTGGGAAAAGACAGATGATGACGATGCATACTAAGATAAATGTCTTATCTAAACACCAGCAAGACTTATTGGTAAAGACAATGTGTCACGATTCATTTTAAGGTGTCCGGAAACCATTTACGAAACATTTCTACAGTTCCCAACACTTTGGTTTCCTTGTGCAATAACCCTTTGCCTTTGTCTCTGAATTTGTCAAGTTTTTGTTAGAAAACGAGAGTTGGTTATTTAGGACAATGTTTAATAGATTTTCAACCTTCGATGTGACACGGTGGATTGTTAATGAAGCCTGCTGTTGGTGCAATTAATTAATTATTGCAATTTGTGTTTAAGTTGCGCAAGATTTTAAAGAATAAACCGCAAAAGTAACTTCATAGTACATTACTGTTAGCCTACATCATCTCACCGCAGGCCTTCCCCCATGACATCCAGCTCTTTCGATCCAGGGCTAAGTCTACTGCGGGATAATTGCGTAACACACTATCAGTAGCAAAGGGTTTCATTTTGATAGTTCAACAACATTCATTGCGTTATTTACGTTGTTGAGCAGACACATTTTTCGAACATATGAAGCAATGGATTAGCAATATCCTTCAAAATGATTCAGATTGAGATTGATAGTGTGTTACGCAATTAGAGTGCTGGTCATTTTTATTGTTACATTGCCTAATGTGCTGGTATAAAATTAATTTTGTTATTTTTTATGTTACGAAGCTGCTTAATAGTTTAAACAAGCAATTGGAACAGATATGAAAAAAGAACATTGTTTTATTTTATACAAATACTATCAAGCAAATTAATGTCGGTATGCATATTTTACGAGCTTTGTTTTTTCCATTAACTATCGTACACGTGGGTCGGATAGGACTCATTTGTTTTCAAAGATAATAAAAAAAGAACATGGTGTCCTTCAGTTGTCAGTTTTCCCGCGCAAACTACTTCTAAAATTCAATAATGGAGAATGTATATATTGCTTTTATATTCAGCCTTTCTATTCTATTGATAAGTTTTGTGCAATGTAGGTGACAATAGAAAAAATAATAATTGTCCTCTACTATAGTTTTATTAGTCAAAAATAATATCGATACAACAGAAATGACTCAAGTTCGAAAAGAACGGGATAAAAATATAATAGTAGCCTAAAAATTGTGATAACGACTTATATCAACAACTAAAAACCAAAGACAGTACAAATACCGTATCTAAACACATCAACATAAAGTCAAATTTTGAGACGCAAGTGTAATAAAGGTACAATGCAACCTGCCCTACTAATTCGCTAGAACAGATAAGATTAGAACTCGAATGTGCTGATAAAACCATACAAACTGATAACTAGAGACATACAGTGACGGGCAACGTTTTAGCGAAAACGGACATAAAGACAAAGAAGTGTTACATTATTATAATTGTGGTGACTTCTAAGTGTTAGTGAAAATGGTGTCCGTGCAAACGATCGCGACTATAGTCGTGAAGACTTTCAAAATTGTAAGTAAATTACTTTTGTATGTAGTTAAAGGAAGATGTCATCATACATAGAAATAGGTGCGGCTTGGATAATGAGTTTCAATCAAATTAAAACAATTATTAGGTACAACAGTTGGTCATCAGACCAGAACAGAACTCAAGTTTTGTTTAGTATAGACACTTGTATTCGTGGAGGCAGTTGAACATATAATTTCGTAGGAAAATCGCTGTCCTAACCCAAGATACCTATTAGCGTCACTGACAAACGATTGGTTCTTGGCCGGCTATACGCTTAGCTACTAATCCACACAGCCCTTTGGAAAATCTAAGCTTTGTAATGTACAACTGGATGCACAGGAAAATGTTAGGAAAAAGAAGGAAAATGTTTGAAGACAATTTAGTAGCGTGGTATATATGTAGGTACCAAATG
Source organism: Apamea monoglypha (assembly GCA_911387795.2). Taxonomy (NCBI): domain Eukaryota; kingdom Metazoa; phylum Arthropoda; class Insecta; order Lepidoptera; family Noctuidae; genus Apamea; species Apamea monoglypha. The sequence goes on from OU426922.1 coordinate 4,631,448, forward strand.
ATATTGATGTCAAGGATGTTAATGGTGAAAATAGTGGTATGTGTGGTGGTGTTGGTTTAGCTTCGTGAGTCATTCATGAAAATTATTGTGAGTCTATGTGAAACAATAATGTAGGTGGTTGTAAGCAATACGAAGCATACATAGGTATCTAATTTAATATTTTTGCAATAATTGTAAACACTTACGAGTGTGTTTTTATAAAGGGAGTTTGACATCTTAATTAAAATAACCATACATTTGTGGTTGGTACACCATACCAAACAAACCCGTCTCCATACCATAACAAAGAACAAAGACCATAACCAAAGCCCCATATAACAAAGTATGCTAAAACCTAATTAGGTATATAATAATAATGGGATAGACCTTTATGTCGCCTTTAACAACAATAAAGTACCTATCAGTTAAAGCATGAGACATCAAATTAAATAAAGTGCATAATTTTATAATTATTATAATCAATTACTGTAAAGTGGTACATAATTCCAAGAACAATGAATATGAATCACTTGAAGTGACTTGGAACTAGAACAGTTATAAATATGATAGCAAAAACAAGTATTTTTAGTTACTTTTTTCTGCTTAGAAATGATGTCATGCTTACTGATAAAAATACTAGCACTTGTTGATAGTAGATATCGATTTAATGAAATTAGTTGCAAATAATAGAAATTAATAGCAAAATATAACTAACTTTGAGGTATAGCTAGTCAGCATTGAAGAGAAATCAGTCAAATACAATGAAGATGAAGCATGGGTCAAAGGAGATCATGAGCATGATTATGATTATGTAGCAAGTATCAACAATTTCGAATAAATACCACACTCAGAAATCATTACATTCATTGTTAATCAATTTGTCAATATTGCCAAAAGGATAAGAACTTCACCAGGAGATGGTATAGGTGGTAAAAAGCCAATATACAAAGTGAACAATAGTAGGCCTAGTGCAGCCAATTCTCTTAATATAAATACAATATTTGATCAAGAAGGTGACACACCAACCATGGTTAAAACAACGCTTGTAGCTTCTTCACAAGTAGTTTATTTGGCGTTAGTATGTGCATCAACGTTAAGGTTAATCGGCCCTAGCGGCCTCATTCCCTATCAAGCTGATAACGTGATAACCACACCTACTTGATTCAACGCTTTATCACATTCTTTTATAATTAATGTTCCTTTTAACTAACGAAATGTATGGAATGATGAGGACTTGCAGCTTTCTATGTCTTTCACAATCATCGAGAGCAAGTTTTCAGTCAATTTGCTGTCATCTATATTTGGTCAAAGCACCCTAATTACGTAACACTCTATCAATCACAATCTGAATCCTTTTGGAGGATATTGCTAATCCATTGCTTTATATGTTCGAAAAATGTGTCTGCTCAGCAACGTAAATAACGCAATGAAAGTTGATGAACTGTCAAAATGAATCTCATTGCTAGCGATAGTGTTTACACGATTAGGGTGCGGGACCACAGAACAGATAAAATGCGGTACCATCTCTAAAATATGAGGCTGGATATGAAGTGCTAAAATGAGCAAATTCCAATTGGATATCTTGGGTTAGTTTGACCATGAAGTTTTTACCTGATCGTTAAGTGAAATTAGCGCCTCGAATCGCACATCTTAATTAAACCAAACGCCTTGAAACATTCTAATTAGCTATGAGAACATCATCAATACTCTGCCAATCATTTCTGATTACAAACTTTGTTTTATATTCAGCACTGGTTTCAACTTTTAACTCCTCTCATGTTTGGTTTCTATCTATAAGCTTTCTTCGTATTACTTATTTTATTTATAGTTTCACTCCTTCATTCATGAGGTTCCTTTACTGTGTCGGACTGTACCTAAGTCTTAGTATTTTTAATATCCCTATTTTGAATCGATGTGTAACGTCTTAGGTCACAGAATTAAGTCACCATTCACGTGCAATTTTACTCCTACTCTTCTTGTGGTCCTACGCCCTCAACCGCAGAGCACATTGCAAAACAGTAGAACAAACAAACTTATCTGATAAAGCGTTACTCACCATACGAACGACGGTACAATACGTACTACTGACTAATACAATACCATGAGTAATGAGCTATGGTCTATGAGTTGAATACAAAACCTGGATGTTTAGGGACTGAATCGTGATTTGTATGACTCGGAATTACCTTTAAATGGGAATCTTGGAGACAAAGATGGTGGAATGGAATCCATTTCTAAAGTCGACGACAATTCAGCGGGATTGTCCGTAAGGGTTACCGCTACCCCGCAACATAAAGGGCGAAGGAAGGAACATGGGTGGGTTTTAGTCAGTAAGAGTCTGACACTCCCTTCCGCTCCACCCAGAGCGGGATCATTTGATGATTTCCCATCCGGGAAAAAAAAAAAAAAAGTCGACGACAATGAAATAACGTGAAAGATCAACAAGCGATTAAATAATATAAAATAATGTGTATAAACTATATAATAATGTAGAATAACATGGGTTTCAGCCACGTAAATGGCGCTAGATTGATAGCCTGTTATTTCTAGAATGTGATTGTAGTATTTGGCTTGAAAGTAATTTATAAGTTGGCGATACCACAAACTTTCTTATAGCAGCGAAAGTTGCACCTTAAATGTTCTATCAACTTCTACAAAGTTGCATTTACTATTGTAAGTCTATACTACTACTATTAGTACCTACACGCATTTTCTAACCCGCATTACAGATGCATGACATCTCGATCACTCCGCGCACGCATACAATGGCTCTCCCCAGCGACGTAGACAATCAAATCGTACGCTATTTACCTTGAATGCGCCCATTATGTGCCACATTATGTACGTGATCGATTCGCTCTGTGACTTCGGAGTATTGAGCTACTTTAGTAGTTTCATTGTTGACTTTGAATTTCATGATTGTTCTGAAGTCAGTTGATATGACTTATAGAATTACGAGAACAGGAACGAAATCTTGCTTTAGCTCTTCAAGAGGCGTTTTATAGACAATTCCGTTGTTATCATAGAATACAATAATATTTGCGCTCACCTGCCAGCGTTTTTCAACGATTCAGACGAAAGATTCACATCGATTATAAATAGGGAGCGAAAAACAGTAATGAATCATGAACATAGGTGCATGCTCATTCTCCACAAGTAATTTAGTAAACTGAGAATTGAATTCAGTGAATATTACTTTCTGAACAGCTGTGTTATTAACGTTAATTGACTCATAAAAAGCATAATTAACACCCCAATAAAGCTAATAAAAATCAGCACAATCATCTCATCGTGATTTGCACAGGAAGTCATGCATGTTCGAATCCTTCCTGTCAGCGGTAATTAAAGCTGTTACTGCATATTGGTCGTAATTGTCAGCTGCTGGCTCAGAGTAGAGAGTTGCACAGACAGACGGACAAACACGTGCAGGATGTTTAGTGGCTGCTAATTAGATGGTGTGCAGGAAAAGCTAGATCGATGACACGTTTGTGGAGGAAATGTGAGGTTTTGTTTTAAACATTTGCCAACTGTATTCGATATTACTATAGATGAGGAAAGAGAAAGAGGTTTTTGAAATTTTTGTCCAAAAAATTGTAGAAATCGTGAATAACAAAGAAGTATAATGTATATTGGTACCAATTTCTACATAATAAGGTTAAAGCAATGAATTGACTATTATAACAAGATGCATATAGACAAAAAAAACCACTAAATCGTACTATTCCCACGAAATCCACAAAAATATCGACTTCCCTCATTCGTCACTACTCTACACCACCCGAAGTCAAGTCGCTGCTCCTTAACCATTGACTCCTGACCCATGACTAACGATTATATCAACTAATTGTCGTTATCCCGGACCTTGGAGCTCGCATAACAAATGACATGAACAGGCAGACAGATGCAGTTTAACACACGCTAGGGCGCCTAATTTTTGCAAAAGGAGTATTGAAAGTGGCGTTCTTTAGTTTCTGCCAACTCCATGGAAAAAAGGCATGAGATATGTACACATATATATGCTATGACTTTGTACAATGTGAAGTTAGACAATAATGATACATACTAATGATATTGGGCTTGAAAGTTCCTAAAATACATTTTCCATACCTGATAAAAGTGAAGATCGAATTACAGAACCATGATACATATGTCGATGCTTGAGTGATAGCAGTACCTACTTAAGACGACAGAATGTTAATAGAGTAAATGCGGATGTGTTTAATATGTATTTTACGAACATCTGTTTTATTTAGTTAAATGGATATTTTACTGCTAAATAGGCGTTATGATGGATTTGCTAAAGCGCCATATAGGGCAGAAGATGAAGATAAAGCTATCGAAGGTAGGAAGAATATACTTAATTTGTGTAATTTTGTTGAGCTAATTCTTCATACATAGCGCTATGTATGAAGACATAAATAGGTCTAGGAAAGCGATTGTTAAAACTTTTCTAAATGGCCTAGAAAATGATGATTAAATAGAGGATTGTGAATGTGTACTTGACTCCATTTTCGATGATCGCTTTCCATATCCACGTGTTACGGTTATATTGCTAAGCAAAAAGAGACCTTATATTTATTCAATAATATAAATGACGTTGTATTACGATAGTGGAGTTGAAGCGCGATTTCGATCTGGCATCACATCACAGGTCAATAATGTAACGATGAAATAATTCAGACGCAATCCATTCGATGATTGATGTGGGGGTCACATGCGTCAAACGAATACTAATGTAACTCATGGAATTATCACTCGTCTTTTATTTCTTTTGTTGATAATAAAGTTGAGCAGTGGTGGTCCAGTAGTAACGGCCCCGACTTGCGGTTGTGGGTTCGAACCCAGACGGGCACTTTACTTTGTGTAAATAATTTCATCACCACTGCTCTCAAAACGGTGAAGGAAAACATCGTGAGGAAACCGGCATGTCCTAGAACCACAAATTCGAAGACTGGGCCCGCGTGGTGGATTATGGCCCACTACCTCTCACAGAGGGAGAGGAGGCCTGTGTCCCAGCAGTGGGAACATTATAGGCTGATTATGATGTATGATGTATGACCAGTTTATGGTTTATTTGTAGCTAATAAACGAAGACTAGTAGCTCCTCACTTAACTACCTGAGTCAGATAATCAAATGAACTAGAATCTTTATTGGATTAACATTAATTTACCTCCTTACACAGAGAATGTCGACCGATAAGAAATATTGTGTGTGGTCTAGGGTTATCTAAGGCATACCAATCTTTAAATATAATTATGACTAAGATCTTAATGACTTTTATACACAATGGATTATTTTGGACACATTTCATGTCCTTGCATAGAATAGGGCAAGTGCACCATGGGTTCTGATGACACCTTCATTGACGAGGAAATGGTTTGGCGTGCTGCCCTTCGTATGATTGGTTAGGGTATCAACGACAATATCCAAAAGATGCGTCTAACAAAGTTAAGTTAAAAACGGTAAACAGGATTCCCTAGGAATTTTGCAGCATTTCGAGGTGAATTTCAGTCAAAAACAAATATTTTTATAAAAAGTACAGGCTTCGGTAACACCTATTAGAGACAATCGAGTTTAGTTAACCGCAAGACATTTTTCTTACACTTATTTATTTCTTTTTTTCTTATACCTCAAGATATTGCTCTGTTTAACGAGATTTATTTTTTGTTCAAGTGGCAATGATATTTGTTATGACGTCATTCAACAGTCAATGTCAACAAATCGTTCTGATAATAAACATCTCAAGAATAACTTTTTATCAATATATTGCACGGTTGAAATATTTCCGTCAGAATACTTTACATTATTTTGTCTATGAATCGCGTTGGATTTTATTGTTCTTTTATGGTGGTAAATGTGACAAAAATGGATGAAGTAAGAAATGAGTAAATAAGGGGAAGTTTAAAAGTGGCGCCAGTGACAGAAAAGTTGAAGGGAAATCGTTTGGCTTTGTATGGGCATGTGATGAGGAGAGAGTAAACGCGTGTGACTAAAAGAGTGATGAATATAAAAGTTGATGGATGGATGTGAGGAATGATATGAAAGAGAAGGGAGTCTATGATAGCGTGACGGTTGTCAGGGGAGAGTGGAAGAAGAAAACGTGTTGCATCGACCTCAAGTAATATGGGACATGGGCAGGAAGGTGATGATTATTTTCGTGGCAAACCTACGTTAAGTTAAGAGGAGATTCATTTCCACTTAATGACGTAGTACTAGTATATTAAAGTTCCATGGTATACCAAAAATGACCTCAACCTTTAATTTGCATTATTCATTGAACCATGTTTCCAAACTAACGTTAGTTTCATGTGGAAACTAAGTTTTCCCCTGAATTGATTAGGCATCAGAAATGTAGACCATTTAGCTACCATATCCTGGTCTCTGTACCTATAAAGGAATCTGTATGATTCTTGAATGCACCTACTTTCACCAGAACTGACCCAAGGCTGCACGTTTTTACTTTATGGCAAAGTTCACGTGAACAATTAAGTAAGTCACAATTACAGAACAATTAGAGAATCTGACCTAGCATTTAGAACCAGTCTTACATTTCTGCACGTTTTTCCCGAGAACTACATATTAAATGCATGAAACTGTTAATGCATATTTATTTATTTATTTCTTGGATCAACAACAGAGGTTACACAATTACAAGCACGTTTACATAAACAGGGACAAATACAAGTGTGAGCTTCCAATTATAGGAGACCACATCATTCACATACTACTTGACATGACTACATGTATACAGGGTTTGTTTTCAAAGACCCGCCAAATTTAAGTGTGTGGTACGGACCATCAAACTGAACAACTTTCTCTATGGGACCAATATTGTAATCGCGAAAAATTTATCAACAGTCCCATAGAAAACTTCAATTACTATTCGAATTAAATGTATGGGACGGCTGAATTTTTGCGGCGATGTTGGTCCCATGGAGAAAATTGTTCAGTCTGATGGTTTGTAAAATTTGGCTCGTCATTGAAAACCGAACCTGAGACTAGAGATGCCGATGCATTCCGCCAGTTTCTTTGACAAATCTTTTACTGTTCAAGTACGGTTATGGAATGACTTGCCCGTGTCGGTAAGGCGTGCTCAATCTTTGACCACTTTCAAAATTATGATAAAAAAAGCACTTCCTCTCTCCCTAAACATCATCATTATTATTATTTATTATAATTATTTTTCTTTTTTTTTTCTTTGCTCTTGTTTCATGTTTATTATTGTATGTATGTATTTATTTAGACGAGTAAAATATACTTTATGTATATATTGATTGTATAATGTAAATGGTACACCACAGACTACCTACTATATTTGTCTCTAAAGGTTGTCTTTAAAAGATCGCTCTTAGCGATAAGACCGCCCATTGTGTCACCCTTTGTAAAATTTTATATATTTATGTTTTTATAATTTGTATGGTGTACAATAAAGAGTATTCTATTATATTCTATTCAAACTAAACCCGTATGAGTTCTTACTGACTCTAGTAGTGCTGTTCTGTAAAAATCTCTCCGTGAAAACTTAGGTGAAGTGAGCTTGAGGTGAGCTGTCATAGGGTCAAGCATCAAAAAGAATGACAGCTCACTGCACCTATGTTTTCACGGTGATATTTTTACAAAATAGACCAGCTGTACATACCTACCTATTGTGATAATTTCGTTTTTTACGATAGTTGTAGAGTACGTACCTACAGTAAGTTACAAGCCATTAATGGTGACAACATTAGCCTTAATTTCCTTACACTTTCAATTTTTTCCCATTTCTTTCATATTTCTTAGCGTTGACAAACATAATACATGGCGAAAGTTTGATGGTTAAGGTATTTATATGTAGTAATGGGTCTTGGTCATGTGAGTGTCTTTTCTTGTTTGTTATAACTTTAATAATACCTATAAATGAAAGGGGGAAGGAATTGGGGTTTTCCCACCTAAACCTAAACAGTCTAAATTACCTCCTAAGTAAGTACCTGTGTACAGTCAGGGAAAATAATTGTTAAGTCAACAACAACAACATACAATTATTAACAATTATTTTACTGTGTTTGTTTCATACAACATTTCATATAACCAAAGCATGACAGTCGTGATTTGAATATACGGATAAGTTGGTGGTCAATTTGTTTAACAATTACTTTTACTAACTTTACCAAACAGCGCGTTAATCCGGCATTTTACAAGTAGAATGTTTCTTGTAACTGGAAATGATGACAGTGTGGACGATTATCAGGAATTCTTCGATACGGTATCTTATCGTATCGTGACACACAAACTATTGTGCGATGTAGCGATATCATCCGGTTGCGATTATTTGCACAAGTTTTCACTTTTCACGGAAATAATAATAATTAAGTTTGCTAAGTGGTGTCTGTTAAGTTTTTATTACTGAAGTCATTAATGTGGTTACGACTGCTAAATGGCTTTCGAGTCTTGGAGAAAAGGAATGGATTCTATATTTCTCTTTTTATCACCAGATTAGAGAGACTTAGTGCATAATAAAATTTAAGTTTCCTATTTGAAACTGCGTGAAAGCAAATTACACATACGAATTACAATACATAGAGACATACAAAGAGTGTTGTTTTGTAAATAAACTATATGGCAAAAGATTACAGTGCTAAAATAATACAGTATGCATAATCAGACCATAACGTTCCCACTGCTGGGACAAAGGCCTCCTCTCTGTGTGAGAGGGAGTGGGCCGTAACAACACGAGGGCCCAGTGTGGGTTGGTAGAAGTCACACGTCTTCGAATTTTTCTCACGGTGTTTTCCTTCACCGTTCTGAGAGCTGCTGAGAAATAATATATACAAATTAAACGCCCCTGTTAGGGTTCGGTTCGAACCTACAACTTATAACTCGCAAGTGCACCACCGTTGCTCCTATACAGTATGAAAGTCTTCTAAAGAGCAGTTTTCTTATTCCAAGCAAATATACAAGATATCGAAAGATGTAACCAAAATAACTTAAATTGTCACAAGCAATACCGGATATAAACACAACCAATCCGCCTTCTGAAATAAATTCGTCATTAAAATTATCATCGTAAGCAGAATTCGTCTAACATTATCAATGACTCAGTGCATAGCTACGTCGCTGTCGGTAGCACCCACTGATTAACTAGACTCATCGGAAGTGACGATAACAGGCTCAACAACAGGAACTAGAGCTCCTACTTGTTTATGAATAACATTGTCTTTGAGATTAACTGGGAAGTCATTGTTTAGAAATGAGTCTTTTGTCGAATTATTAAATTTGTACAGACAAAGTACGACAAACTGAAACTCTAACCGAATATTTCTATAAAAGCATTTACGGGCACTTTTGAATTGTCAAGGGATCGGTCAGTCAGAAATATGAAGCTAGTTGCGGATTCCAAAGCGTAGTAGATGCCTATGGAGAAGAACGGGCAAGAAACGCCACAGACAATCTTTTAAATTATATTGTTATATAAATATTAATTGTATCATTAATCACAAGAAGACCCTTAGTTGGTGTTAGCATGCCTAGGCACGAAAACACCAAATTCATTTTAAAAGGACAAACTTTTCACTAAGAATGATGCCAGGTACCGTTGCCACTGAATGACTTTAAAGGCTTATTTAGTGTATACATTAATGATCATAATTTCCTCCAGAGATATCCATAGCAAGTTTCTAATTACATGCAAAGCTTGATATCCCTTGACCTCTGCGACTTCTTGGGGATCTTTATTAACTTTATCCCGTTGCTACATTACTGTTAGCAGAATTATCTTTTTGATTTCTTTGTCAACACACCTCAGATTCTAGTTGAACCAAACTTTCAATCCCACTATTTTCAATTCTCAATATTAATTGTTCCTCTTTCATTCCGCAGGTCTTAAACATAATCATCCTGGTCCTCTATCGTACTGGTTACAATGGCGAGTTCCTGGGGGTGGGCGGTACGTGGAACCTCAATGAGGAGAAGAACCCTGACGCTGAGATCGTGGCGTCGGGAGTCATCGTGGGGTACCTCATATACACGCTCGTGCAAATTATCACATTCTTGTTTGGCACCACTGAACATAAGAGGTATGTATTATTTTTAGTTTCAACTGAGATATTTTGACAGATCGGTTTCAAGGATCACAGCAAAACCCTACTGGGAGATGGCTATAATCACGATGGATCTAAAGGGCCACTTTTAGATTCCTCATGGTCCATCATGGTGGTGGTTAAAATACAAGCCTTGTACGACGCTGTGTGAACAGCCAAAACGTATATTTTTGTAATGGAGTGTTAAATTTATATCTTTAAGGACCGGAGTCCATTTTTATTTATAAACGAGACTTAATTGCAAGAAAATTGGGTATCTTGGCCCACTCCAAACTGAACCCACGGGTCACTTGACCCTTTTCAAAATTGATAATTATTGTTAGGTGGTCCCACATTTTTATTTCCTCTTTCCCTATCAAGCCCTCTAATGTATATCGTTTTTCCAAAATCATTGAACTAATTTATACAAATAATGTTTCCAGAGCGTTATCAGAGATAGTGATGAACTTCGTGGGAGTGTTCCTGTGGATCGCTGTGGGAGCTGTGGCGCTGCACTACTGGGGAGGCTACCAGGGCGAGCACCAATACCAGTTCGTTTTCGCTGAGAAACAGGTACGGAACCCAGTTGCACTACTATAAAGACAAACGTTGTCACATGTTTTGTGGCTACCGTATCGTTGTAGGTGTCTCCGTGGAGGCTATCAAAGCAAACCTATCTGTTAACAGAGAAAATGATCTCTGGATACAGCTCCACACAACACAAAAAATATCCGGCCGTGAGTATTTTATGGGTTCAAAATACCCATTAGTTCTACCGCCATCCTTAGGGCGTCAATGCCTCATGGATATGGCAATGGCGAAATAAAGTTGTTCAATATCAACTATCCGTTCCTCATTGAAAACAACCATCCATATGGCATTAGCCAAAAATAATATTCGTGAGTTTTTAGTAAAAAAATACGAGTAGCTACAATGCTACATACGGCCGACGAGAGAATGCGTTCTTGACACCTGTCAGTTTCATACAAAAGAAAAAGTATTTTGCGAATTTGATCTTTATTAGCTACTAGCATCGTCGCACTGACAGGTGTCAGGTACGTATTCTCGACGGCCAGACTGTAGACAATCATGGACGTTTTGGGAGCTGAGATGCGTTGAGAGAGCATTGTTTTTAGTTTTTCCTGATTCAAGGCCCTGACTAACTAGTACTATGAACTTAATTATGTTTTATTTATTTATCCTCTTGTATTTTCCAGGTCGGTTTGGCTGTCGGTGCGCTCTGCGTGATCAACGGTGCGGTCTATCTGCTAGATACTGCATTGTCCGTCATACATTTTACCAAGGAGATGTAAACTAGTAGTAAACGTAAATAAACTTAATTTTATTTAATTATAAGTACAGCTAAGTGTTTTACGAACGACCCTCTACTGTCTGATACAATTCCTTTAAATCTTTTTAATACCGAGAGAAGATTTAGGGATTTTATCTATGAACTACGATGAATACTTACCGATATGAACTATGTATTTCGAAATACGATAAGAAATTAAACAAAAATACTATAGGTATATTTTTTATATTAAAGCAGAATATCTATCTATTTATCACCATATTTGATGTTTTTTTTTAATACGTGCTGTTCCGTATTAACAATCGACCTTCGATCGAACCCAAAATATTGACGAACAAAAACTACGCTCTCGCGCAAAACATTTTATTTTCCCACCTTCTTCCTAAGTTAGTTAGAACCTGTTTTGTATGTCAGTTTTAATATTCTAATGTAATTATTATTTTGAAATAAATAAATGTGAAATAATGTGTCTTTTTATTTTCCTTGTTATTTTTAATTAATTAATCTCCGGTTCTACTTCTTCATCGATTTAAAAAAAAAAAATATTACTTATATACCCGCAACTTAATTTGATTTGAAGATATTCACTACCGAAGCTACATTTTTGGAGTTTATTAGACATTCCCCTTTATTCATAAACGTTGCTTAAAGTTAAGTAGGTATGTTTGTAACAATAAAAATTATCACCATTTATCTTAAAAATCATCGTTATCGTAGAAATCATCGTTTTAAATTAGACCCCATAATTTTCATGTTAATATTTCAAAACTGACTTTAATGGGGAATTTTAATGACGTCAGATGTCAGTCACCAGTCAAGCCATGTCATGGTACAAAGTCACAGTTTCACAGGCTGTCATCTTCGAGGAAAATACATTGTGGTCATAGCAGACATACTACTGATGAACGCTTTGAAAGACTTGACCGAAAAAATGGCTTCGTAAAATAATAAAACACCGCACAACTTAAAATTTACACCTTTTACTTAAGCTAAAGCAGTATAATTAGAAGACATCTTAGCAAACTAAATAGCATAATCAGCCTATAATGTTCCCACTGTTGGGACACAGGCCTCCTCTCGGCGAGAGAAAGTGGGCTGTAATCTACCACGCGGGCCCAGTGCGGGTTGGTAGATGTCACAAGTCTTCGAGATTTTGGTTCTAGGACTTACCGGTTTCGTCACGATGTTTTCCTTCACCGTTTTGTGAGTAGTGGCGATACAATAATTTACACAAAGTAAAGCGCCTATCAGGGTTCGAACCACCAGCAAACTAAATACTTAATTAATCTATCTAGGAGAATAAAGGGAAATAATAGAATGTCAGTGTTGTCACTATGAAATAAACATACGTCACACAATGTGGTAGGTACGACATGACATGGAGCACACCGCTCACACGGTGTCACGTATTCATTAATACTAAATTTATCCTTATTTTCTTACGTATTAGGTACGTACGTATAATTGGGATTACCCCACTGTTGATAACCAATCCCTTATTTGTCTAGAGGTAAGCAACATGGATTGAAGTAAACCGCGAATAGTTTTACAAGTTATGCTGTTAATAAACCCGATTTATTCGAAAACAAATAGAAACACTTCATTTGGACATCAAGGTTGCAAAATATATTCTTAACAGACGTAAATATTAATCTGTTTAGCTTTTTTCTCAACTATGTTAGGGTCGGCTTCAAGTCTAACCGAATGCAGCTAAATACCAGTATTTTACATGGAGCGACTGTCTATCTGACCTTCACAACCCAGTTACTGTGTAACACCTTGGCAAGACTGCATAGTTGTCAGACTTCTGGCCTTCTGACTACTCGTAACGGCTGTTAAAGATCTACTAATGACTGCCGGGACCGTGCTTTCCGAGATACGGAGGGGACTCGATATGAAATGGATGTTCACCTAAACCTTACCTACATTAAACCTTTCGATCGATCAGTGAAGCTGTTATCATTTAGCCACGAGCCCCTCATCAAGGTTTCAAAAGACAGTCTATAAAAATATCCATCGTAAAGATTCTGATTTGATGATATAGATTTAGGTTGGCTCATTAAGGTTTTCCTAAAAAGGTGTGAATTTCTCTAGCTTGTATACCTGTTGTTTCCTGACAAATCTAGATAATCGATTTGTCAGGAAACAAGAGGTATGCAAGCTAGCATGGGATAACTGTCCGGGGTCAACACAGGAGTCAAATTAGATGTCGTGGCTAAGGTCGCAGGTTAAGTGCGATCCGTCGTTGAGAACAACTGACTCACTGACTTGGTGAAGCTTGGATTAGTCTTCTATTCCTCGTATCAGGAACTTCACGACAACTAAGCAGAAAAAGTTGAGTTGCCTTGCGCTCATAAGAAAAAAAACTTGACAAACGAAAAAGAAAATTTGAAAATAGAAGGGACGCGCGCTTGTCTATTGTTATTGTCATTAACTAAATTAATTTTAGGATATTGATGATTTATCGTTTTTATTATCAGAAAATAATAGTTATCGATTTATAAACTAAAAGTGGAGCATCTGTACGCGAACTGGGTAACCATTGCGCCCGATTCCAGGGAGTTTTTGTGTGAAGTCGACGTGGAAATCGCCAAAATTGCTCCACTAACGGAAACCGTAAGTAAAAACTTTGATTATGTTACAAAAAATAAACTATATTTGGCGAGATATATAACGTTTATTTGTGGAAAAACTAGACCGTGATGAGTTGAACCAATTCTATGGTTTTACAAAATTACATGCTAACTTGGATACCTAACAATCCAAAAGATTGCATGATTTTGGGTACATCGAATCATCCAGATTCCAGTTATTATTCAAACTGTAAGTACTACTCGTAGTTACCGTATGAAACGTGTACAAACATAAGCTTAAACGTACTAAAGCCATGACCTAAAATCAGTAGCCACGTAAGACAAACAAAACAATTTGAATACCATTGCGACGTTCTCGAGGATTTTCATTAGAACTCATCTTACTGGACGGGCAATGAAATTTAAATAGGCTGTAATTATCGTATGGCACAGAGTAAAAATATAAGGCGTGTCACGCATTAGCCGCGTCAACGCACCCGGTGTATGGTGCATTGTTAAGGTGCACACGAATTGAGTACATGCTGCATAGTGATGGCAATGATATTTTTGATTGTAAAATAATGCTTGGATTTTTATCTTCGATAGCTGAAATCACCAGTTTCAGAAACAATGTTAACACTCACTACATTAACCCTGTTGCTGCAAACTAGGTATCTGATCTATCTATCTACTTATATCAAATGAAACGAGGTAGTTTTACAAAAAACCATTATGATTAAAAGCTGTAACCGCTCCATTCAAAATCAATCATTTAGAAGTAATTCGATATGATAGGCATCCTAATTGTGTAAAACACTATCAATCTCAATCTGAATCATTTTGAAGGATATTGCTAATCCATTGCTTCATATGGTCGAAACATGTGTCTGCTCAACAACGTAAATAACGCAATGAATGTTGTTGAACTGTCAAAATGAAACCCATTGTTACTAATAGTGTGTTACGCAATATTTTGATACAATGTACGAATATATGTGAAAGTAGGTCATATTTCATACAAATCACATTTTATGCGCTGTGGGTTATAAAACTGTTACCCTCTGTTCCAATTTACTGAGGTAACCTATTTTGCCTCGTTGAGTCTTTTAGCATATTTTGAAAGGTTAAATACTTATCGTACCGAATGGAATACTTACTTAATTCTAGTAACTTTTAGAGAAGTTGATACATACTTATCTTTTATAGTTCTGCCACTTATTTTGTCACATAGAAATAAGTGTTTCAAGTTTCAAGTTTCAAGTTATTTATTTCATAACAAAAATACATTTGTGTCGAAATATTTGCACAGTAGGTACACAAAAAGAAGCAACATAAACAATCAAAATTAATGAGTAACCTCGTTCCTCACCCATTTGAAGTTAGAACGTCTATCCAAATTAAAACCAATTAACTTTACAAACATTAATAGTCATATTGATACAGATTATAGTCCCTAGCAAAATGATACAAAAATACATTTAATGTCGAAATTTTAAGTAATAATATAAAAAATAAATATTTAAAACTAGATATTTAAGTATTATTTTTAATATTTTTGTCATTACAAAAATCGTCAATGCTATAATAGGCTTTCTTGATTAACAAAGCCCTGAGTTTATTTTTAAACATGTTCACATTCTGAATATTCTTAAATTCTGCTGGTAATTTGTTAAACAGATTGACAGATTGCACGCGTGACGAGTGTTTGACAACATTAAGCTTTGCCTGCAGAAAAGTAGGAAGATCTTTTCTGCGAGTATCTAGTCTGTTTTTTCTTTCATCGTCTGTTTCATACTCATTTAAGTTTTTATTTAAATGAGTAAGGAGAACTAAAATATAAAGACAGGGTACCGTTAAAATTCTAAGCTTAATAAAATACTCCTTACATGATTCTGTCTGGTTTAAACGAAGCATGGTACGTAATGCTCGCTTTTGTATAGTAAAGGCTGCCTTAATATTATATTTATAGCTGTTTCCCCAAAACTTAATACTATATCCGAGTTTGGATTCAACTAGAGCAAAATAGACGGTACGAAGTTTGTAATGCATAATCAGCAATGCAGAAGTGCATAATCAGCCTATAATGTTCCCACTGCTGGGACACAGGCCTCCTCTCGGTGAGAGGGAGTGGGCCGTAATCCACCACGCGGACCCAATGCGAGTTGGTAAAATAAGTATTTCAACCAAATATTATGATCATTATAGGACCCGTAGGATACCTACAACACACAATCAAGAGTTTTGTTTTTGTTATTAGTTGTTTCTTTTGTTCATATAATTAATTTTGCCCTGACTACAGTTACGTTTGCCATCAGTTTGTTAATATCTAAGTTGTATTCTGTGGAAAATGTAGTGGATACTATACAGAGTGCCAGGGACATCGGCGCGCAACCCGAGGGGCAATTCTCGCAATTTTAAGAACTCAGTCTCAATCTGTCAAAAATACCTCCATTTTCCCTACATTTTGACAAGTTTTTGACATTTGTTTGTCGCCGAGATGCAACTGCGACTAGATTTTGAACGTTTTAAAGAGAGAGAATTGGCCTTCTGTTACCATGGATTCAGTAAATGATTCTGAAGATTTTCGATTTAAGAAAAAGTTACTGTTCCGTAAATTGTGACCGCGTAGGTATTACGCTTCTCTATGAAACAGCTGATTTATTTTGATAACCGACGAAAAAGGTCTTTGAAGATCCGTGGTATACCTACTCTCCGCCATTTTGTTTTTTTTTTAAATGGCGGTCATGCATGGAACCTATATACATCGATAGCTGAGATCAATTCAAATAGAAAACATACTATGACCAAATCCCATAAAGTATCACGTTTCCGAGATATTGTAATATACCTTCTGTATGTTTTCCCATATAAAACTAAATAAAATTAAATAAAGGCAATGTATGAAGTCGTGTTCAACCCATCACTAGTCAAGTACTAGTAGACAAACGTGAGTTATTAAAGCTATTAGTAGAAACGATCACTGCACACACTTACGTGCATGAAGCCATTGATTAATCAGGTGATATTAACATTATGTTCACTACCAACTGTTCCTTGTTTGACTGCAGATTAGTGCTGCTCTATTATTTAAAAGGACCTAAACATAGTTTTGATAACATGAAATTATAGTTTACTGGTGCAATTACGGTAATAGTGGGTATATTCCGTTGGATGATAATTTCTACCAAACGCAGCGGTATTTTTATATTGGCAACATATTGATTTTAGACGCCTTTTTTCGCCCGCCATCTCTTTCGCTTTTGCTATAAAAAATGCCACTTTGTAGTATGTTTGGTAGAAATTATCATCCGACAGAATATACCCACCATCATAACTGCCACAGTAAACCTTACAATATAAATGGATATTATGCTGATTATCATTTATACCAAAAAATACTGAATTATACAGTAGATAGATTCTGCACTTCATATTTCTTTAGGTAGGTACCCTTGTTGATGATACACTTGTTTCTTAAATAACTCTCTCCACAACTGAAAAAGGTACAGACGCCAGCACATCAAGCTACTACAATGTATCAAATTTCTTTAATACATTTTCAACTTTATCACTATAGCATTAAGCTTCAAGGTTGATTGGGAAAATTTGACAGTTTCGGGTAGCTTGACCTGCTGGCGTCTGTACAAGGAAAATGTTCTTACAGGGAGACAACAACTTCTATTGTTTTCAGCTTTCAGGAAATCCATTTCATTCATCATCCTAGGTAAAAATCACAGCGTCATAGGGTAATTACGTAACATGTTGGCAATAGCTTTTCCCTGGCTATAGAAATATCGTGGACAAGTGAATGATAATCACCGGTCAACCCAGATACGTCAGTAACTGTACTGTCATGACATTACGGAGCTCGGCGGCACGCGCGTACGCATCTAACTGTAGCCCACTAAAGGGACGGGTCATTAACATAAAAAGTAGGTATCGTTACCTAGTTCGTTATCTGTTGTTTAGTGAGCCTCATAAACTTGTATGTTAGGTATTCGTAATATGTCTTTCAATGATTTAAGGTCTAAGCAGCATAGCATAACCAGCCTATTATGTTCCCACTGCTAAGACAGGCGAGAGGACTCGATGAGAGGGAATTATGTACTTGAATTACGCGAAACTTTAAACATTTTAAAGGTGTTTTGAAGTGATTCAGTGGCAAACTGTTTGTCACTAATGACTTCAAAACGTCTATAGGAATTTTGAGAATTGAACACACAGGTATCTCCCATTAAAGGGTTTCCTACGGCCCCTGAACTTAGTTCAGACGATGTCGTAGACAAAAGCTATACTCAGTTCAACCATGCTGTTTACTATATGAGGGGATTTTAGTTTTCAGCTAAAGCTGAAAATTCCCCCGTCCAAAGAGTCTCTATAGGTTAAATTACAGTGGCGTCAGTCATACTACCTACTATGAATTTCAATTGTTTTTACTGTAAATAAGAGCCATGTTATGACTAATTTATTATTTCCTTTATTCCACTTAAATATTTACAAATTACATTTTTATAAACAAAAAGATAAAAAAAATCATTTAAAAATATAAAAAATAGTAACCCACCGGTATAATTTTATAATTGTAATGTTTGTTTGTGCTAAACTTTACTATAGCATATACGCATAATCAACCTATAATGTTACACTGCTGGGACACAGGCCTCCTCTCTGTGAGAGGGAGTGGGCTGTAATCTACCACGCGGGCCTAGTGCGGGTTGGTAGATGTCACATGTCATCGAATTTTTGGTTCTAGGACACGCCGTTTCGGTCAGTGGTAACGGCCACGACTTACGAGTTACGACATTTAGTGGACACAAAGTAAAGTTACTTTGTGTCCAGTATTTTATCACCACTGCTCTCAAAGCACATGTGGGTGTACTATAGGTATACCTCTGCCTAACCCTTCGGGGGAACAAGGCGTGATTTTATGATGTTATGTTACAAATGACTCGTATTACAAAATGGCAATGACAGAAAATGGCGAAATGTGGGTATATTGTACCACTATAGGTAGGCACTTCTGTCTGTAATGCACTTCTGCCTTATCCTTCGGGGAGTATATGCGCGATGTTACGTGTGAAAATCACATGCTTTACTCACCAACCAGTACATAATTGTGTTATGTACGTACTCCCTGTTTTAGTATTATGTATACCCAGAGATGTCCGTCTATAGTTTGTTTAAGTTCACGTGAGAGAAAAACTTGCAATTATAACAGTATCTTCATTCACACAGTTGGTTCCGTCGCAGCTAACGTAAACAAAGCAGTAGTATACCAAATCGTTTACAATGTATGCCGCAGCATTGTAAACGATTTGGTATATGTATATCGCATCAAAGTACGTATAGGATAATAACAATAATCTCTTTATTTCATAATACAGTGGAGGGCAAAAAAACGTAACATATGTAAACGTGAAGAAAATAGTAAATTCAGTCTTTTGCTCGAAAGTTCTGTAATAAATACATAGGACCTTGCAGAATTTTTTCAGCAATAAAACCAAATGTATTGTTTCCCCGTCGGAAACCATTTCGTTATTGATTATATCGTAACTACAATAGCGTTCGCGCGCCGTTTACGCTACGGTTCTACGCAACGTCTACGAAGGGTCTACGAAGCGTAGCGTCTACGCGGCTTCACAATTTTTAAAACACATGAAAAGAACGTACATTACAGTAATATACTTAAAGTAGGTTTGAGAATATACGATGTGCGTAGATTTCGATAGTAAAATATAACGTAGTTAAATAACATAACGCTAGTAAATTCATAAGTAGTCATAAAAGCAAGTATTTTCATTTAAGCAAGCTTTCTATCCCTCTTGTAAGTATCGACTGCCAAATCGAGTTGCTCTTATTAAAGGTACTTGAGGCTTCATTGATCAGATCAGTTCAACGGGAAAAAAGAAAAAAAAAAGAAAAGAAAACATTTATTTGCTGATAATGTAGGTATACATATAAGTTCGAATAATAGGTCAACAACATCAGGTCATTAGGTCATTCAACTACATATTATTTTGAAGCATTATAACGGCTTATGTCGTTAGTAGAGCAGTAGTAAATAACAGATAAGAGTTATGTAATAAACTAATTAATAATGCGAGGGTTAAATAACTCAAAAGTACCAATTTAAGCTTTGCAAGCATAGGAGGCTCTTTAGAAACTTTTATCGTTACAGTTCATATGATTATGAAAATTTTATTGCCGGCCATTCTATTTTTTTCTTAGACTATGTATGTAGTTTGTAGGACAAAAGTATGATTTCATACTTCAGTAACACAAGCATCACATTTAGTGAAGTCATTAGGAACAAGACACAGAAACGAAACCCACAAGAAGTTTTAAACGCAGTTGAATGCGCCGTTTCTAGATCATACAGATGCATTGCCACACTTGGCAGACTAAGAATGGCATTTAGCGAGAATTTTAATCATAAAAGACATCTATAGTAGTTGCGAAGATAAGTTCAAATCATAACTCATTTAATTTTTCCTTGTCCTAAATAAAGAAAAGTGATCGAACGACAAAAACAAACAAAAAACATCCGAATTGTGAAGATTTTTTTTAAGTCGGTTGATAAAATAACTTTAGCCTTACTACCACAAAACCGTGTTAATCAGTTGTTTAGGCTAAACACCTTTTCAATACGACATAATTATATCGACTTCGACGTAAGACTGACATAAGACACACGTTGAACAAGTGTTTAAGTTTTTATAATAAGACCTTAGCAGTCGTAACTTCCCAGTAAGTATATTGACTTAAGCTAAAATTTTTACACTAGTAATTACAAGACACATCTGTAGACATTAGGCCCGCTGTGCATACAATCCGGTCATAAAGGAGTACGTACTGTGTCATTTGAGCAAATAGGTCACTATAACAACAGCCTCGGAACGCACCCCCTAACGCGGGCACCTTGGCGCCAAATCTGGCGTCAACATGGCGCCCGCTGTCGCCATGTTGGCGGGACTCTGCTCTATTTTATGCACTTGTGGAATAATATTATTTAATTCTAAGATGTCTTAGCTAATATAAACAAACATGAGGTTAGTAACTTAACTCAAGTTACTAACCTCATGTTTGTTTGCTAAGGGGTTATTTCTCTTCAACAAAGATTTACTCGATACAAAAGCAAAACTTTTGTTTGTCTTGGACCTTTTCATGCCCTATATGTTTGACATTTATTTGGACAAAGTTAAATAGGATCGATTTTTTTTTTTTGTAAAATACACAATTTAATCTTAATCTGGCAAAGAAGTCCAGATGCAATCGTATGAGTTCGTCAAAAAATTCAAAATGTCGGTTCGGCTGCGTGTTGGCAAGTAATGGGCACACAACAATGGCCCATACCGCCGTCGTCTAACAACATTAGCCGGGAACGCGACAAATACTCATTGTTCGTATTGCTCACTCTTTGCCCTTACCAATAAAACCCGCACTTATGGTCTAATATTTCATTTATATGCAGCATACGACTGGATTTTGCCCTAAAACAATTGATATTAAGGAAACTTGCTTGAGGTCTTGTTTCACTTAAAATGGAGACGTTGAAGGAAACCACTGTGTTAAAGTTTAAAGAGTTTGTATGGAATCATAAAAATGTACAAAAATCGCAAATCGTAAACCACACTTAACAACCACTAGAATATTTTGCAATGTCTATTTTTCCATTGAATTTATTTATTGACTTTAATGTATTAAGTAAAAAATCATAACTATTAGCCAATACCTACTACTGAAGGCAGAAATAAAAAAAACAACAGCTGATTCAATTATTTTTATCGTCTTAGCATAAAATAGATAATTCAATAAAGTTAACCGTCGTATAATGTGACATTTTTCACGCTTAGTCACAGGCGTTTTCCGTTTGAGGTACATAGAAGATCTGTGAAACGTAATTGTTAGTTTTAGTTGTTACCTATACGACGGCCTTGCGCGCGCGCACTATTTGCCACCAGCCATGGCCGACATGAAGGTTAATCCTTGTAAAAAAATGTAACTACCGACGTCGGTGTCAGTTATTAATTTGATGGTTGACACCTATTTAGATTTTGTAAATTGTTCTAATTAAATTAGTCACGACACTTCACGACAGAGAAGGTACTTATATGTATATTATGGTTTTGAAATACCTACTTATTAGCTTACTACTTAGCGAACTACTTCGCTTCTGGATTTTTCTTGGTAGCCTAGCATAACCAGCCTATAACGTTCCCACTCTCTATGAGAGGGAATGGGCTGTAATAATCTACCACGCGGGCCCTTTTTCTTTTTGGTTCTAGGACATGCCGGTTTCCTCACTATATTTTCCTTCACCGTTTTGAGAGCAGTGGTGATGAAATTATTTACGCTCGGACGTTTCTTGGTATTAAATAATATTTTTAGCTTAGCTCTACATTTTACGGTTGCAGTATACATAGAGTACAATGTTTATGTATTGAAGTTTTAAGATGTTTTTCCTTACAAAGTAATACATAAAGTTACGGTAACCTTAACCGAGTTCTTATTCTGATTAGTCAAGCTATTGAATGAAAGGATATGTCCCATAAAAACAATTCTTCACATAGTGCGTACATTTCATGAGTAATGGGGTCTTAAAACAATTATTTTATTGTAATTAGTCACATTTTCTGATGAAATAGATCATTGTTGCGAGTAAAACTACCGTAAACATGACTGGGTTGACGTCTGAAATACAGGAAAATGTTCAGGATTTTATAAATGAATTAATCATACTTACTACATGGGAAGTATAGGCAAAAACTATAGTACGAATAGGCAAAAAATCAAGGTTCCAATATATTTAAACCTTTGGAAAAGGTATACAGGGTGGCAGGGACATTAACGCGCAAACTGTAATCATGAAGTCAGCACATGATTCTCCCGATCAGGACCAGGCCCGTGCCGGACGGCGCGTAAGTGTTCCACGCGCGCCTCAAAGAGATGTCAGCATAACGAGGGGCCCCTCAGGGCCGAAGCCTGCCGGGGCAGCGGGATTGTCCGAAAGGGTTACCGCTACCCCGGAACATAAAGGGCGAAGGAAGGAACATGGGTGGGTTTTAGTCAGTAAGAGTGAGTCACACACACAAAACAACGATTGATGATCATGTAACTGTAGGCAACTTTATAACTTGAATGAAATATAAATCCAAAAGCCATTCAAACAAATTAAACGAGACCCATAAACCATCTTAAAAACCACATAAAATTGATGTTAACACCGATAACTAAACTACCGTATAAATATCATCCCGGCGTATAAATAAAGATCACAAATGGCATGTCTGTTTTATAGCAAACGTAGATATAATTTCGCATAGTTATCGCCGAGCATCGTGCGTGCGCGCAGCATGCATGTGTGCAGTTATGCGCGCTGACTTCTAGACCGGAAAACGCTAGAAAGTGGCTTTTCAATTTACGAATAGCTACATAATAAATGCGTTTGAGTCGATTCAACGCGCACGGTGATATTAAATCACATTTTATGTTGGACCGTGATTGATATCCTGTATATTTGCAATTTAAATATTTGTAATTTTGAGTTGAATTATGAAGTTGAGAACACTTCACAGATCTTTAAGATATTCTAGTGGAAACCGTAAAAATAAAATTAATCGCGAGACTAACTTTGAACTTTTTCTTTGTTTTATACTTTTTTTGTATAAATATATAAGTCTTGTAGTACCTACCTAGTGCGATTAATTGCATTTATTTTATTGCAAAAAACATGATGATAATCATATCATCATGTTTTTTGCAATAAAATAAAGAGACGCGCGATACGTATCGCGCGTTTTTCACTCTAGTGACAGTTACATACATTTTCGCATTCCACCGTTTTCTAAAAGGTTTATTTTTCTAGATTAAACTGGACTATTAAAATATATATGTGTAAATAGTTATTTTTTCAAGTACATTGAATTGTGAAAGAATTGTGTCTTGATATTTAGCCAAAAAGCCCTTTAAGATTCCTTTCATCTACCAACAACATTGTATGAACATCGTAAACTATGAAAGAAACCAGCCTACTCTAATCATAGTACAAATAGTTCTGTTCCATTAACTAATAATTTAGAAGTATTTCGCAACCATCTGGGACTTGGAACTCTTTGATTGCCGATAGAAATGGATGCGTACCGAAATAAACCGATCACAACGCTTTAAGGGAACCATTCTGTGACCATTCACATCTGCAGATCTCGAAGGGAAATGTATTTTTATGGTGACCTAGTATTTACGAGTTTGGAATTCAGACTCAGCAGTCTAATATTTGGAATGCAGTAGTAGCTCTACTTACCAGGATTATGTAAAAAAGAGAATGTAGTTGTAACAATACGTAACTAATTAGGAACCATTTAATTGAACCGCCTTTGTGTTTCGTTGAAAACATTATTAAGTAAAGCAGCTTATAAAACAAACATTACCTACTTAGATTCAAAAAGCCCGCATTGGAAAATGAAGACGAAATTCAGTTTAGCTTAGATATGGCTGATGCAAGATGTCTATCATCCTGGGTTGATTTAGGCTGATATCTCTTAGATTTCCGTCCCGAGATAAGCTCACAGACCCACAATTTGAACGCATTAGGCTAGTAAAGTTCTAATAATGTTCTAGGCACTAACTTTACAAATGAATGAAAGCTGTTTACTCATGTGCTACGCATTACTACGCCGGTTCTACGGTTCAACAGCCAATTTTCCCTGACCTCTCATGGCTCCCCCATCGCTTTTGCAAAGGGCGACATAAGGGAAAACGGAAGGACAATCAGAGACCATTGGCTTATTTTCAAATGAAGCATAGAGGAGCGCCGACTGTCGGCCAAGCGGTAGTCGCATCGCGTCGTGAGCCGAACGCACTCGTGTCTGCACTGAGCTTAGTAAACACCCCGTGACACCGAAAGCGTCTATCATTTTCAAATTTAGAAGTGCAAGTGAATTAAAAAACAAATAAAACAGTGCGTTCATTGTCGCTGTAAGGAATTTAATTCCTGTCTTTGGTGAGATTTTATTTTTAATTTGATTGCATGCAAGTGAAGTTGCTCTTCTATTATTATAATTGCATGTTTTGATGTTATCATACGGTACCTTGTGTATTTTGCATTTTAATGAGTTTTTGTAGTGTAAAAATGTTTGTGCCAGTATACGGAAAAGCGGCGCAATTGCATAAATTGGTTTTCTTTGTATCGAATAGGTAACCGATTAGTTACAATCGCTTTTATTAATTGAACTTTTTCTGTACATTCATTAGTATTATTGCATACGCATTTTAAAACAATAACACAAATTTTAACCATTTAGCATTTATGGACTCGTGTGTATTTTCTTACAAAACGGAGTTTCCAAAGAGGAGCTTTGGCGCGAAACAAAGGAAAACTCACTCCCCCATTTTCCTAAGCTTATTCAAAAATCTAATGTAATAGATATTTTAGCAGGTAATTAGGGCTACCAACATACCAGCTGACTGTGACAAGATTAGGCTTTCAGGAAACAGGAATACTAACTAACTTTGTAATTAATACTACAATTTTCCTTAGTTCCCAGAACAATCCATTCATATTCCAATAATCCATAAAATGAATTAATACTCAATCCATTAATGGATACAAAGCAATTACTTACGTGATGTTTTTCATTATTCAGCAGAAATATTAATGTTTATAAAAAAAACTATTTCGTTTGGAAAGCATAACGCACCAGTAGCGTTCCGATTCAGTGATCGGCATTCAGCCTGTTTATGATTTATGCATTGTCGTCTGTAACCGGCTACTTTTACAATATTAACAACACGCGTTAATCAAGCTAGTTAGTATTAATTGAATTAATTAGGGGAACGTGTGATTCTATTGATTTTAAGTGATTCAATCACGCTATAGTAACTAACTTATTTGAATAAGCCATCATTTTCTCAGATATGTTAATTTTTCCAAGTGAGTCATCACTCTAATTACATGTAAAAAAAAATGATATATATCATAATTTGTCAGATTCACGCAATCTGTCGGACAATAACAGTAATTAAGCACTAGATTATGGTTACTATTAGTGCCATGGACGCACATAAAATTGGACACCATAAGTGCCGCATTAATGGTAGCGCAAGACTTCCTTATAAACTAGAATATATTACATTGTTTTATAGCCACTTTGAATTGGATGGGCCTTGTTTAAATAGCAAACGTCTAGAGGCGATAATGCTGAACATTTTTGTGGTCACTCACCATTACCATCCCCTAATAAAATAGTACCTAAAATGAATATTCTGTTTTCTTCTTTTGTGCATTGAATATAATTTACATTGTACAGGAAAATTAATAAAACCGAATAATTAAATAATTAACGTGACGTACGTTGTACGAACGTAGCATTACATAATTAGTAATAAATTAACAAAATAATCAAATATCTATCCCCCATAGTTATTCATTCTAGCGGTCATCAGTCATCAGGGAATGTTCATTCCAATCAATACCCGTCCATTGTCTGCCTTGTTTTAATCAGTTTAATTTATTTTCACCAGGTTTCCGAGTACGGAGGTGGCGCTCGAGTAGTGTGGGCGATGTCGGCGGGAGACCGAGAGGCCGAGGCGCAGGCCAAGAAGGGCGATGAGGCTGCCTCGAATGACCGAGACAGCCGGGCTGCTGCGGCATTGAAGCAGTACTGGTGTGTGGGGCTGCGAGCCGTCGAGCTGGTGAGTTACTAACTACGACTAGATGTAATAAGCTATAGGAGGATACTACAAAGAAGGGCAATGAAGCTGCCTTCAACGACTGAGTCAACAGGGCTGCAATCGCGCTGATGCAGTACTGGTGCACGGGCTTTCGAGCCGTCGAGCTGGTTAGTTACTGACAGAGACTAGATGTAAGACATAAAGGACACTGCCAAGAAGGGCGATGAAGCTGCCTGTGATGACTGCGATAAAAAAGCTGGTGAGTTAGCTACTAATAGAAACTATTATGACATGAAGGAGGTTATGGCGAAATAAATTAATCCTGATGAAGTGAGACTGCTTCCAGTACCACGGAACTCGTTGAACAGGAGTATAATGAAATCAACTAGACCAATAATCGTATATACACCACAAACCACACTCAATGAACTTATGCGGTTGTGCACTGGTGTCTGGCTCTAGAAAGTCTGAAGATATAAAATTGGAAAACTGTAGGAAGAAGAATTTGCAATGGCTTCGTATAACACAATAATTAATCACCAATACCCAACAGAGGATGAAGAAGCAGACAAGAAAGAAGATGTGAAAGTTTCCAACACTCGGACAGCGCAAAGAAAAATGCGAATCAGTAGAAAATGTTCGACTAAAAACTAGTCCATATAAACAAAACCATTTAATACATTGTATAATTGGAAATCGATACAATTGGATGATCGTGAGGCACTCGGCTCTCGGCTCGTAATTACTTGCAATCATGGCGAGTATGGGAACTGACCATGTTACGATGCAAGACATGATAATTTGTAGCACGACACACTGACCTTGAAGTCAAAGGATCCCTTGTGCTCTTGTACTTGGTGGTAATTAAATCCAGTACACCTCATCTTTATTCTATTTATGTTTCTAGAAAATATCTTGAAGTAGTACTTAGTTAAGAAACGGTTAGAAATAATATGATGGTGGGATTTGGTAAAAAATATCGTTTCTTGACAGACAGTGTTTAGATTGAAAATGCAGATATAGGCTGTTTTGAATTATTAAACCCGATTGCATATAAACAGAGCTTCATATACAGGGTGGCATGGATGCCGACGTGCAACCGGTTACTATGGATTCAGTGTATGATTCTGGACCCTACTGCGTTGAAACTTTTCGTTAATAATAAAAATTGCTGTGTGTGTGTGTGTAATAAAGAAAAGTGCAATCAATACATTTTCACCGGACATTTTGACCGCTTACGTATTGCATTGCTTTGGTATCTATTGTATTGTATGTGTTTATATGGGCCTTGATGCCTGAAATAAATGGATAAATAAATATTGCACATTTCTATGAAACAGCGGATTTTTTATTTTGATAACAGACGAAAAAATTCTTCACCAGGGTGTTTAGAATCATGTGCAAAATTCATGGTTACAGCTTACGCGTGGATGCCCCTGCCATCTTGTACACCTACATCTGCTTATGTGCACCAGTTGACTTATCCTTTTTCCTTTAAAGGATATGTAGGGCTTCATAGACCAAGCTTAAAGCCTGGAACGTAACCGACTTATAAGGTTGAAGACCGTAATACAGCATAAACAGTCCTTTGTCTGCCTGTACTAGTTCAAACACCTACCTAACTATGCTACATCTAAAAACGTGCAAAACGATATATAAAGATCATCATCATCTAGCGATTTCCCAACTATGTTGGGGTGGGTTTCCAGTCTAACCGGATGCAGCTGAATACCAGTATTTTACATGGAGCGACTGCCTGTCTAACCTCCACAGCCCTGTTACTGGGTAGATAGATAGATAAAACGTTTATTCAGTGCAACAAAAGACACAATACAAGTATTTAAAAAAAAATACGATACCCCTTGGTAATACTGATGATATACAAAGATAACTACACTTATATTAAATTATACATCATATAATGGTTGGGGGATAACCGAACGATGCGTGAAAGTGAAAACCATGTAATAATCATTTACGAAGACGCTTGCGGCATTGGAAAATCACTTGGTTGCGGTATTCAAGAACAACGAAAATGAGAAAACAGGCGTTTGACAATGCGACCACTGGACCGACGTACGGAAGATACTTTCACTATCACGAGAAGACTTGTTTTAAATGATCGTGAGCTTTGTTATTTAAGTGAATTGTTAAAAAAGATGACTGAAAGTTATTTGGGATACCGGCAATGCAAAAAGTTAATGGGTGATCGTGAAAACGGTTGGTGAGCCGCAAAAGACAAGCGGCTGAAGCATTTGCAACTTTCCTTATGGAAACGTGATTTATAAGAGCAAAATAAATAAAGGTTTTCCTGTGAAAAGTCAGAAACTAATCACATACCGATATTATTTTCCATTTCAATTTCATATAAAAACTTCGGTTACAACAAATAAATGATTTAGGATAATGATTTTTTTTTTCAGTTTAGTTTTTATTTTCAGATCATAGCGGTGATCGCCATCGGTCTAATCGTCGGCGCTCTCTACTCCCCTCAAGTGGTGCAGTCGGACCATAGGCATATCGCTGTCATCTACTCTGCCTACTCGAGTAAGTACTCAACATCTTTTACTCATCCATCAACAACTTACAAAGATTTTCAAAAATAATGAAACTAATATTCTTAGGAGAATTAGTTGCCTCAACTTACTCGTCGCTTCAAAAAGCGAATTCGACATCGTTTCAATGGATATTGGTGCATAACTTAGCTGATTTCTACAAAATATGCAGTATTCTGTAGGTATCTATTCGAAATGTTGTCGCGTCAAATCTGCTTTGTTTCAGCCAATTTCCACTAACTAAGGATAGAGCTGAAACCGTGACCCGATTCGTTCCAAGGAATTTGTTCTAATCGTTCAATTTACCAATTGTCACAGAATCGATTCTGGCACGTTTCATGGCCGGTCAGATGGCAAATCCACAGACTGGCAATTAACAAATAAAGCAAAGTGGAACACCACTCAATTATTAAAAAAAAAAAAACTGAGAAAAAAGAAATATTCTGAAACCAAGAGAAACAAAAGACAAAATAGATGTCAAAATTTAAACAAAAAAATGGTATAAACCCTTCTTCATCAACCACAATGTTATTTAAAAAAAGTTGGTTATTCCGTTGAGTGTAATGCCAATCAACTTTTCGTTAATTAGTTTTTAATTCAGTGTATAATTACTATAATTGTGTGTCAGTTCGTATCCTGGGTATCCTTCGGATGTACCTCGATAGTGATTTCACGCCTTAACGACCACAGTCTGTTGACACAATAATCGTAGTTTCTGGCAAATATTGGCCTTTGTTGGCTAATAAAAAATAAGTAAATGTAAAGTACGATGAATTTGAGCATAAAAAATGCGCAATAACTGTAACAAAATCTTGAAGAATCGAGTGATTGAAGAAAACTTGTCATTTTGATCTAAATATTCATGAAATGCTGTCGATATTTTTCGTGTTTATCTTATAAATCGGTTTCACTTCACAGTTAAGTGGAAAATTGGTTTCATTGAACTTTGTGTGGAAAGTGAAACCTGTAAACACTTGTAAACGTAAACCGTCAACCGTAAACCGATTTACGATAACTTCCTCAATGCGATGTCGATGGTCGATTTATTGTTCGTAGTCATAACATTGTTACCGATTTTCCTGTTTAGCGATATTGATTTAGTTTCGATTGAAATCTGTCAAGCCTTCGTAATTTTCTTGTTGAAATGAAAAAAAAAAACCTATCAAAAAGTAAAATCTAAAGATTGGCTGGCCTTATTATTTCTTCTGATTAAAAGGTTAAAATAGTTTCGAAACTATTTCCCGTAGAAAAGGTTTAAATGCTTCTACACACGCATCGTCACTGATTACTGTTATAGATATCATCCTGATAATTTAATTGTTCAATTATTTAGAAACCACCAAAATTAAGTTTCACGTAATTAATATTAAATCATTTGTAAAACCTAATCAAATTGTTATGAGTTTCGGTAGTACCTAGCGGTAATGGATTACTACTACAAATTAGTTTATCCGGTTAATTAAAAATGATTTTGTAACCAAACTTGAATACATTGTTATCGATATCTACTTACCTACCGATACTGAAAAACAGACTAACTGAAACAATCTCTAACTCACTTAAGCACACTGATTCAGAGAGTCAAATACTTAATGACTTTTTAACAATAATATCTAATTCTACACCTGGTAGGGTTAAAGGAGTCCCTTTGGTGTCCAAAGGAAAGGCCGTTCTAAGGATTTCAATAATACCTACGTTTGCTATCCTTTTATTTATATACTGGAAGGTGTGTTTACTACTTATAAAACCCCGCCTAGGCTTTTCCCAACAAGATTGACGTCGATATGTCGGTTTCCAACCCATGTTTTTATACGACTGCCTGACCTCTGATACCTATAAAATTTTCAAATCTATACGTCTATTAATTATGTCATTATAATCCAGGCTACATCATCATCACGGGCGTGTTGATCATCGCGCGGCTGTTCGGCGAGTCTCCCGGATGGAGGACGTCCATTGGCTTCTCAGTGCTGGGCGTCATCATGTTCACTGCCGCCGCTGCTGTCATATTCTATGGTGAGTGTTCTAATTTTAAACAGTTTTTTTTTTGTTTTTTCTAACGAGCCAGTATTTTTGAACTGTTTCGACGCCATTTTGTACACGTATGTAGATTTTAGCTTTTCATACTGTCCTGCATGACTTATGTATTGAAAAGTTTTGAGTGTTTTCATTATTAAGATGAGGATTATTATAATAGCTACTTACATCATTTTTGTATTTCATGGTAGCAGTATGATAAACTAGTTATTTAGCAACAGTTATCTAAATAAACATGTTATTTTACGGCATATTGTGAACCGATTTATTTTTTCTAAAATTACATGCGTATCAACTAGTAATTACGCTATTTATTCAACAATACAAAACAACTGGTAATCTAGTAGCTTCCATGACCAGTCATCCGATAGAGCGTGGATAATAATCGCAATATATAGCTCCTACTTTAAACTGGTCCTATGAGGAATGCTCAAATATGTGCTTGTTTACTGATTAGACAAATACCTACTTACTTTGTTTAACTACGTGAGTGGACTGCTATGTCAGTGATTAAGGTTGCCTTATAAAATACACAGAAGAGGCATGCTGTATGTATTTTCAATACTCGATAAACATGTTTTCTGTATACCTACTAATATCCCTGCAGCAAGGTTTAGGTAGGTACATTAGCTTTTGAATAGAAATATCTTAATGACCTACTCATTTGTAATTGCTACATCATTTTACGAGGCAATTATGTATAAGTAATAATAAAATATTTGTGCTTACAAACATTTCGTTTTAAATAAAGGTTTCTAGTCACGAGTAGTTGTAAAATAAATATTAATCAATATGCACAGTGCACCTATGAGCCCACTAGGCTGTATAAGGCAGGGCCTTGGCGTTGCCTATTAAAAATGTAGACAATTAGTCTATGGGGATTGGAGTGAGGTGTAACTTCCGTTCCTTTCTAATACAAGTTATGTTTTAAAATGAATTGGTCGCAATTTTAATGATTTATTTTCCACTACATTGGCAAAACGTGATTTCTTTTACAATACCTAGGTATGCAGTTGTTGGGATTCAGGTTACTTCGTAAAGACCCTTAATTTTTTCAATAATGTGCAAAATACAGTTAGTTATAAAATCATTACATTTAGCGCTACTCCATTACAGTTTATTTTTATAGCAAGTAAGGCCCTCGATTGCGACATAATTATAAAAATTCCTTTATTTTTAAATCTGTTAACACTAAGGTTTCTTTCACAGACTGGCACAGGTCTTACTACGCCAACCTCCGCCCGAACAAGCAGGCCTACGACCTCCTTATAGCCTCAGGGGTATTCTCCGTCATAGAGGTGGCAGTCTTCCTTGTCCATGCCTTCATCACCTTCAGGGAGGAGGCCGACTACTGAACAACGACTGGTCTCCTTTAGTAAATTAATTCTTAAGTTTGGCTGTTCTTCAATATTTTTTAAACATTCGATATTCAAAATTTTCTACCAAAACCAAAGTCTTATCGTTTAAGTCGCGTTCATTTAACTTTTTTTTCCGCTACATTTCACGTGCTCTCTTGTATTACAGTTTTTTTTAAGCCCGTTGCAAGCCTACGTATTCATCAAAGATCTTATATTTTTAAGTTTAACCTTTAAGAGTATTATTTCCACATAATCATAGATAAGTTTTTTATATTCATTTATTTTAAGTTAAGTGTAGGTATATTAGTTTATCGATATGTTGCCTCATTGAGTAGCTAATGCTTTTTTCTCTATTTAACTTTTTTATTACATTGCCCTCTGCAGTAGCTAAAATTTTGAACATACAGATATATTATAATGGCAACTATTTTATTTAATATTTTATATGAAGCAGCTACGTATTGTAATTTGAATTATATGTGTATCTATCTATTTTATTTAAAATATTTACCGTTGGTATTAATATAGACAGCTATTTTTAATTCCCCTATTTCATAAAATGGCAGCACGTTTTTAAATTGTATTATTTGAATAATATGTGTAAGTATCTATTTTATCTAAAATGTTTATTGTTGGTATTAATATGGACAGCTATTTTTAATTAAGTACATTATTTCATAAAATCGCAGCACGTTATAAAATATTATTTGAATAGTATGTGTATCTATTTTATCTAAAATGTAAACGGAAAGACAGCTATTTTAAAATATTTTATGTATTCATTTGATAAAATCGCAGCTAATTTAATTTAAAATATAGGCAACTTTTTTATAATAATTTTATAAACAGGCAGTTATTTTATATAGTAATAAAAAATACAGGCAACTTTTTCATGAATAAATACGCAGCTTTATTTTTTTGTAGGTAATTCATTACAGGCAGCATAATATATAAAAAACAAGCTTTTTTATAGGAAGCATATAATATATAAAAAACAGACATTATTTTAAAGGCAGTTTATTTTTTGTTAGTATTTTGTCCAAAACGCAGCTACAGGTAAATTCATTAAAGCTCACGCACACAGAATTGTAGATCATAAAGCGTTGCTTTTCGATGTACAATATGTACAGTATATTTATTTCTTCGAATAACTTTTTAATCTGCAAAATTGAGCCTAGGCAGCCCTTTTCAGGCAGCGTTTTTTTTTAGTTAATTTTTAATGAGCAGCTTTTACAAAAAGCCTATAGAGGCGGCTATTATTTAATTTTTTAATTTAATAAATAAATAAATAAACGCATATATGTATATTTAAACGCAGCTATTTTTAATCAAATTAATTTGAAACCATATTATTGAAGAGGCAGCTTTCATTTTTATTACAAAGGCAGCTACACACTTCAGAGCTATATTTAATGCAGCTATTTTAATCAAATTAATTTGAACCGTATTATTGAAGAGGTAGCTTTATTTTTTAATGTAAAGGCAGCTACACACTTCAGAGCTACATTTAATGCAGCTATTTTTAATCAAATTAATTTGAACCGTATTATTGAAGAGGTAGCTTTATTTTTTAATGTAAAGGCAGCTTACACACTTCAGAGCTATATTTAATGCAGCTATTTTTAATCAAATTAATTTGAACCGTATTATTGAAGAGGTAGCTTTATTTTTTAATGTAAAGGCGGCTACACACTTCAGAGCTACATTTAATGCAGCTATTTTTAATCAAATTAATTTGAACCGTATTATTGAAGAGGTAGCTTTATTTTTTAATGTAAAGGCAGCTACACACTTCAGAGCTATATTTAATGCAGCTATTTTTAATCAAATTAATTTGAACCGTATTATTGAAGAGGTAGCTTTATTTTTTAACGTAAAGGCAGCTACACACTTCAGAGCTATATTTAATGCAGCTATTTTTAATCAAATTAATTTGAACCGTATTATTGAAGAGGTAGCTTTATTTTTTAATGTAAAGGCAGCTACACACTTCAGAGCTATATTTAATGCAACTATTTTTTACCGCAATATTGAAGAAGCAGCTTTCATTTTAATTATAAAGGCAGCTTATATATTTTATTAATTACGTTCAGTATTTTAGGCAGCTATATACTTACGCAGTTTTACGTAAACGAAGCTATTTTATCGCAGCTTATTGTAGTAAAAAAATATTAAAACTTTTTTTTTTTGATCTGGCAGCATTACTTTTATTATTGCATTGTTTATTTGGCAGAAGCAGCTGTTTCTAGCCTTTTTTTACATTAAAAGATGTTTCGGCCGATAGTGCAAGTATAGGTTTAGAGATAAGGTTTATAGGGATGTATGCAACGGTTATTATGTAGGTAAAGCTAAGTCCTTCTTTGCAAGGATCGAGTAGAATGCTAGAGAGTGTAGAAAGTAGATTTGGATAAGAAGCTTTTGGCATTACGAGGAATTTCTAAATTATTGCGTTTCAAGTTTAGTGTAATTAGTTCAAGTTGTTGTTTATTCGGTTAGGTATATTACTATAACATTCCGCTTAATTCTATTATTGTAGGTGTATTTAGTTTTAAACGCATTAGCTTGTGATCCTTACCACGTATGAAAAAGTTTTTTTATTTCCATAAATTCGTAGATACCTAGTGTGTGTGTGTTAGTTTACCCATAAAATCTGACCAAATCCTAATTAAATTTTTGCAAACAATATCTGATCATTTAAAATGGATAAAAACATGACTTTTTCATTTCTGGTAAGGATAACGGTTTATCGAATAAGTGAAGCAAAACCACCGCGAATATATTTTTATTATTTGCCCCCTTGTTTCAGAAAAGATCTTCACAAATTAAATATTCCGTTTGTGGCAAAATATTTTATAATTCACCAAAATATAAAGTCAAATATACACGTTTTATTTTCATTCGAATTTAGTTTTATGAATAATTTAAGTTTTATTTAAGTGATTATATATTATTTAGTTATATTTAAAGGATAAACCAAAGCAGTAATCAGTATCCGTCCAGTGGTAGTTAGGTTTTCTCTGACAACTTCAGATTATCTTTATCGTCTTCTAAATTAAACGTAACTGTAACTTCACTGTCATGATCTGATTAAACTTCTGTTTTCTTATTAACATTTATTTTCTTGTTGTATTCATCTTTATGTTAAAGCCTATTTCTTTCATGCTTCGTCTAATTTAATTAATTCACTTCTCATAATTATGGTGTCTTCGAAAGTAGTTGTAGATTCAATTGGTGTCTAAAATTTAATCGTAGTATAGGATATTTTTCATCATCATAAGATTAGTTAAGTTTAGATTTAATGTTAAAATTATTAATAATGTGTGGATATCACATGAGTTGTGAAAGTTAAAGATAAGAAAAATATAAGATTTATATGAAACATGTAAATAAAAATATATAACTTATGTAACCGGCGCTAATGTTACCTTATTTATTCCCCATTTTAATAACAAAAGGTACCCGCGTCACTCACAAACTAAACTCTTTCGATAAGAATAAAAATATTGTAAAACACATGTATCTGTATGTAACAACCTAATAAATAAAAGCATTAAATATTGTTTTATTGAAATGAATCTCAGGTGGTATTCAAGGTTTAGAAATATGATTACCACAGTAAGAAGCAAAAAAAAGTAGTGGAAAAGTAACAATAACCTTAGAAAAAAAAGGCCAAAATACCATGTGTGTTTGAGAAAATCACAAAGAATGCTGAAACAATTAATCACACTATAGTGTGGAGAGGAGACTACAATCTTGCACCCTTTCTGAAAAAGGTGCCTAATCTCTAAGGGCCCTCGCCCACGGGCGACTTTTTGTAGCGATGCAGTCGCGATGCTCTCGCGCGTAGCATCGATACAGACGCGAAGCAGTCGCTAGCTGTGTGCCCGCGCCCACGGGACCAGATTCAGTCGCGATGCAAACGCGATTTGGTCGCGATGCAGTTACGATACAAAAATACCTTGGATCAGTACAGTTGCAAGATGGACTCCGTTGAGGCAACATTAGTCACGTTGTCTTTGGTGCTGCTTTTACGTAAGCAGCCGAAGCGTAGGCAACGGAAGCAGCGTCAATATTGGATGCATCCATTTAATACCCAGAGATTACTTTGTGGACATCATGTAACAACATTCAAACAACTCAAAAATTATGATCTTAAATTCAAAAGTTGTTATAGAATGTCATATTCGGTCGCGCGTTTGTATCGATACAATCGCGATGCAGTAGCGCGTTGCAAATGCGACTAACACGCGTTAGAAGTGATGCTGTCGCGCGTTTGCTAAACGCGCGACTGCATCGCTACAAAAAGTCGCCGTGGGCGAGGGCCCTAATAGCGAACTGCAGAAAGCCGAGTACCTACTCAGCTTGTGTACTTTCTACCTAAAAAATAAATGCACTCTTACTACTCTCTACGTAGTAATAGAGTGCATTTATGTCCACTTTGATAGATCGATCATAACGCGTCTGACTATGTGGCACAACTTATTCTGTGGGCGACAAAGGTGTTACGAAGCAATAATGAGCCTAGATCAATGTTTGAATAAAGTATTTGAATCCTTAGATAAGATCAATAATTTAAGTAAGTAGGTGTTCTCCAAGGACGCATACTGAGCCTATTTAAGATGTTCAATAAAAATCAGCATAGCTATTCACAACCATTCAACAGGCTTCCGAGTCGAAAATGGCACATTTTAGGTTACCTGATTTGCCTAGTCCTCGACAGCAAATAGCCTTCGAAAGAATAGTAGTTGTCTATTTTGTTTAGACTATCAACATTTTCGGTTTCCGGATTTGTCAACAGCCTTTAGAAGACTTTTTCAATAACATTAATTGATGTTCGATTCGCCACGGAAGCGTATCGAATGGTTGTGAATAACTATGCTGTAGTCATAAGCAAAGTGTGGAGTATGGAGTTGTGCTACAAACTATGTTCCACCTGTTTGCGGGCTGTGCACCAAAAATGCAGCCAGTGACCTCTGCGCCGCGTTGGATATGACTTCATTTGAATTCATTGTTATCAGCCTAAACATTGATTTAATAATGAAGGCCAGTCTAGTTCGTAACCTGTATTCGTGGAAATTTTTTAATTGAACGTATGGCCGGGGCCTAATGACTCAGCTCTGATTGCGACTATTCCTACTGTTGCTAGTCGCGAGCTTTTGTTTACTGAATGCGACTGGCACTGTAGTTTCCTGAGAATAACATTGGCAAATTGGCTAGCCACCTGTGATTTCGATAAAATACAGGCCAAATAAAATAATAGCCCCATAGGATTAAAAGACCACGTGTCAAATATCGAAAAAACTCTGATTGTCACTTTGACAGTTCAACATTTTAAAAAGAAAAGATTAATAAAATGAAAAAAGAAAACGACATTAACAACAAAATAAACAAACATTTGTTTTAAACCTTTTAATTAATTTATAAAATAAACTTACCTTTTCAGCTTTCGCCAGATAAATCCACAGCTTTCTCCAGGTTGAAAACTTTTTCTGGTCGCTAAAATTGTATTGCATCTCCTTCGAAGCATATCGAGTACTCAGAGGAGACCGATAATTGCAGTACTCGGAATTCTGTATTTCAACGGGGGCGTCAATTGAAAACATTTTGATCACAGTTTAATGTAATGTAAGAAACACTGTAAATATCTCGTTACGTCGATAGCCGCATACAGCTGACACTTTAATGGACATAACCTAACAAATAACAATTCCAAGGTCGGTCAAATCGGCGGGAGAATTCGATTCCGATAACAAGGTTATCTTTTAATGTTGGTCGCATGACGAAATTTGAAATAACTTGTGACGAAAGTAGATTGCTTATTGTGTCGCTAATACAAACAAAATGTTACTTCATCATCGAAAGCTAATATTGGCATAAATACGTAATGTAACTTTGTACATACGAGTATTAACATTTACTTTTATTGTAGGCATTTTATTCTAAAATGGGAAAAAGCTTGATTTCATGTGTAGGTATGCATGTACTGTATCACTAGCAGAATAAACAAAAACAACTAAGGGCAACTCAGTTGCCCAGCAACTTTTTTGTCTCTGTTGCTGTCTTGCCGCGATTTAGACGATGCGCACACTGGAGCGACAGCAACGCTACTTTTTTGTAAAAAAATTGTTGAGCGGCAACTATTTTGCCGCTCACTTGCATTGCAACCAATAGACGGGCGACAGTTGCTTCCAAACCCGTTGACAAAAATGTCTCTCAGCTATCGCGTCGCTACATGCACGCACTTTCATATAAACCCGTAGACTTGATGTGAAAGACAGATTATGTATTTGCAGAGACAAAAGTTGCTCGTGGTTCCTTATTTGTTATGATGTTTCAAGTTTTCTTTTTCATGTCTATGGAAAAGTTAGATAACCACCCCAAGTAATTTCGTTATTAGCAAACAGGATTGGTAGGTAGTTAATTAAAATAATTCAAGACATCTGTAAAAATATTTTTTTATTTACATCAACAGATTATAATATTTTATTACTTAGGTACATGTTTTGTTTTTTATTATAAAAATACTAGCTGCATGAAAAATACAATCATTTGGCAGTTATGTACCTACTTAGATCTAAGGCACCAGTTGTTAACAGTTCACAATGTGTATATTGCACTGTGCTTCATAACCATACGCAATTTAAAAAATCAACCAGCGCATGCGTCTTTCAAAATATCATTTCAAATAAAAAAACCCAACGCTGGGGAATACTCGGTGACCAGTCTACTTACAAATATACAAACATATAAATATTGTACAATTTCTCAGCAGCAGTCTATTAATTTATGATCTCTCTTGCTTTACATCAAAGATAATTATTTGTCATGTTACACCAAGGAGCTGATCGTTATACTCCCAGTGCTCTTTATGATACAATTCGGTGTTGTTTTGAAAGTAGTTGTAATTCTATTGCACTATATCAAGTATACACGACTTATCGAGGGATATATGAATCAACATTACTTCTTAGCGAGGGATTTCATCATTTTCTCTAATTTCATTGCCTTCTGGATATCTCCCTTGATCTTCAATTTGCCCATCATGAATGCAGTAGTTGGCTTCAATTTACCTGTAAAATATATAAGTGTAAGTTATGATATCACAATAAAGCAGTGAAATATCCTTATGTATGTGGTATTTATTACCCAGGTAAATCATGTTTGGTAGTTCCTGAATGTTACTGCTAGAGGTATTAAAAGGATAAAAAAGTACGTACCGGCAAACATGTCAGCGAAGTGCTGTCCATCCATGGTGAGGGTCGCGTCCGGAGGGTTCTTGGGCTCGCCTTGACCGCATTGTCCATCGCCGTTCTTCAGGTCCAAGTGCCAAACTCCTTCCTCCTTACCTAGATACATTTCAGTTTTATAATAATAATATTGGTTACGAGTAGGTTACCAGTAGGTAACCAATACTAATATAGAATCTTAGATAATTTACACTCCACCGCCTACTTACTCAGTATCTATTTTAGCGAAAGTTGATTTTTGTGTGACCATAAAGAAAAGGTCCTAAATAAATTTTGTTTACAATCGAATTTGAAGTTTATCATGTATTACATTGCGTTGGTTGTTCTAAAACTTGATTTTCAGATTCTGAATTAAAGTCTTAGAATATCGCCCTATTCAGAAAAGCCATCCAAATGATGTGAATATAATTGTGACTGCTCACACCAAGTACAACAAACGAATAATAATATTTATCATAATACCTTTGACATTGAACTGGTAGACGGCTTGGGTCTTCTTGACCAAGTCTGTTGAGAGAACTTTGGTGATGGAAGCAAAGAGAGCTGGGATCTGGCCACCTGACCCGGCTTCCTGTAATTGTCAGAAAATAATATGAAAACCAAGATTAAAACTAACAAGCGTGATGTTTTTACGAATCCAAAAAGTTTTTTTATAACAAGTTATTGGTACTAAACCTCGATTTTAGACAACAGATTTTTTTTTTGTTTAGGATTGACCTGTGCCTGTCCTACTTTAATAGCAAAACATAAAACATAGAGATAATGATATTATTTTTAAATAAACGAGCATTCATGCGCTTTTGAGTAATGATTAATGATAACACTATCTATCGATATTTTATTTACTTTTTATCGACATTCTATCAGTTGATATTTCAGTTTCATTAGTGGTTTGAGATTTTCCCATGTTAGTAAAAATGTAAGTATTTATTAAACTACTTTTATTAATAACAGAATACTTACAAGCCACTGGCGCCGATTCCCTTGTTCACAAACTAAACTAAATTTAAGTTCAGTGCATCTTTTTCTAATTTCATTATGAAAACGACAGAAGATATATATTAATTTAGTCCTGTCAAATTAGTCAGCGCTTGACGTGAAT
Organism: Apamea monoglypha; assembly: GCA_911387795.2. NCBI lineage: Eukaryota > Metazoa > Arthropoda > Insecta > Lepidoptera > Noctuidae > Apamea > Apamea monoglypha. The sequence continues at coordinate 4,672,336 of OU426922.1, forward strand.
TGACGTATTTTTAGTAGCCATGTTATTAATCAGGTCTAATCTGTCTATGGAGTATCTTAATTTGACAGGACTAAATTAATATTTAACTTCTGTCCTTTTCTTAATGAAATATAAAGAAAAAGATGCACTGAACTTAAATTTAGTTTAGTTTGTGAACAAGGGAATCGGCGCCACTAATTGTCTGATTTTACAAGAATAACTCTGAATAGGTAAAATCAAATTATCTACTCTATTTATGTACTCTCAACATATACTCCTCTACTTTATTTACCTTGCCATGTATATTTAAATAGCTTCAAAATAGCATATATTTGTAAACAGTTAAGTTAGGTCAAAATGTTAATACATATTTCCAACATGCACAATACTTTTTTTTTTCAAATCAAATCATTTATTCTTTTGCAAACATGGGTAATTAATATACATATAGATGTTTTAATTTTATAATAGTGCTTCATGTTCTACCGTTACATGGGCATGCAAATCGTATTATAATTTAAAGTAACAATTAAGAAATGATGATAATACGAAATACAAATTAATGTCAAATCGTATGAGCTACAGTAAAAATGTCATATTAATACAGAAATGTGAAATCGTTTAAATTAAAATAAATGTCAAATCGTTTGAAATACACAAATATATATATTTACATATATATTAATACAAAAAATGACAAATAACTTAAATTACAGTAACAAAGTGTCATATTAATACAAAAAAGTCGAATGTTATCAAGGTTGCATGTATAATTAGAGGGCCGTACCTTAAATTATGCAAACATTTAGTACAGGTGCTTAATAGACACTGTCAATATGAAAAAATCTAACAAAATGGTCAGTAATATAAAATAAAGAACTGAAGATGTCAGGATTAATTATGTAACTATAAAGTTTTATCATTTAGAAATTCACAAATGGAGTAATAACATTTATCAATTAGTAAGACTGACAATTTCTTTTTAAACAGTGGAATGGGCTTGTGTTTTATTCCATCGGGTATTTTGTTAAAGATAATGGGGCACATCATATAACACTTTTCCTGAATAATGCAGTGTTATGACCACTAACATGTCGCATGTTTGTATACTGCCTTCTAAGTGGTCGTGTTCTATTGTCAGACGATTTATTAAAAAGATGCATATTTGATTTTACAAAAACAACTATTCCGAAAATGTATAGTGATGGCAATGTTAGCAAAATTTAGGGACTTGAATACAGGTACGCAATTATCTGTTACTTTCATGTTACACATTGCCCTTATGCATCGTTTTTGAGCCTTGAATACCTTTTGTCTTAGACTGCAATTTCCCCAAAATATTATCCCGAATCCCAGAATTGACGCCACCAAACCATGGTAAGCAACTAATCTAGTGGGCATATTCACTTTCCGGGATAGATTAAAAAGCATATACACTGCTGTACTTATTTTTTTGCAGACTTCTTCTGCGTGTGGCCTCCAGGTTAGTTGGCTATCTATCATTATACTCAAGAATTTTGCAACTTGCACTTTTTTTCATGTTATTATATTAGGAGGCAAACATGCAGGCGGACCTCGTGATGGTTAGTAGTCCCCGCCAGTGTGTTACTGTCCTACAGATAAAGATGAACCAATATCCATCAAACCAGGACTCATCACTGCTGCTTGTCGGAATTGTTAATAATACATGCACATGGTAAGACAACACAAAATAAAAAACAAACATGCAGAATAAATAAATGGTCATAGATAAATCTAGACATTCATTTTTATTTTTTCACACCGGTTTAGCTTTGACTTCCTTCTTGGTCATATGCGGTAGGTCCAGGAAGAAGTCGGGTAACAAATTGTCTATGTTGCCTGCGAACAAAGGGAGATTCCCAATTTGAATTTCCAAAAAAAAAAATCAGTCAGTTTTTAAGTTTCGTAACCGTAAATTGGTTTGGACTGGTTTCCTGGACCTGGGAAATGCCTGTTTGGAAGACTTTTACCTTTGACCACCGATTTTTCTGGTTATAATACAAGTTTAACAGCATACTTATATACAAAGTCGTCATATACATGGTTGTCGTATCTTATGAAGTTGAGAAGGCGTATTTGCTGTAACTGATAATTATAATTCAAAAAACAATACATACTATACACATGACAGATCTACTGCTCACTAAAGCCATTGTTGTTTAATTCTAACTACCAATACAGCCAAAAACCTCCACAATCTAAGGTTTCCAAAGACAAACCTTTTCCTTGTAGTAGACCGCAGAGGTATGATACTGTCTGGCGCGGTTAGCAGTTGATACAGTCTTCCTGTGCTGTGACAGTGCCCCAGGAACATCCAGGAAACCATCCAGTAATAAGTTATCCACGTTTTCTGTGATCAATCATTACTCCGTGTAGTGATCCTCTGGGTATTGCACAGAGTTATTAAGAAACATAGATGATATAGTAGGATGGTAGTTATTAAACTGTGATGCCTGACTTTAACGATATGTTGGGTTGGAGAAGGTAATGTATTCGTGGGGTAATCAATTTGCCTTCCAAGATTACAGCCTAATAGGTAGTCGACAACATTGAGACAGACTGGTTGCGTTATTATAATTAGTTAAGCAATGCTCTTTACCAACTCGGTTCATTGCAAGAAAAAGACTGGGGATGACTATCGAGATGACGACTAATAGATAAGTATGGACGAAACGACATGTTACGCCGACCCCAGATAAATTGGGGTAAGAGCAGGAGAATGATCATGACATTGCAAGAAAAATATATATGAAATATGGTGTGATCTAAGAGGTAGGAATAGATGTCCATTTAAACTTAAGCAAAAAAAAAAAAACTAAGTAATAAATAAAGGAAAAAAATCAAACAGCTAAAAGACATCGCGGGTTGTAACTAAGGAATGACCCAGAGATCTGCAACTGATTAATTAAATGGACGAAAAACAAACCCAGGCATGGATATTTTGACCTGATAAAGGTCTTAACACATTGAAAACTCATACTATTTGTAACTAAATGTCAAATAAAGCTATTTTCATTAAACTCGAATACTTACTGGGGTCGCAAGCATAGGGAGTCAAGTCCTTTACACCAACGGATTGCACAATGTCTTCGTCGATAGCAAAGTTGCCCGTGTATGTTTTGGGGTCCCTGTGAAGAGTGAAAATACATGTCATGGTAACTTTAAAAAGGTTTGTAGTTCTTGGCGAAAAATGGTCGTTTTATTCTGAAGCCAGCAAAAATTGGTAGCTGATGAAATGCAAACAGTATAAAATCTGTTACATTTGAATCCATGCGTGTCTATTTTGTAAGATGCATTATTTGTTTACAAATAGAACTATCTGCAATCGTTCTCGATTGCGCCATTATCCTATTACTAAGCAGTCTTATTGAGGTATAATGTTTAGTCGGGAATGGCGCCGATTCCCTTGTTCACAAACTAAACTAAATTTAAGTTCAGTGCAACTTTTTCTTTCTATTTCATTAAGAAAAGGACAGAAGATAAATATTAGTTTAGTCTTGTCAAATTAAGATACTCCATAGACAAATTAGACGTGATTAAAAACATGACTACTAAAAATACGTCAATTTACGTCAGGCGCTGACTAATTTGACAGAACTAAACTAATATTTATTTTCTGTCCTTTTCTTAATGAAATAGGAAGAAAAAGATGCACTGAACTTAAATTTAGTTTAGTTCGTTGAAGTGTCGGGAGTAATAAATAAAAGGACGTCAACTTGTAGCGAGCGTATAATGCGAACTAAACTGTTACAATGATGTTGGCTTATATAAACGTGACCTTACTTACTAATTTTCTTATGTGGGTAAAACCAAATATATTACAATCCTCCCCCTTAAATAATGCATATCCTAAATTATATAAAACTAAAATACACAAAATATAAACCTTAACACTAACTATTTTATATCTTACAACTGTTTACAATGTTATACAAACATAATTGAAATAGGAACTTAGTCTTCGATAGCTACCAGTATAATTTAATTCAGAAATAAGTGAAATAGGTAAATGTTTAGCTATCACAATATTGGGGCGGTCTTTTTAAGCGACACGCCCGTACAGGACGGGGGCGGACTACCTCTGGAACAGCATCCTCGGATTGGGGAACTATCACCTGTTCCTCAAGACTGGGTACATTACTGAGAGGTACTGATCCAGAAGCAGATGTAGACGGCAACTCAACGGTAGTCGCGGTTCGAACCGGACTGAACTCCCTCACGCTCCGAGGGCTCCGAGTCTCTCCGGGGACTGACGCTGGCTTCGTCCTCTCGGGATTGTCGGGACGTTCCGCATCAAGAGAACTCCGTTCAGATGTGCTAGTCGGACAACTCAATGAGCTTCGCGATCGCTGTCTTAACTGGTCAATGTGTCTATGGCTTTTCTTGCCTGAACAGTCCATAACTTTATAATCTGTAGTACCCATTTTGTCTACTACCTGCCCCGGACTCCATTTTTCATTTCCCCTATATTGTCTCATCCATACTTCCTCTCCTATCTCTAAAGAACGTTTGACGTCCGTTCCTGCTTTCTGTTGTCGTTCCTGAGCCTTCCTGACTTTATTTTCTATATCTGGTTTTAGTGCATCTAATTTGGTACGTAAATTCCTACCTAGCATCAATGTGGCTGGACTTTCCCCTGTTGAACAGTGCTCCGTATTACGGTAATGCAAAAGGAAGGTATTTAAAAATAAATTAATGTTTTCTTTTTGTTTATAAGCTTTTTTTATAATTCTTTTAACCGTACGCACTGCATTTTCTGCAGCCCCATTCGATGCTGGGTGGTACGGAGCAGAAAAAACGTGATCTACACCCTGACTAGCCAAAAAGTCTGCCATTTCCTTGCTCGTGAACGGTGGTCCGTTATCTGAGACTATCTGTCTCGGTAAACCCCATCTAGAAAAAACTTCGGTAAGCTTTTCAATGGTAGAACTAGCCGCCGTACTAGGCACAGGAAATACTTCTAACCATTTAGTTCTAGCGTCAACCATAATTAAATACATTTTTCCGAAAATAGGCCCTAGAAAATCCAGGTGCACCCTCGCCCACGGTCTCGAAGGCCAGGGCCACGGCGTGACCGCGTGCCGCTGCGGCGCGTCCGCCTCCCCCGCGCACACCGCGCACTCCCTGCACGTAGCCTCAATAGCCTCGTCTATGCCCGGCCACCACACATAACTCCTAGCTGACGCCTTCGTCTTAACTATGCCCATATGAGGTTCATGTAATTCCTGCAGTACCCTGGCTCGACCACTTGCAGGAATCACTACCCTGTGCCCCCACATCACGCAGCCTAGCTCTTCGTACAGTTCCTTACGGCGGTTAAAATACGGCTGTAATTCTCGAATATCATTATCCGTTGGCCACATATCACGGATATAATTTAAAACCCTACCTAACATTGGATCTACCATAGTTTGTTGTTTAATTGTATTATAATCTAATAATAATGCATTCTGTGCAAAATGTAAATACGTTTGCTCGGGGACCCGCAGTGACTCATGGCTACTGCACGGAACCGGCAGTCTCGACAGCCCGTCCGCACCGTTTTGTTTAGTGTTTACATATTCAATATCGTACGTATAAGCAGATAAAATAATTGCCCAGCGTTGTAATCTACTCGCGGCCATCGCTGTTACACCGTGTTTTGGTCCAAATATACTTACTAACGGTTTGTGGTCGGTTCGCAAGACAAAACGTCGACCATAAACATACTGATGTAATTTTTGTAAACAAAATACGATAGCTAACGCCTCCCGATCTATTTGTGAATAATGTTTCTCGGCGTTATTCAACGCGCGTGACACATACACTACCGGGCGGTCGCGGCCGTCGGCGCCCGGCTGTGTGAGCACACCGCCTATGCCCCGCGCACTCGCATCGCATGTCAACACTAACGGCTTGTTTGGATCATAATGAGCTAATACCTCTGCGCCTACTAATATTTTTTTAACTTTTGCAAACGCTTTTTCGCACTCCGCACTCCATTTCCAATTAACCTCTTTTTTTAAAAGTTCATACAGTGGTGACAAAATAGTACTCAAATTTTTAACAAATTTAGCATAAAAATTAACTAAACCTAAAAAGGAACGCAACTCTGAAATATCTGTTGGCCTGGGAATTTTTATTATTGCTTTTATTTTATCTGAATCTACTTTAACCCCATCTTTTGATATGACATAACCTAAGTATTTCACTTCGTTAACCATAAATAAACATTTACTCCCTTTTAGCTTCATACCGTGACTTTGTAACCGCTGGAACACTTTTTCTAACGTTTCCAAGTGATTATCCTGTGTTCCCGCCGTTCCGATGATGATATCATCTAAAAATACTTCTACCCCCGGAATACCACTAAGTAAATTCGACATAATACGCTGGAAGATGCCCGGACTAGAAGACAACCCAAACACAAGTCTATTGTACTTAAATAGACCTCGATGTGTGTTTATTACAGTTAAATCTTTAGTATTATCCAATTCAATCTGGTTGTAAGCTTGGGACAAATCAATTTTTGAGAAATGACTAGCACCGTTTAAACTCACTAACAAATCATCTATCTTGGGTAACGGATATCTATCGACCAGTAAGACAGGATTTAAAGTTATTTTGTAATCCGCACAGATACGGAGTCCTCCGTCCGCTTTACGTACCGGTACCAAAGGCGTCGCCCAGTCCGAGCACTCGACGGGCTCGATGATGCCCGCGCGCAACATGGCGTCCAACTCCGCGTCGACCTGACCCTTGAGAGCGTAAGGCAGCGGGCGCGCGCGGCAAAACACCGGCCTCGCGCCCTCCCGCAACCGGAGCGTTGCCTTGCCGCCTGTGTACCGCCCCAGTCCCTCGCTGAACAATTCTTTATACCTGTTCAACAAACAATCGACAGTATCTGACATTTTGTGTACACTATGGTTAATCTCTTGTTGAAATGGAGGTATTTTAATACCCAATTCTATTAACCATTGCCTGCCCAGCAAGGAAGTTGTTCCCCCGTCTATCACAAACAGTTCTAGATATTTAATTTTATCTTTGTATTGAACTTTCGGTCTTATAACCCCTAGTGGTTTTATATTGCTACCGTCATAAAATTTTAACACCAAATTAAATGGCTTAATTACTCTATTGTTAAAAAGTTTATCATATGTTTTCTTACTGATGCATGAAATTGCCGAGCCTGTGTCTAGCTCCATTTTTAATGTTTTATCATCAATCAGTAATGATAAACTCACCGGGTTGTAACCGCTCAAACATAGTTGATGAAGTTCTTCCTCAAGCTCGTCCGAACTGGAGTCTTCCGCTCCCGCCCTCGGATGGGTGCTCGTGGTGGCATCCACGTGGTTCACTCCGCGCCTCTTCCCTCTGCCACTGTTCGCCTCCATCCGCGGACAAACCCGCCTCAAATGTCCGCTTTGTTTGCATTTGCTACAAACAAAATGCTTATAGCGGCACTCCTCCTTGCTGTGCCCGCGCCAGCCGCACGCCGTGCAGCCCCCCGCGCCCTTCTCGGTGTCCCGCGCCGCACGCCCGTGGTTCGTTCGTTGGTCCGCTGCATTGCCCGCAAACTGACCGCGCCCACGCTTTTCCCGCAACGTGTTCACGATTGCCGATGCCTCCGCCGTCACTTTCTGTTCCACGACTGCCGCATCCCGCTCGGCCGCCTCCAGCCCAACCGCCAATTTGACTGCTCCTGAGTACGTCAAACTGTCTTCCGCAAACAACCGTTGCCTGATGACGTCACTCTTCACTCCGCACACGAACTGGTCGCGCAAATTCTCCTCCAAGTTTGCGCCAAACTCACAAGTTTTCGAGAGTTTCTTTAACTCGGTCAGATATTGTGTTACACTCTCGTCGTCTTTCTGTCTTCTTTGTCTGAACCGATACCGTTCCGCCATGACCGCAGGTTTCGGTTGTAGGTGATTTTTCAAAATCGTAACGGCCTCTTCATACGTTAAATCCCCTGGTTTCCTTGGATTACACAGCGTGCTCAGTAATTCATACGCCTCATCACCCACGCCCGTGATCAGCATCGGCAGCCACATGTCCTTCTCGACCTTATTGACCTTGATAAACATTTGCAACCGCTCCTCGTACAAAGTCCAGTTGCCTGACTTCACATCAAAATCGCGAATCTTCCCGACTTTGCCGACCGACATTTTCCTCGAATAATTACAGACGAACTTCGATGATTATTATAACGCACAAATAGTGATCCTCGTCGCCACTGAAGTGTCGGGAGTAATAAATAAAAGGACGTCAACTTGTAGCGAGCGTATAATGCGAACTAAACTGTTACAATGATGTTGGCTTATATAAACGTGACCTTACTTACTAATTTTCTTATGTGGGTAAAACCAAATATATTACATTCGTGAGCAAAGGAATCGGCGCCAGTGTTAACATGCACACTATACTTAACACGAAGTAAAACTTAACATAACATAAAACGTGCGACTAGGACGAGTACATCCATCCATTCTCATCATCATCTGTTTAGCTTTTTCCCAACTATGTTGAGGTTGGCTTCCAGTCTAACCGGATGCAGCTGAATACCTGTATTTGACATGGAGCGACTGCCTATCTGACCTCCACAACCCTAAAAAAATCAGAGTTACGCGCTACTGACGACTGTCAAAGATGACAGCCTGGACCAACGGCTTAACGTGCTTTCCGAGGCACGGAACGGAGAACATCCAGCCATACTAATATCAGAAATAGGAAAGTAACTGTTTATCCCGGTAGTGCTTTCCCGTAGGATAATTTCGGAATTCCATGCGGGCTAAGCTGCGGGCAAGAGTTGGTACTCGATAATTCTATACTGAGTCCTCGTGTCATCTCGCTTCGAGCATCGGAGTGTACTGTAATAAAATTAATTGCAGATACGTACTTGCTAAGCATAACGTAAGCAGCATCAGAGACGATGTCCACTTTACGACTGGTGGAGCTGGTGCCAGTCAGCATCTCAATGGCAGCAGTCGCAATAGCTGTGAAAGAGTGTTGCCATTATAAAAAAACAATATTCCTTTGGCTGCATAGAGGTTAAAACGAATTGTTGAAACTATATGCGAGTGTAAAGGAAGAGACGGTCTTGAAAATTAAATTAAAATTCTTGGACCAAATTAAATTGTCTTGGACCATATTAAATGTTATTTAATTTAATTATTTTATCACTACATACCAGTCTTGGGCCAGAGAGCGTTGACGGCAATGTTGTCCTGCTTGAATTCTTCAGCCATGCCCAGCACACACATGGACATACCATATTTAGCCATTGTGTAAGCCACATGGACTGAGAACCTGAAATATAAATATTTTTTATTTTATTTAGTAAGTACCTACTCATTTTGTAATAGGTACTTAATATGTAAAGACGCATGTTTTTTCTAAAAATTACACAAAGAACCTTACACATAAACCTTTGTTTTCTTACACAAGCTGTCTCCTGCGTATTAAAATATTTTTAGATTAGTGTCAACTATTCACAAGCCAATATAAGCTCAAAACCTGTGTCAGTTGGAATTAGCTTTCAAAATGCTAAATCCTAGATGTAAGCGGTGCGCGTGGCGGTTGAAAATGAAACAAACCTTTCCCCTCTTCACCCGCGCGGGGATTGTTTTCCATGCAGCTCGGAAAACCAAAACATCGTGTTACAATACACTAATGTGTATGGCCACGCCTCTTTATTTTGACGTTTTTGTGTAATGTTTCGAAAAAACACGCGCAGGAGACGGCTTAATACATACACAATAATGTTTGGCGGTTACACATTGATTTAATTTTAAGGAACAAAAATTGTAGACAATTACTCAAATGAATTATTATCGATGTTACATGCATATTTTTGCTGACTGTATATAACTTTGGATTCGACCACAAAACCGGGTCGGGCGAAGTGTTATTGGGGTTTCCTTATAGAATTTCCCAGTAGCAGCCCGGAGTCTGGATTTGTGCCCGGTTAATGGCAATAGGCTCGCCCCCTATTACATGGGACTTAAACATAACTGGTGAAATGTGGGTGGTCCATCTCTGTCGAATCCTTCGGGGAATACAGACGTGATTTTATGTAATGTTCGAACACAGTTAATTATCATTAATTCAGTAACATAATCAGTCTATAATGTTCCCACTGCTGGGACACAGGCCTCCTCTCTGTGAGAGGGAGTGGACCATAATCCACCACGCGGGGCCCAGTGCGGGTTGGTGGATGTCACATGTCTTCGAATTTGTGGTTCTAGGAGATGCCGGTTTCCTCACGATGTTTTCCTTCACCGTTTTGAGAGCAGTGGTGATGAAATAATTTACACAAAGTAAAGTGCCTGCCTGGGATCGAACGAATTCACGATCAACAACTCGTAAGTCGGGTCCATTACCATTTAATTCAGTAGATACCTACAATCTTATTTAAAAATAAAAATAATCTTTTCCACTTCTATGTATTTATCTACTTACCAGTACTTACTCCCTCTTACAGAGAGGCCTGAGTCCCAGCAGTGGGCAGATTATGCTATGCTACTTACCAGTAGGGGTTCATGTTCAAGGGTGGCGACAAGTTGAGGATGTGCGCATGGTTGCTAGCCTTCAGGTGAGGCAGGCACAGCTTGGACCTACAATATGAAACATTTTTTATTATAATCTCAATTACAATGCACATAATGTTATCTATGCTCGCCCTCTATCACATGGGACTTACTCCTTTCACAGTTACTTTTTCTTAGATTTTGTTTCAAAATGAGCTTTATTCCCATTCTCATAAGGTTGCTGTCAGATGTAAAATAGCTGTCAAAGTACTGTGTAACATGTCTGGCGAAATGTGGGTAAACTAAACATGCCTGCCTTGCCCTTCAGGAAATACTGGCTTGATGTTATGCTAGTTGTATTTTCTTGGCAATCATAACATCGTAACGTCAAGGTGATTCCAATTTATTTAGCTACAGATCACAAATGATTGGTGTAATTTAAATAATTTGCATTAAAGACAGCCATTTTTGTAAATAATAAAACTGTACAATGTGTACCTCTAGAACAATAACATTGAAACATTGTTTATTTTCATAAGTACAGATTTATCTTTTAACTAGCTGCGCCCCGCGGTTTCACCCGCGTAAGTTTCGTTCCCGTGGGAATATCGGGATAAAAAGTATCCTATATGTTAATCCTGGTTATAAACCATCTGTGTGCCAAATTTCATTCAAATCCGTTCAGTAGTGTTTGCGTGAAAGAGTAACAAACATCCATCCATCCGTACAAACTTTCACGTTTTTAACAGTAGTAGGATGTTATGCTATATCACAGAACTTTTTTGTTTAAACTTGCTTAATTTACTTAAGACTCTTACACTGCCAGTAAAAAAATATCTATAATATATTTTACAATATTCAAAAATAAATATGAAAACGATGATGACCACTACAAAAGTCACTAAGACTTTTGAACTATGTAAATGAAATGAAATTATTATATTTTGTAAATAGGATATGAGTAGACTTTAACGTCATGTTTAAAAAAAAATAAGCTAGATGTAGTCGACATTTCCTATCTGACTATCTGAGAAGAAACGGCGAAAAAATAATTGATTACATTTTCTTTCATTTTTACAGTTTATTTAGCCACGTTCATTGGATTATTTACGTGGTTGAGCAGACGAATTTATTAAATCTATGAAGCAATGGATTAGGAATATCCTTCAAAACTTTCGGATTGTGATTGAGACAGTGCTACACAATTAGGGTGCAGGAGTCACTTACGCCAAGAAAGTTCCCCTGGTATTAATATTGTGCATGAGGTCGTATCTCTTCATGTCGGTATCAGCGGTGCCGGTCAGCACGATAGCTGACGCATTGTTCACCAAGATGTCAATTCCATTGAACTGTAATAGACAAGAAATGTTTAGATTAAGTGAATTTTAAATCTAAAAACTAAACTAAAAATATTTTGAAACCAAGTGTACTCAAGAAGGATTATATTTTCGAAGTATGCACTTAATATAATTAATTCATTACTTATGTAGTGACCTTCTACATTATGCATTGTTGTACTCCACTAATAGATAAAGATTGATTTCTCACAAGTCACAAGTAACTAGTCCACCTTAATCTACAAATCCGCCCCTTAAATTTGACAGCCAAGTTGTGATTGAAAAACTAAAATAATAATGTCTACTTAACAACAAACATTAGTGTAAGATTTACCAAAAAATAAAATTCAACACACACCTGCAAGTGCCTAATGTAAATAAGGATACCATACCATAGTATATTTGAGCTCAAAATTATTCATGTATTCATTCTTCCAGATATTCACTTTAACAGATACCTGAAGTCTATTCAAACTAATGTTTCAAATTGATGTTATTTCAAGTTAAACAAATATCAACTGTAAATTAAATGGCAATTAAGTTGATTTCAGAGTGACTAGCACTTTTAGTTATAAAAATGTTTGAAATTGTAGCGTAAACTGAACTTTATTGTGTAGGAATTAAAGTTATTTTTCCATAAACTCATATTTGTTTACATTTTTGGCAAATAAATCGCGAATGCAGATTACATAACTTCTTAATATTCAATACCGTAGCAGTGATCTTTGACAAGGTAATTTATAAAATTTAAGATTCTGAATGATGTATTTGTAGTCTCAGTACTCATCAAACTCATCAATCGTTTCTTATATTGAATTGAGGACCCTCATGACTATTGCAGTCATGTTTTTGCTGTTGGTTTTTTCAATGTAATCTCATGTATTCGTAAACTATTATCTTTTTATACCTAAAGACCTTCAAAAGCTAATTTTCAGATTGTGTACACTGTGGGGTCATACGCAAGGGGCCATCTTTTCTTCAGATATAGATAAACTTTGATCAGGAGTGGATGTTTTGCCAGTTTGCAGCAGCCATAGGTACATACCTTTGTTGGAATAAATGGAATGGAGCTGGGACTCTATGAATAACTAGCTGCGCCCCGCGGTTTCAACCGTTCGATCACATGGCAATATCGGGATAAAAAGTATTGTATGCTCAAATCCAGGTCATGGACTGCCCATGTGACAAATTTCATCTAAATCCGTTCAGCCGTTTTAGCGTGAAAGCGTAACAAATATTTAAAAATTCTAATCTTTTATAACATTAGTTTAGAAAAGTGTAGTCTCTAGTCAGCGGGGTAATCACGTAACACACTATTAGTAGCAATAGCTTTCATTTTGACAGTTCAACAAAATTCATTGCATTATTTACATTGTTGAGCAGAAAAATTCTTCGAATATATATTCAAGATGCAGCAATGGATTAGCAACATCCTTCAAAATGATTCAGATTGAGATCTATAGTCTGTTACGCAATTAGGATGCATGGTTATACATATAATAATGATGTTAGTGGTGTTTGATAATTATTGTTTACCTTCTTGACAGCCTCATCAATAGCTTTCTGTAGTTGTTTCTCATCCCTCACATCGACAATGCATGGCAGGGCCTTGCCTCCGAGGGCTTCGACTAAAAACATAAAATAAATCTATGGTATGCATGTTGTTGTCACTAAACTATAATTAAACAAGTGCCCAAAGGTTGGCAACTAATGGAGTAACAGGTTTAATATTTATTCTACATAAAGCCAGTAATGGGGGATGCAGTGGATGGTCACGGGTTAAATCGTAATCAACAACAGCACTAGATCAAGGAATAGGAAAAAAACAAAGTCACTCGAGTGGCCATGATTGCATATAACTTGATTAGAAACCTTAACTTTCAAATATAGAGTTTATTATTGTTTGCAATATATTTACTGCTTTGATTGACAAGTAAACACACTTTTAAAGAAAAATAAAACAATTTCAAAGCAAATAAGGTAGAAAAAACTATGTTACAAAATAATTATTCAGGCAGTTTTTGTTGCGCTCATCGGAAAGTTTAGTATTATTGTTGATCAAAGGTTAAATAAGATAAACATTCAACCAAATGTAAGTAATTGATTGTTATACAAAGTTTTCCTAGACATCTCTGTATGTTTAAAAATAAAAAACTGTTTTGAAACTTTACAAAACAAATTGATCAAGTATGGTATAATTAATTAAGTATGGAGGTCAAAATCCAACCAAAATAAGTACAGAATTTTATCAAGAGATAGTATATTTATGGCTTACAATAAGACTTCTGCAAAGTATGTTGTAATACTTTTTATCCAATTGTTAAACATGGTAGATAACGCTATGCTATGATCGGCACGCCTAGTTATCTTAGACAAGGTACTATAATCGCTTATTCTTTTGCCTGTATGATGAGACATTTGCATGTTTTTTTGAAGAATTTCCAGTACTGACTAAATATAAGGGTATAACTGGTTAACCATAGACATCCAGAATGCAAGTCTCACAATGCAATGTCCTTCTATCACAAAAAGTTGTGAGATCTAATGTAAAACCATTTCGGTTAATAATAATTTGTGGTAATAATATTGACTGCTAAATATAGAGGAATAAATGCTTAAGTGCTTTGTTGTGACATACAGCTGGGACTATAATTTATCAAATGGATAAACTATATTTTATAATTTGTTAGCTGTCACAGGGAACATCATACAGTGCCGCTGGTTTACTGGGTGAAATTTAAATAAGATAAACTTTCAACCAAATATAATTGTGGACCCAATATGTAGTAGTACTTTGATACTACATAGGCCCATATTATATTGTGTAATGGCATAGCTATCTGTTTAGCAATTATTATGATTATATCAGAGAGGTAAAAAAAAAAAGGTATTATGTATCCTCATTATACAATAGATATACACAACATTGAAGCGATAGTTTACAAAACAAATCCATCTAGGTCAATTAACGAAGTTCGAAGTCCAAAGCAATATGGAGGGCAAAGTCCAACTCATAAAATTTCATATTTAATCAAGTTATAGTAGATTTATGAATCAAACGACGTTCCTGGATATTAATAGAAAGTATGCAAAGCTGATAAAGAAGGTGAATACACTTACTTTCTTCAGCTGCAGAGTAAATAGTTCCAGGCAGCTTAGGATGCGGCTCAGCTGTTTTGGCGGCAATAACAACGTTGGCACCATCCTTTGCTGCTTTCAAAGCAATAGCCTTACCAATGCCTCGAGACGCGCCAGTAATGAACAGCGTCCGTCCAGCCAATTTCCTAATTATACAACGTTACGAAAAATTAGAAGAAAGTAGACCACACAACTGTACAGGTTCTGAATACTAATATCTTACCCGGTGTTAGCCACTAAACTCATTTTAACGAGATTATTTTATTTCTGTGTGGAAAGGGCAACGTTGTCAATCTAAACTGAATATGAAATTCAGTCCGATGTTAGTTTTCTTTTTCAAAAGAATGCTTGACAACAAATTGACAACGTCAATGACCGAGTGAAGTCATGAAGTGAATGATAGTTAGTAGTACTGAGTAGTACGGACGCCAGCACATCACGTTACTACAATCTGTCAAATTTCTTTAATAGATTTTTATCTTTATCGCTAAAGCATTACGGTTCAAGGTTGATTATAAAATTTTGACAGTTTCGGGTAGCTTGACCTGCTGGCGTCTGTACATTAGTAGTCTATGATTGAATGAGTTGAGTTCAATGACGGACGGAAATGACAATGACAAACTGTTTCACTGTGTTGCCAGCATAGAATTAGAGGTTCTTGGTTGCCAGCGTCTAAATGAAAATGTTTGCTTCTCTGCAACTTGTTTGTTTTCACAACGGTTTTCATTTAATTTATTAGGTAATCGGAGGTTATGGTAAGTAAATTGTTTCAATCGTTATCGGTTCTACACTCTTTATCCTATCAACACGGCCTACAGCCATCTACGGCCATTGAACGGACCTTGAAGGGAACTAGAATTAACAGCATCCATCTACTGAAACGGATGCAATGTTTATAAAATAGCGCCAACTATCAACATATACGGACATTTTTATAACCCCTACATTTTGTGAGTATTTAGAGGACGGAGAAATAGGGTAAGTATAAGGTTCCATCATCTAAAACGCTCTAGCGGCAATCTAATCTTTACAAGAATCGAACGGTCTTCCAAAACGGCCCGCCATTTTATCGTATCATACGTAAGTAATAGAATTAAATATTTTTTGATGATTCGTATCTGAGAGTTATGCTAAGTTTTTTAATTGTATGAAGATAGGGGTACGTAACTTTGTATATTATTATATGTATTATGTTTCCTTTATTTCATTTACATACTTACAAATTATATTTTTAAATATTTTTATAAACAGTTATTATATTATATTATTAGTATATTTAAGAATCTGAGGAAATTGTATCTGGATTAATTGTAGCTATATTTTGTTACTTACTTTAGTTAGTGCATCTTTTTGTTTCCTAATTATAGTACAGACGCCAGCACATCAAGCTACTACAATCTGTCAAATTTCTTTAATAGATTTTCGACTTTATCGCTAAAACATTAAGGTTCAAGGTTGATTGGGAAAATTTGACAGATTGTAGTAGCTTGACCTGCTAGCGTCTGTACAATGAAATAAAATAAGCGAAATAGCTTGGTTATCCGGCCCCACAAGAGGACGGCCTAGTGGAAGATGACGGGAATCTGATGGATGTGGGAGGCATGGGGCCGATCGTTGTAGCAACCTTTAAGAAAGAAGCCTATGTCCTGCAGTGGACGTCTTTATCATATTTGTGAGTATTTAGAGGATCGAGAATTAGGGTAAAAAGTTGCTCCATTGAAAAGGGAAGATCTCGCAGGTGTCATGTAGGCTTTCCCTTGCAGTCGTCTCGTAAGCGTAACGTAGCAGTCGTCACGTGGGCGTTCCGTAGCGGTCGTCATGTGGGAGTTCCGTAGCAGTCGTCTCGTAGGTGTCGTAGCAGACGTCTGGTAGGTGTCGTAGCAGACGTCGGGTTGGCGTCGTAGCAGATATCTGGTATGTATGACGTAGCAGTCGTCTCGTAACATAGCGTCTGATAAAGTATGAGATAGCAGTCGTCTCCTAACGTAAGCGTTACAAGGCAGTCATCTTGTAGGCGTTACGAAGACGGTAGTCCCGTATAAAAGGAGGCGAGTGAGTCACACTTTGACTGACCCGGGGATCGAACCCAGCCACGCGGGACCTTTAGAGATCGCGCTTAAATTGCCACCACTTAATTAAGTGGTGACAATTTAAGCGCGATCATACTGCCTCTATGGTTATAGAGGAAGTATTTTTAATATAAGATTATTAAATAAAACGGCAAAGAAAGATTTGAAATACATTTATTTTTGTGCATCATTTCATAACCCCACTCTCGCTAATTTCTAATGTACAACACCAGATAGGGTGAATACATACAGATAATCTAAAATAAAACTTTAAATTATTTATATCATAAGACATTCAGTTAGGCTTTATTAAAAATTGCAATATATCTTTTATTTATGGCTCGAATCGTTGATAATTTCTTTTACATCTTTATATTCTTTTTATAATTCTGTTCTAATTTACACTCCCTTTTATACACAACAATTACCTACAGAATTTACAATTACTTTACAGTAAAATTATTGTAAATTACACAATTCTTGAGTATTATATTTTAAATTAAGAAACAATCATTCAGTCCATTCATAATCATGTAAATAAGATAATACTCATTATAGAATTTAAATAGCAAAATATTTTGCTAAGAGATCTAAGTATTAATTAATAATAAAAATAATCCTACAGCACGTAGGAGAAATATTTAGGGAAAAAGTAATTTTTTTGGGACCACTCATATTTTCTATCAATTCATACACTTTTCGTAAATAATATTTACTCAAACTAATTTAAAAGTAGAAACAAAAGTTATTTACAAAATAACTTCTCGACATTCGCACAGTTTAAATTATCAAAATATATCTACATAATTAATTTTAACGATAGATTACATTAGTTTTAAATTATTTACACTTATTCTACGCCTATATTCGATAACAAACTCTTTTTATAATTGCATAGGATAAATAGTTCCCTAATTATGTTGATGTTGGTACCTACGTAGACATTTAATACATGCAGCGGTGGTAAAAAAATATCGATGAATATCTAGGAAAATTCTGTTCAAGATGAAGTAGGTAATAGGGACTTGGCAGATCGTCCACGACGCTACTCAATAGTAACTGGCTACTCATTGGTGAGTGAGATTGGCAGGAATCTAATATGCTTTTGGATAGGATCGTCGACGATGGGCCTTAGTTATGTTTGGGATAATCATATCTTATTGCTTTTAATCACGTAGCGATAAAGAACTGTAAAAATAGTATCGTGGATTATGTAGTAAAATGTAACCCTGTATACCTCAGAGATATGATTTTATCAGTAAGTATTATTTTTCGAAAATAATCAGGCACTTTGATACACGTTGTACGAGTTCATTTAATTGAAAAAAATAAACGTTATTCGTTTATTAACCAACTTAAGAAAAAAAAAAATCTTTTGTTTTCTATTTTCAAACCGATTGTTTTTTAATTTGTCTTTGCCTTAGAAGAGGAATGAGTTTTTGATGATTCTCTATGATATCTGAATAAGATTTTTTTAAGGTAAGTAAGTCTATGACCTAAGATAGTTTAAATTGATCGATAGAACTACATAAACAGCACGATAAGAAGTAGAAATTTATCTAAACAGGAATAGCTATCTCGTTAAGCATAAACTCTATACCAGCCTAACAAATAATCTGTGGAAATCTGATAGAGACATTAAAGCGATAATATTTTATAGTGAAAAGCACCATAAATTCTGTTTAAATATTTACTATTATTACTCACAACTTTTACTTAACTATTTAAAGCATTAACATAATCAGAATTGGCACCAAAATGAAACTAATAAAGATGTTAGTCACTGTAGAAATTAAAAAAGTCGTATCAAGAAAGAAATCTTAAATAATTGACCAAACGATTACCGATTTTAAGCAGGTTATAGGCAGAAATAATAGTAATATTCATCCCAAATTAAAATAATAGGCGGTGAAGTTTCCAGACGGCTAAGTCATTTCTTATGTCTTATTTACAAGCGCTATCTACCTTCCTACTGTGACTAAGCAGTTCCAATTATAAATCCTATGCCACGAAAAAATATCTCTATTCCTTTGCCTAGTATACAAACAAGACCCGTTCAAATGTAAGCAGGTTGTTTGGCAGAATGCTGCAGTGCTGCCAACACATCATGTTTGAGCCTGACGTACAATCGTCCCTTTCTCCACGGATTTTGAAGTTGTAGGGGTCTGAAGTCATCTCGGAGGCATCTTTCGCGGGCGCCTATGACGGCTACAAGGCAGAAGTCTTGTAGTTTCTCTGGGCCATAAACTGGGCCAGCTTTGCCTTTTAGCACGGCGGCCATGTTGAGTTGTTTGACAACTAGGTCGATGACTTCCCGCGCCGACGTGCGCGGCGTCACGTGCAACTTGAGTGAGGTCCCCGCCGCTAAGCCGGTTTCGTATGCAGCGAATACCTGTAAAAAACGATAAGTATCAGGTCATACATTCGTAAATACAGGTTGATGTTGCACGCATTAACATAAATGCAATAAATTGCAGATGTGTACATTAAGTCGTTTCATTTGTATTTTTTGCTAAAGCAAAAAGTTAAGTACTTAATAACTTATTTGAAGAAACATTCTACTAATTAAGTTTTCGTTTACCTGTCGGCTTTTACAATGTTGAAATTAAAATGGTTTCTCGTAATTTACCTGCAGTATCCCGGCCTGGTCAGGCGTGCGTTGCTCCGGCCCCTTCACATCCTCGCTATCCCTCCTCTCATCAGTCTTTGGAACTTTATTGTGATACTCCGCATCCTCCTGCGTCTCCAGCAATGGCTGACGTTTGACGCACAAATTTGTCTTGGCGAACTCCTGTCCCGTGTCAGTGAAGTCTACTTCCCCTTTCACGTTCGTCATACTCTTCGAAGCTATGACGCTACAGGGGCTCCTATAATGCTTCCCTTGAGGACGGACTTTCAAAGGAACTGTTGTTAAAGGACAGGTCTGGCTCTCTGAGTCACTTGACAGACTCTGGGCGGATTCGGAGACATTACCCTTAGAGGTTCTAACGCTTATCATACTTCCTGGATAATATCCTCCTTTAACTGTGAGCAGAGGGCTTGATGTGGTGGAACTAGCATTAATACTGTGAGGTCTCGGCTTCGGCTCCACGTTTTCGTTCTGGAGTACCAGAGTATCTTCACTCCGAGATGGCGGTAAACGATTGCTACCGATACTATTATGAGAACCAGTCGACGACTTTATGTCGAACTGCGAATTGCTACTCATGTAATTATTGCTTATAGCACTGGATTGTGTGAACTGGGAGTCGGCACTGCCTTTTCTTGGGAATTTGTGAGTTTCTGGGTTTAAGAACTGGGAGCTACATAGATTGAGCGTAGACACTGATGTCTGGCGAGGGGAGAGACTCAGCTGTTGTTCAGATTTGCTGAACTCTGGGTGTAAGTTGGCATGGTTACCGTTTCCAGCAGGCCCGGGCCATGATCCTCTACCGGGGGAGGTTTTAGTTATTTTCCCGTCTCTCGAAGGTATTTGAAGAAAGTCTTTAAACTTGCTATCCGTCTCATTCACCTCTGCAGGGTTCTCTGTAGACTGTGACGGTGTTTTATCGAAAATGTATTTGAGCAATATTCCAGAACTCGGTGCAGCCTTGTCTTTATCTCTCGCGAAACCTATCAGGTCCATGAGCCATCGTTCTGCCTTCCACACCGTGTTCAGGTTATTCTGGAGATCTTCCAGTTTGGATAGCCTTTCTTTGGCTGTCTGCAACTCCGTGCAGGAGAACGCCTCTCTATGAGAATGGGCGGCTAAAGCCACGTCTAATTCTAGAACGCAGCTGAGTTTCGAGTATTTGTTCAGAATGTTCGTGTGATACGTTTGAAGGTGTATCATTTCGAATGCTTGTATCGGTAAGCTGAGCAGATCGCCCTTCTGTAGGAGGATTTCCTTCTGTCCTGGCACTGAGCAGGCTTGCTCTGCGGGGGGACATATCATGACGAAACTGACGTCATTGTTCAGTTCAACGACCTCTAGGTCGTATATTCGGTGGGCTATGACGCTTTCGATGGGGATTTCCATTTCCTTGAAGAGTCTTCGTGCGCCTGAAGCGATCAAATCGAGGAACATTTCTTGAGATTCTGAGGGTTTCTCATGACCGCTGATAGCGAGACTGTTGATTGCTTGTGAGTCATCAGATTTCCCGGATTGGTTTTTTAGGTGCTCCCATTCTTCTCTGTAAAGGGAAAAGTTAAGGTTGTATATAGATAGACGGGAAACATCGTCATTCTGGAATGATTCTATATTTTTTTATCTTCGAAGCATCTTGAATAAAATTCAATCAAATGGTTACTTACGCAGATACATGTGGGTTGTCCCTGACGCGTGTGTGTGGTGGTACGTTTGGAGTTCGCGCAGGCGCAACGATACGAACAACTTCTACTGACGACTGCAGCTTTAGGTAGCCTAGGTATAGACCACGAGGCAGTTGAACGCGAGATACCTGCAATGATAGGAGAAAACATTAATAAGTGGATAAAATGTATAATGCTGTAAAATAACAAGAGTTTCTACTTTCTGTTTTTGAAAGCTGTAATAAATACAATCAAATACATGAACATTTATATTTTAATTTTAACAGTTTGTCAGTTAATTTGATGTAAACGTCACGATATTTTATAATATAAAATAAATTTTAAAACATTCTCATTCTTAGACAATACAGACGGTTATTTACCTGATGATAAGCAATCTGTTCATGAACAGAAGCCATGAGCAGTTCCCCTATAGTGTTATCCTCGCTGAGCACTCTTCTACGCAGGCGCGACACGGCCGCCCAGCGCGAGTTTAGCGCAGAGACTGACTTCACGGACTTGACGCTGTTCACGCAAGACAGGACTATGGTGCCGTGGGAGTCCCGGAGCGGCTTGTGGTAGAGTTGGCCTGGAAGGTAATGGAGCATAATGTTAAAAGTGTAATTTATGGTCAGGCAGTATTTTTTTAAAGTAAGTACAAGTGTAGTAGGCCTATAGAGGGCGAGGCCCATGTCCAGCAGTGAACGGTATACCGTTCACTGCTGGTCATGGGCCTCTCCAATTACACGCCATAACTTGCTTGACGGCTACTCTCATCTAGCTGCTACCAGCTGCCTTGCGAAAATTATTATTGAGGGGAGAAAATGGATATGGCATTTTGTAAAACTCAACAAGGTCAAGGGCATTTTCTAGATGAACGGGTTAACCTATAGTGCATCAAAACTGTCTTCACGAATGATGATACTTAGGTAGGAACAATTGGGTTGACAGCCCGACAGGCTACCAGCCTTACGGACTGGCTATTTTATCTTCACACCATTAGCTCTTTTTCCCCTTCCAGAAGGAGATTAGTAATGTAAGACTAATAAACCGACACTAACCTAAGTCCTGTATACAGAGCGCGGACTGCATCTGCGCGGCCGCCGTCAGCAGCTTGAGTCTGAAGTGAATGGACGAAGACGTGTGCTTCTCCATGTCTGACCGCAGCGCCTTCACGTCGTCCCATGAACACGATACCTGGAATAGGGGAGATAAATTTTTACTTTCGAGTTTACAAATGTCCCCAGAACTTAACCACGACTGAGATAACTTTGCCAGTTCCACACAATATTGAAGTCTTGTGCACCTTGAAGGGCTAGCTAAGTCATGAGATATTCTTGCACATTATTTAAGTAGTTCGTATCTCATTTAAAATAAAAGTGACAATACTATCACTACACTGCACTACTACTATTTTTAAATTCAAATATTGTTTGCATGCCTAATTAAATGTAACAACTTGTTTTATCAACAATTTATGCAAATAAAATTTTACTTTTTCATTACTTTATTTATTGCCAAAGGAAAACTGACTGTGCTTACTGAATGAAAAAAAAACCTGACCCTATACAGAGCTAGCAATGTTTGTAGTTATTTTGTTTTATAGCAAGTTTAACATTTCTTTATTGATGTTTACCTTTCCTCAATAAATAACAACTTTAATATAATCATAAAAAAAAACTTTTTTTACGACACTGTATTGTGTATCATAAACTTTGAATTGAAAATTTATTACTTTTCCCTGCTGGCATAGTTTTATCGCTAAAGTTTTACTGTTTTTGGGCAACAGCCTAAAAAATAGCATAAAATGATTCGGGATATCGTAAAATTTTGGATTAATAGGTGTAATACATGATCTGGAGTCACGGGCGTTTAGAGTGGGGATTCTATTCGCCCACCGAGTGGTCTTTGGGAAGACGACGCACAGTGGTCACGTGCTGCCTTGCACTCTTGCACAGTTAGGATTTGGGGAGACCCCTTACAGTCTCCGCAGGGATGTGTCTTAATAGGCATTGCACAGAGGGGGTGTCTGATCGGCCTTGTGGGAGGAAACGATGCCCCTTCCATGAGCAGATTGTGACCACCGGGGTGATTTTAGTGACGTAAAAATCCCACACTCCCCGATCCTCCCCAAAGCCCGGGCGCCTTTTGAAGGTTTCCCCCCAAAAAAGGGGAGTGATACATGATCACTGATCAGTCTATACGAGTACCAGTGTCTCCGTTCACATGTTATTTATTTAAATCCTCGGTCCATCCATTCCTCTAATCCAGCTGCTATCAGCCACTCAGTGAGGATCATCACCCCTGATGGGGTGGGGTGGGGTCATCCCTGGGGGTGGGTTTAGAGGTAAGACTGGTGTCTTACCTCTAAAATGGCGCTTAGATATATTTTACCGTAAAAAATTACCTACCTTCATGAGCCAATGGAAGTCGGTGTAGATGCAGGTGGGGTACGTCTCGTCCACTTCGATGACCGGCAGGAACTCCTCGCTGGTCACCAGCACTTTGTCCTCGTGGTACAAGATGCAGGCTAGGTATACGCCCCTGAAACATTTAAATACGATATTGAAGAAACTGAAGTTTTCGAAAGTCAGATTTTGGGTCAAGAGCAGGACATTTTTAAGTGGAACCAGTATAAGTTATCTCCTATTTTTGTAGGTACAATCGTTTCTATATCTACATCAGGGCTATTACGAGTATAGGGTGCTACTATCATTATCATTCAACTGAAAGACATTTACTGCTGTAGGTACCTACATAGGCCTCCCGAGCATCTCTAAACAGTCCTATGCTTCCCGCATCCAAAGGATTCCCACGGCATTCACCAGATCATCATACTATCTTGTAGAGGGGCCGCCCACGCTGAACTTCGGATAGGACAGTAAATCAGTTTACAAACATCGACATACCTCCTCAGGTTCTTCTGAAACTTGCTAGCGGCAGTGAAGAGCTGTCGTATGGTGGCGGTCTTCTTGCGCGGCAGGCGCGCGTGGTGCGCCAGCGGCCGCGCGCGCGCGCTGGCCGCCGCCGCCGCCAGCGCCTCCAGCGCGCCCGCCGCGCCGCCCGGCCCGCGCCCGCGCGCGCACACGTCGCGCCAGCCTGGGTAGGGAATACATTAATGTACCTCAGTCATCACATGGAAACATTTACATAAATATAAGCTAAGAGTCTTAGGACAATGATATGTGCAGGCAAATAAAAAAAGGGAGGAGGAGAATCACAAGGGCATCAAAAAATTTGTCCGCATTGCTGTCAATACGTGCCCAGAAGGCTGGCAGCATTGCCACGTTGTATGGCAATGCTGATTATTTGGCCAAAATACAACTATTCATAACATGATACATTTGTTAAGTTTTGTGTTGGTAAACAGGCTAACGGACGTAATCTGTAACCTACAAACCAAGGAATTTGGAAAATGCGTTGATGTCTTTTATATCTTGTTTGTAAATTTCACCAGATAAGCCATTTGGTTACAAAATACCTGAAAGTGTTTCCAAAGAGCAGCGATAAGTTTTTTGACAATTTTGATCTTGTTATTCTTGTGTTATGACATTTCTTGATTGATAACATGATCACTAAGCTGCAGCAGTGTTTATGCCGCTTCCTGACACTACAAATCATGCTGAAGAACTACAAAATAAATACTTACTGCTAGGAACAACACTCCTGGGCACGGACACAGTATACGTTCCCCATCCCTTGATATTCCCCGCAGCCGCCCTGAAGAAGTATCGTCTCCCACGCGTCAAGCCGGCCGCTAGCACGCGGGTACCGCTGTTAGTACCAGATGACGCCACTTCGCGGCAACCGCACACGTTGGAGAAGTCCGCGCGGGATGACCATTCCACTGTGGATTGATAAGACGAAAGATATAATCTTGTAAGTAGAGTGCAGGTAAATGACTTTATTTTTCAACTTAAAGACATCTTAAACCAACTGCAGAAATACAAATTTTAATGATGCCGATGAGAAAAGAATATGTCCAATTAGAGTTAAGAAAAGAATATGTCCAATTAAACTGTTCTCATATTCTTATGTCCCTCTTAGAAAATGAGCTGAGAACAGTTTGAAAACATTTTGAAGATGCTCATGTCAATGACTTTTAAAGACTTTTATATTACAATATCCTTAATGTCCAAGATTAGCATCGTTATTAACAATAACATGGGTATATCTGAACATCCTAAACTGGAGTCTCCATCAGTGTGTGGATAATTTTCGAACCTATTATAAAAAGCAAATTTTTTATTAAGGGTGAAAATCAACTAACCTTTATACTTAGTAATGATCGGCAGGTCCTTAGGAACAGGCTGCATGGTTCTAGTGTCCTTCAGTCGCACTGTGACTGCATGGGCACCACAAACTTCGAGGTCCGGAGGTGGAGGCGCCGGCGGTACCCGGGTCTGCTGCCAGCCTACGACGAGACGTCTGGAGAAGAAAAATATTACCTATTAACACTTCGTAACGAACGTAGATCCACGCGAGACATAATGGCTTTTTAATTGCTTCTGCAATTCTGGTGTTTAACCGGTTAAAATATGACTGTAACCACGGTGTCGCGGGAACCCTCTGGATGTGATGAGCACGGGAGCAGTCGATGTGGTGGCACTTGGGAGAGACCTATGTCCAGCGGTGGACGACTTTCAGCTGATATGATGTGATGATGATGATGAAGACTATCCATTGGTCTTCAAATCGAAGCTCGCAGGATGTTACACTACTATTGGTCAAAGGAATGTTGATCGTAGTTTGAGAAAAAAAAAATGGAACACTGCACACTGTTGTGAATTTGGTCTTTTACGACACACTTGAGGGAAGAAGACTAGCTAGCCTATGTCACCCAGGCTTCTTCCACTAAGTATGGGTTTTAGCAAAGATACACTTACGGTGAAGGAAAATATCGTATGGGAACCCGGCATGTCCTAGAACCAAAAATTCGAAGACATGTGACATCTACCAACCCGCACTGGGTCCGCGTGGTGGTTTACAGCCCAATCCCTCTCACAAAGAGAAGCCCTGTGTCCCAGCAGTGGGAACATTATAGGCTGGCTTATGCTATACACTTACGTGGACGCTGGATCGAGGACCAAATACAAAAGATACATTTTTCTTTTTTGTAGTCAATAAAATGAGAATGGGTCACTTAGATCTTTTTCGAAACCACGCACGTTTTGAATGCACAGGTGGACAGATAGCTAACTCGTGGACAACTGTTGTTTATCAAAAATATTTAGGAAATTAATGGATATTATCACTGTATTTGTCGCGTGAATGCATCAGCAATAACTGATAAATACGCCTTTGAAAGCGGACGATATGCCGTGATTGCGAAGATAATTTCAATCAAATGTGAGATAGTGTAATAGTGTAGTGCTTTCTTCTACAATGCACAGTGATGTAATCTTTATGATAACATGTATCTTCTATCTGTTACAAGGCTCTTCGAGGATCATTTTAGTTTAGATAACAATATCATTTTGCACTAACTATTCCATATCGAATCATGTTGTACTTCATATCGTTGCGAATACACGTTACTTTAATTTTATCCCTAAATTCTATGGTATATTCTATTCTTCTATGGTATCTAGATTTTGTCTTATTCAGGAATTGGCAGGCCTTTGTACTGCGGGGGGACCACACATGCTGATTTCTCATCATCATCATCTGCCTAGCCTTTTCAACTATGTTGGGGTCGGCTTCAAGTCTAACCGGATGCAGCTGAATACCAGTATTTTACAAGGAGCGACTGCCTATCTGACCTCCACAACCCAGTTACTGGGTAATACGAAACCCCTTGGTAAGACTGGTTGTCGACTTTCGGGCTTCTGACGACCCGTAACGACTGTCAAAGATCCATGAATGACAGCCGGGACCAAGGCTTAACGTGCTTTCCGAAGCACGGAGGGGTCTTGGTATGTAAAGATGGTCACCCATCCACGGACCAACCGTGCCAAGCGTAGGTTAACCTGATCGATCGACCCGTGCGGCTGTTATTACTTAGCCACAAGCCCCTCAAATACCTACTAACTTAACACAACAAAAAAAAAAAAAATGAAAACTATGTGTTTTGGTCATTGTGTTTCACTTGGGTCTGCGGTGCGGAATTGTTCAATGGGCAAAGGTGCTCTTACTAAAAATCCAGAAAAAAGTTAAGGTTTAAAGGTACTCACTTGAGGGTTCTGACTCTCCTCTCCCAATGTTGAGCTTGTTTGTCTTTCTCGGAGCCAGTGCCGCCCGCACACCCTGTTGTACCTGCTGCTTGATTAGCAGCTGATGACCTGTAACATTCACAAAACAGCACTTTAAGTTCCTGCACTAACATTCAGGCACCTATGACCTGCAGCTTGCCTACTTGCGAAACACTCACAATGGCAATCCTTTCGGAATTCAATACTCAACAATACTCATTGTCCTATTTACGTGGTTAAACAGATGAATTGTCAAACACAGGAAGCAATGGATAATGAATTTCATCAAAATCCTACGTATTGTTATATGTATGTGACGCAGCTGGGGTGCTAGTGAATATCTATGTCCAATAGTGGACGTCATTCTTTCGGTTGTGCGTCGTGTGAAAGTCGTTGTACAGACGCGAGCACATCAAGCTACTACAATCTGTCAAATCTCTTTAATAGTTTTTCAACTTTATCGTTAAAGCATTAAGGTTCAAGGTTGATTGGGAAAATTTGACAGTTTCGGGTAGCTTGACCTGCTGGCGTCCGTACAGACGCCAGCACATCAAGCTACTACAATCTGTCGAATTTTCAACTTTATCGCTAAAGCATTAAGGTTCAAGGTTGATTGGGAAAAATTGACAGTTTCGGGTAGCTTGACCTGCTGGCGCCTTACTAAAGAATTACCAATGTATATGAGCGATGTGTATAATGAGTGTGTGTATATGTTTGCAGTAGGTATATCTAAGGTAAGTCTTTTCCAAAAATGTAACTTCATAAGCGAAAATATGCTCCAAATAGATTGCTTGTTTGCATCAAACACTATAATAGCTAATTACTCTCCAAAGCTCTGCGAGCGACGATTTAGCATTAAGCTTATCAAATTCATCTTACAAAGTAAGGCAATATTAGACTCCCCTCCGAAGTTGTTTGACTCGTTAAATCTAACATCAAGTTGATTAATATTCGCTTGCATAACTGAAAAAGCTTCAACCTCCTCGCTTTGTAGGATTCCCCGTTTACCCCGAGGCCACACTTGGAGGGACTTGTCTCTCGTCTTACTTGATAGCCCTAATACACTAAATTATGAATTCGGGTTTTTTGACGAATGTTTGGCCCAGCACAATAGCTATTGTTATAACACGACATTGTTGATAGGTAGGTACAACGTAAGTGTGCCCTCTAGGCAATAAAATGGAACAAACATCAAGTTACGTGTTTCTCCCATGGGGGTAGAGAGGAAGACCAAAACCTCCCGTATCTATCTACTCTAAAATCATCCTACTCCATGAAAGAAAAATTAAGGGCAAAACATAGCCCCGGTCAAAACTAAATATGTTACCTCTTTTTAAAGTTTCTACAAAAGAGGTGAAGATATTTAGTCTTGTTTATGGATGGGTGTTAAAATCAATCATAAAATAATTGGTATATCAATTGATCAATTGATTTCAGACACGTCTTGTGACTTTAGAGCTGCTGGTAATTTATGAGTGCTACGCAAGGTTACATCAATTGTTGCGAATTATATGCAAAAAATATTTTATAAATATAAGTTTAGTTGCGTCACTAACTAAAACTGCATTTCCATTAATAACTTGCAGTATGCAGTAGGTATTTATTGACATTAGTAGATAATATAATACGTAATAATTTACTAAAGCTAGTTAATACTTATGAGCAGTTTTTGATTCATCGACAATTAACAATGAACGCAAAGGCATGCTTTCCGAAAATTATACAATATTTAAGTACTTATCGCATAATGTTAGTTTTCCGAAAATCTTACTTCCTACTTTCTACTATCCTTCCTACTAATATTATAAATGTGAAACTTTGTATGGATGGTTGGATGGATGGATGGATGGATGGATCAAAAATCGCAAAATCTACTGGACTGTTTTGGATGAAATTTGGCACACAGATGGTTTGTAACCAGGATTAACATATAGGATACTTTTTATCTCGATATTCCCACGGGATCGAAACTTATGCGGGTGAAACCGCGGGGCGCAGCTAGTCATATAATATTTAAGTAACTACTCAATAAAATTTTATTATGAACAGCACACGCCAATGTGGGCGATCGAGTTTCAGAAGTCATTCAGCCACGCAGCTACGCAGAGCGTCGTCTCCAGCTCAATGAGTATATTAACGTACTATGGTAACAGAAGTAGTCCGTACCTGGTGCATGCATCCTCCCTGCAGGTCCTCTCAGAAGCACAGCCTGTCACGTCGTGTAGTTTGGACTCCGCCTCGCGAGCCAGTCGACGAAGGTGCGTCCCCAGAGAGTCCGAGTTTTTGACTGTAACAATGAAAGTTGGGATGAGTGTTGGGACCGATTGGAACCAATGTCAGTCCCTTTGTTAGCTACTTTTTTACGGTAGGATTATTATCGTTCCAAAATCCTTCAACACATAGCTGGAGTCGGATGTACTGGTACAACCCTGATAATCCGACCTTTCGCAGCCTTGTTGCTTCAAACATTGCACCAATGGATACTTTTTGGTTCCAATAATGCCTAATTATAACTAAGCTGTGTCAGGTAGGTAAAAACCTGGAATGAATAACTGCTAAATATTTATGCGCCTATTTTTGGTATCGTACGGTTTTATCCACAAAAATCGGTCCGATATTTCGAATACAACAATAAAGTAAATCCGAAACAGAATCCAAATCGCTAACAGAATAACTTTCGAAATCCCATTCCTGCAGCGGTATAATTCCTGACCATTCCCAAAACAATTACGCCAACGCAAGTTAAATTCGACACAACAAAAGCCCCGTCATCACTGTTCTGTTCGATTGTATTGCTGAATGTATTCAGCTCAATCTGTTCAATTTCGTTCAGCTAACTACGGTTAATCGCCGAACGAAGCCTATTTTGAATGTCGATCGCGTTCACTCATCACAAAACCGATTAATTTACTACCTAACGTACCTGCATAATTGATTGTTGACGGATCGTGGACGTGTATTGATTTCCGTGATCCGGTAAATGATGCCAATTTCGGATGCGAGTAATGAAGCTTTCATAGAAGGTGGGCTTTAGTTCTATTAACCTAACCTGGTGGTAACGGCCACGACTTAAGAGTTGTAGGTCATAGGTTCGAACCCTGACAGGCGCTTTACTTTGTGTAAATTATTCCAACACCACTGCTCTCAAAACGGTGAACCAAAACGTCGCAAGGAAACAGGCATGTCCTAGAAACTAAGATTCGAAGACATGTGACATCTACCAACCCGTACTGGGTCCGCATGGTGGATTACGTGCCACTCCCACTTGCCACGAGGAGGCCTGAGTCCCAGTAGTGGGAACTTTATAGGCTGATTATTCTAACCTAACCTAGGACGAGGAACTTGGTTATTCAGGTTTTCTATGACGATTTGAGCACCAATTCAGCATCGTGGCTGATCAGGATTCCATCAGGGTTGCGGGCGCATGAGAGACCCACGGCAGAAGAATACACCTTGAGGTAGTTTGTTGAAGCTCGACATAACCTTCCGTTCTCCCTGGACGAGAGGGTTTCATGAGTATTTTCTGACAGAAAAATATACGGTGGACCAAGATGCGCTGGTCGCCTTCAGTATGCCGCAGTATCTTTCGCTGTTTTCAAAATCGGAAAATAGTTTTTTTAAAATAAAATATCGTTATCCTTTCCCCATTACTAAAAATTATCATGCCTTACTCAAAGCTCTCCAAGGCCAGGTAAGAACTTCTTACAGGTAGGTAGGTACTTGCATCTTCTATTACAGCCGTGTTTGTTTCAGGCTGAGTAAAGGCATTATGAACCTTATTATTCATGATAATGGCTGCCTTTATGGTTGCTTTTAAAAAAGCGGCGGCAATATTTTTGTAACGAACGTAGTAAGATCAATGTTTATGTTACAGCCGAGTGCTTTATCGGAATTCCGGGGATAATAGTCTTTTGGCTGGAAAAATAAATGTCACAATACATTTTGTGTTTCCGAACGAAATTATAAAACTTATGTTGGCATTTCTGTTCGAACAATTTGGGGTTTGTGTCGGTTTTCGGATGATTGGAAAAAGTTTTTCAAACTTTGGTACAATGTGAGTATTGAAGTTTGGAGCCATATTACACTGTGTGGGTGTTCCTATCAACGGTAAGAACCTGAACGTATTTAACTGCTAAACTTTTAGTAGAACTGTTCAAAGTTTTTAAGCGACTGCCGTAACCGGCCGTAAAATCCACCGTGTAGATCTAGACGAAAAAAATATGTTTTTGTATCCCATTGTAAAATTATCGTTCTAGGAAAACTTATTTAAAGAAGTTATGATACAAGATGGATTATATCGTCGTAATAGTAATTGTTGCCATTGTGGGTAGAACCTGCACTCC
This sequence comes from Apamea monoglypha, assembly GCA_911387795.2. NCBI lineage: Eukaryota > Metazoa > Arthropoda > Insecta > Lepidoptera > Noctuidae > Apamea > Apamea monoglypha. Next base: position 4,704,212 of record OU426922.1, read on the forward strand.
AATTGCATTACACACAATCTGAATAATTTTGAAGGATATTTTTTTCTTATTCATTGCTTCATATATTCGAAAAAAATATCTGCTCAACAACGTAAATAACGCAATGAATTTTGTTGAACTGTCAAAATGAAATCCATTAGGTACTACTGTTAGTGTGTTACGCAATTACCCCGCTGGATGAGGCTAGCAGAGAAGCGTGCGGATTAGCACAAGAAAATACAGACTTATGCCCAGCTGTAGGCGAAGTCGAGCTGTGGATGATGATGATGAACAGTAAAGTGCTACTAGAGCTAACCAAACCTTATAAATAATAATTAGCCTATAATTATCCCACTGATGGGAGACAGGCCTCTTAGTGAGAGGGAGTTATAGGCCATAATCCACCTCGCGGGTCCAGTTTGGGTTGGTAGATGTCACGTCTTCGAATTTTTGGTTCTAGGACATTCTCATGATGTTTTTCTTCACCGTTTTGAGAGCAGCGGTGATGAAATAATTTAGACAAAGTAAAGCGCAGTTTCCTCACGATGTTTTCCTTCACCGTTTTGAGAGTAATGATGAAACAATTTACACAAAGTAAAATGCTTGTCTGGGTTCGAGCGCCCTAAAACACGTAAGTCGTGGCCATATAAAGTTTTTAGACGTGATACCCAACGTGGGTATCACGTCTAAAAACTTTATACGGATCCGAACATCGACATAATTCAAGTTCGTTGGGAATAAAAAAAAACTTCTAACGCGTCATTGAACTCATCAAGCCTATCAATTTAATAATAACGCTATTGTAAAAACCAAACTACTTATGTCAACTTTTTGCCCTCCGGAAAAAACGCACTTTTTCTCCCTATAACCTACGTGTATCTACCTACACTTGTTCGGTCATTGATTTGATTACGCCGTATTTCCCAAGAGCTATAAAACTACAGACACGCTTTAGAACCATTCCATCAGCTATAAAATGCCTGAAAAGTTAATATATTCCCTTTTACCTGAATATAATCTTGAAGCCAGGCGTCGCAAACCTAGTAAAGGTTGGCTATTTTACATATTGAAGGAATATGTCTGAGCTACACGCAATGTTTGGCCAACTAGAAGTGATGTATACGACCTACTTCGATAGATATTCATAAGTTGGGAAAGACACCGTCGTTTACGAAGTTAAACGGAGAAATTTAAATGGATATAAAAGCATGTTTACCTACTTACATACTGAAAGTAACTTCAAGTTTTTTTTCATTTTTTTCCTTGAGTAGGATAGTTTTTATTGTATTTGTTGGTATATTGGCGTGGCTAGCTGACATATGGCAGATAATTTAATTTAATGTTCTGTGTCTTGTAATGTTAATCACTTTGCATACCTAGTATTGTATACAATCAAGTATTTTCTAACTGAACAGAAAGCGGTGCTGCTGGGGAGTTTGTTCCGCCACTTCTTCCCAGCGAAAGCACTGGGAAGTGGAGAAGGGCGGGCGTTTTGGGGGATGTCTTTTGTAATTTTGACGTTCGAAAAGTGCTGATTCTCAGCCTAATTTGAATAAATGATTTTCATTTCATTTATAATGCGGTGAATTAAAGAAGTAGCCTACATCTTTGCTTTAGGCTTGGTCACCTTTTTCTTAGCGTATCGATGGCCAGAAAGATCAAAAATCTTTGTCCCATAATTCAGCGGCGCGTACTCCGTTCACTGACGCAGTCATAAGATCATCAAGTGCAGAGGCTTGGTCATAAGAATAACAAGTAGGTAGGCAAAGATATAAAATTCAGTCATGCCTGCGTCACGAAGAAGAAGAACAAGAAGAAGGTAAGGATTTAACTTTTTCTGACTCTTCACGTGACCAGACGGTTGGCCTATTTTTAGCCCAAAGAATCAGCATTGCCATCCAATGTGGTATTGCTGCCAGCCTTTTGGGCACATTACCACGCATCGCTGTCAATGGGATAACCCATTGACAGCGATGCGGACGAGTTTTTTGATGCCCAATGACCTCTCTTCTTTAATAATCTTGAAAAGTTTTCCAAATATTTAAAATATTTACCGCAGATTTTTATAAAACGTCTCATCAAAAATATTTTCACCTCTAAGTCCAAGTGCAAGTGCCCTCTCCAGCACGCTCCACATTTTAAGCTCAACATTTTTCCTTTTTAATCTTGTCGTAAGTTTATCTGAGTGTGTGTCATCACAACATGAAAATCCTACTCATCGTTTACCTATGTAATAAAATGTGAGATAAAATTGTTTTGCAGTTTATTTTCTTTCTGTCTAATGATGATTGAGCGAGTCTCGAACTCTCGAGTGACATACATATTCTTAAAAAGGTATCTAAAGGTGAGTAAAGACATGAGGGGACTTGTAGAAGAACATCGAGAATGCGCCGTTTTAAAATTTTATCGGACCGTACTTCGAACACGACGCTCGATGTTTTGTTACAACCTGATTTTAAAAACCAACGAGCGTATTGGTGTAACATTTTATCGAGTAGACACGAGCGCAAGATCGCACAGTCATCAACAACGAAGGCAAGAAATAAATGTTACAGGTAAATGCTCACTCGCCGTGAGCATTACGTCGAATGCAGCGTCGACCATTCGCAGGAGCGTTACATTACATGGAAATGCTTTTGAAAAACTGAGCTATTGCCTGTATTGAAGCATTCGTAAGAATGTTACTTACGTTACATGGAAATGCTCGAGAAAATGCTTTAGTGTATTCTCACATTTACCAGATAAATTGTATCGACTTTTGAAGAAAGAAAAAAAGTTAAATTATTAGGTAGTAGGTAGGTACGGTCACCAAAGGAGATGAGTAATCAGGGTCGTCGGATATAAATACTTAGTTGAAGTTTAGTAAGAAACCGAAGGATGTTTTCGATTAAAAATAAATTGAAAAGAAAACAGTAAATGAAAAAATTAAAAAAAAAAACATTCGGAAACATCCATCGGTTTCTTACTAAACTTCTTTTCTTTTAACCCTTTTGATGACTGTACGTAATTGAGGAGTCAGAATTGTAAACTTTGCTAATAACGAAGACTGCTACAATACGAAATGTTAAGAGGACAAGGGTACTGAGGTACACAGCTTTAGAGTTCCTATTATCGGCAAAAAGTCATCAACGAGTATATTGCATTCTTTGATTGCTACCTGGCTAATCGACGAAGGAATCATCTGCTCATTGCTATGGTACCTACTTATAAGTTTAGTATAGATACGAAATTTTAAAAAAAGAAGAACAGGTAAATTTTTTTTTCGTTTGTCTATACTGTGTCCTGGGCTGGGCAAAGGCCTCCCCTTTTTCCTTCCAAACCTCATGTCTTGAGCGATCTCTGGCCATGTTGGCCCTACAAACCTCGGTAGATCGTCACACCATCTTCGCCGATCAAATTTTTTAATAACGAAAACTATTTTAACTACCTCGTTAGTCTAGTGGTTAGGCAAGTGCTACTGCTGAGCATGAGGTCCTGGGTTCGATTCCCAGATCGGGCAGTGTTTTTCCGTCTGGAATTTCTCATCAGCAGCCCGGAGTCTGGATTTGTGCCCGGTTGATGACAAAGGCTCGTCCCCTATTCCATGGGTCTTATACATAACTGGTGAAATGTGGGTGTATTATAGGTACCCTATGCTCAACCCTTCGGGAAAACAAGGCGTGATGTAGATAAAAAAATACGAATAATAAGTTGACGGTAAGTTGTAACATAACACATCTCTCCTGAACGATGTTCAGAATATTATTTGCGCCATCATTTTGAAATAAAATATTTTTGGTTCAAGTATTTCAAAAGGAAATCCCATTTGCAATAATATATTGAAGATACATAGCACGAGTGTCAACGCACACCGACGCCCGCGAAACCAATATCACGACATGCATTTTTTATTGGCGAGACTTCAACCCGCGTTTGGAAACCTCTTGGAAACTTTCTGGCAATTTTCCCAATTTTTGGTGTAGTCCCGATATTCATTGCTCAAGGGTTTTGCAGCTAACAAGCTGGGAACTGCTGCCAATGAGAAGCTTGTAATGTTTTTGGCGAGTCAGTTTTTTAATGGGAACTTTTTTTTATTTGGCAGCTAGCGGTTTTTATAATTTTTGAATAAGTTTTCGCTGTGGGTATAAGCTTTCGTAAATTCTTTCTACTATATTAATTATCCGTTTATTTCCTTCCAAATCTCCTTAAAAAACTCAGAAAACAATTGAGCATTTCTCTTTTCAACGACGGCGGAAATAAATTTTCCCACGAAAATGTGGCCTAGACGGAAACACCACATAAGCTTAGATTTTCCTTATAGTTTCCTCGAGAAGAATTAACCAACAAAGTCTATGCAAGTTCCGGTTTATCCGACTTCTTAGTTGGGGCACTCGCAGTCATACATAGACCGATTAACTTCGGGTGTTCTTCGGCTTTGCTCGGGTCGGCAAGTTTAGCCCACGGCGATCCGACCGAGATCCCGGTATTTGTTTTACTTTTTTGTTCCTTCCTATTTCCTATCTCTCGTCCGCAAATAAAAAGTGGTATCGACATGTGAGGGTGCTTTGCGATTTGTCGTTCGGGCCATAAATACACATGTATGTCAGTGGCTGTATATGGGTTTGTTGTAGTAAATGTTGGTTGGATGTTGGATGACTGGTGGCTTCGATTTCTCTTGTTTCATTTAAGCAGAAAGAAGGCTTTTTGCCAGTCGTAAGAGTTTGGCTATGGAGGGCGATGTCAAGGTCTGATCTCAATTCTTTTCAAGAGGTCTACTCCGAAGTGGAAACAAAAGGAACGATACATGGCCGAACCGAATATTATTGAAAAATGCGATAAAAGTTCGGATCGGCTCATTTGGGTAGGGACCATATTCAATATTCGAAAGAGTGTAGGAGTGTTGGATCGGGACCGACCGAACCAAATAGTAACTTCGTAGCAGGAAATGGCCGAACATTCGGTCGATACGATACATTTACCACTTCGGAGTAGACCCCCAGATTCTATCAAGATCGAAAAAAGATCTGACGGGGAAAAACTGATAACCAATTATAATGCCTGACGTATATCGACATCTGAGGGGCAATTCTTGTGATTTCAAGAACGTTCACGGTCTGATCTCAATCTGTCAAAAATACCTCTAATCTCCATACATTTTTGACAAGTTACATTGGTGGTCGCTGGGATGAGATTACGAATAGATTTTGAACGTTGGGATTGGCAATCTGATTTTACGTCAAATTTCTGTCACTGACTGTATGTACATCAATGGCTTTATTATAGGAGTTTTCGGTCTGATGGTTGCTTAGATTCTTTTTGTTTAATTTATCGGAAAGTCTTTACTTTGTCAGACAGGGCTTGGCTAGGGCCAAGTTATATGGTCTCATTTTTTTTCCGTTCGAACGATAAGGAGATTAACCGATAACCACTCAGCTAACGCCTGACGTATGTAGACAAATCTACGTCAAATGTAAGGCTACGATACCAAATACTAGAAAAACAAATCACGCCCACAATATAAAAACAATAAAGAAATCGAGCGATGAGATAAACGATAGATAGGGACAGTTATTGTGACCGATTATCTCTGGAACTCCCTAAATCTGTCTGGATAAAAGTCCTGAAACTGTACTGTACTACCAGAGAGTAAGCAACATAAATGATGCATAAATACCAGCTGTAGCTATTCGAAAGGAAATGTAGAGAACAGCGAGTTTTGGCGAACATTGCGAAGAGCCTGTGTCTATGAAAGGAGTGTATAACTGATAAAATATGTACTTCTGCCGATTTTGTAGAAATCTTACCGTGAAAACTTAGATGAAGTGAGTTTAAAGTGAGCTGTCAACAGTGTCAATCCCCAGCATAAGACACCGTATAGTTAGACAGAATAGACCGTGTAGTTTTCTAATCCAACATCCAGCACATGTTTATTAGAAATTGCCTTCTACAGACCAGTCCAGTTGAAAACAAGCGTCAGACACTAGTGGTCTGGCATTATTGCTGAACTGGGCCTTTTTGCCTTAGCCATGAGGTACACCATCCTGATTTCTTACATCGCCCTTTATGCTTTTTATTTAATTATTATTGTTTTTGTCTGCTGTATATTATATTGTGTGCCTTTGAGTCTGTGCTAAATAAATATATTTTCTTTCCTTCTTTCAGATCCAACAACTTTAAGAAACAAGCTATAAGCTCGAGGCAAAGTGGAAACGAAATTATTCATCTCATATCCATAAGCAGAACCAGTTCAAAATTCTTCCCCAATTATTACGTTCCAAATATCACGTTTCCATTGTATGCAGCTCTCACATTTTCAAAACCCATCGGGGTATCTAGAACCTTAAACGTGCAGAGTTAAGGTTGAAAATTACAATTAGATAGATGAGTGCGGTTAAATGCATATCGTAGGCCACATTTCGTGACATAACTGTGGATATACGGTCGTGTGTGACGTCAGGCGACGTAACAATTGCCTGTTTGTCACGCCGAGACAGTTCGGCTGTGCGGGGCAAGGCTGCCAAGCCGTGGTCAGGTTATGATGGACGAATGTTATTGTGGGAGACGTGAAATTACAGATTTTAAGACACATGCGACGTTCATGTTTAGGCTCTAAGGTTGAAAGATTGGCCAATTCATGGGGTTTTGCAGGGCTCTCATTCACTATGACCATTCAATGATTCGTTACTTCGAAACCACGTCAATTCTTTAGCTAATCACGCCAACGTCGCCTTCATTTCGCGCGGTTTCGTTCATTGTGTCATAGAGAATATGTAAACAGGAGTGTAAAATGGAATCTCTTTTAATAAGGCGTTGCTGCTTACCATACTGCTGCTTAAATGGGCCAGTTTTTAAGGGACAGAAAGAGTGACAGATAGAGTGCATGTCAAGAAAAAAAGCTATATATTTCACAGGTTTTTGTCCTATTCTGTAATAGTCACATTATTGCACCGCATGCCTTGTCACCTGTGCACATGATGATCTTATGACTGTGCCAGTGAGCGGAGTTCGCTCAGCTCATTTTGGGCCGAAGATGTTTAAACTTTTTGCCATCGATTCTATTAGATGTCCGCCGCCTCACAGATAAACGGAGAAGTTAAACAAGATTGATCGAATTTAGGTATCATTAAAAAATCTTATTCCAAGCATTCATTAGTCTCCTGTTCGCCAGACGCGACTATAGATGGTATCAAGACGAAATATCTGCAACTTATTTACAGACCATGAGAAAATAAATGAAAGAAAAAAACAAATGAAGCCAGTTTTATCTACAATCTCGGATGCGTTTATAATCACTTGTGTATAATTAGCACTTGCTCAGAACCGGTCGGCAACCCTATATAGCTACTGGTTTAGCGATACGTTACAAATATGGCAGAGCGTGTCGGGCGTAGGGTTACGCTTGAAGTCCTGATAGTTAATTAATCAACAGTATCATATTATCACGAAAACTAAAGTAAAGGTCTAAACTTCGGTTACCATATTTTCAGCCTTAATTGTATACTAACTACTTCCATGAAATCACCATTTATTTACTTGTTTCCTCGAACATTGCAACTGGCATCTGCATATGTAATTGGTAGTAAACTGTATTAGCATTTCGCAGTTCCGTCGTTATTGTGTTTCAGTGACATTTACATGCTTCGCAGGTACTTGTTGGTGCATTTTGTACTCATTGCGTGGCCATTCAGTTACGTTTCCACTTTATATGAACGGTTTCACGGTATTTCGGTTTGTTTTTGAAAGGGGAGGCCGACCTTATCACTAATCTGAACACTTACTCTTTATATGTCTGTGAATCTGAACGATTATTATCTAAACTAAATTATAAAAAGAAAAGATTTGATTTTTTTAAATGTTTGTTACGCTTTCACGCTAAAACAGAATTGGATAAAATTTGGCATAAGGGTAGACCATAACTTGGAGAAGAACATAGGCTACTTTTCATCCTGGATTTCAGATGAAGTCGGAGGCAACAACCTAAAGCTATTATTAACGAAATTAGGAAAAAGTCATTAGGAAAAATTGAAATTTTATCAGCCCACGGTAGATTAGAATAGAAATATGTTTTATGTGCAATTTTAGAATGATGTGAATTGTTTCGACTGGATTTTAAAACACGCTTTTTTCAACGCTTTGACAGGAAAAAGCTCCTTAAATTTTCTTTTATTTGCCTCCAGATTCAAGTCTACGCATGGAATCCCGCGAAAAATTCCATCCGCACCATATTATTTGCACCAAAGAACTCTCAAAGCCCCTTTATTTCCCGCGTACGGTGGGAATGCAAATTATAAAAATACCTGAGGGCCCGAAATATGAGATGGAATGATAGCGGAATAATAATCCATAATTTTCCGAAGGTGAAAGAAGGTATGGAAATGGGGCAAGGATGACTAGTATCACAAATTGAAAATATATGAGTTCACTGGAGGGATCTACTTATTGTGCATTTGGTTGGATGCTCTTGTTGGGTACCGTACGGTTATTTGGTTTTCATATATTCAGATCTTTATGAAAAACGAGCATCATAGAAAACCGTTTCTGCTGGTGCAGGCAAAAGTTTTATTTTTAATATTTTTTTCCTTACTGAAGAATACATAACATTGTAGACGACCATTTTTTTCTGCCAAGGATATTTCTGCTCACCAAGACATTAAATTATTTAAATAGTAATATTAAAGAAGAAAGTTATAAAAACTAATCTTTACAAGAAACCGAAACTATTAAAAACAAATGACAAACATTAACCTCGCACAAATAAAATAAAAAAGGTTCAATCGCAAGGTTATCACGCGGGGAATGTCTGTTATCAGATAATTCCAAATATGAGAACAGTAGACTTGTTCAAAATCTGATTAGATCAGCAGCCTCCGCAATCTCTTCAGCATCTCAATTCGAAAGTGATTCACGTGTTTTGATGAACGATTATCATCTTTCGAATCGGCTATTGACACTGTTAAAACTATCCAAAACAAACGCGAGTCGTAGTAAAATTCTATTGTAAAAGACGCAAACAATATCGCTTATTTGAGGGCAAATAACAGTGCAAACAACGTTTAGCTGCTTGTTTTCCAAGATTCAGAAACATTGAAAACAAACCATGTGCTTAAGTTTTTTTTTAAATATTTTTATTTATAGGTAATTAAAACGGTACAACAACAATTACATGAATTAACATAGAGACAATAATTACGTTGACAATTATATAACTTAAAACTAACATGGAAGAGTGGACTCCCTTGCATACATTCTCTCACAGAACACCAGACATATACGCATAATTTTAATCCATTCATCCGCAAACACATCACATCCAGCGTTGGCAGCCAGAAGGGCATTCAGCACCTTTAGAGTACGATAGACCGGGGATTCGGTTCTGGTTACAGTTTTCGCTGAGAGTTGCGCAAACAGATTGTGCCGGCGGCTCTGACGGTGTCCGATGATTTGTCGAGCATAAATAGTCGGCAGAAAAGACCATGGAGCTCTGGGCAGTCGATACGTCCCCGTAAGGTCTTACAGGCTACTGTGAGTTGATCAAGGCCTCTTCTCACCTCCAACGAGTTAAAGCCCAACGTCCCCAAAATATAGTTGGTAGGGTACATGTAGGGAAAGAAATGGTATAACCTTTGAAAGAGGCACCTGAGGAAAGTTTTCTGTACCTTTTCCAGCATCAGTGTTTGGGTCGCGTTATGGAGGTGCCAGAAACAGGCACTGGAATCGAGTTTGCTTCGAACAAGAGCAGTGTACAACAGCCTAACAACATTTGGATTGCGAACATTTCGCAAAACAAATCCCAAACGTCTGAAAGATTCCTTTGCAAGAGTAGAAACGTGGTCCCTAAAAGTCAGACAGCGGTCGAAAGTCACTCCCAAATCCTATATTTTGGTGACACGAGTAATTACGTCACCACCCAAACTATAGTTATAATGAATTGGCCGCAACCCTCTGCAGTATGTCATGTCGTAGCACATGCTTGTGTTAAAAAGTTGTTTGTCCGCAATGCTCCACTCATAGATGGCATCAATAAGGGATATTGATGCCATGCCATGATATGTAGGAGTTTGCTATCCTCGTCTGTTCGGATTTGTGCGACTAGCTTAAGGTCGTCGGCATATAACAGGCATTACAAGGTAACAACGAAGAATTAAATAGATACATGACTTACATTGTGTTCCTTCTTTGGCCCCAAATTCCATGAGCATTTTGGCAAGTGGTCTGTTGGTTGCAAGCACAGCCACATCAAGAGGAGACAGGCCGTCTGCATTAAGGCTGAAAAAAAAAGAACAAATTAGCTACCATTCAAGCCAAGCCTTTTCCTTTTTTACACTTTTTTTAGGGTCAGCATCTAGTCCAACTGGATGCAGCTGAATACCAGTATTTTATATGGAGCGACTGCCTATCTGACCTCCACAACCCAGTTATTGGGTAACACGATACTCCTTGATAAGACTGGTTGTCAGAATTTCGATCTTCTGAGGACTCGTAACGACTGTCAAAGATCTACGAGTGACAGCCGCTACCAACCGCTTAACATGCTTTCCAAGACACGGAGGGGTTTCGGAATGTGAAGATGGTCACCCATCCACGGATCGACCGCGGCATGCGTAGCTTAACCTGCTACCATTGACAAACATAATGATCAAGTTTCAAAAGGAGAATTTACTTTGTAGTGATGTAGTTTTGGAAGCAAAAAGGGTTTCTAAATCAAGTTTCAAAGGTCAATCTCATTACATTCGCGTTACTCTAAATTGAGAATATCTAAGTATTATGTTCCTAACAAGTTAAGACCGCAGAGGGAGAGGCTACAGGATATCATGTACTTTACAAAAACAGGGCCTTGTCTAACCATGTAGAAGTTGCTTAATTTAATTTATCAAGTTTACGTTCGGTAAGTAAAACAGCCTATGTCGGATGATTGTTAAATTGAAGAACAGTTATTAAGTTGTGTAACGATAAAGGCTTCAATTTGTTGAAAATTGAATTCTAAAACTTTAGAAGGATAGCATATTGTAATACTATATGACATATATATATAACTAGCGACCTGCCCCCGCTTGCACGGTTTTTACGACTTGAACAACATCGAGACTTCTTTATTTTATGTAAGTTTATACCTATGTATTAAAATGTATTAAAATTCTCTAAATGATGGTTAAGACCGCATCAAAGTCCGTTGCGGAGCTTAGACACATAGTGCGGTCACCCAGCCAGATGCAAAAAGTAACTTTAATTTATAATATGTATAGAAGGAATCTAAGGTATGGAAATGGTAACTAACTTTCTGACTAATAGACTGCTTGACTGTTCAGAAGTAGTCCGTTCATAGACAAGATTAGTAGTACAACTGAAATACTGAAACGTATTGACCTTTTCGACTTCCAATTCCATATCTTTCGATACAAATACCGAAATAGCTTCAAACCCAATAAAACCATAAGTGATCCACTTTCAAGACAAAGGTCGAATGTGTAAACAGTTGCATCGTTTGTTTCACTCCGATAAATCCAGGTGCCTAAGCTCGAGAACAGTTCCTCAGCACAAGTAACAGTTGGACAGAGATAAATCCCGGCGGATGCATTTTGTTTGCAGCATTGATCGTAACAGTTGTCTCAAGAGTATTCTATTGTACTTGTTCTTTGATATATGGTACCAGTTCCGCTACGGAATTTATTTTGTTTCGAATATTTACCGGATGGAACGGTTACGCGGCATGAATTTCGAATCGTGTGGTCTTATCGCTGTGTTGTCGAAGATGAGTGATGCTTGGTTAGAATCAAGCGGGTTTTTTCTAGTAAATTTGTTTTATGACTGACTCAATTTTCAATACGTTGAGTGGATGACAGTGATTTGCATTGAATTATCAGTAATCTAGGATTTGGTTTTTACATGAATCAACTCAAAAGCATCAACGAATTTGTTAAACGTCAATTCATCAAATCCCAGAAAATCCGATACGAAATGTTGACAGCAATATTCCATATCCATAACTCAGTAATAAAAGCTTCAGTTAAAGCCTGCAGTAACCAGACTTTATCGTTTTCAATACAATTTACGCAGTAAACGGTCTACATAAAAGGCATATGAATCACAAACCTGTTGACGTCGACGTCGGTGGACTCCAGAATGTTTCGCGCCTTGTCAAGGTAGCCATGTTCCACGGCCGCGAACAGAGCTGTAACAAACAGAACTAAGATTCACTTTATAGAACTACTGATGAGTTTATATCTTAGATATAATCAGTAGAAGCGGAGATAGTTGCTCTTGTGTAAGGAGAAAACCTGTTAGAAGAAAATGGAGGAAAAATCAGAGGTAAGACTACGCCGGACGTAAAAATATCGCGGCGGGATTTATTCGCGCACAGGATTTTCAACTCTCGGTGCTAAACCGAGCATTGAGACTCCAACAGAGAGCATCCCGACGCGTCGAAAAAACACACTGTTAGATTTTCAACTCTCGGTGGTAAGCAGTGCGTTGAAGATCCAATGCGCGCAAATATCCCGCCGCGATATGTGTACGTCCGTGCGAACGTGGACTAAGAAACGTTTAGGCAATGTAGAAATAGTGAGACGGAGATCACGGAGAAGATGATAAATACGTTTAAAAATAGATGATGTTTTATAGACGCATGTAGCTACAAAGTGTAAGTATGTTGTATAATGTAGAAAATAAGATAAACTGATAATTAGGAGAAATAAAAATGCTAAACACAGAAGTGTATCAGTTGAAAACAGTAGATATAGTAGGTATATGATATAGAACATAATATAGAAAATTAAAGAATAAATAAAAAACAAAAAAAACGAAACAAATACCGTGTAAATGTATGTTAACTTGTGCGATTTTGTCTTGTTGCGCGCGCGCGTCCTTCTGTTGCCGACGAGTTGCCTTGTCGAGGTGCGGGGGGTGGGGTGCGCAAGCGCTCAGCGACGGCAACTCCCCCCCGCACCCCTCGAGAAGCGCGCCGTACTGCAGCTCTAAGGGAGAAAGGGGAAAATGAACAAAAAGAAATAAAAAAAAATGTGGGATTTGGGGATATGTAAAAATATATAATGAGATATTTTGTTGTGTGCTTTTAAGTTGCAGGAAATTTTATTTATCATTCCATCAGAACAGAAATATGAACGTTTCTATATCAACAAAAGATTAAACGAAAAAGAATGAGAGTGAATATTTACAAAGTTGTCATAAATACACAATTAATTGTGTTGCCATGTTACCTAGAATTTCTAATCAAATGATGCCGATTTACAAACAAAGGATTATTTATTGTCCCATTCGTAATACAACTACTACCTTATAATAAATTAAACCTCTGAGAAAATGGCACAGAAACTTATCAATATTTACCGCCAGCTCAAATGAATCAGGTTTCGTAAAAACATTCTTATTTAGGACTTCCGACCTACCTACGTTTGTTGAGATAATTTATCAAACTACCCACGATCAACCGACAGAAAAGGTTAACCTTAATAACAATGTACATGATTAACTCAATGTCGAACGAATTGTGTGCCAACATGTTAAACATATACCTTACAACTTTTAGGGTATGGATCAGCTGTTAAAGTATGAAATGAAATATGAGAGGTAGTTGATCCAAATGGGGGCTTAATTAACGCGAATTGTGTAATGAAAAGCTTTCAACAGATGATTAATAGTTTTTGATTGATTGAATATGGCAAAATTCACGCCTACAGCTACGGTCGATTATTATATGGTCTAGTTTAAAATTGCACTTGCGACATTTTTCAATTTTGGTTCTCACCCAGAAAGATTATCATCAGATGATGATAATCTTTCTGGGTGAGGTAGCCTTTTCCCAACTGGTCAGCTTCCTGTCTGCAGCAAATGCAGCTGAGTACCAGTATTTTACATGGAGCGACTGCCTCTCTGACCTCCACAACCGAGTTACTGGGTAATACGAAACCTTTTGGTAACTCGCCCACAAATATACACAAGCCAATATCTACAAGTATATAAAAAGGAGGGAAAATAATCAAAGGGCATCAAAAATTATCAATATCTGAACATCATCATCCTGTCCTTGTCTCATATTACTTGGGGTCGACACAACACATTTTCTTCTTCCACTCTCCCTTTTCAACCGGCACGCTATCATTCAATCCCTTCTCTTTCATATCATTCTTTACACCGTCCTCTCCATGCATCAATAGCTATATTTTTTTTGTTTGGTCATAAAATATTACTGTACGGAAACAACCAGACTTCGTAAGCCAAGACAGGTAACTTCGACAAATATTTTAGCGCCCAAAGGAATGCCCCAAGGCACATCCGAGGTAACGCCCAATAGCCTTATCCAGCACCTGACTGCATTATGATTAGGTGTCGAATTCAATATCGATTACAAATCGAATTTACAAGGTGACGTGACATGTAGACGTGTTGGAATAATAAAAAGCTCACATGCACTTCAATGTCAGTCAGAATATAACCTTGTGCAGGGCAGAAAAGGTCGTTAAGGTGAAACTACACAGCTAATCGGAGTTTCAATCAGAATGAGCTAAGGACCGGATACTGTTCGGCGGGAAAGTGAAAACGGAGATACGGTATCTTGATTTAACTTAAAGGTGCCATTTTAGATTTTCTAATTGTGAAAATTATGGCTCTGAGAAATTCTTGGAATTTCTCTGTGTTTAATCGTCAATAATTTACGCTGAAGTTAATGAGATCTGCCATTCCTTTTCCAACTATGTTGAGGTAGGCTTTCAGCCCTGGCGCCCAGAGTCCTGGCGGAGGAAGCGGTGTCCCAGGGCGGGGTGATGTTGGCGGTGTCCTTGGACATCTCCAACGCCTTCAACACCCTGCCCTGGAGTTGTATTCGGGAGGCACTGCGGTATCATCGGGTGCCTCCCTACCTCCGCCACATCGTTGGGGCTTATCTGTCGGAGAGGTGTGTCACCTACATGGGACGCGATGGCGGAAACCAGCGCCGCATGTCGTGCGGCGTTCCCCAGGGCTCGGTCCTAGGACCGCTCCTGTGGAACGTCGGGTACGACTGGGTGCTGAGGGGCGAGCTCAGACCGGGGGTAGACCTGACGTGTTACGCGGATGACACGCTGGTCACTGCCCGGGGGAGCTCGCACAGGGAAGCAGCGTTGCTGGCGACGGCTGCGGTCTCACAGGTGGTGGGCCGCATACGTCGCCTAGGCCTGGAGGTGGCCCTCAGCAAGTCGGAGGCCATGGTGTTTCATGGCCCCCGGCGGGCGCCGCCGCCCGGTTCACACATCGTGGTCGGGGGGGCTCGGATCGCTGTCGAGTCTACCATGAAGTACCTAGGATTGGTGCTCGACAGCCGGTGGGATTTTGGCCCCCACTTCCGGCGGCTGGCGCCCAAGTTGTTGGGCGCGGCTGGGGCGCTGTCAACGCTGCTTCCCAATCTGGGGGGCCCGAGCGCCGCCTGTAGGCGGCTCTACGTGGGGGTCGTGCGATCGATGGCCCTGTATGGGGCCCCGGTGTGGGCCTCTGACCTGACGGCCGGCAGTATCGCGGTACTGCGGAAACCGCAGAGAGCGATGGCCGTCAGAGTCATCAGAGGATATCGCACGATCTCCTACGAGGCGGCCTGCGCACTGGCCGGATCCCCGCCCTGGGACCTAGAGGCGAAAGTACTCGCGTCACTGTTTCGGTGGCGCGAGGAATGGAGGGCGCGGGGCGAGCGACCGACGCAGCGACACATGGAGCTGCGTCGGTCTCAGCTTCGCGAGGTCCTGGTGGCGGAATGGCGGGACAGGCTCACACGCCCTACCGCCGGCCTCGTCACCATCGAGGCGGTCCGGCCGGTGCTCGAGCGCTGGCTCGGGAGGAGGCACGGCTCCCTGTCGTTTCGGGTGACGCAGGTGCTCTCGGGGCATGGTTGCTTCGGGAAGTACCTGTGTCGCATAAACAGGGAGCCGGACGCCCGGTGTCACCACTGCGTCGACTGTCGGGAGGACACGGCGCGGCATACGCTGGCAGAGTGTGCCGCTTGGGAGGAGCCGCGCCGTGCCCTCATCTCAGAAGTAGGCAGTGACCTGTCGCTGCCGGCCGTGGTCGAGTCGATGGTCGGCAGCGAAGAGTCCTGGGACGCGGTGGTTTCCTTCTGCGAAACGGTCGTCTCGCAGAAGGAGGCTGCGGAAAGGGAGAGGGAGATCTCGTCCTCTCACCCGGCCCGCAGCAGGCGCACCGGGCGTCGGCGGAGGGCGGACAACGCCCTCTTCCAGCCCCCCTAAATGGGTCCAGGGGCGACGGACTTGGGGACGTCCGTCGCCCCCCACACATCAGGACCCGAGATGGCGGCGCGTAGTGTTCCACGCGCGCCTCTCTTAGACGTCGCGGGGGGAGTCAAACACCTCACTCCCCCCTCTGACCCGAGGAGGCCCGCGGTGGCGGGCCGGCACCAGTCGGGGGTTGCGGAAGGATCGTACGTTCCCGCGACCCTCGGCGTAGGTGAGAGATGGAACACTGGGGTGGTTTTTAGTCAGTAAGAGTCTGACAGACCCCGTCGCCCGCCCCAGGGCGGCGGACATCCATGAGGATTTTCCACCCCGGAACAAAAAAAAAAAAAAAAAAAAAAAGGCTTTCAGCCTACCCCCCCGGTGGGTTCCCGCATTGTCGAGGCGGGGGGGCTCAGTAGCCGTGGCTTGGACAACCACGGTGAAGCTAAGAGGAACCCGAGGAGGGGCCGCTCGTCAGGGCTTTGCCTGTAAGCCGACGACGTAGCGGCCAACAAGTAGGTTGCGGTGCCGCTTGGGCGACATCGCAACTGAGGCGGGCCGTGATGTGGTATGGGAGGCATCACGGCTGAGGGTTGGAGGCCGCGGCGGGGGAGGAGTGTCGGTATTGCGGTGCGCCGCTCTCCCTACCTTCCGCGGTCTTGACGGGGTCGCCACCGTCTGATGGCGAACGCGGTGGGGCCGCAGGGGAAGAGGAGTGTTGGTATTACGTTGGCCACTCTCCCTATCCTCTGCGGCCGAAAATTGGCAGGCGGCGGGGCCAAAGATCTGACCCGTCGCAGGGGGACCAAGGGTGCCCAGACACGGGGTCGTCTGGCGCCCATGTGCTGGTTTGGTCCCTGGGGTGGTCACGGCGTGCCATGTGTGCTGGTGCGCCGGTGATGGGGAGTAATCCCCAGAGGAGGGTCCGGTGACGGACGGCCGCGGCGGGTTCACGGATGAGTGCTAAGGCGTGCCCGTGTTCCCGCCGTAAGCGGCAGACGAGGACACCGTGGAGTTTTAGTGGGTTAGAGTCCCACATAACTGCACTATCTCCCCGTGGTAGTGCAGTATGCATGAGCATTTCTCCACGTTAAAAAAAAAAAAAAAAAAAAGGCTTTCAGCCTAACCGGATGCAGTGAAAGTAATGAAGTGACTCCTTGCCTGACCTCTACAACCCAGTTACTGGGTAACACCCCTTGGTAAGACTGGTTGTCACACTTTCGGGCTTCTAACGACCCGTAACGACTGTCAAAGATCTACGAATGACAGCCGTTACCAACGGCTTAACGTGCTTTCCGAGGTGAGGAGGGATCTCGATATGTAATCGATGGTCACCCATCCACGAACGGACCTCGGTAAGCGTATTATTTAGCAACGAGCCTCTCTGTGATTAATGGTGTGTTATAATAACTTATTTAACTTTGCGGAAAATGGTGGCATAACGAGATGTAACTGCACATACAGTTTCTGTTAGTCATTTCGGTGCTTCCCTACTTCCCAGGTATTGTTATTAACATTTATATGTACAGAAGTACTGTTTTGTTTATTACTCATACGTCTGCATGACACAATAACTTAATAATGTGTTGATACTATGCGTACTTAACGTCACGCCTGTTTTTCCGAAGAGTTAGGTAGAGGTGTATCTAAAGCACATCCACATTTCGCCAGTTATGTTTAAGTACCATTTATAGGGGGTGGCCCTATTGCCAACAACCGGGGGCAAATCCAGACTCCGGACTGCTACCAAGAAATTCCGGAAGGAAAAACTACCTAGCACTTTGCACCACATGGGAACCGAGGACTTCATTCTTAGCAGTAGTGCTTGAGTGCTATAGTAAGTCCGCGGATAATGTGTAGTGTAAAGTATGACTGTGAAATGTATGTACATTCCACTGCAATATTTTGTTTGTATGTAGTATTTGTAGTAGAAATAAGTAAGACATTACAAAGGGACATTCTAATGAGAATAATATTTGTCTGTAATTAGTAATTATGGAAAAATACGGAATGTTATCTTATCAGACAGCGGTTTTACAGAACAACCGAAACAAACTCGTAACTTGTAATGCAAATGTTGAATCTTACATAGTTTTAAGAACATAATATGGGTATTTTAAATTAAGTTTTGTCTTGTGCTTTTTAATTTTTAAGGTAATTTATTTATGTACCTAAAAATAGAATAATAAAATAGATAACTATACAAAAAATTTCACCTTGAGTTTATAATTCCCTTTTTACCCGTCGATAATATTATAATTATCCAATATCTGGGTTATGGAGGTTAGATAGGCAGTTGCTTCATGTAATGTATTCAGCTGCATCCCGTTAGACTTGAAGCCGACCCTAACTTAATTGGGAAAAGGCTAGGTAGATGATGAAAACCCACAGATTTTATTTTATTGCAATTTTTACTAAATTAATTCCTCATTTTTCCTCAACATTTTATAAAATTCCGGTTCTCAGAATACTCCTAACATATCATTTAACGATATTAAATAAAATAGACGAGTGATTATGAGAATGTTTTTATAATAAGTATAGCTACAAATGTTGTTCTAAACAACTTACGTAGATAATTCTCTGCAATATTTGTCATCATGATTAGACGAAAGCTTATTTTGCAAAGACACGTCAACTTTCTCTTCATAAATTACGACTCTTACCTAAATGCTGTGGCGTAATTTAAGAGATCTAAGCAATTACCTGTTTATAAAAAAAAAAAAAAAACTTGTAAGACTACTTGTGACAATAAATTAAAATTATATAAAAAGCTGTCTTGTCTGGCTTGCTTTACCCATGTCTCGCTTTTAATAATATTCTTTACTCTTATGACACAGCTTCCGGCAGAGAACCAAAGTTGTCAACATAGTTCACAGAACAAGCAAGCTGAAGTAGCAATGGGCTGGCCATTTAGCCGTAGAACCAATGACCGTTGGGCTAGACGTGTTCTTGAGTGGAGACCGCGAATCGGTAAACGTAGGTAGGATGCCCTCAGGCTAGGCGGAGCGACGATCTTCGCAGGATGGCTGGTAGCAACTGGATGAGAGGTGCCGAAAATCGAGTTGAATGACGTACAATAGGAGAGGCCTATGTCCAGTAGTGGACTGCTATAGGCTGATGACGATGATGACCACAGATTTATAAACTAAAGGGAGATATGGTGTGGCTGCCCAACTGTTCGAGTCCGGCTGTCGCCTTCAACTACATATGCACTACAATACGAACACGCGCTCACTCACACTATAACAGTCACCACACTCAACGCGAGCCAATCGCGTAACGCAGATCGCAACGTTGAGACACACAACTACATTGACAATTCTTATTGACAAATCAACGGCGCCCGCGTTTGTTTCTGTTTTGTGCATACATTGTTCGCACGCGCCACGCCCCCCTTGGCATATCTCCCTTTAGTTTATAAATCTGTGATGATGATTCTTTTGACACAGTCACAAATAGATGACATTAATGAGCCCAGTCGGTCGTCGGTCGTCAGGTGGCGAGATGGGTGGACGACATTGTTACCATCGCGGGTAAAACCTGGATGAGGCTGGCACAAGGGCCTGGGGGAATGTCACTTCAAAAGAGAGGTCTATCTATGCTCATAAGTGGGAGAAGT
Source organism: Apamea monoglypha (assembly GCA_911387795.2). Classification (NCBI taxonomy): domain Eukaryota; kingdom Metazoa; phylum Arthropoda; class Insecta; order Lepidoptera; family Noctuidae; genus Apamea; species Apamea monoglypha. The sequence continues at coordinate 4,724,003 of OU426922.1, forward strand.
CCGGCTCGTGGGTGATGATGAATGAGCTGAGTATGCCAAGGTCTTGACTAAAATTTTCGCCACATATATAGGATTGTTTAAATCCCATACCTGTTCAAATCAACCGAGTACAAATCAAGACTGTTACTGAGAAATTTCTGATGGAAAAACCTTATTACACTTTTCTTTCTGAGACCTGGAGATCGAACCTAGGACCCCAAGTTTTGCAGTTATCTCCACACGCTAGGCCAGCAAGGTAGTACGAAATATCTCGAAATCTTACGCTTCAAAGCGAACCAGCGCAAAATAAAGTAACGTAAACAAAGGAAAGCGTCACGACGCAAACTCCCAGAACGGAGTGAGGTGAAAGGTTCCCATGATTGTGTAGCATGCATTATAGTTCCAATCACTCGAGGGTTGGGAGGCGTAATTACGCTGGTTAGGCAAAGGTATGTGTGTCTATTTCCTTTACGTTACGTAGGCTTGAAGAATGTTTCTTTTTATGTGTAGGTAGAATGTATAGATATAGGAGAATTTTTCATTAAACGTAAATTGGTCTGGGTGTTGACATTTTCGACAGATGCTTGAGAAAAGTAAGCACTGCCCAAGGCTTTTATTATTAATGGAAAACGAAAACTGAAATTCTTTCTTTTTTTTTTCATCAACAGATAATTTTTATTCGAGGAATCAAATTGACGTTTGACAGTTTTTCTATGAAATAACTGTAAGAATTAAAATTATTCCTGGAATAAAATTATGAGATGATTGAAAAATCAGCCCTTGCAGCAGTGAATAACATTGAAAGACTAAAATTGTTTTCTTGTTAGCAATTAACGCCATTGCCATGGTAAAAAAGCTTCTCAACTGTCATAAAAATCTGTACACCACAAAAGCCACGTGTTTCCCACCTCTATTTACATAAGAACGGCCTCGCCAACCCTAAACCATGTCTCCATTGACGTGCGTCGACGCATCGCGTGGGTAACCATTACTTAACGCGTTAAAAAACCGCATGAAAGCAACAGTGATGCATCGTAAATCGTTTGTATTGGACATAACGCGGAAGGATCATGGAACAACGACGATGCGGAACGTGGCGTCGAATAAATCGAATAAATTAATATTATGCTGAGTGTGAGAAGGCTGTGTAAGTTGTGACCTTTGCTGGATCGTATGTGTTGTTTATGGTGGTAGCCCTGGGAGGTCATCGATCGTACGAGTGATTGCACTTGACAGATTATTTATTTTATTCATTTAAAAATAGAAGCTTTTAATTTAATCATTAATTTGCGCACTCTGATGCATCTCCGCAGATCCAGCGGGAAATATAACCACAAGTTCAAGTATTAGTAATTAAAATAACTCACGAACACATGTAAAAATTCCGCTCTAAAATCATTTTCTAATTTCTGAGAAAGCATGAAAATTCGCATTTTGCTTCCCATAAAAGCAAATAACACTTTAACACTCATTTTAAAACTTAATTGTTACCACCAACAAACACATCAATAAAATAAACGATAACACAACGTAGCGCATTAATTGGAATCAAAAACATTAAAACGAACGCGCCCGTATAAAATACTGGCTGAAATTGACCGACACCGAAAAGTTAAACCGATCCAATCACTTCACTGGTCGCAAAAAATAAAAAAATATTTTGAATATAGAACTGACCGCAAGTTATAAATTCTAGCATGTCGCTCCATTGCAGTATCATAGTTGCAACTGAGATGGTTGCACGATTCTGAGTTTGGTCATTGTGCGGACTATCTAGATCTTTTTAATTGGCGACATCATCATTTCAAACTGTGACTACATAGTCATAAAGACGACTAATTAGTTTTTATGCAAACATTATTCTTTGAAGTTATAGTACGCCAGTCTGTCGAAAAAGTTACGTGTCAAATACGTAATTAGGTTCAAGTATTATTTGTGATAGTAATTAATAATAGTGAAATTTACGGTGTCTGTATCGGTTGGCCTTTATTAAAACATTCTCTATTACAAATTTATTGAAAGCATCAATTGGAAGGGACATTGTTTGTTCCTTTCAAACGATGCTTTCAATAAATTTGGTTCAAACGAAAACTTTTACGGGAATAGTTTCGGTAAACGATCACGCAATTCAAAGGAATAGTTTTGTTTGAAATAATGGCGGCAGAAAAACTGTACCTTCCAGCAGCCTTTTATTGACTACTAACGGAAAAATTACGATAACAAAAAAGGGGAAATGCAGAAAGGTTGGTAGGTAGAAAGATTGTCAATTCGGCTTGCACCGAAAAAGTCGATGAAACCAAAATCCACAATCACACCGCGAATGAAAAATGCAGTTTTGTCGATCTACTTTTTCGTCAAGTCCAGTGTGTTCCCGGCTTTAAAACCCTGTGTGAGTCGACACCTCACTAACTAGGTTGAGTGGAAGTTCAATTTAGTTCTCAAATTAGTTTAGCACTGATGGCAAACGCAAATGGCTACCCTTCTTAACTAAGAGGATTTTAATATTTTAGTTAAACGAATATTTTATGCTTTTTCTTGATGTTAGACGTTTTAAGTACAGTTTTGAAAATTACGTTTGAATAATCAGTGTTATTTTCAAAATTCACAACTTTTCAATATGGACATGTTTTTTCTTTCATAGTTCTGTAATAGTTGTCATCTCTGTAGTCACTCCCTTTCTAGCCATAATATCTTTTACATAGTCCATCCATAGTTTCTTTGGTTTTTTCCTACTCTTTTCAAATTGTGTCTCTTGAAAATATTTAGTTCAGTCGAATGTAAGTCAAAGAAGCATGAACTCGTATGCATAACTTCCAACACACAATAAACAAACAACACATTTTTTATATAACATCGATAATAGCATAATCAGCCCGTAAGTTCCCACTGCTGGGACACAGGCCTCCTATCTTCGAGAGGGAGTGTGCTGTAATCTACCACGCGGGCACAGTGCAGGTTGGTAGACGTCACATGTCTTCAATTTTTTTGTTTAGGACATGCCAGTGATCCCACGATGTTTTCCTTCACTGTTTTGACAGAACATCGATAAACATTTATGTTAATCGAATAATGAATAAATTATTCGATTCAAATTACATGACGGAAGTTCGTCTCTAGCGGCTATGACAAAATATCTCAGAGAAAGTAATCAAATTAGTGGCTGCGTGATTTGAATTGTAAATGTACGAAATTAGTATTCGACTTTGTGATCTAGTTTCCGACCGCTTGATGAATTTTATAGATTTTTCAAATGGGTGGAAGAATTCATCTCTTTTATAAATTATGAAGTGCTTAACTATTAGCACCCTAATTGCGTACCTAGCAAAATATCAATCACAATCTGAATCATTTTGAAGGATATTGCTAATCCATTGCTTCATATGTTCAAAAAATGTGTCTGCTCAACAACGTAAATAACGAAATGAATATTGTTGAACTGTCAAAATTAAACCAATTGCTATTGATAGTATGGTACGCAATAACCCCGCCGCTGGTGTGTTTTAGTAGATTATTAACTAATTCGTTGCAATGCCTTTTTCATTTGATTTTTTGTTAGGAACCTTCTCTGGCGCGCAGACAACCTTACTTACTTATTATCAACTTATCAAGGTTTCATCACAATCAGTCGAGCCATTTTAGACTTTTTTGCGAGAGTAATGAACGACAATTGATTTAATAATTATTAAAATGGGTCAAATCCTACTAATATTATAAAGGCGAAAGTTTGTATGGATGCATGGATGGATGGATGTTTGTTACACTTTCACGCAAAAACTACTGAACAGATGTGGATGAAATTTGGTACACAGATAGTTTATAACCAGGATTAACACATAGGATACTTTTTATCCCGATATTGCTACGGCATTGAAAATTATGCGGGTGAAACCGCAGGGTGCTGCTAGTATAAAATAGAAATAGATTCTCTAAGTTATGAAATAGTTTCACACACACACTCACACACACACGGGTAAAGACACTGTCTCCAGTAACACAGGAACCACATAGAATAGCTCAGGAGTCAGGACTTCAATTGAAAATGTAACACCTTCTTCATGTCAATAAAACATTTTTATTTATTAGTTTTTATGGAAAGCTGAATTTAGCAGCCTAATAAAGCAGGGCTTTTTTTGCTCGTAGGTAGTTCTACATTAAACTGGAGTCAGTTGTTGTATTCATGATTTTATTAAGGGTTAGAAACATAAGTAAAAATACAAATATGTGCTCATTACCTATGCTTAAAAGGGCTCTTTGTCTGCACAGGGTTAAATTAATTAGTTTAATTATACTTTCATGAAATAAACTTTTTGTTTTCCTAATGTTTATACCGGCTAGCCAATTCCCAAATCGCAATCTCATCTCAGCGACAATCAATTTCAAAAACTCGTTAAAAATATAGGGTAATTAGAGGTATTTTTGACAGATTGAGACTGAGATCAGACTGTGAACGTTATTAAAATTACGAAAATTGCCGCTCTGATTATCCTTACCTACCACACTCTACCTATAGTAACTTAAGTCTAGATAAAGCCTATAGAAAGAAGCTACAAAAGAGGCGCCGCGATGCAATTTGTTGGTCATTAAGCGATTCCAAGAAAAGGTCAATGTCTCAGCTTTCCTCATAACATTTCGTAACTGTTACTTAGCACGTAATTCTCACCATTGTCAGTTTGGTTATTATATAAAGAGGTATTATGTTCCCAAATTACATCCAAGTATGCAATGAATGATAAGTATTTCGATCCTCTATTGTTTGAACCTCATTATTTTAATTTCAATATTTGTGCCAACTTTCCATTTTCAAATGTTTTTCGTTTTTGGCAAATCTCAAAGGCTTTGTTTTTGCGATTTTCACATGTTTTCGTGTATTATTTAGGTACGTAATTTTATATGGAATCCGGTAGTGCAATTTAGTTAACTAAGGACTGATTTCTCAATCGACAGATTATTTTTATTCGTGGAATAAAATTGACGTCTGACAAATTTAGTATGGAAGAATTGTCAAAATTTCTAAATTATTCCTCGAATAAAATTATCTGGCGTTGGAAAAATCAATCCTTAGTTTTGACATTCTTTTTTTTCTCCCTAAAGCTCAGGGGTAGCGTTTCAAAAAAATATGTTATTTGTGGTACTTATATTAACCATTCAAATGTATACAGAAAGTGTTAATAGGCGATAATAATAACGTGGAAAATCAAACATTTTCACTCGTATGGGAATTACGAGCACAATGGGCTCTTTGTTAGATTTATCAGCAAAATGAAGACAGTTTAATTCGTAGTCGAATCGAGCCTATTATTATTTTGTTCTGCACATAAATACTTGTTTTATATTGCTTACATAACGTTATGAAGTTTCCGTTACCACTAAAAAAAATACATCACATTACTTAGTTTGAACTTTCAAGAACGTAGAGGAAAATCAATGAAATAGATATCATGACCTAAATCATCGTCAATTTCTATGTTTGCTAATTCTGTAAACATTACATTTATAAAATGTTTTAACTACAGAAGTCTTAGAACTACAAGAACAAAACTTTATATCCTGTCCAGGTAAATCGTTTTTTGACAGATGGAACTAGTGATTGCAGCAACACACAATACATTGATTGATACACGTACGGTATTATAATGTCTGTAAGGAGCCATAAATAAGATAACTCAATATAAGGCAGTTTATATATTTATTTTACTACGCATTTATAGTTAACTTTTACATAATCTGGAATATAATGTACATTCTAAGACAGCTGTCAAAAAACGGTTAACCTAATGGACAGGGTATATTTTGTTCTAGCAGCCTATTGATCTCGGCTAGTCTTATAAATAAATAATGAATGGTATTCTAATGTCTTTCCCCATTTTGTCTTGTACTTACAATATTGTTCTATATTACTATAACATGCAGGATCAGGTATATTCTGACCTAAATGTAAATCTCCTAATAATGAATGAGGCATTCACCCTAACCTCATTGTGGTCAGTGATATTTGAGGATATTGCCACATTGATGTATTAATTGATGGCTTCAACAATGGGAAGGAAACTGAATAAATTACCTATTACAGTTTTTATTAAGACTTCATTTTGCCCTCGAACAGGTATGAGCAAAATTAAAGATCTTTTTGAACAATAAATAATGATGTCATCTAGATGGCCTACAATCTCGTGACGTTGTCAAATATTTAGATGGAGAGAATCTATCAATTTCAACCGCGGCAAGTGTAGCTTAACCTAATCGATCGACCTGTGCGGCTGTTACATAAAAAAATATAATAAATAATAAAAATATAATATGAAAAGGTGAAGGAATTACATGAATAAGGAAAAATACATTTAATTTTGTTAACGTAATGGTTACAACATCGGTCGCTGTCTCGTCGATTGTCATATCGGGCGCGACCAATATTCTCTCTCTCGTATCACGAACAAATACCAATAATAAATAATAAATAAATACTACTAATAATAATAATAAATCCACTGCCTAGCCTTTTCCTGACTATGTTGGGGTCGGCTTCCAGTCTAACCGGATGCAGCTGAATACCAGTATATTACATGGAGCGACTGCCTATCTGACCTCCACAACCCAGTTACTGGGTAATACGATACCCCTTGGTAAGACTGGTTGTCAGACTTTCGGGCTACTGACGACCCGTAACAACTGCCAAAGATCCACGAATGACAGCCGGGACCAACGGCTTAACGTGCTTGCCGAGGCACGAAGGGGTCTTCGTATTTGAAAATGATCACCCAAATATGACTGCCCAACAACGTAAATTGCTACTGTTTGTCTGTTGCGAAATTACCCCACTGGTCGGGTAAAGTGTACCTAATTGGGTTTTTTCATTTGGAATGTCTCAATAGCAGGCCGGAGTCTGGTGGGGCCGCGGGTTGTTCGAAAGAGATACCGTGGCCCCTGGCACAGGCAACTGAAGGAACACTGGTGGGTTTTAGTCAGTAAAAGTCTAACACGCCCTCCCGCTCCGCCCAGAGCGGGAGAAGACATATGATGATTATCCCACCCAAAAAAAAAAAAGGCCGGAGTCTGGTTTCGTACCCGGTTGATGATAATAGGCTCGCCTTCTATTACATGGGACTTAAACATAACTGGTGAAATGTAGGTGTACTTCACCTACAACTCTGCCTTTCCCGTCGGGGAATACAGGCGCGATGTTATGATAATGTTAAGTATGTATTGTGCCAGATACAGGTGTTCAGAGAAGTCAACATTTAACAAATAAAACATTGTTTTTACACTAGCTAAACGATAAAATATCGTTTACCGTATTTCAATTACTTTTTATGTATCTTTTAGTCAGAATTCTACGTCTTGCAAGTAACTTGCTATGTAAAATAAGGAAAATGTGGATAACAAATTACGAAACAATAGTTAATGACTGCCTAGTTATGCGGGTGTTAAGTAATAATGGTTTACTACCGAAAAACACATAATTTTAGCACTTCCAACATACCTAATGATCCGTTCACGGCGAACTGACTTTTTTACTTGATAAGGTACAACGCACACGCACGACAGCAGTCCTTCAACACTTCATCACTTCACTTCATTCAACTAGAAGATTATAAGTCAAGTAATTGATTCATCATCATTCTCCTGCCCTTATCCCAATTTATTTGGGGTCGGCGCAACATGTCTTTTTCTTCCATACTTCTCTATTAGTCGTCATCTCGGTAGTCACCCCCTTTCTAACCATATCATCATTCACACATTCCATCCATCGTTTCTTTGGTCTTCCTCTACTCTTATACCCACCGACATTCATACTCAAAACTCTCCTCACGACATTTTCCTCATTTCTCCGTAACACGTGCCCATACCATGATAACCGATTTCCACACAACTTTTCAGTTATCGGTGCCACTTTTAGACTTCCTCTTATGTACTCATTACTTATTCTATCCATTCGTGTAACACCACACATTCCTCTTAGCATTCTCATCAAGTCAAGTAATTGATTCATAGAACATTTTAATGTCTGACAAAATGTTTTTGAAGGTGCAAAACATGCGAAATGTTCAGTCCATTTTTAAACTGACTTGGAACTTACAGACAGACAAAGGGGTACATACATGGATTCAGAGTAAATTGTTTTTTTTCTCTTTTTATCCTTTACGGTGGCTGTTGATTAAGCAATACACGAGAATAAAGAACATCCGCATTTGTTTGAACGAGCAAGTTCCGTTCCGTGCTATAGAAAACTGTGTGATTTTTGTAACAGGCGTTTTATTGTGAGATGCATTCATTGACAATTTGTTCGATTTTCAAAAGCATTTATACCTACAAACTTTTGCTCTATTCTATAAAAATGTGTTCCTATTTTAAACTGGTGTCAGTAATATAGTTTTTTATTGTAATTTTTTAGTTAACTTTTAAATGATTGTTTTTTTTTGTATGCGCTGCGCCCCAAGCATTCGATTTCATCGATAATTTTTTAGAGTTTTAGTATTCATGTATACGATGTGGGTTTGGCAATTCTGAATCGTAATTAAGGATTAGTTGGGATCCAAATTAAAAGCTAGCGTTAACCAATGAGGTTGCCATTTAGTCAAATACGAAATCGACTAATTGGGTGTTCGTTGTTCAGCGGTAGTCAATTTCACACACCACTAACATAACTAAATCGCATAAAACTGCACATCCGCCGTTTTTATTTAAAAATTTAACGTGGCGGAATAAAGAACTATATGCCTGCTCTATTTACTATGTATCTTTTCTGTTCACATAAAATATAATAAATTAAACTGTTGCAAATGATTTATGTGCCTTTTCACCTTACTTTTCTTTGAACCCTTCCTGTGTGAAATATTACGTATGTAAAAGAGCCTACTAGAGGTAATCCATTCTGACAAGTAGAGTTAATAAGAGCTGAAAAATCCACTTTAGTACTTCCGGAAATTGTGCTAAAATACCATAAGCTCCTGGAGTATTTACAAAGAGCTTGAAATAATATTTAAATGGAAAACTCTTTAAAAGTACTTAAAGTGATCCTAAGTGAAGCACGAAGATCAAAGTTTATTGTTTAATTACTGTCGGATAACACCAACTAACGAGACACAGATTTGAGTCATTATCTCACTAATCTTCGGTTTAATTTTGATTGTAAAGCCAGATTAGTGATTTTCCCCAGTCGTGGCCGTAATCCGCAGTTAAGTGTTTCAGATGAATGAATGGTGTTAGTTTCATTTGATTGTTTGTTTTAATTATTGCCATTTTAAGTAATAACATTAATTCATTCATTAATTATTATTTATTACTTTTGTTTATTGTGCTAAAGACTTTTTAGAGACACTCCTTTTTTGTATTTTTCGAAGTTGAATACATTTCCACCGATCTGTCATCGGCCATTAGGTAGTAGTATTAGGCAGTATCACTGGCCGCTATCGGTGAAAAAAAACGAAATTATAGTAATTTCGCCAGGTTTCCGACAGCTCCGAAGTTTAAAAGAAGAACAATAATACATTGACTACTTATTTACGGACGTTACATTGCTAATCGATCGAACTAAACGCATTAACGAGGTATTCCTCGTAGCGCTCCCGTTTTGAAACGCTCCCATCTAAGCGCTCCCGTTTTGTTCTTCCAAGCGCTCCCAAAAAGAGCGCTTCGAGGAACGATTAAAAATATTAAAATTTATTTCCTCGAAGCGCTCCCATGATTAACTTTCGGATAGAGATGGGACTATACTAACTGAAATTATCGATAATAAGTAGAACACATTGTTATAATATACAACTAGCGGCCCGTCCCGGCTTCGCACGGGTTTGGTAATTAATTTATTTTTTGTTTTATTGTAAATCCTTTAGTCCACCAAATAGTTGAATATAATCTACCGACATATGTACCTATTCATATTTTTTTATTGTTTAGAAAGCTTATGATTTCTCTCCATTATGTTTCCCATTACTACCCCCTTCCCCGCACACCTCAATGTTTTTTTTCGGAAGTTTTTCGTAGAAATAAGGCAATGAGGTGTCTATCGTTTACGTCAATGGTAGAAATGACTTTCCTTGTCCTAGGCGGGGCGAAAGAGTGTCAGACTCTTACTGACTAAAACCACCTACTGACTAAAATCACCTGCTCTGAGCCGGGATCCAGTAACGTATTGCGCTCAACGGTGATGCTACCTATGCGATTGATAAAATGGTTAAAACAATTTTATAATTAATTGTTGCCAAAAATAGTAAATATAATTTATAATATCCTCTTTGAATACCTACACAATAACATTGGTCCTTGTATACACATAAGAGTGCCGAAAGCAAAAAGATATTATTCTCTCAATTTCGTAATTTGGTTAAGCAACTTCGATGTCGATGATGCACACATGAGTTTTTAAAAATTATCGATATAATTCATTACTTCATGCTTTTCCCTATTTTTAAACGTGGGAGCGCTTCGAGGAAATAAATTTTAATATTTTTAATCGTTCCTCGAAGCGCTCCTTTTGGGAGCGCTTGGAGGAACAAAACGGGAGCGCTTAGATGGGAGCGTTTCAAAACGGGAGCGCTACGAGGAATACCTCGCATTAACCTGTTGTCTCGGAACCTGTTACAATTTGTGCGAAATTACGATATTGATACACCTACTTGGTTTCTGTCATGCATTAGGTACCGTTTTTGCTTAGAGTCCAACCCACCTCGCCCGCGCCTTAGTCCGGATAAGATAAGGAAACTGCAATTTGTACTGATTTACTTAAAACATTACATTCGAGTCTCAATTACAATATCTCGAATAATAGTGCTGTGTTGAACTGTTGATTGCAGGTTTCGAATAATTCCCCGTATAAACTTTCGTCTAAATCGATTTGAGTGTTGCGAAGTGATTTTGTAAGGAGCGTTTGAGCACGTTTTCGCACAGATAGATTTTTGGTGAAATTAATTACGAAAGCGCGGAAATAAATAATAAAATATAATTGGTGAAACGTCTAACTTGTGTAACGAAATGTCAACGGTACAATTTTTGCTTGGATTTAATATTTAGGTCAAGTTTGACGTTGTTTTTAATTCGACAGAAGATGTTGATTTTTATTTAATAAAATGTCTCAATGAACATATTTAGGCAATGCGTAAAATAAAGCATTGAAAGGCTGTTTGTTTATCAACTTATATTATAGACGTAAGGCAGTGAGCTTAATTTTCCAGAGTGAAAAGAGCTTTTTTTCTTTTCAGTTATCAAGGTACCTCAAAAAATTCATTTAGAACTGGTACCTTAGTCGTTAAAAGCTACTATATGTACTGGCAGTCTCACAGTCTTAGTTATAAGGCTGTATACTGAAAATAATATTCCAAGAAAATTCAAATAAGCACCTGATACGTTGATGCCAAATACAACTACATAAAAGGTACGCACGACGACATATTAAGCTATACATTTTCAGTATAAGTTGACTTCTGATTGTACGAAAAGCCTATACAATACGAGGTCGGCTGAAACTGGAAATGTATAGGTTGATATGTCGTCGTCTATACAACATTTATGCAATAATGACATACAAGAGTCTATAAACGTGACACTAGTTTGAGCACTGGGTACTCGAATGATATCTCCTAATCACAGTACAAGTGCACTGCACGTACTGTAGTGTATAATTAGTGACACTTCAGTATGATTACTGTGACACACAATGAGTTTTCCAACAGCCTGAGCAAACTGAAGGGGAGGGGAGAGGACTGCAGACGAAAACTGACAAACTGTCATGATTCTTGTTTGACTTTTAGTATCATTTTAGCTTGTGCCGGTAACGGTCGATAAGAAAGTTAGTTGAGGAAAATAAATATTAAAATACGTACTCAAGAAAGCGGTGGGTGACATCGGCATCCTCCTGTCCTTCGGCGGGGTGCTGTACACAAACGCAGGGTTGACGCAGCCGCGCGACTGGTTCGGACACATGTCACTTTCCGAACCCCTGCGCACGCGCTTGTGCGACATCAACTCTGACATTGACTTCGCCGACTCGGATTTTCCCATCCCTTTCAACTTCTTCTTCATTTTGTCATTCTCCGGTGAATGTATGTGTAGGAGTGCCGCTGCTTTGGGTGGTATCATCTCCGGCACTATCAGGTCCTTAGCCGATACACTCTTTTGTTTCTTATTTGAAAACAAATCACTGAACTTCTTTTCCACCTTTTTTGGTCTCTGAGGCTTCAAACTCAAATCAATGTCTCCACTTTTCTTCCTCTGCTTAGGTGGCTCCGGCTTCCGCTTAACCATGGCTGGTGTCTTTGGTTTGTACGTCCCTTCGATACCTGTATACGCTACGTCGTAATCCTTCTCCGTCCAGATCGGCTTCGAGAAAAATATTCCGTTACTTTTGATCTTTTCAATATCATCAGCTGTTGTTTCCTCGTCCTTAGACCGCCAGCGGTTGCCGATTAATCGTAGGGAAGCGCGGACGGATCTGGAGCGTCGTAAGCCACTTTGCTCCCTCTTGAACTTGTCGAGGAGGGTCTCCATAGCCCTGTGAGGGGTAGAGGGGCGCACTGGGCCCTGGGCATTGCACGTCACGATCGACTACGCGCACTCTATTCACTAACGATAGTTACGTGAGTCGCTTCCTACCCGACGTTCACTCGGTGCGGCGTCGGAGTGCCGAATGCGGCCTGCAACAACGTGGTAAATGGTAGGGCTGTTTGAGACCTCGCAGTAGCCCGGAGCGACGCGGTCGTCTGATAAACTGTTCTCATTTGCACAATCATTTGATTTGATAAGATATGATTGTTTGGCATACGCTTTTCACGAGTCAGATTTGTTGTGACGTGAATTCTGAGATAAATCATAAGGACACAATGATAAGTTGATTTGAAATGCTGAGTATTGTAGAGGTGCATTGCTTTTACAGTTGGTATTGATTCTTTCGCAATGTTCGTGCTGGCGGGGCTTGATTTACGGCGAAGCAGAGCACGCGAGCGGCGCCGAGTGCCGACAACCATGCCGAGATCGATCATTCATTTAATTTATTGGACATTCCCAGTGAACGAGGTTAAACTATGTCTCATAACTTCTCGCGTTTGAGATAACTAGACATTAGGTAACATCTTCTGTTATGTGCAAGTTACATGATTCTCTGCATTTCCGATTGAGGTTTTTGGAACATAATAACAACAATGAAAGTGGTTTTAATCGGGTTTAATTAACTAATTCAATTAAAGATAAGTAAATTGAACCGGTGTGGTTTACTTGTGAAAGTAATGTAAGGATTATGCTAAGTAGTAATGTTTTAAAAATTGCCGATAAACGGAACTTGTTGAAGTCAAAAGACAAAAAAATGAATTTTGTATACCTATTATATTAAAAACAAAAAAAAAAAACGTTTGTTAACTTACCCACTGTCAAAACTATGAATATTAATACTAGGAATAGCTTTTATGATTGCCTCTCAACAATATGATATTGTTGAGGACTTTTATTAACACTTAATTTCCAGTTATCAATAAGATCTAGATTCTAGATACTGTCGCATATTGTTACCGCGTCAATATCTATAAACTATCTTGCCTTAGCTAAGTTGCTTGAGGTCCTTTATAAATCATAGTTTGAAACTTAATAATGAGACGAAAGTTCTGCCAACTTAGCCGAGACATGGCTGCGGTAACCAGAGACAAATTGCTATCTCAAATTAGTACTTAATAGGACGTAAAATTAGTAATAACATACATGAATGACGTCGCAGACCTTGTGACCATTTTTGCAGCTTAGCGAAATTATTTAATCAAATAAATATTAGGCGTGCTTAATTTTAAGATAACGAGACTGGGAGACAAGAAAACAAGTCTGTTCTACTTCTGCAAACCAGTTCGAGTTGAAATAAACCTATTTAAAAGAAATCGGAAACGTACGTGCAAACTCGGCAAAGGCGTAGTAACTTTTTTGTTGTCTATGCCTCTGAATGTCGAGCGAAGGCAACGGCACTATTTCTAAATTCGAAATTGCGGGACAGCGCTTTGAATTTCAACGGGAAAACAATCGAACGTCCGGCTGCTTGATTTTAGAATTCCACTGGAATTCCAGTTTTAATTGAACAGTGTTTTATGCTCACTTTTTATTTAGCTTTACTTTTATTTAAAAAACTTGTATATAAGAGAGAACTAGTGTATTTTTCTTTACTTGTATGAGTTGACCTATATTTATCTCCTTGAACCAAAAATTCGAAGATATGTAGGTCCTAGCCTACACTAGCTCCGCGTGGTGGATTACGGCCCACTCTCTATCACAAAGAGGAGGCCTGTGTCCCAGCAGTGGGAACGTGGCTGACTATGCTATGACTTGTTTGGTAAGTAAACAAATACGAAGGTAGCTAAGTTTTCAATTTTGTGTTTTATTAATGGATTTTTAATGGATCAAGCAGTTTCTCATGTAATTTGTAATACCGTTTTTGATCTTTGTAGAAAGTGTAGAAAAACAGGCAGGCATTCATACCTAACAAGTGTGTGATTGATGCGAAAACTCGTGATTTTTGTACCATGTTTATTTAGCAAATGAATGTCAGGAAAAATACAGTGCACCCAGATACTTAATTTATAGTTCTAAGTACTTTATAGCAGCTAAGATTTGTCCAATAGCGAATTATTTATTCGAAAAATTTTCGTCTGAACATCGGAACTTTACTTATTTAATTTTGTATCTGGTATTTTGTATATTCAACCTTCTTCACCGTCAGTGCCTCATTTGTCTTCGATAAGGCACGTCGGACATACCTCAGATATTTTTTTAAAAGGAAACAATTTAATTAAACGATCACAGCCATTATTATAATCGAGTGCTGCGACTAGTATGGATGTAATATTGGCAGTCAATTTGTCAGCATTGAATTTATTGCGACTTCATTGATATAATTGATCATGAGACTTGTTTTAATTAAAGAAGGAACTGGTTGAAAGGCGAGTATATAATTATGGACAGCAGCCAAGCAACAGTTCCGTATGTACGTAAAACGGAAACTTAATAATTTATGCCAACTAATTTTTTCGAGACATCGCCAAGCTGTTGGTCGAATTTTCACCTGACCTATTTTTTGGCCAAATAATCAGCATTCCCATAAAACGTGGCAATGCTGCCAGCCTTTTGGGGACTTTTTTGTTGACACCGATGTGGACGAATTTAGTGATGTCCTGTGATTATTTCCCCTCCTTTTTTATATGTACTTTTAATTTAAGCTATGTACATATTACCTTCGAAATTGAAATAAAAAAATGATGCCAGGATACTAATATTTCTCCTAAGACCATAAAAAGTCAAATAAAATTATAATTTATATTATTACCTAATCATCTGTACTACAAAATGAGCATCTTAATAATAATGGCCAGTTTCATTTCTACCGGTAAGAAAAAAGCCGTTAGACAAACAAACAAAAAATGGGGCAACGCGATAAAGATTGAGTTGACCCAAATTGGTTTAAGTTCTTAACTTCGATGTAAACAAACCGACCTAACATAACGACCTCGTTGTGTGATCGCTAAGCACTTAATTTTTAGATAAATAATTAAAGAAGTCTTTTAGTGGCACCAACAATCATTCAAGTTGGACGTTTTGTCCACGTAACTACGCCCAACAAGAGTTCATTTGAAGTACGGTTATCAATTCAGTTTCAATAATCGATTTGGAATCGATTGCCACTGTATCCACTAATCTTAATAAAGCAATGATTTCTTTATACAAATAATTCTTTCAGTTGCTTGCTTCTTAGAAAACCATAGATTATTAAAAACCATACAATACGTAGAAACAGACAAAGTTAACAAAAGGAAACTTCCTCAGGGCTCTTTCAATTTAGACGTTTCGTGTCGGACCGCTGCAGTGCCGAAGCGGTGCGTTTGTCGTATGGTGCACGGACGGTCATTTGTTTTCATACAAAGCGCGCGGTGCGGCAACAGTGCGGCGTCGGTACCGAGAACGCACGACAACCTGTACGGCAACGTCGCAAGCTCCACGTGTTCATTTCTTTGTTGAATAGCGCGGTGACTAGACGTGAGAGCTAATTTCATCGAATTTTCATGTTTATTATTTGCTTAAAATGGATGATATAAACGTGGAAGAATTTATAAATGAAATTGAATTACGTCCTGCTATATGGAACTCCAAAAGCGACAAACACAGTAATCGCACGGAAACAAAAAATGCTTGGATCTTGTTTTAATCTAGGGTAAAGATTATGGAAATCACCAAAATTACATGTTAATGAAAACATTGGTGAAGCTCTTTTACGGGGACGTCGTTTTTGTTTCTGTTTCTGTTTGATATTTTTCAACAAGAGCACTAACAGTAATGTTTCTTCGTCAGAGTCATGGCTTAACTGCTGTCAAATAAATTTAAAACATCACTAGCTTACAAACGCACGGCAGTCAGATACGCTTTTAATTTAGGCGTTTGGTGTCGGACGGCTACCGTACTGCAGCGGCACGGCAGCGGGTTATAACCAGCGGCACGGTAAACGTGCGGCAGCCGTCCGACACGAAACGTGTAAATTGAAAAAGCCCTAACCTCAGTGTTGTTACAATTACAAAATTCAAAAAAAAAAAAAACACTCGGTTTCCAAACTTAGAACCAGTGTGAAGCTAGTCATAGGTCGATCAGGTAGCAGGTGCTTTGGTCCCTAATGTAAGTGCGTGTGCGACCCCTCGCCCCTAAATTCCTCGACTCTTTGTTATCTTTCAATGTGTTCCGGGTTTTTTTACGTTTCGTAACTTAACAATAAAGCCTTCCATTAAGTTTTAGCAGGTTTGTAAAATAACGAAGTATCAATGAGGCCGAGTTATTTTTTTTGGCTTTTAAAAGTTTTTTCAAAAGCTTCTTGCTAAGTTACAAAAATAGACTTAATTGCAAATCGGTAAATGATCTACAATACACAGTCTGGTCATAAATACTGTTACAATTAAAAATAAGAAAGATATTACATTTGAATTTGGAATCTGTCATTTTTATACGTTTTCTAATTTTGGCGCCAATACATTGTACAATATTTTGCGATATTAAAATGGAGTGGGGTGATAAAAAGAACCGAATCGCTGTGATTGCATTACACAAAGTTGGTATGGAGCCAAATGCAATTTTTAAAACTCTCCATACGCTTGGTATTAGCCAAATGTTTGTGTACCGGGCTATTAATAGGTACAATGAGACCTCCTCTGTTTGTGTGTACGAAAAAGGTGGTCAAAGCTGTACCTAAGGGAAAGAATTCGAAGAAATCCTGTCCGAAAGCAAAAGATTTTATCTCGGGAGATGAAGATAGCACCCAGAACCATGTCGCGTATTTTAAAAGATGACTTAGGACTTGCAGCGTATAAGAGACGCACTGGTCATTTTTAACTGATAATTTAAAAAAGAATAGGGTGGTAAAATCGAAACAACTACTGAAGCGGTACGCAAAGGGAGGTCACAGAAAAATTTTGTTTACGGAGGAGAAAATCTGTACAATTGAGCAACATTTTAACAAACAAAATGACCGTATTTATGCTCAAAGCTCTAAGGAAGCTTCCCAATTAGTCGACAGAGTGCAACGTGGGCATTATCCGACTTCAGTGATGGTTTGGTGGGGTGTTAGCTATGAAGGAGTGACTGAGCCATATTTTTGTGAAAAAGGTATCAAAACATCGGCACAAGTGTATCAAGATACCATTCTTGAGAAGGTAGTTAAGCCCCTTAACAACACCATGTTCAATAACCAAGTATGGTCCTTCCAACAAGACTCGGCGCCGGGTTATAAAGCTCGGTCCACGTAGTCTTGGTTGGAAGTGAACGTTTCGGACTTCATCAGAGCTGAAGACGGGCCGTCGTCTAGTCCCGGTCTTAATCCGCTGGATTATGATTTATGGTCAGTTTTAGAGAGTACAGCTTACTCTAAACGCCATGATAATTTGGACTCCCTAAAACAATCCATACGATTGGCAGTGAAAAATTTTCCCATGGAAAGAGTGCGTACTTCTACTAATAACTGCGGGCAATTCTCGTAATTTTAAGACCATTCATAGTCTGATCTCAGTCTCAATCTGTCAAAAAATACTTCTAATTTCCCTACATTTTGACAAGTTTTTGACATTTGTTTGTCGCTGAGACGAGACTGCGACTAGATTTTGAACGTTTTAAATTAGGAGAATTGGCCTTCTGGCCTCAACGTTTAAAGGACTGTATTGCAGCCAATGGAGACCACTTCGAATAAGCTTTTTATATTTTAAATTGTTTTATATTTATGTATTAAACTAACACACTGTAAAAGTAATAAATATTATTAGCAATAAAATTTTTTTTTTTCTTCGTGACAATATTTATGGCAAGACTAGGTACAATTATTTTATTTTAGTCCTATGAATCTTTTTTTACATGGTATTTAAACAGTACTGGCGAAATGTGGGTGTACTATAGGTACACCTCTACCTAACCCTTCAGGCATTACAGGCTATCATGTGTGAATCCTTTTATTTGAAGACTTTTTGGGCAGTCTGAATTTTGTCTTCACACACAAAACACAATCGAATTAACCCTTTGCAACTAAAACCGAAATGAACCAAATACCGTTCTGGCTCCTCTCCACCCGGCCGTGAAAGCTAGTGGTAATTAAAGGCATATGCCTGCGAGATACGGCCACTTGGGACACATTATAATTACAAGGGTCTTATTAAGGGTTTATGCGTGTGATAACAGAGGGACATCAAAGGACACCGAGACCGTGAAATCAATTCAATCATTGTTAGAGCGGCCATTTTGGGATACTAGTACCTACTTAATGGAACTTAATACGAGTACTTGATAAAAAGTTACATGTTATTTTTGTATCTTTAAAAATTAATTACTTCTAATATCTTTTCTTAAAAAATCACCTTGTTCCGTTTTTGAATTAAACTTTTCTTCTTTTTTCTACGTCGTTTAAATGTGGACAGTAGCTAGCGTTCAAATAATTCGCTAAGCTCGACATACTTATCATTTGTCACTTGTCTATGACGATTATGATGAGTGATGACATCAGTTAGTAGAACAGTCACAGACTTCTATTCAATGCATATCGGCACTTTCCCCGATGTGTGTCAACCTAATCTTTTGATTATCAGTTGCAACTCTTCACATGAAGTATTAGTAATCGATTTCAGTTTATTTTAGAATCGATAAACTTTTATCCCATTCAAATCTAATCGATTCTATAGAAAGTCTTTCAATATCGTATAAACAGCCTATTTTCCGCGTATTATCCTCCTTCGCGTGAAATTAAGAATACAATAGTCAGTCAGTTTATACTATGGGCTCTCAATATTGTCAAAGAAAAAATAAAAGGTTGTTTTTCATCGATGCTTTATTTTGATAAACAAGAAATCATCGCATTATTATATGGCACGATTTCTTCAGTTGGATAATGATTGGAATCAATAACAAAACCGAATGATGCGAGGTAGGTATAATAAGTCTAGATGACAGCTATAATTGTGGAGCCAATTAGTGATTTCGTGACTATGTAAATAAGGACAAGGTAAAATTAATTATGAGTAGTCCTTGTTAGGCAACTGTTCAAAATATTGCAATTTGATTTGTTGCGTTAATAGACTAGCTATTTTTGGATCAAAATAAAGGTGTATAAGTCCTTAGACTTAATAACTAACACCCATATTCCAAGACGTTTCCTCGAAACTTCTTCGACTCCACTCAACCTCATTCAAGGAAATCGGTATTCACAGTTGTAAAAAATCACCTCCACTTGGCGTCCCTCGACATTTTTCCTCAGTCGAGGTGAGGAAACAACTGTCAAACTCAAGGTACATCGCGACGTACCTTAAGGAACACTCAAGGAAGATTTACGCCATTCTTTACGTTGTTTTCGCTCACGCTTGTAAACAGAACTGATTAATTTATTTGAATAGTTTTTCTAATAGTGTTTTCAATGGATTTCCAATAGTTTCTAAATTATCTGTATGATAATCCGTACGATTACCCTGTACGCCGTTATTTTCGGGATGCAGAAAATCCCATAGAATTTTATGACAATGAAGAATTTATTTATTTATTTTTCCTTTAATTTCAGACATCAAGGCCCATATAAACACATACAATACAATATTAATATAACTTAAAAATACTATAAATATATACAACATTATAATTACACTAAAAAACAAACTAACGCACACGAAGTGTCCGCGTCGTGTTTCGCTGACTGGTGTCATGTAGCCGACCACGAAACCGGCGGTACACAACACCCTTCGGCCAGAACTCTTCCTTGAGGAACCTCTCGAGATGATGTGTCGGAACACGCACCACGAACGACTTGAAGTTCGAGTTGTGACACGACTCCAACTTCTCGACCCTCAAAGTCCAGTTGGTCTTCACACGCATGTAGAATTCCAAAGACGCTATCGTTTTAGGAAAGAAACAGTGCTGAATATGTCGTTACCGCTTGTGTTCAATAACTGAACATATACCTAATAATTAATTCTTGGAGACACGCCTTCTCTGACTCACTGAATATTTGTCTCCCAGACATATTTCGTGAAACAATAAAAATAAAAACGGAGTAAAACTTTCAAGTCACAATTAAATTATTAATGTTTCAACGTAACGTAAACCATGCGTAAACCTACCAACACAGGATGACAGGACCGACGCGATCACACTGATAAAAAAACCCGCAATCTGACAATTTTGAGTGACCATAGACAAAAAAAACAAAGTGTATACTGTAGTCTATGATTCAATGACGTATTCAATGACGTTTTACCTCGACTCGACCTCGACTCAACCTCACTGGAGGATCCTCAAGAATACCTCATGACAAGACCGAGTTTTAACTAAGAATACCGATTTCGAGGATTCCTTGAGGTAGTCCTTAAGGTAACCTCGAACGAGTGGAGGTGGAGGAACTTTCGAAGTTACTTCTTAGAATATGGGTGTAAGAGCCTGTACTACAATTAATTTGGCTCCGTTTAGTTTTGTTACGAAGGTACTGGGAATCACCGAAGAGGTCGGATAAGAGTGATACTGGCTGATTACTGTCAGTCTAGCAGAGCTTCGCATCTATGGTTGCGTGGCGGCTGTCTTCTGGTGACAAAAATGATGTGAGAGGAGCCGCTGTTAAACCACGTCCACCATACTGAAGCTGCTGAACCACTCCTATGATTACCACTTCTGGTAAAGGCTATCCCGCGCCGTTCAATTTATTGATTGTTATAACAAAAGTGCAATGTTTATCAACATAGAGTAATTTTAGTGTTGCGACAAAGCAAACAGCGAATATTTACAAATCAGTATTCCCACAATTTTACACAAAATGCAACTAAGCGTGAGCAATGGAACCGCATCAATTGATAATGTTACGAGAGTTGCGTATTTGTTGAGTAAAAGACCGAAAAGTTAAAATAGCTCCTAAATCAATTCCTGCACAGTTCAGGGAACGACGAAACACGATAAATACAGAGGAAACGAGTTAATTCACGGGCCCTTAGTCGGTGTCCCTGTGATATTTATGTAAATTGGTTGATTTTGTCCATGTTGCGGAAGTCGGAACTCCGAAGAATAGGTACCTACTATTAAAATGGTAATTTCCGATGTCAGTCTGCGGCGTCTCTTGAATCGAGAAATGAGTCCTTTGAGTTTCACATTCCATCGAGCTTCCCCGTACTTATTTGAATAACATTCGCCGGAAAGTTTGCAGTAACAGCGCAATGGAATAGGAAGCTATGTCAATTTTCTAACGCCATTCTTGGAGCGAGCGCCAGATGCGATTTTGAAGAGCAGAATACGTATTTCAGTGTCGTTAAAACTAGCTGAGAAGTGCTTATTTGGACGGTTTGAGTTATCGCTTTGTCATCTAGATTGAGAACTCGAGATTCAACTTGTTCTGTATTTCCGTATCGGACGGGAACACATGGAGATTGATTATATATACATTCAGTTTAATGGTCTGTGCCGGCGTCCTGTATTAGGTAATATTCAGACAATTTACAACTGAACTGTTTCTTGTGACGTTATAATAAATATCTATTGTATTAAAGTTGTGAAATTTTATTACCTTAGTATCTATTCCGGCTTGTCACTCAAATAGTTTCCAGCCTGTACTGACTTGTTGAATAACTTTGAAACTATGTGAAACGTAGTTCTTTCTCTTCTGTGCTTTTATTTTACTGTTATTTCTATTTAATTTGTTGGAAGAATTCTCAAAATGTCAGGTCGCGTCGTAACTTTAAATGAGTAAACACTGAACAGTAGTTTCACAATGGTGTGTCCATGTATTCTGTGCAACAACAGCTTAAATAAATTCACAACAAAAGCTACAATATTGCTAACAAAATAACAATAAGTTTCACAATTTCTTGCACTTTGAACCAACAAGAAGAGATCGAACGAACTTCGACGTTTACACAAAGCGCCAAATGAATGGTGTTTGCGTAACTTGAAGCGCTGCACAATACATGATCAGCGCTGCAAAGCGCTGCAAGTGCTGCAACTGACTAACTGCCGGAAACTGATTCAATTGGACATGAAAGCTGACCTTATTTCTAGTAGTTCGACGGATATTAGCGAGCTTGTGGGGAGTTTTGCTAACTTTGTTTTGCGATATGGGAACTTTAAACTTGGGTAAAAGACTGAAATTTACACTCGTATGAGTAGTATAATATAAAATTAAAAACGTTTCTTTCTCTTTCACAAAGGCGCCTTAAAAATATGAAGATTATAACATCTGATTAATCTTATGTGGGAGACTGGTATCTGCTCTAGGAAAACCTGTCAGACAGATTACCAGGCCCCGCCCAAAAACAGTATTTGAGTATTAAATCTAGAAAAATACTCGTATTAAGTATAATATAATATGTTATGAATTTGTAGTGTTCAGGAAGTAGTTCTAGACAAACAATAAGACACCACAGTTTACCCAAAAGCTTTCTAATATACTAAACGAGATTTTTTTTAGATAGGAGTGTGCATTCAAAATACTCGCTAAGTTATATACAAAATGACACTTCTATACGTAATGCTAACCTTGATGAGGTAGCTAACGATTTGACATTTTGTTCATGCGTTATCAGTATTGCTATTCTGTAAAAATCTCACCGTGAAAACTTAGGTGAAGTGAGTTTGAAGCTGTCAATCCCCAGCAGTGTGATTCTGTAACCATCTCACCGTGAAAACTTAGGTGAAGTGAGCGTGGAGTGAGCTGTCATTCCAACTATCACTTCACCTACGTTTTCACGGTGATATTTTTATAGAATAGATCGGCTGATTCCTTACTGTCAAGTAGGATGACAGTTCACCTCAAGCTCACTTCAAAAAAAAAAAAAAAATTCACTGTGAGGTTTTTACAGAAAAGACAGACAGACAGACAGACGGCAGTTCCTAACAATAGACAGGAATAGGCTGTGAAGTACGGATGAGAGGTAGTTAATTTACCCTAGTACCCAATTTTACGGTCAGCCAGTGCTAACATAGACCAGTTGTTACACTTTCCGGCAAAATTCGGTTTTGTGACTCTGACTGAACACCATAATCTGATTACATAATTTTCCTGCCAGCAAATTGGCTATTTCAATTAATTTGTAACATTAATTAATTTGTAAAAGTAGGTTAGTTTGCATGAATGATTTATGTTATTGTCCTGTTTATAACATTATTATCGTAGGAAACCTATAGCTTTAAACACATTTATTTAATTGCGTAAAATGATGGATTATCAATTATTTTGAGTCATTGCTCATTACGGGACAATGGAAAACAGTATACTATTATGGAATGGGTTACGTATTAGTTTTCAATTTCGAGATTTCTGTATACTTATAGTGGTGAGACAGGCCATATTAAGGTTTATTTGTGTGGTTTTAAACAAAAGGACATAAAATTTCTAATGAGGATGTTTGTCGTAGTTTTGTTTCTAAACGCGGAGTTTACCTTATCTATCGACAACTTATGTAGGTATACAGGGTGGCAGGGAAATCGACGCACAAACTCATCATCTGCCTAGCCTTTTCCCAACTATGTTGGGGTCGGCTTCCAGTCTAACCGGATGCAGCTGAATACCAGTATTTATCTGCATCCGGTTAGACGTCGCACAAACTATAACCATGAATTCATCACAAGAATCTATACGAATAGCGTAGATTTTGTTTGTCTAATTTAGCTGTTTTTTTAAATAACCGAAGAAACATTTCGACGTTCAGAATCATGTACTGAGCCCATGATGGGTTTTGCAGAGTGTACAGACGTCAGCACATCAAGCTACTACAATCTGTCAAATTTCTTTAATAGATTATCAACTTTATCGCTAAAGCATTAAGGTTCAAGGTTGATTGGGAAAATTTGACAGTTTCGGGTAGCTTGACCTGCTGGCGTCTGTACATGTAGAACGTTCACAAACATTTCACTAATAATTTTAAAGTGCCATGTAATAAGGGAGGAGCCTATTGTTCAACCGGGCACAAATCCAGATTCCGGGCTGTTACTGTGAAGTTCCTGATGAACCCAAAGAAACGTTTGTCCGACCTGGGAAACGAACCCAAAACCTCATGCTCATCCTCAGCAGTTGTGTTTGCGACTACTAGACCAACGAGGTAGTTAGTAGACCAACAGGGCAGTGTTATGCCAGGTACAGATTGGTGAAATTTAACATGAAATGAACAGAATAAGCAAGCTGAAGTGGCAACGGGCCGGCCATATTAGCCGTAGCACCGATGACTGTCGAGGTAGACGTGTTCTTGAGTGGGGACCGCGAATCGGTAAACGTAGGTAGGACGCCCTCAGGCTAGGTTGAGCGACGGTCTTGGCAGGGTGGCTGGTAGCAGCTGGATGAGCGTTGCCGAGAATCGAGTAGAGTGCAATTAGGGAGGCCTTGTTGTAATGACTATTATTTCCTTTACTATTATTATTATTACTAGACGAATTTGTTTCAATGTGTGGTAGATACATACCATGTAACGTTTCGCCAATCTGCACCCAGTATGTGTTAATGGCCATAAAGAATATCACGGTATTTCAATTAATATACAAGTAAACATTATAATCCGTTTCCTCCATTTGCTGTCACAGAGAGAGAGAGAGGAGATAACTCCCGAAACAATGTTTCCATTTCGTAATGTTTTCAAGCTTGGACAGAGTGGCAATCATCATGATGATTGGCAGCCTTGTTCCAACCACTCCTATTATAGGCCTCTAGTATAGTAAGTATAGGCATCAGTTTAATAGGCCTCCTCTCTTTTGTGTCATGCTTCCGAAACAACAACCTACTAATTGCTAGGCGTAGGCTAGGCAGGTACACTAATCACTAGTAAACAAATAGTCCGAATACTTTTAATTGACTGCGAGATCCTACTTATTTGGTCCAGTTTTTTGTTCTTCAGTTGTGTAAGTAATTATTATTACTATTACGAAGTTTGTACGTATTAATTATTACGTAACACAATTATATTAACGTTACTTTTTGTTACCGCTGCTTTATAATTATTTAATGTTTTTAATTAAGAACATTACGCACGTTTATAAATTAAATTAGTTAATATAGTACAATAATAATGCTGTTAAATAAGTATTGTAACTACATAATTTATTGCAGAGATCATGAAACTACTTAAAGCACACTAAAACTTAGTTTTGGACACCTTAACGATGGCAGACGGTTTCTCCGGAAACATTCGTTTAGCCAACATAAATTAAAATCAATGGACCGTAACTTAATCCTGCCTTTTCGAGACAAAATTAATTCGAATCATTGCCATAAACGGTTGAAGGTCTAAGACCGGGCTCTGCGAGATCTCGCGATGTAGGATTCAATAAATCAACACGTCGCGTCATGTAACGAGGGATCTGTCGGTACACCTGCCACAAAAATCACACAATCAATAATTACCTAATTACACATTTTTTTGTACTAAACACGCTACAATCAACTGCTTTAATGAGTTCAACTGTCAACATAACCAAACTTTCACAAATACATACTATTATTAACACACATTTCTCACTTAAAAACACTTTTAATAACAGAAAAATAACACAAAAACCGTTGTTCTATTGTCAAAGAAAATAAACAAGTTCGTTCCATTGATGAAAATTAAGAATTCGTTTGTTTATAAAACCGTGCGCCGATACACAAACAGTTCAAAACATAACTAAAGTAACGTTCGCGTAAAACCGCTGTGACTTGAAGTTAGCTGTGGTCGCCAGGGGTACCAACATAAATCAAGATGGCGTCAATGCTGCCAATATGGCGGAGCAATATGGCCGACCGGCGACTACGCCGCAGTCAACGGCCTTTGTAGTAATGAATGGGGAACGAATGAACTTTGACGAACCTGTTCGATCACTGCATTCTGCTCTTGCGCTTGTCGCTTTATACAATGTCTGACAGAGTAAGTTTTTAAAGCTGCTCGTACTTTTTTTAAACAGATGCTGTTGCGATTTTGGAAATAGATGATGATTTGTGATGTCAATAAAATGTCGAGGGATAACAACATAATTAAAACCGGTATACAATATAAGCCGAAATGATGGTTCTTGATTATCTAACTTCAAGTTGAAGATTTGGCCTTATTTCTGAGTTAAGCTAAAAATAATATCTTAGGTTCTATCTGCACTGGAGCGGACTCAGAATAATATGTTGTAAGTTAGTCCACTAGCCCAGTAGAGGTCCTTAATCAAACTGAGAGGAACAAACTTATTGAATAAATTAGTGAAACTCCTTGCAGCCAATAGAAATCGTAACTCTAGGTAGGTATTAAACAAAGTAGAGTACAAGAGTATTGTAGGATTATCTGAAGTCCGAAGAGAGGGGGAGGACACGGTAATCCTGAAATCCGGCAGCCTGCTCTATTTCCGAGAGGGTGACCGGCAGTCCCAGGGTGGTGTTGGGTTTATCGTCCACAAGTCCCTTGTGAACAACGTGGTGAAGATCGAGAGTGTGTCGACCAGGGTAGCGTACCTTATACTCAGAATATCCTCAAGATATTTGCTGAAGGTCATACAGGTCTACGCCCCGACCTCGGCACACCCCGACGACGAAGTGGAGACCATGTATGAGGACATTTCTAAAGCCATGCATGGTTTCAAAACTCACTTTACCGTGGTCATGGGGGACTTCAACGCGAAACTGGGCAAGCGAGACGGGGATGAGCTGCAGGTGGGGCAATTTGGAGTTGGACGTCGGAATCACCGGGGCCACCAACTGGCTAGTTTTATGGAGAAGGAGGGCCTCTATATGATGAACTCCTTCTTCAGAAAGCGTGAGCACAGGAAGTGGACCTGGCAGAGCCCCGATGGTGCAACTAAAAATGAGATTGACTTCATCATGTCAACCAAGAAGCAAATGTTCAATGATGTCTCAGTGATCAATACGCTGAAAACCGGGAGCGATCACCGCATGGTAAGAGGCACATTGAACATCAATATCAAGCTTGAAAGGTCTCGACTGATGAAGTCTACGCTCCGTCCAGCACAGATCCGGATCCATAACCCCGAGAGCTTTCAGCTTGAACTCCAGAACCGTTTCGAGTGCCTAGGAAGCTCAGTGGACGAATACAACGATGGGTTCGTGGAAGCTGTTCATACGACCGGGTCTAAGTTCTTTAAGACACGTCGTACAGATCAGAACAAGAGGCTCTCCGATCACACTCTCAAGCTCATGAAGGAGCGGCGTGAGATGATCCTGCAGTCTCCAGACGAGGCGTGGAAATACCGGCAGCTCAATAGACGGATCTCTAAATCCTTGAAGAGCGACCTCCGCCGCTTTAATACCGAGCGTATCAAAGACGCGATCGAGCGGAACAAAGGCTCCAAGGTATTTGCAAGAGATCTGGCTATTGGGCAGAGCCAGCTCACGAAACTGAAGACCGACGATGGTAGGATCTTATCCGCCAAACCGGAGCTTCTGAGGGAGATCGAGAGCTTCTATGGACAGTTGTACACGTCAACCAGTAAACCCGTTGTAGATCTAGCAAACGACCCAAGAGCTAGACTGACCCGACACTATACCGAAGACATCCCGGACTTCAGCCTGTACGAGATTAGGATGGCTCTGAAACAGCTCAAGAACAACAAAGCACCAGGTGATGACGGAATTACGGCCGAACTCCTGAAGGCGGGTGGAAAACCGGTACTTGAGGCCCTTCAGAAGCTGTTTAATTCCGTCATACTCGAGGGGAAAACGCCACAGGCATGGTGCAGGGGTGTGGTGGTACTCTTCTTCAAGAAGGGCGACAATGCCCGGTTGAAGAATTATAGGCCCATCTCACTTCTAAGCCATGTCTACAAGTTGTTTTCAAGAGTCATCACGAATCGTCTCGCGCGCAGGTTTGACGATTTTCAGCCTCCCGAACAAGCCGGTTTCCGAAAAGGCTTTAGCACCGTGGACCACATACATACGCTGCGGCAAATTATACAGAAGACCGAAGAGTATAACCTGCCACTCTGTTTAGCGTTTGTGGACTACGAGAAAGCCTTCGATTCGATCGAGACCTGGGCTGTACTGCAGTCTCTCCAACGGTGCCAAATCGACTATCGGTACATCGAGGTGTTGAAGTGTTTGTACAAAAACGCCACCATGTCAGTCCGACTTCAGGACCAAGCTTCCGAACCTATCCTTCTGCAGCGAGGGGTGAGACAGGGAGACGTCATATCTCCGAAACTGTTCACCACTGCACTAGAGGATGTCTTCAAGGTTCTGGACTGGAGAGGGCTAGGCATCAACGTCAATGGCGAGTACATCACTCACCTTCGGTTTGCCGACGATATAGTGGTCATGGCTGAGACCATGGAGGACCTCAGTATAATGCTCGATGACCTCAGCAGAGCTTCCGGAAGAGTGGGTCTTAAAATGAACATGGACAAAACCAAGATCATGCTGAATGCCCATGTCACACCCACTCCTATCAAGATCGGAGACTCAACACTCGAAGTTGTAGACGATTATGTGTACCTGGGACAAACGGTCCAGTTAGGTAGGTCTAACTTCGAGAAAGAGGTCAATCGTCGAATCCAACTCGGCTGGGCGGCGTTCGGGAGGCTGCGCGGTATCTTCTCGTCCAACTTACCACAGTGTCTCAAGACGAAAGTCTATGACCAGTGTGTGTTGCCAGTGATCACATACGGGACTGAAACGTGGTCGCTCACAATGGGCCTCATCAGAAGGCTTAAAGTCACTCAAAGGGCAATGGAGAGGGCTATGCTCGGAGTTTCCTTGCGTGATCGAATCAGAAATGAGGACATCCGCAAGAGAACCAAGGTTACCGACGTAGCCCGAAGAATTGCCAAACTTAAGTGGCAGTGGGCAGGGCACATTGCTCGCAGAACGGATGGCCGATGGGGCCGAAAAGTTCTGGAGTGGCGACCGCGAACCGGAAGACGTTGCGTTGGAAGGCCTCCCACTAGGTGGACCGATGACCTGGTGAAGGTTGCGGGAATCCGCTGGATGCGAGTCGCACGGGACCGGTCAATGTGGCGACACTTGGGGGAGGCCTATGTCCAGCAGTGGACGTCTATCGGCTGAAATGATGATGATGATGATTAAACAAAGTGTCTCAGAACTTGATGAATTCATTAGCTACATTTGATTAGACTGATTTTTATAAAACGGATAATTCAATTTTGAACTATTGCTCTACCAAATTATGAATAATATTCAATAGATAATCATCATGACGCATTGCTGGTTTTTAAGCACAGCCTCCAACTAGACCAAAAGCACGTAATAGTCGAAAAATACGAAATGTTGAAGAAAAGGTAAGTAGATAAAGGATTTCTAGACGTTTTCAGAAGAGAGACGAAAACGCTAGCAAAAAGTGGGAAATGGTAGAAAATGCCTCTCGCCTTCATCCTAGACTTAAATCTTCAAAGATTTAGAGGCGATTCGTGTTTCAAAAGATTTTTTCTAGTACGGAGTTTAAATACCAAGTGGGTCTCACTCAAACTTCATGGAGCAAATGCTTCATGAATACCAAAGGAGTACGCTACAAGACAATTTTGCGTTACGACTAAATTATTTGATAGCTGACTGACAATTTTTCAAAGTTAGAGATGAATATCGAATTAATTAAGAAATAATTAACGATCCAGAGGAAGATAAAATTAAAATTAATTACTTGAGAAAAGGTGACGAAAATGAAACTTGAAATTAATTTGAAGGACTAATTCTAAATGTACCTAATCCAACTAATCCTACTAATATTATAAACGCGTTTTTGAGGATGGATGGATGGATGTTTGTTATTCTTTCACGCAAAAACTACTGAACAGATTCAGATAAAATTTGGCACACGATAGTTTATAACTAGGATTAACAAATAGGATACTTTTAATCTCGATATTCCCACGGGATCGAAACTTATGCGGGTGAAACCGCGGGGCGGTGCTAATCTGTAATAAATAAAGTTAACTTTATTATTGAAGATTGACGAAAGAGTGTCAAGTCAGCGCTCTTTGAGGTTTCTAACCCTAATTGTGTAACACTACCTATCAATGACAATCTGAATTTTGAAGGCTATTTCTAATCCATGGCTTCATAATTATGTTTGAAAAATTTGTCTACTCAACAACGTAAATGACACAATGAATGCTTTTGAACGATTGTAAGTGTATTATAATTATAATTGCTGATCCTGATCACCAGCTTTTGACTTCGTTGTATGTGTACATTTTATGTATAATAAAATATACACATAATCTATTTCATCTAATAAATCTACAATATCTCCCGCGCCGAAAGCTAGTCTCTGTTGAGATAGACCGCCGCGCCGTGGCCGAAATACGGTCTGAGGACTTTATTTATTTATGTATATTTTATGTCTTTTTTATTTGTAATGTGCATTTTGTTTGTGCGGAATAAACCATTTTTCTTTCTTTCCTTCTTCTGATATTTAGTTTTCCTCTGCAAGAAAACCATTTAACATTATTTCCCCAAACAAACCCGCTTCCCACCTCTAGCTACTAGTGCTAACAGTCGTTGACACACACGTGCTGTTGCGCTAGAGTAGCACCGATAGTGAAAGTGTTGGCGTTAACTGAGAATAATGGAACGTTATGCGATGCGGCTGATGCTCCCAGTAATAACGGTGATGGGAGAAACGTTTAGGAAGTGGTTTTAGTGATTACTAGTTCCGAGATAGTGTGGTTATTGATCTTTAGTCAAGACTTCGAACAAAACAAGCTTCTGAATGATAACATGGTTTCTTAAACCATTAATATTATGAGTAGGTACATTGTTATGGCGGAGAGGTTACAAACGCAGGTTACTTTGTAACCATAGGTATAGGTAATAAGTTTTTTTACATTTCTATGTTTGTAATCTATCTAGGAGAATCATAGATATTTTTTACATTTCTATGGAGAGTTATTATTTTTTACATTTCTTGTATGGCACCCACTAACTAGATTAAGAAACTTCATGCTAGTGTTTTATACTATAGTAGCTATTGCCCGCGACTTCGCCTGCGTAAAATTTATTATTCCCCCGACCCAGCCCGTCGCATCGCATCGCCTGTTATAACGTCTTTATCGCTTATCGTTCTGTCTGATTTTTTTTATTTTTGCTCGGCTCCTCAGGGTTCTAGCGTGATGTCAAATAGCCTATAGCCTTCCTCAAGAATTAGGCTATCAAATTCTGACTAAATATTTTTCAAATCCGACCAAACTTTTCAGCTTTATATTAGTATTTGCCATGTAATCTAGTCCGAGATATTTAAAAAAAAAATCTTTGTTATTATTATCGATAGTGATAACTTACTCTATCATAATAATACGGTCGCCCGGGCACTATATTCCTTCCAATTTAATCACATCAACTCTGTACCAATTACACTAACGGCCTTCATCAAGGAAATACGTGGAAATACCAACCCTCCTCACACATTATCACAAATTCGGATACAAAGAACCGCTTTTACTCAAATCGTTCGAACAATAGGGAAACCCTAAAAGTTACGCAACCAGTTCTTTTGTTCCGTTCAGTCCCATCCTACACAATTAGCTTTCCACCGTTCCTTATCTGGGTATGTTATTACGTGTTTTATGTAATTGTTTAAGACGTACTTGTGAGGCAGATAAGTATCACGTGGAGGTAAAGCAATTTGCTGTTGGGAAAAACTCTCGATTTCCTAGTGCGTTGAAGCGGTAACAAGATCTTAGGATGAGTCTTCTTTTCTACTTATCTCTCTTTGAACATTGCTTTTTAGATATTCCTGGCATTCAAATGTAGTCGCCATAAACTTGAATTACCAGTAATAGCAATATTGTTATTTAGAAATCAATTAGGCAAGACAACGCCCTCGCAAGGCGACGTCTTGAGTCGGCGTTGTTGGAGCTGTTGTCGACTTCAATGTCACTCACACCACAGACATCAGTGTGCTGTACATAGTATACAGTGTAGACTGATATATTACCTGATGATAATAAAACCTCTCTTAAACATGGAGTTGATGATTCCATGTTGGCGAAGATAACATGTTGATGACGTGTTTCCATGTTCACCAATCAATGCTCGGTACAGTGCCATGCAGTGGGATGATTCTAATTAAAATTCTTGTGGGATGTTGCAGTTATAGGTAATTTCCTTTTGGAATGAAATTGATTAATGAAATGCTTGAAATAGTTTGGATTTTCTGAGGAAATGTTACGAGGGCGACACTGAAAGTTTTTAGAACTGGCCATTTGTAAACGATATAATAAAAAATAAGTTCAAATTTTGAAAATGGAACTCTTTGCCAATATTAACGTTTATGTATTTTATTCATTTGTCATTTGTTTACGACTTGGCGGCAAATTGAAAATTGTCTGCGTCACGTCAGCATGAATTTAACGCGAGAAAATTTTCGTACAATGATTTTTTATGACTTTCGATGTCATTTAAGTGAACAAGAAAGTTATGATAGATTTCGATTGGCCTTTTACGATGAAGCCCCATCTCGTGCCACTGTTTACAACTAGTTTAATGAGTTTAAACGTGGTCGCACTAATCTCACCGATGATCTGCGTAACTTGCTAGTTTGTTCAGTTTTTGATTTTCTAAGAACTTCCAGTGTCACCCTCGTAATATTCTGCCAACATTTAAAACCTGAACAGTTATCGACCGTTTAAACAACTGGTTTTATAATTACTGAAGTGAATCAGTTCGGAGTGGAGCGACGGACGTTTATGATTGTTTATCACGATACAAGCGATTCAGTCATTATTATTGAGTAATTACTGTAGCAATTAGGAAATTGGCGTGAATTGTACTCGTGAATTACTTACTGCAAATCATTATTGATTAATGAGTTCACCTCTTTGAATGGAAATTGCTCTACGTTTAAAAGATTTAATCTATATACTAATCATAAAGCTGAAGAGGTTGTTGTGTGTGTTGTTTCTCTGGAACTAACACTCGTTTTTGAAAAAAAATCCTTTTGCATTTGTTAGCCTTATTCTTCAGGAAGGCTTTGGCTACTTAAGATCACGCTAGAACCCCAGAAGCCGAGCAAAAAACATAAAAAGAAAAAAGTCAGAAATGGTGCTAATGAAAACGAAGTAGGTAGGTATATAATAGCGCGGGTAGGCGATGCAATGCGACGGGGTGGGTCGGAAGAACAAGGAATTTTACTCAGACGAAGTCGCGGGCAGAAACTAGTATTCTAATAAATAGGTAATTTATAACTCAAGAAGAAGGGTTACGAAACGGTAGCTATGAATAATTTATAGCCGAATAAATTATAGTTAGAAGCAGTGTAAAATTATCTTCAATAATTTAATGTAAAGAGGAGATGAAGACATTTGGACAAGCTCCAAGATAATAATAATAAACGATTGACTTATTATACGCCTCGCATATTAATTTCTGTCTTCATTCTACCAAAGACCTCATTTACACAGAAAAACGCTTGGAAACAAAAAAGGCGGGGAATAATTCAAATTCAAATATTTTATTTCGGATAAAAATCCTCGGTATACTTGGCCCACAGGCTGCCCGTGTAAAATGACTGGCAAATGGCCTTTTTTTTTTTTTTTTCAGGGTCGGAAATCATCGTATGACTTCTCCCGATCTGGGCGGAGCAGGAGGGCGTGTCAGACTTTTACTGACTAAAACCCACCCGTGTTCCTTCAGTTGCCTATGCCAGGGACCACGGTATCTCTTTCGAACACCCCGCGGCCCTGGCAGGCATCGGCCCTGGCGGACAGCGTAAGTTGGAATAAAAAAAATATTTATCGCTCTGAATGTGATCAACTCTACGCGGTACCAAAATAAAACACTAGATAAGTAAACAAACAGTGCGTTGCAAATGCAGAGGCGGTACTTTCGTTATTATAACAAAAACTTGACATTATTTTTGGTAAATTTATTAAGTTTTGTGAAAAGTCATAGAGCAAAACTTGTTGTTTACTAATAATATAGTCCTGCGAGGTTATTAGTGTTTTAAAAATAACCCTGTACAAGGCATAATAGACCGTTCTAAACCTTTCAAAGGACGAAATTAGGAAAAATAAGTTATGAATATGTTTATATTCATAACTTATTTTTCCTAATTTCGTCCTTTGAAAGGTATGGCGAGACAGAACGAGGTTTTGTATGTTTGTCGTTAAACGTGTTTACGTTTAACGACAAACATACAAAACCTCGTTCTGTCTCTGTTATCTTCAAGATATTGATACAGAACTACGTTTAAAAATTAGTTTAGCGTTAAAATATTTTAGTGATGGTGCAAGTGGGTGTAAGACAATGTAGTAATTATGATAAAAAGCACTTCCTCAATCCTTAAACATCACCATTATGTTTTCTTTGCTCCTGTTTCATGTTTATTATTATATGTATATATTTATTTAGATTAAATGGTACACCACAGACTACCTACAGTATTTGTCTCTCCTTCCCCTTTTTAATCCATCCAAAGGTTGTCTTTAAAAAATCGCTCTTAGCGATAAGACAGCCAATTGTGTCACCCTTTGTATAATTTCTACAAGATGACAGGGAAACTCGACGTATTCCTTGAAAGGGGTTATGCTAGAAGTCATTAGCAACACATTTAGTCCAGTCAACTAGGGGTCAAAACTGGATGGTAAAAAATTAAAATTTTGCTACTAAAAACCTTTTATTTCTGAGATTATGTATTGTAAATTTTGCAAGCATTTTTTTAAATGATCACTCTTTTTTCAACTTTCAGAAAATTGTCAATTAAATGTTTGGAGTGGAGTAGTTTTTTCTCCTAATTAATTGTTTTTGGTAAGAAGTCAGAAAATTTCAAAAAAATCGAAGAACCGACACAGTTCGGTAACCATCCAGTTTTGACCCCTAGTTGACTGGACTTAATTTGCTGATAATGTATAACGCCTTTCAAGGAATACGTCGAATTTCCCTGTCACCTTGTATATTTATGTCTGTAATTTATATGGTGTATATTATATTCTAATACTAAGGCTTATAGTAAATTTCAATTTAATCCCGCATCTTTATGTTTGACATTGCACATAAGTAAAGGGTAGAAGTAGTTACAACTTAGATAGCTAAGTAGTAACTACTTTTACCCTAAAGTATTGCACCGCATGTATAAACATGCGGTGCAATACTTTTGCTTATAAAAAGCACACACAACTGAAAAGACCTTACAGAAAAATATCTTGGTTTCTTTAAAGACGAGCTATTTTAAGACTCTGAGCAAGTCTCATTTGGTAATTTCTTTCAGTCCCCGTAAGAAAGATAAACATCTAACAAATTTAGTGTTTTCCTTCATAGCTCTGATGAAACGTCCAGAAACTTAGCGCTCGCTAAGAGATAAACTAAGAAGTTTTAAAATATTCAGCAGTTTTCAGGAGAAGTTGTTAATTTCAATTAGTCAACTGAGAGATAGTTAAGACTTTAATGGTCTTCTTAAAGAATGCAGTGCAAATTGGAGAGGCTAAAATAGTAAGTTTTAAAAAATTAAAAAACTCTAATGCAGTATTTGTGTTCAGAAATTACAGAACGCGACCTGCTGCAGAACGTCATCTTTACATCCTCCTTGGCCCCATGGAAACCAGGGGGTCTACTCGTTCGTGGTATCGGCCGAATGTTCGGCCGTTTCCTGCTACGAAGTTACTATTTGGTTCGGTCGGTCCCGATCCTACACTCCTACACTCTTTCGAATATTGATCACTATGGTCCCGACCCAACTGAGCCGATCCGAACTTTTTTCGCATTTTTTAATAATATTCGGTTCGGCCATGTGTCGGCCCGATCCGATCATTCGCACTTTGCACTTTGTAGTAGATCCCCAGGCGTGAGGTTATGTATGTAGTTATTTGTGTTCAGAAAAGATGACAAGGTAATCATGAAATGCCATCGGTATTCTCAAACCGGCAAGGCAGACGTGTGTAAGACCATGTCCACACGTGTCTTACCAACCCATATTTTGTAAAAACTACATATTGCCATTAATCGGGCACAAATCCAGACTCCGGACTGACTTTTTATGGCAAAAGTCAAAGTCAAAGCATATATTGACGGCACGGTTGGCGCAGTGGTTAAGCGATTGACTGCTGCGCTGCGTGTCGCGGGTTCGATTCCCGCACGGAACAAATATTTGTATGACCTACATGTATTTGTTCCGAGTCTGGGTGTTTTTCTATCTATAATATGTATGTATTTACAAAAAAAAAAAAAATTGTATATAAGTAGTTTATCAGCCATCTTGTTACCATAACACAAGCATTAGATTGCTTAGCTTGGGACAAATGGTGCTGTGTGAAATGTCCAGGGATTTATTATTTCAAATAGGCACTTAATAGGCACTTTCAAACGTCAAAAATTACAGTAAAATATAATTGATTCTAGTCGCCCCTTCCAAATGGTAGTTTTCGTATGGAGAAGAATGGGCAAGAAACTCCACCGTTACTCTTTTAAAATGTTTTAGAATATTTTGCAAACATTAATTATATAATAATAATATTTATTTATTTCACCCGTGAGGACGATGCACCTAAAATAAAATAAAATTACTATACCACAATAGGTAATTAAAAATGAAACCATGACATTGTATAAATTAATTATATGATAGATACATGCTGCTCACATATTTACAAGCATCGTAAATGTAGACGTTTCTCATAAAAAAAAAAAAACACAAAATTAACAAGTAATAAGTCAGGGACAGGGATTCGGGAACTATTTATAAGTAGGAACTAATAGTTCCCGAATGCCATAA
Organism: Apamea monoglypha; assembly: GCA_911387795.2. Taxonomy (NCBI): domain Eukaryota; kingdom Metazoa; phylum Arthropoda; class Insecta; order Lepidoptera; family Noctuidae; genus Apamea; species Apamea monoglypha. Next base: position 4,761,106 of record OU426922.1, read on the forward strand.
AGAGCCAGTCCTTAAAGGCTTCAATTACCGGTCTTCTAAAATAATACAATGCATTTTGAAAGTGTTTAAATTTGTAACCAATTTTCATAAGTCCAATTTTCTAGTGCGGCATTAGAATTTGGAATCAATATTGAAACAAAAGATAACGGTGTCGCAAAAAGATCAGCAGTGGAGTAGAAATATCGAGGCATTCCACTTAGAGCACTGGGGGTCTACTACGAAGTGCAAAGTGCGAATGATTGGATCGGACCGACACACGGCCGAGCCGAATACTATTGAAAAATGCGAAAAAAGTTCGGATCGGCTCAGTTGGGTCGGGACTCGGGACCATAGTCAATATTCGAAAGAGCATAGGAGTGTAGGATCGGGACCGACCGAACCAAATAGCAACTTGGTAGCAGGAAACGGCTGAACATTCGGCCGATACCACTTCGGAGCAGACCCCCTGATTTCACAGCAGTTTCGCACAAGGAGTTCAATACTGAGATGGGAACACTAACGAGACTGACGCCGATGACGGTAGCCATGATTGTGACTATCTTTACCATTTCCCAGAGGCTAGAAAGGGTAGACTGACTTGTATGGCACACTCACATTTTGTAAGTAGGTAGTTTTATGAGTTTTGTCTCTACCAGCAGTAATTGGGTCTATGCTGGCGGAATCGGAGAACTGGAGGGAAAAACTGTGATGGTTCAGAAGGAGGCTGCCGAGCGGGGTCGTGAGAATCTATTGCCATTAACCGGAAACGAGTCCAGAGTCCACGTTGCTACTCAGAATTTCTTAAAGCTGTAACCCAATTACACTTTTACCGACCAACGAGGCAGCTTTCAAAATTTGTAATGGTTATTCAATTGTGAATTTTGCTTAAACTACCAATTTTACAAGTTCCAGATTTTCAGAGCAGCTTTTCTATTCAGAACCAATATAGACACAAAAGAAAAGCGAGGTCCACAAAAAGACGAGCATTGAAGTAGAAATATCAGTCTGCAAGTGGGATCGAGGAGTTCATAATGACATGGGAGCACTAACGAGACCGTGGCGCGCCGTGACGGTCGCCGCCATGATTGTGACGATTTGCCGCTTAATTTTAATGAGCTTGTGTTTCGTAATGATGACGGCGAACGTTTTGAAGGATGCGGTAGTTTTCCGTTGGTTTCTATTTCTAGATTCTGATTAATCTGTGAATTGTTGCTGTAATTTTGTTGGAGGTTTTGTATTCTTCTATGATTCTGTGCTGTCGAGATTGTACATAGACGCAGATTTTTAATGAGACCAGCACCTTCATTGTGCAACACACAATCCGAATAATCTGAATAATTTTGAAGGATATTGCTAATCAATTGCTTTATATGTTCGAAAAATTTATCTGCTCAACAACATAAATAACGCAATGAATGTTGTTGAACAATCAAAATGAAAGCCATTCCTACTGCTAGTGTGTTACGCAATTACCTCGTTGGCTATATACGGAATGGGGGTGCAAAACTATTATCTGGAAAAGAGATGTTGGAAAGCAAAGCCTAGTAAAATAATATGATGAAGAATATAATTATTTAATGGAATTAAACGATGGAAATAGATAAATTTAAGGATCCAATAAATAAAAAAAAAAAAAATACAAATATTATAAATTAAGGTCACCTTTAGTATCTGTCTGTTTTACCGCGTAATTTTTCTAAAATACGCAACGAGTTTTGACGCGGTTTGCACCATTATTTAGTAAGAGAATTTTTCCGAAAGGTTTATGTATATAATAATAATAAGTAAATATCTAATATCTTGCATAGACACAACCTTGTAGCTAGGATAATCCACCAGCAACTTGCTCTGAAATACAACCTTGTGGAATCGGAGGTGCCGTAGGTACTACAGGTATGTGCCCGACCCAGTTCTCGAAAATGGAAATATCACATTGTACTGGGATCGATCCATCATTACTGACAAAATAATTGTTGCCAATAAGCCTGATATAGTGGTGGTGGATCGATCAGAGCGGCGCGCAATGATTGTTGACATAACCGTGCCGCATGATAAGAACCTCGTGAAAGCGGACAAAGATAAACAAATCAAGTATGGGATGTGGACTCAGCGATCGTTGTGCCGATAGTCGTGACAGCCAATGGCTTAATAGCCAAGAGCCTCGACCAACACCTGAGGAGGCTCTCGTTGGGCAGCTTGATTCAGAAAGCGGTACTTCTGGACACGGCTCGCATTGTCAGGAGATTCCTCTCTATGGAGCCCTGACCGCCGGTAGCTTATACCCTGTTCGCGATACCGGTGGGCTACTATTTTTTATATTTTTAAATGTTTTTTTACCTTTTTGTTTTTTAAATATTTAAAAATATAATTTGTTAGTATTTAAATTAAATAAAGGAAGTAAGTTAATATTAAACTTACATAAAGTAAAGAAATTATATGGTTAGAAAGATGGTGACTACTGAGATGATGACTAATAGAGAGGTATGGAAGAAAAATACATGTTGTGCCGACTCCAAATAATTTGGGGTAGGAGAATGATAATCATGGTGATAGTAAAGAAATCTTGATGTTTTGTCAAGATCTAAAATCCGTGTGAAGCAGGGGCGGAATGCTAGTTAAGCTGGAACACCATTGTCTTATAGCTTTTGTCATAAAACTCAGTACCGAAGCCCACATTTGCACCAATTTCCAGTCCAATTCCCAAGTCCCAGCTGGCCTCAGACCGCTATGAAATATAATTGGTGCTCCAAATGAGCCACAAACGAGCGGTGCAATTAGTCTTTTATTGAAGGAACTTGCCACTGTAAATATTTATACGAGTATAACCCGTTAGCCACCCTTAAGGAGCTGTAGAAAAGTTTCTGATCGATTGGTTTATAAAAACCAACAAATACTTTATGAATTGGTAGCCATGCTATCCGAACCATTTGTGAAAAAAAACAAATCCTCTTTAAAACATGCTGAACGTCCAGAGCGTCAAAAACATTGCCTTGCAAACAAATAATAGTTAGGTTTACATTAAAAAAATAATACGACGCAAAAGCATTTTTGGATGGTACAGACGCCAGCAGGTCAAGCTACCCGAAACTGTCAAATTTTCCCAATCAACCTTGATCCATAAAGATTTATAGATAAAGTTGAAAATCTATTAAAGAAATTTGACAGATTGTAGTAGCTTGATGTGCTGGCGTCTGTACCTAGCTATGCCATATGAAAATGCGCACTAAATTATTACTCATAGATTATGTTGACATAGATCAATTTACTATTCTATCAGTTTTAATGTAATGCGCAATTTCATATGGTAATACCACCTAAGGCCGCCACGAAACGGCTTCTGCAAGGAAACGTAATGCACTGTTTTTGGTAAATATCTAAACATTATCACTTTAATTCTCAAATAACGTTTGATGATTGAACGAAAATGTACCCCTGAGAAGAAATGGCGAAACAAACTCAGGGGTCAAAGCCTCTTTTAAAGTCCAGACATTATCTTGATCAGATCATGTGAGGACCATGTAGATCCGTGTCTGAAATCGTCTTTTGCAGAAGGAACCAGGAACCACACAAATTTGAGTGGACCTGTCCAGTCAGTGCATTTGATAGTCATAACAATTTGTATTCTATTCTATTAATGAATAATTCAAATTACTAATAATACACAGAACCGTTCTAAAAATATAGCATAATCAGGCTATAATGTTCTTACTGCTGGGACACAGGCCTCCTCTCTGTAAGAGGGAGTGGGCCGTAATCCAGCAGTGCAGGTTGGAATTTGTCAAAACTCTTTGTGGTACTCCAACGTAAGCAACAAAAAGACCTGCGCAATATATGTAGTTTATAATCATCTAACCCTCGATCCCTCCAATATTTGAGGACACAGCCCTTTAATGAACCCCAAGTGGAAAGCTCTTAATCCAATATCCAGAATTTCGTAAATATTTATTTAAAACCTTTTTGGGAGCTTTTGTAATACCAACAATGAATCTTTGTACACGTAAATGTGCCTGTTTGCGACTTAAGTAAGTAAAGGACTGACTTTTCGATCGTCAGGTCGAAGGAACCTTTTTAACGTTTTGAGAGGTTTTCTACTGTCAAATGTAATGCAACACATTTACTATCATCTCATTTCCGCAAAGTTACGCTTGATTTGATAAGTGAGGTTTCAAATTGTAACAATGTTTAACTTTGAGGAAACCGGCATGTCCTAGAACCAAAAATTCGAAGACTTGTGACATCTACCAACCCGCACTGGTCCCGCGTGGTGGATTACGGCCCACTCCCTCTCACCGAGAGGAGGCCTGTGTCCTAGCAGTGGGAACATTATAGGCTGATTATGATTAAGTTTAAACAAAAAGTTATTTTTATGATTCCAATAAGCTTCAATTTATGGAGAATGGTATATTATTTATTTCTCGTTTACTTACCAGTGTTTTGCCAGCAACTTCGTCCGCGTGGAGGTAAGGAAAAAACACGCGGGAACGTACTATTGGGATAATTAATCATATCTCCTAACGCACTGCCTGTGTGACAAGTTTTATCGGAATCAGTTCAGCCATTAGGCGTGGAAAGGTTATGGAGAGACTGACAGACAGAGGTACTTTCACATGTCTATTATCAGTTGCTTAAAATACTTATAGAGGTACCATATTTGGTACAGCGATAAGCCATTAGTTAAGTAAGATATTACGTGCACTTATCAAAACATTATAAACCTTTGCCGCTATCTACCTACCAGATAATAATCGGCTAAGTGCGAGTCGGACTCGCACACAAAGGGTTCCTTACCACTATAAAAATATAAAGTCTATATCTATGCGGAAACACTGACATATCAAGCTACACATTTCCAGTTTTAGCTGTGTTGTATTGTTTAGGCTTTTCGTACAATGAAAAGTCAGCTTATACTGGAAATCATCGTCTGCGTAGTCTTTTCCCAACTATGTTGTGGTCGGCTTCCAGTCTAATCGGATGCAGCTGAATAACAGTAATTTACATGGAGTGACTGCCTATCTGAACTCTAAAACCAAGTTACTGGGTAATACGATACCCTTTGGTAAGACTGGTTGTCAGACTATCGGGCTACTGACGACCCTTGACGACTGTCAAAGATCCACGAATGACAGCCGGGACCAACGGCTTAACGTGCTTTCCGAGATAAGGCAGACACATTTTACATTTTCAGCTTATACTGGAAATTTAAAGCTTAATGTCGTCGTGCGTACCACCCTACAATATTTAACACTACATAAATATCATTTGTTGTTATAGCGTCCATAGACCAAACACTCTGTAAAGAATTCAAGTGTCTGCCTATTAAGGTTCAAAAGATACAAGCCTGTGACAGACGGACGGACGCATGTACATCGGAGCCTTAGAAATATGGTCCCGTTGCCACCTTTTGGGTACGGAACTCTAAAAAGTAACAGAATTTGAATAAAGTAGTGCCATTAGGGGTAACAGCCTAACAGTGCCTTGTGCTATTACCTGAAAAATGCGTTACGATCAAACAATACTTTTTGGAACAATGACGGCACGGTTGGTGCAGTGGTTAAGCGATTGACTGCTGCGCCGCGTGTCGCGGGTTCGATTCCCGCACGGAACAAATATTTGTATGACCTACAAGTAGTTATTCCGGGTCTGGCTGTTTGTGTATGTGGGTTTAAATCTTTGTAAACGCACCCACGATACAGGGGGTCTCAGGGGGACGTCCAATTTCCCTTGCAGTTGGCACTTAAATACAGTAAACACATTTATATTACCTAATGTAATATCAGTTTTATGTATGTTCTTTTAAATGATTGAACAAATAAATTATGCAAAATCTGTATGATTACATAGATTACTGAAATATAATATGTACAATATTATGCAGTATAACGTTTAGCAGTCTTTTTGAATATTCAAGTTCATTTGTGTATGAAAAACTTTACAGAGAACAGACTTGGGGGTCTACTACGAAGTGCAAATTGCGAATGATCGGATCGGACCGACACATGGCCGAACCGAATATTCCGATATACGCGCCGTCCGGCACGGGCCTGGTCCTGATCGGACGGTGAGCTACCCATTGCTCTCCGCCCGCAGGCCCGCGCCTACGGTGGCCGGGAGTCGTCACGCGGCTCCCGACGCCCGGAGCGTCTCCCGCGGCGGCTGGGACGGGAGGCTCTCTCCCTCATCCGTCCCGCCACCTCCTTCGCTAGCATGACTGCTTCATAGGCTATAACTTAACTCAAGAACTAACATCACACTACGATCCTTAGGAGCCGTTGGCAGGAGATGCGACGTTGCAAGGTGGGACCGGGGAGCAGGAAATTTTGCGCGGACGAAGTCACGACCAGAAGCTAGTTAATTAATAAAAATAAAAAGAACAATATTATAATATCCAAAGTTAACTAAAACTATTAACAAACTAAACATTCAATTGATAAAAGAACCGTTCGAATGTTTGGACATGGTACAGAATCGTAACAAACTTTGTAGTTTTTATTTGATTTGTGCACGGTTAATGGCAGTAGGCTCGCCTCCTATCACCTACATGGGACTTCTAGCGAAATGTAGGTGTACTTTGGTACACCTCTGCCTAACCCTTTAGGAAAAATAGGCGTAATTTTATGTGGAGTTTCTAAAATGGCAGACATAGTTACAGCTGAAAATATAGTTATAACTGAATAACCTTTTCGCTAACTACATAATTTGTTGGGGTCGACTTTCAGTGGAACTTTTGAATGTCAGTATTTTACTCCGCAAACTGATATAGGTTATTCTGTCTATCAGAATTGTTGGCTTTTGGCCTTTATTTACTCTCCTATTACAAATGGGATAACGATGATGGTTTAACAAGCATAAAAGCAAATTGAGAGTGCCATGGCCTCTGTCATGCCATGCTCATGTCTCTGAGCATGCCATGAAGGTACAGACGCCAGCACATCAAGCTGTCAAATTTCTTTAATAGATTTTCAACTTTATCGTCAAAGCATTAAGTTTCAAGGTTGATTGGGAACATTTGACAGTTTCGGGTAGCTTGACCTGCTGGCGTCTGTACGTTGGTTCTCGACTTGCCGTCCATCTGTGGAATGAATACGGCGAGTGTAGGTACCATAGCTACCAGAGGCAATTCTCGTAATTTTAAGAACGTTCACAGTCTGATCTCAGTCTCAATCTGACAAAAATACCTCTGAAATTCCTATATTTTTGACAAGATTTTGACATTTATTGTCGCTGAGATAAGATTGCGACTAGATTTTTAATTACGAGAATTGGCTTTCTGGTTCCTTATTAGTAAAAAAAGGATATAAATAAGCCTGTACTTACATAAAACCCACAGACATAAATAGCTCCTACCAACAGACTCCTCACCACTTATTCAGTCAAGTCAGCCTATTGGATTCCACTGCTGGACGTAGGCCGCTCCCAGGCTGCGCCACAATACCCTGTGCTTCGTCTTCTGCAACCAGTCTATCCCAGCCAGCTTTTTAAGGTGGTCGCTCCATCTAGCTGGCGTCCTACACTTGCCGATACGCGGTCTCCACTCCAAGACTCGTCTGCTCCACCGGCCATCGCACTGCCAATTCAGCTTGCTTACACCACTCATTAGCGATAAATCAAAATGTCAATATAATTAAAAAATGGGGAAGCAACGACCGATGCCATGGCTGAAAGAGATAAATTGGAATAACACGACATTTCGCCGAGAAAAACGAGATCAACTGGTATAATAACTTACTTTGATACGTATGAGAATTTTTAAACATGTATAAAAGTCACCCGAAAACAGTCACCAGCCAGCTTAGCTATTAAGGTTACCAACAATAAAAAATCTTATACAAAATTTTAACCGTCCACAAGCTTTCCTTAATCGCTTTTCCAGTACCTAGTTAATAGCATAACATGCTCATACTTCACGACATGACGGGTCACGCCGAAGAAATATAGTCAGCGTTGCCGACTAATATTTATGAGGAGATCCAGGCATCCAGCCCAAGTGGGTCAACCGACTTTGTTGGTTTTTTGGCACTTCATTGCAGAAGTGAAGCACAGTACCTAACTGTTGAAAATGAAGATGAGTGCTTTTGTCGAGGTTTGGTTTGTTAGTTTACTGTTTCAGCTTTTTCTGTGTGGAGAGGTTTGGTGAAAACGTAAATAGTGTTGTGGTTAATAATTTCTCAATATGGTAACTATGTATTGTGAAAAAATGTAATAAACTGGTACCGGCCATTGTGAAAAAATGTAATAAACTGGTACCGGCCTGGTGTCTGAATTGATATATGCTCGTGGTTTTTTTCTTGACCTGGCAATGGACAGTAGATACTACATATCTTATATTAAAAAAAAAAATAGATTAAGGGGTAATATTTATAAACGATGATTAAAGTTAAGAGACGTTTAAACGTCAAAAATGTATGGTTAAACAGTCGCTAATGACTATTTAACTGTTAGCAACGTTTATGAATAAAGGGGTCAATGGGAAGTTGTCCGAAAGTTGGTTATAGGGGGTCTGTTTCTGGGTGGCTCAGGAAAAGTTTGCCCAGTAATGGGGCAGTTTAAAAATGATGACCCAGCGGTACGAAAATTAGGCTAAATAAATAAAACCATACAACCCTTCAATCTGCCCATTCCTTTGAAAAACGTGCATGGTTACTTTGTTATGATAATTTCCACCATGTACAAAACCAATACCTGTTGCATTAGTATTGCTAACCACGATGTGCAGTCACGACTGTGCTTAAGCAGCGACGCGTTATGAGTGCCACATGAATCAATTTCCCTTGTTTGAATAATCACAGGAAGCTTCCTGTCATAATGTCAGACAAATGAAGCTTTGTTAATTTTTGCTTTATTTTGCAGGCCCGGGTCATAGTAGAAATTTCAACCACGCATTCTATATTGAGTATTTTAAACATACACAATTAAAATAATTAATTCTTCTTCTTTTTCGTTATAGGGCTGATTTTTCCAACGGCAGATAATTTTTTTCGAGGAATAATCTTGAATTTTTGACAGTTTGTCCATACAAAATCTGTCAGACGTCAATTTTATTCCACGAATGAAAATTATCTGTCGATTGAAAAATCAGCCGTAGTAGGTGTACCTATAGTAAATCATTGTGAGATCATCAAATTATTAAGTCATTCGGTAATTCTGGTTATTATAACAATGTCTCATAATGGATGAGGAAAAGGAACATCATTCATCATACTATAATATTATAAATGCGAAAGTTTGTGAGGATGAATAGATGGATGTATGTTTTTTACTCTTTCACGCAAAAACTCCTGAACGGATTTTGATGAAACTTAAAGTGATATAGCTGATACATCAGAATAACACATAGGATACTTTTATCCCGATATTCCCACGGGATCGGGATAAACCGCGGGGCGCAGCTAGTATAATATAAGTCTCAAGCTATGAGTCCTGCTAACTCGCATACGTCCTATATCTTCACATTCTTTCTCATTCAAAATAATGGTCTTGTTTTTATTTAAATACGACAAATACAGGTTGGCAGGGACATTGAAGCGCAAACTGTAACCGTAAATTCAGTACATGATTCTGAAACCCCCCGCGTTTTACTCGGTTATCCTACTAATATTATAAACGTGAAAGTTTGTAAGGATGGATGGATGGATGGATGGTTCACGCAAAAACTACTGAACGGATTTGGATGAAATTTGGCACACAGATGGTTTATAACCAGGATTAACACATTACTTTTTATCCCGATATTAAATAAAATTAGCTGCAGCTGCTGTAGGTATTTTCCATGAAACAGCTGTTTTTTTTTAAATAATCGACGAAAAATTTCTACGCTAGGGGGTCTAGAAAGACCGACCAAGGGGTATCGTATTCAGCGGGATTGTCCGAAAGGGTTACCGCTGCCCCGGAACATAAAGGGCGAAGGAAGGAGCATGGGTGGGTTTTAGTCAGTAAGAGTCTGACACTCCCTTCCGCTCCACCCAGAGCGGGAGAGGTCATTTGATGATTTCCCATCCCGAAAAAAAAAAAAAAAAAGGGGGTCTAGAATCATGTACTGAATTCATGGTTACAGTTCGCGCGTTGGTGTCCCTACCACCCTGTATACATGGTGTATACAAAAATATTACATCATACCGCCCTTTTTGAATAGAATAGGACCAAACACACAGGCAGACAATCCGATATCCTCTGACTCACAATAACAGAAGCAACAAGCTTGTTTCTAAGCCCATAATCGAGGTCTTATGACTCAATGAATACGTTAGCTGGTAAGCTGGTAAGGCATTACTACGTCATAATAGGGGAGGGCCTGTGCCAAGAAACCAGCTATGAATGAGATTAAGTGATCGTTTTTCATAGAAAGGGATATAGGTAAGTAGGAATGTATTTTACTAATGTAATTTCGTAGCGGTCATATTGAACTTGGGGCTAATTTTTACCATAACATCACGGTTATTGCCGAAGGGTTAGAGCAGAGGTGTCCTATAGTACATCAGCATTTCACCAGTTATGTTTAAGTCCCATGTAATAGTGGGCGAGCTTATTGCCACTAATTGGACACAAATCCTCCGGGCTGCTACTGAGACATTCAAGATGGAAAAGCCCAATAATACTTTGCCCGACCTGAGAATCGAACCCTGGACCTCATGCTCAGTAGTGCCACTTGCGTTCACTAGCTAGACCAACGAGGTAGTCCAGGCAGTGTGAAATATTGTCTATACAAAAGTTGTCAAACCGGTCATTTTGTTTCTGTAGATAAATGTTATTTGACGATTTAAAAAATTACCCTGATCAGACACCAAATTGATAGGGTTGTTATGCTGGCTCATAAAATACCGTTATTGGAAATGCTCGACGTGTTATAGTATTGTAACAGAGAAGGGTCGAAGCTGATTTACGGCAGTGAGTTGATGACCCGAAGTAATTGTAACGACGATAAATACTCAAGATTTTTATTCTAAAGGCCAATTCTTATAATTAAAAACGTTCAAAATCTAGTCGCAATCTCATCTCAGCGTTGTCGCTGAGATGAGATTGCGACTAGATCTGTCAAAAATATATCTCAATCTGTCAAAAATATATCTAATTTCCCGACATTTTTGACAAGTTTTTGACATAGATTGTTCTATGTCAAAAACTTGTCAAAAATGTCGGGAAATTAGATATATTTTTGACAGATTGAGACTGAGATCAGACTGTGTACGAGAATTGTCCCTCATTTAGCCTTCGTTTGGCCATTAAAGGAATAAAACCAGTATTATACATAAGGTTAGATTAAAACTGGAGAAGAGTTGTGAGAGATAGGACTCAGTAGAAGTTGTTAGAGAAGGCCTACCACCTGCCATCTAATCTCTTCACCACCCTTGGTTGACTGGTAGAGAATGCCTAAGGCATTAAGTCCGCCTTTGTACCTTTTTTGTGCGAAAAGTTTAAATAAATAAATAAATAAATAATGCCAAAAGGCACACTGAACTAGGAGGCATTCTGTAAACTACTGAAAATACCGCAACGCAAAGATGTTCCGAATAAAAATGGTTTATTGTTACTATTATAAGATTAAAATTTAGGTGAATTGTAATTAGACGTATTCCTTTTAGGACGTGATAGTGTGACAATCAAGAACCCCATAAAGCATAGACAAAATTTCATGGGATTCGAGAAAAAACAATCTTCATTGTTTCTTAAAATTTCCCAAAATTCGTAACTAAATATCACTTTTCACTAAACTCTCAGATTGAATCGCCTTCGTTGCTACAAGTCACCCTGTATAAGTAAGTAGCTATTGAAGACAATTTTACACATCAATGTTTTGGTTGCATTTTAAAACTAAAAAATTTACACGTTCCTATGAAAAACAATAGCTGCATAAAACTGAGTATTTTGCACACGAGATATTCGTAACAAGCACGGATCCCGTATATTCGAAATTCCTGTTAAAACGCAACAAGGAAATATAATGCCATTTTTTAAGTTCTGTTTTTAGCACCAAAAATTAAGCTGAAAAATGTTAACGCGAACTATATATTTCTGGAAAATTCTGAAATACTTACCCATATTACTGTATACAGTCAGAGAAATGATTTGTTAAGGAGATTGACCGCCCCTATGGTCCAGTGGTCGCACGTGCTACTGCTAAGTCTGAGATCCTGGGTTTCCGATTTTGATTCCCGGGTCGTGTAAAGTGTTACTAGGTTTTTTCATCAGGAATTTCTCAATAACAGCCTGGAGTCTGGATTTGTGCTGGATTGATGGCAATAGGCTCGCCCTGTACAACATGATTCGCTAACATAACTGGCGAAATGTGGGTGTAGGTACTATAGGTACATCTCTGCCCAAGCCTTCAGGGAAACAAGGCGTGATGTTGTGTTACGTTATAGTTAGTAGACTTTGCGATAGCCTGAGTTGATTGAAGCAAGAAATATTGCTTCAGACTTAAAATTCAAGGAATTACCTTAGCCTGGCCACAGAGCCACTACAGTTGTGGCTTTGATCGGATAATTGGAGCTTAAGCTTGAGATCTGCGGTCTTAAGCACGAATATAACTTGAATTGGGAAATTGTGGCTTTAACTTAGTCGTCTGTGATATTGTGGTCAACAAACCCCTTCTTGTAGCAATTCGTGTTTTATAGAAGCTTTTATTATAAGTATTTTTCTTCTTCTTCGTGTCGCTGGTACGACTGTATTTTAAATGCGGTTTTCCCAAAACTTTGTCACTTCCACGGCGTTGTCGGTCAGCGCAGAGGTCATTTTGACTGCATGTTTTGGGACACAGAGGGCAGGATAGGAGGTGGAGCATGGTTTGCGATATAGCTCCACAATCACACCCTACTGCCGTTCAAAACGTCGTTACTTAAAACAAACTATTCAGGTACAGACGCCAGTACATCAAGCTACTACAATCTGTCAAATTTCTTTAATAGATTTTCAACTTTATTGCTAAATCATTAAGGTTCAAGGTTGATTGGGAAAATTTGACAGTTTGGGGTAGCTTGACCTGCTAGCTCTGTACATTTAAAACTAATCTTGATTTACTACTCTTAGTATTGTATAATTGCTTAGCACATGTGTGAGTACTATGGACCTCCTATAAAGCTACCATATACTGGGTACGTCTTTCATTGACTTGAACGTGCCCTGGTGGCTGAAAGTATGTCATGCTCACTCAAATACATATCTCGCTGATGGTGGTACATGTGTTAAATCATTAAGTTCCCTTCAGAATGGTTGAGCTGAACGGTGCTTATCCATACGTCATGTTCATGAACGGGTGCCGTCAGTAGGGACTTGTCATCGCTTAGCTGCCACGACTCATTTTAATTATTTAATTGTTTTTTTCCTTGTTATTATGGACGATTTTAACGTGCACGTCTATCTATATCGTTCTCAAATGTATAATTTCAAAACGAATGATCTAACAAATATTTTGATTTAAAAGAGTGTCCGTGGGGGTGTTGCCCGTTCTTCTCCATAGGAACCTTTTTTTTTTTTTAGTATACCCACTAAAACTCAGCGGCGTTCCCACATCGCCGAGATGGGAGGGCCATGGGAAACCGGCTCAGCCTTTACTTCCACAACCCTCCCGGTGTATGCCCGCATTCTCCATAGGAACCTAGGACAACTAGCTTCATCTTTCTGACCAACCCCTTGACAATTGAGATAAATACGTTGAGTTTGAGCTATAAATTCATGAACCTAGCATTTCGGAACTAGACTAAGTAAAATTTCTGCTCAACCCGACCGAGCAGTAACCTAAATTCTACGTACTGTCTCAATTAATATTTAATAAACATAACTTAGTCTCGAGAACATAGCAGTATACTTTATCCAATTATGCCGACAGTTTGTTCGACAAAGGACTAACGAAGGCAAAGATTTGATTCTATTATGCAAATATTGCTTGTTCAGTGTTCACTCAGTCTGCGTCTGCGTACTGACGTCATTATAGCCCTAATTGATGGAGACTTCCACTTTTTTAAATAACATACGAGGTTAGGACTTAGATAACCGATTTGCGTGTTAAGGAAGATTAAAATGTGTGGGTTTTTCCTATTACATTAAGGTATTGAAAAATTATATCTTGTTATTGTCTTGCATATTTCATTACTTAATATGAATTTTAATTTGCGTATGAAGCGAATTTTCCTTAAATTTGTTGTTTGTTGTTTTGCGGTTGCAATATTGGGTAATCCCACAGGTAATATGGGTAATTAAGTCGTCTTACACAATTTATATTAGGTATAGGTACAGACGCCAGCACATCAAGCTACTACAATCTATCAAATTTCTTTAATGGATTTTCAACTTTATCGTTAAAGCATTAAGGTTCAAGGTTGATTCGGAAAATTTGACAGTTTCGGGTAGCTTGACCTGCTGGCGTCTGTACCTAACATCATACGGACCAACTCGATGCGGTGTGCGTGTATGACCAGAAGGCCAATTCTCGTAATTTAAAACGTTCAAAATCTAGTCGCAGTCTCATTTCGGCGACAAACAAATGTCAAAAACTTGTCAAAATGTAGGGAAATTAGAGGTTTTTTTTGACAGATTGAGACTGAGATCAGACTGTGAACGTTCTTAAAATTACGAGAATTGCCCCTCAGATATATGATATGAGTGTACTAGCTTCTGCCCGCGACTTCGTCCGCGTGAAATTTATTTCTTGTTCCCCCGACCCACCGCGTCGCATCGTATCGCATCATGCGATGCGATGCGACGCGCTGCGATTCGCATGCCCGCGCTATTACTTCGTTTTCGCTTAGTGTTCTTTCTGTTTTTTTCTTATTTCTCGGCTTCTAAGGGTCCTAGCGTACTTCCTTCTTCCTTCCTTCTTCCTTCCTTCCTTCTTCCTTCCTTCCTTCTTCCTTCCTTCCTTCTTCCTTCCTTCTTCCTTCCTTCCTTCTTCATTCCTTCCTTCTTCCTTCCTCAAGAATTAGGTTATCAGATCTACAAAGAATTTTTCAAATCCGGCTGGTAGTTTCAGAGATTACCACGTTCAAACAAAAAAAAACAAACAAACTCTTTAGCTTTATCATTAGTATAGATTAGTACAGATATTATATAAACGAGTTGGTATATTTAAAAGATCGCAGCAGGTTGTGTCCTATAGTTCCATGGGGGTAGGCTTCTGCCTGCCTCCATGGAAATAAGAAGCCGTGAATTTATGTATGCATGTATATTTCTCTAGATCTTTTTGCTGCACGTTTTCTTCTAAGAAAATGCGAGAAAAGCGAGTAGGAAAATAATGTTTATTAAAACGTAGGTAGGCTAGATGACCACTAGGGACCGGGTAAGTGCTTACCCACTTCCAACTTGTCCGTATCTAAATTATGTCGACCTTTCCAAGGTGCCTCTCTCAACTTATTCTATTTCACTCGGCTATGTGTTACCTGTTTAATATTTAAGCGTAAGGTACCATTATGTTAGGTACAGACGCCAGCACATCAAGCTACTACAATCTGTCAAATTTCTTTAATAGATTTTCAACTTTATCATTAAAGCATTAAGGTTCAAGGTTGATTGGGAAAATTTGACAGTTTCGGGTTTTTTTTTTTTTTTTTGGGTTGGGAAATCATCAAATGACCCCTCCCGCTCTGGGTGGAGCGGAAGGGAGTGTCAGACTCTTACTGACTAAAACCCACCCATGTTCCTTCCTTCGCCCTTTATGTTCCGGGGCAGCGGTAACCCTTTCGGACAATCCCGCTGACCCGGCAGGCTTCGGCCCTAAGGGGCCCCTCGGATTATGCTGACATCTCTTTGAGGCGCGCGTGGAACACTTACGCGCCGTCCGGCACGGGCCTGGTCCTGATCGGGCGGTGAGCTACCCATTGCTCTCCGCCCGCAGGCCCGCGCCTACGGTGGCCGGTAGTCGTCGCTCGACTCCCGACGCCCGGGGCGTCTCCCGCGGCGGCTGGGACGGGAGGCTCTCTCCCTCATCCGTCCCGCCACCTCCTTCGCTAGCATGACTGCTTCGCAGAAGGAGGCGACTGCCTCCCACTCCCTCTCGCTCCGGACCATGGCTTGCACCAGGGCCGGGCGCGAGAGGCCGCCGCCGCTGCCGATCGCCTCTACGAGGACACGGCGGTGCTCCGCCCAAGCGGGGCAGACCTCCACCGTGTGCTCCACCGTGTCCTCTGGGCGATCCTGGCAATGGTGACACCCGGGCGTTTCCTCCCGCCTGATGATGTGCAGGAACCTCCCGAAACTTCCGTGTCCGGTGAGGACCTGCGTCAGGCGGTAGGTGAGGGCGCCAAGTAAATGCTCATATATATTCAAATTAATAGACATTTTATATTAGTATGCCATAATCAAATCTAACCATTTATAAACATTAAAAAAGGCGTGCTTATGCTTAAAAGTTTGTTATCGAGAAAATGAATTCATCTGTGAAATGCTTTACAGATTTATAGCTGCCTATATGTAGTGAATAAACATGATATTTACGGGTAGCTTGACCTGCTGGCGTCTGTACCTACTCCAACTTTGAGGATCGCCAGATGTGGAACTTTGACCGATTAGCAGGAAACTTATTCGAATTAAGATATGAACGGTTAAATTTATTAGAAAGATAAGCACCTTTTACAGTATTTAACACAAGTAACTATTTACACTATACCCTGTCCACTAGGTAAACCGTTTTTGACAGCTGTCTTAGAACTTATCTATTCCAGATTACGTAAAAGTTAACTTTAAAACGCGTAATAAAATAAATATATAAACTGCCTTATCTTATTGAGTTATCTTATTTATGGCTTCTTACAGACATTATAATACTGTACGTGTATAAATCAATGTATTGTGTGTTGCTGCAATCACTAGTTCCATCTGTCAAAAAACAGTTTACCTAATGGATATAGGTACTAAATTAGGGGGTTTATTTATAAACAACGATTGAAGTTAAGTGGTGTTTAAACGTAAAAAATGTATGGTTAAACAGTCGCTAATTACTGCTTAACTTTAAGCAACGTTTATGAATAAAGGGTTACCTAACCTAACTATACCAACAAATTCAAAAACAAAAGGACACTTGGGCGTCGAAGTACTGGTACTCGTCCGCATCGCTGTCATCCGGAACCGTGACTGTGCCAGGCAGCATTGCCACGTTGAATGGCAATGCTAATTCTTTGGCCAAAGAATAACCCGGGTATCATATTGATACAGAGCCGTTTTCTTATTCTAAAATTCAGAATACCTCGGCACTACATATTTGCTTTATCTACCAATACAACGGGGCTTTACCACCTTACATAAGGTGTATTGATCGATCACAAAGCTACAGCCATTTCTATTGACATAACACAAATGGACATCTTTGGGTATTGTGTACCTACAGGTAGGTTCTTCCCATTCAACAAATATGTCTTACGTAGGGTACCTAGGTACAAAGAACGATACTATACAATGTAAGGGTATCGACAATAGGGAATACATTGTATACGACAACTTGTCCTATCTGAAATTGCTATCAAAGTAAATCCTCTTACCGCCGTACTCAGACTGATATCATTTTCTAAAGATACCTAGTATTCGTCATAAATAACATCGCGCCTGTATTCTCCGGAGGGTTAGGCAGAGGAGCACCTGTAGCACAAGCCCATTTCGCCAGTTATGTTTAATTCCCGTGTAATAATTAAACACGAGGCGAGTCTCATGCCATGAACCGGGCATTATGCCAGGATCCGGGCTGCTACTGAAAAATTCCAGACGGAAAATCCCAATAACACTTTTCCCGGAAATCGAATCCAGGACCTCATGCTCATCATAGTGCTTGCGACCACTAGAACAACTAGGCAGAGGCAGAGTATTCAAATGCAAGTATTTATTTTGCTGGGATATGCACTGTAGGCGGATAAGAACCGATGGAAGGACTATGTGAAGGATAATATGGCTAGAAAGAGGGGGTGTCTACCGAGATGACGATTAATAGAGAAGTATGGAAGAAAAAGACATGTTGCGCCGACCCCAAATAAACTGGGATAAGGGCAACAGAATGATGATGAAATGCACTGCAGGCGGATAAATTTACTAATCAGTGCGTTTGATGACAGTGGAGGGCCGACAGGACCGAGATCCGAGAGCAGTGGTGGTCTAGTGGTACTTACAGTTGTGGTCGTGGGTTCTAACCCAGGCAGGCGCTTTACTTTGTGTACATAATTTTATCACCGCTGCTCTTAAAACTGTCAAGTAAAAATTCGAAGACATGTGACATCTGTCAACCCGCACTGGGCTGGTAGTTTACAGCCCACTCCCTCTCATAGAGAGGAAGCCTGTGTCCCAGCAGTGGGAACATTTTAGGCTGGTTATGCGTTTGATAAACAATTGACTGTCACCCATAATTTGAGACACCTTTAACCCAAACTTAGTTTAAGGTTTAATTACCGTCTATGGGTGTGGTGTTGGTCAGGTCCCATTATTATTAGATAGTCTAGGGACAGTTTACGATAAGTTTACTTAGTTCGTACACGCCTTTAAACAAATACTTAGGTACACTATGTTTAGTTGTCTGGTCAGACTAATTAGTTTTATTAATACATTGTTAGATAAAAAATAGAAGAAGACAGACTAAATAATGAAGGAAACTGTGTATTTCTTTTAAGAGCAAAGTTGAGAGGTCTCAGTCTCTTGAAGAATTAAAGGAATGAGCACGAAATAAGTCTGTTTATTCTGTGACTATAGCTTCAGCGCGCGACTTCGTCCGCGTGGAAAAAAATACATCATAATGTAGCACTCGGCATCAGTGAAAGATTTTTTGTAAACGGATCAGTATTTGCAGAGATTACCTCTTTATAAAAACAAATAAACAGATGTCATAACATCACGCCTGTGTTCCCCGAGAGGCTAGGCAGAGATAGACCTACATTTTTCCAGTTTACACATACAATGTTACCTCTTTATAATCATCATCATCGTCATCTGCCTAGCCTTTTCCCAACTATGTTGGGGTCGGCTTCCAGTCTAACTGGATGCAGCTGAATACCGGTATTTTACAAGGAGCGTCTGCCTATCTGACCTCCACAACTCAGTTACTGGGTAAAACAATACCCCTTGGTAAGACTGGTTCTCAGACTTTCAGGTTTCTGACGACCCGTAACGACTGTTTATAATATGTATTATAAAGTTAAGATAAAATCAACCTAGGTAGAGTAGTGGTGGCCTAGTGTTATCGGCCGTGACTTACGAGGGGCAGGTCTTAGCTTCGAACCCAGACAGGCGCTTTACTTTGCATACATTATTTCCTCACCACTGCTCCCAAAACGGTGAAGGAAAACATCGTGAGGAAACCGGCATGTCTTAGAAGCAAAAATTCGAAGACATGTGACTTCCACCAACCCGCACTGGGCCCGCGTGGTGGATTATCTACGGCCCACTCCCTCTCACAGAGCTGTGTCCCAGTAGTCAAAATCAAAATCAAGATATTTTATTTCACATAAACCAAAGTACCAAGTAGGAACATTGTAGGCCGACTATGTTATGCAACCTAGATAGAAAAATAATTCCAGCAGTTTTTCTGACAGAAACATATATACTACATATTTGTACGCACGGCTACACATCAAGCTATACAAAACCAGTATAAGCTGCCTTCTGATTGTACGAAAAACCTATACAATGCGAGGTCAGCTAAAACTGGAAATGCATAGCTTGATGTGTAGCCGTGTGTACGCCTCTTGGAGTCTGCTAAAATTAGAGAACTAATCAAACGTGACCCCCTTCTCTATGCATGGGTAATCACTGGAAACCGCTGAGATTATAATGAGGCATATATAGAGGCTAGGTTTTGTTTGATGTTAGTCTAGAAATGTTCTATTATACCTAGTATTTTTGATACCAAAAGTGAAATCGAAGTGCCTTTGGAGTAGAGGGTATCTTGAGTGGAAACCGCAAACAAGACAGTACCACGACCTGAACACACTTGTACGCAGGTGTGCGTACACTTATTATAATTGTGAGGACTATGTTACTGTTTGTTTACTATGTTACTATGTTGACTAGTTGCTTGATCAATTACTTTTGCAGAAATATATTTAATTCATACAGTAAAGCAATTTTTTTTGGACAGGACTCTTTCTTTCTCTTTGCCATTTGCAATATATGATGCGCGAGCAACCATGTATTTGCATTATAATCATTAAAAACATCAATATAAACCTCTATAGTTCATATATAAACCCTTTAAAAAAAAAAAAAAATAAGAATATCTGAATTTCGCGTGTTACCTTGCGCATACCCTCTTTTTTTTTTTTTTTTCTTGATGGGATATCACCATATGACTTCTTCCGCTCTGGGCGGAACAGGAGGGCGTGTCAGACTTTTCCTGACTAAAACCCACCCGTGTTCCTTCAGTTGCCTTGCCAGGGACCAAGGTATCTCTTTCGAACAACCCGAGCGACCCTGGAACAACCCGCGGCCCTGGTTGCGCATCCCCCTTAAGATAAAATAAGGAGCATTAATACTTACAAAATATATAGATTCTGTGAGGCACATTTACCAGTAGCTACATACTCCTCTTATCACCTGTCATTCGCCAACGTAAGGAAATAAAACAAACCAGACACCAGCATACCACCACGTACGTTTTGATGACGTCATCATTCATAGACAATCCTTATCGGCAAAGGAAAGTTGAATCAGCCAAGACAACGCGAGCATGACGGCTGCCATATTATTATTTGTGGCCAGTAGCCTGGCACAATCAACCGGACCATTTTATACCGAGACCCCTCCCGTGCCTAGGAAAGAACGCCCCAGCTATCATTCGTAAATCTTTGATAGTCATTATTGCGGGGTAATTGTGTAACACACTAACAATGGCAATGCCTTTTATTTTGACAATTGAACAATATTCATTGCGTTTTTTACGTTGTCGGGCAGACAAATTTTTGCAAACCTATGAAGCAATTGAGAAGTAATTTCCTTCAAAGTTTCTTTGAATTGTGATTGAAAGTGTGTCGCAATTGGAGTGCGGATGATCAGAAGCCTGAAAGTCTGAAAACCAGTGTTACCAGGGTATCGTGTTACACAGTAACTGGAGGTCAGATAGGCAGTCGCTCTATGTAAAATACTACTTTTCAGCTGCATTAGGTTACACCGAAAACCGTCCCTAACATACTTGGGAAAAAGTTAGGCAGATGATGGGTACAGTCAACCATACAACTGGGTTACTTGAACTACGAAAATAACCCTTATTGTTACGCAATAAATGCGCTGTCAATGTAAAATTATTATCGTTACCACAGATGTAGGGTTGACTGTATCATGGGTAGCGTGGTGTTTTGTTACCATATGTCAGACCAACTGTTTTGCTCGTTCATCCAAATCGATGGGGATGTTTCGACATGGTATATAATTTTGGGAAAAATGGTGTTGTTGCATTCCCACGCGCAAAGTTTTAAACTGACTTTATTTTTTGTTTTTGTACGTTTTGTCTCTCTTAATATTATTGTTTTATAAAAGTAGATTGCTATAGATTAGGGGAAGGCCAAGGTAACGATGGATGCACTGTGGGAAAGATGATATGGCTAAAAATAAATAATAATAAATAAATAAATAAATACTTGGACATTTCACACAGCACCATTTGTCCCAAGCTAAGCAACCTAATGCTTGTGTTATGGTAACAAGATGGCTGATAAACTACTTATATACATTTTTTTTTGTAAATACATACATATTATAGATAGAAAAACAGCCAGACTCGGAACAAATACATGTAGGTCATACAAATATTTGTTCCGTGCGGGAATCGAACCCGCGACACGCAGCGCAGCAGTCAATCGCTTAACCACTGCGCCAACCGTGCCGTCAAAAAGGTGGTGACTATTTGAAATAACACCTAATAGACAAGTATTGGAGCAGGGGTAGCTCAGAGGTAACGCCCCCGAGTTACGAGTTGTAGGTCGTGGTTCGAACCCAGTCAGGCACTTTACTTTGTCTAAACCATTTCACCACCACTGCTTCAAAAATGGTGATGAAAAACATCGTGAGGAAATCGGCATGTCCTAGAACGAAAATTTTGAAAATATATGACATCTACCAACCCACACTGGGCCTATGTCGTAGAATGCAGCCAGTTATCTCCCGAAGAGTGGAGGCCTGCGTCCCAGCAATGGGAACATTATGGGCTAATTATGTACGTTTATGTTATGTAGAGAAGTATGGAAAAACAGACATATTGCGCCAACCCTAAATAAATTGGGATTTGGAGAAGAGAATAATAATGAGGGTGAATTGTTGGAAAGACATTCGTGGATTAAAGGGATGTTGGTAGTTGTTGCCTATTTTAAATAGACTACAAGACTGACAATTTTATCGAGACGTCTGAGAGCCTTCCCCCTGGACATACGTTAGGTGGCCAACGTGGCCAACAATCTCTAAATAGATTTCGAACCCAAGTGGCCGGACCAAAGACAATCTCCACAGGTGGGGGTTCACGGACAGCTCTGATCTCAACTGCGTATGCGGCACCTCCCGACATGCCCTGTCACCTGTGCAATTGATGATCTTATGACTACGTCAGTGAGCGGAGTTCGCGCAGATGAATTTTGAGCCAAAAATATTTAAAGTTTTTGCCATCGATACGATTGAATACTTTTAACTTCTGAGAAGACTGAAAACTTTTTCAGTAGTCTTAAAGTTCGTGCGAATACTATACTAATGTAAGTAGGTAGACTTGCATTAAATTTAGTAGACCTTGTTATTTTTGTGTTCTTTTTTCTGCGTAGTGTTTACTGCAAATATACATATTTTCGTTCTTTCTTCTTGTTTTTCTAGTTAATATTTTCTCATTCAGAGTAAGCTTTGTCATCATTTCGGTCTCACAAGGAAATAAATGGTTAATTTCATGACTCCATAATTATTATCTCATCGTAAAATACAAAGTTAGCCAAGATTCAGTGAGTTGTGTCTTCCCGAGCAAGGCATTAAATACTTTACGAGAAATAAAATCTTTTCGACTGAAAAGATTAGGTTTCAACAAAAACTTCTTTAACGAGGCTTATATAATTAGGATTAACTACATCACTTTAGGATAACAATCTTTGCAATCAGAAATAGTGCCACCTACTGAAAATGTAGAGAACGCCTTCTATTATTGGTATTAAGTTTTGTTTAAATTGTTAGCTATTATTTTTTGCTTGAGTAAGGATAGCTATTATTGTATTTGTTGGTATATTGGCGTGGCTAGCTGACATATGGCAAATAATTTTATTTACTTTGCATACCTAATATTTTATAGAATCAAGTTTTTTATCGTCGTAACGTCACTTTACTTTAATCATCGTTTATAAAAAAACCCTTATGTGCTTAAACAATGTATCTATGTTCGAGTAAAATTACCTTCAATATATTGAATGTGTAGAAACGCCATAGAAGGAGGGGACGCTCTAGGGGGATATAATATAGTGACCTTATTGGTGATGTTCTTCAGGAAGGCCAGGTGCGTTGTACTCGCAACCGCCTTGCGTATATGACCAGATATATAAACGTAAACAAAGCAAAAGGAGTATGTAAGAATCGTAGCAGGTGGCCTTCTGTAGTTTCTGCACACCCATGTGAAGAAGGCATGAGTTCATGTATGTGTGTAGTAAAATTGCGATGTGAACTGATGTATTTTGTTTTTCTTTAGTTACAATTTTATGCGCCATTCCCTTCAGATATAAGGGCCTCTCCCAAGTGCTTAAACATGCAGGACAATAGCCCACATTTATACTAATGGTGTTATATAAGGCAACACAGACCAATTAACCAATCGTTAATTGATTATTGCTAGATAAACAAACTAATTGGTGATTTGGCAGCCGCAGCCATAAAACATCACGCCTGAATTCCCTGACAGGTTCGGCAGAGGTGTACCTATAGAGCTCCCCACATTTCGCCTGTTATAACCGGGCACATATCCAGACTCCGGGCTGCTGCTGAGAAATTCTAGACGAACAAACCGGTAATACTTTGCCCGACCCCGGAATCGAACCCAGGATCTCATGCTAAGTAAAGGCAGTAGACCAACGAAGCCAGCCAACCATAAAATGACTGAAAATAAATATTAAACATGTGAGGAAGTAAGATCGCATTTTGATAAACTTTTATTATGATTAAGAAAGTGAAATCTGACTTGTTGCTCCAGTGGTTGCAAGCGCAACTACTCGGTGGGATGTTGGGTTCGTTTCCCTGGTCAGTCGAAACATGTTATTTACTTTATCTATGAGGCATTTCTCAACAACAGTCAGCGATACTATTCTGTAAAAAAAATCACTGTGAAACTTAGGTGAGGTGAGCTGTCATTTCATCTGATGTTAGGGATTATTTGACTTTATTTGAATTTTTTTTTAATTGAATGAATAGTCTGGTATTTTACGGATTAACACTATTGACAGCTCACTTCACCTAAGTTATCACGGTGAGATATTTACAGAATAGATCGGGTGGAGTTTGGATTTTTATCGGGTTTATGGCAATAGACTCGGTCTTTATGAGGTATAAGGTACTGAAACATTAGATACTGGCAAAATGTAGGAGTAGGTACACACGCCAGCACATCAAGGTACTACAATCTGTCAAATTTCTTTAATGGATTTTCAACTTTATCGCTAAAGCATTAAGGGTCAAGGTTGATTGGGAAAATTTGACAGTTTCGGGTAGCTTGACCTGCTGGCGTCTGTACTACTAACTTCTATCCACCACTTCGGGGAATTTAGGCGTAATGTTATGTTATAGAGTAGTGGTGGCCCAGTGGTAGTGGACCCGACTTACGAGTTGTAGGTCGTGAGTTCGAACCCAGGCAGGCACTTTACTTTGTGTAAATTATTTCATCACCACTGCTCTCAAAACGGTGAAGGAAAACATCGCGAGGAAACCGGCATGTCCGAGAACCACAAATTCGAAGACATGTAACATCCACCAACCCGCACCGCGTGGTCCCGCGTGGTGGATTATGGCCCACTCCCTCTCACAGAGGCCTGGCCTGTGTCCCAGCAGTGGGAACATTAAAGGCTGATTATGTTATGTTATTATAAAAACGCTCTTATATATGTTTTCAATAAGAATTTGCTTGTTATTAAATAACTGGTAATTGTTAATATCATAGTAGTTTCGTACTAATAATAACGACTGCAGTAGCATGGTTGGCTGATCCAAAAATATAGCTTCGGTATTAGTTGTTACTAATTGGTGGTGTAATATGAAGCTAAATT
Source organism: Apamea monoglypha (assembly GCA_911387795.2). Taxonomy (NCBI): domain Eukaryota; kingdom Metazoa; phylum Arthropoda; class Insecta; order Lepidoptera; family Noctuidae; genus Apamea; species Apamea monoglypha. Next base: position 4,786,248 of record OU426922.1, read on the forward strand.
AATTATAAAATTACGCCTTTATTCCGCTAACGGATCGACAGAAGGGTACACCCACATTATAGCATTTTCTTTTTTTAACTTTGCCCCACACTTGGAATTACTCCTGTACCGTGGGTGCGTTTACAAACATTTAAACTCACAAACACAAACGGCCAGACCCGGAATAACTACCTGTAGGCTATACAAATATTTGTTCCGTGCGGGAATCGAAACCGCGACACGCAGCCCAGTAGTCGATCGCTCAGCCACAGAGCCAACGGTGTCGTCGAGTTATGTTTAAGAACCATGCAATGTAATGGGGGCGAGCACAGAACAGATATTTTATCTGTTCTGTGGGGGCGAGCAAGATATGTGCCCCGTTAATGGTTATGGGATCCTATTACATGGGACTTAAACATAATATATCGGGCGAAAATGACTGAAATGTGCACATTTGCCAATTCCTCCAGGGAAAACCGGAGAGCAGAATATAATCTTCTTTTTTATATAAATATATAATAATTACAGATGCAGATGAGGAGCAGTGACGCGACTTACGAGTTGTAGGTCGTAGGTTTGAACCCAGACAGGCGCTTTACTTTGTGTAAATTATTTCATTACCACTGCTCTCAAAACGGTGAAGGAAAACATCGTGAGGAAACCGGCATGTCCTAGAACAAAAAATACGAAGGCATGTGATATCTCCCAACCCGCAGTGGGCTCGCGATGTGGATTATGGCCCAATCCCTCTCATCGAGAGGAGGCCTGTGTCCCAGAAATGGGAACAATATAGGCTGATTATGGAATCTTTATAAACAAAACAAAGTCGGGTTAATTACACCTCATATAACTTAAGAACGGCTGGACTGATTTTTATGATCTTTGATTTGTTGGATTTGTCCCCACCCCAAATAGCAGAATTATATTTAAAAAAAACACGGGAAAAATTCACCAAAAGAATATTAAGATAATTTAAGGCGGTACGAAGTTCGCCGGGTCTGCTAGATACAGGTATAAAAGTAGACCTTTTACGTAGGATGACTCAATGGGTGGCCTTATCGCTAAAAGCGATCTTGTAAAGACTTAGGTAGTCCAAGGTGTGTTGTTTTGTTATGAGACCAGCATAATGCACCAAGACACGGAAAAGTCCGGAAAAGTCAGCAAGCTCCTTCCGTTTTATGTATATAAAATCTTGATAAAAAAATTAACAAACAATACGTTCCATAGATTATAATTGCATAAAACATGTAGGTACAATACACTCGACAATTATCTTATTAAACCACGCCATTATTAATCCATTGTGCGCCGGAGTCATTATGCCTTCAGTTTGTTCACTTAAGAATCTTATAATTACTTGCTTTGAACATTTTGAGGTCGTTTTAAATGACCAAATGCCTTTGCGTTATCTCATACGAGATTTTAGTATTCATTTGGTTTATTTAAGTGACATTTACACGAGAGATTTAAAAGACGATATATATATATATATATATATATAAATCTCTTGATACAAATCTATTGTCAAGATAAGTTTATTGCAAAACAAATTAGGTACTTATTGTATATCAAAACCAGTTGAACTTAGTTAACTTAATCTTAGCTAGCGTCTTTATCGTCCTGTTTTGGCTAACTTGACTGTTAGAACATTAATCTGTTATATTATATGTGTTTTATAGAAACTCAGGGCGTCCTCAAAAGAGGCTCGTGGCTAAGTAATAACAGCCGCACTGGTCGATCGATCAAGTTAAGCTACGCTTGCCGCGGTTGGTCCGTGGATGGGTGACCGTCTTCACATACCAAGACCTATCCGTGCCTCGGAAAGCACGTTAAGCCGTTGGTCCCGCCTGTCATTCGTAGATCTTTGACAGTCGTTACGGGTCGTCAAAAGCCTGAAAGTCTGACAACCAGTCTTACCAAAGGGTATCGTATCACCCAGTAACTGGGTTGTGGAGGTCAGATGGGCAGTCGCTCCATGTAAAATACTGGTATTCAGCTGCATCCGGTTGGACTGGAAGCCGACCCCCGACCCCAACATAGTCGGGACAAGGCTAAGCAGGTGTTGATGAATGAGGGCGTCCTCAAAACCGACCACATAATTTAAATTTGCTCACCCCCATTAATAACTATAGACATCATCATTCTCCTGCCCTTACCTATCTCAATTTATTTTGGGTCGGCGCAACATGTCTTTTTCTTCAATACTATATTTCATTCCCTATTTATATTAGTCTTCATCTCGGTAGACACCCCATTTCGAGCCATATCATCTTTCACACAGTCCGTCTATTGTTTCTTTGTTCTTCCATTACTCACTATAGTATAGTTCATAAAAAAAAAACATTTCCCCATTCCAATTTTACAACCAGAAATTCACACTAGACACAATCATATGTTAAAAGACTTTATCTAGACCACTGGCCTAGTATCGCGGTACAGCATGATCTAAAACATGCAACCGCTGACCCACAGACATGCGTGATGTTATAATATATTCAATAACTTGGGCACTAAAGTGTCGTCCGTTATGCGACCCCAAACTCTAGAGAAAGCGCCATTTCGCTACGTATAAGGTCGATTGACTGCGTGGCCAGATTGGACGTGCTTGTGCTTAGTCAGACTGCATTGCGTGCATTCGAAACTGGAGACAGTTCCGGAACAGCATTGTTGTTCTGTGTAAACTGGAGGGTTTATTTATATACGTTGCTTCAAGTTAAGAGCCCTATAAACGTCAAAAATGTATGTTTAAGTAGACATTAATCATTTTGATAACTTTAAACAAAGTAAAGAAACTCCTGGGTGTCAAGCTCGGTAATTCTTGATATTAGGTTTCGAGAATTGAGCGTTAACTCTTTTTTACTTATTTGAGGATACAGAGTAGATACAGCTGGCCATGATGAAGACACTTTGAGGTAGGTATGTAGTTGGCAGGAAGAAACCAATAATTATCTAAGTAATTACTTGAAGGGCTATTTTCAAGCCGTGTTATGTCTTACCACTCAACACTTGTGTCAAAAATTATGTCTGTGTCGCAAATTATTGTTAGTATGATTTTTTAAACAATGTTTTCAGATAATAAAATTACTCATGGAAATGTTGATCTCGATCAAAATGTATTATGTATCAGGGACTAACTAGGTAATGTAATCATTCGGTGCACTAACAATGCAACGTTTGATGAATACCAAGTGTCTTAATTTATGTCTCTTTAAGATTGCTCCCATTCATGTTGCGTCTAGTCTTGGTGTTCTAAGCTAAGTGTTTCATCATGCAAATTATTCTCAACCATCCTGGCAATGGGTGGGTAGACGTGGTGATGGCAGGTGGAGCCCTGACGCAATAAACAATAAACGGAAGAAGGAGCGTTGGCAGACCATAAGCCAGAATAGTAGACGAGCTCGAGAAGATCGCGGGAAGACCTGTATGAGACTCGCACAGACCAGGGAAGCATGGCTCAAAAGGGAGGAAGCCCATACTCAGCAATGGGAATAACAAAGCTGCCAATGTTGATGTTGATGACCCTAGCGACACGAACTAGCTTAAAATTAGATAAGTACATTTTTATCTCAAAGGAATGCTTCAAGGTACTTATTCAGCTCACTAATCTTTATTTATTTAATGCTGTTGCATTGTTGAACGTTTATTTCATAACAACGATTGGTTGACGCGCGATTAAAACTGTGCTGAGGCAACTTTATCGCGTTGTGGTGTGACTTTTGGTCCTGGTTTATAGCCATTCTAAATTTTTAGTGTCGGTATGCAAAGTTGCTTTAGGCTTTTTATCTTCCTTATTTTCTTAGTGGGTATTGTTTTAGGAGACGCCTCTTAAAGGTGTGGATACGAAAACAAATAGTTTTGAAACTATCGTTGCTTCATTTGTTACGACATGAGTTTGCCAATAACATCGGCAAAATATAGGAAACAGGGAAAAACTGTCATTCTCAATAAAAGAGCAACCTTTCCTCAAATTGCCAATACAAACATCTTTAGCTATGTTTCTTTAATTTGCCAATGCGAACTGTCAATCAGCTGATAGACTTGTAACTCACATTCACAAATTGGCTCGGAAATGCGCGCTAAAAATGGCAGCGCAAGTACAATTACTGATTACTGTGACCGCCATATCATAGGTCGGTGCAATTAAAACTATATACACATGTTACCATGTCCTTATCAGTTTCCTAGAACCCTAACCCGTTGGCTGCAACACGATTATTATTCTCAACTAAACCTAATATAGCATAAGGAATTTGCTAACGAATGTTGCCTTCTGTTTAAAATGCGCGCCGCGATTTGCGTCGGCTGTCGCAGACGTTGGCAAAATATCAAATAAAAACTAAGCATTTTATATATATAGCCGGAATGGAGGTTGTGGAAAAATTAAAGTAAGTATTATAGATGAGGAAAATTGGGGGATTGTAGCGCATTTTTAAGTAGCTAGGAAGGTCACTAAAGTGGCCATTAGATTATTCTATGCTTGGCTATATTCTTGGCAATTTTGGTGATCTTTCTTTTTTTATACAAGGAAGGTTCTTCTACATATAAGTTATTGATACTTGTAGAGAGTGATCTTCAAATTGTCGTCACTCTCATCTTGAGAATTTGTTATTTTTTTGGGTATTTTAAGAACCAGTGAAGAAATTAATACCTACATTTGAATGAAGACGGGAACTGGCTTCTGACTTTTGCAGCTTGTCTTTTGTGGAGTTATAGTTTTATTTTAGTTCACAATCAACAGTGAAAAACATGCTAGTGTAACAACTAGGTTCAGCTCTAAGCCCCACTTTTGGGGCCAAAATGTTTAACTAAGGGTTGAGTTTACCAAAGTCAGATATCTTTTATCCGTTGAATAAAACTGACGTTCTGCAGTTCTAGTATGGAAACACTGTCAATATTCAATTTTTTTTTCTCAAGATAAGACTTGTTCTAGGTATAAAAGTGTGATGGTATTCGCCCTAAGTTCTTTGGACAAAACTTATTCTAATATTTAATTTGCGGTTTAATAACATTCTTTCTTTGTCATTATAGAGTAACTCTTAATTACTTAAACTTTATAATATGAATAATGAATTGTAGGTTAAATTAACTACAGAAGATATTAATGAACGCATTTGCGTTCGTCAAATTTACGTTTTAATTAAATATTTTAGGGTTAATTAACAAAAAAGGGACGTTTTATGTTCAAAAATTCTGAAGTTGGTAATGAGTTTGCGTTCATATTTATGTTCGTCTGAAACATATTACAGTATGTTATGTGTAATTATTTAAATAAAATAAGAGAAATACATACGTTTGAGCTTTATTTTGATACTGTTCTTCGGACTCCAAGTAAAAAACAATCCTGGTATGTCAACAATACCACGGGCACCCATTTACTGACACAAACTCACTTTTTTGTTCCGTTCACTTTCATAATCGCACTCATTTTTATGCATTTTGTTATAAAAAGTTTTTTTAAATACACTTTAATACGAATTAACGTAGTAATAACACGAACGCGACACAATACAAAGAGCATGCGCTTGGGCAACTGTCAACTAGTCCGCCGGGTTACCGCTAGTTGGCGTGCGCGGCGGGGTGAGTGAGACAGCGATGTTTTTTTGTTGAAGTGTGAGGGAGATGGGGGACGTGGAAGCCTTAAAAGCTCTAACCCGAGCCTCCACTTTGGCCCGGATTAAAATATGCGCGCTGCAATGTAGGCGTAGTTGTTTTGTTTTGATTTATGTTGAATTTGCAAGACTTCCGCTCGCGTCACTTGCAGCAGTGCTTACTATACGTAAGTCAAACTACGGGTCGTTTTAGTAAAAGTTGTAGTGTAGTGAGTAACCTAGCCTGGTTTTGAACTGGTTTTTAATGTAACTGTAATATATTATAGGTGTAGAATAATATTAATAGGTTTGACTAAAATGTTTCTTTGGTAATAAAATATCGCACATGACAAATGGTAGAGTCTTAAGGAAAAACTTTTAACCAGTTTTGGATCATCTTATAAGTTTTTAAATCTAATATTATCTATTACCTATTTAAATGTTTGTAATAAATCTTAGTGACCTATAAGTTTTTAGATTCCAACTTTACCAGTATTTTATGTTATACTATCATCAAACAAAATTTTTTTCTATGACGTCACTAACCTTGTCTATGTTTTAAATAAAATTAAATAAACTACGTCTAAGATAAGAGCTAACATAAAGATAGTGAGATAACTGATAACGCAACGCGTCATAACGTTATGACGGAAACTGGTAAAATAATGAAGTGTGCGGCCATTTCCTTTATTTATCTATAATCTTATTTAAATATACGCAGGTGGTATTTATAAATTAACTAGCTGCGCCCCGCGGTTTCACCCGCATAAGTTTCGATCCCGTGGGAATATCGGGATAAAAAGTATCCTATATGTTAATCCTGGTTATAAACCGTCTGTGTGCCAATTTTCATCCAAATCCGTTCAGGAGTTTTTGCGTGAAAGAGTAACAAACATCCATCCATCCATCCATACAAACTTTTACGTTTATAATATTTGTAGGACAGTCTACACTGACAGTTAGATATCACCATAGACCCATACTTATGCCGGGTTGATGGCAATAGGCTCACCCCCCATCGGACTTCAACATAACTGGCAAAATGTGGGTGTACTGTAGGTACACCTCTGCCTAGAACTTCGGGGAGTACAGGCGCGGTGTTATGTCTGTGAACTATCGCCAAAACCTATATCTGACCATTTCGAAAACAAAATCCCGTGCACATGATGACCACAGGTGCGTCCGTAAGTAAAACAAAAGAGGATCCTTTTTAGGTCGACTAATAATATGCTGCAAGCAAGAATAGTTAGATTTTGGCGATAGTACGAGTACCACACCTATAGTTTTCGTAAACTGACGCTTCATCCCACGGGTACTGGTTTTTTTTTAGCCCACGACCCATGGGCATGTCCCACGACTGGGCAAAGGTCTCCCTACTCTCTTTCCACCTTTCGCTGTCCAGAGCTGATAAGGACCAATCTTTATTAAATGAGTCCAGCTCATCCCGCCATCTCCGTCTGGGCCTGCCGCGATGTCGTTTACCATTAAGTCATTGACTGCGACGGCGTTCACCGGTGTCCGTCAACAATAGATTTTCTATTCTGTCTGTTGTCTGGCAGTCAACGTGTTAAGTGGGACCCACTGGGTCGTTAGTTTGGCCCATTGATCGTCTGACATGCGGCAGTAAAAACTAAAAAACCTACATGCTACGATCATTACACAATTATTTGTGCTTCGTCCATGCATCTACATAATATTAGTGATTAAAAAACGTTTGATATTATTCTATAATGCGAAAACTAGTTATATTTAATAGCTAATATAATTTATGAAGTGAGAAAGCCAACCGAATATTCTAGTAAACTTCTAATTTCCATTTAATTCTGAATAGCAGTAAATCTTGATTTTATTATCGTTTAACAAGTTTCAAATAATAATTAATATGGCTATTTTATTAGTTTTTTCACCTGTTATATAGACAACCTAGTAATATGTTGTGTAGAGTCATGCTCTAAATGTGGAACACGAACAGCCGTACTGGTCGTAGTATTTGATCTTAGTACCCGACCCGACCGACCGACCGGACTGTTGCTGTCCTGTCCAAATATCATGTAAAAAAAACCGGGATTAACTGAACGTTCTTTACGTTCTGTTTATCCCGGATTTGAAAATTTTCCGGAAAATGTTTGCAAGTTTTCTTTTCGCATAAACCTGATTCGGATTATTACGAATTATTAAAAAAAAATTGCCAAATCGGTAAAGCCGTTCTCAGGTGATGAACATTTAATTTTTATAATATTATGTGTGTCTGAAATATGAAAGTAGTTTGTTCAGAATCGATGACTGAATCGATTTCTATCATTTTTAATATAGGTGGTGTCATAAATTACTGTCACACTTTTTCTGTACAGTCAAAACAAACCAAAATAGACGGAGTACCTACTACGCAAAACCCGTAACCCGTACCCGTACCCGTACCCGTGGTACTCGTAATGTAACCACAATTTTCTCCTACAATCGGTATAACTAATTTAATAAATAAACAATGCTTTTTTACACAATATAAAAAAAAAATCTGTATGTATCTACATATTATGATTAAAACATAAAATTCTAATTGGGATGTTTGGTGGTGTGCGTTAATTCCGGGACATGTTGTATACACAGATAGTATATAAAGCATGTTCAAAATGTGGAAACGATCAGCTGTAGCGGTGATATATTGAAAAAAAAGAGCTTGATTTTTATTATTTTATTGCACGGCTTGTAGCCGAATTAAACAATTCTTTGTCCAGTCTAAGTAATAATAGCTAGACTCTAAAGTCACCCAAACTCGAAACTGGTATTCGTAAGCCATTGTATAACTTTTCTCAATACGGAATTTGAACCCGCGACCTACAATCGTAGAAAGCGGACACACTGCTGTGCCGTTTGGGGCATACTCAGTCTGATAAGGTCTAATTTATTGCCTATTGTTGTGAGAACAAAATTAATTATTCATTTACTTAAAAAATATGAATACATACATAACGGAAAATAAGAATTGGGCAATACAACATTTAAATTTCGTCTTTTACAGGGAAATTTTAGGAGAACACTCTACTAGCAAAAAGTACGACAACTCAGAAACTGGGACTCAGACTGCATTTTTTTTTAATAAAAACTTGTGCGGCAGAATATTATGAATATATTTTTGGCGCTGTGGTACGCACTACGCACATGGTGTGTGTTTAATGTCATTCCTTCCATTGCCATTAGTCAAGACACAAAGATTTCGTGATTAAGTGGTTGTATTATCAATTGGATAAGTCCAATTTATAGTAATTTAAGGTTCTGAAATATAGCGTGCAGATAGGCTGTGGATAGACTAAGGAGAAAAAAGGAGTGACTACCGAGATGACGACTAATAGAGAAGTCATCATCTGCCTAGCCTTTTCCCAATTATGTTGGGGTCGGCTTCCAGTCTAACTGGATGCAGCTGAATTTTACATGGAGTCACTGCATATCGGACCTCCACAACCCAGTTACTGAGTAACACGACTGTCAAAGATCCACGAATGACAGCCGGGACCAACGGCTTAACGTGCTTTCCGAGGCACGGAATCTCAAATAAATGGCGATAAGGGCGGGAGAATAATGGCAGGCACTATCCACTACATCGATTCAAAAGTGGAACAGCCACATAACTTAAAGGCAACTTATCGGGACGTGGTAAAAACAGGCCGCAATATATACTAAAATCAAGATAAATCCAATTAAAGAACACGAAGTGTCAAGTGAACTGTGTTAAGAAAAACTGGATATAGGAAACGCAACGGTGGCCATTGGCCGTGATATAACTGTATCCGATAAACAGGTTGCAGCTGACGGCTATCCTGCGTCACCAGTTGACACGGCCGATTTAGCGATGGTTATTTCTATATTATTTTGATTGATAGTATAGTACACAGAGAAACTTGATATGGCTAGAAAGGGGGTGACTACAGAGATGACGACTAATTGAGAAGTATGGAAGAAAAATACATGTTGCGTTGCGCTGACCCCAAATAGCTTTTGGATAGGGGCAGGAGAATGATGACGATAGTATCTAGAAGGAAGAAAGAATTCTATTGAAGCTAGTTAGCTTTGTATGTAAACGGTACAGCCCCTCCCCTCCCCTCCTCCTCCTCCTCCTCTTTGGTCCTCGTCGCAATAAATACTTTTTCTTTCTTTCTTTGCACACCACAGACTACCTGATTACTTACCTATTCTTGCATAAACTCCAGTGGTAAATAGCATTATGTAACTCTGGTCCCCAAGATACAGGCGCTGCCTAGTTTGGAGACCGCCGTAAAGATCCAAATGATGATTTAGTTAACTATCCTTCCTACTAATAATATTATAAACGCGAAAGTTTGGATGGATGCATGGATGGATGTTTGTTACTCTTTCACGCAAAAACTACAGAACGGATTTTGATGAAACTTTACAGTAATATAGCTTATACATCAGAATAATACATAGGATAATTTTTATCCCGATATTCATACGTGATCGACACTTATGCGGGTAATAATTGTAACATTGGTTCAATAAATTTATTATTATATGTTGGTATACATTTTTGTATCTCGGCACTGATCTGCCGGTTTTTTAGGGTAACACGGGCCAATATGTCTTACCTTCTCCCTCAATCCATCAAAAGATTGTCTTTAAAAGATTGCTTTTAGCGATAAGACCGCCCATTGTGTCACCCCTTATTAAATTTCTACATTTATATCTGTAATGTATACGGTGTACATAATAAAGAGTATTCTATCTATCTATATAGCTTTAGGTGTGTGATGATATCGCGCTAATTCATAAATCGAGTCCAAAATAATTATTATACAATAGAATAGAATAGTTCTTTATTTGCACAGAAAGTAGGTACAAGTTGTAAGATGTTAAGTTTAAAATTATCCAACTAACTACCTTAACTAAGGCATGCAAACAGTTTTAGCTATAATAATAAAGACTCGTTAATATACAACGGCACCACAAGTGACTGTTTCTATTACCATAGGCTGATAAAATTTTCGTTTTTCCGATTTATGTGGAAATGACAGGAAAATCAGGGTCGGTTCCCCTTTCGGGGAAGAACATTACCCCTCCCCCCTCCTCCATACTGTTTCTAGGGCCCGGCTCCAGACTGAGCACCCTTCCACCGATTATAATGAATTTCCATTAACACATTCAATCAAATCAATGTGAGCCGCATATCAGTATTTATCCCCGCCCAGCGGGATTGTCCGAAAGCAGCGGGATTGTCCGAAAGGGTTACCGCTACCCCGGAACATAAAGGACGAAGGAAGGAACATTGGTGGGTTTTAGTCAGTAGGAGTCTGACACTCCCTTCCGCTCCACCCAGAGCGGGAGCGGTCATTTGATGATTTCCCACCAGAAAAAAAAAAAAAAATCCCCCCCGGCTGTCCGTAGTAAAAAGACTGGTAAAATGTGGCAGTACAACATTTCTACTACCTTCTTCGTTGAATTCGCGTTACACTAACGGCAAATCTTTTCCACGGGTTTGATTGGGTTAATAATACCAGAATGTTGACGCAATAATGACCACTCTCACCGAAAGAATGGAAACAATTTCCGCCCTGGCAACACGTGTTGTTTTATTGGGCTAGACAAAAAGTAAAAAAAAATACACGTGTTGGTCTGCCTTATTTCAGAGCTTACATATTACGAGTTTTGAAGTGCTCCGTGAGCGTATGACTTTGGTCGGTTTTGGATCATCTTGGAAGACCCAGACAGTTGACTGCTGCTTGGAATCTGGGGGTCTACTACGAAGTGCAAAGTGCGAATGATCGGATCGGACCGACACATGGTCGAACTGAATATTATTGAAAAATGCGAAAAAACTTCGGACCGGCTCAGTTGGGTCGGGACCATAGTCAATATTCGAAAGAGTGTAGGAGTAGATCGGGACCGACCGAACGAAATAGTAACTTCGTAGCAGAAAACGGCCGAACATTTGGCCGATACCACTTTGGAGTAGACCCCCTGGATCGTAAGCATATATCCAAGATTCGTCACCACTAACCATATCGTAAACATGTTTTGACTCTGCTCGGTTAAATCGCTGCAGAGTTTTGCGACACCATCTAACACGGGCTGCTTTTTGGTCGTCGCTAAGCACATGTGGTATCCAACGAGAGATCAACTTGGGAATTCAAGAAAAAAACCGGTGCTTTATTCCAAGTAAGTGATCGATATTATTAACATGTTCACTTTTATGGGTTTGTAAAAAAGGCAACGTCGCCCATATGTCAAAATCAATCTGCCTAGCCTTTTCTACTATTTCACAGCCCAGTTATTGGGGAACACGATACCCCTTGGTAAGACTGGTTGTCAGACTTTCGGGCTTCTGACTATCCGTAAGGATTGTCAAAGATCCAACGGTTTAACGTGCTTTCCGAGGCACGAAGGTTTGTCGACATGTAATGGATGGTCACCCATGAATAAACCGACCGCGGCAAGCGTAGCTTAGTTATTATTTAGCAACTAGCCCCTTCACCATACGTCACATCATATTATTAGTATTAATTCCCTATTTTACAGGGCATTATAATTACTTACTTCGTGCTGCGAACGAGCACCAGATGTCATTCATGGGAAAAGAGTACCAGGTGCTCAGAAGTTAATGGTAGCATATCGGATCGGTCATCTTCACGCCTATTTGCACGCTCGGTGTCAGTAGATCACCGAGCGGTATTGACTACGGAAGTCGTGCGTGCTGGGCTAAAGATCACAGTAATTTGTCTAGTGATTACAGGTTTTGAATTAGGTATGGTTAAGATAAAACGTGTGATCTATGATTTGATAGAAAATAGTTGCCGTTAGCCTTCAATCAATCTATTATCGATCGAAGCCGTTAGCCTAATGATTCCCGACGAATTATGAGAAACCCTTAGGGTTCTGGCTTTTCTGTGTTTTCATAGTAAGTTCTAGGCTTTGAGACTTGGATTTTAGTACGACGTACAATTTCCAAAAGTAAACAATATGAAGAATCCGAAAGTAAAAAAGTTGACGTTCATGTCAGACTGTGAAGTTCTTAAAATTACGAGAATTGCCCCTCTGAACTGCATCAAAATCTAAAGTTATAATCAAATTAGACTGAGACAGCACTTTATGAACGTCAAAATTACATTAAGACAGTGCCCCAAAACGCCCGCCCTTCACCAAAGCTAATGCTTTAGCTGGAAGAATAAGAAAAAGTGGCGTAACAAACTCCCCAGCAGCACGACTGTCTAGAACTTGACTCTATACAATATACGCATATATTTTTCCAATATAAAATGAACATTTTACAAATAAGTAAAAACCGTACATTTACCTTTTAATATTAAACACAGGCCTCTCAGTGTTAGGAGAGAGAGTGGGCCGTAATCCATCACACGGGCCCAATGCGAGTTGGTGGAAGTCACATGTCTTCGCATTTTTGGTTCTAAGACAGGCCGGTTTCCTCACGATGTTTTCCTTTACTCGATAGTTTAAGTAAGTTGCTTTAATGTCATTAAAGTTAGTAAGTAATAGCCGAAGCTAAACCAAATTATATCTAATTAAAGAAAAGAACATGGAGTCTGACATAAAAATAATGTTTCACGAAGTTTATTCCGTTGTTTGTCGCCAGCGGTCGGCACCAAAAGGTCAATCGCTGTTGTAATTAATTACCTACTTAATTAACTTTAATGTTGGATGGCAAAATTACATGTTTATTTCGTACTAACCTCGAAATTTACAGACTATTAAACCTAATTCATAAAATAATAATATATACTTTTTTAGAATAAAGCGGGTCAAAGTACGCGCTTTTTTGCTAAAAGTGCGTACAGACTATATAACAAAGCATGTTATAAAATATAGTTAAATTATATGTTTTATAAATGTGGACGATATCTGTTACAAAAACAAGTTATATAGCATGTTATTTGTTTGTGCAACAATATTATATAACGTCGACATTGTGAACAGCACTGCAGAACTGACACGTATTGCATTGTTATATTACACTGTTATTTTAATGTGTACGGTCTTGTTATATGTTCCATTGTGATACAACAATGTTAAATAATGTGGACGTGTTATATAGCAGAAGTTATAAAACATGTTACTAAATCTGTACGCGCCTTAAGATTTCCAGTGCATAGTTATTTATGTAAACTGTGTATTGTGGCTCTCGTGGCTAAGTAATAACTGCCGCACGGGTCGATCGATCAGGTTAAGCTACGCTTGCTGCGGTCGGTCCGTGGATGGGTGCTGTCCATCTTCTCATACCGAGCCTCGGAAAGCACGTTAAACTGTTGGTCGCGGCTGTCATTCATGGATCTTTGACAAAGACATACGAGATGCCTTTTTGTAACAGTCACAACGTGCAGCTGTCGACTATTTCTCTTCTGTGCTCGTGATGATAGGTCTATTTTGGTTTTCTTTATTATTGGAGTATTTTTTTGTATGTACGTGTTTCTGTGACAAATAAACCTATTTTTCTTTCTATTTTCTTTCTTTTCTTTCTTTGGGAACAGGAGCTTTGTTTCGATGTGACAATGACTTAAAAAAATACACTGTCCCTACAAGGCACATGCCTCATATTCATTATTAGATAGCCCTGCGTTAATAAACTCGAAGTAAATAAGCTCTAAACCGATGAGCACCTGTCCTCCTCGACACTAATGCGATATTAAGCCGGCGCGTTATTAGCAACATGGCCGCAAGCGATATAAACCTGTTGTAGCTAATGAAGACGAGAGGCAGGAAATTACAGCCTTACAGTTAGCTACAGTTTTATGATGTGAATCATGGGGAATCTATCTGAAGTGTGGAAGTTATGGCCTCTTTGGTGGGATGGTTATGTAAATTGGTTTCTGATTTGAGTCATGCGTTCAGTTCTTTCTTTTGTACAAACATGGTGGCAGGGACATCGACGCGCAAACTGGAACCGTGAATTCAGCACGTGATTTTAAACACTCTGCGTTGAAAATTTTCCTTGGTTTTAAAAATAAAATATCTGTTCCATACATTTTGACCGCGTAGGGAGCGCACTTTTCTATGAAACAGTTTATTTTTGGTTCACGAGCGACGAAAAATTTCTACGCTAGATGTCCAGAAATATGTGCTGAGTTAATGGTTACAGTTTTTACGACAAAGTCCCTGCCACCCTGTATGTCGATACGGCCGCTGGAATATGCTGGATGCGAGAAGCACAGGACCGGTCACTGTAGTGACGCTTGGGAGAGACCTCTATGTCCAGCAGTGGTCAGCAGTGTTTCGGATGAAAGGATAAGGATTCGATATGAGTTATCGAAATTTAGCTTGTGTCGTAATGAAAAGATTGGCTAGACAACCATGTTGGTAGCGCACTAATTGCCAAGGGTGCGCCAAATAAATCTTTTGTATCTTCCGTGGGGTAATTGCGTAACACACTAACAGTAGCAATGGCTTTTATTTTGACAGTTCAACAAGATTCATTGCGTTATTTACGTTGTTGTGCAGAAAAAAATTTCCAACATCCGAAGCAATGGATTAGCAATATCCTTTTTTTTTTTTTTCTGGTGGGAAATCATCAAATAACCGCTCCCGCTCTGGGTGGAGCGGAAGGGAGTGTCAGACTCTTACTGACTAAAACCCACCCATGTTCCTTCCTTCGCCCTTTATGTTCCGGGGTAGCGGTAACCCTTTCGGACAATCCCGCTGATTAGCAATATCCTTCAAAATGATTCAGACAGTGATTGATAGTGTGTTACGCAATTAGGGTGCAGGTTTTATGTACCTTTTTTTTTGTTTTCGGAGGGAAACCTTCAAAAGGCGCCTGGTCTTTGGGGATAAAACCAGGGAGTGTGGGATTTTTACCTCACTAAAACCATCCCGGTGGTCACCATTTGCACATGGAAGGGGCACCGTTACCTCTCAAAAGACCAATGCAACCTCCTCTGTGCAACGCCTGTTAGGGCACAAGATTTATGTACAGACGCCAGCAGGTCAAGCTACTCGAAACTGTCAAATATTCCCAATCAACCTTGAACCTTAATTCTTTAGTGATAAAGTTGAAAATCTATTGAAGAAATTTGACAGATTGTAGTAGCTTGATGTGCTGGTGTCTGTACCTACACACATACAAGATTTGTCTGTACACAGCTCTACGACGAAGAAGAAAAAAGGAATGGTCAGCATCGCATTCTACTAGTACAGTCTGGCTTAAACAAATCCAAAAAAAAAAATGCTTATATATGCTTTTCCTATTACCGTAGGCATTCCTGCAAGGTAAAGGATAGAGACAACAAAACATTCAATTTAAAAAGATTTTCTACAAAGCGAGAATTCTTCAAAGCTGTCACATCAAACTGATTGCTTCCAAAAGTATTATTTTAACATAAGAAGTAGAAAAGTGTAAATAACAAGGTCTCACTTGGCGGTGAGACCCGCGTGAGTCAAAAGGGCCTTTGAAATGTTAATGAGCGCAGGAGTGTTGCGATCACTTATACTTTCATTTGATATTACGTTTCCTTTGGTTATAAGGGCCTACTTAGAATGGTGTTACTGCGTGTTTTCCGAGAAAAACCATGGCTTTCGTGCCTCAAAAGCAACCTGAAAAGAGTATTTTAATCAAAACCTGTCTTAGCCTCAGCATCCTTTTAGACTATTTCCAACAAGAACAATCTACCATCCTACTCAGTAAAACTTCCCAGTGCTTTAGCTGGGAAGAAGAAGTGGTGACAACAAACTGCCTAGTAGCAGACCCTCTCTCTCTCTTTCTGGTGAAGGAAGGTCAGGAAGATCAGGCTTCTTCCACTTGCACGATATCTAAATAAGTCTCTTGTCTTTTAATTGTTGAACGGCCTGGGTCGCTTTGATACTTCTCAGCTTCGTCTGTATTTATAATTTCAGGAACAATTTTTACACCCGCCAGAAGTTGTCAAGCTGGCAATATATATGACCCTCATCAGCATCATCCTTTTAGACTATTTCAAATAAGAAAAAGAGGGTGTGTGCTTTTGCCCATACGATAGAAGTGAAAACGGGATTCAGCGTCAACGACTGTCTGGAGGCGAGTATTCCCGATTCAACGTCACCGACCGACTGGAGCCGAGTATACCCAATTCAGCGTCACCGACAGACTGGAGCCGAGCATACGCGATTCAGCGTCACCGACCGACTCCAGCCGAGTATAGCCGATTCAACGTCACCGACCGACTGGAGCCGAGTATAGCCGATTCAGCGTCACCGACCCCAGAATGACGGTTCAGCTCCGTTCACTGTGCAAAAGTTTTAAAAAACTAAAAGAAAATTGCAAACTTATCAATAATGTTAATCGAGGTTACAATGAAACTTATTTTATAGTTCTGCATGTAGGTATATCGCCTGAAACTGTAATGGTTATGGTCTCTGATAAGTTCAAAAATTATGTGTTTATTTTTCGCGTGATTTTCCTTTATCTCATTCACCTCTGCGGTGCAAAAGTTTTTGTTATTATTAGATAGGTAGGTTATATCAAAATTTAACACAAAACATAACATCAAGCCTGTATTCCCCGAAGGCAGAGGTGCACCTATAGTACACTCACATTTCGCTAGTTATGTTTCAGTCCCATGTAACAGGGGCGAGCCTGTTGCCATGAACCGGGCACAACTCCAGGCTCCGGGCCTGAGAAATTCCAAATGAAAAAACTTAACCAGCTAATTGCGTAACACACTAGGTATACATCTCAATCTGAATCATTTTGAAGGATATTGTTAATCCATTGCTTCATATGTTCGAAGTATGTGCCTGCTCAAAAATTTAAATAACGCAATGAATGTTGTTGAACTGTCAAAATGAAACCCATTGCTACTGATAGTGTGTTACGCAATTACCTCGCAGGACCTCATACTCAGTAGTGGCGCTTACGATCACTAGACCAAAATTTAAGGCAAAATTCTAATCAGCTGATTGCTATCTACACAAGGATCTCGGTGACTATATTTAGCAAAATTCACTTGTTAATTTCGCTGAATGTATGAATATTTTAAACACTGTTGACAGTGGCACAAAAGTTATTTTAACTTTAATGAAGGTAGGATTCAAATAGCAATTTTCCACATTTTCACTCGAAAACATATAGAAGAAGACTTTCATTTTTGACCTGCTGTACAATTTTATTTTTAGCTTTTGTTCGCCGACTTTTCGGCTGTTTTAAGTGCAAAGTTTCAGTAACATCGAAATAGCTTTGAATAGACAATTATTATTGTTTTCGTTATTTATCCAACAAGGTAACCACAAAAGTTTTCGAAAAGGTTTGTCGAAAAGCTTCCTTCAATTATGTAGGTACTTACCTACTTATTATTCATAAAATTGTAGACAGAAAATTACCATTTGCCGTTCGAGTAACCCCGTGCAATAATTGCAATAAAAGAGTATTGTTTCGATGAATAATCAGGAGGTTATTATATTATAAGATATAATATCTTTTTACCATTTTCATATTTCTCAGCTAGTTTGCAAAAAAGTCTCTTTATCTCAATAATTTTTAAGTGGATATATAGACACAACACACATAGTAAAGAGGGGTCTCCCTTGTTTCATCAAAAAAAAATTGACAAATTATCTCTTCCCAAACAATTTTCCGCATAATTTCATTTGCCAAATTATTACTCAGGAAATAAACGCTTCATAAATAATTGTAACGCAAACCTAATGTTTGGCAAGTGAACGTTTAAACAATAACTTGCTTACCAACTAGTACTTTTACCAATTTTAATGTAGTTAAAAATTTCAGTTGGTATAACATATTTTACGCAAAATAAAATAAGCCAAATATTTAGTATCGTCAGTTTTCAATTTACCATTTCTATTCAGTCAATTGTTTAGTCAATGATAAAGATTTGCATGTTTATGTCAGTTGCACAAAATATACAAATTAAATTACAATGTGTTTTATTGGTTTGGTTTTACATTCAAACATATATTCCTGGCACTCGCCGGCCGCTGCCACGGCACATTTTTTTCATAACAAATAATTTGACTAAATGTTTATTGTCTAAAGATCGTTTGCTGACTTTGCTGTAATAAATCATTTGATTAAAGACTAAATGCCTTAATAACATTATCCTTGGTAATATTCTGCCGAATAAAAACTTGGCCAAATGAAAATGTGCGAACTAAAATCATTCCAAACATTGCATTGGTATTAAAATAGTTTGCTAAAATTTGTATGGATAATGAAATTTTGACAATTTTTTTTGGCAAAATGGCAGGATCCCAGTTACCTTATTCCATCATTGCTTTGTTCCATCTACAGCTAGCAAATTGTATAGTGACTTACTCATGCTCTTCATCTAGTAGCAAATACATGACTTTAATCAAAATTGTGCTAAAACATACACTCATTTGATTGTGTACCAGTAATAGGAAACAAACTAACATAAACTAAGTTGAATGGAAATAATTAAGCGCCTGCAACTTTGCTTATAGCTGCATGTTGTGTAAACGTATATCTTGTTAGCAATTAATACACGCAGGCGTTTAGAGCAGGCGTTTGTAGAGACTACGACGAACTCCTGATTTATGGCAGTGCAGTTAAATCACGCTATGTATTTAGTTTGCATGCAGTAAACTTTGTGGTAACACATGTTTAATAGGTATGCCATTGGATAACAAAATTCAAATTTTTGAATGTATGTAGATTGTATTTTTTTTTTTCATGTTCATAATGTATATCGCAGAGTTTAAATTGTTATATACTAAAAACCACAGAAGCCTTTGATGGCTTATATATGGCTAGCGAGTTCGGAAAAATATATCTAACATATCACCTTTAGGATGGCTGGTAGCAGCTGCATGAGAGTTGCCGAAAACCGAGTTGAATGGCCTGCAATAGGAGAGGCCTATTTCCAGAAATGGAGTGCTATAGGCTGAGGATGATGATGATGTATCTTTTTGTTACTTCATCTAAGGAATGTAGAAGTGATACCCAGTTACCTAAAAGTACATTTATTAGTAACGTCTGAAGTTAGGTTAGGTTAGAAGTAGCTTAATAGGATATCAAAGCATTTTCAAGCCTTGCGATAATTTCACGACTGCACACCCGACTTTCACAATCCAAGATGAAGTTTAATAATGAACGGCAATTGTTTCATTTCAACTATTTTATGTTCAATTCAGTCGAATGCCCCACAAATTGAGTCAGTTACACTCCAAACTCAACCCTAATCTCTCCAACTTTAATAGTCTTTTCTTAAAATGTTCAATAAAACTATTTTTCTGACATGAATTCTTAGAAACAACACTAAGCTAAGTTGCGACGTTGCGGTTCCATTAGCAGGTAGCACCACAGTCTAAATTATGCCATATTTTAAGTAAATCACCCAGAGGCACTTGCGTTTTGACGTCTATGATAATAATAGTATACCTACCTAGATTTACATAAATAACTCCTTCAGTGCATTGGAAATGCTGATAAAATATATTGAATTATTTCATCTTTTTTTAGCATAGTTGCATCAACGTTTTGCGCTTTCTTAACTGTATTTATGCCGAGGCATACAAGCACTGCAGCCTGGGACAGGCCTATGTAGAGCCGTGGCCCGTAATAGGCTGAGTTGATTGATTGATATAAGCACAAATGCCGAGGCAAAATATTCCCAAAACGCCTCGCCATCAGTACCACAATTCAAATTTAATCACAAAAACAAGCAATATGGAAGATGAAGTGAGTACCTATGTGAGTGTGTGAGTGAGTATGTTAATGAAGTTCGAAGTGGCGGTTGACCTTAATGTTTACCGAAAAACCTCTAGAAGAATTTTATTCAAATTATTTTTTCTGCCCGAACCGAAGAAAAACCAATTTTCCAATTTTAGTCATCTTTAAAATGCTTTTTTGTGAGAGTTAAACGCAAAAATCCGTTGTGGGAAGCTACCTAAGTCAATTGATTAGCGGTATAAACTCAAGCGCCACTCTGCCCCTACATAATTCTGCTAAGATGGCATCTTATCCACCGTAACAAGGGAAAAATAAAGCAACTAGATACCTTACTCCATTTTGTTTAGGGATGAGACATTGTGGTCTCATTTAGATTTTATTTCTTAATATTTTTTTAACAAGGACTCTCATATTCTGGTAGAATCGTGTCTCAGTGTTCTCCCGAAGTATTTTTTTTGCTTAGTACCTACAGACCTACTTCTTTTCTTTCGCATAGGAATATAACAGATAGGCTTAATTAACCCTAAGTTATAATAGTACCTATGTTTCTTTAGCTAAATATGTATTTTTTTGTGGTAATTTACTTATGAACTTTGGTAAACTTTACCATATTCGATTTCCTTAAAACCCTGCATCCATACTAGTCCATACTAATATTATAAATTCGAAAGTAACTCTGTCTGTATGTTACCTTTTCACACCTAAACTACTGAACGGATTTCGATAAAATTTGGCAAGGAGATAGATGGCATTCTGGGGAAGGGTATACTTTTCTTCCCGGTAGCACGGTCCCAAGGGATAATTTCCGACATCCACGCGGCCGAAGCCGTGGACTGAAGCTAGTATTATATTAAACTTCTTAATACGTACCTAAATTTCTACAATAGTATACACTATCCTTGACTCAAAAACTTGCTTATTTACTTTCCTTGCAAGTTCAGTCAGGCACATCACTAGCGCTAGCGACTGGCGTCCAGTGCAGCCGCGACCTCGTTATCATATCAAAGGCGCCGCCGCCGACCCGCTCCAGTAGCGTTTTATATTTTGTGTTGACTTAAAAAAAAGATTAATATTGCAATGTAGCTTACGGTTTCGCTTGAAGACTTAAAAGAAAGGAAATTAAATTTCATTTTAATCTACGAGTTATTTTAACCGACCTTGTAGACTACAAAAACCGGTCAAGTGCGAGTCGGATTCCGTACAAATTTGTAGGTACGTAACTATAAATTTACGGTTTTCGGATTTTTTCCTTTACTTGTACTATATCTCATTGCTTCTTGCCAAAATTTCATGATTCTAGGTCAACGGAAAGTACCATATAGGTTTTGATTCTCTCGCGAGTGTCAAAATATGCGGCATAAACGGAACATAAACACCCGTATATTTTGATTGCGTTGACTTAGAAGTTTGATTTTTTAACTGCTTCATGGGATTGCAGCCATGAGTATTTGATATTAATTTCAACTTGATAACTCCACGCGTTCCTGAGAAAACGGGTCTTGACAGACGGACAGACAAACGGACAACGAAGTGATCTTATAAGGGTTCCGCTTTTCCTTTTGAGGTACGGAACCTTAAAAAGGAACGAGAATTTAGCTAAGTAGACAGGGTGGTAGGGCCTTCGACGCGGAAACTGTTATCATGAATTCAGCACATAATTCTAGACCCCCATTGTTACAGTTTTGCGCGTCAATGTTCCTCCGACCCTGTATGCAACGACATAATAATGAATAGATTGTTACAAAATAAGGAAAGAAAGAAAACAAGTTTATTTGACCAAGGTTAAGTAAGGCGCACAATATTAAAAAAAAACCGAAAAAGATATTAAAACAGTATTGTGTGCCTCACGGCTGCGCCAAATAGGCCCAGTTCAGCATAAATATCAGACAACTAAGTAATGCCTGGCTTGTTTTCAACTGGACCCTATGTTACGAGGACGGGTACGTATTGCAATATCTAAAATTAAAAGACCTAACGTAAAATAACCTACTCTCAAAATCCCTAAAATCTAAATATCTAATGATTGCTTCACTTATATTCAAAATACCGAAAGCTTAAAATGTCAAATGCATATGTTACTGAAGTTCATAAAGTTAAAACTTGAAATTCCTATGTACAAAGTTCCTTAAATTGGTTTACCTCACTGTTATATGTTTCTGTTAAAAAGATATATCCGTGTTACGCATGCGGGATGCGTAACACGCATATATCTTTTTTAAATCGAAACAGCTAGGTTAGGTTAGGTTAGAACTGTGACCACACAACGCACGAGCCGAGCGAGCGAAGCGAGTGGTGCCGCGGCAGCGGCCGGCGAGTGCCAGAAACATATTTTTGAATGATAGATATTTAGTTCAATCAGTATTTTAAACTTAGGTAATTCGTAGGTAGGTGTTAGATGCTTAGGTATTTAAAAACATTAGGTACCTATTTAGATTTTAGGGATTTTGAACGTAGGTTATTTTACGTTAGATCTTTTAATTTTAGATACTGCAATACATATCCTACGAGGGCGTCTTACGGATGTAAAGCGAATTGTGCGTCCGAATTGTTGTTCGCATGTGGCGTTGTAGATACCGCTACATTACCAACAACCTTATGCTGGTAAAATAAATGAATTCAAGTCTATAGCCAGTTGCGCGTCTTGTGATTCCAGTCATTCGTATCTAACTTATGATAAATGGTTTATTTTCTGTAAGTAGGTTTGTACAAACACTTCTACACGTTAATCATAGTTTTTTTTTAACTATATCTGTTCAGCGTTTCCTATCTGACTACTATGAGAAGAAAAGCCGAAACAAATTCAGAGATCACAGTCTCTTTTAAAGTCCAGACATAATCTTGATCAGATCATATGAAAACCATGTAGATTGGTGTCTGAAATGGTCTTTTGAGGAAAGAACCACACAGATTTGATGAAGTCATGATATCAAATATTAATGAATAGGTACTGGAAAATCAAGCCCTAATATGTTCCCTAATATATAAAGACCATTTTCCTTCAATATCTCAAATAATCTTTCTAAAACTAGACAAATACCCTAATCATAAAAAAACCGAACTAATCAACACGAATAACGGGCGAATACGGTTTTTGCTCCACTGAGACAAAAATCGGTGTGAACCAAACCGTAAAACTGTTTCGAGCGTATTCCGATTGGAAATTTCAATTTACGAGCAACGTGGGTACTCTGGGGACGTGGGGGGATTTAAAAAAAGAGTTGCAGATCCCTGGTTAACTGAGGAAATGGAGAATTTGCGATTCCAATTTATCACAAGGGTAGGGTTGAAAGTTGGTCTTCTTCTACATATATATCTGTATTTAAGTTAGAATGTACTGTTCTAATATTTTCTGACTTTTAAATAACAAAGTCAAAGTCAAATAATTTATGTCAAAGGCAACTCTAAAAAATCAATTCTCTTGAATTGATTCTAGTCACCCCTTCCAAAAGGTAGTTATGTATGGAGAAGAATGAGTATGAAACTCCATAGTTACTCTTTTATAATATTTGACAATTATTTTTTTATACGTTAAGTATAGGTGGGTAGTAAATAAAAAACTATTTTGCTAGAGTAGTCTACAGTAATATAAAATGAACTCATTGAAACAAAGTTTAAAATTCTGGTCCTGTTGGGTTAGTTAGGTAACTATGAAACTAAAATGACAACCAAAATACGACTTCGGGCTGATTTTTCCAACGCCAGATAATTTTATCCGAGGAATAATTTTGAATTGTTGACAGTTCTTCCGTACAAAATCTGTCAGAGGTCAATTTTGTTTCACTAATAAAAAATATTCGTCCATTGATAAATCGGCCCTAAGGATGAATTTCACCAAACTTTTATACCTAGAATAAGTCTGATCCTGACAATAAATTATGAACTTTTGACAGTTTTTCCTTACTAGGTAGACTAATATTTATCTTCTGTCCTTTTCTTAATAAAATAGAAAGAAAAAGATGCACTGAACTTAAATTTAGTTTAGTTTATGAACAAGGGAATCGGCGCCACTGTCTGACTTTGGTAAAATTAGACCTACCCAAAAAAAAAAAAATACCGAAGTCAGCCGCAATAAAATTGACTTCTGACAGTTCTATTATGGAAAAAAATGACAAAAAATCCAAATATATTCTCAGTATAAGATTTATTCTAGTTAAAAAAGTTTGATGGAATGCGCCCTTACTAATAAGTATAAAACAACGTTAAAAATTCTTACACCGTTGCGTTAGTCAAGCTCATTATGAAACCAAAGTGACAAGTTCTGCTGTAATTACTCTAACGTTGAAGGTCTTCTATCATTACCTACAAAATTCGTCGTCATTAGACGGAGATTTCATCATCATCAACAACATACAGCAGTCCACTGCTGTACATAGGCCTCTCCTATTGCACGCCATTCAACTCGATTTTCGGCAACTCTCATCCCGCTGCTACCGGCCACTCTGCGAAGATCGTCGCTCCACCTAGCCTGAGGGCGTCCTATCTCACGGTTGTCGATTCACGGTCCCCACTCAATAATACGTCTACCCCAACGGTCATCGATTCTACGGCTAATATGGCCGGCCATTGCGACTTAATCATTTTTATTCTGTGAACTATGTCAACAATTTTGGTTCTCTGCCGGATCACCTCGTTGCGTATTTGATCCCTTAGACAGATATTTACCAAGTCGAAAAAAATCGTCATAATTATCTAAGCCACTGTTGCGTGTTTCCCCTCATGTATACCTTCTATCTACCTACACAGCCTCGATATTATTCCCCATGTGATGTGCGGGCGTGACTAAACAAGATTCCCGCTCACATTTTTGCACATTCTTCAAGCAAAATATATGCCGTGTTATCTAAATGTAGAAATGTTTCTCTGTCACTTAGTACCGTGGACAGTTTTTGAGGGAGATAATCGAGGTTATTGGGCCTGTGGGATTATAAATGAAATAAATACGGTATTTCTTTTATCTTTTACGTTTGATGGCAGTTTCTAATAAATTATGAGAAAGTAGTAAAAAGAAAACAGTTTTATTTTTGTAACAGAAATATTCAAGGACTGTGTGATTTTGTAATAAATCATTGTCAAATAATATTTTTTTAGGGTTCCGTACCCAAACGGTGCTAACGGGACCCTATTATTAAGCCTCCGCTGTTCGTCCGTCTGTCTGTCTGTCAGCGGGCTGTATCTCATGAACTGTAATAGGTAGAAATTTCCACAAAGTGTGTATTTATATTGCGGCTATAACATCAAATAATAAAAATAAAATAATTGTACGGTGGTAAGGAACCCTTCGTGTGCGAGTCCGACTCGCACCTGACCGGTTTTTTTCTTTAAATATGTGTCCCTCTTTGCATACATATTGGCCCGCTTGCTACATCTTAGAATGCAGGCACTCTTATGCTAACAACACACCCACTCATAAATCAATAGTTTTCTTTACCCCTGCAATCAGTTAGAATATCCCTCCTCCAAAGCGTACGTCCCTTAAAACCCCTGTAATGAGCGGTCCCGGAAGAGGTTCGCCCTGAATAGTCGATTGGTTCACCATAATCGCCATGCATAGCAGGCGGACCGCTGACCACAGCGGCAGTTACATTCTACCCTTGTTTGTGGGCACTTATCCCTCCGATAACCTTAAGAATTTTCCTGAAATTCTGAAACGCAACTAAATTATAAGTCAACCCTGAGAATTTTGGTAATATTCTGTACATGTATGTGAATTGGCATTACATATCTGCGAAGTATTTGAACTCTAGTTTTTCATCGGATACAATGATATAATCTTTAAATACTAAATAGTTCTACTTGAACATTATTGATCTGCATGAAAACTGTTGGATTCATCATTCGTAACAACACAGGATCAGAAGGCCAATTCTCGTAATTTAAAATGTTCAAAATCTAGTCACAGTCTCATCTCGGCGACAAACAAATGTCAAAAACTTGTCAAAATGTAGGGAAATTAGACGTATTTTTGACAGATTGAGACTGAGATCAGACTGTGAACGTCCTTAAAATTACGAGAATTGCCCCTCAGGACATGAGTTCCTCCTACCTAAACTGTTTATTTAATTTTTTGCTGCTTCAACAACTGCATTTATGTTTACATACTTAAACTTACGCTATCTTACCATGGGGGTAGGCAGTAACTATAGAACGCCACCTGGCATGATTACCCCTGCTACCTTATATACTCCTTCTGCTTCGTTTATATACACACTTATTCTGAAGAAAATATCCAATAAGGTCCCACTATATGTCCTTCTAGGGCGTCCTCTCTCAGCGTCTTAGTTTATTTTTAGTTACGTTTAGTTCGTCATGGAGGTGGGTTCCTAAGTTAAAACCAAAACTCCGAGTTCATAATAATATGTGAGAGCTTCTGCACTATTCTCAAAGGATATTATTATGCTGTAAAACTAGTTGGTGGCTTTAACTTTTAAGTTGGCGTGTTCTATGTTGCTCCGACATGTGCTTAACTTACAAACTTTCCGACCGCAGAGCTAGATTCTGAGCTATCACAACTTTGTCAGAGTTTTCTTGTCAATTACGTTACGTGGGCACTGAAGCGAGTAATTTACATTGCTTGTGCAACATCCACGAAAAACGGCCATCGCTCAGCATAATGCTAAGACCCTATACGAGATAGAGCCCCAGCGCTAGTTTTTAGCGACAGCCGGCTTTGACATGATGACGTCAACCAGTGCAGCATACAATTAATAGCAGTTAATTGTACCCATTAATTGTATCTTTCTAGTCTATGACTGTTCTCTATCCCCTGTGGTTTCCTGATAAGGCACTAGAGCAAGAAAATTATGTAAAGAGCATGAGAAGGTAGACAACAAAGTGCTATTACGTGTGAATGTCAGACAGTTCTAACCGGTATAGTGGCAGGCCCAAATTTTATTAGTAGAATTATGTTTAATTTACTATACTCGAATGATTACGTAATTTTGTTTAACATTTAACCTTTCCACCGTCCAGAGGTAATTTGTTGTGCGAAGCCTGTCGGTCAGGTCAAGTGAACTTAATAAATGGTTTCATACTGTTTTATTATACATACATATATCTACTTACGTGGGTAATAAAA
Organism: Apamea monoglypha; assembly: GCA_911387795.2. NCBI lineage: Eukaryota > Metazoa > Arthropoda > Insecta > Lepidoptera > Noctuidae > Apamea > Apamea monoglypha. The sequence goes on from OU426922.1 coordinate 4,813,531, forward strand.
GTCACTATGTTAAACCACCTAATTTAAAATTACGTTCTAGCCTAGAGGGTATTAAGGGAGCTCCGTTGACCTCTGCTAGAAGAGCTTATTACCAACATAATTTGCGTTCTACCAAAGTAAACTATGAACACATTTTCAAATGGCGCGAAGTAACGTAATTTCGGTGACTCGTTTTGCGTAGCACAAAGTACAATGATTGTTGTCATGCTCCTTATAGTTTCTCTAGCGTGTATGTAGTTTTAATATTGTTATTGATCTGTGATTAATATAAAGAAGAAACAAAAATCTGAAGAATAAAATAGCAAAAAAACAAAAAAGGTCATGTATTCAGTAAAATTCACTTCCTGTAAAAAAGTGTGTTTTTTAATGGCTGGTAGAGATAATGTTACCCGCCTTGTGTTTGAGTACCACAGCACCATAGTGCATTAGGATAAATGAAATATTCAGCGTCTCCCTCCACTCCACATCTAAATATCGCTCCAACTTACCAGCTTGTCCCCTCTGAGTCTTGGCCCTCCTGCCGACGACTGGTGAAGCGAGGCTGAAGGCCCGGTCAGCCCTCGGCAGCTGCAGCGTCGTTGACTGGCTCGGCTCGGAGTGGCGCGCGCAGATCGCGGCTTCCACGACCGAGTCGATGCTGGCTGAACGGGGCAGCTGACCTGCTGATTCGCGGCTGAAACAATTAGTATGGCTATTAAGAATTTTCTTTATTATTTGAATTTGAGGGACTTGTGGCTAAGTAATAACAGCCCCACGGATCGATCAGGATAAGCTACGCTTGCCGCGGTTGGTCCATGAATGGGTGACCATCTTTACATATCAAGGACCTCCGTGCCTCGGAAAGCACGTTAAGCTGTTGGTCCCGGCTGTCATTCGTGAACCTTTGACAGTCGTTACGGGTAGTCAGAAGCCCGAAATTCTGACAACCAGTCTTACCAAGGGATATCGAATTACCCAGTAACTGGATTATGGAGGTCAGATAAGCAGTCGCTCCATGGAAATTACTGGTATTTAGCCGGTTAGATTGGAAGCCAACCCCAAAATAGTTGGGAAAATGCTAGGCAGATGATGATTAAAAATTTGCTTGTTCTTAGTTTAGGCAGTCGGTGATGGTGTTGTAAGATTGTTATTGACTCGATCTTGTCGTACCTAACACATATTGGTTATGAATGTTATGTCCACTGAAAGCGCCGCGCAAACAGCACCCTAATTGCGTAACACATTTTTAATCACAATCAGAATATTATTGAAGGATATTGCTAATCCATTGCTTCATATGTTCGAAAAAATTGTCTACACAACAACGTAAATAACGCAATGAATGTTGTTGAACTGTCAAAATGAAAGTCATTGCTACTGTTAGTTTGTTACACAATTACCCTGCCTGGATTACGAAAGATAAAGAAAATCGTTAAACATAAATAATACTCCAATTCACAGACAGAACCTCAAAATGAGGATGTTCTTTGCTTTAGAACCAGGTTCAGCTACTCGATCATTCTCATTCCCTGGAGCTTAATAGTACACAAGACAGAATCTTCGGCAGAATTCAGCTGGCAATAAGCCTTCTTATATTTATATATATTTATAGCTGACTTTCTGGCATCTTTGAATGCTAAGCTTTTCACAAATACAATAAAGTGTAATTTTGCATTCTTATCTAACACTTTGCATCTTTAAGGGCTGATTTTTTCGACAGATAATTTTTATTGGTGGAATAAAATTGACTTCTAACAGTTTTTTTACGGAAGAACTGTCAAAAATTCAAAATTCCTCCTGGGATCAAATTATCTGGCGCTGGAAAAATCAGCCCTCAACGTTGATCTGACAAGCTTCACAAAACTATACAGGGTGGCAGGGGCATCGGCGAGCAACCTGAGGGGCAATTCTCGTAATTTTAAGAACGTTCACAGTCTGATCTCAGTCTCAATCTGTCAAAAATACCTCTAATTTCCTTACATTTTGACAAGTTTTTGACATTTGAAAGAAGAAAAGAACGAAAATACGTTTATTTGTGGCAAACATGACGCATAAAAAAGAACATAAACACACAAAAAAAAAGTAACAAGTTGGGGGTAAACATGCGTCACATTCACGCAAAACGGCCATCGCTCAGCATAATGCTAAGACGCGATTTGCGATTTGTTTGTCGCCGAGATGAGACTGCGACTAGATTTTGAACGTTTTAAATTACGAGAATTTGCCTTCTGTTACCTTGGATTCAGTACAAAATTGTGAATCTTCTGCATTAAAACTTTGCTGTTCCATACATTTTGACCGCGTAGGTACTGCACTTTTCTATGAAACAGCAAGTTTTTTTGATAACCAGAGAAAATATTCTACGCGTGTCTAAAATCATATGTGCTGAATTCATGGTCACAATTTGCGCGCCGATGTCCCTGCCACCCTGTTTATCTACAATACATTGTATAGTCTACAATTTATATTCGCCTGAATTTCGTTTCGTCCTATGCTAACATTAATTCATAATTTAGCACATACGAGTACTAAGGTTTCAAAGCGACAAGTTGGTGTCATGGTGACTTAACATGATTACAAGAATAACTTTATGTAAAAGAACTTTACTCTTGCATTAACAAAGCCTTCATAGTATATTTGGATACAGTTTGGAGTTTATAAGGAAACTTTAGTAGAATCATGTAACAGTTTTATTATTCTACAGTTTACAAAATTGTGTATGCCTTATGTCACAAAAGAGAGCAGTGGTGGCCCAATGGTAATGGCCGCGGCTTACGAGTTGTAGATCGTAGGTTTGAACCTAGACAGGCGCTTTACTTTGTGTACATTATTTCATCACCACTGCTGTCAAAACTATGAAAGGAAACATCGTGAGGAAACCGACATGTCCTAGAACTAAACCAAACAAATTGAAGCGCCAACCCGCACTGGGCGTGCGTGGTGGATTACGGCCGAAAAAGCAAAGAGGAGGCCTGTATCCCAGCAGTGGGAACATTATAGGCTGATGATGCTTACCTAGGAGTGAAGAGCTTATGGCTGATGATGATAGTTATGTTACAATATTTCAATCTGTTACCTTGGCAACGATAGTCCAAGTTGACAACAAAAACCAATGGATTTAGGCTAGGTACGCAGACATAGTCATTCTTGATTAATAGCTCAATCCTCCACACATACCCCTCATCAGGTCTAAATTAAAATTAATGATATACTTTTATTATTTGCAGCCGTAGGCGCCGCGGCGTGGCGGCGTCGCGTCGCTCCCTATGTTTACCGCCCCATTTGCATTTTAATCGAACTAAAACTTTCTTCCCTAGGGTTGACGGGTTTTTGGCATATATTTTTAATTTTGATTTGAGACAAGTTAAGTCCAAATACTTTTTGGACATAGGTAGGCCCCTTCTGGAATTCGCTACCACAAACTTTTTACTTTACAAATTGGTAGGTAACTAGATGCTATAAAATTATTATATTAACATTCTATTATTATATTAAATTCTAAGTGAACATAAAGCATAATTTATTTATTGTGTTTTTAATAAAAAATATATACACTAGATAAACTGCTTGTAATAAATTAACTAACAAACTATAAAAATAAAAATATATATAACCTAACCTAACAAAATCTACCTATTAACAAACTAAAATATGGCGTCGAAAAATTCCTCCGCATTGCTGTTGACTGGTAATGTACCCAAGAGACTGGCAGCATTGCCACGTTGTTTGGCAATGCTTACCCAAGCAAAGGTAAAAGCCAGCCCTTGGGACACGGGAAGTGTCAACAAGCCGTTTGGAGATTTCGTTGAGTAAACCATGAGCCCTTGGTCCCAACGGCACGAGGGTTTCAACCCTAAACGACTCGAAAATATAATTATAAGGTTTTTATACTTTCGCCGCTTGAGGTTTTCCGCATAGAGAATTATACCTTCTTTTTACTATTATACATTTTTAGATTAGCCCCGTCTACTGCTCCTTAAGTTTGCCAATTCTTAGGGCTATATCGGCTACCTTGGTTCACCTGCAGCGGATCTCCATAATTCTAATTTGATATAGTCCGTTCCATTGCTCTTTAATAATTTAATTTAAAGAAATATGCTGTTTTGTGTGAAGTAATTTCAGCATTGCCATCCCTATCTATAGGCGAGGTGTCAGCAGCTGTTTTAATAAAAACAAAATGAAACTAAAACTAGACGAACTTATTGAGAAAAACTTTTGAACTTAATTGTTTTCTCGTTTCTCGACATCTTGACTTCATGTTTAAAACATGTTTCAGTTATTTTGTTAACTTCTTTGGGATTAAGAAGGAGACTGTTCAATTCAGTTTAACTGTTTGTTTTATATTTATTTCTCTTCTGCACTAATGAAAATCATGCTGCAATCACCATTACGCATGCAAAGCTCGTTGTTAATGGCAATATTGCTCACAATAGTGTTGTTTTTTTTCAATATACAGGGTGGCAGAGACATCGACACGCGGCCTGTTACAATGGCTTCAGTACATGATTCTCAACACCCCTGGGTTAAAATGTTTCGCATATTATTTTGATCGCGTAAGCATTGCACTTATAAATATTCCTATACTAAAGAAGAAAGAAAATACATTTGCTTGGAAAGAAAAAAGGCAGGCCTTTATCAAGCAGTGGGGTACAATAAAGGCAAACAAAAAATAATGTAATCAAGCCAATACGGGAAGCGACTTTATGAACTAGCCAAATAAAGTAGCTGACGAAGACTGGAGAATGTAGTAGGCGAAGAAGTTAGTCTGGTGAAGTACCAATAGAAGGGCTTATGTTGACTACAATTGGCTGAACTCAACAAATGGCAAAATGACATCATGATTTCATATTTATCTGGATTTTTCATGCGTTGACGCGCAATTTGCTTTTTCAACGCACTAACAACGACTTTGCAAAGATTTATATCCTACTTATCGAATGCCGTTTAAAGTCACAAGTCTGCAATTACTATCAAGTAACAATAAACATTGAACACCGCAATTACAAACGCGATTGATTTCCCCATTAGAATGCAATCAATTTGAATGTTTTGTAAGCTAAGTAATGACTAGTAAACTGTGAAGGAAAAGTGTAAAGAAAGTTAGAAAATAAGAAAATGTTTTTATTTGAATCCAAACGCAGATAAAGTATTAAATACTACTATCCTACTAAGATTATAAACCTGAAAGTTTGTATGGATGGATGGATGGATAGATGGATGGACATCCATCCATCTATCCATCCATCCAGCGTTTGTCATTGCAGTGTTCAATGTTTATTGTTACTTGATAGTAATTGCAGACTTGTGACTTGAAACGGCAATCGTTAAGTAGAATTTATTTCTTTGTAACAAACATCCATCCATCCGTCCGTCTAGATGGATGGATGGATGGATGTTTGTTACTCTTTCACGCGAAAACTATTGAACGGATTTGGATGAAATTTGGCACACCATTATGGTTTATATCCAGGAGCTATAGGATTTGACTTTTTATCCCGATATTTCCACGGGATCAAAACTTATGCGGATGAAACCGCGGGGCGCACCTAGTAGTTACATAATTATGCTATTGGAATTAATCTGAAGGTGATAACCGTCTCGTTGGACTAGTGGTCGCAAGCACTACTGCAAAGCACGAGGTCCTGGGTTCGTTTCACAGGTCGGGCAATATGCAATTGTGTTTTTCTATCTGTCTGTTGCATCCGAGATATTCAGCTTGGTCGTTGTTCTTCATTTTCGGTAGATCGAATATGTCGAGCATGTTCGCTTAGAGAAGCAAACCGCTGCTGACTTAGCTCAGCAGTTTCGGCTGCTCTCGAATGACGAGCATGCTCAAACGAGCATGCTCGTTATTAAATACCTTGGGAAAAGACTAGGCAGAATGATTAAAAAATAAACTGACACAATTTACGCATTCTCTACCAGTCAACCAAAGGTGGTGGATAGAGAACATAGTTTAAAAATCTCCCATTTTACAAATAAAAATATCTGGACTAATGGACAGACTTCTTCAGTGGGTCTCCCTTGTTTCATCAAAACAAAATTGACGAATTATCACTTCCCAAACAATTTTCCGCATAATTTCATTTGCCAAATTATTACTTAGCAAATAAACGCTTCACAAATAATTGTAACGCAAACCTATTGTTTGGCAAGTGAACTTTAAAAAATAACTTACTTACCAACTAGTAGGTACTTTTACCAATTTTAATGTAGTCAAATATTTCAGTTGGTATAACATATTTAACGCAAAATAAAATAAGCCACATAATATTTAGTATCGTCAGTTTTCAATTTACCATTTCTATTCAGTCAATTGCTTAGTCAATGATAAAAGATTTGCATCTTTATGCCAGTTGCACAAAATATACAAATTAAATTACAATGTGTTTTGTTGGTTTGGTTTTACATTATAAAATATGTTTCTGGCACTCGCCGGCCGCTGCCGCGGCACCGCTCGCTTCGCTCGCTCGGCTCGTGCGTGTGTGGTCACACTTGTAACCTAACCTAACCTAACTGTTTCGATTTAAAAAGACATGTGCGTGTTACGTTGCAAATTTCACAAACTCTAAGAAAATTATAAACTATGCATATTAATATTATATAATATTAAAATGGATTCTAAACTAACCTACAGTTCTGGTAGTATTTCGTTTTTTCTCGTCGTTCGTAAACATAGATATAGGTATAAACTTGACTTGATTCAGAAAAATCAAGCACATAAACTTACAAAGAAATACGCAAATGACATTAAATAAAAGTGCATTTTTTTATTATATAATTCCCAAAAGATCTTATTTTTGTTTTTATATTTTTTTTCCTAACAAATCATTTGACTAAATGTTTATTGTCTAAAGATTGTTTGCTGTAATAAATCATTTGATTAAAGACCAAATGCCTTAATGACAATACCCTTGGTAATATTCTGCCGAGTAAAAATATGACCAAATGAAAATATGCGTACTAAAAGCATTCGAAATATTGCATTGGTATAAAAAAAGTTGCTAAAATTTGTTTGGATAATGTTCTTCAGTAAGTATGTGTATTTAGATATTCTTTACTGGAAAAGGCTATCGATGTCATTAGCGTGGGCTTTGTAAAGGGCTGCCGAAGGTCAGACGCTGGTAGGCGCCACTTTTCTGCCAGGGAACTGAATGACATTGGACTGATAACAAGATCGTTAGCAAGCAAAAACCTATCTTATGAAAATGTTATTGATTTTTTTTTTATACAGAAACCATTTCTTTTGTAATGATTTTTGTATGGTCAAATAACTGTCTTAAATGAAATGAAATGTTTATTTCTGTAAGTAGATCTTTTAAGGCATTTTTACACGTCAATATTTTGTTGGTCAATATTTTAAAACCACATAACCATTTAAAGTGCTTTCGTTACGGGAAAACTATGCACGGGTCAGGTGATCGGATCATGATGGCCCAGTATCGACCACGACGTAGGCTCGAACCCACACAAGCGCTTTACTTTGTGTAAATTATTTCACTACCACTACTCCCAAAACGGTGAAGCAAAACATCGAGAGGAAACCGGCATGTCTTTGAAACAAAAATTCGAAGACATGTTAAATAAAGAAAATACATTTATTCGCGGCAAAAAGGACACAAACTCAAAAAAGAAATAACAAGTTGGGGGAAAACATCCCCGCAAAACGGCCATCGCTCAGCATAATGCGCATGTGCACTACTAACTATATATGGTGACGACACTTGATCTTGAACAAATATGCAGTGAAGGCACCCTTGGATATCTATGCAACCCGCACTGGGCCCGCGTGGTGGATTATAGATCCACATCCCAGTCCCTCTCGAAAAGAGGAGGCCTGTGTCCTAACTGTACGAACATTGTAGGCTAATTATGTTATGTTATGCATCGATCTACGAAAATGCAGCGCTTTCAAGCGTGTACCTACGATGCTTTTATGTGCTAAGAACACGCTAAGGGCAGGTTGTTTCACGTCCACTTGACGCAAGCGTATACGTCAAAAATGGCGCTAACTATCGTCAAACCAAAAAAGCGTTGTTTCAAATTACAATTAAAAAATTATTGTCTTGACTTACGTCAAATAATAACGAGTACGTAATCGTTATTATTTGACGTACGTTAACCAACCGTTTGAAACAATCGGCCCTAAGATGGATAGGTAAGTAAGTATGTAAGGAATCATTTATTTATCAAAAAACTAAGTTTAAGTAACATCAGTGTTGTTTCATTAAGGATATGGTTATGACAGATGAGTAGACATCATAGTAGATACTCGGATACTGTATATAATATTTGCAAATGTTTCTAAATTATATTGAATATTGTCATTACCACCGACAACGCTGTGGAAGCGGTGAAGGTTTGGGAAAACAAGATTTAATATACACTCGTCCCAGCGACACGAAGGAGGAGAACATTACCATGCAATGCAATTCATAAAGTTTTGCGTGTAAATGCAAAAACTACACTGCTGGAAAATAGAACCTAGAATTTATCTTTCTTTAGACAACACAACCTATGCATAAATTGATAAATACAAATTGTATTGTTCCGGCACATAGAAAGTGCTTATGAATATTGGATTACTTTGTATCATGGTAACAAATCTGTAGCCTAGGAACACTATACGTGCCAGAGATGTTGCGGTTTGTTCACATGGATCTAGTAACTGGAGCAAGTTACTTGACCAGGCTAGTAATAAGAGTCCTCCAGACCGAATTTCGGCCATGGTGGCCAATCTCAGCGGAGACTGACGGCGCGGAAGATATTTAGAGTGGCAGGGATATCGACGCGCAAACTGTATCCATACATTTTGTACATGATTCCAACAGTAGGGGGTTCCATAATCACGTACTCAATCCATATAAATATGTTGCACTCTCACTTGCCTTTTTTTTTCTGGGTGGGAAACCATCATATGACTTCTCCCGCTCTGGGCGGAGCGGGAGGGCTTGTCAGACTTTTACTGACTAAAACCCACCCGTGCTCTTTCAGTTGCCTATGCCAGGGGCCACGGTATTTCTTTCGAACAACCCTGCCCTAGCCGGCATCGGCCCTAGCGGACCCTGTCAGTTCGTGCTGACATCTCTTTGAGGCGCGCGTGGAACACAACGTACCGTCGACCCGGGCCTGGTCCTTGCCTGGCGGCGAGCTGCCCATTGCTAGCCGCCACTCTCTCTTGCCTCACTCTCATAGTTCGATGCGAGGGCGATCCGACACGACCGGAAAGAGATCAAGCTAGTACCTACGGCTACCAACGACTGGCTAGCGACAGACGACTTTGAACATGAGGAGGCACTGGACTGGTTAGTTGTAGATACTTGCTATACATGCCCGAGTAGTATATGATTTGTTTACATGAGTCTAGTAAATTATGCAAGTAACTTGACCAGGATTGGACGCTACCAACGACTGACTAGCGACAGTGGAGTTTGAGCATGAAGTTGGACTGGTTAATTGAAGATACTTGCTTTATGTAAACGCTCCATAGGTCATGTATGTCTGGTCTATTTATGCTTTTTTCAATTGTTTGTTTTGCAGTTAATCGCATAAAAATGTTATAGCAGATTAATTATAATTTCGATTTCTCGGTTTTTCTGCCATAGTTGTATGCCTACTAACCTAATCTTTTTAAAAATTAATATTGCTTTTATAGCATTACGAATTATCCACTTTGAAAATCCTTCTGCTGTTTTAGAAGGAGTCTTTAAGAAGCCCAGAGTTCGACACTACTCCAAACCATGTAAATAGTCTATAACTTAAATAGTTTTATTATTATAATTTATTATTTGTCGGCGCAGCATGGAGGACGCATAAGATTCGCTGTAGTATACGTCGATTGACATTTGACAAGCTGTCATTCTTACGGAGCGTCGCATACAGATGCGACGCTCCGTAAGAATGACAGCTCAGCTGAGTCTACCGCCTCGCTACCACAGGGTAGCGAGGCGGTAGACTTAGACACGGTGTGGCACGACAGCAAGGGACGATAGATCATACTGATACAAGTCATCCTGAGTCTATATATTTATTATACTTCACCCAAACCATTGTTCAGTTTCGCGACTATATCCATGTCACATACATCCACCAGATGGTGCCACATTAACGAGGAACGAGGGTTTATAAGCCCAAATGTTACCTACCGGTTCAATTTATTTTATGACTGTGCATTTGACATCGGGTTTGATAATATATTGTATAAAGTTATAAACCAATTAATTGTTTGGGATGGTTAAAGTTGAGTTTAATTGGTCGGCCTTAAACATAGCCTTAGGAGCTCCACAACCCGGTGCTGTTCTTGTCTTGTCTCATACAGGGTTATTTTAAAATTAGCTAGCTAACTCCGCAGACGCGATGGGGTTCGAGGCGGCGGGTGAAAAGAGATCCCGGAAGATTTTTTTTTTAACGTTGGATCGATGACCTTGTGAAGGCCGCAGGAATCCGCTGGATGCAGGAAGCACAGAACCGGTCGAAGTGGCTGTGCTTGGACTTATGTCCAGCAGTGGACGTCTTTCGGCTATTAAGATGATGATCACGATTTATGTTAAAAGATAAAAGCACCAATTTTTTTCTTTTTATATCTAGTAATGTCGAGTAGCATAGCACAGATAAACTAACGCCGACTTCATTTTCTACAAAAGCGTTGAAAAGCACTCTGAAAACATTTTCCATTAGAAAGCTGTTAAAAATTGCATCGTTCAAGATTTGTGAGAGCATTCCTCGGAGCTGGCAAACTCTATTTATATTCTGAGAGACGGTTTCGTCTATAAATATTAATGATGTTAGTATGGGAGATGTGATTATGAGGATAAGAGTGTGTGATGGTCATTTTGAGCTTTAGGATCATATTGATAACAATACTCAATATTGTGTAAAGCATAGTAGGTGGTATGGATCACTATGGAAGCTTGTTGACAGACGTTTTTCTACGGCGCGTCTTATACGCCGTGCGTAGGCTCAAAACGGTGAAGGAAAACATCGTGAGGAAACCGGCATGTCCTAGAACCAAACATTCGATTTGACATCTACCTGCTACTGATATAAGAACTCAGAAAATAAAAGGGAAATTCGCCAAATTAATAAGAACTCAGAAAATAAAAGGGAAATTTGCTAAATTACTTAAGCTGTTCTTTCTCAAGAGTTTGTAAACCACGTTTATTTATTACCTACTTGGTAAGGTTATTAAGTGGAAATTAAGTGTCCGCACTTGTAAATCTGTTTTTTTTTGAAAAAACGCAAAAAAAATTTGAAAACGGTTTTGTGGGGCTATAGTTTAAGCAAGATTTTTGTAAACTTACCTTTAATAAAGAAATAATAATACCAACCCGCACTGGTTCTGCGTGGTAGATTCCGGCACACACCCTCTCACGGACAGGAGGCCTGTGTCCCAGCAGTGGGAACATTATAGACTGATTATGTGTAGGCACAGTTCGTCAGTGTTGTATGGACCACTGTGGAAGCTTGTTGACAGACACGTTTTTTTCTACGGTGCAGTTTACACGACGTACCGTAAAGAAACAGTGCTGTGTATAAAAGGCCTTATACCTTATAATTAATGTAAAAATAACGTAGCAAAGCTACACAGGATAATAACTAACAAAAATAAATTTTCTTTGAAAGAAAACATTTAAAAGCGAAGTTCATTGATATGAGAGCAATTACCGTTCATTTCAATAATTCCAGTCTCCTGAAATACCCCTTCCCCCATGGAACCACTCCCATGAAAAGGCAATGCACAATTCCTGAGAAAAACCAATTAATGTAACCTAACCTCAAAACTTTTTACAGTCGCTTAAAAACCGTAGTCCGGTAAAATTTTGCATGAGGAGAGTGGGAGGAGGTGCCCCCTATGCTGGCACCACTTTCATGTAAAGACGACGCACCGTTCTTGAGAAAAACCAATTATTGTAACCTAACCTCAAAACAACATAGCACAGTCGAGGAAGGACCGGTCGACGGAGCCCCGCTTCGCGGGGCTCCTACTTCTGGGTGGTTTATAAAAAAATAACCACGAAGGTGATGGCGCCGCCATCACCTTCTAACCTAACCTTGTAACGTAATGTACATACTCACAGTTATCTACATTCATTCCTCCAGGTCAGACAAGCATTCCGTCACCGTTAGGCGCTGATCTGACTATTCCTCACGACACCAGGTCACGTTTAATCCATAATCAGTACACAGACAGTCATATCAAACTTTAACATAACACTACGACGATTTAGTAACATCCAAGGGCTGGAAATTTCGCCCACATTCATTGATATCATTTTTCCTATAAACACTATACTTTTAATACGCTTTTAATACGAAATAACTATATATTTAATTGTATTTTATTAATATGTTTTATTATGATAGTTCTGACAACGACGTTTAATACGTCGCCATGACAAGTTTGCTTATAAATTCTTATCAGCCTGTAACTTTTAGCTGAAAATATATTCAGACTTTCGCAAATCAATATTGGCCATCATATTTCAAATTCATATTTATTTCTTTAAGTTGCTATTCTACGAGTTTACCTGAGGAATCCAAGCAACGCAACTGACAGTTCGAGTTCGAGTTGAAGTTCGAGTTTTCGCCTCGAAAGCGAACCCTCAAGATAGTGCTGGTACTCCGGAGTCACCTATCCAGGGAACTCTTGGTGTGTCCCTCTCCAAGACTCCGGTACCTGACGTACTAGTGCTACACCTTCGTCCTCCGTCCTCCGTACCAGTTGGACCGCGTGCCTCGCCGGAACACCCTCTACTGGGCCGCGCCTCAACCGAGGGCCGTCTCTCCTGGCGGGCTGACCGCGCGTTGCCGTGCCTGCTCTCTCGCGCCGCGTCGTGCCTGCCCTACCGTGCGGCCGTGCTGCGACCTACTACTGTCGCGTGGGCCCCCTACCGTGCCTGCTCTCCCGTGCTGCCGTGCCTGCTGTCACGTGTGGCCGTGCTGCGACCTACTTCTGCCGCGTGGGCCCCGACGGGTATCCTCCGTGCCGCACACGCACCAGCACCTGACCACGCCTACACCTGCACCTGTCACCGGCACCTGCCTCGCGTCGCGTCTACCTCTTCAGCCTCAACCCACCAATCACCCATCTTCATCCTTCTTCACCCACATACTATACACCACTGACCAGTTCATCTCCATTTTTTATATAACCTTTACTTATTATTAAATCTTTAATTAACTTCAACTTCCCTTTCTTTAATTTAGACTTAGTTTCTTGTCGCTACACGACAACCTGTCCGTGTCGGGGTGCCCAAAGTCCAGAGCTCGCTTCGCTCGCTCATGCATCCAAATTCTCCTGGTATCAGTAGTAACATTGGGGATTTATAGGTTGTTATAAAAAGAAATGAAACAAAACATTCATACATGAATGAACAAAACGAATGACAGTGACACTTATCATAGCTTTTTTTTACGTTCCGTTTTGCGTTCGTCTTCACATCATTTTGCACGATAGACAATATGTGAAACAGATTTGGTTGTCAATCGCCCATTTTAACGTTCCGTTTTCCCTATTTACCTGATTTGAGGTTAGAAACATTTTTCATTAATTTCTCGAAAAATATGCATTACCTTGTAATAAGAGTGGTAACGTTATAATCGGGGACCCAAGCCCTACCAGCTTTAACCACTTTTACCCCCCAAATCGTGCGACTCGATATCAAAGTCAACCCGAAAAAAAAAACATTCAACTAAATTAGTTTATCTAAAAAGGTGTTTCTACTAATATTAAAAACGCGAAAGTTTGTGAGGATGGATGGATGTTTGTTACTCTTTCACGTAAAAACTACTGAACGGATTTTGATGAAACTTTACAGTAATATAGCTTATACATCAGAATAACACATAGGATACTTTTTATCCCGATATTCCCACGGGATCGACACTTATGCGGGTGAAGTCCCGGGGCGCTGTTATTCCTATATAATAGGGGGCGAACCTTATTGTAAACAACTTCTAAGAAAGTTGCATATAATCTTATAGTCAAATAAACCCCGCATAATAGACTTGGCTACACAAAGCTGACATATTACTAAGTACACTATTCACAAACATCTTATTACGAGACCTGGCACCGTGCCTACAATCTCTGTGAGATGACTAGCTGCATGAAACCTATTCTTCCGCTGTTACAATAGAAGAAAGTAATGTTTGTCTATGTTTTGGACGAGTTCCACATGTTACGGACTTTCCTAGACCTTGTCGCTTTCATTGTAAATGAATTTACGTGTCCCGGTTTGAAAGTTTTTAGTGTATGAAGATTTTGTGGTATAGATTAGGTTTTTTTTTTATCTATTGGTTCCAGATTTCGCTTAGTTAAAATTGGAGATTAAAGAAAACGTGACTTTTATTTTTTATAAATAAAATTGTTTTGTTGTTAAGCTGTTGTCAGGAGTTTTAGTTAGCAACGTACAGACGCCAGCAGGTCAAGCTACCCGAAACTGTCAAATTTTCCCAATCAACCTTGAACCTTAATGCTTTAACGACAAAGTTGAAAATCTATTAAATAAATTTGACAGATTGTAGTAACTTGATGTGCTGGCGTCCGTACCTAAAACGTGCGTTCGTGCTTTTGTGATCTTATTCAAACAATATTTGTTTATTCATTTAAAGATAAAGTTTGTCGAGGATAACATAAATGAACTGCCACGTTTATGTTTCTAATTAGTTGAGTGATTACAAACTAAAATCAAACTTATTAACAAGGTGGAAGGTTGATCAACACTGGCCTCAGGCGGACAAACTTTATAATTAAGGCTTTAGTTAAATTGATCACACTAACATAGGGTTTAATAGAACCAAGCACATAAATCCCTCTAGCCCTAAGCCCTAATTCCTCTGTCCAAATTTTTGCTGTGCCTGACAGGGGCCATATTGACCACTTTATTGAAAACATGTACACTGTCCACAGCATTTTCCTGTATCTTTTTTTGCGATTTATTCCCGCATATTGTTCTGAGCTTAACCAAGACCATTAAAGTATTGTAATGTCAATATTCAATAACCTAATAGAAACAGCTAATGACGTTGACGAACTAGCTGTCGCAACTTCATCCTATGGTAATGTTAATTCCTTTTCTCATGAAAATCCACATCAAACTTCATTCAAAATTGTTTGTCAGAATATAAGAAGTATTTGTTGTAATATGCCCAGTTTTATGACATTATTGGAAAGATCGCAAACAAAATGGGACGTCGTCGTACTAACAGAATGTTGGCTTCCCCGCACTCATTCTATTCCTCAGCTACAGGACTATGAATACCTTAGTACACTTAATAATTTAATACACAGAATGAAGGAGTGGTGGTCTTTCCAAGCCATCATTACGATTAAAATCTGAGGAGCCTATACTTATGGACGCCAACTGCCTCATGTTAGAACTTAACGAAAATACCATTGTTCTTGCAATATACAGACCAGCTGGTTTTAGAAATATAGCTAGATTTATTGAGTCACATCACTCACCACACTCGTCACAGCAAAAAAAAAACAAACGTCGTAGTTTTTTTTTCTGTTTTAGCCACAACAGAAGCAAAAAAAAAACAAGCGTCTTCGTTTTTTTTATTCGTCGTCTAGTCACATCAGTAATAAAATAAAAATAAAAAAATGCTTTGTATTGTCCTTGTTTTACATTATTTTTCTTTTTTTTTCTTTTATGCCATTATCATTATCATCTAGATGTGATACAAACGCCTTGTGTGACTTGTCCGTATAGTATGAAGGCCTGGAGACCTGTAACACAGGTATTCCTAGTACAGGCACCAGTCTCCACAACATCAATGTATTTTTGTATACACATTGTTTCATTGTGTGGTGGAGAAAATAAACGTTTTTATTATTATTATTATATTGATCTTTTACTTTGTAATACCATCTATGTAACACACAAGGAATGCAATAAAGAATTGAGTATTGAGTAAATATTACTGCTGGACGAAGTTGGCTTTGGGTAGAATAATTTTTATATAAACTATTAAAAAAAAATATTAAGAGAAAATATTTGATTTTTTGTATGCTTGTTTATTACACTTTCACGCTAAAACGGCTGAACGGATTTGGATGAAATTTGGCACATGGGTAGACCATGATTAGGACATAGGTTACTTTTTATCCCGATATTCACACGGGATTGAGACTTATGCGGGTGAAACCGCGGGGCGCAGCTAGTTTATAACTATAAAATAAATTGTTTCTTGTGGCATGTATTTTTTCAGCTTTAGTACATAATTGAAAATCTTAATTATGGTCAATTATATCCTAAGTATAACTAAATAGTTTTACCTAAAGTTAGTAAAATCAGTAAGGAAGAAAATTGTTTATTCTGCACATTACAAAAAGATAAAAAAACACACACATACAAAGTAGCCAAAAGCCTAGTATTCTAACAAAAAAAGTTTGACAAGTCTGTCTATTGCTTGATGTCAATGACAAGGCCAGCGACCATAGAGAAATTATTTATTTATTTAAACTTTTCGCACAAAATTCTGCTTTATGCCTTAGGCAGTCTAGTCAACCAAGGGTGGTGAAGAGATTAGATGGCAGGTGCTTTGGTTGTGAGGAGCAAATATAAAAAACCTCTTAAATCTAGTTACACAAATACGTAAATAAGTTATATACACATAGTACATAATGCTATAATATATACTTATAATTTATATAAACTAAATCAAGGGAGAGAGTTGTTGAGATGACTCTACGCTATTTGTTTCGAAAATAACTCTGCAACTTCTGCTTACTGAAATTACTGATGCATTTCAAGTTTAATTATAAAACATAATTATGGCTACATTTCCACATTCATCAACGTCCACACTTCGTTACAAATGTCTGAAATATTTTCATTTATTTTTCTAGAAGCATGTAACACGGATTACGGCGACTGCGCTTGAACAAGTTGTACTGAAAAGACTTCTCACGAACCGGCTCATGCCCACATTTGAATACGGAATCAAAACTAATGTAAGCAGAACTCTTTGCGAGTTCCTCGTACTTATTAATTATCTAAACGTAAATTCAAAATGCGTCCTCTCACTGCGACTTTCCTGAAAGCTAATTCTCGTAATTTAAAATTTTCAAAATCTAGTCGCAGTCTCATCTCGGTGACAAACAACTGTTAAAAACCTGTCAAAGTGTAGGGAAATTAGAGGTATTTTTGACAGATTGAGACTGAGATCAGAGGGGCAATTCTCGTAATTTTAAGAACGTTCACAATGTGATCTCAGTCTCAATCTGTCAAAAATACCTCTAATTTCCCTACATTTTGACAGGTTTTTGACATTTGTTTGTAGCTGAGATGAGACTGATACTAGATTTCGAACGTTTTAAATTACGAGAATTGGCCTTCTGACTGTGAACGTTCTTAAAATTACGAGTGTAGCGGTATCTACAACGCCACATGCGAACAACGCGTCATACTGACGTCACGCAAATCCTGCATCTCGCAAGCCGAGTTTACCGCGCAATTAGCATAGATACAATTTCCCAACATCAAACGTTGGGCAATTGCCCGCCAGACACAACAACCGTCTGGTCGGAGGATCCTCCCTTTTCTATGGAGGATGAGTGAACTTTACACCCTGTTCCTCGTACCTCTAAACTGGTGACCCCGAGTATGAACGTTAGCTCAGCCTTCGTGCAAATACTTCAGCGTGACGTCATCATCATCGCTCCCGCAAGCTTTAGCGGCGAGTCACCCAGCCAGCCAGCATCCACGGCTTCAACGGGTATCCTGACCACCAGCATGCAGCGTCCGCGCATACCTGGTCATCACCCTCAGCCTCATCAGCAACCTCGGCACAGCACACTGCACTTTCGGCCGGTCAAACAAGAAGAGCTTCCTCTCCTGGTCGACGCAGCAGCCAGCCTCAACCCCGCGCTGTACGACATCCGACGCACTGGAGTATAACGCAGCGCTACCCCGACTCACTGGGGACATCTTCGCAGACAGTTCCGACTCACCGCGAACTATGCGCCACCCCGACTCACTGGGGCATCTCCGCAGACAGTTCCGACTCACCGTGAACTATGCGGCAACCGGTTCCGACTCACTGGAACCTCAGCTGGCCTGGCAAGCATCGCAAGATACAAGACTCAGCCCACTATCGACCTCCGGTCTCCGGAGGGGAGTGATGTAGCGGTATCTACAACGCCACATGCGAACAACGCGTCATACTGACGTCACGCAAATCCTGCATCTCGCAAGCCGAGTTTACCGCGCAATTAGCATAGATACAATTTCCCAACATCAAACGTTGGGCAATTGCCCGCCAGACACAACAACCGTCTGGTCGGAGGATCCTCCCTTTTCTATGGAGGATGAGTGAACTTTACACCCTGTTCCTCGTACCTCTAAACGAGACTTGCCCCTCTGATCTCGTTCGTATTTGTTGTAATGTTTTCTGAGTGCTTCTAATCCAGGATGCAGTAAGTATCTTGCTTATGGTCGTGTTTATATTATGGTCACTAAAACCTATTAACCAGGGGCTAAGTCCAATAAATTTACAAATGGTGCCATGGTTTCCGAAATCCATTGTGAATTTATGACAGACTAGCTGCGCCCCGCGGTTTCACCCGCATAAGTTTCGATCCCGTGGGAATATCGGGATAAAAAGTATTCTATATGTTAATCCTGGTTATAAACTAACTGTGTGCCAAATTTTATCCTAATCCAATCAGTAGTTTTTGCGTGAAAGAGTAACAAACATCCATCCATCTATCCATCCAACTTTCACGTTTATAATATTAGTAGGATTGGCCATACTAACCAATGTCAAACCAAAATAAAACTGTCAAAAATGTACAATGGCGAGACCAATGCAACGTTTGTGAATCAGTAGAGGCCTAACTCTACTAATTCGCTGTAAAGATGAAGTCTGTGACGTTTGTGATATTTAGAATAGAATAGAATATATTTTATTGTAAAACATGAGTATACATCATGACATGTGCAAGGTCTTATAATAATAGTTAGATCTGCCTGTTTTGCCATTAATGGCGTACAAAAACAACATATTTGGTTTAAAATAACCACAAAAGATTTGAGTCTAAACAACAAAACAATTTTTTTTTCGTAATACTTAAAAAAGAAGAAAATGTACAGATTAGGTTTTATACATTTGAGATTCAAATTGTAAAAATGTCGTAATTGCAGAAAAATATAATTAATTAATTGCGTTCGTTTAAGAAATCCGATATGGTATAATAGCATTTATTTACAAGATATTTTTTTAAATGTATTTTAAATAGAGCGGTAGGTATTTGTCTAATAGGTTTTGGGATTTTATTATATACCTATGATTGGCGCTAAACAAAAAATACTTTTTCGCATCAATGCCGTGGTTGACCTTGGTACACATAATCTATTATTATCCCGTCGATTACGAATAGATACGTCTGATAGTTTCC
This sequence comes from Apamea monoglypha, assembly GCA_911387795.2. NCBI lineage: Eukaryota > Metazoa > Arthropoda > Insecta > Lepidoptera > Noctuidae > Apamea > Apamea monoglypha. The sequence continues at coordinate 4,832,915 of OU426922.1, forward strand.
CGAATAACTTGGGATTGGTTTGTACAAAATTCGCTATTTCATAAATAAATAAGGACGGCAGGCTTAAAATTTTATACTTTATAAAATACTGTTTGCAACTATCAATTATTTTCAAACCAAACATAGCCCTAATACATCTTTTTTGCGACCTAAAAATAATTTCTCTATTTGTACAGTTTCCCCAAAATAAAACTCCAAACCTCAATATCGAGCCGACTATACCATGGTAGGCAGTTATAAGGGCATTGGTACTTATGATAGGTTTTAGTTTATAGAGAGCATATGCAGAAGAACATATTTTTTTATTTAATTCCTCTGTGTGTGCTCTCCAGTTCAGGCGATTGTCAATGATTAGGCCCAAAAATTTAGCTGTATCCACCTTTTTAATAACGGTTGATTTGTATTTTAATAAATGTTCTTTGTCATATTAAATATTTTTTTTGGTTTCGGCTTAACAAAAGTATATTTATTAAAATTCAGCTTTACTTCTTGCACACTATTGTAGTTGCATTATTCTGCAGTTTCGATTGCAAATGTCAGCGTTGGATTTCTCTGATTTATTTCCTTTCTCCACAACCACAGATACAGTAGAGCTACAGCTACAGGATTCTTTTCTAAAACTTCTGCAAACTTCTACAAACCAATCACACGAGATACATCACACCGTATTATCCGGACTGGCAGTATCCGTCCAGTTCTATCTCAACCAGCTTATTCTACGCAAAATTGAAAAAGTTCCCGTTAAAACACTGTCATTCCCAGTAAAACGTTCCAAGTTTAAATTGCATTCGAAATGTGAGGTTTTAGCAGGTGCACCTAGGAACGAGAAACTTAAATGAATCATATTTTTTTCTGAGGTGCGAAATTCCTTCGTTCATTTTACATAGTGGGTAGGTGCCTTAATTCCTTAAAAAGTTGATTCGGTGCTGAATTTGGCTGCGATACTAACATACACGTTTTCTCAACCCCAAGAAAAAAACATGTTTTTTTTATATTTTTGTTTTATCATGTACATACTCGTATATACCTAACCATCACGTCTACAGAGTTTCGCTAGCTAATTTAATTTAACCCTATATAATATATTACACACATAACTACCGACATTCCAAAATTCCACGTCCCCGAGCCGGTCAGTCATCTACTTCGTCGATAGAGTTCGACTCCATATCTCAAGTTTAATTTAACGAGTCATCTTTTCAATATCGGCTCCGGGAAGTTTCAGTATCGTCAGCATGACTTGCAGTTTTATGTAGATCATGAACTTTTATGAAGGAATTTTGGCCTGAAAGAAGTAGTCATAACTTCGAGCTTTCATGAAGTGAACTTGATTTGTGGACTGTAGTTTTTTTATGCGATGATAATGCGTGCTGGATATAGTAATATTTTAGTTATTTATCTACGGATACTAATAATAAATCTGAAGAGTTTGTTTGTTTGAACGCGCTAATCTCTGGAACTGCAGGTCAGATTTGATAAATCTTTTTTGCATTAGATAGCCCAAGTTTTAAGAAAGGCTATAGGCTACTTAACATCACGCTAAAGCCATTAAGAGCCGAGCAAAAGCAAAAAATGTCAGAAAAAACGCTGAACGAAAACGAAGCAATAGCGCGGGCAGACATGCGATGCCACGGGATGGGTCGGGAAATAGAAATTCATTCAATTCATTTGGAATAGCGTTCAAACGGATACAATGAAATTCGTAAGTTTTCGCAAAGCTCCACTAATCCTTTAAATAAACGTTCGAAACTAGGGCGTGTCGCTAATATTAATTTGCAAACTTTAACATTCAGAAAACAATAATTTTTTTTTGTCGAATATTTTGTTACGCAATTTCTTGGACGAAAAAGCTTGTTTCATCAACATCATCATTTCAGCCCGGAATCATATATCAGCTGGGCTATAACCCAGCAGTGGGTCCTCCCCTTTCTTCTGCCATACTTCCCTGTTCTGTGCGTCTCTCATTCAGGTGTTTCCCGCGTCTTTGGCGATATCATCAACCCAGCGAGTTTTAGGACGGCCCTGGTTTCTTTTGCCTAAACTTGGCCACCATTCGGTCACAGCCTTACTCCATCGGCCATCTCTTCGTCTAGCTAGATTTTCTGTCCAACTCAACTTGAGGCGCATCACTCTGTCCCAGACGTGGTAGACTTTGGCTTTGACTTTTGCCAGTGACGGATTTCGGTGTTACGAATTGTGTAAAGCTTGTTTAATTCCACTTTATGTAGGAAACCATATTTTTGCCTATCTTACTAACATTTTAAAACTACCAACATTCAAGTGAACAAGGTAAAATTAAAAGCACTTCAGCACAAAGTCCATCGAAGCCTTTTTTCTTAGAATTACGTCACAAATGCAGTGCTCTATATTTAGGTGACCTGCAATCTAGCTCAGGGAAGTTCTAGGTTTGACCTGAGTTGCAAAAAGGGAAGGAAGCTTGATTTGTGTGCTTGAATAATTGAATAAATAATGGAACGTACCGTTTTCTATTAAACTTATAAAAGAAATAAATGCAAGGGGTGAAAATAAAAAGGTTATTTATGAGGTAAAACAAGGTAAGCGATGGCCGTTTTTGCGTGGATGTGACGCATCCTGTTATTTTTTTTTGTGTTTGTGTTCTTTTTATGCGTCATGTTTGCCGCAAATAAACGTATTTTCTTTCTAAATACGCAAAGCATACCGCTTTGTCTATTTTTATCGAAACTAAATGCTGTGTCAATTTAACGTCACTACACACAGTGTATCTAAATAAATAAAATTAAAAAAGCTGTTTCTTTTTTAATTACAAATTAAAAAAAACAGCTTTTTACTAAATGCATATGAAAGTATATACGGTACCTATTCGTATATATAACATAAATTCAATTTTTCTGTCTATCTGTTTGTTTCGGCTAATCTCTAAAACGGCTGGACTGATTTTGACGGAACGTCACTGGCAGATAACCAATGTTATGAGCAGTAACTTAGGCTACTTTTATTTTAGAAAAACAATCAGGGTTCCGCGCAAAACAATTAAAACCCATGCAATCCAATTCGTTTTCCGACATGCATCCGAACAAAGTCAGCACAGCTAACAATAAGGTTTTCTCGACTCACATGAATTCTAAGTTCTTTTGACCAAACAGTTTTCACATTCTCCAAGAACGTGTGCCTGTCAATTTTATCTAACTTTATTGACGTTGTCACTTTCATAATTATACTCTGCCAGTCTTCTCCTTTTCTGCCATTATTAGTTTATCTTGCGCCATCACACAACCAAATTAAGTAAATAACAATACACCTACAATCGTCAATATAACAACTGATAATCCGTCAAGCTCATAATCCATAGGACATGTTGACCGTCACCGAAGACATGTCCGGACCGACCGGCTATTGTAGCGGTAACATGAGCACCGGGCATCCTGTGGCGAAACAATAGCAGTCTTCAGATAAACAGGTCGCGGCTAATGGGGGTGACGTCACCTCCGCATGTTTTGTCCCCCCATGACCTTCTGGCACCATTATCAGATAAACATCTTAAGAGATTGGTGAATTGGTTTATTATTGTGAGTGACAGTTTTGATGGACACGCGAGTACAAGACGAAGGTTATATCATCATCTGCGTAGCTTTTTCCCAACTATGTTGAGGTCTGCTTCCAGTCTAACCGGATGCAGCTGATGAGCTGAGTACCAATACCCCTTGGTAAAACTGGTTGTCAGACTTTCGGACTTCTGATGACCCGCAACGACTGTCAAAGATCCACGAATGACAACCGGGCCCAACGGCTTAACGTGCTTTCCGAGGCACGGAGGGGTCTCGTTATGTAAAGATGGTCACCCATCCACGACCCAACCACGGCAAGCGTAGTTTAACCTGATCGACCGGATCGTGCGGCTGTTATTACTTAGCCACAAGCCCCTTAAGAAGAAGGTAATAAAAAAAAATACTTGATTGATAGATAAAAAGTTTATTCAGTGCAACAAAAAACACAATACAAGTATTTAAAAAAAAAACATAAAAAAGGTGAAGCAAAAAAAAAAAAACAAAGATTAAATAGATAAATTGACCCATAGACACCTCGTATAAGTAAATCTATAACGGTCGATCACTACTGGGCGGTATGTGTCTCATGGTTGCACCAAATGGGACTCAGCATATGCCAGGTACAATACCTGACGCTGGTATTCTGCTGCATCCCGTTAGTGACACACGGGTGTCGAGAAGACACATCTGAGTTTCTACGAAATGGTACCTACATAGTGCGGCGCGTATATTATAAGGCGGTAAGTACCCACGTCTTACTTGATTTAATTTTAAAACCGACAGAAATTAAGATTTTTAAATTTTAAACTTATTAAATACTTGTGTAGTGTCTACTGGATTACTTGATTATCACTGTTATTATATGTTATGTAATGAATGACTAGTTTGTTTTTAAGCGTGTATTTGTCTCAGTTCGTCCCAGTTTACATGTTGGTGTATAATAATATGTTATGGTTTTTTTTAAATAATTATATACAGTGAGTATAGCGTAAATTGCTTATATATTTTCTAACCTATGATATGACTTGCACAAATGTCAAACCACTCGGAATATTAAAATAGCCTCACATCCAATATTTTTTTTCGAAACACCATAAACCTTCTATACCCAACTAGTTGACCATAAAAATCGACCTTGACCTTCAATGACGTCATAAGACGGATAATTTGTCGTGACCTTGAGTATGCATTTCCCCATACTACCCTCTTTTAAGTAATAAAGTCTTGAAAGCTTTCGATATCAGAAGGCCAATTCTCGTAATACCTTTTAATAAAACAACAATCAGAGGGGCACCTCTGATTGTTGTTAAGTAAAAGGTATTAGTTGCATTAAACATGTAGGTTTATTAGGGTTACACGCTGGTAATAGGATTAGGGAAGATTCATATCACATTGGAAAGTTTGTAGTTGTGTTTTGTTTTGTTATTTTATTGCGTTTCTTTTTTCACTGCTACAGGGATATTTTTGGCACTCGAATGTCGTTGACTGGAAGGAATAGAATAGAGTAGAATACTATTAATTGGACGTAGTTTAGTAGAAAGGACTCAACACACAAAAAGTAATTTTTGAGTTATCGAGGTTTTAAGTTTAGGTGTGTATTGCTGTAATGATGTTGTATATGAAATATTTTGAAATGTTGTCACTCATGGGCAAATATACCAATATCTTTATGGGTCAAGTTGTATTACATAGACTAACGCAATTTTCGAGTTATTGGGAAGAATGTGGGTTGAGTCCTTTTGAATGTGGGTTGAGTCCTTTCTGCTTAACTACGTTCAATTATGTACATCATATAAATGTAGAAATTGAAGGACGCAATTGGAAGGCGCTGTTGGTAAACTTTTATACAATTGTTTTGTAAACAGCGCGCGTTAAAGGTGTACAATTTCTTTGGAATATCGCTTGAAATGTACTCAAAAACAAGATGGTGCCGTTAGTTCCGATTTTAGCCACCCTTCACAATGACCTTGTAGTAGTATAGCTAGGTCTAAATTTCGGACAACCGCTTTCGGAATAATTTTGCTGTAGGAAATGCGGTCGGCGTTCATTCCATACCTACGAATTCGGCTTTGGTTTCCTTGGATAATGGCACTAGAACAAATATTTTAGGCAGATGACGATAAATCAAGCTATGAACAAAATTGACAGCTTTTTATATATGCTTGAGTACGAGGTTTTTGACTACATTGTATAATAAAAAATAAAAAAAAATATTTAGGTCCTTTTACAAAGTAATACATTTACAAACTTATAAATACTTAGTAGTACTAGTTCTTAACAGATCGGCTTAAATACTTATATAAAAGCCAGTTTAATTTACACGTTTTTGATTATCTATGAAAGGTGCGTTGGCACTGACATTATAACTTGTGGCGTATGTGTATATCTTGTCTTTTTTTTATAATGTTTTTTGTGCAGAATAATCAATTTTTCTTTCTCTTATGGTGGCGTTATTTTATGTTTTAAATTTTTTTATATATATTATTTGTTTCTAAAATTAATTGGACCGCATTTCCTACTACATAAAAGTTAAAGGAACATACAGTTTTATGAGTCTTTAAACCTGTCATTCATTTACGATCGAGAAACAATCAAAACTAAAGCTGTACCGATATAAGATTTACCCCTGATAAAAATTACCTTGCTAATCGCAACATTCCGAGTAGTCACATGTTTAACGTGATTTGACGTCACGCCGGAATTCGGACATGCATCCGATGTCACGTCCAGGGACACGGACACATGGACACGGCTAACTGTCCAATACTTGTCGATATATTGCCACCTAAACATTCACTGTTCTGTTTGGATGGACACAGAAAATTAAAAGCGTTGATCGAGTTTGAATTTGTGTGGTTTAAATTGCCATCGATTTGTGAATCTAACTACCATAGTGAGTTGTTTTGATGATTTTAATGATTATGATTCCGTAAATAAATACAAAGGGCTTTGAAGGTTCGTGGCATACCTTTCACCATTTTGTACATATCTATATATGGCACGTGGGTATCTGTCATCTTAAAGTGGGTAATCGTGCGAGGTATTCTAGAAATAAGTTGACAGGTCGTCGGTCAGCAGCCTTATAATCACGACTCTCAATTTAAATTACAAATGTATCACAATTAAACTCGGATGAAAATAAATTAAGCTTCAGGACGTAAGCGATCCGTCGTGACCGTCTAGTCGACGCCATCGTTCGTTTCCAAAACTGCACGAGACAGATGGCTGCTTGACGTCCTTGACGTTCCGCTAGTGACACCACCGTTGCCACGCCACTCTCGTTCACACAATGTCAAAATAAGATCTTCAATTAATCCAACTAGATGGCGCTAGGGACGCGCCTTCATATATAAATTGATAGCTGACATCAATGCAAACAGAAAACATCAATCAATCAACTCAGCGTATCGCAGTCCACTGCTGGACAAAGGCCTCTCCCAGGCTGCGCCACAACACCCTGTCTTCCGCATCCAGTCCGTCCCAGCACCCTTCTTTAGGTCGTCCGTCCATCTAGCTGGGGGGCGTCCGACACTACGCTTGCCGATACGCGGTCTCCACTCCAGGACTCGTCTGCTCCACCGGCCATCGGTCCTTCGACGAACATGGCTAGCCCACTGCCACTTCAGTTTGCTTACTCTGCGCGCTATGTTGGTAACTCCGGTTCTTTTCCGGATTATTTCATTCCTGATTTTAACCTTCAAAGAGACTCCGAGCATAGCTCGCTCCATAGCGCGCTGAACGACCTTGAATTTGTGGACCAGCCCGACCGTCAGTGTCCACATTTCGGCGCCATATGTCATGACAGGGAGGACGCACTGGTTAAAGACCTTAGTCTTCAAACACTGTGGGATAGGCGACGAGAAGATTTGACGGAGTTTTCCAAATGCTGCCCAACCCAACTGAATCCTTCTTTCTCAAAGTTGTGTCTACCAAGCTGGATTATTTGTCCCGGGTAGACATAATCCTTCACAACTTCGAGAAGCGAACCTTCGATGTGAACAGAAAACATTATAAGACCAAACCCCGTAAAGTGTCACGTTTCCGAGATATTAACATTAACGTTCAAAATTGGTCACGTGACATCCATATTTTTCAAAATAACGGGAAAAATCTTCAATCACTTTGTTACGGTCGCGAATCATATTTCAATCAACGCACAACCTGATACTAACAAGGAAATCATAAGATAATTTAATTTCGCGTGGTAAACAAATATAAAAAAACCGGTCAAGTCGCGAGAGCTCCGTACAAATTTGTAGGTAAGTAAATAGTATTAATTTTTTTTTTTTGTAATGTTATTACAAATTTATGGTTTTCGGATTTTTTCCTTTACTTTTGCTACATGACATTGCTTCTTCTCCATGATTCTAGGTCAACGGGAAGTACCCTATAGGTTTTTATTTCGGAACACAAACGCCCGTATCTTTTGATTGCGTTGACTTAGATGTTTGATTTTTTCACTGCTTCAAGGCATTGCAGCCTTGAGTAATTGATATTAATTTCAACTTTATAACTTCACGCGTTCCTGAGAAAACGGGTCTTGAAAGAAAAAAGAAAATACTTTTATTTGCGGAAAACATGACGCATAAAAAAGAACATAAACACAGACGAAAAAAATTACAAGTTGGGGGTAAACATACGTCACATCCACGCAAAACGGCCATTGCTCAATGCTAAGACCCTATACGAGACAGAGCCCCAGCGCTGGTTTTCAGCGGCAGCCGGCGTTGACGTGGCGTGACGTGGTGACTGATGGACAGACAGACGGACAACGAAGTGATCTTATAAGGGTTCGATTTTCCTTTTGAGGTACGGAACCTTAAAAACAAATCAAAATATACAAATCCCATCAAAATTAAGGTGAACACGCCCGGGGTTTTCGTCTTAAGTTTGAAGGGATTTGTATATTTTTGGACAATTTAAGGAAAGAAAATTGTAGCTATAAATATGGCAACCTCTTTTATAAATCTTAATACTTGGCTTTGTTCACGAACAAACTTTTACTCAATTAGCCGGTGGAGTAGGAAAAATACATGATACATATTATTTATATTCATAAATATTAGAGCACTCCTAGCCTACCTCTAACTAACGAAGTATATCATTAATACTATAGGTATTTTTGAAAACTAGATGAAGACGGCGTTTCCTATCTGACGACTCTGAGAAGAAAGGCCGAAACAAACTCAGAGGTTACTTTTAAAGTCCAGACATAATCTTGGTCAGATCATGTGAAGACCATATAGCCACCTATATGGTCTTTTGAGAAAAGAACCACACAGATTGAGTGGACCTGTCCAGTCAAGAAACGCCAGCGTGACAGATGTATTTATGGGATATTGCCCGGAGAATGCAATGCACAGGGATCAATGGCAAGCTTTGGGAAAGACTTATGAACTAGACCAGCCGTGGGTCAGTCAAAAAAAGAAAGGTTAACATTTTCAAGGGCACTGTCAAAATCAAAATATTTTGTTTCACATAAACCTGCATAGGCACTTATGATACGTCAGAAGGTAGGTGCTCGGTTCCAATAGGTCGTTTCCTATGGAGAAGAGCCGACAAGAAACTCCACGGTTACTCTTTTAAAAATAATTGGTTTTACAATATTTTCAAATTACTGTAGTTATTGGAGGACAGCGCCTGTCAATAAGTATCAGGTACTTAATAAAGTAAAAAATAAATGTTTACAGATCTAAAGTCTACAAGGCCAACAAAGTCCTCACATTTACAAAATAATAAAAGAATCTATCAAAAGGATAAATAAAATATAAAATCCTATTAAAAACTAGTGATATGATTGCCACTACAACCACTAATAAAGAACTCTACGGCTGTAGCCGTCATTACAATAAAGTTTCTATCGTGTCTCGTTTACCGTGCCAGAACCTGTTAGGGAAAAGCCGTAACTATTTAGTCGACAGGAGGTAGGTAAAGGTATCCTAAAACTTAGAATCTCTAGGTTCATACCAAAACTACAAGTACTTACGTTGCCAAACCAAACTTACAAATTTATCGTTTAACGCACCAATATAAAGCGTGTAACACATTTCCGCCACGTGTTTAGTCACGCACGTAACGTCAATTGACGCGGCGTTGCCGACGTCGACGTTGCCTTCAATCAATTCGACACGAGTGGGGTGCACGACACACGTTAAGTCAATAATAAAATATTACCAACCTAAATATAATTTTGACTTCGCTTCGGCTGAAATGTGTGTAGGTCCCTTTTGGAAGATGGTAAAAATATTGAATAGCATCTAGTTTCTAGTTGATACTGCTGAGTTTGAGGTCCTGGGTTCGATTGCCTTAGTTAACGTAAGACAATGTTTATGTTCTTTCTCCAGAATTAGCTTACTGACAGGTTATTGTTATTAGTATTAAGTTATTTATTTATTTTACTTCGATGGTCCTAGTTTATCATTTGTGACTTCAAGTGACAGCTATATCAACAGAACCCAGCAATGCATAAATATGTAAGCTGTCACGCCCTTTATGCCTGGAGGCTTTTATTCAGGTAGTAAGTTTTTATTTACATTTTAATTTTAATTAATTACTTTTTAGCTTTAGTACGTATAGTTTTTATTATATTTGTTGGTATATTGGCGTGGCTAGCTGACATATGGCAAATAATTTAATTTTATGTTCTGTGTCTTATAACGTTAATTACTTAACATAGGTACCTAGTATGGTATACAATTAATTTTCTAACTGAACAGACAGCTGTGCTGCTGAGGAGTTTGTTGCGCCACTTCTTCTTCCCAGCGATAGCACTAGGAAGTATCCTAGTGCTATCGCTGGGAAGAAGTAGTGGCGCAACAGTCCCCCAAAAACGCCCGCTCTTCACCACTGTGAAGGGCGGGCGTTTTTGGGGGACTGTCTTTTGTAATTTTGACGTTCGAAAAGTGCTGATTCTCAGCCTAATTTGAATAAATTACTTTTGATTTTGATTCCCAGATCGGGCTAAGCGTTATTGGGTTTTACCATCAGGATTTTTTTGGTTGCAATCCGGAGTCTGGATTTGTGCCCTATTTGTGTCATGTTACATAGGATTTAATAACTGGTGAAATGTACTGGTGTCCTATAGGTGAACCTCTGTCTGACTCTTCGGGCATTACAGGCGTCACCGAATAACATCGCGTTTCATATAAAATAATAAAAAAAATCTGCTGTTCCCTACATTTTGACGAGTTAGATGAACATAAATGTACAGCTGTTTTTTTTTCGCGATTTCTGGTTTGGTCCCATAGTAAAAGTTGTTCATAATGATGAGTACAATGACCTCTTAAGAGGTTGTTGGTGTTTTACCAATAACCCTGTACATATATTATTTTTACGTTGAACTGTGACTGGGTATGTAATCTTCGGCACTATTAATCCGATTCCGAAATTATTTTCATTAATTGGAAGCTACGTTATTCCTGAGTGTGAAAGGTTATATTAAAAATAGGCTAAATAAAAACACATTTGATAAACGCTGCTTTTCACGCGAGCAAAAGTCACAGACCAAGCGGTAGTTAAATATAAAATAACTCTGTTGTATTAGGGATAATAAAGGTAATGTAAAGACGTTTAATAAAGAACACCCACTACTTAAACGTAAATTTTCCCCTAAATATTTTTAGGCCTTTCAACTTATTTTACATAATATTATCAAGGTTTTTCAGCTTTAAACTCGCAAGCAATTCATCACTCCGTCATGGAAGGCCAGACGTCTGATATGGCGGACTTAAGTCGTATTAATTAATTACGAGGGTAGGTAGGTACCCTATCTGATAGATGAGTTGGCGCGAAAGGATTGTTTTATAAAGTGGCCATTTTTTTTTACCTTTTTCTGAACATTGATAAATGCTCGTTCCGTTTCGCTGTATAAAAGTTGCGTTTGTCGATCAATGAGGAAAAAGTTTAAATACTTAGTGAAGTATTTGTAATCGAGGAATTTTGTGGAAAAACTGGCTTGGCATAATCAGCCTAGAATGTTTCACCTTTCGGATCTTTGACAGTCGTTACGGAAGCCCGGAAGTCTGACAACCAGTCCTACCAACGGGTATCGTATTACCCAGTAACTGGGTTGTGGAGGTCAGATAGGCAGACGCTCCATGTGAAATACTACTTTTCGGCTGCATCCAGGTTAGACTGGAAGCCGACCTCAACATAGTTGGGAAAAGGCCAGGCAGATGATGATGAGTCGATTTGCTTAACAATTAATTTCCCTGACCGTACATACGTTAGTATTCCGGTTAACCTATAAAATTAGGCAAACAAAATATCCTTATGCTAAGACTGAGTGTTGTCAATAATACATTGGATTTGAACTCAATCCATCTCACTTGCTATCCTACACTTTAAATGTTGAGATAATCCCATTCCAATGCATACATTCACAAACTCACACCTTATTCCCTTGGGAGGCAGAAAATACAGAACACCATCTGCTACTATCTTTACATACTGTAGGGTCACTTGAATATGTACCTACATATAAATATATTATATACAAATATAAATGTAGGTATATGTAAAAACGCATATTGTGCCCAAGATATATATAGTGTTAATTACATACATACATAAATAAATACATTGGTTTATATAAATTCTTTAATACAACTATAGTATGTGTAAACCAACGGACAAACTGATTTTCCTATTAGTATGTAGAAATATAAGAAGCAAGCGCGTGAGTCACTGACCGGTTGCGCCGGCCGAGACATCTCCCGCTCCCTCGCGCTTCACCGATCGGCAGTCCGCTAGATACCCTCTACCTCGACACACGCAATCACTAATACCGTATGCAACTCGCGCGCTTATTTACCCTAAGCTTATGAACTCTGCTTGTCTTCTACATGTGCTTACGTGACTTTCTATCTGTGCTTCTTCTTGTGTTGACTTTCTCCTTCTATTCTTCAAACTTTATGTTGTACGTGTGTGGATTTTAAAGTAAACATGGCAAGTGAACCCACGGCTTTTATTCATCTCCCGTACGTACGTACTTCACATACCACTTCAATCTTCTACCAATTCAGTTTAATTCAATATATTATTGTATGTTTCAGGCACATTCAGGAAGCAAGTGACATTGTTTCTTTGTCGTGTATCTCAATGTCGAATAATGTAATAAAACTGTCAACTTCACGTGCAAGCGCCATCTTGTACAGTCACAAAGAAAAGTAGAAGAACACGCGGTGAAATTTTGTGAATGAAGACTTGCAGACTGTTACTTGTTTGGAACAAATGATTGCAGCAGTGGTGGCCCAGTGGTATCAGCCCCGACTTTTCAGTTGTAGGTCGTGAGTTCGTACCCAGACAGGCACTTAATTTTTTGTTTAACATCACCACTGCTCTCAAAACGGTGAAAGATAACATCGTGAGGAAACCGGCATGTGAGATCCACCAACCCGCACTGGGTCCGCATGGTGGAGTGTGGCCCAGTCCCTCTCATAGAGAGGAGGCCTGTGTCCCAGCAGTGGGAACATTATAGGCTGATTATGAATATGAATGAAAAAATAGTAATTTGTATGCTGTATCTATCGCCCCATATTGTGCACTTGGCTTGTATGTTAGCTTGTGTTAATTGGTTAAACAGTGTAAAGTCGAGTCGATTTGTGGTGAGTAGTGTGTAGTTCGCGAGCACATTCGCAAGAAGCTGGCAGTACCATCACAGCGGTAATGTTTTCTAATTATTTGTCTTATTTCCTTTTAGTATATTCGTGTATTTATGTATACCTATTTATTTGCGCTTTTATTTATATGTAATTAGGTATAAATATTATATTTGTAGTTTTAAATAGCTTTATGCGTATCTTTATTTTTAAATATATTAATTCCTCAATTTTCATGATTGCACTTACCACTGTGTGTCTCTGCATCACCCAAAGGTTGACTGGTAGAAAATTTCTATGGCATTAAGTCCGCCTCAGTACATTTGTGTGCTTAAATTAAATAAATAAATAAAGATTGTAGATAAACCAATAAATAAATGACCGAAAGAATATAAAGAAAACTTGAAACAAAAACTAGGCTTCGTGATATTTTAATAATGAAAATTCCGAAATAATCAAAGAATTTTGACGCTGTCTGTACGTATCTGATCTCAGACTAAGAGGGAGCGAGTAGAGCGCACGTTTGTTTAAGTTTGTGAAACTATATACATATGTAGTAGTGGGTTGCGGCTTTGTTTGTTTGTTCAGGAAGCGTGTCTTAAGATTGGGAAAGTATTGCTTCTTACAACTAAGCAATTTATTAAAATTCTTGGATAGTATATACCTCTGATAAGTTGCGTTGCACCACAAAAATGATGACCTATTATGTTAATTAAAAAAAACGGCATCTTTTTTAAAAAACATCTTTCCAGCCCATCTTGGGGTCGGCTTCCATTCTAACCGGATGCAGCTGAATACCTGAATACCAGTATTTTTCATGGTGAACCTGTCTATCTGGCCTCCACAACCCAGATACTGGGTAATACGATACCCCTTAGTCATATAAGTTGTCGTACTTTCGGGCTTCTGGTTACGTGCCCATAACGACTGTCAAAGGTCTACAAATGACAGCCATGACCAACGGTTTAACGTGCTTTCCGAGGCAAGGTGGGGTCTCGATATGTCATGAATGGTCACCCATACTAAAACTACGAAAACCGCCCTTACCTCTACGACATACGGGCCCTGCAGTGAATGTGCCGTGGAAGTGTGGTGGTGGAGTGATATGCATTTATTTACATGATTCCCACAATGGTTAGGATATTATATTTTAATTTTTATGTTGGTTTATTTAATATTAGTTTTTGTTTGGCGATCTTTCTGACTTTTTTTCGTTTGCTCAGCTCCTAAGGATCATAGCGTGATGATAAATAGCCTATAGCCTTCCTCAAGAATATCAAATACAAAAATATTTTTTCAAATCCAACCGGCAGTTTCAAAGATTAACGCGTTTAAACAAACATACAGACGCAAGGAAGTCAAGCTACCCGAAACTGTCAAATTTTCCCAATCAACCTTAAACCTTAATGATGTAGGGATAAAGTTGAAAATGTATTAAAGAAATTTGACAGATTGTAGTAGCTTGATGTGCTGGCGTCTGTACAAACAATAAAACAAACAGTCTTCAATTTTATTATTAGTGTGTGTAGATAGAATATGAATCAAATTAAAAGTTATTTATTCAAACTAGGCTGAGAATTAGTACTTTGCGAACGTCAAAATTACAAAAGACAGTGCTCCAAAACGTCCTCTCTTCACCATATCGCTGCTTAAGTTCTAACACCATGTAAGTAAAAAATATCAACTTTACAAGGAGAGTGACATAATTTTACATAGATCTATGCATAATAATTGTGTATGTGTGTATTGTGTTGTGTGTGTTTTTGTGTTGTTGTTGTGTGTGTGTTTGTGTTGTTGTTGTGTGTGTATTGTGTATTGTGCTGTGTATTGTGTGTGTGTTGTGTGTGTGTGTGTTTGTAATAATTGTTAAGCGACGATATATAAGTATATATTTTTATCCTTCTAAATAAATTCCCACAATTAGGTAACTTTTTCTAAGAAAGAAAAGGATCAACATATTATTTGATGATTCATTACCCTCCTTCGGCTATAGAAACACATTTGAACAATTGTGACGGGTAATCTATTTCTGAATGTGACTGTTATTTCACAGCGAAGGCGAAACCAGGTGGAGTACGAAACTTGGCAGGGTTCCAATATCTTGGAACGTTTGTAAGTGATAACTTCAGTTCAGGCAAGACTTGCTATTCTGTGGTTTTAGGCTCTGGCTGAATAAATTACGTAGTTAATGGTTATTTTTTTTATTTAGGGCTGATTTTTTTAATTGACCGATAATTTTTAACTGTGGAATAAAATTGACGTCTGACAGTTTTGGTAAAGAAGAACTGTAAAAATTCAAAATTATTCTTCCGATAAAGTTATCTGGCGTTGGAAAAAACAGCCATTAAACATATAGTAACCATCTCCCCATGTTTCTTGGGGTCGGCGCAACGTTTTCTTCTTCCACTGTCCCCTATCAACCATCACGCTATCATTCACTCCCTTCTCTTTCAAAACCATAAAAAAAAAGTTAGTAAACTTCCTCGTAGGTCTAGTGGTCGCAAGCGCTACTGTGAGGTCCTGGATTCGATTCCTATGTCGGCCAGTGTTATTGGGGTTTTCTATCAGGAATTTGTCAGTAGCAGCCCGGAGTCTGGATTCGTGGCCGATTGATGGCAATAGGATCACCTCCTATTACATGGGACTTCAACATAACTGGCGAATTGTGGGTGTGGGAAACAAGGCGTGATGTTACGTGGATTTTTTTATTTAAAGGATTTGTAAAAAATTCAGAATGTTATTAAAAAAAAATATAGAATAGAATATTATTAAAACATGTAATAAGTGAAAAAAAGGTAAAAACGGCCTGGCACGCGACGATAGGAAGAGACCAGACGGAATGACCATAATGCCCTGGAAGTTAGGCAGACCTTTGGTCAACATGTGTCGACACCCTTGCGCCATCCTATCTTCCTAGCACGGTGGGCTGAGCTGGAGCGGCTGCTGCTGGTGCAGAAAACCTCAAACGGCGAAAATATTCCAACCTGATTGGGAGTTATATGTTCGAGCCGTTTGTGGTTGAAACACTAGGGCCATGGGGTCCGAGTGCCCACTTGATTTTTCGAGACATCGCCAAGCGGTTAATCGACTCTACACATGACCAGAGGGCTCGCCTGTATTTTGGCCAAAGAATCAGCATCGCCATACAACATGGCAATGCTGCCAGCGTTTTGGGCACTGTTCCTGTTGACAGCGATGCGGACGAATTTTTTGATGCCCTATGATTATTTTGCTTATTTTTTTTCATGTACATTATTTTAAATTTTAGCTTAATTAATAAGTTGAATACAGAGGGGCAATTCTCGTAAGTTTAAGAACGTTCACAGTGTGATCTCAGCCTTGATCTGTCAAAAATACCTCTAAAATCAGTTCATTTTTGACAAGTTTTTGACATTTGTTTGTCCCCGAGATGAGAATGCGGCTAGATTTTGAACGTTTTAAATTACGAGAATTCGCCTTCTGGTATTTAACTTGCCGAATCAGCTTCAACATAAATGTAATTATAATTATCTTATAAAGTTAATAAAAAATGCCGCTATCTAAATTATTTATAAAATACCTAACCGTATAATTCCTGAAACTACCCACGTGTCCCACATCAATAAAATAAAACTCCACGTTTTCAAACACGTCACAAAAACTGAGTCACGTACTTTGTATTGCTGTAAGCTACGCCGTAGCACTTGTTTAAGTAGCAAAGCGTAGCACACGTAGCATCGTAGCCACGTAGCTTCGTAGCCCGTAGCGATAAATAAATAGCCAGCATTAATCGTAGCGGCTGAATGTGGCCAGAGGGACTGAAGAAAGTGTGAATGTGTGGTTGTGTTGTGACAATAACGTATTATAGCCTGGCCTTATTTACAGTTAAAGTGGCTATATCGATAGGTTCTTGAACTGTTAAAATATTGGATGAAGTTCATTTCGAGTACCTACTTACTTTGTGTGTGGGTGACGGGCACCTTTAGTTAAAAGTAAAACTAAACAAAACTTTGGGCAAGCCTCCAAAAGACGAAATCTCCAAGGTAAGAAAGGTGTCGTAGGTGGAGGTACTCTTAGTTGATTTAGCTGGGTTGGGTAAAGTATAATTGAGTATTTTTTACCGACTTCTTAAAAAAGGAGGAGGTTCTCAATTCGTCTGTATATTGTATATATTTTTAAAAGTGTTTTTTTTCACTTAGTGTGTGTTGATCATTAGATAGTTATTTACATAGCAAGCAGTGGTATACGAATTTATGTGAGGCAGGTACCAAAATTAAAAAGTGAAAAAAAAAATACAAAAAAACCGTCTTCCAAAATAACACTACAAAGTGAAAAATGAAATACTTTTTGTTTAGAAAGTCGTTGTCGTTAGTTTTATTTTTCCGTTTCTTGCCACCGACTTCCGAAATTAAAGTTATTTTTCACTTTGTTTTTGCTTCGCTTTAACCGACTTCAAAAAAAGGAGGAGGTCTCAATTCGGATGTTTATATTTTTTTATATAATAAATAAGTATGTATGTATGTATATTTATTTGTATGTATGTTAGTATGTTCTCCTAATTTTTGATTAGTTTTTTAATGAATTGTTTTTGATTTCATGTATTATTTTTTTGTCTCCTTTACTATTTCACACGCTGTCTACATCTCTGTATCTATTGTCCTGTCTCGGGTGTGCTGGAAGTTTCTTGTTAAATAAGCATCACCTCTGTACCTATTTTTTCTGTTCTGTTTTTCTTGTCTGTTTATATATGTGTGTACATAAAAGGTAAAATAAATGAAAAGCCTTTTATTACTCGCATAATTAAAGTTACTTACGATTTACATTTAATAATAGATAGTAATGAGAATAAATAATGTAGTATTGGGTATAATGTTAATTGAATTGATAAATTATATAATATAAGATTTAAAAAGGGTTCCAATAATTTATCATGCAGGCATGCAAGAACCCCTTTTATGTGAGGGTGAAGGCCCCCTACAGACTTTTCCATTTGTCTCTATCTTTGGCAATTGTCTTCCAGTTTTTTTTTATATAAGGAAATTTATAAATTACAGCCGGGAATATGAATAAAAATTCCGGACCCTATTGAGGGTCGCCGCTAATATGGGACCGAAACAAAACTGAAAAAAGGTGGGCTATACTATGCATACTAACAAGCGTTATGTTATTAACGATGGGCCTGAGAGAATCTCCTTGAACCTAGTTTGTTAATGGAGATTCATTCGGGCCTATTCTGAATCACATAAAATAAACTTTCCAGCCCAATTGATGTTATGAAAACTAATAAAGTTACTCCCAACGTGTCGCAGCTAGTCAAAATGTTTGAGTAGTCAGGACTTGTCACTTACTTTGTCAAGTCATACGACCGCTTTCTCGATTAACTTAGGGTCTAGGTGAGGTTGTGTTCGTGCGAGGTCCTAAAATAATTTTGTCTGAAATTACGTTTGATAATGTACATATTTGATTTGGAGCTTGTGGCTAAATATTAACAGTCGCACGGGTCGATCGATCAGGTTAAGCTACGCTTGCCGCGGTTGGTCTGTGGATGGGTGACCATCTTCATATATCAAGACCCTCGGAAAGCAAGTTAAGCCGTTGGTCCCGGCTGTCATTCGTGAATCATTGACAGTCGTTACGGGTCGTCAGAAGCCCAAAAGTCTGAAAACCAGCCTTACCAAGGGATATCGTATTACCCAGTAACTGGGTTGTGGAGGTCAGATAGGCAGTTGCTTCTTGTAAAATACTGGTATTCTGTTGCATTCGGTTAGACTGGAAGCCGACCCCAACATAGTTGGGAAAAAGCTAGGCTAGAATGTACTGATTTATGAAGTAGACGTGCGCCCAATGGGATGTTACTTTTTTTTTTTTTTTTTTGGGATGGGAAATCATCAAATGACCCCTCCCGGTCTGGGTGGAGCGGAAGGGAGTGTCAGACTCTTACTGACTAAAACCCACCCATGTTCCTTCCTTCGCCCTTTATGTTCCGGGGTAGCGGTAACCCTTTCGGACAATCCCGCTGCCCCGGCAGGCTTCGGCCCTGAGGGGCCCCTCGTTATGCTGACATCTCTTTGAGGCGCGCGTGGAACACTTACGCGCCGTCCGGCACGGGCTTGGTCCTGATCGGGCGGTGAGCTACCCATTGCTCTCCGCCCGTAGGCCCGCGCCTACGGTGGCCGGTAGTCGTCGCTCGACTCCCGACGCCCGGGGCGTCTCCCGCGGCGGCTGGGACGGGAGGCTCTCATGGGATGTTACTTCCCATCGGCAAAAATAATGAATTTCCATACAAACCTCTATTCCCTACTTAACCGCTTTATGGGATGGATTTTCAAATTATTGGTTGTAGAACCCCTTGTGTAGAAAGGAGAATGACCAAAAGTCGTACCAAAAACTCTCAAACATCAAGATCAAAATATTATAGTAATTATTTTCATATTTTTTTACGATATTACGCGTCGGAGATTTGATTTTTGAACAGGGAATTTTTATTTAAAGTAAAAAAATGTTGATATTGTTTTATTCCCTTTACTCGACGTTCCGTCAAATAATATGATTAATATAACCTTGAATTTTGAAAGTGTCATCATAATCACGTCTTTTAAAAAACTTGTAAAAAAAATTAAGTGTATTATATTCACAATAGAATAAAATTTTTATTTAAACGATTATCATTTTTTTAGAGAAATAATGGTCGTTCGTGTATGACATGTCAAACAAAATAAAGTATATAGTTTTTAGGTTATATCGAATTTTTTGAAAATCTCCGGGTTTTTTTTACAAAAATATTTTTTTTAGGAGTTAATTATGATAAGTGTAGTCTATAAAAAACAAAGTTTGACTTTGCAGCCTGGTACGAGATTTCATACATCCATGGACATTGTCCTTTTTTATCGGTTATAAAAAAGAAAATCAGCTGTTTCATACAAAAGTCCAATACTTATTGCGTCAAAATGTATGAACAGCTAATGTTTTTTTTAATAACCGACGAAAAATTTCAACGCATATGCACCGCAAGTTTTATTTAATAATCTTCGTAGTTTCAACTCAGGCGTAAAGCTTCAGAATCATGTACTGAAACCATGGTAACAGATTGAGCGTCGATATCCCTGCCAGCCTGGGGGTCTACTCCGAAGTGATCCCGACCTAACTGAGCCGATCCGACCTTTTTTCGCATTTTTCAATAATATTAGGTTCGGCCATTTTTCAGTCCGATCCGATCATTCGCACTTTGCACTTCGTAGTAGACCCCCTGTATAGTAAAATTTTTCGTATTTCTGGACCCAGCGGTTTAAGTTGTGCGTTGTCTGTCAGTGAATTAATTCAAGATTTTATTAAGTAGACTAATTAAATTTTATAATATATGATGTATTTGGTAATTAATTGATATGATTTACTATTTTTTTATCATTAAAATTACTGCAGTAAGTCATCCTTATAATTTAATGAATTTGTTCTATACATACTGTCTGCCTGTCACCTTTTCACGCGTAAACCACTGAAATGATTGTAATGAAATTTGACAGTTACGTAGCCTGTAACCTGCGGAGTAATTGCGTAAAACACTAACAGTAGCAATGGCTTTAATTTTGACAGTACAACAACATTCATTGCGTTATTTACATCGCTGAGTAGACATTTTTTTCGAACATATGGAGCAATGGATTAGCAATATTCTCCAAAAAGATTTAGATTGTGATTTAAAGAGGTAATACGCAGTTAGGGTACTGAAGAAAGAGATACTTTTCATTAGAGTTTTCGAGTATCTTAACTAAAAAGTCGCGTTACATTTTTAGAGGTATGAGGAACAGGGTGTAAAGTTTACTCATCCTCCAAAGAAAAGGGAGGATCCTCCAACAAGACGGGTATTGTGTCTGGCGGGCAATTGTCCAACGATTGATGTTGGGAAGTTTGTGTGTATGCTAATTGCGCGGTAAACTCTGCTTGCGAGATGCAGGATTTGCGTGACGTCAGTATGACGCGTTGTTCGCATGTGGCGTTGACCGCTACACATTTATTTAAACTTCTTAGTACGTGTGTAACGGCTAACACTAACAAAGTCCTTTGAAAATGAACATAAATTAAAAGTTCGCTGGACGCAGAGTAGAAACTTTAATTGGAATGTAACTACGTGGGTAGTTTTAAATGTACCTAAATGATTACAAAGTGAGGGCACAGCTCTAAAGTCATTCAGTTGACCGTCCTGAAAAGTAAAGACTAAATGCAATCAATTTATATTTTCTGAACTTTTGCGCGTAAGTAACTGCACGAACCCACATTTATTTCATTTAGTTCAGTTGGATTTTTCTAGATTTGAAACTCGCAAGGTTATTTTTTTGTACTTTGTGAGTAAAATTAGACGCAGAGAGATAATAAATTATTGCAAGTCAATAATATACTATTATAAAGACAATGACTGAATGACTATGAGAGTGAGCGAAGAGCGAGTGCACCTATGCACCTGTGTTTGTGCACACAAACTTGTGCACTATAATATCTCCCGCGCCGAAGGCTAGTCACCGCTGAGATAGGCTGCCATGGCCATTATTATACGTTACGAAAGAGCATTATGATAACTCGTTTATTTGGTGGTTCACTTTCTGGCTATTTTAAAACATTCGTTTGTTTTCACTGCGTAGGAGTAACGGTGGAGTTTCTTGCCCATACTTCTCCATACGAAAACCACCATTTGGAAAGGGCGACTAGAATCAATTCTCTTTTTCTGTAATTTTTGACGTTCAAAAGTGCCTTTTATGTGCCTATTTGAAATAAATGCATTGATTTTGTAGGTTGGTTGCAGAGAAAACAAGTTCTCATCGTGAATTAAGTCAGACGGAAAATTAATATTTATGGTAGTTAAATTCAATGGACACCCAGAGATATATCGATAAGTATATTCGTTGTTAATAATACCTATAAACAAACCCTACGAGCAAATTGAAAGTTGATAAATACCTGGCGGTCTACTCCGAAGTGGTATCGGCTGATGTTCGGCCGTTTCCTGCTATGAAGTTACTATTTGGTTCGGTCGGTCCCGATCCTATACTCCTACACTCTTTCGAATATTGACTATGGTCCCGACCCAACTGAGCAGATCTGAAATTTTTTCGCATTTTTTAATAATATTCGGTTCGGCCATGTGTCGGTCCGATCCGACCATTCGCACTTTTCACTTCGTAGTAGACCCCCAGGAGGTATCGCCGTTGTCGTCCGACAATTGCGCTCGATGCACAGACTAACATAAGCAAGGCCCAGCACACAAACCATCCGCCAGTAGTTCTACGTTTGTTTGTATTGTTTGTGTTCGTTGTATGTCGTCTTGTATACACCGGTTCTGTTTTATTAGGCTGTCGAGACGAGAACGAGATACGATGTTTGTACGAGATTAACTGTGAGTTTATAGAGCCTGGCTTCAGTGAAGTTGTATTGTGATAAGGTAAGTAATTTTAAACTTGAGGAAGAATATGAAATAACTTCTAGGAGGTAGTTATTTAAAGATTTTGTATTAAAATCTTTGTGAAGGTAAACATCATCATCTGCCTAGCCTTTTCCCAACTATGTTGGGGTCAGCTTATAGTCTCACTGCATAAAAGCACAATCAGTATATAATGTTCCCACTGCTGGGACACAGGCCTCCTCTCTGAGAGAGGGAGTGGGCCGTAATCTACCACCCAGGCCCAGTGCGGGTTGGTAGATGTCACATGTCTTTATTTTTTTTTTGTTTTAGGACATGCCGGTTTCCTCACGATGTTTTCCTTCACCGTTTTGAGAGTAGTGGTGATAATTATAATTTAGACAAAGTAAAACGCCAGTCCGGGTTTGAACCTGCGACCAACAACTTGTAAGTCGTGGCTGTTACCACTGGTCCCCAAGACTGCTTTCACTGGATGCACCTTTATTTTACATGGATCGGCTGCCCATAAAGGTAGACTTGCTGACCAAAATGTCTGCCTACGGGTAAGTCAATGTAGAAGGATTTGTTTAAGAATCTTTTAAATAATCACCAGTTAAATGTCACTTAGCTTTGAGGTACTAGCAATAACTGCAAAGAGTTAATATTCTGAGACCAGAGCTAAATAATTTTATAATCGCTTTTTTTTCATCATTTCAAGAACAATGAGCTCGACGCACAACTTGATTTTTCAAAAAAACGAACGAATTTGTGCTACATTTCATCGAGTAAAGACGCGAGCCTGCAGATGCGACGTTTCAACGAAAAGTAAACGAAAAATAAGAAGGAATTTTACAGATAAATGCTGACCACCCGTGTCGAGCATTCGTAAAAAACGAAATGCTCGGGAAAATGCTCTAGTGTATACTCGCCTTTGAAAGAGCACTTTACAGCGTGATCATCGTCATTTGTTACTCTCCCATTAGGTACTGGTACTGTTAGTCTGCATCAGCCCACTGCTGGGCAAAGGCCTCTCCCCATGACTTCCAGCTTTTTCGATCCAGGGGGTTTACTACGAAGTGCAAAGTGTGAATGATCGGATCGGACCGACACATGGCCGAACCGAATATTATTGAAAATTTTCGGAAAGTACGGATCGGCTCAGTTGGGTCGGGACCATAGTCAATATTCGAAAGAGTGTAGGAGTGTAGGATCGGGACCGACCGAACCAAATAGTAACTTCGTAGCAGGAAACGGCCGAACATTCGGCGGATACCACTTCGGAGTAGACCCCCAGGGCTAAAGTAGACCACTGGTCGTTTGTTTTCTTCAGCTCGTCCCGCCATCTTCCACAGGGTCTGCTGCGACGCCTTTTAGCTGTGTCAGGGCTCCATGTGGTGGTTATTTTGGCCCATTATGCCAAAATTAAAGTTTCATAATTACGCAAAAGCTGTGAATACTGAATAGGAACCCAGGCCAACACTAATGATGTACAAAATTATTCTTCAAGAGGCGGAGTCACACATGAAAACTAGTTCGTTACATATTCCAATTATTTTTAGTCTGTTTTCACATTTGCATGACATTTTCAGGATATTGTTTGTTGAATGGAATATTTATACGCTATTTGTTTTAGTAATTCCAATATCATTCGTTCCGAGAAATCTTTGGATGGATAAATAAAAGTGTTTGTTTGTAATATTTGCGTACAGGTTTCTGAACATCTGCCATATTTTCGCGAAACATTTGATTACATAATGCTGATTTTGACAGTTTTCCTCTTTTCTCGATTCTCATTTCGAAGGAATTGGTAGTGGCTGAAGAAGATTGGTGATATATCTTAAGTTTTTAATCAGTAAGTTCTTAGAATGGTTATTATATTTTAACTAGCTGCGCCCCGCGGTTTCACCCGCGTAAGTTTCGACCTCGTGGGAATATCGGGATAAAAAGTATCCTATATGTTAATCCTGGTTATAAACCATCTGTGTACCAAATTTCATCCATATCAGTTTAGTAGTTTTTGCGTGAAAGAGTAACAAACATCCATCCATCAATCCATCCATACAAACTTTCACGTTTATAATATTAGTAGGAAGTAGGATTTACATATTTCCAAATTAAGTTCTTCCTTGATACATGATTCATTTCATCATCATCATCTGCCTAGACTTTTCCCATCTATGTTGTGGTCAGCTTCCAGTCTAAGTCAAAGTCAAATTATTTATTTCAAATAGGCACATAAAAGGCACATTTGAACGACAAAAATTAAATTAAAATAAAATTGATTCTAGTCGCCCCTTCCAAAAGGTAGTTTTCGTATGGAGAAGAATGGGCAAGAAACTCCACCGTTACTCTTTTAAAATGTTTGGAAAACATTTTAATATTTTGCATACATTAATTATATAATTATATGTGAAAACGATGTACCTAAAATAAAATTACTAGACACACCAGTCTAACTGGATGCAGTTGAATACCAGTATTTTACATGGAGCGACTGCCTATCTGACCTCTATAGCCCAGTAACTGGATAATACTATTCCCCTTGGTAAGACTGGTTGTCAGACTTTCGGGCTAATTCATTAATTCGGATTCATTTATTCCTCGTAAATGAATAATGGCGATTAAAAATATATAAAATAAATATAAAAACTTAGACGCAATTTATTTAATATATGGATGCAGCCCAGGGAATGATTTCAAGAGAATTGAAACCCAGAGTTGATTACGACGCGTAGCTCTTACCTGGCTCGGCTTAGGTACTTACTGGCTCAGCTTGCCGTGAAAGGTTAAGGTGATTGTAGTGAGATGGCGGTAGTAGGATGTTATTACAAGTAATTCCTAGAATAGAATAGAACAGAATACTCTTTATTGTACACCATACAAATTAAAGAACATAAATATATGAAATTTTACAAAGGGTGACACAATGGGCGGTCTTATCGCTAAGAGCGATCTTTTAAAGACAACCTTTGGATGGATTAAAATTAAAGAGAGACTAATATAGTAGGTAGTCTGTGGTGTACCGTTTACATTATACAATTAATATACATATACAACTAACTCTATGGTTTTTAGTTTAATTTAAATGGACACTTAGTACATACACTGTGCCAGTACCAATTTAGTCTATAATAGGTTTTATTGTTGATGAGGATCAAACTAAGGCACGTAACGGTCTGATTGGCTTCGTCCTTTTCCTATCAATCATTCATCATTTTACAAGGGTACACAATGTTTGTGTAAATAAAATTTCCATCATCAAAATTATTCAAAATTCAAATTTCTAAGTCTTTATTTCCGACCTGGGTCCATAGTGTTAGTAACAACAAAATAACTTAATAACTAGTGTTAGTAATAAGAGATACAAATAAAATTTCAGCTGGTATGGGTTATTATTGACGATGCATTTTTTCGTTCAACTTTTTTGTTTCCGAAATGAAAGTTTTTTGAGCCACCAATTTCTGTCACATTATTATTTTATCACCATCAGTCTTCTTCTGAGAGTTCGTATCCACGCGAAAGGTAACCTTAAAAAACCGGCCTCGTGTCACCAGGGCATAGTAACAGGTAAAGTTTTCCCGAATAACAACTTTACGACAAACTAGTCACCAGTCCGTGCAAATAAATAGAGCGAGTAAACAAATGAATCACGTTTCTTAGGTACAGTCGCTTGGCAACATTATCTGACCCACCCTAAAAACAAACGAATTTGGACCCTCTGCCTGTAACATTAAGGTTTATTCAATTTATATGAGCTTATCAGACAAGTGCACGAAGACTCAACCAAGAATTACAATAATAACACAGACATGCAAATTTGATCTTTATAACGTTACCATTAGGTTATATGTTAAAACTACTTGTTATAATATAATTAGTGTAATAGCTTATTTTAATAATTGCGTTCAAGTAATTCTGGTCTCGTGGTCTGTGTATAAGACTGAGAAAAACAACTTGCGAGATCAAATCCTGCGACGAAGATATTATTTTGCTTTCAATTTAGAATGTATTCCAAAACTATTTAATATATTATTGTAAAGAACTATAGACGGATGATCTTCATACATAAACTTTCTAAAATGGTAATATTTTCGCATAACTTGTAATAAGTGGGTAGTTGAAAAATAAATAGTCGTATTCATTATAAAACTGGTAGGTATTCAAAAGCAACTAAGGGTATGCAGTGACTACGCGCAAACATGTTTTACCTTGCCTTACTAAATTGCCAAAACAACATCTCTTTACAATTTTTTATTTTCTATTTTATAGGTAGTTTTTTTATTATCATGTCTCAATGGAGTGATTATTTAAAATACAAAATAATCTATTTGCACCAGGAGAAGGTTGGCTGCTTGTGCTGTGCAAGAATAAACTTTATGAAGTATACTATATGGTTCAAATTCTTTAGAATATGCGTCTAGCATTACAACTAAGATCAAATTTCAAAGCGCCTTATAAGAGTTGAGTTGGTCTTGTGGTCACTCACTATGGTAGTGCGGTATTTATCGTTGTCTACGTTCGAAACCAAGTTTAACCTAAATATATCTTTTTGCTCAGCTGTTTTTTTTTAAATTATTTTATTACACTAAAGAAATGTAAAAAACATTTCTTTAATGGACGACGTAGGGTCTTGTCTTTTTACACGGGTAGGTTGTATAGGAATAAAAGTAAACAATTGCAAGTTTAAAATGTTTATTATTTCATTAAAACACTTAGGTAAGATAAAGTATGTAAATGCTCATATATATCCAAATTAATAGACATTTTATATTAGTATGCCATAATCAAATCTAACCATTTATAAACATTAAAAAAGGCGTGCTTATGCTTAAAAGTTTGTCATCGAGAAAATGAATTCATCTGTGAAATGCTTTACAGATTTATAGCTGCCTATATGTAGTGAATAAACATGATATTTAAATAGAAAAAATCTATTTATAACAATAACATCACCACATAATCTGCAACATTTTAATGGTTTAACAATCAATCCATTGAGCATTTACTTACATGGTGTGTTTAAAAATACCTACTAGATTACATAATTAGTAGTCCCCTGCTATAACTTGCTGTAAGCGGCTACGCATAACGCGCACCATATTCCAACACAAATCTTTGCCATTTAAATATTCCTGGGCAAAACGAACCCTTTCTTCGCGATGAGCAGGTGTCAATGTAATTTTCTGTGCTGGTAAACCAGCACAGAAAATTACATAAGGAATTATAAATAATTCCTTATCTCAGCAGCGTATAAATGCCTTCTCACTGTTTCCTCTGAAATATTGTGGTTTATTGCGGAATGGGCCGGCGGCCTTCGAATTCGGGACTATACTTAATGGCTCCTGGACGAATACGCTGAATATCTCCATTGTCTCCATAACGTTTTAGCCAAAGTCTGACCGTATTTCTCTAAAACAAAAAAAAAAAAACATTTTTGGAACCGTGCATGTAACTTGTAAGGAGTGAATGTAGTGGTAAAATAGCCAACTACGCATTCATTAATCACAATCAATAAAATAAAATAGGTATAAAAACACTTACTGCTATATTAAGTCGACGACCAATCTCTCTAATTCCAATATTCTGCCCATGTAAAAATATGATTTTTTGTTTGGTATAAGTAGTCATTAAGTTGCGACATGCTTTTTTACACCAAATTGCTTAAAAATACTTAACGAGTTATGTGAAACGATTTACAAATGTGTGTGCGCAGTCACTGCTATTAGGCGTAGTTTAACTTTTGTCACATAAATGAATTTATTATCTACCTCACGAAGCAAATATATGTTTTACTTCGTATCCAACCATTCTTGGTAGGTAAATATAAATTCTGTGAACTTAAAGTTTTTTAATTTACCCACCTGTTTACAAGATAAATTATTAGGCGTAAATCATATTGGTCGTTCTTTAATAATGCAGGCAATATTGTAGAAATGAAAACAAATTAAAAAAGAAACTGATTAAAGGTGGACCGTGTTTTCGAACCCACATGTTGTTCGTCGCCAATCCAGCATCAAACCGTTAAGCCACAAGAACTTGTCAGGAATACGCGAAATTAAAGATTGGGTTCGAATTATGTAGTGTGATTTAAAAGCTTTTCAACTTTAATGTCAACGAGATAATGATTAAAATAGCTTAACAAAATGATATATGTATAATGCCGGTGGCTCCGACAACGTTGCACGAGCGCCGTCTGATAAGCTCATATAAATTGAATAAACCTTAATGTTACAGGCAGAGGGTCCAAATTCGTTTGTTTTTAGGGTGGGTCAGATAATGCTGCCAAGCGACTGTACCTGTGCCAAATAGGAACTGCCGATTCCTATAACTTACGAACCATTATTAGTTAAAATTAAGACTCTTGTATCTTTACCAATAATGAAAGCTTCGGTCGTGGGGCCCTAGTGCGCATCTCCTTTTCAAGGAAACTCGCCGACTGGTCGACAGTTCACGTGACCAGAGGGCAGGGTCGTTCTTTGGCCAAAGAATTAGCATTGCCATTCAACGTGGCAACGCTGTCAGTCTTCTGGGCACGTTTCCGCATGACAGCGATGC
Source organism: Apamea monoglypha (assembly GCA_911387795.2). NCBI lineage: Eukaryota > Metazoa > Arthropoda > Insecta > Lepidoptera > Noctuidae > Apamea > Apamea monoglypha. The sequence continues at coordinate 4,861,963 of OU426922.1, forward strand.
GGGCAAGTGCTTCGACGCCTAAGTGTTCTTTTGTGTTGATTTATATAATTAGTAATTTAATTTAGTACCTATTGTAAATAGTTAGTTATCTATATATACATACGACAAAGTTCCAGTACTTACTTTAGATTCAATATTTATTGAAGCAAAGACGTCATAGCTTTGCAGAGTAGACCCTCCTATATGGAAGTACATAGCTATTACAGGTAAAAGCTTATGAATCTATTTATATGCCCAGTTTGGTAATAAAAAAAATGCTACCATCGTCGGTAAAAAAACGATTCGTTTTTGTTTTTAGGAACCGAGCATAATCCGTGCAAATAAACGGACCAAGTAAACAAATGAATCACGATTCTTCTTACCTTCACCAAGTAAGATTTTTCCATGTTTATGATTACAAGCATTTTGTAAGTGTCACTGTATATCACTGGAGTAGCTTTTACGTAGGAGCATAAATATTGTAAATATAAGTAAGTTACCCGACTTGTGCCGGGTGTTCTAGTTAGCATAATACATACGTATCGTCTAGACCTAGTGTTATCTTGTAGACGGAATGAATATGTCTGCAGTGAGGAATGAGTAGGGTCTGGAGTGTTTGTAGGTAGGTAACCATTTTGTTTTAACATTTTCTTTGGTGTCTTAAGAGTGTGAGTCATTCTCGGTCGGATCGGATGTAACCGTATTTCGTCAAAACTTATCTCATCTCTATACATCTATGATTTTGTTTTAAGAATTTCTTTGACGTCTTAGGAGATTCTTGGTCAGATTATATGAGCCCAGAAGGCTAATTCTCCTAACTTAAAACGTTCAAAATCTGGTCGCAGTCTCATCTCGGCGACAAACAAATGTCAAAAACTTGTCAAAAATGTAGGGAAATTTAACGTATTTTTGACAGATTGAGACTGAGATCAGACTGTGACAGCTCTTAAAATTACGAGAATTGCCCCTCTGGTTTCGTCACTTACGCCTCTAACAAATACCAAAAGTAGTTACCATACAGGATTCCTCTCTCCCGCGGGGTAATTAAACCACATAAAATTACATTTTGTCTCAATGAGTGTCATTTTGACAGTTCAGTAACGTTCATCGTGTTATTTAAGTTGTTGAGCAGACGATTTTTTCCAACTTATGAAGCAATGGATTAGAAATATCCTGCAAACCTCTCGGATTAGGATTGAAAGTGTGTTACACAATTATTAAGGTGCTTTAAGGCTGTAGGTTGGTATATATTTTGTAATTGCTTTATCGTTTTTGACAATAATTCCCAGTATATTTATTTCTTTATTTGGTTCACCAACAATTGTATACACTATTATAAGCAATTGGCTTCGCCCCGCGGTTGCACCCGCATAAGTTTCGATCCCGTGGGAATATCGGGATAAAAAATATCCTATATGTCACTCTTGGTTATAAATCATCTGTGTGCCAAATATCATCCAAATCCGTTAAGTAGTTTTTGCGTGAAAGAGTAACAAACACCCATCCATCCATCCATTCATCCATCCATCCATACAAACTTTCGCGTTTATAATATTAGTAGGATTTATTTGGTTCACCAACAATTGTATACAATTTAAACATAAGGGTCAGTTCACACCGAGACGCGACGCGACGCGACGCTGCGCGCACACTTTAAAACGACCTACTGCACCGCGCAACGTATTCTGAACTCTCACAATGCAATGTGTATCTTTTCGTGCAGAAAATAAAGTATATTTTGAGTCACTCTTTTAAAGTGTGCGCGCAGCGTCGCGTCGCGTCGCGTCTCGGTGTGAACTGACCCTAAGCAACAAATCGGAATAAAATGTAACAATCACTTATAGGTAAACTCTGCATGCACACAAATCGTTGTCGAAACTAACAAAAAATAGAAAGAAAAGACTATGTGAATGTGTGTGTTGTGCGTGTGTATGTATGTATGTTTGTGTGAGTTGCACTGATTAGAACTTAATAAATTAGTTGAAAATTGAATTCTCACTTAGGTTGAAACTATCTAACTGTCACATCGGCAAATAGACCTTGTTGTTTTGTGACGTGCAAGTAAAATTCAACCTTACGGTGTCAATTACAAGGTTGATTATATACTTCTGAAAAGAAGAGATAGGATCATAGGGTGGTATCTCGGCTTATTCTGTCAATAAAACTTTATCTATTCATAAATAGCATTTTCTGTCCGGACTTGATAAAGAAAGGTTAGCTCAATAATATTGTAAAGGGTAGATGCGTGCCGTACCAATCCTATTTGATTTTCCTTTCAAATCTGTATGGTTCAGTACAACCTATTTGGAATGTTATTTCTATATTCTACGAAAAAACGCTCGGATATTTCCTGTATACGATAATAAAATAAAATGCCTACAATACCAACTGATAATTGTGGAAATTAATGTTTTATTTACCGACTTCAAAAAAAGGAGGTTCTGTTCTCGATCCGTATGTATGAATGTATATTTGTATGACCGCGATTTTCTCAAAAACTACTGATCCGATTTTGATGGGGTTTTAACACAAACTGTCGTTAACCTGGTTCTTATCTGTGAAGGTACATATAAAAATTACAAATTATAGTTTTAGGGTTATTCGAACCCGAATTCAATTACGAATTTATCGAAGAAACAGGAAAAAGACAAATTCAATCCCTTCGGCGACTACATTGAGAGGAAGTAGGGCGCGAGACTCTTTATTTCGCTAGTTGGTCCTGCTGCGCGGCACTGCTAACCGTACTGTGTAGACCTTAGAAAGCTTACGTCAAAACGATTCTTTCTTGATACTTACTACTCTTTCATTAATAACATTGAAACTATAGTCATAATAAATAAAAAAAAAAAAAAAAAAAAAATGAAATAATTAATATTATAATATTAATAATTATAATATATATATTATATATGTATTTTTATTATTTTTATTTTTTTTTATTATTTATTATTTTTAGGTATTATTATTTTTTATTTATTTTTTTATTAATTTATTATTATTATTATTAATATATACCATGGGGTAACAGGTTGCGCGTCGTCGTGATGCCACCCTATAATTTTGATATTCTACACAATCAAACAGTGTAGTGTCACTCACCGTTCCCAACTGAGTCTCCTCGGCGTATCGATTCCCATATCCTCGGGAGTTCCCCGGACTCCTTGTGTCAGTAACCTGGCCAGCCGGGACCCGGTGCTTGTACTGCCTGTGCTTGATACTGAGCTGCGAGGTGTTGGGACTCTGTAACAAAAGATAAACAGACTTAGATTCATGATAAACAGTAGGTAAGGTATTATTTTACGCCGATATTCATGCTTAAATCACTGTTTTAAACTTTCACGACTTTATTACAAAAAAAGCGTATCTATAGGTAGAGTCAGGCTTAAGCCATTGAGCCATTTTTCAATTTTGATCTTTAATCCGACAAAGCTAAAGTTCCAATTACAAAAACTGACTTTAAAATCGAGTTTAAGTTGTTAGTTTTGCATTATGACGCCTACCTTGCTGGAAACAAAGTTCAAAATACAATAACTATTAATTAGCTTGATGGTTCTAGCTTATAATTATAAATCATTATTTCTTTTAGAACTTCCGCAAAACATATGCTTTGTCCTTCCTCTGGAGCTATTTCATTAAAAGACCAGCCAATTCGGCAAGGTGAATAATAGCAGTCATTATTTCATCACCACTGCTCTCAAAACGGTGAAGGAAAACATCGTGAGGAAACCGGCATATCCTAAAACCAACTCGCACTCCCTCTCACTGAGAGGAGGCCTGTATCCCACCAGGGGGAACATTATGGCATGCTATTATTCATCAACATGATGATGAATAATACCATGCCCTAGGGTATAATGCATCAATGAAGTCACTTTTGAATGTCTTTTTAGACGTAGGTTTAAAAGGGCATTCGAAAGTAAAAATAAAATGGACATTTTGGCTGTGGAATAATGTAGATTATTCCACAGCCAAAATGTCTATTTTATATTTACAAGTCACTTTCTACAATAAATAGAAGGCTTGACAGCTAAAACAAATAAATCTGTGAAAAATAATAAATCCATGTTTTTGTCACAACTACCCCGTCACCAGTTCGACAGAAATGGGTTGCAACTATCGCGAAATGGACCCTTATCAAGCGCCTGTGACAACCCGATGATACGGGCAAACTGGGACATCTTTGTCCTTGATTGAACTTGAATTGTAAGTGTAGGTTAGTCAATAACTTTGTAAAGCCGGACAGGACGGACATGACGTGTTGGATTGTGGATAGGTGACAATCCATTACATATCGAAACCCCTCCGTGCCTCGGAACACAAGTTAAGCCGTTGTTCTCGGCCACGGAATAGAAAAAAACAGTGGAAGTGCCCTTAGACTCCCTTAGCACGGGAACCAGTGTCGCCAAACTCACACACTTGCAAATTAAAATGAACATTTCAATACACAGAAAACGATGATATAATTGGCTACTAATTATAAATGCAACTTTGGCGAAAAGTTTATTTATTGTTGTTCAAAATTAAATCTTATTACAACTTCTGAGTGTTGTTTTTATTTTACGTGTCAAAATCAATGAAGTCCATTTTTCCATGTAACAATCAAATTCGAGCAATCCACAACGAGTTCAGCTACTCAACGCTAGAGGGCGCTGTAACCAATTTACTCTATTTAGCACCCTAAGGTCATTGAAATAGATGTCATATTCGTATGCACTTGTTATCTATTTTTCTACTCAGCTAGAGATGAGGACAAGATATCGATAATTTAATATCGATGTTTGTACAATTGTAATTAAAATATTTTATCTTATGTAACGGACCAAAGTCCGATTAGTATAAAAGGTAAAATGGTTAAATGAAACGATAAATAGTGAATTTAAACTATTTATTGTACTTGAAATAAAACATATTTGTTTAATAATTGTCGGAATTGCGTTATCTTTTTTAAAAATATGTAGCCTTTTTTTGAAGTTTGTAAATTGTTTTCATAAAAATGCTCTGAACAGATTCTATGTACTTGATTTTGACGGCATCTAGTTCCGTCTTCTCGTAGCTTCTATCCATTTCTCCTTGGTAAAAGGATCTTAGGGAAAACTGAAATATTTACATACTTTATTAGTATTAGTTACTTTTGAGGCCTACGTCCAGCTATGAATGAATGATTGGTTTATTTGTCAGAATATGAGTACTCAAACTCCAACCATTTATTTCAATTAATCGAGAAGAACGACAACGAGCATATAATATGTCATGGTAACGTGTAAGTTTCACTATATAAATACACATTTTATTATTTTATCGATACCGAACTATTTGAATGTGTCCCATCCCTAATCGAGTAGCGTCGAAGTTTCTAGAATGTATACGATGATATTCAAGACAGCGAGCAAGTTGATTTAGACTTTGAACAATGGACATAAGGTAGTTTTTAGTTCGCAACAAAGTAATAAATATGGTTTTGTCAATAAAAACGATTATATTGAAATATATCATAGTTTTACAATAACCGGTGATACGATACACCTCCGCAAGATACATTTTTTGTCCTGCTATCGTTTTTGCATGTAAACATTGCACAATAAGGCATATTTGTAATATTTTTCGTTACGTTCGAGACGTCATATAACAGCAAGTAGCTAATTCCGACTGAGCCGGTGTTGCGGAGCTCCGCATAATTGTGACACACGCGCTATAGCTGCGTGGCACTTCCACTGTTTTTTCTATTCCGTGTTCTCGGCTGTCATTCGCAGATCTTTGACAGTTGTTACGGGTAGTCAGAAGCTCAAAAATCTGACCACGAGTCTTAGCAAGTGTTATCGTGTTACCCAATAACTGGGTTGTGGAGGTCAGATAGGCAGTCGCTCCATATAAAATACTGGTATTCAGCTGCATCTGGTTAGATTGGAAGCCGACCCCAATATAGTTAGGAAAAGGCTAGGCAGACTGTATCTGTATTATACTTGTATATTAGAAACAAAATAATGATGTATCTGTGTTTTCTCATATGTTTGCAAATACTCATATGTACCCATACCGGTAATTCAAAAGGCAGAACCCAACTCCATATATATCTCCATCTGTCTACCTATCTCAGGCCTAGTTACGCATTTTAGTCACAAACCAATGCGTTCCCTAGTTTTATTAGCATAAATGAGCATAAATCCTTAGATCGGATGTTTGCCACGAGCCGAATATTGCCGAAAGTCAAGTTCGGGGCTTTCCGAGTTCCATGAAGTGAAGGTTAGATACTAATGAAGAAAAGTTTTAATACACAGCCTACGGACGTGACAGACGTATTAAGTTGTCAGACTGCCGAATCTCTGGAGATAGTGGTGTAAGCATGAATAGGCTGTTGGAGCATGAGTAATCTTTTTGTTATTGAATTGTTACTGAACATTTGATACCCACGTGTGTTTATAACATCTTGTGGCTGAGGCTGAGTAATAAAAACCGCACGGGTCGATCGATGAGGTTCAGCTACGCTTGCCGCGATTGGTCTGTGGATGGCTGACCATCTTTACATACCAAGACCCCTCCGTGCTTCGGAAAGCACGTTAAGCCGTTGGTCCCGGCTGGCATCCTAACTTTTACAACACTATATAAAAAAGTGTAATTGTTTATTTTAGACTTTTACAAAACAAAGTATAAGAATAAAGTAAGTTAGGCTTTTACTGTTACGATTTTACTTTTTATGATAAAGGAAACGATATCGTGTAGGTAAGCAAAAATAATCTGCATTCGCGACATATCCGCCAGAAATGTAAACAAATATGAGTTTATAGAAAAATAACTTTAATTCCTACACAATAAAGTTCGGTTTACGCTACAACTTCAAACATTTTTATAACATTTTCAATATCGCTAGTCACTCTGAAATCAACTTAATTAACATTAAAATAAAGTTAATATTTCGTGTTGACTTCGGTAAACTACCCCGTTAGTCTCGTGGTCGTAAGCGAGACTACTGTGCCCTCACAACTTCCCGTGCTTCGGAAAGCACGTAAAGCCGTTGGCCCTGCGCGTGATCTCTCCCCGGTCGTGTCGGATTGCCGTCCCATCAGACTATGAGAGTAAAGGAACAGAGAGTACACCTGTGTTTACGCACACACTTGTGCACTATGATATCTCCTGCTTACCTGGCCTGCTTACCTAATCTCCGTTGAGATTGGCCACCGCGACCGAAATCGGTCGGGGGATTACTATTATTATTATACTTGTTTATAAAAACCATTAACGCTTTGCATTAATGGATTTTTCCATCTAGAATTTCTTAGTAGCAGCCTGGAGTCTGGACTTTTGCCCGGTTGATGGCAATAGGCTCGCCCCCTATTACATGGGGCTTAAACATAACTGGCGAAATTTGTGTACTATATGTGCACCTCTGCCTAACCCTTCGGGGATTACAGGCGTGATATTAAGTTGTGCTCTATATCCTTCCAACGTAAACGAAACGTGAAACGTCATAAACGTGAAAGTTTGTATGGATGGATGGATGGATGGATGGATGGATGTTTGTTACTCCTTCACGCAAACACTGCTTTGGATGATTTGGATAAAATTTCGCACACAGATAGTCTTCTTGATACAACAAGGATTAACACATAGGATACTTTTATCCCGATATTCCTACGCGATCGAAACTTATGCGGGTGAAACCATGGGGCACTGCTAGTTTTTAATAAAAATAGCCACGTACATTAACTTTTTGAAATTGAGTAAGATGTGACATAATTTCATATTTGACACCTACACGATAACTCGAGAAGTTTCCAGAAGGCCAATTTTCGTAATTTAAAACGTTCAAAATCTAGCCGCAGTGTCATCTCGGCGACAAACAAATATCAAAAGCTTGTCAAAATGTAGGGTAATCAGAGGTATTTTTGACAGATTGAGACTGAGATCAGCAGGCCAATTCTCGTAATTTAAAACAATCAAAATCTAGTCGCATTGTCATCTTCGCGACAAATAAATGTCAAAAATTTGTCAAAATGTAGGAAAATTTGACGTATTTTTGACAGATTGAGACTGAGATCAGACTGTGGACGTTCTTAAAATGACGAAAATTGCCCCTTAGACTGTGAACGTTCTTAAAATTACGAGAATTGCCCCCCTTGGTAATATGAATATTACGAGACAGTCTTAATGAATCACTTTACATAATATTTTTTTATTTGGAAGGCGAAGGTTACTTCAGATATTTTTGGAAAATTAAATTATGGAGAATTTAGGAAGCCTGGGTCCTAATTCACTATGAACACTTAACGATTCCTTACTTCGAAACCACGTCGATTCCTTAATCAATCACAACATCTGCTATTAACGTATTCTCTACGACAATGGCGTAGTTTGAACTGTCACAAAATACATGTTGTCCGTATCGGTTGACATTTCAATTCGTTGCCGTGAACAAGACACGATATTGACGTGGGAAGATTTCGCGGGGAATAATACAGAATTGGGGCCCTGATAGCCTTAGGAAGAAAATAGATGGAATGGATGGATGTAAATGGTACACCACAGACTACCTACCATATTTGTCTCTCTTTAATTTTAATCCATCCAAAGGTTGTCTTTAAAAGATCGCTCTTAGCGATAAGGCCGCGCATTGTGTCACCCTTTGTAAAATTTTTGTAGATTTATGTTTTATAATTTGTATGGTGTACAATAAAGAGTATTCTATTCTATTCTATTCTTAGGAAGGGAGAAAAGCCAAGATCGCTGTTTCGAACTCCCAATATCATAATTAGCCACATTCCCACTACTGGGATACTGGCCTTCTCTCATTGAGAGGGAGTGTGCCGTAATCGTAAAGAAAGATTTATGTTTATTTGGACACATTTCGTGAGTTACAAACTAAAAATATCAAAATAATAAAGTGAATAAGTATAATGTTTTAACAACAATAGCCTGTGCCTCATGGCAGCACCAAACCGGTTCATTTCAGCATTAAAGCCATACAAATAATTCAGAAAATTTGCTGTACGATAATAATATATGTATCTATGTAGTAGGTACAAACAAGATAATAAAATTATGCACTAATAGAAAAATTTACACCTAAATTCTCGTCGAAAAACATCCTTTTGAGCTCTAAATCAAGCTCCTAAATCCCTTAATATCCATCCAAGAACCTACAACATTCAAATAAAACTAGGAGCGTCCACAATGTTTAATATAGCACACCTCGATCGTTTAAACGGATTATTCTAGCCTACAACTACCTTTGTTGTAGCAAAATGATGCTTTAATCAAAACTATTTTGCTTCTACTGCGGGCTTGTACTGCTTATAGCAACATAACATATTAAACATAACTTGGTCCTATTAAGGGGAAAATGCATACCATTGCTTTCTAATTAACATAACATAACGGCTGTTTCCCCGAAGAGAAAGGCAGAGATGTACCTAAAGTTCACCCAGATGAAATTTGGCACCACCCAAAGTTATGCTTAAGTCGCATTTAATAGAGGGCGAACCTATTGCCATCAACCAGGTATACATCCAGATTCTGGGCTGCTACTGAGGAATTACTGATGGAAAAACTCAATGACATGTAGCGGTATGAACAACGCGACTAGCGAACTACGCGTCATACTGACGTCACGCAAAATCCTGCATCTCGCAAGCAGAGTTTACCGCACAACTAGCATATATACAAACGCCCTGATATGAATCATTGGACAGTTGCCCGCCGGAAACGACACCCGTCTGGTCGGAGGATCCTCCTTTTTCTATGGAGGATGAGTGAACTTTACACTCTGTTCCTCATACCTCTACAAACACTTTAATTCCCAGGTGAGGACCTGGGAATCGAACCCAGGACCTCATGCTCAGCAGTAGCGCTTGCAACCACAAGACCAATGAGGCAGTTTCTAATTACTTGCACATTTTAGTAATCTAAACAACCGAAATTCGCTGAAAAAGGCTCTAATCACTACGTTGAGACTCAAATGAGTGGCTTGTTAAATATCTGAAACATTTCGGATGAAGATCCATAATATAATTCAACATGCTTTTTTAACTTTTTAAACATATCTTAAACTTTAGAAATGCACAAATGCATAAATCCACAAAGTGTAGGAGAGTGCTTGCAAACAAATGTGTTTACTTTTGACAACAAATGCAATATGGAATGCAAAGTTTATTCCATACATTTACGTTCAGGAAAACGTTCTCTGAAAACGTTTGATGCTTTAAAAAATTTAGGTACGGTTGGTTATTACGGATAGATTGTTAACGCTGTTACTTTTGCAGTTGTGTTGTCTTTGTTGGCTATGGCGGCCAATATCGTGACTAGCCTTCGGCGCGCGAGGTATTATAGTGCAAAAGAGTGTGCGCAAACACAGCTCAGACCACGACACCAACGGGCAGTTTCAAATCCTTCATAATCATGTTCGTAGCACCATAAAATATCTATAAGTACTTTAGGAAGAAATTGGTTTTGAATATTGCTTAAGTGTATAGTGCTCGTGCTCGTGACTGAACAAAAAGGGGATTGATGGTATTTACTTGAAGAATGGAAGACCTACCTGTACGCTATTTTTTTTTTTTCAAAATGGCGGCCCGCATAGAGCTTATATAAACCGATAGATGACATCAATGCAAATAGAAAACATAATAAGATCCAACCTCAATTATAAAATATCGATTTACATTATTTACAAGCGTGGCCACCATTTTGAAAAAAAAAATGGCCGCCCGGTAGGTATGCCACGGACCTTCAAAGCCACGGTTCAAACACCTTTTGAAACCTATGTTACAAAATACACTACGTTCATATTAGTTACTTGTCTTCAGTAAAACGCAAAAAGTAACGTTTAGTTGCAACCTTTTCCGGATGCCTTGTGACTACTTGACCAACTAAAGCCGATGGAGAGCCTTTCAGTCTAGCCTATCTAGTGTAGGTACAGGCTATCGACGCGGTCTAGATTTGTGAGCTAGGGTTGATACAAGAAAATAATGTCTTAGGATCGATATGTTACAAGCAATATTATTTATAATTTATGCTTTTTAAAAGCCGGATTACCCTCGCACTCACCGAAAGGAGGCCTGTGTCCCAGCAGTGGGAACATTATAGGCTAGTATGAGTTATGAGTAAAAGCCGGATTATAGCTTAGTATTAAACAACAGGCTGGTATTTGTATTTTGATGAAAATAATAAAATTAATAACATTCTGATAGCAATAACGATGATGCAAAAGAAAAATACAGACACAACCGATGTCAATCCTGTTGAAAGTCGTTGTACAAGTACGAAACGTTTTGAAAGCGATTGCCACTTGTCTGCCCTAAGGATTCTGCTTCACTGAAGAAGAAAAAAACTTAGTATTTAAAGCTCATTATTTTCTGTTTCGGAAAGCAGTCAGCAATAGCTTCAATATGATCGCGGGATTCGTATAACCACCATCATCGTTATCATCACTATTGGCAGCCTTGCTCCACCCGCTGTTATAGACCTCCTCCCTTTTGTGCAATGCTTCCCTGTTTTAGGATAATACTGAATTGAAACAAAAGCCAAGCTAGAAACTTCCACATTTTAAAAGAACTAATCGTTTTCCCATTGCCACAGAAACACCAAGAAAGGAGGTAATTTTTTAGGCCTTTTCTGAAAGTAAAAATGATGGACAATATTATCTATCATTATATTATATTTTTTCAACACTTTCAGAAATCAATAAATGTATGAAAATGACGAATCCTCGAACTTGTATAAGTTATACAAGTTCGATGATTCGTCATTTTTTCAAAGTGGTAGAATTGCTCTCAGCCAAGTTGACTGAGAGCAATTCTACAACTTTTGTGCCATATTAGGTAACTATTGCTCCAAATGACTAGTACTAACCACACGTACCATTTTTTGTTGGGTTTCAGGAAAGGTCCAAAAATGTATGGAGCCTCCTTTAAATGTTTACAAAAATGGAAAGCCCTGTAAAATTTGTAGTAGGTAACACAAAAGCCACTCTTTCAGATGCACTAACCAAGCCGTCAAATTATATCGCCGTGTGGTCCTAATTCTGCAGCACAATACGTGTTGACAGTTTCTTTAATCCCAGTTTTCTCCGCGGCAACCCTATTTGTAACAATTTGTCGCTGGTTCCGACTCAAAGCGTCCGCGTCCGCTGTGCTCGACTTGATTTCTATAGACGTTGTATGTGGTTGCATCGGGTAGCCTTGTTTCAATTCTGGAAAAAAATGTGGTGTATTGGCTGCGTAGAAAAGGGTGCTATTACTAATTATATTATTGTTTTAAAAATCATTCGTTGTACAGACGCCAGCACATCAAGCTACTACAATCTGTCAAATTTCTTTAATAGATTTTCAACTTTATTGCTAAAGCATTAAGGTTTAAGGTTGATTAGGAAAATTTGACAGTTTCGGGTAGCTTGACCTGCTGGCGTCTGTACATCATCATCGACAGCCCAACTTCTCCTACTGCTGATTATAGGCCTTAGGCCTCTCTTTTCATATGCCAATCCCCACGCCCCTGTGCCAGCCTCGTCCAGGTTCTATAGGCGATAGTAATGTTGCTACAATTAATGCCTGGTATATGATGACATTAGTTACCACTAGCACCATCTAGTATCGAGTAGCAGAACTAACAGAGTCAAGATCCTTCCAGAAATTTCGATGCTAGAACTTTCTAGAACTATCGACATCTGGTCAGTCGGGCCGGTATGTACTCGAACATTCTAGATGTTTCTACAATGGAAGGTTCTAGAACTATCTGCGGCACTATATAAGGCCGGGATTAGCCACGAACGAGGCAGAGAGTTGGATAAGCTATAAAAGTGAATACATCGAAAGCGATCTTCAAGTGCGACTTAAGTGCAATTGTGTTTTATAATTTATTAGTGTGTTTAAGTTGTTATTAGGGTCGTTTAATTAAAGTGTATTTTTTGATAATTTATATCGGCAGTTTTTATTGTCACGAATTCCGAAGCTCGTAACAGTAACAATGTCGTTCGCCTATCTCATAACACATAATCAGCCTGTAATATTTCTACTGTTGGGGCAAAGAACTCCTCTCTATAAGAGGGAGTGGAACGCATTTCACACGGGTCCAACGTGGCTTGGTGGATAACTCATTCGTTGACTGTTAATAATTTGATAAAAAACGTTATGGACGTTATTGAGTAAATAGGCATAGGTCTGTTTAAAGAAATTTCCAAATGGCTGGTTGATATTTCCCGTGACCCGAGGGCTGGCTTTTACCTTGGCCATAACCAGCCTGCATACATAATCAGCCTATAATGTTCTCGCTGCTGGGACACAGGCCTCCTCTCGGTGAGAGGGAGTGGGCCGTAATCCACCACGCGGGCACAGTGCGGGTTGGTAGATGCCACATGTCTTCGAATTTTTGGTTCTAGGACATGTCGGTTTCCTCACGATGTTTTCCTTCACCGTATTGAGAGCAGTGGTGATGAAATAATTTACTCAAAGTAAACCGCCTCTCTGGGTTCGAACCTACGACTTACAACTCGTAAGTCGCGGCCATTATCATTGGGCCACCACTGCTCTCTTTCCAGCCATAACCAGCCCGCATACAACGTGGCAATGCCGCCAGTCTCTTGGGTACATTACCAGTCGACAGCGATGCGGAGGAATTTTTCGACGCCATATTTTAGTTTGTTAATAGTTTAGTTTTTGTCGCTGAGAAATGCTTTAGTTAAGTTTTATTATATTTTTATTTTATTCATTAATTAGGTTTTAAGTTGTTATACAGACATCAACGCACAACATGTAAAAATGAATTTAAAAAAAAAAACAGCTTTTGCATACATTTTGACCGCGTAGGTAATGAATGCACTTTTCTATGATACAGTTGATTTTTTTGATAACCTTTGATTTCTACTCTAAGGGGTCTAGTCAGTAATCATGTAGTGAATTCATGGTTAGAGTTGGCGTGTCGATGATGTCACCATGTATATGGACATTACATTTTAATTCTGTATAAACTCTCATAGGCTATATTGAGCAAGAAGACTTTTGTCAGTTTTTGTTCATAAAATATACAGCAAACACAATTGTATCAAGAGTTCTACTAACTATAAATCATTCTACGTAAAGTACTGTTTTCCATGAACTAAATACTCCCATGGGCAATGAATTTGTAATTGTTACTTTGTGCTAGTTGCTAGAACCATCCATAATTGAAAACCCAATTAGCATCGTCTACCATGGCTACATAGTTATTAAATCATAGAAGCATTGTCTCTATGTTTCTAAAAACTATGTCAGTGACGCCAGTGAATGTCAACTTGAGAATTTTGATGACTTAGCGATCGTGAAAATTATATTTTTAATAAGCTAGCAAATGTGTAAAAAAATTGCTCTGGATGCTTCCATCCTTTAGGTCCTCCAGTCAAACTAAAACTCAAAGCATTTATTTCAATTTAACTATTTACAGGTACTGTCCGAAATGTCAAGGAGTCGGTCAGTCAGAAAGATGAAGAAGAACGGCCAAGGAACTCAATGGAAACTATTTTAATCAAAATATTGGTTAAATCATTCATGTTGCAATTATTTAAGTGTATTTTATTTCGATTATTGCGTTTTCTTCATGTCTGTCGTGACTAAAGCTCTGATATAAAAGAAATCTATCAATTATGTAGATCCCATTTCACGCGCGATGCTTGAACCTATTTTGGAATAACGAACCTTTTACCACAGAAAACGTTGAACTTTCGATCGCCAGGGACCATGAGTATAAACAATTTTTAGGCAATGACATAACAAGATCCTTTTAGGGAAGATTTTACAATCGACGACTAATTTTTATTCGTGGAATAAAATTGACGTCTGACAGTTTTTATATGGAAGAAGTGGGAAAAATTAAAAACTATTCCTGCCCCAAGCTAAATGCTAAATCAGCCCCAAGGCGAAAATATTGAGTAGGTAGTTCCGTTTACAAGTAAGTAACCACGTGCAAACGTATTTAGTTACGTTAAAGTTAAAATAAACATTGTAGTCAAAAACACGTCATTATGCCATGACGTGTTAATTGACGCTCCAATTGATCCCGTTGGTTTAATAATGTGATTAGTGACGAGACCTATAGGTTATGACCCAATTACATGCAGTTTGGTTGGGCCATTAATAATTTGATTACAATGCGGTTAACCGTTTACCTTATAATTATATTAGAACTAGCTGCGCCCCGCGGTTTCGCCCAAAAAGTCATGTTGTGCCGACCCCAAATAAATTGGGATAAGGGCAGGGGAATGATGATGACGTAGCTACTCTGATAAAACGATACGACTAAGAAGAAACTGAAGAATAAGTTCACATTTATTTTTTTATAGCTGCGCCCCGCGGTTTCACCCGCCTAAGTTTCGATCCCGTGGGAGTATCGGGATAAAAAGTATCCTATATCTTAATCCTGGTTATAAACCATCTGTGTGCTAAATTTTATCCAAATCAGTTTAGTAGTTGTTGCGTGAAAGAGTAACAAATATCCATCCATCCATCCATACAAATTTTCACGTTTATAATATTAGTAGGATTAAAACCTTTAAAGGAGGGTGGGTATTCGGCGTCTTTAAGATCTGTTTTATCTTAATGCGGTGAGCTGCACTCTCATAAAGTGAATGTTAGGTACTACATTGCTATGCACGAAGCAAAACTCTCCGAATTAGCTAAGCTAAAGCGCACAGCACAGAAATTCCTGAGTGAAGACTTAATTAAGTAAATAACTTGAATACTTAGTTAGACGTCTCTGACGTGGTTCTGTAGAAAACTAAAATATACACGAAAGAGATAAGACCATGAGATAATTTGAAGAGCACCTTACCTTTGCGTGAAGGTAGAGATACAACTAATTAATGCGAGTTCTGCGCGCTTATGAAAATACAGTTTCTCAATTGGTCGAGAATAAAGCTTGAAGTATATATACATATTCTTTCATACAATATATATATGTCGGAGTTGGTTATCAATTACAATTGTGGGTAGTCAACAAAATTTGGTATGATTTGTGTTAATTAATAATTTAAGTGATTTTTATTATCAATTATTGTCTAATAATTCGAAACATAATTTATTGAGTACTTGGTGTACGCCCTAATTGATTTTTGGCTACTTGTTTCGATAAATTGTACCCGTTGGTTTTATTCAAAACAACGGATGACATGTTACTTTGTTTTTAAAATGATTTACTTTGTGAAATCTCCATTGTTTAGTTATGACAATTATTCTTGTATTATTTGATTACTTTATAAAGTAAGTCTTATTAGATTTAGCATATTTTAGTGTTTTGTATCAAGTAAACTCGTGACATGTGTCATCGGACAGAGTTGTCGTGGAGGCATCATCCTATAAAAGAGCGTGCACTCATTTTGCTGGTTAGTCCGTCTTCGGACACGACTCAATACAGAGCACCTGCTCCCGACAAAACTGTCGGTTTACCTGGTACAGCGCTGCTGTATATTTACATAGCTGTGTTGGCTTGCTAAATAGCGAGTAGATACACTTTGTATTGGGTGGCTTGGCCGCTATACGAACTGTGAACCTAAAGGGTTTGTTCGATTAACTGTTTTTTTAATATTTACCCATTATTCTGTCTCTTGTGTGTTGTGTAATTTGTGTGTACTGTAATGAAACCCTGTAACTGTTTATACTGTGTTGTTTATCCCAATAACATGGGAACTCCGAACCCTGACGATTTACCGGTCGGCATTCCTGACTCCGACATATATATGAAAATGTTAAACAAGTG
Organism: Apamea monoglypha; assembly: GCA_911387795.2. Classification (NCBI taxonomy): domain Eukaryota; kingdom Metazoa; phylum Arthropoda; class Insecta; order Lepidoptera; family Noctuidae; genus Apamea; species Apamea monoglypha. Next base: position 4,878,655 of record OU426922.1, read on the forward strand.
GTAAAAATATATCAACGTAATGTACGTAAAGTAACTCATGGGGCTCGAGTGCGCGTCTCCTTTTTAAGGAAATTTATCGCCGGCTGATCGACAGTTCACGTGACCAGAGGGCTGGGTCGTTCTTTGGCCAAATAATTAAATATCCTTTTGTTTTTGTATTTATTTATATAGTTAAAAAGTCTTTTAATTTAGTACCTAGTGTAAATAGTTAGTTAAGAGATTATGAAAATCTACGTAATAGGATTCAGTTCCAAACTTGTGATACTTAGGCGGCTCACACACTTCAATGCGCCACGCGACGGGGCGCAGATATAACGCGCCCCTACGCGTGATTTTTTACATGCAAATTCAATAAAAAAGCGCTTCCGCGCGGGGAATTTAGCCATAACGGTTCAATTTCAGACCGCAGAAGTACCTACGAGTGATTTAGGTAATGATAGGATTACTTCCTACTGATGGTGTCGTTAACTGTATCCACACTTTACCTATCACATAACCTTCAGAGGGGCTTCTGGCTAAGTAATAACAGCCACACGGGTCGATCGATCAGGTTAAGTTACGGTAGCCGCGGTGGGTCCGTGGATGGGTGACCATCTTTACATACCAAGCCCCCTCCATGCCTCGGAAAGCACGTTAAACCGTTGGTCCCGGCTGTCATTTGTGGATCTTTGACAGTTGTTACGGGTCGTCAGAAGCCCGAAAATCTGACAACCAATCTTACCAAGGGGTATCGTATTACCCAGTAACTGGGTTGTGGAGGTCAGATAGGTGGTCGGTCCATATCAAATACTGGTAATCAGCTGGATCCGGTTAGACTGGTAGCCAACCCCTATATAGTTGGGAAAAGGCTAGGCAGACGATAACCTTCAGATTCAATTTAATTTTGAAGATGGACTTATTTAGTTTTTCGTCTTTTCTATGCATTTTTTATGTCTTATTTACAACCTCACTCAACAAACTTGGTCATCTAATAAAGGAACCAACCTGACCCTTATCTAGCTCGTAAACTAAGTTTGACGTCTTAAACAACAAAGCGGAACTTTAGTAAAACTTAACTGTCGACTTACCACGACCTCACAGCTTCGCTTTCCTAGGTAACGCTGTTTATAACTAGGTACTTCGAATCTCTTACAGTACGTAATGATTTACGTTTTAGATACTAGTTTGGTTTTTATTTTTATGTTTAGAAAGAGAACTACTAGAGGGGCTTATGGCTAAGTAATAACAGCCGCACGGGACGATCGATCAGGTTAAGCTACGCTTGCCCTGGTCGGTCTGTGGATAGGTGACCATCTTTACATACCAAGACCGCTCCGTGCCTCGGAAAGCACGTTAAACCGTTGGTCCCGGCTGTCATTCGTGGATTTGTGCTGGCAGTCGTTACGGGTAGTCAGAAGCCCAAAAGTCTGACAACAACCTTAACAAATGTGAGCGTGCTATAGGTACTCTGCAAGAAATATAGGATGTTTTGTTTGTATAGCCACCAATTTTCCTCCATCACAAAAAATAATCTTCTCGACTTTCCGACTCATACCATTATTAATCAACGTTTTACAAGAAAACTTTTCAGAATGGAATGACTTAGCATTTCTCAGTCACACGCCAAGTTGATGTGACGTCATTGTTGTGGGTTATTATGTAAAAGTTTTAACATAATTGACATACTTTCCTTAATATCCTTGTGGGACTTCCGATAAAAACTTTTTCATTTGATAACGGATTGAAAGGGAAGATCAAGGCAAAGAGGTTGTGTTTGGTAATTACTGTGGAACAGTCGGTTGGATTAAAAACAATTGACTGTGCGGTGCTTCAAGCCAGTTTCAAGCGTATTTTTTTAAATTTAAATATGGATGCCAGTGATACAATTATTTGTAATTTGAAGTGAGTAAATCTGCCAATCTCAGCTATGTTGGGGTCGGCTTCGAGTCTAACTGGATGCAGCCAGATTACCAGTTTTTTTACATGAAGTGACTGCCTGCCTGAAATCCATAACCTAGTTGCTGCGTAACAAGATACCCCTTGATAAAACTGGTTGTCAGACTTTTGGGCTTCTGACTACCCGACTATGGTAACGACTGTCGAAGATCTACGAATGATAGCCGGAACCAACGAATTAATGTGCTTTCCGAGGTATGGAGGGGTCTCGGGTCGTAGGGGTCGGGTAATTTAAAATGAGTGTCTGGTAGCAATTAATCTTTAAAACATTATTATTATTAAAGGTAAGGTATAGGTAATTAATGGCTCAATTAGCACTACATATTCAGTCTTAAGAAGTTTGGTAGATAACTTCAAAAGAGAGTTTTGGCGATTATTTTCTCATATTTTTCTATGAACAAAAAACTTTGATTCTTTAGTTAATATTCTTTTAGCTTAAGAGACAAAGCGTTAGTTACGGGAACTACAGTCCTTTCACAAATATTTTACCTCTGATAGCAACCAAACAGCAGATTATAGCAGCTCTAAAAAGGTTAACTGTGACGTAAACTCAGAAGTTTAAAAAAAATGTGGGGTCGGAGGACCCCATGCAGGAACGAAGTTAAAAATAAAAAACCAAGATGGCGGCTGCAAAAATTTCAATATGACGAAAATTTATATATTTTTGCAGCCAATCATCTTGGATTTTCATTTGACTATAATATCGGTTTGGGCACCCTCAAATAAGACACCCATGACGAAGAATTTTAATTTTTTTGGAGCTGCCATCTTGGATTTTCATTTTGTTTTGCTTCATCACCGTCGAAAATTACGTAAATTATCTCTCTATCTCTGTCTTTTTGCATTACATTAAAGAAAAGTCGCATGGAGGATAATGCTTATTCGTTACGTGACGATTTTTCCCTTCTCACATCACCAAAAAGAAAAACCTCAATGATAAAAATAGTCACAAAGGAATATAAGAATCAGTTTGAATTCATCTATATTCCTCTCAGCATTCTTCACAATAGGTAGAATCATACAATGTAGGGTAGTTCCATACATCATACGTGTAACAGTCTGTCATACAGAGGAATTCTGGCAAGAGTCCAAGGTGAATACAAAATCTTATCTGAAAATTATAACTTCTTTGACAAAGACTTTGTGCCCACACAAAGTCTTTCAAAGGAAAAGTTATATTCTGCCATGTGGAAAAAGTGGTGATACTTTTGTACGAACTTTTTGAAAATAAACATAATTACTTTGAATAAAGTCTTATCATTCAGAAAAAAGTTAAAATTGAATTTTCTTTTTTCTAACTTTGCACATCGTACATAAACTCACGCCGTATTCGCATGGGAGTAGGCAGAAACTAAAGATCGCCACCAGCTACGATCCTTACATACCCTTAGCTTACCTCATTTTGCCTCGTTTACGTTCATTTTTTCTAAAAACTCGTGAGCTAAAGAAGCATTTTCTACAGAAACTTAAAATTAATCGCACATACTACCAGTATTTCTTAGAACGTTGTTTTTAATTTATTTTACTTGGGGCCTTTATTTAACACTTCACTGGAAGCTTAAACTTCGTTACTCGACAACTAAGAAAAGTTTAGCCGGAAACTACTGTTTACTTGTACTACCCGCTTTCTGGTAATAAATGGGTCATAAACAAAACACACAAAAAAAATGTGTCTTTTAAAAAAAAGTGTTATTACATACTTCATACATTTATATTTTTGTTTAATAAATTAACTGTTTATTTATTTTAATAATTTACGATGCAATATCCTGATAATATTTAATTAGCTTTAAAATATTAAAACTAAAGTGAGACTCAGGTCCCCTTCCGTGGACCGTGCCCAACCTAGGTTCATAAGTTTGCGTAAACTAAAAAAATACTTGAAAATAAAAGTGTGAATATATTTTCATATATGTTTATTACTAACATCTTAAAGTTCCTATTTTACGTTATTATGAAAAATTAATACACAGTACAAATGCATTATAAGACTTAAACATGTTGTTACCGATTTCGCGACCCCTTCCGTGGTTCAACTAAATTGAATATTCAATATTTGTGAAATGGAAAGCAGCTTTAGTTTATTTATTTTGGTTGGCAATATTGTCGAGCTGTTAGTTTGAGTAAAAACTTTAAGTGATACAAGTTAACGATCTGTGAAAATTTATTTGCAAAATTGTTTAAACAAGTGTTATTTAACTTTTGTGTAAAAGGTCGTTGCAACTTTTCTGTTCCATCCATATTTAGGTAAGTACTGGCATAAAAAATACATTATCGATTGAACTTGGTGTAATATGGGAGGCTATTTGCAAAAATCAGGTGCGCCATATTGTAACCTCAAAATTTTGTGGTTTGAAAGACAATTTTAGTTTGTTTAACCCTTCCGTGGACAAACTTTTCGGTGGACACAATGTTCACGGAAAAGACCACGTCCACAAAAGTGACCCATAAGCCAACTTATACTTTTTATGACACAAGTAAGATTTAAAAACCTGTGTTGCTAGCTTTGGCTTAGCACTTATGCATCGCCCGCACTCCCGCCTTGACGCTGAATAGAAGCTATAATTATGTTCGACAAACACTACTAATGGTCTATTAAGATGCATTTTTTTTTAAATTATCTGTTTTGTTAACGCTTGCTATTACTCAAATTGGTGTGTACACGTGGGTTATGATTTCTCTTTCAGCTAATAATGCCTAGAACAAGTAATATTAGGCATCTAACTGATGAAGAAAAGAAGATTAGGCGACGTGAACAAAAAAAAATGAGTATGCGGCGAGCGCGTGAGCGATGCTGCTCTGGAAGAGATACGCAAGAAAGATAGAGAAAGGTATTATAAGAAGAAAGAAAGAGGTGAAATTAAGACGATTGACGTGAGAAAACAAAAAAGCGTCGTGAATGAATAAAAATGCGGAAAGCCATCGCTGCCCTATTAGAAGAAGATACTCCACCGTCAAGTCCTTCTTCGTCATTTTCACGTGCTGAAGTTGGAAGGGCAATTGCTGCTCGTAATAAGAGAAAATTAAAAGCAGAAAATGTAGCTTTAAATTTAAAGGTCTTAGCAATGAGCAAACAAATAAGAAAATACAAGATGCGTATAATAAGGCTAGAAAAAAGAAAGAAAACAATGGGAAAATGGATAGTTCTAAAAAAACAGTATTAAAAAAGGATATGAGACAAGCTGTGCATGATTTTTTAATACAAGATGAGTGCAGTAGATTAACTTCTGGTAAAAATGAGACGATAACCCGAATGAAAAGTAAACGTCAAATTCGATTATTAAATGACACTCTGTTAAATTTACATGTAATTCATCACGTACTTTTTTATGTTCTGCCTGGACAATCATGTAGGGAAGTGTCAATTTTATTTCCAAATCAAATGATCAGATTTTTGAGTCTCTAATAAAACTTCGACAAGTCTTGCACTGGCGCCGACGATATAATAATTTTGTTAACGGAAAAGACGTCATTTCTGTGGACGTAAAAGTTTTATTTTATTTTATTGATTATTTTGGATTGTTTGTTTTATTTTTAATATGAAGAAGTAAAGTACAACGTAATTGTTTTTGTAGTAAAGGTTACGAAATGTTAGAGTTTATTTTGTTGATTAAAAGCTCTATTTTAGTCTTTCCTGTGGATTATTTGGTATTTTCGGTGGACACTAAAAAACTAAAATGTCACATATTTTCATGAAAATAAGGTGTTGATCTCTGATTTTGTGGACGGTATAATTATTTTGCTATTTTCCATAATAAATGCTGATTTTTTATAAAAAAGAAGACATTTTTATTTTTTTAAATTTTATATTCCTGTTTTGTTTATGACCCAAATAAGTTTTACTCACTGCACGAAACTGCGAATAATAAACTGTTCTTTATGGTCTCATTTGCTATAAAACCTTGATTTTCTCTCGATAATATATTTTCTACAAAAACATAACAACCAGGGCAGCAGGGCAACAGGCAGGTGGTTATGTTTTTGTAGAAAATATATTTGAAATTTTTTGCACTGAGGTGTAAAGTACACCCACATATAGCCAGTAAGTAAGTCCCATGTAATAGGGGGCGAGCTTATTGCCATCAACCGGGCGCAAATCCAGACTCCGGGGTGCTACTGGGGAATACCTGACGGAAATAGCCTACACACGCTACAGGTTGGCAGGTAAATCAAAATTGAAAACTTAATTGTTTATCATCTACATAACATAATCAGCCTATAATGTTCCCACTGCTGGGACACACGCCTCCTCTCTGTGACAGGGAGTGTGCCGGTCACCAGTGCTCCTGTTTATTATCTCCAACAAAGAATTTTCCTAATTGTGCATACACATGAAAGTTACGCGTTGAAGGCTGTCGCCGACGTGTCGACGGTTGCAGTGGCCCCTGTCGCCGACGCGTCGACGGTTGCAGTGGCCCCTGTCGCCGACGCGTCGACGGTTGCAGTGGCCCCTGTCGCCGACGTGTCGACGGTTGCAGTGGCCCCTGTCGCCGACGCGTCGACGGATGCAGCTGCCTCTGTCGTCGACGAGTGTCGCTCATGTGTATGCACACTAAGATGCAAATGCACACGATTTGAAATACAAAACTAGAAATAAAACACTTAAAACTTACTAGAAGTCAGTTCAGTAACAAGAAAATATTTTTCCTTAACAATAACAGCTGTACGGAAATTCAAGCGCTTTGCTTATTGTTGTTACCTACCTTACTTTATATTTCACTACGAAAATTCTCAGTGGATTTATTATGCATTCAGGAGACACTTGGGAGGAAAAGAAATATGAGTCGGGTTTTTTCGTTTCACTTCGTTAGTACAAAGATTGCGAGGGTCTCTTGGTACTATTATTTTAGATGTTCTTGTTCAAGTTGTGGTTTTACTGAGTTAGTAGCTTAAGCTAAGAAAGAGGCTTTAGTTCTTATACATATTTATATACCTACCATGAATTAATGGGTTTATTTACATAACTGATGACGGCGACGCGGACGACTACTTCGAGGCCTAAGTGACCAAAAAAATAAAGGATTTCTTGTATTTAGGTATTTGTGTAAAGTCCTTTTTTTATTACCTAGTGTAAATATTTAGTTGCGTTATTTATATAATAGAATACTCTTTATTATGTACACCGCATAAATTACAGATATACTCGTAATTGTAGAAATTTTACAAAGGGTGACAGAATGGGCGGTCTTATTGCTAAGAGCGATCTTTCAAAGATAATCTTTGGATGGATTAAAAAGGGGAAGGAGAGACAATACTGAAGGTAGTCTGTGGTGTACCTTTTACATAATACAATACATATATACATAAAGCATGTCATACTAAACTATATAAATATATATTTATATAATAATAATCATGGAACAGGAGTAAAGAAAATTTAATGATGATTGTTTTTTTTATCATAATTTTATATTGTATATGATCATTTTACTGTTTATGAAATAAAGATAGTTTATTTAAATTCTCAAGAAATCGATTAGGTTTATCGTTAACGAAATGCATTTTGCCAACATTTATATATTTATACGCTCGAAACCAGTCATTACTGTGCCTACTCTAATGAACAAGTTGCGCAACATGAAACGAAACAACGATCAACTTTTGTTTACAACATTGTTTGTTCAACGACAAGACAATACTAAGTTACATTCGACCTGGCAACATCACAAAACAACATACAAGTTTTCTAAACACACTTGTTACCAAGTGAATACACAGCCTAATATTAGGCTTTCAGCATTATCTATGAAGCTGACACCAATGTCATTGCCAACTAAGTGCAGTGAACTTAAAACCACGTACATACATACACATGCACTTTAGAAACACTTAACAGAAGACTACGCTCGAAACTGACAAGTCAAGCGTGTGACGATTCTACAGTCTAAAAACAGAATTCTATCTTTGATCAGTAGTGCATTACAAAATGTTTTGTGACCCTTGAATGACGGGATGGCTCATTTAACTCACTGAGGATTATTCAAAGGAATTCATTGTTTAGCGCTGTTCAAGTTTTGGATCAATTACTTTAGAGTTTAGTGTTTATTCGTTCGAGCACCAGTAAAAAAACATTATAACAAAAGAACCAATAAGTATTTGACTCCTACACTTTTTAATAATATCGACTGGCGCGACAACTAAAGATTGAATTAAAAACTGAACTGCTTAATTAAATTATCGGTAACTTTAAATGACTGTGTCTTTTTTGAGAATAAATATCTTTAAACCTAAATTGTCGCAACACCATATGCCTAGCCTTTTCCCAACTATGTTGGGGTCGGTTTCCAGTCTAACCGGATGCAGCTGAATACCAGTATTTTACATGGAGCAACTGCCTATCTGACCTTCACAACCCAGTTACTGGGTAATACGATACCCCTTCGAAAGACTGGCTGTCAGACTTTCGGGCTACTGACGACCCGTAACGACTGTCAAAGATCCACGAATGACAGCCGGTACCAATGGCTTAACGTGCTTTCCGAGGCACGGAGGGATCTTGGTATGTGAAGATGGTCACCCATCCACGGACCAACCATGGTAGGCGTAGCTTAAGCTGATCGATGGACCCGTGCGGCTGTTATTACTTAGCCACAAGCCCTTTATGAAATTATCGCAACATACGACAATACTTAATAAATAATTAGTAGCGCTGCTGTAATTATATTCTTTTTACCGTCCAGTTAAAATATCTGTATCTACCTACTTTGATGTTTAATCAGATTATTGATACCAAATGTTTTAAGACGACCGCTAATCCTGCCGACAAACTGTCACGCAGTTAGGCAGGCTTATGAAACGTGTACAAGTCTACACAACACAAAATACATTACTTATTTTATTTATCGCTAAATGCGCGTATTCCCCGAAGGTCCAGGCAGAGATGCACCTATTGTACTCCCACATTTCGCTAGCTATCTCGTCGCAGAAGACTTCCTAAGCGTGTGAAAAGAGCATGAAAGTGCAAAAGCATTTGATACTAATCCAAATGTCTATCAAATAGCAGCCTGCAACTTCGTCCGTGTGAAATTCTTGTTTCCCAACTCACCCCGTCGTGTAGCATCGCCTGGCCGCTATTTTCGCTTAGCATTCTTACCATCTTTTTTTGTTTATGCTCACCTCCTAAGGGTCCCAGCGTGATATTACCACCCATAGCCTTCCTCAAGAATCGGGCTAACAAATGCAAAAATAATTTTTCAAATCCGACTGGTAGTTCCAGAGATTAGCGCGTTCAAACAAACAAATAAACTCTTCAGCTTTGGTATTAGTATTAACGAGTATGTAGTAGTAATCATTTATCAGAATCAAATAATATATGCTGACTAAATTCTCAGCTAACCGTATTAGCGTCTATCTCCAACAAACGTGCCTTGTAGTTGACAGACACGATTTAACCGTGGAAATCGCTTAGAGCCAACGCGATAAACTAATTCCGGATGAGAGCGATTGCGATATGATGTAGTACGATATTGAAGCCGTATTCAAGTATCGATATTTGGGTCAATCACTTGTGTGTAGATGTGTGTTTTTACCGGATACAGCTTTATTTTAATCTTATTGAATACTAGCTGCGCCCCGCGGTTTCACCCGCATAAGTTTCGATCCCGTCGGAATATCAGGATAAAAAGTATCCTATGTGTTAATCCTAGTTATAAACTATCTGTGTACCAATTTTCATCCAAATCCGTTCAGTAGTTTTTGCGTGAAAGAGTAACAAACATCCATCCATCCATCCATACAAACTTTCACGTTTATAATATTATAGTAGGAAGTAGGATATTAGTAGGATTAATCTTAATCGTCATCATGTGCCTAGACTTTTACCAACTATGGTGGGGTCAGCTTCCAATCTAACCGGATGCAGCTAAATACTATTATTTTATATGGAGTGATTGCCTATCTGGACTTCACAATCCAGTTCAGTAACTGGTTTATGAAGGTGAGATAGGTAATTACACGATACCACTTGGTAAGACTGCGATTGTCAGATTATCGGGCTTCGGATTACCCGTAACAAATGTCAAAGATCAGCGAATGTTAGTCGGGACCTGATTGACCTAAATGCATTGCCAGTTCAAATAAAACGCGCGCAATCGCTGCCTGTATTTAAGAGACTCGTGAAAGAACATACTATGATCTTGTCCTCGCAGTCCTCGTAGCTGTCAGACTTGGTCGAGGATGGCAACTCACCTGCTCCTGGTATTGCATATGTCCATAGGTGGTGATGACCACTACCATAAAATGGGTTACCGGCTTGTTAGCCACCATATAACAAAATAATTATCAAAAATGAAACGAACAGGAACAAAAAGTTTAATTCTGATTACACACTGGAGACGTCATGCAAAAGTAGTTGTTCAAGAATTTTTAATTTTCTTCACCAGTATTTCACTTATAATATCCTCCCGACCGATTTTGATCACGGTGGCCCATCTCAACGGAGATTAGCTAGGTACGCAAAAGATATTATAGTGCACAAATGTGTGCGTAAACACAGGTGCACTCTCTGTTAAAGGAACACGCTCTTAGTCCGATGGAACGGCAATCGGACACGACCCGGAAGAGATCAGGCGTAGGACCAACGGTTTTACGTGCTTCTCGAGCCACGCGGGTATTAAACCGCTAACTTCCAAACTCCGGACTGTTACTAAGAAATTCCTAATGGAAAACCTGATAGTACTTTGTCCGACCTGGGAATCAAACCCAGGACTCCACGCTCAGCAGTCGCGCTGGCAACCACAACGGGGCAGTCAACCATTCCACTTATAACTACTGAAACCTTAAATTCCTCACCCTCGCTCTATTTTGATTTAGTAATGGCTATGGTTTCAGTATACCCCATTGAATTAAACTTTAAGCATATTAACCCCAAAACAGTAATAAAAGCTTTTAAGCAAATCAAGATTAAATTGTCCGAAGATCTTTGGGGAATGTCCATTAGGGGCTTGTAAATAGTTCAGCTGAAATTCATATGTTGCCCCCACTTCCCCGCGCCATATATCGCTCTCCCGCTCGCACTGTCAAACTTATTCAGTTACAGTGAACTACACTATTACTGGATGTAGGTAGGCCTGGTAATAAATAAGTAATAAGTTCCCCATAATACTGTACAGTAGGGCCATCCATAATCGAGACTATATATATCGCTTTACTTAACCTTAATAATTAATTTGTGTGTGGATCAATCAGGATTCAATGAAATACAGGAAGGTATATATATAATGCCACTTTAACACAATCGAAAAAGGATTATATAACATTTTCGAAAAACCCCCGAGTAAAAGAAAGTAACGCAATCGCATCTTTTTTCCACATCGATCTCACATATAGATAATTATAAATTCATCAAAAATGATCAATTATAAATTCATCAAAAATGATGCAATAAATATGTTGTAACAATCATCTGCCTAGCCTTTTACCAGTATGTTGGGGTCGGCTTCTAGTCCTACCGGATGCAACTGAATACCAGTATTTTACAAGAAGCGACTGACTATCTCACCTTCACATCCCAGTGACTGGGTAATACCCCTTCGTAAGACTGGGTGTCAGACTTTCGGGCTACTGACGACCCATAACGACTGCCAAAGATCCACGATTGACAGCCAACGGCTTAACGTGCTTTCCGAGGTACGGAGGGGTCTTGATATGTAAAGATGGTCACCCATCCATGGATCAACTATAGCAAGCGTAGTTTAACCTGATCGATCGACTTGCGCGGCTGTTATTAATTAGCTACAAGCTCCTTGATTTTGTAACAATATAATTTTTAAAAGAGTGTGTGGGAGTGTCCATGGAGTTTCTTGCCCCTTCATATTTCTGAGTGACCGACTGCTTGACAATTCAAAAGTCCCTGTAAATGGTAGATACAATTGAAATAAATGAGAGAATTCCATTTGATTCTATCTGTTTTGGTAATAATTAAAGCAGTATTGTGTACAGCTACGCTATTCAAGTGTAGTAATTGAACTAGCAACATGTAGGTCAATCAATTTGTTTGTGTTTCGGTATTTGTTCCATAGGGCAGTAAAACATTGACATATTTTTTCTCTGAAATTATAAGATGGATTATTAGCTTTACTTTATTTACTACTACTAAGCTTTTACCCGCGGCATCGCCCGCGTGGTAGTTGAGAATTATGCCATTATGGTTCTTACTATCAGTAGTAGGATATAGAATCCTTTTAATATAACCGGCCCCCATTTTCTTTTTTTTTTCCTTTTGTCCTCCATATTGGTACCCAAGATACAGGCTAGCCTAGTTTGGGGCCAATGTAAAATCTCTGTAATTTTTTGAGAAATAAAGTTTTTTTTTTAATATTAGTATTAAAATGATTCTATATCCTAACTCAGGTCATGGTCTAGCTATGTGCCAAATTCAAATCCGTTCAGCCGTTTTTGCGCCAATCCGGAAAATACATCCTAATCCATAACCAAAAAATTCTAAACATTTTATTTTCGGTATCAGACTCGTTCGACCTCACTCGCAGCAATGACTTTTTTCAAAATATTCAATGTACAGTTTTGCCTTTGTTACTATTTTATTATAATTATGCATTATTATTATTATTATAAACCTGTCTTGTCCCACTTCAGTGCAAAGGCCTCCCTTCCCTCCTTCCACTATTGTATAAATATTTAAAAAGTGCCTATGTATATATGTATGGCCATGTCCAGCAGTGGACTGCTGGACATGGGCCATTATCGTTAGATCACTATCAAACCAATCAATTAAATATAGATTATTTAGGTAATTTTACTTAAATTTTTAGAGCAATCAGTTAGATAGTCTGTACCATACACTTAAATATGATACAAGTTTTATAAGAGAAAAATAACGACATTTTCAGTAGTAAGTAGGTACTCAACACTCAAAATATCTTTGTAGGTAACCAAAAACACTGAAACTCCTGCATTCAACAGTTCGCTCACAAAGCAAGTACCTGATCCCCTAGTTCCGTTAATTTTTGAGAAATCAGTCTTAATCAAAGGCTGATTTATTATATCCTAATACGCAACTACTCTGAGGGAGACCAAGAATGTACAGGATGGGACATTGACGCGCAAACTATAACCATGAATTCAACACATGATTCTACACCCCCTAGATTAGACATTTTACGTCAGTTGTAAAAAACAAATGCTGTTCCATACATTTTGACCTTTTCTGTAACAGACAGAAAGAAAGACAGGGTTAGTTTCGGTCGCAGTTATGTGTTAGGACAGAAGTGAAATCACAATTAAAAAAATAACATGATTTATTAACCTAAAAACTAATCACATGAATTTTATAAAAATAATTATCAAACTTAACAAAATTACAATACAAGAGAATAATGAGATACAGAGATACCAGATAAAGCAGATTGCATCGAACGGCCGGCGGCCGGGGGCGCTTCCGCACGCAACATAGTCCAAACGAAAAAGTGCTTCTGACCCTTTTTTTATAATTGGCATGTCGTAGTTGACTTGGAGAGGTCGTGACTACTTAACCGGGCTATCCTGTGGTTGCCTTAAGTTAACTTAAAGCCTCCAGCCAGGGCTTAAAACTAATCGCCTCTGACCCGCCGCCTGCGGTAGTTTTATAGTGACCGCGCCCCCCACGTTCCTGGGCCGGGTAGAAGTATCCAACAATAGTATTATAGGAATGGAAAGCGTCAGGGTAGCCCGTGAAATTCAAATTTTCTTACGTTTCATGCAATTTGCAGTCAGTGTCAGGTTGTATTTGTTTAAAATATGATTCGCGACCGTAACAAATATGATATTACAGAAACTATTATCATTACAATTAGTATTATAACTCTGTTAGAATTGGCCTCAAATGTCATGATTTTATGAACTAGTCATTCAATAGGGTAATATGAACTTATAAAGTGGTTTTGATGATGTTTATGATTATAACTCTAAATGTCTACCCCGTGGAAATATGGGGATAAAATTATCTTATGTGTTAATCCTGAATATAAACTATCTGTGTGCTTACTTTCATCCAAATCCGGTCAGTACTTTTTGCGTGAAAGCGTAACAGAGATCCATCCAGCCATCCATCCTCACAAACTTTCGCGTTTATAATATTAGTAGGAAGATAATATATGGATAAATAAATATGTTTTACGGCAACGAATCATAGCTTAGCGCATCCTCCCTAAGTATGTAGATTTTCAATCAAACTACCGAGATAGAAAAGGACTTCTGACTTTCTTTTTTACTGTTAAAAGTTAAATATACAACGTGTAACGTTAAAAGCGCAAAACCCCGGACACCTCAACTGATTTTTAATTCAATTGACCTATTTCAGAGAGGAAAAATCTCATTTAAAAAAATGTAAAGGTTTTATGTGCTGTTTTAGTTTTACTGGCAATTCTGATCGTTTTTTGCGTCTGCGACGACGCTCTATCGACGGAGGAGTCGTCACCGGGTCGCTGCGCCGCGCTGACATTATTATTTACTATCTATGCTCATAAAGAACTTAGGTTATCTTTGAACAGCAATTTAAATGTTTCCATCACACTTTTCCAGGGTTTGGACTGGCAACATTAGGTAACCCACATTTTCAATTCATATTTGCATTGTAATAAAAGCTATTATTATCCCGCGTATGAGAAAACTTAAATTGGTTAACAACAATTTGTGTTTGTTTACCTATTTTGGTGGGTTTGTGATGGCTTGACCTATTAATAAATAGACACGGCAACGTTTTTAATGAAGATTTTTTTTAAAATGTGACCTGTATATAGTGGTTCAATTGATTCTGCTCGTTATTCTGATCAAACTATTTTCAGGTTTTGCGCATTTAACGCTACACGTTGTATATATAGACCACGATCTTGCACTTTACTTGATATAAGTACACTGAGTAGCCACAGATATATTTTGACCACGAAAGTTTATATACCAAGATATCATAAAAGGTCTAAACGACCCGAATAATTTTCCACAATCTTATTTATGAGACGAATGTATGAATAAAAGCCAGATTTCTTTCAGTATTTTTTTCTATTTAGGTTACTTATAAAAGCGTCCAAATTACGGTCTTGTTCAATGAAATCAATCATACACAGGGTGGAAGGGACAATGACCCACAACCTGTTACCATTGGTCCCAGTACATAATTCTGAACCTTTCTGCCATACATTTTGACCGCGTAGATTTTGCACTTTTCAATGAAAGAGCAGTATTTTTTTTGTAATCGCTGAGATATTATTATTCTACGCTAATCATGTGCTGAATTCATTGCTCCAGTTTGAGCGTCCATGTTCCTGCCACTTTGTATGACTGAAGCAATTTCGTCACTATTTGTTAGGTGACACATTTAGGATTGGATTAAGTTATAATATTTAGCGGTAAAAATAGGATTCTTTTGCGGAATCTATTTTAGCAGGACTTGAGGCACATGAAGTAAACATTTCTAAGTATATGTCTCACTATTTAATTGAGTAACCTTTACTAGGAGTTTTCCTATGTCATAGATTTCTGCCTGCCTATCTGACCTTCACAACCCGGTTGCTGGGTAATACTATACCCCTATTCAAAGACATGTGACATCTACTAACCAGCACTGGGCTCGCGTTGTAGATTACAGCCCACTCCCTCTCACCGAGAGGAGGCCTGTGTCCCAGTAGTGGAAACATTATAGGCTGGTTATGTATGTTGTGTACTTATACCCCTTTCTCATTCATATCTATATCATAGCGTTCATTGACGAACACGACGCATTGATCAATCTTCAACTATTTTGAAGGGAAGCCAGTGCATGCATCCCAACACATGCGCCACCATCAGCGGCACATTTGAGCAAGCATTATATAGATATATAAATAACTGTATTTATTGAATTATGTAAATTATACACCACATACTACCGACAGCATTTGTCTCTCCTTCCCCTTTTTAATCTATCCAAAGGTTGACTTTAAAATATCGCTTTTAACGATAAATAATTATGGTGTACAGACGCCAGCAGGTCAAACTACACGAAACTGTCAAGTTTTCCCAATCAACTTTGAACCTTAATGCTTTAGCGATAAAGTTGAAAATCTATCAAAGAAATTTGACAGATTGTAGTAGCATGATGCATAATAAAGACTATTCTATTCTGTTCTAGAAACTCCGTAGGATTCTTAGCAATTCTTTTTACAAACGAACCGCTCATCTGCGATATCTTACACCACACCCGATATGTCCTGAATTATTTATACAGACTGGACTTGTTGACGACCAACTTATTTATGATGCTATGATAAGAGGCGTAATGCGTAATGATAAGTACATGTGATATTGATTATTATGTAGTACGCCTATGTATGTACGCGAAGAATGTTTAAATAATGACAGCATAACAAAATAACTGAACGGATTTGAATGAAATCTGGCACGTGGGTAGACTTGGAAAAGGAAATAGGATACTTTTAACCACTATATTCTCACGGGATCGTAACTTATGCGGGTAAACTGTGGGGCGCAGCTAGTTGTGCATATAATATATCAAACTCAATCGTAGAACAAAAATTATAAGTACCTAGTCTACACTCGAATCGATAGACATTTCAGATAAACACTGTCTATCTAAATAAAACTGGTGTGAAATTAAATTAAAAAGAAGAATTAGTGCCATGGCCCCCAGATTTGTAAGTTATTCCATTTAAAAATGGCATAAGAAAAACAGTTACAACATCTTAAAGAATGATAGCATAGCTTGTGACGTCCTAGAGAAGAATATATTAGAATATTATTTATATTTAGGTATTATATTCTTTACCAACCCACACTGGGCCTTCGTGGTGGATTATGGCCCATTCCCTTTCACATAGTCCTCTCTGTGTGTGCGACCTGTGTCTCAGCAGCGGGATCAATTAACGGCAGATTATGACATCACAGCGGGCCCTATCAGAATACCAGCGCTGCGACATTTATTTTTTAAATGTCGAAGCGTCATGCTGAGATAGGAGCCTTTTGGCCTCGTATAGGACTTTCTGTTTCATTTTTCCTTTTGTTACTTTTTTTAAATATAATTTGTTTTATTTTTAACTGGGTTTAGTTGTTGATCCTGTACGAGTCGCAATAAATACTTTTTCTTTCTTTCTTTCTTTCATTATGCTACTCTTTATTATATGTACGCCATTATGATTTACAGATATAAATGACCAATAAAATGCATATAAATGCTTTTATATGCCAGACATGGTTGCTCATCTTGGTAGGACGCTGCCACCGACAACGCCGTGGAAGTGGCAAAGTTTTGGGAAAATAACATCTAAAATTTAGTCGTGCCAAGGATACGAAGAAGAAGATCTAGGTAGGTTTAGAATTTAAATAAGCTAGCTCTGTTCCTTTCGATGGGCTTGTGTCTAAGTAACAGCCACACGGGTACGCTTGCCACGGTTGGTCCGTGAATGGGTGACCATCTTTACCTACCAAGACCCCCCGTGCCTCGGAAAGCACGTTAAGCTGTTGGTCCCGGCTGTCATTCGTGGATCTTAGGCAGTCGCTACGGGTTGTCAGAAACCCGAAAGTCTGACAACCAGTCTTAACAAAGGGTATCGTATTACACAGTAACTGGATTGTGGAGGTCAGATAGGCAGTCGCTCCATGTAATATACTGGTACTCAGCTGCATCAGGTTAGACTCGAAGCCAACCCTAACATAGTTGGGAAAAAGCTAGGCAGATGATTATGAGCTCTGTTCCTTTCGAAAACCCAAAATGGTAATTGTTTAAAGATTAACAAGTATACATAGATAGTAGCTACACATTTAATCAATGAAAACTTTTATGATTTTTTTTTTATTTTGACATAATAAAACGGCTGACGAAATCAACTTTGAACCTAAAGCTTTAGCGATAAAGTTTATTTAATATTCATTTAGTTCATCAAGTTGAAATCTATTAAAGAAATTTGACAGATTTTAGTAGCTTGATGTGCTAGCGTCTACGTAGTACATATCACCTCCGCTTAACCCTTTGAGGATTATAGCCGAGATGTTATGTAATGTTACAATTATTGATTTCATAACACCTACAGATTAATCAACGTTTCCTATATATTGTTGTTTGTTATTAATTATGACTGTATTTAATCAAGCTTAGCTCTCAAATCCATTGCTATTGTTGCTCGTAGCTTTAATTGCTGGTTTGCCGTCAACCAACCGCAAACTACACGACATTGCTCGGTGTTAAGCCCTTTGATTAAGCAGTAATATCAACCCAGATAGTTATTATTAATTATAAGTGGCTTAGGATTCTGATCACTGAGATATAACCAGGGTGAAGGGTAGAGTAATATTCAAGACATTTTCTATTGCCCCTTCATCGTCATGATCATTAGCCTATATCAGTCCCCTGTTGGACATAAGCCTCTCCTATTCCCTTACATTCGTAGTATTTTAAGTTCAGGGAGAGTAAAGAAACCCGTGGGTATAAGAATCACCTGTGAAAACGTTCCGTAGGTATATATTATACCTAGTCTTTTCCCAACTTTGTTGGGATCGGCTTCCACGCTAACCGGATGAAGGTACGGACGCCAGCACATCAAGTTACTACAATCTGTCAAATTTCTTTAATAGATTTTCAACTTTATCGCTAAAGCATTAGGGTTCAAGGTTGATTGGGAAAATTTGACAGTTTCAGGTAGCTTGACCTGCTGGCGTCTGTACTTATATTGTATTCGATGAAAATACCAAAAACATTGTAAAAAGTGACTGTTTTTTTTTCTGCACATGGTTATCATGAGAGCAGTGGTGATGGTAACACCTTACTTTTAACTGCTCTCATAATGGTGTCGGAAAATATCAAGAGAAAATCGGCCTGTCCTAGAACCAAAAATTTGAAGACATTGTAAAGTCTACCATCCTACACTGGGACCGCGTGGTGGATTATAGCCCATTCCCTCTCACAGAGAGAAGGCCTGTGTTCAAGCAGTGATAAGGTTACAGGCTGATTATGCACATGATCATCACTGGGCATTTCCATATTATAAACCTTTCTCCATTCCTACTTTCCATATCAGAATTAAAAATACTACGCCGGGTTTATTTCAGTGCGTGTAGCTCTCGTAAACAAAAGCGAATCGATGGTGCATGAATAAAACATTAGATCCACTGTATACATACAATAGGTCGATAACGAATTGACAGCATTAAGACCATCGGTTCAACGACCCACTGGACAAAATATTAGGGTTCGAAATACGCAGGAGGATAGGTCAAGAATTATGGGGCAACCCGATAATAATGTCCGGTAAAAGCAATAAGTACCTAATTGACTAGCTAAGTAACCCCCATAGCTCCACTAGATAAAATCTCGAGGGAAATTACGCCGAAATGCTGGGGTGTTCAAATATTACGTAAGACAATTTTAAACACTTTCTGATCCCTCTCCTCACTACGTAAGAAAAAATAAGACTTGGATGAAGACTGTCTTGGTCTTTTCCTATTTCCATCGATCTTTTGTCTGCCATTTGGGTGATATCGTGGACCCATTGTTTGTTAGGTCTACCAAATTTCTTGTTTCCTTCGGGTTAAGGTCCATATTATCATACAATCCAGTGTAGCCTGGATCATTTCCCATGATAATCGTTTCACATCGTAGCTCGATGTAGATCGAAGTCCAATGTAATGGATATACCTACTAGACACCTACTCGTAGGTATCATCGACACCATTGTATCGATAACATCGTTTACGCGTTCGGACAATACCAGTAGGCCAATTCTGGTAATTTAAAACGTTCAAAATCTAGTCGCAGTCTCATCTCGGTGACAAACAAAATGTCAAAAGCTTGGCGAAATTAGACGTATTTTTGACAGATTGAGACTGAGATCAGACTGTGAATGTTCTTAAAATTACGAGAATTGCCCCTCAGGTATCCTATCGACACTACGGTAGAGGTTTACTGAATCATATTAGCTTCACATATAACAGGTAGATAATATACAGACACACGAGGTCACAGCAACACGTGTACCCATAGTGTCAATTTAATTATAGCTTTCCTCAGTCACTTTGTCAGCGTTAATTCCTGACATGAACTGACGAGCATTAATTTCATTAATTCACTTTCAATTACAATCCGAAACATTTTGAAGGGAATTGCTAATCCATTGCTTCATATGTTTGAAAAATTCGTCTGCTCAGTAACGTAAATAACGCAATGAATGTTGTTGAACTGTCAAAATGAAAAGCTTGGTCATTGTAAATGCGTAACGCAATTATCCCAAAGTGAATCTAAGTTTATTTATGTAAAATACCTGTTTACATTTATTTAAATTACCGGTACCAGGAAAATCCGTTCTCATCTGTACACCACCAATTCCTTGTGCGTTGTCTGTCATTTCTTTCGTAGTCTGAATGACGATCATTTTTTTTTTTTTACAAAAACTTCGGTCCACAGTAGGTGTTGGTGGTAGGTGGTTATTACTCCTGTATCGTGGGTGTGTTTACACACATTTAAACTCACATACACAAACAGCCAGACCCGGAAAAAATACCAGTAGGCAATACAAATATTTGTTCCGTGCGGGAATCGAACCCGCGACGTGCATCTTTGACAGTCGTTACGGGTCGTCAGTAGTCTGAAAGTCTGACAACCAGTCTTACCAAGGGGTATCGTAATATCCAGTATCTGGGTTGTGGAGGTCAGATAGGCAGTCGCTCCAGTATTCTAATACTCCGAATTTGTAACCATCTAAAGTATTAATTTTATATAGATTTATTCCATTAAACAACGTTGTAAATTAAGTATGTAAGTTAATTTGGGACTTGATTTTGGAGGCAACACGTAGCGCTATGCTCAATTTTTTTTTTTTATTATCTTTATCTAGGGAGGCAAACTGTTTCTTCTTAATACAGGTTGCACAGCTACCTAGCTAGGAGAACAGTTATAGTTCACCCCTACAAATACTTGTTAGTATAAGTTCTACGCTTTCTTAATAACTTTAATATGTACGTACCACAAATACCCTTTAATGCAATAATTATTTTTATTATTATTATTAATACTGGTATTCAGCTGCATCCGGTTAGACTGGAAACTGACCCCAACATAGTTGGGAAAAAGCTAGACAGATGATGATATCTAAATGTCCAATACAGACCTATTTCCGTCTAGTACCATAAGTTTGCTGAACAAATAAGTACAAAATTTTACGATTCCGTTTAATGTGGCTGTTAAACAGTTTTACGGCTGTCCGGAGTGTTTTATCAAATATACTAGAGTTACGGTACATTTTATTTGCGCTCATGTCTGTATAAGAGGGCTCTATAGTGTATTATGACGATGAGTTCACAGTCACAGCACTCTACTACTATATCCCTGTTTTCACTGACTGTGAAAACAGGGAAATCGTTATATGTCTCCTGAACCTGCTGAAGCTTGTTTAGCTCTGATAAAAGTCAGAACGCAGGTGCTAAATAACCAACGAGCGTCTGATGTCCGTTCTTACAAACACTAGATGACACCTAAGCGAATCCCTAAACCCATAATATCTAGGCGTTAATTTAGATGTTCGGGCAAATCTTTTAGGAAAGTAGAAGTACTCAAGTTTTCCAATTTTCTTGTAGTGAAAAGATTTGCCAATCACCAGCGTATTAGGGACATACTGTATAGTGTGCGCATCATCATTTATCTTCTCTTTGTATTTTACACCTTTAAATAAATCTTCCGTAAAAACAGAGCCCATTTAATTTCCCCTCGACCTAGTGTGGAGTCCACAAGTTAAAATATAAAATTATGTTTCCCCTGTAAAAATAATCTTAGGAGTAGTTTATTTGTACTCAGTTATAAGGAAATGTAAAAACACTATTTGGTCAATAAACGATTTATTTATTTGATTTTTTTATTAATTTCCAACCAACTGGCAGCCGATTAACATTATGACATTACTTTATAACAAGTATTATCGTCATTCGTAGAGGATAAATGTTCTTCTACTTTCTGTACAATGTACTTCAGTACTATGCATGTGTGGTTAAGTACAGACGTACCTACACGACATGACCACAAGCTGATTACGTGGTTTAATAAGGGAACTTAATCTGCGTTAAACCCTTTCACACCTACGTGCGGTAATTAATTTACCATCGACGCGGTACATGTGTTATGTATGTTTATTCATAAAACATAAGTTCGACGTCCCGGGTAGAATATAGCATCGACGCGCAACCCGGGAGGCAATTCTCGTAATTTTAAGAACGTTCACAGTCTGATCTCAGTCTCAATCTGTCAAAAATACCTCTAATTTCCCTACATTTTGACAAGCTTTTGACATTTTTTTGTCGCCGAGATGAGACTGCGACTAGATTTTGAACGTTTTAAATTACGAGAATTGGCCTTCAGGTGTAAAAAGACACCTAACGAAGCCGAGAGTCAATTGTACTCCCCGTTATTTATAAAATAAAAAAAAACTAGAATACTAAATTATGACAATTGGCCTTTTACCATGGATTCAGTACATGATTTTTAACCCCCATGAGTTGAAATTTTTCGTCGGTTATTAAAAACAAATTGCAGTCCTATAGATTTTGACCGCGTAGGTATTGCACCTTTTTTATGAAAAATCTCATATTTCAAGTGACTACACTGCAGTCGTTAAACCCCACCAAAAAAAAAAAAAATTTTTTTTTATTTTTATATATTATGTACATATATTGCTATTTGCTACCCATCACGTCTGCGAAGTTTCGCTAGCTAATTTATTTTGACCCTGTATGCTATTCGGTGTTCTATTTAAATAAATAAATAGTTGTTAACTTTGTTGCCGACAAACCGTTTTGCAGTTTGACAAATACTGATTGGGTATTGAGTAATATTTTAGGAAACAATAAACAACAAGACAGTTGGTTGTTTCAACTAAATAATGTAGACTAATTACAAATTGATCTGGCCAATTAAGTTGGTATTGGTCTGTAGGGAGACCGAAGTATTGTGCCTAATGGCCGTCTCTGGGTAGTCATTTATCTGTATTAAATAGTGTTATTTAGTGGACATACAGTGGAGAAGCTTGTGGCTAAGTAATAACAGCCACACGGTCGATCGATCAGGTTAAGCTACGCTTAACGCGGTTGTTCCTTGGATGGGTGACCATCTGTACATAACAAGACCCCTCCGTGCCTCGGAAAGCACGTAAAGCCGTTGGTCCCGGCTGTCATTCGTGGATCTTTGACGTTCGTTATGGGTCGTCAGAAGCCCGTAAGTCTGACAACCAGTCTTACCAAGAGGTATGGTATTACCAAGTAACTGGGTTGTGGAGGTCAGATAGACTGTCGCTCCGTGTAAAATACTGGTATTTATCCGCATCCGGTTAGACTGGAAGCCGACCCTAACATAGTGGGGAAAAGGCTAGGTACAATGAATATATAAACACATTACTGTTTATTTATACCACAGTGAAATAACTCACGAGCTTCACTGAGGCCTTATCGTAGAAAATTGAAATAAAATGTTAGGTACTCAAATAAATCATCGTACTTGAGCTGAAGAAAATAGCTCTGAAAGGAATCATTTCTTTGTGCCATAGAAATTGCTTTTCTACTTTGCTTAGCTAGAAACGAACCTCTCTGCGGGGCAATTGCGTAACATTCTAACAGTAGCAATGGCTTCTATTTTGACAGTTCAATAACATTCATTGCGTTATTTACGTTGTTGAGCAGACAATTTTTTCGAACATATGAAGCAATGGATTAGCTATGTCCTTCAAAATGTTACAGATTGTGATCGATAATGTGCTACGCAATAAGGATGTTGGTTTTTAATTATTCGCCTTGTTTTCGTGTGTGACATACATACTCACAAAAATAAGGCCTCACGTCCGCCATTTTCTAATCATCTGCTTGGCATCTGGTTGGTTCCGTACATTCCCTGAAAGAACCTTTGAAACAGGAAAGCTATTTTATGATTACCGAAATCGATATAAATTACTTTCATAGAAGTTTTTAGGTAAGTAATATTTTTTTTGTAAACAAAACACAATCGAGGCAATCATTGTCGACATCGGAATTGTCGACATCGGAATTGTCGACATCGGAATTGTCGACTTCTATTGTATTTTTCATTCAAGTATCAGATTTAGTCCTTATCATCGCTTATGTGGGTATAATTTTCCTGTTAGATACCAAAAGGTGATTTTCCTATCGTAAGCCCAATTACTATACATTATAAGTTTTATTTAACATAATATAAAATAAACAAACATAGAAAGAAAATATATTTATTTAGTACATACTAAAACGCACACAGTATTATATAGGTCATAAGATAAAAACAAGTAAAAAAATTTAAAAGTCCAATGTAAGAAATAAGCAGAAAAGTGTGCAGCAAAAATGCCAGACTCAAACTCCAAATCAACTCAAAGCATTTATTTCAAATAAACCAATTACGGGCACTTTTGAACTGTCAAGAGGTCGGTCAGTCAGAAAGATGAAGCTAGTTGCCCATTCCAAAGCGTAGTAGGTACCTATGGAGAAGAACGGACAAGAAACTCCACGGACACTCTTTTAATTCAAAATAATATGGTGTACAGACAACTAGTGCCTGACGCTGGTTTTCAACTGGACCTGATGAGTTAGGTGACGGATGTAAATCAGTTTTACACTGGAATGTGACGTGTGTATGCATACTTAAATAAAATAAATTTGTGTCAGATAAAAATAGTTACAAGTAGTAGTAAAATAACATCACGCCGCCACTTGCCCAAGGGATTTTTTTTTTTTTTTTCTGGTGGGAAATCATCAAATGACCGCTCCCGCTCTGGGTGGAGCGGAAGGGAGTGTCAGACTCTTACTGACTAAAACCCACCCATGTTCCTTCGCCCTTTATGTTCCGGGGTAGCGGTAACCCTTTCGGACAATCCCGCTGACCCGGCAGATGCCCAAGGGATTAGGCAGAGGTTTACCTTAGCATGTACACTTGTACACCCACATTTCGCCAGTTATGTTTAAATTCCATGTAATAGGGAGCGAGCCTATTACGATTAACCGGGCGCAAATAAAGACTCCGGGCTGCTACTGAGAAATTCCTGTTAGTAAACTGCAATAACACTGCCCGACCAGGGAATCAAAACCAGGACATCATGCTCAGCAGTAGAGCTTGCGACCACTAGACCTACGAGGCAATAGTTTTTATATATCACGAGGTAAATCAAAGTGGAACAAGGAACGGATATAGAACCTTACAAACACATTACTAGAACTGTTGTGTTTTTTCACGCGTTTTCCTCGGAGGTTTTGGCAAAATACCCTCACTTTGACGGTGCCGCTAATAGAGGTAAATGAGAGGGTCAAATGGGATCATTCTCTTGGCATTCACCTGGCATAAAACCCAGAATTTTACTGAGAATTTTGTTTGCGCTTGAAAGATTTCATCATCAAACATTGGCTTACATTTGTTATTTACTTTATAAATAAATAATAAAAATAAATAATAAAAATGTTTATTTTATCAACTCATGTAAATAACATTATTAAGTTTGGAGTCACCTTTTAAGTAAAGATTTGCTTGTATTAGGTGGTTCCGCTCTTCCAGTTTACATTAACTATACATATGTGAAAGAAAATAAACATACATAAGTAGGATACATTTCTAATGTGGTTCACATCATTAGAAACGTATTTCCCTTTTTACAAAAAAAATCTCGCTCTCTCTCTTGTCTCTGTCACACATAACTATTCCTGTGACATTCTCTTCCTAAACTTGATAAAAAATACTCAAAGTATTTATTTCAATTATACTATTTCCAGGCACTTTTGGATTGTCAAAAAGTCGGTTAGCCCATTAACAAATATTTGATTTGTAAATTAATTTATTTAAATTACAATTATAAAAATATCACTTATTTCAGAAAAAAAAGTCCATAGGCCAGGAAAGGTTGTTAGTAACAAGAATTTTGCTTATAAGTAATGTTAGTAAGAAAAAAGTAAATAAAAAAAAGGAAGAAACTAGACACACCATCCACCCCTGCACAGTATGCTCGTATATCGGTCTCGCAACACATGGAGTACAGTAAACTTACTGAGCATAACAGTATCGGTTCTCTCGCCAACCATTCTTAGGACGCTATTCGGGCTCCCCCATCCTCGTCGCACCACCGACGCAACTTTTTTACGCATAATTGCGTAGAAGTCATCTACGCTGGCGTCAGCAAACATGCTGGATGCACTGCAATATCGAGGGAGCCGAAACAGAGCCCTGAACACATTAATATACTGGACGCGCAAGGCATTGTAGGCTTTTTGTGTAAAGTTTTCCCACAGGCCGCTCATGTAGAACGTCTGGCAGAATGCCTTGAACATGGAGCAGTTCACCGAGCGCTCCCTCTCAATGTCTATTTCGTCACACAAATTCTCAGTTACAATGAGTCCCAGATATTTAAACTGTACAACACGACCTAGACGTACACCATTAAGTAATATAGGTGGTATAAAAATATTATTTTTATTTTTACATTAAAATAACATGAACTCACTTCTACTTTGTACCTCAGGCTATGTTCCACAGCATACACCTCACACACCAAGCAGCCTTAACAGCTGTCTGAGACCACCAATTGAGGGGCTCAGCAACACCATATCATCGGCATAACTCAAATTATTGACACAAAATTATGTCATCAATATGGTATCCAACATGCATGCTGCTGAGCTCCTCAATCAGATGGTTAACATATTAAAGAGTTGTGGCGAAGTCAGCCCGCCCTGCCTGACGCCACACTCTAACGAATATTCATCTGAGTGTACATTTCCTCACCTTATTATATTAAGCTGCTCACTGTACCAGTAAGCGAGGATATTCACAAGATCGGCTGGGACACCTGCAATTCTTAATTTTGTCCAAAGTTTATTATATGACACCAGATCGAAAGCTTTGGACAAATCCAAGAAGCATGCATATACTGGAGTTTGCCTTTTTACATAATAATCAACAGTGTGTTTCAGAGACAGTATTCCACTTTCAGTTGAAGACTGAATGAAACCGAACTGTGTATCCTGTAATGTTACAAAACGATCAAGTTTTCTATCTAATAACCCATCTAACACGTTTGCGATTATAGTAGCTAAAGAAATCGGCCTATAGTTGGTTGAGCCTATAGTGACATTTTTCACTATTGGCACAACCACTGTTCTCATAAGATTAGATGGTAAGTATGAGTGCCGTATACAAAAAGTGTAAAACATGGCTAACACCCTATACAGGTGAACTCCCCCATGCTGCAAGTGCCTCGACACTGAGTCCCTCATGACCCGGTGACTTCCCTCTTTTCATATTTTTAATAATGTCAGCCACATCCTTACTTGAAAATCCAATAGGCTTTTCTACTGGGTAACGTTCAGTATCAAACACCGACAGCAAGGAAGATCTCACCTGAAAATGATCCTTAAATGAATCTGCAATCATTTTAGTATCACTGATTCCATCAACGCACACAGGCAGACAAGCCTTACCATTCAACCGCTTAGTGCCCTCCCAGAACTTATTAAATTTCTTAGCATAATTTTGTGAGGCAAGTTTATCCATTTTTATCTGTTCCTGGTTGTTCTGACAGTACTTAAAGCGTGACTTAAAAACTCGTCGACTTTCACACATTTTATTATACAATGACCCACTAACTGGTTTACCACATAAGACATATAATTGATGGTCCAGTCTAGCCGGCCTGTGAGCATCTCTGACATGCTTGTTCCAACCATGGACACGCTTAACATTAGTCTGCTTCCTAGGTAAGAGACTGCGACTGTTTGCCGAAGCCTGACTTAATATATTAACAATATTGTTATATAAGTTGTCAATTACATATCTGTGTTGTATGTTTTGACACACACTATCAGCGCATTCATGAAGTTCATCAGGAAACATAATTTTTCTGAAGTTATTATTACAAATTTCATGATATTTCTGAATTTCTTCTAATTCTCTTACCCCTCATATAATATTATTACGTAGATAATTGTGAACTTCTGCTTTAGCTTTAATAACTTCTAAATTACAAGTCATCTGTAAAGGGAAATGATCTGACCAATATACGTCATTGAGAACCATAATATTCACCACAGACTGCCATGCTGACTTGGTTACCACGCAGTGGTCCAGCCATCGCTTACACTCATATACTTCACTTTGAAAAATATAAGTTTCAGATGACATACCTAATTGGACTAGATCGGCACATATCCAGTGATTTTCCTCACAAAAGTCAAGAAGTTCACTACAAAACGGAGCATTAGGATGTGCATTGAAATCCCCTAACATAAATACTATTTCGATACTATTGTCTTGTATTCAACTCACCCAAATACTGAGTAAATTCCGGCAAGTTCACAGTTTGGCCAGTCCGGCATATACACGCACATAACTAACATTTAACGTCCAGCTCCAATCATTATTTTAATCGCAACAATACGCTCACTTATGCACTTCACCACCGTAACATTGCGAAAGGCACACGGGTCTGCCTCGTAGCACTCCAGCAGTCAACTCCACCGCCGACTTCCCCGTGTAGCCGAAGTTGTCGTCAATATCACCCAATACTTGTGTGTCGTACGGTAATAGCCAAGTTCCTTGGAGGGCTATCACATCTGCCGGTTTACATAAAGTTCTCACACATTCCATACTTCTTTTAATATTTTTGCAGTTATAAAACTTACTAACGTACTATCCATTTAAGTAATTGTATGTCATATTTATCGGAATTCTGTGGTTTAAATCGTATGAATCTCCTAAATGTTATCCCATCAGGCCACAAGTTATTATCTAAAAAGGTATCAATTTTATTTATTGAGACGAATATTTTAAAAGAATTGTACGTCCTTTCTTTCTTCATGATAACTTTTTCAAGAGTGACTTTTTCCTGAGTCTCATTATACATATATGTATTCACATATATCGGCCTCTAGTGTATCCTTGTTTACATTGGAAATAAACAAAGGAATCTTTGTTTCCGCCGCTTTGAACTTTGTTTCAACACCGGTTATTGCCTTTCCCATTTTTCCAATAAATCGATTCTTATGTCGTCCACGTTGCACCACAGTCCAATCCTCTGTTGGCTTGTTTTGTTTCCATTCATCTGGCGACTTGACTATTTCCGCCATCGTTGGTTGCGACGTACACGGCGCCGGCGCTTGTTTACATGCAGTAGAGTCTAAGGATGGGGACAAAACTTTGTTCGCACGTTCGAGTGACGATGACATAATATGCGTTTGCGACGCCGCCGTCACTGCCGGCTGAACCACAGGTGTTCTCGGTGCGAGGGAGATAGTTCTATTTACACATGCGCGATAGTGAGACGACGGCGACGGCTCAAGCGCGTTCCGTCCCGACGATTTTGCCATAATGTCGGTATTTGATAAGTCATGTGATGGACCTACCAGCCCACTATCCGAAAAATATGCACCTCTTTTTTCCGTGTTAATATGTGGGTAATTAACCAAGGAAGTAAGTTTGAGATTGTCTAGGTTACCTACTGTTTCTACAATGTCTATGGTTGCATAACTTTCCTTAATTGCCTGTATCTCACTACGAAGTATCATAATGTCCTTCAGTAACTTCGAAACATCAATGTGATCAAACGATATCGGAGGCAATTTTTGTAAGTCCCGAGCGACGAAGGTGGGAATCACATCCGGATCAATTTCCTTAAAGAGACTGATAAGGTCCTCTAAGTCTCTTTGCGTTTTGCCATCTCGGCTTCATGATATTTTCCTCTGAGAAGTCGTTACAGATTCAAAATACAAAGTTTTCGCCTCGTCGATATCTGGTTCCGAGAAGGCACACACGAACTATACTTTTTATCTATCACATCATGTTTATTTTGAATGAATGCTAATACTTCACTTAAAATTATATTGCAATTACAACACTTCAACTTATTAACCGCCATTGTTTACAAAGGACGCGCGCGCACGTTAGCGCTGTGCGATCGAGACTCTTATGACAAACTATTTACATTAGGCACTAAATTAAAAGACTAACCATATAAATAAATACAAAAACAAAAGGATATTTATGCGTCGAAGTACTCGTCCGCATCGCTGTCATCCGAAAACGTGCCCAGAAGACTGGTGGCAGCATCTGCCAGGGCCGCGGGTTGTTCGAAAGAGATACCGTGGTCCCTGGCATAGGCAACTGAAGGAACACGGGTGGGTTTTAGTCAGTAAAAGTCTGACACGCCCTCCTGCTCCGCCCAGAGCGGGAGAAGTCATATGATGATTTCACACCAGGAAAAAAAAAAAAAAAAAGACTGGCAGCATTGCCACGTTGAATAGCAATGCTAATTTTTGGGCCAAAGAACGACCCTGCCCTCGGGTCACGTGAAATGTCGATCAGCCAGCGAGAGATTTCTTTTAAAAGGAGACGCGCACTCGGGCTCCATGACCTGAGCATTTCGACCCCAAACGGCTCAAAGCTGTAGTTACCCAGAAGAAAAATAAAATGTAAATTAATAGATTTGGTCCCCTGACTTCCTACCCAGACTTCAATACGTCACGTATAAAAATAATGTATTATAATCCCCGACACAGAAGGATGCCAATATCGATACTTTACCATAATCGATCATTTCGCTTTAGGTAAAGATTATTTGAATAGTGTGCGCAACACAATGATGGATTATGATTGGATAACTCAATCACTGAGGATTCTTGATGCCCTGTATAATGTAGAAAAGTGTATGAGAGCGGAAGGTATGATAAGCAATTGATATACAGGATGTAAGAAGACCCATCATAGAGCCGTCAACTGTCATCTTGTTTGTCGTCATAGCCGCCTTTGATACAGGTTTAACTAGTACAGTCATTTTACATTATTATACCTTTGTAGATTACTTATTTCTAAGACTTTATGTAAATATTTTACCAAATTTAATACTGGCTAATATATTTATTTATTTATAATTACGCATTCTGTACATCAACCTAAGTAACATTGCACAAAAACAATTGCGGGGAAACGACTTTAATTTTGGTGTGAAAATTTTATATTTGCTGTAGTGCGCCATGTAACATGCAACTGTTCAGGGGTCGTGGGGGTATTTAAAGTTGTGTTATAATATTAAAAACTTGTTTTCGTAAAAAGATGTTAGAAAATTTGGAGTTTTGACCTTCAATCTCCGTAACCAGAAGATATGGTCCAGTACAATTTTTTATTTTTTAAATAACGGGGAGTACAATTTACTCTCGGCTTCGTTAAGTGTCTTTTTACACCTGAAGGTCAATTCTCGTAATATAAAACGTTCAAAATCTAATCGCAGTCTCATCTCGGCGACAAATAAATGTCAAAAACTTGTCAAAATGTAGGGAAATTAGAGGTATTTTGACAGATTGAGACCGAGATTAGACTGTGAACGTTCTTAAAATTACGAGAATTGCCCATCTGTTATAAGTGTACGTTTTCTTTTCAGCATTTCGCACTGAAATTCGAAACGGGGTCTATCTTAGACACCTTTTTGGCGTTTGGCGACTAGTTTTTTTATGAGGTCGTGAAATTGTTACAACTCTTTGCCTACTCCGACGATCAAAACCGAAGGCCCAACGACGAACACGCGAAGTAAACGTAACGTAAATTCGAACGATTTTGGAATCGAAAATATAACTTTCGTTTTTGGTTTAACAGTTGTTTTTATCCAA
Source organism: Apamea monoglypha (assembly GCA_911387795.2). NCBI lineage: Eukaryota > Metazoa > Arthropoda > Insecta > Lepidoptera > Noctuidae > Apamea > Apamea monoglypha. Next base: position 4,910,191 of record OU426922.1, read on the forward strand.
CAACGTAAACAACAAATGATTATGCCATTGTGTGTGACATTGTTATCAAGCACCTGTTAGCCAATCAGAGCGTACTGTCTGGAGCACCGCTTCAAACGTTATGCAATAACAAAGTTTATGGCAGGCAGTTCACTGTAATTTGTGTTACGTTAAGGTTATCAAAGTGTCTCACATTGAGAATAACCACGATCTTAGTGGTCGCAAAAGAAAATGTTGTGGTCTCAAATCAATGCTCTCTCAATTTTATAATCGTATTTCACCTCTTTTCAAATGATACTCGAAAATAGATTTATTGGTAAGTAGCCTTTTTTTCTATGTGGGAAATCATCATATGACTTCTCCCGCTCTGGGCGGAGCGGCAGGGGGCGTGTCAGACTTTTACTGACTAAAACCCACCCGTGTTCCTTCAGTTGCCTATGCCAGGGGCCACGGTATCTCTTTCGAACAACCCGCGGCCCTGGCAGGCATCGGCCCTAGCGGACCCCGTCAGTTCGTGCTGACATCTCTTTGAGGCGCGCGTGGAACACAACGCGCCGTCGACTCGGGCCTGGTCCTTGCCGGGCGGCGAGCTGCCCATTGCTCGCCGCCCGCAAGCCCGCGCCTACGGTCGGGAGTCGGCTGGTGACTCCCGACGTCCAGGGCGTCTCCTGCGGCGACTTGGGGCGTGAGGGCGCAGAGATTGCCTCTCCCTCACGCGCTCCGCCTCCTCCTTTGCGAGCATTGGTAGGTAGCCTCAATACGCATGACTAACATAACATCACGCCTGTATTCCTGAAGGGTTAGGCAGAGGTGTACCCACACTTTGCATGCTATGTTTAAGTCCTATGTAATAGGGAGCTAGCCTATTGCCAACTACCGGGCACAAATCCGTAGTCCATAGTGAGAGAAAATGAAATGCTGTTCGTTGGTCCATCTCTTGAGTACGGCTGAACCAATATGGCCACATTTTTGTTCTAAAATGTTCGTAAGTAGTCTAGATTAAGTTTTTATGGAAATAAAAAATTAGGAAAGTTTCCCGAAAAATGTTCAAATTCGGGATTAACTGAAAGTGCTTTTTTCTATGGAATTTTTGTATGAATTATTGGACAGCACAACATCTGTCAGATTAGCTAGTATTTCAATAAATAAAAAAAAAACGGCCGAATACGAGTTGCAGCAATAGAAATACACACTGTGAAAAATTCAACTATCTACCTGTTACGGTTCATGAGATACAGCGTGCTGACAGACAGACGGACGAATGGACAACGGAGGCTAATTAACGGGATACCCGTTGGCACCCTTTAGGTACGAAACCCGAAAAATACCCGAACGATAATTTTTGCACTAGTTCAAAGATAGCAGCTCTACTCTTTCATACAGATAGTCAAAATGGAAAGTATACGACCTGTAGAAATAGGAAAGTAGGTATTTATATTTCGCTGGCGAAGCCAAAAGATTTCATTTTTTTTTTTTATGTTATAAACTAGTGCTTGCCTGCGATCCCGCCTGATGGAAAGCAGTGATGCAATCGTAGATGGTGAAGCGCACTAATTTATTATGAGGCTATTCACTCTAGCCTTGAAGACACTTAAATTATAATCGGACGGGAAGACCGCTGCAGGCAAATTGTTTCAGTCCTTCGATGTACGCGGTATAAACGACGAGGCGAAACGCTTCGTCCGGATCGTAGCGGTGTCAACAACGTAAGGGTGGAAATTCGCCGTACGACGAGTTGTCCGATGATGGAACGGTGATGGCGGAATTAAGTCATGTAATTCCCGCGCACACTCTCCAAAATGCATCCTGTAGAATGCCGAAAGGCTCATTTCCATTTAAACCGTCGCAGTGAAGTAAGCTTCATCATACTCAACCTTTCCGTACTCAAAATCCATTTCCAACTTTACCTGCACAGAAATAAAGTTCAAATTGAGATGTCTGTCGGCACCACCGGATGCGTTTCCTCACGTCGCAGGACATTCGGAAGGAATTTCGTTAACTCAGGTGTCACAGTAACATGGTTGCATAAATAATGTAAAATAGGACCAGTATAAGTAGACCTATCCCGTTGGACTAGAAACAGCGATTTGCAGTCTTAGTTATCCAGCTTTATAAAATTGAACCTTATGAAACACCGCTTAAAGTTGTTTTTAATAGATACATAGATTCGAAGGCTCTGTATTAAAACTCTTCAAAATGGAACTTTCTGGTTCTTAGTTTAAGGTTGATTTTAAGTTGTGATTTATGGAAACCGATAACGAATGCAATAGGAATTTCCCTACGGCATGTAAGTCAGTCGTGTAAGCTATTACCGCAGTAATACAACAGATCATCCACGACCGAGGGAAACCAGATTGTATGCGAATACGATTTGAATCAATTGCGCTGAACATCACTGAACATGGATAAGTTTATACTGACGGTTGTGTTCTAATGCCAATAATTTAGCTTTAGTGGTATATTTGCAATGCAAAATAATTAGAGTCGTGGTGAAAATATACATAGGTATTATTAGCCGGTCAGAAAGTTTGTGGTAAAGATTACAATATGGCGCACAAAACATCGAAACAAAAATAAAATAACTTTATTAAGTACTAGAAGAATGGGTACATTAAAAATAAGTAATAATAGCCGATATTGACTGATCAGGTTAAGTTACGCTTGCCGTGGTTGGTTCGTGGATGGGTGACCATCTTTATATATCAAGACTATTCAAGACCCCTACGTGCCTCGGAAAGCACGTTAAGCCGTTAGTCCCGGCTGTCATTTGTGAATCTTTGTTAGTCGTTACGGGTCGCCAGAAGCCCGGCAACTAAGGGGTACCTGTTGTATTACTCAGTACCCGACTCTAGTGCCAGTAACTGCAGAATTCTTTAAAGATTATCAAACTCTAAAACGAAATGTCTTCTATGAGCTTTTCACGTTAACATCGCTCTTATTTAAGTACACATAATGACCTGAGGTTCACCTAAACAGTATTTTTATCTCACCAAGCGACACGCGCTTTACTTGTGGTAACAAAGTGTACGAACTCGCTGTGAATGTGTGTGTAAGCCCAAGAGCTCTCGGTACCATCTGAGACATGGGCAAAGTCGGAAGTGTGAGTGTGTTGTGTTGACGCTACTCGTCTTCAAGCACACGTTCACAGCGTGTTTGTACACTTGGTTACCACAAGTAAAGCGCGCATTTCTTCGTGAGATAAAAAAAATACTATACGAGAAAAGTCTTTACTCCACGTTAATTAAACCTTTTAGTCCAACTCCCATCAACTAAACAACGTACGGTTTCCACACGAATGGCTTAATTTCTGATCGACACAAGTTTCCTAAGGGAATCGAATTTGGGTTAAATGGCTTCCCAAACGATTAAAGCTATTTGATTACTAAGTAATTATTACTTACCAATTAATTTAACAACCCTCATGAGACAGGGATGTTTATTAACCTCACTGTAAAGGCTTTTATTGGTGTTTTCGCAGACTACTTAAAGAAATGGACGGTCATGTAGCAAAAATGCTAAGCAATCCCCAAGAAATTTCTTTCCCATGTAGCGGACGCATGTTATCTTTTTGAACTGTCATTTTCATTCAAAATATTGCCATAATTATGTAATCCTACTAATATTATAAACGTGAAAGTTTGTATGGATGGATGGATGGATGTTTGTTACTCTTTCACGCAAACACTACTGAACGGATTTGGATGAAATTTGGCACACATATAGTTTATAACCAGGATTAATATGTAGGATACTTTCTATCCCGATATTAACACGGGAGACGTATGCGGGTGAAACCGCGGGGCACAGCTAGTCGGGAATAAAAATCATCATCATCATCATCATCCACAGCCCGTCGTCACCCACTGCTGGGCATAGGGGTCTCGTTTCTTGTGCTAATCCCCACGCTCCTGTTCCAGTCTCATTCAGGTTATGCCTTCGATGGCAGCAATGTCGTCTGCCCGTCTCACCGCCGGGCGACCGACATGTCGTCTTCCACTCCAAATATGGTGCAAGAAAAAATAAATTTTACATTTTCACTCCATGACTTTATTTACGTAATCTATAGCTACATGTAAATATCGTAACTTAAAGTTCATATCGGTTAGGTAACCGCGTTATTCTTCATAACTACGTAAAGGATTTTGATGCGGTTTTCACTAGAAAATGTATTCCGGAAGGTTTATTTGTGTAATAAATTAATATTAAGCCTACATAAATGTAAGTTTAATGTCAATTTAATAAAGAAATGTCCATGTGTCAAGTCGTAAAAACCGTGCGAAAAATCCGTCGTTTCGGCTGAAGTCACGGGCGTTTTCTACTCCGTATCACGTTCTTACATATGATTAGTTCGGGGCCCGAACTAAGAATGAATGTCAACGCGGTTTGACAGCTGCCCTTACTCCCGATGTGTTTTGATCACGTCCGAAAAAGTTAGGTAAATTAAATTAATCGGGAGTAGATTTCATTCCAAAGTCGAATTTGTAGACCATTTTTTTATTTTATCTAGTACCTGGTACTTGTTGACAGGCCTACACTGTCCTCCTATACCTACTGTAATTTGAAACCATTGTAAAAGCCAATTATTTTTAAAAGAGTAACCGTGGAGTCCTGTCGGCTCTTCTCCATTGAAACCGTGCACCTAGCTTCTCAGGTTTCATAAGAGCTCATGTAGGTTTATGTGAAATAAAATATTTTGATTTTGAAAGTAACGTAATACTTTCTAACGAGCCCGTATGTTCGTTGACGGAATTAGAGAGACGGCCCCCAGGGGCGGGTCGCTAGTAATAGCAATAAGACTTAGCAGGCTTATAAGGACTTAAGTTATAGTAAGTGAGTCTTTTTCCGTAAATCAGTTTCGGTAACTTATCTAATTCACATCAAAACTTTAAACCTTAACTTTTGCCCTGAGCTTAAGCTAAGCCGTTAATCCTGGGATTTGCCGGTAACTCCTCGAATGTTGCAAGACTTTGAAGTTTACTTTTACATAATATGGGTTACAAGTTTTAACGCAGACATATTTATGTATTAAAGATCAGGTGTGAGTATACAAGAACCAACCGAGACCCTCAAGCGGCGCAAATACTGTAACCTTATGGGTAACTACAGCTTTGAGCCCTTTAGGGTCGAAACGCTCGAGTCAAGGGGCCCGAGTCCGCGACTCCTTTTTTTTTACTTTTTCGCCGGCTGATCGACACGTCACGTGACCGGGTCGTTCTTTGGCCAAAGAATTGGCATTGCCATTCAACGTGGCAATGCTGCCAGGCGACAGCGATACGGACGAGTACTTCGACGCCTAAATATCCTTTTGTTTTTGTATTTATTTATATAGTTAGTTAGATAGTCTTTTAATTTATTACCTGGTATAAATAGGAATATTGTCCTTTTTGGTTAAACAGTTCAATCACACACACACACACACACACATATCACAGTGTAATCAAAAAGGACTATTATAATTATAGGTTATTATAATATCATAAATATGAAAGAACATATAATATAACATCACGCCTGTAGTCCCCGAAGGGTTAGGCAGAGGTGTACCTATAGTACACCCACATTTTGACAGTTATATTTAAACGCCATGTAATAGGGGGCGAGCCTATTACCATCAACCAGACACAAATCCAGAAACCAGCCTGCCATTGAGAGATTCTAGAAACATGAAAAATAACTTCCAGAAAATAATGAAATAATCCATGAAAAAGGTTGTGACTCTTAATAACCCCTAACCTATTGTGGCATAGGTATAGTAATTTAATTCTAGGTGCATCGTCTTTACATATGTATAATTATATAAACAATGTATACAAAATATTGTAAAACATTTTAAAGAAGTAACGGTGGAATTTCTTGCCCATTCTTCTCTATAAAAAAGTACCTTTTGGAAGGAGCGACTAGAATCAATCTAATTTTTTGTAAAAACGTTCAAAAGCTAATAGGAACTGTTTTCCTGTTCCCTGATTGTTCGAAATTAATAGTAAACATATTGAACAAGTTACTAAATTATTTCTTTTGGACAAACAATATTTGTTTGTATTTATTTCCTGGATGAAGTAAACGAAAACCGTAATGATTATATTTACTAAACCTACCTACCTGTAGAAGTAATATAAATAAAAATTAGATCTCCCGCTGGGTGGAGCGGAAGGGAGTGTCAGACTCTTACTGACTAAAACCCACCCATGTTCCTTCCTTTGCCGTTTATGTTCCGGGGTAGCGGTAACCCTTTCGGACAATCCCGATGACCCGGCAGGCTTCGGCCCTAAGGGGCCCCTCAAATTATGCTGACAACTCTTAGAGGCGCGCGTGGAACACTTACGCGCCGTCCGGCACGGGCCTGGTCCTGATTGGACGGTGAGCTACTCATTGCTCTCCGCCCGCAGGCCCGCGCCTACGGTGGCCGGGAGTCGTCACGCGGCTCGCGACGCCCGGAGCGTCTCCCGCGGCGGCTAGGACGGGACGCTCTCTCCCTCATCCGTCCCGCCACCTCCTTCGCTAGCATGACTGCTTCACAGAAAGAGGTGACTGCCTCCCACTCCCTCTCGCCCCGGACCATGGCTTGCACCAGGGCCGGGCGCGAGAGGCATTCTAGACCCCTAGCGTAGACATTTTTCGTCGGTTATCAAAAATTCATGGTAACAGATTGCGCGTCGATGTTCCTATCACCCTGTATTATGTAGTGATTTATGTATGTGTAAAATAAACAGTAATGAGGAGTGGCTAGAGAGGCGCCACGGCGCCCTCACCTACCGCCTGACGCAGGTCCTCACCGGACACGGAAGTTTCGGGAGGTTCCTGCACATCATCAGGCGGGAGGAAACGCCCGGGTGTCACCATTGCCAGGATCGCCCAGAGGACACGGTGGAGCACACGGTGGAGGTCTGCCCCGCTTGGGCGGAGCACCGCCGTGTCCTCGTAGAGGCGATCGGCAGCGGCGGCGGCCTCTCGCGCCCGGCCCTGGTGCAAGCCATGGTCCGGAGCGAGAGGGAGTGGGAGGCAGTCGCCTCCTTCTGCGAAGCAGTCATGCTAGCGAAGGAGGTGGCGGGACGGATGAGGGAGAGAGCCTCCCGTCCCAGCCGCCGCGGGAGACGCCCCGGGCGTCGGGAGTCGAGTGACGACTACCGGCCACCGTAAGCGCGGGCCTGCGGGCGGAGAGCAATGGGTAGCTCACCGCCCGATCAGGACCAGGCCCGTGCCGGACGGCGCGTAAGTGTTCCACGCGCGCCTCAAAGAGATGTCAGCATAACGAGGGGCCCCTCAGGGCCGAAGCCTGCCGGGTCAGCGGGATTGTCCGAAAGGGTTACCGCTACCCCGGAACATAAAGGGCGAAGGAAGGAACATGGGTGGGTTTTAGTCAGTAAGAGTCTGACACTCCCTTCCGCTCCACCCAGAGCGGGAGGGGTCATTTGATTCCCATCCGGAAAAAAAATAAAAAATAAATAAACAGTAATATACACAAACATAACTGAGAAGACATAAACCCTTGAATAAATTTAAAATCTACTGAAATAAGACGTCGAGTTAAAAAATATTTGTTCAAACATTCCGAAACAACCTTCTGTAAAGAACCTACTAAGCAGACGCACAACTTACTTAACCCAAACCCACCTCTAATCGTGCTCGGGGGAGGCCTATATCCAGCAGTGGACGTCTTTGGGCTGATATGATGATGAAAGAACCTACTCTCTCCGTAAGTAAACATTAGATAAAAGGCTTCAAACGAATTCAGGATTAGAAAAGAATCGATATCGGCTTGCAAAAGCAAATTTTATTTTCATGGGAGAAGTTACAAAGGGATTTGGGAAATACAGGGAAAACGTAGCGATACAGGAAAGGCGCCCACGGCTATGTGATCATATCAGAGTATCGACGGATGTATGACAAGGATTCAATTTGTATGTTTCCTTAGTAATCTATAATAATAATAAAGGTAAAGAATTTGTTTATTTTTTGTTTGTTTGAACGTGCTCTTTACGGAACCACCAGTCATAACATACATAATCAGCCTATAACGTTCCCACTGCTGGGACACAGGCCTCCTCTCAGTGAGAGGGAGTGGGCCGTAATCCATCACGCGGGCCCAATGCGGGTTGGTAGATCTCACATGTCTTCGAATTTTGGTTCTAGGACATGCCGGTTTCCTCGCACGATGTTTTCCTTCACCGTTTTGAGAGCAGTGGTGATGGAATAATTTACACAACGTTATGCGCCTGTCTGGGTTCGAACCTACAACCTACAACTCGTAAGTCGCGGCCGTTACCATTGGGTCACCACTTCTCTAACTACCAGTCGGATTTTATAAATTATTTTTGAATTTCATAGCCCCTATTCTTGAGGAAGACTATTAGGCTTTTTAACACCACGCTAAGTGCCTTAGGGGTCCAGCAAAAATAAATAAGGCAGAAGACTTATCGTGTTATTCTGCTTAGAATAACGGGAAATAATATGTAGATGCGGAAACATGGGTATGACGAAAAAAACCAATAAGAATTTATTACTCACACTAAAACAAAATAAAAGCTTAAAAAAGATGTTATATGGTAATGTTAACGATATGTTTTGTATACTTTTGCATAGTAACCGGCTATAAATTACGAGCAAGTTAGTTTTGAAAAGGCGGCCATTCGAGGCGGCTTGCCAACTTCCGAGTTCCGAGGTTGCCGCTCGGATTTGACCTTGGCAGTGAAAGAAACACGTGTATGACCAGTCTGCCAAAAAGGACTGTAATAAAAGCAAAATTTTACATTTTTGTTAGCAATTCTTTTAATTGGGACGACTGTGACTCTGTGAGGCTGAATTTTCCTATTAAATTTTATGAGTGTCATATAGCGTCAGCGGTGTGAACTTTACAGTGTATGAAGCTTTTTAAAAAGACTACACATATATTCCTGCAAAACTATATGAGGCGAAGCCTAAAACCAACATAACCTTTTTTGTTTTTTTTTTCTGGTGGGAAATCATCAAATGACCCCTCCCGCTCTGGGTGGAGCGGAAGGGAGTGTCAGACTCTTACTGACTAAAACCCACCCATGTTCCTTCCTTCGCCCTTTATGTTCCGGGGTAGCGGTAACCCTTTCGGACAATCCCGCTGAAACCAACATAACCTTGGTGGACTATCGGCTTATACTGTTTACCCGAATTGTGCCTGATCAGTTGCGAGGTGAACTATACGTAGCAAAACCAAGTCTTTTTTATTTCTTTAATAAATATTTTTAACATCATTAACGTTCAAAATAATTAAGCAAACGAATTGGATATTCTGCTAGATCCGGTTACATTGGAACCCGACCCCAACATAGTTATGAAAACTTTTTGTATAATTTTGTTTTTTATTTGTTTATGAATGTAAATGTGAGAATATTTAACTTGCTTTCATTATATTCTATTACACTTAATTTTAAGTAAATCACCTTTTGCTGCATAAAACTTGCATAATTGTAACATAAATGGAAGAAGTCACTGGTTCCTGAAATAAAGGTACTCTAACCCAGCTCTGGAGCCAGGGTCTGTAATTTTTCTGTAACCTGATTTTATGGCAATAAAGAAATTTATTTAAATTTATTTTATTATAATGTGTTTTGTTTAGTTTGTGATCTTCCTGTGCGAGTCAGAATGAATACCCTTTCTGCTTTCTTTCATTCTTCAAAACTTACATATGTTTCAGCTGGTTTCAGCAATTGAAACTGGAATGCAATCCCAACTGCGTTTGGGAAGGATATGGTGTGTACCACAGTCGATTAAACATGTTCCATCTAATGCATCCACATAAATTTTCTTTGCAATGACGTATCTATTCACTATTCTACACAGTCTGAATGGAGCAGATAGGATTGCGCCAAGGGATTCCCCGGTAATATTTGCGGTGCGGAGTGCACCGCAATTTTTGCAGAAGCTTCTTTTTAAAAGTCTCTGCATTATGTGAAGGTACGAGAATATATTTGCTGCTGTTGGTCTAGACTAACCTATACCTACCTACCTATTATAATACCTACTTTTTATTCTAAAGAAAACTTTATAAAAGTCATATAAAACCCATTACAATTCAGAGTTTTGCAACATGCAACATAGTTATGTACTCGTAGTCGTAGAATGCAAAATGGTATATGGCAAGAAAATACATTTATTTGCGGCAAACGTGACGCATAAAAAGAACACAAACACAAAAAAAATTACAAGTTGGGGGTAAACATGCGTCACATCCACACAAAACGGCCATCGCTCAGCATAATGCTAAGACCCTACACGAGACAGAGCCCCGGCGCTGGATGTCAACCAAAACCAATATGGTGAGTAGGTATGTATGGTCCGTTTGTCTCGTGTTCGATTCCCAGGTCGGGCAAAATGTGGGGTTGTTCCATTAGGGACTTGAGCTGAGGGAGTTGGCGGGGTGATACCCCGGGGTGCCTCGGGAAGCACGTTAAGCCGTTGATCCTGCTCCTGATCTCTCTCCGGTCGTGTCGGATTGCGAGACGTCCCATCGGACTATGAGAGTGAGGGAAGAGAGAGTGTCTGCGCACATTTATGCAATATAACATCTCCCGCGCCGAAGGCTAATCTCCTTTGACATTGGCCGTCATGTGTGGTCTGGAGGACTTGCCTAGAGACAGACAGAATTGAATCGTCCATTGCTTCGCAAACGTACCGTGACTTCTTTGAAATCTTTTTTCTTCTTGTCCGAAGAGCAAGGTGAACAAAATAACAAACACAGAAAAACCTTGACTTCTTTGTCGAATGAAACGTCTTCTAAAAGTAAATGGATAGGTAATGTAGGCAGTGACTTCTTAAACATCTTTGTCTACTTTATTTTTTTCTTAAAGTGTCGAACTGGTAAATTGATGAGACCGTTCTCACAAATAACAAACACATAAAAACTTTAACGTTAAGGAAAAAATCATTTTCTAAAATTACAGGTAGGTACTTACCTAAGTGCAATGCCATCAGCTCTATCCTCACTAGCGATACTACTTCTCGGCGAGCTTCCGAGGCGGCTGCTCGCGGATTTCCGCCGCAGTTCGTGCGGGTCTGGCTCATCCTTACTGGTGAACGAGATCCGCGGCGCGTGCGCTCGGAACCCGCCCACTTTGTGGCCCGACACGCCGCGGCATAGCATTTGACTTTGGGTTATATCTGGAACAAAGCAAAATACAATTACATTAGGATACACTTGATGGCTAATGCTTTAGGTTCCTCAGAAAACCATCACCGAAGAATTAGTCTTTTCAATTTTACGACAAATTGTTATATAAACAACATGTCTTATCAAGAGATACTGCGGACCTACATCCCAATTGCGTAACATAATTTCGGTCCATAGGATTTTGAAAGAAATTCCTATTCCATTACTGTTGTTTCAAAAATTCGTCTGCTCAACGACGTAAATAACACAGTGAGTATTCTTCAATTGTCAAAACGAAGATGTCTATTAATGATGTATACCCTGTCCACTAGGTAAACCGTGTTTTGACAGATGGAAATAGTTATTGCATCAACACATAATACATTGATTGATACACGCATTTTAAAGTTAACTTTTACGTAATCTGGAATATGTAATGTTCTAAGCCAGCTGTCAAAAAATGGTTAACCTAATGGACAGGGTAAAAAAAACCCCTCTGTATAGATAATATACAAAGGTACAGACGCCAGCACATCAAGCTACTACAATCTGTCAATTTTCTTTAATAGATTATCAACTTTATCGCTAAAGCATTAAGGTTCAAGATTGATTGGGAAAATTTGACAGTTTCGGGTAGCTTGACCTGCTGGCGTGTGTACATGAGGTATTGAAATGATTGGCGTTGGGATTGTGAGTGTCACGCAACCACCCGGCTTGATTCCAGACAGTACATAACCAACTGAAAATTCTGAATATCCAAATTCAGGTGCTACAAAATTATCAGTTTCAGTCCCAGGTTGGCACCTGGGGAATTTAGGATTGACATCCTTTATTAATCTAGTATATATTATCCAATAAGACACTAACGGCTTAGTCTATATATCTCCCAAGTCTAGGCACCTAACCAGCCAAACTTAAGTCACTTACTGAAAAATGTTACTATTATGTTTAAGATTTTTTTTAATGTTAGTTTCTAATATATTTGTGTTATATTTTAATTTTGTTATGCTTTTTTTCTTTCTTAATTGTGTCATATTTCAAGTGGCTATAATCTAATTTGGACGCCAATGGTGGCAAAACATGTTGAAACTCAAGATTTTCACTTTTACATCCACATTTGCATGTAAAAAAACGCAAAGAAACTGGCATGTCTTACACCCAAAAAATTTGAAGACACGTGACATCTACCATCCCGCACTGGGCTCGCTTGGTTGAATACGGCCCACTCCCTCTCATAGAGAGGAGGCCTGTGTCCCAGCACAACATTACAACAACAACAAACAACATGAACATTATAGGCTGATTACGTTTATGCTTATGCTAAGTGTAGGCTAGGAGCAACAAACTGTTGTTGTAGTTAATACTTTAGCGGCTTGTTTTAGAAAAAAATTCCGCCGACACGGGAGAAGGTTTTATGAAAAAAAAAGAGAAAGTCGTTAGAATCCGTTTTCCCCGAAGGGTTAGCCAGTGTACCTTATATTCATTACCCACCAACATCAAACCTTTTAACTTTTTTCATGTTTTAAAGCCATTTGAAGAGTTAAGCGAAAATGAAATTGCGCGGAACCTTTTTTCTTTCAAAAGAACGTAACTTCTACATGAGCAAAAATTCCATTTGTTTATTTATTCAAAGAACCCTCTGAAGTAACTCAGTACCATCATCTGGAGCAATACGCGGGTAAATAAAATCATGCCAAACCACTTATGTAATGGTCATATTGGGTCCCATTATCCCGAACATTTTGGCATACAAGACAAATATTTGGGACGGCGGAAAAGCGAAGGGAGGAATTTTTTTATTGCCTCCGCCAAATAGATACTGGGATAGTTGTTGGATTCGGTTGCGAAAAAGGATTTTATCTGAAGTCTCAGGGGTAGAATGAGACCCTTTTATTTTCCAGAACAAACGATCAACAAAGGTCAATCCTGATGATTATGTAGGCTTAGGTTATAGTTTCATGTTTGTCTTCGTATCTGACATTATTTTGACCTTATATACCATTTTGTTATTAAGGGTTGGTAACTAGAGATGATTGGGGATAGCATCGATTTTACCCGGAGGTAATTGTGCTTGGGTCAAATTAGGTTTTTTTTGGAAAAGAAGTCCTTTATGTGGATAAATTCTCGTGTTACATCACGTGTTCCCTGCCTTATGTCCCTCTCTGTTCCATAGTGATACCTCATGGACCGTTTCGCGGCTCACCTAAATGAATAAGATTCGTTTTTATTTGAATTTCCTTATGGCTGGCTCTTTTTCACAATTCGAAACATGGTGAAATTTCCATTTCAAGTAATAGGTTATATTTTTATTATCCTTTATTTCATTTTCAATACATTTTTTTTAATATAAAAAACATAAAAACGAATAAATATATAATTTAAACATCCAAGTATTACCTGTTCCTGATTCCCATCGGAATCAGGAACAGGTAATACTACCAATCAACAACAACAATCTACAATAACCACGACGATCATCTGTACTAACAGTCTTGTTGAGTCTTGGTTACTCTAATAAAGAAAAATTATATTCTATTCTATTATTTTTTCATCGACTGCGCATAGTTCAAATACAAAATCCGCAACGTTGTTTTTTTTTTATCAACCATATTCCCTTTAAATAAGAATTTACGCAATGCCAAATTACATTTTTGTACCAGGGTTTACAGCTTTTCCTAAATAAAGACCTACCTAACACAATTTAAGAATACGTAAGTAGCTTCTATCATTCATTCAGCATTAAGCAGAAATAAATACAATTATTGTTGCAGACATTTTCGTTCACGAAACTGTCCAGAGACACTTAATAAACTTACTTAATTAGAGTACTGCAGTAGATGTTCTTCTTGGTTTTATCTTTATTTTATTTACTAGTTTCTGCCCGCGACTTCACCCATGTGAAATTTCTTATTTTATATATCGCATCGCTCGCCCACGATGTTATTTCGTTTTCGCTTAGCGTTTTTTCCGACGTTTTTTTCTTTCGCTCGGCTCTTTTGGGTCATAGCGTGAGGTTAAATAGCCTTCCTCAAGAAATGGGCTATCAAATGCAAAAATATTTTTTCAAATCCGACTAGTAGTTCCAGAGATTAACGCGTTCAAACAAACAAAGACACTCTTTAGCTTTATATTAGTACTAGCTGCGCCCCGCGGTTTCACCCGCATAAGTTTCGATCCCGTGGGAATATCAGGATAAAAAGTGTCCTATATGTTATTTCTTGTTATGTACCATCTGTGTACCAAATTTCATCCAAATCCGTCTAGTAGTTTTTGCGTGAAAGAGTAACAAACATCCATCCATCCATCCATCCATACAAACTTTCACGTTTATAATATTATTAGTAGGATAAGTATAGATTGTTATTAATATAAGTATAGATATTCTCTACTAGAGAAAGAAATTGAGCAAATTCTTTGATCTCTGGACACTCGTCTATATTTGCAGCTAGACTTTTATTCAAGAAAATTCGAAGTGAGTAAATGCTTGTTGAAAGCATTTTCTCACTTCGAATTTTTCGCATTTATTTCATCGTCGGTTTTATATACGATTTTTTTTTCGTGTAGGCTATTCTTTCTCCTAGTTCTAGTAGCATTTGGAATGAATTGCACAAAAGGGACAAGGGTATATACTCAATAGTTACGATAATGATTCTTTCGAGAATTTTCTGGGATTTTTGTTCTAAGACTGTGTCTTTCATTTATTGTTCGACAGTCGTTTCTTATAATAGGTAATATTGTTTGATAATAGCTTTTGCCCACGACTTCGTTCGCGTGATACCTCTTATTTTCCTTTAGCCTAAGTTAATCAAAATCGGTCCAGCAGCCGTTTCGGAGATTAACCGGAACAGACAGACAAAAATTTTAAAAATTGATTTTGTTGTATGTACATACTTTCAGTAAACGACCAGTGGTCTACTTTAGCCCTGGATCGCAAGAGCTGGAAGCCTTTGCCCAGCAGTCGGATGATGCAGGCTAGCAGTAACAGTATACTTTCCGTACATACTTTCATAATAACGGATTTAGTAAAAAGCTGTTATTTTGACACTACAAACAGACATTTAGTTGTTATTTTGTATAGATAAATTGACTTTTGAATAGACAACCTACGTGCGTAGAATGTTCATAATAATTCCCACCTACTAATATTAATCATTCCAGAGACAATTAATATAGTATTAAGATCTATTCAACACCACGTCAGTTTCTAATGAGCTCATTTATATCTCATTGTATATTCAGTTGTAACTGTCCTAATCCCTCTCTTCCATCTGTCTGTCTAAATAATTTGACACCTTATGGATTCTGTGTTAATGGAAGTTCATTGGAATTCCAGCCCTTCAGCCAGATGGGCCGACAACCTTAAGAAGGTGATTGGGACAGACTGGATGCGGAAGGTGGAGGACAGCGTGTTGTGCAGCCTGGGAGAAAGATACAAAGAAAAAGTATTTATTGCGACTCGTACAAGAAGATCACAAACTAAATAACAAATAAAAAAAATTATATAAAAAAAAGTAACAAAAAGAAAAATGAAACAGATAGTCCTATACGAGGCCAAAAGGCTCCTATCTCAGCATGAAGCTGCGACATTAAAAAAATAAATGTCACAGCGCTGGTATTCTGATAGGGCCCGCTGTGATGTCACGGGCAGTTACAGAAATAAATAAATAATAAAATATATAAAATATTAGCAAACAAAATAAAATATTAATTTTTAATCCGCGCTAGACGTAACCTCCTTACTTGGCTTGGGTGTCAGAGACATTCTGTGGCGTTGCTGGGAGAGACCTATGTCCAGCAGTGGACTGCGATAGGCTGAGTTGATTGGAATTTAATGATTTTGAGTTAGTTTAGTGTGAATGAAATTAAACTGGAATTCAAGTGGTGAAATATGAATATTCAACAGGTGAATCAAAATAAAAAGTCATTTATTCAAATTAGGCTGAGAATCAGCATTTTTCGAACGTCAAAACCGTGTGTCTCCCTGAACATGAAGTGAATAAAAAAGACGTTATTGGACGATTTATTTCTTTTATAGTTACTTGGCATTTTAAGTTATATTTAAATTACTTATTAGCTACTGCTAAATTGTAACGTGAATAAAGTACTACAAGGGAAAAAAAATAAAGTTCACAATAATGCGCAGAAGATTTACATTTATTCAGCATCTTGTTCAGCCCTGGAATTCAGTGACACAGGATTGATATTTGGCCAATTTGTGTTTACATTTAAATCCAGTCGAGTATCCAGAGCTAGATAAGCTGTTAATTGAGTAATGGCTGATCAATGTGAAAAATGCGTCCTGTGCGAGTCGGACTCGCACAGGAGGGGTTTCGTACCAGCGTACAATATTTTAACACTACATATTTTTATTATTTGTTGCTATAGTGGCCATAGTGGTACACACTCTGTAAAAAACCTTATTGGGTAAGGAACCCTAAAAATCAACCTCTGATCGTATCTTTAAGCCATGCAGCATTTGAATTACTGATATAACTGAAGGCAGTTTTAGTTCAGATACTCAGAAACATTTAAATTTAAATTAATTAAAATTTTCGTGGTGTACGCCTACACGCCACGGACAAAGGTCACCCGCCAGAACTATTGCGGATCTAATGAATTCTAGTAGGTACAGTATTCGTAGCTCTTCACCCTTTAAATTAAATACGCTACCTACCTGAAATTAGAACTATCTTCAATTAAATTAATCAATTTCCATGTTATGTGTTAAAGCCGTTTAGGGTTAAAACACTAGGGCCATGGGGGTCCGGGTGCCCAATTAGTTTTTCGAGACATCGTCAAGCGATCGACTCCTCGCCTGACCAGAGGGCTGGCCTATTTTTTAGCCAAATAATCAGCATTGCCGTACATCGTGACAGTGCCAGTCTTTTGGGCACTTTTCCTGATGACAGCGATGCGGACGAATTTTTTAATGTGTTGTTAATTTGTTATTGTTTCCCCTCCTTTTTTTTATATACATGTACATAATTATTATTTGAAGACTGTTAGTGTGACACACATTTCCATTTTAATAATGTACCTATTTCGATAAAGGAATGCACAATGAGTAACTTATGGTTAAAGATTTTTTTTTCTCAATAACAGATTACAAAGATTTCACTTACGAGTACTTGAGAACATTTTGAAAACTTATATTATAAGAACTTTGACACTCAAACTAAGCAGCTATTGTTCTTCTTTACAACAAAATCATTTACGTAATAACATTTCACTTTGTACGCAAATTACATTAACGAATACAAAACGTAAAACTTTTCAATCCACCCGCAAAGGAAAAATTACTGTGGTCGCAAATATTCATAATAGATAAGAAATGCGAACTTATAATTTTAAGATTACGTAAATAATCGCAACATTGAGTTTTAATGACTTGGCGTTCTATTTTTTGAAGGTAGTGACTGGCTGGGTAGAGTTATGTTTATATGAAGATTAACTGATACAAGTCAGCAAAAGATTCAGATGTACAGACGCCAGCAGGTCAAGCTACCCAAAACTGTCAAATTTTCCCAATCAAACTTGAACCTTAATTCTTTAGCGATAAAGTTGAAAATCTATTAAAGAAATTTGACAGATTATAGTAGCTTCATGTACTGGCGTCTGTACTTGCAAAAATATCCATCCATTCTGTCATTTTCCCGCACATTATTTATTAATATCGTGGTATGTACCTAAACTTGGCTACAAGTGCCCATATGTTCTCCAGCTTCCAACTGTGAGTTTATTGAGATCTCTTGGGAAATAAGCGGCCAGCGGAAGGAAGAATTTCACTTATTAAATATTGTAACAGTTATTGTTTTTATTGATGTAGCTTTGACTTACCTATGTTGTACTAACGTACCCGCAGCTGTTTCGAACGGTTACGACTTGACAAAACATCGAGAGGTTTTTTTTAAAAATATAAGTATGTTTAATTCATATGAATTACTAACTTCTGCCCATGACTTCGTCCGTGAAATTTCTTGTTCTCCCGATCCACCTCGTCGCATCGCATCGTCCTATTACTTCGTTTTCGCGTAGCGGTCTTTCCGACTTTTTTTCTTTTTGCTCGGTTATCAAGTTCAAATAGATTTTTTCCAATCCGACTGGTAGTTCCGTAGATTAGCGCGTTCAAACGAACAAACAAACTCTTCAGCTTTATTATAAGTATATACATATACACGTAAACCGTGTTGATAACCGATAACCGTATTGACAGTGATGATATGGCGTCGTTTAGAAAAATTTCGCAGTCACACAGACAGAGACGAAAAGAGATATTTTAATTATTTCTAGCGATCCGCCCTTCCTTCGCACGGTTTTCGCGACTTGACAAAACATCGAGATTTCTTTATTTTAAGTAACTTTCAATGTTTTATACACATAAACCTTCCCGAAATAAATTCTCTAAAGGAAACCGCATCAAAATCCGTTAGTCCGCGTAGTTTGTAAGAACTACGCGGACCCAGGGACAGACTTGAAAAGTGTCTTTCATTTATAATACATACCTGGGGGTCTACTCCGAAGTGGTATCGGCCGAATGTTCGGCCGTTTCCTGCTACGAAGTTACTGTTTGGTTCGGTCGGTCCCGATCCTACACTCTTTCGAATATTGACTATGGTCCCGACCCAACTGAGCCCATCCGAACTTTTTTCGTATTTTTCAATAATATTCGGTTCGGACATGTGTTGGTCCGATCCGATCATTCGCACTTTGCACTTCGTAGTAGACCCCCTATATATACATTATTTTCTGACTTACAAAAATCCATTGACTTAGCACAGCAATGACTGACATTTTTAAAACAGCAGAATAGGGACGATTTTTTTGGTTTTGATACACATAGAATAGAATAGGTACTCTTTATTATGTACACCATAAATTACAGAACATAAGTATATACATTTTACAAAGGGTGACACTATGGGCGGTCTTGAAGGACTGGAAGGTCTGGAAGTGTACGTCATCTGCTGTATCTAAACTTACTGGGCATTGATCGCTGCTCAGTGCAGTCAAATTTATTTAGTAAGAATACGTCACACATTTCACGGTATGGGCGGTCTTATCGCTAAGAGCGGACACATAATTACTTAGGTAGGTTCTGGAGTAGTCTATTGAATTGCTGCGAGCCCAAATTAATAAAAAGATGGCGCGGATTTGAAGCTTTAATACAAAGTACAGCAGCTTATCCAATATAGTCTTTCCAACTATGAAATTATTCGATATTCACCGAAAATTCCGCAGAAAAAATAAGGGCCCTTTTTAGCCAAATCACTTGAATTTCTAAACCGAGTTTTAAAAGCAACGTTTTGCTAAAATACATTCTAAAACGTACCAAAAAAGAACCTGCCTAATAAGCTACTTGACGTAAAAATACAAAAACCTTTTTGCCTTTCGGAGTGGATTCTAAATATGTAACAATACATATTGGGACCTTTTAACGAATTGAATAGGTTTTCAAGCGATATTGACAACACAATGTGGTTTGTGTTGTAATCAAAAATGTTCCTTCGAATCGGAAATTGCACAGTGAAAACATTTGGGCCAGATAGGGTTCTGGAATTGTAACATTTAAGTGCGATTTCCATAGCATTGCATTGTGATGCATGTTCCCCCAACCTTTCTTATTTTTTTTTTGTGTTTTATGATCTTTTTTGCGTCATGTTTACCACAAAAAACGTATTTTCTTTCTTTCATAGATTTTGCAAGAGATTGTTGCGTGGAACAAAATGTTGCAAAATTTTGGATTGCCAGATGCTGACTGGGGTTTTTTTTGTAAGAAATTATAAAGACGAATAAAATAACTAAATAATGACTCCCAAAATTGCATTGCATTCCATTACCTCCCATGAATAAGCCAATTTTTTGCATGAAGTAAAAAACAAATCGCGATTATATCAAGTTTATCTAGTACGTAATAGTTTAAAAGACCTTCAATTCAATTCTCAAATCAACCAAGAAATGGTAAAACTTATGATCAATCTTCGTCGTCTTCGCCAAAGTAAACGTCGTCCAATCTAACTATTGAACCGAACCTAACCTAAACCACTTGAAACTTGGGACAATGATAGACACGTTCAAAGCCGACCAATGCCGTCCACGTCCCACGAATAACTTGAAGTACAATATCTTGTACTTCAAGATAATAAAGTTTGTCCCCTAAAACTACAGTCTCTGGGGTCCCTAGCTTTTTTGTATCACCAATAGTTTCTTCTATCCTGATGGATTTTTGAAAGTTCATCGAGTTTGCGTTCGGAAATTGATTTACAAGTCTGGAACTTTTTGTTGAATCAATCTTTCTTTTTTGAGGTTTAATGTCTTTAGGGCCTCTTTTCCCAATGAGCAACGAGGTAGAATATACTAAAGGGTTAAATCCTTTTGGTATATCTTCTACTCTATCTTTAAGGGCTGATTTTTCCAGCGCCAGATCATTTTATGCGAGGAATAATTTTGAATTTTTGACAGTTCTTCAATACAAAAACTGCCAGACGTCAGTTTTATTCAACGAATAAAAATTATCTGTCGATTGAAAAATCAGCCCTTAAAATAATAAATAAATAATAATATCAGCCTGTTATTGTCCTACTGCAGGACAAAGGCATGCCTTATCATACAGAGAAGACACGATCATTGATCACCAGGCTTGCTGAAAACGGGTTGGTGATTTCAGACTTATATCATTCTATCATCATCAGCCTATAGCAGTCCACTGCTGGACATAGGCTTCACCAATTACACGCCATTCAGCTCGATTCTCGGCAACTCTCATCCAGCTGCTACCAGCCATCCTACGAAGATCGTCACTGAGCCTGAGAGCGTCCTACTTTACGTTTGCCGATTCGCGGTCTCCACTTAAGAACACGTCTATCCAACGGTCATTGGTTCTTATGGACGGCCCATTGCCACGTCAGCTTGCTTATTCCTATGTCGACAACTTTTGTATATAATTTAAGATACATCTATCAAATCATTTTGAAATATAAGAACACGTCTACGCGTAAATTTCGAGAAAAACTCTCGAGATTTTTCTAAATAGATAGATAATTATTTGCAGAAGCTACAGAACTACTAATTGTACAAGCACATTGTACAAGCAGACATCGTTTGCTTCTCAATCAGTAGTCTTTCTAATGCAAATTCAACATCAAAAGACTCGTCTAATTTAAAATGAAGATTTTTAGGTATCGCGGAAAACCGCGCTATTGGGGTCCAGTGTGGCGTGCAGTCATTATCATGGCCCTCGTATAATTTTGTCACGTTTCTCGTTAAAAATGCAGAGTGTGGCCCATTGGATTTTTTTTGGACGTAGGGTTGCTGCGCATCGGATTCAAAAAAGTTTTTATTCATATTTCCACACATGAAATCATGCCTTCTTCCCATGGGGGTGGGCAGAAAATACAAAACGCCACCTGCTATGGTCGCCACAGACTCCTTTTCCTTCGTTTACGTTCATACATTTGCACCCTAATCGCGTAACACACTATCAACCACAATCTAAATCATTTTGAAGCATATTGCTAATCCATGGAAAAAGTCTGCTCAACAACGTAAATAACGTTTAGAGGTATGAGGAACAGGGTGTAAAGTTCACTCATACTCTATAGAAAAGGGAGGATCCTCCGACCAGACAGGTGTTGTGTCTGGCGGGCAATTGCCCAATGATTGATGTTGGGAAATTGTATCTATGCTAATTGCGCGGTAAACTCTGCTTGCGAGATGCAGGATTTGCGTGACGTCAGTATGACGCGTTGTTCGCATGTGGCGTTGTGGATACCGCTACAAACGCATAGAATGTTATTGAACTGTCAAAATGAAAGCCTTTCACACTGTTAGTGTGTTCCGCAATCACCCCGCTGGTCTTTACACGCACCTATCTAAATAACATCACCAATAAGGTCACTGTAAGTCCTTCTAGGGCCTCCGCTTCCAGTATTTCCATTCATCTCTGCCTTTGTTATTTGCCTTTCTTTCATCATTTACATCGTCTTTTAAGCCACACCGTTAAAAAATGATTGAGATGATGTCGACGTCCCTTATCACATCATTCCTCAGTTTATCATTTCCATAGTAGGTATTATTTTCTAACAGAATAGCAAAGTGGATGCCGGATAAATGCATGTGTATTTAGCATCACTCGTAAAGAATAGGAGGCATAGTCCACAATCACTAACGCATTGTGCTCGGGTGAGTGAGTTTATGACGTCACTAGTATACGGTTGGTTGGATTCTGGCACGGCGCGTGTGAGTGTGAAACTTTACAACCCCTACATAGTTTACCAATAGTATAATGGCCGACGACATATCGAGCTATACATTTCCAGTTTTAGCTGACCTCGCATTGTATAGGCTTTTCGTACAATGAGAGGTCAGCTTATACTGGAAATGTGTATTATGTCATCGTGATTGATAAGGACAATCTAAATTTTGTTTGAAAATTATTTGCTTAAAGACGAATTTTTGACACCGATTCAGCAGCAATATGAACTTGCCTGGGCATTGAAAGCGATATCTGCGCGTCACTGATTAAAAATGTATTAAATAGCATGCACATGTACCTACTTTTTAATCTTGTAGAACACCAGTAAACTATTAAAAATACTGTATTGATTCAATATAACATGAAAAAATAATACAGACATGAATGTATTAAAGTAACCAATTTTTCTTTCTTTGTATATAATAGTGTATATGAGTATATATTCTTAGTTATGCCTCGCATGCCTCATAATCTTGTGTAGTATCTAAAATTAATGAATTATTTAAAAAAATATTTTTGCTCTCGCGACAACCCTAAGCAGTGGATCTCGTTAAATCGTGCCGCGCCATCGATCCTGTTGTGCATTGTCCCCGTATCTGCAGGGTTCCTCCTCAACCTCAAGTGTTCCCAACACAAACCAGAGTTCACTCGTTTACCGATAAACTTAACTTAATTTTTTTTTTTTTTTAATTATTGGGCGACAAGGGTTTTGGTGAAAACAAAATCTTTATTTATTTATATATAGGTACTTTATTGTACACCACAAAAATACATAACAAAAAAAAAATGTTCGAACACTAAAAATATACAATGGGGTGGCCCTATCGCTTTCTGCGATCTCTTCCAGGTAACCTTGGAATCGACAGTGATTTAACTGGGCATAAAATGGGGTTGTCGTTGGTGCAATAATATACTAAAATAGATACACATATATATACATAAATCCTAAATAATAGATACATACATACTAAATATATAAGCAACGAAAATAAATGAAGACTATAGTTAATTACAGCTTCGAGAACAACATCACAATGACAAGACAAGTAATTTTCCTCTACGAGTCTTTTAAACACAAATAACGACTGCTCGCGTTTTATCTCAACTGGCAAAGCATTCCACAAACGATCAAAGAAATGTGTGTATTTTTCATGATTGCCGATCAAGAGTTCCCAAATAGGTTGGTTTTATGAACAGTCGAAAAAGTACCTATATGTACCACATAATAAACACAACAAGATACACCATGGGGTTAAAAACTGAAAGCTTGTCATAGATGGCAGCACTCTTCACCATCTACAAACCGCCATTGTTTTGTTTACGTTTTCTTTTGTGTCGATCACAGAAACTAGATCAATATGTATGCGACTTGGAGTGTAGCACTATTAAAACACGAGCAAAAGAAAAGGGAAGCTCTCTACCACTGCTAAAAAAGCAGCTGAAGTGCAAGAGTAAATAAAATATGAACAATTTATAGGTCATTTCGTGTTAGTTGACTTTAAGTTTTTTTTATTTTTTATTAAGGACTGGGGGCATACGACAGGACTATTCCTATCGTACGCCTCCAAACCTCAATAATAAAAAAAAACTTAAAGTTGGTTTTCAACTCTAAGTCTTACTTGTCAACTCGAGGATGATCTCCCTGACTGAAAAACTTCAGAAATGTTAATTCTAGCGCCGATCTTATATGATATAAACACACACACACACTCCTTTACTATATATTTACATAATATCACACCACAAGTGCTTGCAGGTAATGAAAATGAACTTAGTTCTCTTGGGAGCATCACCTTTTTACGAATCTCTCGCAGAAAAGTCTTCAGGTTTAAAAAGACAGTACATGGTCTCGACGAAATATCGAGTTTGCAATTTTTATAATTTAGTATACATATAGTATATATAGTACACAGGGTGATTTTTTCAAGTGGGCGTGGATGGCTATATCCGAAACTATGAGGAATAGGGAAAAGTACTCAAAGGAGGCCCGAGACGGGCTCGATTTTGATTAAAACTGCATCATTGGATTTTTGAAAAATCAATATTTCTAGCCAGGAATCGAACCTGTTGATTTTGAAAAAAAAAACACTCTCTGTGTTATTACACCATTAGATAGTGTTGCTAATATAAGATCAAATTCTGGGAAGTATACGGTACTTTAACAAAAAAAAAAAAAAACAATTTATAACGGGTCTTTCACAGACAGATAGCTGATTACTTTTATTTTAGAAAAGTAATTAGTAATGAGACACGTTATTGTTTGCCGACATCCACACGAACGAATTCGCGGGCACAGCTAGTTAATAATAAATCACACAATTACATTCCCGCATTTGCAATCTCTACGTAGATTACATAATGGACAGTGGCCACAGCATCAGAGGTATCAAATATTTGCCTCCAGACTGCATCAAATATTTGTCACCATGCGGGATTTCAACCACAATCATTGCATTTCCTGAACGCACTGTTCGATACTAAAGCATTTACGTCGCAATTTCTGATAGATTAACCAATTAAAGCAGTTATGCGTGGATGTGTCGCATGCTTTCCCCCAACTGGTTATTTTTTTTTTTTGTTTGTGATCTTTTAATGCGTCATGTTTACCGTAAATAAGCATATTTTCTTTCTTTCTTTTTGTAGCGGTATCTACAACGCTACATGCGAACAACGCGTCATACTGACGTCACGCAAATCCTGCATCTCGCAAGCAAAGTTTACCGCGCAATTAGCATAGATACAATTTCCCAACATCAATCGTTGGGCAGTTGCCCGCCAGACACAACACCTGTCTGGTCGGAGGAGATGTTTTTTGGGAAGTCGGTTGTTTATTTTTTTGTAAAAAAAATTTTGGTTTGAAAAACTTGAAAAGATTATTATAAAAATGTATTTCCCTCGTTGGTCACACTTACTTCTACTGAGCATGAGGTCCTGGGGGTCTCCTACGAAGTGCAAAGTGCGAATGGTCGGATCGGGCCGACACATGGCCGAAACGAATATTATTGAAAAATGCGAAAAAAGTTCGGATCGGCTCAGTTGGGTCGGGACCATAGTCAATATTCGAAAGAGTGTAGGAGTGTAGGATCGGGACCTACCGAACCAAATAGTAACTTCGTAGCAGGAAACGGCCGAAAATCGGCCGATACCACTTCGGAGTAGACCGGCAGGTTTCGGTTTGGTCGGGCAAAGCGTTATTGGGTTTTTCCATGAGGATTTTTCAGTAGCAGCCCAGAATCTGAATCTGAACCCGGTTGCTGGCAATAGGGACTTAAACATAACTGGCGAAATGTGGGTGTACTTAGTACTAAGGTACACTTCTATCTAACCCTTTTGGAGAAAAGAGGCGTGAATTTACACATAATATCACGCCCGTAATCCCCGGAGGGTTAGGCAGAGGTGTACCTATAAGTGATATACCCAGGCGAGAATAAATGTTATGCTATTAACGTATTTCTACGTAGGCACGGCTACACATCAAGCTATACATAACCAGTATAAGTGGACTTCTGATTGTATGAAAAACCTATACAATGCGAGCTCAGCTAAAACTGGAAATGTATAGCTTGATATGTAGCCGTGTGTACAATACTTTCTTGACGTATCTAATCAAGCCTTGAAAAGACCTTTATTTGATATAATAATAATAATAGAATTAGCAGGAGTTTCTGACAGCGCAAATGGATCGCTCCGTATGAACGAATGAACTAAACACATAGTTCATTCAGAATGTACGAACTAGTTCAGAATGTTATCGCTTTCGTGGCGTCAGGTGTTATGAGGTTATTTAATTTATTATTTTACCATTTATGTACATACATATACATATAAACAGACAAGAAAATACAGAACAGAAGAAATAGGTACAGAGGTGATGCTTATTTCACAAGAAATCTCTTCCAGCACACCCGAGACAGGACAATAGATACTCGTACAGAAATGTAGACAGCGTGTGAA
This sequence comes from Apamea monoglypha, assembly GCA_911387795.2. NCBI lineage: Eukaryota > Metazoa > Arthropoda > Insecta > Lepidoptera > Noctuidae > Apamea > Apamea monoglypha. The sequence continues at coordinate 4,936,494 of OU426922.1, forward strand.
ATAGTAAAGGAGACAAAAAAATAATACATAAAACGAAAACAATTCACCTAAAAAACTAAATTTATTTATGGAGAATAATAAATGACACCTTAGATCCCTCCTAAGGTGTATGGAATCCGAGAGTTGAATTCCCTCGGATTCCATAATCTCCCCTCGCTTTACATGCATGACCGCACATTTGTCCACACCAAATTCCATCCTGATGGCGCTACTGAAAGTTTCAGTTACCTTCAGTAGCTCCAGCAGTCGTAATTTATTGGGGGCAAAGAGTTTCAAATCATCCATGTAGAGGAGGTGAGATATGACCTGACCACCACTCTTCAACCAATAGCCTAGACCTGAATCCTCCAGCAATGTGCTTAGAGGATTCAGGGCCAAACAGAACCAAAGTGGACTTAAACTGTCGCCCTGAAATATTCCCCGTTTGATCCATACAGGCTCATCATTCCCCTGGATCTGTCGATACCCCGGATATCGAAGGACCGTCCTCCATTGCCCCATGCACGACTCAAGGAAGGTGCGTAAAGTTGCATCGATCTTGTACAATTCCAGCACCCTCATGAGCCACGCATGTGGCACCGAGTCATAGGCCTTCTTATAGTCTATCCAGCCTGTCGACAGATCCTTACGGGGTCGACGAACCTGTTGGCTAATGGCCATGTCGATGAGGAGTAGCTCCTTAATACCGCGGGACCCATTCCTACATCCATTTTGAGAGGCAGATATAATCGAGTTATTGTCAATGTGCGTATTAATTATGGCTCTCAAAATGGATGTAAGAAGTTTATAAACCGTCGACAAACATGTGATTGGTCTATAATTCTTGGGTTCCGCGGGACTACCTGACTTATGAAGCAGGTGGGTAACGCCTGTTGTTAGAAACTGCGGTAGCGACCCAGACTCTAAGGATGACTGGAATTGAGATGCTAAACAACTGTGTGAACTAATTAGCCATTTTAACCAAAAGTTATGCAGTCCGTCCGGTCCCGGTGATTTCCAATTCGGTAACGGACGGACTGCTCTGGCTACGTCTAATGGCGTAATTATGACTGGTTCTATTTCTGGTATAGTTCCACACACTCGCTCGATATCCTGCATCCAGCTACCCTCAGCGTGATAGACGGGCACCGACCAGATGCTGCGCCAGAATGCATTCGTGTTGGCATCATCCGGGCGGCACACGTCCGTCACGTTTTGTTCAGGTCGCTCCCAAGCTCTATATACCCACCTCTCATCGCTCTGGAACATGCGATTCTGCGTGTACCGATCAACCCGCCGCTTATACCGCCGAATACGGCTCGCCCATGCACAAACTTTCTGCTTCAGGAAGTCGATGCGCTCTGTGACATTGGACATGTATTCCCGAGGGCTGATTCCAGTCCCCAAAAATGCCTGTCTTACAAAGCGCATCACTCGTGGTCGTGTATTGCCCTCCCTGAAGCAGTATAGTTTGCCGATGAGTACCCTGGCCCCATCGATACGACGCTCGATCCTGTACTGCCAGGCTGGTACGGCTGGTTTTGATCGAGTAGCTCCGTCACAATTTGGAAACTTGACGTTAGCTAAACGACATGCCGCCACAACCGCGCAATACAGGATCGAGTGTGTATCAACGAGATCCTCGCTGCTCTCGAAGAAATTCTTGAGCTGCGAGTCCAAGGCACATCCAGCGCCCTATTTTTTTTTGTGCATAGGTAGTTATTTATGTATTATGTTAATTATTATAATATGTAAGTTTGCAGAAACAATATGATCTAAATGGTATTTTTGGTCGTATCTATTTACTCGTATCACCCAACAATTAATTATTACCTCACTCTCACTCAGACGTGGATCTCTAAATCCAAATCTAGAAGTTCAACCATCTTGTTCGCTTGTTCATGCTCTGTCACATAAATTATTTGTCTACGAATAGCTATTGAATGTACATCACTGACCTAGAGGTCAATGATATACATGGTGATTGATTTAGGAGCCCGTGCTTCGAGGGCAGATCAATTATGATAAATTTTTTACTTCCGCCCTACCTGTAACCAAAGCTGCCCTACCTCAAATTCGACTCTAGCTACAGCCCTGAATGCAGAGGTTAAGAAAAAAACTTACCTACACATAATAGTTTATAGTTCAAAATATTAAGTTAGTCCGATCCGATACCCTAAATCACATACATACATTCCTAGGAAAGACAGAGCTTTCATTAAATGAAGAATCGAAACATCACATATCTAACTTTAAGTTGTCAGTTTAAAGTTAGATTAAGTACGGTCACCAAAGGAGATAAGTAACCAGGTGCGCTCGATATAGTTGAAGTTTAGTAAGAAACCGATGGATTGCTCTAAGTGGAATACTTCATGTTTCGAATAAAATTTAATTTAATTAATAGAAAACAAACAGTTAATTTATCAAATTAAACTAGAAAAAAAAATATTCGAAAACATCTGTCGATTTCTTACTGAACTTCAACTACATATGTATATCTGACAACCCTGGGGGTCTACTCCGAAGTGGTATCGGCCGAATATTCGGCCGTTTCCTGCTACGAAGTTACTTTTTGGTTCAGTCGGTCCCGATCCTACACTCCTACACTCTTTCGAATATTGACTATGGTCCCGACCCAACTGAGCCGATCCGAACTTTTTTCGCATTTTTCAATAATAATCGGTTCGGCCATGTGTTGGTCCGATCCGATCATTCGCACTTTGTACTTCGTAGTAGACCCCCAGGTTACTTATCTCTCTTTTGGTGACTATACATTATACCTATAATTTCTACATAGATTATGTAACCAATATTTTTATTGAAAAGAGTGTCCAAGAAGTTTCTTGGCGTCCTTCTCCATAGGAACCTACTACGCCTTGGAATGGAGAAAAAGTCAAAAGTGCCTGTGTTGATGGTTTAGTCGAAATAAAAGCTTGAATTTGAGTTGAGTTTGCTTTCCATTCCCTGAAGCTCATAGTTCCTACCTGTCCCTAAAATTGACTGAAACGGAACATCTCCAAGCTTTCGATAATACCGGCAGACTCTACTTGTCAATCAAACGAACTGACGGCTCTGACCAATCAGGATGCGCCTGGAGGAATGAAACTGATTTACGATGTGTCAGCATAATTGTGTAGACTCTCGCGCTTCTTGCTGAGCACACGCGTTAATACAATAGGTACACATAATTTAAACATAATCTCAGGGGTTCTTCCTATGGGGGTAGGTTCTTCCTATGGGGGTAGGTTCTTCCTATGGGGGATGGTTCTTCCTATGGGGGTAGGTTCTTCCTATGGGGTAGGTTCTTCCTATGGGGGTAGGTTCTTCCTATGGGGGATGGTTCTTCCTATGGGGGTAGGTTCTTCCTATGGGGTAGGTTCTTCCTATGGGGGTAGGTTCTTCCTATGGGGGTAGGCGGAAACTACAGAATGCACCTGCTACGATCCTTACATACTCCTTTTGCTTCCTTTTGTTTGCTTTTGCTCCTTTTTATTTTGATAAAAGTAATTCAAAGCAATTTACTTAACTAAAATGTTAAAAAATGAGTGCATCCTATTAATATTATAAAAGTGAAAGTTTATATGGATGGATGGATGGATGGATGTTTGTTACTCTTTCACGCAAAAACTACTGAACGGATTTCGATGAAATTTGGCACACAGATGGTTTATAACCAGGATTAACACATAGGATACTTTTTATCCCGATATTCCCACGGGATCGAAACTTATGCGGGTGAAACCGCGTGGCGCAGCTAGTTAAAAATATATTATAGTTTATTAAATCATAATTAGCATTCTTCTCCTGTCCTGATCCCAATTTATTTGTGTGATACTTTCTGGGCGCGCCACCAAAACTTCATTATATTTCATTATTCGTTGAGGTACAAATTTTTCACTACATGTACCGTATAGTACAGACGCCAGCACATCAAGCTACTACAATCTGTCAAATTTCTTTAATAGATTTTCAACTTTATCGCTAAAGCATTAAGGTTCAAGGTTGATTGAGAAAATTTGACAGTTTCGGGTAGCTTGACTTGCTGGCGTCTGTACAATATGGTGCAATTTATCTAGAAACGTGTTTTTTAATTTTCCACTGTGGCGCGGCCTGGAAGTATGCACATTTATTTGGGGTCGGCGCAACATGTACATATTTTTCATCCATACTTCTCTACTATCAGTCATCTCGAAAAATGTTATGTTAAAAGTGCGAACTGAAGTTTGATTTTAATAAGGGTTGGTATTCCTTACAGCAGCTTAAATTATTTACAATATGTTTTTATTCAACACGTAAAAACTTTTTCCGTGAGACCCAAACTGACGAATCGACGAATTAGGAACTGACCAATCAGTAAAACTGACTAATCAACGAAACTGGCGAATTAAATAAGCTGTCAACTGAGGGAAACTGGCCAGTGATACGCGGACTCGTACTAATACCTTGAATAACCCACTCTTTTCCCCCTCTGATATTTATGCAAGTTGACTGTTCTGGAAATAGAAGTTCATGACAATCCGGAAAACGCTTTGAGCATGATTTGTTTTTACTAACGCTGTCTTTAGCCTCCTCTTTTAACTTAATCGCACTCATTCCTTCTTTCTTGTCAAAGTATTTTTCTTTCGCAGATTTGCCATCACTTACCAAATCCAGAACGAACCAAATGCTTCTGCCAATGATCTGATTATAGAGTCATTCCGTATTCACATCGGATGGTCGCCCCTCATCTTGCGATGTTCGATGACATCTTCAATTTCTGGTGTCTGCACCACTGAACGTGGTTATACCGGATTGTATTTACTCAAGTCTTGAGTTATGGGTGAGATCTTATTGAATATTGTTTGGAAAAATATGTTATTACTCGCATTTTCTGGATTTTATACGAACGTGAATCTATTTAGATTGTCAGTTTTAGCGGTAGAAATTAATAATTTAGAAAGTTAAGGTGTTATATTATTTCTAATATCACCGATATCATTAAGTAGGTAATAATTATTAGATTCCCAATTATTTCTGATAAACCCTATTTAATAAAAGTACTAATTTACTAAAGTCGTAAATTCAAATAAAATTAGTCTATCGTAGATAACGTTATGCAATACAGACAATAAAAACATAAGCAACAGAAAAATAATCATGGAACTACTTACAAGAACACAAGAAAGCAGGCTGAATAGTAATACTCATTTCTATGCCACGTAATTTCAAATAACACATTCCGCGGGAAATATAACATGCAAATGGCGACGAATCTCTTTACGTTTTTTGTTAATAATTCATAAGTGCGCTTCAACAACAGAAGGCCGAATGATAAAATTGCTCGAGTGCCTATCCCTGCTTTAAGGCTTCCGTAGACAGGCGTGACGTGACACGATTCTAGTAGAACTATCTCTATGAAAATGTTTCATGAAAATTGTTCTACTAGAATCGCGTCGCACTGTCTGGGGGAGCCTTTTGGAGACCGCATCTGGGTTAATAAAACCGCAGCTTCGATCGTTTGATTAGCGTGGTTAAGTTAAGGTGCGCTTATTGCGGTTTATCCGAGGAAGTGCGACGATTCCGAAATCACCGCACCTCAGACAAAAAAAATATATATTCGGTCTCACCGCAGATGGCAGCTGGCACTTAACTGCAGTAGTACGTTCCCGAGGGATAATTTCCCACCTCCACGTAGATGAAGGCGTTGTCAAAAGCCAGTATTTTATAAAGTTAATAAGTGAATCAATCTCGGTTCTATAGGTAGTAAATTATCGAGGACCACATGGAATTTACGGAATCTCATAAAGAGGGGATAGAAAAAGAATTTGGGGCAGATGAAAAATGTAAAGTAATATGCTTTGATTTAAACCGCATTTGAAGTGAAATGTGGGCAATTTATGAGTTAATTATTATAACTTATTGGTTTTTTATCAATATAGCACTGGGAACAGTGCTGTCCCAGTGGTATCGGCCCCGACTTGAGTTGTAGGTAGTGGTTCGAACCCAGTCGCCCACTTTATTTGGTGTACTTAATTTCATCACCACTGCTCTCAAAACAGTGAAGGAAAACATAATGAGGAAACCGGCATGTCTTAGAACCAAAACATCGAAGTCATGTGACATCCATCAACCCGCACTAGGTCCGCGTGGTGGTTTATGGCCGAGTCCCTCTCACAGAGTGGAGGCCTGTGCAGTGAGAACATTATTGGCTGATTATGGTTATGCAATAGAAGTTTACATTATTTAGAGTTCTCTCTCCGTTTTATAGTTTCTGTTTACTTCCTTGGGAATAACGCATGGTATTGTAGTAACAAGTGTTATTTCAATCAATTCAGTCTATTGCAGTCCACTGCTGGACACAGGCCTCTCCCAAGCTGCGCCACAACACTCTGTCCTCCGCCCTCCGTATCCAGTCTGTCTCAGCCACCTTCTTTAAGTCGTCCGTCCATCTAGCTGGGGGGGCAACCCACACTACGCCGACACGCGATCTCCACTCCAGGACTCGTCTGCTTCACCGGCCATCGGTCCTTCGACAAACATGGCCAGCCCACTGCCATTTCAGTTTGCTTACTCTGTTAGCTATGTCGGTAACTCCAGTTCTTTTCCGGATAATTTCATCATTTATCATTTCAAGTATTATGTAACACCACACGTGTTTATTATTGAGTATTTCCATTAGGAACTTCTTTGTAACTGTCCGGAGTTTGGAGGTTGACGGTGTGATATCCCCGTGCCTCGGAAAGCACGTTTAGCTCGTTTGCTGCACCTGATCTCTCTCCGGTCGTGTCGGATTGCCGTCTCATCGGACCATGAGAGAGGGAAGAGGGAGTGCACCTGTGTCTACGCGCACACTTGTGCACTATAATATCTCCGTTATAAGGCTAGTCTCCGTTGAGAATGGCCGCCGTGGCCGAAATATGGTCTGGAGGACTTTCTTTAATGTACACGAAAATTCCAAATAATTTTCTCCAAAAGGAAAATAGACGCAGTGAAGTAGGTACCACAGTTAGGTATGTCCAGAACTATTTAATGAAAGTTCGCTATCTTGACGAAGGTCCGGCTAACTATAACTTATCTAATTGACCAACAGTTTTGTTAATCATGCCGTTAATTAACGCCTTGAAGGGTTGTTATAATTAACTTTATGAATTCCGGAATGGGTTCCTATAGTTTTGCAGGAGTTTGATAGTTGGTGAGGGCGAGATAATTGGCAGCCAGACTTTCTGTCGTACGTAACTACAGAAATTGTGGTACTTTAAATTGTTGGAAGTTAGAAGCACGCCGCTGTTGTAGAATGGGACGTCATTACGTCATTCGAGAGGTAGTTGCTGAAAATCAGCGCTGTTGACGATAGGTTCGTCTGAAATCACAGCATTTTGCTGAGCAACGAGCTGTTCTTGTACGGATGCGACGCACGGCTTAATTGTTTTTATTATTGTTGTTTGTTTGTTATAAAAGCAGTTAATTTTCCACTCTGCATTTGGCATTTTGTTTTTGTTTTGTTGTCATCTGCCAATAATCAATTTTATTCCACGGATAAAATATAACTGACTTTGACCATATCAGCCCTTAGTGAATAATTGTATTCTGTTTTTAAGAAATATAAATCTTTAACCATTAAAAACGAGCTTAGGTGGATTCCCCAAAAACTCGGTTCCACATCTGCTGCACATCGGTAAATTAACTGAGCCTAAGCGTATCACAGTCCACCGCTGAATATTTAAGCCAATCCTAATTCTCGTCACAACAGCTAAAATTATCGACAGCATTATTGGTTCATTTTGCACAACTATCAGAAATTCAGTTAGAATTCAGGCAAATATTTGAGTGGATCTATTACTGCGCCATGTTTAAATAATGTTATCGATATATTTTCAATGTTTATCGAACCTATCTGATTCAGATTATTATCGACAGATTACTTATTTAGGTGTTTTACATAATTTGATGTGCGACCCAATTTGCTTACAAATAGGTAGTCGGAGTAAGCTATGCTCGGAGTGTCTTTGAAGGATAAAATTAGGAATTAAACAATCCGGAAAAGAACCGGAGTTACCGACATAGCTTGCAGTGTAAGCAAACTGAATTGGCAGTGGGCTGGCCATGTCTGTAGAAGGACCGATGGCCGGTGGAGCAGACGAGTCCTGGAGTAGAGACCGCGTATCGGCAAGCGTAGTGTGGGATGCCTCCCAGCTAGACCAGACCGACGACCTTAATAAAGTGGCTGGGACATATTGGATGCAGAAGACGAAGCCAGTGAGGGGCCTATGTCCAGCAATGGACTGCGATAGGGTGAGTTGATTGACTAAGCTGGATAAGCTCAAGGTCAATGTGATACCCCCATGTGCAGCCTACTGTACCCTATCTGGTTAAGATAAATAATCGATGTATTAATTAGTTATCTTGGATAATTTGATGTGCAAATTAATTTGTTGACAAATGGGTAAATATTTGAGTGTGTAAATTATTTGTCAATTGGTTTGATTTAGGTAAACAGAGTTGCAGTGTTATTGACTCGTAACCTATTGCGCGTCGATGTCTTCATTATTTATTTAACGATTTTATGTACAGACGCCAGCACATCAAGCTACTACAATCTGTCAAATTTCTTTAATAGATTTTCAACTTTATTCTTAAAGCATTAAGGTTGATTGGGAAAATTTGACAGTTCGGGTGGCTTGACCTGCTGGCGTCTGTACACACGTATATAAGCAGACAAGAAAAAAAAACAGAACAGAAAAATAGGTCAAAGGTATTGCTTATTTCATAAGAAATCTCTTCCAGCATACCTGCGATAGAACAATAGACAGAGAGATGTAGACAGCGTGTGAAAGAGTAAAGGAGACAAAAAAAACATAAAATCATAAACACTTCACTTAATAAAACTAAACAAATATCATGAGAATATACTTGCTTACATAAAAATAAACATACATGCTTCTAAAATAAATATCACTAGAATGTTAATAATTATAACGTCGCTGCAAGCCTGTATATTGTTTGCTTTAGTTTATCAAAATCGTTATCAAAATATCGAATTCAATTTATAAACAAAGTCAAATTATAATAAACGAAAAGTAAAATTATTAATAAACAATTCAATAATCATATAATCTACATAGATCAAGAAATTCAATTGTACCTCTACAAACGATAAAATAACTCGAAGTTAAACGAAGTGCTGATCTTTTCGCCAGTTTTAATTAAGATTTCTCGTAATTAAATAAATCTAAACGAGCAAAAAGTAAGAGTAACTGCTGCTATGAGAAGTTGAGATATATTTTGAAAAGGAAAGACTTCTTATTTATTTTATTATTTACTAGCTTCTGCTCGCGACATCGTCCGCGTGAAGTTTCTTGTTCCCCCGAACCACTCCCTCGCATCGCATGAAAATATACACTACTTGCATATACTTCCATATGCATTTAGTAAAAAGCTGTTATTTTTTTACATTACAAACAGACATTTCAATTTTATAGATGTCGGAAATTATCCAACGGGAACGTGCTACCGGGACTATATTTTACTTCATATGTATAACACAACGAACTATTTACAATACGTACTAAATTAAATGGGTAATCATTTAATTTAGTAACTAACTATAACAAAAAAAGGAAACTACAAAACTCCTACCTACTATACGAATTTTTTGATGCCCAATGAGCTCCTGCCTTTTTATTTATTTTTTTATTATATACTTGTATGTATTTAATATACCTATATATACAGGGTTATTGGTAAAACACCAACAACCTCTTAAGAGGTCATTGTACTCATCATTATGAACAACTTTTACTATGGGACCAAACCAGAAATCGCGAAAAAAAAAAACAGCTGTTCCCTACATTTATGTTCGTCTAACTCATCAAAATGTAGGGAACAGCTGATTTTTTTTCGCGATTTCTGGTTTTGTCCCATAGTAAAAGTTGTTACAATGACCTCTTAAGAGGTTGTTGGTGTTTTACCAATAAGCTTGTATATTAGAGCTAGCTTGTAAATTATAATTATTGTGTCTTTGTGAATAAATAAATTACTATACAAATAAATATAAAACAAAAGAACACTTAGGCGTATATATCGCATTTTAATGTAAATGAAATACAGATGCTACCAACAAAGATCGAAAACATTAAACTTGAATTCACTATTAAATCAAAAAGTTCCATGCCGATCACAACAATAGATAAGCTACTTACAATACATTCAATCAACTATTAAACCTTTTAAAACTCCGATCATAAATAAAACCTCAAGCTTCGCAAAGTAACTTGGCGATCAAATTTTAACGATTTTCAAAGAGCTATCGATATTACTCGTACAAAGAAAAAGTTTTAAACTCCATCAAACGTTGAATCTATTAAGAAGTAAATAAGTTTACTCGATAAAAGTACGTATAGTGATGGGTTCAAGGGCCAATTTGATAACCTTTCGCTTTTATTGGCATCTAAAACATTTAATTCTGCGTAAATATATTATGAGCTGTAAATCTATAAAGGTTTTATTTGTATCTGCAATTTTTTTAGGGTTCCGTACCCAGACGGTGCCAACGGGACCACATTACCAAGGCTCCGCTGTCCGTCCGTTCGTCCGTCTCTCACAGGGCCGTATCTTTTGAACCGTAACAGGTTCTTTTTTGTGTGTTTGTGTTCTTTTTATGCGTCATGATTGCCGCAAATAAACGTCTATTTTCTTTCTTTTCCTTTAGGTAGACACGTAAACCGCAAACTTTAGATAAAACATTAGATTTTTATATGTATGAGGAAATTCAATAAGGAATTTCTTAGTATTAGCCCTGAGTCTAAATTTGTACCCACTTAATATTTCACTCTAATACCTTCTTAAGTACTTCACTCCAACTTTATTTTCCCTTTTTTACCTTTTATTAACCTACTAATATCTGACGTCACGTCCTCACCTCCTCATCAAAGGGATAGCTTACTTAAATGAAGTTTCTTCAAAGAAACAACTTACTTAGAAAGCAGTCAATTCGTGCTGTTTTCCTTATATTACCCACATTCATAAGTTAGGGCCTCAAAGAGATGTCAGCACAAAGTGACGGGGTCCGCTAAGACCGATGCCTGGCAGGGTCGCGGGTTGTTCGAAAGAGATACCGTGGCCCGTAGCAGAGACAACTGAAGGAACACGGGTGGATTTTAGACAGTAAAAGACCCCCCCCCCGCTCCGCCCAGAGCGGGAGAAGTCATTTGATGATTACCCACCAAAAAAAAAGGGCGTCGACATATCTAACAACTTTGTGCGAAAAGCTACAATCACAGTAAGCAAAATATGACAGCCCGTAGGTATACGTTCGCACGAGGGTTCGATTCCCGGGTCGGGCAAAGTATTATCTGGAATTTCGCAGTAGCAGCCTGGAGCCTAGATTTGTGCCTGGTTAAAGACAATGGGCTAACCCCCTATTACATGGGATTTAAACATAACTGACTGTCCTACCCTTCGGAAACAAGGCGTGATATTTATAACGTATGTTTTAACTTTCGTTCTCTATAAAATACTTGGGAAAAGAATATAAGTCGTGTTTCGGTCTTACCCAAATCATTTATATTGCAAATACTTACTCGTATATCGCTAAAGCTGACACAAGACAAATAACCTAGCCAGTTGCACCGTAAACCCTGTATCTCTCACTGACATTAATCCCCCTTAAATCACGGCCAAAGAATTAATTAAAAGCAATAAATGCAACAGTAATGAGTTAAACCGTCTAGTTGGAAATAAAAACGGCAGCTTCTATCTATACTTGTACATTTATAGGTATAGGTTAACCGTTTTTTTGACACATAGAACTAGTGATTGCAGCAACACACAATACATTGATTGATACATGTACGGTATCCGCCAAGACGAGCTTATAATATCTGTAAGAAGCCATAAATAAGATAATTCAATAAGATAAGGCAGTTTATATATTTATTTTATTACGCATTTTAAAGTTAACTATTACGTCTGGAATATGTACGTTCTAAGACAGCTGTCACAAAACAGTTATCCGAATGGACAGAGTATAGTAATAAAAGTCACACCGTCGCATCGCCTGTCCGCGCTATTACCACATGTGTTTGATCAGCTCCTAAGAGTCCCATCGTGATGTTAAATAGGCTAAAGCCTTCCTCAAGAATTGACTGAGAGAGTTTGTTCGTTTGAACGCGCTAATCTCTGAAACTATCAACCCAAAGATTAAAAAAACAAACGCACAGACAAAACAAACAAACTCTTAAGCGTTATTGGATTTTCATTTTGACCTCAATATCGGTTTCAGCATCCTTGAAAACCATGAAAATTATACTATGATGAAAAATTTTAATTTTTTTGCAGCCACCATCTTGGGTTTTCATTTTGACCTCACTATCGGCTTCAGCACCCTCGAAAACCATGAAAACTATCGCTCTCTCTCTCTCTGACTATCTTTATTATATGTAATAAAAAGTCGCATGGGGGGAACATAACACTTTATCGTTACGTGACGATTCCTCCAAGTTTATTCCTACCGCAAGCTCCGTTAAAGAACTTCGTTCTAATAAAGAAATCTCGATGTTTTGTGTAGACGTAAAAACCGTGCGAAAGGACTTCAGTAAGACCCCCCTACGCTAGTAAATAAATAAACTAATGAGGCTGACCGGAGCAAACATTTCATTAGTCAGGGGTTACGTGCGGATTGAGCGACGGCTCGTAAGTGGCTTCATTTAGACGATTGATTGCCTGAACAACTATATGCGGTCTCCTGAATATTTATGGATTTGCTGATACGTAAAAGTTGAGGTATTCCATTTAGAGCACTGATTTCAACAGCACTTGCCCCAACCTCACCTGAGCACTTCCACTAACATCACTCAATGTGCTGGGAAATACCTTTAATGACACGGTAATGGATAAAATAAGGTCATCATCATCATTTCAGCCGAAAAACGTCCACTGCTGGACATAGGCCTCTCCTAAGCAACTCCACTTCGACCGGTTCTGTGCTTCTCGCACCCAACGGGTTCCTGCGACCTTCACAAGGTCGTCGGTCCAACTTGTGGGAGGCCTTCCAACGCTACGTCTTCCGGTACGCGATCGCCACTACAGAACCTTTCGACCCCATCGGCCATGTGTTCTGCAAGCAATGTGCCTGCCCACTGCCACTTATGTTTCACAATTCTTCGGACTATGTCGGTTACCTTGGTTATTCTACGGATCTCTTCATTTCTGATTCGATCACGTAAGGAAACTCCAAGCATAGTCTTTTGGGTGACTTTCAGCCTTCTAATGAGACCCATTATAAGCGACTAAATTTCAAAACAAGATGTTAATATTTTGACGGCACGGTTGGCGCAGTGGTTAAGCGATTGACTGCTGCGCTGCGTGTCGCGGGTTCGATTCCCGCACGGAACAAATATTTGTATGACCTACAAGTAGTTGTTCCGGGTCTGGCTGTTTGTGTATGTGAGTTTAAATGTTTGTAAACGCATCCACGATATAGGGGAAATTCATAGTGTGGGGCAACGTTTAAAAAAAATGTCTAATTGAGAACTCAACGCGTTCTTCATTGAGATTTACATCTCAGAAATGTTTTATATGCTAAATAGAATACATTTACAAGTAACCCTAGTCATAACTTGCATTATCAGACGGTAATCTTAATTTAATATTTTATATGCGAAAGTAAGTTGGTTTGTTTGTTACGCTTTCACGCTAAAACAGATGAGCGGCTTTGGATGAAATTTGGCATATGAGTAGACCATGACCTGGAAAAGGACATGGCAGATGGCAGGTGCTTTGGTTGAGAGGGACAGTGATAAAAAAAAAGTCTTAAAACTAGGTACACAAATACATCTACTATTACTATAATACATACTTATAATATATATACATATATATATACCTATATATACGAAATCAAGGGAGAGAGGTGTTGAGATGACTCTACGCTATTTGTTTTGAAAATAACTCAATTTCCGCTTAAATGCATACCGACTGGTGGCCGTCCTGATATCAAGAGGAAGCGCATTCCAAAGAAGAATGGACTGAATATGAAAAGAAGAATGAACAAAGTCAGACGTATGAGAAGGACAGAGTAAGAGAAGATTGTTAGAAGAACGCAGATTGTTAGCGTGTGAAGAATATAGATATTGGAAGTGAGATACGAGATAAGAAGAAAGAGTGGGAGAGTTGAGAAGGGGGAAAAGCGTGGTCAAAGCGCGCAAACTTCTTCTTTGGCGAATGGACATCCATTTGAGCTCAGACCTATAGCTCGACACATGGTCATATTTCCTGAGGTTGAATATGAACCAGATACAATAGTTGAGCAATCTGTCGAGCTTATCCAGCAAAACCGCATTCAAGTCAAAGTAACACACGTCACCATAGTCGATTATAGGGAAAATCAAAGTCTGCACAAGCATGGTCTTCGTCTTTTTAGCCTGGATCGCAGACGAAGTCGCGGGCCACCGCCAGTCTGAAAATAAATTCGAAAAAAAAAAACTTAACTACTTAAACCTAACTATAATTCTACATTCATATGTGTAATTTGTATGATGTACCTACTTGATAAAGAGTACCTATTTTATTCTATTCTTCCCATAGTAAATCTACCTTTCGCCAGTTGTATTTAAGTCCCATGTAATAGATGGTTATTTTATTCTAATCTAATCCGCGTACAAAACCTACAGCTCCAGATATTGCACAGAATCTAAGTTTTCGATCATAGCCCATAAAGGAATTCATGTTCACACTAAGATCACATTTCTATTATAGAAATCCAATATAATCTTATTTCTTATTCATAAAAATTCCATTATGAGAATAATATTACTATTGGTACTGTAACAGCTACCTATATGGCGATATCTGAAAATAAAAAACTTTATCGGGCTCTTTTAAATATCAAAATTATACAGGATGGCAGAGACATCGGCGTGCAATCTGTTACCATGGATTCAGTACACGATTCTGAATCCCCCTGTGTTGAAATTTATCGACGGTTTAAAAAAAAGTTCCGTACATTTTGACGGATGTATGTATCTCAGGTACTAAAAAGCAAAGTTGTACCCTTGTAGCTTTCGAAGTTAAATCTTGGTTTATTCAAGACGAAAAAATATTTCTTACCTAACTTAAACTAAGTACGGTCAAAGGAATCAATGGATAAGTATTCGCTTAGCCATTAAATATTTAGTAGTTATATAATATTTAGGGTTTATTTTTCAATCATCTGATAACTTTACTGATTACTTAACGCAATTACATATGAAAATGATATTAATAACTCTCTTGACACATTAATTAAATGGCTTGACAAGAATAATTTAGTTATTAATTTAAATAAGACAAAGATAATTCATTTTAGACAGCGTACTCCCGGTTTAACTAATCTTCACATACACCACAATAATAATAATATTCAAGAAGCAGCAGATACGAAATTTTTAGGTTTACAAATAGATAATAGTTTAAATTGGAAAGCACATATAGATATGTTATGTAAAAGACTGAGTTCATCTGCTTATGTTTTATATAGATTATCCTCCATAGTAGATACAAAAGCACTTCTAACTGCTTACTACGGCATAGCTGAATCTCACCTACGCTACGGCGTCATTTTTTGGGGGAATTCAACGGATAAAGACACAGCATTTAAGGCCCAAAAACGATGTCTCCGATCAATGTTTAAACTTAAAACTATAGACAGTTGCAAGCCCTATTTTAAACAATACAAAATCCTCACACTTCCTTGTATATATATATTCGAGGTAGCTATGTTTGTGAAGCAAAATCCGAGTCGTTTTAAACGCCTATCTGATGTGTTCCCAAGGAATAGGCGTGACAATAGCCAACTGTGTCAGGTATCATCTCAAACCGCTTTGATGCGCAACAGTATATACTGCATGGCGCCAATTATATACAATAAATTACCAAGTGGTTGGAAAGATTTAAATACAGTAATGTTTAAGAATAGACTACGTAAATATTTGTTAGAAAAAACATACTACAGTGTAACTGAGTTTTTAACAGAAAAATACATATATTTAGGATAATGATTATTTAATAGCAATGTTATTTTTTATTGATAATTTAATAATATACTTTAATTTGAATAATAATGTGATATAATTGATAATTAACGTTAATTTTAATAATAATGTTATATAATTGATAATTTAATGGTATTGTTAATTTTGTAAATATTTGCATGCCGAATGGTAAAATATGGCTGAACTGATTTTGTTTTATAACAACTATTGTGTACCCATATTTGCAAATAAACGTTTATTCTATTCTATTCTATTCTATTCTATTTATTCCAGGAATAATTTTGAAATTTTGTCAGTTATTTCATACAAAAACAGTCAAACGTCAATTTTATTCCTCGAATAAAAGTTATATGGCGATGGAAAAATCGGCCCTTAGACTATCAACTTTAACTGTCCGTATATTCAAATCACTGCTGTAATTCTTTGACTTTTGTATGAAGTTGCTATAACACGACAAATTGACAATTGTGTCAATTTCATCATCATCATCATCAGCCTACAGCATAGGTCCACTGCTGGTCATATCGATTACGTTCAGCTGCTACTGCTGGGGCTGCAGTCTCGAAATTCATAGCGATCGCTTTAAGACCGAATTCGGTCGCAAAGTCCTGTCACTCCATACATTACACCTGTCAATCCGGGACTTTGCGACCGAATTCGGTGGACCAGTGACCCTATGCAGCCTCTGCTCCTATTTGCTTAACGATTCATTTCCCTAACTTTACACTAC
Organism: Apamea monoglypha; assembly: GCA_911387795.2. Lineage (NCBI taxonomy): Eukaryota > Metazoa > Arthropoda > Insecta > Lepidoptera > Noctuidae > Apamea > Apamea monoglypha. Next base: position 4,953,210 of record OU426922.1, read on the forward strand.
CGACCTACATCACTTTGATGTTAACATAATTATGTATTTTCTAGAAGTGTGGCAACATTAGTAAATAAATTCGGGTACCTCAATGAATGTGGGGCTGCCAGCGCAAAAAGGTAGACAGTTGATATATGATGCGCTTTCTTTTAATTTCCTGGCCTGCGCACCATTAATATTAAGGAACGCATTACTTGTATGTTCTTGTTTACACAGCTTTAGGATAAATCGGTGGAACTCGTAGAAATGGGAAAAATATGGAGAATTCATAGAGAGAATAGAAATAAGAAAAAGAGAAGATATACATAGAAGAGAATGGTAAATAACCTACTTTCAGTTGTTTCAACGGTTGGAAATAAATATAGAAAATCTTTCTAGATAGTATTCCTCTGAGGGCTGATTTTTCAATCATCTGATATCTTTATTCGAGGAATAGGTAATTTTGAAATGTTGACAGCTACAAAAACCGTCAAACGTCAATTTTGTCCCTCTAATAAAAGTTATCAGGCGATGGAAAAATCAGCCCTAAGAATATTAAGTATTTTCATGGAACTCGGAAAAAGGTGCAGTTAGGTAATCATATTATTTCCAAAATACTTTGACACACTCATGAGGTCGAAAGAATGTCGTGAAGAAAGTTTTGAATATGAATGGGAGGCTACAAGAGTAGAGAAAGACCAAAGAAACGATGGATGGACTGTGTGAAAGATGATATGGCTAGGAAGGGGGTGACTACGGAGATAACGGCTAATAAAGAAGTACGGAAGAAGAAAGAAAGAAAGAAAGAAAATGCACTTATTTTGCACAAACTAAAAGACACAATACACCAGATACATACATCAGATAAAACAAACAAATAAAATAAAAATAAAGATGACATAGACATTTTGCGCCGATCACTAATAAGTTGGTATAAGGGAGGGGATGATGATGATCTTTTACACTAAATACAATGTTGTTTCTTGACATCCACGCGCACGAAGTCACGGGTATAGCTTGAGATGACTAAATGAAAAACAATGAACAATGGTATTTTGTTTATAATTCTAAAATGAAAAATAATATACATATATAAATATATAATTATTCTGCTTGCTATATCTGGGTACTGGGTAATACCTAATAATGCCACTGGTACTGGTGCAAATTCTATTGTAATACCTTAACAGGTAAAAGTTTTTATAGAAATATCACACGTTACTTAAATCTATATAAATATAGGTATTACAATTAAACCTGTTTTAACATAGAAGCATTGTTTAATTATTTCTGATTTTGTAATCATTGTTTTACCGCGATGAGATAAGGTACATAATTATAGAATCATGTAACTTGAAACATAGGTACAATCAGTACCTATATAATAGCAGACGCAGCTTTTACAACATAATTACGAAAATGTATTAGTAGTGTACACAAATAACATTTACCAAAGATGAGAATTATATTTGTCTTGTTTATAATCTTTGTGTTTGCGTCAGCGAACCGAGGCCACGGAGGGAGACATCGAAGAGCTTTAAAACCACAAGGAGATATTAACAAAAATATGAATGAAGAATATGAAGATAGGCTCAAAAATACTAATTGGCTGCAATTAAATGATTCGGAGAAGCAGAGATATTTCGAGGAGTTGCAGAAAAACAGGGATAACATGCATTTGAATTTTCTTAAGCATTCCAAAGGTAATTTTACAAATTATGTTTTACTGTTTCCATGGTGCAACTGTTGTTCGCAACTACATCATCTAGATATTTATGTAATTGTACAGACGCCAGCACATCAAGTTACCACAATTTGTCTTTAATAGATTTTCAACTTTATCGCTAAAGCATTATGGTTCAAGGTTGATTGGGAAAATTTCACAGTTTCGGGTAGCTTGACCTGGTGGCGTCTGTACTATTTCTTCAATGTTGATAGCAAAAATTGACTTTCATTTATGAACTTTCTTTAGCAATAATTCACATGGTATTTCTTACCTATTGTTAGACTGTGCTGCCCTCTCCCGGGAAAGTTTTCCCTGCACTCTTTCCATCGTTCGCAAATATCTTATTATTTTGAAAAAATACTTAAAATCTACAAAATTCATATCGTAGATAGGCACTAAGACCTACTGGCCTTAGTGCCTGGAAACTTAGGTGAAGTGAGCTGTCCATAGTGTCAATCCCTAGCTTCAGGTGGAATGACAGCTCATTTTAAGCTCAGCTCACCCAAGGTTTTATTGTGAGGTTTTTACAGAATAGACCGGCTGTTCAAAACTTTGTTTAACTCGCTGTAATAACAGAAAATATATTTTTTACTTATTTTTCAGCTGGGCCTTCTTCTGAACCACGCCGGCCACCTATGATTGAAAAACTGAAGAGTTCTCAACAGCTTGGACGTTTATACAACCGGATTTAGAGAAGCATACGGCAAACCAAACAATAATTACATTCAGGAAACTGAATGACAATTTCCAAATAATTGTCAAACCCCTGCGGCAAGTCCAAAATAAATAAAAATCTTTATTATGTATTGTGACAGTGTTTGTTTTTTATTCCTTTTCAATAAACAATGCATAAGCATGGTATAAATTATAATCGGCCCTTAATGTTTCCACTGTTGGAGAACAGGGCTCCTATCTTTAAGAGATAAACAGTGTTCCGAAATCTACCATGCGGGTCAAGCGGGTTGGTGGATGCCACATAATTATAATATAAGATAACGCCTGTTTTCCGCGAAGGGTTAGGCAGAGGTACACCTCTGCCTAACCCATTGCTATCAGCCGGGTCCATATCGAGACACCCAAATAACCCAAAAACACCCTCTCAAGTACCTGGGAATAGAATGATCGCGACCACCAGACCAACGAGGAAATCTAGGATACGTATAATGTCATTATGTCTTCGATTTTTTGGTTCAAGGTTATGCCAGTTCCTCAGGAGGTTTTCCTACACCGTTTTTTATTTGAAGGGCATCTGTTACGTTGTACTGTTTGCAGATGACACCTCTCTTATTTTTAAAGTAGACAGGAATAGACACGATTTTGACGACGTAAACAGTACACTCTCACAATGCCAAGAAAACGAAATGTGTATAGTTCGCCTTACCGAATGTTAGAAATCTAGGACTCAACATCGTCCTAGATAAAGAGGTGCTTGAAACTGTAGGCTCGGCAATTTTTCTAGGATTATTAGTAGAAGAAAAACTTCAGTGGGGACCGCATATATCAAGTCTAGCAGGAAGGCTCAGTTCGACTGCCTACGCTGTCAGGAAAGTAAGACAATACACTGACGTTGATACAGCTCGTTTAGTCTATTTTTGTTATTTTCACAGCGTTATGTCCTACGGTATTCTGCTGTAGGGCAAAGCCGCTGATATACAAAATATATTGGTCCTTTAAAAATGAACTGTTCGAGCAATTTACCAGCTAGGTGCTAGAGTTTCTCTAAGAGATTTTTTTTAAAGATACTGGTATTCTCACGGTTGCATCACAATTCATCTTCGCCAGCATCTTATATATTAGGCAAAATTTACACTTGTACTCTAAAAACAGTGATATTCACAGTGTTAATACTAGAAATAAGAACAAACTACGTGCCCCCTTTCACCGGCTTCATAAGGTTCATAACTCATTTGTTGGGCTTGGTATATAACCTTTTATTACAAGATACCCTCTCTTGCCTTAGTTGCCTTAGTTAACGCAAGACAATGTTTATGTTCTTTCTCCAGAATTAGCTTACTGACAAGTTATTGTTATTAGTATTAACTTATTTATTTATTTTACTTCGATGGTCCTAGTTTATCACTTGTGACTTCAGTTAAAATAAATAAATAAACAAAATGTTTATTTTCTTCCACAAAAAACACTTATTAACTAAAACTTAAAAGAGGAGAAAATAATTATTCTGATGAAGGACAGTGTTCATTTGTGGGAGACTGGTGCCTAAACTAAGCCGTGCCTTGTATTGCAGGACACCAGAGACTCCCCTCTACAGGCAATGCACGAAAGTTACATTAAATACATGCTATGTTATAAGTGCAAATTATCTGGTGGAAGAGAAGAAATAAAAATAAAAAAGTAATAATAAAAATCTTAAATTAGTATGAAGTGCAGAGTGGAGTTCAAGGTGTATGTGGAATGCGCAGAGTGTGAGATATATTTTGTGTTAGTCTGTGTGGGGGTGTGTGTGGGGGTATGTGTGTGGGGGGGGGGGGGGGGTTTGTGTGTGTGTGTGTTGTGTAGTTGAGTGGATGAGAGGGTATTGGAGTGGGTTCATGTCCAACTAGACGATTGGTTCCTATCGTATTACGTTATTATGACTAGCAGCTCTTCTGTTTTTGTGTAGTTCAATTTAAGTAGCCAATTAGTCACTATAAGTTTACATTTAGATTTATTGTAATTAAAAATACCAATTTCTTTATTCAACTTATTGTAGAGTTCAGGTCCTCGGAAAGTATAAAATTTTTGGGCAAAAGCTGTTTTAGATTTGATTGTGCTACATATTGCATACTGCTTCCTCGTTGTTAATTTAGAAAGATCAAAAGAGGATGTATCTGATCAAAGGACAACCTTTCATCAACCGTTACACCCAAGTAACGAATGCTTTAGGTCGGCTGTATAGTTGAGCAGCTACATTGGTTCAAGGGAGGAAATGAGCACTGATGAACAAATATGGGAGGTTTATCTTGTAAGAATGTTTCTACGCTCCTAATTGCAAAAGAAATGTATTTTTTTTATCTGCGTTAAGAGTAAGCGAGTTTGCAGCGAGCCAGTGGCAGACCGTGTTCAGACCTGTTTGAGCTAAGGAATATACTTCATCCAAAGAATCGCCCCAGAAGGTAAGAATTGTGTCATCTGCATAAGCTATTATTTTGCAATTTTCAAGATTAAGTTGACATAGCTCATTTATATAACATAGAAACAAAGTGGGGCCAAGAACACTTCCCTGAGGAACTCCGTGTTTGATAGGGAGTTCATCACTCAAGTGGCCCCCGATCCTTACACGCTGTGTACGATTGGATAAATAGTCAGCTAATAATACCAGTTCATTACCCCGTATTCCCATATTATTTAATTTACGAATTAGGGTGGGGATAGAGACTGTGTCAAAAGCTTTGGCAAGATCGAGAAAGATGGTTAGGCATTTCTTATTTTCGTCTATGTTTCTTACCACAAAATCAGTAAAAGTGTGAACAGCCTCATCAGTGGATTTGTGTGCTCGAAATCCATATTGTGCTTCAGCCAGAATTTTATTTGCTTCTAAGAATTTTATTAGTCTTTAATAGTACGCTCGAACACTTTCGATAGTGAAGAAAGGATAGAGATGGGCCTAAAGTTGTTGACACAGCCTGTGTCCCCAAACTTATATACTCGTATGGGGATTACAATTGATTTTTTTAGTGGTTTGGGAAAGACACCTGTATCAAAGCAACGATCTATGAGGTCAGTGATAACGGGAGCCACCACATCAACAACATTTAGCAAGTGAAGTGACAGCTATGTGAACAGAACCCAGCAATGCATAAAATTGGAAGCTCTCACGCCCTTGATGCCTGGAGGCTTTTATTTATATTTTAATTTTAATCCGTTTATTTTGGTTCCGGCTGTCATTCGTGGATTTTTGATAGTAGTTACGGGTCGTCAGAAGCCCGAAAGTCTGACAACCAGTCCTACCAAGGGGTATCGTATTAATAACTGGGTTGTGGAGATCAGATAGACAGTCGCTCCATGAAAAATACTGGTATTCAGCTGCATCCGGTTAGACTGGAAGCCGACCCTAACACAATGCTGCGGTGTCTTTACTGGCATCACCATTGAAATTTCAATAATATTCGTCGCAATAAAATCGCTTGCAGGGGGCCCTAAACGTTTTTTTTTTTTTTATATATAAAAACGTTGCCCCACTCTAGGAATATCTCCTGTATCGTGGGTGCTTTTACAAACATTTAAACTCACATACACAAACAGCCCGTTACCACCTGAGTTTGTAAAACTGAACCTTTATCGCCTTTATATACAAAGCGCAGGTCCGATCGTGTATGGAGTACTGCAGCCACATATGGGCTGGTGCTGCAAAATGCCATCTAGCAGCTTTGGACTCAGTGGAGAGGCGTGCTACGAGGCTAATTGGTGATCCAGATTTGGTCAAGACCAATCTACAAAGCCTGGAGCACAGGCGTAGGGTAGCCAGCCTTTCGGTATTCTACAGGATGCATTTTGAAGAGTGTGCGCGGGAATTACATGACTTAATTCCGTCATCACCGTTCCATCATCGGACAATCTTCAAGGCTAGAGTGAATAGGCTCATAATATATTAGTGCGCTTCACCATCTACGTTTGCATCACTGCTTTCCATCAAGCGGGATCGCAGTCTAGCACTAGTTTATAACATTAAAGAAAAAAACCTGGGTTTATGCAATTCTATAACTATAAATGAATAAGTTATTAATAATTAATAATGGATTATTTTAACATGATCGACTTTATCCTGGTAGTTACAGATAAAAACTATTATTGTTTTATTATTTATATTTTGGTTATCAATACGCGCGATGACCTGACTCTATGAGTCACTTTACCTGAAATATTGTACAATCAGCATATATATTGAAGGCAGAAACAGAATTCACAATATAACTACGAACAGTTGTAGGTAGTGCACACTAATAACATTACAAAAATGAGAGTAGTATTTCTGTTATTTATATTCTTCGTGATGGCATCAGCGTCCCGACACGGAGGGAAAGAACGAAAACGGGCACAATTATACGAACATGATTCCAGATATATTAACCCCTATAATCACAAATACAGAAACAGGGATAGTAACGACGATTTTTACGAAGATACTGTCGACGATTCTAAAGAATATTTAGGCGAAGATTCTGACGACGAGACTGAAGAAGATTCTGGCGAAGATACTGGCGAAGATTCTGGCGAAGATTCTGGCGAAGATAGCGACGAAGGTAATTTATTGAATACGTTTTTTCATCTAAAATAGATGTTCCTTACAACATCGTTGGCATTTCCGTAACACTGGCGAAACTTAAGGCACTGCCCATACATAAAACGCTCAGTTTTTTGTCGCACATTTAGGCGTATTGGTACAGACGCCAGCACATCAAGCTACTACAATCTGTCAAATTTCTTTAATAGATTTTCAACTTTATCGCTAATGCACTAAGGTTCAAGGTTGAATGGGAAAATTTGACAGTTTCGGGTAGCTTGACCTGCTGGCGTCTATACATATGACAAGTCAGAAAAATAATTCATTCACCTAAAGAAATACCTAAATTGATTCCACTGAGTCGTACATTTGCTTTTATTTTGGTGGTCATTCGATTCAACTAACATCAAACGCATCGCTGTTTGGATCCTTATTTAGTGCCGCGATGCGCTATTGTCAATTACTTAAAAATTTGCTTCTTACCGCGCCCTAAGCATAAGTTCCCAAATCTTTCTCATAGTTAGTGCGTCCCGCGGACACTACTCCGAGCCAAACTGTAATTCTTTACTTAAAAGGAGATCAGTTATATTAGGCCCAAAACCTAAAATGGCCGGCCATTAAAAAAGAAATATCCTGGTCGGGGAAGTCCTTCGTATCATTTTTTACTTCAGCTGTTTTTAAAAGTTGGAAAATCAAGTTTTATACATTAAAAAACCTGACTTTAGAACTAAATATGCAAAAAAATAGTTATAGGAACACTCGCAGAGGTTTGTTGTCATTGTAGGTAATACTTGTTTAAGTTCACGTTTCATTTATTTTCGCCAATCGGTAGTTTTATATTTTATTAAAATGTATAAAACTAGATTTTATACTTTGGGTTTTGGGCCGAACTTTGTATGAAACGTGACTAGTCTCCTTAATGTTTTTTTTTTTTAAACGTTGCCCCACTAATAATTTCTCCTGTATCATGGGTGCGTTTACAAACATACGCAAACAGCCAGACCCGGAACAACTACTTGCAGGTCATACAAATATTGGTTCCGTGCGGGAATCGAACCCGCGACACGCAGCGCAGCAGTCAATCGCTTAACCACTGCGCCAACCGTGCCGTCAATTTTAATAAAAAATGTTTTTTATTTTATGTGTTTTATGCGTTGTCGGTCAACGCCGTGGAAGTGGCAAAAGTTCTGGGAAAACAAGATTTAAAATACTGTCGTGCCAGCAACACAAAGATGAAGATTGAAAGAACTTGTATCTACGAAGTGCAGCAACCACGGGGATTCCTAAAGAAGTTGAAAAAAAAAAAAAAAAAAATGTCTGTGAAAACGTGGTTTAAATACATGCATTACCTGAACCGTCTGCCCAAGACTATTGTCTTGGCACAAAAAAGTGAGCAGACCTGCAGGGTAATTGCATGACACACTTACAATTTTGACAGTTCAACAACATTAATAGCTTCATTTACATTGTTGATTAGACGAATTTTTCAAACATATGTGGCAATGGATTAGCCATTTCCTCCAGAATCTTTCAGATTGTGTTTTTCAATCACATTTGTTACGCGATTGGGGTGCCGATCCCAAATAAAGGGATTAGGCAAGAACAGAGAAGAACTTTTGAAACCATGCCACAAACCATGCCATTACACGTTAGCCGAACATCGGGTGTCTGGTAGCAATAAAAAAATTATCTACGGGGTTTTGGAATTTGTTTACCTCGGCAAATTAACAGCAAAAATGTTTTTTTTCTTCAGGTGATGATCGACGTGTACCACTCCGTTTCGTGAGATGCTTTGGACCGCCGCTTATGAGCGATACGCACGGGAGACTACGACCGTTCCTTTAGTAACAAAAGAAGTGCAATATTATTGGGAATTTGGTTCTCTTATTCCTTTCGAAATTTTATGTAAAACTGACACTGTACTTCACAGTTATTTTAGATGTCAAAATCACAGTAATCTTTATTTTCGTTACTACTAGGTTGCTCCTGTCAGAGGTAAAATACGTGAACGGACTGCAATTGCGTTTTTGTTTTTGTAGCAAGAGATTTGTGTTTTCAGTGCAGTGTTTTTGTTTTACAAAAGGAAGTACATAACACAATTATGCATTATTAACATTATTAACTACTTTTACGAGATAATCCACCTTTAGCTCCTTCTTTAAATAACATTTATGAACAAACTTAGATTGCTCTAATGATAAGATCGTGCGATTAAAAGAGAACAATAAATATATCATTAAACTAACTTTATTTTTTTAAGATAATATTATTATAGATAATCTTTATGTAAATGATGAATTTTTTTCTTCTTTTTTTCTAAATATAGCTCTGTAATGATAACTATTTAACCAAAACCTAATATTTTCATCACAACCATAATCATCTGTTTTGTAAAATCTAAATAAATTAAAAGATTAACCTATACTTTATTTCTTTCATTACATTTAAAAACATTGATTCCTATTCCTATTATTCTTTCATTATAAATTAATCAATAAGTGCTATTTTAACATGATCAATCTCGTGGTCGTTCACAATGGGCCTTATTAGAAGGCTGAAAGTCACCCAGAGGGCAATGAAGAGGAATTGGAGTTTCTCTACGCGATCGAATAAGAAATAAAGAGATCCGTAGGAGAACCAAGGGCACCGAAATAGCCCGAAGAATTGCCAAACTTAAGTGGCAGTGGACAGGCCACATTGTACGCAGAACCGATGACCGATGGGGCCAAAAAGTTCTGGAGTGGCGACCGCGTACCAGAAGACATAACGTTGGAAGTGGACCGATGACCTGGTGAAGACCGCAGGAATCCGCTGGATGCGAGAAGCACAAAACCGGTCGAAGTGGCGGTGCTTGGGGGAGGTCTATGTCTAACAGTGGATGTTTTTCGACTGAATGATGATGTGATGATGAACCTCATGCAGTGATGCTATTTATAGTCAATATAATTGTACCTACAGCTAAAGTGATGTATTCAATACCACAAGTATTTTACAGTATAGGTGACAACAATTAAACCTGTGTGTTTATAATCACAATATTTTAAAATAAATTTCATTGTTTCATATTGCTAATTTTGTAATCATTGTTCGAATTATCGCTTTGATATAATAATAATAATAATAACAATGACAGCCAATGGCTTAATAGCCAAGAGCCTCGACCAACACCTGAGGAGGCTCTCGTTGGGCAGCTGGATCAAGGGCTTGATTCAGAAAGCGGTACTTCTGGACACAGCTCGCATTGTCAGGAGGTTCCTCTCTCTGGAGCCCTGACCGCCGGTAGCTTGGACCCTGTTCCCGATACCGGTGGGCTACTATTTTTTATATTTTTAAATGTTTTTATATATTTTATATTCTAATATATAAAAATATAATTTATATGTTTACATTTAAATAAAGGGAATAATAATAATAAGCTTTATTTTCTCACCACAATATACATGTTATTTTACATCGGTCAGATTCGACAATGACATATAATTCAGTTGAGTATGTATTGTGGGAGACTGGTGCCTAAGTTAGGCTCGTGGCCCGTGTTTCAGGACACCAGGATCATCACATCCCTTTACATTTTCATTTTACAAATTATGTGCTTTGCGCGCTGACAGAATGTAGTAAGGTATGACATAAAATCAGTAACTATATAATGAACAATTTTTACAACTAATACTACGCCCCGTTACTAAAAGTGCACACAAATAACATTTGAAACATGAGAATAACATTTATATTGTTTTAACGGATCCATAATATTGTTACATCTAAATAAAAGCTGTGCGTGTGTTTAGGGATTGTTTTATGTTAGTTTTTAAATGTATTCCTTGCGAATGGTACTGTACCAAATACAATTCTTTCTTTATTTTCTTTCATGTATAATGTAAGACATTTCGACACAATTGCTAAGGAAATACCTAAATATCATCATTCTCCTGCCCTTATCCCAATTTATTTGGGGTCGGCGCAACATGTCTTTTTCTTCCATACTTCTCTATTAGTCGTCATCTCGGTAGTCACCCCCTTTCTAACCATATCATCATTCACACATTCCATCCATCGTTTCTTTGGTCTTCCCCTACTCTTATACCCATCGACATTCATACTCAAAACTCTCCTCACGACATTTTCCTCATTTCTCCGTAACACATGCCCATACCATGACAACCGATTTCCACACAACTTTTCAGAATAAAATGAACTTAAATAAAAAAAAACAGTCAAGTTAGACACAGCAATTATATGGAACGTACAGACGCCAGCAGGTCAAGCTACCCGACACTTTCAAATTTTCCAAATCAACCTTGAACCTTAATGCTTTAGCCATAAAGTAGAAAATCTATTAATGAAATTTGACAGATTGTAGTAGCTTGATGTGCTGGCGTCTGTACATGTTGATCAACCACATTATTTTTTTTACAATCTTTACGTCTATTGTCATACAGAATCTTTTGTGTTATCACATTGAAATTATACCATCATCATCTTCCTGCCCTTAACCCATGTTACTTGGGGTCGGCGCAACACGTTTTCTTCTTCCATTCTCCCCTGTCAACCGTCACGCTATTATTCACATTGAAATTATACCATATACTCATAATTTGTAACGACATACAAACACTATGTAACTTTCAAGGTCAAGATGTACATTTGTAAAGGTCATGTAACTCCCAGAAGTGTCCTCGCCTCTTCATAAGACTTGTGAACGACCATAAAAACAATCCTATGGGAGCTGTAACCTTCGGTATTCGTAAAACATAAAAGAAGTTTCTATATGTTTTGGTACCTACCTACCTATAATGAGCAAGAGCTCATAGTATGGAAGAAAAATACATTTTGCGCTGACCCCAAATAAATTGGAATAAGGGCAGGACAATGATGATGGTGAAGTGTAGTATCTATACACTCTCAAAACAATGAAGCAAAACATCGTGAGGAAACCGGCATGTCCTAGAACCAAAAATTCGAAGGCATGTGGCATCTACCAACCCGCACTGGGTCCTCATGGTAGACGACAGCCTACTCCATCTCAAAGGGAGGACGCCTGTATCCCAGCAGTGGGAACATTATAGGCTGATTATATACCTATAAACTTATTTGACAGTCAATACAGGTAGTCAGAAGCCCAAAGGTCTGACAACACAGTCTTACTTGCGGCGATAAATTCATCTCAATTACAGGATTTCGATATTTCCCGGTCTCAATGACTTAATGGTTTCCGATAAAACGTCATCCACAGAAAATTTATCGACGTTGTCAAAAATTATTATACAGGTTGGCCGGAACATTGACGTCCAAAAATAAAATTTAGGTCCCTCGTATCGTGGGGTATCCGAATCACCCCCATGTATGTTCCGCGACTTTTCATAGTTTTCGAGTTACGAATTTTTTTCTGATTTTTTGAGAATGATCGACCTGACCAATCTAAAAAATGGCTTTGTCGAGATTTTTTTTTGCAACTGAATCTTCGTCACTTTTATGCATAAAATAATCAGCTTCGTAACTGTGATGAAAGTTATGAAAAAGTTGGCAACAGGAGGGAGCAGGCTCGGCGGGGACGCTATCAGCCCTCCAGGTGAGGCGGCTGAGGCGCGGCCAGGTAGATTCAGGAGGGTCTTCCGGAGGGTCTTCTGAGGCGGCCCTCGGATGAGGCACAGCCCAATAATTGACGGCACGGTTGGCGCAGTGGTTAAGCGATTGACTGCTGCGCTGTGTGTCGCGGGTTCGATTCCCGCACGGAACAAATATTTGTACGACCGACAAGTAGTTGTTCCGGGTCTGGCTGTTTGTGTATGTGAGTTTAAATGTTTGTAAACGCACCCACGATACAGGAGAAATTCCTAGTGTGGGGCAACGATTTTTTATAAAAAAAAAGAAAAAAAAAGAAAGAATAAGTACAGGAGGGTCTTCAGAGTGCTCCGGCGAGGCGCGCCAGCGGTCTGACTGGTACGGAGGACGGATGATGGAGGTGTAGAGAGAGTCCGTCAGGTACCGGAGCCTTTTAGGAGCCTTTTAGGAGAGGCACGCTGAGTGTTCCCGGGATAGGTGGCCCTGGAGTATCAGGCCTATTTAATGTGTTCGCTTTAGAGGCGAAACTGGAACTGATCCTTACATTGTATGGATTTATAATGTGAACTCGTAGAATAATATCATGTAGAAAATGTGAATCTGAAATATGCTGGTGGCCAGGATCAGTATTGTAGGAGTATGAATGTATAATCAGTTAAAAAGTTACAGGCTGCTAAGAACCTAAAAGAAATGTTGTCATGGCGACGTATTAAACGTTGTTATCAGAACTGTCATAATAAAATATATATTAATAACATACAATTAAATCTATAGTTATTTTGTATTAAAAGTATGGTGTTTTGAGGAAAAATGATATCAATCAATGTGGGCGAAATTCCCAGCCCTTGGATGTCACTAAATCGTCGTAGTCCTATGTTAAAGTTGATGGCTGTGTCTGTGTACTGATTGTGGATAAAACGTGACCCGGTGTCGTGAGGAATAGTCAGATCAACGGTAACGGAATGCTTGTCAGACCTGGAGGAATGAATGAAGATAACTGTGAGTATGTACATTATGTTACAAAACATGGGATCAAAGTTTTTCTAAAACATTCTTCTGATAATCTCTCTATTCAAAGAGAATAAAAGAAAGAAAATACGTTCATTTGCATTCAAAGATCACAAAAAAGAACAAGTTGGGGGAAAATATGCGTCACATCCACGCAAAACGGCCATCGCTCCGCATCATGTTCCGATCCTATGGGAGAGCACCAGCTTTCGTTTTCAGCGACAGTCGGCGTTGACCTGTTGACGTCGACCAGTGCAGCGAACAATAAGATATCAATAAGAAACAAAAAATTAAAGAAATACACAAAACTTAATTCTAAAAGTTTATATTCTTCTTATACCTATAAAAAATCAATTGCAGTTCGTAAGTCTCGCAAAAAGTCGAAAATGGCTCGACCGATTCAACCGAATGTAATGAAACTTTAGTATGTTGTTTTGTGGGCACCGGAGAAGGTTCCTAACAAAATAAAAGGCATTCAAAGGCATAGCAAGCGGACTTTAGCTAGTAAATATAATAAAACCGTATTATATCCTAAATATCCTTTTCCTGCATGCACGTCTCCGCTTCAGTGGAAAAGTACCCTTTCTTCGATGGAATATAAAATCACAGTGCAGTTATAACTTGTGCAGTCATTAACCGGTCTAATGGCATCGCAATAAACATTGCTAGCCGCTCATAAACGTCACGTGTACGTTTAATAACTCTATGCTTTTAAAGCATTTGATTTTAGAAGCCTCATGTGGAGCTAAAACTGTTAGATGTACAATCCTTTCACAATTAATTTTACTGCCAACTTTGCTGTCAACGTCACAGTGATCTTTATTTTCATTCTTATAAGGTTGCTGTTGGTTTGCTGCCATTGACAAGTCTGTCAAAATCACAGTGATAAAATAACGTATCGTATCGTTGCTGCTGTTAGAAGTTGAATAACTGTGAATGGACTGGACTTCTCATGTGGACTTGGACGTCACACGGAAATGAAATTATTATTCTAGTACGGCATAATTCATGTTTTTTTTTAAGTAGTAGGTACTTTACAGCTTATTTGTGAAGGAGCTCATACCATTTCATTTATTTATTCACTAGCAATCTGCCCCACTTCGCACGGCTGCAATGAAACCATATAAAAAAAATATATTTCTGAGGTAGGTATATCTAATAAAATATTAACCCTTCCGGAATAAATGTTCTAAGTAAATGATGTGTGTCGAGAAGTACCGCTTTCTGAATCAAGCCCTTAATCTAGTTGCTCAAAGAGAGCCTCCTCGGGTATTGTTCGAGACTCTTGGCTATTAAGCCAATGGCTGTTATGACTATCGGCACAAAGATCGCTGAGTCCACATCCCACATGTCAACAACCTCGCGAGCCAAGTCGAGATACTTGATTTTACAAAATATCCCTTTATTTAATTATTTACACAAAAATTATATTTTTAAATGCTAGAATATAAAAACATTTAAAAATATAAAACATAGTAGCCTACTGGTATCGGGACGAGGGTCCAAGCTACCGGTGGTCAGGGCTCCAGAGGCAGAGGAACCTCCTAACAATAATATTACCTATATGAGAACCTCGTGAAAGCCGAAAAAGATAAACAAATCAAGTATCTTGACTTGGCTCGCGAGGTTGTCGACATGTGGCATGTGGAATCAGCAATCATTGTGCCGATAGTCGTGACAGCCAATGGGTTAATAGCCAAGAGCCTCAACCAACACCTGAGGAGGCTCTCGTTGGGCAGCTGGATCAAGGGCTTGATTCAGAAAGCGGTACTTCTGGACACGGCTCGCATTGTCAGAAAGTTCCTCTCTCTGGAGCCCTGACTGCCGGTAGCTTGGAACCTGTTCCCGATACCGGTGGGCTGCTATTTTTTATATTTTTAAATGTTTTTTTATCTATTTGTTTATAAAAATATTTAAAAATGTAATTTGTAGGTATTTAAATGAAATAAAGGGGATATTACCTACTATTATTGCATGCAGAAAAAGTACAGCAATGCATTCAGGAAGTGCAGTCACGAGCATAAATACTTTACACTAACGTAACATTCAAAAGCGATTTTCTACTTCCTAAATCTGCCGCCATGCAGCTGATCCGATAAGAAGAGCTTCACCCTTCCTTGCCTCAGCCTTGACTTGACGAGACTTGACTTGGCTTGACTTTGCAAGTGCCACGACCTCGCTTGTCAAAGTTTCTATTTATGCGAAGAACTTTCTTGACAACCTCTGTTACCGAGTTTCAAGGACGCAAACTTGCACAAAATTACATTAACATTATGACGCGTAGAGAGAGACTCGCTCATAGGTCCCAAAGGCCTGCTGGATTAGCACTGTTAAAACTTAGTTATCCTTTCTAACAAAACATTTACATGTTTGCAACATGCAGCTGCTTTTAGCAGCATGAATAGGCTTTAGAACGTGACCTTGAACAAACGATGCATGGTGATGATCACTACATAATATAATAAAAAACCAAGTTTGAACGCAACAAACCCAAAAATTACTATACCGATTTTCACAGGGTTTTCACCTATGGACGAAGTGATTCATGAGACATTTTTAGGTGTATTCGTCAGGTTTTGTGTTCATATATTGGCTGAAATAATATAACGTTGATTTTTTGAAGATGTCGGAAAAAATCAAGCTGACTGGAAGCTTTTCTGGCGTGCGCCGCGTAAACCAATAGAGTTATATGAAAACAACGTTTAAATGGGACATTTTCCGAAATTCACGCGGGTTAAGCCGCGGGAAAAAGGACGTAAACAAATAACATTTATTTATTCCATATAAAACCCATGTTACATCATCATAATAAAATTCTTGAATTCACTGACAGACAGCGCACAGCCTAAACCGCTGGGTCTGAAAACATGAAGAGTCAAGAGTTCCTTATATAACGAAAGTGAGCAAGGAAGGATTTTTTAACTTTTATCCCTTAATTAACATACATAATAACCCTCTAATGTTCCCACTGCTGGGACACAGGCCTCCTCTCTGTGAGAGGGAGTGGGCCATAATCGACCACGCGGGCCCAGTGCGGGTTGATGGATGTCACATGTCTTCGAATTTGTGGTTCTAGGTCATGCCGGTTTCCTCACGATGTTTTCCTTCACCGTTTTGCGAGCAGTGGTGATGAAATAATTTACACAAAGTAAAGTGCCTGCCTGGATTCGAACTCACTCGTAAGTCAGGTCCATTACCACTGGGCCACCACTGATCTAATCCCTTAAAAGGGTTAAATAGAGGATGAAAGTTTGTATCGAATTTTATCATTTTTGCCGAAGCCTTGTAAAATATAAATTAACACGAGTATTATACAGATTAAGGAGATAGTTGCTGATTAAGAGCAAAAAATAATGACGTTAATGTATTCCCAATGCTGGTTTACTTTTATTTTTTTATTTAATTTTAAGATTTTTGCTTTTGTGTTTTGTTTTATATTATAAGCTCCAAAAGCATAATAACCATGATTATTGTGATATTCATATTGGGAGTCGAAAATGTCTCACTTCTTCGTGCAGAGTGGAGACGCATTATCAAAGCTATACCCTATCGCTGCTGGGGTACCTCAGGGCAGTGTGCTTGGACCGATTTTGTACCTGATTCATACAGCGGACCTCATACAGATTACTCAGTGATCTAGCTAGGAGAGCAGCGATTCACCCAACAGTTCGTTGTACCTACACCATGTAATTAATGCATACTTTGTAAGTCCCTCAACTCTTGAGGAAAGCAAGAAAAATATGTGAAACTATTTATATTTAACAACTTTTATGCACCATATTTTATAAAAAAAATTAAAAATATATAAATGCTTATGCGTGTTAATGAATAAACCGGAATTATACATGCAGAAGTTTCAAAGACGCGACCTTGCACAAATTAAAAGCGAAGTGTAAATTCTCTCGACCCTCGGCGGACACATTTTCACGTCAGCCCCGAGGCTCGGTGCTATAAATTTTGCATAACGCGTGACAAAATATAAATCAACGTTCCAGTACTAGGAGTTCAAAATATGATGTTAGTGTTCGGACAACCTATATAATTGATGAAGATTTATACGCAATGTTCTTCAGCGTGTGTTGAATATGATAATATAATGGACAAAAATATCTTCATTTATTTATTAAAGCTTCAAATAATGAAAATATTAGTCGTATAATTTAGTATTATATTTCAGTATTACCTATTAATTAATTAATTAAAGTTCAACTTCCATGGACGTCGCTTTCGAGGTAGACTACGGCGAAGGTGGTGTGACGATCTGATGACGTTTGCAGGGCCAACATGGCCAGAGATCGTACAAGACAGGTTTGGAAGGAAAAGGGGAGAACTTTGCCCAGCAGTGGGACACAATATAGGCTAACAATCTAATCCATAAACAAGAACTAATTTCGTCATTAATTTTTTGACTATTTTAATGTTGATCAAGAGACGACTTGAAAGTTATTTTCTTTTTGTTTACGAGAGCGTCAGAAAATTCATGGAATAAAATTATATCTGTGACATCAGCAACTTAACAGCAACCTTATAGTGACGAGAATTAATACAGATCACAATGATTTTGACTGACGTGTCAATGGCAGCAACCCAATAGCAACGTTATAGTAATAATAATAAAGTTCACTATGATTTGGATAGTGATACAAAATCAGAGATAAAGTAACTGTGAACGGACAGTAAATAAATATCGCCTGGAAGAATGCGTTTAAAAAATGCAACAAAAAACCGAACTCTTTCCTTTTACGAAAACAGCCAACCAACCAACCAACCGCAACCTTTTTATTGTATTTCTCATTAGCGACGAGTCCCATACTTCAGGATCTCGAAAGAAAATAAGGAAAACGAGTGTGTCCACAACTGCTCCATTTTACTGATTATTTCCCGGAGCCAGTAATTATTTAACTGTGTTAACTTTTAATGGTACCCGTGGAGAGTGAAGTTGTAAACTACTAGAACTAAAATGCTAGATTTCAATATGAAAGTTAAAAAAAATTGTCCCCGTTATATAGATGGGATTTCATTTTTTTGTCTTTCGGGAGAGTTCTGACTACAGCATTTTTTTACGCTGTAGTTACTATCTATAAACGTTGTTAGTTGCTATTCATCAACTTATCATAGGTTACACATAAAATCATGCCTTATACTGTGTGAGTGGTGACATGGCTAGAAAGGGATGGCCAGACTACCGAGATGACGACTAATAGAGAAGTATGGAAGAAAAAGACATGTTGCTCCGATCCCAAATAAATTGGCATAAGGATAAGGGCAGGAGACTGATGACATAAAACCATGCCTTATTCCCTTAAGGGTTAGGCAGAGGTGTACGACTATAGTACCAAACCCAAAACCCCTACTGATCAATGTACCTTAAACGATTCCTTAATGATTCATCAACTTATCAATATGTACCTTTAAAATGATTATTAATATGATTCATCAACTTATCAATATACCTTTAAAATGAATATTCATATGATTCATCAACTTATTAACGTACCTTCTAATGACTCCTCAACTACACCCACACTTTCAAAATTTTTTAATTCAAGATTTAGTATTTTTGGACTTTAGGTGATTGATTAGGTATGTACATTATAGAAGGACTCGTTTGGATCTGTTTTGCTAATACAAAAGGTATCGCTCTGAAACCAAATTAAATGTACCTACCTACCAAATCAATTAATTGGTTTTCACACTTTATGTAATCCCTGTGAAACGTGTTCGGGTAAATTCAAAGACCTTTCAGTACTCGAAACATGTGACGATCACATTCGAAAATGTTCCGAAACATCGATTCAACTTAAGGTACCGTTTCTCTTAAACTTTTCAAATTGAGTCGTTATACTTCTCGATTACTTGGAAACTTCCCCTTTTATCTGTTCGAGAGGTGTAGTTTCGAGTTGTTACGAGCAATGATTAAAGTCTAAACCCCTTTATTCTGCCTGATTTCGCAATGATTGTTGTTGTTGCTTTACTCTTTACGTCTGTTCGGACAGCACTCTTGTGTAGCACACTATCAATCATTTTGAAGGATAATGCTAATTCATTGCTTCATATGTTTAAAGAATTTGGCTGCTTAACAAGCTACAAACCGCAATAAAAACTGTCAAAATGAAAGCCATTCCTACTGATAGTGTGTTCCGTGATTACCTCGCAGGTCAACTCAAAGCTGCAAATGCTCTTTTCTACAAAAGGCCCTTCCAGACATGACCCAGCATTGTTAGACTCACATAAAATCCTAATAATATAATGTTTTGACTTTAAAAGAGACTGACCTCTGAGTTTGTTTCGGCATTTCTTCGCTGGGATCAGTCAGGGAGGAAATGCGGGCGCCATCTAATTTTTAAAATATTGACGTGTAAAAGTGTCTTAAAAGATCATACTAACCAGCATGTATCTCTTGATCTCGTTTTAGCACGAACCATACATAAATATATTACAACTACTGTCTCTAGAAAAGGTTAGCCAATTAGAAAGAAGAACAAAAAAGATATTGTATGACACCCTTGTATAGCCTCATAATCAGCCTATAACGTTTCCACTGCTGGGACTCAGGCCTCCTCTCTTTGAGAGGGAGTGGGCCGTAATTCCCCACACGGACCCAGTGCGAGTTGGTAGATGTCACAAGTCTTCGAATTTGTGATTGCCGGTTTCCTCACGATGTTTTCCTTCACCGTTTTGAGAGCAGTGGTGACGAAATTATTTATACAAAGTAAAGCGCCTGCCTGGATCGTACCCACGACCTAGTAAGTCGGGGCCTTTACCCCTGGACCACCTGGACCTCTATTAGTAAGAAGAACAAAAAAGTTATTGTATGACATCCATGTAGTACCTATAACTTTATTAATAATTTAGTATAGTAGCATATTTACAGTCATTTTCAGCTTGTAAACAATGAGAGTTTCAACAACGAAAAGGCAAACTTCAAAGACAAATAGATACAGTATCAAATCAAAACATTTATTTAATTGCTAGTATCTGTTTTAACTGTTGGCTTTTAAATCCAGGTTTATTTAAGTCCCTGACTGAATCCGTTATACATTGTTCATCCTAATCGCAATTCTGGGAAACTTGCAATCTGGGACTTTAACTGTCAATTTCACCAATGAAACTGAACGCGATCAGCACATCTAAACCGCGTTTAAAAGCTGTCAATGTCATCATTGTTGTGGAATATTGACACTGTCAAGCGTCCATTAGACATAGTTTAAGTAGTAGGACCGCGCGCTGTGATTAAGTAACAAATCTTCTCCTTTTAAGTTTATCTAAGGCTACATTCTATTTATTTACAGCACGGACCTCTAATAAACACGTACGCTGGACTAAATTATACTATACGAAATGACAGTTGTTTTTTGTGCCGATTTAAAGTGTCTCAGGAACTAAAATTGATACATTTTTGCAAATGGCCGTCGTGTTGTTTTAGTACGTTTCTGATGATTTAGGCCTAAATCGTGGAATAAGACTTTTTTGTTTTTTTGTTTTTATTACGATATATTTAGAACATTTTTCATAAGAGTTGAGAGTATGCGCATTTTGTAAAAGTCACTCTCAAAAATATTAGTTCCACGGACGCTCACGTTACTATCAGCGACAAAATGATGAAAATCAGATGTCTTCGTTTTGTCATTGATAGTATGATGTCCAGCGTACTTGTATAATATTATAGATCAGTGATTTACAGTATACCTATCTCTCTACGATCATTGAATAAACCTCTTTTATTTTTTATATAATTCTTTTTCGCCCAACTCTTAGCTACTTCTAGCACAGAAGATTAATGTCGCCGACATCTCATTTAATCTTTGCATAAAGTAGCGCTCCTGTGTTACAAAGAGCAACAGATTGTAACTTGGCTGACTGTTTGACATTGCTAAGAACTTTATACTTAGCGAGTCTTGGGTCTAGTTTTTTTATTTCATTGTTAACCGCTACCGCTAGAGGGAGAAGCTTTGTTGAATGAGGTTTTATGCTGCGTTAGCTAGGGTTTCCTTAAAGATCGGTGATCACATCATCATCATTTCAGCCGAAAGACGTCCACTGCTGGACATAGGCCTCCCCCAAGCACCTCCACTTCGACCGGTTCTGTGCTTCTCGCATCCTATGGGTTCTTGCGGCCTTCACAAGGTCTTCGGTCCACCTTGTGGGAGGCCTTCCAACGCTTCGTCTGCCGGTACGCGATTGCCACTCCAGAACCTTTCAGCCCCATCGGCCATCTGTTCTGAGGGCAATGTGCCTGCCCATTGCCACTGGCAGTTCTTCGGGCTATGTTGGTTACCTTGGTTCTCTTGGTTCTTGGTTCATCACGTAGCATCTGCAATTTACCGGCGAATAACGTCACTTAAACGTTATTCATGAAAATAAGTTGGTGTGTTTTCCTAGAAATCCTTTTTAACACCGTAAAGTCCGGCTGCCATCATGTTCATGAAAGCCATTACAGCATCAGTTATGTAGCGGTCACCCCTCGTCTAGGAAATCGTAGTTTTATTGAATTAAGTTTTACGCTGTTTACACAACAATGCTTACGACCGCGTCCTTTTACCGAAAGCGATGGTCGCGTGGGTTGCTACGAATATAACATAATTGAGCGATCAGTCAAGTGGCGTAGATATCGGATCGTAAACGATCGGACAATCGCGTATTCGCGCAACAGTCGCTTTCGGTTAGGACGCAGGGTTCTGACGCGAGAAAACCTCGGTATCTTCTGTTAAAAAAAAAACTCTATGAAGAATCTTTTGTTTCACTAACTGCTATATTATTGTCGACCTAATCTAATTCAGTAAGTTAGAACGATCACATTTAGGGTCTTAGAATATAAATCTTCTATAGTTAAAAACATCTGAAACTTAAACATCTAATATCTTTGGTAAACTGAAATTTTACGTCTTAAGAAGCATCGAAACTTGGCCAGGTCTCCTCAAACTGAAAACTCTTCCCAAAGGTTTTCAATTTTAATCACCTTCCGATGGCATCTTAACCACAGTTTCTTCAAACTAGAAACTTCGATTTCGAACTAAAATGTTCGAGTTCCAGGTGCAGTAGGTACCTGCAATTTTGAATTTGATTTACATAGTAATGTATATTGATGCTGGCTTGGGTTAAGTTCCATCATTCAATTTGTATACTAGAGCTTCATCGAAGGAGATTGTAATCAACCTGGTTTTGGGTGAAGGTAAACCAAACCAGATTCACCTGGAAGTTCTGACAACATTGAACATGGTGCTACCGTAGCAATATGTAATACCGTAGCGACGGCACTGTTGGCGCAGTGCTTAAGCGATTGACTGCTGCGCTGCATGTCGCGGGTTCAATGGTTCAATTCCCGCACGGAATAAATATTTGTATGACCTACAAGTAGTTGTTCCGGGTCTGGCTGTTTGTGTATGCGAGTTTAAATGTTTGTAAACGCACCCACGATACAGGAGAAATTCCTAGTGTGGGGCAACGTTGCATAAAAAAAAAAAGACCTAATCATTTAGAACATAACACGGGGTGGCAGAGACATCGATGTGCATCCTGCTACGATTGATTCAGTACATGATTCTGAACACTGCGTTAAAAAATTTCATAGGTCATAAAAAAAACTGTTCCATACATTTCAACCTAGTTGGTATTGTACTTTCCTATGATGACAGCTGATTTTTTCTTTTTTTGATAACCGACGAAAAATTTCTGCGATGTGCTGAATTCATGGACAGTTGCTCGTCGATGTCCCTGCCATCTATACCCGGGAATTTCTCAGTAACAGCCCAGAATCTGGATATATGCCCGTTTGATAGCAATAGGCAATGCATCACACTAACCATAACTGGCGAAATGTGAGTGTACTCTGCCTAACCCTTCGGGGAATACAGGCGCGATGTTATGTGTATGTCATGTTACGTTGTAATGCGTATTATTATGATGGTCATTAAAACCACTAGGTACAGACGCCAGCATATGAGGCTACTACAATCTGTCAAATTTCTTTAATAGATTTTCAACTTTATCGCCAAAGCATTAAGGTTCAAGGTTGATTGGCAAAATTTGACAGTTTCAGGTAGCTTGACCTGCTTGCGTCTGTAAATTATAAAGTAGGCACAACTTGGACACTCAACAGTCTCAATTGAATTAGATCTTCAAAAAAGCTCTAAATTACCTTAAAGTATGTACATCCGAAAGCCCAACCCTTATCCCTTTCAGGTAAGCTGACAATTAAAATTCAAGTATTATGCAAATAAGCCGCACGGGACGACTTTCGACGTCAATTTTGAACGAAACCCCCATAAATATGTAGGGTTCGGGCAACTTCTGGTCGTATCTTATGATTACTAATAAAACTGGGCAAGATAATTGATTTTTGGGTTAAATTATGATGAGACTAGCTTACTTCGGTTTTATTTGATATTCTTGTTAGAACCATTAGTTATAATGCTTACAATGCTGCCCACCCTACATAGTCTGTCCCATTTTTACATAATTATGTGGTCTGGGCAAGTAGGGAATTATACTTTCCTCTCAGCAGGCTCACTGTGAGCCTAGCACAAACGCGCGGACTTTACGTAACATAAATCGACTACTCGTGTTGCATGTAATATTTACTTAATTTTAAGACTCTATTCATACCTATGTATGTGTGATGCTAAATGAGCTTGTCGCACAAAAAAAAATGATCATTAAATGTTCGATTCAAAAATCGTTCGTATTACATACGTTGCGCTTACGTTTACGTAACGTTACGTTACGTTACGTTACGTTTACGTTACGTTACGTTACGTTTACGTTACGTTCACGTTACGTTTATGTTATGTTTACGTAATAATACATATCACAGCTATAAAAGTATAACTGACATTTATTAGCCAATTTAAAATTAACCAGAAAGATTATACATATGTCAGTCTATTTGAAAAATCAAAACCATAGAGAAAGGTTATACCAACCATAGAAACTTTATTGAAGAATCTACTAAAGATTGATGTTTGTAAACAATTAAATGAAATAAATCAACGTTTACTGCCGAATTAAGACATGGAAATTAACATTTTTCAGTGTCTAAAACGAGTCCCAGGAATAAGAACCCCATTATCTAAGCTCAACTAAAAACTACACTTACAACAAAGTATTTGGGACATTAGCATGCTAACCATGTGGGTATAGCGCCATTACAAGTTGCTTCCGCTAATGTTGACCGATGTTAATCAAGACCTGCATTACGACGACTGTTAATGGTGCCGCATTCCTGCTAAAGACATCTATGTCCTTATTCCTTACACTAGTAATTTTTACTTTTCATGTACAGTAGAGCGTCGATTATCCGAACTAATTGGGGGACGTGGGTGTTCGGAAAACCGGTATTTTCGGATAATCGAACTACCTAAATGTATATTGTGTACTTGATTCAGCCATCCATATTTACGTACACGTAAATGAAAACCATATTTACATTTATATCTTTAATGACAAAGAGGAATTAAACAAAAAAAAGTGCAGGCAATCGGTGGGTGCCAGTAGCATTAGCACAGGCTAAGGCAGTGATACGATCCTTATTTTACGACCAGGTGCTGCTAATTCACGACGTGAAGCAAGTTTTTCGTGGCAAAACTTTCCAATTGAGCCCGGTTTCATCTGCATTGTAAACGTTTTCGAGAGCGTAATTTTCTTCCTTCAGTATATCCCTTATTTTGATTTTGAATGAATCAGCTGCTGATGAATCCGCGCAGATAGTTTTTCTCCTTGTATTTGAAGCTCACGACTGCCATGTCTTGACTTAAATCGTTTTAACCAGCCTGTGTTTGCTTGAAAATTTGACGGTCCTCCAAGTTTTTCGTTAAATTGAACTGCTTTTTCACAAAGAATTGGGCCAGAAATAGGTTCCGACTAGCAGTAAAGAGCTATGATTACACTATTCTAAATATCGGGCCCGATATTTAGCATAGTGTAATAAGCTCTTTACTTGAAAGTGACATACGAGTACAATTAACAAGTCGCGACAAGTGCGGGAGCACTGTAGCGCGGAAGGCGGGAGAGACACGCGCGGGTCGAGCGGGCGTAGTAGTTCGGATAAGCGGTCGTTCGGTTGACCGACGTTCGGATAATCGACGCTCCACTGTAAAACCAATTTAAACTAGGCATGTAAAAGCATAAAAGCCATAAAACACAAGATGACCAGTCCCATGCAATTGAATTAAACTTACAAGAAAAAGTTACAGTCACTACCATCACGCTGTGCCAACGGACTCTTCCTGTTCTTAACGGCGTCGGAGGCGACCTTCAGTCATTTTCAGCCCAACCAGCAAAAGTTTAATTGTGTAACACACTGTCAATAACAATCTGAATCATTTTGAAGGATATTGCGAAACCATTGCTCCATATGTTCGAAAAATGTGTCTGCTCAACCACGTAAATAACGCAATGAATGTTGTTGAACTGTCAAAATGAAAGCCATTCCTACTGTTAGTGTGTTACGCAATTACCCCGCATTCTAATCGACTGCAAAGTATTTATACCCATTTCAAACCCCTAAAGCCTTCCAAACCGGAACTAACCAGTAAAACTCTCTTTTAAATATAAAATACTAGCTGCGCCCCGCGGTTTCACCCCCGTAAATTTCGCTCCCGTGGGAGTATCGGGATAAAAAGTATCCTATATGGTAATCCTGATTATAAACCATTTGTGTGCCAAATTTCATCCAAATCCGTTCAGTAGTTTTTGCGTGAAAGAGTAACAAACATCCATCCATCCATACAAACTTTCACGTTTATAATATTATAATAATAAATACCCCATCGCCGTATTTCTACGTTGACGTAGTGGTGGAGCTTGCGCGCTCTAAACTCTAGGTCTTTGACGGAAGAGTTTACTTTGCCGGATCAGGTCTAGGGTGAGGAGCCAGACCAAGAGAGATACAGGAACCCGCAGGGCAGCATGTGGCGAGCTGTTGGGCAGTAGCGACCCCTCGGACCCTATCTCCCAGGAGAAGTCTTGTTCCTCACCTCATTCTTGCCTTTGAGATTCGCAAGAGCAAACGTGCTCGGAGGAAGGAAGTATTCCAGTAAGATGCTGGTAGGGATCTTGACCGTACTTCCGGGATTGTCCTGATGGCCGTGGAATACCTCTCCACCCCTCACAAGCACCTCAGGACATGTTGCCGCCTTATCGCTACAACACCATGTGCTAGCGACAATTTTCGGGGGCCCGTTATTGAGTGTGCAAGTCACCCCCTGCCATTTTATCTGTGAATTATATTATCATTGGTCAGGCAGGGGATATAGACCTTCCATAGTTCAAGGTAACCGATCTATTATAGCCACCCACACCCATACCCCCAGTATATTTCGTTCCATGTTCTGCAATAGTCCTGCACCAACCGGGGGTTGTCCTTGGATGCACTTGCATGGTGCATACAGGGATAATCGTCGGTTGGTGCCTCATCATTTAAAATTGTCTAAAGGGCCCCTGCGAGTTGGCTTCGGCCCCTGGTACGCCTTTTGTCCCTGACCTTTGAAAGGCGTACCAGGGGCCAGAGGGTATGTCAAATACAAAAAAAAAAAAAATATTAATATAGTCATATAGTAGGAGTATGAAGTAGGATGACTAATAAAAAAAAGCTTAATAAAACGCAGCTCCCTTGCTAAGTGAAATCTTTTAATAAAGTATCGTAATATTCCGAAATGAATCCCTGGTTTAGCCGCTAATTTTGCAAACTAATTAGCCAGTACCTGCAGCCAGCCTCGTGTGCCAGCGTCATAAACTGAATTAATTTTCAGTACTAAACTTATCCCGTAATGAACAATCTCTCAAATTTTATGCTTCATTATGAGAAACATACTAGTTTAGAGTTGTGCTGGAGGAGTAAACAAAAGCATACAAAATAATAGTTCATGAATAATATTATGAGAATAGAGTTGTTATGTTTTAATTTGTGGTTGTATACCTAGGAATTAACTGGAATTTACTGGGAGTTCAACTGCCCCGGGCAAAGTTTTATTGGGTTTTCCATTAGGAATTTCTTAGTCAATCAACTCAGCCTATCGCAGTCCACTGCTGGACATAGGCCTCTCCCAGGCTGCGCCACAACACCCTGTCTTCCGCCTTCCGCATCCAGTCCGAATGTCTTAGTAATAACCCGGAGTTTGGAAGTTGGCAGTTTAATACCGCCGTTCCTCGGAAAGCACGTAAAGCCGTTGGTCGTACGCCTGATCTCTCCCCGGTCGTGTTGGATTGCCGTCCCTTCGGACTACTATAATATCTCCTGCGTACCTGGCTTATTTATTTATTTATTTATTTAATCTTTTTGCACAAAAAAAAGGTACAAAGGCGGACTTAATGCCGGGCTTCATGTGCATGCTTTTTGCTTATCTCTTTAGAGATTGGCCACCTTGACTGAAATCGGTCGGGAGCCTATTATTATTATAGTGAATAGTGAGAGTTTACTAAAGACATAATACAGGGTGGCAGGGACTTCGACGCGCAAACCAACCAAGTCAGTTAGGAAACCGAATGCACTGGATGCATTCGGTTTCCTAACTGACTTGGTTGGTTTTTTCATACTGGTATGAAAAAATAATACACAAACATGTAGGTACACGGTACAAATCTACTTACAGAAATAAAATTATTTATCATTAAAAAGTAACAGCTGTCCAAAAAAACCTTAATAATGCCATTCCCAATTCGCTGACTCATCGCCACAGAATAAATGGAGTGCCAAATTCACAAAGTTATGGTACAATTCTGTTAAATAGGTGTCCGTGTCCCATGCAACGGTAATGCGGCTCAATGGCTGCGGTAATCGGTTTGGAAGGCTGCCAGAATCTGAAAGCTGAATGATGGATTTTGTGGTAGATACCTTGGCACTGGATGACAGAGGATTTTATATTTTGGCTGGTATCTACCAGATATTCGCCGTGACTTCATTCCAAAAAATAATGGGAAATAGCAATGTCCTTTGTGTTGTAGGCCGCACAACAGCGGTTACAGGTTTAGTATATAGCTGGCCTTTTATTCTATGGAAACGACAGTCCGGCCGTCGAGAGAAAGCGTTCCTGACACCTGTCAGTGCGACAATTCTAATAGTTAATAAAGATCAAATTCGCAAAACACCTATTCGTTTGTATGAAACTGACAGGTATCAAGAACGCATTTTCTAGTCGGCCGCTGTAACTACTGCACTAAAGTGAGCTCAAAGTCAAAGTGTTACGACTCACATGCAGCCTGAACGCTGCGACCTGCAAAATAATCTACCATTGTTCATACTTTTACCAGTTGGGCCTCAAATTATTCGCAACCAGCTATTGACTCTATACGTAATGCCACTTGTACTCTTGTCTTACCTATATCTGGATTAGTAGGTTACCATTTTTGACTAGATATCACCAATACCTACTAAAATCTGTGACACTGGTTTCATAAACAAGCGATGAACGGTCATACAACCACATCTACTCAAATAAACGTTCGTTTT
The DNA here is from genome assembly GCA_911387795.2 of Apamea monoglypha. NCBI lineage: Eukaryota > Metazoa > Arthropoda > Insecta > Lepidoptera > Noctuidae > Apamea > Apamea monoglypha. The sequence continues at coordinate 4,982,142 of OU426922.1, forward strand.
TTGATACTTTAATGTTAAATGCTTGTGAAAATGACAGATTTTCATGACGAAGGAAACCGTAGCTTCACTAAAAAAATATTTTATCTCATGTTTTTGCTGACATTTTAAACAATAGTTTGTGTGAATTGCATAGCAAAGTACCTAGTGACTCAGGCTTCAAATAAATGTAAATATATTCAGCAATCCTACAGATTAGAGCTGAATATGCAAAAGTATTTATGGATATTGCTTTTCATGTTACCTAGTATTTGTCTGTGATAAAATCTACTTCGGAAACTCGCCGTGGCAGTATGTATAAGGTCGAAAAATGATAGCTAAATATATCATAACTAATCAAATAGTTCATCGAAAACACACCTTCTCTTAGTTGTAACGCTGCACAGTGTTTAGATAAGTATTTTTGTACAACTGAAGGCATTTTTTTTAGTAACTAGCTTTGTGTCCCTTTTAATAAACACCTCATGTAATCTGACAATTTGAGCAAAGTTTTGATATAGCATAACATAACATCACACCAATATTCCCCGTAGTGTCAGGCAGAGGTGTACCTATTACGAGTATATAGTAGCATTCACCGCATTTCAGCGTTGCACCTATATTAAAATCCCAAGTAATATAAGGGGCGAGCCTATTGCCATCATTGATTGCCTAGTCTTTCCCAATTATGTTGGGGTCAACTTCCAGTCTAACCGGATGCAGCAGAATACCAGTATTTTACATGAAGCGGCTGCTATCTGACCACCACAACCCAGTTACTGGATACCACGATACCTGTAATGTTTTCTTTTTGAACTCTAGCTAAGATGTTTTCATGATACCGGCATGTCCTAGAACCAAAAATTCAAAGACATGTGACATCTACCAACCCGCACTGGGCCCGCGTGGTGTATTATGGCCTACTCCCTCCCACTGAGGGCGGCCTGATGTTTTCATGATTTAGCCAATCTTAATATGGCCAATATGTATTTTTACTGGCCATTTAACAGCCATTTTACATGTACTAAAACTATTTAGATTCGCTCAACGTGTTTACATAAACGATTTGCGGTCAGTCATAACAAATTACGAAGAGGCCATTACAATAACAACGTGAATGTCTGTGCCAAAACTATTTATAACTTAATATGCAACTAGTAACATTGAATTTTCACTTTAGAAACGAAAAAAGTGAAAATTATGAAAATAATTTCGTCCATTTAGGTACGAGTACGTATATTAAATTTTACCATTTTTGTGTTTACTATAGTACAGTATTCTTATCTCACGAAGCGACGAGCGCTTTAGTTGTGGTAAACAAGTGTACAAATACGCTGTGAATGTGTGCGTGAAGACGAGTAGCGTCAGCACATAACACATAGTCGCACACACGCACACACACACACACACACTTTCGACTTCTCCATTGCCTCGAACAGTACCGAGAGCTCCTGCGCTTACACACAGCGTTTTTGTACACTTGGTAAGCACAAGTAAAGCGCACGTCGCTTCGTGAGATAAAAATCTATATTATTTCGTATATCTATACTTAAGGGGGTAAACACAGATGACGATAGAAGTAGGTAATTTATAGAAGAAGAATGGGTAGATAAATGTTAGGCTGATTCATAAATGGATAACAGCAGGAGAATGTTTCGACTTGAATATGCTGCGATTCAAGTGCCAATTTTTTTTTCAATTTCAGTCCAAGAATCGTTTTGAGCTCAATTCGTCCTGCTCTCGATAAATCAATCACATCTGTCAATATAGCTATCCACAACTTGACATGAAGGTCTATGTGGTTGAATTGTCGTGCCGGTATTATTTGAACTGAATTGCGTTTTTCGAATCAATATTTAAAAAAAACATTTTTCGGGGGTTTCCACAAACCTACATACACTACTCACTATAGGTTCTGCGGGGTAATTTCGTAACACACTATCAGTAGCAACGGGTTTCATTTTGACAGTTCAACAACATTCATTGTGTTATTTACGTTGTTGAGCAGACGCATTTTTTCGAACATATGAAGCAATGAATTAGCAATATCCTTCAAAATGTTTCAGATTAAGATTGATAGTGTGTTACCCAATTAGGGTGCTGGTTTATTGAAATTGAAGTTGTTTATTGTACGGTATAAGTCTTATAAACAAACTCACACTATCACCTCATACACTCCCAGAGAAGAGAGAATATGTCCCTAAAAAAACTATAGGTATGTAGCATTTTAGAAGGCCTTTTCTGGGTACGTTACTTGCATCGTAGACCTCATCTATCGCTTTTCATCAGGCGACATAGAGGTGAAGACCGGGCCCAATCCGCATAAACAAATAAAAATATATGTCGCATCATGGACTATTTATTGGTTTATTAGACGCTCAATTGATTTTTGTAATACCGGTGAACGTAGTGATGTCACATGTCACGTGAACGGAATCGGTTGGAGGGGTGTCGACTTTAAAGTTATAAAAGCGCGAGTCGCAAGAGAACTTGGCTCGGAACGATACTTCAGATCGGACCTCCAATCGGGATCGTTTGTTCACAGGTACCTTATTAGTATTGTCTCGAACTATCATAACCGTTATTATTTAAACTGTGCTGTCCTATTATTCAAATAAACCTTTGTGCAAGTATTTGGTATTGTTACTGTGTTACTTGAGACCTGCGCTATGGAATCTCTACCTCAAGGCCATACTGATGATGGGCGAGCTGCGAAGAAATCTCAGCTGTCGACATAATGTATATTTTTAAGTAAGTACTTGTACCACTCCAATTGTCGCCACTAAAACCAAATCAAAATGTTTTCCATTTCTCCATAATAAATGTAAATTCAATAGAAGGAGCATGAATATATCGTTTCCCTGTTCGTCCTAATTTAATCTGACCGCGAAATGTATTCAACGTCCTTATAATATAATTACCTACATTAAAATGAGCAGCACGGTTTGTTTGAATTATTAATGCAGTTTAAATTCCGTACACAAACACACTGAATAAATTACAATTTTAATTTAATAAAAGATATATAAAGATATTCAGCGTTTATACTAAAATTGGCGATACGTAGGTACGCTTTATTTTCAGATTATCTATCTATCTTCCATGTATATATGTATATAAAAGGAGAAACTGACTGACTGACATATCAACGCACAGCCGAAAATACTGGGATTAGGAATGTGAAATTTTTCACACGGCTTCCTTCTATTATTTACTAAGAAGGGGTTTTAAAGGGAGTACCTATTATCCTTACTAGGATAATAGGTACTCCCTTTAAAACCCCTTCTTCGTTTTATTATCCAAAACCTACTGGTTTTGGATAATAAAACGTTATTAACGATGATAGCTGAGGCATGAGAAAAATGACGTGAGGAGAGTTTTTAGTATGAATGTCGATGCTATAAGAGTAGGGGAAGACCAAAGAAACGATGTATAGACTGTGTGAATTATGATATGGTTAGAAAAGGGGTGACTACTGGGATGACGACTAATAGAGAAATATGAAAGAAAGAGACATGTTGCGCCGACCGTAAATAAATTGGGATAAGGGCAGGAGAATGATGAAGATGATGATTAACAATGACAACCACATCTAAAGAAAATACACATTGACGCAATATTAGTAACGCAAATTCTAATCTCTGAAATACATTATCTAATATTTAGACAGATTAATTTTAGCTAAACCCGTGCCAAAACTATGAACGCACTCACGCACATATTTTGTGCAAGTGTCACATCTTTAGCTAGTAATGATGACATCAGTTGGTTAGCCAGAAATGAGGAGATAAATCATCAAACCTGAATAATCGTTCAGGAAGCAATCTGTCTGATACAAAATAAATATTATTTAGGGCTGATTTTTCTAACGCCTTATAATTTTATCGGAGGAATCATTTTGAATTTTTGACAGTTCTTCTATACAAAAAACTGTCAGATGTCAATTTTGTTTCATAAAAAAAATTATCTGTCGATTGAAAAATCAGCCCTTGAAGAACTTGTGCCTGATAAGTTACCCGTACCTATTGTAACAGCTATTGTAAGGTGGTAGTTAGCATTGGAAGGCCAAAAAAATAAAGGAAGGGTTGTGAGAGGAATTTGAATGAAAAAAGAGTGAATGAAAGCGACAGAAAGAAAGAAAAAAAGATGGAAGGAGAGGAAGATGATGAAGTTATATAACCAAGACCCAAAAAGCCCAGTTAACTAAAAGGTACTAAAGAATATTCTATTTTACGAACGATTTCTATGAAAAGATAAATACGATTATATTCAATGGAGAGCAGTGTGGCCCAGAGGAAACGACCGCGACATACGAGTTGTAGGTCGTAGGTTTGAACCCAGACAGGCGCTTTACTTTTTGTAAATTATGTCATCACCACTGCTCTCAAAACGGCGAAGAAAACACCAGAAACCGGCAAACTCAAACTCAAACTCAAAGTATTTATTTCAATTAAACCAATTACAGGCACTTTTGAATTGTCAAGGGGTCGGTCAGTCAGAGAAATGAAGCTAGTTGCCCATTCCAAAGCGTAGTAGGTACCTATGGAGAAGAACGGGCAAGAAACTCCATGGACACTCTTTTAAATCAAAATATGGTTACAAAGTATTAGTTACATCATTCATGTTAAAAATTATGCATGTGAGAACGATGCAGAACGTTAAAAGCGTCCGTAATGAATAGCCTAAAACAATCCAAATATTAAATTAAATTAAAATAAGCCATGGCAGCAAAGAGATGACCAGTCCCCACTGACGGCGCCCGTTCACGAACATGACGCACGGATTAGCACCATTCAGCTCAACCATTTTGAAGGGAGCTAAATGATCCAACACATGTGCCACCATCAGCGAGACATTTGAGTGAGCATGACATACTCTCAGCCGCCAGGGCACATTCAAGTCAATGAAAGACGTACCCAGTAAATGGTAGCTTTATAGTATGTACCTACATAGTACTCACACATGAGCTATACAATTATACAATACTAGACGATTGAAGTTATATAATGCAAAAATAGTATTTTACAATCTTCAGCGGCTCCAACAGTACTTTCAAATGCTAATCAATTTATTTATGCGTCCTGTGGAGCAGGACCAGCGTTTAGCCAAGCATTTTTATCAGCGATGTAATCTCCCAATTTATAATATGCCTGGCTGCATAGTGTGCGTGTCATGTCTTAGAACCCAAAATTCGAAGATATGTGACATCTACCAACCCGCACTGGGCCCGCGTGGTCGATAACGGCCCACTCCCTCTCACAGAGAGGAGGCCTGTGTCCCAGCAGTGGGAACATTATAGGCTGATTATGCTGTATATTCCATGGATAATAAGAAACTCGACTATCAATGAATATGCAAAATAAATCCTCTCCCAAAAAGACTTTTGACATCCCATCTTGAAACTTACTGATTTACTCCTGTAACTATAAATGAGGGATCTGAACTGGCTTAACGTCGAACCCCACTCATTGCAGATCTACATGTCGAATGACAACGGGATCCTTTTCAGACTAAAGATTTTCGGCGTCGCATGTGTGCTTAGGGCAAAATATGCATGGTTGTGTTCATCAATCTTTATCTACCGGTAAATTTGTGGATTTTATGATTTTGACGACGTCTTCATAACGAAAATACCTACGAATACCATTTATAGTAAAATGTTAAATAAGTTTTCTGCTAAGTCGTTATTTTTTGTAAATTGCACCTGATGGTAAGTGGTCACGACTGCCGGAGGACAACTGCACTACCTATCAGAGCCATTTCAGGTGATTGTCATCCTTTTTTTTTTCGATACCATATCGAAAAAAATAGAGATGCCACATCTCGCAGTTCAACCTCAACGACAACCTCATAAGGTTGTCGTCTGCTTAACCGGGCTTGCCTGTGGATGCCTCAATAAATTAAGGCCTCCAGCCAGGGCTTAAAAAACTTAAAAACTAAGCGACTACACACTAAGAGCACCCCCTGTGGGGTTCGGACCTCGGCTCATGGCGTCGCTGGGCAGAGGGCAGCAAGGGACAAGCTGGATCGGAATTAGTGCATTGTCATCCCAGAGACAAAGCATAAATATAGAATGTTCCGTGTTGTGCTGCATCCATCTCTGTTTTTTTGCGGGAATGGTAGGCATCAACACGTTGGAAGAGACGTAGGTAAGTCTGCGCTGTTGATGCACTACTACTTATTGCTCAATAAAAAGATCAATGACACGACTACTGTAGCTCGCTATTCATTGTTTGCTCCGGACTGGCTGCGGCTGTCGCACGCCTTTGCCTAGCGGTGGCAGTTCACGGTTCCGTCAGTGCGTACTCATACCTTCCACAACCCAGACACAGTAATATTATCTATACAGTATTCCAACTTCATACAAACGGACGAAGCACGAGTTAAGGCACGCGCCTTGATCTCGACATGCGCTCGACATGCAGACAATCGCGACTGTGCCGCAGTGACGAACGGACGGTGTGTTGTTTTTTTAACAATAACCGTGCGATTTTCTCTCTAAAAATAAGTTCATGTACATATTTAATATGACGAGTAGGATATATTGTGCTGTTTTTGGTTGCATGAATTCGTCAAACAATTATTAATTAAGCTTTATATTAGAATGCGGATTTTTTATACTTTAAAATAAAGCATTTCGTACGTCTCAGTCGAGGCGCAAATTTTTTGGTCACAAATTTATAAGACCGATTTGTTATTCAAACATAAACATGGTTTTTTTAATTAAATCTACCAATCAAAAAACAACATGCATTTTTATTGAACACTTCCTATTCAATTTGTTTATATAAAAAAAGTATATTTACAATCACAAAACTAAATGGAACACAAAGTAGGCAAATGTAATTAAAATGCTGGAGGCGGGCAGCCCTATCGCATGTTTACGTACCGCGCGGCTGTAGGCATTTATTTCAAAGATACGGCCGAGTTACAATACTGTAAAGATAATATTACCGTGACCCAGGCGATCAATCTGCTGAACGCCTTAATTGCTCAGGAGCCGTATGTTGACATATTTATGTATGTATAACAGTAACTCTATGTTTAGTGTTTGCATGAAGTTTTTTACTCAAATATTATGTTATTGGCTTGCAATTTGGTGTTCACTGTAAGTGCAGCAAGCTTTTTTAAATAAATAAAATATAACAGAAATTGAATATACAAAGAAGATAAGTCCGCCCGTTGTATATTTTAGTGTTAGATACAAAAACAATTGTTATGTATTTTGTGGAGTACAATAAAGTAATTAAATAACAGTAAATACTCGTTTATGAAATTTCTAGACAACAAATTAAAGCAATGATCTTAATAAGCAAACTTGGCCACGAGTTAATTACGGTTACTCTGAATACCGGTTAAGTTATGAGTTTAATTACGGCAGAGAAATCCCGGGGCGAAACATATTCAGCATAACAATAATAAGATACACGTAGACAATAAAGGTTTAAATGGAATACATTTATTTAAATTAATTTACATTACACAGAATTAATTAAGCAATTAAGGCAAATAAGGCTGATAATGATCCAAAGGGCAACGGAGAGGGCTATGCTTTGAGTTGCCCTACGAGATCATTATCAGAAATGAAGAGATCTGCAGGAAAACCAAGGTAAACGACATAGCCCGAAGAATTTCTAAACTTAAGTGGCAGTGGGCAGGCACATTGCTCGCAGAACAGATGGGCGATGTGGCCGAAAGGTGGCCCGGTGAAGCCAGCAGGAATCCACTGGATTCGAGAAGCACAGAAGCAGGCGAAGTGGCGATAATTGGGGGCAAGCCTATGTCCAGCAGTGGACATGATGATGGTGATAAATTAATCAATTTAGGAAAGTTCGTAGGTACCTACCCTAAAAATCTCAATACAAAGACATTTCTTTAGTTTGAAACGAGTTCGTTAAAGCCGGTGAATTTTGTCGGAAACTCAATAAAAACCCTTTTTAGGACTTTCGAATCCTTTCCGTTGCAAACTTTTTCATCTTAAATAGAATACAAAAAGTTTATCTTTACGGGTCTTTGAGTTCTTTCAATTTGTGACTTTTAGTTGCTTTGCAACTTTTTCGGCAATAATAATTACATTATTAACCAATAAACTGCTATTCAGAGTAACGACTGGTCCTTTTTAGGGTTTCGTACCCAAAGGGTGCTAACGGAACCCTATTACTAAGCCTCCGCTGTCCGTCCGTCTGGCCGTCTGCCTGTCTGTCAGCGGGCTGTAGCTCATGTACCGTAATAGGTACACAGTTCAAATGTTCGCAGATTGTGTATTTCTATTGCCGCTACAACAACAAATATTAAAAATAAAGAATGTTAATAAAAATTAAAAGGGACAAGAAACGTGTCTTTGCCTTGTGGTCCCGCCCTTCGTGTGCGAGTCCGACGCGCACTTGGCCGGTTTTTGCAGTTTTTGTGACAGGTGACAAAAATGTCCATAATTAATTTAAGAATATACTTATGTACGTGGAATACGTACGTAAGTGTCTCCTCACAGATCAGAAGGCGAATTCTCGTAATTTCAAACGTTAAAAATATAATCGCAGTATCATCTCGGTGTCAAACAAATGTCAAAAACTTTGCAAAATGTAGGAAAATTAGAGGTATTTTAGACAGATTGAGACTGAGATCAGACTGTGAAGATCGTAAAATTACGAGATTTGCCTCTCAGATAATCTATGAAAAGGAAAATGATCTGCAACGCTTTAAAGTCACAGAAACATGAATTTATGAAGAAGTTTTATGAACTAACAGCTGTTACCAATTAGAGTTTCGACCAAAATATTTATTGCGTATCGAAGAGATTTATTTACTCCTCAATAATACTATTATAGAAACTTTGTTGTTGAAAATTGTTTGAAAATGATTTACAATGATACCGCTGTAATTAAGTTAGTCAGTTTTTGAGTGGTGTTTGCAGAAACAAAAGTTGCGGACTCGATTTTAATGACATTATCGTGTCAATTCACTTCTACATAGAAGTGAATTGACACGATAATGTCATTTTCTTGATTTTATTCTCGCGAAGAGGAGGCCTGTGTCTCAGCAGTGGCAAAGATTATGATTATCTATGTTTTTCGAGCAGTGAGTTAAATTCGCTTAAATTATATTAAACCGTTTTCAAATGGAAGTCTTTAAGTCCATCCAAAATCTTAAAAAAAAGTCTAGTAGTAGTAGTTAGTCTGTAAAATGTCGCTTTTTGCGATAAGACCGCCCATGATCACATCATCATAAATATCCTGCCCTTATCCCAATTTATTTGGGGTCGGCGTAACATGTCTAGTTCTTGTCATACTCTGTCATACTTTTCTATTAGTCGTCATCTCGGTAGTCACCCACTTTCTAACCATATCATCATTCACACAGTCCATCCAGCGTTCCTTTGGTCTTCCTCTACTCTTATAGACAACATTCCTACTCAAAATAATATAATATTTTCACACCCTATAATCGCATAACTCTCAAAAATTCTTATCTTTAATTTGTTATAGTGTTAAGTATTCTATCTATCTGCATATCTATTCATCAAATAGATATATAGGTAGCTAAAACTCAAATAACTCTCAATAAATCCAATTCAGAAATCTTTATTAGATCTTTAGTAGCAAATTCACTATCACAATCCTCCTATTCCGTTTCTTCCTAAAAATACTTTCCGCTGCAATATTTTCGAATAAAAGCTGTTTATCTTCAAAATGGAAGAACGACGCAGAAACAAGTGGCTCCAACAGCGTCTGTTTGACAAATGCATTAGATGGAACGTCGCGAGCGATTCCACACATGGGCACGAGAATACTGTGATGTTATGTGGTGTAAGTGATGAGCTGAAGGCCAATGCTTGTTATTAAAAACGTTCAATATCTAGTCGCAATCTCATCTCAATCTCACCGATAATTAATGACAAAAACTTGTCAAAAATGTAGGGAAATTAGAGGTATTTTTGACTGACTGAAACTGGGATAAGACTGTGAGATCGGAGGGGCAATTCTCGTAATTTTAAGAACGTTCACAGTCTGATCTCAGTCTCAATCTGTCAAAAAATACTTCTAATTTCCCTACATTTTGACAAGTTTTTGACATTTGTTTGTCGCCGAGATGAGACTGCGACTAGATTTTGAACGTTTTAAATTACGAGAATTGGCGTTCAGACCGTTCTTAAAATTACATGAATTGCCCCTCTGCTACCGTTTAGAACTGTAACTGTTGTTTTATGTTCTTTTATACAGGATTATGTTGATGAGCACCCTAATTGCGTAACACACTATCAATCACAATCTGAATCATTTTGAAGGATATAGCTAATCCAATGCTTTATATGTTAGAAAAATGTGTCTGCTCAACAACGTAAATAACGCAATGAATGTTGTTGAACTGTCAGAATGAAAGCTATTGCTACTGATAGTGTGTAACGCTATTGTCCCGCTGGACCAATGAAAGACGTTTAGTGTGTCAAGGATGTCGCACAGAGTATTGCTAACTTCGAGGTGTATTATTAAAATAGTCACCAAGAGCGGTGATACCTTATTATAATGTCAAACTCACCCTGGGCTTAGACCGTTAGACTAATTTGCTGACTATATATACGTATACAGATCGTGCCTAAAAAAAACACAGAAATCTCTCTCTCTTTCACTTGGAATAAATGTATTTTTTACAAATTACCAGTTACACAATGTTTTCAAAAGCGTTTTGTCCATCTGGTGGGAGCCCAGAGGGTTTTTGAACAAGCATATACAGGGCGAAACATTGATAGCTGAGTAGGTGCGGCATGATGAGAAAACACCGAAAATATATTTGAAAAGTTTCAGATAGGAGCCCCGTGGTCAGGAGTCCACTTTCAGATTTAAAATAGGGCTAAAAATAAAGTAATCTTCAGAGCTATTGATTTTGTAATGATCGTGTGCGGCCTAACCCATAATGACTTAAATAGGCAAATCTGATGAAGAAATCGTGTAAACGTGTCCTTTCTGCCAAAATAAAATTAGGTAGTGTATGCACAGTCAGTCTTTATTTTTTGTGCCAAACTATAAGTTAAACCGTATCCAAAATTAGATTCCGAAGCGCTGTATTATTACAGTTATTATGTCATGATATAACATTAGATGTATCATAAGATATATCTTCGGATATTTCGTATCACGTCGGCTGCAATAAACTCGATTGCGACATTTTGTTGGCAGTAAATTGTCGTAAGTGTGTCATTATTGTACAGTTGTATGTAGTCTATGACAATTATGTATCATTGAGTCTATATGGCATTCAACTGGTTTATATTCTGTGCATGATTTTGCTTAAATATATCAATAACTATTATGTTATAAGTAGATAGATACGAGATAATAATGACCTGTCATGGCATGTGCGATGGCCGTTTTGAATTGAATTGAATTGAATACTCTTTATTATACACCATACAAATTATATAACATAGATATATACAATTTTACAAAGAGTGACACAATGGGCGGTCTTATCGCTTAGAGTGATCTTTTAAAGACAACCTTTGGATGGATTAAAATTAAAGACAGACAAATATAGTAGGTAGTCTGTGGTGTAACATTTACATTATACCATTAATATATGTATAAAGTATATTTTACTCGTCTAAATAAATATATACATACAATAAAAAACATGAAACAAGAGCAAAGAAAAAAAAAATAATATTAAAAAAAAATATATAATAAATAATAATAATAATGATAATGTTGGGAGAGAGGAAGTGCTTTTTTATCATAATTTTGAAAGCGGACAAAGATTGCACGCCTTACCGACACGGGCAAGTCATTCCATAACCGTACTGCTTGAACAGTAAAACATTTGTCAAAAAAAACTGGTGGAATGCATCGGCATCTCTTGTCGTAGTAATTTCGTTTTCGTAGTTGCGGTAGTTTTGCGTGGATGTGACGCATATTTTCCCCCAACTTGTTATTTTTTTGTGTTTCTGTTCTCTCTCTGCGTTATGTTTACCGCAAATAAATATATTTTCTTTCTTTCTTTGATGAAATATTTTAGACTAGCGACTTCTTTGTAATGTTAATATCAATTTACTTTACACGTAAACCGTCCGGAATAAATTCTCCACCACAACGACGTGGTCACACAGACGGACACGAAAAACGGCTTTAATTTATAATATTATGTATACTTATATAAAATAATAAATAATAATAATAATTTATATTTGGCAAAAAGAAGAAATACAATGCATGTTACATTATCATGTTATCACAATTATGCTCAATTTTTGTGAATAATGACCCCGGTGCTAGGAAAATCCTGTGTTATAGGGGCCATCCATTCGTCCGTAAGATTATATTACAAAAATTCGAGAAGCTAAAACGTGTAACAGCAGCAATAGTGTGTAAGTAAGTGCGTGTGCTGTGGTGTAATTGGGGACGTGTAAGAGTGTGTGATGCGTGTATGAGTGTGTGTAGTAGTAGTAAAATAGATATATAGATAAGTGTTCTACCGGTCCCCGAGTAATTGGACCGTAATCCACTAGTATTATGGTTTAAATACTCTGACAGAGAGAAAGCGTGACCCCAAATACTCCCACTGGCTTGCAGAATATTAACCTAAAATAAGTCATTGTCACCCCGCTTCTGACTATAGTTAAGAAAGACAATCTCGTCATTAGGTACTATGGGTAAGTGTTTCTTTTAGAAAAAAAGCGATAAATAAGTTTATCTCTCTACCAGCGAAACTTTTCACTTAACAAAATCAGGCTTATTTAAATATTAAGAGGCAACAAGCCGACGAAAGTCAGGACGGCTTTATGAACCACTAACTGAAACTTATACCACAACATAATGGAAACTCAGGGCTCTCAAAGACAACATTTTGTCCCTATTTTTTTTTTTTAAGTAAAGAATTAATGGAAAAAGGAAGTTGTGTGCTTATGACCACTCGGTAGAAGAGAAAACATACGACTGGAACCGAGTATACGAGATTCAGCGCCGAATATACGCGATTCAGAGTCACCGACCGACTGCAGCCGAGTAGGTATACCGGATTCAGCGTCACCGACCCGAACGTGACGGTTCAGTTTGGTTCACTATTCAGAAAGAGCGCAAAAACACTCACTACAAAAATAAAAATAAAAAATTGAATCAGTGTCAGTCGTTGTAGTTGTCATTTCTAGCGCTCTTTGGTAATAGGTAGTCTTTTGTCTGCTAGAGTCTGCGCAAACTAAGTCTGCGCGCTGTCAAAATCGGAAATAAGGGTTTGCCGCCATCTCGACGTTTATATCAATTGACAAGAGAGTGTGCTGTTTTCCGTGTTTTCCAAAGTAAATATTCGCCATCAATATGTCGAATGTGATTGCAAATGCTGGCAGGGTTATAGTCTTGAGGTTCAAACACGCGCACAGACTTAGCTTGAGCGCACTCTAACAAAGAAGGTAATTACTTGAAAACTCGAAAACAAGTGAAGTAAACAAAAACAAAAGACTGGTATAAAAAAGAACCACAAACCTTCCAATTCGGTATTCAAACAAATCACCGAAAGGATTCCAGTAATCTTTGTATGTACAGCGATAACCAACCTTCAGACGCTCTTGAAAAATGGGTTTATTCTACGATAGCCCCGAAGATTGCGTGCTAAGGAAATGCACCGGCTGCCTCTGGCGAAACTATTGTGAAACACGCGAACTTTAATGGAATTTTACAAACTCACATTAAGCAGTAGGAAGCACTAGGGTTATTTTTAAGTTTGAGTCGTTTTCAGGTATAATAGCCACGCTTTCAGGCAGTAAATATGCGGCAATGCGGTAATTTTTATGCAGGTTTGAAAAATGAGCTACTATTACAAACTTATTAATGAAGTATGTGCATAATCGTTAAATTTTCTTCACACTAGCCCAGGTGGCCGCTGCAATCGAATGTTAATGTTATATTTATTCATCATCATTACAAACAACAAGGTTCATTGCTGGACATAAGCCTCCCCCAAGCACCGGTTCGACCGGTTCTGTGCTTCCCTCATTTTTTCATCAGAATGTTCATATATTTCGTTTTATACATGGCGGCAGAGATATCGACGCGAAAACTGTTACCTTGGTTCTGAATCCCTTAGCGTAGAAGTTTTTATTCGGTTTAAAAAAAAAAAAAAAAAAAAAAAAAAAAAAACCTGTTTCATAGAAAACCGACGTGGTCAAAATGGATGCAACAGATTTTTTTTTATAACCTACGAAACATTTCAACGCTGGATATTGTTGGTTCAGAATCTTGTACTGAATTCATGGCAACAGATTACGCGTCTATACCTATATATTTCCACCCTTTACCGAATCCTTCCAGATGTTGTTGACATTGGGTTAAAAAAAACTGAACTCAGTCTTTTCCTTTTCAAACATAACCTACTTACCTAAATCAAACCAGTGAATGCAATATGGTAATTGGTAAGCAAACAAGATTTTATGTACACGGAGTATAAAAACAGCGAAGAATCACGAATATCGGAGCAGTCAATAAAGACTTTCTATATTTATTTTGCATCGTACTTTTGAATAAAACATCACGATCAATCCACATTTTGTGTGCTTGTTTGTTTAAGTGTTTAGTCACGTGCTTTCGTGCATATTTTCGGATTATTTAAACTCAAAAAATGCTCAAATTCCTACAGAACAGCTATCATTAAAAATCTAGTGAAATTGCCCGTTAACATCAGCGTGAATAATATGTAATAATTTTATTATTCTATCAATAGCTTTTGCAAGAGGCTTCGCCGGCTTCGATATCGGAAAATATCCCACGGGAACGTACGTACTACCGGGATTAAAAGTACTACATATATGTATTAATCCAGGTTATAAACTATCTGTGTACCAAATTTTATCCAAATCCGTTCTGCCGTTTTTGCGCCAATCTGGAATATAAATCCAGACAAATGGAAAAACTATTTTTTCTAAAATATTTAATGAACAGGTTTGACTTCGTTACTATTTTATTATATGTATAGACGAGCAGCGCCCCACGGTTTCACCCGCATAAGTTACGATTCCGTACCTACGAATACCGGGATAAAAAATAACCTATGTGTTAATCCTGGTTATAAGCTATCTGTGTGCCAAATTTCATCCAAATCCGTTCAGCAGTTCAGTTTTTTCGTGAAAGAGTAACAAATATCCATCCTCACAAACTTTCACGTTATCTTGAACATGCTCAAAAAAAATGAAGTAATAAGAAATTCTACAATACACGTATTTATACATTTTTCGTACTTAAATAACACTAAGTTCATGTCCGACAAATTTTAAATTGTTGCAACTCCTCATCCCGAAAATCCAGGGATAAAAGAAGGATTAGTGGACACAGACACGATGCTCGTACAGTTTGCTAACGAGAAAAGTTCAAAACTACTTTTGTTTCACTTTTCGCCTAATTAAATTCCTTCAGAGCCAAGAGCTTAACTTTTCCTGAATAAGACTTTTCTTGCACAAAGTAGGGTGTAGGAATAATTGCCATTTTTAGGGTTCCGTTCCCAAAGAGTGCCAAAGGGACTCTCTCACTAAGGCTCCGCTATCCGCCCGTACGCCTGTCACAGGGCTGTATCTTTAGAACAGTAATAGATAGACACTTAAAATTATCACAGAGTGTCTTCATGTATGGCCGCTGTATCAACAAATAATAAAAATAAATATACAAATTAAAATGGGCTCCCCATAAAAGAAACGTGTTAAAGAAATAAGTGGTGTTAAACATTGAACGGTGCTAAGGAACCCTTCGTGTGCGTATTCGACACGCACTTGGCTGCTTTTTCTTTTTGTTTTAAGTATAAAACTACGATAAATGTTGGATGTCCTAACGAGGGAAAAACACGAAAAGTAAAATTAATATTTGGAATAAAAAATTGAAAAAGAAGAAAAAAGTTCATGTTTGTTAAGTAGCTTACAATGTGCTCTTTTAGTTAAAAGGGCATCTTTTAGTTAAAAGAGCATCTTTTATTCACATGTATTTGAATATAATGCAATCGACTATTTTCTCATTCAAGGTTATCCGTTTCATTTCTGTACCGAGCTGTTTCTGCTCCAATTATTTATTTATTTTATATAGTTTATTGTACACCAGAAAAATACGTTTAACATTACAAAACATACAATGGGCGAACTTATCGCTTTAATTAGGTGCGTAATTACTTGAAAGATGACTTAAAAATTCACGATAGTCCAGATATAAATCTTTATCTCTAAGCTTTTTCTTCGCTTTTATTTTTAGCGAAAAAAAAAGTCCTTAAAGATTTCCCTCGTTTAATGACCACTGGTCACGACCTCTATATATTTACTACCAACTATATATACAATATACTTAGATGTATTGGTGTTTTATAGGTTCAAAGATCCCTTGATTTATTACACGTTTACTTTCTTGATTGGTTATTAAACTGTCCGTATAGAGTTCTTAGGAGACGTGAAGAAGTAAGGATATATGAGTAGGTATACAGGGTGGTAGGAGCAAACTGTAACGATGAATTCAGCACATGATTCTAGACCACTAGCGTAGAAATTTTTCGTCGATTATCTATAACAAAAAGCTGTTTCATGAAAAAGTGTCAGTACCTACGCGGTCTAAATATATGGAACAGCATTTTTATTCAATAACCTAAGAAAATTTTAGAGGAAGGGTGTTCATGTCCTAAGTCCATGGTAACAGGTGCGTCGATGTCCCTACCACCCCGTACGTATACTTAGATGTATTGGTGTTTTATAGGTTCAAAGATCCGTCGATTTATTACACGTTTACTTTGTTGATTGGTTATGAAACTATCCGTATAGAGTCCTTAGGAGACGGGAAGAAATGAGGACATAAAAAGGAGTACCTGCCTACATAAAATGCGTTCAGAAGTGAAGTTAAGATCATGTTATCTGACTGTCTTAGTCCGGCCAAAACTTGCTGCTACTTTTAGATTTTACAGGAGCAGCATTATACAGGATATTATAACATATCTACATAATCGGCCTAAAATGTTCCTACTGCTGGGAGACAGGCCTCCTTTTCTCGAGATGTAGTGGGTTGTCATCACAAGCGGGCCCAGTGCGGGTTGGTAGAAGTTACATGTCTTGTTTTGAGAGCAGTGGTGATGGAAATTATTTACACAAAGTAAAGTGCCTGTCTGGGTTCGAACCAATGACTAGTAAGGTAAGGTAAGGCGGGGTCGTTACCACTGGGCCACCACTGCTCTATACAGGATATTAAAATAATACAAAGGATTCTTACATATTAGTACAGACGCCAGCAGGTCAAGCTACCCGAAACTGTCAGATTTTCCCAAACAAACTTGAACCTTAATGCTTCTGCGATAAAGTTGAAAATTTATTAAAGAAATTTGACAGATTGCAGTAGCTTGATGTGCTGGCGTCTGTACATTTAGTACTGATGGAATTTATTGAGAAGGCAAGGAAACACGTCAATTTACATGAAACTTGAAAAAACGTCTGTGATTCGTTTAAAAAATCAGAACGAATCAAAGACAACAGATAGATTCTCTATTAAACTCGAAAGTCCAAACAAAGGAAGGTAGGGAACCTAAGAGTCCGTTTATAAATTCAAATAGAAAAAAAAATCTTTGAAAGAAACTGTTTCACGAGGAATAAAAAGTGAATTCATTTGTTTGCACAGGTAAGCACCGTGTACTCAAGTACTTCGGATATAGGAAAAGAATCTCAAAGGAGTAATTTACAGCTGCAATATGGACGCAGTTTTTAAACATTTTTAAAACAAGCTGCTTGATGGGTCCGTTTTATCTTTTGCTATTGTTTTGTTTTATTTATAAAGAAACAAAGTGTTACTGAAAGACGCGGGTACTGCTACGTTGCAGACTAAGTGCTGTCTGTATCTTTTACAGTGAAAATGCTGCCATCTTTTCGACATTGTTTTTTTTTTTGGATATTTAAAAGGGATCCTAGCTGTTTACTCACATGATATTATTTACACACAAAGATCACGTCTGTATTTCCCCGAAAGGTTAGACAAAGGTAGAAGTAGATATACCCACATTTCGCCAGTTATGTTTAAGTCCCACGTCATAGGGGGCGAGCCTTTGACCATCAATCGGGCACAAATTCAGACTCCGGGCTGCTGCTGAGAAACTCCCGGTGAAAAACCCAATAACACTGCCCGACTTGGGAATCGAACCCAAAACCTCATGTCGCAATAATTCTAAGCTACAAAAACAGGTGGGCAATTTTTCAACAACATCCCGTTGTCTACGATTAAAATGGATTGTTGTTATTGAAATTAGACCCTGCAACGGTAGATCGGTAACACTTATCCTTCTTTTAATTGCCGTGAATCCTTATGTGTGTGTGTGTGTTATTTTGTTTGAATTTTGTATTATAGCAGCCTGAAGTCTGGATTTGTGCCCAGTTGATGGCAAAAGGACGCTCGCTATTACATGGGGCTTAAACATAACTGGTGAAATGTGGGTGTACTTTAAGGTACACCTCTGCCCTGCCAGGGCCACGGGTTGTTCGAAAGAGATACTGTGGCCCCTGGCATAGGTAATTGAAGGAACACGGGTGGGTTTTAGTCAGTAAAAGTCTGACACGCCCTCCTGCTCCGCCCAGAGCGGGAGAAGTCAAATGATGACTTCCCACCCAGAAAAAAAAAAGGTACACCTCTGCTTAACCCTACGGCGAAAACAGGCGTGATGTTAGGGACTTAACTTGTATACCTAATATAATGTTGTTTTACACCCTAACCTGGAACTGCAATCAGACTAAAAATAAAACTTTTTTTATATAGCCGTAAAGTACAAATACTGTACATTTCAGTCATAATTTTGTGACCTCAGTAAATGAGTTTGAAGATTTTTATCGCGCAATTCATTGCAAATTTCAGTTTACAGCCTATCGTGTCAACTGCCTTTTCCTCCATTATTACAGCCATAAAAACCTACGTTGATTGCTTTGCATAAATATTTTATATGTTGGTCGTAAAAGAGGACTAGATCCCGTAGATTAAAAAGAAAACACTATGCCAATAGATAGCTATGTATAGCAGATTGACGAGTTTAACTGACAGGCCGCGCCCAGGTATTGCTACCCCTGTCGAGGCCTGTCGCGGCCCGTGCCGAGCATTCCCACAGTGTGTGTCGGCCTGGTGGCCGCTATTCCAACATTTCAAGTGACACGGAGCGCATGGCTGCGTGTGCCTCTGTGGTTTTATTCAGTGATCAACTTCTGCTAAACAAAACAAAAAAAAAACGCGCCTGTACAGACCGCGACAGCGCCCTAGCGCCCTTGAACTTACCGACTCCCAACGGATCGGACGGCCAACGACAGGCCACCGCAGGCCTCATCAGATGCGATGGTTCCCACGGCCTGGCACGATCTGGCCTGTGAGAAAGCGGGCCACGGGCCCGAAAAAATGAAATAAGCACTGCCACTGCTTATTTCATTTTTTAAGTGTTTTTTTTTTTGTCCTATACGCCGTACGTTCTCCATCTGGACGCTTTTAACGTGTACGTCTTTTTTACACCGGTCTCACATATAATTAAATTCAACACTGATTATATGTAACTAATATTTTTGTAATAATATGATTTAAAAGAGCGTTCATGGAGTTTCTTACCCGTTCGTCTCTATAGGTACTACGCTTTGGAACGGGCGGGTAAGTGAAATAAATACTTTGAGTTTGAGTGTAAATTACTTTTGAATGTGAATCCATAGCACTGACGACCGTAACTTAATACGGGGCCGACTAATTGTGAATAAAGGCACTTAAAAGGGTGTTGGGTGGTAAGTACTGATACGAAACAGCTCATTTTAGTTATAGCTTAGTGAGCAAACACATGAGCAGCACGCGTCAACGGCTGCAGTTACCTTTGCCGTTGACCTGTGCGGCTCGTTTGTATGAACCCTTAGACAAAATGAGCTGTTCTGGATCGGCGGCAATATAACATTTTAAATATCAAACAGCGCTTTAAAAACTGTGTATGTTTTGTTTATCTTTTACCACCTCACATTCAGGTACCACTGAAATTCGCTATTTGTGGTAAGTACTGGCGTAATTTTAGATGAATTCAATTCAATTTCTTTATTTCAGACCTGAGTCCATAGTGTTAGTAACAACAAAATAACTTAATAACTAGTGTTAGTAATAAGAGATACAAATAAAATGTCAGCTGGTATGGATTCTTACCCAGTGACGCAGCAGAGGGGAATCCCACCTATCTGAGAACACGCTCAGGAGACCATTGGTGGTGGCGCGTAGCCGGCCGGCTGTGGAGGCGGTCCTTTTTCTTAGTATGGCGTAAAAATCGTCTGTGCGCGCCTCCGCAAACATTGTGGACGCACTACAACGCCACGACAACCCCAACAGTATCCTAAACGCGGTATAATATTGGACACGCAGATCGCTGTATGTCGTCTACGTAAAACGGGTCCAAAGACTGCACGTGTAGAAAGACTGACAGAAAGCTTTGAAAAGAGTGACTTTAACTTGATTATATATATGTTCAATACGAACTACTCGTATCATCATCTGCCTAGCCTTTTCCCAACTATGTTGGGGTCGGCTTCCAGTCTAACCGGATGCAGCTGAATACCAGTATTTTACATGGAGCGACTGCCTATCTGACCTCCACAACCCAGTTACTGGGTAATACGATACCCCTTGGTAAGACTGGTTGTCAGACTTTCGGGCTACTGACGACCTGTAACGACTGTCAAAGATCCACGAATGACAGCCGGGGCCAACGGCTTAACGTGCTTTCCGAGGCACGGAGGGGTCTTGGTATGTGAAGATGGTCACCCATCCACGGACCAACCGCGGCAAGCGTAGCTTAACCTGATCGATCGACCCGTGCGGCAGTTATTACTTAGCCACAAGCCCCTGTAAGCCCAGTACGAACTACTCGTATGTAAATATATTTATTTTGATTAAATGGCAAAATGTTGTAACATCTATCATCATTTATCGTTGTGTTTGTTTCCTGCCAGAGGATAAGTTGAGATACAACATCATTAAGCAGTAGTTAGTACGCGTGTGGAACACCTAAGTGTGCATACACACGAGTGGCACGCGTCGACGACAGAGGCAACTGCAACCGTGGACCCGTGTCGGCGACTGCCGTAGACAACGCGTCTTCGTGTGTATGCGTACTTAATCTATGAAATTAAATCATATTTCACTCACCATTATTAGTTCGTTGCGGGTCTATTTGAGCATGTAGTATGGAGAAGCCGGGCGCGATGATGGCGGGCAGAGTGCGTGAGCGCAACAGGGGAGGGGGGGCGCGGCGCCCTCCCCCTCCCAGCGCCTCCGCCGCCGCCGCCGCTGCCGCCGCCGCACTGCAGGAAGAAAACAATGTAACTTAATAGGTAAAACCAAAGACGATGTTAAGTCAGGTAAATTAATTGCTAAGCAAAGTGACTCAAGTGGCCAACGTGTTAATGGGTTTTTCCATTGGGAATTTCTTAGTAAAGCCCGGAGTCTGGAAGATGGCGGTGTGATACCACCGTGCCTTGGAAAGTACGTTGAGTTGTTGGTCCTGCGCCTGATCTCACTCAGGGGGTCTACTCCGAAGTGGTATCGGCCGTTTCCTGCTACGAAGTTACTATTTGGCTCGGTCAGTCCCGATCTTACACTCCTACACTCTTTCGAATATTGACTATGGTCCCGACCGAACCGAGCCGATCCAAACTTTTTTCGCATTTTTCAATAATATTCGGTTCGGCCATGTGTCGGTCCGACCCGAACATTCGCGCTTTGCACTTCGTAGTAGACCTCCTGATCTTGTCGGATTACATGCTGTCCCATCGGACTATGAGAGTAAGGGGAGGGAAAGTGCACCTGTATCGCGCACACACTTGTGCACTATAATATCTCCTGCGCCGAACGCTAATCTCCTTTGAGAGAGACCACCATGGATAAAATACGGTCTGCAGGATTATTAATTGCGTAACACACTTACAACTCCAATACCATTCATTAAACAATTCAACAATGTTCAATGCGTTATTTAGGTTATTCAGATGACGAACTTTTGAAACATTTGAAGCAATGGATTATAAACTTCCTTCCAAACCCTTCGAATTGTAATAAAAAGTGTATTGCGCAATTGGGGAACAGGCCAGCGGTACACTTTTACACTTTTATGGACCCAAACCTACGCTTCGTCTTACCGTAGGTACACGGTCGGCACTCCAAAACTTATCGGCCCCATCGGTCATCTGTTTTGTGAGTAATATGCTCCGCCCACTGCCACTTAAGTTTGGCAATTCTTCATTTGTTATGGATCTAGGATTTGATTAATGTAGGATCAGCCGATCGATTCTGTCAAAATCTCACCGTGAAAGTTAGGTGAAGTGAGCTTAAAGTGAGCTGTCAATAGTGTCAATCCCTAGCATTAGTTGGAATGACAGTTCACTCCACGCTCACTTCACCTAAGTTTTCACGGTGAGATGGTTACAGAATCGCACTGCAGTTTTTCAATATATATAGGAGACTGCCCACAGCACAGTACCATTACCATGACTGTGAAAACCGAGAAAAATACATGACACGGACTACTATTATTGGGCATAGTAGTACGTGTCATGTTTCTTTCTATGCCTGATACGTTCATATAGCACGGTCCACGGCCCACTAGAACGTATCAACAGCGTATCATACCCGTGCGTGTCAATTCAAGTGACCGTAGCATGCGCGTATCATTCGCGTGTCACATCCGTGTGGTTCCCGTTCTGTCGGTTGTAGTAGTTCACCTGTATTTTCGCGTGAGGCAGACGCGTCAGGAAGAGCGAATGAATATTTTTGTCGGGAAAATTATTTCCTATACCTATAGATAGCCTATGGCTATTAGAAAATTGTCGGCTTGTAACTCGTTTATAACGGGTTTAAAACGGCCATCAAACGCGGTTATAACCCGTATGCTCACCGTTTGGCCGTAGGCGCGCACCGGTTTGGCAACATCGTGTGCCATACACGGAACGTATCAGCACCGGAAAAATATTCTCGCCGACAATTGTTTACGCTCTGTGCATGGCACGCAAAGGTGTTTGTCGCAGACCGACTCATTATTATCATTACAAAGAAAAAATTTTGCCAAACACGTTCCTAGTACGGTCATAGTATGGCACGGTGTAGTGGGCAGACTCCTTTAGGCTGGAAGAATGTACTGGACGGTATGTTCAAGAAACTTCAATGTTTGCAAAAAGGATATTGCAATTCGTTCCGCAGCAAAAGGTCATCTTACGTACTTTTTCCTAAAAATGTATTCGCCATAAAAAAAATTGAAATTGTTATACTATTAAGTCACTGTTCATATTTCAAAGACTATCGTTAAACAATACAAATTTTATATTTCCCTCGTGATCATCATCAACATTTCAGCCGAAAGATGTCCACTGCTGGACATAGGCCTTCCCCAAGCACCGCCAATTCTACCGGTGCTGTGCTTCCCTCATCCAGCGGATTCCTGCGACCTTCACAAGGTCATCGGTCCACCTTGTGGGAGGCCTTCCAACGCTACGTCTTCCGGTATGCGGTCGCCATATTTCCCTATCAATAATTATTTGAAATGAAAAGAGAGAGGAGCAATGAAGTGAAAATATAAATAGACAGTGCCAACAAGTTATTAAAAACCCTCGCTCAATCTCCACTTTAAAACTCTAGATTTAATTGGAAAAAGTTTTAACTACAAACCAGTGGCATTTTTGTTGCAAATAAATTGAATGACGTCATAGCAAACACGACACTTTCGCTACAAAACTAACAGTTCGAGGTATTTTCAGATGAAACTTGTGAACTGAATTTCAATTTTGTTACAAAATTCAATATTGCTTTCAGATTGGAACGTTTACTCTATTGCGTGGACGGTATTTCAAACTGTAACCATGAATTCAATACATGATTCTGAACCAACCAGCGTATAATTTTTCGTCGATTTAAAAAAAAATATAGCTGTTCCATACATTTTCAGCGCGTAGTAGGTATTGCACTTTTCTATGCAACAACAAATTTTGTTTTTGATAACCGACGAGAAATCTCTACGCTAGGGAATCTAAAATCATGTGCTGAATTCATGATTAGGTTGGAATGTAGCCGGGCGCTATGGCGCGAGGACTTAGAAAAATTTTCAATATTTTTTTTTTTCGGATATTTGCCATTTTCATTCCAGTATCGGGTTGACCTTGACCGTAGAAACCATTTAGGCTCTGAGACACATGGTCCTACGACGCACGGTTTCCGAGTTAGGAGCTTTCTATTTTTTTTAGAAAACGCTGTTAACGTAGGCTAAATCTTTACCGTAACGAGAACCGCTTCTCTACACTTAGAAAAATTAGAATGTTGCAAATTACTTAAAAAAAAAAAATACGATGTGTCGGGGGTTTTTTTACATAATGTCATGGTTTTCGACTAGAGCCATTATTATTTTCCAGAAAAGATTTTCATCCGAGCTACCATTTTGGAAATATAGAGCGTATAGTAAAAAAATAAAAAAAATAGAAAGCTCAAGGTCAAGGTTAACCCGAAAGTGCAATTGAAATTTCAAATTTCCGAAAAATAAACAACCGAAAAATTTACTGACCCAAAAATTTTTTATATTAAAAATATTTTATTTTATATTATTTTCTTTGTTGCTCATAGTGCCCCTAAGCGTATGCTCCAACACCAAAAACTGAGCCCCAGAGATGTCCCACTGACCCATGGTTACAGTATGCGCGTCGATGTATGCCACCCTGTAAACCTACTACATAGTTATGGTTGAAAATATATACTTAAAACAAAATTGGAACAATAATTATAGTCAATCAGCCACACTTTGGCATTTTCTTTTAGCGATTAACAATCAAATAGGTAGCATACCTCCTCCTTTTTCTGTCAGAAAACTAGCGAGTAACGAATTTCAATAAATTAAATTATAATAAAAAAAACAGCCTAGCACCGCAACGAACATACATAGATATCTATTTACATCTATACAGATCAATAAATTATGTACGGCATATTGTGTACTTATAACAAAAAAAAATGTTTTTCTGTCTGTCTGTTTGTTCCGGCGAATATCCGAGATGGCTATGCCGATTGTAATGAGTATGGGGATACTTACTCTGAGGATGTAGGCTACTTTTTATCGAAATACGCACGAAAACCGTCACGTGAAACGATATAACACTAAAAAAAACAATATTAAGAAAACTACAAAACAAAAAGACAATATCCCATAAAATAATTTAAAAAGAAACAAGACACGCATAGCAGGGCTTGCAAATCATACACGACTTTCTCACAACCCGCCATTTTGGTTTACGTAACATCCGCGCATCGCGGGTAGTTGATACCTTGACATTCACCCCCGGATGGCAGCTCAAGAAACTAAATACTTTTGGAGATTGCGACTGAACTTTTCTATTCAATTTTAGTAACCTTTGTTCTTTGAAATATGCTTGAATTTAGTCATTATTATGTGAAGCACTGGCTTTTCCTTTGGCCATAACTGTATAGCGATTGAAAATGACAATTTCAAAATACAAAAGATGGAAGTAACAAGTAAACGACTTTAAATATATTATATAATATTCAATTCTGAAATTGTCAAATGACAAGCTTGCCATATTGAAAATAGAATAGATACGATGATAGTAAAGATACAGATTAAGATACTGTTCCTCGAAAAGCTGCCACGCATGTCAAAGGATCAATGGGTCAAAGTTACGACCTAGTGGATTCCGCTTAATGGTAAACGACATTGTGGCAGGCCCAGACGGCGAAGGCGGGATGAGCTAGGCTCCTTTAATAAAGATAGGTCCTAGGCAGCGATGAACAGAGAGAGGTGGAAAGAGAGTAAAGAGGCCTTTTCCCAGCTGTGGGACATTAATGGCTAATAATAAAATAGTAAAGATACAAATACAAGCAAGCACCTAGAAAATACCGAAACTGATTTTGAAAACTTGGAGCTTGATCAATTTATTTCTAATGAACATTCTAAGAAAGCTGACTATAAATTAACTTTTAGCGAATTAACTAATGGTCAGATTGGAGAAATAAATCAAGATACTCTCCAATTTACAATAACTCACAGATAATATTCTTAGGCACTGGATTTTACTGAACTATGAACACTTCCAAACTAATTTGGCAGAAAATAAATGAGGTTTTATAGAAAAGGATTCTTTTACGTAAGATTGGACTTGATAATAGGTCATTATAACTTTAGCTAAAGTATTGTTTTGCTTTCGTGTGTGTAAAGGGCAAATATTGTGAGATATTATTTTTCGTCTGGCTGTAATTTTTCTCCAAGGTATATCAATTTGTCGAGCAAGTTTTACGAAACAATATGAGTCATATATCAGATATGCAGCTATATTTTTTATTTTAATTCAATAATTCAAAAGAATTTGAAAATAATTTTGTAATATTTGACCTGCTTAACTCTTAAACTTCATAGTGATCCACATCATCCTATGAATCTCATTTTTACACATAGCCCTCTCTATTCATCATCATTTCAGCCGAAATATATATATGTCCACTGTTGGGCATCTCCTTAAATCATTATCAGACCGTATAGTGTTATTAAGTCTTATTTGGGTAGCAATTAAGTAGTTACCTAATGTTATTTTATTTTTAGTGTAGATACTTTGTTCATGCACGTCAAATTATTATAGAAATAGTTTGGAGTTTTAATAGGTTTTAGATTTCAGAATATGATTTTATTTGTTATCAAAGTTAGGGTTGTACTTTTCGTCGGCACAGCGGGTTTTAAAACTGATGACGTCTACGCTGAAAGATTTAGACATTTAGATTTAGGCCCCCCCAAGCATCGCCACTTAGACCGGTTCTGTGCTTCTGGCATCCAACGGATTCCTGCGGCCGTTTATTCTATTCATCATCATTATTATTTTATCTTAAGCCTGTATTGTCCCTATACGTCATTTTATAATAACACAAACACATCACCATCACGTTGATCAGAAGAACGTTTTTACGTTTTAGTTGCAGTAAGATGTTTCAAATCTTTAGTCTTTTGATATACCTATTTATCCGACGGAAAATGGTCTCTTCTCCCATAATCTTCTGCAAGACGAAACCTTTCTTTCATTACACCACAACACCTTTCTGTTTGCTAATTTTCACTACTGCGAAAACGATCCTACAGATCCTTTGTGTTTATATCGTCAATATATTGCTTCAACAACCTTATTCTCAGTTCCAGCGTCTTCGTGTGACATCATAATGCAAGATGGCGCTTATTGGCGCCGACTGCGGTATACGACGCTCGTTTCGCGCCAAAAGCTTTTGGCGTGTCGTCCAATAGAATTTGAGGAGTTATGCTTACAGAAGCGCGGGAGGAAATGGACGTCGTTTGCAGTCGTCCTGAGTTCAAAGTATATGATATTTATTTGGAATGTTTCTCTTTTTGTTTACCAACATACATCCATGATATCACGCTCATTGTAGAGGTTTTATCGCCTGAAAGTAACATCTTTGGGAATGGATGATGCTGGTGAGATCATTGATGATAGATTACTCATAGCTGACTTACTGTTTTGATAATAATTAATTATCAAAAAGTGCGCTTTTGTAATTTTTTACGTGAATTAAACTTTCTTGGCAATACGCTCCCCCCTATTACATCGTCCTTAAACATAACTTGCGAAGTGTTTGGTATAGGAATCTGTCTTCGATCCCTTCGATCGAGACAAAGCGTGATGGTATGTGTACTTTCGACCCTATTAAAATTCATACCACTAACACCCTATTGACAGTGTAATAAAAAGACAGTTTAATATTACGCAGTCATCTCTATAAATACACACCAAGAAAGCGAAGTATGTAATACGAATATGAAAGTAAAACATTATTCGTCGTCTAGAACCATTTTCATTAGTAATCCAAATATTGGCAGCCTTTGTGGTCTCAAAATGTCTCAATTAGGACATATTAGACTGTTGTATTTTTAAATTATACATATATGAAGTTTTGCAACTTTTCGATTTAATAAGGAGTATGGAAGAAATGACTGGAATAGACTGGATGTGGAAGACTGAGGTCAGGGTGTTATGGCGTAGCCTGGGAGAGGCCTATGTCCGCAGTGGACTGCGATACGCTGAGTTGATAGATGGAAGAAATAAAGAGCATAATTAAAATCAGCACAATTATAATGTTCCCACTGCTGCGACACGTGACTTCTCTCTGTGAGAAGAATGGGGCTGTAGTCCACAACGAAGAGCCCAGTGCGAATTAGTCGATTGTAATATGTCAAAAAAAATTTACGATCTAGGAATTCTAGGGCATGAAATTAAGAGAAACCATGGTAAATAATTCTTTATTACAATTGAACACATTTTCTAACTAAACAGTACTGTTACTAGCTACAGTAACTGTCGAATTGGCCGTCACAAGACGCAGTACATCAGGTGTATTCCAGACTTGGACAGTGGAATTCTTTACTGGAGTTGCACGATCAATAATCATTGTATGGTGCTTACGAATCGTTACGAGTTTTGTTGCAGTTGTTAAAGTAGATGCTACTGTGACAGTTGTTTCATTTATATTAGCTTTGTTACCACTTCTTCGAGAATCGTCTGCCTTTTTAGTGGTTGATGCTTCAGTTGACGTTAGGTTAACGTTCACGTTTTTTGAGACGTTTACGTGCCCACGATCTTAAAATGAAAATGTTTTTTTAAAAAATTAGGAGGTTAATTAAATATTACTTGAACTAAAAATAGCTGGCTGTTCGGAAGAATTCCAGTGTTCGCTTAATAGCGAAGACAATAGAAGAGTTAGAATGGAAACATTTTTTATGTCAATATTCATTTACCTTTTGTTTCAAGCTTAGTTTCTTTCAAAGGCAGCAAATTATAATTTTGTCATGAACAGACATTTTAGACAAAAGTAAAACCAAGCTTATTATTTCACAGTTTTTTGAATATATAAAGAAAACATTTTTCTATAAATTTTCTTCAACAAATTAAGTAACGAAAGTTTCTAGATACTTGAGAATATTTAGGGCGTTGTCACACTGATAATTTACCAGCGTATTCCCAGCTAGGCGACTTGTGAACCGCGGGTGCAAAGCGAGCTAGCCACGTATACGTGACGTGTTCTCTGCGTTTTCGCAATATTGTACACTCATGTCATGGCTCACTATCTATTGTACACTCACGTCAATAACTCTCATTACGCAAACGCGGTGAACACGTTACGCACACGTGGCTTGTTCGCTACGCTCACGCAGCGAGCGCGTTAAACAAGCGCCTCGCCAGAAACACGCTCGCAAATCCCCAGTGTGGTGAGGTTCTTATCAATAACAGAAAGGACTTTTTCTTAAGAACGTATGTCAAATAGATGTAATGAGTATCCTTACCAACGAACAAGCCAGTCAATCCTGGTATAAATAGTCCAGTTTCTCCAACACCCAGTTCCACATGAGCATTTCCTATATTAGATATTCCGTGAGCATCCAAGTTCACCAATCCTTTACCTAAAAATATATTAGGCTTAGCAGGATTTTCATAAATTCTATCTCCCTTGGAAACTAGCTTGTCTCATGTTTACTTATTATCAACGCTTATATTAGATATGAGACATTTTACAGTGCCTATTTATTTTTATTTTCTTAGTTTGTTCTCTTTGTTCTGAGACACATGGTTTTATTGCCATGTTTAATAAAAATCAGACAGACAGGCGCGACGCGACTCTAGTACAACAATTTCTATGAAAACTTCATGGACATTGTTCTACCAGAATCGCGTCGCACTGTCGCGTTGCGCCTGTCTACTGGAGCCTTAATAATTATCTATTTAGTTAATACCTTAAGGCAGAAATGTATAGAGGCGGGTTTAAAGCCGGGTATGCCGGGGGTATGTTTAATTTAATTGTCATGCTGTTGTATTAATGTATTAATTCTCTCTACATAATCAGCCATTAATGCCAATTCTCTCTAAATGCTCAATAAATCCAACTACGGCTTTATTTTGAACTTGCTTCTGTCCCCGCCTTCGTCCGCGTGAAATTTCTTGTTCCCCCGACCTACCCCGTCGCATTGCATCACCTGCCTGCGCTATAACTTCATTGTCGTTTATCGTTTTTTTTTTTCGACTTTTTGGTTTTGCTCGGCTCCTTAGGGTCCTACCGTAATTATACCTATAGCCTTCCTCAAAAGTTAGGCTATTATATGCAAAAATATTTTTTTCAAATCCGACTTGTAGTTTCAGAGATTAGCACGTTCAAACAAACTATTCTGATGTATTATTAGTATCGATATAGAGCTATTACGCACTGTCGACTGGTCGCCGGCGACCCGGTCGACGGCTACTGTGACTTACTATAGTTTAAATTGGTGTTTACGGACTTGGTCGCCGGCCGCCCGGGCGACTCGACAACTCGCCGCGTATTGGCGACGCACAAGCGACTGCCGGTCGCCGGCGAATAGTCGACAGTGCGTAATATTATAGCTCATAGATTACATATTTGCCGATAACCTATCTGCTTATTTTCACATGATTTACTACAATTTTCCGGTCTACCCGGCTGAGTGTCCCCCTGCTAACTGACCGTTCCCACAATTAAATATAATTTTCCATGTCAAGGTAGATTTTGACGTCGAGAATATCACATTAACCGTAGTTAATATATTAGAGATCAAGGAGGTTTTCACATCGATAATTTTAATACCCTTGCATCTAGGGTCAATGCCAATTTCTCTGTTGTTGGTTAAATATAAGAGAGAAAGAAAGAAAATACATTTATTTACCACAGACTAAAAGACACACAGTACACCAGAGACATGACATCAGATAAAAACAAATAAAAATCAAATAAAAAACTATGAAGTCCGATGTAAGAATAAGCAGGAAAGTGTGCGACACGACTGCGCCAAAATGGCCTAGTTCAGCAAAAATGCCACACAACTAGTGCCTGACACTGGTTTTCAACTGGACCTGTCATAACTTTTTATCGTTACTCCTTGGATCTCTAAATGAAGGTAAAGTGTACCGTTACACTGTACCTTCTACTTTTCATAATAATTCGAGTGATGTCTTTAAAAGATCGCTTTTAGCAATAAAACCGCCCATTGTGTCACCATATGTAAAATTTCTACGTTTAAGTATATATGGTGTAGATAATAAAAAGTATTATATTATGTTCTATTCGCCAAGGTATAGGTTCAATCTCGAGTATGAGTGCCAGGATTATACTTTTTTTTAAACATATAATATAAACATAACAGTGTTTCCATTTTATATTTTTCCAGAGGAAGACTGAAACATATTGTTTGATCAAACTGTTCAAATAAATAAATAAAAATCCCAATCGCGGTTGTGCGTATGTTTTGTCAGGGCTCCTAAACGGAATTGATTGGATTCGCTGCGGTATTTTAGTGCACAGTCATTTATTTAGTTGTAAGCCAAAGCCGAAGTTTGTTTACCCGATTCCTATTCTGTTTGTTTTTTTTGAAAATCAAAGCCGCAGAAATCATTTCCCTGTTCAAACATTTACCTATACCAAAATCTGAATTATTCAAGCTTGTTTAAACATAATGTTCAGGAGGTTTTCGAATTATAAATCAAACTTAATCAAACGCTTACGTCATCACTAATTAATTGGGAGGACGTGGTTGAATTCCTTAACTTTGGCGCATATTATTAAAAGGAAAACGTATGACAGTATGTTTCTAACTCATCACTGATTAAGTTATTTGAGAAATATAACTTCCATAATGTGGGAATAAATTGTCATTTCAAAAAGACTGGTGTAAATATATGAAATTTTATTTACGATCGTATATCTTTCGTACAAAATTCAAGGTTGATATAAAAGAACATCAGTTATTTTATATCAACTTTGAATTTTGTAGGTATATGGCGCTTTGCAGCATAAGTATATTCTTTTACGAAAGATATACGATAGTAAATAAAATTTCATATATTTTCACCTCATTGTCACTCTGATGGTATAACTGCTTTTACAGGATTTCAACAGATAATAAGTTCGATCAACGTCAGTTATAATGACGCTAAAGGACACACAACTCTAGGCCATATGTATAATAGTAGAAATAGGGATAAAGGCGTACATGACTCTTCATCTACCTAGCCGTTTCCCAACTAAGTTGGAGTCGGCTTCCAGTCTAACCGGATGCAGCTGAATACCAGTACTTTACATGGAACGATTGTCTATATGACCTCCACAATCCAGTTACCGGGTGAAACGATACCCCTTGGGACTAATGGTTCACATGACTACTAATGCTTAAATAATAAAAATCTAATTGGATATTGTAACGGTTTCCATACCAGTTCCATACTTGAGTTCCAGATTAGTGTCACCAACAGCACTGATGCCGTTAACGCTAAGCTTCACATCAACGTTTTCCAAATGTTTATCACTAACTTTGTCAAGAGCATTGTTAGTATTGTTGCCATCAACACTATTCAGCGCTTTCTTTTTCCTTTTGTCTCTGACTTCTTTCAGTTTTGTTTCTAGCTGAAATTAATTTATTATATTATTGATTTTTTTTTAGGTAGTTAAATAATATCGTTTCTCATGTTTTAAAAAGGGATTTAATTAGTAAATACTTCACCCATACATATTGAGTGATACGTCAACGATAATCCTCTAAAGGATACTGTTTAGGCTAGGATATTTTAAACAGAAAAACAACCATACCGTAAATAGGAATAACACTTAATACATGATAGAAGGGTAATAACATTAAAAACATGGATACTAATTCCACAATGAAAGAAACAAAATGAGATTGATGACGTGTCATGGCAGATATTACGTCAATAGAAGAAATAACGTAAATCTCATCAAAGCTAATAAGAACAAACAAAGATGATAGATTTGACCTCGACATTAGACGATCTGTATTGATTATGTTCGGAAGAACAGTGAACTGCCTATATACATAAGTACCAGATCAACAGAATATAATATTGAATCGTGAATTGTTAATTAAGAAGTATTTTCCTTTACGGAATAAAGATAATGATTCCGATCTCATTACAGTTACCGAAAATCGAAATACGCTAGAATTCACAAAGAACATTAGGAATAAGCATGAGATACAGAATGTTAATGAATTCCATATTTCACGAAGGGCCGGTTTTTTGATCCGTAGTTAAACTCAATCAATTGTTAAAAATACTAACTAAAGATTAAATATTGGCAAAATGTGTTTTTGTACAATTGTTAATTTATCTAAGGTTACTACGGAACTACGGACCAAAACATCGGCCTGTATGAAATTAAAAATCACACTTTATTTTTTTCTTATAACTTCCGGGCAATTAGGTAGCCAGTGGGTACATTTTTCTAATTGCCTTTGCCTGTACCCAAGTTTGAAAAAGCGATCGATCGAAAGAAACCGTGCCGTGGACAAAGGGCCTAAGCTCTTTGTACACGGTGCGGATTCTTCACTCTACCGCGCATAAACCGTAAGGAAGAAAATACAAGCCCGTTAAAAAAAAAACTATCTTATATTTATGGTCAACAAGCTATAGTGATCTATACAACACTGACGACCGTGCCGACACGGCGAATAAACCGTAGTTTTTCCAGGCAAGAAAAACGTGTGTACAAAAAGAGCCGTAGGCTCTGAATATAAAACCCCTTCCAACTTTGGAACTGCGATGATTCCCTAGAATCCTAATATAGGTATTAGAATATACCTATATCACGATATATATTACAACAACATATCTCACACATCCAAGTTACATCATGGAGGAGGCTCCTAACAAGGTTAGTCGACCGTCCCGAAGCCTCCGGCATCAGATAATTGATTTGTTTCGAACTTCGCACATCGAGAGTAATTCACCAAAGGAGCAATCGTTTTATGTGCCAAAACTCAGATCACCAATTTAGTTAGAAGTTGGTGAACTGATACTTTGGCTATAATTGTGTGTTAAGTTTCTGTTCTGAAACGTCCTTTTTTATTTTTTGGTAAGTATGATATTCTTCAGTGTAACAAATTTCAAATTTGAAAATTCCTGATAATTCATGGAATGATTTTGCCCCTTAACCCTTACACCAGAATGATTTTTGCACTGTTATCGGTTTTTGATAAATTCACTTCACAAATAGGTAATCCCATAATCGCCATTTAAATCATCAGAAAACTCATTTCAGTTTTGAACAAAGACTGCCACCATGCTGGCTGGCAGCAGCAGTTTTAACTTAGGTAGGTGTAGCGGTATCTACAACGGCACATACGAACAACGCGTCATACTGACATCACGACATCATCATCAAAATCCTGCATCTCGCAAGCAGAATTTACCGCGCAACTAGCATATTGTATACAACACAACGGCCCGACATGAATCATCGGGCAGTTGCCCGCCAGACACAACAACCGTCTGGTCGGAGGATCCTCCCTTTTCTATGGGGGATGAGTGAACTTTACGCCCTGTTCCTCATACCTCTATATAGGTACTCCATAGAGTTGATCTCTAACATTTTGCTCTGATTGAAAAAGTAAATTAAATCAAAGAACATAAGCATGAAATACGTACCATTTCTAATAAAATATCTTTTTGTTCTAAAAACGTTTCATCAACTATTTCACTTCGTCTTTTGGGATCTAAATAAGGCTTTGCATTCATCGTACCACCGTGAGGATTTAGATTGGCGTGAATATCTTCCAGTCCTGCAAACATCTACGAAAAATATTACAAACTTGTTAATAAATTAATTTAAAAGTTTGAGGGTAGACCCCTACGAGGTAGACCGATGATGTGGTAAAGGTCACGGGAATCCACTGGATGCGAGAAGCACAGGCCCGGTCGAAGAAGCGATTCTCGAGTTCGGCCTATGTCCAGCAGTGGAGGTATTTTGTCTCAATGATGGCGATGAAAAGTTAATTCATAAAGCTATATGGGCGATTGTTTTATATTTTTTCCATGAAAGCACATTTTTAGATCCTTCTTCACTCACTGAAGATTATCGTTATCAAGCAACGGGACCATTGCTTGATAGCTAATCTCACATCGTATTCTGAAATGAATCTCGAAATGGTAAATGTGTGAATGAATTGTGAATGTCTGAGGCACAAGAAATCTTGCGAGTTTCATCTCTAATTACCTTTTCATTCACCATCAAACGAAGAGAAAAGAGGAAATTCTTATGTACAATGTAACGAACTCTGATCTTTGACTTGTACAATTATGTGCTCTGTGTCCTTGATAACTCAAAGAGAAATAATAACATCCGTTTTCAATTCAATTACTTAAAAAGCTGATTCACAAAACGAAACAGTCGAGGAATGTTTATCTATACTTATAATAAATCTGTAGAAGTGAAAATTCTGTACATTGAAAATATCAAAAAAATAAATGGCAGGGGGTGTTACTAGACCGACACCGAACCCAAAAATGTGATTAAAAACATTTTTGTCTGTCTGTCTGTCTGTTTGTTCAGGCATCACGCAAAAACTACCGGTTCGATTACGATGAAACTTGGTATAATTATTCTTTAATATTTAGGGATTTTGCTTATTTATTGAGTTTAGATTAGTTATCATCAGAAATAGGTTTATTTAGTTTATTTAGTGGTCCCATAGTCACCAAGATAGGATCTGATGATTGGATCCTGGAGAAATCGAGGGCAACCCTCAAATTTTATGGCCCACACATCGTTTTTTTTAAACCAAAATCACTGGTGCAAATTACAACTTAAAAGTTAAAAATAAAAACTTTTTTTGCCAAAAAAAAAACCGACTTCCAAAAAGACACTACAAAGTGAAAAATAACTTTAATTTCGGAAGTCGGTGGCAAACAACGAAAATGCGAACCCAACGACACCGACTTCCGAAATTAAAGTTATTTTTCACTTTGTAGTGTCTTTTTTGGAAGTCGGTTATTTTTTTTGCAAAAAAGTTTTTATAATTTTTTGATTAGGTATGTACTTAGGTTTACTTTTATAAGGCGTAGACCGTATAGATTTTAATTTCAAGTATAGGTAGGGCCCCGCGCCGGGACAGAAGTATTGATACCGGTATGCTCAATAGATAACGTTCTACACAAATAGCACTTTACACAAAAAACTCATTGATAAGTTTCGTCATCCACGCGAACGAAGTCGCGGGCACAGCTAGTTTAGAAATATATTTATTGTAATCTTTATTTTGTTATCCAGCGCATTTTGATATATTTTAATCTACCTTATTTGCGAAAGCTTTTGATGTGGTAGTTTTAATGTTGAAATAGTGATTTGCATTTCTGAAATCATTTTTCAATAAAAAGTCATCTTATTGTGATGTTGGCAAATTATATTGTTTTGTTTAAAACAACACGATCGTCCCCTCTGCAATTTCTTGTAATACCACATCTCAGAGCAATGTGAAACAAATCAAGCTATGGGAGAACCTAAAACTCAAATTTCCGTCTTATTCTTAAACATTTAATTCAACTAAGGGCTGATCTTTCTAACGCCAGATAACTTTATCCGAGGAATAATTTTGAATTTATGACTGTTCTTCCGTGCAAAACTTGTCAGACGTCAATTTTATTCCACGAATAAAAAATATCTATCGATTGAAAAATCAGCCCTAAATCAATTTACAGGCACTTTTGAACTGTCAAGAAGTCTCAGTCAGCAACTTGGCCCATTCCAAAGCATAGTAGGTCCATATGGGGAAGAACGGACAACAAACTCCGCGGAGGCTCTTTAATCCAAATGTTTCGTTACAAAGTCTTGGTTACATCATTCAAGTTAAGACTAACAGCGAACTTCTCAGAAGCAGGAATTATGGCGCAACTTGAAGCAGGCCTAAAACTACTCTAAGAGCTAATTTCATCAATAATTACCTATATTAAAACACTAGATGCTGATGCAGCCACTTATCTTCTAAACCCTTTTAACCACTTACAACCCTTTTAAACTAAGACGAGGCGAGTCTATTTTAGTCTTCGACTACTCGACTGAACGGCACGATTTCTCTATAAAAGTTACTCTGAAACCGTCACGTTCCATTTTAACTGTTTTAATAAGAAACAATGTCATTTTCTAAACAAATTAGCTGATGTTGAACTTTGGAGGAAATTAATAAAAGTTTTTTGTTTGAATCTTCGGATTTTGTTTAATTTAGCTATTTGTTTAGGCGTTTGAGACAAAATTCTGATAATTTGAAACAGATTTGTGTATAATTTTGCTTGAATTTCAGCAAAAGCTATTTTAATGTAGCATGTCTTGTCGACTTTAATGTCTATATTCAAGAAATTGTGATCTATAATAGACGCCAGCACATCAAGTTACTACAATCTGTCAAATTTCTTTAATACATTTTCAACTTTATCGCTAAAGCATTAGGTTCAAGGTTGATTGGGAAAATTTGACAGTTCCGGGTAGCTTGATGTGCTGGCGTATGTATATGTACAGACATAAGATTTATATATACTGTACATAAAATATATTATACATCGAAGCTGTTGGTGTACCTTAATAAATAAATAAATAAATGGAGCTTAGGTATACGCTCATTGACTTAAAAATACGACAAAACCCATACCTACACTTATCGTTCTATCAATCATCATAATTACAGTGACTAGTCACCCAAAGTCACCTATATAACCACAGTTCCTGGCACAAATAAAATTACCCCCTTTCGACCACCACGCACAACAAATTACCACCCAGACCAACGCCAAGGTATAAATTGGTAATACTCGTACCAAACATTGTTTACTTTTTATTTATCGATATTTCGAAAATGGAATATCAAATTGATGACACAACGACAACGTCCCTCGTGGTTCAAAGGTTATCGTGATTTATATTCGAATATATAACGTACATAGGAATCTCTATATCACTGACATGTATTCGTTCAACATCAACATATTGGCATACATAATCAACCTATAATGTTCCTACTGCTGGGACACAGGCCTCCTCTCTGTAAGAGGGAGTGGGTGATCCACCACATAGGCCCAGTACAGGTTGGTAGATGTCACATGTCATCGAATTTTTGGTTCTAGAACATGCGGGTTTCCTCACGATGTTTTCCTTCACCGTTTTGAGAGCAGTAGTGACGAAATTATTTACGCAAATAATTTTATCAAATGCCTACAGTAATTATCTGATGAAAATGTAAACAAATGGATCAGAAAACGTACACGTGTATACGGATTTGTAGCGTCACTTACAAATTGAGAGGTTTGATTTGATTATTTAAATATTTAAACCCGAAATTCTAATTTAAAATCACGGAGGCCTTTGCCCAGAACTAAGACAGGGTAGGCGAGTAAAATATAAATGTATATATATATATATATATATATAATTCGAATAATACCTTATTATTGAAAAAAGTGGTAAGATACAGAATTGATACCTTCTAAATACAGATGAATATATTACTTAATGCCTTTAATGAGTGATTACATAGGAATTTGACATGAACAGAGTTTATTTACACTTTCATAAGAGACTTTTGGAACAGACATTATTGGAGAAAAACAATCATTGTAAAGAAAAAAAAAATCATATTTTAAGGTTGCCTTGAAATAAGGTTTATTTTTCTTTGGCTCAATCGGCGGTGAGTATAGCAAAATAATACATAAAATCACGGCTGTATTTTCCGAAAGCAAAGGTATTTAGTACCTACACCAACATTTCACCAGTTATGTGTGTTTGTTGTTATGTATGTTTTATGTAAGAAAGGGCAAGCTGTTGCCATTAGCCAGGCAAAAATCCAGACTCAAGGCACTTACTGAAGAAATTTCTGACAAAAAGTAATAATAAATCTAACCCAAAATCCGTGCTCTGCACAGTAGGTAGCGCTTAGCATAACTATAATCAGCCCATTCAATTCAATGATTAATCATGATTTATTTTCCTTTTGACAGTTTTAGGTCACAAAATATGCCTACGTTTTATTATTTAATTAAGCTATTTTACACCTGAGACAGATAACTAAAGTCCGTTTCACAAAAGAAGTCTCGTAGACGCGGCGCCACTGTCGTAGGACGGAATCATAAATATTGATTTATTTATTTATCTCGAGTAGCAGGCTTGATTATTGGTTAATAAAATGCACATTCTTAAATAAAGAAAGGTGTCTGGGGTAGGAGAGTTGTTGTTGGAATGTTGCTAACTATATAATAATAATTAGTTCCACTTATTGCCGCGGGACTTCTTTCGGGAAACGGACTCTACTTATTATTGTTAAAATTTGACATCAGTATCATTTCATGAACTTAAGATTTCTATAGATAGGTAATTAATGTATGTAAGGCATAATCAGCCTATAATGTTCCCACTGCTGGGACACCAGCCTCTTTTTTTCGGGAGGGAGTGGGCTATAATATACTCCCCGGGCCCAGTGCAAGTTGGGAGATGTCACACATGTCTTCAAAGTTTTGGTTCTAGGGACATGACAGTTTCCTCACGATGTTTCCATTCACCGTTTGGAGAGTAGTGGTGATGACATTATTAACACAAATTAAAGCGCCTGCCTGGGTTCGAACCCACGACCTACAACTCGTAAGTCGGGGTCGTTATCACTGGGCCACCACTACTCTAGCGCCAGGTAGCACTTGCAGCCAACGAGCAAATCATGCCATCAAATATGGTTTCTAATCTCATTTTTACGACTCGGTCATCTTTATTACTCGGCTAAGCTGCTAATCCAATTCTGTCTCTCACACGATAAGAAATATTACTAACTCAAAGCCCCGCCTATAGAAAAAAGAAAGCTTATCGAATATGAAGTGACGCACGCACAATTGGCACGTGCGACCGCTGCGTACATTTTTTTTATGTAACCGATTTCTTTTTCAACAAATCCGACGCACAGAATGAAAATGATTGATACATTTTATCATTTGCATCATTGTATTTTCACAGAATAAACATTTTGGACGTAAGTTGTTGTCTTTACTTATAAATCTAACAATATTGAAAGACATAGAATCGAATACCTAATAATAATAGTTCTCCAGACCGAATTTCGGTCATGGCGGTCAATCTTAGCTAAGACTAGCCATGAACGATGGAGATATTATAGTGCACAAGAATTACGCAGAAACAGGTGCACTCACTCTTCCCTCAGTCTTATAATCCGATGGGAAGGCAATCGGACACAACCGGAGGAGATTAGGCGCAGGACCAACGGCTTGACGTGCTTTCCGACGCACGGGGGTATCACACCGCCAACTTTCAAACTCCGGGCTGTTACTAAGAAATTTCTAATGGACAAAACCCAATAACACTACCCGACCTAAGAATCAGACCCAGGACCCCACGCTCAGTAGTCGCCACCATGAGACCAACGGAGGAGTTAGTTATACAGAATCGAATACACTGAAATAAAACAAATAAAAGTTCTCAAGTCCCCTCCCCACTCCACCGACTTCTACTCCTGCTCCTTCACAGTGCACGCGGTGCGGTTGTGGAATTCACTACCGCCTGACATTAGGGACTGCCAAACTGTTGCAGTTTTTAAAAGAAGAGTAAAAGAACACTATCTGTCCACTTCATCATAGTTGTGTATGTATTTATTATTTTGAGTATGATATAATTATTATCACTCTAGTGATATTTATTTTAGAAGTATGTATGTATGTATGTTTAGGCATTTGAATGTATGTTAGTATATTCTCGTAAATTTTGTGTAGTTTTTAAGTGAATTGGTTTTGATTTCATATATTATTTCTTTGTCTCCTTTACTATTTCACACGCTGTCTACATCTCTGTATCTATTGTCCTGCCTCGGGTGTGCTGGGATTTTTTATGAAATAAGCATCACCTCTGTACCTATTTTTTCTGTTCTGTTTTTTTGTTGTCTGTTTATATATGTGTGTACATAAATGTTAAAATAAATAAATAAAAGAGACAGTTAAACCCTACTCCTACCGTGGGTGTCATAAGTAAGTGACTTTCTACAAAGCAACAAAACCATTTCAAACCTACCAACAAAACTCATGGCAAGTACGATAACCATTTAGATGTATATGTAGGTATAATTCGTTTCCGTATACGTCGAAACGTTAATTACTCAGCCGTCACATCGTACCGCTGTCGTTCACATCTAACCAATTAGAAAACGGTCTTATATTAAAAAGGTCCCTGACGAAAAGGTTACGTCCAATGGCAGACATACGGCTATACAGGGTGGTAGAGACATCGACGCGCAAACTTTAACCATGGATTCAGCACATGATACTGAACCAAAAAAAAAAATTGGCTGTGCCATACATTTTAAATGCGTAGGTATTGCATTTTCTGTGAAACAGTAGATTTTTTTTTTTTTTTTGATAAACCTCGAAATATTTCTACGCCCCTAGCGTAGAAATTTTTCGTCCCTAGCCTAGAAATTTTTCGTCGGTCTAGAATCATGTGCTGAATCCATGGTAACAGATTGCGCGTCAATGTCCCTGTCACCCTGTATAAAAGCTCATTTCCATACCTATTTACAAACTTCTGGTAATTCCTACATTTCTATCTATAAGGAAAAAACTGCAAACAAAACTCTACAGACAACCAATTGATGTACGCCTCGATGACTAACGCCAAAACAACGTGATTCGGGAGACGTAAAACAAAGTCTCATATATGTTTGTATGTATATCACACACGGTACGTACCAGTAATGTGAATGCCAAATGTGTTCCCGCCATTACGTTTAACTGTTGACGTGAAACGAACCAATAAGTCCGCCAATGGACGGTGTTACCAGGGAAAGGAAGGAAATATCGCCTATAGATTTATTTATTTATTTATATTTACTTTCTTTTACACCAGAAAGTACAAATTGAGATTTTGGTTTATTTGGCAGTGCGGTTATGAACTAAGAGAAAGAAACCCTCACCGTAGCAGACGGTAAAGATTTATGGCCAGACGGCAGTCAGTCTTTTCCAAATTAATATTAAATACAGTACCTATTTTTTTGTACTGTGGAGGGGCTTGTGGCTAAGTTATAACAGCCGCACGGGTCGATTTATTACGTTAAGCTACGCTTGCCGCGGTTGGTCTGTGGATGGGTGACTATCTATACATACCAAGACCCCTCCGTACCTTATTCGTGACATTTGTGGATTGTCAGTCGTTACGGGTCGTCAGAAGCCCGAAACTTTGACAACCAGTCTTACCAAGGGGTATCGTATTACCCAGTTACTGGGCTGTGGATGTCAGATAGGCAGTCGCTCCATGTAAAATACTGGTATTCAGCTGCATCCGGTTAGACTGGAAGGCGACCCCAACATAGTTGGGAAAAGGCTACGCAGATGATGATCTACTTTTTGTATTGTCGTAACTGCATTACATACCTTCTAATGAAAAAGGCAGCCATTTCTCTCATACTTTCAGAAAACTTTTTGTTAAAAGTGAAGATACTTAGTTTATCCAGGTTACTTTAAGATAATCTAACAGGAATGGCCGTAGGAAAAGACAAAGAAGATGACGATCATCATCAGAAAATATTTTCCCGGAAATGACGAAACTTTCCCAACGCTAGCAACACGAAACGTGCGAAATTTTACGATCGGTTTCAGAAATCGTGGTTTATAAATAAATACAATTTAAGCGCATTTTATGGCCTGCATACGCGATGCTGAAATGCATTCGGATCGAAATAGGAATAAATAAAACGACACTTCAACGTGTAGGCATAACGCTGAGTTCCTTCACCGATGTAATGTAAATAAAATGAACGATTCCTTGAAATACTTGGGTTTACTTTCAATATCATTTCACAGTTTTCACAATTCATTGCTTATAATGGCTGACTTGAGTAAAAAGCATACTGAAATAATGTTTCTCTTAAGAGAGTTTTTCATATCAATCAAAGAATGAAAAAGAAAAGAAAGAAAGAAAAAAAGATATTCTGTACAAACTAAACATCATCCGCCTAGCCTTTTCTCAACTATGTTGGGGTCGGCTCCCAGTCTAACCGGATGCAGCTGAATACCAGAATTTAATATGAAGCGACTGCCTATCTGACCTCCACAACCCAGTTACTGGGTAATACGATACCCCTTAGTAAGACTGGTTGTCTGATTTTAGGGCTTCTGACTACCCGTAACGCCTGTAAAAAATCCACGAATGACAGCCGGGACCAACGGCTTAACGTGCTTTCCGAGGCACGGGGGTCTTGGTATATAAAGATGGTCACCCCTCCACGGACCAACCGCAGCAAGCGTAGCTTAAACTGATCAATCGACCCGTGTGGCTGTTATTACTTAGCCACAAGCCCCTCCTGTACAAACTAAAGTTATTTCTGATTTTTTTTTTGTTTTTGCTCGGCGCCTTAGGTTCCTAGCGTAATGTTAAGAAGTCTTTCTCACGAATTGTACTATCAAATGCAATATCATTTTTCAAATCCGATCTTAGTTTCAGAGATTAGCTCGTTCAAAGAAGCAAAACGACAAACAAACGAAACGAACGAACGAACTAATGGTAAATAAAATAAATAAATAAACTCTTCGGTGCTATTATTACCGTACATCTAAAACAAGTCTTCTAGGGAATTCAAGCATGAAGTTTTGTGTTACTTGAATAAGAGATATAAATACTGAATTTAATTATATACCCTTTAGCTATCTGGCTAATCTGGCTGGCATATCTATGCTCATTCATAATTTGCCTACCCTTATTCCAATTTATTTGGGGTCGGCAAAACCTGTCGATGTGCCATTAAGCCTTGTATAAAGAAATACAAGCACCAATTTATAATCCTTTGT
This sequence comes from Apamea monoglypha, assembly GCA_911387795.2. Lineage (NCBI taxonomy): Eukaryota > Metazoa > Arthropoda > Insecta > Lepidoptera > Noctuidae > Apamea > Apamea monoglypha. Next base: position 5,025,751 of record OU426922.1, read on the forward strand.
AGCCTTTTCCATTCTACCCAAAGCGTCATAAACGATATTCCTTTATTCCTGAAATCGTTATTAGAAAGCCAGCTACATAGCATTCATAAGTAATATCGTTAGAACCGACAATTTGCCAACAATTCGTATTTCTCAATCGTAACAATAAAATGGAAAACCAATAAAACCGAAATTGAAAGTTGCGAAACCAAAAAGTAGGATTTGAACAGAATTTTAATCAATTCGTTATTGCTCGTAGAGTAGCACAAACGGTAAGCTAAAACTTAAATATTATCTTTTAAGCTTGTCTTAAATCTTGGCTATTAGATTTTGATCTTTATTTGCTTTAATTTAAAGCCTCATTACTTTTGTTCGCTTTTTGATTCTATTACCGAATTGATTTTGTCTAAAAACAATTGAATATATGCTACGGTACATGTTAATACCTATGCAATTAGAACGTAATCCATTAAACTGTTTGCTTACGCTAACATAGGAAGCGGAAATGATGACAGAGTACATAATATCAACGCAATTACACTAAATGACGTCATGTTTGCGAGTACTAGACGGAATAGAAAAAGATGAAGGAGTCATATATAAAAGCAAAATCCATTTATCTAGAAATCGATTGTTAAAACCTTACGCAAATAGTTTGGTTTATCGCAACAAAAACTTTGCAATAAACCCCAAATTACCATAAAACATCACTAAAATAAAATTGTATTTATTCCCAGAATATGTTTTCGCACACGTTGACTGTATTGGTGGGGTATATGGCAGTCGCCTCCTCGCGGGAGACGCTCCGGCCCATGCCTACCATAACCAACTCTCTCGTGAATCTCGGAAAAATGGAAGTCTCGTTTTATTTCTCTGGTAACGGTCGTGGTAAGATTTTGATGGTCGTGGAAAATATATCGCTATCCCAAAAGAGAAAAGTGTAACTAAATCATACGAATATATTTACTGTAACAAAAGGACTCTAAGGACATTGTAGGATGAATTTGCTTCTAGATTTTATTTTGTTAGACGTCTTCAAGCCAAGCAATGACTGGTCTATCTCTGTTCACTGAAGTGTTTAATATCAAATTAACATAGCTTATTGGTTTCAGACGGCCCTTCTCATGCAATGAAACCAGACCATGGCCCAGCGTTCCCTCCAGCTTACTTCCCAAAACTTGAACCAGTTACTGAAGAGACGTGTCTGTGCTCGAGCCACCGTAACACCAAAGATTCCTTCTTGAACAACCCTACTGGTCTCATTAACAAGATAATTTCGAATACCGAACTGTTCTCTTTCAACAACAACGATCCAGTCCGATCTACGTTATGTTGTGATTCTCACGAACATATACAAGAAGGTTCAGTATATTTTGAGTTCACTCCCGAGCAGAAACCAATGAAGCCCAGTCCAGCAAGATCGAATCCCCTGCCGATGATGCCTTTCCTTTTCGACAGCATAATCCCAAACAAATCAATGTTACCCGCTACGAAGACAAAAGCAATAGAAGTGTTTCTGTTCCCGAAAAAGAAAGACTTGTCAACTGTCATGAGTAACTTCGAGTTGCCAAAATACAGTTTCAGCTCAAAGAAAAGAGATACAGTTCCCAAAGATGCTATAACAGTTGTGGGTGATAAGAAATTAGAGAATAATATCAATTTATTCAGACCACCTCCCCCAGTAAAGAAGGATTTAAGCGCTCAACAAAAAAAAGCGAATGAAAATGAAAATGAGAAACCCGCTGAAGAAGGGGATAAGATTATTGTGGAGCCTGCTAGCAAGCCTAATGCAGTGTAAATGAGAAATGTAGTAAATAAAGTAGAAAGAGGATTTGAATCTCGTTGTTTTAGTCAATTTTACAAAGCCTAGTTTAATGTTGTAGATCTTCTTTGGATCCAACTTGTTGAAGCTGGATTAAACTTACAAAGTCTTAATCTGGAATTAAGCAGTAAATTGGTCATTATGAACCACAATATTTCGTTGACAAGTAAACTACGTACAAACAAGCAAAATCATTCAAAAAATGGTAATACAATAATTTACCAAAATTAGCCACATCAAACCAGAACAGCGTGACTAAGATCAAAGATTACATTAAAAAATTTACGTTTAAACGTAGTTTGATTTCGACTTTGACTTGGGGAAATTACCAAAGCAAGATCGGAATACTAAAATGTTCTTGAGTTTAGAATTAGTTTTGGAAAAACGATTTTGTCATTATTGTCCTTTTAAGCTCTAATCTATCTTGAAAGAAAAGAAACTAAGCTGTATTGTGATAGTCGACATAAAAACAATAGTAAGCACCTTTAGTATTTAATAAAAGTGGTAGTGGGTTCGAACCTTCGACGGCACGGTTGGTGCAGTGGTTAAGCGATTGACTGCTGCGCTGCGTGTCGCGGGTTCGATTGCCGCACGGAACAAATATTTGTATTACCTACAAGTAGTTATTCCGGGTCTGGCTGTTTGTGTATGTGAGTTTAAATGTTTGTAAACGCACCCACGATACAGGAGGAATTCCTAGTGTGGGGCAAACATTAAAAAAAAATATATATATGTGATTTGATTTATTTCGTCACCACTGCTCTTAAAACGGTGAACGAAAACATCGCAAGGAAGGTTATTGGCTTATGCCTAGTATTTGCCCCAAAGGTCGATAATCTTAAGTCAAGCAGCTAACACGACCGCTGGGGTCAAACGCGAAATGAAGCTGTTTCGTACCAACGTACCTCTGACATTTATTTATTCGTGCAATTACGCAGTACTCTCTATTCAATGGTCGCCCCTCTCTCTCATAAAAGAATACCAGCATTGTAAACAAGCAGTGTACATCGCCCTCGTCAATATGTTCGTCGTATACACGATTTACGTAGGCAGATCGTGGGCTCAGTAAACGTGGTACGTGCCTTTAATACGAACTACCCTCATTTGCATTTGTATAAGCTATGGGAATTATTTCAGGTAATGTGTAATGAGAGCACAGTGGTTAATTGGGGGCAGGGTAATTAGGGCTTCTTTTCGTGGGATCATTTTATTATACGTGGGAACAAATTCGTTTTTATCTAACGGTGGTGGTGGGTAAATCGCCGGCTATTTACCCACCAGGAAAGAAGGTCCGGACCTTCCTTATCTATTTAATAGCTCCAAATACAACGTGTCCTGGAATTAACGCACACCATTGAACACCTCAATTAGAATATTATGTTATAATAAATACATGTACAGAATTTTTACTATTATGTATAAAACCATTGTTTATTTATTATATTATATAGAGAAAATTGGGGTCACATTATAAATCTGCGCACGCATACAGTCGCACACGTATAAGGGTTTAGCGTTGTGGGTACTTCGGCAATTTTGGTTTGGTTTGAAGTACAGCGGAAGTGTAACTGTAAATTAGATAGTTTTAATTTTTTTGGGATAAATAATTACCTATGTTAAAAATGATAGAAATCGATTCAGTAAACCATTCTGAACCAACTATTTTTAAAATATGCATTAATTCGGTTACACATTGTATAAAGCCATTATGTTCAATTCTTAATTTAATAATGTGATCAACCACATTAATGCAAATTCATCATTTTGAAATCTTAATTTTAGTAGACATTTATTGGAAAATTTCAAGTGATACGGCAGGGGAATCACGTGACCATTGTGAAGCAGCGAGTGGAAGGGGCGACACGACATAACCGAGGGGCGCTCACGCACCTCGGTCACTTTTGCTCGGGAGCTCGGGAGTGACGGACGAGTAACTGTAGATTTAAATTATTTCGGTGTCTAATGGTTTCTCGTCGTTGTTGTGATTTATTTTCTTTTCTGTTATTTTTAAATAAATAATTCCAGGTAGTGCTGCTTTTGTTTTAAAAAAAAATGAGCTTCTGATCCATAAGACGTCATTCATGGCTTCAGAACTCGCAAGATTCACAATCTTGGTATCCTCTAACGTCTCGTCGTCTATTTACTGCAGTCCTTCATAAAGAAGTTAATCATGCCCTGGGGTGTAATTAAGTAACACGATACTTTCCCTCACGTAAGTACCTATTTTATATACCAGTCGATAGTTAGTAAAATGGCCTGGGGGACGCCTTTCATCAAGTTTCCAAACAGGCCCGAACTTTTCCAGCATGTGCTTACACGTGTCCTGTATCCAAAATTAAGCCAAGAGAAGTCTGCACGAAAATGTTTAGGAGTCTTGATTAACCTTAATTGAGAAAATTTATTTTACGTACACTCATCACCATCTGCCTAGCCTTTTCCCAACTATGTTGGGGTCGGGTTCTAGTCTAACCAGATGCAGCTGATAATTTAATATGGACTGTTTTATATGGAGCGACTGTCTACCTGACCTCCACAATCCAGTTACTGGGTAATGCGATACCCCTTGGTAAGACTGGTTGTCAGACTTTCGGGCTTTTGACTACCCATAACGACTGTCAAAGATTCGCGAATGAGAGCCGGGACCAACGGCTTATAGTGCTTTCCGAGGCACGGAGGAGTCTTGGTATGTAAAGATCGGCACCCATCCATAAACCAACCGCGGCAAGCGTAGCTTAACCTGATCGCTCGACCTGTGCGGCTGTTATTATTTAGCCACGGGTCCCTATTTTACGTACACTATAAAAGTAAATTATACAACTTGCTTTTCTCCAAAGATTGAGTCATCCGCTTTCGCTCAAAGAACTCTATTAGTCTAGCTATACGTATTTTTAACCGACTTCGCAAAAGGAGAAACTTCTGCAACTCGACGAGTTTTAACTTATTCTACTTTTACTTACTGTTTCTCCTTTCTTTGCTGCCGCTTCTTCTTGAAGGCTCTCTTAACCCTCAGTAGTAAAAAGGCAGCTCTATCTATAGTTAGCACTGACGGCCGCTTGGCGGCGCTAGGCTCGTCCATCCCCTCCTCTTCCGCCGGCTCATCGCACAACCTCAGGCCGAGCCATCGCTGTTTAGTCGAAGTCCTCGTTGTGACGCCGAAGGGAACACACGTCTAGCTAAGAACGCACGCTTCTAAAGTTATAGCATTTTTTTGCTAAACTCGATCCTACTTATTACGCGATTTGTAATTTTTACGACACTTAACACTGTTTTTATTTACACTAATCACTTTGCACTTTTAATTACGTTCCACGGGAGGAAATCACCTGAAACAAAGAAAGGTATGTTTAAGTGCTTTTGCAAATTCGATTAAAAAGTTGTACTAATCTGTAATAATGTATTTAATATATTTACATAATATACACAAATAGGCTTAAAATAATAATATGTACAAGTATATGAAAAAAGAAACAAAAGAATCATAGAGCATCATTAAATTCGTCCGCATCGCAGTCAACAGGAACAAGTGCCCAAAAGGCTGGCAGCATTGCCACGTTGTATGGCGATGCTGATTCTTTGGCCAAGAGAGAGGCCAGCTCTCTGTAAAATAAACATTTCGATTTGTTTCGCTAAAATTATTCAGTAGATTATTTAATTTATATTAGAGCTTAGTAAACTTCTAGGAATCCCAAACATAATTTTGAAATTGAAGAGTAATAGAATAATTTTTCCAAACAAGCATCCATCGGTCTTGAGAAATAAATTATAGAAGTAATTCAAAGTTCAAGCACCAACCCTATTCAAAGAAGAAAAGTTTAGGAATGTTTCACAAATTCAAGATTTCTATCAGATTTGTCACTTCAAATGGCAGAATTAATACCATTCCGAGTATTGATGGAGTCTAGACGAATAGAATATAAATTCAGTCATGTCTGCAGAGCATCGGAATAGCGTTACTCGTAAATATGAGTCTGTAATTCGATCGTAATTTCTTCATGTTGGTAGTAAATTGTGTGAAATGTACTAATGCTACATTTAATATGGTTATGGAAGCAAATGGTACGTATACCAGTGTACATGGCACTCATGTGCTACAGCTGAAAATCTTCAGCGTTGGGTTAGTACCTAGTGTTGCCATCTGGCATTATGCTGAGCTGAGGCCCTTTTGGCATAAGTATTTTTAGGAACTAGTTAATACTACTTTATTTGTATCTTTCTCTCTATACAAGGTGGCAGGGACATCGACGCGCAAACGTCAAAGACAAAGACAAAGACAAAGACATTTATTCGTCGGTTATGGTAGGTAAAATGATGGTTGGTACATATGGATAAGTAAGACACATCCGCCGCTACTAGCGGCATACGAATAATTACAATGTGAACCTAATGTACACGTGGGTATAAAATTATACTCTAGTAAACAATACAAAACACTTATACTATGGACATTTGTACTCTAATATACAACAGAAAATAAAATAAAAACACAACAATAACAACATTTCTATTAAACAACTAAATAAATCTACTTTATTTTAAAAAAAAAATATTTACATATAATCAAAAAATTCTTTTAATGTGTAAAAATTATTTTGTAGAAGTCAATTTTTTAGACTTTTTTTTTTGTAAAAATTAAATGGTAGCTCTCTTGTTTGTTCTGGAATATGGTTATATATTTTAATGGACATAAGGTAGCTGTTTCTGTAGTGGAGAGTACTATTACAAAATTGGTTTGTTAACTTGGTACGGTTAACTTGATAATTGTTTTCGACTACTGTGGAGAGGAAGTAATTAGTCCTTCGAATTTTAATTATGATGTTGACAATTATTTTTCCTTCTCTGAGGCACTCTGGGCCTGTAAAGAGTGACGAAATACATCGTGGCTTTGCTTAGGTAAAACCTGAAAACCCCTAAGATATGTGAGTACCCTTTAAAATGGTTTCAAGACTATATAATAATAATATAGGCTCAAAGACAAATGTGGAATTCGCATGAATTAGTATGAGAGTGGTTATGATTCCAATTTTTAAAGGTTATTCGTTCGTTGTTATAAAATATGGAATAGGTTAAGTGAGAATATAACATAGCAAAAGCTCCTTTAGGTGCTTGTTTTTAGTAACAAAATTACCTATAGGAAAAGCATACCTATCCTTATCAGCATAAAAAGTAGGTGGGCAGAAACTATGCAATGAAATGTGTTACGGTCATAACATATTCCGTATTCCTATAATTCAATTTTATTCGTGTCAATGATTCTGTGTTGTAACAAAATTCCTAGACGGGTAAATAAAATGAAGTTGCTATAGCAAAAGGAGTAAAACTAGAAGTGAGATATTGTCTATCATGACTTTGTCAGTTAAGCCTGCAGAAGAACCACCAACTGCCATGCCATGCTCTACCTGGAAATTTCTGAACTGACTACTATGCTTGTTGGGCCACTGCAGATACGACTCGGTCAATAGTGGAAACTATGACGATAAGTCACACTGCGTCTGTGGAGCCTAGATATCCAAAAGGTGTAATAGAAATAACTGAAAACTGCTGGAACTCTGTATCGCATAGGGCCTTAGCATTATGCTGAGCGATGGCCGTTTTGCGTGGATGTGACGCATATTTTCCCCCAAATTGTTTTTTTTTTTGTGTTTGTGTTATTTCTCAGCGTCATGTTTACCGCAAATGAACTGAAGAAAAGGGGTCGGGTTTTAAGGTATTTCAATAATATCTTGTATTTACATTTTATTGAAAACTGAGAAACTATTTCCATATTTTCCACCATGCCACATTATTTTCTACCTCGAAAGACGTGGCTCACTTAGTCGTAGCAACAACAACACATCATTATTTGCCACCTACGTAAAACATAATAACAGACTCAGTTGACTGGTCTCAAAGGAAAGCACTTGGTGTTTGGTTTTCATTACCTAATTTCCTTTGCAAGGCAATTTTGGTCAGCATTGCGTTGGCTATGCAATTACCGGTAATTAATTAATAATTACCGGTATGCAAGTACCGGTATTATGATTCCGTTGCGTAATACTGGGTGTAGATAAACATGGGTATCTATTGTTATTTTAGTTGAGTTCATTACTTAAAAGGGACATTTTTGTTAGCTTAATATTGTGTCCCACTACTGGGCAAAGGCTTCCCCTTTTTCCTACCAAACCTCCCTACCTTGTGCGATCTCTGGCCATGTTGGCCATACATACGTAATCAGATCGTCACACCACCTTCGGCGTGGTCTACCTCGACGGCGATGCCCTCCCTCAGGCGTCCAGTGACCATGAAACCTTAGGTACCTTTGTGGACGCAACTAGCATATATACAACGTCCCGATATCAATCGTGAAGCAATTGCCCACCAGACACGAGACCCGTCTGGTCGGAGGATCCTTCCTTTTCTATGGAGGATGAGTGAACTTTACACCCTGTTCCTCAAACCTTTATACCTTTAAAGGAAGGTAGTAAATATTGCTAACAAAGGCCTCTTCCTATGCAGATGGGAAATGAATAATAAAATTAATATTTCGAACAACGGCCATCCTTTACCCGAATTCATCACGAACGGTTTTCCTGAACATTTTTCTCGTCTGAAGTATATTACATTATTACGTTTACGGGGTAAACGTTACGTAACTGGTGTGGGGTAAACGTTACCCCACCACACCCTGAATATTTCCAAATCATTATAGTGATATAGTCCCTCAGTTAACTTTTGAGGATAAAAGAGAAGAAGAAAACCCAGTCTCATTATTTTTATTTTGTTTTTTTTTTTTTTGTTTGTAATTCCCTAATCAAGCGACTCGTTCCTTATGTTGACGAACATCCAAAATACTTCATCAAAGTCACCCTGGTGGTCACCATCAGCACATGGAGGGGAACACCCAATAACTAAACTGCCATATAATGTATGAAGAAAGTAGCATAATCAGCCTATAACTCGTGAAAGAGTGGGAAGTGGGAGAGGAGGCCTGTGCCTCCTCTCATCGAGAGGGTGTGGGCTGTAATCTATGTATAACGCGGTCCCAGTGCGAGTTGATAGATGTCACATGTCTTCGAATTTTTGGTTCTAGGACATGCCGGTTTCCTCACGATGTTTCATGAAACAAGTAAAAGATATATAAGTTATGTGGAGTCTCAACACAGGCTTATCTGATTAAATGGAGGCTCTGAGGTCCAATCACTAGCTGTTAAGGTTTTACTGATTAAAATAATAAACCATTTTCGGAGTCTCCTAATACAGGCATCTTTTGCTTAAAATGAGGCTTCAATCTCAAATTAGTTGTACCTACAAATATGGTTATCAATTTTTTTTTTCCGTGTAATTGTGTTTTTTGTGTGTCCTAGAACCAAAAAATTCGAAGACATGTGACATCTACCAACCCGCACTGGGTCCTCGTGGTGGATTACGGCCCACTCCCTCTCACAGAGAGGAGGTCTGTGTCCTAGCAGTGGAAACATTATAGGCTGATTATGTATGTAATGTGTGTTTTGGGGATCTTCAGAATTTACAAAATAAACCACAAAATACGTAATGATCATAACAGACGTAGGACACGCGAACTGGAATGTGTTGCGGTGACTTTTAATAAGTGAAATATTTGGCGACACGACTCATCCATTTCGTGTGGCGGCTATATTAACTCGTGTAATGTACCAATAGGCCAAATATAAAGCCATTTTTATGTGACTGTGACACACTTTTTTAACATGCACGTGTTTTTTGCCGTCGTGGCTAGGACTTGCCATAAGGGAATACACGGTTGCCTAGTCAATTTTGTATGTTTAAATTGTCTTTCATTCTCTGTATACCAAACGACTCTTAATTTGAATCGGATAGAGTATCCGCTTGAAAACGTATTATTGTCATTTTTCTACCTTTTCAAAATATACCTTTTACACTTTGCGGGACACTAAACGCCCCCAGACGTAATAACAATAAACCTTCTATTATGCCTCGTTCAGTGTACTTCAAAATGGATTAGGTAAACATGAGCGTTAGGTCATGGGTTCATTTCCCAGATCGGGCCCTGTGTTGGGTTTTCCCATTAGGAATTTCTCAGTAACAGCCCGGAGTGTCGACATGTGCCCGGTTGATGGCAATAGGACAACACGCACAAATAACTGGGGAAACTGGGGAATACTATTATACAAGTAGACCTCTGCCTAAGCCTCTAGGAATTACCGGTGTAATGTTATGTTATGTACTAATTATTAATTTTTACATTAAAGCAGAGGATTTTATTCGCTGCTATTCTATGTAAACACAATTTTGCATTATTAGATCAAATACCGTATAATTTCAGGTATATTTAAAAAGCAAATTCATTTATGAACTGCCTGCTATGCACTGCAATATAATCCGATTCGTGAAATTACCGCCAAATTATGCAGGAATAGCGCAAAATATCGGTATTTATAAATAGAGGGATGATTAACGCGTCATTGTTCGAGCAAGCGGGGAAACCAATAAATTCCGGTAACTGTGTTAAATTGGCTAGTTATTATTCGTAATGATAATATTTAGCTGGTCAAATAATTGTTTATTTATTACCTACATACCTTTTTTTGTTGGATTTTGGCTAGATCATACACGAAAAACTACAAAGACCTATAGCCACGCAGCAGCTTTCATTATCAAAAGATTCAAAAAAGTTTCAAGATTTTGTCGGCATGTCAGAAGTACTGTGAGAGGGATTTATGAAAGTGTTGTCATCATTTTACTTGATGATTTTATCTTATAGGTGTATTATATAAATAGTCTGTGTCACTAATTTCTGTAATTGGTTTTAAACTGTTTTAATTAAATTAAATAAATAAATAATTTCAGCCGAAAGACGTTCACTGCTGGATATAAGCCTCGCCCAAGCACCATCACTTCGACCGGTTCTGTGCTTCCCGCATCGAGTGGATTCCTGCGGCCTTCAAAAGGTTATTGGTTCACCTTGCAGGGGGCCTTCCAACGCTACGTCTTCCAGTATGCGGTCACCACTCCAGGGGGTCTACTCCGAAGTGGTATCGGCCGAATGTTTGGCCGTTTCCTGCTACGAAGTTACTAATTGGTTCGGCCGGTCCCGATCCTACACTCCTACACTCTTTCGAATATTGACTATGGTCCCGACCCAACTGAGCCGATCCGAACTTTTTTCGCATTTTTCAATAATATTCGATTCGCCCATGTGTCGGTCCGATCCGATCATTCGCATTTTGCACTTCTTAGTTGACCCCCAGAACCTTTCGGCCGCATCGACCATCTGTTCTTCGACAAATGCCCGGCCTACTGCCACTTAAGTTTGGCAAATCTTCAGGCTTTGTCATTTACCTTAGTTCTCCTATTTTATACCTAAAACTTACTTTTACAGACTATCTACTATATCAGATTTACTATGTACAATACAATATCGTATTTAAAAACTAAAATAATGTGTGGTGTGAGGATCTAGCTAGATAAACAAATCTCATTCAAAAGTAGCTAGCAAGGTCTGAACTATGTGAATTTATTTACCCGTATTTTAAACTTCAATTTCAGGGACATTATATCCAATAAACCCTAGTCTCAAGTTTACCAGACTGGCCAGCAAGCTAGTTGAATGTGGTAAGCGGACGGACAATGCCACTCTTTGTCCCGGCTCCCGGCTCCCGGCGCATGCGAGGACATTCCACATATTAACCCAATTTGTCCGCTAAATGCTGTAGTGTATAACGGTTTTATATTGCTTTTTTATATTTTAAACGGAGATATGTGTTTGTTGGTTTTTGTACTGATTTTTCCATAGCCAGATAACTTGTATTTGAGGAATAAAATTGACGTTTGACAGTTTTTGTATGAAATAACTGTCAAAATTTGCCCTAGCCCTATCTGATAACTTAATTTCCTACAAAAACTGACAAACGTCAATTTTATTCCTCGAATAAAAGTTATCTGGCGATCGATAATCAGCCTGTAGCATATTATTTTTTATACTTACCTCAATAATGAAGAAATATGAACGCAACCTTCTGTCATGTTGATGGACGCGACGATTATCTAAAGTCAAATTCATATTTTATACTGCTTCCTTATTTATTTATTTTATTTCGCCATTTATGTAGGTACACACAACAACAACAAAAACAGAACAGAAAAAATAGGTACAGAGGTGATGCTTATTTCACAAGAAATCTCTTCCAGCACACCTGAGACAGAAAAATAGATAGAGATGTAGACAGCGTGTGAAATACTAAAGGAGACAAAAAAAAAAAAATACATACAATCAAAAACAATTCACTTAAAAACTAAACAAAAATTGCGAGAATATACTGACATACATAAAAATAAACATACATACATACATACTTCCAAAATAAATATCACTAGAATGATAATAATTATATCATACTCAAAATAATAAATACATACACAACAATGTACCTACTAATGATAATGTTCTCTAACTCTTCTTTTAAAAATTACAACTTCCTTCCTGTTTCAACAATGGCCACGCTTAGTCTTTATTTCCCTTATTTAAATAATCAACTCATAACTCAACTCACACACATATTTTGTTTTCATCACTGGTCCTTTACTTCTTGTATGCAGTATTCCTGCCTTTAAAAAATAAAGGGTTGCGAAAGTTCCATAGTGCTACTGCATTTTTCTTTGTTACACATCTGCGTATGGTTTGTCTATTTCAAACCAACTTGAATAAAACTGCATTGGAGCCAATCAGTATCAAAGTTTCGATTCTAACTTATCCACGATCTAAACAAAATCTTAAAAACTAGTTCAAAAACAAACTACATCCACAAAAAGATGGTCATAACAGAGTTAACAAACTGCCACTAAATGTATAACCCTAATGAAATAAAGTACCTATCTACGTCCCAACCACTTTATTTCTAAGTAAGTATATTGTTTTTGTTTAAGTACAGTGCCCCACCAAGTTTCGTCCAATAAAACACGCTTGCCCGTGTCGTTCGTTACAAAACTTTATGCCGTGGCTGTACTAAATCGATCTTGACAGACAGTGCACCTAATTTCGTTCGACACAAAGTTGTTAAAGCCGAAGGGAATTGGACGGTTGAAGTTTATTAATGCTTAATGCTTAGGGTCGTAGAACGATGAACTATTGTGACAAGATTTGTGTCACGTGTTTTGTACAAGGAAAATGATTAACTAAACTTATTGCTCTTCTGAAGATGGATTTTTTTTAAATTAATGTTAAAAAACTGTTTCGTTTCTAATGATGCGCACTTTTTAAAATAAATGAGCTTCTTTTTAACTTTCTGGTCGTTTCTCACATTTTATCTCAGTAACTATGCTAGGGTATCCCGATTAAACGGGTCAGGTCAGGTTGGAACTGTGACCAGCCACGCGCGAGCCGAATTGGTCGCAGTAACTAAGCTAGGGCACCCCGACCAAAAGGGTTTCGTTAGATTAGAACTGCACCAAACCACGCTACATCCAAGTTGATCGCAGTTAGACGGCTATTTAGTATTTTTGGGTTCCCAAAATAGAAATTATTTGAGGTTCACAAAAGCAGGCGCAATCATTATAATTAGAGTGTTCAATATAATATTAAAAATAGTAAAATATTATAAATAGGATCAATTAAATATAAGCCTTTGTACAATACGCGACCAAAAAACAGAATGCCTCAGTAAGTAGAGACGCCAGCACATCAAGCTACTACAATCTGTCAAATTTCTGTGATAGATTTTCAACATTATCGCTAAAGCATTAAGGTTCAAGGTTGGTTGGGAAAATTTGACAGTTTCGGGTAGCTTGACCTGCTGGCGTCTGTACATATGTAGTTCGTGGTAATTTTCTTTTGGTTTGTCAATTTTCTGGGTCGTAAAAGTTATCTGCAAGATTAAATGGGTTTGGAAGAGAATAAGGTAACAAGGATTAAACCTAGCTTCCAATACTGGTAAACAAAATTGTCTGTATAATCAAAATTGTTAACAAAATATATTTCGTTTACGTCATTTTTAATCCACCTACTTCTTGCGGCGTGTAAATAAGAGTTAATAGAGTGAATAGAATCAAGTTTCGAGAAGAATGCTATCATATAAAAATGGCTGTAAGTGTATCAGGATTTTTTTTTCTCAGCATCCACTCGTGATCTGTGACTTCCAATTAGCCTGACCTAATTTCCAGCTAACTTGATTTAATCTGTTTTATTTCTTAAATCAATTTCAAGAAAGTCGTCCACATCTGGACGTATACCTACCCCAAGCATCGCCACAATGCCTGAACCTGTGCAGCCTATATGAAACAGCAGCAAAAAATGTAGGTACTAGGCGAGAGCAGTGGTGGCCCACTGGCAACAGCCCCGGCCCCCGATATACGCGTAGGTCGTGGGTTTGATCCCAGGCAGGCAATTTACTTTGTGAAATTTATTTTAACTCCATTGCTCTTAAAACGGTCATGAATCAAAGACATGTATGTTGTGACATCCACCAAACCGCACTGAGTCCGCGTGGTAAATTTATAGCCCATTTTTTTTCACAGAAGTGGCTGTAGCCTACTTGGAAGAAGCGTTCGCTGGCCGCTGCCGCGGCACCGCTTGCTCCGCTCGCTCGGCTCGCGCACGGTTTGTCACACTTCTAACCTAACCTAAACCAAGGTCAAGGTGCCCTAGCTTAGTTACTGCGACCGATTCGGCATTAGAAGTCACACCAAACGCGTATTGTGACTGTAGCTAAGCCATTCTCCATTAAGTCTAAACGTGGGTAGCAGTTTTGTTAAACGTAGCGCATTGATAATCCAGCTGATCGTTACTCAGCTGTTTTACATAACGCTGCTTTGTAAAACGGCTAGCGGTTATATAGGTATTGTCGCCAGGTCTACGTACTGAGGGACCCAACCACACTGCACCTTCACAAAATTGTGATCACTTGATAACGCTTCGGCCCCATCGGCCCATAGAAACTGTTATACGACTATTATTACCATTCCTTCCCATTTTACGATACCAACAAAGTAACTTCGAACCTCCAAAAACGCCAATAAAACTGGCCATAAACAACTAAAGTAAGGATGAAGCTTCGTAATTAAACGAGCTATCCTGACTTATGAACCATACACATTTGAGTGCCTTTTTACTTCTTTGTTGTTATGTGTTTGAGAATGCTGAGAATTAGGCCCGTTATCAAATATTTTATGGCGAGTGGAATTCTTTGAAAACTACTGAGGCAAGTAGCCGTTAAAAGGTGGGCAGGTGTGGGTACTCTGAATGAAAGAAACATGTTTCTGAAGCCGTGTCTCCTGAGCGTCTTTTTTAGAACCATTACATACAAAACCTTACACATAAACATTTGTTTTTATACACAAGCTGTCTCCTGCCTATTAAAAAATTTAGATTAGTGTCAACTATTCACAAGACAATATAACCTCAAAACCTGTCAGTTGGAATTAAGCTTTCAAAATGCAGAAATTTCAAAATATGCGCGGTGCGCGTGGCGGTTGAAAATGAAACAAAAATTTCCCCTCTTAACCCGCGCGGGGAATGTTTTCCATGCAGCTCGGAAAACAAAATCATCGGGTTTTCATACACAAATGTGTCTGGCAACTCCTCTTTGTTATGACATTTTTGTGTAATTATTAGTTTTTAAATGTCGAAGCATCATCATCAAGCCTTTTGGCCTTGTATAGGACTTTCTGTTTCGTTTTTCCTTTTGTTATTTTTTAAAATAATTTGTTTTATTTTTATTTTTAACTGTGTTTAGTTTAGTTTATAATCCTGTACGAGTCGCAATAAATATTTTTTCTTTCTTTAATGTTTCGAAGAAACACGAGCCGGAGACACTCTTTTAAACAAACCTACTTATTTTTCATACGTATTTTTGTCACAGAAATATGTAATAAAGAAAAATACAATAATATGAGAACTCGAATAATAAAAAAAAAAACAAAATAGATCTATAATCACGAGCAAAGAACTGAGGGGCAATTCTCGTAATTTTAAGAACATTCACAGTCTGATCTCAGTCTCAATCTGTCAAAAATACCTCTAATTTCCCTACATTTTGACAAGATTTTGACAAGCAGTCTCATCTCGGCGACAAAGAAATGTGTTGACATTTCTTTGTCGCCGAGATGAGACTGCGACTAGATTTTGAACGTTTTAAATTACGAGAATAGGCCTTCAGAAATAGTCGGCAGCTGCAAATCGTTATTGGGACATAGACGCCTTCCACTCATCATGATGCTGTTCTATGGTGGGACCTTCAGCACAGCGATTTGTAACGGCTTAACACTTATATCTTTTTGGCTGTTTTGTGAGAAATTATCATTACTCACTTCATCATCAGTGTCAGTTTGGGAATCATAGAACCAAATGATTGGCTAATATCAAAATAATCTTGTCGATTTTCAAAAAGGTTGCCTTAATGTGTGTGAATACTTGGAAAACATTACAGCCAAATATAGAAGACGGCCTACATATGTCCAGCAGACTATGGATTGCCAAAAAGGCTCTAAATTAATGGCTGATAATCTTGGCAATTTTCAAATATATTGGCTCTATGTGTGTTAATACCTACACCAAAATAAGGAAGAAAGCCTATGGACTGCGATAGGCTGAGTTGATTGATTGATTAGGTAGAACTTGGGAATACCCTTTTCAAGCAGAATAACATCATAACTAAAGAAAAGTTCTGTATCAATTGCAACCATAATTCTCTCTCTCTCTATCTGAATCATGTTATTTTGAATAAAACAATGCAACAATGTGTATTTTAATTAGCTTCACAGTTAGCTTACATAGTTTTTCCCTCGGACGCCATTGCTGTCCCTTGTCGTAGTGTTGTCCATCCATCACTCACTATTGACTAGTGATGTTCTTACTTACTAAACATAATATGTACATACTACAATATCTTCATGTCTAAAACCATAATCTAAATCTATCACCCCAGAAAATATTTATACACAAGCGACCCGAACTCAAACAGCTTCGGTAAATATTAGGTATATACTCGTATAATATGCGGAAACCGTCAATATTTCACCTACAACGTTCAATGAAGCGCATTTAAACGCCATTCCTAGCTTAAAATTTATATTGCATGGACAATATCCTCTGCATGCTGCGTGTAGTCGTTTAAATAAGTAAATAGCAATAATACTCGTATTGACTAGCTCGCGGAGTCGTGGCTTTGTTGTAGGACTTCAACTTGTTACAACTTTGCCAATGGCAGGGTATTGATTGTTTAAAGACAAATAAATGTGTATGTTGGGTTTTGTCGATGAGTTTTATATTGCTTGTGAAGGTTCATTTATTTTATTTTAACTGTAAGGTTCCTGGCACGATTGCATCCCAATCTCCCCATCTCCGCATCTCCCTTAACGGTGGACACGGTGGACAGTAGCTGTCCCCTGTGGATCACATTGGGAAATTAATTGTTACAGTGCGACCGACGAGAGAATACGTTCTTGACACCTGTCAGTTTTATACAATAAATACGTGTGTTTTACATTTGTGTACACTTTCCGTGTCATTGCCATTTCATACAACTGTCGAGTTACAAAGCCATAAAGAAACAATCAAAGAGTATTAGTTGTGATTTTGAATAGGTATTGTAAAAATAGTGCTTAACAATTAACTTCCCTGAATTTACAGTTGATGCACAGTTTCACGTGAAGTGTAGGCTGTAGGCAAAAGCAACTTAGATAGTAAGTTTTTCATTCTTATATGACTTTTTAAGAGCAGTGGTGGCCTGGTGGTAACGGCCGCGACTTATGTTGTAAGTGGTAGGTTCGAACTCAGACACTTTGCTTTGTGTAAATTATTTCATCACCACTACTCCCAAAACGGTGAAGAAAAACATCGTGAGGAGGGCATGTCCTAGAACCAAAAATTCGAAGACATGACTGTGACAACTATACCCGCACTGGGCCCGCGTGGTAGATTATAGCCAACTCCCTCCCGAAGAGAGGAGGCCTGTGTCCCAGCAGTGGGAGCATTATATGCTGATTATACGTACGGACGCCAGCACATCAAGCTATTACAATCTGTCAAATTTCTTTAATAGATTTTCAACTTTATCGCTAAAGCATTAAGGTTCAAGGTTGATTGGGAAAATTTGACAGTTTCGGGTAGCTTGACCTGCTGGCGTCTGTACATTAATTACCTACCTATAGCAATCAAATTATGAAATGATACTGATGCCATATTTTAACAATAATAAGTAGTTATGAGTCTCAGGTGTAAAATAGCGTACTTAAATAATAAAACGTAGACATATTTTATGACCCAAAACTGTCAAAAGGAAAATAAATCATGTATTTTTACGAGATGTGTGAAATCCATAAAAATATAGAATATAATCGTGCAGACACATTAATTTTTAATCGATAATTCTAACGACAGACTGTGTCGTAAATAGTATATCCAAGACTTAAGCCAGGATAAGACTTCCATTTCAGCCATTAACAATTTTAAGATGGAGCAGAAACATCCGAGTAAAATAAAACAAAATAAGCCTTTATTGCTGGTTCTACCATATTATAACACGCTTTTTTTGAAGGAAAAAAAAACTGTATTACTTACTCAAAATTAATTTGTTTAAATATCGACAGCTTGTCCTTCGATAAAGGCCTCCTCTAAAGATTTTCATATCTCTCTGATTCTCGCTCCCTGAATCCACGCTGGGCCAGCTCCTCCTTTGATAACATCGTCAGAAATATACCTAAATAGAAATATAATAATAACTCATTTAAAATCATCATTCCCCACAGGACTACATTTATATTAAACTAGCCTCTGCCCGCGACTTCGTCCGCATGAAATTTCGGCCCACCCGCGCTCTTACCTCGTTATCGTTTATTTCTTTCTGACTTTTTTTCTTTGCTCAGATCCTACGGGTAGCAGCGTGATGGTAAATAATCTTCCTCGAAAATAGGCCGATCAAATGCAAGAAGAATCATTTTCAAATTTGATTCGTAGTTTCAGAGATTAGCGTGTTCAAACAAACAAACAAACTCTTGAGCTTTATTATATAGATCATCATCATCTGCCTAGCCTTGTCTCAACTATGTTTAGGTCCACTTCCAGTCTAACCGGATGCAGCTGAATACCAGTATTTTACATGGAGCGACTCCCTATCTGACCTCCACAACCCAGTTACTGGATACCCCTTGTTAAGACTGGTTGTCAGATTTTCGGACTTCTGACGAATCGTAACGACTGTCATAGATCCACGAATGACAGCCGTGACCAACGGCTCAACGTGCTTTCCGAGGCACGGTGGGGTCTTGTCTATGTAAACATAGTCACCCATCCATGGACCAACCGTGGCAAGCGGCTGTTATTACTTAGCCACAAGCCCCTCTCTCATCTCATTAGTATAGATATAAGTTAAATTAATTATAACCATGATCAGTATTAGTGCGAAATAAATACAGACTTTCAAGAAACTTCATGTGCATTTCTACAAACGTAGGTGATTTAAGACCTTTAGCTTTTTTAATGCTCTCTATAGAACATAAAAAGCGACATCGAACATCAAATCCTCGTCGCATCCCTAAGAGTCGTTACCCAAATATGAGATCGTTAAACAACATATTGAACCAGCTACTTTTACGGCCATTTTATGAGGAGTTGGACTTTTCAAATGTTATTGTGTATGGACGCCAGCACATCAAGTTACTACAATCTGTCAAATTTCTTTAATATATTTTCTACTTTATCGCTAAAGCATTAAGGTTCAAGGTTGATTGGGAAAATTTGACAGTTTCGGGTAGCTTGACCTGCTGGCGTCTGTACATAAGTGATGATGATAATGTTTGTAATGCAATGTCTTGTCTTTAGTAGAATCCTCTTTATTATTTACAACATTCAATTTTTGTTTTTTTTTTTTTTTTTAAATTTCCCCACACTAGGAATTTCTCCTGTATCGTGGGTGCGTTTACAAACTTTTAAACTCACATACACAAACAGCCAGACCCGGAGCAACTACTTTTCTCCAGCTCGCCTTTATCTACGGGGTCTGCCTTCTAGCTGTGTGTGGGCTAATTATAATATTTTTTGGGCTTTAAATAGTACAGCACTCTGTTAATTCATCAGGTAAATACCATGTAAGAAGCAAGGCCAGGCCACGGACAATCTAATTACCAGTTGAATCCAGAACCTAATCCAATTCGGCCGCTTTCCTATTAATTGAAAGCACATACGGCAACGCTTGAATCACTGAAATGTGTTAATTAATTCGCACTAGTTTCGGAGAAATCCTACCGCAAACCGAATATTCTCTCATTTACAACAAAATTAAGTTGAATGAATAATTAAATAAACTTCGCC
Source organism: Apamea monoglypha (assembly GCA_911387795.2). Classification (NCBI taxonomy): domain Eukaryota; kingdom Metazoa; phylum Arthropoda; class Insecta; order Lepidoptera; family Noctuidae; genus Apamea; species Apamea monoglypha. Next base: position 5,045,829 of record OU426922.1, read on the forward strand.
ACAATTGCACCTGTTCTTAATTTATTCAGCGTCAATCGAACTTTTCGAAAATAATTCCGCCTCAATCGAATTCACTAATTTCATACTATTCAAAAAGCGAGCAGTGGTGGCTCAGTGGTAATGGCCGCGACTTACGTGTAGGTAGTAGGTCGTAGGTTCGAACCCAGACAGGTGCTTTACTTTGTGTACATTATTTTATCAACACTGCTCTCAAAACGGTGAAGGAAAGCATCGTGAAGAAACCGGCATGTCCTAGAACCAAAAATTCGAAGACATGTGACATGTCTATCAACCCGCACTGGGCCCGCGTGGAGGTTTACTACCTACTCCCTCTCACCACAGAGAGCAGGCAGAGAGGAGGCCTGTGTCCCAACAGTGGGAACACTATAGGCTGAATATGCTAAACTATTAAAACAAATGCCAACAGCAACTAAAATCTTGTTTGTTAGTAAATTATAGTTAAACGAGACACTCTCACATGTTTTAAATGGATGTCACAAACCGTGGTTTAAAACAAAGGAATTCATAATTATCTTAAATACAAACAGCCATTTTACTTAAACACCTTTAAACCACAATTAACGTTTCGCTGTGTTCAGAATTGTACTGACACGTTGCGGGTTGCAGAGCTCATGTATGCTGGTCGACTGAGTCCTTATAGCTATTAAAAGTTTGTCAATTTTGTGGTCTATTAAAAGGACGAATAATTTCGTTTTTAATGTCATTATAAACCGTTTTGGTTTGGTGAACTATGATTTTACGAGTTTGTGTAATTAACTGTTTTTTTAATGTTTATGTAATGTCATTTTTGGGGTCTACCTTAAGAATTGGATCACTCGTTTGGTGGTTCTTAGTTGGAGGTGTTTTTTTTGAAGTTGAAAAGGAAGTTTGGTAAGTACGAATATAAAACAGTGGAAATACTTGATTATTAAGTCAGTAGACTTAGAACTATCCTAAGTTTTCGCAATAAAAATGAAACAAGTATCGAAAATACATAGTATCATGGAGATTAGCAAAGAAAGAAAGAAATAACACAAAGAACCTGTATTTCGGTTCCAGATGCTAAAACTTTTCTGTGCTCTTGTTTTATCATAAGCACTTAACTGTAATGTAGTCTAAGAACTGTATTTATGAAATAAAGCTTATTATTTATTATACATTTATAACTAGCTATACATAAAATTCGTGGTATTTTGCAAATCAATGCGCTAAAAGAAATTAAATTCGATATTGTTGGTACTCATGAAAATAAAGAAAGAAGAAAAGAAAAAAAAATACATTTATTTAGCACAGACTAAGAGGCACACAACATTACATATTCAACACAAAGTTTAAATAAATAAAGGGTAAACTGCGTTGCAAGAAATTAGTAGGAAAGTGTGCCTCGCGGCTGCGCCAAATAGGCCCAGTACAGCAAAAATGCCAAACAACTAGTGCCTGACAAATACATCCTACTATCCTACTAATCCTACTATCCTACTATCCTACTAAAATTATAAATACGAAAGTTTGTATGGATGGATGGATTTATGGATGTTTGTTACTCCTTCACGCAAAAACTACTGAACGGATTTGGATGAAATTTGGCACACAGACGGTTTATAACCAGGATTAACATAGATACTTTTTATCCCGATATTCCCACGGCATCGAAACTTATGCGGGTGAAACCGCGGGGCGCAGCTAGTAGTAATATTATAAATGCGAAAGTTGGTATGGACGGATGGATGGATGTTTGTTACTCTTTCACGCAAAAACTACTGAACGGATTTGGATAAAATTTGGCACACAGATGGTTTATAACTAGGATTAACATATAGGATAATTTTTATCCCGATATTTCTAAGGGATCGAAACTTATGCGAGTGAAACCGCAGGGCGCAGCTGGTATCTTGTAGGACTATTGTAGAATCCTGTTGATTCCATATTTATGTTGAATATATCATTGCACTGGCTCACTATCACACCAAGCGCCATCGTATTGAGCCTGCATCGCTTTGTCTGTTTCCCGCCATTCCTCGTGACTGACAGATGACATAAGTGACAGCAGCTACCCGGCTTGTGTGAATGAGACAGTGTTTACATGTCTATTTTAATAGAAACACTACAACTATGTAGCTAACTATAGGTAGCTGTAGATGTATATGCCTAATTTACATATTAATATAACTTCACGTATGCAGACTACTCAATCTTTGCATGTCAATTACGTATGAATTGTCACCTGACATCTTCAATTTGACATTGACATATTGTCGAATTAGTTTAGTTGTACAGGGTAGCATCGACGCGCAAACTGCAAGCATGATAACAGCACATGATTCTATACCCCTAGCGTAGAAATTTTTAGGAGATATTATAGCAGTGCACAAGTATGTGCACAGACTCAGGTGCACTCTCTTCCCTCACACTCATAGTCCCACGGGACGGCAATAAGACAAGACAGAGATCAGGCGTAAATACCGCTTTATGGTGCACGACAGACCGATATTTCATAACTTCACTCAGAACGCATCCAGTCGATCGATTCTGTAAAAATCTCACCGTGAAAAGCTAAGTGAAGTGAGCTTAGAGTGAGCTGTCAATAGTGTCAATCCCTAGTTGGAATGACAGGTATGGTATGGCAATGGTAGCTCACTCCACGCTCACTTCACCTAAGTATTCACGGTGAGATGGTTACAGAATCGCACTGCAGTTCAAGAGTTTTCTTACCTACACCTTTTCCTCCTTCTGGATCTATCTCATAGACCATCATCTGTCTAGCCTTTTCCCAACTATGTTGGGGTCAGCTTCCAGTCTAACCGGATGTAGCTGAATACCATTATTTTACATGGAGCGACTGCCTACCTGACCTCCACTGGGTAATACGATACCCCTTGGTAAGACTGGTTGTCAGACTTTCAGGCTTCTGACTACCCGTAACGACTGTCAAAGATCTGCGAATGACTGCTAGGACCAACGGCTTTTTTTTTTTTTTTGTGGTTGGTCAATCATCATATGACTTCTCCCGCTCTGGGCGGAGCAGGAGGGCATGTCAGACTTTTACTGACTAAAACCCACCCGTGTTCCTTCAGTTGCCCATGCCAGGGACCACGGTATCTCTTTCGAATAACCCGCGACCCTGGAACAACCCGCAGCCCTGGTTGAGTTGACTACCCGTAACGACTGGCAAAAAGTCACGAATGACAGCCGGGACCAACGGCTTAACGTACTTTCCGAGGCACGGTGGGATCTCGGTATATAAAGATGGTCACCCATCCACAGACCAACCGCGGCAAGCGTAGCTTATCCTGATCAATCGACTTGTGCGGCTGTTATTGTTCAGCCACAGGCCCATCTCATACATTAGATCAAATTATTAATCAGATTCCTGTCCAACATCCCTTACTTGTCTCATAAAAATAACTATCTAATTTGCTAGTTACAACACTGAGGCATCAACCATCAGGAACAATAGCGACGCGTGACGTCACAATGGATCGCTCTGTAGCAGAGAAGTATGCTCCACCAGCCATTAGGTGAGGCCGTAATTAAGGCTTAATCAAGTTGAGCATCTTTGCTATTGTTTCAAAATTTGCTGTGGAGATTCGTGTCGTTGTACGGAGATCTTTGAACGAAGATATTTTTGCAATAGAGTAATTAGTTCAGTCCCTTGTTGCTTATACAGGGTGGCAGGGACGACGTGCAACCTGTTATCATGCATCCAGTACATGATTCTGAATCTCACTGGGTTGAAATTTTTCGTCGGTTATTTTTTTTTAAATAGCTGTTCCACATACTTTGACCGCGTAGGTACAGACGCCAGCACATCAAGCTACTACAATCTGTCTAATTTATTTAATAGATTTTCAACTTTATCGCTAAAGCATTAAGGTTCAAGGTAGATTGGGAATATTTGACCGTTTCGGGTAGCTTGACCTGCTGGCGTCTGTACTTATTACACTTTTCTATAAAAAGGTGTTTTTTTTTAACCTACTAAAATTTTCTACGCTAGTCTAGAATAATAGTGCTGAATTCATGGTTTCAGTTTTCGCGTTGATGTCCTTGCCAGCCTGTATACCCTTTATTCATTTAAATCCTAGATATGAAGAGAAGTTTAAGGTACCTACACAATCAAATCCAATTATATTTGACATCTATAAAGAGAGAGACTCTCCCTCTCTCCCTCACTCTTTGGTCTAGTAGTGTATTCTATCTATCTTCTTCTACATAAATTATCTACCAATAGTGAATAATTTATATAAAGGAGCTTTTTCATCAGAAATGATGAAATTTTTTTTTAAACGTTGCCCCACACTTGGAATTTCTCCTGTATCGTGGGTGCGTTTACAAACATTTAAACTCACATACACAAACAGCCAGACCCGGAACAACTACTTGTAGGTCATACAAATATATGTTCCGTGCGGGAATCGAACCCGCGACACGCAGCGCGTCGCTTAGACACTGCGCCAACCGTGCCGTCATTAAAAAAAATACGCACGTTTAATCGCTAACTTCATTTGAATACCACTTCTGAAACTTTAATAAACATTCTCTAAAAACAAGTGACGCCACAAGGCTACAGTGTCATATTAATTGCAGTCTTTAGCGAGATTCACTGGAAACTGATAATAGCGGTGACCGCAGCAAACAAACCGATTTGATTAATTGACCGTGAGTCAGTTTTGATAATCTGTTGAACTTTCAACGTTGACAACGATTAAACTGTTTTGTCACGATGGCATCAGGAAGCAAATTGACGGTTTAATTTATTATTGTGGACGTTTCGAAGAATTACATACTATAACTGCAGTCTTAGTTCTTTTGGAACACACACTAATGGGTGTAAAAACGATACCCTCACCTCACACAAAAATTATTAGGTATGTCTATCCACACATATCAGGATCGTTTCCGGGGCGTGGACGGACAGTGCTCAGTTAGGGGCTCAAAAAAATATCGGTGTATACATTTTATATGAACTCGTTCACAAACTTCCGTGTCCGGGACAGCGACGGGGATTCAGTGTCTGCCTTGTGTGTGACACGGCCCTGTCACGTCCCGGCCACGACCCTGATATGTGTGAATAAACCTTTATAGTGTTTACTATTAGACATAACTAATAACTTTTGTGTGAGGTGAGGGAATCTTTTGTATACCTACTCATTAATGTGCGTTCCGACTCACGGTAAAGGGTATACGGGTGATTCATTTAGAGGTACTTCTTTCAGAAACAAATATTAAATGCGTAAATGATTTTGTTGTAAAGAAAAACAATAGCTGCTTGGTTTGTGTCTAAGTTCTTATAATATATTAAAGTTTTAAAAATCTTCTCAAGTAAGTGTAATCTTTGTAATTTCTTATTGAGAAATAAATTTCTTTAACCATAATATCAATTTCATCGGGTGATCTTTATTATCATACTGTAAAAGAACCACTTATTATAAGTATTTATTTATCAAAGACTCATCATCATCTGCCTAGTATTATCCCGACTATGTTGAACTATGTTGGGGTCGGCACATAAACATATTCAAATATGTATTTATATGAAAGAATAACATTTTACCCGCGGGCGGGGTAAAAATTATTGGAAATGATCATAAGGGGTCTACTCCGAAGTGGTATCGGCCGAATGTTCGGCCGTTTCCTGCTACGAAGTTACTATTTGGTTCGGTCGGTCCCGATCCTACACTCCTACACTCTTTCGAATATTGACAATGGTCCCGACCCAACCGAGCCGATCCGAACATTTTTCGCATTTTTCATTAATATTAGGTTCGGCCATGTGTCGGTCCGATCCGATCATTAGCACTTTGCACTTCGTAGTAGACCCCCAGGTCATCTACAACGACGGTTCAGCTTGTCACAGCAACCTTTACCCTACAATGTAAATGATGTCTTTGTCACTTTTTTCAAATAAATACTATTTAAAACTTTAATGGAAAATGTGTTTTCATTACATTTAACTTAGCCTTCATTGTAAAGTGTTAAAAAAAGTTAAAGCTTCGTGAAAGAAACATTAATAGAACATGAATTCAATTATTGTTATACTCGTTAATATATGTATGATATAATCCATCACGAACAAAGTCACGCTAGACCTCGAATGTCTGCTTAATGTATAGACTAAAAAATTAGGTTTATTAAGGACAAAAGAAGTCACGAACTTGATAATAAATAGCCCAAAAAAACACCGAGATTCCTTTCCTCAGAAAAATTTCTACTCATTCCATAATCATGTACTGAATCCATGGTTACGCGTCGATTTCTCTGCCATCCTGTATAATATTTACCTAAATACCTGCAAGATCTTTCATCGCTACCTTGTCTACTTACATAGATGCAGGACCGACCAGTCCACAAACGACTGGATTACGTATAAAAGTAAAATACTTACCTAAGACTAAGTACGACAAATGATTCACAACCAACGCCTTTCACAAAAACTTGGGTCATAAATCTTGGTACCTACTTAAAAAAATAAATGGCGGTTCTTGAAAACAGGGAACTTGTAGCTAACAAAATGGCGGTGCAAATTATTCCATGAATTCTGAAAACATTTCATATTTTGTGTGCAAGCTACTTGTTGCTTCAGTAAATACTAACATGCGAGTGGATTGGGTAGGTAGGGAAATGTAGATATATGTGTAAATTAAGTTATACATACCTATATTAGTGTACTGTTGTCTGTGAAAATAAAGAGCGGTCTTTGCTTCGCATTATGACAGTAAAGAGTGCAAATACATCAACGAAGATCCAGACTGTTGGTATAAGGAGGTACCTATTCCAAATCAAAACACTCGATTTGTAAGTGACACTAGAAATTAGCATCCACAGGTACGTATTTTCTAATCAATTTGTTTACACTTCCATCACAAACTTCAAGTATTTTGTTATACAATATTCCAGGTCTTAAAGTTCATACTCCTAAGCATTCAGACATCTATTGCATAATTGCAACGGCTGGTTGACACTTCCCGTGACCCAAGAGCTGGCTTTTATCCTGGCCAGAGGATAAGTATTGCCATACAATGTGACAATGCCACCGGGTACATTGCCAGTCGACAGCAATGCGGAGGAATATTTCGACGCCATATTTTAGTTTGTTTAATAGTTTTAGTTAGGTTAAAATATTATATTTTTATTTAAATAGTTTGTTAGATTATATAGTACTAGCTGACCCGGCGAACTTCGTACCGCCTCAGAATTTATAAGAAAAATGAATTATCATCACTAATTTTTTTTTCTGATTTTGTTCCATGTTTTCATAGTTATTCTGCTATTCGGGCCGGAGACAAATCCAACAAATCAAAGATCATAAACATCGGTGCAGCCATTCTTAATTTATAAATTGTGTAACTAACCCAACTTTGTTTTATTTATATAGATATATGTAGAACTTAGGTACATTATTATGAACTTGTTTTCTTAGAGATTAAAAAGACCGCTATGAATATTGTACATGATTATTCCTCGACATTTTTACTCTTCTTTTAAACAATCTATCGACTCCTAAATAGAAATTACGAGTAAGCAGTTTCGATACCGTGCTCGTTAAAAAGATACTCACTTTGCACAGCCAACAACTGTCATCGTCTTCATTATATTTTGCTTCTTTGAAGACTTTTATCCCAATAATGCCTTGAAAGAGAAATATTAAAATACTGAAATCGAAAGAGAAAAAAATTAGAAAGTGAAAATTCTGCAACTACTTTTATACCTTTTTTTTTTTTTTTGTTGCGCGGTTGAAATCCTCGTGGACTTCCTCCATCATGGGGTGACAGAGGGGCTCTTACCGGCTAAAACCACCGCGGTGTTCCACCTCTGCCTATGGCTGGGGGTGCGGGATTCGCCTATGCATTCACCACCGCTCCCCCGACAGGCCTCGACCCGCTGTTCCTCAGCGGGTCCCACCTAACCTTGCGGCCATTACCACAATGGTCGCACCCACTCTCGGAACACAGCGGCGCTAACTCGGGCCTGTCTGGTTGGACGACGGATGCCCCTAGTCCGCCGCCCGCAGGCCCACCTTTCATGGAGTTCGCAGATCGTTTGCACTTTTATACCTACTAAAACGCTTTAAAAGTTCAATATTGTTTTGCCAAGTTTAATAAAACAATGCACAATTCTTCTTCGTGTCACTGGCACGACTGTATTTTAGATCTTGTTGGCCCAAAACTTCGCCATTTCCACGGCGTCGTCGGTGGTAGCGCAGAGACTGCATGTTTTGGGACACAGAGGGCAGGATAGGAGATAGAGCATGGTTTGCAACTGAACCACACTCTACTGCCGTTCCGTCGAGGTAGCCCCATTTTACCAAGTTGGAGTTACATCTTCCAGCTTCTGTCCGGAGACGGTTCAGGGACTTCCAATGCACAATAATTTTAGTCATAAAACATGAGATGATCATAATTTATCAACTCCAAGGTGGATTTACCCTCCAAACACATCGGGAAATGAACCCAACATTTCCAATTTTAAATTCAATTACCAGCATATATCTGAAGGAAATGGCGTCCAAGAGATAAGACTCTTAGGGGAAATGGTGGCCACTTAATCCTAGCGAGTTCTAACCGGATTTATTACACACTATAAATTCACACAAGACATTGTTTCTTCACCTTTCGGCGCTCCGGTGTAAAAAACACTTATGGTAATTCTTGCTGAAGGTCAGAAATAATTATAAATTTTTTTTAGTATCATCATCATCTGCCTACCCTTTTCCCAGCTATGTTGGGGTCGACTTCCAGTCTAACCGGGTGCAGCTGAATACCAGTATTTTACATGGAGCGACTGCCTATCTGACCTCCACAACCCAGTTACTGGGTAATACCGTAAGACTGGTTGTCAGACTTTCGGGCTTCTGACTACCCGTAACGACTGTCAAAGATCCACAAACGCCAGCCAGGACCAACGGCTTAAAGTGCTTTCCGAGGCATGGAGGGTATACGTAAAAATGGTCACCCATCTACGGACCAACCGCGGTAAGTGCAGCTTAACCGGTTCGATCAACCCGTGCGACTGTTATTACTTAGCCATAAGCCCCATTTTTCTAGTATACAGGGTCAATTTAAATTACCTAGAGAAACTCTACAGGCGTCATGGCTATATCGATAGCCATGACGCATGAGATAAATTAATTTTTTTTTTTGTTTTATCATGTTTAGATATCGATCTAAACATGATAAAACAAAAAAAAAATTAATTTGATGAGGTTTTTTTGTGGGATCATCGCAGTCGGTGTAGTCACTTGTAATATCAGTTTAAAAAATCTGTTTTATTTGGTAAACTTCAAAAATATGGTGGTAAACACGATAAAACAAAATAAAACAGATTTGCTCAACACAAACTTCAAGTAACAACACGACGTTCGGTCATACGATATGAGCATAGCTAAGTCCTATTTGGCAAGCAGGCCCAGTAGAGAGTGCCGCGACTTACGAGCTCAAATTATTTCATCACTACTGGCTCTCAAAACGGTGAAGGAAAACATCGTGAGGAAATCGACATGTCCTAGAACCAAAAATTCGAATACATGTGACATCCAATAACCCGCACTGGGCCCGCGTGGAGATGGATTAAGTACGGCCTACTCCCTCTCACAGAGAGGAGGCCTGTGTCCCAGCAGTGGGTGGTACAGGCTGATTATGCTAAACTCCTATTCCGAAAATGCTCTAATACTTTATTGGACCATTAGGCTATCAAATCCGTTAGCAATTTAACAAAATGGCCCCCACTTAATCTCAGTCGTGATCCAACATCCATTTAAAGGGTTTTATGAATAAACTATAAGTTACAAAGATACTTTTAAAGTTTTATAGATTCTGTTTTACTGTTTTTAAGGTTCAGTAACTCAAAAAGAAAAACGGAACCCTTATAAATCACTTCGTTGTCCGTCTGTCAAGACTCTTTTTCTCAGGAACGCGTCGTGAATACTCAGGGCTGCAATCCCTTGAAGCAGTGAAAAAATCAAACTTCTAAGTCAACGCAGTAAAAAGTAAAGGGCGTTTGTTTCGTTTATGTCGCATATTTGGACACTCGCAAGGGAATTAAAACCTACAGGGTAATTTCCTTTGACCTACAATCATAAAATTTGGCAAGAAGCAACGTCATGTAGCACAAGTAAATTTTTCTTTCTTTCTTTCTTTCTTTCTTTCTTTCTTTCTTTCTTTCTTTCTTTCCATAATCCACCACGCGGGCCTAGTGCGGGTTGGTGGATGTCACATGTCTTCAGATTTTCGGTTCAAGAACATGCTGGTTTCCTTACGATGTTTTCCTTCGCCGTTTTGAGAGCAATGGTGATGAAATAATTTACACAAAGTAAAGCGCCTGCCTGGGTCTGAACCCACGACTTACAACTCGTAATTCACTGCCGTTACCACTGGGCCACCAGTACTCTTAATAATTTATTTAAATTTTTATATAAATTATTTTAATATTATTATTTTTTTTTAAATCAATAATTTACTATGTGCGTAATAAGTTAATATTTAAATTAAATATAGAACACAAATCTCGATGTTTTGACATGTCGCCACATCAGTATATTGCACCCGTGCAAAGTAGGGGCGGGTCGCTAGTATAGACCAATCATGAAACTTTCAGGCAATGAATAGTTAAAACAGAATATCATCATCATCTGCCTAGCCTTTTCCCAACTATGTTGGGGTCGGCATCTAGTCCAACCGGATGCAGCTGATTACAAGTACTTTACATGGAGCGACTGCTTATCTGACCTCCACAACCCAGTTACCAGGTAATACGAAACCCCTTAGAAAGACTGGTTGTCAGATTTTCGGGCTTCTGACGACCCTTAACGACTGTCAAAGATCCACGAATGATAGCCGGGACCAACAGCTTAACTTGCTTTCCGAGCCACGGAGGGGTCTTGGTATGTAAAGATGGTCACCCATCTACGGACCGACCGCGGCAAGCATAGCTTAACCTGACTGATTGACCCGTGCGGCTGTTATTACTTAGCCACAAGCCCCTTGTTAAAGTAAAAACAGAATGTATAAAACTTGTATATCTCCCAGATTCAGAAACATCTTAAAGATTAAATTAATATACCTTTAAGAAAATCCAGACAGAAATTTCTTACGTCGTTCAATCTGAACTCGGATTATCAGTAATATAATTTAATATTCCGCTTGATTAACCCTTTAAACATTTGTTCGTCTAATAGAATTTCAAATAGCCAACTTCTCTTTGTACATAAAATAGTTTTAGTTCATTATTAAATGGTTCTGAAGTCATAAACAAACAATAACCAGCCGTTACGACTTCAGTATGATTTTATATAGAAAGTTTTGTAGTCAATGAAGATTTAAAGTTATTACTTATTTAGTCTTCCATGAAACATTCAACGGTGTCTTTAAAGTTAATGAAAATATACTGCAGTCTTCAATATTTTTGACGAGAATCTCTATAGATAGATATTTATCCAAGATGGCAGGGATATCGACGCGCAACCAGATACCATAGATTCAGTACATAATTCTGAATTCCACAGCGTTGAAATTGTTTTGTCGGAAAAAAAAATTGCTGTTCCATACATTTTGATCGCGTAGGACTAGGTGTTACACTCTTGTATGGAACTGCAGATTTTCTTTTCAATAACCGGTGAAAAATTTCAACACAGAATCATGTGCTGATGATTCCAGGGTAACAAGTTGGGCGTCAATGTCCCTGACACTCTGTATATATAAAAATAAAATGCTGTTCGTTGGTAAATGCCTTACTTGAGAACGGCTGAACGTAATTAGGCTATTTTTTATTTAAAAAAAAATCGAAAGGTTGCCCGGAAAAGTATAAAAGTTTTTGATTTTTTTTTATGAACTCAAGACCATATTGAAATGTTGGCAGGTCTAGAATTGGAACTAACTACGTTCAATAGTAGAAGTCATACGTAGTGTCAATGTTATTTTACCAAAAACCATGTATTTTTGGGAACCTGGGCTTACGAACCTTAACACAGGTTACCATGTAACCTAGCTTGGACGCCAGATTCAATTCGTTTGTAACTCTTTATGATTTTTCCCTACATTGTAAAATTATATTTTTAGTAACAGACTGTATGAACCACACTTTTTTTGAGAAATAAATAAATAAATTTAAAAATTTTAATTAAGCAACTCTAGCAACAGCCTGGAACAACGCCAGAACGAGCTAACGTTAGAAAAATATGGAGATTTTCACATTTCCTACTCACAAATATAAAGCCACGCAATTTCCAACTCGAGTAAAGCAATAAAACATACCACAACGGCAGCAGAGTATGAATATAATTCTTTTGTGAGACGCCGAAAAAAGTTCTAGATTTTTCACGTTTATTTTCGACCTTTATTAGGTTATTCAGTGTACATATTTCAGTAGCACACCCGAGTAGAGAGAAAAATAAATCGTGTCCCTTGTTAAAATCTGATACAAATCCTTTGAGACTTGACCCATCAATATTACTGGGGTTATCAACGGGAATCGAGTTAAAATGAGGTTATCAGAAATTGCGAAATACCTTTCTTAATTTAATGGCTCCCGAAAATGTTGAGCACCTCATTTGTTGAAAGTTTTGAGAAATGGCGGTCGCTAATGAGTGGTTCTAAGTTTTTTTTTTTTTTTTTTAATGAATTCTAAAAAAATCTTCTAAGAACGTGGTTTTTATTACAAGGCATCATCATCATCATTCTCCTGCCCTTATCCCGATTTATTTGGGCTTTTTTTTTCGGATGGGAAATCATCAAATGACCCCTCCCGCTCTGGGTGGAGCGGAAGGGAGTGTCAGACTCTTACTGACTAAAACCCACCCATGTTCCTTTGCCCTTTATGTTCCGGGGTAGCGATAACCCTTTCGGACAATCCCGCTGAATTTATTTGGGCTCAGCGCAGCATATATCGTTCTTCCATACTTCTCTATCAGTCATCATCTCGGAGGTCACCCCCTTTCAAGCCATATCATCCTTCACACAGTTCATACATTTTCATTAATTATTAAAAACCAGCTCCCTACTTGCGTAGCACACTATCAATCTCAATCTGAATTTTTTTGAAGGATATTGCTAATCCATTGCTTCATATGTTCGAAAAATATGTCTGCTCAACAACGTAAATAACGCAATGAATGTTGCTGAACTGTCAAAATGAAACCATACATCGATTTTATTACAATGCGTTATGATGATTACCTAGTTTGTTAGATCTATAAGTTATATAGGACTTATCTTGGTATTACTATGTTATTCATAGTTCTACTCAATAGTAGTCTTACAAATTGGATTTTTAGTTTGATACGTCAGTGTTCACCTTCACATCGAGCATCGTATATATCGCTTAATAAACCTAGGTACTCAAACTCATTTTACCTTAATTGCGCACTTTTTTTTTCTTCGTACTTATAGATCACATTGGATAGACGTAGCAAAAGACAGAGAAAGTTGAAAGTCTATGGAGGGAGCGAGATTTAAAAAGTTTTTTTTTTAGCCTACGTTTTGTCTCGCTGCTGGGGAAAGGTCTCCCTTTGTTTCTTCCCTGTCTTGTGCGATCTCTGCAGATGTCGCCACATCGTCGCACCAACTTCGCCTAAAAAAAATTATTATTGATAAACGCTGTAAAAAAAGATAATGCTAAAGAATATAATGCTTTTTTATGTTTCAATTATTGTATTACATCAGGTACTAGACAACATTGCGTGAACAATGCCTCTTTAATATTACAAGACACGCAATACTTATACAAAAACACAATACAAAAAATGATTCCACCACATATCCAATGATACTTCACAATGAATGAAGCCTATTCAAAATTATGAAACAAAGAATAACAATGGAAGTAATGACAGAACATCACTGATTACTCCTTTGAATGGAGCCGAGCTTTCAATCGAATCCCGAGATATGTAGGTATCACCAGATTTATCTCACCCCTACTAACATTTTCATATACACCCCGTTCGCACTATGACGTGACGACAGATTATCGTGTCGTTTAAAGCGTCGTGGCTTATGTATTTAAATGGAGGTGTCCACAAATAGGACGACACGATTAACTGTCGTCCACGACTTTCTTTCCAGTGACGACAGATTGTCCAGTAAATGGCAACGCCTAACACTACAGTCGTAAAACGATAAAAAAACGTCACGACTTATCGTCACGGCAAATCATGTGTCGTTATTGCAACTATCTATCGCAGCCTCCAAAAGAACGTAGAGGCGACTAATGTGCAAACGACAAGGCGACTGCCGTGAACAGTAAACATGTCGTCACGATCCAATGGGAACAGCTAGATACGACAATCGTCACGACATAGTTGGAACGCGCCCAAAGTTTGAAAACGGCGGGATTTTATCGCGCACTAGATTATCAACGCTCAGTGTCGAGCCGAGTATTAAGAATCTAACAGAGCGCATCATTCCGCGTTATTAAAACACAGTTGTATTTTCAACTCTCGGCGCTAAGCGGTGCGTAGAAAATCCAGTGCGCGAAAAAAATCGCCGCGGTAAAAACACGCCCGGTGCGTCCGGGCTTAGGTACTAACTTTTACCCGTGATTATGATCGGGTGGATTATGAAAAATATGAGTAACAGCTCTTCCACCCTGTAGAATGCTGTTGATCCTGTATTGAAGTTGAAGCTGGTTCTATCACTACTCTGGCTCATCACCATGCCTCTCGTGCAGGCACGCTTGACTTTCAACGGTTTCCCGCCTTTCGTGGTGACTGACAGTTGACATTAGTGACAGCTACCTTACTAGAAATTTATTATAATTAAGTATGGATGTACACGTCACGTTGCACTATAAAACTGATTTACATCCGTCACCTCACACTTCAGCAGTGCGATTCTGTAACCATCTCACCGTGAAAACTCAGGTGAAGTGAGCGTGGAGTGAGCTGTCATTCCAACTAATGCTAGGGAATGTCACAATTGACAGCTCAATCTGAGATCACTTCACCTATCTTTTTACGGTGAGATTTGTACAGAATCGATCGGCAGGTCCAGTTGAAAACCAGCGTCAGGTACTAGCCTGGCATTTTTGCTGAACTGGGCTTTTTTGGCGCAGCCGTGTTGTTCACTTTCCTGCTAATTTCTTACATCGCACTTTTCACTTTTTTTGTTTTTATCTGATGTATATTATATTTTGTGCCTCATAGCCTGTGCTAAACAAAAGTATTTTAAATAATCAATGCATTACTTTCTTCTTTCTTTCTTTACTGATGTGCATGATATAGTGGTTACATATCTATTATGTATTGATACACTTCACGCCCAAACTTCACGCCGAAACACCGTTGCGCTCTCCATGGGGCTTATTTTCAAGAAAAACCTTTGAAACCCTCTTGGGAAAATAAATATTTAATCTTATAATGTTCCTATTTTCAGTGGTGTAGGCAGTGCGTCTGCCAATCACTCAATATCAAAAGTCACGGAATTGTTTTAATAATAATAAAATTAAATTAAATAATTCATAATTCCCGAATAAAACTTTAATAATTGTATAGGTATTAATGGGCTAAATAATAACAGCCGCACAGGTCGATCGATCAGGTTAAGCTACGATTGCCGCGGTCGTTCTGTGGATGGGTGATCATTCTTTATATACCGAGACCCCTCCGGGCCTCGGAAAGCACGTTAAGCTGTCGGTCCCGGCTGTCATTCGTAGATCTTTGACAGTCGTTACGGGTAGTCAGAAGCCCGAAAGTCTCACAACCAGTCTTACCAATGGGTATCATATTACCCAGTAACTGGGTTGTGGAGGTCATATAAGCAGTCGCTCCATGTAAAGTACTGGTATCCAGCAGTATCCGGTTAGACTGGAAGCCGACCCTAACATAGTTGGGAAAAGGCTAGGCAGATGATGATGAAATGTATAGATATTTCTATTTCCACAAGTGCGTTTGTTGTTTACTATTCAAACAAAATCAAAACGCACCGAACGATTTTCACAGGTTTCCCAAATAGCTCACGTTTCGTAAATATCGACGGTTGATCTTGGATAGCAACAAGGTCATCGAAAGATAGATAGAGGATAATGGATAATGTCACCCTAATGTTTTGTTCTCTTCGTAAATGGGAGGTGAAGGCCACTCGCCCACACAAGTTTTTGACAGAAAAGCTTTTCGAGAAACAATGTTGATAATCGAGCCCGCTAAATGAATCTGACTTCTAACTTAAAATTCATGAGTCTGGTTAGCATAAATGTATATTTAAATTCAGTTAAAATAACGCTTTTTAAAGCATATTGCCAATCTTTTTACACCTGCAGCCTGTGGGTCAGTTATTCGCAGCGGGCATACAGCGACCTGCGTGTCAAATATACTCGTAATAATGCACTCAGGGTACTGTTGGGGCTGCCATGGCGTTGCAGTGCGTCAGGGATGTTTGCTGAGGCGCAGGTGGATGGCTTTGCTGCTATCGTTAGGAAAAGATGCGCCCTCTAGTCGCTTGCGTTCGTGGGAGTACCAACAATATATTGAGTGTTTTTACCATGCTGCAAAGGTGGCTGCGGCTTCATGTCATAATTTCATTTTGTTGACAATACTAACAAATTATGGACCTGGTCTGAATTAATGTTTATTATTATTATTATTTATAAAGTCAGTTAACATTCAACGTATAAATTAAATAATTTAATAGTTAGCATAGCACAAGAGTTGGATCCAGGTGGCTCTAGACAAGGATGGCTGGAAGATTGGGGGGGGGGGGGGGGAGGCTTTGCTCAGCATCGGGACAGTGTACGCCAATTAAAAAAAAAATTGTTATCACATTAATAAAGACATTTTAAATTTAATCACGGACCAACTCACACAAACACAACAAATTCTCAGAAGGTTTGGCCACAACAAAAGAAACTGACTCTTAAAAGAGAGTTTCCTCGAAGGTCGTTCCGACTAAAGTTGTCGTAAAACGAAGGTCCATATTTGAATGGACCTTCCATTTCACTATTCTAAATGCTTTCTTTATTAGTTTCTATCCTCCAGCCAAGGTTCTATTTCCAGGGATCTTCAATCCAACAAACACAAAATGTCGTTAAAATTCTCAAGCTTGACAACTACAACAAAGTATCATGAACTTGGAATAACGACATTGGCATTGACAAAATGTTGAGCACAACTGTGAAGTAGATTTGAAAATAGAACACGATTTTGTTGATAAATTGCCTTCGAAATAAAGCTGGCTTATGATATATTAATAAATATGCAATGAAAATGTTACTTTAGATTTAAAGGTATTTACATTTAAACAGATGATTGAATGGCACAATTCGTAAATACCATTAGATGTAGGTATAAATCGGTCATTCACTTTGGCACATTAATCATTTTTTTACGAAAGACATGTTTTTCAATGGATAGAAAATAAAACCTCTTCAATAAACAACCTTGAAGATGTTTTCATGTCACCTGCAACAAACTGTTTTAGTACGCTTCGCCCGGCGACTGCATTTCCATTTATATTTTATTGCCGAGAAGGTTTTGGATGGAAAGAAAGGGGTAAAAATGTGAATACATCCTAGATTATTATTTTTAAAACTTTTAAAGCAAAATAAAAGCACGAAGATGTGACCGCCATCTTATGTCACCGTCAGTTCATGCTTAGTTTGCTACAGATTTTAATGGAATATTTTATTTATACTTAATGCCAAGAACCATTAATTTGAGAACAAACAAACAAACATGTTTTTTAATGCTCCATTTACTTCTACGCTCGATAAATACCCCTTGTATTTACAACGCCGTCACGCCCTTCATGCTCAATACTACTGTCACGCTACGTTTGCACCTAATACATTACTAAGACAATAATACCCGTTTGTTTATAACAAAAATACCATATAATCTATGCAAACGTTTATAAAAATGTCACGCTCCATTTGCTAAAGTTCCCATAAAAAGGCCACCTAGACTTCGTCACGTCGCGCGCACAACCCTGTCTATTCACGCTCCGGTTGCGATCGCGATGCATTTTCACGGCGCGTGCGTTAAGCCGGGAAATTGCAGTTTTTGTTCGATTTACGTTTTTAATTAAAAGGATTGAAAGAACACATACGTTACGCCTTCTACAAAAGCGTATACAGAGACGTACTTTTGTACTTCATTTTTTTTACTAGCGACCCTCTGCTTCGCATGGTTTTTACGACTTGCCAATCATCGAGATTTCTTTATTATATTTCCAGTTGGTGAATGTATTATACATACACATAAACCTTCCGGAATAAATTCTCTACATGATGGTGAAATCCGCATTAAAATCCGTTGCGGAATTTAGTGGAACAACGCGAGGCACGTTATAGTTTTATATTTATTACTTTTCAGCAAAAGTTACAGTTTGAGCTTTCTTCGTCTTGCAACAAAACTATGTTTAAGAGGAAACTGGAAATCATTTTTAAATAAATAAATTTCACCCCTAATGTTTTTTTTGTTTTTATAAATTAAGGCCGAAATCTATAAACGTAGCTTGTATTGTTGTTTTTGGCTAACGTTAGCGCTAGTTCTGTCACCTTCGCACAACTGTTAAACTACAAGTACACAATAGGGACGGGAACATGTCTAAGTCAAAGTTCCTACGTACAAAGTAACGTTTGTAAACCTTAGAGACAGTAACAGGCGACTAATTTTCCGTACACGTTTGTTTTAAATAGCATCCTCACTCGCAGACAGCTGAACAAAAGGTGCACCTAGACAGAAGCAACTCATTCACGCTCCGATTGCACTCTTAAAACTTGCCTTGGGATGCATTACTACAGACGACAGAACTGGAACATTACCTTTTACGCGTACACTTTTAACTAAAAATGTTGTCGTTTTAAAGGAATAAGTAAAAAAACTAAAAAGAAAAATATTTGTATAAACAAATTCATTGACTAGATCGCCCTTTGACTCTTCCAGATATTACAAGTCAAAATAGGAAGTCAAGTCATATTCACTTCTTTGCCACTAATTAAATTAAAAACTGTGAATTGGAACCAACAATACAAACACTAATATAAATGTTAAAAAAAGCTATGAACCACAAACAAACGCTCAGACAGATTATCATAAGCCTCATTCAAACATAATATCAATCTTGAAAATTCGATTTATGTATTTAACCCGATTTTCGCCACATCCATTTCATTCCAGCCTTTAAGCCTTCAATATCATCAAGCGACAGCTAACGTCACCTCGTTATAAATGAGAAACTGTAATGAGTTTAAAAACTAATGAGGTTTAAAAAACAACTGCAAGCTGACCTTTAAGCAGAATTTAATCAAAAAGTTAGATCTACTTACGTCTTTGAAAAAAGTCAACGAAAATCTAAAATTCAGAAAATATTTTTTAAAAGTTTGTTGAAAATATTTTTACTTAGCCACTCCGAGAACTCAGACATTTCGCTTTATTAATTAAGATAATAAAGTCAGAACCTACCCCGTATTAATGATTATTAAAACCCTATTTCAATTCTTTGTTAAAATTCGGGTTAAAACTAGAAACAAAACATTCCACAAACCGAGCATAAGAAAAAAAATTACCTTCTAAAAGTCTACCTTTCTTATAATATTGAAATTTTATTAATGAGGGTAGGAAGGTTTCCTGAAAGGTCATAAAGTTCATCGTATTTCACTAGGTTCATAAAGCTAGTGAAATACGACGAGCTACATAACAGGCATAACTGTTAAAAGCTTTGTCTTGTGTATCTTTATAAATAAATCTATACTAATACTAATAATATAACTGCGAAAATCGGTCTGACTGTCTATCACCATTTCACGAGTAAACCGCTGTAATTATTGCTATCGACAGATAGGTAGCCTGGGACCTGAAAAAGGGCATAGGCTACTGTTTATCGTGGATAGATTTATTAAATAATGATTAAATAGCAAAATAAGTACACGCAGAAAGAGAGACCCTCCGTCCCCCGAAAAGCACACTTAGCCGTAGGTCCCGACTGTCATTTGTAGATCTTTGACAGTCGATGCGGGCAGTCAGAAGCTTTGAGTTTGACAACCAGTCTTACTAAGGGTATCGTGTTATCCAGTAACTTTTGGAGGGTGAACTGCTTGCGTCCGTAGGATCTACTTGAGTTACGACCACCCTACACGTGTCCCCTGGGTAGTGCTATACGAGCAGTAATAATGGTGGTGGGCCAGAGTATCGGCTGCCGACTTAAAAGTTACCACCCACCAGACAAAGTCATACCGCCAAGCGATCCGTCGTGTTCCGGCATGAAGTCTGGTGAAGCCGTACGGAGGTTGGGTCTGAGCAGTTGTGCTGCGATGTATGCCGTGATGCGCCAGTTGTTGTTGTGTTGGGTGTTTAGTCGTGGAGGGTAGCGGGATCCGAAGCACGGTGCTCCGCTGGCCGACCGCAGGTAGTTGGGGGCCCAACTAGTGTGCCAGCCACATGCGAAAGGCTGCCCCGCCAACTGCGAAAAATCCCAAGGTGGCCCCATTGTGCCGGTTGACGACCGGACGAGAGGACCCGATGGCGATCCCTGGGAGGGTTCGGGCATCCTCGCAGTCTCCACATCAACCCCCCACTGGCGCAGCAACACTGGTCGTGTTTTTAGGTTCATCGCAGTCAGGACTGCGACTCACGCAGTGAACGGCGAATGTGGCGATACATGTCAGCAGATTGGGATGAGATGCGTCATTTTTTTGCGTCTTATTCTTGGCAGCAGGTTTGCTTTTCTTCTGAAATCCGTCGAACTGAGCGGATGCTATATCCGATGTGGTGCGTCAAGCTATGGAGTATTTCATCCCCTATGGTGACGTAGCCATCGGTAGCTTAGCTCACCCATGGTTTAACGCCGATTGTGCTCAAGCTGAACAGCGTAAGCACTTGGCGTTTCTCAACTAGGTTGAAGCTCGTGACTACAAAGCTCCGGATCTAAGCTCAACGTAGAGAGCCTTCAACCATGCTGCCAAGTCCTACAAAAAGGCGCTAAAGAAGTCTTGCTTCGAACGCATTACCCATATTGGCAATAAGCTCTCTGCGCAGCCGTCCGGTAGCAGATCTTTCGGGTCCCTTGCCAAATCAGTCGAAGCGAACTTCTGTCGGCCAACACTGCCTCTGCTGGTTAAACCAGATGGAACACTGGCTCATACGGCGGGAGAAAAAGCAGGTCTCTTTGCATCTCTCTTTACCCACATTTCACGTCTTGATACTGGCAGTGCTACTCCACTGAATTTGAGGAAGGCATCTTCATAAAATTCATCCATTGAGTCCAAAGCCAAGATGGGTGCTAGGAAACTTGGCGTTCTTTCAAAGGTCCGGTGGTACTTCACACCGGGACAGCTTCTAATTTTATACAAAGCGCAGGCATGATTGAGTGTGGAGTACTGCAGCCACATATGGGCTGGTGCTGCAAAATGCCATCTAGCACCTTTGGAAAAGGTGTGAGAAGAGGCTAATTGGTGATCCGGATTTGGTTAAGACCAATCTAAAAAGCCTGGAGCACAGGCGTAGGGTAGCCAGCCTTTCGGTATTCTATAGGATGCATTCTGGAGAGTGTGCGCGGGAATTAAATGACTTAATTCCGCCATCATCGGACAAACCGTCGTACGGCGAGTGTCCGCCCTTACGTTGTTGACACCGCTACCATCCGGACGAAGCGTTTCGCCATTTATACCGCGTACATCGAAGGACTGGAACAATTTGCCTGCAGCGGTCTTCCCGTCCGATTATAATTTAAGTGTCTTCAAGGCTAGAGTGAATAGGGTCATAATAAATTAGTGCGCTTTACCATCAACGATTGCATCACTGCTTTCCATCAGGCGGGATTGCAGTGAAGCAATAGTTTATAAAATTACAAAAAAAAAAAAAACTGTGTTGTAGAGGTCAGATAGGCAGAAGCTCCATGTAGAATACTGGTATTCTGCTGCATCCGTAAGACTGGAAGCCAACCCTAACACAGTTGGGAAAAGGCTAGGCAGATGTTGAGGTACACATAATGTAAAACGTCACTTAAACTTTGAAATTAAGAATAAAGTATGTACCAAAATAAGGTCCGCGGGATAATTCGAAAATACGCTTCATTTTAAATTATTGTAATGAACAACCCCTTGAATAAATATGAGAAAACATTCCACTATAAATGCGGCCTAATATACATATTTAAATTAAGTATGAAAATTACATTTGTTTTGACAGTTCAAATTTTTTCAGCCGTTTGTAATCAAAACTTGAAATTGCCAAGTTGAGAATATTATCATTTTGAATTGGATTCATTATATACAATTTATTATTGTTAGCCCTCCTTTTTGGGTAAGTTGGCGATAAAGAATCAACTCTTAGTTTTTTAGATTAGGTACCAAACCTACCAAACCTAAATTGGCTGTAGTAAAAAGTCAACTAACGATTCAATGTTTCTTGGACCGGTATCGGAAAATGAGGTAAGAACAGAAATAATTTCGCTAGCTAACACTAATTCAGAAGGATACGATGAAATAAATACTAAAATTATTAAATTATGCATTAATGAAATAGTTGGAATTCTTACACATTTAATTAACTTATCTTTTTCTTCTGGAACTTTCCCGCATATATTAAAACGGTCCATTATTAAACCACTTTTTAAAAAGGGACAAAAAGATGACATAAATAATTATCGGCCAATAACCTTAATCCCGATTCTGTCAAAAATATTAGAAAAATGCATGTCTAAGAGACTAGTTAATTTCTGTAACAAATTTGACATTATTAATAAAGATCAATATGGCTTTCAAAAAAGTAAATCTACTACATTAGCCATCTTCTCTCTGATACAAACAATACTATCCAATCTTAATAAAAACTATCTGACTACAGGATTATTCTTTGACTTGTCTAAAGCTTTTGACCTAGTGTCACATGACTTATTATTACAAAAGCTGGAGGCAAGTGGGATAAGGGGACATGCACTTCAATGGATATCGTCATATCTAAATAACCGCGAGCAATGTGTTGTTATTACGAAATTAGACAAAGACAACGTCATGATACCACACTCATCCGAGTATAAATGCAACAATTATGGCGTCCCACAAGGAAGTGTCTTGGGCCCAATATTGTTTCTACTCTATATAAATTCTATTATAGATATAACAAATCATAAATTTATACTATTCGCCGACGATATTTCCATTATAGTGACTTCCGATAAGAAGACTAATACAATTTATGACCATGAAAAAGATATTAACAACACGATTGACAAATTAATTGAATGGCTTGACATGAATAACTTAAAAATTAATTTAGATAAGTCGGTATACATACAATTTAATAAATCTAATAATAATAAATACAATTTGAAACTTGACATACCAAAACTTAATGAAGCTACACAAACGAAATTTCTTGGAGTACTAATTGATCAAGATATAAATTGGAAAGCTCAAGTAGATGATATATCTAAAAGAATAAATAAATTCGTATACGCACTCAGAAAGGTTAAAAATGTGACTAACATTAAAACTGCTATCACTACCTATCGGGCTTATGTTGAATCAATAATACGCTATGGGTTCATAATGTGGGGTAATAGTACAGACAAAATTAGGGTATTTGTTGCACAAAAAAAGTGTATTCGTGCTATATATGGGCTTCAACCTGATGACTCTTGTAGAACAATATTTAAAGAGCTTGGTTTATTACCGCTACCCTCTCTCTATATATATGAGGTGTGCATGTTTCTAAAGAAGCATAAAGACTTATTTAAAAAGGCAGAGGATGTATATCCTCGAAACCGGCGAGATCCTCACAGGCTTATATTAAATGAAGTACCAAGACTGGCTAAATACAGTAAAAGTTGTTTAGCCATGTGTGTTCGTATATATAATAAAATTCCGAATGACTTCAAAACTTTAGATATTAGATTGTTTAAAAACAAATTACATGTATGGTTGAACAATAACAATTTTTACAGCATTAAAGAATTTACTGACGGGAAACAATTTTGTTAACGTAACACAACATTTGCATGCTATGATAATAAGCAAAACATGTATGACCTATAATGACCTTAACATCTTTATACACCATGTTTTACGCAAATAAATATTATTATTATTATTATTATTACATCAGAAGGTAGCAGCTACTCAGCGGGATTGTCCGAAAGGGTAACCGCTACCCCGGAACATAAAGGGCGAAGGAAGGAACATGGGTGGGTTTTAGTCAGTAAGAGACTGACACTCCCTTCCGCTCCACCCAGAGCGGGAGGGGTCATTTGATGATTTCATTTCCACCAGAAAAAAAAAAGGTAGCAGCTATGATTGCTACAATGAAAGAGTAGTCAGAAACCGAAAAGTCTGACAACGATCACAACCAGTCTTACCAAGGGGTATCGAATATTATCAGCCTATAATGGTCCCAGTGGTTAGTAGATGTTTTATTTTTATTTTTATAACCGGCTTTTAATTGTCGAATACTTGAATCCCAGTCACCAAAAGTTAGTGGGGGTTTATAATTTAATTTACGGGGTTGTAATAATATTATTTGCATATCATTTTTAGTCATCATCATCTGCCTAGCCTTTTCCCAACTATGTTGGGGTCGGCTTCCAGTCTAACCGGATGCAGCTGAATACCAGTATTTTACATGGAGCGACTGCCTATCTGACCTCCACAACCCAGTTACTTGGGTAATATGATACCCCTTGGTAAGACTGGTTGTCAGACTTTCGGGCTACTGACGACCTGTAACGACTGTCAAAGATCCACGAATGACAGCCGGGACCAACGGCTTAACGTGCTTTCCGAGGCACGGAGGGGTCTTGGTATGTGAAGATGGTCACCCATCCACGGACCAACCGCGGCAAGTGTAGCTTAACCTGATCGATCGTCCCGTGCGGCTGTTATTACTTAGCCACAAGCCCCTCCATATCATTTTTAGTATTAATATAAATATTTTTCAAATAGGTAACTGGGTTGTGGAGGTCAGATAGGCAGTCGCTCCATGTAAAATATAGGCATTCAGCTGTTTCCGAATAGACTGGAAGCCGGCCCTAACATAGTTGGGAAAAGGGAGAGGGAGGCAGATGATGATGAAACGGCTAGGTAGATGATGATTATTGTTACAATACACACTAAAGATAAAAAGATACCCCTTATTTTTTTGCAACTAGCAGATTAGAGCAAGCTTCTGCCTATCTCCTTGCACGACGCTACCAGCTAAGTACTTACACCTTTACATTTACCTTCAATCAAAGATTTTGGAAGAAAACAAAAAACGCAAAACGTCTTTATACAGCGTGGCGCTTTAATGGCTACATTAATTTTACACACGTATACGGTTTCGCGTCTTATTTGTATGAATATATTTTAATTCAATTAAACATTAATATTTATTTATTTATTAACAATTTTCTAAAATAGCATCTTAGAGCAACCTGACTTAAAGAACTGTAGCGCAGGGTTCATTTGCCGGGGTCACGGATCATAACATCGCATCAATGTAATTAAAACACATAACGTGCAAATAGAAGGCGAATTGAAGGAAAGCCCTATGGCGGCGAGCGGCGCAGGTGGAAGTTTTCAAGTTAGGTTTTTTTTATGTTTTATAACTTTTATGATTACCGACCACTAGCCCTATCCGTGTGTTAAATTAATGTCGCCATTGTAGCGGCACGCTGTATAATTAAAAATTGTCGTTAATTTTTGGCGACATGAACGCTTCACTATTATACGAGTAGGTAGACACACCTCTGCCCAACTCTTCGGAAAATACAGGCGTGATATTGTATTTTGTGTGTGTTGATCTCCTAAAGTTGTTACTATTACTGTTAGCCTGCATCATCCTACTGCTGGGTAAAGGCCTCTCCCCATGACGTCCAGCTCTTTTTCTATCCAGGGTTAAAGTGGACTGGTCGTTTGTTTTGTCCAGCTCGTCCTAAAGTTGAAATTTATAAAATTATATTATAGAATCACTCACATATCTACAACGAACCACATCTCTCAATGTAAATTTTAAAATACACGCTTGAAAAATAACAGCCACAGTCTGAAAGGAGCGAATACATTCCACAACGACCCTAGACGAAGCTTGAATCGCGTCGTGAATGCGACTCATTCATAAGCTGAGTATTCATACCATCTGACACTTGATTACAGCATATTTCTTATTTCATAAGTACGAGTTATATGGGAATAGAGACAGGAATTACCTACTTTTTATTTTTATAAGTTGATTTTTCGTCTTCTCGCCTTTTTCGTCGTGGTATTGGCTCCGACTTAAGTGTCGTAGTAGTGGGTTCGAACCCAGGCAGGTACAGACGCCAGCAAGTCAAGCTACCCGAAACTGTCAAATTTTCCCAATCAACCTTGAACTTTAATGCTTTAGCGATAAAGTTGAAAAACTATTAAATAAATTTGACAGATTGTAGTAGCTTGATGTGCTGGCGTCTGTAGATTACTATGTGTAATCTATTTCAACACCACTGCTCTCAAAACGGTGAAAAAAAACATCGTGAAGAAACCGGCATACAGAACCAAAAAATCGAAGACATGTGACATCCACTAACCCGTACTAGGCACGCGTGGTAGACTACGGTCAACTCCCTCTCACAGAGAGGAGGCCTGCGTCCCACTAGTGGGAATGTAGTGGCCTCATTATGCTTACGCATTTTTGTCATGCTGGTGACAGGTTTTGAAGTCGAAAAAAAAAACATATATAGCTGACTTAGGGCTGATTTTTCAATCGACAGATATTTTTTATTCGCGAAATAAAATTGACGTGTGGCATTATTCCTCCGAAGAAATCAGCGCTTATTAGGTTTTACACATTTGATTTATAAAACGATACATGAGACATGCTATCCTGCATGGATCATAATGCTTGCCTTGCCCACAAAAAAGGTTGAACGAAAGGTAATTGTATGCAGTTGAGATAAGAATGCTAATAGGAATATGTTGTGTTACGCTCATGAATAGAATAACAAATGAGTACATAAGAGGAAGTCTGAAAGTGACAACGGTGACTGGAAAGTTGTGTGGAATTCGATTGTCATGATATCGGCATGTGATGCGGAGGAATGAGAAAAATGTTTTGAGTTTGAATGTGGATGGCTATAAGAGTAGAGGAAGGTCATATAAATGAATGGATGGACTGTGTACAAGATGATATGGCTAAAAGGGGGTGGGGGGGGGGGAAGTATGGAAGAAAAAAACATGTTGCGCCGACCCCAAATAAATTGTGATAAGGGCAGGAACATAATGATAACGTTTTATTTTTATGTGTTCCTTCTTGTTGTTGAGACAATCTGACTTGGAAGAAGTACAATCTCACACACATAATGACAATTAAATTGTGGTGTGATTTTTCCCTTTATTTAAAGGAAAGTAGGTAAAAAGGCAGGCAGGCTTAAAGGTAGGTGGTGATTAGCGACTGTTTAACCCATAGTTTAACCACACACTTTTGACATTTAAACGTCACTTAACTATAATCATCGTTTATAAATAAACCCCTGTATGAGCAACTGTAAAAAAGATAAAAGGTTATATAATTATTCATTGAACAATGCGCACAGTCACAGGCTATGACTTGGCTAAACTTATAAGTACATGACCCTGTTAGGGCGCAGTAAGTAGTAACAGGTAATTTGTAGCTAGGTTTTACTTTACATAAAATATTGCATAGTAGATATAACAAGAATATGACAACATACATTACAATATCCTCCCGACTGATCTCGATCACGGTGGCCAATCTCAACGGAGATTAGCCAGGTACGCAGGAGATATTATAGTGCAGAAACACAGGTGCACTCTCTGTTCCTTTACTCTCATAGTCCGATGGGACGGGAATCCGACACGACCGGGGAGAGATCAGGCGCAGGATCAACGGCGTTACATGCTTTCCGAGGCACGGGGGTATCACTCCGCCAACTTCCAAACTCCGGGCTGCTACTGAGAAATTCCTAATGGAAAACCTCAATAACACTTTGCCCGACCTGGGAATTGAATCCAGGACCCCACGCTCAGCAGTCGCGCTTGCGACCACGAGACCAACGGAGCAGTGAACATACATTATTATAATATTAGCAACTCATTCTCTTACTAACAGTTTTCAAATGACACTGTATTTCACGAAATCCTACAGAGCTACTACTAAATTGTTAACGAGTTAGTCCACTTACGGCAGCATACAAAAAAAACAAACTGAAAAAATCAGCCTAAAACCGAATAAAGTTTTCCGACCAACGTAAGTTATACCTATACTCCGGGCCGTAAAAAATACAAGTACGACACACGCTGTTTTGACAAGCGATCAAGTTGATATACGGGAGAATGTTGACCACACTTCCATATACCTTTTCGAGAGGAGAAACCTTTACAAAAACTCTTAGTGACCGGAAAAAATGACCCGATATAAAGTGTCCTTTTTGTCACTAACGGTGATTATCGACACTGAAGTTTCAGGATCCCAACGATGAAACATGACCACTTACTGATGGATTATTTCCTTAACGACTTTCCTAAAACTCGACACGAATAAAGCGATGAAAATATTAATGAGGCCAATTATAATATACCCAAAACAAAGTAGTAAAATATTACGCGACATCCGCGCTATTAATATGCAAAGTGCTTATTACAATATTCGTTAGTTGCACCACATTTTGATGCTTCTGAAACTGAAATTTCATCATTACACCACATCTCCGGAAATTGCCGAACGGCCAATTAGTAGAACCGAACGACTGAACGAATGAATGCGAATAAGTTTCTTAGTTTTATTTACGAAGAAGACTGACCATAAATATCTCAGAGCTATTCTGTCCGATGGAGAGCAATTGCTTTCGATCCCGACCCTTGCAAGGGCCACTTAGACCCCAGATAGCCGATATTGCTTCCGATGGGTTAAGAATTCCGATGACCGTTGTACTATTTTCAATTTTATTTTTTTTGTACTACGCCTTTGCCTAAATTTGACCTTGGAGGTTCGATAGATTTAAGAATTTTATTTTTATCTGTACCATCTATCACGCTAGGAATCCGAGTACCCTTAGAAGACGAGCCAAAAGAAAAAAAGGCAGACAGAACGCTAAACGAAAACGAAGTAGGTAATAACGCAAGCAGACGATGCGATGCGACGGAGTGGGTCGGGAGAGCAAGAAATTTCATGCAGACAGTCGCGGGCAGAAGTTACTACTAATAACACAGCTCAAGAGTTTGTCTGCTTATTTATTTGTATGTATAAACGCGCTAATCCCTGGAACTACCAGAGGGATTTGAAAAATTGATTGATATCAAAATCAAAAATTCTAAATCAAAACTCATTTATTCAAACTAGGCTGAGAATCAGCATGCTTCGAACGTCAAAATTACAAAAGACAATCCCCCAAAACGCCCGCCCTTCACCACTTCCTAGTGCTTTCGCTGGGGAGAAGAACTGGCGCAACAAACTCCCCAGCAGCACGCTACGATCTTTAGGAGTCGAACTATATTAAACGGAGGGTGAAATCACGTGGCACAGCTAGTTTTAAAATTACTTTCATACCTAATACAAATAGGCTTATCAGCGTCTGTGTTATTAAATTTAACATACATATTCAGAGTAACATCTGAAAATGTAAATGACGCCACATTTAAGCCAGTGAGTGTGTTCAAAGTGACAAGTTATTTAAGCAAAAGCAAATAATCCTACTCAACCTCGCGTGAACCCTTCGAGGCTTCAGGTTGCTCAGAGATTTAGTAAATTATACTAATTTGATAAACAGAAAGATACATTGGTTACCTGAAGTGTGTTGTAAATTAAATTTGTCTCTCTCACTTTCGACGCATTAGAGAATGTTAATACGAGTGTTAATCCGTTGTCTGGCAATGCGGTTTATTTGTATGGAAAAATTCAACCTTCTTTTAGGCGGGTGTCACATCTCCGCCGCGAAACCATAGCAGCGAAACCGCAGTACTTCTGCACGGACAAGTCGTGCGGAAGTACTGCGGTTTCGCTTGTACATGTATATATACCTATATCTATATATTGTACGACAAGCGAAACAGAAGCGAAACTCCCTGTTCTAACGCACAGATTTGATTATGATTCTATTTTGTTCACGTATCTGTGGCAGTCAATAAGTTTATAAAGCAAAACTTAATGGTTGTTTTAAAATTGATGTTGATTTTACCGAAAAACAAATCTAAGAGGTCCAGAATAGCCATCTACTGTATTTACTAAGTCGAAAGCGACGACATTTTGCTCCGATTGCTACAATTCAACTGACTCTCATGATGTTCCGCATCTCGGATCGCGACATAATGTAGTGATGTTTCTTAGCGGAATTTGTTAAGCGGTTTCCCACCGTTATTTTCGAGGCGTAGGTGTGCTAAGGCCCTCACTTTAACCCAAAAGAAAATGACGTAGTAGTGACATAGTAACTCTCCTTGCTTTCTGGATACTACGAACTTGCATTAAAGAAATTCAAGTTCAATGCTTGATAACTATTAGTTTTCACAACACGTTTGGCGCTGTACACGAAGTCTGTTTTCATAAGGCATTCAATATTTACGTGGTTTACAGATTACTATGTTCTAGACATAAAAGTACTTAACTAAAGGGCAATGTGCCTTACTTATAGTCCTCCAGACCGTATTTCAGCCATGGTGGTCAATCTCAACAGAGACTAGTCATCGGCGGGAGAGATATTATAGTGCACAAGTGTGTGTGTAGACACAGGTGCACTCTCTCTTCCCACACTCTCATTATACGATGGGACGGCAATTCAACAGGACCGGTGAGAGATCAGGCGCAGGACCAACGGCACAAGGCACGGGGGAATCCCAGCACCAACTTCCAAACTCCGGGCTGTTACTAAAAAATATGCCATATAGTAAGCAACTAAAGTTCATTATTGCTCATCTATAATTCAGAAGAAAACAAAATGCCAGACAAAAATTTATGTTTCAGTATGAACGCTCTCATTTCGCAAGAATGCAAACCTTATAAGCTACACTTTTCCTAGACAACATCTAAAGACGCTCTTCTATCTGATTGGAAGAGCAACGTACAGCTAAACCGTCAAGAAAGTTACCCCAGTGCAATTCGATAAAAGTGGAAATGCAATTTGAATAAAATAACAGAATCCATCTCATAAGATACACACGATGAGTTCAATCGACTTTCGATCTGGGAGTAAATTGTTGAAACGAGAGAACTGTCAGTGGTTTCTTTTGTTTTGATTTGGTTTTGCCACGATTTGTGAATGATCTTTGGGAAATATAAATGTATTATGTGAAACTACATTCTGATAAGTCTTTTACCATAACACATGGTTATGTGTTATGGTAAAAGTCTTATCAGAATGTGTTATCAGGCGTGAGGTTTCTCGTCTGTATTACCCGATGTGTTATCAGGCGTGAGGTTTCTCGTCTGTATTACCCGATGTGTTATCAGGCGTGAGGTTTCTCGTCTGTATTACCCGATGTGTTATCAGGCGTGAGGTTTCTCGTCTGTATTACCCGATGTGTTATCAGGCGTGAGGTTTCTCGTCTGTATTACCCGATGTGTTATCAGGCGTGAGGTTTCTCGTCTGTATTACCCGATGTGTTATCAGGCGTGAGGTTTCTCGTCTGTATTACCCGATGTGTTATCAGGCGTGAGGTTTCTCGTCTGTATTACCCGATGTGTTATCAGGCGTGAGGTTTCTCGTCTGTATTACCCGATGTGTTATCAGGCGTGAGGTTTCTCGTCTGTATTACCCGATGTGTTAGGCAGAGGTGCACCTATAGTACATCCACATTTCGCCAGTTATGTTTAAGTCCCATGCCTATCAACACAAATCTAGACTCTAGGCTACTATTGAGAAATTCCAGACGATCGCTATTTAAGGACAAATCAAATCACATCCGGTCTGACATCCGGATCCTGAAAAAATCAACAGCTAACTTGCTGTCAAATGCTGTGATTGGTTTACAAAATGACCTCGTAAAATCTAATCACTTGGGATTTGGGATACCTATAAATATTTGACTTCTTGCAGAAACCTTGTACGGTCACCAAATAAGATAAGTAACCAGGGTCGTCGGATATAGTTGAAGAAGATGGATGTTTTCACATACAATTTAATTTAATTAATAGAAAACAAACAGTTAATTTATCAAATTAAATTTCATTCGAAAACATCCATCGGTTTCTTACTAAACTTCAACTATATCCGACGACCCTGGTTACTTATCTCATTTGGTGACTGTACATTGTTTACTAACCATTTCAACACTAAAGGTATGGACAACAATATTATACTTAGTCTGTTGTGTTGCGACATTAGATAACTTCAAGGTAATTTTGAGAAGCTGTTCCAAACAGTACTCGTATCGTTGAACTTAGTTTCTAATTAACTTTTGCTATAATTATTGGCACCGGATATTACTTAGGTATATCTGCCTGTACAGAACATCTTATACCTTTGTATTTTAACTTTATAATCTAGATACAATTTAAATAGAACATGTTTAATAATTAGTAATTAAATGCTCCATGTAAAATACTGGTATTCAGCTGCATCCGGTTAGATTGGAAGCCGACTCCAACATAGTTGGGAAAAGGTTAGAATGATGATGTTGAATAATTAAAATTGTGGGCTAAAATAACCACTACGTGGGGCCCTGACCCAGACAGGAGGCGTCGCGGCAGACCCCGTAGAAGATGGTGGGACAGGCTAGAGACAGCAAATGACCCACAGGTCGTTTGTTTTTTTTTAAAGTGGACCACAGTCCTTTTAGCCCGGGATCGAAAGAGCCGGAAGTCACGGGGATGCCTTTGACCCGCAGTGGGATGCAAGCTAACAGTAACAGTAATTAAAGTTATCCAATATTAACAGATAAGTCTTTTTCTTAAACTAAAGTACTTTGTAGTAAAAGTTTTTGGTAAACTGTGCTAAGTTGCTAACCCCGTAGGTACAGTCACCAAAGGAGATAAGTAACCAGCGTTGTCGGATATAGTTGAAGTTAAAGAAACCGATGGATGTTATCGAATAAATTTTATTTTAAGTAATAGAAAACAAACAGTTAATTCATAAAATTAAATTTTATTCGAAAACATCCATTGGTTTTTTAGTAAACTTTAACTATATCCGACGACCCTGGTTACTTCTCTCCTTTGGTGACTGTACGTACCATTAGTGAGTCTGAAAAATACCCAAACTACAAAACTGATTTGCATTAAAAATCAACCTTTTTTTTTGTAACTTTCCTGACTAAAACTAATTTGCGTGACAAGTTTTTATTCATGACTGTTAGTAATTTTTTTTTGTCAAGTTTTAATTAGTAGGAAAAGAAATTTTCAGACCTTTTGAAATTCGCATGACTTAAATATTTTAATTATTATATTCCTTAACGGCCATAAAATGTCAACAATTTTTTACTTTTATTTCTCACGCAAATATAACTAACTTTATTTGATGTCCTAAAAATATTAACAAGACCTCGCTCAAACTTTGCTAAACATTGCAATTCAAAATTTAACAAAATGAAAAGCCTATTTTACATTTGACACATGTCATATTTTTATAAAAGCTGACGTCATCAAAAAATGTTTACCATTACAGATTGAAATTACAATTTGTACCCTTCATATAAAATGTCAAGTTTGACACGGGTCCCAAGAAAACAATTATATCGGAGGGATGAAAATATTATGATGTAGAAAATATATGTTACTAGCTGCGCCCCGCGGTTTCACCCGCATAAGTTTCGATCCCGTGGGAATATCGGGATAAAAAGTATCCTATATATTAATCTTGGTTATAAACCATCTGTGTGCCAAATTTCATCCAAATCCGTTCAGTAGTTTTTGCGTGAAGGAGTAACAGACATCCATCCATCCATCCATCCATCCATCCATCCATACAAACTTTCACGTTTATAATATTAGTAGGATAGGATAGGATTATGACGTAACATTATGCAAGAATTTCGTATGATCTACCTATAAGACTGCGGAAAGACAGAAATGATTTATTAAGACATTCTTTTTTGTTTTTTGGATAGGCCATGAACACCACGCACTCACAGTTGTAACAACTGTCAAAGATCCACGAAAGACAGCCGGGTCCAACGGTTTAACGTGCTTTCCGAGGAATGTAAGAATGGAATCAAAAATATTTAAAGACACTACTGTGAAAGTTTAAGACAAAATTTTATTTACGTACAAAAGTCAAGGTCCTATCAGGTCAAAATACATAAAATTACCAATAATCCCAGACGATGAAAAAAATACTAACGAGCGCCTTTGTACTGTAAATAATTTCGTCTGTATTTCAATAGACTTCCTTTATCCACCACAACCATCGTGTTTTATGGGTAAAGAATTGTTTCTTTGCTCACAAATTTGAAGGCGAACTGAACTCGGTAACAATACATATAATTCTATTTTATTGGTTCACTTTTACTGATGCTGAAAGTATTATTTTCGGGTTGAAAATACATTTCGGCATAGTGGTATTGGATATTGAAGTGAACCACAGAAAGCGGAGACGTCTCGTGCTAGCGGTCGCACTGTGGGGCACTTTCTATACACACCAAGAGCGTCACCGTACCGAATTTCGCGTACCGAATTTCGTTTGGAGACCTCCAGGTCCTCCAGACCAAATTCCAGCCATGGCGGCCAATCTCAGCAGATACCTGGTCTTCGGCGCAGGAGATATTATAGTGCAAAAGTGTGCGCGCAGATACAGGTGCACTCTCTGTTCCCTCACTCTCATTGTCCGATGGGACGGCATGCAATCTGACACGTCTGACGAGAAATCAGTCGCAGGACCAACGGCATAAAGTGCTTTCCGAAGCACGGGGGTATCACCCCGCCAAATTCCAAACTCCGGGCTGTTACTAAGAAATTCCTAATTCAAAACCCCAATAACACTTACTCACATGGTACAAACTTCTAGTTTAATTTATATAATTAGTTTGTTTTACTGAAAGTTTCAAGTTACAACAAGAGGGAAAAATAATGTTCAGTTTTATCTAAAGAAGGTATTAAAAAAATTAAAATGTTCAATATCAGCCACACACCTGAAATCAAATCGAGATAACAGAATGTAAACAAAAAAGGATAAATAAAAGACCTGTTTATAATATAGCGTAACTATTAGAATCTTTACATGCTGTAGAGATTAATGACCTACAATACCTAGGTACCTATCATTTCATATCACGTAAACCAAGGTAGCTAAACAATCTAAAAACAGCAGCTTTTCTCCCTTACCTATGTACCTCAAACTTAATATCATCTCCCATTCTTCGAACAACAGACACCTTAAATCTTTCCACGAAAACTAAGAAAATTACAGCCATTAAAACCTCACATGAGTTGAGAAACAAAATTCCGTACACCGTGCAGAGGTCATCAACCCCAGTGTCTGTCATAGCGAGCAATTTGCCGTGAATTATCGCCCCACCTCGGTAAGGCAGGAAACTTTTACCTTCACCTACTCGTATGTACGGCACTTCACTTACTAAGGGATTACCGTAAGAGAGCCGTTTGACGGGATTTTAATGCAATTTTTTTTATAAGTTCCTGTGGGTCGATGATGTTCCGCTGCATTGATAAATGCAAAACGTTTATGCAATTCTGCGAGTTCAAGTTCAGTAATTATGGAAAACCGCTACACGTTGTTCAGATGTTTTACATAACGGAGCTGTTTTGTAAAACAACTAGTGGTTTTGGAAAACAGCGGGTTCTACAATCCATCTGCGATATACATAATATATAAGTCGAACTTAGGCACCTTTCCCACCACAGGCGATTACCTAACGAGAATCAAGAAGGTGGAGCTAGCAACTAAAAACTAGGCGAGCAAGTCCTGGTATGCTTATGTATGTACAGACGCCAGCAGGTCAAGCTACCCGAAACTGTCAAATTTTCCCAATAAACCTTGAACCTTATTGCTTTAGCGATAAAGTTGAGAATCTATTAAAGAAATTTGACAGATTGTAGTAGTAGCTTGATGTGCTGGCGTCTGTACAAAGCGTGAGCCTCTCAGCTAGTTTTCTGCTCGCCAAGCGAGCTTCGCTGAGCGAGTTCGCTGAGTTGATAGCACTTGACAGTGCGACAAGTGTCCCCCGGCGGTACGAAAAGAGACTAGAATCTTTTGTACTTTTATTGAGGTTGAAAATCGTTGATAGCTAATTCCCCGTCGGCGGGCGGTAGGTCAGGTGCCTTAGCCATAAGTTTTGTCTGCCAAAACAAAACACAAGCGCGCGAGTTCACAATTTTTTTCATAAAGAGATAATCTGACAAGACAGACGATCTTCGCTCAAATCTGCACACAACCTTAGCCAAATCCATGTAGAAATTCAACATGATTGTCAACACACAATGTAGGAAATAAGGTACCTCCTCTTTTTGACATTTTTATCTCACGATTCATAAAATTCAAAATTCTCTCCACCAATATTGTGGCGCCATCTCGAGCCAAACTCCTTCAACAATGAATTTCCGGAACGTTGTCAACTCCATACCAGTAAAACACGTTTCTTTAGAGGAATATAACAAATGGTGAACGATGATAAATTACTGTTTTCCTTCATTCAAGCGAGGTGATTATGGCCATATTTACTCATGTTTTATCAGGAAATGTCAAGAGGGTGTTTCGCAGGTTGAATGCACCGTTATTGTGTTCTGATTTCCTTTTGTTAACGAAAATTCCATCTTTTCTTTAGGCATGCAGCGTTTCAGATAACTTTTCGATGTTACAGGCTTATAGAGCGGTGATTAGCAGCAATATTCGAACTAGGGTTTGGGAGTTCCCGACAATTTCAAAGTCCCGGGACACGAGACAGCCTACAATCGAAGTCCCGGGAATTCCCGGGACTTAGAGACTTTTAAGATTTTTTTTTTATTTTTTTAAGAGTGGGCAGCCTTTTTTAATAACTTTAATAGAGTTTATTTCTAGTGAAACGTATTAATAAATGGCATTTTTTTTTTGTAAAAATCAACATTTATTTAATAGAAAATTAAATCTTAATAACTTTAACGTAAATTTCAGTCTGAATAATTGCTTTGTTTATTGCTTTTAATCACACACATATTCAGTTTTAAGCAGTTAAATCGTATAGTTATAAAACGAACTTAGTTAAAAATCATACCTACTAATTCTTAATAACTTTAATATTATCCAGTAATTCTACTATCTAATAATTGGTCATAATCACAACATTGTTAATTCTCATAATCACAGATTTGTTTCATAATTAAATAATCAAAATATAAATAATAAAAAAGACTTATAAATCAGACTTTTAAATAATCAACTAACACATTAATTAGACTTCTTTGCTGATTTAATAAAGTAGGCTTTTAAAAAACAATCCGACAATCTGTTTCTGATTTTTGTAATAATGCTACCGGACAAGGAGAACACTCTCTCGTTTTCAACAGATGTCGGTTTAATTGTGTTTAAAGCTTTATACAGTAGTTCCAAATAATGTTGCCCTTGTTTTTTTTTCCTTGAATCTCGGCTAAATTTTCTTGGATATTTTTTATTGCTTGTTCCATTTGATTTACAAAAGACTCGTCAGGCTCGTTGTGTACTTGAGAGCTACTGGTACTAGATACAGCGCCTATTATTTTCACATCTGGTGTCCGGATACTAACAATTTCGACAATCTTGTCTCGTCTCGAGTCTCGACCCGAAAGTCCCTGAGACTTGAGACACGAGACGTCCCGGGACCCAAACCCTAGTTCAAACCTATGTCAGTTTGGTTGCCAACCAATTCATACTAAGTATTTAATATTGTAAATGCGAAAGTAACTCTGTCTGTCATGCTTGAACTGATAGACCAGCACCCTAATTACGTAACACACTGTGAGTAGCAATAGGTTTCATTTTGAAGGATATTGCTAATCCATTACTCAATATATTCGAAAAATGTGTCTGCTCAACAACGTAAATAACGCGATGAATATTGTTGAACTGTCAAAATGAAACCCATTGCTACTGATAGTGTGTTACGCAATACGCAACACCTAGGTTAGTTTAGATACACTTTTTACTTTTTACCCCGGTAGTAGCACTGTCGACAAAAGAGATAAAGTAACCAGGGTCCTCAAATATAGATGAAGTTTAGTAAGAAACCGTTGGATGTTTTCGAATAAAATTTAATGTTATGAATGAACTATTTATTTTTTAATTATTAAATTAAAGGTTATTCAAAAACATTCATCGGTTTTTTACTATACTTCAACCATATTCGACGACTCCGGTTACTTATCTCCTTTGGTAACCGTACGTTCCCATGGGATATTTTCGACCTACACGCGAGCGAAGTCGCAAGCAAAAACCAATAAGAAAGAAAAACAAAGAACTTGATTGCTCCTGTTAACTTACAAACATAAGGAATCCACATGATCAATAAATCAATCAATTTCCCGTACCCCGACACTTACTATTACTTCATTAAGTTACACGTTATTATTCCCTTGGGACATTCTACCCGATAACTAGCAATACAGTAAAGCCATTATACTTAACTTGTATCTAATTCACCCCACACAAATTAAAAGGGTAGTGTTTTGGGTGTTATTTAATACATTCTGACAACTAACTGCCTACGGCCGCCATTTTCTTTCCTAATCAGAGCGAGCACGCTATTATAATTAAGTTAGTGGCTGTTGACGTAATTCTTACATTATTCTCTTTGAGGATTTTTTTTTTTTTGTTTTTTTTATTTTTAATTATGTCATATCTTGTTTTATAATTTAGTTAATAAGTGGTTGGTTTGCAAGGTCAAAACGAGGTGATTAAGTACTTCACTGGTCGTCACGCGAAGTTCTTAATTTAGGTGTATCGTAATTAAAAGTCTAGACAGACGATAGTTTGATACCTAAGCCGTCCACCCTGGGATGTCAGGGCAGAAAACCTCCACGTGTGCCCGGGTACTGGGGTTCCTTTCTGGATACGTCTAGGGGAAGACCAGTGTTCGGGCCGGTACATCCTGGGGTGCGGGCAGCGATTTCCCATTGGGATTATTTCCCAGTGGGATTTCGCTGTCCGCATGCTAATGTTCTGCCAAGAGGATCGCCCCACACAGGTCGCTCTGAGTAGCAGAGCAACAACTGTGGGGGGTCAGAGCGGGCCCGGTGTGCACTTACCCTGCCGCCGGGCAGGCAGGAGGGGCAACCCTTCTGCCACTGCTGCCAATCTCGTAGCCCCGGAGACAGTTAAGGTCATGTCTCTGGCTGTTGAAGGGGGTCGAGGGTCTTGGCTTAACCGCCCGGACCGCGAGGAAGATTAACCTCTATAAAAAATTCCCCAAACCTCCAAGCGGCGGCGCACCGTGAGGGAGGTTGTAAGCTTGGCTAATGGGTAGCTTGATTTAGTCGCTAGTGCGGACCACTTATTTTTGAGCAAGTAAAACATGTTTAGTACTCGTGGGAACAATATGGCAAATTTAATAAACCAAACCACAGAAGAGATGGGGAGTGATGCGGGGTCGGAGTCCGACGCCGCATCTGGAGGCGCGAGCACGGGAGGCTCAGAGAGCCCCTGTCGTGCCAAGGAGGTGGCCGCTGCGAAGAAGAGCAAGCGGCCAAGGTCAGGGGACAGCCAGAGGTCGTCCTCCGACGAAGAGCTGGCCTCGGCTCGGAAGATCCCCACCAGTAGGCGGGGTGGAGTCCGAGAGCGAGGCAAGGGGAGGGGGCTCACGGCCCGCGAGGCAGCCGAATTTTCGGAGGGGCCCTCGGGCGACGAGGCGGATGCGGTTGGCGCCCCCAACCCCGAGGAGGACGGCAAACCTCGGTTTGCGGCGGTCGTGGAGGCCGCGATACGGGACGTGGCCCTGAAGAAGCTGCAGGCTTCGAAAAACAGGGCCATAGTCTCGGCGACGGCCTCCATTATGGCGGCAGCGGAGGCGGCCAACTACACCGGCCCTTCGGCCGGCGAAGTGGCCGAATTACGGGCGCAGGTGGCCCGCCTGACGAACGCCACGGAGCTTCTCCACAAGGAGAACGAGAGGCTCCGGGCAGACCTGGCCGGCCTGCGGGTCACCGGGGGCGCGCAGGCGAAAAGCCAGCCCGACCCGGAGGAGAACCAGGTCCTCAGCCTGGTTCGGCGGGAGCTGGCGGCCTTCCAGGCGCGGTTTTCCGTCCTGGAGGGCATAGTGCTGCGCCCCACCCTGGCGGGGAGAGCGGCCCCGGGGCCGAAGGCGGCCTCGTACGCGGCCGCTGCGGCAGTTGCCGCC
Organism: Apamea monoglypha; assembly: GCA_911387795.2. Lineage (NCBI taxonomy): Eukaryota > Metazoa > Arthropoda > Insecta > Lepidoptera > Noctuidae > Apamea > Apamea monoglypha. The sequence goes on from OU426922.1 coordinate 5,085,945, forward strand.
CCTAAATCCGGGCCGTCTCGGGCCCAAGCGGCGGCCAAACCGGCGTCAGCCAAACCGGCGCCGGCCAGACCGGCGGCGGCAGGTGGAGCCCCGGCACAGGCCCAGAGGAGGGGAAAAACGGCGCGGGAGGCGAAGGCCCCACAGCCAACGCCCCGCCCGCAAAACCCTCCCACTTCTCCCGCGACCGACGCCGAATGGCAGGTGGTCGGGGAGAAGAAGAAGGCGGCCAAAGCGGCCAGAAAGAAGGCGCAAAGGCGGCGCCGCAAAGAGCGAGCCGTAGCGGCTAGGCTTCGCGCCCCGAAGACCGCGGCTGTAGTGATAACGCTACAGCCGGACGCGGTCAAGAGGGGCGTGACCTACGGCGACGTGCTCACAAAGGCGAGGGCGACGGTGGACCTCCGGGAGCTGGGGATCACCGGGGGCCTCCGGCACAGGGTGACCGCCACTGGCGCCCGCATGCTGGAGATCCCCGGGGCTGCTAGCGGCCCCACCGCTGACGCCCTAGCTGAAAAGCTAAGGGCGTCCCTTGATGCGGAGGAGGCTCGGGTGTCCAGGCCCGTCAAGTGCGCAGACATGCGCATCTCGGGCCTGGATGACTCCGTAACGGAGGGGGAGGTGGTGGCCGCCGTCGTCAGGACGGGCGGGTGTCTGGCCGAGCAGGTGAAGGCCGGCACCATACGGCCAGACTCCACGGGCATGCGTACCCTAGTGGTAAGCTGCCCCGTGACGGCGGCCAAAACGATTGTGGAGGGCCGAAGGCTCCTGGTGGGCTGGGTTTCAGCGCAGGTAAAACTGCTGGAACCCAAGCCTCTGAGGTGCTACCGATGCCATGTGGGGCACCACGTTGGCGTCCAGTGCACCTCGGAGGTAGACCGCAGCACACTGTGCTTCCGCTGCGGTCAGCCCGGACACAAGGCCGGCTCGTGCGACGCCGCGCCGCACTGCATCGCATGTGCGGTAGCTGGCAAGCCGGCCGATCACCGGGCGGGGAGCAAACCCTGCGCTCCGCCCACCGGAGCGAAGTGGAAGGGCAGGCCCTCTGCCGCCGTCGCCACCGCCACCGTCGCCGCCGCCGCCGCCGCCGCCGCCGCCGCTGCCATCTCTGGCGAGGGGCCCTCACAGGGGGCCCGGGAGGGGGCTGAAATGGAGGAGTAATGGCTCCTCCATTACGCCTCCTCCAGGCGAACATCAACCACTGCGCCTGCGCTCAGGACCTGTTGCTCCAGAGCGTGGCGCAGTGGTCGATTAACATCGCCGTGGTCGCTGAGCCGTACTTTGTCCCGCCCAGGGATGACTGGGTGGAGGACCTGAGCGGCTCAGTGGCCATAATTTCGTCGGCCGCCGCCGGCACCCCGTCCCTCGAATGCGTCACGAAGGGACAGGGGTGCGTAGCAGCACGGTTCGGAGAGATTGTAGTAGTGGGAGTGTACTTCTCTCCGAGCCGAACTCTCGCCGAGTTCCACAACTCTTTAATAGAGTTGAGTGTCGTCGTCGCCGGAAGCCATCCCTTCCCCGTTCTAGTGCTCGGGGACTTCAACGCCAAGAATTTGGCCTGGGGTTCCCGTTGCACGGATGTGCGGGGCAGGATGGTGGAGGACTGGGCTCTGGAAACAGGCCTGGTCGTCCTAAATCGGGGCTCTGTTCCCACGTGTGTGCGGATGCGGGGGGAGTCGGTGGTGGACATCTCGTTCGCCAGCCCCGCTCTGTCACAGCGTGTCATTGACTGGCGCGTCATGGAGGAGGTGGAGACCTACTCCGATCACCGGTATATCCGGTTCGACGTCTCCACCCAGACCTCTAGCGCGCTGGTCCGACAGGCCCCGAGTGGTCCGCGGTGGGCGCTGAAGCAGCTGGACCGGGAGCTCCTCCTGGAAGCCTCGATCGTGCAGGCCTGGGTGTCATCACCGGACAGGCCTGCCGATATCGACGATGAGGCGGAGTGGTTCCGGGAGGCCATGTCCGACATCTGTGACGTGGCAATGCCCCGAGTCCGGCCGGGACGCGCCCGGCGTCGGGTGTACTGGTGGTCGCAGGAGTTAGGGTCGCAACGCAAGGCGTGCGTCGACGCGCGACACCGGTACACCAGGCACCGCAGGCTCCGCATTCGTCCTCCGGATGCGGAAGCCACGGAGGCGGAGCTGTACGAGGGGTACAGAGCGGCGAAGACCGCCCTCCGAGAGGCTGTCCGGCGGGCCAAGGATATGGCCCGCGAGGAGATGGTGGAGACTCTGAACAGAGATCCGTGGGGGCGCCCTTATAAAATGGTGCGGAATAAACTCCGCACCTGGGCCCCCCCGCTGACGCAGAGTCTCCGCCCCCAGCTGGTGGAGGAGGTGGTGAGCGCTCTGTTCCCCTCACGGGGGGTGCACACACCCCCGCCCATGGCTCCGCCAATTGCGGTGCCCGAAGCGGACCACGCGGACGACGACGACATCCCTGAAGTGACCGGGGTAGAACTGAGAGTGGCGGTAGGAAGGCTGAAGGCCAAAAATACCGCCCCAGGACCCGACGGCTTGCCAGGTAAAGCCTGGGTCCTGGCCTCGAGGGCTCTCGGGCCTCGACTGGAGGCGCTCTTAAGCGCATGTTTGGAGAGAGGCCAGTTCCCGCTTCGTTGGAAGACGGGGAAGCTGGTCCTCATTCGGAAGCCAGGGCGCCCAGCGGACTCTCCGTCCGCATACCGGCCCATCGTGCTGCTCGACGAGGTGGGCAAGCTCTTTGAGAGAGTAATTGTAAACCGCCTCGTCGGGCACTTGGTGAGGACGGGGCCGGATCTTGCGGACAGCCAGTTTGGCTTCCGCAAGGGGCGCTCGACGGTGGACGCCATCATGCGCGTGAGAGCCCTCACGACGGGGGACGCGGTGTCCCGGGGTGGGGTCGTCGTGGCGGTGTCACTCGACATCGCCAACGCGTTCAACACCCTGCCCTGGAGCTGCATTGTGGAGGCACTCCGGTACCACCGAGTGCCGCCCTACCTCCGTCGAATAGTCGAGGCGTATCTGACGGACAGAGCCGTCAGCTACCCCGGTCGCGATGGGGAGTGGAACCGGCGAGAGATGTCGTGCGGTGTCCCGCAGGGATCGGTTGTGGGGCCGTTCCTGTGGGACATCGGCTACGACTGGGTGCTGCGGGCCGACCTCCCTGATGGCGTCAGCGTAGTTTGCTACGCTGACGACACGCTGGTCCTGGCGCAGGGGAGGTCGCATCAGGCGGCGGCCGACGCGATGACACGCGGGGTTGCGATAGTCGTGGAGAGGATCCGGCAGTTGGGTCTCGAGGTGGCATTGCACAAGTCCGAGGCCATGACGTTTCATGGGCCCCGGAACGCGCCACCACCGGGATCCCAACTAACGGCAGGAGGGGTTCACATCGGCATCGAGACGACGATGAAGTACCTGGGTCTCGTCCTCGACAGCCGGTGGAACTTCGTCGAGCACTTCCGACGTTTGGCCCCCAAACTGGAACGGGCTGGGGCCGCCTTCAAGCGGCTCTTGCCCAACCTGGGGGGGCCAAACGCCTCCTGCCGGAGGCTTTACGCGGGGGTCGTGCGGTCCATGGCCATATACGGGGCCCCGGTGTGGGCGCGTTCACTGCGGCGGCGAGCCGCCCACTACCTGAACGCGCCCCAGAAGGTGGTAGCCGTAAGGCTAATCCGGGGCTACCGCACGATCTCGCGCGAGGCGGCAAGCCTCCTTGCCGGACTGCCGCCATGGGATCTGGAGGCGATAGTCCTCGCGCGCCTGTATGAGTGGCGCGCGGAGGCACTACGCCGGGGGGAAAGTCCGCTCCCGCGGCAAATTGCTGCGGAGCGGACGGACCTCCGGCTCGATCTCATGGCGACATGGAAAGAGCGACTGTCGCAACCCAGCGCAGGGCACGCCGCGATAGCGGCGATAAGACCCCTCTTTGAGGAGTGGCTAGAGAGGCGCCACGGCGCCCTCACCTACCGCCTGACGCAGGTCCTCACCGGACACGGAAGTTTCGGGAGGTTCCTGCACATGATCAGGCGGGAGGAAACGCCCGGGTGTCGCCACTGCCAGGATCGCCCAGAGGACACGGTGGAGCACACGGTGGAGGTCTGCCCCGCTTGGGCGGAGCACCGCCGTGTCCTCGTGGAGGCGATCGGCAGCGGCGGCGGCCTCTCGCGCCCGGACCTGGTGCAAGCCATGGTCCGGAGCGAGAGGGAGTGGGAGGCAGTCGCCTCCTTCTGCGAAGCAGTCATGCTAGCGAAGGAGGTGGCGGGACGGATGAGGGAGAGAGCCTCCCGTCCAAGCCGCCGCGGGAGACGCCCCGGGCGTCGGGAGTCGAGAGACGACTACCGGCCACCGTAGGCGCGGGCCTGCGGGCGGAGAGCAATGGGTAGCTCACCGCCCGATCAGGACCAGGCCCGTGCCGGACGGCGCGTAAGTGTTCCACGCGCGCCTCAAAGAGATGTCAGCATAACGAGGGGCCCCTCAGGGCCGAAGCCTGCCGGGGCAGCGGGATTGTCCGAAAGGGTTACCGCTGCCCCGGAACATAAAGGGCGAAGGAAGGAACATGGGTGGGTTTTAGTCAGTAAGAGTCTGACACTCCCTTCCGCTCCACCCAGAGCGGGAGGAGTCATTTGATGATTTCCCACCCCAAAAAAAAAAAAAAAAAAAAAAAAAAAAAAAAAAAAAAAAAAAAAAAAAAAAAAAAAAAAAAAAAAAAAAAAAAAAAACCCGCCCACCCTATTTTTTTTTATTACAGAGCATGTAGCTTTGTTAATTATACAGTGGCCTCCAGAAGTTGGTTGACATTTTTTCACTACAGCTGTAATGCCACACTATGACTCAAAATTCTAGTTGCAAATGTTTGAACTTGCACTACACATATATTTATTTATTTTACCATTTATTTAAACATATGTATAAACAGACAAGAAAAAAAACAGAACAGAAAAATAGGTACAAAGGTGAGGTGGGTGCTATGTGTTTATGGACTAATTAATTACCTATGATAAGGGATTACCTGATATCTTTTTGATTACCGGCGGATAATTGTCAAGTACTTGAATCCCAGTCACCAAAAGTTAGTTGACGTTTATAATTTAATTTACGGGGTTTAATATTATTTGAATATAATTTTTAGTGTAATATCAATATTTTTCAAATAGGTAACTGGGTTGTGGAGGTCAGATAGGCAGTCGCCCCATGTAAAATACTGGTATTCAGCTGCATCTGGTTAGACTAGAAGCCAACCCCAACATAGTTGGGAAAAAGGCTAGGCAAATGATGATGATGTTCAATATTTTTCAAATATGATTTAGTCATTGCCAGAGCACACACACAACTTTTCTTGATTTTCGACGAATAGTGCGCTAGTGCAAAAACCCAAGGCGACGAATTAGAAAACTTACAAGAAGCGGGAGCTTAAATTTTTTGAACAACGAAAGACGAAGCCTGCATGATACTAATTTACGAGGTCTCGTCACCAGAAAAAATATTTGTAAATGCGAAGATTTGCCTTCATGCTTTACCTTACATTCAACCCTTTTGTGGCTCAACATTCTGGTCAGTTAACCCAAGATAATCTTTGAAAAAAATCAAGTTATAAAAACCAAATAACATCTATCCCTGCACCTCAATCAAGTCATTTTAAAACATCCCAAATCCATAAAAAAATCGTGCCAGACATAATTTCTCCGTTACCTACTCAATCATAAGCCGAACCATAAAGCGGTTCTTAATTACTTTTTCTCAGGAAGCAATAAAAAACCCTGAACGTGACATAATCCTGCTGAAGGAATTAATATTGTATGCCCCGACATATCTATTTATATTAATTTGGAAATATCAACGCAATTACAACTGTATAGTCTTCAGAATAGAGTTTCATTTGGCTGTGACCTGGTGGGACATGTATTAGAGAATTCGTGGATGGAAATTAGACTTTAGCTAGTTAGCAATGGGGCAGGTTTTGGTATGGTATTGTGGTGATACTTGCCTTAATATTAATGCGTGAAATGTAGGTGTCTGTGCGTCACTTAGAAGGGAATTTAGATAGCTATTGCGTTAATACATATATCATGACACCTCGGTTCGAGAACTTCATTATAGAAAGCAACTAGATTAAAATAGAGAATAATGTCTGAAACTTTGAAATAAATTGATAGCGAAAAGTCGGTGGAGTAGATTATTTCAGATTTTAATCAACTTTATCAAAACTTTTGTTAAGGAAACTGAGTTGATTAGGTTTATGGAGAGAAGCATTGATGTTGAATAACAAAGAAAGAAAGAAAAACTATTTATTGTGACTCGTACAGGAAGACCACAACACATCACTTCACTTTTTGAGTGCTCATAAGTCTACCATCATCTCTACAAGGTGCCAGGGAAACTCGACGTGTTCCTTGAAAGACGTTATACTAGAGATCATTAGCAACACATTTAGTCCAGTTAACTAGGGTTCAAAACTGGATGGTTATGGAGCTGTGTCAGTTCTTCGATTTTTTTGAAATTTTCCGACTTGTTTCCAAAAAAAAAATTAATTAGGAGAAAAAACTACTCCACTCCAAACATATAATTTAGAAACTTTTTCTGAAAGTTGAAAAACGAGTGATCGTTTATTAAAAAAGTGCTTGCAAAACTTACATAATCACGAAAATAAAAATTTTATTTTTTGCCATCCAGTTTTGACCCCTGGTTCAATGGACTTAGTTTGTTGCTAATGACCTCTAGTATAACCCCTTTCAAGCAATACGTCGAATTTCCCTGTCACCCTGTATATAAGCTTTCAACAGGTAGCATAATCAGCCTATAACGTTCCCACTGCTGGGACACAGGCCTCCTCTCTTCAAGAGGAAGTGGGCTGTAATCACCACGCGGGCCGATTTCGGGTTGGTAAATGTCACATGTCTTCGATTGTTTTGGTTCTAGGACATACCGGTTTTCTCACGATGTTTCCCTTCACCGTTATGAGAGGAATGGTGATGAAATGATTTATACAAAGTAAAGCGCCTGCCTGGGTTCGAACCTAGTAACGGTCGTTACGTTATGGCCACCACTGCTCCACAAGGCCACACTGCTCCACAAGGCCACACTGCCCCACAAGGCCACACTGCTCCACAAGGCCACACTGCTCCACAAGGCCACACTGCTCCACAAGGCCACACTGCTCCACTAGACCATACTGCTCACTAGGCCACCACTGCTCCACAAGGCCACACTGCTCCACAAGGCCACACTGCTCCACAAGGCCACACTGGTCCATAAGGCCACACTGCTCCACTAGACCATACTGCTCACTAGGCCACCACTGCTCACCCAATGCTCAGCGCAAATGCTCGAGCATAAGTATTTATCTTCATGTTACTGGACAAGGGCGTTCGATACCTATATTTAGAATTTAAGATAAACAAGGAAATAATTGAAAACTGCCTTGACTAAAGTCGTCCAATGTTCTTAAATGGTTGAGAATTGAACTGCTGAATGAGTATAGAATAATTATATAATTATAATACTATACATATACTTTGGTGACGGTTACCTAAAATAAGTTTACTGAATGTATCTTGTCTGTTCTCATGTGTGTGGCGTTTTTTATTTTTTTTGTCTTTTATGAGAATAAATGATTTAAACCTTAAACCTTAATTCAACTAAGAGGGACTTTATTTTAGGCCACTTTATTTAAATCTCCTTACTTAGCTTAATTCAATGTCATTATCAATTTATCTTCTACCCTTCGCACTCAAGGCGATTGAGTCAATATTCGGGACCCCATTGTACTATAGCATGAGGACTTTGTGGCTAAGTAACAACAGTCGCACGGGTCGAACGATCAGGTTAAGTTACGCTTGCCGCGGTTGGTCCATTGATGGGTGACCATCTATACATATCAAGACTATTCAAGACCCCTCCGTAACTCGGAAAGCACGTTAAGCTATTGATCCTGGCTGTCATTCGTGGAACTTTGGCAGACGTTACGGGTCGTCAGTAACCTGAAAGTCTGAGACAAATCCTACCAAGGGGTATCGTATTACCCAGTAGCTGGGTTATGGAGGCCAGATAGGCAGTCGCTTCATATAAAATACAGCTGCATCCGATGAGACTGGAAGCTGACCCTAACATAGTTGGGAAAAAGCTAGGCAGATTGTACTATAGCATACTCTTTGCACTGATGACGTAATTTTTGTAAACATCGAGGACGTTAGAATACGAAGACAGATAGGAAAAAGTACTTAAATTAGGAAATAACAAGCACTCGACTAAAACTTTTCAACTTTGTCTCCGGGTGACAAGCGGTATGTAATGATAAATGAGGATCCTAACTTTCATCATTTTGGTTATATTCAAACTCGTCAGAGCCCTACATATTTTCATAACATTTACATGTAATCAAGGCATATAAGGATATTTACAATGTGAGCAGTGGTGGCCCAGGGCCTGTGTGTTGGATTACGGCTTACTCCCTTTCACTGAGAGGAGGCCTGTGTCCCAGCAGTGGGAACATCGTAAGCTGGTTATGGTAACAATAGAATTTTGGTCTGTGTAACAAACACACTAAGCCAAATTACTGATTGGAATTTGTTCCTTTCGGCCCCATCGGCGATCTGTTCTGCGAACAATTTGCCTGCCCACTGCCACTTAAGTTTGGCAATTCTTCGGGCTATGTCTTGGTTCTCCTGCGGATCTCATAACTTCTTATTCGACAAAGTTTACCTACCCTTATTGGTACTTTTGTAACTAAGACAACTTCCTCGGACCTATCGATAACTCCTCGGAACTTTTGTTACTAACCTGACTCAGGGGAATTTCACCATTAAAACCGAACGCGATCAGAACATCTTGAACCGCGTACTAGAACTGTCAGTTTCAATATTCCATAACAATGGGTTAATAGCTTAGAGACTCGACCAATGTCTGAGGAGGCTCTCGTTGAGCAGTTGGATCAAGGACTTGATTCATAAAGCGGTACTTCTAGACACGGCTCGCATTGTCAGGAGGTTCCTCTCTCTGGAGCCCTCACCGCCGGTAGCTTGGACCCTGTTCCCGATACCGGTGGGCTACTATTTTTTATATTTTTAAATGTTTTTGAATCTTCCTCTACGCAGCATGCTCCAACACCATCAAGGCCATAAAACCTATGACAGGTTAACTGTAAGTAGGATAATATTGTAATCAGGATTAGCCCCTTATCAAATCGATTAAACCTTAAAATAATATCGACACCGATAACATTGATAAGCTTTTGTGATAGTACGTATCATGAAAACATGTGTTCCCGTTAAGATAATACGAGAATTTCCCAGAGGATTTTCCTATTAGAGCTTTTGATGTTAATGCTAGTTTTCGCATATTATAGTCCTCCACAGTGCACAAGTGTGTGCTCAGAACTCAAACTCAAACTCAAACTCAAAGTATTTATTTCAATTAAACCAATTACAGGCACTTTTGAATTGTCAAGGGGTCAGTCAGTCAGAGAAATGAAGCTAGTTGCCCATTCCAAAGCGTAGTAGGTACCTATGGAGAAGAACGGGCAAGAAACTCCATGGACACTCTTTTAAATCAAAATATGGTTACAAAGTATTAGTTACATCATTCATCAGACACAGGTGCACTCTCTCTTCCCTTAATCTCATAGTCCGATTGAACGGCAACCCGACACGACCGGAGAGAGATTAGACGTAGGACCAACGGCTATAGGTATGTATATTCAGTCAAAAAAGTATCGGTAATGGATGATTTGTTTACGGTTCCATATTATTTTTATTTGTTAGTTTTTGTTGTTAGATTGGCACAACTGTTTTCCATTTTGGCGCGAAGTTTGAGTTACATCTGTTATTTAGATTAAGTCCAGTGTTGTTTTTAGTTAGATCATATCTAGTGTGTATTGCGAATTTCATAATGGACAAAAACATCGAACAAAGAGTTTGTCTTAAATTTTGCATCGCCAATGGAATTTCGTGTTCGGATTCACTGAAAATATTACAGAAGGCTTACGGTGAATCGACTTTATCAAAAACACGTGCTTATGAGTGGTACAAAGTGTTCAAAAGCGGTTGGGATTTGATAGAAGATTTGCCTCGCTCTGGTAGCCCATTAACGTCTTCAACTGAAGTTAACATCGCAATTTAAAGTGAAGGAAATAGTGACTGAAAATCCTCATTCAAGTTTGAGAGAGATAGCCGCTGAACTTTTTGTGTCTCACGAGTCGATCCGTACGACTCGACACAAGCACACATTTTAAATAATCACTTGGGTATGAAACATGTTGCCGCTCGGCTAGTCCCAAAAGACCTGAATTTTCTCCAAAAACTCAATCGCAAAAGAGTCGCTGAGGATATGCAAGAACGAGTCAATTCCGACCCAACATTCATAAAACGCATTGTTACTGGTGACGAGACGTGGGTTTTCGAGTTTGACATGCAAACTAGTCAACAAGCTTCGGAGTGGCGCCTTCCAACTGAACCGAAACCGAAAAAACCACGCTAAAATCGATCAAAAGTCAAAGTCATGTTGACTGTTATCTTTGACTATCGCGGTGTAGTGCACTCGGAGTTCTTGCCAGAAGGTCAAACGGTAAATGAAGAATATTATTTAAGCGTTATGCGGCGTTTAAGAGAGCAAATTCGACGAAAAAGGCCTGAATTGTGGAAAGCAAATTCTTGGATTTTGCATCACGATAATGCGCCTTCGCACAAGGCCATAATTGTGAACGAATTTTTGACCAAAAACTCTACAAATACCATCGAGCAACCACCTTATTCACCAGATATGGCTCCAGCTGACTTCTTTCTTTTTCCTAAACTCAAATTACCACTTCGTGGCACAAGTATTTGTTCGGTAGAAGACTTAAAGGAGAATTCGCGGCGAGAACTGAAATCAATTCCGAAAAACTCATTTAAAAAATATTTTGATAATTGGACTATTCGTTGGCGTAAGTGTATCGTTTCTGAAGGAGCATACTTTGAAGGCGATAAAATAAATTTGGATGAATAACCAACATTTTGTGTATTATTGATCTTTTCCCGGTACTTTCTTGACAGAGTAGTATGTGTGTGGTCTTATGAAAGGATAGCTGGTAGAACACTGCCATTTGTTTTTACCAAGTCAAGATGACATTATATATAAATGCCGTAGATCAATCGTCAACTCATAACATTCTTTCCCCTAGCTTTACAAAATAAACTTAAATCAAAATCTTCAATAAAAGCGCTTATAGTCGACTCTAGGCCAGCACAGTTCGCTATTTATTTCCATAAGAAGAAACACCGATGAAACTCTAAATCGCTAAAAAGACACATTTGGGAATAGACCAGTAATTTGCCTATTAGTATTCAACACTACATGACAACACTTCTATAACCTTTTGAAAATTATATACAACCTACAATTTCCAGCGCAGCATTTAAAACTTAGTTTAAATTGCAAATCTTTGTACATAATATTATATTAACAAGATATTACCCGTGGCTTTGCTCCCGTGGTTTAAAGGCACCATAACAACCGTGTATTTTTCTATACTCCGTTGCTGCGGTAAAGAAAAAAAGACAAACCACGACAAATAAATTTTCACATTTATAATTTTAGTAGGATTAATTGGATTAAATCAGATACGGAACTACTTTTAAAGTCGGATTAACTGGCTTATAGTAAAAACAGCACTACTTTAAAAGCAGGAAAAACATTATTATAACAAATACGGAACTAATTTTCAAGTAATTGGATTATAGCAGATAGAAAACTACTTTTAAAGTACAGTTAATTGGATTATAGAAGATACAAAACTACTTTTAAAGAAGGATTCATTTGCTAATAGCACATTTAGAACTACTTTTATTAAAGTAGGATTAATTGGATTATAGCAGATTCAGAACTACTTTTAAATAATGGATTACTGAATGATCAAACTCGATCATAATCGGAGTGGTCGTCTGAGCCCTGAAACTTTCACACCCGCTTCGAAGACGTAAATGGGTTAAGCCGAGATCTGCTGAATAAAGACAACTTGGCACCCCTTTTTTTATTTTCGTGGAGAAATGCTCATGCATTCTGCACTACCACGAGGATATAGTGCAGTTATGTGGGACTCTAACCCACTAAAACTCCACGGTGTCCTCCTCTGCCGCTTACGGCGGGAACACGGGCACTCGTTAGCACTCATCCATGAACCCGCCGCGGCTGTCCGTCATCGGACCCTCCTCAGGGGAGTACTCCCCAGCACCAGAACACATAGCACGCTGTGACCACCCCAGGGATCAAACCAGCAAATGGGCGCCAGACGACCCCGTGTCTGGGCACCCTTGGTCCCCCTGCGACGGGTCAGGTCATTGGCCCCGCCGAGTAAGCCGCGCCGTGTCCTCCCGGCAGTCGCACAGTAGTGTCACCGGGCGTCCGGCTCCACTAAAAACCACCCCAGTGTTCCATCTCACACCTACGCCGGGGGTCGCGGGAACGTAAGATCCTTCCGCAACCCCCGACTGGTGCCGGCCCGCCACCGCGGGCCTCCTCGGGTCAGGGGGGGGAGTGAAGTGTTTGACTCCCCCCGCGACGTGTAAGAGGGGCGCGCGTGGAACACTACGCGCCGCCACCTCGGGTCCAGATGTGTGGGGGGCGACGGACGTCCCCGAGTCCGTTACCCCTGGACCCATTTAGGGGGGCTGGAAGAGGGCGTTGTCCGCCCTTCGCCGACGCCCGGTGCGCCTGCTACGGGCCGGGTGAGAGGACGAGATCTCCCTCTCCCTTTCCGCAGCCTTTCACGACCGTTTCGCAGAAGGAAACCACCGCGTCCCATGACTCTTCGCTGCCGACCATCGACTCGACCACGGCCGGCAGCGACAGGTCACTGCCTACTTCTGAGATGAGGGCACGGCGCGGCTCCTCCCAGGCGGTACACTCTGCCAGCGTATGCCGCGCCGTGTCCTCCCGGCAGTCGACGCAGTGGTGACACCGGGCGTCCGGCTCCCTGTTTATGACACAGGTACTTCCCGAAGCAACCATGCCCCGAGAGCACCCGCGTCACCCGAAACGACAGGGAGCCGTGCCTCCTCCCGAGCCAGCGCTCGAGCACCGGCCGGACCGCCTCGATGGTGACGAGGCCAGCGGTAGGGCGTGTGAGCCTGTCCCGCCATTCCGCCACCAGGACCTCGCGAAGCTGAGACCGACGCAGCTCCATGTGTCGCTGCATCGGTCGCTCGCCCCGCGCCCTCGCTTCCTCGCGCCACCGATACATTGACGCGAGTACTTTCGCCTCGAGGTCCCAGGGCGGGGGAACTTGGCACCCCTAGACTAAGTTCTTGAATGTTGTTTGAATGCTTGCTGCTTTGATGAATAGGAGTTCAGTGCGTATTCATTAGGTATTATAGTTATTTTACTCAAAATGCCTAGTATCAAATCTAACCGAATTGTATGCATATGGATTTTTTTTCTTTTACGTAAAAATATTTTTGTTTTTGTTTGGCTATTAATAATGGCTATCATGGCTATTGATAGCAATAGCCCAAACTTCTAATGCTCGGTTACAAAAACAAATTGTTAATAAAATAACAAATTGTTAATAAAATAAATAAATAAATACAAATTGTTAAGCTTACCAATGGTAGTATTTTTTATTGCCAAACTGGGCCTATGTATAGATTCATAATCAAAATTTTACTTGTTATAGCTACTTCCATATGGGAGGGTCTCCACTATGCAAAGCTATGAAATCTTTGCTTCATTATTGGTAAAGATACAATAGTCTTAATTTTAACCAATAACGGCCCGTAAATTCAACAAAACAAAAGAAGATGAAGATAATGGATTCCCCTGTTCGCAACAACAAACTGCGCTCAGAGTAGTCTTTCTATTCAACATAATGATATCGAAATTTTCCCTTTTAGCCGTTCATCCATTCGTCGAAAACCGTCTCTTTTCGACCCTTATTCCAATTATATCATAATTCACACCTAAAAGTACTTACAGTGTCGGCATTCAAAGGTTTTTTGACCTTGAAAACTACAAAACAGCATCCAAAAGTTCTATTAATTACCAGGGTCGTATACAGCGTAACGAATAGTTTTATAGATAACAATAAAACAGACCTGCCGTCGTTAATCTTAACTCCTTTTGTTACTGACGCCCTGGTAACGATTGTGAAGGTAATATCGAACATTGCTTGTAATTTAATTTAGTACAGGGTTTACAGGCGAGACATATGGGATTCAAAATAGCCTTCAGTTACATCTTTTACACTAAGATTAATCTGCCTCGTTATTACATAGCTGACTTGCAAAAATTTTAAGATTAAGGGCGAATTTTTCGATAGTCTGATATTTAGATATTACTTAATCTAGATATTACTTTTATCGGAGGAATAAATATTGCTGTGTGACAGGTTTTATATAGAAATTAGGTCAAACTGTCATAATTATTCTTCAGCTAAAAGTTATCTGACTTATTGAAAAATCTAGCCTCAGTTTATTTTAAGACCTATTTACAAAAATTCTAAGCCCCGAAAATTCTAAACGTCGATGTTCCAACCACCTTGTATATTTTTTCAGCAGGAATTCGAAGGTTAACCAAAAAGCCACAGTTTTTTTAATTTCACACTACATTCAGGGTGAAAGTTTCGTAATATATTCACATATCTTTTAAAAATAGATTTATAGCTATAGCTAGCAGTATTTAATAGTTATTTAACCAAATTTATAGCCAATTAAGTTGACATGAAAAATAGTTAACAAAATGGTTTCAAAAACAAAACATTAATCAAAAATATTTCGTAAATTATATAACTATAATTATTTAGAGTTATATTTTGGGTCTGTTAATATTAATGACAGTCCTACTCTGTTGGTATGCGAATTATTTTAAGTGGTTGGTGACAAATCTTAGTGGATTTTATGTTTTGTTTTTGCTACAATTTACGAGATTGAGGTTTTGTTAGTGTCAGATTTCCGCCTAGAAAAGCTTTTACAAATACATTACCTTCCTTTTGGGTTCCACCGCAGTCGAATAATAAAGATACTCAACGATTTACTTTCACTATGAGACAACCTTCAATAGCGAAATATCGTGTAAAAATATATACGAGACGAAAGTTTCAGGGCCGCTATCAATCACCTGCACTTTTCCCCAATACGATAAAAGTGTAGCTTTCATAAAATAACAACTAAGATATTACGTGGAGACAACATTGTACCTACAGATTTTTGACAACTTTTATCTTTGCAGTGTTGTTGTCTGCATTTGACGGCACGATTGGCGCAGTGGTTAAGCGATTGACTGCTGCGCTGCGTGTCGCGGGTTCGATTCCCGCACGGAACAAATATTTGTATGACCTACAAGTACTTATTCTGGGTCTGGCTGTTTGCGTATGTGAGTTTAAATGTTTGTAAACGCACCCAACATACAGGAGAAATCCCTAGTGTGGGGCAAAGAAAAAAAAAAAAAATTTAAAGCGACTAGTCGTTAAATGTATGTATGGTATGTTGTCTGTTTGTACTTAGGGAAATTTTAAGATTTGGTCCCGTTGTCATCTCAGCTCGGATTTTTTTTAGATTAACACTTTGACTGTCAGACAACAGACACAATAGAAAATCTATTGTTGGCGGTCACCGGCTTTCAATCATCTGATAACGTTATTCGAGGAATAATTTTGACAGTTATTTCATACAAAAACTGGCAAACGTCAATTTTATTCCTCGAATAAAAGTTATTTTGCGATGGAAAAATCAGTCCTTAATATTAAAATATAATAGACAACATAACAGAACTGACAGTACCGCTTTACCGTCAGTACTAAACGCTTAATGAAAAAACATCAGTTTTCTGTTGGAGTAATCTGATAAACCATAAACCTGTCAAAATTACAGCAACAAGGAGGAAAATTCCTATACTTTATAAGCAAATTTTTAGGAAACACTACCCAAGGATTAAATACTGCAATTCCTCTGCAAACCTCATCACGTCACGTATACCCCTAACGAAGAGGGAAGTACAAGAATGACTCCCACGCAAAATATCAAAATTTTTATCAATCCTGATATTTTTCCCGAGAGTAATTCTTAGTTAGTTAAAGTTCGCCTTTGGTAGAGATTCGCCTCTGTCGTACATACGTGCAAACCACGATGTCTCATCTACCTCGTTTACACACCGTATCGCTAATTCAAATTAAATTGTTTTGCGTCAACGGCTTATCGCGTTAATCAAGAGATAAGCCGGATTCTGGGATAGTTAACACCGTGACCGAACATGGGATAATGCACGATAACAACGCCCTTCAATGCCTGCACCATTGTTATAAATAAAGGCTGCAAAACTTTCAATGGAGAGTTCTACACGGCTTTTTACTGACAGAGTTGGAGATGCCAAACTTTAGTTAAGTAGAATTTTAACGAAACCTTAAAAAGCCTTGAGGGCTTTGCAGCCGTCTACATAATGTCTTGAGAGTTTTGCAGCCCTTGCTTCTAAAATAGTGTGCAGTTTCCCATAAATTGTCGTTAACTGGAAATGTGACGTTTCCAGTTCCAAGTCTGGTAAAAAAACAAGATAAGGTAATTTATGTACTACACATAAATAAATCGCATGAATTGCACCCCCGATGGATGCAATTAGCAAAATCCACAGAGCAATACCAACGATTCTACTTTATTTTGTAAATAGGAAGGTAAATATTTGCCACAAATGCAATATTAGGTACATTCTCCTCAATTTTTTTTATGTAAAGAAAGATGATACATCTTTTTATTCTTTAAGGGCACACCGAGCTTCTAGCGCTAATCGATTTTAGGTATTCTATGCGCTCCGTGTATGTGTGCGTGAGGCACACCGGCAAGAGAGCGAACGGCTAGACAGATAAGAGCACTGCGCCGTCCGCGCGCCGCTTGCGCCGAGCCGTGCGCCGATCGACTCGCGAGGTGCTACCAATATTTACAAAATTAAACAAAAAAAAAAAAGAAACGATTTCAAATACTTTTATTGGAAATATACAATTTTTTAAATTTATAATTTACCGTCGTTAGATGAGTATCTATGAACAGATCAATAAAAAAATAATATTACGTATTTAGTCTAATAATACTCAATTAGTTACCTTTTATGATAATATTCTAATTTCTAAGTACAAGAGAAACTTAAAAGTGATTTCAATAACGTAAAATAACTTATCAGCTAAATAAGTAGGGTAAAAATCCCAGTAGTCGACCTTTTATTTTCAATTTCAAATTATTTATTTTTCAAAGTAGATTCAGTAAACTACTTTCGTTAGTACGTAAGGTTCGACTTTTATTTCCATTTAGTGACTTGATGGTTAATTTGACAGATTTGAATAAAAAACAGCTATTTGAGTGGGTGTAAGAATAAACTATATTCAATGAACTTCACAAATGTACTTGTCGGAGAAGGTGTGTCTGTCTCTCGTTAGCATCAGGCATATTTTAATTACTGTGGGCGTATTAAGGGTAGTGTTGGTTATAGCGCAATAGTAAAACGGTTTGCAGTTTAAATCAGATTGCAATTCACGAACAAGTCAGTCACACTAGCGAATCACACACTGTAGGTACCTACACAACTCAACGATATGGAACGCGGCAGTTTCTATGCACATGTTGTTCGTACGATGTCCAATGTGTGTGAAATTTCTTGCAACTGTTCTAATAAATACATAAAATCTACAACTCTATTTCCACTTATTTTGATCTCTTCCAATTTTTCTTCTGGTTCTATTGTGTAATAATCTTCTTCTGAATCTGAATCAGCTGGCGAATGATGTGTAGAATGCTAAAAGGTGAAAAAATTATGATATTAAATCAAATAAACAAATATCCTATTTTTCTCAATAGGTTCAGGATACGTTGATAAATTCATACCTAATAGGTACTACTTACATTGGGATTGTCTTGCGTCCTAGTTGCAGCAGCACGCGTCTGTAATTTCTGTATTTCATCAAACGGAAAACTAAAATGAAAAAAAAAGAAGATTTATGTTAGCAATCAATATTTTTGTAAGGATTTATAAAATATAATAGAGGGCGCCCTGTGAGGAGGGAGCAGTGGTAGCCCAGAGGTCACGGCTGCGATTTAAGAATTGCAGGTCGTAGCTTCGAGCCCAGACAGGTGTAAATTATTTCATCACCACTGCTGTCAAAAAACGGTGAAGGAAACATCGTGACGAAACCGGCACATCTTAGAACAAAAAATTAGTAGACATATGACATCCACCAACGCACGCAACGCACTGGGCCCGCGTAGTGGATTACGAATCGTAATCCACTACGCGGGCCCAGTGCGTTGCGTGACAGGGCTAGAGAGTCGTAATTTACGACCCTCTAGCCCTGTCACTGAGAGGAGGCCTGTGTCCCAACTGTGGGAAGAGCAACCTGTTAAAATTAGGGTACTAGTGATAAAAATATTGCCCAATATACCTAAATATTATGCACAATGTACACACGGCTACATATCAAGCTATAAATTTGATTGATTTGATTTGATTTGATTTTTGATTTAATTTTTTTATAACTTGATTTGTAACAATGTGTACACACGCATATAAAAAAATATGAGGACACAAGCAACAATAATAATCAATATCGGACTTGCTTCATGGCAATATTTTCTCTGTGTGAGTAAGTCATGTCACTGTCTATTTCTCCTTCCACTGGAAGACAACAATTTTGTTCCGGTGTAATTGGCATCCTATAACAAAAAAGAACATTTGATTTAATTATAATTTCTATAATTATCAACAAATCCGTTTTAGGATGAAAGTAAGACTTATTTCATAAAAATAATTAGTTTCTGAACTTACAATTCCAGAGTTTGATAAATTTTGGAATCGGTGGCTTCCATGAAATTTACCCTGAAAATTGAAAGTTATAAAGATAATGTGGTACTTAATTTATTATAATGTTTTCTTAGACACATCCTATTATTTTTGCGCTTACCTCACCAGTTCATCAGACGACTCTTTGTTTTGTAGTGAGGTGCCAACAACTGGTACATTTACCCTATAAACAGAAAAAGATAAAGAATTTTCCAGCGTAACTATTTCTTAAAATATCGTAAATAGATAGATAAGTGACAACTATGTACTTACTTTTAATAATTGAGTATAATAAGTAGGTAGGAAGATTATACTTACGAAGCCACAGTATTCTGTTTATCCTAAAATTTTTGTATCTGTAGTTGTCTTTCTCTCTCGGCATCAGATGGTTCAAGTTTATTTTGCAGTGAAATGTCAACAACTGGTACATTTACCTACTCTATAAATAGAAAAAAATAATACAGAATGATTCAAATCATAGTAGATTTAATCCGTGATCCGTGATTTGGAAAATATGTTGTCGATCCGTGCATAATCACGGATCGACAACATATTTTCCAAATTTCGAAATTAATAGAAAAAAATTACGTAATTCAGAAAGACGGTCATCGAACCTTGATACTGAGCACTTACCGAGTCTTCAGTATGCATTTGGCTGCATGAATTAGTGTCACCAGATACTAGAAAGTAGGTAGGTACTGTACTGAGTATACTTACGAAGCAACAGGAGTATTCTTTTTGTCTTCAACATTCTCAGCCTGTACTTTTCGTACTCTAAAAGATAAATTCAATTCTTTTTAAAATACCCCATAAAAAAAATAACACCACTTGGTAAGGCAATTAGTAAATAAGTAGGTAAGTATACGAGTTTTACTTACCTCATTTCTTCATGCAAGCGTTTAGCATTGGTTTTTCGCCAACCCCTTCTGTCTTGATTTCTTTACTTTGTTCCCCATTTCAAATAAAAATAAATAAATTTCAAATAGGCTGCAATTAATTTTCACACAATTTTCATCGTTACGTTATTAAATCCGTGCGTAAGCGCAAGCGACACAAGCTCCCCGTCCGATGGCCGACGGCGGACTAAAGCGGATAAGAGGGCGGCGCGGCGGCTCTGCTTATGATGGGCAAAACTCGCGCGAATTTAGGTATTTCCTTCTTATTGTTAAACAAATACACATTTTGAAAATGTAAATCGTATACGTTGTATAAAACATGTAGTTTTGTTATTATTAAAAAACTGATGACCTTCCGCGAAGTATTCACGCCGTACTAAGCGTTTGTTGTGTTTTTTAGAGATAACTTTGTGAATTTATTCTATCGAGCCAACTTTATCAAATCGTGTTTCCATCCTGTATACTGCCTAGTATATATGGTCAATAATACCAATTTATTTCCTGAGATTTTAATTTAATTGTTTACTACTTCAAACAACCGTTATAAAAGCGCGTTTTTGTGTATAAACAGCTCGGTGCCCCGTTAATACTCGTAGTTACGTAAGGCTAAATTACATTTTAAAATCAATAAAAAAAAGACGTTGTAAGTAGGTGCGTTTTTTAAAATGCGCTTTTATGTAGTAAAATAAAAGCGATTTTTTTTAAAAGTTGTAACATAATTATTAAAAAAAGCAGGGCTAAAAGTGAAAGCGTGGCTCGCTATAAATTAATTAATCAGCCCATAATGAGAGGCCGTGTAAAAACGTAATGGGGACTGAAACGTGTAGATTTAATGTTCAGGAAAGACGAGATTTTCGCCACCTGTTAATTTTAGAAAGTACCCGAACTGTCTGGCTACCTACAATATCAGAAGGCCAATTCTCCTAATTCAAAACGATCAAAATCTAGTCGCAGTCTCATCTCGGCGACAAACAAATGTCAAAAACTTGTTAAAATGTAGGGAAATTAGACGTATTTTTGACAGATTGAGACTGAGATCAGACTGTGAACGATCTTAAAATTACAAGAATTGCCCCTCAGGAATATTCTCATACGGAAGATTTACATCCAACTGTTTGGTGTATATTATTAAGCTGATACCATAAAACAAAGGCTTGAACAAAAGTAATATACAGGATGGCCCGTTACTACACGTTAAATTATAACACCGTCACAGTCTTTGATTGCTGTTGTTTTGTTGTCATCTACCAGTATCGCGAGCGCATCACGGATTAGTTTATATTGTCAACGTCAATTAATGTGTGTTGTCTTTGGTCCCTGGCCCTGACATCAAGCAATGGACAAAATTGTCAACATTTTATATGCTTGAGTACGAGGCTTTTGACTACGTTGTATTTTATGTCTTTTTGTTATTCTTTTTTTGTAATGTGCGTTTTGTTTGTTAATAAACTAAACTTTTCTTTCTTTATAACTCACCAAAGACGATGCTACAAGATAAATATTTACAAATACATATAACCACTTATAAGAATATTATAACAAGAAGCCAAGCAAAATGCCAAATAATAGGTATTTAGAAGCCTCTCTCCAGGGGCTATCCGAAAAGCCGCCCATTTCACATATTCAGCAAAAAAATCGCTGAATATGATAAATATACTTAGTTAAACTATTTTTTCATAATATTCAGGACTTTTTCACCTGACTCCGCACATCGGTGGCCAAGTTGGCGCTCTACCAAGTTAAACGGTAATCAACCTAGCTGAATGGCCAATCTTTCTCACGGCTTAAGCAGAAAAAGTACATCCCTAACTTAACTAAAACGACTTCAAAATCGGTCTAGCCCTAATTGTTTAACCAAAAGTCTATCTCTAAAGTGATCCGTCTTGTGTGTGAAAAGTTTAATTACATAAATAAAAAAACAACAGACAATAGGTACAATTTCTTTAACAACTTCAAAATCCGAACTACACTTTCGGCCACACGAGACCGGTGCTCTATTACAAATCGTGCACATGAAAGCAGCTAGCATCATCTGCCCGTCTGCAAGTCTGGCCATAACAATAATACAGTCTAGGAGACCCCATTAGCGAAACATGAAAGGTCAATCTGTCTAGAATTCTAGATATTTCTCCTTTTCCCTTTACAATGTATAGAAAACTAGCTTTAGCCCGTGGCTTTGCCCGCGTTGATGTCGGGAATTATTCCACGGAAACATACTACCGGGATAAAGTCTCTATAAAAATGTTCTTGGGTGCGTGGGTCCAGCTAGTCCAGCCAATAGTAACGCCTCTACAGCATCTTTGGCAGGAGCTGTACAAACCCCCTGACAATTATATCGAACCATCTGATAGCCTTCCGCCTGGGTACGCGTTACCGTGGCTGACTTGGAAATGACTTCGAACCGTAACCGTCGGCCGTAGCAAAGACAATCTCGACAGATAGGGATTCACGGACGGCTCAGATCTCAAGTGTCTATGCGGCTCCTCCCCACAGACAATGGCCCACCTGCCATCTTGCGCCGCCGGACTTGTGCACTTGGTGGTCTTATGACTGCATCAGAGAGCGAAGTTCGTGCAGCTGAATTTTGGGCCAAATTGTTTGAACTTTTTTCCATTGATACGCTTGGAGAAGAAGAAGTCTCTCTGTCCTAAGTCAGGTCATGATCTACCTGGGTGTCCTTCAAAATCCGTCCAGAAAGGTCACAGACAGACAGACAGAGTTACTTTCGCTTTATAATATTGGTAAGGATTCTCAGTGGAGCTTGATTTGTATATATTTTAGTTTAGATGTATCCCAACGCTTTTCAAATCTCTATCTTCGTATAATTTGAATATGTTAAGATTTGCCAAGTGTATAAAGAATCTGTTAAGCAGTTTGCCAACTGTATAATGTTTTTGTTTTATTTTCTTTGGGGCAATAAAGAGTTAAGCGGTGCAGTTCCGGGTCTTAAATGGAGCAATCTTATTTATTTTTATGACTGGAAGAACATTCAATTGCTGAGACAACATGAATAGAGCATGGTGCGCTCCAACTGTGTGTGCTCAAAATACTTATTTTAAAGACAGTTTCACTAGTCAATAATTTGCTGTACCCATATGACTGAACCCTATCTCTTAAGATACAGGCTAGACCTAGTTTAAGGGATAGAGTCTTCAAAATTGTGCTTATAATGTGAAAAATGATAAATTTATAATCTACAGTGTATACAGTGCAATGTGTTTCTTCTTTTATGAAAATAAAAATATTATTATTTCCTTTGTTTCATTTAAATACCTACAAATTACATTTTTAAATATTTTTATAAACAAAAAGATAAAAAAAACATTTAAAAATATAAAAAATAGTAGCCCACCGGTATCGGGAACAGGGTCCAAGCTACCGGCGGTCAGGGCTCCAGAGAGAGGAATCTCCTGACAATGCGAGCCGTGTCCAGAAGTACCGCTTTCTGAATCAAGCCCTTGATCCAGCTGCCCAACGAAAGCCTCCTCAGGTGTTGGTCGAGGCTCTTGGCTATTAAGCCATTGGCTGTCACGACTATCGGCACAATGACTGCTGAGTCCACATCCCACATGTCGACAACCTCGCGAGCCAAGATTATTATTATTATTAGTTCTTTTAAGTACGCAATTTATATTAACACGTTGACTGTCAGACAACAAACACGATAGAAAATCTATTGTTGGCGGACACCGGTGATCGTTGTGGTAGTCAATGACTTAATTACTTCAATTTCAATACGTTTAATACAACAGTAAGTAGCTTGAGACAACCCGTCGTTCATATTGATATTTGTCTGCTTCGAAGGCTCAGATTTGCAAAATTCCAATTCTTTGACTTTGAAAAATTACATTCCCGTGTCTTACGAAGCCATTACGTAATTATCGCGCTATTTCTCATTAATCTTAAGTATTAAAACAATGCAGTCCCAATAACGCGATAACAGTAGTGTCAATATTAGATTTGTCGTTCTCACAAGGACCGAAACGCGTATCTCAATGCCCTGGGATTTACCGACGGGAATCACGAGAAATGTCCGCTTCCTACTACGGATTACGACGAATTCCCACTTTCTTCTCTATAACATTTACTGTGTTGTTAATCTTGAACGAACGTGTTCGGATTGTAAACTTTTCTCGAAGGTGCAATCTTACCCAGTATTGTGAGAAAGCTTCGAACACACACTTGATGTCAGGGTCTTACCTGTTGACAAAACAAAATAATGATTAATTGTTGAGTAGAACACTTAGTACTTCTCTTTATTAAGAATAAAAAAAGAAAGGAAACAAAAAGAAAAATTTGTTTATTTGCGGTAACATGACGCAAACAAAGAACAAAAGAGTTGGGGAAAATATGCGTCACATCCACGCAAAACGGCCATCGCTCAGCATAACACAGCGTAGATGTGCGTTGTTGACTTGATGACGTTGACAAATAATAATTCGCCGTAATATAGGCACGATTAAAAAACAAAGCCACTTTGTCGTGTCTGTCTGTGTGACCGCTTGGATTTTCAAACTACACAATGGATTTACATGCGGTTTTCAATAACATTTAGAGTACTTGTTCTGGAAGATTTGTGTTACATTTCTATTTAACTTGACAAAGCACATTTGGCAGTTTGTCTGTCTGTCCGTTACGTTTTCCCGGTTACGCCGCTGAACCAATTTTGCTGACGAAGTCGACGGCAAAACGGTAGTAGGTATGTACGAAATAAAATCGACTTCTGAAGTCAGTCCGTCAACTTCAATTTTAATTAAAACGAAACACTCAGATCTTCGTGACAATGTAAAGACTTATCTAGAACAAAAGAGCAGCAGGAAATTAAACAAGCACTCCTTTAATCACATCCGATGAAAAAACAGACGCGCTTTTGTTTCAGTCAGCAACACCATCTTCACGGCGACCTTAATACAGGGAGATAAGGTTCATTATTCACCGACGTGATAGCAATACGGCTGTAGAGCTACCGCCTTGAAAATTGAATCAATTTGCGTTAAGAGCAAATTGCGCGAGAAGGGAGATTGGCAGTTTCTTTTTTTCGCTTCTAATCGAGTTAAATCAGACTCTGTTGTCACTTGTCGTTAATGGACGGTGACCCAAATAAAGACGGAATGGATCAGATTTAGGCACAGACCAAGTTCATTTTGCCAGTCGGACGCCTGCACAAATTGCAAATCATCATTTCACCCACCGCGGGCAGGCTTCCCTTTTCTTCTACTACACATCCCGGTTCCGTGCGTCTCTCATCCAAGTGTTACCCACGACTTATATCATCGACCCAGCGCGCTTTTGGATGGTCCTGGTTTCTTTGGCCTAACATATGGACCCATTGGATCACAGCTTGAAAAAAGAAGAAATTGTAAATGGCTGTCTCCTAAACGTGAAAATTACAATATCCTCTTTGACCATTCAACTTGTATCAGACAGAAATAACTTGATTGAGATAATCAGTTGCCGAAATATGTATACTTTATCATTATATCATAACCATGCTACTGATTTTCGACACGAATCAATAATAAAATAGGTAAGTAGGTTTTTTTTTCTAATTTTCGGAAATCGGCGTGTGTGGGACACGCATTTTAAAACGCGGCCTGTGTGAGACCTCACTGTAACTGCCCTTTTACACACACATAAAAACTCGGCCACTTATACGATGCCATTACGCGATTCTGTTCTTTGAAAGTGGTGTATTCTGAAATACTGTCAAACTTAAATAACTAAAAAAACAAGTATGTATTAATTATTTACCAGGGATCGTAATTTTATTTTTATTATTTATGTCTTTCATAACAGCCTCCTGAAATGTGACGAGAATGCAAAACAACAGCTTGTATACGAAAATTATATTAGCTCCAAAATTTCAGAATTTTCCTACCAAAACGAAGCAGAATATTCTATTTCGCCCGTCGACGTCGAACGATTGCGATGTCCAAATGGTCCATCCAGTTCAGTTCAAATATTGCTAGCATAAATGTGAGCAGCACTAAGTGCTTAGTAAATTCATGTCTGGCCCATCTAATTTGATTTCGGTTTAAGTTACATATATTAAATAGTCGTTTTGTCGCAGTATCGCTATTAAAACTGAATAAAAAGTGTAAAGTACGAGTAGTTTAGATTTTATCGAAAAAATCATGTTACTAAATTATTCAGCCGTCACTTATTTTTATGTGGATATGATTTTCAAATCTACAGCAATATTACACTTTTCAGTTTATTTTATTGCCTGACATTTAGGATAATGATAATGACCTTCGTGTTTCGACCAAATCATTCCTAAATTCACTTAAAACATGCATTCGGAATTTTAGAACATAATGTATGTTTCGCGACAGCTTTTTAACATTTACGTAACACGGAATGAATCCAGAGAGAACTACCTTTATTAAATATAATTCTGAAATATCTGGCACCTCAGATTACTTCGGAACCAATGGATAATAATTAATTTGAATATCAGATATTCAAATATTCAAACAGAACGCCGAAACCGAATTCGTAAAGCAAAAAAATGAACGGAAATCTGATTTCCGAAAGTTTGACGACATCGCGGTGTTGTAGTGTCATAAAAATAAAAGTGGCAATAAATATCTAGCCGAGGATTTTTAATATTAGAAAGAAGACGGAACTGGGCATGTTAACGAGTTTGATATCGAATTGTCGCCATTTCTGTAACTGGCAGCCCTGAATTTGATTTTAGAATGCGGTGTGAGAGGTGAGAACATATTTGTATTCATATATCTTTTTGTTTTTTTTTTAATCTCCATGTCGTTCGTGTGTACGGTTATTAGATACGAGAACAATATTTTTTTAGTGTCGATAAGAATCTCTATTTCACCCCTGTGTTGTGAGAAATATTGTATTCTAAACATGAAAACTTCAAATTACACAACAACAAAAACGTAAATCCGATAAATTGTAAAGGCTTCTAACCAAAATTGTTATTCCTCTTTTATCTTTTAACAAAATCATTTGAAATTGAAAATGGTTTGTAGATTATGTGGAAAATACAAATAGAACGGTAAATAAAAATCAATTTAATGCTGAGAGGTACACAATAGGCTATTCTGTGGTAAGGCGGCTCAATTTTCAGCACCAACGCGTCTCTCTTGAAGTGATTTACGACATAAACATGATAAGGGAAAATCTCAATGCCACATATTTATGTGTGAATATTTACGTCGGTACTGCTCGGTAAATATGAGGTTATTTTATATGTTCTGAGTTTTATTTTTCTCGCAGGGTTGGCAAAAATCTGTGACTGTCGTGCCAGTAATTAATTTAAAAAGAAAATATTAGGAAGTTGTTGAGGTATCAACTTTCTACATGCATCAAGCGATCCTAATAGCGAGTACACATATTATGTAAAACGAAACATGCAATGTGACATGTTGAAATGAACATGCCGTCCAAATATATGCAATGCAGCATGACATGTTACTCGTACAACAAGGCGACCTTGATTCAACGCCTGTTACATTTCATGTTACGTTCCACATAATATGTGTACGTACAGACGCCAGCAGGTCAAGCTACCCGAAACTGTCAAAATTTCTCAATCAACCTTGAACCTTAATGCTTTAGCAATAAAGTTGAAAATCTATTAAAGAAATTTGACAGATTGTAGTAACTTGATGTGCTGGCGTCCGTACCACAATGTATGTAGAAAGTTGATACCCTAAGAAATTAATATATGTTTTAAGATAATACAAACCCTCATATTGACAAAGCATTGAAATATGTTAAGAAAAAAAATGTCAGTAGATACATAAATCGTATATGACTAACTTCTGCCACCAAAAAAAAATTATTGAGAATACATCGTTAATTAATTAATTACGCAGATAAAAGCACTATAGCCAACATAAAAACGAAAATATTTTCAGTTTTAGCACAATAGATTGTGTAAAATCTTAGCAATAAAAAGCAAGCAACAACAAAAGGTAGGCCAGCCTCAAGGCTCAAACAATAGCCTAAAACCTACCCTGTTTCAGCGCCGCGTCGTAATTAATAGTTCCAATTTATCTGGGGTCAGCCCTGATAATTTGTGTTATGAGACTCGTATGTCCCTGACCTTAGACCTTTGTTGTCTTATTGTTGGTACTGTTCTTTTTACTCTGTGGTTTTTTCTTTGTAGTTTTATTACGGCTTAGAGGGATTAAGAGGGTTGTACTGCGTATATTGTGGTAGAAATTGGCGTAATCTGTGACAAATGCTGGAACTTATATGATTAAGTAATGGTTCGTGTTATTTTTATAATCTATACGAAGAATTACTTATTATTTATCAACAGCAGTCTTAAGTGGTTGAACTCCTAATCGTAGTGTGGGTTTATAATAAATGACCTATAAATGGTAAAATGTTTAAAAAAAATCTTACTTTTTACCTTTGAAAACCTCCAATAGAAGATACAGTACATTATCAGATCTTCACTAAAGTGCCAATTACTGAACATCAGCAATTATTCGGTTGATTTTGCAATCTTAATGGGGAATAGGGAATCATCCACGACCCCTACGATTCCCCTGAGATTAATCACAGACATTGCTGATGCCAGATAATCTCTACAGGTGTGGGGACTTGAGGTTACTTATTAGTAGATTTAATTTATATTACGTGGCTTATTTTTTATGCAACCATCAATTAAAGAAGTCACTAGAAAAATGGTATCACATTTTCTAATCTAGGTTGAACCATTAAGAACCTATAGAAAAATAGCTAACATCTAGCTTTTTTACAAGCTTTTATTAAGTTTGCACTGTTCGAATGTATATTTGTAAGTTGTCCGTCAAATTTTGAATTTGAAAACCATTTTTAACCTTTTACTTTATCCTACCCATGAGCTTATCACCAATCTCATTATATTTATCTCATTATCTTGGCGCAAACATTCTAGCAAAAATTATCAGCTGCATATTTTTTTTTTATATAATCCTATGAACAAAATTATCAGAACACATCATATAAGTGACATCGTTTGTATTCACATCAAAAGTAGTCGTAATAAATATTTCCTAAAAGCAAGTGTAACACAAAAATCAAATTAGTTTTATCGAGTCACATTTGAAACTTTTAATCGATTCTATATATATCTGACCGATTATAACATCCACTCAATGTGACCGATTTTCCCGCCATTCGATAACGTATATTCCGATAATTGCAATGTGTGATTTCATTAGGATTAAGGCAGATAAAGTCGCGTATTTAGAAAGTATATAAATGAAGTTTTATAAGCTCTGAGCTCGGGTATATGTTAGGTAACTTTTAATTCCTGTGTTGGTTGAGTTGTGGAAAGGTATTGTTTATAGTATAGATCTCGTGTTGTAATCTTCTATTATGTTAGGTGGGGATTTAGCAAAAACATTTAAATATTTTTTACAGCAGATATCTTAAATCTATTTGGAATTTACTGATGATATTGCTCAGCTCAATCTGAATTCATTTATCGTTATTTATATTTTATTCATATCTCATTTATATTATAGAGGTATGAGGAACTGGGTGCAAAGTTTACTCATCCTTCATAGATAAGGGAGGATCCTCTGACCAGATGGGTGTTGTGTCTGGCAGGCAACTGCCCAATGAATCATGTCGGGCTGTTCTATATATGCTAGTGGCGCGGTAAACTCTGCTTGCGAGATGCAGGATTTTGCGTGACGTCAGTATAACGCGTTGTTCGCATGTGGCGTTGTAGATACCGATACAATATGTTGTCATTTGTATTGTTATTTATATGAATTCAAATGCAACTGGGCATTATATAAATTCAAATTCAACTCTACAAAAATATTATGAAGACATCATTATCTTTTATTATTATTAGCTTTTTAATCGGACAAACATAAAGAGTAGTCGTCTGTGTAGTATTTGGCTTTTATTTATGTTTTGTGTATCCGTTTGTCAGTCGTCGAAGGTCTCCTCCAACCTTCTCTATTCCTGTCTCTGGCTACTCTGTTATTGTTGCACTCATTATATTTTAATAAAATAATATTGCAACAATATTCCGCATATTTTTAATATAAAAACAGAAACCAGTTACTCAGAAATAAAACTGAAAATGTAACCAATTTGCAACACCTAAAAAAGATACTTTTGCACAAACTGAGCACAGCTCACACATTTTCATATTTTAATTTATCAGTCTCTGGGGAAAGGACTTAATTGTTCATACTTTAACTATTTTGTCTGAGGTCGTACATGATTATCTTGTAAAATTTATTGCGTCTGCCCAGAGCTACGAAATTGTACAGTAAATCAGATTAAACAAGTCATTTTTCAAAGTATGAAAGTGTTATTTTGATGTTATTTTATTTAGTGATGCTGAATGTGGAATTTGAAATGTTTGCTGTAAAAGGTTGGACGATTTTATCTAGGGTATTTTTGATAGAAGACATAAATGTGCTTGCGTTCAGTTTTTATTCTCTACTTGTTCATACGTATTTTTGCCTCGTGAGTAGGATTACCATCCGTCCGGATTAGTCTGGACATGTCCGGCTTTTTGGACCCCGTTTGGACTTTTTTCAGAATTATAAACGAAAAGAGTCTTGTTTTTACTACAGTACCTATTAATTTGTACCGAAAAAAGAGACATTAAAAAGTAAAATTTCCGAACTTTTTTGCAAATGTCCGGCTTGTTGTCAGGACTTTTCTTACCACAAACAATACCAACACATTAAATAAATAGTTTTCTTTCGAAATGATCACAAACAATAACAACACATTTTCCAAGAAATTCACTACAAATATTTAGTATATTATTTAACCTTTTACTCCTTCATGACACCCACAGACGACAAAATGAAGTCCAGGAAACTAGTACACTTCAAAATACAAAAAAGGAAGAAACGCGTTTATGTCATGGATACTTCAACCACAATAGTACAACGGGGTCGGGTAGAAGCCGACCTTTGCCAACATGTCACTTTGATAGCCAATGACAAAGCCCTTTCGCGTTTAGGTCTAAATCCAACACAAATCCTTTCGTATTTTCTAAGATTGTGTTTCTTTTTAGTAGAGAGGGGCTCGTGGCTAAATAATAACGGTCTCACGGGTCGATGGATTTAAAAGGTTAAGCTACACTTGCCGCGCTCGGTTCATGGATGAGTGAGCATCCATTACATATCAAGACCCCCCCGTTACGTTCACCCGTTGGTCCTGTCTGTCATTCGTAGATCTTTGTTTATGACAGCCGTTACGGGTAGTCAGAAGCTCAAAAATCTGACAACCAGTGTTACCAAGGGGCTGCATCCACTTAGACTGGAAGCCGAACTCAACATAGTTGAATAAGGCTAGGCAGAAGTTGTTTGTGCAATGTTGGTTGCGTATAAAAGCAATTTCCTTTTGCCATCACGGACTTAGCTAGATGCTCGTATACTTGTGACTTTACAGGTACGTGGTGAGATCGTGCTCCTTCCTCTCGCTAGACATCTCAGCCGTTTCTTAGCAGTTCAGAGTTGTGCTGTAACACTACATGCAAGATTATTTCGACAATATTACCTATTATCCCCTTAATATTAGACCCCTTTTCTCCACCTGCCAGTCTGGAAACCGTTTCGTCACATGCCTTATCATTTGGCATTTTTTATTTTTTAGATTTAAAATCATGTTACTTAATATAAGCGGTTTCAGTTACTTAATATAACTGAAACCGCTTTCTTATAATAATATTATTAAAATATCTTACCCTCAAGTTACCCTCAAGATAATACTAAACCCTATTACCAACATTTAAATGTTTCTGAAATGGAAAATATAATTTTAATACCAGTTTCGTAGCGCTACGAAGTGCTACGCGGCGTAGGCGTTTCGTAGCAGTTCGTAGAAGACATTAATCAAATGACTCCTATAAACATGCTTGAAATGTTTGAGTACTAAAATCTAGTATAATCATATTATAGAATAGTTAATTGACACTTTATTAATGAAGTTTAGTATCGGAACCTAAGGATATTATAAAATCATTTTGGGATTTATCTTCCCATTACTCGTTTGTTAGTATTTTAAGTGGGTTTACGTTGAGCTTAGACCATTATAACAAACAATCTTGATGTATCGTTTTAAGGAATAGTTAACCTTTTTAGATTCCGTACCGAAAGGGTGTATTACTAAGCCTCCGCTGTCCGTCCGTCCGTCTGACAGACAGCAGGCTGTATCTCATGTACCGTAATAGGTCGACAGTTTAAATTTTCACAGATTGTGTATTTCTAATGCTACTGTAACAACAAATAATTTTAAAAAATAAGTAAAGAAATAAGTATAGGGGGTCTCCATACAAGTAACGTGTTTTTGTTGGCGTGTTTTGCCTTTTGGTACGGAACCCTTCATATGCGAGTCCGATTCGCACTTGGTCAGTTTTATAATAAAGTTACTTCCTACTCAATTTTCAAAACTGTTTAAATACAAACTTATATTGTTAACCAATGATCACTGTGGCCAATTAACGGTTTCGCAGTTTGTTTTAAAACACGACAGTACATTAATTACAAAACTTACGCCACTGTATGCAAACTGTAGAAAGTTTTAATAACTGTCATTTTAAATACAAATTATTGCTGTAACGTTTAGTACTTCATTGTCCATGTTTTAATATAGTTTAACTGTTGGGAAACTACGTCTAAGTTATATTTATTCAAACATCGTTACACATTGTTTATATTGTTGCCTATTTCATCATCTGAATTTTGTGAATATTGTGTGCCTTATAACCTGGGTCAAATAAACCTATTTTCTTTCTTTCTTTGCCAACTATGTTGGGGTTGACTTGCAGTCTAATTGGATGCAACTGAACACCTGTGCTTTACTTAGAGCGACTGCCTAACTGACCTCCACAATCCAGTTGCTGTTTATTTTTTTGCTTTTAAAATTTAATTTATTTAATTATCGTGAAACTGGGATAATTTTTGACAAGACTCGTAGGTATAAAAAAACACGTGTTATTCGCCAAAGATTATCTAAAAATCGAAGCCAGTTTCGTGCATACAACCAAAAACAAAAGAAAATCTCACATCCATTCGAATCCATTTTTAAACAAATGAAGATAAATGGACTACTCCCCGTTCACTGAACTTTAACTTCCGATTGCCTTTCCATGTTAAAGCCTCGCTTGAGATAAAATAACGTACATACGTTTTGACAGACATGCATAAATATTACAGGTATACAAGGTAAAAATTGCTCTGTAAGGGCGATTTTTACTAACATTTCTATAGTGGCTATGCCAAACGTTAGTATTAGAAGGTTTTGTAGTTAGGATTCACTCTAGAGGTTTTTAAGCTTTTTGAACTGCATTACAACATTTTGGAGAAAAGTTTTTATTTGAGTAGAGATAATAGCGCCAATTCCCTTGTTCATAAACTAAACTAAATTTAAGTTCAGTGCATCATTTGTTAAGACGTGATAAAAAACATGGCCACTAAAAATACGTCAATTTACGTCAGGCGCTGACTAATTTGACAGGAATAAAGTAATATTTATCTTCTGTCCTTTTCTTAATGAACTAGAAAAAAAAAGATGCACTGAACTTAAATTTAGTTCAGTTTGTGAACAAGGGAATCGGCGCCATTGTCGACTTAATAAAAATCTTGATTTAATTCACTGACACAACGCACAGCCTAAACCACTGGGTCAAGAAACATGAAATGCTGTACAAGAGTTCCATATTAAAACGAAAGTGAGCGCTAAGGAAGAATTATTAAAAATGCACCCCCTAAAGGGTGTAAATAGGGAATATTTAATGTAGATGTAAATGTTTAAAATGTAGGAATGAAACTTTGTGTGGAAGTTTGTCTTTTTTGCCGATGGGAAATCCCACCGGTCTTGTTTCTTAATAACCATATACGTTTTTTTCTTCGAAACAGATTCCGATGTTTTTTATCGAACAAAAAATTCAAAATGTTCGACTGTGTTTATTTAAAGTTGCAGTAAAATACATGAAACAAAATCTACATTTTATTTTGCGACATTTTACGACAGCTGTGCCGTTTCACAGACAGAACATTACCAACATGACCGCGCGAACAAATGTATGCATGTCTACAAACCGAGGCTTAGTAAACAAAGCTCTCAAGATGAAAATAAACAATTATTTAGTAGTGAGACTCCAAATGCTTTCATAATGCTAACATGACTCTATTTTTGTTAAGTAATTAAGAACGTCTCAATCAAAAATTCGTGAAAATATTTTCTTTGGGTGATTGTTGAGTTCTTAAAGTTATCAAAAAATAAATGTAACTTGGAACGAAACTGAGAGAAACAATAAAATAATAATTAATTACATAAAGTTTTTTAAAAAAATACATACATTTTTTTGGCGCGTTAATTAATATGATGGAATATATTGCGAGTATTCTTTTTGCGCTTACTTCATAGTAGCATACAATTTCTAATTATTACGAAACGTCTCAAAAACAGTTACGTTACCAGTCTTTTTTTTTTAATAGTAGTGTTGTAACCAATTAATTGCTGAATTTCGCCTGCTTTATTCGATTTTAATAGTAATTAAATATTTATAATATACTTTTAGTCTCGAATGCGAGTAAGGCATCATTCACAAAACCTCCCCCGGCTGATCCGGCGTGGCAGATTATTAGGCGTCCACCTTTTCCCATTGGCACTTTTGAGCGACATGGCACTTTTGAGGACGATAGCAAGGCATCTTGCCTTGCTATCGTCCGTCCACGACTGCGGCACGGTATGATTCGAGTTTAGCCAAGTCTCATCGATAAATATGACATTGTCCCAATTTGTGATTTTGTTCATCGCCCTCAAAAATGATTTTTGTTTGCTTGAGTAGGTGCTTTATCTATATAAAACACCTACTCAAGCAAACAAAAAGGCTGATTTAGTGGCATGGCTACAAAGACAAGGCGTTGAAGCTGACATGAAATTGTTGAAAGCTGAATTGTTGGAACTGGTAAAAGAAAATAAACCTGTGAAACTAAAATATAAAATTGATGAATTGGCACTTCAGCATGGACACAAAGTGATAAGAACGCCGCCGTACCATTGTCAGTACAATGCTATTGAGTTGATCTGGGCTCAAGTCAAAGGATACGCAGCTCGTCACAATACAAAGCCGCCATTCTCCACTAAGAAAATGATGACATTGGTGAAAAAAGCTTGTGCCAAAACTAATAAAGAAGACTGGGCAAAAGTGGTAGAAAAAACTCGAAAAATAATAAAGGAAGATTTTGACAGACGTCATTATTGTTAATGGAAATTACTGAAGAAGATTGGACAAAAGTGGTAGAAAAAACTCGAAAAATAATATGGGATGATTTTGAAAGAGACGTCAATATTGATAATAGAAATGACTAAAGAAGACTGGGCAAAAGTGGTAGAAAAAACTCGAAAAATAATAAAGGAAGATCTTGACAGACACGTCAAATTGATAATGGAATTGAAAATGAAATAATTATATTTACAGGTGACGATAGCTCATCTGTCGATTTTGGCTCATCATCCGAAGAAAATGATTGAATGAAGATTCAATCACTTTCGCTTTTTCTTGATTTCTTTCTGATTGAGTGAATGTTATTGTAACTTAAAATATTAAATTAAAGACAAATTGACCTATCGTATCATTGTATCATTTCAAAATACCTACAATATTAAAGTTAAAATTTTCTAATCAGAACTTTAATTTTTTGAACTTTACAATACATAATCAAATCGATCAAATACTCATACAAACTTGAAATCGATTTATCCCTATCGAGTACCGAGTCGTATGGTTATTTCACTAGTTACGTCGCGATGACAAATGTCAAAACGGCCCTTTTATTTTTTGACAACTTCAATAATATTAAGATAACAGTCATAATCATAATAAAACGTAGGGTATATTTTCGATTATTATTATAAAAACGAAAAAGTCTGACAACCGGTTTTATTAAAGGTATCTACGTCTTATAACCCAGTAACTGGGTTGTGAAAGTCAGATAGGCAGTCGCCCCATTCAAAATACTGGTATTCAGCTGCATCCCTATAGACAGGTTTTTTTTTTTAAAACGTTGTCCCGCACTAGGAATTACTCCTGTATCGTGGGTTTGACCCCAACATAGTTGAGATAAGACTAGGCTTCGTTTAATAATATCCATACTTCCATACTACAACAATACTTTATACATAATCCTACTGATATTATAAATGTAAAAGTTTGTATGTATGGATATTTGCTCCCCAATCACGCAAAAACGGCTAAACGGATCGATAATACATTACCCAGATAGGTAGCCTGGAGCCTGGAGAAGGTCATAGGCTACTTTACATTCTGGATCGCAGATGACGTCGCGGCCAACAGCTAGTATAATATTATAAATGCGAATATAACTACGAGTATGTCTGTGTGTTACCTTTTCACGCGTTCACGACTGAACGGATTTTGATGTTGCCACACAAATAAACCATGACCTGGGTTAGGATAACAGACACGTTTTACCCCGGTAGTAACTTCCCATGGGATAGCATCCGACGCCCACGCGGGTAAAGCCACTGGTAAAAGCTAGTAATTTATAAAAACCCATGGTAAAAATCTCAAAGGACATGTATTGAGCTAGCTTCCCACATGTTTTCCGTCCATTTTGTCAATATAAAAAGTAAAGTCAGAATGTATAAGAACATCGTATTACTCCTACACTAAAAGCTCATGAAATGGCAAAGTGACAACATCACTTACTACGTATTAATGTGAGTCTACATATTCTTAAAAGTATCTATTCGTACGTAATACCCAGAGGAAAATAAATTCAAAAAAGTTTCTTAAAAGCTTCATACTAGAAGTCTATATACATAAATTAAAATCTAGTCTGATTGACTGATATTACTAAAGTGAAATATCTTTTACCCGTGGAATAAATTTGACGTGTGACAATTCTAATATAGAAAAACTGTCGAAAATTCGACATTTATTCTCAGGATAGACTTATTCTAGGTATAAAAGTTTGGTGAAATTAGCCCCAAGGACACTTGGTGCATGTGACATGCACCAAGTGTCGTCGTTCGTCAATCGTCTTTATTTACGGTTCGTCAGAAGCCCGAAAGTCTGACTACCAGGCTTACCAAGGGTATCGTTTTACCCAGTAACTGGATTTTAGAGGTCAGATAAGCAGTCGTCGCTCAGCAGTATTCAGCTGTATACGGTTAGATTAGACCTCAACACAGTTGGAAAAAGGTTAGGGAGATATGATGATGCATCACGTTTATTGTAAAAAGAAGTACTCGGGGCTCGGGTCATGTGACTTAGCAACACTCGTGTAACCAGCACCTTTACATAATTAAGTTACTTGTATCTTGTGAAACCCGCAGGGGTTAACTTGAGAACCGAGCGGCCCCTCCCGACCCCCGCACTGTTACCGCTCTCGCCATTGACACCTCAGTATCGTGCGCTTACGTCACCCGAGTGAAGTCTCAAGTTAACTCTTCTGGTTGTACGAACGCTCTATCTTTAACAGTTTTGACTAGGATAAACTCAATATTGTTTAAATGTGCTGTTGTGCAATTTTCATATCGTCGCCATTTTTTTATGGAATGTTATACAATATAAAAAAATCAAGCTTCAATTTTATTTATCCAATAAGTCACGTCATACACGTGTCGCAAAAACGAGTACCAACAAAATAAATTTCACAGCGATATACAGCCATTTTACAATAAAAAACAAGCAACAAAGTCGTTGTTATTTTTGTCACAAATGTATTCTTTATAAAAATATTGTGTGACAACACAATTCTGATAGCAAGGTGATTCAGTTTCATCGTTAAGTTTACACAAAGCGTCTGTGAGATATTTCTGCAAACTTTGTCTTAGACGATATTGTGTTGCTTTATTTACAAAGACACTGTTTTGACTTGATTAAACGGAGATATATTAACATGTTGTTTTGAACTTGCAACTAAAATGGTACTAGTAATAATAATGAGAATCATGAATGTGATTTTTTCAGTACAGGGCAAAGAACTTTTCTGATACAGCTAGTAGGTAGGTATCA
The DNA here is from genome assembly GCA_911387795.2 of Apamea monoglypha. Lineage (NCBI taxonomy): Eukaryota > Metazoa > Arthropoda > Insecta > Lepidoptera > Noctuidae > Apamea > Apamea monoglypha. The sequence continues at coordinate 5,123,588 of OU426922.1, forward strand.
CGTTTGCTGTTTACGTGTTGAGGATTTTAGAACCTCGAGACACACACCGTATTTGCACCTATGTTTTTTTTTTTTATTTAAAGTGTGTAATAGTCATAGTGTCACTTTAATTTTTTAAATAAGTTTTTTTTTGTATAATAATCAGCATATAATGTTCCCACTGCTGGCACACAGGCCTCCTCTCGGTGAGAGGGAGTGAGTAATCCATCACGCGGGCCCAGTGCGGGTTGGTAGATGTCACATGTCTTCGAATACTTTTGGTTCTAGGATTCCTCAGGATGTTTTTCTTCACCGTTTTGGGAGCAGCTTTGTTTTATTTTTGTATACACAACACAACATTTTTTATCATGTTTAGATATCGATACCCATTACGCCTGTGGAGTTTCACTAGCTAATTTAATTTGACCCTGTATTTGCTTTATATTCATGTACAGACGCCAGCACATCAAGCTACTACAATCTGTCAAATTTCTTTAACAGATTTTCAACTTTATCGCTAAAGCTTTAAGGTTCAAGGTTGATTGGGAAAATTTGACAGTTTCGGGTAGCTTGATATGCTGACGTCTGTACCTAAATTTGTTATCACTTAATCGTGCTTTTGTGTTGTGCTCTTTCTTTTATGTCCACCAAATCAAAGGTTTATCTATCTAACAAAATAATTTCCTCACTATGTCTTCCTTTGCGACGTTTGCCAATGAAGATGAAGGATTACTAACAAATGTCAACGATGTAGAAGTCAAATTCGTACATGACAAGTTTGAACTAACTTTGTACAGATGCCAGCAGGTCAAGCTACCCGAAACTGTCAAATTTTCCCAATCAACCTTGAACCTAATGCTATAACGATAAAGTTGAAAATCCAATAAAGAAATTTGACAAATTGATTGATTGATTGATTGATTGATTGATTGATTTGATTTGATTGATTGAGCTTGATGTGCTGGCGTCTGTACCTACTTATGAATCTAGTTGTAGAGGGAGCAGTGGTGGCCCAGTGGTAGCAAACCCGACTTACGAGTTGTAGGTCGTGGGTTCGAACCCAGGCAGGCGCTTAACTTTGTGTAAATAATTTCATCACCACTGCTCTCAAAACGATGAAGGAAAACATCGTGAGGAAACCGGCATGTCCTTGAAACAAAAATTTGAAGACATGTGACATTTACCAACCCGCACTGGGCCCGCGTGGTGGACAACAGCCCACTCACTCTCACAGAGAAGAGGCCTGTGTCCCAGCAGTGGGAACATTACACCACCATCACCACCATCATCATAACCTTATTGTAATAATACCTGTATTCACAAATAAAGAATGATTGATTGATTGGATTTTTGACATTTCTTCCATACAAAAACTGCCAGAAGTCAATTTTATTCCATAGTTAAAAGTTATCTGTCGATAACTAAGATACATTTTTTCTGAAGAATGTTGTTCAATTCTACGCTGCTGCTAAAACCTATCAAACCAGAATATTTATCGTTCAGATAAAAGTATCAGACTATTGAAAAATCTGCCCTAATATTGTTAATAGTGGTCGATTGCCAGTTCCAGCTGTCACACCATGTCTGTAATGATTGGTAAACCAAAGAACAGCAACCACGTTTGATACTGTCTGCAAAACCTTTGAAAACAGACTGAGAAGGACAAGTAACGTACATATTATCTACATTATTCCAGCATTAGTTAGAAAGTATCTAAGCAAAACAGATAGTACATCTCATTGTATCAATTAATTCACAATTTGCCAAAAGAACAATATTTGAATTTCTAAGAAACCTCAAAAAAACTCGATTTAAAAAGAAAAAATATTTGAAAGAAGAAAGAAAATACGTTTATTACGTTCGTTACGTTTTTTCGTTTTTTATTTGCAGACTGTAAGGTAAACGCACCTTCGCTCGATTGACTTTCAAGCTAAAAATACACTTGCCTAATGTGGACAATTTTAGATCAGTCCCCTCCGAATATATACAGCGTGATACACAGCAAAAAATAACTCTACGGATTTATATCTTGTGCTACACACACAAGACAATATTCATAAAATATTTAGTTTTATTAACTACCGCCCCGTTGGTCGCGACCGCTACTGCTGACTATGAGGTCCTGGGGTTGATTCCCGGGTCGGGCAAAGTGTTATTAGGGTTTTTTATCAAGGATTTCTCAGTAGCAGCTCGGAGTCTGGATCCGTGCCCGGTTGATGGCATTAGGCTCACCCCCTATTACATGGAACTTGAACATAACTGCCGAAATGCGGGTTACTCGTATAGATGCACCTCTGTTTAACCGTTCGGGGAATACAGGTGTGATGTTATGGTATGTGTATCAAGAGTTAATAAAATCAACCTCTTTACTAGAAATGTGATTGCAGTTTAAAAAAACACGTCACGTAATGTAAACGAAAGGGCATTTATCACTATGATTTAAATGTCTCATACATGAAGCATAGTTTCTTAATCATGGTAAGGAAATGATGTTAAACCCTTTTTAGTACGCAGGTCTCGACACAACTTTAAACTACATTACTTGGGACACATTATTAACCCCTTGAAAACTAACAGAAACATACCTGAACAAATCTTAAAGCGACGTCTCACCCAGAATTTACATACAAGTAGACACAGCAAAACTTTCTAAAACCTAGACAACACAAACAACACAACACACAACACTGTAAATATCTTATAATTCGTGAAGCTGAATATTTACAGAACAAAGAAGTGTTCGTTTCTCGAAGCTGTAAAATGGTAAACAGGAAAATGTTGAAGATACATTGAATTTAAAACAGGATTCCTTTTGTGTCTTGGTCATAAGGATTGACAGGCCGATTTGTTAGAGACGTTTGGGTTCTTCCAGCTGACACTTTTAGGTAGTATCGGAATGACGCATAATCAGCCTGTAATGTTTCCACTACTGGAACACAGACCTCCTCTCTGTGAGAATGAGTGAGCATCCATCACGCTGGCCCAGTGCGGGATGGTGAATGTCATATGTCTTCGAATGTTTGGTCCTAGAACATGCCGGTTTCCTCACGATGTTTTACTTCACCATTTTTGAGAGAAATGTTGATAAAAAATAAATAACACAAAGTAAAGTGCCTGTCTGGGTTCGAACTCACGACTTACAACTCGTAAGTCGGGCCCGATACCACCACTGCTCTCGGAAAAATACTGGCGTGAAAATATACCCGCTGCAAAAATATTTAAAATTCACAGTGAAAAGCATTAATAAAGCCAGATATTGATTCAAAAGTGAAAAATAGACACTTTTCTAGCATGTCGTCACTTTCCATGGAAAATTATACACCCTTACATTTTGATAGTTTTAAGCCTTAAAAGGGGTCATTGTACTCATAATTATGAACAACTTTTACTATGGGACCAACCCTGAAATCGTGAAAAAAGAAAATCTGTTGATGAACATAAATGTATCAGTTGATTTTTCTTTCATAATGATATATAATGACCCCTTTTAAGGATTGAAATGATCAAAATGTAACGGTGTATTAACAGGTATACATACTTTACAGTTCCAAAACTCCAATTCATAATAGGTATACATAGTTTACGCTCCAGAAATAACCTGAACGTGTAGGTTTGGAACCTACCCTGAGAAAACTGAAATGTAAACCAAACATACTTATTGTTGTATAAACTAAATACGCAAACATTAGCATATTGACATATGAATATTTAGTAGCAAGTACTCAAAACTGGAATAATATAGGTCACTTGCAAGTAATCGAAATGACAAATTGAGCTTCCAACGTTTCTTTAGATACTTATAATAATAGAATCATAAAAAGAAAGGTCGTATAAATCATTTATGTCCAAAAATAGGATCAAATCATAAATAGAGTGGTTCTAAGTATTATATCGGCTTTTTACGCAGTCTTCTGATATTATACTTATTTAAGTAAAAATGGCAGAAGAATTACTTACACAAAGAAGAATTCATTTTTATGCCTTCAATAATAACCAATCAATCTGCCTAGCCTTTTTACAAACATCTTGGGGTCGGTTTCTAGTCTACAGCTTTACATGGAGGTGCAACTGCTTATCTGACCTCCTTTCTTTCTTTTTTTTATAAAAACGTTGCCCCACACTAGGAATTTCTCCAGTATCGTGGGTGCGTTTACAAACATTTAAACTCACATACACAAACAGCCACAATCCAGTTACCTGGTAACACGATACGCCTTGATAAGACTGATGGTCAGACTTTCTGGCTTCTGATTACCCGTACGACTGTCAATGATCTACGAATGAAAGCCGGGACCAACGGCTTAACGTGCTTTCCGAGGCACGGAGAGGTCTCGATATGTAATGGATGGTCACTCATCCAAGAACTAACAGCGGCAAGCGTTGCTTAACCGTCAATTGAACCGTGTGGCTTTTATTATTTGGCTACGAGCCTCTCAATGCCTTCAAAATCAATAGTCATTTATTCAAATTAGGCTGACAATTGGCACTTTTCGAACGTCCAAATTACAAAAGGCAGTCCCCCAAAACGCCCATCTTTCACCAATTTCACTAACTTCTTCAATTATCAGCTGGCAATAATTCGATTCCATGTTCGCCTTATGACTAAATAACCTTAAAATCCTAAGTCTACATTGGCTACAAACATCCACTCCAAAATTTTCGCGGCCCAGTCCTGCCATTTTATTTACCTAACGATTGAAAATTTAAATCACAGTTATGACAGGAATCCGATTCGGGCCGCGATTGGGAAAATGTTTCAGATATCGGGCTGAAGAGTTTGACAGCGCTATTGAGGTAAGTGAGCCCGCTTCAAAGAGACTTTGAATTAATTGTGATTAAAACTAGGGTGTATTGGAAAACTAAAATAAACATTATCAATTGTAACCTGTAACAAAACAAAACTAGGCCGTACTGTGTTAGGTATATTGATGTCTAGATTCCAAATAGTAATATTATTTCCAAACTTCAGCACACGTTACACATCAATGAGGTCTCGACCCCTGAACTAGCGGTCTAGGGGAGAATTTATTGTACTTGTTTTTATTTTTTACTAGACTACGCTGTCCCACTCCTGGGCAAAGGCCTCCCTCCTCAGCGGGATTGTCCGAAAGGGTTACCGCTACCCCGGAACATAAAGGGCAAAGGAAGGAACATGGATGAGTTTTAGTCAGTAAGAGTCTGACACTGGATTCCGCTCCACCCAGAGCTTGAGAGGGTTCATTTGATGATTTCCCATCCGAAAAAAAAATAAAAAAGGCCTCCCTCCACTCCTTCCAACTTTCGGGAGCCCGTGCGTCCTTCCAGTTTTGATGGAACCTATCCAGTTCCTCCCGTCATCTACGTGGTCTGCCGCAACCCCGCCTCGTTCTCGCCTCATCTCAGGGCACCAATTCTGTGCTATTAGGTCCCACAGTTTGTCCGGCATGTATTTGTTTAAAGGCTGATTTTCAATAGTTAAATGACTTCTATCTGTGGAATAAATCTGACAGTTTGACATATTCTTTATACAAAAGCTGTCAAACCGCAATATTTATTCCTTAGATAAAAGTTATCTGTCTCTTGAGAAATGAGCCCTGAATTGTTTGTGTTATTTATATGAACAATAAATTGAACACATAAATAACAAAAACAATGTTATATCATTTTATGGACAGCTAATGAAGAGACGCCAGCACATCAACCTAGCCGAAACTGTCAAATTTTCCCAGTCAACTTTGAACTTAATGCTTCAGCGATAAGTTGAAAATCTAATAATGAAATTTAACAGATTATAGTAGTAATACAAGCTACTATAATCTGTTAACCCAAAAATGGTGGTGGTGATGTGAAAGACTGGTTTCGAAAGGCGAAGAACCGGGTTTTCTGGTGACACCTAGGACAGGCTCATGTCCAGCAGTGCATGACGATAGGCTCTTAACTAAGTAGTTGCTTTTGTTGGGCAGGGAAATAGGTTTCTCACAACTTGCTTTACATATACAAAATTCATTTTCACATAACATTACGACTTGTTTCCCCGAAGGGTTGGGCAGAAATCCCAAAATTCCAAATTGAGTTCATTGTCTATTATTTTTAAGGCTGACTGTAGGTTTCTTTTTTTTAATTTACGAACCAATTTCACACGAGTGATTCGAAGGAGTTTGGCTATGTTAAAAATAATATTTATTAAACTAATATAACGGAGTACTAACGAGTCAAGGAGCTTAACTTCTAAGTGTCTTCACGTCGAAGTTTTAAAATTAATTGCGCGCAAGTGGAACGTTAATTTAATTATTGTTGTAACTGAATTATGTCATGATAGTTTTTGCTTGTATTAGGTATATTTTTACCGGCTGAGGTAAATGCGGTTTTACACGGTAGTTTTAATAATTCACTGTTTTTCATTCGAAAAACTAAAGAGTTTCGTAATATTTATAGCTTACATGGGGTTATATTTTAGGATTTTTTTATATTATATTACACTTAGCATCAAATTAATATAACGTCTTTGAAAAGAACAAAGTTTCCCATGAAACTTTTAACATTTGATCCTTAAAAATACCTTAAAATATCCTGAACCTTTTGCTCCAAGTGTCAAAAGATTTACTAGAAGCCGTTTGTATGTAAGAGCTCAACGGTTTTCACGATTACTAGTATTAACTGTCGTTTCGAGTGTATTTTTCTTTCCTCAAAATACCATTTCAGACACCAATCTACATGGCCTTCACATGATCTGACCAAGATTATGTCTGGACTTCAATAGAGACTATGGCCTGACAAAACAAACTGTGTTTAGGTCTTTCTTCTCAGAGTTGTCAGATAGGAAACGCCGACATCATCTAGTTTTAAAAATACTATTGACCTGTAAATATATTTGATCAAACCAACTTACAGAAATATTTTTTTTCTTTTTATTCCGCCTTCCGAAATATCTTCATTTTACAGCAGTACCTATCGTGTATCCGTTTACAAGCCCAACTGGCTTGAAGCCCGACTAACAATAATTTATTCATAGGTTGTCATTCACGCGTGTAAATGCACTTAACTCTAACTAAACCAACCTTTAGCTAACTAACATCCTCAAACAGCTTTAGTTTGTAGGTACTATTAACTAGAATATACTCTGAAAGCCAATTTCCGTAATTAAAAACGTTCAAAATCTAGTCGCAATCAATGTCAAAAACTTGTCATAAATGTATGGAAATTAGAGGTATTTTTGAGAGATTGAGACTGAGATCAGACTGTGAACGTTCTTAAAATTACGAGAATTGCCCCTCTGATCATTTTATTGAACCTCCAGAACACAAAAATATACCGTATAAGGGTGCATAGGAAACGGAGATTTTTACTTTGTTACAATACTATAATTTAAAAGAGTGTCCGTGGAGTTTCTTGCCCGTCCTTCTCCATAGGAACCATAATAACTGTCATGTCATATTGTGAGATAATAACTATAATAATAATACTCGTAATATTCGGAAGTATATTGCTCTAGTATATTACAGAGAATTTATATTTTAGACCAAAGAATCCGCATTGCCATCCAACGCTACGCTACTAATACTGCCAGCCTTTTGGGCACTTATTCCATTGACAGTGATGCGGACGAATTTTTGATGCCCAATGAGCTCCTGCCTTTTTCTATACTTTTTCGTCTAATATAATTGTATATATATTTTAGTGTTAACTTGTAAAAATTACAGTGAAACATTCTACAGTGACAGGGTATTTGTTTGATACATTGAGATTTAGAAAGACACTCACTCTGTCGATCTATTCCGTAAAAATCTCACTGAGAAAACTAAAGTGAAGTGAGTTGTCATTCTACCTAGGCCGTAATTCTCTATAACATAATGAACGGAACCACGCGAAAGCAATGCGAGGTTGGCGGGATTAGCTAAGGAATTGACTTGGTTTCGAAGTAAGGAATCGTTAAGTGATAGGTAATTCGGGCCCTGATTGGGTCTGAGTGCCAGTCACAGAGACGAGACGACGCTTTACAAAGTTGAAAAGAGTGTCTGTGGAGTTTCTTGCCTGTTCTTCTCCATAGCAACCTACTACGTTTTGGAATGGGCAACTAGCTTCATCTTTCTGACGGGCCGACCCCTTGACAATTCAAAAGTGTCTCTAATTGGTTAAATTTAAATAAATGTTTTGAGTTTGAGACGAACCTGATCAGTGACACACCTGCAGGAAAGGACCAATAACATTGTTTGAAATTCAAATGGCGTCCCCGCTTCAGTGGAAACGTGTCCTAAGACCAGCACTCCAATTGCGTAACTCAGCTTCTATCATAATCCGAAGGATTTTGAAAGAAATTCCTAATCCATTGTTCGATTTGTTTCAAAATTCGTCTGCTCGACAGGGTAAATTACGCAATGTAAATTGTTGAACTGTCAAAATGAATAGCATTGCCATTGTACGGACGCCAGCACATCAAGTTACTACAATCTGTCAAATTTATTTAATAGATTTTCAACTTTATCGCTAAAGCATTAAGGTTCAAGGTTGATTGGGAAAATTTGTCAGTTTCGGGTAGCTTGACCTGCTGGCGTCTGTACCTACGCGAGTTACGCAAGTACTCCGCAGACCTATTCAGACTTTCTTATCTCTACAATCAAGTGTTAAAATGCAAAATCAACATAGCAACCACACCCTACAGACAGTTTATGAAAACTTTAGCCTTTACAATGTACCAAATAAACCCATTTGTACAGAAGATTAGCACACTTTATCCCAACTTTAATTGAAAAGAGAGAAAGAAAACTTTATTCGCCGAACCTTAATTCATTTGTTACTTTCAAAGTTCTGAAGAAATTCGACCACAGATATAACAAGTGAAGTAAACATAAACTGAAGTAAAGAAAACTTATTCCTGTCACAGAATCTATAAAAACAGTTGCCTGGTTGCTACAGTCAGCAACGTAAGTTTTAGTTAATTTTATTACAATTACACACACTGCAATACATACTCGCGACTTCCACGGCGTGATCAGCGGCAGAGCTGTGGTCACTTTGACTGCATGGTTTTGGACCACAGAGGGCAGGATAGGAGGATGAAAATGTATGTATAAACTTTATTTCGTTGAAAATAAAAACCGTTGCAAATCACTTATTTTTTATGCTGTCTGTACAAAATAAATCCTATACGTTATTTCATATCTTCCACCAACAAAAAGAACCAGCAGTAGACAAGAAACCGCAATATTTTACTTTCATATTTCGAACAAACTTCGTTTATACATAACGGTCATAAACTTTCAATTACAGAGTCACTGACCTTTGTTTCATCTAAAATAGATTTTCCTTGAAACTATGATGAAAATTTAATAAAAATTTGAATAATGCGCGCTATATTTCACCTGGAAACTTCAGCTGTCGATATTTTATGCGTCATATAAAAATTATAGCGTATTTTAGTAGGTCATGCTCTAAAACCAGGATTATGAAAATTCTTTCCAGCATATTTTGTGTGGGATTATTATGCAGCTGAATACCAGTATTTTACATGGAGCGACTGCCTATCGGAGCTCCACAATCCAGTTACGAGGTAACACGATACCCCTGGTTAGGACTGGTTTAAGACTTTTGGGCTTCTGAGTACCCGTAACGACTTTTGGCTTGACTTAACGTGCTTTCCGAGACACAAGATGGTCTTGGTATGTAATGGATGGTACAAACACAGACACTCTCAAATATGTGTCGTGGGACATTGGTGGGAATAAAGTTCATTTCGCTTTCGCGCACTTGGCGAATGAGAAAGTGCGAGCCGGACTCGCGCACCGAGGGTTCCGTACAAATTTGTAGGTATGAAACTACAAATTTACGGTTTTCGGATTCTTGTACTACATGACTTTGCTTCTTACCAAATTTCATGATTCTAGGTCAACGGGAAGTACCCTATAGGTTATGATTCCCTTGCGAGTGTGAAAAGTGCCGCATATTTTGACACTCGTAAGGGAAACATAAACGTCCTCATCTTTTGATTGCGTTGACTTAGAAGTTTGATTTTTTTACAGCTTTAAGGGATGGTACGGAGCGAGAGTGCATGGGAAGCCGTAACCTCCTTCTGCGAAGTAGTAATGCTCGCAAAGGAGGAACCGGAGCGCGTGAGGGAGAGGCAATCTCTGCGCCCTCACGCCCCTAGTCGCCGCAGGAGACACCCTGGACGTCGGGAGTCACCAGCCGACTCCCGGCCACCGTAGGCGCCGGCTTGCGGGCGGCGAGCAATGGGCAGCTCGCCGCCCGGCAAGGACCAGGCCCGAGTCGACGGCGCGTTGTGTTCCACGCGCGCCTCAAAGAGATGTCAGCACGAAGTGACGGGGTCCGCTAGGGCCGATGCCTGCCAGGGCCGCGGGTTGTTCGAAAGAGATACCGTGGTCCCTGGCATAGGCAACTGAAGGAACACGGGTGGGTTTTAGTCAGTAAAAGTCTGACACGCCCTCCTGCTCCGCCCAGAGCGGGAGAAGTCATATGACGATTTCCCAACCAGAAAAAAAAAAAAAAAGGGATTGCAGACCTGAGTATTTGATATTAATTTGAACTTGATAACTTCACGCATTCCTGAGAAAAAGGGTGTTGACAGACGGACAACGAAGTGATCTTATAAGAGTTCCGTTTTTTCTTATGAGGTACGAACTCGGAACCCGTTACACTTTTTTCAGTATAGCTCTTATTCGCCAAGTTTGCGGAGTAGAATGTGCGATAAAAAACTTCGTTCAAAAGAATACTGTAACACTAATTTGCAGCTCCCAAATATTACAAAAGAGGAGACGACAAAACATGTAGGTACCTACAGTATATTAGATTATCGCGACGCCATTACACTTAATATATAAGTGTAATATTCGATTTCAGATGTCCTCGTTAATCTTCTATCACTAAAAGTATGTCCCAAATCGGTTGAGTGGTTTTGTAGGTTACGCGACACACATAGATAGATAACCATAAGTATACTTCTATGATACTTGTAGTTCTTTTGACAACCGACGCGACGTCTAAGATTCTTGGAGAAGGTACAGTCATTAAAGGAGATAAGAAACCAGTGTCGTCGGATAGTTGAACTTTAGTAAGAAAAATTTGATAAATGAACTGTTTTTTTCTATTAATTAAATTAAATTTTATTCGAAAACATCCGTCGGTATATTAAGAATACAAAGTTTCAACTGAAAGGCCAAGAGGAAATTATGACCTTGTTAGTAGGTCTACTAACACGTAATCAGCCTATACTGTTCCCACTGCTGGGCACTGACCTGCTCTCTTCGAGATGGAGTGGGCTGTAATCTACCACGCGGCCCCAGTGCGCGTTGGTAGATGTCACATGCCTTCGATTTTTAATCGACTTCAAAAAAGAATCTCTCAATTCGACTGTTTTTTTTTATGTTTGTTACCTCAGAACTCCCTTATTTATAAACCGATTTGCAAAATTATTGGTTCCATAGAAATTTCATCAAAAACGGTTCAGTAGTTTGGTTTTTAAACCAAAATTATAGGTAAAAATTACAACTTTTTTAAGTTGTAATTTTTACCTATAATTTTGGTTTTTGCAAAAAAAAAAACAACCCTTCCAAAAAACGACTTCCAAAAAACTACAAAGTGAAAAATAACTTTAATTTAGGAGTCGGTGGCAAACAACGAAAATGCGAACCCAACGACACCGCCTTCCGAAATTAAAGTTATGTTTCACTTTGTAGCGTCTCTTTTGGAAGTCGGATGTTTTTTTTTTTTTTTTTCCAAAAAATTTTTAGGAAATACCGGTTTTCCTTGACCGTTTTGATAGCAGTGGTGATGAAATTATTTACACAAAGTAAAGCGCCTGTCTGGGTTCGAACCCGCGACTTACAACTCGTAAGTCGCGGCCGTTGCCTCTGCGCCACCACTGCTCACAGGTACCTACAACTAAATCCAACAACAAAAAGAAACTCTATGAAATTATCCTGTCTTCAACACACTGTAAGATTATATAGCTTGGAATATTATGGGGTAAGCGCTTGACCCCTTAAAACGCGCCAGTCGTATAGTAAATGACCCCCTGACAGGTGGCATACTTTATCGCCCTCACTCGTCACACAGTTTTTATTAAGAACGTGGGACCCCGTAGTATTTTCCCCGTCTTTTAAGCTGAATATAAATTGTTTCGTCGCAAAAAAATACTTATGAGAATGCCTGCTGAATTGCCAAATAGGGGACAATTCTAGATTCCGCGTAGAAAAAAAAATAACTTTGAGCACCAACTGGCTGTAGGTAATATAAAATCCTTTGATATTGTAACCTAGGGTATACCTTTATTTATTGGGTGGCAGAGCACATCGACGAGCAAACTCATCATCATCATCTGCCTAGCCTTTTCCCAACTATGTTGGGGTCGGCTTCCAGTCTAACCGGATTCAGCTGAATACCTTTATTTTACATGGAGCGACTGCCTATCTGACCTCCAAAACCCAGTGAATGAGTAATACGATACCCCTTGGTAAGACTGATTGTCAGACTTTCGGGCTTCTGACTACCCGTAACGACTGTCAAAGATCTACGAATGACAGCCGGGACCAACGGCTTAACGTGCTTTCCGAGGCACGGAGGGGTCTCGCTATGTAAAGATGGTCACCCATCCATAGACCAACCGCGGCAAGCGTAGCTTAACCTGATTGATTGACCTATGCGGCTGTTATTATTTAGCCACGGGCCCCTAACGACGAACAAACGAGCAAACTAAAACCATTAATTCAGCACATGATTCTAGACTCCCTAACATAGAAATATTTCAACGGTTATCAAAAAAAATCTGCAGCTTCATAGAAAAGTGCACTATCTCATCATCTGCCTAGCCGTTTCCCAACTATGCTGGGGTCGGCCTCCAGTCTAACCGGATGCAGCTGAGTACCAGTATTTTTGTGCCAGTTTTTTTAGTGTCGACCCATCTACACGGTCATAATCTATCGAACAGCCAGTTTTTTTTTTAATAACCATGTTCATAATCATGTACTGAATCCATGGTCCTACCACCCTGTATATTGTGTAATACTGTTACTTGTATTTATTCGTATCCCAATTCCATGTCATATTTCGAAACCATAAACATAATATCACGCCTTGTTTCCCCGAAGGGTTTTTTTTTTTTTTTTTTCCGGATGGGAAATCATCAAATGACCCCTCCCGCTCTGGGTGGAGCGGAAGGGAGTGTCAGACTCTTACTGACTAAAACCCACCCATGTTCCTTCCTTCGCCCTTTATGTTCCGGGGTAGCGGTAACCCTTTCGGACAATCCCGCTGACCCGGCAGGCTTCGGCCCTAAGGGGCCCCTCGTTATGCTGACATCTCTTTGAGGCGCGCGTGGAACACTTACGCGCCGTCCGGCACGGGCCTGGTCCTGATCGGGCGGTGAGCTACCCATTGCTCTCCGCCCGCAGGCCCGCGCCTACGGTGGCCGGTAGTCTTCACTCGACTCCCGACGCCCGGAGCGTCTCCCGCGGCGGCTGGGACGGGAGGCTCTCTCCCTCATCCGTCCCGCCACCTCCTTCGCTAGCATGACTGCTTCGCAGAAGGAGGCGACTGCCTCCCACTCCCTCTCGCTCCGGACCGTGGCTTGCACCAGGGCCGGGCGCAAGAGGCCGCCGCCGCTGCCGATCGCCTCTACGAGGACACGGCGGTGCTCCGCCCAAGCGGGGCAGACCTCCACCGTGTGCTCCACCGTGTCCTCTGGGCTCCCCGAAGGGTTAGGCTACCTACCACACACATGTACACCCACATTTCACGAGTTATGTTTAAGTCTCATGTAATAGGGAGTGAGTCTATGGCCATCAACTGGGCACAAATTCGGACTCCGGGCTGCTACTGAGAAATTCGAAATTGGAAAATAACGCTATGCCCGACCTGGGAATCGAACCTAGGACGCCATGCTCAGCAGTAGCGCTTGCGACTGCTAGACGTCAGGCAACGAATATCTGAAGATTTTTTATCCCGATATTCCCACGGGATCGAAAATTATGCGGGTGAAACCGCGGGGCGCAGCTAGTTATAATATATTGGAAAGTCAAAATAAACTATCGAAATACAATTCAGAAAATGAACATCAAAAATATTTCAAGGTGACGACAAACGTAATATTTCTATCAACAATATTATTAATACATATCAGACATAAACATTCTGTTTACTGTTCGAATCCGTAGTAAATAAACATTTTTTTATCAAAATAGACATGATCAATGGATTCCAAATAATATTCCAGTCGCAACAAACCAGATTTAGACACAATATCAATAATTTTCCTATCATGTATCAATGTCGATTCTACTTCGAAGAATTGAATGGTATAAACTCAATCAATCAAATATTTCAATAAATAAATCCATCGGACTTCGAACAGCATTCATTTCCTTGGCCACATACCTAGGTTTTTCTTAGTGAATTCTCTAACATCAATGTACATCTGTCGGCCTTTTACGATATTGCTATTCCTGATCCAAGCACCGAGCTTAAGCGCAGAAATCTTAAAAGTGGATTTCCCAACGTTTACTCAAAGGATCACGTCGCAATCTCTGGTCTTCGCTCACTTTACGAACACCCAAGGAGATGTGTTATGTTTCTATTTTATCTAACACATTATGGCCAGATTATAGTACTATTTAAGATAAACGTTCATGCTATCACAACAAAGCGCTCGTTGGCTATGAGATATTGGGTCAGTTTCGTTTAGCGCCACAAACGTAGGATCATCTCTGACGTCATGGTAGTGAATGAAACCCAGTAACAACGGATAAATGTGATGGGGCCGATGCCCTACGTCGATCCGACTGCGGTTTTTGTATTGGATGTCTTACCGCAAATAGGACTAGTTATGGCACTTACATATTATCTTATTAGTAGTACAAGGAGCTACCTCCATTCTTAATGTTCCGATCTACGTAATCTATCCATTTATTTATTTATTTTATTATTTATGTACACACAGTAAAATACATAAGGATATGACATTTAAAATATCACTACAAAAGTACTGCTTATTTCTTAGGAAATTTCTTCCAGCAGACCTGCGAAAGGAGAGTAAAAAAGAAATGTAGACAATAGTGTGTGAGAACAAGAGGAGAAAATTATGAGTGTGTGAAGTATAAAACTAAAATATTAAAAATACCTACACATATAATGCAAAAAAAAAATACATAAATATACTTAAATAAATACATAATAAAAAAATATATAAACATATATATATACAAATACTCACGGTATAGAGGAAAGGTAATGCTCTTTTAATATCTATCTATAAATACTAGTAATAAAGCTGTTGATTTTGTTTATTTTTTTGAACACGCTAATCTCTGTATCTACCGGTCGGATTGCGTTTGATAGCCCAATTCATGAGGAAGGCTATAGGCTATTTAACATCACGCTACGACCTTAAGGGGCACAACAAAACGAAAAGTTAGAAAGGACGCTAAGCGATAAGAAAGTAAAAGCGCGGGATGGTGGTGGTGGCTTGGGTGGGGAACAAGAAATTTTACACGGTCGAAGTCGCGAGCAGAAGCTAGTAAAATAATATTTAAAGGTGGGGTAACTGATACTTTCATACTCCATTTTTAAAGCGACGCGACTGTGTGTCTGAGACTCACTGTATGTGTGCGAGTATATATGTTGTTTTGGTTTTCCAGTGATAATAATGGTGTGTCTAAAACAAAGATGAGCTCCTACTGAGGTGACGATTGATAAAGAACGAAGAATTTGCCATGCGGCGCCGGTCCGAAAATCCTACTTCTACTATAATATTATAAATGCGAAAGTTTGTACCTATAAATGGATGGATGGATATTTGTTACTCTTTAATGCAAAAACTACATAACGGATTTGGATGAAATTTGGCACACATATGGTTTATAACCAGGATTAAAACCTAGGATACTTTTTTTATCCCGATATTCCCACGGGATCGAAACTTATGCGGGTGAAACCGCGGGGCGCTGGTAGTCTATTATAATTTACTATACATTTAGGGGATGTTTTATGAACGTTGCTTAAAGTTAAGTAATGATTAGAAAGAAAGAAAGAAAAAAGTATTTATTGCGACTCGTACATGATTATAAACTAAACTAAACTAAACACAATTAAAAATAAAAATAAAACAAATTATATAAAAAAAAGTAATAAAAGGAAAAATTAAACAGAAAATCCTATACGAGGCCAAAAGGCTCCTATCTCAGCATGATGCTTCGACATTTAAAAAATAAATGTCGCAGCGCAACATTATTAACATTAGCAACAGTTTAACCATACATGTTTGACGTTTAAACGTCTCTTAACTTTTAACGCTTACAAATAAACCCCCTATTGCTTTTCTTATATAATTGCTAAATCACCTTTAACTTTTAGATCTTTATACCTTAATAACATCACACCTATCTCAGAAATTCTAACGCATACAGGCAGACAATATTCACCTGTATTATCAACGCATAAATCTCCGTTTGCATCTACGTGAAACATGATTTATTTTAGTACCTCTGACGCATCTTGTGCATAACTCCGTACAGGACCAGGTACCGACAATGTAAAGTTTATAGCTTCACACATACATCGACCAATAAACGGTACGATATGTGTATATTTCGGCTCATAAAACCAGATTTATACTTCAAAGTCTTTACTGCTTTTAGTGTTAAATTATCAGCGGATGTTTGACAATGTTGCTGTTGCTGCTTTTGGCATCTTCCGCATGATACGCGAAGTATTTTTAACGAAATTAAAGAATAACAGCCGCACGGGTCGATCGAGCAGGTTAAGCTACGCTTGCCGCGGTTGGTCCTTAGATGGGTGACCATCTTCATATACCAAGACCCCTCCATGCCTCGGAAAGCACGTTAAGCCGTTGGCCTTGGCTGTGATTCGTGGATCTTTGACAGTCATTACGGGTCGTCGGAAGCCCGAAAGTCTGACAATCAGTCTTACCATAAGACTGGTTGGTATTACCCAGTAACTGGGTTGCGGAGGTCAGATAGGCAGTCCCTTCATGTGAAATACTAAAAATACTGGTATTCAGATGCATCCGGTAAGACTGGAAGCCAACCCCAACATAGATGGGAAAAGGCTAGGCAGATGATGATGAGGTAAAACATATAAATTATACCAGCCTATTACTGTCCCGCTGCAGGGTAAAGGCCTATTCTCATGCCTTCTCTGTATTAATATAATTGTCTTCTTAGTATTAATATCAGAAAGAAGAGAGAGAGAGAGTTATAGTAGTCAGAAATCGCCAACTTGTCAAGACAAGTTGGCGATTTCTGACTTATATTAACTACAAGTCCAGGTTTTCGTAACGTATAAGATCAACTCAGAACGTACATATGAATTCAAAAAGTCACAAAATAAATATTGCATTGCATGTTGATTTTTTGCTAACTTTACTTTAGATCATTCTTAACATCTATTTTAGCCTATTATATCATAAAAATGTAAGCTTTTATACCATAAATGGAGAGGTACGGACGCCAGCACATCAAGCTGCTACAATTTGTCAAACAGGCGCGGTCCGAGGGGGGGATCGTGGAGGTCATGACCTCCCCCCCAATCATTGAAGCTGTTGAGAGTCTACATGATTTACTTGCTGTACTAACTTAATACTTGGTGACCCCCCCCCCCCCCAATCTTGGGCTGCGACCGCGCCTGCTGTCAAATGTTTTTAATAGATTTTCACCATTATCGCTAAAGCATTAGGTTCAAGATTGATTAGAAAAAATTTGACAGTTTCGGTTAGCTTGGTGTGCTGGCGTCTGTACTTTATATTTCCATGCATTAACTTGCAAAATAATACAGGCATAAAACAAATGACTTTGCTTTTAAGACTATGTTGTGCGTCCCAAATAAATAAATGAGGTCTTTTCTTTGATGGAGCCAGTTAGCATCCAATTTTCCCTCAATTTCCCTGAATACATTACTTATCATAGCCAATTTCATGTGTAAACGCCTTAACACAGATATTTGGCTTCAGGCCAACACTATTTACCTAAACGGATAGTGTGGCATAGATAAAAATCTTTGTAACGACTCTACCGCGTAGGCTCAACATTCATCCAATAACGATTTTGTTATTATTTTGATTTATAGACACGGAATTAGGACAGTCCATAGCATGAAGACTTCCACGAAAATATGAGGAAGCAAGTGTAAAATGCTTTCTTCGACACTTTGTTTTTCATGTTGAATTCGGAAGTTTGTGTATTGTATTCGGAAGAATGAAGAATTCGGTGCTCTCCATTTGTTTGGTGAGTTGTCTCGATGAAAGAAATTAAAGATGGCGCTAATTTTCAACTGAGTAATTTGTAAGTCTATTATGAATCGAATGCATTTAGAATACATGTCCATCCAGCATGAGTTCCAAGGCGATTGACAGGTTGAAGGTTTTAAAAATCGAAATAGAGGTTCAAATTGTGCTCACCATAGCAATAGACCTGGAATTTACTATGTGACGTCATCAGCATACAGTATAAAATTGAAAATTTGTATATTTATTAAAATGTTAACAATATAAATGAATAAATTGAACAGTGAATAATTGCATGGTAATAGTATATAATAATAATACTCGTATAATAGTAGCCTCGATCAACATCTATCGAGGCTCTCGTTAGGCGGTTGGATAAATGCCGGATTCAAAAGGCAGTACTCCTCGATACGGCTCGCATTGTGAGGTTCCTGTCTGTGGAGCCCTAACCACCGGTAGTTTGGACCCTGCTACCGACATTGGTGGATCACAATTTTTTATATTTTTAAATGCTTTTATCCTTATTTTTTATATTATAAGAAATATTTAAAAATGTAATTAGATAAGTAAATAGATAAATAAACGAAGTAATAGTAATATAATAAGAACGTATGTAAACTTAATAAAATATTGCACGCTATTGCAGGCAGAATACAATGACACTAGGTTATAAGATCTTACCTTTACCATAACAATGTATTTCTAGCAAATAATTTGATTTGTTTTGATGAATGGGTATGATTTTCCCTTCTATGTTGCAGAGGTCTGATGGCAATCGCACTGTCGGTCGTCAAAATCTCCTGGCTTAGGTAGCCGACCCCGAGAAACTGGAAAGGATTAGGAAAACAATGATTTGATTTTTATTTGTTTACCGATTGTTATATTTTTTCACGGGGCGAGCCGTGCCCGCCGCCCCTCCCTAGCTACGTCACCGAGTATGGCATATAATTTCACCGTTAAACGCCTACATTCATAATAAATATAGGCGAGACAGTTGCATGGCTCGTAATCTAAATACATTATGGAAAATAAAAAAAATCCTAGGAAAACATTAAGCACCGAGTCCGCAGTGTTTAAAGCATACAGTACACCTACATGAAGGATTTTAATTACTTAAACAACCTCAAAGGGACGCATTTAATACTCTACTCTATTTAAATGGAGAAGGAAAACATGTTCTCCATAATTGCGACAGCAACAACAAGAACTAAAGAGAAAATGAAAACATCCGAATTCGAAATGAGATATACATACTTAGAAAAGATATTTTTTGTGCCAACGCGTATAAAATAATATTACCTAAGTAAGTTAAAGTTTTGTGCCTTGGTTTGACCTGAATCTTAATAAGTATGATTCAGGTCAAACCTAGGCGCTAAAAGAATCAGCCAGAATCCAAGGAGTCTAGAATACATTGCCCCAAAAACATTTTTCCTTTATTCTATTTTCGATACTGGCCAGTAAGTTCATGTAAGTATCAATAAAAAAAGTATTAACCATAAATGAGGACACATTACAGGCGATGATTTTAAGGTTAGAAAAACACTCGTAACCTGATTCGGCTTTCAATGAGACCACACCTTTGATTGCTCACGCATAAAGGTTTTAGCCCCTTTCTTTAATGTTATTTTGGAGACAGTTGACAGAAGTATTGGTCGGAACAAAGGTGAAGTATGTCAATTTTTCTAGTACAGTTACTATTGGATATGGGATAAGTAACATAACATCACGCTTTATTTTTCTCCGAAGAGTTAGGCAGAGTTGTCCCTATAGTACACCCAGTTATGTTCAAGTTCCATGTAATAAGGGGTGGGGGGGGTGTAATAGGGGCCTATTGCCATCAACCGGGCATGGATCTAGACTCCGAGCTGCTACTGAGAAATTCCAGAGGGAAACCCAATAACAACTTGTATAAAGTGATGCTACAAATACGGCGCAAGATACAAGTTCAATAATTATTTTAAAAGTTTTTTGTAGCAATATCTTTCGTATAATATCACCGTTTTATTGCGTAATTTGCACTCATTGGAAGATTATTCATGTGTTTGATTACGTATGTCTTACATGTAGTCATTAAGGTCTTACAATTAAATAAGACCACCCTAATTGCGTAACATACTATCAATCTCAATCTGAATCATTTTGAAGGATATTGCTAATCCATTGCTCCATATGTTCGAAACATGTGTCTGCTTAACAACGTAAACAACGCAATGAATATTGTTGAACTGCCAAAATGAAACCCACTGGCAGCTACTGACAGCAGACTGCGGGGTAATTTCAATACTATCAGTATTGAAATTACCACGCAGTCTGCTGTCTTATCAACCTATTGGTACCTACATACCTTCACAACCTTAACCTAAATAAATAAAGTGACGTTAAGCAAAGTCATACTCTACGTTAATTTGCCATTTCATATACAACTGTCAAAGAATGACTGTTGCTGCAGCTGTGATATGAATACACGTTTTAAGCGGGAAGTTGGCCCATTTAGGCCCATCTTGGCCCATGATCTTCCATCCTGCAACGCATATGTCACCTGCGCACTTGATGATCTTATGACTGCGTCAGTGAGCGGAATTCGCGCAGATGAATTTTGGCCAAAAATGTTTAAACTTTTTGCCACTGATACGTTGAAGAAGAAGTTGGTAGTCAATTGGATTAACAATGAATTACCAATTTTACATGGTAATTTGCAAATTAAAATGTCGATCATGAGTGAGTTTTCTGTACTATCTGCACTGTGTACCAAGATATTTGATTTATTTCTTTGTACATATGTAGATAGACTAGTTGGGGTGAAAGCAATTACGTGGGCCTCTGTGTCACTCGTCATGTCGTGGAACCTTCATAGAACTTTGACCGCATTATACTTCCGCTTTTCTGAAGCTTGTTCTTGTCGTGATCAAAAACCTACTTTCATATCATTTAGTGGTGATCAAACACCTACTGTCATATACGAGTACAACATGTCCCGGAATTTACGTAAAGAAGTGAATTTACTATTTTTGAATTAAAAATATCATTGGGTTAAATAGAAATAATGATTTTATACAGTTTACAGTAAAAAAAATTGCAGAAAAAAACGTAAAAATTAAGAAAAAGCCGACGAAATTTTTGCACGCAGGGGGGTCCAGAATCATGTACTGAATCCATGGTAATCGGTTGCGCGTCGATGTCCCTGCCACCCTGTATACCTACATATTACCTTTAGACGATACATACCCGTTTTCAATATTGGCAAGCTAAAAGTAAGATAATTGGCTGACGACATAATCACATACCATCTACATGTCACTAGCACTCGCCATTTTCAGCATTTATTTGTAAAGAAAATGCCTTCCTGTCTCTATAGGCGATGTAAAAATAACACTACTACTGTAAGAGAAAAGAAAATGTCTAATTTCATGCATACCTAAGTAGGTATATGTAATAAAAAAATACGGTAGTAAGTACTACCGTATTTTTTTATTACGTATTACAACATTTTCGCGCACTATACCTATGATTATACAATCGGCCAAAGCAAAGCCATGTCTAGTACATACGTACTAGACATGGCTTTCGCTGTTTTTGAGTGTACTAATGTTCGTGTATGACATGTCTATTTACGTACGAGGGCGGAGTGATAAGTCTGATAAAAATCAATTTTGGAATATAATGATCGCAAATTGCATGGAACTTTGTTCACAACTCTTTTGAGGGATTAAATTAAAATTTTCAGCCAGTACCGCCGCGCCAGTTAGTTTTTTTTTTTGACAGCCATTAAGGAATAACAACTCAACACGTTTTTGCAAAGATGGAGAAAAGTGAATTTCGTGTCGTGATTAAACATTATCTTTTGCGCAAAAAATACTGTAACGGAAACGAAACAAAAACTTGATAAATATTATGGGGACTTTGCTCCGTCGATTAAAATTATTCATAAGTGGTTCAACGATTTTCGGTGTGGTCGTATAAGCACAAGCGATGCTGTGCGTCCAGGACGCCCAGTTGAGGTCACTACACACTACTCCAGAGATGATCGCTAAAATCCACGATATAGTGTTGAACGACCGAAGAGTAAAAGTGAAGGAAATAGTCGAGATAGTAGGCATCTGAGTGTTCGTGTTCGCAATATCTTACATTTTCATTATTATTTAGACATGAAGAAACGATCCGCGCATTGGGTGCTGCGTTTACTGACTGTTGATCAAAAACGCATGCGTGTGACCACTTTGGACGCAGGTTTGGCGTTGTTCCAACGGGATAAAACCGAATTTTTGCATCCTTTTATAACAGTAGACGAAACATGGATCCACCACCATACCCCAGAAACCAAGCAACAATCGAAACAGTGGATTGCTACCGGAGAACCAGCTCCAAAGAAGGCCAAAGCAGTTTTATCGGCCAATAAAGTGATGGCTACAGTTTTTTGCGATGCACGTGGGGTAATACATATTGACTACCTAGAGAACAGTAAAACGATTAATGGCGATGACGAATTATGCCAATTTATTGAACCAATTTGACAAAATTTTACGTGAAAAACGACCGCATTTGGCTAAGAAGAAAATCCTCTTCCATCAAGACAACGCACGTGTGCACCTGCACGATTGCAATGGCCGAACTTCATCGAGTTGCGCTTTGAGTTACTTTCTCACCCACCGTATTCGCCAGATTTAGTAGCCCCTTGCGACTATATTCTGTTTCCGAATTTGAAAAAATAGCTTGGTGAGAAAAGATTTGGCTCCAACGAAGAGATCATGCACGAAACCAATGCCTATTTCGAAGGGTTACCTAAGTCGTACTTTAAGGAAGGGATCGAAAAGCTAGAGAAACGCTGGATGAAGTGCATTGAGTTACAAGGAAACTACGTTGAAAAATAAATGATAATAATTATATTATATTGACTCCTTGTTTAATTTTTATCAGACTTATCACTCCGCCCTAGTATAATACCTACGTCATTGTCTAAAAAAGACAAAACTGGCACGTTTTCACTACTAGATGAAATCACGACACGTATTCTCACGTTTTTTTCTTTCTTTTGGTGTTTTATAAAGCAGAAAATGTATGAAAGAAACTTTTTAAATTGTTAGATTGTCGCCTGTCACCTGTCGCCTGCCAACTTTATTAAATTTAAATAGGACCCGGGTGAAAACCAATGTTTGATAATGGATGAACTCGCAAATATATTTCACGCAAAATACCCGTACATTCTTTATACCTACTGCCGAATCTCAGACGTCTGTAAAGTTTTACAACGAAAATATTTCTTTGTTCATAAGCACAGTCCTGTAACTTGAAAAAATTGGCTTTTTGTGTCAAAATAAGTCATGCCCTGATGCCCAATTTTCTTGCCCAATTGGCAAAATTATACATCTAAGATAACTTTGAATTATTGAAGAACCAGGGGGTCTGCTACGAAGTGCAAAGTGCGAATGATCGGATCGGACCGACACATGGCCGAACCGAATATTATTGAAAAATGCGAAAAAAGTTCGGATCGGCTCAGCTGGGTCGGGACCATAGTGAATATTCGAAAGAGTGTAGGAGTGTAGGATCAGGTCCGACCGAACCAAATAGTAACTTCGTAGCAGGAAACGGCCGAACATTCGGCGGATACCACTTCGTAGTAGACCCCCAGACTTAGGTTGACTGATATGTTAAACACTTAGAACTCTCCATAAACTAGTGAAACTACCTTCTTCTTAGCGTGTCGATACCATCGTGGTGAAAGGATTAGCCCATCGTCAGAAGGCGATTGCCCAGGGTGTGCCGAACGAACCAATATTTCGGAGGGTACGTCACTCGGGGAGGTTCTATTCATGCATTTGTATCTATTAATACAGTAATATTACTCCCTGAAAGTTCAATGATACTAAACCAAACAAATACCCAGAACTCGTTGTTAATCATTTTTTTTTTCAGTTCTAAGGAATAGTTATATACTTTAACTTCCACCCCTCAAACTGAATACAAAAACATTTTTCCTCATTCTGTCTAAATACAAATTCCCTTCCATTTGTCTTCGCACTTAAAAAAAGGTCTTCATTTCAACTTAAAAAACAACCGTATGTCAAGTTGATACATAGATCCTTTTTACCCTAGAAACAATAGAGTGGCCTGTCGGGGTGAAATACCCGGAGGGTCGGTCAGTATCCTATGTTCCTAGCCCAACTATAGGCTTATCCGAAATTAAGGCACTCGGGTTTCAATCGTAAACACTTCGTATCTCACACTTTATAGCTTTTGTGGTTGATGACGGGTTCTGGTGAAATATTGAAGAGAAATTAGATATTCAGTTTTGGTAGTTCAGCTACTTAAAAGCAAGAAGCTCTGATAACCAAGAGAATAGCGCCATTAGTTTTGTGGCTGCAATTACACCGCCACATGCGAATTACGCATCATACTCACGTCATGTAAAATCCTGCATCGCGCAAGCAAAGTTTGCCGCGCAACTAACATATACATCGTCCCGGCATGAATCATCGGGCAGTAGCCCAACAGACACAACAACCGCCTGGTCTGAGGATCCTCCCTTTTCTATGGAGGATGAATGATCTTTACACCCTTTTTTACCCTTTTTAACTATTTTGCTCACAGAGGGAACATTTTCCACCGGTGTGATAGTCTTAGTAGAAAAAAAAACATTTTTATTTTTTAAATAACATCCTTGTAATGGGACTTCTATGATGGTCATAAAAGTATGAACAGCTCAAATAAAAACCTACGTGAAATATTCATGTGGTTACAAAAAAGTCATATCTCGTAAATCGAGCATTATACATAAATACAGCCCAATCAATAAATAAAACTGAATACAAAAATATCGTTTAAAAACAAAAAAAAAGCTCAATCGTAAAGACCATTACGGGTTTATTGTACCCCAAGCGTACGAAATAAAAACACAAGTACACAAATACACTGTGTACGCAATATCTACGTGTACCTACTTGTGTGTTGCCGGGTACCCACCTGTCACAGACAGAAATTATGTTATGGCCGACAGGTAGGGACCGCATTAGCGAAGGACATTGCTGGAGGACCGGACTCAGCCAGTGAACTCCCACGAGTTTGAAATAAAACTGTGGAAATAATCAGGTATATACCTGTATGGGATTGATAATAGACACAAGAATAGAGAAAGAATGCGTTATCGCGCGAATGCGCGAAATAGGAGGACAGGCATTTTTTTTTCTGTGGTAGATATAGTGTAGCCCTAACTCCATCCCTGCGTTCAGCAAATGACAATTTATCTGTTTGCCCGGACCCCTCGAGTTCCTGATTGAATAGACATCATTTCAGACATAATTCACTTCGAATCCGACAAATGAGCTAATGTTCATCAAATAATGTAGCAATTTTGTCCAATTCTCTGACAAACATTCTGTATTTTATCGACAGTAATGGAGGAACTAAACTGTTGGACTCATTTTCCGTCCAGTTCTCGGTGTTGAATGAGCCTTTTCATCTTTTCCCGATACGTCGTAAAAGGCGACTAATGGATTATCTGAGGAGGATCCTGGTACTGTAATAACGTCACATTGCAATCGTTAATTCTGAGGCGATATTACTGTAAGAAACTGGAAGGAATGTAGGTACTAAGCCTTTATTAGTACCTACATACATACCTACCGCAGAGAGCAATGGTGGGCCAGTGATAACGGTTCAAACCCAGACAGGCGCTTTAGTTTGTGAAAATTATCTCATCAACACTGCTCTCAAAACGGTGAAGGAAAACATCGTGAGGAAACCGGCATGTCCTAGAACCAAAAATTCGAAGACATGTTGACATCAACCAACCCGCACTGGCCCCGCGTGGTGGATTACGGCCCACTCCCTCTCTCAGAGAGGAGGCCTGTGTCCCAGCAGTGGGAACATTATAGGCTGATTATACATACCTACCTAGCTTAAGATGTCTGGATTTTTGACGCTCTTTATTGTTGCTCGTTATCCTATGTTTTGACGATCCATAAAACTAAGACCGGTAAGTTTCTTTTCTTACAATATTACTCGATCGTTACTGTCGTCGCCCGTTCATCTGCCTAGCCTTTTCCCAACTAAGTTGGGGTCGGCTTCCAGTCTAACCGGATGCAGCTGAGTGCCAGTATTTTACATGGAGCGACTGCCTATCTGACCTCCACAACCCTTACTAGTATATAGTAGTTACTAGTTAATACGATACCCCTTGGTAAGACTGGTTGTCAGACTTTCGGGCTTCTGACAACCCGTAACGACTGTCAAAGATCCACGAATGACAGTCGGGACCAACGGATTAACGTGCTTTCCGAGTCACTGCAGGGTTTTGGTATGTAAATATCATCCATCCACGGACCAACCGCGGCAAGCGTAGCTTAACCTGATCGATCGACCCGTGCGGATGTTATTACTTAGCCACAAGCCCAATACCCGTTACTGTCCCCTATAAACGATGGATAAATATAAAGGTTAAAGCATTATCAGCCTATAATGTTCCACTGCTGGGACACAGGCCTCCTCTCGGTGAGATCCCTCTCACCGAGAGGAGGTCTGGCCACACTGGCCCAGTGCGGGTTGGTAGATGTCAAATGTCTTCGAATTTTTGGTTCTAGGACATGCCCGTTTCCTCTCGATGTTTTCCTTCACCGTTTTCGGTTAAAATCGAGGTCAAATTGTACATCACTTGTTGAAACATCTATTGAAAAAAAAAGTGTACACGGTGAGATTATTACAGAATAGACCGGAACTGCTGATCGATTCTGTAAAAATATCACCGTGAAAAGTTAGGTGAAGTGAGCTTATAGTGAGCTGTCAATAGTGTCATTCCCTAGCATTAGTTGGAATGACAGCTCACTCCACGCTCACTTCACCTAAGTTTTCACGGTGAGATGATTATAGAATCTCACTGCTGTAATACTTTTCTGTAAACATATCATCGTGAAAACTTAGGTGAAGTGAGCCGTCAATATTATTAATCCATCATCAGGTGGAATGACAGCCCACTTATAGCTCACTTCACCTCAGTTTTCACGGTGAGATTTTACAGAATAGAGCGGCTGAACTCATTCGCGTTCCTTTTCCAGTTCTTGTTCGACTGCCTTCCAAGATTATTACATTACTCTAATTCTGTTTCGCATTGACATACTTTCTCGACGGAAGTAAAAGTAATACGTCATAATGTAATATTCCACGCTTGTATCCAAACATTGTAATTCTTGTTACAAATAATAACAAAAGAGTTGAACGTTACATGATAACAACCGTTTGTTTGCGCATTCACAATGTAAAATACAAACATCATACATAATTAAATGTAACATAAATTATTACCGACTGCTCCGTTAGTTTAGTGCTCGCATACGCTACTACTGAGAATGTGTCTAAATCTGGTTTGTTGTGACTGGAATATTATTTGGAATCAATTGATCATGTCTATTTTGATAAAAAAAAATGTTTGTTTACTACGGATTTGAACAGTGAACAGAATATTTATGACTGTATTAATAATATTGGTGTCAGAAATATTAAATTGTCGTCACCTTGAAATATTTTTTATGTTCTTTTTGTGAATTGCATTTCGATAGTTTATTTTGACTTTTCAATTATGAGATAATTCGATGTAAGTACGATATTGTTAATGTTGACTGCCTAGTTGGTCTAGTAGTCGCAGGCGCTAATGTGAGTATGAGGTCATGGGTTCTATTCCCAGGTCGGGCATGTCATTGGGTTTTTCCATCTGGAATTTCTCAGTAAGTAGCGGCCCGTAGTCTGAATTTGTGCCCGATTGATAATAGGCTTGCCCCTTATTACATATATGGGACTTAAACATAACTGACGGAATTTTGGGTGTACTATAGGTACACCTGCCTAACCCTTAACAGAATGCAGGCGTGATGATATATAAGTTAAATTATTATAATACCGCCGAATACGTGTAGCGGATAGTAATTGTTGTAATGATGATGGATGATGGAGTTGGCAGCTCATGAGTAAACCAAAGACCCAAGTAATGGTTTCTGTAAGTGTAAAATAGAAGTAAATACAAGTTATTAGTTGTTATTATTGAAGTGTAGGTAATTAAAACAACTGAAAAGCTGAAAAAGGGTTGTTGTACCTACTCAACATTATAAAAACTTAATATAGGATCCAAAAATGAAATTCCGAAATAAATCAGACGCTCCTGCTCCAGACATCTATGTTCGTGGCTCGTGGCTAAGTAATTAACAGTCGCTCGGGTCAATCAATCGGGTTAAGATTGCGGTTGCCACGGTCGGTCCGTGGATGGGTGTCCTTCTTTATATACCCAGACCCCTCCGTGTCTCGTTAAGCCGCTGGTCTCGGCTGTCATTCGTGGTTCTTTGACAGTCGTTACCGGTTTTCAGTAGCCCGTAAGTCTGACAACCAGTCTTATCACGGGATAAAATGTTACCCAGTTACTGGGTTCTGGTGGAACTCAGATAGGCAGTCGCTTTACGTAAAGTACTGCTATTCAGCAGCATCAGTTAGTCTGGAAGCTGACCCCAAAAATAGTTAGGAAAAGGCTAGGAAGATGATGAATATCAATACATAAATGTCCATTGCTAAGACCGATGTTGCCATATTCAACATGCTTGGCCAGCAGATTGGCGAGCTCAGTATTTTAATATTCAAGATGTTCTTTTCAGGGAACAGCTATTTTTTCTGTCGCGAATTCAGGTTTGATGCCATAGTAAAAGTGTGCAGTAAAATAAATTAGATATCTATAGGTATCTATCTACATCACAGTGGGTTTAAACCTTAAAAGATTAGTAAGTACACCGCTATTTACGGTTAATTTAACTGAAAATGAACCAATTTAAAAACTGAAAAACATAACTAGCTACTTTTGTAATATCTCTAGCGAAAATAACATTAGACAAAAGACTTTTTTAAAAAGAACACTTTAGTAAATGAGCTCTCCAGACATTATGTTTATTATTCAAAGAATGTTTTTGGAAAGTGAAATCTTAAAATAAAAAGTATCACTTATTGTCTGCATTAAAAACTTATTTTTTTACGACTCTTGATACGTCATTTTTAAAAGTAAAACACGTAAATACAAAATAATTAAATCATATAGACTCACTTTTTCAACTAAATATGACCTTTTTCCATCTAAAGTGCGACCGACGAGAGAATGCTTTCTTGACATCTGTCAGTTTCATACAAACGAATACGTGTTTTGCCAATTTGATCTTTATTAGCCACTAGAATTGTCGCACTAACAGGGAATTGTTATTTGCTGCACTGCAGGTCATGCCATTCTCCTCAAAATGAGATTGTGTGTCCACAGTCTGCTACGATTGAATAAAGTCTCATAATAGGAGTTAAGCCTGCCAATCTCCTCCCTGATGGCGTCAGCGTGGTTTGCTACGCTGACGACACGCTGGTCCTGGCGCAGGGGAGGTCGCATCAGGCGGCGGCCGACGCGATGACACGCGGGGTTGCGATAGTCGTGGAGAGGATCCGGCAGTTGGGTCTCGAGGTGGCATTGCACAAGTCCGAGGCCATGACGTTTCATGGGCCCCGGAACGCGCCACCACCGGGATCCCAACTAACGGCAGGAGGGGTTCACATCGGCATCGAGACGACGATGAAGTACAGTCAGCAACAAAAGTCAATTAACTCTGTTACTTTTTTAAATCATCTAAATCGATACAAAATGATGCGATACATTGATTTTCACTATTTCATGTTATAGCGAAGAGTTAATTATTCTTAAATATTCCATTACTGCATGTTTTTTAAGAATATTTTGCTCAATAATTAAGATTTAAACAACTGGAGTGTTAACCGACTTTTGCTGCTGACTGTACCTGGGTCTCGTCCTCGACAGCCGGTGGAACTTCGTCGAGCACTTCCGACGTTTGGCCCCCAAACTGGAACGGGCTGGGGCCGCCTTCAAGCGGCTCTTGCCCAACCTGGGGGGGCCAAACGCCTCCTGCCGGAGGCTTTACGCGGGGGTCGTGCGGTCCATGGCCATATACGGGGCCCCGGTGTGGACGCGTTCACTGCGGCGGCGAGCCGCCCACTACCTGAACGCGCCCCAGAAGGTGGTAGCCGTAAGGCTAATCCGGGGCTACCGCACGATCTCGCGCGAGGCGGCAAGCCTCCTTGCCGGACTGCCGCCATGGGATCTGGAGGCGATAGTCCTCGCGCGCCTGTATGAGTGGCGCGCGGAGGCACTACGCCGGGGGGAAAGTCCGCTCCCGCGGCAAATTGCTGCGGAGCGGACGGACCTCCGGCTCGATCTCATGGCGACATGGAAAGAGCGACTGTCGCAACCCAGCGCAGGGCACGCCGCGATAGCGGCGATAAGACCCCTCTTTGAGGAGTGGCTAGAGAGGCGCCACGGCGCCCTCACCTACCGCCTGACGCAGGTCCTCACCGGACACGGAAGTTTCGGGAGGTTCCTGCACATGATCAGGCGGGAGGAAACGCCCGGGTGTCACCATTGCCAGGATCGCCCAGAGGACACGGTGGAGCACACGGTGGAGGTCTGCCCCGCTTGGGCGGAGCACCGCCGTGTCCTCGTGGAGGCGATCGGCAGCGGCGGCGGCCTCTCGCGCCCGGACCTGGTGCAAGCCATGGTCCGGAGCGAGAGGGAGTGGGAGGCAGTCGCCTCCTTCTGCGAAGCAGTCATGCTAGCGAAGGAGGTGGCGGGACGGATGAGGGAGAGAGCCTCCCGTCCCAGCCGCCGCGGGAGACGCCCCGGGCGTCGGCAGTCCATTGGAGACTACCGGCCACCGTAGGCGCGGGCCTGCGGGCGGAGAGCAATGGGTAGCTCACCGCCCGATCAGGACCAGGCCCGTGCCGGACGGCGCGTAAGTGTTCCACGCGCGCCTCAAAGAGATGTCAGCATAACGAGGGGCCCCTCAGGGCCGAAGCCTGCCGGGGCAGCGGGATTGTCCGAAAGGGTTACCGCTACCCCGGAACATAAAGGGCGAAGGAAGGAACATGGGTGGGTTTTAGTCAGTAAGAGTCTGACACTCCCTTCCGCTCCACCCAGAGCGGGAGGAGTCATTTGATGATTTCCCATCCCAAAAAAAAAAAAAAAAAAAAAAGCCTGCCAATCTCCGGGCAAAATTGTAAACTCCAAACTGCCACTGGAAAAGACTTTATAATTGCTGTGCTGTGAGAACCATTAGACTTAATCAAGAAAGAAGTTTGGAGTCTTAAAAGATTAATAAGGTCAGGTACTTAACCTATCTCATTATAGAGAAAATATAATAACGTACATTTAGTACCTACCCACCTTTTTTTTTCCGGGGTGGAAAATCCTCGTGGATGTCCGCCGCCCTGGGGCGGATGCCGGGGTCTGTCAGACTCTTACTGACTAAAAACCACCCCAGTGTTCCATCTCACACCTACGCCGGGGGGTCGCGGGAACGTACGATCCTTCCGCAACCCCCGACTGAGTACCTACCCACCTAATTTAACATCACCGGCACCCTAATTGCGTAACACAATATCAACCACAATCTGAATAATTTTGAAGGATATTGCTAATCCATTGCTTCATATGTTCGAACAATTTGTCTGCTCAACAACGTAAATAACGCTATGAATGTTGTT
The DNA here is from genome assembly GCA_911387795.2 of Apamea monoglypha. Classification (NCBI taxonomy): domain Eukaryota; kingdom Metazoa; phylum Arthropoda; class Insecta; order Lepidoptera; family Noctuidae; genus Apamea; species Apamea monoglypha. The sequence goes on from OU426922.1 coordinate 5,155,350, forward strand.
GAACTGTCAAAATGAAAGCCATTGCTACTGTTAGTGTGTTACGGAGTTACCCCGCAGCTCCTTGTCAAGGGTTTGTTCTGATAGAGTTTTCTGGATACCAAATACCAGGCGAAACAGTTATTCAAACCTTTCGGACACGAACTGTCAATAGTATTCTTAACACTGGTTTGACAAGAAGGCCAATTCTCGTAATTAAAAACGTTCAAAATCTAGTCGCAATCTCATCACAGCGACAATAAATGTCAAAAACTTGTCAAAAATGTAGGCAAGCTAGGGGTATTTTTGACAGATTGAGATTGAGATCAGACTGAAAAATACTTCTAATTTCCCTACATTTTGACAAGTTTTTGACATTTGTTTGACGCTGAGATGAGACTGCGACTAGATTTTGAACGTTTTAAATTACGAGAATTGGCCATCTGATCTCATAACCTCGAAGAACTTATTGACGTTTAAAACGTGCCTGCAATCTTCAATCGAATTATGAAATGATGAGAACACTGGCACAATAATACACTCCTTTCAGAGTAATTTTACTTCTGACTTTACATCACTGTCAACGTCACAATATGATCTTTATTCTCATTCTAATAAAGTTCCTGTTGGGTTACTCCCACTGACGGCTCTATCAAAATCACTGTGAGCTTTATTGTCGTTACATTAAGGATGCTGTTAGGTTGCTGCTGTCACAGGTAAAATAACTATAAACGGACTGTACTTAAATGGAAGATGGTTGCCTTCTAATAAGGAAACCCGTGAACAAGTCATGTTATCTTTATCGACAAATATTCATTATTAGCCTTTCGAAACAGGTTAAATCATACATTGGTATTGGCGCCGATTCCCTTATTCACAAACTAAATTCAAGTTCAATGCAACTTTTTCTTTCTATTTCATTAAGAAAAGGACAGAAGATAAATATTAGTTTAGTCCTGAAAAGTTAATTTAGTTTAGTTTATGTACAAGGGAATCAGGGCCATTATCTATTTTTGAGAATTACGTAGGTATTATTTATAAGTGCGCACACATATAACAATTACGTAATGGAGTATATTTGTGACCGCAAACGATAGTGATACGATCGCCTAGGTCGCACTGTTCAGAATAGATATTCATAGGTATAATTATCTAGGATTAGAAAAACTCTAATAACTTCATAATCAGCCTATAATGTTCCCACTGCTGGGACACAGGCCCTCGTCTCTACTCTAATAGCTTAGCTACTGTTATTTGTACATTCCTTTCGTGTACGTAAAAGAGTGACATGTAATCTTCCGAAAAACAAATCTTTAACAAATAACATCACGCCTATTTTCCCCGAAGGGTTGGGCAGAGGTGTACGTATAGTATACAAACATGTCGCCAGTTTTGCTTAAGGGGGAAGCGCAGGGTACACACAGGATAACGTAAGAAAATCTGAATTTCGCGGGCTACCTAGCACATCTATGTTCTGTGTTATGGGTTTGGTTTCCGCACTTAGTCCTTCAAGTGGACCATTGTGCGTGGACCATGGCGGCCATTGGTGGTTATTCCATCCGTGTGTGGTATACGCATTAAGTCCCATGTAATTGAGGGCGAGCCTATTCCAAAAGAAATATTTACATTGCTAAATCGTTGCCATCATAAAAATTGTCCCTTCACCTATTTTTTCAGCAAAACAAATCTGACTTACCTTCATTAACGTAAGTGTTTACATGTTCAAGGTTTAGCAAAATACGACTGAACAAATGCCTCCATTACTCTGTATTTTATTTTCTACTAGCTTCTAGTCTGCGTGAAATTTCTTGCTCCCCCGACCCGCCCCGTCGCATCGAATCGCGTGGCCGTGCTATTTCTTCGTCTTCGTTTAGCGTACTGATTTAGTTTTCTTTTTTCTCGGCTCCTAAGGGTCCTAGAGTGATGTTAAATAGCCTATAGCCTCCCTCAAGAATTGGGCTATCAAATTAAAAAAGAATGTTTCAAGTCCGACTGGAAGTTTCAAAGATTACCGCGTTCAAACATACAAACAAACTCTTCCGCTTTATTATTAACATAGATAGTTATAATATATAAAAAAACAGTTAACGCGTATTTACTGTTCTCTGTGGAGATCCGTAGAATGATAAGAAAACCCTTTCGTTAATCTAGAGTTAATAAAGACAGATCCAACGTTGCGTGGACAGAAGAAATAAGGAAGGAAGGACGAGTGAAGGGAAGGAAAAACGGAGTGAAAAACTAGTTCCACGCGGTTGTGTTTGTGTGGCAAGGGAAACCAGAATATATGGTAGATAGGGTAAAGTTACTGTAAGAAAATTTAAGGGTTTTTGCATGTTCTAGAACCAAAAATTTGATGATATGTGACATCTATCAACACGCACTGGGTCCGCGTGGAGGATTACGGCCCGCTCCCTCTCATGGAGAGGAGGCCTGTGTCCCTTCGATTTAAGGTAGACATAAGTAAATGAATCTATTTTTAAATAAATTACTTTGTTATTTACTTACACATAATTACATAATGTAAAAAGCTAACAGTCTTAAAATAATAATAATCATATATACAACTATATAAAAAGGAGGGGAAATAATCAAAGGGCATTAAAAAATTCGTCAGCATCGCTGTCAAGAGGGAGTCCGCTACATTACTTCGAAATATGCGACGCCGAATAATGCAGCGCCGAAAGTTTGCGATAACGAATAATGTAATGACGAAAGCACGAAGCAACGGATATCGTTACAACGAAAACATTTGATAACGAATCACGGAACAGCGAATGCACGTTACAACGAAAAACTTCATACCGAAGTACGCGGCCTCGAAATAATGAAACAACGAACGCATCAACGACAGCAAAACAGTAAACCAATACAAAAAATTTGTACTACTAATAATTTGGAGTAATTTCGAGTAGTTACTTAAATTTTGCTCAAATAAGATAAGCTAACGTAATATTATTATTATTTATTATTTATTAGTATTAAATATTTCTAACGAGAGTAAGTTATTAATAAATCGGTAAACTCTGGTAACAAATAATTTTAATAATAAGTAATTCGTTAGAAACTTTAATATTAAATAATTGTTGACAATAAAATAATGTTTTTAGAGTTCCATACTCAAAGGTTGTCACAGGGCTGTATCTATTTAACCGTAATTTAATATTTACAGAATACCATAATAATTTCAGTAAGATTTTCAGTAACGTAAGACTTAGTCCTTTCCTTTCCGAGATTCAAAACGAACTCAGAGAGAAATAGGCACCAGTATGCAGCCTATAATGTTCCCACTGCTGGGACACAGGCCACCTCTGGGAGAGAGGTACATAATAAATGTTTCAAATTATGAGATAGGTACAATAACAGCTCTACAATCGGTGATATCTCGTGAAAACGCCCTTTCGAGCCACGATTGCAACTACAGTAAAAACAGGATATTACTCGAGCACGTCGATTCAGAAGATAACTCGATACTCTCGATTGTGAGTTTTTACAGAATAGTGAGGCTGGTGTGTTATTTCAAAGCACTATTCCAAAAATGACAATAGTAGACCTAAGGTTTTTTTTTATTATTATCGGTTTATTCAATTCTTCAAACCCAGAAGATGACTATTCAATCTTGCTGCCTTGACGGATCGGCAGTAGGGTATGATTATGGAGCTATATCAAACGAGCCTACGCAGCAATAGTAGCCGCTAACAAGCCTGCTGAGTCGCAGAACTTGCAGGTAAAACTAGCGGGAAAACCAAAAGGGGGTAAACGGAGCCCGTCGAAACCCAACAAGGTTTTGAAAAGGCAGGGTCCAGAGAAGGACACGTGCAACGAGGATGGTTTCATCAAGGTGGAGAAGAAGAAGAAGAAGAAGCCTCCTTGTCAGAACCAGTGCGGCACCACGCTGGCAGGACCCAACATGCTGCTGCGTCCAGCAATCCCGACGACGCAGCTGTACGTGTCCAGACTGCACCACTCCACGAAGGTTGAGGAGATCGTGGACTACATGCGTGTGAAGACCAACTGGACTTTGAGGGTCGAGAAGTTGGAGTCGCGTCACAACTCGGACTTCAAGTCGTTCGTGGTGCGTGTTCCGACACATCATCTCGAGAAGTTCTTCAAGGAAGAGTTCTGGCCGAAGGGTATTGTGTATCGCCGGTTTCACGGTCGGCTACATGACACCAGTCAGCGAAACACGACGCAGACACTTCGTGTGCGTTAGTTTGTTTTTTAGTGTAAAATGTTGTATGTATTTATAGTATTTTTAAGTTATATTTATATTGTATTGTATGTGTTTTTATGGGCCTTGATGCCTGAAATAAATGAATAAATAAATAAATAAATAAATATATCGCAAACCATGCTCCACCTATCCTACCCTCTGTGTCCATGCAAAGTGACCTCTGCGCTGCCACCGACTACGCCGTAGAAGTGGCAAAGTTTTGGGCGAACAAGATCTAAAATACAGTCGTGCCAGCGACACAAAAAAGAAGAAAAATTTGGCTTTGAAGCCAGGTTGGGGTGAAGAAGGGTTATACGTTTCTACAATTTGAGAAAACTCTGGTATTAACTAAATACAAGCAGTGACTGCTACCACTACTCGTAATATTTAACTGCACTAATCACCAAACTTTACCAAATCGAACTCGTAACTTCACAATTTCATAACCGTCCATCGATTCCCAATAAATTAAACGGAACGTTAATATCTTTGGATTCATGAACGCAAATTAATTCGAATTAATTCATAATAATCGACTAAATAAACGTTGCCAACTCCATTCTCTGTGGCGCATCACTAATTTATTTGGAATATAGAAATTCTAATACAGCTATAGAAATATAAATAAATAAATAGTAACATAATTTAATAATAATGAAAACACTTTTAAGAATTACATAATAATTACCTGCATATTCTTACGCAATACATAAAATAACTAATATACTATACCTATATACACAAACCTAATAATAAAATATTATACATAATTATACACCCAATTAAGCACGTCTAATAATATTTAATTGTTTGAATTGCCACTTAGCTCTCTTTCTCTCTCCTAAATTTTGCTGTGCCCGACAGGGTCCATATTGATCTTTTACCTTGTACCTATATACCATCTATGTATATGTAACACATATAGAATGCAATAAAGATTTGAGTATTGAGTACTGAATTTAAATGGCGTTTGTAAACGCGGGAATTGTTGCACATATTTGCTACACTGCAGGTCATGCCATTCTCCTCAAAATGAGATAGTGTATCCACAGTCTGCCACTATTGAATTAAGTCCCTTAGTAGGAGTTAGGCCTGCCATTCTCCGAGCTAAATTGTAAACTCCAAACTTTCACTGGATTTTTTTTTAACAGTAGGTATGACTTTTTAATGCTTTAATCATAGCCATCGAGCAGAAAAATCACACATAATAGTCATGGTAAGGACCATTAGACTTGATCAAGAAACGATTTTGAGTCTTTATACATTTATAAGGTCAAGTAGTTACCTCATTAGCAGAAAAAGCCGAACCAACGCATGTACATTTAGTACCTACCCACCTAATTTAACATCACCGGTTCCCTAATTGTGTATTAAATTTAGTAATTACCTACCTATTTTAACATCACCGGTTCCCTAATTGTGTATTAAATTATCCATCACAATCGGAACCATTTTGCAGAATATTACTAAACCATTGGTTCATAAGTTCGAAAAAATTGTCTGCTCAGCAACATATATAACGTAATGAATGTTGTTAAACTGTCAAAATGAAAGCCATTATGTCACTGTTAGTGTGTTAAGCAATTATCCCGAGACGACGTAAATTGGGTAGCACTTTAAGGAAAATTACGTCCAAGTCCTGCCAACAACAAATGTTTTGGTATTTCTGAAGTTACCAGACCCTAATTAAACTATTCTACTTGTCGCCTTGGACGAAAATTAAGGCTTACATTGAGTTTAATAAACACCCTGAACTATGAGATAAGGGCTAAAATGTCGTTTCTTTTTTAGCAATTTATTTAGTATACTGTGTGTACAGACGCCAGCACATCAAGCTACTACAATCTGTCAAATTTCTTTAATAGATTTTCTACTTTATCGCTAAAACATTAAGGTTCAAGGTTGATTGGGGAAAATTTGACAGTTTCGGGTAGCTTGATCTGCTGGCGTCTGTACCTGTTTGTGACATGTGCCAAATACCTAAATAAATTTTCATTCTTTGTTACTTCCAAAATTAAATTATGCACAACTCTATTGGAACACAGTTGCCATACCGATAGGAATAACAAAGAAGCAGAAATTATTGGCTATGGATACGTAATCATGTTGACGCGTACCTACGAGCATAGCTATTCACAAACACTCGATACGTTTCCGTACCGTATGGAACATCAATCAATGTTATCTTACGAGTCCTCCAAACGCTGTTCACCAGTCCAAAACCCAAAAATGTTATCAGTACAGGGTTATTCGTAAAACACCAACAACCTCTTAAGAGGTCATTGTACTCATCATTATGAACAACTTTTACTATGGGACCAAACCAGAAATCGAGAAAAAAAAACAGCTGTTCCCTACATTTTGACGAGTTAGACGAACATAAATGTAGGGAACAGCTGTTTTTTTTTTTCGCGATTTCTGGTTTGGTTTGTAGCAATAGCATTTTGACAGTTCAATAACATTCATTGCGTTATTTACGTTGTTGAGTAGACACGTTTTTCGAACATATGAAGCAATGGATTAGCAATATCCTACTAAAGGATTCAGATTGAGACTGATAGTGTGTTACGCTATTAGGGTACAGGTTCTCGAAATATGTCATTTTCGATAGCCTGTCGGATGGTTGTGAATAGCTATGCTGACTTACGTAACTGAACCATAGATAAAAATAAATAAAATAAAATAAAATGTTTATTTGCACCTTCAAGATTAACATACAGAAACAGGTTTACAGTAAAATAGGCCAAAGGGTAGTTATTATAATTTTACATCTAAGAGTTGCTACTAATACCTAAGCTAACTTAATATCTTGTGATATAGGTATCAGCGATATATATATATAGATCGAACAAAACTGACGGCTCCCTGCTTTCTAGACCCCATTTCAACTAATGAACTTGTCATTTTAATCTATCAATTTGAAAGACAGATAATAATAAACAGATAATAATTATCCTGTACTGACCATGTTGTTTGTAACCGCAGAGCGATTGAATACGGCTGCCTTGATTGCAGACTAACAGACTACAATCTGTCAGTCACAGGGTGCTATTGATTGATAGATTTTCTCTCACCAATAAATCAAGGCTGAAGTTTAAATTGCTTTCGCGGTACGAAGAATTAATTGTAATTGTTAAGCCGAGCGTAGAGTAAAGTAGAAGTATAAATTAGTAGTTATTGGATTTCTAACGACCACAAATTGTAGCTAACTAATTAATTCTTATGTATTTGTTTAATTTCCAGAACATGATTAACTTATTTGTTAGTACAATACACTACACACAATATAATAAAATAGAGAGCAGCGGTCCCAGTGGAAACAGCCAACACTTACTAGTTGTAGGCCGTAAGTTCGAACCCAGAGATGTGTAAATTATTTCATCACCACTGCTCTCAAAACGGTAAAAGAAAACTTGTGGAAACCGGCATGTCCTAGAACCAATATTTCGAAGGCGTGTGACATCTACCAATCCGTACTAGGCCCGCGTGGTAAATTACAACCCATTCCCTCTCATGGAGAGGAGGCCTGTGTCCCTACAGTGGGGACATGTGTCATGTTTTTATTCAATACACGACTTTTTTGTAAAATGTCCCTGTAAATTCTTTTCTCTTGATCTAGCATCCAAATATATGCATAAATAATTATTTAAGTTAATGGTATTGTATTATGTTAAATTTAAATTTAATTTCATAATATGGTTAAAATAGAAGTGTGCAATATAATAATTGAAATAATATATAATTATTTATGATATAATAATTATTTATTAATGCAATGTAACTAATGGGAATTGAAAGTAATTTAAGTAATGTAATGTGAATGTAATGTGTGTGACAAAGTACATATATATTATGGATGAAAAATCAAAGTATATATTATAATATTATTGTAATGTGATTAATGTTAATTGAAAATGAATGTAATGTTAATTGTAAATTCATGTAATTATAAATTGATTTTGCATACCGTTAACACGGTGAGACATGTAGCACTATGCAATTATGAACACCTTTATAACATACCATGTTTCTGGTAAATAAATAAATAAATAAAATAAATAAACATTATGCTGTCTAAGCTAGCGTGCCATCTTAAACCCTATAGTATAGCCAGGATTTTCTTTATTGACTGTAAACAATGTTTTGTACAGTGATTTCAAACAACATTTTAGTTGGTGGAATTCATAATTTAGATATTATACGGCCGATTTTTCAATCGACAGATAATCTTTATTGGTGGAATAAAATTGTTGTCTGACAGATTTTGTATAGAACTGAAAATTAAAAATTCAAAATTATTCCTCGGATAAAATTATCTGGTGTTGGAAAAATCAGCCCTAAAATATCTAAATTATGAATTCCACCAACTAAAATGTTGTTTGAAATCACTGTACAAAACATTGTTTACAGTCAATAAAGAAAATCCTAGCTATACTATTAGCCACACATAGATTAATAGTCGTTTGATGCCTTTGAAATAAGACGACAACAATTAACAAAAATGGAAAATCGGAACATGAAAAATAAACGAATATTTGTCATCGCTCTGATAAATTGTGTCTATGGTACCAATTTCACTTTTTTAACAAAATGGCTTCTGACTTTTCATCTTTTCGTGCAGCCAGTTTATTTTTTTATTCGTTGAGCACATGAAACGATTTATAAAAGCCAATCTGTTATGGCGCTGGTAAAATATTTAAGATTCAAAATCCCCTTTAAATATCTTTAAAGCTTAAGTTAATCGTTAAGATTTTCATGATCATGGCAACGGCAGCTGGAAAGGTCAAAAGTTAATTAAAAACGCTAAGACCCACCAATTAAGATATAATGCGCAATGAGTTGAGCTACACAATTACTGACAAATGCTTGCACTATCTCTGCTGGTCCACTAATATCTGTGTGATTCTTTCCTCAAAATACCATTTTCAGATACTAATCTACATGGTCCTCACATGATATGACCAAGTATTCTCTAGACTTTAAAGGAGACTGACCCCTGAGTTTGTTTCGCCATTTCTTCTCAGGGGTAGTCTGATAAGAAATGTCGACTCCATCTAGATTTTTTTTCAATTTAAATAAAATATGACGTGTAAAAGTGATTCCGCTATTCTATTTACAGAACGAACAATTTAATTTAATTTCTTGGTCAAAAGGTGGTATTACGACTGTGATTTATGCTGATACAATGATTAAAACCTAGAATGTTTGCCAAACGATTTTTTTTTTTTATAAGAATCGATAATGCGAATACTGAAAAATTCTATAAATATTTTCGTCTAAAGCTTTGAACTCTTGTAAATATTTATGCACTTTGACGCGCCTAGCGCGTTAGGCACTCTTTTATAATAATATCAGATTCTATTGTAGAAAACCTAAATTATACATGAAACATGAAAAAGAATATTTTAACCATTTTATGTTGCACATATTTACAGATACGTATTGCTATTTTTAAGCATATTATTGTCAATTTAGTTATCGTTTTAACGACATATCTTTCTTGCGTAAAACTTGTAAAACGTTCTCAATTATTTATAAACTCATCTTAAAACATCCAATCAATGGAACATACCTACCTCTCGTCTATAATTTAATATTCGAGTAGTTTAACTACTTACTGCGGAAGACAACTCTTTGACACAATCCAAAAATAAAAGCAAGGAATCTTTGATCTTATTTATACCTAAGTATTTTAATGTCTACGTAAAACATTTGTGACAGATTTCCCAACTAACTAACATGGCTGTTTTTAGTTAACAACGTGTGAAATACGCCTGGCATGTGATGGACATGGTTTCTTAATTAAACACGTCTTGCAACTGACCCTAAAAGTCTTTCTTCAGGCCCTTACACCCTAAAGTTAATTTGACATAAGTTGCGCGATATGGAAAATGTGATGCTAATGACTTTAATAAATCATCAATGTTCTTATCACTTAATTGAAAACTTAATAATATAAGTACTTACCGAATAATAAACGATGAACGGGCCCACCAAAAAAAAATCCGCAAACAAAAAAGAAAACTTTATTTAAACCGTAACCAACACTCTATAAATAATCAAAACTTTTTTAAATTAAAACTTTTTACACGTACGACACTTTGACACTCGTTACTGGCCACTTAGGCGCGCGAACTTAACCATTAGAATTAAAATTAGTTCGGATTTCGAAAAGCGCGGGAAAATGTCCCCGGGCGTGCGTTCAGAAGAAAATTTGAGTCGAACTGAAGGGCGGCGCTTCTGAATGGACGCGTCGCGACCACGCTCATGCGCTCTCATGTTAGCTTCAACGAATGTTTTTCCAACGGACTTTAAGCTTTTTCACGCTTTAGCAAGAAAATATATTTTCGTCTTTAAGTGCACTGGACGCCCGGGGGTTTGTTCTAAAAGCGAGGAAATTTCTGTACGCTCCCTCGTAAGGTAGTGGCGACGGATCTAATAAAGGGAAACTTGTAATCTCTTTCAGCGCTGTTATTACATCCCGACGTTTACCCATTCTTGTGCGGGAGAATTTTATGGAGTATATTGTCCAACTTTTAATGCAATATTGTATTAAGTTTGTATCTTTATTATTTTCTTTTTCTAAGTAAAATCTTCCAAAATTAGTTCAGTCAATAAAGGAGTTGTAGAGTGCGTAAGCAGGGACGGAAACGGATGCAAATTAGAAAAAGTTGAGCTTTCATTAGTACCTATACAACTTTTTCCCTACAACGCAACGTTGTGGAGATATTAGCGAAAAACCCAAAAATGGGAACTTTGTGCCTTCCCCCCATTCCGGCTCACCTCCTAGAAGTCAGGACTTTTAGTATGTTCACTCCCTAAGCACCCTGAACAAGTTTCTGAAGGGATCGCTTAGATCTCTGCTGATGCACTCTACTCCCCTTTTTGGGTCATTCGTTGACTGGACTAAATAGACATCATCGTACTTTAGAGATGCTAAATGTCCTTCTGACTGCCAACCCTGAATGTGCGGATGAATGGAGTAAATATATGGGTATATTATGTCAGGTGTTCTGTAAGAGAAAGTAAGTAAAGGAGTTCACTTCTTTGTTTTAAATTAAATTATAGGTATAGTTGTATACATAATTATTATCAACGTAGGTAATAATTGTTTCTTTGTTAATTTATGTAGGTAGGTAATTGGTGTTTGTAAAATAAATTAACGACGATCCGACGACCTTAAGAAAATGGCTGGGACAGACTGGATGCGGAAGGCGGAGGACAGGGTGTTGTGGCGCAGCCTGGGAGGGGGCTATGTCCAGCATCGACTGCGATAGGCTGTTGATTGAAATAAATTATGTTGATGCTATTTTGTTTTTCTAGAGGGGCTTGTGGCTAAGTAATAACAGCCGCACGGGTCGATTGATCAGGTTAAGCTATGCTTGCCGCAGTTGATCCGTGGACGGGTGACCATCTTAACATATCAAGACGAGGGGTCCCCTCCGTGCCTCGGAAAGCATGTCCGGCTGTCATTCATGGATCTTTGACAGTCGTTACGGGTCGTCAGAAGCCCGAAAGTCTGACCACCAGTTTTATCAAGGGTATCAAATGATGGTAAATCAGAAACCAGTCACGAATAAAACCTTATTGAAAGAGTAAACCAAGTGTTAAAATGGCTCGAAAACAATTATCTCTGTGCAAATCTAAATAAAACCAAATACATCAATTTTCAAAATTATTATTTAAAACCAAAATCATTTAAAGTTAATTGTCAAGGACAACAAATTGACGAAGTTAGTAAGTACAAATTTCTTGGACTTATCCTAGACCAGCATTGTAACTGGAAATTACATAGTATAGAGCACGTCTGCAAGAAATTAAACCAGTTTGTATTTACTCTTAAACGTTTAAGACGTACCGCGAGTGAAGCAGTTGCACTTACTGCTTACCACGGGTATGTTTCCTCTTTTCTCAGGTATGGACTCCTACTCTGGGGGAACTCGACGAACGTAAATGAAGCTTTTCTAGTGCAGAAAAAATGCCTAAGAGCAATCTGCGGTATCAGTCCATTAACATGCTGCAGACCTCTATTTAAAAAATTAAAACTTTTAACCCTAACAGGTCTTCTCATAATGCAAGCTGGTGTATTTGTAAAAGAGCATTCAACAACTTTTATAGCATGCGACTTGCATTCGAAATTTACTCGTCGAGACCCAACACGGTTAAGAATTCCGTCACATCAAAGCACATTGTGCCATAAAAATAGCTTTATCACAGCAATTAAAATATTTAACAATATTCCAAAAAAAATAAGGGAACTCCCTCTTAAATACTTTAAATCCAAACTATATAAATGGCTTATTGGTAATTGATTTTATAGTATGAAAGAATTTATTGATAAAAAAGTAACAGATAAATAGGTATGGTTTTAATTATTGCCTACTTTTTGTAAATACCTACTATTGTTAAGAATTCACATTCATTCATAAAGTTATTAGACATGTTGAACATGTTGGAATAATGTATCCTTTTAATATTTTACATGTAACGTGTTTAAATATTTGTATGCCAGTCCTTGGCGAAACATGTAAGATCATAATTCTATTAATAAGACCATAATGTACCATGTTTTAAATCAAATAAATATATTCTTATTCTTATTCTTATCGTATTACCCACCCAGTAACTGGATTATGGAAGTCAGATAAGCAGTCGCTCCATGTAAAATACTGGTATTCAGCATTTCAGCTGCATCCGGTTACACTGGAAGCCGACCCCAACATAGTTGGGAAAAGGCTAGGCAGATGATGATTTTGTTTATCTGTATATAATTGAATGTATCAGCATACACACAATATTGTTGCGATAGTATTTTTCCTTACAGTTGGAATGCTACCAACATTCCAACTGTAAGGAAAAACGCTATCACAACTGTAATAAACATTTGGTGCATCTTCCAGGAAGCTCCTATTACAAGTAAACAACATGCGTCAATTTGTTGGTGTTATTTACAAAATCAACAACAATCAACGTCGTTCGCAATGAACCATTGCGAAATGCGTTGTTTATAGTTTTGCCATCTATGAATGTTGTGGTCAAAACTCGATATTATTCCAAAATGTGACATTTTGTAACGTCCTGTTTTTTCCGTAATCGCGGGTAAGTACTCGTCGCCACTGATATGTATGCGAAGGGGAAACAAGCGAAACGACGGATAGCTGGTAGCACACTGAGTTTATTTGACAAGCGACACAACTTATATAGGAGTGGATGCAACCACCCACATATTAACCACGAATATACAACAAATATCAATGACTTTGTAAACGTGTATCATTATTGTTAGAAATTCTTAACTTGACTGTAATCGAAATCTACTACCCTGATTTTTAATACCCTAGACAATATTTTTTTTTTAATACAGATGTGGTCGACCTTTTATTGTCAGCATAATCAGCCTGTAATGTTCCCACTGCTGGGACACAGGTCTCCTCTCTGTGAAAGGAAGTGGGCCGTAATCTACCACGTGTGCCCAGTGCGGGTTGGTAGAAGTCACATCGTCACACACGTCTTCGATTTTTTTGGTTCTAGAACATGCCGATTTCCTCACGATGTTTCCCGTCACCGTTTTGAGAGCAATGGTGATAAATGAATTACACAAAGTAAAGCGCCAGCCTGGGTTTGAACCCACGACCTACAAACTCGTAAATCTGGGCCGTTACCACTGGACCAACACTGCTCGTTGTTTTTGTCAAAATAACATTATTTAAGGCTGATTTTTCAATCATCTGACAACTTTATTCGAGGAATAATTTTGAAATTTTGACAGTTCTTTCATACAAAAACTGTCAAACATCAATTTTATTCTTCGAATAAAAGTAATCTGGCGATGGAAAATCAGCCCTTAGTGTAATATATTAGCTGTAATTTTGGTCTAGCAAATTAAAAATCAAACCTGAAAGAATCAATGTTATCCTTATTACCCCTAGGGCAAACGGGCATCAATAAGCTACCCTCAGATATCTTTGCGCCGAATCAACTCGGCAGCGCGACTAGCGGCTGGACAGAGACGAAGCTATTAACTTCTGCGCTACGAATCATAGATCGCAGGTTCGATGTCCGGACAAAAAAAAGTTTTAGTTTAGACATCAACTTTCCAAGATGGATGTTCAGATGTATGTGAGATTTGTGCCCATGCTTATACTTAGAAAAAATTCCTTATGTTGGAAGATGGTCTTAAAAGATCTTAAATAGAATAATTTTCAAATTCAAATACAAAATATTTTATTTCACATAAAATTATATTAAATTCGAGTAATTTGGACTGTTAAATTAGACAGCTGTGTAGTGTTATTTTAAATTGACTTTTAATTAATAATAATTAAAACTGTTTTCTCTTGTCGTACTAACATAGCTCCTAAGTGCTCGAAGTTTTTGATTGATTGATAAACCTGCATGGGCACTTTTGTAAAGTCAGAAGCTTAGTGCTCGACCTCAATTGGTCGTTTTCTATGGAGAAGAGCTGCGAGCCGGGAAGAAACTTTTAAAAATAATAGTCTTTGACAATGTTTTCAAATTACAGTGCTCATTGTTATAGGAAGACTGTGTAGGCCTGTGAATAAGTACCAGGTACTTAACGAAATAGATACATCCATATATAAACTCACACCTTCTTCTCATTGGGGTAGGCAGCAACTACAGAAAGCCATACATTCGAGGTTCAATTCACAGTCTGATCTCAGTCTCAATCAGTCAAAAATACCTCTAATTTGCCTATACATAATCAGCCTATAATGTTCCCACTGCTGGGACACAGGCCTCCTCTCGATGAGAGGGAGCGGGCCGTAATCCACCACGCGGGCCCAGTGCGGGTTGGATGCCCAGTGGATGTTTTCCTTCACCGTTTTGAGAGCAGTGGTGATGAAATAATTTACGCAAAGTAAAGCCCTTGTCTGG
This sequence comes from Apamea monoglypha, assembly GCA_911387795.2. Classification (NCBI taxonomy): domain Eukaryota; kingdom Metazoa; phylum Arthropoda; class Insecta; order Lepidoptera; family Noctuidae; genus Apamea; species Apamea monoglypha. The sequence goes on from OU426922.1 coordinate 5,170,432, forward strand.
GTTCGAACCTACGACCTACAACTCGTAAGTCGCGGTCGATACCACTGGGCCACCACACCACACCACATTTGCCTATATTTTTGTCAAATTTTTGACATTTGTTTTTCGCCGACACGAGACTGCGACTAGATTTTGAACGTTTTAAATTACGAGAATTGACCTTCTGGTCTATGGTGAATGTGGTGATACGTGCTACGCATCTAACCTTTCTGAAGAACATCACCAACAAGTTCACTATATGTCCTCGAAGGGCGTCCCCTCCTGTCATTTCCACTCACATCTGCCTTGTACATATTGTACACCTTTTGTTAGTCGATTTTCATTCATCCTCTCAACAAGCCCAAAACCAAAATCAACAAATCGAAACAAGGAAAGGTAAGGCGATAAAACTAGGTACATTTTCTTTCAAAATATCGACGCCGTCTTCGTAGCTAAAAGATCCTAATCCGAAACTCAACCGAACCATAACATTGAGGTTCGTACAAAAAGTGGCGGGTCTAATTACTTTCATAGCAGATAAGATAAATTGCCTCAGCGGGGCTTAGGACACGTAATTAAACCTTTTTTCTAGAAGGTGATTAGGTCGTACTTCGACCATTTTTGACCTATATCTTCGGATATTAACGTTACTGATACGTATGTAATGTATGTACGTACGTTAATGTTTTATTTTTTAAATTAAAATTACAAGTCCTATTGCATTTTGGCTTAATTTAACGTAGGTAAGTACCTACATACTGACGTCTTAATGGGAGATGGCTTATCTATACTGTTTTCTATGAGTTTTCTTACATATTTGCTCATTTAAAGATGAGTATATACGAGAGCAATTTCTCGAGCATTTCCATGTAATCTAACGTTCTTACGAATGCTACAATACAGGCAAAAGCTCAGTTTCCAAAAGCATTTATATGTAATGTAACGTTTCTGCGAATGTTCGACGCTGCGTTCGACGTAATGCTCACGTAGATTGACCATTTACCTGTAACATTTCTTTCTACCTTGCGTTCATTGTTGAAACGTCGGACCTACAGGTACAGCTCGTTGCGATTGCTCGATAAAATGTTATACCAATACGCTTGTTCGTTTTTTCAATCAGATTGTAACAAAACATTGAGCGTCGTGTTCGAAGCGCGGTTCGATAAAATTTAACAAGTTACAAGTAAATGTTCTAGTAGTAAATGTGTATACTCACCTTTAGGTAACCAAAATAAATCTCTTTACCCAGCTCAGGTGCATAATAATTCATAAAAATTACGACTTCTGGATGTGGGAACCTGAATTCGAATCACAGGTCGGAATGTTCTATTGTGTTATTCCATGAGGAATTGTTTGCGAACCCGAAAGAAGCCTGGAGGTCTACTCCGAAGTGGTATCGGCCGAATGTTCAGCCGTTTCCTGCTACGAAGTTACTATTTGGTTCGGTCGGTCCCAATCCTACACTCCTACACTTTTTCGAATATTGACTATGGTCCCGACCCAACTTAGCCGATCCGAACTTTTTTCACATTTTTCAATAATATTTGGTTCGGCCATATGTCGGTCCGATCCGATCATACGCACTTTCCACTTCGTAGTAGACCCCTGGATTTGGGAACCTGTGCCCAAACCTTTCGCAAACACAGGCGTGATGTTAGATAGGTAATGTTAGAGCTCCGATATTCATATTAAGTAGGTACCTATGATACGAATATTCCAAATCCAAAATTGAATAGTTCAAATCCAAAATTCACTAAGTAACGTTGACACTAGGTAAAAATAAGAATCATTACCTATTTGCAGAAAGTAAAGGTGTTACCGGCTAAATAATTCACATTATGGCTTACTGTTCACAAGCTTGAAAAAAACTGGCTTATCTTTGATGGCAAGAAAGAAAACCAAGCTTTTTGTGGGCTTCGCTGACCGTCCGTTACCACTGGGCCACGTCAGCTCACTAATATTGCCATACCTACACTAAATAATGACATTCAATTTCAGCATTACCTATCCGAATGAAACACCTTATAACCCGTTGCGGTTTTTAATTAACTTACTGCGGATTCACAGCGAGGGATGCAATTCACAGACCGCTACAGAATAATGCGGTCCATTGATTGAAGCTTACAGATTCAATTATCGACGTGCATTGTATCTACTGAAGAGCAGTGGCGGATCTGCGATAGCGGCCGTGAATTACCGAGTTAAAGAGTCTGACACTCCCTTCCGCTCCACCCAGAGCGGGAGGGGTCATTTGATGATTTCCCACCAGAAAAAAAAAAAAAAAGGACGCAGGTTCAAATTCAAATACAGAAAGACGAGCACTTTATTTCTTTTTTTATAAATCTTATTATGTTTTTTTTTTGTCTTATCGTCGTATGCTGCAACGGTTGAAGTCATCACATGAAAGCCGGCTGTCGCTGAAAACCAGCGCTGAGGCTCTGTTTTGCATAATTACGGTCTCAGCATTATGCTGAGCGATGGTCGTTTAGAGGTATGAGGAACAGGGTGTAAAGTTCACTCATCCTCCATAGAAAAGGGAGGATCCTCCGACCAGACGGGTGTTGTGTCTGGCGGGCAATTGCCCAACGATTGATGTTGGAAATTGTACCTATATATATGCTAATTGCTCGGTAAACTCTGCTTGCGAGATGCAGGATTTGCGTGACGTCAGTATGACGCGTTGTTCGCATGTGGCATTGTAGATACCGCTACAGTCGTTTTGCGTGGATGTGACGCATATTTTCGCGCAACTTTTTTTTGTGTTTGTGTTCTTTCTCTGCGTCATGTTTACTTAAATAAATGTATTTTCTGTCTTTCTTTCTATTTTGTTTGTGCAATTATTTCATCCTCATTACTCTCAAAACGTTCAAGGAAAACATCTTGAGGAAACTGGCATGACCCAGAACCAAAACTTCAAAGGCGGTAAACGACAGGACCGCGGGTCCAAGTCAAGATTTCGAATGTATGTAATAGCATACATAATTAGTTTACTTAAATACTTTTTACGTTATGGCATTGTCAAAGGGATGATGCTGAAGCTTCTTCTGGCCCCGCCATCCTGACATCAGGATGGCGGGGCCACTCTCAGTTAACCAAGTTTGAAACAGCTGTAATGAGGATAGAAGTAGCTAAAGAATTAATATCAAATTATTACCTAAACCTACGTATATTAATTACGATTGAATAGCTTCAACCAATATAGATATATTACAGTCTAGGTAGACTCACAACATAAAACAAATTAAAATCCTGTCGAAAGTTTGCAGTTTTCACTCCGTGAACATGGAAGCGACAATGAAAGGGTTAAACATACAATAACACTGAAATGCCAATATACAGGGGGGCGGGGACATCGACGCGTAATAACCTGTTACCATGAATTCAGTACATGATTTCAACGACGGCGTTAAAATTTTGCGTCGGTTATTTAAAAATCATTGTTGTGCCATAGTACCTACTATGAAATAGCATTTTTTTTTTTTTTTTTTTTGATAACCTACCAATGTTTTCTTCGCTAGGCGGCTTAAAATCGTGTGATTGTGTGTGCGATTCATGTGCTGAATTCATGGTTACAGTTTGCGTTGCGTTAAGTAAACTAGAATTCGTCGATAAAACTGTTTTCCTGGGAATCACGCTAGACTCTAGGCTATAATGTAGTCTTCATTTAATATTTGGAGGACGGACGAATTTTTTAAATCCGTCAATTTACCTACTGATTGCCACTGCAATTTACTTACTGAGATTCTCATTCAGTCTATTTTATTTTGTTACTTTCATAGTAACATGTCTTACGGTATTTTACTTTGGGTACGGGCTGCAAACATCGAGTCTATTTTTATTCTGCAGAAAAGAGGCATCAGAGCCATATATAATCTCCGCAGGCGCGATTCTCTCACGATCTCTAAGGGAGTTGTTTATGGATATTAACATCATGACGGTACATTATCAATATATCCATGAAAACATCATGTAAGTAAGATAAGATCTACATATCTTTAGTAAATGACGTGAAAGGCACAATTATAATATTAGAAATAGGGACCTATTAGTTCATCCAGGTTTCAGGCTGGCTAATGTGCCTAGACTCATCTTTCATAGAATAAGTACTGTTTTAATTGTTACAATAAATATACCTCATAGATCAACTTATTGAAACAAAATTGCAATCTTGTATAAAACGCACACTATGCAGGCAGGCAAGTTATAAGTTGGGGGATTACATCGCTGACAAAAATGCTTGCATCGATGCTGGTCTTGCTCCACAATCAGTACCTACTAACTGATATTTGCATTGTGTAAACTCAATCTCTTCACTTCACTTTACAGAACACCTTGTCTTGATTTTAAGAAATCGGCGCCAAATGTAACTATTATTACCTAACAAAAAACCATAAAGGCGCGATGTTATGTTATGGAATGGTGTAAACATTACATAGACACGATCGCAGCAATCGCGGGACATTTGCTGTTAGTTATTGAAGAGTTCCATTGTCATCTCCGAAGATCTATATCAGATCCTAATATTATTATATTCTATACTAAAACCTTCTCTGAAAAATATGCATTTAAATAACGAAATCCCCATCCGAATCGGATCAGTAGTTTTTGAGAAAATCGCGGACATACAACAATCACAAAATTTCTTTGTAAGAATAAATTAATTGCTCAAAATTAATACGGATTTCGGTCAGGAATTTCCATAGAAGATGCTGTCTCTGATTTCACCAATACCCTGATTGATAGATTGGATAGTCGCCTTAAATGCTGTGGTATCTTCTTAGATCTGACTAAAGCCTTTGATACGGTGTCTATTCACAGATTGGTGGTCAAAATGGAGCACATGGGAGTGCGTGGTGTGGCTCTGGATATTTACAAATATTATCTCAGTGGGCGTAGCCAATGTGTTAAAATTGATTCTGTTCTCAGTTACGAAGAATTTATCAGCTACGGTATACCTCAGGGTAGTATCTTGGATCCCACTCTTTCAAATGTACATAAATGACCTTTGTCAACTCTCCCTTTCCCATTGTGACATTTTTACGTACGCCGACGACACAGCACTATTGATATCCGACGTGACCTGGGACAGGGCTAAACAAACCACTGAACTTAACTTGCGAACAATTATGGACTGGCTTTCCACTAATCTACTGACGCTTAATGTCTCAAAGACCAAAGTAATTCAGTTTAAACCACCAAATTCACCTAAACCGTCAATGAACTCGGATAAGATAAGAGCACATATTTGTCACATCTCCTCTCCTTGCAATTGCAATTGCCTCGACATAGTCCCAAGTATCAAATATCTAGGTGTTTGTATCGACGAGAGGCTGGATTGGCGCACCCATACGGATACTCTATGCTCCCGGCTTCGTAAACTAATTTATTTGTTTAAAGAGCTCAGACATGCTGCCGACATTGAAACAGCATCACTAGTATACCGTTGACTATGCGAGTCGATAATTACTTACTGCGTCCCGGTATGGGGCGGTACCTTCAAAACAGTGATGCTTAGGGTGGAACGAGCTCAGCGGGCTGTTCTCAAAATTATGTATTTCCGTAAAAGGGACTACCCCACAGCTCAGTTGTACTCAGAAGCCCAAGTACTAACGGTGAGAAAGTCTTGCGCCGACATTCCACGATGCCACTAGACGGCAAGCTATGTAATCGGCGGATTGGCTTTCCTATCTGTGATTCTGTCCAATGTCGTACTGCACTTGCGCGACGACACTATCGTGCCCAAAGCGCACTAATGTATAATAAAATTAACAAAAAACTTTCAATTTATAAACTAACCCTACATAAAGTCAAGCAGACTCTTAAGCCATGGCTACTGTCGCTGAACTATGACGAAACAAAGAAAGTTATCATATCTATTTCGTAACATTAAAACCACTCCTAATCAACCACTGACAAATACTCATATACTCACCCACACACACACACATAAACACATCACACACACACAAACTCAATACAGGCTTCTTTTAACCACAGTCAGTTTAACATAATTTATTTTGTTGTTTACCATATTCTTTTTATTTTTGTTAATCTTTTTGCATAAGATTCTGTATTATCTCCTATTGGGAGAGGGCACTGGCTCTTGTAACATAGGTCTATCACCTAGCACAGGAGTCAGGGACTTCACTCTATGTTTTTTGTAACCACTTTCTTGTGTAATAAAGATTGTTATTATTATTAAACAACCATACGGGTCAGATACAGAACCTCCTTTTTTGAAGTCGGTTAAAAATAAATTGCCATTTCAATGTTTTTTAGATGTTTACCTCAGTCATTGCCACTTCTGTTTTCATGAAGGCCGCGATAAGCATCCTACACTACCCAGTTACTGGATAACACTATATCCCTTGGAAAGACTGGTTGTCAGACTTACGGGCTTCTGACGACCCGTAACGACTGCAAAAGATCTAATCTGTATTATTATATGTAAAACAGATGCTTTGCAGAGTATCCATAACTTCTCATAGGAACGTAATTATAATCATTTACTGGGAAGGAAATGAACTTCTTAAAATTCCCAAAATCTAATGTTAATTCATGAATCGCAATATACTTTCACTATCAAAAGCTAGCTAGAACTCGCGTACGCATCTCCATACTTATTCGTTGTTTTCTATGGACAAAAGCTGAACAGAGCTGAATAAGTGCGGTTAGTCCCTTATGCGGGTGAAACCGCGGGGCGCAGCTAGTTACCTATAAGCGAATGGCGCATAACTTCAAGACTTTCACTCCCAAAATTTTGACAACAAACTTGAGTTGGCTGTGATCATAAATAATTCTCCCTTTTCGGATGTCAATCAATTGTTTATTTCATACCATCATCTTATAAATAAATGTAACGAAAATAAATACAAACAGGTATTAAAAGGCCGTTTTCCATTTGAAACATATCAATTTAATATGATTTCTATAAACATTACCTATTGTATAATTTATAAACCGAAATCTAACACTGAACATAATGAACTCGCGTATAAAATGCTTTTGTGACTTTAGCGGGATGAAGGTATAAAAAAACTGTATAGTTTATGGTCTGTTTATTAAAAAGATGTGTATCCGTTGTTCGGACTATACCCGAGGCCGGTGTTCGCACTCCGACCCCTAACGTTTACGCGTAATGGTGACTACTCGATGACCGTTTGTTCCTCTTTCACGAAAAATTCTACAACTTCTTCTACCGTCGTTGTTGTGGAGTCGGTGTCGATAGTGTCTGTATCAACATCTGTGGGAGGAGAAAAGAAAGTTAGTTAAACAGAGGTAAAGTTACAATGTTACAGAACAGAAGACCATATCAATGGTTACAGCCACACTATTAACAAAAGGGACATTCAATGAGCAGGAATGTGAGCTGTAAACTTCCTAACAAGTTTTGAAATTATTTACATCACTGGCAACATCTAAATTCTATTCAAATCTTAGTTTCAAATTGATGCTATTTCCACTTAAACAAATATCAAATTTACAGAAGTGTAAATTAAGTTGATTTCAGAATGCCTTGAAGTTGTATTGAGAAATTGGAAACCGAACTTTATATGTACGCATTGTTATTGTTGCAAAATATAGGGCACGAAATCGTCGTACCAGCAGCGACAAAAGACGCCTTTGAAAACTTGATTGTGAACGTAGTTTACCGAACTTCGCCACAATAAAATGTAGTGATACTTACAATTCCTGAGCTCGAGCCGGCGCGGCTTCTGCTCGTTCCACTCCTGCACCTTGGCCTCGCGGTACTCAACGTGCTTCTTCATCTGCTCAGTACGCTTCGCCACCAATTCCTATAAACAAAACACCACATTTGATTAGTCAGTTGTCAGCTTCATCAGTGTAGGTTATTATGAATCCCAATATATTCAACATCTGCTTCTAGTTCAACAGATTGTGGGTATTTAAATGGGTTTATGGTCTGTTTATTAAAAAGATGTGTATCCGTTGTTCGGACTATACCCGAGGCCGGTGTTCGCACTCCGACCCCTAACGTTTACGCGTTCCCTTAAGGTCAAAAACACTGTTCTCTTTATAACCCTAAAATTTCCTCCGTCCCATCGGACTATGACAGTGAGGGACGAAAGAGTGACCTATGTTTGAACCTCTGTTGAGTTAAAGACCCTAAATAATTACTACTTACTATAATTATTGATATTAAGGCAGTTAAATACTATTTGCTAATTTTATTTTATCCCAAAAATGAAGCATCAAAATAGTCGTAGAGAAGAGATACTTCAATTCTTCAACTACACTTTGAAATGATGCTTCTTGATACTACTATGAGAGAGAGATGAACATTGTCTAATTTAAATAAAGGTTTTTTTTTTAACAGACGTTGCTAGCTTTGCTACTGCGCATTGCTTTGTGATACTACTATGAGAGAGAGATGAACATTGTCTAATTTAAATAAAGGTTTTTTTTTTAACAGACGTTGCTAGCTTTGCTACTGCGCATTGCTTTGTGATACTACTATGAGAGAGAGATGAACATTGTCTAATTTAAATAACGGTTTTTTCTGAACATACCTTGCTAGCTTTGCTACTCCGCATACGGTCCTTAGACTCGAACTGTGAATAGTATTTCTTGAGGTTCTTTTTGATCTCCTTCTGCTGTTTCTCGGTAAGTAACGTCGGGGGCCTCGGTCGCCAGTTGAACTGCGCGAAGCCTTCCTTCATCACTCTGTAGGGCAAATATTAAAGATTGCATTATTAAAGACTAGCTGTGCCCCGCGGCTTCACCTTATGTAGGTGAAGCTAGTTTCGATCCCGTGGAAATATTGGGATAAAAAGTAATCCTATATGTTAATCCTGTTTATAAACCATCTGTGTGCCAAATTTCATCCAAATCCGTTTAGTAGTTTTTGCGTGAAAGAGTAACAAACATCCATCCATCCATACAAACTTTCACGTTTATATATTATTAGTAGGAAGTAAGATTGAACAAATATTTGAGTTTTGTTAGATTGGCAGAACTGATCGCACGATAAAAAGAAACATCAGAACATTGAGCTATGAGAACTATGGCAACACACTTTCTCAAGTCCGGTTTAGACCACAAACAGAACCCGAACATGTTAATCATATTTCGGTATTCTTTTCTCGAGTTTCCTGATATTTTAGTATAAATAGAACAGAGGTCAAGAGCAGGCCCTTCTGACGTTTTTTAAATTATTAACTACGAATGAATGCCCTTTCTCTGCTTACACAGAGAATTGGACAGGGATAGCATGTCCATTCGCTCGTTTGGTCTAAACCCGCCTTTTTAAAAGTAGTTCTTTCCTTATACATTTCCAAATAGAAAAGATCACGTCTTGTGCGGTGACGACAAACATCTCACTGTATGCTGGGTACTTTCAATAGGGATTATAACTTACATCCAACTTAATGTAAAGTAATACACTATATCAATCTCTATAGATTAGAGATATGTAGATTTATTTGGATAAAATACTGTTGCATTTCACAACAACCGTTAATCGCGTATTTAAATACTTACAGATTACGATTATCATTTCCATTTCTACTTATTCATCACTGAAAATATTGTTACAAAGCTGCTATACGAAAATACTCCATAAGTTTACTAACCTTCTTAAGATTTTGCCCTGGAAGGACCAGATGTAGTAACCAGTATCGATCTTGCTCTTGAGTGAAGACACGCCAGTCACAACGAAGCGACCGGTCGGGTCCCATTCGATGCCAGACATCTGGAGAAAAAAGATTAGGTTATCATTTTGCATAGCTAATAATTTGTCGAACTACATTAGTTGTGTCTGAATATTTAAATTGTCAAATTTTTTTTTAATTCTTGATTTTTTGTTGATGTCATATTGCGTCATGACATGTAAAACCACTAAGTGACAAAAGGTGTTCCTTGTAAATATTTTGTCACAGTTTCCGTCACAAATACTTCTTCCAAAAAATTACGAATTATTATTTCCAAAGTAAACATTGAATTACAAAAAATAAAAAGTCATATACAGACCTGGTAATGGTCTGAGACATTCATGATAGTGAAATCATTAGTGTCCAAGAACTCCAGAGCCCCACCAGTCAGTCCAAGATTAGCGAGAACAATAAACTGTCCAGACGGAGACCAGAACAAGTGGTTGAAGGGCTGCCTCTCGAACTTCTTCAGCAGAGTAGGTGCCTGACCCGTATTCACTTGGTAGAAACTAATGCAGATGTTAGCAGGATCACCATGGATGATTGCGAACTTGGATCCAACAGGCTCCCAAGCGAATGCTTGAATAGATTCCTTAATTTCTACCGAGTCAACAGGAATCTCCTTCTCCCTCATATGGAATATTTCAAAGTTGTAGTACATTCCTGAGTACTTGATTTCATTTTTGTCTTTCTTTACTTTAGAGTAGCGGTCTACTTTGACGCAGAGGTAGTCTCCGCTCTTCTGCCAGTGGATCTTACAGTCGGCTACGGAGAACAGGTTCTTGGACCGTATTTCAGTGCGGTTGGGGAGCTCGAGGAGTGTTACCCTGGCTGGTACATCTTTGTCTTCTGCTACCCAATAGGCTACAATGTTGTCTGTTGGCGACCAACTGAAGTCTCTGTAAATGGAAATAGGGATATTTCAATTTCTAAGAGAAATCAAACAAAAATTTAAAAAATTAACTTCAATTGTATCTATGACCTAAAAACTGAATAATATGTGATGTTTGAACAAAAACAATTTATTTGCAACACAAATCAATTTTATTTCCTGAATGCCAACATGAATTCACAATCTGTATAAAGGCTATAATAAATAACAATGTATTGAATAATTATGCAGATATTGTCGACACAGAAATAAATCTTAACTGATTTATTTCAAGCAATATTATTTCTATTGTTCCTAAAATTACGCAAAATTATTCTGATTCATTACATGACTAAAGATTCTGGAGGCTGAGTATTAAATCTATATCTGCCAAACAGACATCACCATATTAAAAAAAAAAAATTATGATGAATAAATATGGCGGGTTGACATATTTTCTATTTCAGAAAAGTTACCAAACCGCAAATGTTATACAGTATGATTCTTTAAAATGTGTACATATCGAAATGAGATCTATGCTTAATTTTATCGACGGCAAAAATATTTTAAAAAATCAAAAAAAAATTGTTCGATGGTGTGACCCCAGTGTTATCAAAACGGTGTAACTTTTAAACTAAATGATCAATTACGATGAAACAAACTCCATAATGATTGGAAAAAAACTGCCCTAATATGAAAACAAACTTTTTTTTTTAAAAAAAATCGGTTTTTTTTTCATCAATTATTACAATAATCGTAAAATTACTCAATAAGACCTCATTACCTAACGTTTTATTACTTTAAATTAATCTTTATCGTATTAGCTACCCAATAGTAAAAAATGCATGTTTATAACTCAAACATAACATTTTCTATCAACTGTCAAAGAAAGGCCCAGCGCATGGCTACGCACTATTGTTTAGCAGGTAGCTAACCTTTTTTTTGTGAATTTTGTTGTGAATGTGCGCGTGTTGGGGTGCGTCTGTTATAATTCAAGATCCCTTCGGCTGGTCCTACGCCTGCCGAAGGGACCTTGATAACAGACGTCAGACAGGCAGTCGCTCCAAATTATTCGCCGCTGCTACATGTGTTTCGTTCCTTTCGTTTGGTGCTAGGACGCCTAAATACTTCCAATCATTATGGAGTTTGATCGTGATAGATCATTTAATTTAAAAGTTACACCGTTTTGTTTACACTGGGGTCACGGTAAAGAATAAAATTTTTGAAAATTCCACAAAGAAATTAAAAAAATATTTAGATTTTTTTAAATATATTTGCCGTCGATAAAATTAAGCATAGATTCCCTCATTTCGATATGTGCACATAAAGAATCACACTGTATATTCATCAGATAAAAATTAGTTATCTGAAGATTGAAAAATCAGTCCTAAATAAAAAATAGTAAAAAATGTAAAATGTCTTACCTGATTCCGGGTATTTTGATAGACTTCTTGTCTAGCAGACCGAAGCTAGGCGTCTCGTACACAGAGAGTACATCCTGGCCGATTCTGGCGAAGTACCTGTCGTCCTTGCTCCAGCGGAATACGGGCCACGTCACATACTCGTCCGGCGGCGGGAAACTACGCTTCTCTACACCCGTCCTGTGTGAAATTAAACATGATTTTAATCTGCACTTAATATAATAAAGCCATCCAACGTGGTAATGCTGCCAGCCTTTTGGGCACTTATCCCATTGACAGTGATGCGGAAGAATTTTTTGATGCCCAGTGAGTTCCTGCCTTTTTCTATATTTTTTCGTATTATATACTTGTATACATATAATTATATTAGTGTTAGCTTGTAAAAATAGTAATTAATCAGTGTATGTTAAAGAATAAAGCTAAGTTTGTTTGAACGCGCTGATCTCTAGAATATTTTTTTTGCATTTGGTGGCCCAATTCTTGAGGAAGGATACAGACTATTTAAAACCACGCTACGACACCACCCCTTGGAGCATAAAGAAAAAAGTCAGAATGAACGCTAAGCAAAAACGACGTAATAGCGTGGGCGGGCAATGCGATGCGATGCGATGCGACGCGAGAGCCGACGGAGTTTTATAAAAATATACACACAACAACATACAACAGCAACAGCCATATTTTTATAAAACTCCTCCTCCTCCTCTTACGACTTCCACGCGAACGAATTCGCAGGCAGAAGCTAGTAACGTGAATAATGGAGGTCTTTTATTTTATAAGATACCATCTAATAAAATAAAAACGTTATTGGCGATGCGGGTGTACTATTCGGCTCATCCCCTCTTTTTGGAAAATGGCCTGATGTTATTTAAATAATGGAAACAGTAAGGTGTTCTCGTCTAGTTAAAGGAGAGTACTTGCATAGACAAAACCTTGTAACCAGGATAATCCATCCGAAACTTGCTCTGAAATACAGCCTTGTGGAATCTGAGATGCCGTACTACAGGTATGTGCCCGACTGAGTTCTCGAAAATGGAAATATCACATTGTACTGAGATCGATCCATCATCACTGACAGGACCATTGTTGCCAATAAGCCTGATATAGTGGTGGTGGATTGATCGGAGCGGCGCGTAATGATTGTTGACATAACCGTCCCGCATGATGAGAACCTCGTGAAAGCCGAGAAAGATAAACAAATCAAGTATCTTAACTTGGCTCGCGAGGTTGTCGACATGTGGGATGTGGAATCAGCAATCATTGTGCCGATAGTCGTTACAGTCAATGGGTTTAATAGCCAAGAGCCTCGACCAACACCTGAGGAGGCTCTCGTTGGGCAGCTGGATAAAGGGCTTGATTCAGAAAGCGGTACTTCTGGACACGGCTCGCATTGTCAGGAGGTTCCTCTCTCTGGAGCCCTGACTGCCGGTAGCTTGGACCCTGTTCCCGATACCGGTGGGCTACTAATATTTTTAAATGTTTTTTTTTTATGATTTTGTTTATAAAAATATTTAAAAAATGTAATTTATAAGTATTTAAATGAATTAAAGGAAGAACAGTAATAAGTTGAGAAAAAGTTATACTAAGTTTAATATGATATGTAATGGTCACTCCACAGGCAAGAAAAAACTATTAATTGCATCTGAATACATAATTAGAAAGTTACGGATGGTATAATTTAATTCATCAGCCACCTTCTTAAATCTCTTGCACTATTGCAATATCATGTTGTAGAAGTACGAAGTTGTTACAGAGCCTAGGCATTTTTACCCGCATATTTCCCGGTTCTAGGTCGAAAATTAGAACTGCCTATTTTCCTTACATAAGTCTTACAAAATACCGTGAAAAGTCGACTTTCTACATCTTTATTGAAATGAGACTGTTAAAAACAAATGGCTACTTAGTAAGACAAGTTTTTGTTTATATGTAAATCTGTAATACCTGTTGGTATTCTAACTGTCTCAGACTGTTCTGGCTCTATCGCGAGTAGAATACGTAATATCAAACTGGTTTGCGTGAGTTGGAACTAATCACTTATATGACTGTATTTCACTGAAGTGACTGACTATTTAAAGTCTTAAAAATGTTACAAATTTTTCGTTCAACTCTTCAACTATTCTTTCATTAATCTTAATTAAATTCAGGTGCTGGTGGTATGACTATTGTAGTGTAAACTGTGATATTTAATTAGCTAGAACAAAATGACATCTGCAATTATTACATTAATGTCATGTTGACAAAAAAAAGGTAGATTGCACCTGTCATTTTAGTCTAAAAAATAAAAAATCAGAGTTTGGAACTTATTAGATTTCTTACCAACTAAAACTTTTGGCGCTAAGATACAACCACTAGGCACATAAAATAGGTTGTAGATCTGTTTAGCAAAGTATTTGGCTGTTCAACTATAACTTGTTTAGCAGCTTGTCTGTGCAAAGTGTGCCAACTAACAGTAAGATGGTCTACTGCATTATGTGCTTCTTTTGTGCATGTGTTCTTTACCTTATACTGACCAATGCACACATTTAGATGTGATGTAATTAATCTGTCTAATGTAAAAAGCATAGTTCTCACAAAAAAATCCGATGACTTGTTACTGCTTACTGAATAATTAAAAAAATCTTCTGGAATTTTCCTATATGTTGTTTTAAAAGTTTCTGCATCACTATGAGAGATAATTGTATTGTACATCAGGCTGGTGTCTGTAACTCCACAAAAATGTATCTTGCATAAAAATATCCAGACTTCAGTAAAAAAAAAAATCATATAAATTACTAACCTGATATCCCAAATAATAAGCTTCTTATCTTCACCCCTATCGCCAGTCGGTGAGAATGTAACAACATAGTTTTCACACGGTGAGAACGAGATGAACCGAGCTTCTGGGTGGAAGAACTTCTGGAACTGGGAGAACTTGGGGCCGGCCCATAGGGCTACACCCCGCCAATGGAACGTTGCCAGGTATGTACCCAGCGGTGACCACGCGGCGTAAGTCTCCGTCCAGTTCTGAGAGAATGAAAAATAAAGAAATCTTTTACATCCTTATTAACAGTGCAAGAGAAGGCATTCAGTCCTAAATTGAATGACGGTTTTAATTCTTCAAACTTCTTTGATAGATCTTATGTTTTTGTGTTTTTGTAATGGATATCTACATACTGATACTTCAGTGTTCAGTGTGTTTTAAACAATTCAAAACATGATTTCAAACAGTATCATTAGTTGTTGCAATAGTTTACAAACTATTGTAAACAGCAGTGCCAATATTTCGAATAGAATAGAATAGAAAAACCAAACAGGTTTTGAAACACACTTGCATAGCAACATACAGGGTGACTGGTAATTTGACGTGTTCCTTCCAGGATGTGACAGTGGGACCCATTTGCAACAATTAAGCACCCCATAATGCGTGGGCGAAAATTCATGGGATTCAAGTAAAATTAATTTTAATATTTTTAGGAGATTTCCCAGAATTCATTGCTAAATATCACTTTCCTCTAAATTCTCTAACTGAATGACTTTTATTCGTATTTCATTAGGTACCTAATATATTAACACACCTTTAGGTGTAACAAAATTCATAATCCAGCAATATGGGGTAAATCCTGGAAGGAATACTTCAAATTACCATCCACCTGTATATTTGATTTTCTGAATATATTTTATAGTTCGAGCAATTGAAGTTTTGGTTCCTTGGCATTATGAGATAAAGATACCAAAATTGCTTGACTGGCTTAGACACTCAGGCCCCCTAAAAACAGATGAAGAAGCAATGTACAACTTACCGGCCTCTCCTGCATAAGCGTAGGTTCAGGCAGGGCATTCTGCCACACCTGTAGTGCAGTACCAGTGCCAATGCCAACCAGAAACTGGTCGTATGCATCGGGGTCCATCAGGTACCATTGTAAGTCTGACGCAACTTTGAACGGTTGAGGTGCTGGCGGCTCCCATTCTTGAGGGATATCTGAATATCTGATGTGAAAAATAATTTATTTTAATTAGAAAAAGTAAGACATTAGTTGAATGCCAAATAGTAGAAAGTGAGATTTGTTTTGTCGGTATACCAGTTACTAAAGACCTTAGTATTTTTATGTAACATGTTTAAACTGTCATAAAATCAGTGGCATATTTGTGTTAGGGATTTCAACGAAACTACTTGTTTGCTATAAGGAAAAATAGTGGCAAATTACCTATAGAGTTCTGCTTAGTTTATCACAGAAAGTTGTTAAGTTCATCTGCAATAAATGATTTACTTGACTAAGATAAATGGTTAACAGGAAAACATCTAATTGACTTGTCACAAGGTCAATATTAGTACTTTTTAAGAAGTCAATGAACTTTACACGATAGCACTTTCATGCTTGAATAACAATTAGCACCTGAAACTTTTAGATTAAGGTGTAAAGAATAGGGGTACTTACTTCTTAAAATCGGTGAACAAATTCACCAAGAATGTATGCTGCTTATCTAATTTACAGTTATTTGTCGCTTTCACGGCTTCGGCGGCGTTCTGAGGATTGCTGTACTCCAAGAAAATGTAGCCAGTCGTGTTTCCATTCTCCTGGGTTGGATAATACTCGTTGACGATCTTCCCGAATTTGCTGAAGATCTTGTTTATGACACTCTGGAGCTTCTCCAGGCGCTCGGGTCCAACCTGCGGGCACCCGTCGACCACGACCACGTTCTCATAACTGTCAGATTCCTTCGGTTTCTGCTCTAAAAGGTCGGCCAACAACTCTGCAACGTCAAAGTTAGGTTAGGATTTCATGACTTTCATTACACTGCTAAACTCACGGGGAAAGTTCAAAATTTTAACCAAGTACACTTGCTAACACACACTAAGCCTCACAATTACGTTAAAAATAGTAACAACATGAATGAAAACTTGTAAAATGCGTGGGGTGACGCATATGGCCGGTCAAACTTGTCACAGAAAATTGCCCACCTTCATCAGGAATATCGTCAACGAAACCCTCTGGATCCTCGAAATCGGGTTCCTCGTCATAATTGGGCTCCTCGTTATCACTTTGAGGAGCTGGGTTCACTTTTTCGTCGCCTTTTTTCTTAGCCATTTTGACGATTTAACGTGTGTAACAGGAAGACACGCCATTAGTGACTGAGCATAGAGAACGTTTTTTTTACTTTCACTCAAAATGGCGAAATTACGTTTTGTTAGCACTTGTGAAGATTTATTGTCATCAATTATTAAAATGCGTGGTTAATTTAATTAATAATGTTGTCACGTCTATAACATTCCTAAGTGACTATTCATATTAAAAATAATTTCTCAACAAATTATTATAAAAACAAAACGTATATTCAGTTCTCATCCATAGACAAAATAAAAAAAAAAACATGGCGGGGAAATTAAAGTTTCAAATGAATTTATTTGCTTAAAGTTTGTTGGTATAAACTTTTTATCAACGCTGTATTATTGTATAATGTTTTAAAATGTACACAAAAAGGAATATGAATGAAATAGGAGTATATTTTTATAAAACAGGGACAAGTTTAACAAAAAGTAAGGAATTTTTATCTTTTCGTGATGTGCATATTGTACAGACGCCAGCAGGTCAAGCTACCCGAAACTGTCAAATTTTCCCAATCAACCTTGAACCTTAATGCTTTAGAGATAAAGTTGAAAATCTTTTAAAGAAATTTGACAGATTGTAGTAACTTGATGTGCTGGCGTCCGTACTATTTTACTTACTCACTAATTAAAATTTTTACAGTTACTAGGCAAGTCCCTACTATGTAATCTATCTATATCTAAACTCATCATCATCTGCCTGGCCTTTTCCGAACTATGTTGGGGTCGGCTTCGTCGGCTATGTATACTAATAATAAAGCTAAAGAGTTTGTTGTTTACTTTTTGCATTTGATAGCCCAATTCTTGAGTAAGATTAGGCTATTTAAGATCACGCTAGGACCCTTAGGAGCCGAGCAAAAAGAAAAAAAGTCAGAAAGAACGCTAAGCGAAAAGGAAGTAATAGCGCGGGCGGGCGATAGGCGGATGCGGTGGGTCGGGGGCCAAAATTTCACGCAGACTGGTCGCGGGCAGAAGCCTAATTAAAATTCACCGGGGCATAATGAACTTAGAATCAGCCCATGTAAAAATGCGAGACAACCAAGTAGGTAGTAGCCAGCATGTCATGATGACGATTTCTTACGAGGTAAGCCCATATGAATTAAATCTACTAGTTCAATTTGCAATGAATTTGGTACAGTCGTTACGGTTACTTAGGAGGACCATTATCTCAGTTTTTTTTCTCATACTTAAATGAATTCTTTAAAGTGTTTGGCTAAGTTACCCTCTTCCTTTACTCACTGTTAAGCGTCGTGATGTACCTACCTGGCTAAAATAGTATTACCCAATGGCCAGGAGGATTCCTAGTAGATATTCTCTAAGCTCACAAATCCCACTCGCAAATCCAAGCCGAATTTGATTATAACTTCTAATTCAATAAGTCTCATAATTACCTCATACTGCCAACGTTCTTTTTTTAAAAGCCAATGTTTTTAAATTGCCAGTATAACACGACACGCATCTCATCCGTATAACAGATGAGGTGGCATTTATGGACGGCTGACGGGTCACCGCACATGAAAATTGAGGTCGCCCCGCATGCACCGCGTTGTAGCTCTACGTATATGTAGTTAGCTGTATAGTATAGGTGTAGGACTGTTACAGTAATGTTAAACGCGAAGGTATGCAACCAGACGTGTTTCGATTAATTGACAATTTATGTCTTGTGAATGTTTCGATGACTTGTAGATTATTGACGAAAAATTGTTGACACTACGTGTGCTTATGGAAATTGCCTGCCTATTCCCTTATCATGGTCTCTTGTCTTTACTTCTATTCTAGGAAGCCACCTGGATTCCGGATTTGTGCCCGGTTAATAGTAATAGAATAGACTCGCCATTACTGGTGAAAGGAGAGTGTACAGTATAATACTGCCAACACCTTTCTTCTACAGACCAAGGCGTGATGTTGTTTGTTCTGTTCTCAATTATAAGCTTTAACTGTCCTTATCCCTTCCGCAGAGGGTAACGTGTGACGAATTCTTGCCAGAATGCATAAGAAGTGTATTCTTATGCATTCAACGACCCCTTCAATTTCGTCTACATTTTATTTGACTATTATTAAAGGATGACAAGGATAGGTATGCATTAGTTAATCACAATGAAAAAACAGACATGTACCTAAGCAGGCATAGCAGTCATAGCAATTTGAGCTGTGTGTGGTTGGTAATAATATACTTCACTAAGTCATTACTCTGATAGTACCGTTATACTTGAATGACAAGGCGACATGATAATCCAGTGGTAGAGACATAGAGACCGTCGTGTTTTTGTGAGTTAGGACATGTCATGACGAATTATTAAATCAAAGATCTTTAAGAGACCTATAAGCACATTGAACATCGAGCCAGACTCGATTATTTGATACTTACCTAAGTGGTGATGTGTGCACGATCGACGAAAGCCAAAATAGACAATTCCATTCAACCCACAATTCTCTCCGGTATCCTACTAGTTTCATTATAAGAATGCCGAACCACATGTGGATTTCCTGCCAAGTTGATGTGGCATGAATGTTGTACTAACAGTCTTTTTCAATTGCATTTCAAAAATCACTAGTACGTCATTTAAACAGCCCAGGTGAAACAATTCACTTGCTACCTGACACAGTCCTCGAATCACCATTGTCTATAATAAAATACGACCGTAAGTACAAACTTAATAGAGCCATTAGAACGAGCCCAGCATCTTACATTCCATAAATAGCTAGCAGAACACTAATCCCCTTATCAGGCAATTTCATAACTCTTATCTGAAGCTTGAGTGTGTACAGCAAAGCTTACCGGCACCGCTTTCTACGGGCTTTGGCTCGATCGAGGTCGCAAGTCTACGCAGGTTTTAATACTGATACCTACGTCTTTCGTCACAGCCGGTGCCACTGACCGAAGTTGATTGCGGCTTGTGCTGTGATTAGAGTGTTTGTTCTTTTTCTTACCGGATTTTTTTCTACAAAGTATTGCTTGAGTTAAGCCATGTTTGCGTGTGTGCCTTTTAAAGTTGGATCATCAAATGTTTGGAGAAAATTCGTCGCTCTGTAGCCACCTACCCCGACTGTATGTGCTTTCGGCATTTGTGGAATATGTAGCCACGTTAT
Source organism: Apamea monoglypha (assembly GCA_911387795.2). Taxonomy (NCBI): domain Eukaryota; kingdom Metazoa; phylum Arthropoda; class Insecta; order Lepidoptera; family Noctuidae; genus Apamea; species Apamea monoglypha. The sequence continues at coordinate 5,190,544 of OU426922.1, forward strand.
AGCTTTGGGACCTATACTTGGAAAAATGCAGAAAATTCAACTTTTTCGTGTTTAACCCAACAAACAAAAATTTTGTCTGGGGTTCGAGTTTTCTCATTTCGAACTTTGTGTCGTGAACACCGCTGACTGTCATTATCTCCGTATATTATAACTACCTATATTGTTTTTTCGACTGGCAGCCCCACACGTTATTATTTACACCTCCACAACAAACACGTAGGTACCTGCTCTAAAATAAGCCAGTGATTAATGCACGCATAAAACGTTGCGAGAACTCGTCTTTGAACATTATAACAGTTCCTGCATCAATATTTCAGTCAAAATGAAATAGAAAGATTAGCCAATAGGGGCAGGTCTGATAGCCCAGATACCTACATTACACGAGACAAAAACAAAACACAATAACTTTGTACAAAAATCTGACAAGAGTCAAGTTACCCAGTTAAGTAAAAATAATCTCAGGAACACGTATTTTCCACAAGTTTCACAAATTGATGCACAATGATAATTTATCAGTAGACACAATGATGCGTAAAAGAGAAATGTTCCCATGCGATTATTCTCTCGGAACAATCAAATAACAAGACAAACGGCCGGAAAATAGGGCGTACGGTTTACGTCATTTTCTTGCCGTGGTTTTGCGGCATGCTGGGAAAACTACGGACTGCCGCCACGTCTATTAAATTACCATCGGAAAATCATGCCGAAACGCTGGAACGCTGATGCCGAAAAAAAAATAAAAAAAAAACGTTTCCAGCATCATTTCCTGGGTTACATAAAGTTCTGAAGTTACAGAGAGGCAACAGGATTGATAAACATGATGTTAACTTCAGTAAATTTTCCAAAGACAGCTTAACTCACTAACTCTGACTCCTATCTGGATTACATAAAGCATGTAGATGAAGTTCCCAGTTTACATGGTCCTTAGATAAATGTAGGTACGTATCTTTCGATACAGATTACCTCACTCGCTATTTTCTCGACAAAGCCGTGAATGATGTCATCCTCGCTGGCCTATGCGTGACACAAAAAGTATCAATAAGCTTACTTCATTACGCATGATCTACACCATGCGTAATGAAGTAATTACGTAATAATAATAATGATGCTTGGGGCGTGATTCAGAAAGCGGTACTTTCCTCGCTGGCCTATGCGTGACACAAAAAGTATCAATAAGCTTACTTCATTACGCATGATCTACACCATGCGTAATGAAGTAATTACGTAATAATAATAATGATGCTTGGGGCGTGATTCAGAAAGCGGTACTTTCCTCGCTGGCCTATGCGTGACACAAAAAGTATCAATAAGCTTACTTCATTACGCATGATCTACATCATGCGTAATGAAGTAATTATGTAATAATAATAATAATGCTTGGGGCTTGATTCAGAAAGCGGTTCTTCTGGACACGGCTCGCATTGTCAGGAGGTTCCTCTCTCTGGAGCCCTGACCGCCGGTAGCTTGGACCCTGTTCCCGATACCGGTGGGCTACTATTTTTTTATATTTTTAAATGTTTTTTTATCTTTTTGTTTATAAAAATATTTAAAAATATAATTTGTAAGTATGTAAATGAAATAAAGGAAATAATAATGCCTACGTAATCAAGAAAATTATAGAAAATGTATATTCCTCAGTTTTGTGTCTCATCATCATAATTGCGAAGATGCCTCACAGTTTTGTTCGGACGTGCAAATAAATATGTATGTAAATAACCAACATCTCTAACTATTACAAGGAGAGGCGTCTCCATTTTATCTGTGTAGACTTTGCTACAATGGGGACACAATTATTCCTTAAACATTTCCGCATCAGAAACTACTGAAGTAGGATAAAACTTAAGACGAATGTAGAGTCTACTTTCAGTTCCAAACCAAGCGTCAATAAGTGGGACAAATTCTTAATTAAATCTAACTATACAGACTTTCATGTTTTGCTCACTTATTTACTGATCATGTCAGTACCTACATAAAACGTTTACAATTTTGCATTTCAAAGCAAGCTAAGTCAGCTGTTTATACATGGTTGACATTGAAAGAAAATTCTTTCGCTCAGAAATTGACTCGAATCATAATCATAGATGTAACTTCAACCTCATTCAATAGCATTGCTTATGTTTTGAGGTTGTAACTTGTAAGCACACTACACGCCAAGGCCCATAGTTGTGAGGCAGGCAACCGAGGTAGCGCTCGCGTATTCGGATAGGTACCAAGCCCAGTCCTGTCAGTGCCTCTGCCATTGCGCCCGCGGATCGCCGCGTTTCCCGCGTTATTGAACCATAGACAAACAGTGTGTTTCCCGAATCTTCCCGCGCAAAGGTAATCAGCGTAGTACCGTTCGTTTAATTATTTCGTGTTAAATACTTTTTAGTGAAGTGTTCAAGTGCGCCACGTTAGTGCAGGTTCACGCCCATTGTGCTGCTTTTGTTATTTGTTTGCTTTCAACTGAGTTGTGCTTGTGCCCACATTTTTTGTATACCATTCAGTAAAAAGGAACCTACCCAACATGTTTGATGAATTTTATGATGAGGAGTCTGCTAATTTACAATTTCGTGAATAAATTATTATTAACTTCTGATTTGCCAGTTTCAAATAGAGACACCGGCAAATCAACGAGTTTTTTTATTATTATTGCTTGAAAATAATCGGAAGTAGGCTATTATGTAGTTCCATTTAGTATTTTCCTTTGAAATCAAATTAGATGGGTACATATGGGTACCAAATATATACCTGTATTTAATAATAGACTAATAGGTAGATATTTATAGATACGAGAGATCTGAAGTTGTTGATAGTAAGCAAATTTAATGAGTAGGTACCTACGTACCTAACTAGTTCCGCAAGTTTTTTTATGAAAATAACGATCACTCGATCCATTATCATCCAGCTATAGAATTATGTATTCTAGTATACACCTACGACTTACATCGTACCTAAACACTAAGATGAATTTATTTGCAAAAACAATGAATCTTAGATTTGTTTTGCATAGTTAATAAAACATGTGTATTCTCTGTCTGTCATGCATAATGTATTTACATTATAAATGACTAATTATGAAACATAACTTACACATGTGATATCTAATGCATAGTATTATTACACAAGAATAAATTATAATATAACAGTGTTGTTTGACCTACGTTGTTTGATAGGGTCTAGATGAACCAAGGATTTGGAAGATATTCCCGATATTCCCTTAAAAGCCATAAAAAGTCTTATTATATTTTATTCTACTTGGGAAACTTACTGCTAACATATTTATCGCTGAAAAATACTAAAAATACAACGAAAAAGGTTGGCACTAAAGACCTAAAGATAACATACATTAACAACTATAAAAAAAAAAAAATCCGCACAATCGATTACTACAAACTAATAATCGTTTGGACGGGTGCAAACCAGGTGGTTCCAGTGGTTCACACCTCCATTTTTCTAGAAGATGTGGTGGTTACTTCTCCTGGTGCTGGCCGTTGCGAGCGGCGAGGAGACCTGTCTCTCCGTGCAAGATGACCCTTACCTCCTGTTCGGCACGAAGACAGCCTACCTCTTCGCAAATAAGGACATTCCTACCACGAGAGCCCATGATGTGCCTGGTAAGTTGTAGAAATAATCTACTTTATTATTATTATTATTTTTTTGTCAAAATCAAAGTGATTTATTCAAAAAACACTGAATTATCAGCACTTGTTGAACGTCAAAATTACGTAAGACAGTCCCCCAAAATGCCCGCCCTTCACCAGTTCCTAGTGATTTAGCTGGGAAGAAGAAGTGGCGCAACAAACTCTCCAGCAGCACAGCTGTCTGCTTAGTTAGAATAGGTTAGCTTGTTAGAGTCTAGGGCAGAAGCCTAGCCTAAAATGCGCTGTGTACCTGAACTGTGTATATGAATTAGTAATGAATAACTTAAGAAGAGAGCAGTGGTGGCCCAGAGATAACGGCCCTGACAGACAGGTGCTTTAATTTGCGTAAATAATTTCATCGCCGCTGTTCTCAAAACGATGAAGGAAAACATCGTGAGAAAACCGGCAAGTCCTGGAACCAAAAATTCGAAGACATGTGACATCTACCAACCCGCACTGGGCCCGCGTGGTAGATTACAACAACGAAAAGTGAAGGCCTGTGTCCCAGGAGTGGGAACATTATAGGCTGATTATGATGAACTTAAACAGTAGTTATTAGTTAGCTAGGTAGGTATAAGGTACCTAAGCTCTCTTGTCAGAACATCACCCTGCTAAATGTGTTTTAAGCTAATTACAAAAACTACTTTTTCAAGAAGATTGGAAATGGACAGAATAGTTCGTCACCATTCATGAGTAACACCAATTTAAACCAATGCTGTGTTAATTGTACATAATAACTAACCTTCCTTTGTAATTTCGGGAAGTCAGTAATAAAACAAACATGACCTATAATTTTTCCTCAGGACTCTATCTAATTAAATAACGGAACACTAAAAGTTACGTGACTTCAATGCATAAAAGGAAATGACCACACTCAACCACAGCTCTCTAAATAATTTCAACCCCCCGTTGACCTAAATATTAATATTTTAGGATTCCCTTTGATGTGCAGTTAAAGCTCTACTGCACCCTAATTGCGTAAAAATTTGTCTGCTTAACAGCGTAAACAACGCAATTAATGTTGAAATGAAAACCATTCCTACTGATAGTGTTTAATTACCGCGCTGATCTAGTTCCCTGAGTATGTTGCTGTTTGATCTTTCTCAGTTCACAAATCTGACTTTTAATAAAAACGAATTCAATAATGTTGAGAAATTGGTACTCAATCAGATTCCGATAGATACCTACCATACCAACGAAAACCGTAGTCCATACATGTTCCTTTCACTAAGAAGACATTTTACGATATTGTAGTTCCCGATACGATACGATATTGTCAATAATATAAAGACGTGTGACGAGTGTTTTAAAACTTTCGAAAAGCATTCGACTCAGTAGAGCCACTCTGCCTGTGTATCTTTCAAAATCAATAAGTATAATCTAACCTAACCTAACGCATTTTGCCTACTCTTGAGAATAATTTCGTTCATTCCTTCCAAATATTTGTTTCTCTATAATATTTTCTGACCTATACTAAATAGGTAATTAGCATCTTCATATTATTATCAGACCTCGTCCTCTAATCTGACGGATCACATGTGATATTTTCCCGAGGAGAACTTCAGTTCGACTCATTATATTTCTGAGTACATCACATTTCTGGGTTCCTGACCAATGATGAAAATGAGGCACAGTGATGTTCATCTTCTCTAAAAATAAACCTAGTAATGATTGTTCCCTAGGTCTCTAGGCATAGGAATTCAAACATAAAACTGCCAGAGACGACTTAACGAGATTTTAATTGAAATGAATTCTATTGTTGACAGCATTATTGCTCATAGATACTACTCAAGTAGGTATAATTATGTTCGAGGACGAGGACAGCGTGGCGTGCAATAGCCAACGCCATTACTATCCATAAAGTATGTCATCTACAGACATTGGATCCTTGACTTGACAACCTTCGAGACTAGTTTCAGTTTTCCTTCAGTATTGTCTGTCCTTCTGCCTTAAGGCCTTAATCCATCCGAAGGTCGTCTTGAAAAGATCGCTTTTAGCGATAAGACCACCCATTGTGTCATCCCTTGTAAAATGTCTACATTTATATCTGTAATTTTTATGGTGTACATAATAAAGAATATTCTATCTATCTCATCATCATCAGCATCTGCCTAGCCTTTTCCCAGCTTTGTTGGGGTCGGCTTCCAGTCTAACCTGAATACCAGAGGGGCAATTCTCGTAATTTTAAGAACGTTCACAGTCTGATCTCAGTCTCAATCAGTCAAAAAATACTTCTAATTTCCCTATATTTTGACAAGTTTTTGACATTTGTTTGTCGCTGAGATGAGACTGCGACTAGATTTTGAACGTTTTAAATTAAGTACGAGAATTGGCCTTCAGTATTTTACATAGATCGACTGCCTATCTGATCTCCACAACCCAGTAACTGGGTAATACGATACCCCTTGGTAAGACTGGTTGTCCGACTTTCGGGCTTCTGACTACCTTACGGGTAGTCAGAAGGCCGAAAGTCGGACAACCAGTCAACTGATATTCTATCTATATATCTAGTTGTTAGTTAGGCTTGTGCAAACTACTGGCAACCGAACTATCTCTATTTAGGATGTTGTCGAAGAAGAATACTTTTCAATATTCTTCGTGATAGTATCTCGCTCTCATCCTAAGAACCAACATTAGGTACTATATTGGCTTCGTGTTTTTTTTTGGTTTTCACATTGTCGGATTTCTATACATGTCATAATGTTAATTTGTCAGCGATTTATCGTTATGTAGATTTTAATCTTATGATTAATGTGCAAGACATTAGCATATAATGGAATGGACTGTGTTTAGACGTTTCAGAATCTTTAAATGGTATAGGTATATATCAATAGTCAAATTAAAATAAACATCAAAATACCTAAGCATTCTTCGTTTAAACTATAATATTCTAAAGAGAAAAAAAAAGCTTTTTTGTATGTTTTTTTTGGACCGCTTTCACACTAAAACGCCTGAACGGATTTGGATGAAATTTGGCACATGACCTAGATTAGGACATAGGATATCATGTACTTTTTATCCCAATATTCCCACGGGATCTAGACTTATGAAACCGCAGGCCGCAACTAGTTTAGTATATTTAGTAAGCTATTCACGTTATGGCTTTGCTTTTCAAAGCCTTCCACTAGTTATATTTTTTTTAAGTCTTTAGGGGTCAATAGACTACAGACCTATGCGTGTTCTTTTCTGCAATTTACACTTCATGTCCCAAACAGCCTACATACCTATTTGATTGCTTATTTCGCGATTGGATTGGTTACGAGTAGATAACGGTATTCGCAAATGTAAACTGTGGCTGCGGTCAATTTACAACATTTGTTTACAAACAGAAAGGCAGAAAACGGTGTAATTTCTGTGCAAAAAATTGGTACTTACCTGTCCTTGTTTGCATAGACATGAGAATAATAAAGATCATCGTCAAATTAAGTTTATTCTTATTGAAGACTAGCTGACCCGACAGACGTTATCCTGTCCAAATATCAATAATTCATACAAAATTCTCATAGAAAATTCACTTTCAGTTTTCCCGAATTTATTTTTACGATTATCCCGACAACTTTTCTAATCTTTTTCTTTCCTTAAACACCTCATTCCTATAACCTATAACGAATATTTTAAAATAAAAAATTGCCAAATCGGTTTCGCCGTTCTGAAGTGATGCGCTAACAACGACCAGAATTTCATTTTTATTCTACATATGGATTTAGATTTAGTTTTATGTTACATACATTGGCGGGGTAATTGCGTAACACACTATCAGTAGCAATGGCTTTCATTTTGACAGTTCAACAACATTCATTGCGTTATCTACGCTGTGGTTCGAACATATAAAGAAATGGATTAGTAATATCCTTCAAAATGGTTCACATTGTGATTGATAGTGTGATTGGCCAATTCTATTCCAAGGATCTTTCCTCCTACAATGGCCATTGAAATGCACATAACCATCAATTAACTAATACCGATGAACCAATTAAAGTATCAAGGAAAATGAAAACCATTTTAAAACAGAGGATCATACAGTACGTCATCACATGTCTTCGACATACGAACCAATGAGGCGGTATGTTATAGTGCATTATATTAACCAAGAGACCAAAATAAAAATACGTAAAGATAATAATTTAATCTAGAGATCTAACATCACATAGAATCTAAAAATAAACGACAATTTTATGGATCTTTTAGTGCAGGAAGCGCAATTTATAATGGACAATGCTAGATTGACTGCCGAGACAAAGCAAAGAGAAACCAAGCGGTAACCGGTATCCTATTCACTAATGAATATATGGTTACCGCGATAAGGCTAATTAATTGTGTACACACGGAAGTATGGATATATGGTAGACAGTTTAACATAATGATAATATTAATCTAAGAACTGACTATGAGAAAGATCGAGATCTGCATTGCTATTCTGTTGAATCTCTCTTAGGTGCAGTGAGCTTAAAGGTAACTGTCATACCACCTACTACTATGCTAGGGACTGACACTATTTCTAATGTGAAGCCCGAAATAATGATATATTATTGAACCTAAAAGCTTGCTAATGAACTTGACATCATATACCTTTTAACATACACACCTTGATAATCTTCACGCAACGAAGCGTATAAATCGGCTTATATCGTCGGCAGCTTTGTTCTACAGTCTAAGCTTGTCGTATGTGACTGGACTATTAACTAATTGTAACCGACATGGGTGTAGCCAAGCGTGACAACACGTAGTTAACATTAAACAGCCGTGGGCAAACCTACTAATTGTACCCACCGGAATCACTTTCCCAGAGATTGGAATTATTTGTCTTAAAACCTGTTTAGACGATGGAAAATATGAAAGAAGACAATAGCTGGTTGTGTAATTTAGCTAAGCTTTCTTATATCCAGCTGTTGCCTGTGGCTTCGTTCTTCGTGTATTTTGTGTTTAGTCTTAAATATTCAAGGTAAAAAGTTGCCTACGTTCTTCTACAGGTCACTAAGGCTATCAATCTGTTAATGTCAATTCCAATACAATCGGTTCAATGGCGTAAAACGGTATCAGGCAGACAGACTGAGTTACTTTCGTATTGCACTAGCGACCCGCCCGAGGGTGCAATGCGACATCCAAAAACATCGAGATTTCTGTGCTAAATCTAAGTTAAATGTGATGTGTTATATTATACACATAAAACTTCCGGAATAAATTCGCTAAATGATGGTGAAAACCGCATCAAAATCCATTGTGTACTTCAGAAAATCTATGCGGCCACACAGAACGACACGAAAACCGACTTTGTTTTATACTACGCATAGCTATATATATATAGAGTCCATTATAACAATCCATTATTGTCGCCCATTTCTTATTACCAAGATTCTCTCCTAAGTTATCATTAGCTAAGCACACTAACGTCTCGCCTCTCTTCCTAGTATTAACTTTCTCAGTGTGAAGCAATCACGCTAATGTATACCTAGGTGCCAACTTATTACCATTTTTCTCGCACCAGACGTGTGCATGGCACATTCACCCCTGTAACACAATACCTATGTGATTTATTCTCACACTGGCGACGCGTATTGTGTAACATTTCATGAACAAAAACCGAGTACGTTAACCTGGCATCAAGTGCCTATCGCAGAAAACATCACGGATTCATTACACTGATTATTATAAAAATAACATCGTCGTAGAAAAAAATCTGTAGTTACTGTAAAACTGTCTGTACAAAATATCCATGTTTATAGTAAGATTTAATTATTTCGTTGTTTCAATCAATAAACTCAGCATATCGCAGTCTACTGCTGGACATAGGCCTCTTCCAGGATGCACCAACACCCGGTCCTCCGCCTTCCGCATCCAGTTCTTCCGAGGCGTATCTCACTACGCTCGCCGATACGCGATCTCCACTCCAGGACTCGTCTGGTCAACCGGCCATCGGTCCTTCGACAAACATAGCCAGCCAACAGCCATTTTAGCTTGCGTACTCAGCAAGCTATGTCGCCGTTTACTTCGATAAAAGAATCAAATTATGAAATTCACTTTGCCTTGCCTTCGGTCACTTTATATGCATCGCCAGTTATTCTTCTAAGGTTTCATTTCATATTCCAAGAGTAGACAATCCCTCCGTGCCTCGGGAAGCACGTTAAGCAATGGTCCCGGCTGTCATTCGTGGATCTTTAGCAGTCGTTACGGGTCGTCAGAAGCCCGAAAGTCTGACAATCAGTCTTAACTCGATAACCCAGTAGCTGGGTTGTCGAGTCAGATAGGCAGTCGCTTCATGTAAAATACTGGTAATCAGCTGCACCCGGTTATACTGGAAGTCGACCCCAACATAGTTGGCAAACGGCTAGGCAGTTAATGATGATTCGAAGAGTAGAGACAGACAGACTTCCTATGTTTCTTTCCTATTCCCCTACTTTAACCAAAGTCCCATGCAATAAGTAGGTCAATAGCAAAACTCGCAATCACAACCACTATCGATTGCTATCCGAATCATAGCTCCATTAGTAGTACTCGATGTGCCAAAAGGCCAGAACATTTCGCTAGTTTCCCCAACTGAATTATCTCTCTCTTTAATCTTGCACCAATGTTTATTGATACAATGTCACAGATATTTAGAGTATCATTATGTATGACGCGATGCCCTATTTTAATTTTAATCTGTATCTAATATTTGGAGTTGGTCCAATAACGTCACTACCTTCATTACCGAGGAATGATAGGCCTTTGAAAGTTAACACCGCGTGAACCGTTTACCTAGAACGCAATAACGCATGTGTTTAACAATATGACGTTACTGTACCTACTATATTTTCAGCATTATTATCGGTGATGTTGCCTCAAAGCTAAACTACCGAAAAAAAAATGGAAAAATGGGATAATGCGTGGGTTCGCGTCGTCCTTTCCTATTGTTTCTTTACTTTGCTATGAGTGTACGATTGCTTTGAACAGGGAATGCCAGCAACCAATTCGATCAACCACAAATAAAAATCACGAAATAAATCACTGATTTCCCAATCACTTTGGCTTTTTCCAGGTTTCACTATATTTCAGCTGAAGCTTCTAACTTTATCTAGGAACGACTTAAATGTACCTAAGTCAAGCAGTCACTTTAAGGCGCTGCCCAAACCTAGGACACCGCAAAACGCTCCGTTTTTTGTCGCATAGTTATACTTATTGGTACATATTACAAACCAGAAAAAAAATTAGTGTATTGTCAAATGTTCAAAGAAAAGCTTTATTCAAAAATATTTCATAAAAATAAAATAGTATCATGATAAAACCATCGTAAAAAAGAGCTCAAAAAATTTTTTTTCGCCACTTACCTAATTCTCAAAATGTTTAACGTAAAATTATAATGTTTTATGACAATAAAGGGAATTCGATCAACTAAAGAAATACCTAACAATTATTCCACAGAGTGCATTTATTTTTAATTTAATTAAAACTGCAAAATTACTTTTATTTTGGTGGTCATTCGATTCAACTAACATCAAACGCATCGCTGTTTTGAACCATATGTGTTGCCGCTATGCGCTATTGTCGATTACCTAAATAATTGCTTCTTACCGCGCCTTAATTCAAAACATATTTTATATTCTAGTTAGTTTAATAGTTATAAAGCTATTCCGAGTTAACAAGCTGGAACAAGGCTAATCTGTATAGCTAAGTTTATCCGACATCCGATGCTCTGTGAGATCACAGCGGGGGTGGGATGTAGGTACGTTACATGACACACTTTTGCAGGCTATTGTTAACTATGGAGGGTGTTATAGAAGAATATGAAACTAGAAACTAGATTAAATCTTGTGCTACACGATTTATTTATTTGAATTAGGTACGTCAAGAGTATAATATACCTACATTTTACATTAATTAATAAAAGTTACCTACATGTTTATGTTTTGATGTCGGTATCCAGTAACAAGGAATACACGCCATTCACATTTTTTTTTCTTCTTAGATTTATCTGCAATCAGCATTAGCTACAAGCAGATGCGCTGTAGGTTATGGCAGATCGAGTGTCCTCCAGTGAAGACATCTCCTCTTAATTGGCCATATTAATTTATACAGCTATAATATCTTTTCGCTTTAGCCTTTTAGTGTAGCTTCTGGTTGTCAGTTTACCAGCCAACTAGTTAGGATGATTTTCCAACCTTCCTAGGTATGTCATTGCAGTTTGTAGGATTTCTTTATTCACAGTGTACATTGCTAGATAGTGTGTATTTACCGTGTTTGTGACAAACCATGGAATATTGCATCGGTTTCTCAGTATCATATTTTGCATTCGCTGTAGTATCGTTATATTGGAGTCACATATTTATAGTGTCACATAAAATTTAAAAAAAAAACAAAATAAAACAGCTTTGACTTACAATTAGTTAAGTCTAAGGCATCAAAAGAAAAAAAAATACTAACACGAATATCAATAATACAACATTGTAGGTACCTACGCTTGACCATTTAAATGTCTGTTTTTAAATGACTGCGCAATAGTGTTTTGAATTTCGGCAGGGAACCGAAGAACACATCCAAATTAAGTTGTTTTGAGTTGAGTTCGTTGTAATGCAGCCGAATTGAGTAACACATTTTCGGCAAATGATTGAGATTAATTGGTTTCGTTTCGATCGCTTTTTGTTTCATTTTACGATTTTCTTAAGCACATATCGTTCATTTGTTAGCGTTTCAAACCAACAGCTGTTGCTACTACATGATAGTGGAGTTACGCAATACGAAAATCGTAAAATGAAACAAAAAGCGATCGAAACGAAACCAATTTTGACGGCACGGTTGGCGCAGTGGTTAAGCGATTGACTGCTGCGCTGCGTGTCGCGGGTTCGATTCCCGCACGGAACAAATATTTGTATGACCTACAAGTAGTTGTTCCGGGTCTGGCTGTTTGTGTATGTGAGTTTAAATGTTTGTAAACGCACCCGCGATACAGGAGAAAATCCTAGTGTGGGGCAACGTTTTAAAAAAAAAAAAAAAAAAAAAAAAAAAAAAAAAAAAAAAAAAAAAAAAAAAAAAAAAAAAAAAAAAATTAATCTAAATCATTTGCCGAAAATGTGTTACGCAATTAGGCTGCTGGATATTTCGCGTGTATCTTCCTATATTACCCTTCCAGTGTTGCCTACAGGTGGGCGGTTCAAAAAGTCTGGATATTGGCTGTCCATTACACGTTCAAGTAATTGTTCGCATTTAATTAGACGTTAATCTTCTCAGAGATTTTTGCAACTAATCGGTTATTTCAACAAGGCTACGAATGACGCAGACTTTGACACCCTCATTTCAGTGATTTCAGTCGTAAGGTAATTAATTTCTAAGTTCAATTGATAAAACCTTTCTAATAACTTTCAGGTAATTAATTACTGGGAATTGTAATCAATTGCAAAACTACCCGCTTAATTGTTGTCTAATTGGATCATCAGTATGCTGTGCTAGTGCCGTGCCCGCATGCAGCGGGGTAATTGCGTAACACACTAACAGTAGCAATGGCTTTCATTTTGAGTGATTAATAACATTCATTGCGAGAGCAGGCAAATTTTTCAAACATATGAAACAATGTATTAGCAATATCCTTCAAAATGATTCAGAATGGTTGATGAATGATTGAGGAGCTCGTGGCTAAGCAATAACAGCCGTACGGGTCGATCGATCATGTTAAGCTACACTTGCCACGGTCGGTCCGTGGATGGGTGACCATCTTTACATACCGAGACCCGTTGGTCCCAGCTGTCATTTTTGGATCTTTGACAGTCGTTACGCGTCGTCAGAAAACCGAAAATCTGACAACCAGTCAGTTACCCAGGAACTGGGTTGTGGAGGTCCGATATGCAATCGCTGAATCGCTCCATTTAAAATACTGGTACCTATTCTGCATCCGGTTTGAATGGAAGCCGACCCCAACATACATAATTATGTGGGTGAACTAACAAAACTGGGAAAAGGCTAGGCGGATTGAATGTGTTACGCAATTAAGATGCAGGTCATACGACTGAAACCGTATCAGCTAATGTAAGGGATAGTCTACACCCAATTTCTCCAAACGATTTGACCTGTATAACTTAATTATACAATTAAAGAATGCTCCCAATCATCTAATAGTTGCCAATATCAATCTACATAATGGGCGGGCTAGTTCGATTGACAAATGGTTACTAATAGCACGATCAATCTCAGTTATGAGGTCGACCTGCCATTGTATCTATTATGACCATTTTATTACAGGAGCATGCAATGTGTTGGTACCTTGTAATCATCATTAATCGTTGCAACAATAAAAGACAATATATGAAAGAAATTAAAATAGGTACAATCCTTTGTTCCCACTAGTACCAATGACTATAGGGGCTCGTGGCTACATAATAACAGCCATACGGGTCGATCGGTTGGTCCGTGGATGGGTGACCATTTTTACATACGTGGCTCGGAAAGCATGTTAAGTCTGGTCCCGACTGTCATTCGTGGATCTTTGACAGTCGTTACGGGTCGTCAAAAGCCCGAAAGTCTGACAACCAGTCTTACCAAGGGGTATCGTATTACCCAGTAAATGGATTGTGTAGCGTAAAATACTGGTATTCACCTGCCTCCGTTTAGACTAGAAGCCGTCCCCAACATAATTATGTTGGTGAACTGAACATAATTGGGAAAAGGTTAGGCAGATGATGAATACCAATCGCGTTAAACTAAAGATCACTAATCAGATTTGTTCTTATTAAGACCATAAATGCACTGCAATGAAATCGGTACTATTCGGTACTGTATACGAATCCTTGAAATGATTCACTAAGAGACCTAATCTTGATCTATGTCATTAGATCTCGCTACAGACTTCTCTTAGGTTAATCAGAGCAATTACTAATTGGTTAGGTCAGAGGACCGGTCCTGAGTTCAATGAAAGTTTAACTGCATTTTCATTGCTCACTTTTACATTTGCATTCTTTGGGAATTATTCATGTATATGGCTAAAAACTATCCTAAGCATTAATAATCTGGCGCAGAGCTACCTGTATGAGCCAGATTTTGTCAAAATTCTTTCATATAAAAAACAGCTTTACAAACCCTAACCTTCATATTAGTAACGACAAGGATAAGCAAAGGACGATAGTAATGTTGAAGGCAGTTATGTAAAGCAGATAACAAGAGATCATCAATGTTTGGATTTACTGCCACATCAGCAGAGATAATGACAAGTAATATAAATAAAACACCATGGGAACACGTACCTACTACATGGTAATCTATTTTTAATGTCTGGGATGTTCCATGAACGTTACCGCGTTGTTCCGGGAACGAGATGAACGTTGCGGAAGATGCAATGTGTACGGAGTTACGGTCTTCCGAGTCTTTAATTCGTTTTATGGACGAAATGTTAGTACACACACCGGATGTATTGATGTAATAGACGTGTAAAAACAGGGCACTGTTTTTAGAATATGGGTGTTAAATAATTGTGACACGAAGTTGCAGTTTGCAATATTTTTTGTACTAAATCCCTTAGCCATAAAACTTGGATATTACTAGGTACCTGATGCATAACCCAGGAATTGAAAATCGGACCAAAAAGTTTTTTGATCGATATCCCAATTGATCTTGAAGATCAAGGCTTACAAACAACAAAACATTTTATACCCAATTATCAAAACAAAGTCTTTTCAGTTACTAAGTTTTTTTTTTTGCATCTTTCAAGATATATTTAGTAGAGACACATATACAACACACACATACATGATATTTACATAACATCTATAAGTTAACAGATTTAAAATAATATGAATAATATGTACTTATCTACATGTTTATAAAACAGTGGGAAAAGAATCATAGGGCATCAAAAATTCGTCCGCATATCTGTCAACAGGAAAAATGCCCAAAAGGCTGGCAGGATTGCCACGTTGTATGACCGTGCTGATTCTTTGACCAAAACATAACTTACTAAGTTTTGAACTACTAAGTTTTGAACTTAAAAGAATTGACTCTAATACGGTAAAAAAAAAACTATGTCATACAGTCATACTCATGTCAAAGAGGCTTTGTGTAGCTCTAGAAACAACAGACACCGCATACCTACGTGGCAATGGGAACAAATACTCTCTAGCCATCAAATCATGCCGATGCCATAAAAATAAATTACCTACGTGAAAATTATTTATTGACAAGAAAATGATTACTTATTGAAACTGAGAGGATGCTGGAAATTACATCTCATAAACTATCTTAATGTTTATTAGTCTAAGAAATCGATATATTAGAATAAGAATAAGTTTTCATGGGTATCGCCTATTAGTTTGCTATTATTAACAGTACTTAGTGGGATATTTATATCGAAAACCACCGTCAAATTATGAAGAAAGAATTAGTAATCCCACTTACGCCGCAGTCCCACGGCCCATTAGCTGACAGGCCGCGCTAGGCATTGCTACGCCTATCGACGCCTGTCGTCAGGCCACGACAGGCTTCTACAGGTCAAGCATGCCCACGGCGTGTGTCGGCCTGATGCGGCCTGTTGGCCGATATTCCAACATGTCAAGTTATACGGAGTGCATGGCAGCCGCTGTGGTTTTATTCAGTGGTCAACATTGGTTACACAAAGCAAAAAGAAAGGCGCCCGTACAGGCAGCGACAAGCGCCCCGCGCCGCGCGCACTGCGCCACACCGCGCCACACCACGCCTTTGAACTTATCGACTCCCGACGGATCAGACGGGCGACGACAGGCCACCGCAGGCCTCATCGGACGGGATGGTTCCCACGCCCCGTCGGCCTGGCCTAAGCTGGCGCGATCTGGTCTGTGAGAAAGTGGGCCGTGGGATAGGACCGCAGCATTAGATAGTTTTTCATTATGCAGGTATTTAAATAATGATTACCGTGCCGTTAGTACCGTTGTACTACAACCTAGTTCTTTTGTGACATTAATAAGAATAGTAGGACGGAAATGACATCATTAATTCTTCTAATAGCTATACTGAATGAAATTAGTTCTTATAATGGTTTTCTCTCTTGCCAGGTTGCACGCCCACAGCCTTCTGGTTGCTGAACCGACATGGCTCCCATAATCCTGAGGCTAACGAAATAGCTGAGCTGCAGAAACTTGGCGACCTCAAGAACAACATTGTTACCAACTACAAGAATGGTAACTTTAGGAACACTAATGTGAGTAAAATTCGAATAGTAATTCCAAATATTATCATGCAGCTTTCATTCAGGGGGATAGTGCGTCGTCAAATGGAACCAGTAAAGCAGGCGAGTAGTTTAATCCGACCTAACCTCCCTCTGCTGCCCTCCCCCAGCAACGCTCTAAGCCGAGGTCCGTACCTACCCCTCAGAGGGAGCCCTTACCCGTGTAGTCGCTCAGTTTTTATGTTTTATTATGCCCTGGTGGGTGGCCTTACTTGGATGAGGCACGGGCAGGCAAGGTAAAGCGCTATTTTAAAAAAAATTGCGAGTTTGTAGCCCTTTGAAACACTTGATATGCTGTTCTTGTTGAAGCGGAATGGTTTATAATTTTGATCGAACTAAACAGCACTTACTTTAGGGATTCGTTTTGATCAACACAGCAAATACATAGTGTCAACAACCAGTTTCTAATAACGAAGAACTTAAGCAAACACCTGTGGGACGTAAGAAACGACTCACAAAGTTGTATGTCCAGAATGTTTGGTTTCGTAGACACGTGCAAATAGTTTACTTGCCTTACTGACCTCGGAAGTTTGACTAGGTACAAAGCTATGGAAATATTCCGCTCTATGTACGATTTCGATAAAGTTCCATGAGGTGCCAACTACCTACGTAGGTATTAGCACTTTGCAGGTATAGTGTTTCATCGATTTGCCATTTCTTCTCTATCTTAATTTATGAGGTTCGTGATATCAGTGCAAAATGATTACAGTAAAACAGGGCCTCAGAATTTACTGGAACAAGCATTACCATAGTTTCATGTTCTTACAGATCGCAATTTATGATAATTAGCACCGTAGAATATTATATTCGAATTTGCTGTAGAATAAATTTAAAAAATTGGTATTCAGCTACATCCGGTTAGACTGGAAGCCGACCCCAACTGATCAAAAATTGATCAAAAAACACATTTTGCAAAAATTTAACCATTAGTTACTATTAACAATTGGTTGAGTTTAACTACGGATCAAAAAACCGGCCCGATACTCTTCCTCTCGACTTGACATTTCGTAAAGATTATCTACGTGATTTTCAACTCTTAATTCCTCCACAGCAACGCATCTGCTCTTCGGACCTGAGCCTCCTAGAACAATGGCAGTGGAACAACCGTCACAACGCGACCTTTGCTGGAGACCTCACTGCCGACGGCTACATGACCACGCAGCAGCTAGCACAGGCTTGGAAGCAGAAGTTCCCTGGGCTTCTCACTGCCAACCGACAAAACTATTTGGTAAGTTAGGTCTTGCTTTTATTATATTTCTTGCGAGTATAACAGAAGAAACCACCAAAAGTCCTAATCGACAGTGGAAGAGGAGACAAGCGACTTGTCTCTATCTAGGGCTACTATGGGTATGCTAGTCCTGGGGATAGCTTTGTGTAGTTTTAAAGCTTGCACTTATTGACTGATAAAGTATTACTTAAGATTCTGAAAGAGCTGTGGTGACCCAGTGGCAACGGCTCCGACTTACTACTTGTAGGTCGTTCGAACCCAGGCAGGCGCTTTACTTTGTGTAAATAACTTCATCACCACTGCTCTCAAAACGGTGAAGGAAAACATTGTGAGGAAACTGACCTGTGCTCGAAACAACAATTCGAAGATATGTGACATCTACCAACTCGCACTGGGCCCACGTGGAAGATTACGGCCCACTCTCTCTCACAGCGAGGAGGCCTCTGTCCCAGCAGCAACATTAGAGGCTGATTGTTTAACATGTTCAGTGGTAATATAATATCAGGGCTGGTACAATATGCATAGTGACAATATCTACTGCTTGTTTGACCTACAATATCTCCGTAACCGGAAGGTTCCCAGCCACGGTCCAATATATAAAAATATACTGCATATGATCGCAATGACGGAAAGAACATGATTATCTTTCGACTTCCTTTACATAGTACATACAGTGGATACGAATTAAATCAAGATCACTTCCGACATCCTCTGTTGAAATCATGAATGAATCCCGTTAGCCTGTATCTGTTCGGTAATCGACTCATAGACGTCCTGTCCAAAAAGGGTTTATAATCTAACCGATATTTCGATTACCATTTCGGTATTAACATTAACCAAAACTTAACGCTATTATGAACGTGATCCGCATATCCAATGCTTATAAACCTACGAGCAAAGATTACTCAATACTTACGTAACGGCCCATTCCACACCTACGGATAAAACAAAACAATGCCGGCAATTCAATTGACTTTCATAAGTTGGTGGAGGAAACGCAATTGGTCTACATCCTTGGCTCCATATAGGAGCTGTAGTGGAATTTCACTATCGTTGCTTATAGCATCTTGTTGTTTTGGATATCTGTAATATACTATGTTGAGCAGATAAATTGCTAGCTAATAATGACATTAATATCTTCAATTCTTCATGTCGCATTTGGTTCAGTTTTTGCCTTGATGAATTTGCGATTTTCTAGGGGCACTGCCGTGGCCCAAACAAAAAGCATAACAAGCCGTACCTTTTGATCAAAATTTAAAGTTTGTAGCGTGGAGTTAGGCCTTGCAGAGTTAGGGTTATTGGTTCTACATTAGATCTGATAACTTTTTAATAGTGAAAGCTTTATGTAAGTCTTAGCTTTACATGAAATGTTTTTGGTGGGCAACTTATACGTATACGTTTAAAGTTCTATATTGTTGTTCAGTTATCTAGTTTCACTATAGATCCACTCGGTCCAGCTTTTTTAAACTGTCTTCTCGCAACTCGGGTGTAACTATTTTCAAAAGATATAACTCGAAATTGGAAAAAAACATCGTTTTGAAATTAAATTAATGCGTAAAAAGTGTTGCGGCAGGCGTTTTTAACCGCGGCATGCGGGTTAATTAACTTCACTACTCTTTAATTTATTCCAGTGATAGAACAAATTCAGGGACAAATGATTAAACAGAGTATTTGTTCAGTTCATTATGTAGATTATAGATATTTTCTCCTAATTCAAATTTAGTTCCAGCACCTTAATTGCGTAACACACTTTGAAGGATATAACAAACCCATTGCTTCATATGTTCGAAAACTTTGTCTACCCAACAACGTAAATAACGCAATGAATGTTGTTGAACTGCGAAAATGAAAGACATTGCTACTGTTAGTGTATGTATTACGTAATCACTCCGCTGCCTTGTCTCGACTTATTCGAGATGTTACAATTGAAATCCACGTACCATTTCACCTAGTCATCCAGGCATAATTCTTTCATAGTTTGTCCTAGATATCTAACGACTGCACTGCTCTCCTACCAGGACCCATTCGTTCCAAGGAGGATCATTTTCAGTGACATTACGTGTTCTACGGCATGACTCACTGTTTACCGTGCGACGCTGACCTCAGTTCACTCGTTTCATGTTTTATGTGATTTTACATGAGTTTGTTTCATGAACTTGTGTTATTTATAATATTTTCTAACTCCTAATCTCTCGCTACATTAATATTTATTTCTGTAAATTGGTTCAAAAAACACTTTTACACGTCAAAATAAAATTATGTTTTTAAAACTAGATGAGTTCGGTGTTTCCTAACTGGGTACTCTGAGAAGAACGACCGAAACTAACTCAGAGGTATCTGTCTCTTAAAGTCCTTACATAAACTTGGTAAGGCCATATGAGGGCCATGCTGGTATTTGCCATCAATTTGGTTTTTCGCTTGATCATCTTCGTCGTCACCCACCTTTGTCCAAGCATTAAGTTAACAAAAATAAAATTTAATTGCATTATAAACGCAGACTTAAAGTTTTATAAGTAAGGGAACTGAAGAACTCGTTCTTTTCGATCTTTTACACATGTTCAGACGCTTTTCTTTACCTCCTTCTCTGGTGTGTTGAGCACAAGCCATAATATAGCCGACATGAGAAAATTTAGTCGAAGGGACGCATTAAGTGGACTGCCCAGTGCCGAAGTATTATGGTCGGGGACTCAGGTACCATTGTCTGACCTTATATGAAATCTCATATAAGGTCAGACTGGACTTTCGGATATACAGGAAATATGTACAAGGATTTCTACATTTGGGAGCAGCTTGGTTCAATACAATCGAATTAAACCGCAGACCTTCGTGACCAGAATAAATAAATCAAAATATTTTATTTCGGTCCATTCGGTTAGTATACACACATCTACCTACAAGAAAAACAGCACAAACTATTCGTTAATATGCCACAGTAGCATGTAGGTGTATCCAATGTCCCAATATGGGGCTGTCCGACCTATTATAGTGTCGCGCGTCAAAATTAATGGTGACATTAGTTACCACTAGCGCCATCTAAGCCTAAGCTTCAAGCTAAATGGGATGGACAGTACCGGATTGTGACAAAGATCAATGACGTAACTTACCGGATACAGAAAGGCGCAAGAGGTACTCGTAAGATCGTCCATGTGGATCGACTGGCGCGTTATTATGGAGCCGATAATGCTCGGGACGAGCATGTCTTAGGAGGGGGCAGTGTCGCGCGTCAAAATTAATGGTGACATTAGTTACCACTAGCGCCATCTAGTATCGAGTAGCAGAACTAATAGAGTCAAGATGCTTCTAGAACTTTCGATGCTAGAACTATCGACTACTGATCAGTCGGGGCCGGTATGTACTCGAACATTCTAGATGTTTCTACAATGGAAGGTTCTAGAACTATCTGCGGCACTATATAAGCTGGGGATTAGCCGCGAACGAGACAGTGTTGGATAAGCGATACAAGCGAATACATCGAAAGCGATCCTCAAGTGCGATTTAAGTGCGATTTTGTTTTCTAATTAGTGTGTTTGACTTGTTATTAGTGTTGTTTTATTAAAGTGTTAATTTTGGTAATTATTATCGGCAGTTTTAATTGTCACGAACCCCGTAGCTCGTAACAATAGAATAGTCCTAGAATAGAAATCTCTTACCTCCGGTACGTACATCTCATCCACCGTTGTAGTGGGAGCTCACGAAATTTTTTTTTTTTATCGCTGAGAAATGCTTTACGAATCCCCGCTCAAGGGGGACGAGACGGGGTATGTGGGACTCCTGTCGAAACCGCACCGACAGTATACTCACTAAAACTCAGCGGTGTTCCCGCATCGCCGTGATGGGACGGCCATGGGAAACCGGCTAAGCCTTTACTTCCACAACCCTCCCGGCGCATGCCCGCCTAGTTGGCGGGAATGGCCGGGAACACCTGGCCATTCCCGTCCGACACTGGTGGAGGCCTGTGCAATACAGGCAAGGGTGGGCACCCGCACCCGCCTGCTGGCCTCCGAGCTCACAACACCTGCAATTTTAGCTAATCTTGCTTAACCCAGTCGCGAGTAACCTGTTTTTTTTTTTGCAATATGCATTTTGTGCTTGAAGAGTAAACAATTTTTCCTTAGACCAACTTATAAGTTTATCTAAGAATTTTTCTTTCTTTCTTTTTTCTACTTTGGAAACACTACAAACATAGTGCCGAATCTACATCTTATCTTAACTTATTTTTGTCCACAGTTTAAGTTCGTGAACGATGAGCGATCGAGCAACACATTCAAAGCTTTCACGGAAGGTTTGTTCGGAGACCAAGCAGAGGGTTTGGATATACCCAAGGAAAATGACGAAAAATTACTTAGGGTAAGTACAATCCACAAATGTAAAAAAATATGTAAATTGTATCTAGAATATATATACTATTTAGTCGACTGTTATGAATGAGGAACACATCTATTCTAGACAAGCTGAACCGATTGACGATGTCCTGTCCAAATTTCAATAATTCTTACAAAAAATTACTTCCGTTTTTCCCGGATGTGAAGATGTTCCGGGAAAATTTTCTTTCCGTAAAAACCTGATTCTGACTATTACTAATATTAAAAAAGAAACTCGCAAACAAAAATGCACCCTGAAAACATAATACTCCCTTTTTGGGCAGTCGTGTAAACGTGAAGCCAAACCAGCCGTTCTCAATTTGATGTTCACAGAACAGCATTTATTATTCGATTTGTTTGAATTCTGCCGATTGCACGATTACCTAACCTAAATAAACTAGAAAATAATAAAGTGTGGTATTGTGCGTGACATATATTTTTATTTCTTATAGCCGTTTAAGTTCTGCCCAGCGTGGACAAAGGCTGTCGGAGATAACAACGACACGATGTCACAATTGAACATATTCGAGTCCAAGAGGGAATACAAGGAGGTAAGTTTAATAACTAATACTTATATATGACCGCCTCGTGGTCTAGTGGTCGCACGTGCTACTGCTAAGCATGAGGTCCTGGTATCGATTTCAGAGTCGGGCAAAGTTTTATTGGGTGTTTCCATCGGGAATTTGTCAGTAGCAGCCCGCAGTCTGGTATTCGTGCCCGGTTTATGGCAATAGGCTCGCCCCCCATTACATGTGACTTACAAATATTGGCGAAATGTGGGTGTATTATTATACAGGGTTATTGGTAAAACACTAACAACCTTGCAGGATTGGATTACTAACATCATAAACTACAACTTTTGTTCTATGATTTTTTACAAAACATAATACATTAACCAAAAACAAACCTTTAAGATTTCGTTGTTCTATCTAACCCCGCTCCCCTCCGCTAAATTTTGTACTAGACACGGTAGTTTGTTTACCTAACTAGCGCTTTCTTTTGCTTCGCGTAGAGTTCATAATAGAAAATCGAATATTTCAATTCGTTGAATTGAAATATTTTTATTTTTGTATGAAAATCTGATGAATTAATAAAAGTCATACAACAAAATTTGTTGTTTATGATGTAAATAATATAGTCCTGAGAGTTTGTTAATGTTTTACTTATAACCCTGTATAGATAGGTGATGTTATGTTATGTTAAAATAAATGATTATTGTAATTTTTTCAATATACCGACAGACTAAGAGAGCCATATGGCAGACTGAGTGGAATACGATGCGGCCGCAATTTTATTGTTTTAGGTAGGGGAAGGTGGGGTAAAATGGGATACTTAAGTAAAAAAAAATCATGTATACGAAATCAACAATATTTTTAATAAACTTTTCATTTAGAAACAATAGTTATATGCTTATTTATTATTTTAATTTGTACTTTTAGGCTTAATCAACCAATTTTCTTAATTATGAGGAACTAATCACCAAGTGTCAAATTTCCCATTTTGCCCCATGGTCGGGGCAAAACAGGAAACGCTAAGGGGCAAAATGAAGATACATTTTAGTCAGGCAAACATTGTGCACAAATGTGTGCCTCGTCATCATCTTCGTCTACTCCGGCGCAGGAATTGTGTGCCCAACCCGCACAAGAGCTACACGCAACCCAACCCTCGTCTGACTGCGAATACAAATAACCACAATATATGCAAGCACAGTCATCTTCGTCTTCTTCCGATGAACTAGTAAATGTGGCTTCCTTTTGCTTATGTTTCTTTGCCTTTTTTTATTATTTGGTTTGGTTATTTTTTTTTGGTCATTTTTCTTCTTTGGTGCAGTCTTCTTCTTATTTTCCTTTGCATTCTTTTCCATAGTCAGGTCATTTTTGTACGGGGAATCCGTAAGTATAGCCGTTTTCCCACGTTTTCTCTTTTGTCTTTCCTTAGTTCTTAATTCTTTGGGAATTGCCATAATATTTTCAGGTGTAACTGCAAATGAACTCTTTTCTTTTAAAGTTTGCCTTTCAGGAGTTTTATCTTTAGCCCTTGAAGTGGATGCGAGAGGTTCAAATGGCTGTGTAGAAACTGAAACCATGGAGGTGGACATAGCTTGTTGATTTAAGTTGTCTTGGACAGCGGGTGTGATTGGTTCAGGAATGTTCTCATCGAGGTTTAATATACTAGACATATTTAATTGGACTGCTCGTGAAATTTGCCTTTCAGGACTTTTATGACTAGCCATTGAAGTCGACACAGAAGAGTTGGTAGGCATAGCATGTTCATGTAAGTTATTGGGGTTTGATACGGGAGGATTCAATTGAGCTGCTTGTGAAATTCCTGAAGTTGAAGGTTCGCAGTATGGTGTTACTACGTCTACTGCATTTTGCGTATTTAGGCCTTCAATAACAAGGGTCTCAGTGTTGGTGGTTTCCGCAGCTATAAAATCTGCTTCTGTGAAAACATTCCTGTCAACAGGCCATATGCCACATTTTTTAAAACCATTTATAGCAGTGCTCATGGTTGATGCTTGTATAAAAGCTTTCCCAAAAAGGTTTGCAACTTGGTAGGAAGTTACTTACGAACCATAATGACTGTAAAAAAAGAAAAAGGACTTAATATAATAATTATAAATCCAGTAAACGAATTAGATACCGACCTAAGAGAAGTAAAAATGTCTTCTACCGCCAGCGTAAATATTAAAATATTAAATTAAATTGCCTCTGTGAGAGGGGGCATAATGGGATACCATCCCATTATGCCTCGTTCATTTTGCCCCAAACATTACTTTTTTTAAATTGATCGGCCATTTCTAACCTCAATAGAAATTATCAAAAACAAATTAGAATTTCAACAGGTTAATACCACTCCCACTGATTTAAGGTATAAAAGTTAATGCAGATCATGTACTTACCTCGCTACACCAGAGAATATTATATGAAAACAAATAACAATACACTCAAAAACTGTTTTTGTTAGCCACGACACTAAAACACGCACCGACACGTTCCGCTTGCTCTGACTCACGTGCGGCGACTGAACAACGAACGAATGGCGCCACTGTCGACTTGAATACGCGTGTGTGCCACGCACACAAGCTAAATTCCCGTTGTGCCCCGAGCCTCATTTTG
Organism: Apamea monoglypha; assembly: GCA_911387795.2. Classification (NCBI taxonomy): domain Eukaryota; kingdom Metazoa; phylum Arthropoda; class Insecta; order Lepidoptera; family Noctuidae; genus Apamea; species Apamea monoglypha. The sequence goes on from OU426922.1 coordinate 5,216,031, forward strand.
CCCCACCCTCCCCTATTACCAATTTGTCTGAAAAATATGTTAATGACGTCACGACACTCAAGACTGCCAGTTGACTAACAATTGGTCAGCTACTCGTACTAACGAGTTAGGAATAGTTAACTGATTATTATATAATATACGGTAAAAATGTAATAGGTAGGAGCTCGCAGACGAGCTCTCAAAGTACCGGGATTAACCTAATTTTAAAGAGTAACATCCATAATTATCCCTAGAATGGATTTACGTTTTTACATTTATATATTTTTTCATCTTGTCTTAGGCCAATTCTCGTAATTTAAAATGTTCAAAATCTAGTCACAGTCTCATCTCGGCGACAAACAAATGTCAAAATCTTGTCAAAATGTAGGGAACGTAGACGTATTTTTGACAGATTGAGACTGAGATCAGACTGTAAACATTCTTAAAATTACGAGAATTGCCCCTTCTCTCTTGTCAGCTAGACCGACCCCTACTTGTTTTATAAACTAATGTTTGCCTCGTATTTCATCCCAATAACTTTGAACGATCTCGCGGAGGTTGTATCTAAGCACCAAATAGGCTAAGGGTCAGTTCACACCGACACGCGACGCTACGCGACGCTGCGCGCACACATTAAAACGACCTACTGCACCGCGCAACGTATTCTGAACTCTCACAATGTACCTTTTCGTGTAAAAAATAAAGTATATTTTGAGTCACTCTTTTAAAGTGTGCGCGCAGCGTCGCGTCGCGTCGCGTCCCGGTGTGAACTGACCCTTAATCTACAATACCTACTTACAATTGAATGGAAACGTTTGGTTCTTAAAGTACCTAAGGCCCTATGCCCAAAATTTTACGTAAACAATTATTACAATGGATACGTTCTCTCCTCTTTGCTAATTACAAAGACCTTAGTCCAGAACTAATTAATACAAATGAGAACATAGATTTTAACATGACCGTAATGACCTTGGCCGTAGTTTTAATTAAGTCGGTCGGTACTACTTACATTTCGCGGAAACAGATTTTTTGTGTTAATTTTCGATATGCGCTAATTGGGTCTGAGTAAGATTTTAAATAGCATAATATAACATTGTGCCTGTATATCCCCGAAGGGTTAGGCAGAGGTGTAGTTACCAGATTTCTACAGTTATGTAATTTTATTTATTTATTAAAACTTTATGCACAAATAAAAAAAATACTGTACAAATGCTTGAGGCATTTTCTACCGATCAACTTTAGGGTGATGCAGAGACAAACCATGGCAGGTGCAACATACGGGATAAATAACTAGGAAATGACTAAAATCCTACTAATATCCGACTAATATTATAAACGTGAAAGTTTGTATGGATGGATGTTTGTTTGATACTCCTTCACGCAAAAACTGCTGAACGGATTTGGATGAAATTTGGCACACAGATGGTTTATAATCAGGATTAACATATAGTTTTATCCCGATATTCCCACGTGATCGAAACTTATGCGGGTGAAACCGCGGGGCGCAGTTAGTACAAGAATAAATACTACTACATAGATAGATACATACAGTATACATATAAACAAAATGAACTGTCAGGAGAAAAAAAAAATAGTAAGAGGAGAAAACGAATCCAGCAAATCAGCGCTGGGACGTTATGTTACGGTCAACTTCTGACGGATATGTTCACTAGTCTTCACTTTAAAAGATAACCGACTGATTGCCGAATTTTGTTTTAGATAAGCACGTAATAATATGGGATTACCGATAGAGCTATACAGACCGATAATATATATTACATAACGGTTAAAACAATTTGCCCTAATCACGTCCGGAATAACATGTCCCTAATCCCAATTTATTATTTTCTGTTTTTTAATAAATATTTTTGGTGCCTATTACGCACGCATAAAGATCACCTAAGATCTTTATGCGTGCGTTCTTCATTGGTCTATATATATATTCTCCTTTGTGTATGTTCCGAATTGGCGCGAAAAGGCTGAACGGATTTGGCACACAGATAGTTTATAACCTGGAGTAACACACACGGAACATAGTAAACACGCTCCCGTGGGATATTTTCCGGCATCCACGCACGCATAAAGATCATAGGTGATCTTTTCAGCAACAGACTCGTTTCCACACCTCGTAGCAATAACTTTTTTCAAAAATATTCAATGTACAGTTTTGACTTCATTACTATTTCTTTGTTTAGTCATAGATTCTTCATCTATAAATCTCTTACAACGATTTATACCAAACCTCATAGAAACCCATATTCACAAATCCCAGTCATATTTTTCATGGTTTAATTTCCAACGCCATAATCTTCCTTGACCAGATGATGAGCAACATATCCCTCCGTCTGGGCTTCAACTATGACATGCAGAAAGAGATCATTCTCCGCATCTATCAGATCTGCCGATACAACAAGGCTTGGGACGTCGTGAAGATATCACCTTGGTGCTCGGTGAGTATTTATGGCAACTACATGCTTTAAATTTTATAGAATAGTGTAACAGCCGCACGGGTCGATCGATCGGGTTAAGGTACACTTGCGGCAGTTGGTCCGTGGACGGGTGACCATATATACATGCCAAGACCCCCCGTGTCTCGGAAAGCACGTTAAGCCGTTGGTCCTGGCTGTCATTTGTGGATCTTTGACAGCTGTTACGGGTCGTCAGAAGCCCGAAAGTCTGACAATCAGTCTTACCAAGGGTTATGGTATTAACTTGTAACTGTGAGGTGGTCAAATAGGCAGTTGCGCCATGTATAATCCTGGTATTCAGCTGCATTTGGTTAGACTGGAAGCCGACTCCAACAATGTTGGGAAAAGGCTAGGCAGATGACGAGTGTGTTTCTAGCAAGAAACTGCCCTGAAATTATAGTGTTTCCGACTTTCTATCACAACAGCGGTTGGCCATCTACGTAAATACGGGAACTATTCCTGTCGAGTTCCCGAAGTCAAGTTTATCTTGGTTCAATCACGATCAAGATCAAACATCAAAGGCTTCGCAAATTTTTTCTTGCCCACCTATTTTGAATCTGGCTTAGCCTGCAAGTTTTAAACTAGGATAAAGATAACTTTATGATGGAGGTGCCTTTTGCGACGCCTAGTCCTATTTATTTAGAATTCTTGTAGCGTTACTCAAGTAGACTTTAGATCACACTGACCAAATAATTACTCAAACAACTTTCTTCCCAGGCCTTCACTCGCGAGGATTTAAAGCGCCTGGAGTACGCTGAAGACTTGTCCACGTACTACAAGTACGGCTACGGATCTGCACTCAACAAGGACATCGGCTGCACCCTCGTCAAGGACGTGATGACCTTCTTCGAGAAATTTGTTGGGAAAGGTAAGTCTATACTAATTTTAAAAACATTTTTTTTACAGATGTGTCTATAGTGTAGACACATCTGTAGACGCCCCCTCTTGGGCGTTTTAGGCTTTCAGGGGGGCAGTAGAGAAAATTATATATCCTATCGTTCAACTATATAATATTACACGTTTATAAATATAGCAATAGCTGTTACAGATTCGTGACAAATGGTAAGTTAAAAAAATTGGGAAGCTCTAGAAAAAAATAGTGGGCGGTAGGCAAAATAAGGTTGAAGACTATTTGAACGCGCTCTCGAGAACTCTCTCTCTGGAGTCAGATTTGAAAAATGCATCTTGCATTTGAGAGCCTAATTCTTCACGCTAGGACCTTTAAGAGCCGAGCAAAAAGGAAAAAGTTAGAAAGAACGCTAAGGGAAAACGAAGAAATAGCGTGGGCAGGCTATGCTATGCGACGGGGTGAGCCAATGGAACATGCAAGAACATTTTGAACTCAAAAATTAAAGTGCCAGAAAAAAAGTACTATTTTCTTTTTTTTTTGGGAAATAACATCAGTCAAAGTCTACAATTAACCCCCCGGCTGAAGCTTAAAGGCAGCCAAAGGGTAGTCCAGTTAAACAGCCGACAACCTCCAAGGACGACCTGAGAAAGCCATTAAAAAAATACAGAGACTACAGTACAACTATAGCGCCACAGTGGACCCACTAATTAAACATTCAATTATCCACAAAGCAACCCAGAGGTCCATCCAATTAATTCTGAAATAAATTGATTAACCTTGAACAACATCCTGCATCGTAATTAACCTCAACTAAATGACCGCATACAGAGTAATTTTTGTCATAAGAAAATTAAATTGTATTCCCTAAAACAAAGTTGACTTACTGTACTCGTATTTTCAACTCACGAAGCGACGCGCGCTTTACATGCGGTAACCAAGTGTACAAACACGCTGTGAATGTGTGCTTGAAGACAAGTATCAACAGCACATAACAGACACACACAAAAACTTTCGACTTCGCCATTGTTTTAGTCGGTATCGAGACCTTCTGCGCTTACACACACTTCCACAGAGTGTTTGTACATTTGGTAACCACAAGTAAAGCGCGCGTCGTTTCGTGAGATAAAAATATTCAAATACACGATTACTGCTACATGCATGCCGTCTGTTGGGACAGGTCAACTCCAACCTGCAGTGCCTCTTTCTTCACATGACTTCCTGCATTGTTAGACTCACATAAAAATTCAAATAATATAATGTTAAAACTTTAAAAGAGTGAGTTTTTTTCGGCATTTTTCTTAGGATAATTACATGCCAAAGCGATACCTCGCGGTCGCGGTTTAGCTCGCTACCTCGATTCACCTCCATGTAAAACGAATACATGCGAATAGACACCCAAGCAGCCCGCGATGTATCGCAGTATCCATCGACATGTGCGTGCGTGTCTCTTAGATTGCATTTGTTTTACATGGAGGTGACATCGAGGTAGCGAGGTAAACCGCGACCGCGAGGTATCGCATCTTAGGCATGTAAAAGGGCTTAGGGATCAGTCAGCCAGGTAATGGGCCATCTAGTTTTAGAATATTGACCGAAAAATGGATACGTAAGTCAGAGAAAATAAACATCATTTCATTTCATTTCAGGTCTATGAGTTAGTTACGTTAATAAATTATTTGCCATTTATTTATTAAAGGTGACATTGAACACTTTATGACTCAGGTTGTTATTGTAATATTGTTGAAGTCGTTAAAGTAGAGCATTTGTTATACTTGCATTTAATACCAGGTGTAATTTGGCATGACAAAAACAATGTTTTTAATGTTTAATTATTTTTCTTTTTTCTATTGAAAAGACGTCGCTATTTTTATAAATGAATTAGGCGGATTACACACTACAAGGCTCCACGTGAAACGGGGCCAAATTCCCTACGTAGTACCACATTTTTATTGAATATGTAGATTTATATGTAGAAAATCACACGTGGGGGCGCGTTATCTGCGCGTTATCGCCCCGTCGCGTGGAGCGTTGTAGTGTGTGATCCATTTACAAAAATAGCTACGTCCTCCAGTTACCAACGTTTGGTGTTTTCAAAAATTTCACTAAGGGAAACGCGGGTCGTTCGAAATATATTAAAATACCCGCCGTTATACAATGATATTGATCATTATTGATGTAACCCACAAACTGTTCTCGCGATCACCGTCCATGTACCTTGATCGAAACATCGTTCATCGGGAAAGTGCTGTTTATTTGAATCGCCATGCCATCAAGGTAGATGGCGGATGACATCTGTGGGTAGTGCGGGTACAGTCACGGAAATTACAGTCAAGTAAATTGACATTATATGTCAATTCACCGTTCATTTCTTACAACTGTCAAAGAATGACAGTTGTGATTTGAATACACGGATAATTTAAGTTGATAGTCAATTTACTTTACCGGGGTTGATGGGTGCCCATCTTTCCATATTCAGACCCTTTCGTGCCTCGGAAAACATGTTAATGCCCGGTTTACATTATTCCAGTCCAGCGATCGAATCCAGCGCTGGATTGCATACTGGAAAAATGTAAACCGGCACTGGAATTCACTGAATCCAGTTAGCATTCCAGTCCAGTAACTGGATTGGCGGTCTACTTTTGAATCCAGTGCGACCAATCCAGTGCCATTCCAGTGCTGACACAGTAAACACGTATTGGTTGTTTTTGCGGATTACTGCGGCGAAGAAAGGATTAAAAAATGGTGAAGAAATCATCTTCTTTGAAATAGTTGGTTTTGGCAATGGAAACATACGACTGAGGCTTCTGTAACTATCTCCAGTACTTAAGAAAGAAAGAGTGACTTCTAATTTTATTTTCGCGGGTATAGCATCTCTGAACAATGTATTGTTATGTTGAATATTAATTGAAACTAATGATAACAGTTCCTCAAATTTTTCTGCTGTCATTCTCAATGCCAGTCTATATTCAGTGGGATCTTCTAACTTCAGTTGTTGCAAAAGCATTACTGACCCTCCTTTTTGATCTATTTCGCTGATCCTTATCTATCACATGATGAGTCAATTTACTTTAACATTCATTTCCCTGACTTTACAATTACGAGTTTTTTGCTACCTTTTTGTAGACGTATAATACTTGTCGCTAAATTTAACCGCCTTTCATTTCCAGGTGAGCAGCCTCAACAGCCGCGCGCCATGATCCACTTCACGGAAGCAGCCATGATCCTCATGACCCTCACCGCGATGGGAGCTCATCAGGACTCCGCCCCCCTCACCGGAGACAACTACCACTCCGCTATCGTGCAGTCTCGCAGGTGGACCAGCTCCACCATGACGCCGTTCAATGCTAACCTCGCTGCTGTGTTGTACAAGTAAGTATAAATTATTAGCATAATGTTCCCACAGCTGGGACACAGGCTTCTTCTTTGTGAGAGGGAGTGGGCCGTAATCCACCACGCGGGCCCAGTGCGGGTTGCGGTGCTGGTTGGTAGATGTTAATGTCTTCGAATTTTTGGTTCTATGACACGCCAGTTTCCTCACGACTTTTTCCTTCACCGTTTTGAGAGCAGCTGTGATGAAATTAAATAGATCAATTAAAAAGCCTGGCTGGGTTCGAACTGACGACGGTGATGAAATTAAATACACAGAGTAGTGCCTGCCTGGGTTCGAACTCACGACCTTACAATGCGTAAGTCGGGGCTGATACCACTGGGCTACCACTGCTCATCAAGTATTATTATTGAAGTGAAATTTCTTACGCGGCGATAATTGGACGATAATATTGAACTAAAATTACTGGAAACAAAGTATTTCGCCACAATAATACGTTTCCAATTTAACTCTACCGCCATCCTTGAACCTAGAACTACGTTCAGGAAAGTTTACGATGTTAAACTGTGCCAAGTACCCAGTACTGGCAGTACTATGAGCGAACAATAATATTATTATAAATATTCCACTAACTGTCATTCCTTAAAATAACTCTGTGAGAAGTAGTCACACCACACATACCTGCATAATCAACCTATAATGTTCCCACTGCTGGGACACAGGCCTTCTCTCTGTGAGAGGGTGTGGCCGTAATCTACCACGCGGGCCCAGTGCGAATTGGTAGATGTCACATGTCTTCGAATTTTTGGTTGTGGGACATGTTTTCCTTCACTTCAGTAAATTGCTTATAATAGTGTATACAATTGTTGGTGAACCAATAAATAAATAAATTCACCGTTTTGAGCAGATACCTAAGTAATAGGATTTCTAGGCGTTTTCTTACTACGAGTATGACTGTAATACCTACTGCATTGCCTTACGTGCGTAATACCTCGTTTACCACAATGTACGGACTTAGGGAGTATACCTTCCTAGCCACCTACTTTTTATAAACTTACAAACACGACTTTATCCCTCCCTAATGGTTAGGCAGAGGTGTACCTCTACAGTTGGTACAGCCCGATTCAAACTTTATGGCGGCTCTGAAGTGTGCTACTCGCTGCGCAGTACCTCCCCCCTCCCCCCGCTGACAGGTGAATGTGTTACTGCGCAGCGACCCGCCTCATGTTCCGAGCCGCCGTAAAATTTGAGTTCGGGCTGTAGGTAGGCGCAACTGCTGAATGTTGGGTCCGGGGTTCGATTCCCCAGATCGTGCAAAGTGTAACGTTTACACAGTTTATTGTAGCCTATTTGGGCATGGATTAGAAATTACTAAAGGCTCCATTCGAGATGAAAACTACTCGGGTAGTCCCAATACAACCTACTCATTCCGAACCTTCTATTTATTTCAGATGCACCCAAAACGGCAACTTCCAAGTGAACGAAGAGTACCAAGTCCTTTTCCTGGAGAACGAACATCCGATGAACTTACCTGGTTGCAGGGTAGGACTCTGCGACTGGTCACTAGTCAAGAACCGCTTCGGAGAGCTCGCGAAGAAATGCGACCTGAACTTCTGCAATAACGCTAACCAATTAAATGGTCTTACGGCTATAAGTTTCGCTGCGATTGCCTTTGTAGTCAGGTATGCTGTGATCAGGATATAGGCATGTTGAAAATTCTATCTGTGAATGGCTAAGTGTTGATTGAATTTAGGAGACGGAGCTTACGAACACGCAAAACATTGTCTGTGCTTGAACGAGCCATCTCCTTAAGATTTCTTGTGGTTTAGATTCAGTGATAATTAACGCATTTTAACAGCTATGTTGTGTAGGCTACCTTAGATTAGAACAGGTTTTTGAAATCAAAAGTCATGTATTCAAACTCGGCTGACAATCAGCACTTTTTAGAACGTCAAAATTACATCAATTCCTAAAAACGGCCACCCTTTACCACTTCCTAATGCTTTTGCTGGGAATAAGTGGCGTAACAACTCCCCAGCAAGCAGCACAGCTGTCTGTTTAGTTAGAAGAACTTGATTCTATACTAATTTTAGCGAAATCAATCATATATTACAATCAGGTTTTCAGTCATAAAACTCATAGATAAGCAAGTTAATACTTTCTTATTATATATTTTTTACCAACTAAGTAGTAAAATTATGGATGAATTATATTTATTGAAAAGATTCAATCACATTAAATTAAGGAGTTCACACTTTGGTATCGCACCTAAACCGTACAAAATAATGCTTGCATTTTGTAATTTGTTTGCCTTTTTTCTGTAAATAGACGTCCTAAACTAAATACAAGGTGTAAAATGTATATGGAGGAAAATATCGTTGTAATGTTAAAATATTAAATAATCTTCTTTTATGCGTGTCGCACTGTTAAATTTTTGAGTATTTTTTTCATAGTTTAATTGAATCTCGTGTTTATTAATCAAATTAACATTCTTAGGCCAGTATTATTTTTCGTTATTTAATTAATATTTTCTGAAGGATCTTGAATCATAGGAAAGGGTTCTATTCCCAGAGAATAGTTTTATTACTACCTACTTAAGAATCGTGGCATACTTACCCGGTTGGAACGAGGATCTAGCAGCTAGCTAGATCCTCGTTCCAACCGGGTAAGTATACTTGGCGAATGAGAACTAGTATAAAGTGCGATAAAAGGAACTTCGTTCCAAAAATGTGTTTTAAAGTATGGCCATTTAGGCTACAGTTGCACTTATTTTTTCTAAATAATAACTTCGTATTTTAATTATTATTTCTTCTATCGTTTTAACTCTTAAAACTTATATATAAGCACAATATTTTTACACAAGTTGTTACTAAGTAAACGCTTAATGTTGATGTTTGAGAATATAATATTGTTGTTGTAACTCGCACCAAATAGAACTATGTAATAGTTGAAATAAAATGTTTTAAGTAGGTAGATCTTGTTTTCATTTTATTTACTTCGTCGTAAAAATGTGTTTTAAACTAAGGCCTTCTGGTTGAGGCTGGCACTGGAGCGTGGGGATTGGCACAAGAGCCCTATGCTCAGCAGTGAGTGAAGTCCAGCTGTGGATGATGATGATGTAGGTAATCGTAAGTTACGTCCTATAAAGGTTAACATATGGAATCTCCTTTTCGAGTTTTTTGAAAATAGGTAGAATAGAATAGAATACTCTTTATTGCACACCATTCAAATTATAAAACATAAATATACAAAATTTTACAAAGGGTGACACAATGGGCGGTCTTATCGCTAAGAGACAACCTTTCATAGGTATCTCAAAAACTAGACGTCCTAGATCAAAAATAATATTTTTCCACCCAGTATATTTGTGTAGGGATGAATGGGGGACTTAACCTTGACCTTTGTCAAAAATAGTTGGATCTACGTACAGATCGCGCCACTTAAAATCAAAAATATTTGATAATTTAAATTGAGTTTTTCGCAGTATTGCAAAAACTAGACGTAGCACGTCTAATTTTCAAAAATAATGAATTTTCATCACTCCATTTGTAACACCCCCCGGGTCTGTTTTTGTCTACGGATTAACGGGTGACTTTATTGACCTTGACCGTGACCTTTGCCAAAAAACTTAAGTATTTACAGTTTTGTTGAAATACAAAACCCATACAACTGTGCTACGAAAGCGTGCTCATTAAACCGGTGTCTCGAATTGATCACAGAAAGGAATATACGCGTACAATAGGCTAGTTGACTCTTTTTTAAACTAGGTCCTAAATAGTTCATATTTGTTCTACTAAGGTAAAAAAAATATTACTAAATTTTTTAAACACCTATGAAACTACAAAACTGTAATTTAAAAACAAACTCTTCATGTGGGTGCGAAAACGCTGTCCGCCATTTTAGTCCATAGATTATCTGTGCTCTGACATCATACGTATTGTAAACAAACATTTGACACACACATTTAACCGTGGACAATTTTCCAGTTTACTTTACTTTAAAAACATGATTTCAACTAATTTACATGAAAAATACAGTAATTATCGTCCGAGAATGCAAAAACACATCGATAAAGACCCCAGTTGTGGATTAGAGTGCCTAGTGAAACAAATATTCGCAAAACACGGCTAAGACTTGCTCAAAGGGATCCTGAATCATTATCAACTGTAACTCAAATTTATTTTTGCGAAGATCAGTAAGTACCTACCAAAGTACAGAAACTTTTAGTTACTTTTGAAATACTTTTTTAGGTTATTTAAATCATTCAAGGCAAAGAAATTACCAACCATTAATGTATCAATTTTTGGCAAATTTGTGCTGTCTGCTTTTGTGAAACCAACGTCCATAATGAATTTATTATTGTTTTTCAATAAAGCAAATAAATTAAGAACGTGTTAAGGAGTTTTTATCGAAATATTTATACTTGTAATAACACCACGTCAAATCACGAGTACCTACTCGTTTTGTTTACAATTTGTATGACGTCACATCATGGACGACAGCGTTTTCGGCGATTCAAAATAAAAAAAAAAAACACATTTTTTAAATTGAATTTATAAATTAATCTTACGCTTTTTGTTATTAAAATCGATATATTTCGTTTTCGTAAGCTAAATACTGTAAGAAATACTCATTTATTGTATGAAATTAGATAAGTGTCAAGTAGCCTATTAATGTAATGACTTTGTATTGGCTAAATGTAGTAGTTTTCAGATCAAGCAGGATGAACATTTAACACAAATGAAAAGATCCAGTACATAAAATAATAAACGGTTTTTATTTCGTTTACAAAAATTAACAACTTATCGATAAAATCACAAATTGCTCATCCACAATTTTACATTGTGATAGCATACAATTGTTTTTATATACAAATGCGATATATAATGATTGTTTACCTATAGTTTGACCGAAACCGCTGTACCGAATGCGCGGTGAGGCCACGGCTGGCTCACAGAGCAGAGTGGCCTGTCCCCCGCCTCGCCGCGCACCCTGAGGTGTGGTACAGCGGTTTCGGTCAGATTAGCGGTTTAATTGTTGATATAATTGGACTTGTTTGTAGCTTATATTTTACTTTTAAGAGTAAGTAGAAGCACTCATTCGGGATTACCAGTGGAAGCTAGATTATTTCGTTAATACGATGATAATTTTGCCTAAACAAGCTTTTACGTGTCCATAGTATAATTTTACTACATACGTATGATCAAAAACAGAACAAGAAAAATAATTTAAAACATCCAATGCAGCATTGATACATTTCAACACTTGTGAAAAGCATTGACATTAAGTATGGGCGAATTTCACAAATTAAAATGAACGCGATCAGCACATCTAAGCCGCGTTCAAGAGCTGTCAGTGCCATCATAGCTCTGAAGGGAAATACCCGTAATTTTAAGAAGGTTCACTTCGTGATCTCAGTTTCAATCTGTCAAAAACACGTCTAATTTCTCTACATTTTTGACATCGATAGTCGCTGAGATTAGATTGCAATTTGAACTGGAATATTGAACACAGACAGTTTTTGAACGCGGTTTACAGTTTTCCGGTGAATTTCACCAATGAGATTGGACGCGACCTAAAGGCCAATTCTCGTAACTTAAAACGTTCAAAATCTAGTCGCAGTCTAATCTCGGCGACAAACAAATGTCAAAAATGTAGGGAAATCACCGGTATTTTTGACAAATATTATGACTGAGATCAGACTGTGAACATTCTTAAAATTACGAGCATTGTCCCTCAGCATACAGTTTCATTGGTGAAATTCGCCCTTAACCGCAAGTAAAAATAAACACCACGTGAAAGCTTGATTGGGCGATCTTGATTATTCAGACTACATTTTTTTTTTGTTGTGAGTACATGTTTATAGTTTGTAGTCTGTTTTTTAAAAGTAGTGTGGCAGTGTTTGTCATGATTAATTTATTATCCATCAGTTATTTTAATTATGCTAATAACATTATAAATATTATCTTAGTTTCAATAAAAGCTATTCGAAAACATCATTTAGGCACATTTTTGCATACATTTGATATCAATTGGAACTATGATGTTGAATCACTAATATGAATACTTTAATAATTTATTTACTTACTACAACTCTGAGCCATATTAATTTCTTCTATTGGTAAATTAAACTTTTTAACTGCCATGCAGTTTTACTTACCTATAATATGCCACTGCTTTATGCATATAACATAATTATTTAATAGAATACAGACCACTAGCATTTAATATTCAACATAATATTTAAACAATTTACTAATGATGAGGTTGAAAATTGATCAATCTACGGATTTTGTCTTCCATAACATCAAATTATGTAACTTTGTTACTAGATTAAAAGTCATTTAGTCATGTCAATAAAATAAGTCAATACAATAGGTAAAAGTCTTGACTTTGATCACTCGTGATAATAGTAAAATATTGAGTGCACCATGAACTAAAAGTGAAAAACAAAAACACTCAAAATGAATGAATATTGATCAAAATCAATAATGCTAGCTAATACAAAAATATCGAATTTTCGAGTCAACAACCATTCTGTTATAAACTACTACACATTTTAACAAGAGCATAAGCAAAGACCATGTATAAGAACATTCAATTAATTAGACTTAAACACGAAACAACAGTTCTGGATAACAAACAGACATTAACTTAAACATTTTCCAAAGTCCATTGATAATATTTAAAAATCCATTTAAAACAACTGCAACTGATAAACGTCCATACATTGATTAGCAGCACCATAATGTATATCTGTGTAGATTAACAATGTGTAGGCTCACAGTTCACTTTTGATCACTAAGCATGGGTGGGTCACACTACGCTACAATTTGATAACCTAGCTAGGGCGAGAATCACGTCGCGTCTTGCGCACTGCTTGAACTTATATGCCTAGTCCTTTTCCCACTACCAGTGGCCGATTTATTTTTATGTCTTTTTCTATCACTGTCTTCCTCGGTAACACTGTTACACCGCGGCTTAGGACTCATCATTGTGTCAGACGACACTGAGTCTCTTTGAGATTTCTTCCTTTGTCTCTTTGGCATGTTTTCGCCGATCATCATTTCGTTGAACAATCTCTGGCGAGCTTCCCAGTATAAGTTCTGTCGCTGGACTACTTCGGGGTACTTCGTTTCGAAGCCGACGTCTGGTGGTATGACTAGTTCCCATCCGGTCTTAGCGTTGAACTTGGCGACGGAGCGGATGATTTCTAAGACTTCTACGGCGGGGAGACGTACAGCTGCTGCTACCTTCCGTCGATCGACGTATGCGTGTTGTGTGAAGAGATATAACTGTAAAAAAAACACATTTAGATTACTAGTAAGAAAAACATTACTAGGCCACCTGCCTAAGTACTCTTATTTGTATTATACGAGAGAGGAAAGTTACTGTCTCGTTGGTTAAGTGGTTGCAGCGTCCTGGATTGATGTTCCAGGTCTGCCAGTGATATTGAGTTTTTCCATCAGGAATTTCTATGTAGCCCTGAGTCTGCATTCGTGTCTCGATTGTTGGCTACTAACTTGCCCCTTTTTTACATAGGACTCAAACACAACTGACAAAATTTTGGTGTTTGGCGTTTTTATTACTTGACATTCCTCACCATTCCTCGCCGGTAAGTTTATTTTCAGCGGGATGCATATACTTCTCGCTTGGGATAGGTTTTATTTTGTCCATGCATACAAAATGAGGACTAACTGTGTCGATTTCTATAAAGAAGCTTAAGAAATAAGATAGAGTAGGATGCAAGAGTTCACATGTGAAAGCAATAAATATATATTATTTACTTATTGAGTATAGAAAAGGTGAATTACTCACCACATGATCCCTAGCCGCACACATGAGTCTAGCGGGCACAGGCAGCGCTCGCGTATACAAGTCGGCTGACCGCGGCGTCCACAGCCCGCGCACGCAGCACGCAACACCGCTCAGGACCGATAACAAGGCGGTCTCGCTTATAGGGCCCTCGTCGGTTCGGATAAGCGCACGGAGATCGTTGAAGGTCATCAATTTTGCTGGAATAAATAAATGCCATTTATGAATATTCTTTTATTTTCCTTTCACGATGGAGAGAAGACAGTTGCTACTACACTATAAGTCTTCTCTATAGGAAACTACTACGCTTCGGAATGGGCCACTAGCTTCATCTTTCTGACAGAATTGTTTTAATCGAAATATATGCTTTGAGTTCTGAGTTTTGAGTTGTTTCGCAAGTTTGCTAGTGGTCGCCCAGTATCGCAATAATTTCGGGCTACTGAAATGAAACCTACTCAGCACTATCTTGGTTCATTTCTATACACCATAATTTTCTTTTAAAACACACTTTTATTTATTTATATATACTTTATATTGTACACCACAAAAATACATAGCATAAAAAATACATTAAACACTACAAAATATACAATGGGCGGCCTTATCGCATTACTGCGATCTCTACCAGGCAACCTTAGAATGGACAGTGATTTTCCTGGACATAAAATGGGACTGTCGTTGGTGCAAATATTATGTATACAATACACTAAAATAGATACACAAATATATACATTTTTCAGAGATATTCATCTACCATAGCATAATCAGCCTACAAAATTCCCTCTGCTAGGACACAGGTCTCCTCTCTGTGAGAGGGAGTGAGCCATAATCCACCACGCGGGTCCAGTGCGGGTTGGTAGATGTCACATTTCTTCGAATTTTTGATTCTAGGACATGCCATAGGCAAAATAGTGTATAATAAACATGACATACCTCTGACAAGTATTTCCTTGAGTTGGTCCTGTGGGGATGGTCTCTTAGCGGGCGCTATATCCGCCTCGTCTTCAGGCGGCGCGGGTACCAACGCTCGTACGTACTCCCGCGCACGTACGGTCAACGACGACCCGTCCGAAGAGGTCGCGCTAAACAGTTTCAAACGTTCCAGCTGTGGGAAATATTAAAGAAATGTTTTATACAGTATTCCTATTGACGCCGATTCCCTTGTTCACAAATTAAACTAAGTTTAAGTTCAGTGCATCTTTTTCTTTCTATTTCATTAAGAAAAGGACAGAAGATAAATTTTATTTTAGTCCTGTCAAATTAAGACGCTCCATAGACAGTTTAGACGTGATTAAAAACATGGCTACTAAAAATACGTCAATTTACGTCAGGCGCTGACTAATTTGACAGGACGTACGCACGGCTACACATCAAGCTATACATAACCAGTATAAGCCGACTTCTGATTGTACGAAAAACCTATACAATGCGAGGTCAGCTAAAACTGGAAATGTATAGCTTGATGTGTAGCCGTGTGTACGCATATAATAATAATAATAATAATCTCTCTCTGGAGTTCTCTCTGTTCCCGATACCGGTGGGCTACTAATTTTTTATATTTTTATATCTTTTATATTCTAATATTTAAAAATATAATTTATATGTTTACATTTAAATAAAGGATATAATAATAAAAGAAAGCTGAGAAAGAGAAACAAATTAAATATCTTCAATTAAATATCAGGCCAATGGCCTGATGGCCGAAAGCCTCGATCAACATCTATCGAGGCTCTCGTTAGGCGGTTGGATCAAGGGCCTGATTCATAAGGTAGTACTCCTCGATACGGCTCGCATTGTGAGGAGGTTCCTGTCCTGGAGCCCTAACCACCGGTAGTTTGGACCCTGCTCCCGAGATCGATGGATCACTATTTTTTTATATTTTTAAACGTTTTTTTTTTATATACTAATATTTAAAAATGTAATAAAATAAGACAACTAAATGAATAAACGACATAATAATAATATATATATACGCCTATTAAAACTATAAATATAATATATACCTGATTACAAAAATAGTTCTTGTTATTCTAATAAGTTTGTTTTACTGACCTCAGCATGGTCCGTCTCGCAAGATTTCCACAGCGCGTCGTACCACGACTCCTCCTTGATTCTCTGAGATATCGTCTCAAAGGATTTCTCTCGCGCCTTCTTCGATACTTCTGTCTCTTGACGCGCAAACTTTACTGTCACCTGCAAGTTAAATATGATGTTATAATATTACAGCTATTAGCGTTTGTAAGTAATCTATATGTCGCCGCCAACTGGTTTAATTAGACGTTTAGTTAATCGCTTAGCCTTTTAACTAAACGGCGGCCGTTCAACTAACGGCCTGAATGTTATTCAATAAATTATAGTTTAGGTTAGAACTGTGATCAACCGCGTACGAACCGAGAGAGCGAAGCGAGGCGAGCACTACTTCCAAAGGCCAGGCGGTTGATTAAACGGCTAATTTAACCAAATGGCTGCGACACATATACATATAGCTTATAAAATGTAACAAAGAATTTTTGTATGTTTGTTGTAATGTATGTTCCGGATTGACGCAAAAACGGCTGAATGAAATTCGGCACGGCATTGTTTATAACCTGGATTAACACAAAGGGTACTATCAATCCGGGTAGTACGTTTCATTTTCCGATATACACGCTGGCGAAACTGCGGGAAACAGTTAGTTAATAATAACCCCAAAAATGTCACACTGCAGGGCAAATCTCATATAGAGAAGACTCCATTAATAAATTGACGTGTCATATTTATATCATAATCAGCCTATAACGTTCGACACAGGCCTCCTCTGTGAGAGGGAGTGGGCCGTAATCCACCACGCGGGCCCGGCGCGGGTTGGTGGACGTCACATGTTTTCGAATTTTTGGTTCCAGGACATGCCCGTTTCCTCGCGATGTTTTCCTTCACCGTTTTCAGAGCAGTGGTGATGAAATAATTTACACAAAGTAAATCGCCTGTCAGGTTCGAACCTACGACTTACAAGTCTGTAAGTCACGGCCGTTGCCACTGGGCCACCACTGCTCTTCCTGCTGTTCTTTATATGCCCTTTGCAATTTATTTGGGGTTGGCACAACATGTCTTTTTCTTCCATAAGTTCCATACTTGTCTATCCTATCGTCGTCCTAGTCGTTATCTCCGTTCTCAATTTGGATCTAGCATTTCTCACAATATTCTATTCACAAAAAATTATTGTCTGTAAGGGAATTACTTAATAATTGTCAAAAAATAGTATGTTATTTTATTATTCCTACTTGAATTAACAATCTTAGATGTTTACATTCCATTGCAACTCTAGGAGTAACTCAAGTTTTATTTTGAATGACCATTTGTAGTATACAAGTTTAGGTGATCTTCTTCGTGTCGCTGGCACAACAGTATTTTAAATATTGTTTCCCAAAACTTCCACGGCGTTGTCGGTGGCAGTGCAGAGGTCACTAGAGTTGATATACTAATTGAATCTAATCTAACTAGCCTTTATTGTCCCACTGCAGGGCCCTGTCCCTTTCCCACACAATTCAGTCCTCTGCTAGCCGGCCAGTCCATTTGGTAGAGGTCAAGCTCAACCACCATCTTAGACCATCTATATCTCTGCCTGCTGCAATATCATTGTGCATTTAGTGGGACCAAATCAATGATTCTCTTAGATATACTCATCTGCCTAGCCTTTTCCCAACTATGTTGGGGTCGGCTTCCAGTCTAACCGGATGCAGCTGAGTACCAGTATTTTACATGGAGCGACTTACTATCTGACCTCCACAACCCAGTTACTGGGTAATACTCCTTGGTAAGACTGTTTGTCAGATTTTCGGGCTTCTGCCGACCCGTAATGACTGTCAAAGACCCAAAAATGACAGCCGAGGCCAATCGCTTAACATGCTTTCCGAGGCACGGAGGGGTCTCGGTATTCTCTTAGATATACTACTTAAATTACCTGTTGTGCTTCAGGCTCCTTGTCTTCATCGTCGGAATCTGTTTTGCTCTTATCATTCTTGCGCTTGTCTTGCTTATCATAGTAGGAATAGGAAGGCCTCATTTGTACAATACCTATAAAGAAAATCTTAATCAGTGACTTGTTTTAAGATAACTATTGCAATTTTGTATGATAATAATAATGTGAAATGCAATATGTAATATGATGTCATACTGGTGTAATATTTATTCGCAATTATTTTGAAATGCACTAAAGGTATTAGAGTAAAGATATTTACTGTGTTGTCTTTTTAACAGGCTTCTTAAAAAAGAGGAGGTTCTCAATTTGTCTGCAAAGGTTTTTTTATTTGTAAAAAAGTTTTTGGTCAATAGCCTTGGGAAATGTATGTTTTATACATTAGTAACTATTATCAAAAATCATACCTTGTATAGGAGTACAATGTAACTCCTTATCCTGCAATATAGCCACAGCATAGTGCTGTGTCTCAGTGCAGGGAGCACTGCTCTCATAAACAATCTTGTCCATGATGCCATGTCTAAAGTATTGGGACTTATCCTTCTCTTTAATGTGCCATGATGATTCCTGTTCACAAATAAAATATGTTACTACAGCTGTTGAGCCCGGAATACACATGTCTGTAACCTACACGAAAATAGGCAAGTAGCTTGTATGCCATGTGCCAACAACTTCTGATTCGTGAATACCATAAATGTCATGCAAGCTACTTGCATACTTTTGTGCAAGTTGGCAAGGCATGTGTATTCCTGGCTTTACTATAAAACACTAGTATAGTAAGATTACTTAAAAAAAGGGCTACTTAAAGGGAGGTGAGAAATGATTTGAAGACAAAAGGCAGCAGAAACTGTGTGAAAAGCTATTAAGTGGTCACAGGGTCATCTTATGGGGTAATGTTGCTATTCCATTTCACATGCTGATCATTCTAAAGGTGATAATTCTAAGTTATTATAACAGGCAAGAATAAATAACAGCAGAACGTCGTTAATAGTACAATATGATAAACAGCCACAAAAAAGGCACACTGGGTACAAGAACAATGTAACAAATTAGGATGTGATTTATACCTGTTGGCCATCAGTATTGAGCGCGATCTGCTCGCCCTTAGACGAGCAATACTTGTCACTGTACGTGTCCAAGCCGACTTCTAGTCGCACCATCTTGTTCCTAGGCTTTACAGATGCATTTACAACTTTCACGTCTTTCCAGTCCCTATTGGCTGGTCTCACTGGATACTGATATATGTACAGATTCTGTGCTAACGCCTGAGACAGAAACACAGGTATCTGCAACGAATAAACGGCAATATTTAACCAAAATCGACATTTTTTCTCACAACAACATAACCTAATGAACTACCACGTTGTAAACGAATTATAACTACGATTTTACCTCCTGCACTACTGGATCTTCTTCCTCCATTTTGCTATAACGTTTTTTGCAAAGGAAGCTATAACATGACCGGAATAAATAAAATAAATTTCTAATAAATCACACCGCAACGCCACTATGACAGAAATCCACCATTTTTGACAGATTAAAAGCAGCGCACAAAACAGCGCTAATAACATCAAATGAACGTGGTCAAAAGCAAAACTATCTCGGACTCTATAGAGTGCTGCCATATTATTTTTAATAAAAAGATATATTTATTGTGCATTTAATTAGGTAGATTGTAGTAGTAACGTGAATTAAATAGATAAAAGGTAACCCAAAGTTTTTTTAGAACATCTCGACAATATTGAAAAGCATTTTTAAGTGGACAAATCAAGGCAAACTTATTTCAACTGGTAACATTGGGCTTAGTAGTGCTGTGGCAAGTTTAAAATAAAGCATAGAGAAAGGTAATATAAAAAATATATCGCGCATCTAATGGCTCGGCACCGCTTCAACTCGAGTTCGTTCTTTTTTATGAAACTCATACTGCAACGCACATTAATCAGCATCGTAACGGCATCGCCTCGCTTTGGGAAGTCGGAATAAGGAATAAGAGTAGTAAATAAGCTATAAAACGTATGCGGAACTATTTTTCTATTCGAAACCCAACCATACTCAAACAGCTATTCAGCTATTTAGGGAATTTCTGGCAATCAAGTGGCATCCAGCATCAATAAAAAAATACTTTGACTTACGGATGTCTGCGGATGTATTTCTTACTGTCAAGAATATTCTTTTTGAAGATAATTATTTTGTTTTATTTATATTTTACTTTTGTGAGAATATGTATTATTTCCGAACCCGTTAAGGCTTTATGGTAAATGATCCACCTCTAATTAAAGAAAAAAGGATAATTAAAATACCTCGAAAATGTCGGATATGATAATAAATGGTAAATACAATAGCTTTGTACTCCTAATATCTCATGTTCTGAACTGCATTCCTTTTAAGATAGGCTACAGGATGAGCAGAACTCCTAGCTCTATTTTAGTTTTCAAAGATCAACTTCCTATTCTCAATATCACAATAATTATATTTTGCTGTCGTCTTAGAGACAGTTCAAGCCATTCCTCGTGGGTCCTCGAAAAACAGCCAACCGACTTCATCAATCGCCTCCACGCAGCGTTAAATATCGGTGTGAACCGATCCATAGAGCGCCTTCAAATTAGCCGCAAACGATCGCGCGATTGATTTTTGAAGGTGCCCTTCGTTTTAATAATAATGATCATTGGAGTTTACACAATGTACCCTATTATTTTTTCAGACTCGGTTCCGGTTGATAAAAAATGGAACGAGTTAATCAGATACAATATATTTATTATGAAACTTGTGGAGTTTGTGAGTATTTTTTTTTTCATAACTTATTTTTCTTGTACTGCATTCTTGAATATATTATTATTATTTTCTTGATATTAGTTACAATTTCATTCCTTGTAGGGAATTTCACTTATAATTACCATATTACCGTGGATAGTTGCAAAACCAGCGGGACATATGTACTGCATATCAACAGGTCCTACTCTAGTAATATCTGTCTTATTCATAATCTTGTATTTACGAAGAAAAGTGCCGTTATTTATGGAAAAAATGTACTTATTTTTCCAAATTTTGTTTACTTTTGGAGCTTTAATTCAATGTTTTCTACTGAATCTTGTTAGAGTTTGGCTATGGTTTATTTACGGTGTATTTTATTTTGGATTGTTAACAGCATTATCACTTGATTTATTTCTGATTGCCAATGAAAGAGGATGTACTTTTAGTTGTGCATAATAATAATTTATAATCTAATCAGTTTTACGTGTACCAGGCATAATTAGTATTTTAATACAATTTCCATTGAATAAATGTCTTTTGATTTAACCTTTAAACAGAGAATATTTTTAATATCTATAATTATTTTTTTAAATATAATAAATAAATAAGTAAGGTCACTTGTATATGTTTTTCACCTGTTAGTTGAAAATTGCTAGAACACCACTAGAAAATGTCCTTGACCTGCCATGACCCTTGTAATGTCATGATCACACATGACTGATGGATGAGTGATGACATGACAGTAATCAGTAAATAAATCATTACAGAATTATGGGGCATTGTGAAACAATGATTCGAACTGGGTGTCCATCGTACAGTATTAATAATAGTGATAGATTTGTTTAGTCAGATTATACACACAATTTATATTTGCGTCAGGCGCGAAGTATAAAATGCATACGTTTATAACATCAGCAGGTAATACAGGTACTCAATTGATACGCAACAACATAGGCTTCCATTTTCTCCTGATGATACACCAGATCATATGATTGAAATAGGTAAGTCCTACAACAATACGAGACATGAGTGTTATCAGAATTGTTACTTTTAGGTTATATCATTGATCCTCAGTGCTCTCCCGTTTATGATAAAGGAGCCCGAGATCATGCACTGCCTGGCCGTCGCTCCGACTGTCGTCCTGTCTGTTATGTTCATCGTGCTTTACTTAGTGGACCAAGTGCATGATCTAGCTGAACAACTATACTTATTATTACAAATATTTCTCAATGTCGTTACATTTTTGTATGTACTCATAAATGTAAGCGCCTCTGGAGCTTTTTACGGACTATTCTATTGTCATCTGCTCGTTGCACTATGCATAGATATATTCTATGTCATCAAAGAGAGAGGATTTGCATTAACAAGAACAAATTAAATGTGAAAATTAAATAAAATGCTACGGAAAGCATAACAAAATTCGTATTATTCAGTAGTTTTGAGCATTGAAATGTCATGACTTGAAATCCTCATCTGTAAGCATTTTATAATACTTGAAATTTTCAGCACTTGATAAAAGTGCTTGAAAACAATTTGTCATATTAGTAATTAGATTAGGTAGTCCTGTAAAATGAATAAAAGTCTACAAGTGGGTCCATCTCTTTTAGGTAGTGGCACTGCTCCTCAATATACTGCCTCACGTTGTGGAACCCCTGGACGTGTTACAATGCCTGGTGGCCGGGCCCACTATCATGTGCTCCACGCTTATAATGGTGCTATATGTTGTGGACCAAGTACAATATGAGGCAGAGTTATATTACGTCCTCATTGAGCTAATAATAACTATAGCAGCATTTTTAAATCTATTTGCAATAGGTAAACTGATAGGAGCCATATATGGATTGTTTTATGCAGATTTAATTATAGCATTCTCTATGGATTTATTCTACCAGCAAAAAGAGAGAGGCTGGACTGTTTAATTTGTTCATTAAATTTGTTGTATCCTAACTATTGTATTATTTTTAACAAAGTTTCTTGATTAGGCTAACTGATAATGTATTCCTGTCACCACAACAATATCCTGTGGATTTCATAAGTATGTGGGTGTGTGACTAATGAGAGATAAAAGAGGGAATTCATGTGCCATAATAATTGTCATATAGTGTGAAAGATTAAAACATTGTATATGGACTGTTGTATTTTATACTGTAATAATGTTAAAGAATATTTTTAAAAGACTCATGAAAATGCGGTTGCGTGTGTTAATGTGGTTTATGCTAGTTTTTTTATGTTTCTTCATCATGTTGTGGATGTTTAGTGATGTGAATAATACATGTGTAACCAAGGTACCTGCTCCATATCCAGTGATACTGTGGTGGACTATGGAGTTTCCTGGCATATCAAGTATTAAACATTGCCCCAATTATGTAAAGTGTTATGTTTACAGTGATAGAAATCAGGACCAATATTATAACGTTGGAGCATACCTGTTCTATGCAAGTACTATTGATTTTAAGAAACTTCCTGTACCAAGACGGCCTAAGGATGTCATTTGGGGATTATTCCATGAAGAATCTCCAAGAAATGTGGAAGAGCTTTTGCACGAATATGCATTAAGCTTGTTTAATTTTTCTTCAACGTTTAGCAGGTTTAGCGACGTCCCCTTTCCATTGCAACATTTACAATCATATGCAGATATAACAAGCCAGAAATACTTTGTAGAGACAACGAAGAAAAACGAATTTCTAAAAGATATTGCACCAATTATGTACTTACAAAGCGATTGTGAAACATCGACAGAAAGGGATGCATATGTTAAAGAGTTGATGAAATATATAAAAGTTGACTCTTACGGCACATGCTTGAAGAATAAAGATATGCCAGCGAAATTCAAGAATGACTACTTAAATAATTTGAATGAAGATGAGTTTTTAAGGTTCATTGCAAGGTATAAATTCGTAGTAGCGATAGAGAATGGCGCATGCAACGATTACGTTACTGAAAAGTTCTGGCGCGCTATCAAGCTGGGTACTGTCCCCATATATTTTGGTTCGCCTACTATCAGAGACTGGTTACCAAATAAAAAGTCTGCAATACTACTGGAACATTACCCTACGCCAAAGATTTTGTATGAACATATTAAAGTATTGTTGAACAATAATAGTTTGTATGAAGAATATTTAGAACATAAGACAAAACATTTAATAACAAACCAGAGACTGTTTAATGAGTTCAACAACAGGCCCTACCAGGTCGATGGTTTGAAGATTGTTGATGAATTCGAATGTTTTGTTTGTAAGAAGTTACACGATAAAATGAAGGGTGGAATAGGAGTGAATATTGTAAATAAAAGTCACTATGATTGCCCCAAACCGCTGTCAGCCTTAACTTTAGGTGTAAATCCTGAAAATAGTTGGGTATATTCTTGGGAAAACGCACAAAATAATGCAAAAAAAATCTACAACAATGTGATTAATGGAGATTAATATTTTTGTATTATTGTTTTATTTTATTACATTAATATACATTATTGATACAAATTGTATGATTTATCTTTTTACTGACACACTGCGTCTAGAGGTGAAATTGGATGTATATCGTAGCGCAAACCCCTCTTGATAATGTGAGGAATTGACTTAGGCACCATCCTGTAATATTAAAAAAAAGTGGTTTTAAAAAAAGACGCGCTTGTGACCACTCCTCGGACGAAGCCAATAAGAAGGTTAACTAAACTATCAAATTTTGGAACAACAAACTCAATGTCATATAGGCAAAGTTAAAATTCCTTTACAACCAAGATTTATTTAGGTCCTTTTTGTTACAAAAGGTCACACAAAAATCAACTTAGACTACATAACGCTAAAGTTGATAATTCAGCAATGAATATAAATTATCTAAGATTCTGAGTTCGAGTAGGCATAAACTATATTATTTTATTTTGTCATACCCATAAGGTTCCATTTATCTATGCTATAAAGAAAATGCGCCAATACTCACGATATGCAGTCGATGATAGGACAAACCGACAGACACAACGTGCATCCGGTGCAGTCGTCTGTCACTTTTGGTATATGGGTCTTGGGGTCAAATCTGTAAATAATAATAACTAGATTACACTTGGATCTCTACATTTAAAGATTGTCTAAAAGCTAGAAACTTTGAAGGGCGTGGCAATCCTAGACCTGTAGTAAGATTAGCATGGTTTGACATATCAGTCATACCATAACATAATCAGCCTATAATGTTCCCACTGCTGGGACACAGGCCTTCTCTCTGTGAGAGGGAGTGGGCCATAATCCACCACGCGGGTCCAGCGAGGGGTGGTCTTCGAATTTGTGGTTCTCGGACATGCCGGTTTCCACACGATGTTTTCCTTCACCGTTTTGAGAGCAGTGGTGATGAAATAATTTACACAAAGTAAAGTGCCTGCCTGTGTTCGGACTAACGACCTACAACTCGTAAGCCGGCCCCGATGCCACTGGGCCACCACTGCTCTTTCAGTCATACTATTGTAAATGTATTTTATAAATAAACAAACACGTAGCCGAATTCTGGGCCGAGTCCAATTAGATCGCCATCGACACGGGAGAAGAAGAATGTATCGTTTGTAAACTTTCTTGTTTATGATGATGTCAGTGTATAATGATTATACACTGATATCTTAATGAAGAAAGTTTGTATAGAAGTTAGGTTTCTATGCAAATAAACATGGGTAAATATAGTCTCTAGGCTTTAGTTCGGCCATGGCGGCAGGGAGATGTTATAGTGCAGGCGTGTGTGCGCAAACACAGGTGCACTCTCACTCTTCCCTCATTCTCATAGTCTGATGGCATAGCAATCCGACACTCGTGGAGCTCTTATCAGGCGCAGGACCAACGTCTTAACGTGCGCACGAGACACGGGGGTACACCACCTACTTCCAAACTCCAGGCTGTTAAGGGCTGTTTATTTATTACGTAAGAAAAAATAAGACGATCGGTATCTACCAAAATTGCAAAGAAAAGTAGCAAAAAGATTAAAAAGTTATAATTTTTGCTTACTTTTGTGATCTTAGGTAAGAACAATCTAGACCTCATCCACGTAAGAAAAAATTAGACTTGTTTAGGCCCCCTCAAACCGTCGAATCCGAGCGCCTCAAATCGTCTTACGTAATGAATGAACAGCCCCTTACTAAGTAATTCTCAATGGAAAAACTCAATTACACACACACACACACGCCACACAACCGCCACACGCCACACGGGTAAATAATAGGTAACCGAAACATTATTTCCACACACAACTACATAATTATGTTTTGGGTAATTTATGATCTTTGTGTCCTCCCTTTACTTGACTTTCACGAAGATAAGGAATGCCCTATTAATATTATTTGGACGAATATGAAAAGTTAAGTAATATTTAAGGTAAGCACTTACTCGATAGCCTGATATCCGGAGTCTGCGCAAGCCATGTAGCATTTACCGCAGTTTATACACATGTCCTAGAAAAAATACAAAGTTTTTAGGATTAGACATTACCGATCATGTTTCGAGATGGTGTAGTTTGCGCTTTTTCTTCCACTATTAATGCAAACGGATTTAAGTAATACTCATAAATGTGTACAAGGAAGGCTTGTGAGTATGAGGTCCTAAGTTTGAATCCCAGGTCCAACAAAGATATTATATACGTTACCTAGGCACTGTTGTTTGATGGTTTATATCGCAACCTGACTGAGATAGCCTGTGTTGTTATTTTTATTAACATGTCTTTCGACATGTCGGACATATTTAAATATTATTAAATCATTGCCTATACAATAACTATTAAATTATTTATTCAAATTATTGATTATTATTTATCTTTATTGACTAATATATTAATTAACATTCAATTATTGACTACTACTGTAATGTTGCAAAAGTCTTTAAATTATTGTATGCCTAAAGGCGGGTCATAGATGTACTTCACTTTATAAAGTAAACTGTAACACCATATTTTTACCTGTGTGCCTTAATAAACAATTTGAATAAAGTAATAGATGAAGTCTACGATGGATCGAGCACACTCAAAAGATAGCAATTCTCTAAAAATTAGTGCTAGGCAACATTTCAAAGAATACTAGCTACGCCCCGCGGTTTCACACGCATAAGTTTCGATCCCGTGGGAATATTGGGATAAACCCTAGTAAAGTACCCTATGTGTTAATCCAGGGTGTCAGCTACGTCCATACAAAATTTCATCAAAATTGGTTCAGCCGTTAGAGCGTGAAGAAGTAACAAACAATACAAACACACACACACTCACAGACTTTCGACTTTATAATAATTATGTGTGATTGTCTAACAGATTTTCCTACTTACATCATCAATAAGTGCGACGACTTGCTTAGTATTATCCAAATGTTTGTAAGTCCCAACTCTGGGCAAAGCTTCCCCAACCACATGTTTGATCTTAGGAACCTCCGGACTTTCTTCATGGTGACCATTGACAGAGCCATTTATCATGTAAGTTTGGACTTTATTGTCTGCCAATAAGTCTGATTTTAGTCTGGCTTCGTGGAGTAACTCTTCGCGCTTTCTGCTGTATGGTCCGAAGTGGGCTAACACCTGGAAAAGGTAATTGAAAAAGGATTTATTATGAGTATACAAAATGTACCTACTGTCATAAATAACGAAATATTTATTTCTGTTATTTGGTTTCTGTCGTAAGTGGAGGGTTTGAACCTTGAGAAACCTGACAAAAATATCACCCTAACCCCACCCTTGAAAATAAACTAAGTCAACCACGTTGGCAAGAGCATCAAACCAGATTGAGGCTTACTGTTAGGTTTATTTATTTACGACTTTATTTTAATAAGCGCAAGGTTGTTTTTTTTTTTACTTCGCTAGATTGGGAAATAGATAATAGATTCGCCGATCGCCACCCATTATTTCTGGAATCTCATAGTGTTATCGGTCTGTCCGCAAACTATTTCCGTATAACTATGCCTGCCTGCCTTTAGATAAAAGCAGACACGACAGAAAGTTCGGATCGCCTCAGTTGGGTCGGGACCATAGTCAATATTCGAAAGAGTGTAGGAGTGTAGCATCGGGACCGACCGAACCAAATAGTAACTTCGTAGCAGGAAACGGCCGAACATTCGGCCGATACCACTTCGGAGTAGACCCCCAGGTTGCGCGTCGATGCCTGTGCCACCCTGTACAGGCTAACAAAAAAAAAGCCATAAGGTTCAATTTACCTTGCCATTTTCGTCGTACAGAGTTTGAACAGGTTTGCCCTTCTGATGCTTGAAGGTGGGCGGTGACTGGCCCATCCAGCCTTCGAGACCTCTGGACCGTAAGTATAGGAGAGCCTTCAGACCAGTTATGTAGTCTTCAACTACTGTGAAGTCTTGGTTCTGGACAGCGCTGCAGATCTGGAGAAGAAAAAAGATGTCTAATTTATACGTAGATAGAAACAATATAAATTAAAGCATGTCGTGTCTGTCATACATAATGTAGGGACATCATATTATAAATGCGAAAATTTTGTTTGATAAAATGATAAACGATTTTACCTGTTTATGTAAGTAGGTTTTTACAAACACTTTTACGCGTCAATCATATTTTAGAAAACTAGATGACTTCGGCGTTTCCTATCTGACTACTCTGAGAAGAAAGGCCGAAACAAACTCAAGAGGTCACAGTCTCTTTTAAAGTCCAGACATAATCTTTGTCAGATCATGTGAAGACCATGTAGGTTAAAATATGAAATGGTCTCTTGAGGAAAGAACCACACTGAATGGACCTGTCCAGTGCATGCCTCGACGAACCTTTGTCCTCCTTTTACGCAGCAGCGGAGTACTAATCGACTCGATGTTTTGCATCGAGATAGTTAATAAAAATAAAATAAAATAATTTTAATTCAGATATCAAGGATCCATAGGTAAGTACATCATGCATAACAATATTACACAAACCAAAGTAAAAATAATAATTAAAATGTATATTAAAATGATAATGAAAAATTAAAATGAAAATTAGAACCAAAATGAAAATTAGAACCAAAATGAAACTGTAAATACAAAATTATAATTAAATGACTGAAATGGTGGTTTAATGGTCCGGAAAGTGAGATAGCCTACTTTTATCCCGAAAAATCGAACAAAGCCGCGGGTAAAAGTTAAGTAAGACATAGTTACCTGAACAACGGGCGCTCCGCACATAATAAACTGTAGCGCTGATTCAGCGGAGTCGATACCTCCGATGCCCAGTATAGGGAAACCGGGCAGCTTGTTCCCGATAGCCGACACTGCCTTCAATCCCATTGGACGAGTCGCGTTGCCCGAAACACCGCCGTATGTCGTGTGTTTTTCTACACCTGTTCAACGATATGGTGTTCTCGTAAATAATTACCATTTGAAAAGATTTGTCACTAAAGCTGCCTTTTTTTTTTTTTTTTTTTTGTTTTCGGGGGGAAACCTTCAAAAGGCACCCGACCTCCGGGGAGTGAGGTCGGGGAGTGTGGGATTTTTACCTCACTAAAACCACCCCGGTGATCACCATCCGCACATAGGGATGGTCCCGGTTCCTCTTAAAAGACCAATTCCGGAACCACCCCTGCGCAACGCCTGTAAGGCACATCCCTGGGGAGACTGTAAAGGGGCCTCCCCTAAGTCTCGCTATGCACGGCAGCACGTGACCACTGTGCCACCGTCTTCCCTGGGGTCGCTTAGTAGGCGGACAGAGTCCCCACTCTATGCGCCCACGACCCCAAAGGTCCAACTTACCTTAATTGGTAAGCGGGTTTCGGCGTATTAGGCGCCAAGGCGGTTGCCTCCCCGACGCCTCCTTCTCCGAGCAGGATCAGCCCTCTCCCGATCCCGCTCGGCAGCCTCCTTCTTGACCATAACGGTCTCACAGAAGGAGGCTACTTCCGTCCAATTCTCTGTCTCTGCCAGCATAGCCCTCACTACTGCCGGCAGAGACAGGTCTCGCCCGATCCTGGCAACCAGGACCCGCCGCTCGGAGGCCCAAGCAGGACACTCCTCGAGCGTGTGTTGTGCGGAATCCAGGCTGCCTCCACAGTGGTGGCAATTTGCCGTGGCCTCTCGCCCAATTCTGTTCAGGTACTCACCGAAGCAACCATGTCCGGTGAGCACCTGGGTGAGCCTGAAGGAGATGCGCTCCCCTCTTTTCAGCCAGGCTTCGAAGTGCGGCAGAACGGCTTCGACAACGCGCTTGCGCGAATATTGCGGCTGCTGTAGCCGCTCGCGCCACCGCTCGAGCGCGTGTCGCCGTTCCTGCCGCCTCAGCCTTACGAATACGCTGCCTGGCACACTATTCCCGCTTTGGCGGATATCGCGAATTTGGTCGTAGACCTTCGCGTCCATATCCGCCAGGATGTCCAGCGGCGGAAATCGCGCCAGGAGAGTTGCCGCCTCAAAGGATATCGTTCGGTATCCTCGTGCGATACGAATGGCCATTTTCCGCTGCAGTCTATTGACTTTAGTCCTGCAGCGTCTGACGCCTGACAGTCTACCTGACCAAACAGGCGCCCCGTAAAGGACCATCGATCGCACGACACCCGCATAGAGGCGGCGAACTTCTTCCCGAGGGCCCCCGAGATTGGGCAGCAGTCTATGCAAAGCACCCACTGCCTTTTCGATCCGGGGAACCAGGCGCTCGAAGTGCTCTTCGAAGCCCCACCGACCGTCCAGGGTGAGGCCAAGATACTTTATGTATCGCCCCACCTGGACTTGCGCACCTCCGACATGGACCAACGAGCTGGGTGGTTCCCTGCTCCTCGGCAGTTTATGGAACCACAGCGCTTCAGTTTTCTGAGGCGCTATCTCCAGACCCAGCCCGCGGATTGACGCCACGACTTTTGCCACCCCGAGCTCAGAAAGCTGGATGGTCTCCTCGAAGGTGTCCCCGCCGGCCAATACCAGAGTATCGTCTGCGTAGCACACGATATTAACGCCGACAGGGAGATCGACACGCAGGACCGCGTCATATGCTAGGTTCCACAAGAGGGGACCTAGAACCGACCCCTGCGGAACCCCACACGTAATCTCCCTCCGCTGAACGCTACCGTCCCGGCCCACATAGCGAATGTGCCGGTCGCGTAGGTATGCCCCGACAATGCCTTGCAGGTAGGGAGGCACTTCATGATGTACCAGTGCCTCCCTAATTGCAGCCCAGGGTAAAGAGTTGAAGGCGTTGACGATGTCCAAACTTATCGCTAACGCCACCCCGCCCCGGGACACCACCTGGTTCGACAGCGCGCGGACGCGAAGAATCGCATCTACGGTAGAACGCCGCTGCCGGAAGCCATACTGGCCATCAGCAAGGTCGGGACCAACTCGCGACAAGTGCTCGACGAGCCTTTCAGCAACCACTCTTTCAAAGAGCTTGGAAGACTCGTCAAGCAGGCATATGGGACGGTATGCAGAGGGAGACTCTGCGGCCCTGCCTTCCTTCTTCAATAAAACCAATCCAGCTTCCTTCCAACCGGAGGGGAACACGCCTGCACGGAGACAGCTATTAAATAGCCGTCTCAGGCGGTCACCCAGAGCAGCCAGAGTTAGAACCCACGCCCGGCCAGGGATACCATCTGGACACTAAAGCTGCCTACAGATTTTAGGGATTTTCAACGTGTTTTCTTAAATACCTACTACTGTTCCTCATGACGAAGACGTACGAAAGAAAACACGTGTCGATCGTCAAAATTCAAGCAGATCAAGAGACAGCTGAGATTTAAAAACACCTCCACAACTCCTTTGAAAAATGTAAGAGGATAATGGTTCTGCGGGTTGCAATTTCAGGAATCTTCGAAGTATGCGGTCTTTCAAAATAGTCCGTCAATTTAAAGCCACATACCTTGATAGTGTGGGAATAATAGAAAAGGATAAGGTTGCTAGTGGAAAAAAAAAATACCGACGGTTAGTTTTGGGGGATAAAGTTTATTACCTTGAAGTGCAAGCTATTTGATGTTATTCGTGGGACGTGGACGGCGTTGCACGGCTTTAAACATGTCTATCATTGTCCCAAGTTTCAAATTAAATCAAATTCAAGTTGTTTTTTCTTTTACTTGTGGATAATATTTTAATAAATAAATAAAATGATGCCCTTACCGACCGCCGGCCAGGGTGTGGCATCAGCTTTGACTGACATCAAGCCAGATACTGTGTTGATGGCTGATACACCGCTCGCGCCACCTGTTAACATAATACATTTTCTATCATATCTGGAATTCTAGTATCCAGGTCTTGGTCAGTCATCCAGGGTCAGTCGTTTTAGCGTGAAAGCGTAATAAACAAACATAAAAATGTTTTTTTCTATAAAGTCTGAAATGGTCTTTTGAGGACGAACCTTACGATGTTTTTCCTTCACCGATGTCAGTAATGTCTAGATAAACTCAGAAAGTATGAATTGAATAAGTCACATTTGCTAAGCGTTTTTTCAAAAACTGCATTATTCGTTTGTACAGCCATTTGCAAAGTGTTCATACCTTTATGCGCAGCCGCAGCGATGCTGACAATGTCTGTGATGTTCGGAGTCAGCTTCACAAAGAACGGGATCTTGACGGCTTTCCTTACCCACTCGGATATGCCTTTCACTAGCACGGGATCCTGATAATAAGAAACAATATCAATTAGTACATATCAAATTTTTCTCCAGCCCCTTCAGCCATCATGGCTAGGAAGTACTACGAAGTGCAAAGTGCGAATGATCGGATCGGACCGACAAATGGCCGAACCGAATATTATTGAAAAATGCGAAAAAAGTTCGGATCGGCTCAGTTGGGTCGCGACCATAGTCAATATTCGAAAGAGTGTAGGAGTATAGGATCGGGACCGACCGAACCAAATAGTAACTTCATAGCAGGAAACGGCCGAAAATTCGGCCGATACCACTTCGGAGTAGACCCCCAGGGAAGTTAGACCACTCGATCCGCATAATCTCTGACAGCATGGCTGTTCTATAAGCGCTGAACAGTTACACAGTTGATTCTGGGCTAATTACGAGTGCCACCACCGCCTCAACCAGGTAGGTAGCCTCAATAACATAACCCTTCAATGGGACAAAGGAAATAGCGGTTGCGGATGCAGCCGACGAACTTGTCAGAAGGGGGTCGAGCACCAGTGAAACCAAAACCCATCGCGCTACTCCCCTTTAGGTACTTACGCACTCTGGTAATGAAACGCACCAGGGACCAACATCACAAACTATGGTTGGACCAAGGTGAATGCAGGCCCCCTCGGTGGGTTCCCGCATTGTCGAGGCGGGGGGGCTCAGTAGCCGTGGCTTGGACAACCACGGTGAAGCTAAGAGGAACCCGAGGAGGGGCCGCTCGTCAGGGCTTTGCCTGTAAGCCGACGACGTAGCGGCCAACAAGTAGGTTGCGGTGCCGCTTGGGCGACATCGCAACTGAGGCGGGCCGTGATGTGGTATGGGAGGCATCACGGCTGAGGGTTGGAGGCCGCGGCGGGGGAGGAGTGTCGGTATTGCGGTGCGCCGCTCTCCCTACCTTCCGCGGCCTTGACGGGGTCGCCACCGTCTGATGGCGAACGCGGTGGGGCCGCAGGGGAAGAGGAGTGTTGGTATGACGTTGGCCGCTCTCCCTATCCTCTGCGGCCGAAAATTGGCAGGCGGCGGGGCCAATGACCTGACCCGTCGCAGGGGGACTAAGGGTGCCCAGACACGGGGTCGTCTGGCGCCCATGTGCTGGTTTGGTCCCTGGGGTGGTCACGGCGTGCCATGTGTTCTGGTGCGCCGGTGATGGGGAGTAATCCCCAGAGGAGGGTCCGGTGACGGACGGCCGCGGCGGGTTCACGGATGAGTGCTAAGGCGTGCCCGTGTTCCCGCCGTAAGCGGCAGAGGAGGACACCATGGAGTTTTAGTGGGTTAGAGTCCCACATAACTGCACTATCTCCCCGTGGTAGTGCAGAATGCATGAGCATTTCTCCACGTTAAAAAAAAAAAAAAAAAAAAGGTGAATGCAGGCAAGCTAAGGAAGACAGCAAAGACAACCATCAATTGTAGGGTGCAGGAGCTCCCTACAATTGATGGCCGCATCATGAAACAGGTTCTCCGCCTAACTAAACAATAGCTGCGCACAGTTACAGCAGCTTTAACTGGCCACGGGCCATTTAATAAACACCTCTTTGTCATATGAGTCACAGACAGTTCGCTGTGCAGTGTGCAGGCATCCTGCATGGAGGACGACGAGCTCATGTGCTTCTAAACTGACCGGCTCGTCGCCACGTACAGAGCTGTCAGCTGTGTATTTCGGTAACCCACGTACCCTACGTGAGCCGGTCAGTAACATCAAAACTTTGCTGGCCTTCCTTAAAGAGCTGGGGTGGAACCAATGATCGATTTTCCCACCCGTACACAAAATACACGCATTGACATTGAGTTGCGAACACTAGCCCGTATTACCTATCAGAATCTAATCATATTTGATGCGTGGCGCGTTTTGATGAAGCCTTCATCTAATACGATAGTTTACAATCTCGCGAGATAGATTATAAACTAACGATGTTCTTAATATGAGGTGACAAATATAGTTTAAGTAATATATTATGTATAGTTACCTGTCCACACGCGAGTCCCATCCCGGACTCGCCCATCCCGTGCGGACACGACAGGTTCAGTTCCAACGCGTCGGCGCCCGATGCCTCCGCCTTCTGCGCGAGCTCCGTCCAGTCAGCCTCGTTGTACGAACACATTATTGATGCTATTATTACCTGGAACAGAAATAAATGAATATTAAAATGATTCGAAGTTTATGATTCCTAAACACAAAACTCTGCCGCTGGCTAACTGAAAGTTGCAAGTGTATGAAACATCGTACACCATCAGCGTAGAAATATTCGTTAGTTATTTAATAAAAAAAAAGTGTAGAGGGGCCCGTGGCTAAATGATAACAGCCGCACAGGTCGATCGATCAGGTTAAGCTACGCTTGCCGCGGTTGGTCAGTGAATGGGTGAATCTTTACATACCGAGACCCCTCCGTGCCTCGGAAAGCAAGTTAAGCCGTTGATCCCGGCTGTCATTCGTGAATCTTTGACAGTCGTTACGGGTCGTCAGAAGCCCGAAAGTCTGACAACCAGTCTTACTAAGGGGTATCGTATTACCCAGTAACTGGGTTGTAGAGGTCAGATAGTCAGTCGCTCCATGTAAAATACTGGTACCTATTCAGCTGCATCCGGTTAGACTGGAAGCCGACCCCAACGTAGTTGGGGAAAAGGCTAGGTAGATAATAATAATAATAATAATAATAATAAGCTTTATTTTCTCACCACAATATACATGTTATTTTACATCGGTCAGATTCGACAATGACATATAATTCAGTTGAGTATATATTGTGGGAGACTGGTGCCTAAGTTAGGCTCGTGGCCTGTGTTTCAGGACACCAGGATCCCACCCCTTTACATTTTCATTTCACAAATTATGTGCTATGCGCGCTGACAGAATGTAGTAAGGTAAGTATGACATTTTATAGTTTTATTTTAATTAATTAATAAATATCTAGATTAAGTATGCGAGACAAATGTTAGTAGATCTGTAGTATGTGTGATTGAGTGGGTGTGTGGGTGTGTAAGTGTGTGGGTGTGTTAGAGAGTGTGATTCTGTGTTTAGGTTATTGTAAGGATATGTTCAGTATCATTATAATTTAATTTTAGTAGCCAGTCAGTTAGCCTCTTTTTGCATTTATGCTTTGTGAGACTATAGATATGTAACACCTTATTAGTTTTATTATATAAGTAGCCACCTAGATAGCAAAAGAAACGCTCTGCAAAAATAGTTTTGTGACGTAGATGATGGCGGTCCACTGGGTCATATCGTCTTTTCCCCCTGGACAGCGTTGGATTATAGACCAAGAGTGAATGTTGTTTCAACAGAATGTGCAATATAAATAGTTGGCGCACTGTCAGGACTTCATTTTCTTTGTATAGCTGTTCAGTGGGGTAGCGATACGGGCGAAAAGACGACACTTTCAGTATAGCTCTTTGGGTTCTTTCAATTTCTATTAGGGTAGTTTTTGGAGCTCCACCCCAAGAGGTGATGCAATAGCATATTATCGACTGAGCGAGGGTGTAGTACACTAACTTCATAATGTTCTTATCGACTACATGTCTCAACGTTTTGAACACATATATTAGTTTCCGTAGTCTGCTAATGTGGTCTTGAAACCTTAGGTTTTTGTCGATTGTTATTCCCAGGTATTTTACATTCTCAGCCCTGGTGAGTGGTTCGCAGTTACAACTACCAGTGTGTGGGCTTGTGCAAGAGTGTGCTACAATAGTTTTATGTGATGTTTGGGAGGATCCATTGTTTTTTATGGAGAATGCTATGTAATTGGTTTTGGTTGTATTAAGGGTCAACAGATTGTCGCGTAACCAGTTGGATACCGTATTAAAGCCTAGTTGTGCACACTCATAGACATCTTCCCACGAGTTCGCGCTGAACAAGAGAGCAGTGTCATCAGCAAAGCTAATGATTTTGCCATTAGGGATAGTGAGCGTACCCAGATCGTTGATATAAATGAGGAATAGTGAAGGTCCGAGCACACTACCCTGGGGCGTGCCGTAGTTAATTGTTTGTTCCTCACTGATGAATTCGTCTATCTTTACTCTCTGGGTACGCTCACTCAGGTAGTCTTTAAAGAGGTCCAGTGGAAGTCCTCTGATTCCCAAACTTTCCATCTTACGTACAAGAATTGGGACAGAAACCGTGTCGAAGGCCTTAGCAAGATCCAGAAATATGGCCATAACTTTATCCTCACTATCCATGTTTGTGACCACATAGTCTGTCAACTCATGGACCGCGTCAGAGGTGGATTTGCCTGAGCGAAACCCAAATTGCGTTGGTGAGATCAGATTGTTTTTTTCCAAATAGCTCACAAGTCTGCTGTTCATTACCCGTTCCAGTATTTTGGAAAAAGCAGTTAGCACAGATATAGGTCTGTAGTTATCAACACGGCTCCCGTCCCCACTCTTGTAGATCGGATGAATTATGGCCTTTTTGAACACGTCAGGAAATTTACCTGTGGAAAGAGCAAGGTTACATATGTACGTTAACGGAGGCACAATCACGGCCGTGTGTTTTTTCAAGAGGTCACCGGATATCCCATCCCATCCCGCGGCACAGTTATTGCGGAGTGACATTAATATTCCGGCTACCTCCTCCTCATCTGTTGGGAGCATTACCATGGATTGCGTTCCGTTAGTTTGGTTTCCCTTTGTAGCTCTTGTTTGTTTACCCTTTATGTTTTTTGCTAGTTTTTCACCTATCTTGGCAAAAAAGTCATTGACATGATTTACAGAGTGTTGTGGTGTACTTAATGAGGCTAATAATTGTGATGATGTGTTGGCTTTCCTTGTCGACCTGCTTGAGATATTATTTATAGCCGACCATAACTGTTTAGTGTTCTTTCCAGCTTTTTTGATCTCATTCCTTTCAAATTCTATTTTTAATTTCCTTACTAATTTATTACAATAATTTCTGTACCTAGTAAAAGTAATTCTCAAAATCTCATTGTTAGGCGCCTGTTTAAATTTTCTATGCAATTTGTCTCGATGCCGCATACATCGAAGTAAACCAGGAGTAATCCATGGCTTTAATATTTGTTTACGGTTCGGAGTCTTACCAGATTTGGAATTAGAATCTATCACGTGTTTTATCAACCTAGTTATTGTTTCCCCTGCCACATGAGGATCTTGGGTCTTGTATACTTCACTAAAATCTAGTTGTTTTAGGTCTGAATCTATTTTACCATAATCAACACGAATACAGTTTTTTTTAATTATTTTAGGCATTCGTTTGGACAAGAACAACATTACTGTCTCATGATCAGTTAAAGCAGAGTGTGCGACTGAAGTAGAAGCAGGTAGTCGAGTTTTCAGTATAACGTGGTCAAGACAAGCTTGTTGTCGCGTAGGTATTGTATGAGCAGGTAAAAGGCCATGGGTAGCCAGTAAGT
The DNA here is from genome assembly GCA_911387795.2 of Apamea monoglypha. Lineage (NCBI taxonomy): Eukaryota > Metazoa > Arthropoda > Insecta > Lepidoptera > Noctuidae > Apamea > Apamea monoglypha. The sequence goes on from OU426922.1 coordinate 5,254,071, forward strand.
TTAGATAGGAGTGTTTATAGGAATCCTTACAGTGTTCATGTATATTTATATTTATGTCTCCCGTAATAATTATAGTATTATATTTGGATAGCTTAATTAGGGTATTATTTAGAGAGTTTAGAAAATTATCTAAGTCTTTGTAACCTGGCGGGCGGTATATCGCTAAGAGAATAGTATTTCTATCGATTTTTACTTGGAGACAGTTAGCATCTAAGAATGATGGCTCCTCTGCAACTATTTGCAGTTTTTTATGCACATACAGGACTACACCTTCATTTTGTGTATGATTATTTTTGGTAAGGTAATAGTTATAGTTCGTCAACTCGGGAATATTATGGGTGTTAGGGAGCCAACACTCGGTTAGTGCGATTATGTCCCAATCAAGTTTTGTCCGAGCAAGTGTAGTCATAAAACCCGCTATGTTTTTGTTTATGCTTCTAATATTCTGTGTAATGACCTTAAGTGCTTGATTAGGTATAAAATTAGGTGGGGTACAGTTTTCCAAGTCGCAGGTCGAAGCATCCGACACCGAGACAGCATCAAGGTTGTTTAGGTTGTTTTGCGTGTTATCGAATGATAGTGGTAATTATTTCCATTTTGACATTTATGTTTTGAGCGCTGCTTAGTGGCGTAACAATAAAGTTTAAAACCCCTCCTACATCGAACCAATTTTCACGACTACCCGCAACGAAATGGGAAATAAAATGGACAACGCGAGTGCGTAAACAGATCGCTTCACTTGCCGTTTCTCTCATTTCCCTTGACGTCGCCGCAGCAAAATTTAGGGAAATATTTCCGGCAACGCGAATGGCAATGGCAATGGCCGAACGCAAACGAGGTATAATGTACTGGTACAGAGCGGGTGCGATAGAACATATACTAGGCATATTTATACGGTATGCCGGCTGACTAAGTTTGTGAGCGTTATGGATGTGAAGTGCAAGTAATGTGATTGTATATATGATGTGTATATTGTATTGTGTAGAATGTATAGTTAATGTTAGTAACAAGCTTGTTTGTTTTGAACAGTGTATGAATAATTTATTAATTTTAGTGTTATTGTTAATTATTAGTAGAATAGTATAAGTTTGGACTAAGGTTAACAAAACTGTGATGACAAGGATAGCTTGTAGTTGTAGGTACCGTGCTAGTCATTTTTTCTTACGGAGTTTCGCGAGGTCTTCTTCGGTTTTGATGAGCCGGCTTGACATTCCGTCTTTTTCACGAATATACACCTTGCCGTTTGCAACCCAACATTGATGGTAACCGAATTCCTTCGTAAGTTCTCGGGCGAGATAATGCAGGCGTCTGGTCATAGCCGTGAGCACTTCATTTACGTATAAGGGTTGCCTAGGTCCGTTTTGTACTAGATGGGATGTGTTCAGGCGATTTTCCTTGTTGTGCTTATTAAAGTCCTTGGTCGACTTTAGAAACTGTTCTTTAAAGGTTGCCGACGTGAATTCTACCAAGACTGGACCCACCGCGTCAGACTTGCTCTTGTAACGGAAGATGTTTTTTATATCTGTTGCAATCACGGGTTGCCTGATGATCTGACCCAATTTTTGTACTGCATCCGTAAGGGAGTCGCGAGTTTCAAGGGATGACGACGGTAGATTTTTAATTTCAAGCGAAGCCGCTTTTTGTTGCTTTTCTAAGAAGTCTACCCTGATTTCAAGCGCTTTTATAACCTTTTGGTTACTGCTACATTCCGCCCGTAAATCGTTAATTTCCACAAGTGCATCATCATATTTTTCTGATAAGAAATCTATTGTCTCTTTGATTTTTTCATTCTGAGTTCTTATTTCAGAGTTTTGCAAGCTGATCGCGGTATTTTGGGACCGTATATCCTCAAGAGCCAATTGTAACGAATTCATTTTCCCATTTTGTTCATTCTGTTTAGCAACTAGTTCAGAAAACATTTCCTTCATATCTTCCATCATTTTCTCCATTTTTATCATGTCATCTACACTGCGTTTCCTTTTCCTTTGGGTTACATTTATACTGGTATCGCTGCTAGTATTAGTAGTCGATGTCAGGTTTGGTTCAGAAGCTGAGTGGGGTGAGGCATGAGGAGGCGTGCGACTAATACCGGAGAGCATATTGGGAATCTTGATTCGCAGAAATGACCGCTGTGTTCGTATGTATGAACACGGCTCGGTTCCACAACGCTACGAATATTTTCGAGTATTACTCGAGTGCGCCCGCTTAGTTGTATCCGTGACCTTGCCAAGCGTCGTCGCACCGCTCGTACCTGCGATGACTCACCAAGATAACACTGTCACAGTTAGATTATGTGTTCAGTTTCACTCAAACTTGTATTTCACAGTCCGTTGGTTAACTTAACTATTTATTTTATTTACTTTAGTAGGAGCACGACTCAGAGTAATGTTAACATGTCAGCGCTGTCTACCCTCGAGTATGATGATTTAATAAAAAAGTGTTCCATACATTATGACTGTGTAGGTGAACTTTTGTATGAAACAGCACATCCGACAATTTTTTTATAAACCTGTCATACTTACTTTACTAGGGAAGTCTTGCTTAAGCTCAGTGATGCTCTGGCACCAGTAGTCGGCGCACTTCTCAGATATAAGCTCGATGTTGAGGAAGCAGCCCTGTCCTGGGCCGTAGTTCTCGCCTGACGTCACGCCGCGGACTATGCGCGGTGACACGTTGGTTACTAAGTCCTGGTGAAAAGGAGTAATATTGTATGGTATTCGGTACTCATAAACTTTCTCAAAATAAACATAACTTAACATAACGTCTGTAATCCCCGAAAGGCTAGTCAGAAGTGTACCTCTAGTACAGACGCCAGCAGGTCAAGCTACCCGAATCTGTCAAATTTTCCCAATCAACCTTGAACTTTAATGCTTTAGCGATAAAGTTGAAAATCTATTAAAGAGATTTGACAGATTGTAGTAGCTTGATGTGCTGGCGTCTGTACACCCACATTTCGCCAGTTATGTTTAGGTTCCATGTAATAGGGGGCGAGCCTAGTCCTTGTTACCACTATAAGGTATTAAATAGTCATGAAACCAAGTACCCTGGCTCGTTATAAAAATCAGTGAACTAGGTACAAAATAGAACTATCGTCGGGGTCACCAGTATAGAGGTAGGAGGAACAGGGTGTATAGTTCACGCATCCTACATAGAAAAGGGAGTATCCCCCGACCGGACGGGTGTTGTGTCTGGTAGCCCGACGATTGATGTCGGGACGTTGTACATATGCTAGTCGCGCGGTAAACTCTATTTGCGCGATTTAGGATTTTGCGTGACGTCAGTATGACGCGTGGTTCGCATGCGGCGATGTAGATGCCGCCACAAGCTAAGCTAATCCAGTGAGAAACATCGTTATTGAGAACTACAATACGGGCAAAAGTATCAGTGCCCAGGAGGTAACTCATAATCTGCTCAAATTGCACTGCTGGGCAAAGCCTCTCTCCCTCATGACTGGTCGTTTTTTTTACAATTTATTAAACCCGTGCAGGGCTACTGGCAGTTCTGTCCGTTGCTGGAGGTTCTGTTCAACAGTCATTTAACATTTTAATGAGTCATTAATAAAGATGTATATAAAAAAAACCAAACATACCTTATCAAGTCCAAAAGTCTTGGTAACAGCGAAGCCCCAGCCCTGCTGGAAGGCCCTCCGTATCATAGCAGTACTAGTGGTGGGCGGAGCGCTGGCTAAACCGAACGGGTTCTCGAACTTGATGCCGCACACCTCTACTGACAAGTCTACGTCATCGATAGGCGTGTGGAACTTGGGCAGCTCTATTGGGGCTGAGAAGGGTATGCCCTGAAAAGTGTATAATTAAGTAGAAATTATAGGTAGGCTAGGTGGCTACTCTTTAGAGGTATCTACGTCTTGATTTAGGAAATTACGGTAACCATGCAATTTCTTGCCTGTTCTTTTCCTAGGAAATTAATATCTTTTGAACGGACTTCAAATTTCAGACTAACTGATCGACTCCTTGCAAGTTCAACAGTGCCTGCAAAATGTTTAAATTAAAATAAATGCTTGACTACATTAGCTAAAATGATACCTAAATGTTAAGCCCAAAGTGTCTTTCTATCTCTTTAACAGCTGTAGTTTACAGCAGTCTGCAACTGCGAGCTACGGGTGATTCACAGAACGTGAACAAGTACATACATCCAAAAATAAACATTTAATAAAAATTATTATTTAGGTGTGCCTCGTAGTTTAATGCTTACTCGAGGATGTATCGGGTATGGCTCTTAAATCCTTTCCTATTCTAAGGGCTCCTTTCCTACTCTTTGATATGCAATGGGCTCTGTAGCAATATGAAACATGAGGCTACAGGGGCTAGTGCGAATCTTGGGGTTCATTCGGACATTCAAACAACACCTCCCACACCAACACATACACCCCTACATCATACACACCTGGGGGTGTGTGTGATGTAGGAGTGTATGTGTCAAACATATACAAAACCCAGTGCGCATTCCTTATTCCTTATTTATATAATCTTTTAAATTGTATTGTTAGGTATATTTCATAATTCTATTGTTAAAAACTTTTAGCATGCTTTCTAAATTTATCAATTATTTATTTTCTTTTTCCTTTTTCTTTTCGTTAATGTAAACTGGAGGAGCGAAACCACCTAATACAAGCAAATCTTTGCTTAAAAGGCGACTCCAAACTTAATAATTTTATTATGTAAATAACATTATTAGCACAGACACAGCCGTTCACTCTGTCTCAAATAATGCGTCGTAATTCATTGTTTTATGTTTGATTGAGATGGACAAATTGTATTTGGCTTTTTGAAATAAATATTATTATTATTATTTCCTTTATTTCATTTAAATACCTACAAATTACATTTTTAAATATTTTTATAAACAAAAAGATAAAAAAACATTTAAAAATATAAAAAATAGTAGCCCACCGGTATCGGGAACAGGGTCCAAGCTACCGGCGGTCAGGGCTCCAGAGAGAGGAACCTCCTGACAATGCGAGCCGTGTCCAGAAGTACCGCTTTATTATTATTATTATTATTATTTATTAAGTTTGGAGTCACCTTTTAAGTGAGTTGATGAAATAAATATATTTTTTTTAATTTATTCGATTAATCGAGTCTGGTCAAACCACGCTTGGATCGGTGCAATTCATTCATTCATAGGTATGTCTCGCACAACTGGACTTTTTAGGGCTCAACCACGGTACCTGATTTGAAGCGATATCAGCTAGCTCTAGAGACTATCGGGGCAGTAAAATCTAAAACTAAATTACCAACTTACCTGTAAATAACAATGCATGTACCAGGCGGCAGTCTTGCCATCATTGACGGATTCCACCGTAGTCTCGGCGACGCCCGCGAGGTCTCCTCCCACGAACACCTTTGGGTTGCTCTTACTCTGCATGGTTGCCTCGTCAACCTCCGGCAACCCCCAGCGGTTTAGTTTTACGCCCGACATGGCGTCCTTTACTAAAAAAAAAATACAGATAGACTTTATTTTAGAGGTTTTTAGAATTTTGAGCTGTTGAATAGCACAGACCACAGAACAGATAAAAGTAGTTAGAAGGGCCTTGTGGGCGGGGCAGGCGCGCCGCACTTTTGAGCAGACGCTCAAAAGTCAACCGAAATTTGAATCACCGGTCAACAATCGCGCTCTTGTTGTGACAGCGTTCGGAGCTCCGCGGAAAAAAAGAATTATGCCGTCTTGCGCTATTATAACGTGTCGGAAAAGAAGTCAGGAGTGTAATGTGGCCTGAGGAGGGATTTCTTTTCACCGGTTAGTCCAAAAACCTTAAAATACGAGTGATATTTGTAATTATTTCAAAAGTATTATGTAGTTTGTAGACAAAAACGATAAAATCGCATTCAGATGCAAAATTATACATTGCTTGCAATACATGGGTACGATCTTGTACGACATGAGCGGTCGCGCAATGTATTGCGTTCACTGCGAACGTCGCGTGCGTCGAGCCAAAATTCGCGTCGATAGTGTTGTACCAAATTGTAAACAATGTCGATATTAAGTAAGTGTATACGAATTATGTTCAGAAATTTGTATTACAATTAAAATAACTTTGTTTTTATTAACACCAATTATTGTGTAATGTGAATTATTAATTTAATTTCTTAGTTGGTTTTTCGTCTAAAATTTGGTTTGAGGTTAGTAATTTACGATGAAAATTTTTTTTTTTTAGTTTTCCAAGATATAAGAAGAGACAAGAAAACTGTGGATTGAGGCAACTGGTAGAATTGAATGGATACCTACTAAATGTAGCACAATTTGTTCGCAACATTTTTCAGAAAATGATTATGTAATTAAAAAGTTGAAATTGAGTCTAAATTATTGTTGAATATTAAAATATTCTTGTATTTTTACTTGTGTCATTTATTTGCTTATGTACTTACTTTAGCCCATGTCTTTGTACGCTTGAATGACGTTAATCACGGACACAGACAGCCCAGACGGCCAATTCTTGTAATTAAAAAAATTCAAAATCTAGTCGCAGTTTCATCTCAGCGCCAAAAAACAATGTCCAAAACTGGTCAGAAATGTAGGGAAAAAGGTGTTTTTGACACATTGAGACTGAGTTAAGACTGTGAACGTTCTTAAAATAAAGAGAATCGCCCCTCTTAATTAATCCTTACCAAATAAATACGTTACTCATCACAAGTATTTAATTTTGAACAAAATTGCCCTTGACGTCATTGGATTTCAATGAATATCTTAGGAGATGTCTTGGTTTTAAAATAACTCCGCAAGGCGGCCGGTCATTAGCTTCCTATAGTAATGTACTTACTAAGTGATAATCGTAAGTAATACTCTTAAAGTAATGGAATATATATATGTGTCAGCGGGATTGTCCGAAAGGGTTACCGCTACCCCGGAACATAAAGAGCGAAGGAAGGAACATGGGTGGGTTTTAGTCAGTAAGAGTCTGACACTCCCTTCCGCTCCACCCAGAGCGGGAGCGGTCATTTGATTATTTCCCACCAGAAAAAAAAAATGGAATATATGTATTATTTTAATAGGATTTTTCCTAAAATCAACGCGAGTGAAACCGGCGGGCATAGCTATTATTCATAAATTAACATGATGAAGTTAATAAATACATTTTTCACAGAGTAATTCACAATAAATTAATTAGATTATATTATGTTAATTCGACTTAGCATTCGAAATGGCCGTGAAATTCAAAATTTCTTTTTAGTTTTTTTGCAAATTGTAGCTTTGTTTTACATTTTATGTTATTCAAAATGTTATTTTTCTTTCTTTCTATTATTATGATGTAAAACAGAGCTGCAACTAGCATAAAACGAAAGAAAATTTAAATTTCGCGGCAGTATTGGATGTTCCCCCTTAATTTCACTTCGATTTAATAATATTTAGGTATATGTAATTAGGAAGTCCACATTATTCGTACCGTACCCGCAACTTAAAAAATTGCAAAACTTTAATTAACAAAATTACAGTAATTTTATCGATATGATTAATCGACCTTTTGGTCGCCGTAAAATATTTGAGAAACAAAATTGCTTTTACACGTGTGTGAGTGTACGTCCAGAGCAGAATTTGCGGTAGTGTGACAACCAATAGCAAACACGCGATCTAAGTGCATGTGGTTTCTTTGTGTGCGTAATGCGCGTACGTATTGATCTCTTGCTTGTAGTGGAGAGTGAGAGTGGGAGACATGAGGCGACACGCGTTCTAATACAAATCAGGAACTATTTCCATTCTATCCTCTTTTATCTGTTCTGTGGCACAGACAATCCAACAGTCATCAGCATTCCGTTAGTGTTGAGTAGATTTTATTTTATTTATTTATTTATTGGATCGCCAACAGAGGCATGTAACTGTACATGCATGTAAACATGAACAAGGTCAAATACAAGTGTGCGCTTCCAATTATACGAATTTGTACGAATAATATTGTGTTGAGTGATCAGAAGCGATTTAGGCTGAGCTGTCGCCATACGAATGGCATCCAATGTGTTATTTGAGCGACAAAGTGCCGCGGCCGCTTTAGCACGGCTTTTAATATTTTAGCGAGATTTATCTAGATCATCATTTCAGCCGAAAGACGTCCACTGCTGGACATAGGCCTCCCCCAAGCACCTCCACTTCGACCGGTTCTGTGCTTCTCGCATCCAGCGAGTTCCTGCGACCTTCATAAGGTCGTTACGATAACATTAAGGCTAGGTGGCCCCGAATTTAAGTTTTTTAAAACAATCTGAGGCAAAGATTATAGTCTTTTAAATTTCAAAAAAAATATATGTATTAGATGAGGATCTTGTCTAGTCAAAATCGCATTCAGTTGCATGACCTGATGAACTTCACTCGATAGAAAAAAATCACAAAGTTACCCCTTTTTAGAACGTTTTTTCAATACTATGACTATATTACTGATATTTTACATTTAATTTTTGTACTAAATTAAAGAAACTAATTAGTTATAGACAAATTCGCAGAGTTTGACTTGATAAAATGATTTTCTTATTTACTATGTTTAAATATGTATTAAAAGCGCTCGCGGCGACTCGGACAGGCCTGTTCAGCAGAGTTGCCCAACTATCGATAGTTTCACTATCGATAGTTGACCTCGAAAACTAGTAACAATATCGATAGTGCTATCGATAGTATCGATAGTATCGATACTATCAATACTATCGATATCACAAATTAACTAATAGTATTGATTGGAAGCAATAGTATCGATAGGATCGATACTATTGCATTATAATACTATCAATAGTATCGATAGTATCGTTTTTTTTAAAGTAATACTAACGGTACTATCGATATTATCGATAGTATCGTTGTATTAAATAATTAAAACTATCAATGCTATTGATAGTTTGTAAAACTATCGATACTATTGAACTATCGGTCATAATTATACCAGCTTTGGAAAATATTCTTTCTGACGGAGTTGACGTTGCAGGTATACATAGATATTTTAAGGCTATTTCTTTTAGACCATTCTCACTGTGATTCCAGTATTCTATAGGAAACTCTGTTTTTGGGATGATATGTTTTTCTACGTACTGCCTGATATCAACGATCGCATCAGCAGTTGCAATACTATCGCCGTTTATAAAACTATCGATAGTGTGAGCTATCGATACTATCAATACTATCGATAGTATTGCTCCTAAACATATGCTGGTCTTCGATAGTATCGATACTATCGATAGTATCGATACTATCGATAGACTATCGATACTATTGATATGACGTCAACTATCGATAGACTATCGATCGTTTAGCGATAGTCGACTATCGATAGGCAACACTACTGTTCAGTCGCGCGCTGGCGCTTACGGACGACGGACCTGTGGCAAGTTTTTCCGCGACTACTTCGCGCACCATAACATCTAGTTTTGAGTTTGTTGTTTGTTAGTTATAATGGGCAATAAACAACGAAAGCGAAGAAAGTCGCGTAAAGCAATAAAAGACACAAATAAAAAGAATGCACTCCAAAGATATGTGAAGAAGTAAGTACCTACCTAAATGTTTTATTTGTTTTGTAATGTAATTTGGTCTCAAAATTAAATTTTATTTTACTTCAGTCTCTGATTGGTAATTTATAAAGATACGTCTAAAACTTACGATCATCGTATCATAGTATAAGATTATTAGTACCGAAGATCGCTACGATTTTTGATAATTCATATTTTGTCTTTTCGTTTGGTATCTATGCCTCTGCCTGGTGAGTGGCGAGCCACAGTATAAAAATATCAGTAGGTACTACTAGAGAACGCTAAGATTTCTATAGAATCTATAGACAAAATATTATTTTGTCTATAACGATATCTCAGCGTGGCGTTTGCAAACGAAAAGTAAATGCTAATACTATACCTACCTATAAATTTCATCTGTGAAATAGGTGTACTCCATTTACTTTATATTATAGGTCAGTGGGGCAGCCTCAAGAAACTAACATGGACACTGCCGCAGCAACAAACCTGATACCTGAGGATTCAAACGAAAATAGGTATGTTATTACCATAGATCAAGATAGGTATTTACTTAGTGCTTTTTAAACGGTTTTATTTAGGACATACTAGTATGTCATAAATGGATTGTAGAATTTCCTTTTTTTAGGGTTCCGTACCTCATAAGGAAAACCGGAACCAAAAGAACCAAAAGAGATATTTCATAATGTGGTTCGTTTTCAGGCACATGGATAATGCATCATGTAGCAACACGGCTGACGTGTCCAAAACTTCGTTTGTTAGATTGGATCCTGTTGATACACAACAAACTGTAACATTAACGTAAGTTCCACATTTTATGTTTTTACCACATTTTACATACAATGCTTTTACTCGGATGTGTAAGACAAACTTGTAAGACTTACTATGTGTTCTCTTTTTCAGAGATACCGAAGACACAGAAGACCTCATCGTAGAGAATGAACTCAGAGAAGATGAATTCCAACCTATTTCGGGACGGCGAATTATTGATATAAATTATGTTTTACGGGAGTTACAAGAAAAAGCTCGTCATAACGGTTTATTTAACTGCACATTAGGTAACTTCCGTTTAATTAGTGAAAAACGACGAGGACTTTTATCGGTATTTCGTTTTGAATGCAATATGTGCAAACAAGTTTGCTTGATTAACTCGGAAGACCAAAGCGACAAAGAACAAGTGAATATAAATATAGCCGCCACTACTGGAATTGTCGCTTCCGGTATCGGCTTTTCCCAATTTGAGGAACTATGCTCAGCTATGAATATACCAGTATTCAGTCCAAAATACTATTCGAAATTAGAGGAAGAAGTATTTGAAAAATGGAATACGACGGCAAGTGCTACCATGGAAGCTGCAGCTCAAAAGGAGAAAGAGATCGCTATCGCAGAAGGTCGAATTAAGAACGGCTACCCTGTGATTGATGTTTGCGTTGACGGCTCATGGTGTGCTAGATCTTATGGCACCAATTATAAAGCATCATCAGGCACAGCAGCCATAATCGGCAGGAGAACAGGACAAGTTCTTTATATTGGAATAAAAAATAAATATAAAAAATAAAATAAATATAAAACGTTATATAAAAAATAAATATAAAACGTTGCTGCAAAATCACGCAGCTTAATCGAAGACGTTGACACAAACACTGTTGAGTGTTTTAATAGTGTCATCGCGAAATTCATTGATGGGAAACGAATCAATTTTTCACTAAAAGGAGGTTACCAAGGGAGGTGCTCAGCAGCTGTTCTTTCGTTTAACTGCCAATCCGGACTTTCTGCAGTTCAAAAAGCTTTTTTAAATAAAAGTCCTAGAGGCAGGGTTAAAATAATCGAAAGAAGGAGAGCACAAAAACGAAAGCTAAACTTAGAGCATCCCATAAAAAAAGTACGAAAATTTAAAGAAGCCAATCAGAAGCAACATGACTATGGTCCAGCGAGCACAGCACCAGATATGTCTCCACATGATTTAAAGAAAGCTGAAGAAGAGTTCTTAAATAATTTAAAAATACTTACTTCTGATAGGCATGCTATCGAGAGAGCTACAGTTTTGCAACGAGATAGCAGTGAGTGGTTAGAAATACGAAAAAACCTAATCACCGCATCAAATTTTGGGCAAATTTGTAAAAGAAAAGTTAGTATAAATACTGCTCCTTTGGTAAAAAACATATTATACCAAAAAAATTTGACATGTGTAGCTGCTGTTGCACACGGAATAGAGCACGAAAGGCAAGCACTTCAACAGCTTGAAAAACAAGAAAATATAAATATTATGCCTTGCGGTTTGTTTATTGATAGGACTTATCCCTTTATTGGCGCCACTCCTGACGGATTAGTAGGCGATGATATGTTGGTAGAAATAAAGTGCCCTTTAACTGCAGTAAAAAAAGGTCTAACAAATGCAATACAGCAAAACAAGATACAAATTTTAAAATACGACAAAAATACTTGCACCAGCATAATAAATAAAAAATCGAACTGGTATTATCAAATACAAGGGCAGCTTCACGTCACTGAAAGACTATTCTGTCTGCTCGGCATCTGGGCTGGAGAAAATGAACCCTTGCTTACAGAACGCATCGAAAGGGACTATAATTTCTGGAAGACGCAAATGGAGTCAAAACTGGTCAAATTTTACATGAAATGTTTAATTCCGGAAATTGTGGACAGTAGACACGCACGTGGAATGCCAATCCGAACGTTGTCATTACAAGATGACAAGGAAAATTTGAATTTTGTGGACTCTTCAGCTATGCCATCACCTGCGCAATCAGAATTGCAACCCGGAACCAGCTCAAGAGAAATAAATTTTGATGAATTTTGAGATGATTAATGAACCTATATGAAAGAATTATGACATGTTTGTTTAATGTACCTATATGAAAATATTCTAAATTTTATTTATAAATTTGTTTTATTTGACACCTTAGGTTCTTTTTGTGCCAATCTATCTTTAAAGTAAATAACCGTAAAGTAGCTTATGAAATACTTTCAAATTGAAATACTTTCCACAAAAACAATTATTTTGAAAAAAATATACATTAATAAATTTAATACAATTTATACAAAAACACAAACAAATCAACATTTTATGTTTTCAGTTCTAAACCTACTTATAGTGTACTGGCTGCTTATTTTTAATTAATTACTCCAACTGCCCAATAAAGACTATTTTATAGACAATTATTTCATTTATTAACGAAGCTCTAATTTATCGCTACTGCGAGTAGGTAAAAAAAAATATCATAAAAAAAATATTTCTTAAAAGTCTAGTAATATTACTTAACCAACTGCATATTTCTATACTGTGTCGCTGGGCGCGGTCATGCGAGTTCACTGGCGCGCTGTGTCCACGCGAAATATATCGCGCGTAGCATAGAGCGCTACATGCCTACTTTTGCAGGAATACCTGGCCTTAACGTTTTATCTAGATAATCTTAAATAATCTGGGGTCTGAACCATATTTTTGCCTACGAACAGAAAGATAAAGATCACCACGCTATAAAAGGTTAACTAACTTAAACTTTCTTACCATCAGCTTCATAAAGTCCGGAGCCAAAAGCAGAGATAATGAAGTTAGCTTTTAGCTGCATTACTTGATCTTCATCCTCGATCCATTCTCCATCATCCAACTGTTCGGTACGACACATCTTTAACGCTGCAATCTGTAATATAGAAACATACTATAGAACTGATAAAACTTGTATGAAGAAATGTCTCAGTAAAACTTTGCTGTACAGTATCTTATTAAATGGTTTATGGTAGTTTATTGTATGTTATTTAAATATAAACAATAAAGGTTTCTTTTAAACTTGGGGAATATTTATTTTTGGCAGTACAAAATTGCTTGAGAGAACATACTTTTCCATTCTTGACGATGACTTCTCTAGGAGACATGAACGGCACGAACTCGCATTTCTCTTCTTTTGCTAAGTCGACCTGAAACAAATTAAAAGTTATATACCTACGATTGAAGACATTAACAATATAGTTAAGTATAAATACATAATACATACATAATCAGCCTATAATGTTCCCACTGCTGGGACACAGGCCTCCTCTCGGTGAGAGGGAGGAAGAATAAGAAAAACAAAAATAGATCGCAAATCCAATTACTTTTCTCTCTCACACACTGACTTCTAAATAAGTTAAATAAAAAACAAATAAACTTAGGTTAGGTAAATAAACTTAGCACCTAGCTGTAGAAATTCCATTTTGAACCATACAACAACCATCTAATCGATCATGCTTTCTTCCATGCGGTTACGCCACAACTAAGTTTATAAATTTTTTTAGCTAAATAAGTTCCTGACCTCAACACAAAATAAACCCATCTAGCGACACGTCTTAGCGCAGAGGTTGCGCAGTCGAGGACAGTAGTACCAATCAAGTTACAGCGACGTACACAGAAACAAACTAGATTTTTTAAGGCAACGACTTTTATCGGTAAAAAAAATCCTTACCTCTTCAGGCACCGCCCTGATGTTGGTGACTCCCTTCCTAAACACAACATACACCCGTCTAGCGCCACATCTTAGCGCAGAGGTCGCGCAGTCGAACGCAGTGTCGCCTGCGCCTAAGACTATCACGTTACCGTGTAAGGATGGCAGCGCAGATTTGCAAGCGCATAGACCTGAAATGGAAAGCTTCTTTGAAGGTTTTGGGGTTTGAATGTACGAGTACACAAGAGCTTAATGATTTTGAATGTTTGTGGACCTTCCCCCGAATCCTGAAACTACATTTAACCTTAATATGTTCTTAAATCTTGTAAATGAAGTCATACAGACAGCGTGGAGCAATCCTTTGCTGCATTTTTAACAAGTGAACGGAGACAGTGAGAACCACCAAATAGTTGGAATGATGTTGTCCAACTCCAAATAAATTAGTAGGATGCTACCGCTTATTGCCTGACTTTATAGAGGTATGAGGAACAGGGTGTAAAATTCACTCATCCTTTATAGTAACGGGAGGATCTTCCGACCAGACGGGTGTTGCCTCTAGTGGGCTTCTTCTTCGACGATTAATATCTGGACGTTGTATATATGCTAGTTGCGCGGTAAACTCTGCTTGCGCGATGCAGGATTTTGCGTGTTGTCAGTGTGATGCGTAGTTCACATGTGGTGATATAGATGCCGCCACAACTTTATCATATTATGAGGTCCAAGAAATAGCTCCACATTGAAAATTAGCCTCATTTCATCATACTGGTACTCGTATCTCAGTTATACAAGCTGTTGTTTTGCATCCTCGTCAAATTTCAGGAGGCTGTTATGAAAGACATACATAATCAAATAAAATTACGATCCCTGGTAAATAATGAATACATACTTGTTTTTTTAGTTATTTAAGTTTGACATTATTTCAGAATACACCACTTCCAAAGAACAGAATCGCGTTATGGTATCGTATAAGCGGCCGCGTTTTTATGTGTGTGTAAAAGGGCAGTTACAGTGCGGTCTCACACAGGCCGCGTTTTAAATTGCGTGTCAAGATGTGTTTGTTTTAAAATGCGTGTTAAATTAGAGGAGGTAATCAGTAGCATAGTTACCTCCTTGAATTTGACGAGGATGCAATACGCCACCTTGTATATAAAACAATAGATTCAAGTTATGTTCACGCACCTTTCTTGCTTCCCTTAGACACAAGAGGTAGGAAGTCCTTGCTGGTATAGAAGCCCATTTCTTGGTTGAGTCCTTTGAAAATTGGAATGCTTTTTGGTTCTGGGAGGCCAATTCCTAGGAACACAGCTGCATGCCCATCTTCTAGTAAACCCTAGAAATACAGTGTAAAATTTTACATTTCTCCAAGAGTTTCTTCTGGTTTCTTCTATGGCTAGGAAGGCTGTTACTTGAATGCTCATTTGTACTGTAGGACCTTCAAATTGTTGACTGAAGCAACTGCACATTTGACACCTAGCTAGCCTTTTCCAACAATGTTGGGGTCTGCTTCTAGTCTAACCGGATGCTCCAGAATATCTCGATCAAAATATGACGCCCTATTATTTTTAGGTTTAAACAACACTGTAACACAGACTGTATGTCAAGTGAATTGGTGAAACGACAGAAATAAAAAAATATTCCACCACAGGTAATTAGGAAAGTAGAAACCCTTTTCTAAACTATTTTTGTACTGGAAAGGTTTTAAATAAAATACTTACGTTGACAGTAATGTCCTGTGTAGACAATTTCCTGCCGGTCTCGAACTTGACTCCTAGGTTCTTTACGAGGTCCACCTCAAACTGCACGACATCGAACGGGAGGCGATATTGAGGGATCTCTGCTGAACTGTAATTTTAAATAAATAATAAGTTTTTATCATACATATTGAGAGTAAAAGTGGGCAAGACAGCGGGGTAATTGCGTAACACACTAACAGTAGGAATGGCTTTCATTTTGACAGTTCAACAACATACATTGCGTTATTTACGTTGTTGAGCAGACACCTTTTTCGAACATATGAAGCAATGGATTAGCAATATCCTTCAAAATGGTTCAGATTGTGATGTGGGTGCTCGTCATACTTTAACCTGCCTCATGGTATGGTATGGTACCCTTGCCTTAGTAAATACATACCTCAGTCCACCCAAGTATTTCTCCTTCTCATAGACAGTAATATTCTTGTAGCCCAGTCTAGCTAAGAAGCAGGCACAACTAGTACTGGCGGGTCCACCACCGATCAAAGCGATCTTCTGATCACCACCGTTTGGAAGAGGCTTGGTGGCAGGGTCCAAGGTTTGTGGGATGCCCATCTTCATGAATACCTGGAATTAAGTTGATTTTAGTTGACTGTGGGGAATCTGTGGTGAATTATGGACGAAATCTACACTGGAATCGTTTTTTCCATGTTTTGTGAATTTAGCACAAGTGTGTGCGCAATCACAGGAGCACTCACTGTAGCTTTACTCTCATAATCCCATCGTACGGCAATCAGAGAATCACGACAGATCAGGCGCAGGACCAATGGCTTAAAGTCCTTTCCGAGGCACGGGAGGAAAATATGACTAGAGCTGTGGCACGAGTTCGTGTCCATTGCTAATGGATATTTATAAGCGGTACTGTTAATATAATGTTTTTATAATAAACAATTTTGCAAAGGGCAGC
Source organism: Apamea monoglypha (assembly GCA_911387795.2). Lineage (NCBI taxonomy): Eukaryota > Metazoa > Arthropoda > Insecta > Lepidoptera > Noctuidae > Apamea > Apamea monoglypha. Next base: position 5,270,620 of record OU426922.1, read on the forward strand.
CAGGTAAGAAAGACTCTGGAATATCGACCATGATCTGGGAAGCAAAGTGTTAGACAGTGGATACTCAAAGATTTAAGTAATTGAAACCGCCTGTTACGTAGAACGAAACTAACCTTGCTAAAACTAGGGTCAAAGATCAAATTCATTGAATCCAACAGGCGTAGATAACGTTGTTGATAATAATCATAGGCGAGGTCTTTGTCCAGCTGTGGACGTTTTCCAGCTCATAACACCAGGTTAACAAAATTATCTTAATAGCGTTCATCCCGCGCGGGCTGCCCAAGTAGCATATGACAGCCGCACAGTGATTTGATTATAGAATTTATTGACTACTCGGGCAACGTCGCTTTTCTAGTGGATTTTCTTGTTTATTATTTTTTTATTTAAACCAAAATACTTACATGTTTTTTTTTCAGCCAAGTACTAGATCGCTGGTATTTATAAGTTTGTATGCTATTTTTACATAATAGTTGACATAATATTGTCAATTATTTTCAATTTGCAGTACTTACTTGTAACGATTACATATTTTTATTTAAGAGTAAATGTTAAAAATATTTATAAGTACCAACGGTCTAGTACTTGGCTGAAAAAAAATCGTCCTTAGGTTTAAATTTAATAAAATAATCACGAAAAACCACTAGAAACGCGACGTTGCCAGACCGCGCGGGATGAATGCTCTTAACAAAACTTACATCAACAGCAAAATGCTGCAATCCACCGATGTTGATGGCACCCTCTTCACTAGCATGCAGGTTACATCCCCCCACACAGAGGTCGCTGGTAGGACACACCATACCACATGTTAATCCCAGGGGATTGTCAGAGAGGATCGCCTTGGCCGCTCCATAGTAGTTCTGAAAATAAATGAATTATTCCTCTGTAACATTAGATAGGTACCTTATTTTTGTTTATGTGCGTGCTGGATATTGTAGCTTTGTGAGAGATTATGTCTAGAGGATATTTTTAATTTAGCATTATCAGCCTAAGATGTCCCACTGGTGGGACACGGGCCTTTCTGTGAGAGGGAATGGGCCCTAATTCACCGCCAACCCGCACTGGGCCTGTGTGGCCCAGTGCGGGTTGGATTTTAACTTGGATAGTGGCAATACGCTCGCCCTCTATAACTATTACATAGAAGTTACATAGTAAGTAGCGAAATGTGGAAGTACTAGAATAATAAACCTTTATTTCAGACCACAGAGAATCCAAACAATAGTTTTAATAACAAAAACTTAAAAAAAAAACTACACTCTTCTTCATTCTTCTTTTTTTTTTTCTTTCTCTGCCATACTCTTCTAGCTATCCATTCGAGGAGTACGGGCGTTAAGATGTTATGTTGGTATACAATAAAGCTACACAATTTTCCTGTAAGTAGATGGTATAAAATCGATGAAAAATCATTACTACAATATATTGTGATAAAATCGTGAACGGCTTTCGTTATCTATGAAATCAAAAATGGATAGATACGCTAGAGTATAGATAAAAGGGACAGTTGAGCAGTTAATGTAGAATTTCTAGTGTTTGTTGTTCAAAACACAGATAACATCACGATTAATGTCAATTTATCGATCTATTGCGATTCGAGGAATGTTCAACAAGTAAGCTGGTGATCCAAGCAGCACGAAGCCGAAAACTTTGGGGAGACGGGGGAATAGAAGCTAATTGAAAAAGTGCATGTAATTTTGGTAGTAGAAGTTGGCTTTATTATATAACCTGGTGATAAATATTCGTGGATCACTAAGGAATAGGACATAGGACAGGTCACGATTAACCACACGCCAGAGTACCCCTGAACTACGAAAACCGCACTTGCTGCTACGAAGTAAAGACTCGGACAATGTCAAACGTGCGTTTGACTGTACCTGCTCAAGAACTTCATGAGTTTAACTTTTATCTGTCTGGATAATTGTCTACTCACCTTAGTAGAAATACTGCTGATAAAACTCTTGACATCTATCTGCGTGGGACAAGATTTTTGGCAGGGTGCGTCTGCGCACTTGAGGCATCGTGCCGCCTCCTTCAAAGCACCGCGCTCGGACAACGTCGTGTGTTTGATGTCGTCGAAGTTCTTCGTTAGGGTTGGACAGGCCTGAAACAAATTAAATTTACTATAGCTACAATTCGTAATCTACTTAATAAAAATCTTGAATTATTTCACTGACAGACAACGATTACACGATTACATTCCATCGCCACTTACTCCAACTACCTACTTTAGTGTTATGTATTCTAAGTTGATTTTTGAGTGAACACAAAAAAAAATTTGGTTGAAATGGAATTTAAACTTTGTCCTGTACGGCATTGAGTTGGTTGTTCCAAAACTTGATAGAAAATAAAAGATGAATAATGAAAGGAAGATGAAAACAACACACACACATCAATCCTTATCATTTATCTCTAATAACAAAATTTATGTAAGTACAGAAGATGTTAGCCCACCTACATCGTAATACATATGTAGGTATATTTTTATATCATCTTTGTTATAACATAAAGAGATAACACTATCAATTATGCTTTGGGTTATTATTCTAAGCGGTATCTATAAAGGGCTGGTTTTTCCAACGGCAGATAATTTTATCGGAGGAATAATTTTGAATTTTTCACACAAAAACTGCCAGACGTCAATTTTATTCCACGAATAAAAATTATTTGTCGATTGAAAAATCAGCCTTAAATAAAACAAAGTTGAGTTAGTTACACTATTTATAATTCAAGAACCGCTGGACCGATTTTTATGATCTTAGATCGGGGTCTTGGTATGTAAAGGTGGTCACCCATCCACGGACCAACCGCGGCAAGCGTAACTTAACCTGATCGCTCGATCCGTCCTTTGCCTCTCACATAATAATATACCGGGTGACAGTGTCATCGACGCAAATGAAAATGAAAACGCGTAGGAAATTTTGGACGGCTATTAAAAAAAAAAATTGCTGTTTCATAGAAAAGTGCAACATCTACGCAGTCAAAATGTATGGATAGCTAAATTTTTTTTTTTTTAATAACCGACGAAAAATTTCATCGCAAAGGGGATTCAGTACATGAGTCTGAATCCCCCCTGCGATGGAATTTTTCGTCCATGAATCTGAATCCATGGTAACAGGCTGCGCGTCGATATCCCTGCAACCTTCAAGAATATATTTTACTATCAGAGATATAAAGATTGTGAGTGTAGGTAGGTAAATATTACGTGCAATACTACTCTAGTACCTAAATCCCCTGTCAAACTGTGCAGGTAATATTGCATCGTTTTATCAATTTATTTTGACGTTTTCCTCTCGTGATACTAGTAGATACAAGGCTAACTGCAGGTAGAATAATTATAACGTTGAACTAAGAATAATATGCCAAACCAATTTTCATAGCTAATAATCAAGGATAAATATTTAAAACTACACTATGTTTTAATTTAAAAAAAAAAATGCTAAAAATATGTATTTTTTTTTTAATTAAGTACCCCTTTATTCATACACGTTGCTTAAAGTTAAGTAGTGATTACCGACTGTATAACCATACATTTTTGACGTTTAAACGTCACTTAACTTAAGCATCGTTTCTAAATAAACCCCTACAAGACGAGGTAACTAACGTCAGTTCAGATGTGGTAATTCTAATTTTCAAAACATTACAAGATATATAGTGCTACTTACTGCTAACAAGAGTTTCATTAGTCAGTGCCTAACTAATTAATAAGCATGAAATCTGAATAATAAGTGCGCGCCTATGAATAGGTACTTATGTCGATGCATCAGTGCTTACACGGTACGCGTACATACAGTTGAGCTGGATATCCACTATGCCAACGGTGCTCCGTGCATCTGCTTTGTCGTGGTGTCCGTTATAATGCAAACACAAAGCAGTGCACATAATCTGCGTTCGCGATTTAGTTGCCAAAAATGTAAACAAATATGAGTTTATGGAAAAATAACTTTAATTCCTGCACAATAAAGTTCAGTTTACGCTACAATTTCCAAAAAAATGTAAGTTTTTCAATAGTCACTCTGAAATCAAATTAATTGCCTTTCAAATAAAGTTGATATTTGTTTAACTTGAAATATCAATTGGAAACGTAAATTTCAATAGTAATTAATTTAAGTAAGTAATTTAATATAATTTTTTTTTTTTTTTTTTTTTTTTATTTGGTACGCGATCAGCGCAGATGCATGTTAGGGTAATTACAGGCCCAAGTTGTCTCACTGCGATACCTCGTGGTCGCAGTTTAGCTAGCCACCACGAAATCACCTCCATGTAAAACCAATGAATGCTATATACACGCACGCACATGCCAGAGGATACCTCACTGTCATACATCGCGGGATGTTTGGGGGTTTACCTCGACGCCTGGCATCTTCGGTATGTAATTACCCTTAGCCTGTTGAAGATTAGGGCGCGCTTCCGTTTACCGCATTTTTTATTTAAAAGATAATTCTGTCTCAGGTCTCTGCTATCTTCAAAAGATTGACAGCAACCACCGAGAATCGGTAAATATAAATGGTAAATACGTTTAGCTCTAAACGCATTTAGTGATTTGTGGTACAAGTGGTAGATCTACGATTGGTATTAACAGGCGACCTACTGTCTATGTCTGCCGAAGAAAATACGGGCCGAAAGTAGTTGATCCGTCAACACCGTGCCAAATTCAGTTTTACGGACGGGGATATACATATCCGTTCTAGGATTGTAGGGTTAGAGTTGTAGGGACTATCTATCACTATGAAAACATATAGTGTATTCATTCTTAGTTCGGTGTCTGTAAGTGACACGGAGTCGGAAATAGCCGTAACTTTGGCCGAAACTACGGACTTCGTGATTAGGTAGTAGACAGATATGTCTGTCTTAACTAAACTGCCTTTTACAACTAACAAACATAGTGTTAGGTACCTAAGTCGATCCTGTTTGATGGACTTGACATTACATCACTATCAGTGCGTTAGGGTTAGGGTCTTTCCGACCGTATGTAGGTAGGTATGTATTTGTTTCTCAGGTAATAAAAGGAGTTAGGTGTGAATGCCCTCGTTCTTCGAGAGGTTTTCTGAACTGGGATCCCGTACGAAACAAAAACGCATCACTAAAAATATCTTGATAATACTCACGGTACATTTTCTGTCTTCGTTCCTCTTCCAATGCTGTTTGTTCCTCTTCGTTTGGGCTGAAGGGACCAAGTTGGTGTATGGCTTTACCGTCGGATTGAGCCTTAATAGGTTCTGAAATAAGAATAATCACTTATCATATTTTTGTTTAGGTAAAATGACAATAAAGAGTATTCTATTCTATTCTATTACCTATATTAATCAATATTTCAGGGATTTTGTATCAATTAGGTATTGCTGAAGCTATGTATATTGGTCCCGGCTGTCATTCTTAGATATTTGACAGTCGTTACGGGTAGGTAGTCAGAAGCCCAAAAGTCTGACCACCAATCTTACCAAGGGGTATCTTGTCAGACTTTACACAGTAAGTGGGTTGTGGAGTCAGTCCATGAAAGATACTGGTGTTCAGCTGCATCCGGTTAGACTGGAAGCCGACCCCAACATAGTTGGGAAAAGGCTATCCAGATTGATTGAGTCATTATTAAAAATCGTAATCGTATAAACTCCATCATTTGTTTCCAAAATAATAATAATGAACTATGGATATTCATTAAAACAAGCACATTTTAGAATTATTATTAACTTTCCATGTTGACTGTACGTAAACAGTAGGTATGTATGATGTAAATATTTAACCTTGATTCAAATGCGTAGATAATAAAGAATATTTCACACATCTATCTGTAACAAAAGATAGCGTTTGACCTTAAGTTATATTGTAACTGCGTAATCGTATCTATCTTAGTAGCCACGAAATCAACAATGAATCTATGAAACACGCCCCTTTATCAGAATACTATAGTCGTTGAGAATCGCACGGCCATTCGGGTGGAGTTCCATTCCGACTCTCCCTTTAGCGTTGTCAGGCTTGATGGTTGTATAGTTTCCCTCGTTTAATAATAAGTACTTTTTATAACGGTTGTGGAGGTCAGATAGGCAGTCGCTCCATGTAAAATACTGGTACTCAGCTGCAGGTGATGACTTCTTTTTATAAATAAATCTGAGAGCCAAGTGAAGACCTCTATGGGATAGGCACTACACCCTAATGTGCCCATCCTAAAACATTACCCTCTTGTTGGCTTTCGCCGCAGTTGGATAATAAACGATCTTTAAACTAGAGCTTGATTTTATTGTAACAGTATGTTATTTATTTATTTGTTTATAATAATAAGCACACCAACAACACAGTCACTTCTTACAATTCGAATTAAATATCATCTAAAATTACAATTACCTACAGTAACCATGCAAATAACAGGTAAGCATGACATTTAACTTAAAAAAAATATTAGAGACAAAGGAGTGACATTACAAAGTGTGTCTAGTAGATCTTAATCTAGAACACTACAAAACAAAACAAACCAATTTGAGCTACATAGACGTGCACTCTTCACGCTGTCTAAATAGGGAACGTCTGTATGAAGCAAAACTCATGGAGAAAATATCAATAGGAAAATCTGTCAAGTTGGACCTTTCATTGTATAGCCTTGCCAAACGTGTTAGTGGGCTATTAAATGTGGTATTTAAGATGGATGTAGGCAATTCAAAAATACGACAATGACGCTTACTACGTTGGCTAGATCTAAAGTTAAAATAACATACCAATTGTGCATCGATGGAACCGTTTATAATTTTACGAGTATGGAGTACTAGTAAGTCAGAATGGCTACGTCTTTCTTTTAACCTAATCATTTTAAAGTGCCTTAACCTGTCATTGTAATCAGGTATGGCTTTACGGATCCCATTCTTCATACATAAATACCTAACAAAACGGGCCTGAACAGATTCAACACAATTAGAATAAGTTGAATAATAGGGAGACCAAATGGAGGAACAATATTCCAAGGAACTCTTTACTAGTGCGTTGTAAAGTAAAATAATGCTACTATAATTACGAAAAGGTTTCGACGTACGGATTATAAAGCCAAGCATTATTTTAGCCTTACTTACTATACCATCTATATGTTCGCGGAAAGATAGTGATATCGACGAGTACCCCTAGGTCACGGATGACCGACACTCGGCTTAATACTGATCCATCAATATGATAATCAAATTTAATGTAATTCACTTTATTTGTGACTGTAATTGTCTGGCATTTTTTAACATTGAGCGTCATTCTGTTGTTCAAACACCATTCTTGAAGGACATCAAGATCTCTTTGAAGCTTTATACAATCACTTAGGTCCGATATCCTACAGTACCTATATCTTTAAATCGTCAGCGTAGGCTAAACAATTTCAATTTTTTAAATCCAAAAGATCATTAAAAAAAAAAACAAAGGGCCCAACTTAGAGCCCTGTGGAATACCAGAACCAGGAGAAAAAGGGTCATTTGAGAACGATTAATTAAATAACTCTCGAACCACCGCAACAGAGAGCCATGAATACCAACGTAATTCAATAACATAGAAAGAATTGAAACTATTATCAAACTATCGGCCTCGACCGAAGCAAAAATGTGCTGTGTTGAATATTGTAAACCAGTCACTAAGTCCGTGTTAATTATTATGTCCGCAATTGTTACCAAGAATTACTTACTAGGTACAGACGCCAGCAGGTCAAGCTACCCGAAACTGTCAAATTTTCCCAATCAACCTTGAACCTTAATGCTTTAGCGATAAAGTTGAAAATCTATTAAAGAAATTTGACAGATTGTAGTAACTTGATGTGCTGGCGTCCGTACTTACCTAATAGCCTTTATTATTGTGTTAATTTATTTACATGACGAAACGAACATCATTAGTATATTGACGAGTATAGAATAAAATATTATTGTTTCCCGACCATTTCTAGAAAGCCAGTACTTTTTGTTTCCTTACTATTTGTATATCAATTAGGCCTAATTTATTTATTAGGTCTAATTCGGTCTATCTGAGACCAACCGGTTCCCCTTATCGACAGTGTCGATACAACTATTTATCTTAAACGTATTTAAAATTATCTAACCCGAAAACACGAAGTAGGTAAATATAAATAGCAATAACTAACCTCAATATCAGGCAATTCCTTACTCAGAAGCACTTTCGACATTTTTAAAAATGAACTTTATAGTTTTAGATTTAAAGTAAAGTTTTTGGTGGCACGTTTTGATTATTTTATTGTTTTAAAATTCGCGGGACCGACGCAGAGGACTGCTCACTGGCAGCGCCACTCAAGCGACTGACTGATTACAGATCGTCTCGTGTATACTATCTTTATTCGTATCCAGTTTACGCTGAACTTTTTTCGCCTCAAACTTAGTTAGCTTCGTGAGGAGGGGTCAGGTCAACTTACACTGGTTTGACAAAACTACAATACGCCATAGACATTTTAATGATCATCATTGATAAGTAATTAATAGTTTAGTTAATAGTTCATTCAATATCGTTCATATTGTTTAGTTTTGTATTCATTTTATAGCTATTTCTGTGGTTTTAAATCGCTAAATTGTACGACGTACGCATGCCCCATTAAATGAGTGTTAGACATAGATCTAAGAATGAAGGTGTTAGATGTGTTGTTCATAAGACCTTGACACACAGCTGTTGACTGCAATCGTGCATTTAGCTGTATGACGCAATTCCGAACGAACTTTGTACTGTAGAGTTGTACAGACACCAGCACATCAAGCTACTACAATCTGTCAAATTTCTTTAATAGATTTTCAACTTTATCGCTAAAGCATTAAGGTTCAAGGTTGATTGGGAAAATTTGACAGTTTCGGGCAGCTTGACCTGCTGGCGTCTGTACATACATCAATTTTTTATGCTATCCAACATTGTAAATCAATTCTAATGACACCAAAGTAGTTTGAGGGTGTTTGTTTAGTGCCTGGATAGGTATTTATTTACAAGATAAGTTAGAAAAGGATTTTTTGGACAGATATCTGTGAGATAAATTAACTAGAAGTAAGGATATGGATATACAGTGTGTCCGGACATGGACTAGCGATATTCTAAATACTTAAATATAAACTATTTTACAGTACAGACGCCAGCAGGTCAAGCTACCCGAAACTGTCAAATTTTCCCAATCAACCTTGAACCTTAATGCTTTAGCGATAAAGTTTAAAATCTATTAAATAAATTTGACAGATTGTAGTAACTTGATGTGCTGGCGTCCGTACATGAAAATAGAGCCCTATGCTCAGCAGTGAGTAAAGTCGAGCTGTGGATGATGATGATAAAGGACCTTTTTTTTTGGGTGGGATATCATCAAATAACTTCTCCCGCTCTGGGCGGAGCGGGAGGGCCTGTCAGACTTTTACTGACTAAAACCCACGACCCGTGCCTGCCGATCGATTCTGTAAAAAAAATCCCGTGAAAAGTTAGGTGAAGTGAGCTTACAGTGAGCTATCAATAGTGTCAATCCCTAGTATTAGTTGGAATGACAGCTCACTCCACCTAAGTTTGCACGGTGAGATGGTTACAGAATCGCACTGCTGGTTCTTTCCGGGCGGCGAGCTGGGGGCTAGCCCGCGCCTACGGTGGCCGGGAATCGGCTATCACCTGCACCCCTGACGATGTGAACAATGCCTCTGACGCCGCAATAAACTAGGCCACCTACCCAAAGAGTATAACATAGATTTACCGTCGAAACTAAAAGAAGGATATAGTGAAACAGGCTAAAAGTAATTTTTTTATCATTCGCTTGTTTATCAAAGTACATAATCGCGAGCAATGTTATCTTAAACGTGTTTTTTTTCTTATTAAAGCTATACGTAGCTACAGTATTTTTTCCTTACATTATCTAAAGTAGGTTTCGATATCTGTTACCAAGGTTGCGTAATTTTTATCTTTGTACTACTTATACGGACGGCAACACATCAAGCTTTACATGACCAGTATAAGCTGACTTCTGATTGTACCAAAAACCTACACAATGCGAGGTCAGCTAAAACGAACCTTATAACTTGATGTGTTGCCGTCCGTACATATAAATTGAGTGACTATAGTTCAATGACAACTACTTTTATCTACTTACGTTACAGTTGCGATTCTTTTCTTTACATAAGGTCAACGGTATTTATAAATATTTGCCCTAAGAGCACAGACCTCCATGGTATAGATATTGTTATTAAAAATATCGTGGGACGACACGTGTATTATTGTGTTATTTAGGAGAAACTTCTCAGGCGGCAATTCGATAAATTAGATGAGAATTGAGAGTGAAAATTTAAGGACGCGTCACGTTTTGGCACATTTCGTTACATGAGAGAGAAGAAAGATGTCATTATCTCTGTCTCTCACACTAAATCTCTTATTCTTTATTTTTTAAAAAGTTTTACTTCTATGACGTGTACGGAGCTGCGCGCGCCATTTTTATTAAACAAATGATATACATATAAATAGGATAAATATATAAATAAAACACATCGTTTGAACAGTTAATATAAATATATTTTGAATTATTCAGAGGCTTTACAATATTTGGAAGAATTACTCGACAGCGTTATCTAACTATCATATCATTCGAATTATAGACACAGCGCATATCTATACATATACAATTTTGTATAAAAATAATAATATTATACAAGCCGTTACTTTGAATGAAAGCAAATGCAGTACATGGCATAAGTGACTACATATCCAACAATACAGTACAATCAACAAGATGACAACAACACAAATACAAATTAAAGTGTCTAACATACGCTACAAAATATATACTTAAGGAAATTTGGACTAACAGACATACTAAATCAATAAACATACATATATTTTTATACAGTCATTATAGTCCTGTGGGATAGTTATAGAATACATTTGACAAAGCTATTGCCGATACATTGGCTAAGATGACGCCTTCACTCTTTTCACCCATTGATAAAATATTGACAAATGTTTCATACTTTTCTTCTTGACAAAATAATAATATCGCATCTGTTTCAAGTTTAAAAAATATTATTTATGTTTCATATCTCGTCTCTTCGCTGCCTCAATGTGTCTATTATATTGTTGACCTATTATTAAAATTATATATTTTATAACTAGACATAATATAGTTAGTCCATTCAACCATAAACGGATTACAATACGACACAGTGAAATTATTTATTTTAAATTAGCATTAGAAAGTCCATTTATTGCGAAAAAATTGGATCTAGTATAAAACGTTACACCAAAGTAAATAGCGTGTGTATTTTATTTTTGTATTTAATACTAAATTACCGGTATTTACATGCTGATTCTTCTAAATATTTGCATCTGAACAATACATACATTAAAATCTTACCGCTAGGGATGTTCTGTGCAATTGTTCGAGCTTTTTTTTAAATTTAGAAACAGAAGAATAAAAACTCAATAGTAAAATAACTTTTTAAATGAATAAAACTTTATGGCATCTAGTTATAAACGGCGTGCCGCGTTCGGTGACAAGCAACAACAATTGCACACTTAAACACAATCTTACGTGTACTGTTTTTTCTTATTATAACATTTATATTTTAGGAGTGGATTTAGACAGTAATTAACTTAGTGCCATTTTATTTACTAAAGAAACGATCGAGTCTACGACAGTCGTGAAGTTAGGCGTATAAGGTAAAAAAAGCGACTCATATCTAGAGGCCGTGTAAAAATGTCTAGACAGTCAATTAGAGCCTAAACCCGTTATCACATTTTTTGCGAAAAATGCCTCCCGTGACAATAATGCGACCGAATCGAGATGATCGGTGAGCAAACGTTGTAGAACAGGATGCTGTTCATCGCGATTCGGTCGGTTAATGCTAAAAGTAGTTGTGCGGATTTCACATTAGCCGTAGAAGACTAAACGTTTGCGATACAATATTGTTGCTTATTGAAAACTGCTCTAGCGGCCATAGTTCTGCGATTCCAAACTTGAAGAAATACTTTATGCTATGCTCATATGTCAATGTGGTAAAATTGACTTAGTCTTATAGAAATTAAGTTCAAAATCGCAAATCTATCGCTCCTAGTATTACAAAGACGCCACGATAGCATAGCTACACTTTACCAACGATATGTATCTAAGTATTGACCATTCACGCGGGCGCATATACTCTTAAGCTTTTAGCCGATTTAGAGAAATAATACGCAGTATTGAAATATAGTCATTGCATTATGCTACGTGTGACGACGGCATAAGATTCAAAATACAATGTTCACACAGCTTGATGAATGCAACGGCTACTTTCTTCTGAAATGGCATATTATTCACCAAATGACTTTTCATTTAGTTTCTGCCTCCAATCAAAGTCGACTTCAGCATGAGTTACTTGAAATTATTCAACGTTACGAATGAATTAGTAAATGCAGGATTATGTGCTTCGGTTTTAAGTTTTGTACAGTACAGTGGGTTCTTATTTAAGACATTTTAACCTACAAATCACATCGAAGTCAATTTATCTTGGAATCTGCGTAGCGTATTAAAACGAAATACAGTTTACATCATACATAGGTACATATTATAACCTTTTAATTAATTAAATATACAATGAATACGAAACTTTAATGATTAACCATTTCCTACAAACGAATGCTGTACTTATTACGCCACTAGTCCTAGTCGACATTGTAACTCGTATACAATTTGAACCTTGATACATTAGAAAATAAGGACGAAAATGTATCCGAGTTTGAGTCGACTACTGTAAACATTGATATACACAACAATGTGGAAACAAATCAAAAGCAATAATAAATCGAAAAATATAATCTCTGGCAAACACAAATTTCAACAATTCCATTTTTTTTAAACAACCGTTTAGAAGCGACGGTGAAGTAAGTTTAAACAATTTGTACCCGAAATTATCATATACATATGTAGGAATGTAATTACATTTTCGTAATAGCGACGGTCAAGTTATGATAAAGCACCCAAATATGAGTTATACTCGGATAGTTACCTAGCAGTCACTGACAGGCGGCGGCATGGCTACAATGTGACACAATGTACAAATATTATCAATTATTGGCTAGAGGTAGAAGTTCACAAGTATTACGACAGTTCCACGACATATAGACAATGAAACTACGACACAATTTGATTAAAGAATACATTGACATCCATAGACAAACTTCTGCAACATATTAGGCAAAGGTCATCCTTTGTGCAGCCTCTACAAACTGCCAGTGACGAGAATATCCGGTCGATATAAAAAAGCGTTATACATTAAACGGACCTCACTCACACCAACCCACGTTACATATTAATTAATAATGCGTACTTTAACAGTAAAAATTAACATCTATTGTATGCATTTATTGCAGTCCATTCAGTTACAGCGCTCGTGTTTTATGCACATTTATACTGATGTTGGTGCGCTCTATTGTAAGCTATGCTGTAAACACTGGCATCGACGTCTGTACTACGCTATCTGTAAACAAAAAAAAATAGGAAGCATATAGTCGGGGTACTTTACACCAAAAGAAACTCCAACTGTTGTGCATGTAAACTGTGTATAATACGAGGTTGTACATAGAAAAATATATAGTGACACTTATAATTTAACATTAAACTGGGCGGCTCGCGAGGCGCACGAGTCTATCTACCCCGAGCGCGTGCGCAGTTACCGGGCGCTTGTGACTTACTGACTAGTACGCGGGGCGACATTACTAGTGTTGTGCGGAACCGTAACTAGCCACGTAACCGGGCCGGCACACGCCGAACTCTGGAAGTGCGGGGAGTTGACTTAAATAGGGGTCGCGCTATAATAGTGTTTCGAGAGGGGGCCCTTTCAAGACTCAATAGTTCATTACGTATACCTAAGCTAATTGATGCATGAAGTCGAGGCAAGAAATTTATTATTTATGTATTTATTATTTATGTATTTATTCATTTAGTGCCATGATAATTCTGTCACTCAAATACGCTCAAGCACGTTAAGCTGTTGATCCCAGCTGTCTCTGTGGATCTTTGAAAGTCGTTACGGGTCGTCAGAAGCTCGAAAGTCTGACAAGCAGTCTTACCAAGGAGTATCTATTCTATTATCGTATTACCCAGTAACTGGGTTGTGGAGGTCAGATAGGCAGTTGCTCCATGTAAACTGTTGGTATTCAGCTGCATCCGGTTAGACTGGAAGCCGACCCTAACATCGTTGGGAAAGGCTAGGCAGATGATGATAATTCTGTCACTCAAGTCTTCTTTTATTATCAGAACCGTTCTAATAATAACATTACCATTTTTTTGAGCCCTGTTCCAGTCGGGTAAAAAAAATAAAAGCTACTTCACAAATGGTAAATTTGTTTTTAGAAATCGTTTTCGACGTTTTGTATCGGTCAGTAAATGATTAATCAACGAAGATAAAGGGGCCTTAAGATCGATCATTACAAAATTGAGGGATGCACCTGACAGATGGTCAACACCAATTGATACAATTCTGATCTTTCGACCTTTATCGTTTGCCCGGCCGATCAGACACGAACAGAGACAGAGAACCCAGCATTGCATAAATGTGTCATGCCCTTTATACCTGGAGGCTGGGAAGTTTTTGTTTAGAAATTCAATTTATTTATTTTTTCGCTTGAGAACGAATAATTTTTATTGAATTTGTTGGTATATTGGCGTGGCAAGCTGACCTATGGCAAATAATTTAATTTAATGTTCAGTGCCTTGTAACTTTAATTACTTTACATACCTAGTATTGTATACAATCAAGTATTTTCTAACTGAATAGACAGCTGTGCTGCTGGGGAGTTTCTAGCGCCAGTTCTTCTCCCCAGCGAAAGCACTAGGAAGTGGTGAAGGGCGGGCGTTTTGGGAGAGTCTCTCGTGTATTTTGACGTTCGACCCCCACATAAATTGGGTTGAAGAATGATGACAATATTAATGATAATTCTTACTTCTTAGTAAAAGTGTTCCTACCTTATCTGACAGTGCTTCACAATCCTTAGAGCAGTCTACACTTCCGCTTCTGTTTGACGGGCTGCACGGGACACAGCACGGCGCGGATGGCTTCGTCAAACACCGTCTTCAAACCCTTCTGCGTGAGCGCAGAGCATTCCAGGTACTTCACCGCGCTGATCTCTTTAGACATGCCGAGGCCCTGGAACATGATATACGTTTATTAGTAATAATCTAATGTGGTATAGACTCAGTAGAACTTGTAAGGGTCCACCATGTACAGTCACGAGCACTAATATATCAACAGTTGGAAACTTTCAATAGCGATTTTTGTGTCGAAATAACGAAAACAACAGTGAAATACGACAGAATGCAAAAATCATTGGGTTCGAAAATAGTATGTTAATAGCAGCTTAAAATTTCATTAAAAAATAAAGGAGTAAATCGCTTTTGAATAAAGTCAAGTATATACATACTTATGCTTGTGACTAATGCATCTGATCTAATCTCAAAAAATCTAGTTTCTAACTAATTCGTGTAAACTTCGCAGGCATGTTTTCAATGTGTGTATGATTGTGTATATTTATAGCGTCTTAGCCCGTAGGTAGGAAAATTAAAAAAAGAGGGTGGCAATCCATACAAGGAGAAAGGATGAAGAATTAATGAGAGATGAGAAATTATGGGTTCAAATGATATTATGGGCCTGTCATGCATGAACAGTTCACCTTCTGGTGACTTTAAAGTTTTATTTATTAATGGTCATCTGTGAACAGAACGTTATTACTTATTTTTCTGTTTGCATAATGTAGCTGTTTGTTGTTCCTATTTAATCCCAGGACCCAGGATTTTGTAATAATATCTTGATTTAAAAGAGTGTCCTTGGAGTTTCTTGCCCGTTCTTCTCCATAGAGATCTACTTTTGGAATGGGAAACTAGCTTCAACTTTCCGACTAACTGACTGACTATTTAATTTTGACAATTCAAAAGTGCCTGTAACATGATTTAAATGAAATGAATGTTTTGAGTTTGAATGAAATAAAATTTTTTTTTCAAGAAATTCAATTACAATTACCCCGATAGCTTGAAAAGTACGAAAAGAGTTTATTCAAACTTTCATGTTTACCATAATACCCAATGATATAATTCCAACAACATTCCAATACAAATAGGTGCCATGTGCCACGTAACCACGTTGCAGCTGCATAAGATGGAACGTCATAATATTCGCAACACATACGCGAACATTTGTAATATCCTGCGGGCGACAGGCTGCGCTATTTCCTACCTCGGATATAAATGTAACTAAGGGTGCTACGAAAATACATCAAGTGTCAAGCATTTATATTGCCCGACCTGAGGTTTCTGTTTAGCTTGGGTACAATTATAGGTATTAAGTAAGGGTAGGAACCATATGTTGATTTCACCGTTAATTTTATTACGTTTTATGAATTAAGTTTATGGGCTAATTTAATGACAGAACTTTCATCATCGAAACACAGAGTCGCTCGAGTACAGTCCCCAGTACCTCGAACATTGCGCTTAACGCTCTGTTGGACGCTAAGTCTGACAGTGTGTCCGCGGACGAAAAGGTTTTGACGTATGGCTGTCGAGTAGTGGTATACTTTATATTATAGCTTTTGTCCTAACTAATGTAATTAGCCAATAAATAAACAACGTTGGTTGATCAAAAAACAGTTTTCAGCAGTCACTGGGCTGTGACCGTTTGTTTTGTTGACTTTGTGGATATGAGAATGTTGAGATGAAAGTGTGGAGTGACAAGAATGCATGAACTACATACTTTTACTACATACTACTACGAACTTTAAAAGTGGCGCCAGTTGAAGAAAAGTAAAAACAGGCACTGTTTATCTTTGTATGCGCAAGTGAAGAGAAGCGATGAAACACATTTGTATAAAAGAGTGATTAATATAAATGTTGAGTGAATGATAAGGTGATGGCTGACAGGAAAAAAAAAGAAAAAAACATATTTCGTCGAACCCAAGTAACATGGTACAAGGGCCGGCTGAGGAATAACTTAAAGATCAAATACAATAGTGTACCTGTGTGTAAGTGATGGGCGCGAGTTTCTTGTCCTTCAGCTTCTCAATGGTGTCCTTGTCTTCGCGCAGGTCGAGCTTGGTGCCGACCAGGATGATGGGTGTCGACGGGCAGTGATGCCTCACCTCGGGGAACCACTGGAAGGCACAGAAGACAAGATTAGTTAGAAAAAATCATCATCATATTGAGATGTCTTGGACAAAGATTACCAGCACCACCACGATTGCTAAAAAATACTACGATTTTTCATTATTACTATAATACTAGCAGCGCCTCGTGGTTTCACCCGCATAAGTTTTGATCCCGTGGGAATATCGGGATAAAAATATCCTATGTGTTAATCCTCGTTATAAACTATCTGTGTGCCAAATTTCATCCAAATCCGTTCAGTAGTTTTTCCATGAAAGAGTAACAAACATCCATCCATTCATCCTCACAAACTTTCGCGTTTATAATATTAGTAGGATTAGCCCAGACTTGGTGACTACCGATTTGTCGACTAATAGAGAAGTATAGAAGAAGAACCATGTTGCACCGAACCTAAAAAAAACTGGGATAAGGGCAAGAGAAAGACGATGATTAGATTGTCCCGCTGCCGGGTGGGCAACTGCTACCTCCATTCTTTCCGCTTTCCGCAGACTTCTTGTTATGGTACAATCTTTCGTGATGCCATTATTTTCATCTCGCTATTTGCACTTGCTTGGGCGGGATAAAAATCACTACTTCATCATCATCATCATCATCAGCCTATAGCAGTCCACTGCTGGACATAGGCCTCTCCTATTGCACGCCATCAACTCGATTTTCGGCTACTCTCATTCAGTCTACTACTTGCTTAATGAAAACTCGGTACTTGCCTACTACATAAATCCTAAATCAAGTACTTTATAACATAATGTTATATCTTGTCAAGATTTTCATTCTCAGTTTAATTGTACTTCCTGATTACATGTGTCATATAATTCCATGGAAATAACTAATTGGTGACATGCACCAAGTTCAGAACAAAGAACAGTAGCAAGGGCACATGTGCAACTTTACAATATACTAAGTATTCTATGTTATCAGTAGGAACGAAGATTTGACGACTTGCTATTTCAGCACGTTTTGAAGTGATAAAGTCTTACTGCGCAGGAAAATATGGATAGTTTCCCTTGTCTAACAACGACTGTTTCTCGGAAACTAATATTCCCTGGTCTAACACATACGTAATACATACAGTGGCGGAGATTCCCTTGTTCACACACAAAATAAACTAAATTTAAGTTCAGTGCATCTTTTTCTTTCTATTTCATTAAGAAAAGGACAGAAGACCAATATTAGTTTAGTCCTGTCAAATTAGTCAGCGCCTGACGTAAATTGACGTATTTTTAGTCGCTATGTTTTTAATCACGTCTAGACTTGCTATGGAGTATCTTAATTTGACAGGACTAAACTAATAGTTATCTTCTGTCCTTTTCTTAATGAAATAGAAATATAAAGATGCACTGAACTTAAATTTAGTTTAGTTTGTGAACAAGGGAATCGGCACCATTATCTTTGTATCATTATGTAGCTTCAAATCTTAACTAAATACCACAAATAGTTTTATTTTATTTTTATCCTTGTCTGGCTCAACACCTGAAGACACAGCCATTTTTTTTAATGAGGTTTGATTGTCATCATTATAGCAAAGACTGAACATAGGAGACTCTGATTCAGCTCGGAACTGTTCTAAATATTACGAAAAAAAAAAAATAGACACGTGCCCCAGTCTACTTCCGTTCCAGAAAGTTCCAAGTTGACCAAAAGACGGTACACTATTTGCGTAACTCACTTTCAACCACAATCCAAAGTACATATTGGAAGGACATACTTAATCTTTTGCTTCTTAATATGTTTAAAAACTCATCTGCTCGGCGATGTAATAACGCAATGACTATTGTTGAACTGTCAAAGTTAATTGCACTGCAACAATTAATTTTGACATTTCAGCAATATTCAAAGTGCAAGTCTGCTACGTAATTAACCCTGCTAATTCTATTGAAAGGAGTACAGACGCCAGCATATCAACTACAACAATCTGTCAAATTTCTTTAATAGATTTTCAACTTTATCGATAAAGCATCAAGGTTCAAGGTTGATTGGGAAAATTTGACAGTTCCGGGTAGCTTGACCTGCTGGCGTCTGTACGCAAAGATTCAAGGACCCACCTTAGCCCGGACGTTTTCGAACGACGCTGGGTTGACGAGCGAGAAGCATATGAGGAAGACATCGGTCTGTGGGTAGGAGAGCGGTCGCAGCCTGTCGTAGTCCTCCTGACCTGCCGTATCCCATAGGCCGAGGTTTATGGGTTTGCCGTCTACCATCACATTCGCCGAGTAGTTGTCGAATCTGAAGATTTAGATGGAGATTTTAATAATGTTTTTGAAGATCACTTTAGTTAACTTGATTTTTGAAGGCTTTGCAACTTCGATCCTGTTTTTGGCAGTTAGTCGATCTTGCAAAAAAAAAAAGAAGTCATGCTGGTTTCGCAGCTTCTTTTTCGCATGTTTTTAATGGTTCAATAACAAATTCAAATTATATGCTTATCAGTCACTGCAGCAATTCAATAAATTAATTGGAGCTTAAAGCATTCTGAGAATCGCTCGAATCTGGATTGGACGTTGTTTAACAAATTAAATCATTATGTCGAAGCTCTCTCTGGATTCTGCTAGGAAATAGGTCAAACAGCTACAAAGTATCTCCAAATACCATCTTGCTACATTTTCTTTGATTTAGGTAAACTTTGCTAACGAGCTGAGCATAACTTTGTAGTATTCAACGTTTCTGTTTAAAATTCATCAATTCAATATACTTACACTGTAGGTATGTACTCTCCTGGGAAGGCATTTGTGGTGTAACTGATGAGCAGACATGTTTTACCGACGGCTCTGAGGACAAAGAAGAGAAACATTAAACATTGCCCACTGTAGGTTAAAACTAGGAAAGTAATATGATACAATTTGGTCCCTTTAGTTGTGAGTTGTGACAACCCTCACCATAAATCTCGCAAATAGGACGAGATTATGAATAGGAACAAAAACCAACAAAACTTTTTTCAACGGAAATTGCAACCTCATTTCAAATCATGATGTATTTTTTTAGTTACAAATCCGCGAAAAATGTGAATTAGGAATTTTCAAGTAAGGAACGTACAATTTTTAGTCCGCTTAACAACATTAAATCAGTGAGCTGTCTGGTAAACTGCCAGTGTCTTTTTTTTGTAATTTAAAAATAATAAGGCGTATAGCGCATTACACTGACCCAAAGAAAAAACAACACTTGAGCACGTTCTTGCGTGCTAAGGATGAAGGATGTGATAAGTTAAGTGGACAGCACATGCTTGCCACGGCAAAAAAGCAAAAATCTAGACCTCAATACAGAATTTATGAACCCTAACATATTTCGGTACTAGACTTGCATCTTTGTTCATTAGAAATAGAAGTTGCAGTAGCTATTTATAGCTTTGAAAATATACACCGCATTTTACGCGTGTTATGCAAGAACATTTTAGAAAAACCAAAGCTAACAAAAACATCTGATTCATCAGCTGGCATGTAGGAAAAAACTTTACAAAAGCATGTTGCCCGTTATCAGAATCCAGATTAAAAATACCATGCACATTGTATCTGCTGTAATACAGTTATAAATAGCCAACACTATTTTCGCCACCTACGAGTATACCCTCCGAGCATGCATATAAATCCTGTGTTTAAAACAACACAACGCTGTCCTCTATTCTCGGCCACGTCTAGAGGTCACAAGTGCACAACATAAATTGGCCGTGTTATAACGATCGCTAATATTCTGCCCTCGTATCGTGTCGAGTACGACATCCTGTCAGATATTCCTGGCAAGGGAATGTCGATGTCGATAAACTCGTTTTTGTTTTAGTATGCAGAATGTTGTTTAATAGTTGGATTTGTATTTCAACATAGAAAACAATATATCACTCTAATTACAGTTACAGATGTCGCCTAGAATGTTAATGACTTCCAAATACAATGTATGTCAATAAGTCTTAATTGATTCTGTGTTCGTTATCGCTTATGGTTTGTAGAAAGTCCTAATTACGGTCCTAAGTACTCCATCAACAAAATACGAAATTAAATATGAACCACTGTAGCGTAACACCAGTGCGAACCCTAACGAATATAAAGAAGGAAAGATCGTCGACTGACCGCCCATAACCCTCGACCCGGCGCGTACGCATCTCTACAACGATCGCTCTTCATTCCACAAATGAATCACGTTGCATAACAGCCAGCTCGAAGGAATATTGAACATGGGAACATCTGACCTGAGATTGTTAGTCACCGACGAATAGGAACAATAATAAATCACTGGTAGCATATCCGTATGACTCATTTAAATATCATGACAGCAATCAGAATGATATTATATTTTATTATGTTGATGTTTTCCTTAAAGACCTTTTATCAGCGTTTGATAGACGTTATCGTGAATCAATGGGTAGACTTGCCCTACCATTGATTTATGGCAAACAGTTACGCGATGTCAGGGTTTAACTTAGGCAAAGTCCTATCTCCTATCTATTCTGTGCCACTGCGGGCACTGCGGCCAACACTCAACTAAAATTAGATAATACAACGATAAGATAGTTAACATAGTTAGTCTTCCTCTTCACTCAAATTAACGGCGAGGCTACCGATTAATCGCTGTATTTTGGATTTCAGTGAGATACTCGATAACTTAATTGTACTCGGATTAGACCATCAATCAATTAAGAAATAACCCTGCAATCAGCAGCCTTTGCAGCCTTATGTTATCAATGTCATGCTATGTCCAGAGCTTTGAGTTATGGTAAAACCATCTCCGAAATTATAAGTTTACATAAACATAAAATACAAGCCAACACTATCTGCAAGGGTTTAATTAAAACAACAAAACCTACGCACACTTGGAAGTCAAGGAACACCCCCAAAACATTACAAAGAACATGACTCTTGGACATCAAACAAATGAAGCCGATGCGTCATTATTCGTATAACCATTCGATAATATCGGTTCATGACTGACTAATCATTCCATGACTCAACGAAGGTTAAGAAAGCACACGTTCATCATCTGCCAAGCCTTAAACTATCTATGTTGGGGTCGGCTTCCTATCTAACCGGATGCAGCTGAATACCAGTATTATTGCCCCTTGGTAACACTGGTTGTCAGACTTTCGGACTTCTGACGACCCGTAACGACTGTCAAAGATCCAAGAATGACAGCCGGGACCAAAGGATGAAGGGCTTTCCAAGGCACGGAGGGGTTGATCCACAGACCGACCGCGACAAGCGTAGCGATCGATCGACCCAAGCGGCTGTTATTACTTAGCCACGATATATTGGGCAAATAGAAGTGTTTGCCCGACCAAAGATTTATTTCGTACATTTTTTTCCTACAATAAAGACCGTGGGTCGTCGTCGCCCGTCCAAATATTAGTGTTGGTATTCCCACGTCGAGTAGTTTCTCGAAATTGGGGCGAGGTAACAATCCCAGTAATCTTTCCGGCCTCCAGCCTCTCCAGGGTTGATTTATTTGTAAACATAAACTGTGCGTTATCTTTTGATCGTTCTTTAAGCTTTCTAATACATGGAGCTTCACTCTTTAGTATTTCTGTATCAAGCCATTATTATATTAGAATCAAAATTATGATTGAATTAATAAATTCAATCTGCGAGTATGGCCGAGTAAATTGGAATCTGTCCCACACTTTTGGCTTGCCTCTGTTATTATTTCACAGAGGAGTCGTTGGTCCACAGATAACGTCATGAATCGTTTAAAACACGTGTTCCACTATAGCTGGTGACACGTTAACCATGTGTGTAACTCGCTTAATTATCGCGTTAACTCACCCAGGGGTTATTGTGTTTTCGTGTGAAATAACAGCGCTTTTTAAGTTCGACTGCTTAATATTCAATTAAACGGTAATTTCGGCTAAAGTCCGTTTTATAAACCTAGATAACAATCTGACATTTCAGGTCTTTTATGTGTTTGGTTTTTAGTATCGGAGTTTGACATTACTCCTGTCAAATTACTTTCTGGGCTTAAAAAACTAACTTTGAGGTCTTTTCGAAAACCCTGTTGAAAATGTCATGGAAATGTAATTACGTGCGACAGACCGACGCATCGTCGTTAATTTTAACAACTAACATAGCGGCGCTCAAAGGCAAGGAAGGAATAAAGCCTTCAAAACTTGACACAATTTCCTTTATTACGGAAAAATTGTAAGAATATTTCTGGCCGAAAAAATATGAGTTTCACAACGAAATGAGGACGAGTTACTGAAGTTGAAGCGTAGGGCTGTCGCGAAATCAAAACACCGCGGGAGAGTTATTCGAACTTTATAAATAGACGGAGTAACTGACGACTTATGGCTGTATAAATACATGAAGTCATTCATCGTAATACTCGACTGAGAAGAAATATAAGTTTTATCTGTCTAGACTGGATTCATTTCAAGTTGCCATGTTTTCACTCACGGTAAAGTGACTGTAAATGAGTTTGAGGAAATGGATCCTTTAAGATTTTATCTTTAAGTACTTGATAGTTAATCTATACTACGAATAGACTGGATTCACTTGAATTGTGGGAAATGGAACTCGCAAAACCATCAACTACTACTTTTGTAGACTGTAGATTTGTTGACCATTTTATATTTTCTTAAGTACTTGGTACTTGTTGACAGGCCTACACTTTCCTCCCATACCTATTAACACTGTAATTTGAAATCGTTGTAAAAGCCAATTATTTCTGAAAGAGTAACCGTGGAGTTTCTCGCCGGCTCATCTCCATAGGAAACGACCAATTGGAACCGTGCACCTAGCTTCTGACGTTTCATAAGTGCCCATGTAGGTTTATGTGAAATAAAATATTTTGATTTGATTTAAAACAGTCTTATTAGCTTAATTTAATACCAATGACGACACAATTAATTCTTAAATGGAAGATTATGAAGCAATTTAAACGTTTTTCGGCCACGATGACGTTAAGATAGCCTTCAGTTTTGTTTCTCAATCTTTCCTAGTACTGGTGAGTTGAGACAAGTGTTTAAGCCATTGTTGTGATAGTATCAACATCGTGTTCTGACTAATCTCACGTCTTGCGGTTTTAGGAAAGATGTAAATCGCTAGATTTGTCCTCACTGTACTTAGTCACACGAAAGTGTCCATACTGACAAGAGTGAGCTCACACATTATCTAACAGCGTTTCCATGACGATCAAGTCAAGTCACTGCGTCATTATGTCAAAGGTGTCAAACTAACTAGAAACGCGACTATCTTTTGACGTGTTAGAGTGAATCTAACGATTTAAATATGTTTGTTTCAGATCCTCAAGTATTTGTTACTTTCAAAGTTTATGTTTGCTTCTAACATTTGTATTCTGCTATCTTTATTGTTGTGGTTTGAACTTTACGCCTGTAAAACATTTCAAGCAGACGATTCTGTCTGCTTCAAATGTTTTACAACATCGTGGATTTGGTTTAACAGTACCGGAATTGTTCAAAGTTATCTTGAGGAAGTGTTCAAGACAGATCAAAACAAGGTTAAAATCTAATGCTAAGTCACGGACAATGCTACTTACTTTAATTTTGTTTTGTAGAACTTCAGTGACGTCACAAAACATTTGCAAGTTTCCTTATAAGTACAGATATTGTACGGTTTCCTCAATCGGGGATACTGATGGTTAATTTTTACCAAATGGGAATTGAAACACTGTATTGGGGAAAAAAATTAATAATCCTTGTACTCTTTGGGTAACCTGAATCACAAACCGCAGATAGAATAAAACTACGAGTTGTTGAACTCATTTTCCATACCGCAGTACAATTAACAGATACTATACTTCCTTATAAAAATAAAGTAACATCAGGATGACGCATTGCCTGCTAGTTTTGTACGCACAGCTGACTCAAACGATCTTTGCTCTTTTATTTACAAGACGACTAATGTACTATTTCCGTCAATTTGTTTACTTTGTCAAACCCTAGAACTTTCCGTGAATCAGTTTCGGTAGTGGTGGTTAACTATCAGTTAGGTAATTAAAATAATCGTGCTCCATTTTAAAGCAGGAAAAGATTTAGTTTTGCTCTCGGGAATCCGTGGTAACCTCACCTCCCGGTACACAAAATTATACCATAATATAATTAATAACTAAAGAATTAATGTGTTAGTTTCCTCTGACTTGATGACACATACAATACCGAGACTTATCGAATATAATAGAGTCAATAAGTCCTTGCATGGCCTCATTCAATTTCTTTGTAAGTCAATGAACTGACGCTGCGTGCATACACATTCAAGCATTTCTATTTTATAGTAATATTTTTACAAGTGAGATGTACTCGTATGAGAACATATGCACCATGCAATGTTGGAGGTCAACGCCCTTCGCAGACGCATTTTGTTTATTCGGACATAGTATCATACTTTGTGTTTATGATAACGCTGTAAACTCATGTAATGTTTAGCGGAAAATAATTTAAATATGGCTATACCTATTTGTGTTTAAGTAGTTTAGTTTACGATGTTTAAATTACAAATATCGGAAAGAGCCTGACGTTATGATTTATTTAATTCCTTTCAGATTGCGTGGATGTCAATCATCGTTGTAAAATGCTCGGAACTTACTTATTTTTTTTTTATTTCCTCCATTCAAAGAGGTTGTTACTAATGTAACTACTTTACTGAGTATCTATGAAATTACTCGTAACTGCTTTTTTTTATTACAACCAGTGTTATCTTTATGAGGTGAAAAATAGAGCAAGTACAGTACAAAGTAAATCAACGTAAAATTTGTCGGTTGAGCTTATATGGTATCATTCAATGGTGGTATTGTTATTCGGCGCATAAACTAACTGTAGTAGAGATAATGTTACGTTGCAGTGCAGTGATAAGAGCCGCTTTAAACCGCTGCGATACCCATTGGAGGAAATTGTTTAATGGTTCTGTAAACTAGTAGCCAAAGAACATTCCTATGGAGCATTGATAGAGATTATTATTATTATTAAATTTCAACCTGTACCCTGATACATACATATAAAACATTTGACTTTTTTTTTAAATTGATGTTTCAAGTGACTACACTAACTGCGGGCGATGACCCCCATAAAAAAGTCATCAAATTAATTTATTTTCTTAAGTATCTCGTTTTGATACCAATAACCATCTCCTTTGCGGAGTTTCGCTAGCTAATTTAATTTGACTCTGTTTAGTAGACAGATACTTTATTACAGTTTATATTATTTGAGGAAGACCGATTTAGAAGACGTCATCAGGCTGACGTGACTAAACCATAGTATGATGTGATGACCATAGGGCCTTCCCTATAAATATGTAATTGCTATTATTGAGTCTGGTGTCAGTGTCCTATGATGATGCCATAGTCGTCATCCTACAATGTCCAGTATATGGGACACGTTTCCATTCTCCATATTCAAATGCAAGAAATACTATTTCGAGTTAGAGGATGTTGCATAAAACATAGGCTGCAATTTGACACGGCACATAAAATTGTTTATTGTTTTGTAATATATGTATTAGTTAACCGCTTAACGTATTGAGTAAGCGATAAGTACTCAATTGCATAATTAAAATAGACATACAAGTAAATAGGTTCTATAGATAAAGTATTGTAACATTAACGATTAGTTTTATCAAAACTTGACAATATAAGGTACAGAGTTCATGATTGTAAAATGCATAGTAGATTTTGTCTTTGTTTATTTACTGCACGTGCAACACATCAATTAACATTAAAGCAATTAACACATACGTTTGGTTTGCTACGGTTGAAGCCTATTTTAGATTGATTCAATAACTTGTTCCATAAGAGGTACGAATAGCAATCAGATTCATATTAAAATATTAAAGATGAATGCTTAATCTTAAAGACTAGCTGACCCGCCCGAGAGACGATGTCCAGTCCAAATTTCAATAGTTCATAAAAAAGGACGTTCAGCTTTTCCCGAAATTGAACATTTTCCATTTTTTATTTCCATATAGGCTTAATTCGCACTATTAGTAACATTTTATTACAATAAATAGCCGAATCCAAACCCAAGAGATGCGCTTACCAACGAACAGCATTTCATTTTTATTTACATACATATAGAAGAAGTATTGCAGCTAAATTCTCCCGATTCTCAGAGATAGTCCCAGAATATGAGAAAAGTTGGCAAAGCTCGTGATCGTATCCAAGAATCGGCTATAAACCTTTACGTACGTAGTAACGTACCTAGTGGGCACCTCTAAAGAATGGTTAGGTAACCGATATAATCTGTAGTACCCACTAAATCTATTTAGCACCTCAAGTACCAGTCGGAACCACTCGCGTGAGTAATGAATGCATGAGTCACCCAAGATTCTCATTAACTTGGCCGTCGCCCGGTAACGAAATTGAACAAACGGGACTATGTGTGACTCAAGAAACGTTAAAATATCATTAAGTGCAATAATGTGCACTTTAAACCGCTACTTGGAAACGTAAGAGCTAGTGCGTAATCATGCGTAAGCTTCTAATATGAATTCTGATGCACTTTTTACATCGTGGCTAACGGGTGCGCTTTGAATTCTGTGAAGCATCTCTATTCGAAGTCTATTCATGGAAAACTGTTTATTATTCAGAGCACACATTGCTGCTCCGTTATTAAAACAATAAATTACATTTTCTAAATATCACAATGAGGAGTATCACTATCATCTTTCAGCATCTTTACTATCATAGTCCTTATCCTTAGTAGCTGTTCGTATCGATAAAACTCAAAAGCATGATGCAATTCAAGCTGGTCTTATAGAATGAATAGGTAGAACAAGTAGTGGCTAGTGCACCGCGCCATTTCTCCCCTCGTATGATGTACGGGCGCTATGCTAATTTCATTACTGCCAGGCACTCACAGCGCGAGTAGTGCGACTATAGCCGGATCGCTTAATATATTATTGGTCCCGGCTATTGGTCCAAATTGATTTCGTGTGAAGTGAATTTCGAGTGCAAGGGTTTGTTATGTGACTTTGGTAAATTATTCCGTGGAATTCCGATAGTCAAATTTAAAGGGAATCCGTGACGTTGTTGTATCATTTCCTCTATGCAAATATGGATATTTGGTACATCCCCAAGATAAACCGATATGTTGCAAATTACAATTCGGGAAATACCGTGTAAAAAATAATTATTACAACCACCACACTAGTACTACGCTCCATATAGGATAAATATTTAACCAGCATATTTAAATGGCTATTCACAACCATTCAATACGCTTCCGTACCGTATGGAACATCAATCAATGTTATCTTACGAGTCCTCTAAACACTGTTCACAAGTCCAAAACCTGAAAATGTTGTCAGTTTAAAATCAAATAGACGATCGCTATTCTTCCGACAGCTGTTTGCTGTCGGGAGCAATGCGAATCAGGTTATCGAAATGTATCATTTTCGATACGATAGCCTGTCGGATGGTGTGAATAGCTATACTGTTCGCAAACTGTTCAGCATGTGTCCCCTACCTAGCGTAGAAATCATTCGTAGGTTATAAAAAAAAAAAATGTTCCATACATTTTGATGGAGTAGGTACCTATTATTGCACTTCTATGAAACAGCAGATTTTTTTTTATAACCGACGCGACGAATCATATGCTGAATTCATGGTTACAGTTTGCGTACTGGTTAAAAATGTATCCTGTATAACCCAGCCAGTTTCATCAGCCAGAAACATAACTACTTTAAAAGTTGGGATGGTTGGTTCAAGCAAATATTTGCAGTATTCCAGTCGTTCCTCTATGTGTTTGGACACTGAAATCCCAGGTATTCTCGAGATGAATGTCAAACATTAATGTTATTACCATGTCCCTTCCTTGTATGTACCGGGAAGCAACAACATTCGTGGAAGCAATTTAATCTCTACCTGTTTCTGTTTGCTTTGTCATAACGCCAAATTTTATTCCAACGTATGTGTACGCATTGTTAATTAAATTCGCATACTTTGTTTACCTACAATTGTCTTTAGTTGAAATAAAGTTCCTTCATGACGAAAATTGTTTAATCATAATCATTCAATACAAATTAGTCATTGTTTATTTTTACCAAAATTGTCATTTAGGGCTAAAGCCGATATCAGAAGCGTCACTTGAGTGAAGTTTCATTTTTGTTTCATTTTACGTACACACGACACAGAAAATTATATAGGAATGGACATTCATCGGTGGCAGTGCTTGGGGGAGGCCTAAGTCCAACAGTGGACGTCTTTCGGCTGAAATGTTGATGATGATGAACATTCATCTGCTCCTTTCATTTCATTTTTTCCAATCATTCGGTAGCCGAGTGAAAGATGCAAAGTCCCAACATCGTTGGATCGGTTCAAACTCAAATCATTTAGGTATTTCAATTAAACCATTTACAGGCACTTTTGAATTGCCAAAATTAAATAGTCGGTCAGTTAGTCAGAAAGTTGAAGCTAGTTGCCCATTCCAAAACGTAGATCTCTATAGAGAAGAACGGCCAAGATAATCCACGGACACTCTTTTAAATCAAGATATCATTACAGAATCCTGGGTACATTATTCTTATTGCTTCTATATGTGAGAACAAAGAAAAAAAAAAAAAAACAAAGAAACAATTTAAAATATAAAATTAAAAATAAGCCCTGGAAGTTAAGAGATGACCAGTCTCAACCGACGGCGCCCGTTCACGAACATGACGCGTGGATCAGCACCATCCAGCTCAACCATTTTGTAGGGAACCGAATGATCCAACACACGCGCCACCACCAGTGAGACTTTTAAGTGAGCATGACATATTGTGGTTCATTAATGTATTCATTTTTCACTTTTGATTCATTTTGTGTTCAGGCGTTTGACTTGCAGTGAAAGATGTCGAATGTAAGGCAAGATTAACAAAAACTGAAGCGTCTGAATCAGCTAAAGGAACGATTGGATTATATCTCACCAAACAACAACCAGTGTTTAATGCTTTTCTTAGCACTTTTAATATAGCTTTAACCCACTTATTACTATCGTCCTTTTAAAAGGACGGCGCATAAACAAAAATCTTGTGATTAATGAGGGTAAAGTAAACAAATATTGTTGGTCACATTTGAAAGTTTCATTGTGTGGCAGTACAATATAAGTATTGTGAGTGGTATAACGCATTATTATTAATCAGTTTTGGAGCTTTTGTTTTACGGTAAATTTATCATGACTGATATGAGGTGAGTTATTTTATTATTATTAAAAAATCGTTTTTTTTGACAATGAATAATAAAACTTTCACATCTCTTCTAAGTGAATTAGATTAAATATAAGCACCAACTGTAATTTTTGGTACATTTTTATGGTGCAACATTTGGTGTTCTTTATAAAGCCCAATAGTAATATCTACTACTACTTGATAACAAAAATGTTTTGTTTTGTTAGGAGAGTTTTTGGAAGAGGATGGGAGTCGCAACTTCATGAAATCATGGAAGAATTGGAATTTGATGAGGAGGCTCCTATTCCTGACAGCATCACATTTTTTCCACCAGAAAATTGTAATGCTGATGTCACCGACGAAGATTCTGGTGACGAAAATCAAGTCCGCATTCAAAATTTACCTGGCACTCAACTAAGGACTCCAGCGCAAGTTCATTATATGAATTTGACAGACGATAGTGACAGTGAAGACGAAATAAGTCTAGCTCAAGTATCGAAAAGAATGCGCATCAGAATTTCCAATCCTCCGATTGAAAATCAGTTACCTGACGACGAACCAACACCCTCAACTTCCACAAGCATAACAATTCCAAAAACTAAACAGTATAACTGGATTTCAAGAGATATACGTCCAATATTTAGACCATGGGCCGGAATGCAGCTAGTTGCAAGACAGCAAAATGCATTTTATTATTTTGAGCAACTTTTTAGCGACAGAATTACAGTTTTGCTGACAAATTACACCAATAATTATATAAATCAAAAAAATAAAATTGGAAACATAACGTGTGAAGAGATGAAATGCTTTATCGGAATACTTCTCTTCAGTGGGTATGTGGTAGTACCCAGAAGATATATGTATTGGGAAAATGCTGCAGACTGTGGGAACCCAATAGTTTATAATGCATTGTCGAGAGATAGGTTTACTTTTATAATGTCTCATATTCATTGCTGTGATAATACAAATTTACCATCTAATGACAAATATGCGAAATTGAGACCACTCTTTGATGCGTTGAATGAGAACTTCCTAAACTATGCCCCATTCGAAGAAAACTACAGCATTGATGAAGCGATGATTCCGTATTATGGTGGTCACCCTTGTAAACAATTTATAAGAGGTAAACCTATCAGATGGGGTTACAAATTTTGGGTAGGATCGACACGCCTTTTTTTTTTTTTTTTTTTTTTTGGGATGGGAAATCATCAAAGGACTCCTCCCGCTCTGGGTGGAGCGAAAGGGAGTGTCAGACTCTTACTGACTAAAACCCACCCATGTTCCTTCCTTCGTCCTTTATGTTCCGGGGTAGCGGTAACCCTTCCGGACAATCCCGCTGCCCCGGCAGGCTTCGGCCCTAAGGGGCCCCTCGAATTATGCTGACATCTCTTTGAGGCGCGCGTGGAACACTTACGCGCCGTCCGGCACGGGCCTGGTCCTGATCGGGCGGTGAGCTACCCATTGCTCTCCGCCCGCAGGCCCGCGCCTACGGTGGCCGGTAGTCTCCAGTGGACTCCCGACGCCCGGGGCGTCTCCCGCGGCGGCTGGTACGGGAGGCTCTCTCCCTCATCCGTCCCGCCACCTCCTTCGCTAGCATGACTGCAGAAGGAGGCGACTGCCTCCCACTCCCTCTCGCTCCGGACCATGGCTTGCACCAGGGCCGGGCGATCGACACGCCTTGGGTACATATTATGGTTTGATCCGTATCAAGGGCAAACGGGAGACGACTTCAATGATTATAAAAAAATGGGACTTGGAGCAAGTGTTATTTTACGTTTCGCAGATGTTCTTCGTACAATCGATGCAAAGGCACCTTTCCACCTATTTTTTGATAATTTCTTCACATCGATTCCATTACTAGATGAACTACGTGAAAGGGGGTTGAAGGCCACCGGAACAATCAGAGAAAATCGCGTATCGAAATGTCCGCTTCCAACAAACAAAGAATTCAAGAAAACTGCTCGTGGTTCTGTGAAATACAAAGCAACAAGAGCTGAAGAAATTATTGTGTGTAAGTGGAATGATAATAGTGTTGTAACAGTGGCTTCAAATGCTGCTAAAGTTTTACCACTGAGCAAAGTAAAACGCTTTTCACAACATGAGAAAAGATATGTACAAGTCGACCAGCCAGCCTTGATAAAGGTGTATAATGAAAACATGGGAGGTGTAGACAGGTCAGACCAAAATATTGGTTTATACCGAACATCGATACGAGGAAAAAAATGGTATTTCCCATTGATATGTCACGCACTAGACATGGCAGTTCAAAATGCTTGGCAACTATACCACATCGATGGCGGAGATTGTGATCATTTGCAATTTCGTAGAAATATTGCGACTTCCCTTCTAGAAACATATCGTAGAACGGAAAACAGAAAATCAGGTCGCACTTCACAAAACTATCACCAAAATTCTCGGTATGATAATAAGAAGCACCTTGTAAAATATAACGGAACGCAGTTGAGGTGCGTGATTTGCCACAAAAAAGCCAATTTCTCGTGTAAAACGTGTGAAGTTACATTACATCCAAAAGAATGTTTTGAAACGTACCATACGAAATAATGTTTTTTTTTTTCAAGTCTACATTTTTTTTTCATTATCTTTACTTTTTTCATGATTTTATGTAATAAATAAACGACACTAAAGACACTTCGTATTTTCTTTTGATTTACTTGAACAAGTAGTACATATTACTAATGTCCTTTTAAAAGGACACCGATTTCCCGATTTCCCAACAGGTTTTAATTTTTTTTTGCATTTTTCCTAATCATCTGATTATACAAAGATACATATATCTGAATTTCATTGCAATCGGATACAAAAAGTCTATTCAGTAATAAGTGGGTTAATAACCCAATCTGTTCTCGCCCAGTTATTACAGGAATAATTTTATTGCCTTCATCAACATCAAACTTATAATAATATTTCCGTTGAATGATGTTTTATGTTAGTTATTTAGTTCAGTAAAGCTAGCAGGTCTGAAATAAAACGGTTAAATGTACCAACAGCTCATACTCAAGTACTAAAAGCTTTCCCTTAGACACTCCTATAAAATAGTGCAAGGTAGAAAGGTTTTTGCAGTACCTAGTCATTAAGTGCATAGGCGATAGTAGACTGCAGTTAAGTGAAAATGTACTTAACGTTTTTTCTAATGTTACAAAACTAATGTGATAAGGAAAGCAACATAATTAAGCATGTATGTAGACTATGTAGACTAGCACTTTGCAGACGAATTTCGGCCTCTATTTTATCCCCTTTTTGTAGAATATTCGAAAGCCCAAATATAAGTTATCATTGATCTAATTAAAAAAATAAACATGACTGATTCTCATACAAACTTTAAAAATTTCTGAAACGCGTATTTCAGTTTTTGTCGAATACCCAAATAATAATTTTCATTGATTTTAGTAGCATTGTTACTTCAAAATGTTTTCTACAGGTTCCTTCGACAAAGGCAGAGCAATGTATTAAAACTTAAACTAGTTTAAAGATTCAAGGCGTGTACAGACATGATGGATGTAAATGTCTAGCAGTGAAACGCGACAGTAACTTCCACATACTCTAGGAGCTGTCAACCAGCCTGAATACAAAACATTGATAAAAGCCTCCGTGGCCCAGCGAAACGTCGAGATAAATGGAACGGAACCAAATATTGTATGTCATTCCTTGACATTTGCGTCAATGGTTTATCAAGATGAATCGTTAGCGGTTTCCGAAACGTCTTCATTGTGTGATATGAGGGAGACTGATTCAGATTACATCGTCATATATAATATTTGCTAGCCCGCGACTTCTACCGCGTGAAATTTTGGCCCCCGACCCACCGCGTCGCATATCGCATCGCCCGCCTACGCTATTATGTACTTCATTAATTAAGTTTAGCGTTATTTCTGACTTTTTTCCTTTTTGTTCGTCTCCTAAGGGTTGTAGCGTCCGACCTCCCTGATGGCGTCAGCGTGGTTTGCTACGCTGACAACACGCTGGTCCTGGCGCAGGGGAGGTCGCATCAGGCGGCGGCCGACGCGATGACACGCGGGGTTGCGATAGTCGTGGAGAGGATCCGGCAGTTGGGTCTCGAGGTGGCATTGCACAAGTCCGAGGCCATGGCGTTTCATGGGCCCCGGAACGCGCCACCACCGGGATCCCAACTAACGGTAGGAGGGGTTCACATCGGCATCGAGACGACGATGAAGTACCTGGGTCTCGTCCTCGACAGCCGGTGGAACTTCATCGAGCACTTCCGACGTTTGGCCCCCAAACTGGAACGGGCTGGGGCCGCCTTCAAGCGGCTCTTGCCCAACCTGAGGGGGCCAAACGCCTCCTGCCGGAGGCTTTACGCGGGGGTCGTGCGGTCCATGGCCCTATACGGGGCCCCGGTGTGGGCGCGTTCACTGCGGCGGCGAGCCGCCCACTACCTGAACGCGCCCCAAAAGGTGGTAGCCGTAAGGCTCATCCGGGGCTACCGCACGATCTCGCGCGAGGCGGCAAGCCTCCTTGCCGGACTGCCGCCATGGGATCTGGAGGCGATAGTCCTCGCGCGCCTGTATGAGTGGCGCGCGGAGGCACTACGCCGGGGGCAAAGTCCGCTCCCGCGGCAAATTGCTGCGGAGCGGACGGACCTCCGGCTCGATCTCATGGCGACATGGAAAGAGCGACTGTCGCAACCCAGCGCAGGGCACGCCGCGATAGCGGCGATAAGACCCCTCTTTGAGGAGTGGCTAGAGAGGCGCCACGGCGCCCTCACCTACCGCCTGACGCAGGTCCTCACCGGACACGGAAGTTTCGGGAGGTTCCTGCACATCATCAGGCGGGAGGAAACGCCCAGGTGTCACCATTGCCAGGATCGCCCAGAGGACACGGTGGAGCACACGGTGGAGGTCTGCCCCGCTTGGGCGGAGCACCGCCGTGTCCTCGTAGAGGCGATCGGCAGCGGCGGCGGCCTCTCGCGCCCGGCCCTGGTGCAAGCCATGGTCCGGAGCGAGAGGGAGTGGGAGGCAGTCGCCTCCTTCTGCGAAGCAGTCATGCTAGCGAAGGAGGTGGCGGGACGGATGAGGGAGAGAGCCTCCCGTCCCAGCCGCCGCGGGAGACGCCCCGGGCGTCGGGAGTCGAGTGAAGACTACCGGCCACCGTAGGCGCGGGCCTGCGGGCGGAGAGCAATGGGTAGCTCACCGTCCGATCAGGACCAGGCCCGTGCCGGACGGCGCGTAAGTGTTCCACGCGCGCCTCAAAGAGATGTCAGCATAATCAGAGGGGCCCCTTAGGGCCGAAGCCTGCCGGGTCAGCGGGATTGTCCGAAAGGGTTATCGCTGCCCCGGAACATAAAGGGCGAAGGAAGGAACATGGGTGGGTTTTAGTCAGTAAGAGTCTGACACTCCCTTCCGCTCCACCCAGAGCAGGAGGGGTCATTTGATGATTTCCCATCCCAAAAAAAAAAAAAAAGGTTTGTAGCGTGATGTTCAATTGCCTATAACCTTCCTCAAGAATTGGACTCGCATTCATGATTGGGTTCCAAAGATAAGCGCGTTCAAACAAATAAATAAACTCTCCAGATTTACTCATTACATTATTATAGATTACAGACATACTTAAACTATTGAATAACATAAAAAAAAAACGATCGTTAAAATTATGCCTTTGTCCTGAATGTACTAATTGAGGAAATTTCTAACGTCTCCATTATTGATATAACGTCAAACAATCAATTCTATGCTGGATTTATAAATATACAATGCACCTAAAAAGGATTGACGTTATTACCCGCTTACTAATGTAGAAAATATGTTATTATTGTAACTTTTATTTCCATTTTACCGTAAACATTCAACCACACAATGGTTTTGCCGTTAAGCCGGAACTTTTCACTGCAAAATGGAGGGCATTGCGAGAATGTGTTTTCCAACTTTTCGATTCCCAATCGGAAAGCAAAAGCACATAGGTACTAAAATAAATATTTACACAAACGCAGGAAAGCTCCGTAACATACTTCTTTCATTTTCCATTTGTATTTCGATATCAGTATTTGGTGTATATCGCACAGGAAGCGACGCATAGGAATTTATCCGCAGTTCCATATATCCAGTTTCGGTGTTCGTAGGTACCTACGTTTTTGGATTTAGGACCCATTTGACCCACTTTTTGTGAGTACCGAACAGGTAAATATTCCCAAGCCGTGATCTTCAGATTATGTTTGCAATAAGAAAGACTTTTCTTGTTTGAAAACGCCCCGAACTCTTCGGCGAACACTTTGAGCAGGATTTAAGGAAGAATATAAAATGTTAGTTAAAAACATTGTTCGTGTATTTTATAGTCATTTAATAGTAAGTAATTAAGTGGAATGAGTGTTGTATTTCATAGTAATAATAATTATGTGGCATAAGAGCTAAATCCAGACAGAAGGTATCAATATGAAAATACGTAAATTACACTTTATTGTTCTGACTCACTCAGATAACAGTTGTGGGCAGACAATAAATAAAATTGTTATGATGATTATACGTAAAAAGAGAAAAAGATGGCGTATTTAAGCCCCTTTTTAGGCATCACATAGACCGCATCCCTTTTCAGTCGGGTGAATAGAACAAAAGCGGAACACTAACTTTGTGGAAAGGCGAAACCCTACTTTGCTTAGAAGAGATAAAAGGAACAATGTAAATTATGCTTTATGCGGACGTGATAACCTCTAAAACAATAGCAGAGATATGTCTATTTGTTTTACAATGGTGTACTTAATGAGGAAATTATGATTTAGTGACGTCATGACGTCATTGCGGGTAGACGAAGCGTTACCACAAACGATTATTTTGAATGTAAAAAATCACACGAGCGGGAAAACAGAATTAGTCCTGTGGAATGATCTTCTCATTTGTACACAGGCAAGTATTTGAAATACATGACGTTTTATTAGTTATGTCCATTAAGTTCCAGGAAAACTTAAACGTTATTGCGTAAGGAATATTGTTTTACGTTGCAAGGGAATTTTATTCTTTGTCACTGCCGCACATTTTGAAGTAATATGGTAACTTTTAAACATTTTGCGACAGGTCACTTTCACGGTACAAACACATCAATATTTAAAACTAACCATCAAGTCTTTTTTTTGGCAAAATCATAAAATCAAAAGTTATTCAAATTAGGCTGAGAATCAAAACTTTTCGAACGTCAAAATTACAAAAGACAGTCCCTAAAACGCGCGCCTTTCACCACTTCCTAGTGCTTGCGCTGGGAAGAAGTGGCGCCACAACTTCCCAGCAGCACCGCTGTCTGTTCAGTTAGAAAATACTTGATTGTATACAATACTAGGTATGTAAAGTAATTAACATTACAAGACACAGAACATTAAATTATTTGCCATATGCCAGCTAGCCACGCCAATATACCAACAAACCTACATATATCCATTATTATCAATATTACAAAGTTTAATGTTACATCATAGCTACATATAAAATATATTATTTATTCTGTGGTACAGGCATTTTGTTTAATCAAAACTACAAACGTAGCTGTACACATGTAACATAACACCACACAAAACCAGCATACAATCCATGAAACTATACAAATAAATAAAATTGAAGTGTCTGTTTTTTAATGTCAAAATAACAGCTTTTTACTAAATGCATATGAAAGAATATATGGTGCTTGTAACAAAAAATATTTTTTTTTAAATGTTCGTCTCTTTGTTCAGGCTAATCTCCAAAACGGCTAGACCGATTTTGATGAAACTTGGTATGGGGATATTGTGAGCCCCGGGAAAGAACACAGACTACTTTACTTTCATCAACATACCACGCGGGCGAAGCCGCGGGCAGATGTCAGTTTATTATAAAATAATGGAGGAACTAACAAAACAGCTACTTTACAAAAGCGGCAACAATAATTTGAAAACAATAGGAACATAATAATAACTTAAAAGTAAAATATAACAGCATATTATTCACACACACATCCGTGACACAGAACAGAAACCAACGCGTGCTTTATTGCTATAACAATAAACATTTCGTTTCCAAACACTTCCTAAACGCATTGAAATATATTATGGTTGAAAAGTTCGTCACAAGTGACCTATGAATATACGGCAGGTGCATAAGCATAATGCAATATGAATAAGAAATCTTATCGCAGTCAGAAACCGTTTTCCTTTTCCACCAAGAAAGTGCAAACTGGCATAAGTTCGCAATATTATATTATGCTAATGTGCAGCGGGAATGAACTCCACAAACACATACGTAGGTACAATAAACGTAAGTTTATGAGGAAGCTCAAGTAATAAAATATGGGCTCGAGTCAAGTGGTAAGCATGGGCGCAGAAAACGCAAAGGGGTAAGAGAAAATCATCACTAGGGCTGGCAGATTTTAAACCGACTTAGAAGCCTTCAAAACTGTAAGACAGGTGATTCAGAAATCCACACAAATACCGAAGAAGCAAACACTTTAAATTTAGCAAGGCTTATCTTGTGCGATAATGCTTTAATTGTTCCCGTTGAAACTGTTTTAATTGCTCCAAAATTACGCTAAGTCACTAAACTCCTACGTTAAGCCACAGTCGAGTTACACCCACTAAATCCCGGAACTAACAACTAAAACTCGGTAAATCGCAGCCCTATTACTCTACTGTAGCACTCGGGGCCTAAAAGCAGTCACATCTACGTAATGCTCCTATTCTGAAAGCAATTCATTTTACTCCTGCAGCGTTAGTTTGTAAAGCACCATTTACATGGTTCTCCATTGTGGAAATGCTTATGGCAGATTAAGAGATGAATTATTGTGTAATGTGTTTAAATGTTATGCGAATTATGGTAGTATACTGAACTGTAATGCTTGCTGACAACAAATTAAAGTCACTGCGGAATTTATTGTCATATGTATGTATATGGTTTGCAACTTACAGCTGTTTTAATACCTTATACCAGAATCTTCATCGATGAAAGAAATCTGCATAGACATTAACATGATGAACAAAAATATTACCACATTTGGTGCAAAACTAGTATAATGACCGCCTAACGACTACGTTGTTGAATTGCCAATCGAATGGTCACCATTTCAATGCAATCCATTCCAATAAACGTGTAGCAGGAATATTTGTGACAGACATGCAACATATAGCTTTGTGTAAATACGTTTTTATGGAAAATTCGCTACCACATGGTTTTTTTCCGTCCGTAGCAATCCCGTTTAATTTATAGGTAGTAAAATGCATCGAAACTGGGTCTTCATGCCAGGTTACACAAAAAGCTCATCTATTTTGAGTGTGGCTACCAAACAAAGGATATCTGTTTGATCAACAAACAGACTGCGATGAACAGTGAACTCATTTACTAGTTAGTGCCTGGAGATGCTAATATGGTGCAGTAACGTAGCCAGGGTTTATGTGGAACCGTAAAATACTGGGGAAAATTAATAGTGCGCTTAATGTGGTGTACTGGAGAAAATTTTAGCGCGCTTATATCGATAACAAATTGAACATCTAACAGTAAAGCCTGTCAAAATTGCATGAGATATTCAGTTTACATAAGCCAGAGCACGTTCCAAAATGCAAGCTCATTGATTTACAAAACCCCAGCTCATTAGGGACGGTCTTAACAAAGTGTTAGTTCCAAACTGGGGTTCCAAGTTATGAATTTTCATAAGCAAAATGTTTCATGTTGGAACGAATTTTGATGAGACTCAGAAGAACATTTCAAGGAAGCTAATTTAGCGAGTCTGCCGCTAACTCAATTTTCTCCGCAAGTTCGATGCAGATTTTCGGGAACGTTCCAAATTAAATTTTCCAATACCGGAGGCCGATGGTTCCTTTTGATGTTTCCAACATGGGATCATCCATGTATAAATAACCCTTGTAATGTTACCACTATGATCCCAACACGCGCCACATTGGATGACGCAACTAAACCGCGTATGCTAGTCGTGGCAACAATAACTTTATTGTTTGGACTCACGATGCTATTTCTTATTCGTAATAGCTGCCGGCGTTGATAGCGTAATTATTTTGACCCCATTGTTCAGACACAAAACGTATAATAATTGTATTACTCGCATCCATCACGTAACTCGACGTACTACTTCCGAAGTTATCTAAAATGAAGTGTTTTTTATTGCAGTTTATCTTTCATACACAAATTGCTGTAGGCCTCCATTTTAATCGTAGCAACCCAGTCGCCCATAGTAACCTAAATTCGTCTATCAAACGCTCTCGGTTGAAACTCATCGATTCAACAAACCGATGCAGTTTGCAATGAAAGCAAACAGGTCAGTCGACTGACTAGCCGGGATCACAGAGGCACCAGGAATTAGGGCAGAGCAGTAATTACTTACACGCTCAGCGGCCTAGGGTCGAAGCGGCAGAGCTGAAAGGGCTTTGTGAGGGAAATAGTCTCTTGTTACGGCTTGTTGAGCATTTCGAGCCATCTCGGCTACACGGCAAAACGGAAATGGGTTAACTCGAAAATCCTTTGTTTGTTTATTGCTTGCGTCTCTGTAATAAACATTGTTTTGGACGTTTTACTTTGCACCATTCTTGGCTTTGAGGCATCCAGTAGAAATTAGAAAGTCGGCTTCTTCTATTTTTCTTTGTGATTTATTATAGGATTCAAGTGCTCGTGAATAACATCCATTATCGCCAGAGTGGCTAAGTACCACCAATCAAAACAAGTGCCTTGCAATCACTTTCACAGAAAGTAGAATTATGTAGTCTTGTTCTTGACCAGCTGTCTTGTATTTGATTTACAAATTGAACGCGACCGCGTGCGTGCGATACGCTTGTTTGTATTAGGAGTGTGCAAATATGCCATGGATATTTAAATCTATCGTATTGTAGCTCGGCAGATTGTAACTCGTCAGTCCAGCCTTGATGAAACCCACGTCTATCTTATTGCTTCAGGTTTCTAAAACAGAAACTACGTTTTGTAATTCAAGATTATCATATTGTTCGAGTTTCGATTTGCTCTTGCCCATAATATTGTGCAACAGATACCATATTTTCTCAAGCTTAATTTACACTTTTGCAACGTATGTTATTTCATAAATATTGCTGCGTAGCGTGTGCTTTTCCACCATTCGATCTATAGTAGTTCGTTCGTAAAGAGAACTGGCTGTGCGAAGCTAACCAGATTTCTTGATCCCTGACCATTATTTATTTTCCCGTCTGTGAGCAGTCGCGAGATGTATCTCGGGGGGATCGGGAGAGCTCGGCTGACTGGATCCACTATTGTCTCCGAGTGAAATTCCGGTATACGCCGGATCGACCGGTTCCTGCAGGACGAGGGGAGAGCAAGGTTACACGTTATTTAGCACGCACGTGCGACGCAGTACTAACATCGTGATCAAACCAAAATTGTGTTACACATTCATATTTGGTTTGGAACGTAAGATTTGTTTTTTTTTTAAACAAAGATCTTATACTCACAGCATTTACGTCAATTGAGCGCTGAGACTGTGTCATCAAACATAATTTATGGATGGTTGGTGCGAGGTTCCCACGGTCGTGTTGACTGCCAGTAATGGCCTCTAAGGTTAATGTTGAACTACAGGCGCATTACTAGACACGATAGGTAATAACCGCTGCAGTTATTTTTAATGACCTCTGTGTTTTCATGACAAAACTTTCTTTCACGAAGTCATGATTATAAAACATCGTTTTGATCGAACTGCAGTATCAGACAGTACGGTAACCATTATCACGAAGAAAATACAATAACCGTAAAGAAATACAATCCATACAATAACTGTAGATAGAATTACATAACAATGGCCCTGCCGCCTGTTCCCACAATTTCGAATTGTCTGACGCATCATAAAGTTTTACAGAGTCTAAAATTACCCTCATTTCAGATAAGGACTTGGAGCTGCGTACTTATTGACACACGGAGTTGTGGATTATATTAAGCAGGTCAAAGTGGAAGGAGATTTAAATTACATTTCCGCTGTTCTTTAATTTCATAACAGAAGCGTGTGAGAGCTCGCAATATGCAGACTCGGTTACGGGGCTCGAAGTGGCTCGGATAAAAACAGGCTGAAAAACGAAGCCCTACACAGTACCTTGCCATGTCCAACCGAAACAGAAAACAGAGGAATGAAAAATTACATTCCAAACGGAATTTACGACTTTTTATGATTAACAGAGGCAGACTGACAGCGATAAAACAAAAAAAAACATGTTTGGGAACATGAGAGGGCTTCGAACTCCAGGAATATGGATGTTGATTTAGAGGCATTTTAGTACGAATGGATGCGGAAATCAAACATACTTAAATCTTTGTAACACCAAGTAGGGACTATCGCCAAAATCTATATCTGACCACCGCGAGGACTATTCCTGCTTGCAGCGCATATTATTAGTCGACCTAGAAAGGATTTTGTTTTACTTAAGGACGTAGCTGTGGTCATCATGTCCACGGGATTATGTTTCGAAAACATGGTCAGATATAGGTTTTGGCGATAGTACATTAGAATCGCTAAAGTAAGAAATATGCTAACTCTAGTTTTAAGGTAATTATATTATTAGAATAGAGGCTTGTTGTTTATTGGAAACCTCCTTTTACTCCTAACCTTCATTACTAAACTGCAGTACGTCATTGATTATTAGATTTGTTTGAAGACAATACCCACTTTTCGAGTCACAGCTTTTGGCTACTGACACAACTTTTGTCGTTTGTAACAATTCCTTTGGATTTCCCTAATTAAGGTTCATTTACATTTAACGTCGTTTGGGGACTTAAATAAAATTATACTTTACGAATTTCACTGTAAACTCTTATCTGAAATAAAACTGGTTTCTATCATAGTTTATTTATAATTTTCCTCCATGTAATATTGGAGCACAGATTGTTCTGAAATATGGGTTTCCTTATCTGGGTTCGATAAAATAATTATAATATCATGGTCCATACTCCTCAGCGTCAAAAAGGAAGGAAAATTCGTAACAATAATGATAAATGGTAAACTTA
The DNA here is from genome assembly GCA_911387795.2 of Apamea monoglypha. NCBI lineage: Eukaryota > Metazoa > Arthropoda > Insecta > Lepidoptera > Noctuidae > Apamea > Apamea monoglypha. Next base: position 5,313,723 of record OU426922.1, read on the forward strand.
ATTTAAAAATAAATCTGGATTTACAACTAAACTACTCATGTTTATTTATACCTATCTAATTAATATTTAAACTAATTATTTCATATATTATAGGTAAGTAATTCAGTTACTTGCTACCTATATTTTACGGTTTTGCCCCATATATATAAGTTTTTACATTTCTATGGTTTTATCCAAATAAATATTTACGTTTTGCACAGCAGATTGTAGATATTATTGCAATTTATGTACTTACCTACCTAATAGTTACTGGGAAAATAGACCAAGGTTTTTAACCACAATCCCAGCAGTTTTGTCTAAGGACACTAATAACAAATCTAAAATATAAACGCGATCATTAGCAGGCAATTAAGGAGAAACTTAAACGATCTTGCAAGCCAAGTTTATAAAACGTGTCTCTCCAAAAATCTTAAAAAACAAAATATCTTGAACCCAATTAGGTTGGTGATAAAAATACAAACCCGACGCGAGTGCTTCTCCTTAATTAGATAATTTTAGAAATCCGTACCGTACTCATGGATTATATTTTTGGGTCCACTTGAAGGCTGAATCATAACTAATTCCAAAGCAAACGATACTTGTGTTCCTCTTCTTCATTCAAGCGTTTCAGTCTATTGCCAAGGTTCGCTTCACTAGAAACTGGTTGTGAACGTTTTAGCAAGGACAGGTTTAATTAATAGCTCGCGTACAGACTGCGATTGAACGCAGAAACGCTATTATTCTTCCAACCTTTGCTTTAGCACTGTGAAATAACAAATCATCTTTACGATCTATTTTAAGAACACGAGGTCAACGTCTGATACACCTCAGGCGCCTACTATTTTAGTCCCTTGACGAAGATACGGGTCCAGAAGCACCCGACAACCGAATAATTAACTTTTTCGGATGGGTAAAAACACATCGGCAGTAGTCACTCATTCATTCGACATAAGAATGAATGTCAGCTGTCATTCATTCTTAAATCCGGCCCGAACTAATCTATGTCTGTACTCCGTAGGTGAATCGGAATCGCCCATAACTACGGCCGAACTACGGGCTTCGTGCTTAGGAAGTAGACCAGCCTAATCTTGCGTCACACTAATGCTTAGTTACATAAAAGAGTACAACCACATACCGTAGACTTACATAATCCCACACACAGGGTCCCAATCGTTTATCAAACAAACATCTGTCTACTTAGCTGCCAGCATCCATCACTTAATAAAAGCAATCAGATTGTTAAGTTGCGTCCGTGGCCAAGAGTGGGATTTGTACGGCTGGTACACTAATTTGATTACGTACAAAGCGGGTTTTGTATGCGGGTGCGCATTGTCTGAAGTCGTGGGGACATACGGTCTACCGTTTGCAACAGTGCCCGAGGCTGGCTTATAAAGGGTGTCTCAGAAAGTTTTTCGTTTTTAGATGTTAAATAAAAAACAACAATATCAATTAAAACTTGTTTTATTTATGGTTTATTAAAGAGCAACTCTTGAAGTTTATTTATGAAAAACTACCGTTTTCAAATGCGCACCATTCCCTTGTTCACACTCATTTAACCTGGAGCTAAAATTTTCAATCACTCGCTGGAGCATCGCTCTTGGAATAGAGTTGATTTCTTCAGTGATTCTTTGCTTCAAAACATTCAGGTTGGGTGGCAATGGATTGTAAACTTTACTTTTTAGGTAGCCCCATAGGAAGAAATCAGCAGGCGTTAAATCAGGGCTCCTCGGTGGCCAGTTGATGTCTCCTCGGCGACTTATCACTCTTCCAGGGAATAAATCGTGAAGAGCAGCTAATGAGTCATTTGTAACATGAGAAGTGGCTCCATCTTGCTGGAAAAAGGTGTTACGGTTGTAGCCGTTCTGGTTTTGCATTTCTGTAGCCAAAAAAGTCCGGATCATATGGCAATATCGATCAGAATTAACGGTCTGAGTTCGACCTCGGCCATCCTCAAAAAAATAAGGACCGATTATTCCTTGACTTGATATGGCAGCCCAAACAACCACTTTTGGCGAGTGCAAGGGTTTCTGATGCAGTTCTAACGGCTGCTCGGGAGCCCAGTATCTGCAGTTTTGTTTATTAACGTGACCGTTGATGTGAAAATTCGATTCGTCGGAGAACCAGATGTTATTGAAACTCCTAAAACGGTTTTTCATTGTCCTGCAGAATTCGACTCGTTTAACAGGATCATCAGGCTTCATTTCTTGAACAATTACAATTTTATAGGGGTGAAAATGTAAATCTTTCGAAATAATGCGATGAACCGTAGATTTGTTCAGATTAAGAGAAGCTGCGCGCAATCTCAACGACTGTCGTGGGTCGTCCATAACAGACTGGCGAACGCGGTCGACGTTCAAGCTCGTTCTTGATGTCCTTTTGCGCCCAGTCGATTTGTCCGGCATTGTATTCCCAGTCTCTTCAAACTTGCACACCCAATGCTTAATTAAATTGGCACTTGGCACATGTCTTAAGCTTGTTAAATTAAAATGTGTCCTGTAGAGACGACGAACAACAGTGTAAGAATCGTTGTTTTTATAAAACGCTCGCACGCAAAACGCGCGCTGTGGTCCCGTGAAACGATTCATGGCTACTAAACTTAACAAGCCGGCCAAACATTTGAATCCACTCCCCTCCCCCTGCTACCTGCGGTTGGCGCGAATTGGTCAATTCAAAAACGAAAAACATTCTGAGACACCCTTTATCTAATTCGATTGATTGCACAATAGAAATGAAAGTAGACTGCTTTAATATTACATGTCAGTTTCAACTGTCTAGCTAATGGCTCTCATTGTTGGCAATTTTACCGGAGATTAATTTTATAAAACTGTTATTATTTGCTTTCTATGCGAGATGCTGTGATCTTTAATAATACAGGACGGATTAACGGCTCAGAATCGTTGCGTTGCTGGAGATAACTCGTATAGTTATGATTTCATTTAATTACAACGATTAGTACGTTGTAATAGCAAGTTAATGTCTCCTAAGGTTATCTAAAGGTAGGCATTAAACGATAGTAAAAACGTAGGTAGTTTCTAAGAACGCACTAGTCTACTAAACGCTATCGTTATCGATACTAATAAAATACTCGAATTAATAGTCGATTGTTCATAGTGATAACATGAACATTCGATAATGTTGAAAGCCGACGTAATGTTCTGGTAAGGTCTATTTAGGTGACAAATAATTTTCAAGTACGGACGGAGAAATTGTTTAGCAATTTTCACACCTCAGTTTTTGAGTTTTCTACCAATTTACTTCTTTTTAAGTCCGTAGTGGAACTAAGACACACGTTTCGTAATTAATCACTTATTATATTACTAATGGGCTTGGAATGATTCATTTGTTATATTGAGTAGCAGACAGGTTGTACACAGATATTACGATAATTAGATTAATCATCAAATGATCCAGTTTGATTTGATTACATTTTTAAATACGAAAACTACGAAAGATACCTTCACTAAAAGTGTTGTAGAAAGGCCTGTATTTTAAGGCCGTGCCCTATTTGCACTACACAAATGAAAACCCATTGTTTCGACTTCTATTCACAATGACAGGAAAAGTTGCCAAAAGGTAGAAAGTCTACTTCCACTCTTGGTGAAGAAATAGGTTGAGGTTACATAGTAAGTTCGCAATGTGGACTAGGTAATTGGTATTAGAATCAATTCGCTAATAAAGAAACCGCGTTTCTTTCAGTTGACTCTAACAATTTGCACTGCAGATAAACAGCTGACACACACCTTTTTCATACATTTAGCTATCAATTGACCTCGCCTTTTAGTGTCATCGTTTGATCGAATAGTTCATTCCGTCACCGGCTATCTATGGGTTAACAATACACCTCTGCCCTTTGAGGATCAAGGCTAACTTCGTTTGTCCGTCTATACCCATCCATCTATCGACGAAAGAGATCGCTCATCGTTACCCCTCCTGTCAAATACATACTTTAGCAGGACTTTTATAACAACGTCAAGACTTTCTAAGTTTCTGTGAGCAAAGATTAACGTGATTGATTAGATGTTAACGTTATGTAAACCCAACGAACTCTGATCGTGCACTTCTTAGAAAGGAGTCTGCAGTCCCTTTCTTGTAAAGTGCTGCGTAATAAATACATTTTCAAAGTCGTTCGGAAACTTGATGGCGGGCTGGCGGGAAGCTCCGCAAATAAATCTAAAATGTTCGAGAGGCTCACGAGAACTGGTTTGAAAGTTCTGCAATAAAGTCCTTCCTTTATTTTTTCTTTGGTCTCGGTTTGGGAATTACGAACGAAAAGCATTCCTGGAATTGGAGAATGGATGCCTGATATAAACTGGAAGCCTTAGTTCTTTCTTTACGGTTAAGTACCATAAACGACCTGTGTTACTTGCGGTCTTCTTGAAAAAAGGATAGATAATCCTCTCATGACATGCAAGGAGTCCTGTCCGAATGAAATAGGAAGTGACATCAACTCGTAAAATAGTGAAGTAATATTTGCGTCAAATTCTGTTGAAGACGACCTTCAAGCTTCGTGCGATTTTGTAAAAACATCAGAATGTGTGACGAACAGGAATAGATTTTTATTATTAGTGCGTTAAGTAGGTTACATTGGCCTAGGTCCGATTTTCTGCAGCAGATAAATACTGCATTGCCTGGAAACTGGACTTTATAATCAACGAAGTCGTTAGGTTATCCCTCATTATATCCAAACCTATCTACGATTTCAAGATTGTGTGCACAAAATGAGGATGGGCAAAGGTCGCGGGCGTACGATATTACACTCGAGTCGAGTTTAAGTATTTATTTGTGACTGTACCTATAACGCTTTACTGAGATCCGAGCTAAAATCGAAGACCATAAGGTGTAAATCAGACTACGACGTTTTGCTGACAAGATGGGCGTAGGTAGTAATCCAACCAAATAGATGCCTATACAGATATATCGAGAGAATATGCTTTATTGTACACCAAAATATTGTTTAGTCAATGCACAAAGAACTGCAAGAAGTCTACCATGCGTGTATTTCTGTTTCGTCAGGATTTAGGTATAATTGATATCCAACATATCAGGAACAACCAAACAGTGCATGGCAAAAGAGTGATTAAGAGGCAAGAGAGGGCTTATTCGGATCTGGCCAGCAAAATTGTGAAGACTGCATTCAGGAAGGAATTACCTGTGTTCATGGTTGGTTGATGCTAAGAAAGCCATGCAAACCTGATTTCATTTTTTCATAAAATTTTGTAATGATAGCTAAAATTGTATTGCTCGAAAATAAATAAATACTTATTGAATTATTCATGATAGGTAAATTGTAATGAGTTAAATAAATGTTTCTGCTTTGTTTTGTAGTGGTACTCTGATATTTTCTGTGTGTTCATTTATTTATAATTATTTTTTATTTGTTTATTGAAACAATACTATTTGTACTACGATAATAATAAAATTAATCATGGAAATGACCTTGACCGATGAGACTGTTGAACCGAAATCTTACCTAGGAAATATAATATTTAATTTATAAAATATCACAGCAATTATTTATTTTTACAAGCTGTTGTTTTGCATCCTCGTCAAATTTCAGGAGGCTGTTATGAAAACCATAAATAATCAAATAAAATTACAAACCGAGGTAAATAATGAATACATACTTGTTTTTTTAGTTATTTAAGTTTGACAGTATTTCAGAATACACCACTTTCAAAGAACAGAATCGCGTTATGGTGTCGTATAAGCGGCCGCGTTTTTGTGTGTGTAAAAGGGCAGTTACAGTGCGGTCTCACACAGGCCGCGTTTTAAAATGCGTGTCCCACACATGACGATTTTTGAAAATTAGAAAAAAAGCTACTTATTTTATTATTAATTCGTGTCGAGAATCAGTAGCATAGGTCCTTGAATTAAATAACACCTTGTATACAAAACAATAGATTCAAATTATGTTCAAGTACCTTTCTCGCTGCCCTTATACACAAGAGGTAGGAAGTCCTTGCTGGTATAGAAGCCCATTTCTTGGTTGACTCCTTATATTATACTTTATTGTACACCCTTCATAAAATCCTTGAACAAATTGTTTTCCAACTGTACACAGCACATGTCATGGTGCATGATCTCATAAAGCCTGACTAAGTAAGGGCAGGTTCACATTGCAATACAATATATCACAGTATCAATTAACTGCATAATATTGTGTTACTCAGCATCTGTGCGAGTTAGTTAGGATGCAATCTTAGATTCTAAGCCCATTGAAGACGCATAGCATTGGCTTACATAGAATGCTCGGTACATTTTGATTAAATGGATGTGCAAATAAATTTACTGGAATTTAATTTGTTTTATCTATAAATATTATAAATGAAAGTCTCTTTTCCTGTCTGTCTGTGTGACTGTGTTGTTCTTCTAAACTACACAACGAATTTGAAAGCGTTTACACCATCATTTAGCAAATTTCTGGAAGGTTTGTGTATTATACATTAATATTAAACTTACATTTAATAAAGAAATTTTGATAAGTCTTAAAAATCATGCGGAGCAGGCGCAGAGTTTAGAATATTTTGAGTATCAAAGTTTTACTATCATTGTTTGTGTACTTATCACTGAAACTCATAATTATTATGTTCAACAATACAATTTCCACAGAAAGCACAACTAGAATAATCTTATTATAATATACTAGCGGACCCGGCAGACGTTGTCCTGCCCGGAAAAGCAACATCACCAACCGGGTCCAATTGTGTTTTCAAACCATCCAGGAACCCATTGAAATATACACATAAAATTTCATCCAAATAGGTCCAGCCGTTTAGGAGGAGTTAGGTGATAAACACAAGTACAGAAGAATTATATAATTATTAAGATTTATAGGTAAAATTTTCCACCTGGTTGAATTTATGATTTATAAGACAATCAACAAGCATTGAGTGTTGATTTTTATCACTTCTTATCATTGTTTTTATCTATTCTCTATATTAGGTTTCATGATAAGATATCAAATCTCTTTTCATATTATTGTGTTCAATAAAAGGTCAAAACAGTATTAATTATGAAACACGCCACTTTATCCTCAATTTTGTAATCCTAGCACATATGACTTTCATACAGTGACTTCCTATGTAACTGATTTAAAAAGTTAAATATTCAAATTAGGCTCTATGGTAAGTGTACAGTTGATTTGCTATCCTAAACTGGAAAAAGGAAACACTTAACTATGGAAAGTTTTTAAATATAGAACAAAATATGTAAATGAATGTCAAAACAATAATAAATTAATAAATCCAGGGTCCAGTTTGTTTTAACATTGAATATTGATGGTATTATGCCTTTCAAAGCATTGTTTATCAGTAGTTGTTTAAATCATATTTCTGAAGCAAACTTTTTACCGCATAACATTGTCTACATAGAAGTAATTCTGTTTGATGTAATGTTTGAGTGTCCAAAAGGATACCTATGAGGAAATTGACCAAACAACAATAACCATGAGTAGGTAGTCCTTTTCCTAATAATAAAATTATAAAATAAATACTAGTAACATCCAATGAACTTTAATCAGAAGATTACATTAATTGTAATCACCAGCAATTCATAGACAAAATAGATTTACCTAAATTAGTTGTGTGCCTACTAAATAATTCCTTCAGTCAAGCACCTGGGTGTTTATTCGTAACCCTAGCCATGACGGCAATGTTCCAAACGTTGCTAAGGCCGAGAACAATAACCTACAGGTTACTTGGCGTGTTATTTTTTATCACCTCATTACTCGTATTTTTCTAGTCCCCGCGTAGCCCGAGAACACAATGGGACAATGGTAATAATAAATAAAACGTGTATTATCGTTGTATAACCAGCATTAGTAACAAACGCGCTGGATACAGCTCAAACCAACTTCGCATGAAGTCGATTCAATTTAAAATATGACGTCAGTAGCAGGCAGTTTACCAATAAATTGTTACGTTATGAAAGCATACATTTCAAGTAAATATAGAAAACTTACCCGTCACCGACCACTACACATTTAATCGCCTGCATTTCTGCGTTCTACTCGACCGTTGTCACTAATACACAACTAAGCACAATTATCAAGGGTGGCTTCGGATATCTGGGATTTGCGAAAACTGCACTGTTACCACGTCTAATTGCAATCAATACACATCCGCATCACAATCAACACTTGTACGAGTGAACTGCACAGTTTTTAGATAAAAATATTAATTTCATATCTCTTTGCTGGCGATAAGAGCGATTTGTACACGAATCCTCCGTTTCGTTCACTTTGGAGACGTTTCTCTCGCCGATTACCGGATTACATACGTTCGGCATTAAAAAATAATGTTGCCAACAATGAATTCAGTTTCACCCATTTTCCTTAACTGTCCACAACTAAATGCCAAAGCAGTGTTTGACATATTGTTGGAAGCTTAATTATATGTAATAATTCGTTGTAATTCCTTGAGTTTATTTTGATAATATGATAAAAAAAAACCCTAAGATACCCAGAGAAAAAGTCAGACGTAAATATTTCGAAAAAAATATGGCTAAACTGACGTTGTTATCAATCTAAATTAATTTACTTCTTATCGTTAGGAAAGTTGTTAAAGATTCTGCTTTATTTTTTGTTGTGATCGAAGAATAAAGAAGATCACAAGAAAGAGCGGTCAACACCAATAACTCCCGATTTCATTCGTATTTTATAATGCTGGTCACATTGAAGTACCATAAGCAATAATATTTTTTCTTTTGAACACATGACAAGCTTATTGTGCCTAAAATAAGAGATCAACATTTTTCATTGAACTAAATACAACTTTGAATAATTATTATTGAAAAAAGCTTTAACGAGTAATTAAGTTTTATCAATTGAATTTTAGATCAACATATTTTATAGCTTATTTATCGAAAATTATACTAATTTACGGTTTTTGGTAACCACTCTATAATAGCACGTTTATTGCGCGCTTGATTTTCTATAATCTATGGCATGCTATTATGGCGACTTCGATAGATCGCGTTGCGCGGTATTGCGTGATACGATTGTTGATTTCCGTTATAATATGGCAAAAGGTGATAAAGAGTTAGAAAAACCTATAGTGAATAACGAATTACCTAATCCGGACTGTCGTAGCACTGACCATGAAGACTCGGAGTCGACCCAGGAGCAGCCTCTCGACATCGGAGAGCATTATTTGGTGCGGCGTTCGGATGACTCATGGCACCCGGCTGAGATTATACAGACGCGATACAATGCCACGGAGGGCTGTTACGAGTATTATGTGCACTATGTCGGCTACGATAGAAGGCTCGATGAATGGGTATCCCGCCATAAGGTTATGTCTGATAGATTCGACATGTGCGAACAGTCTAACAACAACATAAACTGTGATCACCTGCTGACCGACAAGTCCGGCCGGAAAATAACAAGGAACCAGAAACGTAAACATGATGAAATTAATCATGTTCAAAAGTCTTACGCGGAGATGGACCCCACGACGGCGGCGCTCGAGAAGGAACATGAAGCTATCACTAAAGTTAAATACATCGACAGGATACAGTTCGGCAAATATGAGATAGATACGTGGTACTTCAGCCCTTACCCCGACGAATATGGCAAACAATCGAAGCTTTGGATTTGCGAGTACTGCCTAAAATATATGAGAATGGAAAAAACATACAGGTACCATCTCAGCGAGTGCACAGCACGACAACCAATAGGTAGTGAGATATACAGGAAGGGAACAATAGCTATATTTGAAGCGGATGGCAAGGAACACAAAATTTACTGTCAAAATCTCTGTTTAATCGCAAAACTGTTCTTAGATCACAAAACATTATATTTTGATATAGAGCAATTCTTATTTTATATATTGTGTGAAGTTGATAAGCATGGAGCACATCTTGTTGGCTATTTTTCTAAAGAGAAGGATTCTCCGGAAGGGAACAATGTGGCCTGCATACTGACACTACCTCCATATCAGAGACAAGGCTATGGTAAGCTGCTTATAGCATTCAGTTACGAGTTGTCCAGGCTTGAGCATGTAGTAGGTAGTCCTGAGAAGCCATTATCAGATTTGGGTAAACTAAGTTATAGATCTTACTGGTCTTTTGTCTTATTAGAAGTATTAAGTGTGAGCCGAGGTACATTAAGTATCAAAGATCTGAGTTCTATGACAGGAATATCGCAAACGGACATCATTTCCACCCTACAGTCTATGAACATGGTGAAATACTGGAAAGGGCAGCATGTCATATGTGTTACGCCTAAGATAGTTGCAGAGCAGTTAGCAAGCTCTCATTTTAAGAAGCCTCGGTTGTCTGTAGATCCGTCTGCATTGAGGTGGACGCCTCCACACAAACAGGGGAACTCAGCGAAAGCTAAAAAGTAGTACAGGCTAACAGGCACAGCTTAGAGATAAAGTAAATAGTCACAACCAAAGGACTTTCTCTAAGTGCTGGCCTGTTAAAAATACAAATAAATTGTTTACTGATGTATAATGTTTATGTACTAAGATGTAACTTTAACATCACAAATGAGTTTGCTGGTCTGGTATGGTTCAAAGTGCCTTTAGAGCATGTATGGGATGTGGATCCGGTCCAAAATTGTTATAGAAATTATTCCATGTATTCACAACCTGTACAGTACTCTGATAAAATTGAAATGGAGAATGTCACATTGAATTTTTGTGTTATAGCGAGGGACTCTAATGAGGTGCAGTATGAGCTTTATAATTTTTTTATTTACAGTTATTCAATTGGGATGTTAAAGGTATATCTTTGTGTTATGCAGTGTATAGATCATTGCTAGAGTATTATTGATAAGTTATGAATCATTCTTGCTATAAGTAAATTCAAATGTTTTGTGGCATTTGTTGTTGGAGAAGAGATAGATTTAAAAATTGCTCTAAAGATATACCAGTGAAGGATTAACAAAGCATTTCAAATTAGAAAAAACAAAAATATAGTAAAATAAGTAAAAAAAATTATAATATTTGTAAACAAAAAAAAAAAACAAACAAGGTTTTAAGTGCGTAACAAAGCCTTCAATTATTAGTTTTTTTTTTTTTTCAATTTTTTTCAATTGAATTCATGAATTAAATTGTAAATAACATTATCGTTGGACTATTGAATGTGGCTAGATAATGTGTGTATCAATAATATCATGTTCATGACCAATTACATGCATTAGCATTATGTATGCAGCTGACTCAAACCACTCATTATGTCACTAATTATGTATTCTTTGTACCTAATTACACATTTATAAATGGTAGATTCTAACAAATCATAATGTGTGTTAATGATTTATTTTTAACTAAATAATTGAAGAGCTGTTCATTTTGCCAGTTGTATTTTTTTTATTTGGCAATAGTGAATTTTATAATGTTGTAGTCTGGTAACTCTAATGCCTTTCATTATAATTAGTATTATTGTCATTTTTCCATTAGAGAAGCATTAAACATCTATTAGCTACTATTAACGTGAATAGACTGGTTATTTACATTAAATATATGATAAGAAATAGTACAAAATTCACGATTCTTATTTAGAGTTGCCAGCATCATAATCATAAAACTTCAGTGGGAATAAGGGAGAGATTTCATTAATTTGACGTTCTTTTCAACTGCTATTGATCTGATGAAGTCATATCAGGTTATTGACTTCCAATGTTGACATTAAATTGCTGACTTTGGTTGGGAATGTTCATTGGAATAAACTCTAGCCCACTTTCATCCCAAAGTTTTAACTGTAAACTAGATCTGTATTCTACAACTTATTCAGTTCCTTTTTATACTGGTAACAGTGATACTAATGACTAAGTTTAATTAAGTTTCTACAGTAATGAATGAAACTGTTTGACAGTATGGATGTTTAATTTAGCTTGTAAGTATATTCTCGTCGTTCATATGTTTGCGACTTTCTGTAACACTGTTACAAAAACTTAGAAATGTAAGTAGGACTTTTAGTTATCGTGACAAGATGGCGCAACTGGCATTTCTGCGCACTTTTTCCAATTCAAATTGCCTCAGAACATCTCCATACCAGAATGTTGTTCAATGTTAATAATAATAATTATTCAATACCCCCTTTTTTTTATTTTCTGGTGGGAAATCATCAAATGACCCCTCCCGCTCTGGGTGGAGCGGAAGGGAGTGTCAGACTCTTACTGACTAAAACCCACCCATGTTCCTTCCTTCGCCCTTTATGTTCTGGGGTAGCGGTAACCCTTTCGGACAATCCCGCTGACCCGGGTTCAATACCCCTTAAGTCCAATCAGAAGGTGGTATTAATCAGCGGTATATTTTACAGAAGTTTTATAAAATGTCTATAAAATAAATGTTAATGACCCTGTTTAATTAGCAATATCTGCGCTAATTGAAAACATAATTATTACGTCATTATTATTTTTACTGTGACGCAGCTCGGCCGACAGGTTTGGAAAAGTCTATTATGTTAACTAGACGATGCCCTCTATTGGGTGTGCGTGTAGAAGTAGGCCCGCGTGGGCAGCCCGTTATTGTTAAAATATTCTTCTGAACAAGCCTGTTCTTAAACTATGACATCTCAGTAGGAAATGTGCAATCTGGTTTAGAACAAACTTATTCAGTTTGTGTGAAATCGTACTTCCGCATCTAATGTACAAACGTAAATGTATGTGAAACCCCGACGAAACATTAGTAGTTTATTGAATGAAAATATTTCTTTTGTATTTTAATTAGCTTTTTCTATGTCTGGTTCCATTCGGTTTCATAAGTTACTTTAGTTGGTATCTACAGAACAGTGAAAAGCATTAATACTCGTGACTCAACTATTCATTCAAAATCTGTAATTCCACAACAGTTTTAGATACTACATGTTCGAGTGTGGCGTGTGAACTATGCTAATCGCTCTCATTAACAGCTGCTGTGAACAGTTGAATGACTTTTGTTGCTAGCTGGGTGTCCTCAAAATAGTGTCGCTCTCGAAAAGCCATTGTTACATCACCCTAGTGAGGTGAACACACTGAAATTATTGTGAAATACTTATTTTTGAAATAGTACTGAACAATGTCTACGATATTTTTAGTAAGATAAGTTTGTTTTAAATTCTGTAATGTAATTATGCAATGTAAGCATCTTAAGTTGATAATAATTTGCCACTATTCGTTGTGTCAAGTTGCATTAGAAATTTAAAGGTCTACCCGTTGCCGGTTTTTGTTAGATTCTGTGAATCATCAGTAATTTTCACTGTTTATTTGTGATAATTCTAATCGTAAGTAAAAGTGTCAAATAAAATTAATGCAGAAAGCAATTCGTTGTATTATTTATCTTTCCGTAGGTACCAAACGAAGCCTTGATTGGCCTTGTTTTATTTTTACTAAACTTCAGACTTTTTTTTTTTTTTTTTGTAAATTATTAAACGTCCTGAAATAGATGATTTGGTCCCCTTTTCGAGTTTTTCGCAAATATCACAAAACCTAGACCTCATATTACACATGGTGTCTGCATCGATTTGGATACACTGGCGGAAATTCTTCAGTTTCGTAACTGGTTTGCAAATTGCCAGATGCTTGTGTTGGACATTTGTGCGAGGCAAGTAAGGCAGTGTCATCCGCGAAAGTGCAAATTGTGATCTCGGAGCTTTGTGGCAATGCGGAAGTAAACGGTGTACAGTACGGGTCCAATAACCGAGCCCTGTAGTACTCCTGCAGATATTTCATGCGAGTCCCGAGGTGGATTGACTTTCTGTTGCTTGAAATATTCTGTTTGTAATGTAGGATTTTAGTACATCATAGAATGGTTTTTATTATAAAGAAAGAAAAGTAGGTATTTATTGGGACTCGCACAGGAATATCACAAACTAAACACAGATTATAATTCAACTTTGAATAGCATCAATTTGTGCCAGACTCAAAGTAGCAACATAACTAACAATTAATTATACTGGTTTTAATAAAAGCAAAAAATAAGATGACCACAAAAAATACGTATTTAATAATAGTTTGCTCGACTGTACTCAACTCGAAAAATGTATGTAGAAGTTTAACATACTTCTACATAGTAAACCAGGTCGAAGTTATTGTGGTTGGAGACGACTATTTTTTGACACCAAATTCAAAAACCTAAGCGTTTCGTGGTAATCAGGTGAGGATTGTGGCGAGAAAGGCTTCGCACGTAATCCTCACCAAGGAACCTTTATATCTCTGGAGTCACTTAATGACTATTTTCAAGATTTGGCATAGCGTTACGACTATTTCTTGACTATTTTTTGGAATTGAAACTAAGGCGATAATCCCAGCCGTTTGGTTGCACTAGAGGTAAGGATTGCGTGGAGACGTTAGTGTATGCTTGAGGTTAAGAATGGTACAGGCATTACATAGGTTTAGGGATATATTATATTTTATTCCAGCAGCGCCTCCATTTCATCACAGGTACCTAAGTGGTTATATCCAATTAGTTAAAAAAAGAACTACATTAATTTTGTCTCTTTGTTAAGACTTGTATAGCTGAGCTGAGCGTTTTTTGTATTGTATTCAGGCGAACTTGGTTTAAGTTAGAGGTTCTTCCGCTATTATATCTTTTCTTTTTTCAAGGTTAAGCTGAGGTCAAAAGGAAGTTTTGTGTTTTTTTAGAACACTTAATTGTGTATATATTTAGTTTTCGCGCCGAGAGCAAATCGCGTATTTGGTAAAGATTTTGTGTTAAGTAGGTTTCTGGCGGTATTTGAGCTGGTGGGTACTTTTTTAGGGTTCCATACGTCGTAATGAAAAAACGGAACCCTTATAGGATCACTCGTGTGTCTGACTATTTGTCCGTTTGTCACAGCCTATTTGCTCCGAAAGTGGACTGATTAACTTGAAATTTGGTACAGACGCCAGCACATCAAGCTACTACAATCTGTCAAATTTCTGCAATAGATTTTCAACATTATCACTAAAGCATTAAGGTTCAAGGTTGGTTGGGAAAATTTGACAGTTTCGGGTAGCTTGACCTGCTGGTGTCAGTACATATATGAATTTCGGTACGTTATACGTCCGTGTTTGGGTCAAACAGGGACGTGTAACGTAAATAAATGAATTTTGAATATGGGGTCAGCTTTGGGGGGAAATATAGAAAATTACAAACAAAAGTTTTGCAAACTGTAGGTACCGTGTGACATATATAATGAAAGGGCTTGTTGTGAGGGTCTTAAATATTTTGTATTATTTTACACAAAAAAATTGCCAAACGCGCGTAACCTGCTGTGATTGGTTACATTAATTATAAACAGCTAATCGCATCACCTGACTTGCGTTTAATTTTATCGCGTCGAAATTTTCGTTCCAGAAACTGGGCGATGGTCCGCCCTGAATTGGTCTCCTGCCTTAGCTCTTACTTGTTACTGAAATAGAATAGCTGGACAAATGTATGGTGAAAGGGCTAGGAATTAAATAAAACACTCCGTCCACAATATCTATTATCCCAATTAATTTTTATTTACCATTATTTCATTTGCACATTATTATCGAACATCTAAACACAGTACATAAGGTGTAGGTACATAATGAATATAACTACCGAATTGGACTCATTTTGGTTTGTGCGTTGGGAGTTGTTCGTAATATAATTTTATAAGAATAAAAATACCGCTTCTTTTTTTGTTTTTCTTGGCTTGTTAATTGAACCTGGGTATAGAGATGGGGGTCATCACGAGATACCGTTTAGTGACGGTTTTTAGCAGGAATGAGAATTAAAACGACCGACATCATTCTGATGCGCCACGTTGTAATCGCGTTTCGTCTGTAAAAACTGTCATCAACAAAAAATCAGGTCACTGAATTTTATGATAAGACCTCTCAATTCCGTACTGAAAAACTATGTTATCTAGGACTTATCGCGTTGTAGTAAACTGTAGCTGATAAGAGTTATGTCCGATATTTGAATCTGATAAATATTTAACTGCGATAACGGTTTATTTCCAAACTTGCAACACCGCGAACGGTTAGAATGTATTTTGGGATTCCTCGATTTATTTGTCACTTTCAAACATTAAAAAAATTCACACTTCCAAAAATGTTATTCACTTAAGATGTATTTTTATAAGTACGTAATTAAATTTAAGCAATAATGAAGGCTACCTTTGAAATCCAAACCGATAATTTTATTCAAAACGTACAAAACAACAAACGATCGGCGTTCGAGCACAAATTCTGAACAACCAAAATAAATACACAATAGGTAGGTAAACCCGGAACCCGGTAGATAATGTCTTTATTCCGAGATGAGATGTGGGACTTGTGTGGGTATAAGGAAGTACCTAATGAGGTTATACGTAAGAGAAAATTAATGGTACCTATTATATACAGTACAGGTACCGTATTACCGAAGTACCAGTAGCGAACTACACTCAAATTCATAATACAGAAGCCCTGCCGTTATTTCTTATGTAAATTTAACTTGATTGAATATAACGTACAATAGTTTTTGTTAAGGCTCCCGCAGACAGGCACGACGACGTGACACAATTTCTATGAAACCTTCATGATAATTGCTCTGCCAGAATCACACCTGTTTGAGGGAAGCCATTAGTCTCAAAACGATTCATGATGACTTTGTAAAAAGAAAATTAAGCTGTACTAAGAGTTAGGCACCTACCTACCCACAAAATACAAAAAAAAACCTAGGTCGCCAGATCTTTGTAAAATATTCTACCATTTAGTAGCAATCGAGCTCAATTTCTTCAAGATTCTGCTTCTCACATCCCATCTCCCAGGAAATGTCTTTGGTAACTTAAAATAGGTACAATACAATAAAATAAAAAAAATATAGGAAATAAAATAAAACCTCTTTTTATACACTCGTCTTAATATTAAGTATTTACCGAACACTGAACGACTTTAGCATTAAAATACTCAACACTTATTACAATATTTTTTTTACCGTTTAGTAGATTTTTTTTTATTATCTTCAGAACTACTAACCAACATACAAGGTACATCTCTACGGCTAATATTATCTACGTTATAGTGTACAGATGAATGTTTACATTTTAGCGATTATGTAAACAAATACAACGTTTTTTTTTAAAATTACGTAATTTTCTATCAATCATGTGCTTGAAGGGCATTTTATGGGATTTGAAAATAGTAAAGACGTCAGCAGGTCAAGCTAACCGAAACTGTCAAATTTTCTCAATCAATCTTGAACCTATTGCTTTAGCGATAAAGTTGAAAATCTATTAAAGACATTTGACAGAATGTAGTAACTTGATGTGCTGGTACGCAATGCGAAAAACTTGGCTCTTAAAATATGTATGTGATAACAGTGGTATTTTTGTACAATACATTCATAATCGGAAAAAAGCTGTCGTTTTTCACTATTGTCACTCGGGTACCGATCTATACTTTTTATTTTGTTTTTGGTCATCATAAAGGTATTAAACAGACTTCACGAGTTAATACAGTAAAGCAACCCATCAATAGAGAGAGACAGAAAATGAATTGGCCCATTTGCTTTCCTTTTACTTCCCCAGATAGCAGAGGGACAGTCATCTTCCATCTCTTTCTAGCTCCTACGGTCTGTTTTTTAAAGTAATATTTCAGATCTATCATGCATTTGCAAATGCAGGTGCAAATGACGGTGTAAATAGTACATGCAAAGTGGATATGATACAGAACGTTTGATAATAATATAATTTTATATATTTACCTAAATATATACCTTGATTGAAATGTACTTTTTTATATATTACGACGATGCCCTTACCACATAAGACTGATATGAACTTTATACAATCCAGATGTACTCCATACTCTGGAAGCTTGCAAGCGTAAAAAATCGAAGTGTTGCCAACATTAACGGTGAATAAATACTTTTTTGAGTGAAGAATACATCTGAATACCGATATTATTGCTAAGATTTTTTTATAAATTATAGTGCAAGCTATGGAAGTGATAAAGACAACTACAGACTTGCTGACATATGAAGCCAACATTGATAAATATCACGCTAGAATATTTATTTATATATTTGAAATAATAAAGTTTAGAACCATTATTGCACACATTTAATATCTTAGAATTAATTAAGAAATGCGAATTCAGTTTTTCACACGATTCTAACGCACATTAAAATTATATTCGAGTTGAAAAATATTTTTTAAAGGAGATTTTCACAAATATCTGTCGAAGTACATTACATCTGTATAGGACACAATTTCACACAATAAGTACTTTTCTATAAATAGTGAGTACAACAATCACACTTAAAAGTTATATTTTAATAGTTTTCCATTATTAAACATCAATCTATCAGCAAGCCGACTCCTCAAAGTCCTACCAGGACACATTTCAATTATTCACCCTGGGGTCAATTCTTTTGTACTCAATTTTAGACCTTAACAGTACTCCAATAGACCACAAATTACATCGATACCTTAGCACAGTAAGACCATTAAAAATATGCAAAGAGTAATAATAAAAATGTGCCCGGAAATTAAATATAGTCTAGTAATAAGATAGCATTTCCTAGAATATATTTTTTTTTATTAAAAAAATACTATGATCTTGGGTAAAGCGCTTACGTCATAGATAATAATATAACTATGTATTAATACTGAATGTATTGGATCGATAAGTTACATTTTGTGGATATTGAGAGACAAATACACTATCTTATGTAAGTAGTGATGTTTTGAACACTGCAACCTCTTATAAAACATTGAGATTAAATTATACAACATATTTCCTTTGGGCACTGTCTTTGCAGATGCAATATACAGGGTGATTTTTCAATGAATCAGTTTCTTATTAAAAAAAAAAAACAAAAATAATCACATCATCATCTTCATTTTATGTCCAGGCAAATCACTGTCCATTCCCAGGTTGCCTGGAAGAAGATCGCAGCATGCGATAAGGCCGCCCATTGTATATTTTTAGTTTTCGATCATTTTTTTTTTGTTATGTATTTTTGTGGTGTATAATAAAGTATATATAAAATTGATTATAAGTTGATGTTGAAAAATAACCCTGTATATTATTTTCTTTAAATCTGCAATGATTATATTCAAAGTAGACTAAAACTACACTTCAAAAGCGTTTTAAATCTAATATGTGGTAACAATACATAATATATTGCACAAAAACCAAGTAAATAATGACGATATGCTGTGTACGAGTAAATATTAACTAATGTAATTAATATTTCGTCCTAGTTATAAGAAATTTTACAATATTTTCAAGCGTGGTTACATTGTACATTATACAGGGTAGTCACTAAAATATAATTCTAGATAAGTACCTATAATAATTATATTATACTTATCTAAAATTATGTTATACTTATATAATATTGTTTTATTTAAATATATATTGATATATTATAGATATATTGTAATAATACAATATTAATCGATTTACTGAGGGTTTGTATACTGATCAAAATTCGTTTGCACTACCCTAATAAGGTATGAAACTAATGATTGATAGTTTTAAGCCAGATGTGTTATTATTTAAATAAACTTTATAAAAAATAGTGCAATACTTATTTGACCAGTTCACTTAGAAAGTTACAAGGCCAACTTGATGAATTCTAGGATAATTTGAAGAATATTTTTAATAACTATATAATTTTTTTGAATATTATATTTTTTTTTCTTAGTAACCACTCTGCTTTAAGGATTGCTCTTAAATATTAATATGTATCATTATCCTATACGACGTAGCTAGAATGAGGTATGGGTGACTTGAAGCTGGCTGATTAGGACAAAATAACAATTTTTATTAAAAAAATAAACGCTCTATAAAGTTTAAAGACATGGCACAATGACAGTGAAGAAGTAATAAAAATAATATATCACATGGAACCGGGTTTGCGGTCTCAAACGACAGTTGGCAGCAGCATCGAGATGGCTAAGATAAAATAACTTTTTTTTTTAAGTTTTAAGTCTAGAATATGAATTACAAAGCAACGTGGTTTTTTTTCCAAATCATTATTTTTTTTAAACCCCCGACTTATGAACAGGGGTGTTATAACTTTGACGGCTATGTCGTTCCGTGTATCTGTGCTATTGTGTATGCGGTGGCATCGTAGCTCCCAAATGGGTGGTCCGATTTCAATGCGGTGTTTTTATTCATTTATTCAAACGTTTTTGAGTTGTCGTTTGAGACCCGGAATATTTTTATATGTATTTAATATCTGTTAAAATATATTGTTATTTACATAATAATATACGATGTTATATTACATTATATACGTGAATATTGTCAAGATATACCTACAAGCAGGTACTGTGAAGCGATACACGTTTTCATATATATGAATATATAATATATATCATCTGATTACAATGTACATGAACTTTGGTATAATTTAATGTAATGACTGATTATGGCTACACTAAATAAATAAATATAAAAATAAGCTTCATTAACATAAATGGACATGATTGCTATCATTGAACAACTTTTAATAATGATAATAATCAATAATTACATACATTTTAATTGTATGTACATAATAGTTTGGTGAGTCTTTGGTTGTCATACTAAAGTAGGTATCGACTATCATTTATGAAAATCGAGTTCCCTAAATCGGTTTAAACGAATTAGTCGATTTTCAACAGCATTTAATTATTATGATTTTCATAGGTATTGCTTCAGTAATAATATTTATAACTCACGCAGTAAGATGTGAGATTGCAAATAAAACTTGAGAATCAATCATCCTGGATAATCCTGATGCCGTGCAACAGCTTAGTAAGTTGGGGCCGTGTAGTCGATATTTCCTGAAAATAGAATAATGTCATATTAAAACCACTAACTCGTAGTACTTTATTGGACAATCTGTATACCGGGTTATTTTAAATTGGCTAGCTAAACTCCGCAGACGTGATGGGTATTGAACTATCGATATCTTAACATGATAAAAAAAAAAAATATTTTTAATACTTTTTGTGGGGTGCCCACAACACACACACAATTTATAATATTAGTCCATTGAAATATCAGTTTAATTATTTTTTTGTATTAATTTCCCAGACGAGATGGATATCGGTATCTAAAAACAATCAAACATAAGAAAACAGTTTTCCTTAACTCATATTTCAAATAACACAACTAACAGCGGTCGCTGACCTCCAAAAGAAACATCAAATATTTTATTTTATCGTATTTAGATAACGATCCCCATCGTGTCTGCGGAGTTTAGCTAGCCAATTTAAAACAACCCTGTATTTTGAACTTTTAAGGGAAACACTACTTCATATTACTATAATAGCCAAGATTTTAATACTTAATTGATGACACATTAGACTTCCAGAAATGTTTCTAAAACGTTATTAAAGGAGCTCTATATTTTTATCAGAATTTAGGTCTTTGAAATTACTTCAAACGTTTGACTTGTAAAAACTTTTGAATGAGAGACACATTTTTAGGTCTTTATTCATTGCTGGGACGCTGGACTTGAATAGGCCGACTGATACCCACCAGAGCCATGTGTCTGCGAGAAAGGTGGGTCGCTGTAGGCGGGCTGTGGGTCGGGGGCGGCGGGGTAGGCAGGGAAGGCGCCCGGGCTGCCCACCGCGCCCTCTACCTCGTACGCCGGCGCGAACGCTGCGTCTGCGCCCACGCGGAACCGCTGGAAGGCGAAGAAAGCGCAAGCCACCTGGGGAGAAGAGAGAAGAGTAGTAAGAAGTCCGTCTTGCTAAGTTCCAAAGGCGTATACACCTTCGTCCTCCTGCCTGAAGGACAGTGGCATTCTGACGGCTTGAATATTATATTAAGTTCCAAAGTAGCAACAAATAATAGTAGTACTCACGGCTACACATCAAGCTATACATAACCAGTATAAGCTTGTTTTTCTGGGTGGGAAATCATCATATGACTTCTCCCACTCTGGGCGGAGCAGGAGGGCGTGTCAGACTTTTACTGACTAAAACCCACCCGTGTTCCTTCGCCTATGCCAGTTTTTACAAAGTGATTTTTGCCCCACCCCTGACCTGCTCAGCTGTATCTTATTGGACAATCGTGTTAGTCAACGATGTGCCACTGACAATAACTGTAAACTAAAAAAAAAAAAATTCAGAAAAAAACGTAAAATGCCTGCCGATACGAGAGAAGAAGATCCTGCTCCTCTTCAATATGCTGAACATGTGCCGCCCGCCATACTCCACCATTTTTGTTAAATGTCCCTCTCGGGGCGGGGTTCCCTTCTTATTTTTTATTGGCTGCTGTTCCAAACTTTAATGAACTCACCCAGGCGAAGATAGAGAAGAAGCAGAAGGCAATGGCTCCCTGCATGTTGTTGGCGGTGCCCACCGGCGGATTGTCGGTCTTGCCCCACGCGTTGCATAGGTAGCAGAAACCGACGAAGTACAAGAACGCCCAGAATGCTGAAGACAATAGTACAAGAGGTTAGATTTAAGTGCCTACTTTTCCGACGTCATCTCAAAATTCTATCACGTATAAAAAACCAATCTAGAAAAGTTTGCTTGAGTGTAAGGGCTCCCAAAAATCACCTTGGTTAGATACCCAGGTGCTTTAGGTCTTTAGGGAAATTACCGTAGGAAAACGTGACGTGTAAATTTTTTATGATTAATGTTATATCGTGCATTCAGTCTAATAATAATTGCAAGTAGGTACTGTAATTAACGAACATACAATCGCATTCGTGACAATGGACGTGGAGGTATTTACATGTTAGTTAGTAAATAGATATGCTAGTTTGTTTTTTATAAATAATATCTCGCAGTTTAACCATGAGGTTGTCATCTGCTTAACCGGGCTTCCCTGTGGATGTCTCATTAAATTAAGGCCTCCAGCCAGGGCTTAAAAAGTTAAAAACTAAGCGACTACACGCTAAGGGCACCCCTGTGGGGTACGGACTCGGCTTAGGGCGTCGCTGGGAGAGGGCACAAAGGGACAGGCTGGATCGGGATTATACTTATTAGTTAAAGTGGGTACTACATCTTCCTCGCGGTCTAGCATTTTCTCGCTGCGGAACAGGAAAATTTTCATTCTCCGAAAGAAAACTTGCTTTCCTTGTAAGATGAGCGCATTCGACCTCGTAAACGTGAATTCGTTTTCACACGATAAGTAACAAATTAGGGTAGATTTTACGATCTATAAAATTTTACACCCAAAGAGAAACCAACAATGGGTAGGTATACCTATTCTTGAGCCGATCGAACCGGGATAGAATCCCGTTGTTGTGGAGTCATAAAAGATTGAATGACCTGACGTTAATAGGAGTTGTAAAAAATATGGACGCAGCTTAGTTTTATTTTATAGGAGATAATTAATATTGTAAGTATTATAGCTATTATGGGATATTAAACAAGAAGTATCTTTCTTAAGAATTGGGGAAACTTTGACTGAAAGAAAACATTTTCTCGAGCATTTTAATGTAATGTAACGTTCTTACGAATGATACAATACAGGCAAAAGCTCAGTTTTCAAAAGCATATCCATGTAATGTATGTAACGTTTCTGCGAATGCTCAACACTGCGTACGACGTAATGCTCACGACAAGTGAGCATTACCTGTAACATTTGTTTCTACCTTGCGTTCATTGTTGAAATGTCGGACATATAGGTACCGCTCGTGCCTTTGCTCGTTAAAATGTTACACCAATACGCTCATTGGTTTTTAAAATCAGGTTGTAACAAACCATCGAGCGTACGAACTTACTATTTGCTTCAGTCGGTGCCGATCCTACACTCCTACACTCTTTCGAATATTGACTATGGTCCCGACCCAACTGAGCCGATCCGAACTTTTTTCGCATTTTTCATTATTATTCGGTTCGGCCATGTGTCGGTCCGATCCGACCATTCGCACTTTGCACTTCGTAGTAGACCCCCTGTTTTCCCGCAACTTCAGAAAGTCCACACTTTGCATAGAATCAAACCTTCTTTGTGATGTGTGAAAGGATATCATTTTAATGAAGGGATTATGGCGTATAAGGCTGTGCGGGCTTAGTAGCGGATTTGCATCTTGAATAGGTCAACTTGAAATTCCTTTGAATCCCAGTTTATCTGCTTTGCTTAAGTAAGCAGCTACCTACTTATTTAAAAGGAAAATTGTGTAAGAATGAATGAATACGTAGATTTATGTTTAAGACATTAGTTATCATTTTCTCTATTATCATCGTGATATGCGTCCTGCATATAAGTTTGTCTATTATCGTGACTATAGCGACTAGTAGATGACCAATCTAAATCAAAAGTAATTGTAGACCGAGAATCAGCACTTTTCAAATGTCAAAATTACATAAGACAGTCCTCCAAAACGGCCGCCCTTCACCACTTCCTAGTGCTTTAGCTGGGAGCTATTATAGCACACGACATAATAAGTTATTTATTGATTAAAGTCTATCAGAGGAAAAGTAGAACTCGAACAGAATATACGTTTCCACCTCTTGGAAATGTCAGAAATAAACAAATGATAGTTTGGTACTTGCCGATACCGATTAATTAATTATCAATAAGAACAACTCAATGAAGCAATATTTTATGTTTGGAGTGACGAACGACGATTTTCTTTTGTTTCTCGTTCTAAATACACTTCTTCATAAAAACAATTTGCGGTATAATCCTCGATTGCAATTAGTACCTACCTACCCAAGTACCTTCAGAGGGGCAATTCCCGTAATTTTAAAAATGTTCACAGTCTGATCTCAGTCTCAATCTGTCAAAAATACCTCCAAAATCACATTTTTGACCAGTTTTTGACATTGATTGTCGGTGAGATGTGATTTTTAACGTTTTTAATTACGGGAATTGGCCTTCTGATCATATGATGGTCTCCTTAACCCTCGTGACACGGAATGCACTACAGATATATAAATCTGTCCGCCATTGATGAGGGCAATTATTTCGACCCTAAATTCAATTTATATCCTCTTCGAGTTTATTGACATACTTAGCATGGAATGGATCTTATTACCCGAGTCCTCTTTTCAAGATTTTGCAGAATCGTAACTGGCATTCTTGGAAGTAATAATGGTACGAAATAGCAATGTGGCCTAATGGTGGTATCATTATCAACCACAAAATAATCAGCCTATAATGTTCCTACTGTTGGGACACAGGCCTCTTCTCTGTGAGAGGTAATGGGCCGTAATCCACCACGCGGGCCTACTATTTTGCTGTGCTCGACAGGGTCCACAATGATCTCATACAATTTTAAATTATTAATTACTTCATTATTTTTATTACACATTTTGGAATGCAAAAAACGATTGAGTATCGTATGGTCTACCTACAAATTTTGGTGTTTCTGGCAACTGTGATCGTAACTTCAGAGTTGAATTTGTGTACAGACGCCAGCAGGTCAAGCTACCCAAAACTGTCAAATTTTCCCAATCAACCTTGAACCTTAATGCTTTAGCGATAACGTTGAAAATGTATTAAAGAAATTTGACAGATTGTAGTAGCTTGATGTGCTGGCGTCTGTACAAGACCTATTGATAAGTCCCGCTCTATTTCTGAATCTATTAATTTCATCTTAAGTTAAGACGCAGAGGAACTTCGAATGAAGATTCGATTCAGTAATCTTGCCAATTTGTTTTTTATTATCAGAGTTCCGTGTTTGGCAAACAAATCTCACAAGAACTTAAAAGATTATAGAGTCTGGCTAAATCCGCACTGAAGTGGCCTCGACCTTTTGGTACCACGTGCAACATTTTAAGCAGCGCAATTATGTGCTACAATTAAAGCCAAGATGTCTTACGAGGCAACTGCTTTAAGTACCTACTCATTAGGTAATATGCACTTGCTATAACGGGTGTAAAAATACGCTTAACGAAGCCGACCATACCTTGGAACCTTCTGGCTACTGTAGGTCAAAGTTTCAACATTTTTTGACGATTTTTTTACGCAAACTACGTAAACTTCGTTTTTGAATCCCAGATATCTGACATTTACGTTAGTAAGTCTTTTGTGTTTGCGTTTTTTTTTAGAAATTTGACATTACACCTGTCAAATTAGTATCTGGAATTAAAAAACGAACTTTAGGCAGCTTCAAGCACAATGTTTTGCGTGCGTTACATTTATTGCTACCGAAAACAGGGACTTTTCGCAAGAAAAATAAAAGTCGTTTCCCAGCAACTATTTCTGTACTATACCTACTACTTAGTTTGATGTACAGAATGCGTACGTGACGGCTTTCTGAAGGGTCTTACACCCTGTAGAGTTTCACGTAGGTTTAGCTTATATTTTGACACATACGAGTACATCATGCACAAAGCGCTTCTCCGTTTTTTCTTAGTTTACATTACATTGTAAGTTTACATTACATAACGCGTGACTAAGTACCTACTTATTACTTACCACAATATTTTATGTATCGATGTTTCATAGCTTTATAGACCGTAAACATTAGCATACCTACTTTGTTACGTTTACCTAGTACGTTCTAATACAACACATAAAATACTTACGTAACACCACATATCTTTCACGTGACTATTAAACTTCTAGCAACGAAAAACTACAAATGTAGACATTGATACAGTCCTTTTACGGTTACGGGTTATTTTACGTCTGATTATGCACCATTGTCAACGTGACAGTGATCTTTATTGTCAATTTAATAAAGTTGCTATTGGGTTGCTGCCAATGATAGTTCTATCAAAATCACTGTGATCTTTATTCTCGTTACAATAAGGTTGCTGCTGTCAGATGTAAAATAACTGTGAACGGACTGTAATGCCTCAGTCACCCATAGGATCATGAAGATGAAACAAGGCGTTCGATATGTAATGTTTCAAATTCAAACACACAACTTTCTTCCTTCCTTGTTCAAAAAAGGCAAAAAACAAAAGAGCGTCAACTTACCAGAGAATCCCATGTCAGCCAGTACATAGTGCTTCCTAGTCTTCACAGAGGACATCTGTTCAAAGAGGTACTCTCCAGCGATGAAGCCGATGGCAGCTATAAAGGCGATGACTGAGATGCCAACACCATAATTGCAGGCATTCGTGTCATCGTTGTAGACGCAACGCTCCTTGCCGTCCTCTCCTGTGCGCCAGCCCTTGGCTGATATGCAGCCCATCACTATTACGCTGAACAACTGGGGAACATAAGCATAATATAATCAGCATACAATATTCCCATGATACATCTCGGGCCGTGGGGGAGCAGGCAGTGAACCACCACGCAGGCCAATTGCAGGGTGCACCATATAGGAGTGTATTGATAAGAAACTTCTAACTGCTGGTTCATCATTGTTAGAGAACATCTTAGGAGAGTCCTTAATTAACTAAATGACGTAATAACATGCCGAGCTAATCTTTGTATGACTATTTCGTCTATCTTCTGATAGCAGCAATCACTAATCCGTCAGCGAAAGTCTTGAAATGGGCAAGATTACAAAAAAAAAATTGCCATGTAGGTCATCTCGCATCTCGAAAGAAGTTGTCGGCTGCTTAAGCGGGCTAGTAAAGTCTGCTTTAGTAAATTAAGGCCTTCGGCCAGGGCATAAGAATACGATATACCATAGCAAAGCCAATGCCTTTATTTTTAATGTTTATGGATGGGTAGGCGTTGGTTACCAGTGTCAATCATCTGCTTTATTTATAGATTAACCGTTAATTGTGCTTGCTTACAGAATTTTAATGAGCTATAGGAATTTCCATAGCAGTGTTTGGTTGAGGGCGTCACCGCGACTCATTTGTTTATTTATTTATCTACACAGTAAAATGGGTACAGATACGACATATGTATTAGTATTGAGTACAAAGGTAGGTAGTTAGTTGTTCGTAGTAATGGATCCTGTTTAGAAATATATTAGCATAGCACTTTATCTTTATCTACCCAGTTCTATGTTAAGAAATTAAGTATACAGTCAGGGGCAAAAGTCGATAAACACTCAGTTTTTTTTTTAATTTTAAATCTTATATAAGCTGAATAATTACGTAGTTTAAAACTGGAACTAGTACTACTAGTTATGGTGTGCTGGAACACAAGAAAATTCGACGAAACTGTAAGCTATTAACAGTGTATTGAATAATTTTGTGTCAAATTCGATGATGTGTAAAAGTAGAAGAATTAATCGACTTTTGCCGCTATCTCATTGTACGAAAAACCTATACAATGCGAGGTCAGCTGAAACTGGAAATGTATAGCTTGATATGTAGCCGTAGGTACTACACTTTGTCGTAGAATGCATTGTTAATATGTATTTATAAATTATCTCAATGCAATAGGTACGTTCATACGTAAAGGTTCTGCTAACATTGGGAGACTAGTTGGTCTCAGTCATGTAGGTACCTAATACGAATTAATTTTTCAATGAAAGTCTAACTAAATAGTCCTGTTTAGAGTTCAACACTCAGGATCTTTTACGTAAGGACGGCATGAAAATTGATGTGAGTTCAGAAATATTTAATTTTCAGTGTATACCTATCAGAATTCTTTTAACAGCTACTAGAGGAATTACGTGGGTACACCTTCACTGCACTGCACATATCTATTTAATAGAGTGGGTAATAGTCGCATAAGCAGAAAATATATAGCACGAATCTTTCTAATAGGAACCCCTAGTAGCCCATAACGCCAACTTGATTAAAACGTTTTTTTATTCATTTGGAATTAAGTTATCCTTAGCATAGAGTTTTCATATATATGTATAGGTATACTTTTTTTTCTCAGGCATCTCGACGTACGGCCTCCACGGTGGCAACATAAGGATAGGTCTGAACAAGAACCTGGGGATAATTAGGAGGATCGTGACGACAAAATTAGAAGAGTGGCTGAGGTCGCCAAAATTTGTTGACAGTAGTGTCGTATGCCAGCCGATCTATTATGTAAATATCTCACTGTGAAAACTTAGGTGAAGTGAGCGTGAAGTGAACTGTGAATGACAGCTCACTTCACCTAAGTGATCACCGTGAGTTTTTTACAGAATAGCAATGCTGTGTCTCGTCCAAAAAAGGGCGGAAGTGATCAAGGCGGTTCTAAGGGCCGCCTTCCTCCGTCCTCTTTTAACTGCTGAAGAATGGTTTATACTACATGCTTACATGAATGATCTAGTTTACTGACCCACTCCACTTTAATACCATAGGGCATAGGACTTCAATAATTATTAATAGTACCTACAGTCCGTTACAGTTACTGTTATTTTCCACAGTGATCTTTAATCCCGTGACAATAAGGTTGCTGTTGGGTTGCTGCAACTGTAAAGTTTGTCAAAATCACAGTGATCTTTATTCCCGTTGCAATAAGGTTACTGTTGAGTTGTTGCTGTCGGAGGTAAAATAACTGGAGTACCTAGAACTGTCAGTCTGAGTTAAGTGGACGTAAAACAGAACGAAAAAGGAGGTAATTTAGAATAGAATACTCTTTGTTTTGTGTTTTGTAATTTATTTCTTTAGCCCACTTTCAGCTTACATACTTCATTATTTCAGCCGAATGTTGACCACTGCTGGACATAGGATTCCCCAAGCACCGCCACTTCGACCGATTCTGTACTTCCCGCATCCAGCGGATACCTGCGGCCTTTACAAGGTCATCGGTACACCTTGTGGGAGGCCTTCCAACGCTACATCTTCCGGTACGCGATCGCCACTCTAGAACCTTTCGGCCCCATCGACCATCTGTTCTACGAGCAATGTGGCCACTGCTACTTAAGTTTGGCAATTCTTCGGCCTTTGTCGGTTACCTTGGTTCTCCTGCGGATCTCTTCATTTCTGATTCGATCACGTAAGGACACTGCAAGCATAGCCCTCTCCATTGCCATTCAGTTTACAACGACGTAAAAATCATGTAGATAGATGGACAGATAACATGTAAAGTGTACCATTTTTAGATACTTTTTATTGATTTCAAATGACCCTTTACCTTTACCAACATAATTACATAGCTGGGTACAATTCTATTATCTACTAGAACCATCAACATTCAGCTATCTAATAATATAATGGGTTTTACGTACATAAAATACCTATATAATGGCTTGGAAAGTAGGCCAAGCCTACTTCCTTTTGGCTTAAAATATAATTTCTATGAGCTACTAGCAGTGCCCCGCGGTTTCCCGCATAAGTCTCGATCCCGTCGGATTATCGGGATAAAAAGTATTCTATATGTTAATCCAGGTGACAATATGAAAACAAAAACTATATGTGTGCCAAATTTCATTCAAAACCAGAACCAGACCAGTCCTTTTTTCGTGATTGAGTAACAAACATCCAAACACAAACTTACAATTTTTATTAGTTGGATAAAACTGCATTATCGTATAATATAATTTAAAGAGCATGAATAACCTATGATGTTATGTCAGCCAATTGTCTTTTATAATGTAGCAATGTTCAAGAAATATTGTCCTGATTATTTCAATTGTTTTTTAATTAGGTCAAGACTGTATGAACTAGGAAGACTGACGAAGAGTAGTAGGTAGGTACTTACTAATATGTACATATGGACAAATAGTATAGCATTTTCTACTCATGTATGGCACTAGTCACGAAAGTTTAGTATGGAAGTAGACCCTAAAATATTCAGAGACTATCTTCAAAATAGAAAATCTTTACACTGGATACATAATGATCCAATGTGCCCCAGTTATAGACTATATAAATATTTTATTAGTATATTTTTAAACAAGTTCCATGCTGTAATCAATGCACAGTGGAGTGTGGGTGTAACACAAGATTCAATTACGACTATCAATATGTGCGGATAGTGGAATAATTGTCTATTCTTGGTTACATAGCTCTTTACTTAACACAAGGCCAGTCACACATGCCATATAAAACCTACTTGCTATGTTTGAAAAATATGTTTAAAAATATGTCCATAGATAGGTATGTCTTTGTGGTTTTATTTAGCTAGGGTTCTTAATTCGAAATATAAATCCATTCGGAGAGATAGATGTAATCTGTTAGTTAATTACTTAGATATTATTTAAATTATGCATGTAAATCGTCCATAATACATTATAAACAGGCAAATAATTTATCAAATTAAGGAACCTCCTACATTCCACGATCGTAATGATATTAAGTATGTAGGTCTGTTTTTCCTTGAAATAAAAACGCTAACTGATGTAACTCGTTCTTTCTGACCTGGAAAACGAATAAAAACAAGTTCTACGCCTTACATGAGGTCCGCATATAGTGCATACAAAGTATCTTACCCAACAGACCGCCCTGACGATCACGGGAGGCCTCTGGATGAATTGCTGAGGATCGAAGGCGCCCCCGGCCTTGCCGCCACCGTACGCCCCGCTCGTATCCATTTTATCACTTTAGAATGAGAATTTTGCTGCTCCAAGCACCAACGTTAACTATCTGTCCATAAACGGCTCAATAAGTATTCAACCGCTGTAACTACGAATAGCCAATTCGTGTTATCGATCGCGCAGACAAAATTCACAGATGACAACAGGAAAATCTGACATTACTGCGTTCTCTACGCCCGCGTTATGGCATCGATCTGCTGTAGCGAGCTCTGATTGGTCGAAATGAAACGACTCGAGTAGGGTTGCCAATAAGCATCCGGAAAATTCGGTTTTCAGGAAAATGTGCCATAGACTAATGAAAACGGGCTGTCGACTAAATACCTATTATTATTATATTTATATAAAACAGTACTAACAATATTATTTATAGTTTTATTTGTTATGAAAATATTGCAGTTGTTTTAGTATTGACTCCGTTTGTTTAACAAAAGAATGAAGTAACAACAAGACAATGCTTTTGTTTAGACAAAGTAGGTAAGAGGTGGTGCGGTGTGGCGGCACACATTTACTTCCGGTTTTCCCGGATAACGGAAATGAACTCGTGAATATAGCGCGGTATTTGTATTTATCTAGGTCATTGATAAGATTAGGTACAGATATTAGAGAAAAATAAAGACTTGTATGCAATTAAAAAAGTTTTTCTTAGTACCTACCCATGTTAAATTCAGTTTATTCAAGACTTAGGTCAATACCTGACTATTGAAACGCAGAAAATTCTTGAATAAAAAAATACAATAATTACCAAATGTATTAATAGTTTTTTATTCAAGAATGTTTCGTACCCATCACGATTAATTTACCTACTTATCATAGTGTTAGAACAAAACTCTTTCTTTGCAGGAATTTGTATATTGTTCACCTTATTATCTAAGATATGAGTGTGTTTTTTTTTGCTGTAAGTAGAATGCAATTTCCCGTAGGGAAGCGACAATCTTTAAGGAAACGCTTGCTAACGCGCCTCAATCTGTCAAAAATACCTCTAATTTCCTTACATTTTTGACATTTGTTTGTCGCCGAGATGAGACTGCGACTAGATTTTGAACGTTTTAAATTACGAGAATTGGCCTTCTGATAGTAGGTACACTGGTTTTGGGTTAATGCTTAGTCAATGTAAACTATGTTCACTTGACTTTTATCATAACCATTCATTATTATTACTTATAAATTGGGGTCGAGGTAAAGAGCTAAAAATCTTACAACTTACAGTCTTGCCAAGGGATATCATGTTACCCAGAAACTGGGTTGTGGAAGTCAGATAGGGAGTCGCTCCATGTAAAATACTGGTATTGAGCTGCATCCGATTAAGACTGGAAACCGACCCCAACGTAGTTGGGAAAAGGCTAGGCAGCTTTTTATTGTAGAGAGAAATCCCGCTGTTCAGCACCATCGTCTTACATAGGTCTTCTTCTTCTTGGTGTCGCTGGCATGACAGTTACCTAAATTTTGTTGGCCCAATACTTCGTCAGTTCCACGGCATTATCCGTGGCAGTGTAGAGGTCACTTTGGCTGCATGTTTTTGGGCACAAAGGGCAGGATAGCAGATGGAGCATAGTTTGTGGTTTGTTTAGTTACGTAGGTAGGGTTCGAGATTAACACAGGGAAATAAGACTCAGATTAGATATTACAAATATATTTATTGAAATAAGAAACAAACTAAATGAGGATCATAAGCTGCTCAATAATAATTATTAAATTACATTTCAAACAATTCTGATTTATCAATATAAAATTGCTTTCATTCGCCGCCACTCGATAGAAATAAAATTTTGACTAGTTCGAAGAACGTTACAACTAAAAGTATGTTGGGTAAATCATTTTGCTTTATTTTTCTAGCACCTTACAAAATATGAGTGGCGGCCATAATGGTTTCATAACATTAACATGTAGGTATACAAAATGTTTACATTTGAGAGTGAATATCAAAGAAGACTGTATAGAAACATTGATTTCTATCAAGATATTTACAAAGTTAAGCTTAAATATACTGTTCTACGTTTTATTAAGGTGTTATTTTTAATTACATTCACGGTGTTAGTCACAGATTGTATTAGTTATTGTTTCATCATTGTGGGCGTTATTTTGTATACAATGTTAGGTAAAATATAAAATTCAAGCCATAGATGACATTGTTAAAATAATTAGAACAAAACAATCATGGTTATCCTAGCTAACTAGTCACGAATTGAAATTAATATTAGTCATTCCACAGCAATATTTAAATAAGGAACGGCGGTTTTCGTGTTTTCGCAGTTGTCTATGGAAAGTTTCATTTTACATAACATTGCCATCACAAAATATTAGCAGTTTACTTTTATGGCCGCTTGATATCACATTGGAAGTGGACATGCGTTGAAAAGTGGAAAATAAATTAGAGATCATGTTTTGTGAGTTTCATTCAGCAAACAGTATCAAAAGTGTTTTTAATGTAATTCGGTAACACCATAAACATTTCAGCGAGGGCGATTCTGCATTCCGTTGTAAGCAGGGTGTTGCTAAGCTTTAGATGGAGGAATATGACTATTTATAAGTGGAAGCATAACTTTGTAGTCGTTTTCAATGATAGGGCAAACGGCATGTCCTTGATGCGTTACAATAATGTTAACATACAAGGTCTATGAGGTCTATAGCTAACTTTATAATTGTCTATAATACATTAATATGTAAACCCTAGTTTTTCACACTATCACTAGACTAATGTTTTGTATAAATTCTAGCTACATTAATCTCTACATCATAATCAAATACTCTACAATTATTGTACATGAAAAACTAACTACTGGGATATATTTTATCTATGACATAATTTAAGTAAAACAATATTTACAAAAATAGCCATTTTTTTCTGTTTTTTGGATCCGTCTAACATCTAATTTCTTTAATATCCCAATAAAAAACACTCAATTTTTAATATTACAAGGAACTAATTATCTGTAATAACAAAAATACACAGCTCACTTAATTTGAATAACAGAGGATATTTAGCAAACTATATGTTTAAATTACATGTATGTATAAAATGTACTACGTCGGTACAAAATGCTACAAAACTATTATATAGTACGTATGTATATTATCCGTTTGTCGTGTAGGAATAGTTTGATGGCAAGTGACATCTATCATCTAGTAGTGGCTTCATGTGTAGCGAGCTCAGTGCGGTAATGGAATGGTCACACATTGAAGCAACATTGGTAAAAATTCTGATTTTAGTCACATTACAATTTGGGGGACTAAATCCCCCTCTAGACTTCGAAAGTCGAAGTTACATCACATTCTACTTTACTCAGTCCTTTGACATAGAGGTAAATATAATTATGCAATGGAAGAAATGCTTACACAGCTCGGTCTTGATTGTATATTTTATAAAAACCTAACATTCTGAGTCGAATAGCTTCTCAATAAAACACTAAATCCAATAAAGTTCAATCACGTTATTCGGAATTCACAATTGTCATAACGTTGCAATACACAAAAAAGATTGCTTTCATGTTGCTACACTCCTAAAATAATGTAGATGCTTATTAAATAGCTGCTTGCGTTATCAAAATGTCAGCATTTCATTAAATTAGTGGAAGTCTTTGCCGATGTCCAATTCTTTGGAATTTTTGACAAGTTCTAATGTATTCGAGTACAAATATGTATTCTAGATTGTCTGTGGGTTTTAGGAATCTGTGAGTCCTTGGCGCTTTTCTTCTTCTAGCATGGCGTCGAGTTCGTCAGTGAGGTTCGCAAGCATGTTGCCGATATCGTTGAGTACGTCGACTGGTTCAGTGCTCTTCTCGTCTTTGTGTTCGGGGAGGGCGTGCGGTGCGTGAGGTGTGGTGGGCTTGATGTCGTTCCCGCGCGGCGGCAGGCTGGCCAGCCCCATGCCGGCGCGCCCGTACTCCACCGTGTGCGGCCGGCCTCCTATCTGGCCCCGGTTCTGCTTTATAGTCCCGGCGTTTTCGTTCGCAAACGGAATACTATCCGATTCTGTGCTGGAGCTTGACTGTAAGAAAGACAATAGGAAAACGTAAGTACTTATAGGTCAATTTATATTTTCGCTTGAGTTCTTGTTGCTGATCGATGTATACTTCGCTGAAGTTGATACAGGTAAACTCACCTTAAAACTAGCATCGGATCCCGTGCGTAGCTTGTCATCATCGTACCTCCGGGGAGGACTGGAGGGCGCGGGCGGCGGCGGCAGCAGGCCCGTGCTGTCCAGCGAGACGGACAGCGAGTCCGAGCTCGGGTACGCGGGAAGGGACAGCGGAAGGGACTTCTCAGGGTGGATCTCCACCGTCGTCTGCCCGAAGCGAGAGAACGGTGCGTACTGAGAGCTCTGACGCTTCGGAGGATCCGGCGGCGGTTTCCGCGCTACGTGTGGACTCGCCCCGTAAGCCACGCGCTGTAAACGCGCCGAGTACGCGATCTCGTCGTACGTGTAGTCCGGAGACTTGTCCCTATACGCCGGCGTGGCAGTGATCTTGGCCACCGGCCGCGGCCGCACGAGCCCGCGCGGGCGCGGCAGCGTGCCGCCTCCCTCGTACGAGCTGTCATTCGTGGGAGTGATGTCGCCGTCGTCGTACGAGCGCCGCCACTGACCTCCCCCGTAATAAAACCCAGCTTCGGGCGAAAACGTGGTATGCGACGCTCTTTCTGAAGGATCCTCTAGACTTTCTAGTGATTTCCCGCGCGGGTGACGTATCTGTTGGCATTTATAACACATTTTAGATCCATCCCGGAGTCATAAGTGGTCGAATTTAATTTTGAAAGTTATAATACTGAGAAAGTTTGTTTAAAAACATTTACAAACAACGGCAACAGCTTATTTTACAATTCATGTTAATGCCGCTCCTCTTACCATGCTGTCTGTTTAAGATTTTGTTTTGTCAATCATTAGTCCAAATATTTAAAATGTTAGCGTTATTAAAACCATGCGCAATTAGTATAATATTGTATTAATTCATATAATAATTAAAATTAAAGTGAAACAACTAACTACCGTGCAGGAAAGATCAATCACAGCGGTTTCTAAGGCAGTGGGGAGAACAGGCTTAAATCGTAAAAAAATAAAACACACATGGAAAAAACTGCGTTCACTATAACGATAAATCGTGTGCACATAAAAGCCGGGTGCTCGGGTGCATCGAGAACAAACTGACAAGACCTGTGCCAAAGGAGGTTGTCTCATACCTGGATAGGGACCAAATCTGTGCCACAAAGGGGCGTCGGTATGGCATCAAAGTTTAGGTCGGGGGGTTTATGGTAACTCCGTTGTCTCTCCCAAGGCTGGTAAAGTAGCTCCCTCGGATATAAATCCTTTAGCCGATTATGTCCAAGGTGCGGTTTGTGTTTGGAAAAAGAAAAGAAAACAAAACATTCACATGCTGCTTTGGGCTAGTGGTATGAGGTGGATGCAGCGGATGGACGTGTGTGCTGGCGGATCACAACCCTGCGACTCTGACTCTCTGACTGACTGACCGGTTCAGCCATCTTTATTTAAGGTTAATTGTAAGAAGAAATGCCGTCCGGCTAGAAGACAATTTATAAGAAAAATATTTTCTTCCGAAAGTGCTCACTTTAACTATGAGTTAAATATCAAAATTAATTCACGGTTACATAAGTTTAACGGTTAATTGATTTGTTAAGTTAAATGTAGAGGTAAAAGTGATACAAATATGTTATGACTGTGGAGGAAATAATATCGCAGAACTGTTGGACATCCGACCAGCGAAGGCGATGGCGATGGACGATACCTAAAGTCTAAGCGAAATGATAACGACGTTTCTGAACGCATCGGGGAAAGATCACAAAATTTTAACAACACAATCATGTTACTGAATATTGTTATAAACTTTACGCCAATCGGTTAGTTACATCAGTTTTCCCATAATGTGTCAGCTTTCGGCTCGGCAAACAAAGCTTTCCAGCCATTTTTGTGCTATAGGGTCACACAATATGGATCTAACAACAAAAGCCTCGACTGGCTCAACGGAAATCTTTAATTAGTAAAATAAAGGTCAAAATAATGAAGCTATTAAAACGCTTTAAATTGTTAAAATAACGCTGTTAGTATGAAAAGAAAAATAATTATGTAGGTAAGTATTAGACTTTTTATTATATAGCTTCGTTTCTGTTAGAAGATTTGGCGGTAAAAATCAAGATGGCCGATGAATGAAATGAGATGTAACGTGAAAATAATCAAATCATAAAATTATGACAAAATAAATTTAAAAATATTGATTTGAAGTGATGCTTCGAAAATAATCTTGATCGACATAATATAAATCTAATTTGCTCTCTATTGCACGGTCTATTTAGTATTTTATTACGAAAGCGGATTTTCATAGATAATTTAATGTTTTTATTTTTTATAATATCCGCTGTCATAAATAGGGCTGTTCTTATAGCAGACTGTGGGTTGCCATGTGATGAAATTTTTAACCGCAACAATTATATTTATCGACATATTTTTTTAACAACAAAAAATGAACTTTATGAGCTTTCATAATCTGCTACAAAATAAGCCCTAATCTATCAAGAGTCTAAATTCTAAAACATCACTACAAACACAATGACACTGGGGGCTAAGTATTAGTACATGGTACTGACCTGGCCCGGTTGTATTCTTGTAAAGTCCAAGGACCCTTGGTTGCTAATGCTTCTCTTGCCTGCTCTAATGTCTTTCACTCTTTTGATGGCAAGAATTATTTTCTTTTGGTGGCCCAAACGGACTATGCCCATGTCTTCTAAATCCTGAAAAGGAAATGGAAATGGTTTATTAATTTGTCGCGCTTTAGATCAGCAAGCCTGTGTCCCAGCAGTGGGAACATTATAAGCTAACTAATTATGCTAGTTCAGCATAGCTGATTGATACCGGCTAAAGTGTATACGTATAGTCGCTTTAGGTACAGACGCCAGCACATCAAACTACTACAATCTGTCAAATTTCTTTAATAGATTTTCAACTTTATCATTGAAGCATTAAGGTTCAAGGTTGTTTGGGAAAATGTTGACAGTTTCGGGTAGCTTGACCTGCTGGCGTCTGTACATATACACTTTTTAGGAAGACGGTTTTGATTTAATAGCAGCCTATGATTTTTCCACTGCTGGGACACAGGCCTCCTCTCTTCGAGACTTCGAGACTTTCCTCGTTTTGAGAGCAGTGGTGCAAGACTAATAATGCAGTACCACGGAATATCCATCTAATTGTAGGCACTACAGCAGGGAGTCATACTGTTTGGACTGTCAATTTTTTTTAGCAAATGTCGAATTTTGATAGATATTGTGATGCAACTTTTTTGTCTAGGGTTCTCACTATCTCACTTGAACAGAGTCAGGAAGTCATCGATCAACGCTTTGCTTAGAGTCACTTATATTATGTTTGGCTTTACGTAAATGAATGTAAAAGAGAAGTATCCTCACCTCCCAAGCGAGTTGCGTGACGTCATGAACGGTGCGGTAACCCTGTGCTACTAACGCTGGTCCATACTCCTCCAGTCGAAGTAGTCGCAGCCATTCTTCTAGGGAACCCTGGAATGAGAGGAGGTAACGGTTTAGTAGGGTCACATTTGGGAGACGAACAAATAATTGGAGATGTTCTTTGTAATGGCTGTGGGTATAGGCTATTAGTTCCATAAATGAGTTGCAAAAAGACGTCAGTTTGCGATTCATATGGAGAGTTAGTTGCTTTTCTTCTATATCTACACTTATTATAAAAAGTCGCGTTGTTTTTCTAAACTTCACAACAGCTTTTGATGTAGTTTTCACCATCATTTAGAGAATTTATTCCATAAGGTTTAACATATATTAAACTTTGGTACATAATAATAAAGACATCTCAATGTTTGTCAGTATAAGATGGTTGGTCAAAATTAAGACATTTTTATTCAGACTTTTTCTATTCTAACACTGGAGTCAGTTATCATGTCCAAAATGTTAACCTAATTCCCAAAAATTAAGTAGGTAATAATGGAATGGCTTAAAATAATTTCACATTCAAGTAACTCCATTTGGTCCAACATTCAATACATACCGGTATATAATCAGGCAGGTTATCAGGCACATTTAAATTGGCCAGTTCTGCCTTTAACCGCTTGCGATGGTTGGGTTTCTTGATGCCCACTGCCGTGAGGTCTTCCGGCGTCATTCTTGTGACGGTCGGCAGGTCGTAGCCGGCGTCTATGAACAGTCGGGCGTACTCCTCCATTTGAAGGTCTGCTAGACACGCGTGGATAATGTCTGTGTCCTGAAATGTTAAAGGGGAAAATTAAGCTGGTAGGGTGGTAGGTCTTATAATAAGAAGAAGAAGACCCAAGGGAAGACGGTGGCACAGTGCTCACGTGCTGCCGTGCATAGCGAGGCTTAGGGGAGGCCCCTTTACAGTCTCCCCAGGGATGTGCCTTACAGGCGTTGCGCAGGGGTGGTTCCGGAATTGGTCTTGTAAGAGGAACCGGGATCACCCCTATGTGGGGACGGTGATCACCAAGATGGTTTTAGTGAGGTACAAATCCCACACTCCCCGACCTCACTCCCCCGGAGGTCGGGTGCCTTTTGAAGGATTCCCCCCGAAAACAAAAAAAAAGGTCTTTTAAGAAAACGGAAGTAGATGTCAATTATGAAATTAAGTATTAGTGTCATTTTTTCCAATGAGTATCGAAAGGTTTTCCATTAGATTATTGCAGAATAAAATAAATGACCAGTATTTTTTTCCAATTGTTTTATTGTATGTGTGTTTGGAAAAGGAAGAGTGAGGTCTTTGCCCTGCAGGGGTACAACCGTCTAGATTGACAGATAGAATAATTCAATTCCTGTCGTGCCTGTGTATTGAGTTACAGCAAAATCGTCTTCCTTTACCACCAACTTCTTATACTCACCGGCAGACCCTGCGCGATCATCGCCCG
Source organism: Apamea monoglypha (assembly GCA_911387795.2). NCBI lineage: Eukaryota > Metazoa > Arthropoda > Insecta > Lepidoptera > Noctuidae > Apamea > Apamea monoglypha. The sequence continues at coordinate 5,353,741 of OU426922.1, forward strand.
CACCCTATCAGCCAGGTCCCCACAGTGACAGGCGGCGTGATGGTGGTGAGGCATGCGACCTGACGCTCGACCACTGTCCAGGGATGCCGAGGAGTGACGTGACCCAGACCCGGCGGACCCTGAGGAGGAACCGGGACTATCGCGACCAGGACTCTGAAAATGAGCACGAAAGAGGTGAACACAGGTTTTTGGGGTTTTTGTATGTGCAGACATTGGTAAGAGGTGGGTTGAGATAGGTTATGAATAGTAGGTAATGAAGGTTACATATTTTATAGCAGAGATTAATTGTTATGATTTAGTTTATATGAGATACGTCCGACGAATAAATTTCATGAGTAATTTTCAGAAACTTGGTTGTTTGTGTTCATGGAACGACACTGGTCGATAGGAGAAATGCTTTTAGAGGTTTGACGACGATCCTTTCGAATTAGAAACTTAGGCTTACTTATATCATAAGTCGGTTACTATAACTAAATACATACATTTAGGACTTTGGAGAGTAGGGTCCAAAAAACAATCAAAGAGGTTTGGCTTGCAATCTCACCTGTGTCATATCGATCCCCTGATCATCGCTGAGTGCTAGCTGGTGATGGTAGTACACGGCCGCCTTGTGTGTGAGTGGCTGCGCGGGCGGCGGGAACGTGAATGTGCCGCCCCCTGCCGGACTCTTGCCGAGGCTGCCACTAGCGCCCGATACGCCGGAGACACCGGACACTGTGCTGCCGTAGTCTGAGTGATCATCTGGGATGGAGGGTTTAAAGACAGGTTAGATAATTGGTACATTGACGTTCTACGACGGGGTGTGTCCTTGTCTTCTGTAGTCTAGTTCGAGATCAGTTTGGTATCATGGTCTCCGGTTGACTCAGAAACTGAACTATTCAAACAAGATTCCATGTCAGAAATTAGCCCACTTGACCTGACCCGATTGTTGTTATATTAGGTTATTCCAGAAGTATAAATCAACTTTTTTGTCATGAAAGAGCGGCATAGCCCTGTGAGCAACATGGGTACATGGCTACGTCACTCTTTCCTAGTCGAGTCGTTCATAAATGCCAATGACTAAGCATGTGACTAAACTAAGGAGGACCAATTTGTAAATGGTTGTTAAGTATATGCTTACCTCTGGTATGTGAAGGCGTATCCGGTGGCTGTGGGTATGGCTGTTCCTCGCAGGAGGCGTACCCTTGTGACCCGAAGCTGGAGCCTGAGTGGCGGTGCTGTGGCGTCCCGAAGGCGTCTCCGGGGACCGCCGGCGGGGGCACGCGCTTGGCGGTCGCCGTCTTCCCGGCGCCGCTCCCGCCGCGAGACATCCCGCCCACTGGAAAGAAGGAGCAGGTTTAGTCGAAATTGCTACTAGGTTTTTCTTGTACGAGTTGACACGAGAGATTTTGCAGGGGAGTTTGTTGGGCCATTTTTTCTCAGCTTAAGCAATAGGAGTTTGTGTTGTTCTTATCGATAGTTAATCGGTATCGGCAAGTACCAAACTGCCATTTGTTTATTTCTGTCATTTCCAAGAGGTGGAAATGTATATTCTGTTCGAGTTCTACTTTTGCTCTGATAAACTTTGATCAATAAATAACTTATTATGTCGTATGCTGTAATTGCTCCCAGCTAAATCACTAGGAAGTGGTGAAGGGCGGCCGCGTTTTGGGTATTCTTATGTAATTTTGATGTTCGAAAAGTTCTGATTCTCAGCCTAGTTTTAATAAATGACTTTATTTTTATGGAGTGTGTGTAGACTTGTTGGTTAGTTGCAGGTTAGTAACAATTTTGGTGATAAACAACCTGATACTTAAGTAAATTTTCAGAAGTTCATGCTAATTTTCGCGTCATGCCGTCTAAGATGAATAACCTTTAACAGCATTGAGTAGATATTTTGCGCTTGCTTGTTAGTAAGTAACGTGAATTTATTTTCGTTCAGTAACAGGTGATAATTAAAGAAAATGGTGCTAATCATGCGATCAGTTTTTCCTGAAATTTAAGATTGTCAACATTATTTACTTCTAAGCAACTTATTTCCTTTAGCGCCTACTTCATCTCATCGTGTTCTCTAAACTCAGTACAATATTTGCACAGATCGAAATTCAAATAAAGGGTTACATTTGGACCCTTAAAACCCAATATAATTAATACGCAAAGGAACCCAAAGGGACGTAAATGAAATAAATGAAACCCTTCGAAGAGTTCAAACACTGTTATCAGGCTTGAACACGACGTAACCGCAATCTCGTAATGAGAAGCTCCCCTCCCCGCTCCCTCGCTGTAAGCTGATAAGCCGTGGAGGGGATAACTTCGGTAATAAGGTAAAAACGCCATCAATCATGTTTGGCACGTCGTGGAGATCGGACGTCGGACGGCCCGAATCGGATCGACCACCTAATTGCTGGTGTCGAATCGATAACGTTAACTAATGGGCGGGAAAAAATCGACATCGAATTAATTGCGATGCAAACCCCTGATAGGAAACCTTGGCGAATTTATGCGAGAATGGAGTTTTTAAAAACAATTTCTCGCTTGAATAATGAGGTTGGTGTTGTTGGAAAAGGTTGGTTAATTTTGTAAACAGGGTTGTTAATTGTTGGCAGAGAAATTGTTGAATAGATTATTTCAAAGCGGTTGTTTTTTTTAATAATAATAAAACAATAACGACGAGTGAGATACAGGGAAGGTTCTCAGAACACGTAACTACAGTTTTTAATAGCGTAAATATTATTTTATATCCCTCGGCATTCTTTGGAACTAAAAGTTATGGCTTCAATTACACGCACGCAATATTGGGTTATAAAGGTTCAATCAAGAAATAAATATAATATCGGCGCACATGTGAATTGAATAGCGTGCTAAATTGCAGAAGATTGAAATGTGCAGGTTCTGTGAAAAAACAACGAAATACCTATTACTCGAAGACCGACTGACCTTAATAATTTCTTATAACGTAGAACGGTTTAACGTTTTGATTTTTCGATTATTAAATATGTAGATAATTAGTTAGTAAATGTACCTGTTGTATGTTACGTACTTATGCGTCCAAAATTCCAAATACTTTTTATATAAATATTTTGGATGCTTGGTAGAGCATCTCGAAAAGTTCGAAAAAAAAAACAGCAATCAAAACTGAACAACAAACGGCACGGAGGGGACTCTTATACTGATTTTATTTAATTCATATGTCCCATTATGTTGCTTTAAAAAAAAAGTATAATTACAGAGCTTAACTACTCAAAAAGTAAGCAAAGAATGTCAGATAATGATCCGGGCGACCGGCTGGTAATCCTGTAAGCATTGCCACCCACTTCACGTTTATTACCCTGTCATTATCGTGGCGGATTACCCACCTGGCCAGCTTACGCTTTGATGGATCATTTAGACGTGGTTCTGTCGCAAATCACGAAAAAAGTTCGCGTTTTTTATGCCCTGTCATTAAAAACGGCGCGGCGTAAAACAAATGCTTTTTAATAGTGGTTCGCCCAAAGGCTTCGTTTATGTCCGAGGTATTATGAGATTGAGATCGTCTAGATATTGAAATAATAATTGTAATAGTCGAAAGGCTAGCTGGTTTAATAGTTTATCCTATTAACTTGAACCCATTGCTTTATAAATTACAAACACGCTTATTGAAATAACGTCCGCAGGCTTACGTCTTATATGGACATATTATAAATTTATGGACGTAAAATAAACTTTCAAGCGCTTAGCGTCTTATAGAATATTAAAATGTGTCAATTATAAAGTAAAAGTAAGATATCGAGGTACTCATTAAATTAAACCTTTCATTAGGTTAAATTAAATGGACGGCGAGCTTTCTTATCGTTATTATAGTACAAGTTAATAAACTACGAGTCCATAACATTTGATTATTATTTCTACAAGATTATTGGTTTTATAATTGACATACAAACAGATAGCTTTAATAAGCGCGGCACTAAATTATGATTATCAAAGTATAGAGTCAATAGTTCCGCAGGTTGGGAGTTACAATAATTGCCAATGAGCAAAACGGTAGCACTTCTAGCGCGTAATAAATAAGCGTGTATCTGCTAATTCCCAACGATTAAGCCACTATTACCAGCCGACACAAACTTAGTTTTTGCGATTGGTTTATTCGTCTGCAGTTCAATATACACCTTATGTACTTACCTTAAGTGTTAGAGTAACGAGGAAATGGTGACAGACTACTGTAATACCCTACTGACGCCATCTAGTAACGTCGCATAGAATTAACTAGACATATCTGCAGAATCAAGCAAGTTGCTAATGCTGGTATCTATTGACATACGCAAGCGACCCGACATTATTAACAATTATGCGGCGCCGACATCAATGCGTTTATTTTTAGAAGCACATATTAGCTATATGGCTGCATGCTTACCAATGAAGCATAATTTTAAAGGCCCGATGAGTTTGATAAGCGGGCTAGTCGTAAACACGATAAGTTAGGCATGCAATAAACAGAATAAAACAGAAAATTACCATTGGTAGCTTATTTCTCACGGGAAATTAAAACGGATAGAATTCAATATAGCAATAAAATCCAAGACTTGATAGGATCGATTGGGACGTATTAACAAGTATTTATTAAGGTAGGTAAATAAATTTTCAGGCGCCATATTTATGTTTTGAAATCTCGTTCAAATGCTGTAATGAACACTTCGTTCATGAAGTGAAATACCGTTTCCTCTTTCTCTCTATAATTAAAAACAATGATCTCTTGAGTATTGCAGGCAATTAAGCAAACCCGATATAATAATTCCTCGGGTGGTTTAGGATACGAAAGAGTCTTAAACATAGAATAAGTTCTATGGTCTTGGTCCACAGTCGGACTTAACCAACTGCTGGGAATAGGCCTCTCTTTTCTTGTGCCAATTCCCACGCTTCAGGTTTTGCCCGACAGCAATAATGTCGTCCGCCCATCTCGCCGCCGTACGACCGACATCTCGTCTTCCAATCGTTGGACGCCACTCTGTCACAGCCTTACTTCACCCGTCATCACTGCGCCTTGCCAGATGTCCCGTAACCGTAACTCCATTTGAGTTCCATAATACGCGGTCCGCTATCGGAGACCTTCGTACGCCTTCGTATGTCGACGTTTGCCTTCGTGTCGCGGTTGTCCTAAGGTCTTAAATTATGTGAAATACATAATAACTATCGTCGCTAACTGTAGTTAAAAGGATTAATTGTTAGCTCGTAAGTACTAAACATTTGCGACCTAATAACTGTCATAATACCCGTAATATTCGGAATTATATTGCTCCAGTATATTACAGGGAAACATTCTACGGAACCCGACCAATTATTAGACACAACGAGATTTTGAAAGACACTCCCTCTGATTGACTGTCTCGTCCGGCTCTGGGTTCGATTCCCAGGTAGGGCAAAATATTATTGGGTTTTTCCATCAGGAATTTCTCAGTAGCAGCCCGAACTCTGGATTTGTGACCGGTTGATGGCAATAGGCACAACCTCTATTACTTCAACAGTACAGCCGAAATGTGGGTGTACTATGGTACACCTCTGCCTAATCCTGTGAGATACAGGCGTGGTAGGTACAACCTTTTGTAATTTACAAAACATAGAACCGTAGTGTTAAAATAAATTAATTTTGGTGAAAAATAAGATCATGCATAAACGAACTTGGCGCTGCACTGCAATGCAAGTGGTACAACCAAAGTTTTACGATTCTATAATTCGTATTAATTGTATCTTAGCTGGCCAGAAGGCCATGAAATTCTACCTAGTTACTTTAAAATGGAAATAAAATTTTAGCATATTTCCACAGACTTAATATAAAAAACAAAGAAATGACATGCACCAATATAAAACCTAATCTAGTTAAAATTAACCTCAAACCGTTTTCATATTCCCGCCAATAAAAACCGTCGTAAACCCGCCCTTGTTCATGTCAAAGGAATTTACGCATACAGCCTTACGAGGCTGGTTATCAACCGTTTGACTAATTGCCTGGCGAACAATGGCCCAGTCTGTAAAGGCATCGGGCCATGTTTAGACTTTCTCTAACTTAACTGCTAGCAGCTCCGAAATGGTTTTAGAAAATTACTAAAATTCACTTATCGATAGTAAAGGGCACTCCTACCGTTTAAAACTACTTATAGATAAGCTGCTGCGGGGTAATTGCGTAACACGTGCACACTAACAGTAGCAATGGCTTTCATTTTGACAGTGTAACAACATTCGTTGAGTTATTTACGTTGATGAGCAGACAATTTTTGAAAATAATTATGAAGTAATGGTTTAGCGATGCCCTTCAAAATGATTTGAAAGTGTGTTACTCGTACGCAATTAGGAGGTGAAGAAAAATTGGTTTATTTTCGATAGATAGCAATCGTTAGTTTTACATTATGAACATACGTAAAAACGATGAATTGAGAACCTCCTCCTCTCTTTAAAGTCTAAAATAAAGATAAATTCTGCATGCCAGTGATTTATTGATGCTATAACATCACGCCTTGTTTCCCAGAAGGGTTGAGCAGGGGTGTACTTATAGTACACGCACATTTCGCTAATAAAGGGCGAACCTTTTGCCCTCAACCGGGCACAAATTCGGCCTACTACTGAGCAAATCCAGATAGAAAAAAATTAATAACACCGCCCGACCTGGGAATTGAACCCAGGACCTCATGCTCAGCAGTAGCGTTTGCGACTACTTGACAAATGAGGCAGTCCAGAATTAGAGCTGTATTTCAAACTTGTAAACATGCAACTCAACCCATCAGCAATTTGTAAGGATTGTTTTCCAAAGCTATTATATTTCTCAGTTTGTTTATTCTACGTAATTTGATCAGTTTGTTATCAATCAGGGAACAATTAGTCCGAGTAACAAGGAGTATCGATATCAAAGTGTATTTAATTGGCGTAAAAATGTCAGTTAACGTTTTGAGTCGATATCAGTATTTTTTTCCTGTTATGTGTTCATATTTTTTTCTTATTATTCAAATCACCAAGGGGTATCGTGTTACCCAGTAACTGAGTTTTGGAAGTCAGATAGGCAGTCACTCGATGTAAAATACTGGTCTTCACCTGCATCCGGTTAGACTGGAAGCCAACTCCAACATAGGGAAAAGACTAGGCAGATTGTGGTGAAGGCATAGAATAACTTTTTTAATCTATGGCTATGGAAACGTTCGTCGGTTTTTGCTGTATGCAGTCATTGTAGGTTATAAGTTTTTTTTTATTATTCATTGGACATTCACCAGAGACTTTAATTTTTTTTTAATTTATTATGTATTTACTCATATTTGTTTTTATTAGCTGTCTAAATTCCAAATATTTACAAAATAAAACTTTATAACAATATTATGAAGTAAAACAGATACATGAGGAAATGCAGATGGCACATAAATAGTAATTCTGTTTGTTATTATATCACGAATGATGCATGTACCAGAGACGGTTACAGTCAGCAACCATGACATGGACCATAAGTTATGTTCAAGTTGATGCAGTTGCGGTACCTCTGAAATCTCAGAATCTTTGGTACATTTAATCCTTCCCAAAACAGCAAAAGATTGATATAAAAGACAATCGGGAATGGAAATCTCTGAGTTATCTATTGAATTATTTAGAAAACTGTAGAATGCTGTAGATCCTATACAATGGCGCCGATTCCCTTGTTAACAAACTAAACTAAATTTAAGTTCAATGAATCTTTTTCTCATTAAGAAAAGGACAGAAGATAAATATTAGTTTAGTCCTGTCAAATTAAGATACTCTATACACAAATTAGACGTGAATAAAAGCATGGCTACTAAAAATACGTTAATTTACGTCAGGCGCTGACTAATTTGACAGGACTAAACTAATATCTATCGTTTGTGCAAGTTTTGCTTAATGAAATAGAAAGAAAAAGATGCACTGAACTTAAATTTAGTTTAGTTTGTGAACAAGGGAATCGGCGCCACTGGCTCACTACCAAACAAAGTTTCTCGTTCAGTGCCACTTCACTTTCAAACTTTTCCCGCCATTCGTGATAATTGACAGGTGACATTAGTGACAGCAGCTACGTACGTAACTACTTGTATGAAAGAGACAGTGTTTACATATCTAATAAAAATAGATACTCTACAAAAACGATCGCGATTGTCAATTGTTTTCAATCAACTGCTATGTTTCTGATGAGGATTTTTCAGTGTGTTACTATTGAATGCATTGAAGGTACTAATAGACAAGTGTAGTGAATATAGCATTGGTACATGTTATTGTAGAGTAACTCACAATAGCTAAGGCTCATTTGCAATATGCAAAAACGATTTAACTAAGAAATAAACGATTGAGAACAGAAATTCCTGTATTTATGCCTCTAGGCATGCCACATACATGAATTCGTCTTTCAAACTGGGTATAAATTACCGATGCAACGAGGATAGTTACTCAATCGCACTAAACGTTCGTTGACTGATACTCATTATGCCTCATACACTCACGCTATTTCCGCTGTGAGGTAAGAAGCTAAGGAATGATGCTTAGAACAAAATGTGCGCAAATATCAACATTCAAAGTTGAAATTGTCGACTTTTGTACCGCGTTTTTGTGTTCGCTTTTGTGTTTCTGTGTGTGTTTTGTAAAGCGCTGTAATAAGTAAATGGCTTGTTTAAAACAGAATTTGATACAATTCTCTATTAAAATCTCTTGTCTAAATAATTACAGCCGCACCGGTCGGTCGAAGGTTGAGCTACACTTGCTGCGGTCAATTCGTGGATGGGTGAACATCCATTACATAATTATCGAGACCCTTCCGTGCCTCGGAAATAATGTTATGGCCGTCAGTCTTTGACAGTCGTTACGAGTAGTCAGAAGCCCGAAAATCTGACAAACAGATTTATCAAGGGATATTGTATTAACCAGTAACTGGGTTGTGGAGGTCAGACAGGCAGGCGTAAATATTGGTATTCAGCAGCCCACCCTAACATAGTTGGGAAAAGGCTAGGGAGATAATGATGAGCGATTTGACCATCGTTCTAGAATCATTCCAATCCCAGGGATCCTTTAACAGAATCTAAACTTGCATTCGCATATTTGTCCTGCGGCTCTGCATAATCAGACATTTTGAGTCGAGACAAAATGTGTTATATCTCTCGATATTCAGTTGTTGAATTTACGATGCACGATTAGAAAGGACTCGAGATTAACCACTTGAACGGAGTCGTAAATAGTAATCCTATGCTAAGATATAAAGTTTGATTTTAACTTCTGTCACAAACGCGGCTTGTGAGCGTGGCTGAGGCGAAGAATTGCCGATAGGTCGATTGCAGTACCTATCGTATGTTCCGATGCCGACCAAGTGTGAAGGTGTAGCTTATATTTTAATCATAATTATTTTTGATTAGACTGTTAAAATCATTGCCTTCCTTTGGCTTTGCCGTAATCGGATAAAAAAAAGGCTATATTTATACATATTTGTAAATAGTTATGCCTTTTGAAGTGAAAATTTCTTTAGGCGATCTTTGCTCTCTTTCTGAACAGTAAACGAAAGTGAACTGTCACCCTCGAGTCGGGGATGCTGAATCGGGTATACTCGGCTCCAGTCGGTCGGTGAAGCTGAATCGCGTATACTAACTCGGCGCTGAATCGCATATTTTATACTCGCCTCCAGTAGTAAGTTTTCATTCTCTTTTTTAAATGGAATGTGTAGTCTTGCTTGATTTTATTGTTGAATATGTAGCTTTATGTTTCGTTTACTTTGAATATCAAGATTTCTTCGAGCAAACAAATTGCAGCCAAGCAGGTGACCGCAGGTGTGATATTTATATCTGTAACTTTACCCAAGGTAGAATTCTATTACAATTGATAATCATCAACTATTGATTATCAACTGGTATCGATAAATCATTATTATTTATTATTAATCGTGGACTATTTTAAATTTTGTCTTCCAGTTCCCAAAATTCAATTTTTTACCTGTAATTTCCCAGTAGCAAGCCGGAGTTTGGATTTGAGCCCGGTTGATGGCAATGTGCTCGCCCCCTAAAACATGGGACTTTAACAGAACTAACTAAATGTGGGTGTACTACTTATAGGTTCACCTCTTCCTAACCCTTTAGGGATTAGAACGAAATAAAGATAATACTTACGTTTATTTGTTTTAAACATGACGCAGAAAAAAAAAACAAACAAGAACTACATAGTTGGGGTGAAATATGCGTCACATCAACGCAAAACGGGCATCGCTCAGCATAATGTTGCGAGACAGATCTCGCATAGGATCGTAGCTTTATGCCGAGCCCCAGCACTGATTTTTATGATGTTATGTTCCTTCCCAAAATAGCCTCAGACTAAAACAATTCCACTCCACACTCCAAATTAGACATTTAACCTATTTCCAATAACAATTCCAAGTTATCGCTTGCTTCACAAAATTAGACCACTCGAATAACTCTCAAGTTATCTTAATGTCACTATTCGCGTAACATTAAAGCTTTGGGCGCAGACACGGCTACTATTGATTTAACTTACAACTATTGTTCAAAGGATCGAGTTACAAAGCTGGCGGCCTGCGAATAATGGTAATCGCTCGAGGAATTTGTGTTTTATCGAATACGTTGTGTGTTTTGGTATTAAACTGGCAATAAGTGTTTGAAACACCTTGGACCTTTTAAAAGATGGAGTGACGACATCGTACAAATAGCCGGAAACTTATGGCCCAGAGGGCAAAGGATAGAGCCACCTGGAAAATTGTAACTTTGCATGCTTTTGCGTAATTTCCCTACTTGATATATGTACGCCGTTAACGGCAAAACATAGAGATCTCTGTACCTATTCTATTTCAAACACCTATTTTTACACCTATGTTTTACAAATAAAAACTTTGACTTTGACTTTGAAAAAAAAAAAACGGTTTGGAGGAGGCTTTCACCGCAAAAGGCGGCCTTTACACCTAACAATACTAATCTTATTTAAGTACAAAACTAACATTACTAACAAATAAATAAATAAGTACACAACACGACATGTAAGGGATAAAATAAATAAAAGCTAATAAATCAGCGCTTGAACCATTCGGAAAATTAGTGTTGAAGGGCTTTAAGCTTCGATTCGGGAAATGTAATACAGTTTTCCTAAATTTGGGGTCATTTTCAGGTGGTGTAGCGCTGAAAATGCGAACGCCACCGTGCGAATTTCAGGAATCTTCGAAGTGTGTTTTTCTAAAATTGCCAGGACAAAAAATAAAACGACGGAGTTGCCTATCAGATGATGGTGCCCCTTTGCAAAATGGCACAGATGAGGTTTTCCTGCACAAATATCAAAACCGTATCGCTATTTGTCCATAGACCACTTCGTATTAAATTCTGTGCACTCATTAGGAGCTAAAAACTATTTTCAAATACCTCTCGCTCTCTCCATCCGTGTAATCGCCAAATAACATAAATCAATAGCAGTTCTATAGTTTCTGCCTAACCCCATGGGAAAAGTCGTGAGTTTATTTATGTATGTATATTAATAAATCAATGGGCCATATTTAATACTTACAAAGTACTTAACTCACTAGGATATTATAACACACTGACATAATATATCCTAAAGGCATAATGGAGACTCATTACTCGCGATCTCTTGGTCGCTTTCACTTTTTAGGGTCCTATTACGTAAATAATTTTCGTACACTATCTCGATTCGACTTTTATTGTGATCAATCAATGAAAGTAATCGTTTGTAATTGTGTGTTGGACTCGCATGATTGCTATTATCTCGACATAAGGAATTATGAAAGTGTTTTACTATCCGAATGGTTTCGTTAGGCAATCAATCACGGAGACTGATTGATTGATGTATTTTTAGCTAAGTGACGCTATCTAGATCTTTGCATTTATTAATGTTTAGTATTATTAAATTGATATTATAGTGAAATAATGACAGGATGCGATAGTAAAGTTTGTTCGCGCATCCATTAGTCAATGTATCGTAATTTCTTATTCAATTTATGATACAGTATCTAATATTATATCAATAAACTTAATTTAGAATGTCTACTCTCTATAATTATTACAAATTATTGAGGCCAGACTGGCGCTAGTAAATGACACACGTTTCAAACCAAAAACAATTTAATCCGAAAATAGTCCTAAATGACTGAATATACTTGCGTACTGCCTACCGTCCGTTAAGTGAAAACAAAGGGCACTATTATCACTCATTACGGCTACAATGAGGGCCGCGGGGGCATTGTACGGTAATGACTTAACCGACACCAATTAGCTTCACTTGCTCAACATTCGCCGAACTTAATGTATAGTCGACCTCGTATACGCTTTACCACCCTAAGGTTGAATGTCACTTGCTCTACATAAAACGACAAGGTCCAAAATCAAAGTCATTTATTCAAATTAGTGCTGAGCATCAGCTTTCTTTGAACGTCAGAATTACATAAAAAGCCCCCCCTTCATCACTTCCTCGTGCTTTTGCTGGGGATAAGTGGGACAACAAACTCTGTTCAGTTAGAAGAACTTGATTCTATATAATAGTATCAAAAGTAATTAGATTAAGAAACACAAAACCTTATATTAAATTATTTGCCATATGTAACTAGTACATGCAAATATACCATTAAAAACCCATCCATTGTCGTATTGGCTATTTGACAGTTCTTTGTGAAGTTTCAATTTACTGGAAATTATTTGTCAAAAATGATAAAGTATTTACGAGGCCGACTATACAATATGAACGCGCTAATTCACATTTCACGCTAAATTCTCTGTTCTATGCAACGTTGCTGTAAATTAAATCAGTGCTGTATAGATTTTTTATACAGCAATTTAGTTTCGGCTCGAAAATTGGTAAATTGTTTTTGTAGTGTTGTTGAACTGATTCAAGGTCACATTGAACGATTGGGTTTTTTATTTTCATAAATATTAAAAAGAAGACTTGTATAGACTTTATATAGCCTTTATTCATTCATTAATAAACGCAAAATCAGATTTTTTGTCAAATTAATTTAGCTAGTTACTCAGATTACAGGTCTAGACGATTAATTAAAACATTGAACAAAAAAGCTCTGAGAATAGCCGCCCTAATTGTTAGTTTACACAACATCATGATAGATGGCGTGCCTGTGCTATTTATCAACCTTTTTGTGCAAGATATTAAATTAAACTCAAACGTAATTAAAAATATGAATAACGTAGAAAGATCACCATGTTCTAGAATAGATATTTTATAAAATGTGGATATTTTAAAGGTTATTACGAACTTACGATGTTAATTTATTATGCAAAAGAGTTATAATGGACGCTGGTCATGCTACATTGGAGTTCCATTTACAAAATTATTCGCGTTCAATTTGTCATAATTCGATTTTTTAAAACATTCAGCCATAATTTGTGAGTATTTTACGGTTGAAATTATAGTTTTAACTATAATATTAAAATGTTTAATTAACTATTATTAATTTATTTTAATGCATGGGAATCAATAGTAAATATTTCGTTATGAGAAAATACTGTGCTAACAAGAATATTAATGTTTTAGATATTTTTAGACGATATTTTAGAAGTCAAGGTAATATAATTACTTATTTAAAAGTGCATTACAGTATATATTTTTAATTTGCACCTTAAAAATATGTTCGGGCTGCTACAGAAGCTGGTGCCTCATTGGACAATACCTGCTTGTTGCTCTTCACCCATTTTTCTATCCCACCACTCTAGGCATCGCTACATGGATAACGACGCCACAATAAACAGCGGGAATAATGTGGAAAAAGACATTGTATATTCTTTGATCCGAACTCGCGCTCACATACGTAGGAGGCCGCCTTCTTATCCGCGACACCAAACGTCGTATCGTAGAGCGACGCAAAAGTTTGGTCCCATTCTATCATGCTGACAACAGCGCCATCTATTGGTGTAGTCTGATATCTGTTAGTTTCAGATGACAGTTTTGCAACTTTTTCTACCGTGTCCGTAGAAAAAGGACGACTGCATTGATCGGTTAGTCTTTGTATGTGTAAGAGGTACATAATAAATACTAACATCTGAATAATCAACTTTTTACCTAATCACTACAGATCCGTTTGGCGTCAAATACCACAAGCAGCTAAGTTTCGCCACACATTTAAATGAATTCCGTGACCATAACTCCTTAAACGGGAATATACAGAAAGTTGTATTGGACACTGTCACACAATGTCGCCATTTTGCGATCTATTGATAACCGTGGGATAGCGTAGACTCGAGGTTTGTGGAGGAAGTGAAACAGAATCCAATCGCGGACCGGACGCTGCGTCCGCCGTGCATGGCATCCACTTTCCCTCTCTAACGGAGTTATGATTAGTAATAACTAGTATATAACTGGTAACAGTGGTAACTAACGCGCCAGGTGGTGCCTAGACTCTGTTAATATCTATATTTTCAACCTGTTAGCTTGAAGGATGGGCTGTGTAAGATGGGGATATGTTTTACGGAGGAGATTGTAGATGTTCAAGCATAAGTTAGCTAGCATTCAATGATAGGTCTATGGTGTTCGGAGAAAATGGTGTAGTCTATTTTTATGACTAATCACAAACTTTAGCACATACAGCTGACTGAAATAACTGGCATTTAGCTTAAATGCATAATGAAAGCTGCAACCATCTATCGTCAGCTGGCTGTGCGTTAGATATTCGATATCCTTGTTTGTGTTGCGCCTAGTTTATGCCATTATGTCCGCGTTTTTAGACGGTAAATAGCAATTTCCTTTTGCAATTTTACCCATAAAAGATGTTGGAGTCTTAGACCGTAAAAGTAGACATTAATTTAGGTATTTATCGTGTTTTGAATAAACCCTAAAAGTGATATTAAAAACAATGAAATATTAGCATTTATTTTTCGGCCGCATGTATTTGTTTGGAGAAGTGCCATTTAAACTCATATCTATAGGTACAGGAAACCCAATATATTTGTCATGAACAAATATCTAATAACAACAAAAAACACGTCCTGCGGTATATAAATAAGTTTCTCGTATTGATATAACATATTTCCCACGTAACACAAGCAGTCAAAGTTCCGCCAATCACACGACAAGACAGCCGAACGATGCCGAACGGCACCGTAGCGTTATTAGATCTGCTCGACATTATCTATCATCTTGCCGGTGCCCGTAGACCCTGGGAAATGGCTGTCAGAAGACGTGACACGTGTGATCGCCATCGCCATGTTTTTGCTACTCACATATTATTTAGGATCAAAGTAGGTAGGTAACCGGTAGCAGATGTGAAGGGTGACCCTCCCTTGTGTAGCAGTGACTCTAAACTGAGGGGCAATTCTCGTAATTTTAATAACGTTCACAGTCTTATCTCAGTCTCAATCTGTCAAAAATACCTCTAATTTCCCTGAGATTGCGACTAGATTTTGAACGTCTTTAATTACGGGAATTGACCTTCTGGTGTGGCTTAAAATACTGTATTTTGCAGCAGTGCTCAGTTTTAAATCTCGATTTCAAACTGTCCGATTTTATACTAAACTCAATTAAAATCAAATTTCGCGACGGAGTTTACTTCTAGAATAGGATCCCAAGTTTCTGTTTCAGATCATAATTTTATTATGTACTGTGGACAGATGTGTTAAATTGAGTTTAGTTTCCATGTAGGTAATCTAGTCCTTTAACTCATGAGCTTAGTACGCTACACTTGGCTTTACAGCACTTTGTATTTTTATAGTGCTTGAATGAATCCATAGGTACGTACGTCTTACTTCCACTTTCTCTACGACTCTGATGCAATTTTAATCTCATCCATTTATTTCGGAGACCTTTCGTATATCATTTACTTGGTACATATTTCGTAACGTTTTTTTTATCGGAACTGTCACAGTCCAATGGACACTTCTCTCTGAGATATGTTCGGTCCATGTGTTATTCAGTAACAAGGGCCGTTGTTAAGAGATTGTGGACAGCTCATAATAATTGGGTGTCCTGACATTACACACGATTTCACCACTTTCTTTGTATCAAATAAATATCACTGAAGTACCCCAAGTGTCGAGAACATAGGTAAATTGACGAGGACTTTTATTACAGGGGAGTAAGGTGCAAAATTGTAGGGAAGATTGTCTCAAAAATGGGTAGGTAACAGTCGCCTTCAGTAACGGGATTATTTCGAAGAAACGGCCATTGAAGCCCTTCGTTTCATCTCTAATTGCTTCTGGGGAACTGATGTTATTAAATTTGTGAATCCTCGCATCGATCCGCGGCGTTTTTATGTTGCCATGTAATACTGAAATATTGCTTTATTTTATTTATTACTGGGGTAACACCGAGGCGCGGCTTCTTTGGGGCTTAAGCTACCTGATGGCCATTGTGCGCTTTGTAAAGGAACTGTAAGAGGGGATTGTTCTATAATTTAATTACCTTTAAGTTTTACGGGAGCTTAATTAGGGGGATATTGCTATTTAATACATCACCTGCTTAGCCTTTTCACAAGTATGTTGGGGTCGGCAGGCTAATCGGATGCAGCTGAATAGTAGTTTAATATATTACATGGAGCGACTGCCTATCTGACCTCCACAACACAGTTACTGGGTTATTACCCAGTAACTGTGTTGTGTACGATACGCCTTGATAAGACTGGTTGTCAGACTTTCGGGCTTCTGACGACCCGGCTTAGCAGGCTTTCCGAGGCACGACGTGGATGGGTGCTCATATTTACATACCAAGACCCCTCGTCTTGGTATGTAAAGAATGTCACCCATCCACGGACCAACCGCGGCAAACGTAGCTGAACAGGGTAAAAGCTTAGCAGGCTAAGTAATAACAGCCGGCGATTGAACCTGATCAATCGTACCGTGTGGCTGTTATTACTTAGCCACAAGCCCCTCGATATTACTTTTTAGTACAGGAAACAGTTATTTGGTTGCATACGAAAATAAATGGATATGTAGGTAGTTGATAATTCAAGCTTTGTATATTAATATCAAACTACTAAAATATACTACGCGCAGTTCCACCCAAAATAACCTTTTAACAATTTCACAATCGTGCACAAAGCAACAAACGTGAAATGATCGGTAAAAGTTACGGTTTTGTTTACCGTAACCGCTCCCTGTTCACCCCTAGGGAAGTTGGCTAACCGAAAAACAGGGAGTTTCATGTTCCAACTAGTTAAAAACTCCGGCGCTGCTCGCTTTATAACTTTATCAAACAAATCGAATAATAAAAAATAACACTATAATTTTCATACTTTTGAATTTTGATTAAAATAATTATCAGACTGCCTCGGTGGTCCTAGAATCGATCCTTGGACTTGGGAAAGTGTTTTACGTTTTTCCATTAGATGACATACTAGGTACCTACATACAGATTCATATCTTCATATCTTTCCAACACCAATTCTACCTACAGTTGGTGACTAGTAACAAGGTAGGTAAATGATAATAATAATAAATTGATTTCTGTAAATTGGTTAAAAAAAACACTTATACTTACACGTCAAAATTAAATTATGTTTTAAAACGAAATGAGTTCAGTTTCTCCTGACTACTCTGAGAAAAAAGTCCGAAACAAACTAACGGTTACAGTCACTTTTAAAGTCCAGACACAATATTCAGGTCATATGAGGACCATACGTTATGTCTGATATGGTCTTTTTGGGAAAGAACCATACAGATTTAAGTGAACCTGTCCAGTGTGTCCAGCGGCGTAATTGCGTAACACAATAACAGTAGCAATGGCATCACTTTGACAGTTCAACAACATTCATTGCGTTGTTGAGCAGACAAATTTTTCGAACTTATGAAGCAATGGTTTAGCAATATCCTTCAAAATCATTCAGATTGTGATTGAAAGTGTATAACGCAGTTTCTGAAATTAAAATTTACAGATAGAGTAGTTAAAAATATAGAGTTACAAACAAACCAACTCTCCTACATATATTCATATCACTTTACAATACACCGATGAAAAGGTAGCTTCACATGTTAAAATTCAGTTTGTGGCTTGTTACACGAATTTGGGTTGCCAACTAACTACCACGTGAAAATTTTATGGATACACGAAGGTTTTAATTACCTCTATTATTTTAATGTAATACTGGCACATTTGGTAAATTAATTTTGCGTGTTTAATTAATACTTTACATTTGAGTAAGTATGTGTCTTATCTAACAGACTACTTTTATTTAGGACATATAGTGACCTTATTGGTAGGGGCTTGTGGCTAAGTAATAACAGCCGCACGGGTCAGGTTAAGCTATGCTTGCAGCGGTTGGTCCGTAGATAGGTGACCATCTTTACGTACCAAGACCCCTCCTTGCCACGGAAAATACGTTAAGCCGTTGGTCCTGGCTGTCATTCATGGATTTTTGGCAGTCTTACCAAGGGGTATAGATCGTATTACCCAGTAACTGGGTTGTGGAGGTCAGATAGGCAGTCGCTTCATGTAAAAAACTGGTATTCAGCTGCATCCGGTTAGACTGGAAGCCGTTGTTCAGAAAGATCAGATGCGTAGTGCCTACTTGCAACCGAAGACGGACGAATTTGACCTGCCGGTCTATTCTGAAAAAATCTCACCGTGAAAACTTAGATGAAGTAAGTAATGTTGTCAATAGTGTGTGTAATCCCTATCATGAGGTAGAATAACAGCTCACTTCAAGCTCCCTTCACCTAAATTTTCACGATGAGATTTTTACAGAATAGTTCAGCAGATGTATGAACGTAAACGAAGCAAAAGGAGCATGCAAGTGGGTTCTTTAGTTTCTGCCTAACCCCATGGGAAGAAGGCGTGAATTTATTGATGTGTACTCTTATTTAATGTTTTGGAAATAGCTTTAAAAAAATCAAAGTCATTTATTCAAATTAGGCTGAGAATCAGCACTTTTCTACCGTCAAAAATTACATAAGACAGTCCCCCAAAACGCCCGCACTTCACCACTTCCTAGTGCAATCGCTGGGAAGAAGAAGTGGCGCAACAAGCTCCCCAGCAGAATGTACAGAATGTATGACCCTTCCTTCCATCCTTTCATTTACTTGTAGCTAAGTATTAAGTTTCAATTTCAGTTGAGCCAAGTAATAAAATTAAATTTATATTCCACGGCTATTGTTAAAAACGTATTAAAATCACAATATCTCGTTAACAGTTAAGTAAACCGTGACTACAACAACTGGAACCCATGTTGTGAAAATACGATCTATAAATAAAATAGATTGATACGTAATTCACTGTTCAGTCAGGTCAGTAAGCAATTACCTACCTTACCTATTGTTTCAATTGGTTTCAATGAAAAGTTTTCGCAATATCAGACCTAATGCCGAGATAAATGAAAAGCTGATGTAAAAATTGTAGGTACTGTAAAATATTCATCATGAAAACTTAGGTGAAATGAGCTGTCAATAGTGTCAATCCTTACTATGAGGTGGAATGACAGCTCACTTCAAGCTCCCTTTACCTAAGTTTTCACGGTGAGATTTTTACAGAATAGATCGGCAGATGTATGAAAGTAATTGAAGCAAAAGGAGTATGAAGGAGTAGGAAGACCGTAGCAGGTGACGTTCTATAGTTTCTGCCTACCCCATGGGAAGAACGCGTGAGTTTATGTATGTGTCTAAAAATTAAGTTCGTGAATGTATCGATGGTTTAAAAACCCACAAAAGGGTATTCCTCTTCTACCTCATATACAGTGGTGACCTCATACTTGCGATGCGAAATTCCTTCCCAATTAAAATCCCATAACGGTAACAATTTCCATCAATTATAATTTAATTTCAATATTTTTTATAAAGTCCCTACCCAAAATTACGCATCGCATAACTACTGGATAGTAAATTCATGTAACAATATACGACAAAATTTAAAATGTAATTAAAATGGCCGACTTGCCGTGGGGAAGGCCGACATCATTAAACGGTCAGGTAATTAGTAATTTTGTAAATTATCTTATTCATTATTTTGTTGGGGCCTAAATTAAATGCGGCTGTAAAAAGTCGCCTCTTCAGAACGTACCTTTTTGTTCGTAATTTGTATGCTCCTTGCCTTATTTTTTTTATTAGTCGCACAATAGGATGGAAGAATGTTGCTACTGTAAAAAAGTTTATCTCGGAATTTTCATTTTGGATTTTTGTTGGGGCATTTTAATTTTTTAATAGGCATTTTGTATAAAATTAAGAATGTCGGCAAATATAGCGATGATATTCTGTACATAAGATAGATTATCAGCCTGCAGATAGGTACCAATAATACGGAATGCAGCAGTAATATTTAATTATGCACAGATTATTCTATTATCTGTGGTCTGTGGTCGCTGACGTCATTAGGTATCACAACAGATAATTCCCGATATTGAAACATATCTATTGTAGCTAATTAACACGAAACACTAAATTATTATTTTATTGCCTACGTTTGCGCAATCGCATGAATTATAGTCGACACTAAACAATGATTAAACAATTCTTGCCTATTGAATTCAATGAAATCATTTTAGTGCAAATTAACAGATTGAAAATGATTTTGGCGAGTTCATTTACTTGTGTATTAATTGGACCAAAACGTTACGGTAATTGGTGAATTTATGTAGCTGTCCGATTTGATCTAAATACATAATGTATTTTAATTTAACTATTTATTTTTATTAAGCATTGAGCATAATTAATTCTAGGTAAACTTTACGATAGGTTTTCATTTGGTAATAAACTTGGTCGTGTTGCTTAGGTGTGTCAGGATTGTGCACCTGAATGCGGTCTTACCTGCAAAGAAAAGAAAATTGCCATTAGAAAAAAATCAAATAAAACAAAACGGATAATCACAAACAGACAGTAACAGAAGACAGTAACAGATGGATATTTATAGCAATAAAACCAACAAAAAAACATAATTTTAAGAACCTAAACAGTTGACGGGCGAAATTATGTATCTAACAAAATAATTCTTAATGGTAATCATAATGTAAGTTATACTGTAGTATGTTCTACACTATAACACCTGCTTGCTCTTTCACTTCTAATTTTAAACAATCAAAACCATAACTAAAAGCTAATCTATAATCCACACACTTCATAAAATTCATACAACAACAAAACGCAATTAAAAAAAGAATTACAATGACTCGTGCATCTGCATACGTGAGCCGGCTTCGGCCGGGTACAGACGATCGTGACTAGCCAGTGGGTCAAGTCGATCTATTAAATGGTAATGGTTTACTGTTCGACAAGCACGTACTTGCGAACGTTCGGGGAACAACAGATCAAATATGTTGAGGGCCCACTGAAGACGACTGTCGCCTTTAATGGGACGTCTACTATGCGAGTGAGAGATAGGCTTTATGTTGTGAGTAGTTCGCAATTTGGTTGGCAAATATGCTCAGTTCTTTCATTATCTTTAAGTAGTTAGAAGATAAACCAATGTTGCCCTTTTTCCCAGTTAAAAAATTAGGCAAATTAGACATCAAATCTTGATAAATGACATTCAGGACTTTCATAAAGTTGAAACGGATGAAACCTTGTTCCTTATTTACAGTTAATATGGAGTGACATTTCACTTCTTCTTTCTACCTCACTTACGAACGCTGTGTTAAATTAGAATAAGTTTTCATTACGTTTATATTTTATCTCCGTGCCGTGCAATACGTCAACATGTCGTACGCAATAATCCGCTCCATTGCTATCCATACTTATACAGATATTTTGTCTCTCAGTTAGCTGCTAATTCTACGGTTGTCTGAACATGTTTTAAAGCGTATCGTGCTAAAATGACAGTTTCAATAACCTGTTTAGAAACATAAAATATATTATTTATTACAGTTTCTCTTAATTCAAAGCCGCCGAAACAATATAAAAGTAATAAAACTGAGTAAACGTCAAATTCGAAGGTAACTGTCAATTTGTCAAATGTTAGGTTAGGAATTTTGGCGCCAAACGTATGGAGAAAGCGTGCCGTCTCGACCCTGAGGCAGAATAGATTGGTGTCAGTGCTCGAGAAGTGGTATAAAAAATGTTTTGATTTGTGAATACGCTTTCAATGTCATTGTCAAGTCAATTACTTTGTCTATTGAGTACTGCTTTGATGGAATCTATTCCGCTGTAGTGAAAATAGCCATCTCTGTCTTCAGTCCATCTAAAAATTATTGCTCCTGGTTCCGCATCATTAACATTTCCGGATGAAAGGGACTTTGCTCTTTCCACATCTGTTATACTTATCAATGTGACGTGCCAAGTCCACTACAGTCTAGGGATTTTAGAATCGCGAATTCAGATTAATAAAATAATATGTAGAACTAGGTATTATTTTGAAACTTGTGTCCCAGTCCTTCATAAGCTTTATCCTCAAATTGATCGCCAAGGTACCGTTACTTCGGAACTTGGTAAAACTCGATTTGGTCTCTTCCACTCTTAACTTCTAAAAGCTAATAAATCCTAATTAAAACATCATTAGTGGCGTTGTATTTTTAATCCCCATTCAAGTTTGTGTTTTGAAGTTCTATTTGCGTCTTAAAGTTCATTTACCTACATTCGAGATGATGGATTGCACTGTTTGTCGTTTAACAATAATTTAAACTGAAGTTATGCGGTATTAAAATGCCAACATGGTAAGACGCCCGATTATTGGCTGTCAGTTATGCCGATTTTTTATTCTCTAACAGACGTAATTGCTTGTGAAAGGCAAACATGTGTATTAGAAAAGATTATTAAGGAAATATGTAGCAAAAGAGATGACGTGTACAATCAAAGACTAAAGACGCTGGCTGAAACGGTTCAGCGTTAATTCAGTAAATAACAAAACCTCAAACATATGAAATGAACAGCGAAGACGATAATGTACAAGCACCAACTAACATGGCTACGAACATTAGCAGGTCGTTCCACCCTAAATAAATTGAAGTTGTATCAAAATGCAAACAGGAGTAACATAGCGATTTGTCCGTGGCAGATTATAATCTGAGATGAATGTATCATTGTGCATTCGGCCCGCTAGATGCTGGATAAATAGTGCCAATTGCTGGAGCAAATTGTCGCTATTTGTTTGTGAAACTGAGCTTTCTGACAGTTTGAGACACATTTTGTGTTCCGAATTACGTTTCTGGGATTGGATTCGTGTAGACTGTAGAAGGACCTATGTTTGTAATGCTGAAATGAACCCAATACTTCGTATTATTTATTTACTGTCTCATTCGTCTAGTTTAGCCGAGATGTCAAACGTAAGATCTTCTTGGATTTGATTTCTATGTCTAATTATATTTTCTGTTACGAAACTCTTTAGTTTTGCATAAATAAAGCAATGAGCTTGCAAAGGTAAAATCATTGCGAAATACATGACTTCATTTGTTTTCGTGTCTTCATATACTGAGAATGATGACTCGGGAAAAATTGAAACATTTGGCACAGAAACACGTAAAACAAAAGACGGACGATACCAAAGCCAATATGCTGTTGTTACTCCGGTGACACACTTGTCTCGTCTGATGACGACTGGTACTGGCATGATGGCGCCAATGAAACAGGTTCCATATTTATGTAACCTCCTTACGAATTCTCTGATTAATATTCACAACACACGTGCCAGTTGTTTAATTATATACCATATTTAAATATTTTTAATATTTGAGTAAGTGCTTATCATAATAAATGACACAAAATATGTCGTCGTGTTCACTCAGAGAGATTAACCTAATGAACCTTTACGGTAACTCCTCTGAGAATACAGTAGCAGCGCTCTTTGAAATATGGCTTCATTGGTATTTTGTATTCTATGTTGTCCTACTGCTATCCCTCCCTATTCCTCTTCATCACCATCTTCATCTAGGTCTGCTTCGAAACCGCTTAATCTTTATTCTGTGCCTTTATTACTACAAAGTTCAGCGGTGTAATAATAATTGCGTAACACACTAACAGTAGGACTAGGAATGGCTTTTATTTTGACAGTTCAACAACGTTCATTGCGTTATTTACGTTGTTGAGCAGACAAATTTTTCGAACATATGAAGCAATGGATTAGCTTCCTTCAAAATGATTCAGATTGTGATTAATAGTGTATTACGCAAATAGGGTGCTGGTCTGTATCCTTTACATCCATTTCATCTTCCGATGTAGCTACAGCAGCCATTCAAAACACATGTAATTTCAAAATCTTCAATTTGATTACTTTCGGGAAATGCGTACGAGTGGTTTCACCACGTTTACTAGCAGAAGTTATGTCTATAACCAGTAGTGGCAGGTTAAGCTACCAGTACACCGCCACTGATAGCCTATGACATGGGATTACCTGAGTACATAACATGTTTACTGCCCGTAAATTTGCAGATTATAGATTATATTATCATAGATTTCTTGCTGAGAAATTATTATAGCGCTGTATCTGACATATACGTTGAAAGGTGGAAGTGATGTTTGTTCAATAGTAAATGAAACTGTGGTCCAATATGAGAGAGGAAATGAAATTGAAACGGACATTTTTGGAGACTGGTAAACACAAAATACCTTTTTCTAAAACTTAAACCCCAATCCATTCAGAGTTGATCAAGAAAAAGATACCTATGAATTAAGTATCCACAATTTAGATATCATAAATACTTTTCATATCCTAATAGAAAACAAATACAGCCTAAAATCGATTTCGCGGTAGAATGACGCGAACCTTGCATCGCGCGATAACAATTTCCGTTTGGTGTTTTTAAAAAATTGCAACCTTCTGAGTCATTGCTGGCAACACTAACAGGTTTTGTTCTGACATCATCCTGTTCTCTCACTGTGGCTGTAGAAGTCACGTAAGCAGGACCGCGATAGTGAAGTAGGCTGCCTATACTTGCAAGGTTGAGATAATTCTTGGTATTGTAACTTCTGCGTATTTGTGGTTCATTTGCATTTGTTGATAGCTCTTTTCCTTTTCTTTGTACATAAGTGAGGTTTTCTAATTTACTGACTTTTTATAACTTGGTCTTTTTCATTGCATTCTTTTGTATTTCCAACTTCATTAAAGAGATCTATCAGAGAGATTACTTACAACATGTATACAATGTGGAGACATCAATACTACAATAAAATGAGATCACTGACAATATTAATGTAAGAGTATTTTAGGCTATCATAGTATCGAAACGAAAAAAAGTGATTTTTTTCAAACAAAAACTAAATATGTAGTAGTGATGGGCCGACTATGGAGGACAATGTATGTTTAGCTATAGTAGCCAAACTAAAGGAAATATTTGATTGAATTGTTTTATACAAACTGGGAACGGCATTAGATATACCTACGCAGTTTGATTTATAGTTGTCTGCACCTTGGTAATAAAAGAGTGATGAGAAATAGAAAAGCAAATACTTAAAACGACTAAAATAACAGTCATAACACAAATTAGTTATACACAAACAAGATTAGCATCAATCAAATCCAGTCCTAAGGGTCCTACATTAAATCAAACACTGAGATCGCCAATATAAGTAAAACAAATAGCCCCTCCGTTGATAGATATTGAGACATAGATCTCGACGTGTTCCTTAATCAATCAGTTAGGAACTACTGCCCACTGATTTACTACGTTTATTACCCATATTATTTATTTATTATATCGAATGATACATGTTTCTCGCTATCTATTACTGCATACGGAGAAATCTCTGTCTTTATCGCTTCAAGGAAAGCCTATATCTTCAAACGGGTTGCAAATACTTTCATCGGGAAAAATCTATAATTGTTAATTAATGGTTTATGATTGGTTAAGGAAATTGATATAATTTCCTTGGTAAATGAAGTTTAATTAAGTATCTTGTTTTATGGCTTCTGTGTGTTTATGCTCGTTAAAGGCATGACTGGAGTATTGATTTCTATTGCAATGAAAGTGGCATTTAGAAGGGCTGTTAATTGAGAAACCTAGTACTTGTGAATAGTTCGATATAGCCAGACTATGAGAGCCACAGTCCCGACTTACGAGTAGTAGGTCGTGAATTCGAACCCAGGCAGGCACTTTATGCATTTAATTTCATCACCACTGCTCTCAAAACGGTGAAGGAAAACATTCGAAGACATATAACATTCACCAATCCGCACTGGGGCCGCGTGGTGGATTAAGGCCCACTCCCTGTCACAGAGAGAAGGTCTGTGTCCCAGAAGTGGGATCATTATAGGCGATTGCGTGAGCCAGACTTTAAACAATCATTTGAAAGGCTCAGCTTCCTACAATGAAGAAATTGAGCCTCTGAGTCTGTGACCCTAAACACAAAAGGTGCACCGCTGATGCGAATTGGGTCGTCAGATTTACGTTAAAGAGATATTCTGCGTGCGAACAGCAAAAGTATCGTTGTTACTACATAAGTATAGGGATTAGTGTTTTGTTCGCTAGATGGCACACAGCAGGGGTCAAAAAGCTATCTGACAATCGTAAAACCGGATCGTCGCTTGTATCCCAACAAAGCATGGCCCGAGATGCAGTTTTGCATTACGAAAACAGTATGCATCCTGCCTCGGTCTTCGGGGCCCTAAAATGTTGCATGAACAAGATTGTTCCATTTAAAGTTTATTCCCGGCGGTGTGGTACGATTTAAATTGTGATAGTCTTAAGTGGATGTTCACAGGTACCCGCACTATATTAGGTGCGTAAGTTAAGCAGGGAGAATACTTAGGTACTTGTTCAGTTTGCGACCGACCTTCTAGCGAAATAAATAGAGGTGTTGTGTTACTTCATAGGGGTTTGAGTGGGTTTCTAACTTTTATGATGTTGCTAGTTCAGTGTCTAACTATATTTTTTCTTTATACGACATTTACGACTCTCAAGAGGAAATCTCGTATGTTGGTAGATCACGCCCACATTTTTCAGGCTCTAAAGGTGACGATCCTGATCAACCTTGTTGCTATTCACAAAAAAAGTTTATACTTAACTTTGTTTACATGTCATTCTCAAAATTTTTGGTCAAGATTTTCACTTGAATCACAAAAAAACAAAACTGCAATCTCCTATATATTCCCAAAATATGAATGCAAAACACAAGTTGAATAAATCAAAGAGAAATCGAACTCCCGTATTTAGCCAACTCGATTTTTCTCAATTGAAGTGTCATGAGCACATTTTAACGTCCAGCGAGCGATGTTAGCCGTATTGTGGCGCTGTATTGGGCGATGTTAACAAATGTTATCGACTGGCCGTGCCGTTGACATGGCCGTTATTAATGATACCACTATCTACACCGGTAATATCTAACAATATTCGGTACATGCGATATTATTGTTTTTGTAGTTTTAGGAGGTTGGGTGGTCCGAGGGATTTGATTATGTGACAGCAATGTGAGACTGTATTTGTTTTACTGGCCGAAGTGAAAGTTCAAGATGGAGAACATTATAACTGTAATTCCTACTAAGGTTTAAGACAATTGGCAATTTATCACTTAAAGCTCCCACTTCTTCATTCCAAGAAAATACGGTAACGGTCCAAAAAGATGCGCCCACGACTTCCTTATCCATGATTCAATTAAAGATTAAAACTTTTCAATGCCCTCACAAGAAATCGTGTGCAAAAAGATGAATTTTTCCTTCTTCCAGCGTAGATTGAATGCCATCGTCCGTTTATGTGGTGCGACCATAAAACGTGTCACGTGATTGCTATCGGCATTCCTCTCCCTATCTGAGGGTATTTACGGCGAAATTTTATCACAAGCCGGTATGAAAGAGGGACAGGTTTCAGTCGACGTGGGACGAACTGGCCGGCTGGACCCGCTTATATAAGCTTCGGTATTAAGTGTTGAATGTGTACATTTAAATTGGTGACGCCGTCTCAAGGGCATTTGTGTATCTGGAGCGTGGGTGATGGCTCCCAATATTTTTTTTTCTCTTTGATTTTGCATATCGTGGGATCTGAGAATAATGATAAAATTTCAAACTCATTTGTTTCATTAGGTGATACGCTCAAATTCCATTAATTCAAATAAAGTGCGCTTTTTATGTGTCCGCTATAAAGTGCGCAGTACCTAGTAGATTAAAGTTTAATTAACTCCTTCCTGAGCTGCCGATGCCTGTCTATTAAATCGTCTTAATGTTTAAGCATGTGAAATCTGATTAAGTTGTCGTCAGACGGCTAGGTTTCATTATAATGCCTTCAATAATGTCCTGCCTCTAAATGTCTTATACGCAATTACTGTCAATGGTGTTACAACATTACCATTTATTCGCACCTTAAGGTGTTAATTTAGTTATTGGAGATTTATTTATAGAACGAGTCTTGCCTACAACAGGTTTGTAATGTGTTGAGGAAATAACTATGTCACCAAAATAAACATACGACGGGAACCGTATTAATTTTGATAAATTGTCGTATAGGCGCCGTATTTCAATATGGCGGAGTGCATTGCACGGAGTTGTGCGCAGGCGCACCGCGCACGCAGCTTGTTAGCGCGTTCAGGCAGCTCGCGCGCATTTTTCACAAAGATGGCGGGCGTATGTTACCTCTTGGCGCCAACCCACTCGATAACCGATATACGAACGATTTATGATGCCTGCCTCCATTTTATTAGTTCTGCACTCAATCAACAGTCAGACGAATTTAATCGAATGCTTTATTAAAAATAAGTTATGTCTACACCGTCACGCCATTAAACGGTTTGAATTATGTTATGATCTGTCGGTTGTTTGTCGGTGCTGTATATCAAAGTGCCTTTATTTGAAAACAAAAGTGATCATACGATAGATCAACGGTTTATTGTCATTTATAACGGTTTATATTGGCAACACCTGGAGTTCTGAATAGAGCTTTTCCTATTCTAAAGCGTTGGTAATAAAACGAAGTATTTAACTTAACTATCGGTAGTTCGACTGCTGTAATTCAATAGATGACTCTGAACACATTTAGAGGGTTTGGCTTTCTTGAGATTAGTGTTAATATCTCGTTACTAACTGTATTACCTAGGAGAAGTCGTAAGTGTGTCCACACTGGACAACGATATTAGGCGAGCGGTTAGCTCTTAGGGTATGAAGATATAAAAGACATTCACTAAATCTAATTAACTGGTGCAATTCAGGATAAAGCTATTTATATACCTTTGATCATTTTTTAGTAAACGTAGGTAGCAATCTTCGTTATCTTCTTGAACTTTGCAAAAAAGTGTATTGACCTTTAGCTGCTGCGAGTGGGGGGGGGGGGGCATATAAAACGCGAGTGCATAAGTGATTTATTGTGAGTATCGTCGTAGCGTTCGTGGGCGTCATATCTCTCTGATAAAGTAGTTCTACTGATCTAAGTTCCGACTTGGAGTTCAATCTCGAGTTAGCATCTTTCAATCTAATGGGTTTTCGTTACAATGATTCATGGTTTGTTTATACAAAGAGAAAGCGAGGATTTGCTATTCAAATGACAATTCTATTTAAGTGTTTGTTCGGCAAATGCATACGTATGTTTATTTATTTAGATATTATGATTTATTGTGATGGTTTTACTATTAGTATGCTATAATATTAGGCATTGACGGTTGGACACGATTCTCAAATAAATCTTTAATTATTGCTTTTGCTTCTGTTTGCAGTGAGTATACGGTGTAATTAATTACAAGTAATAATTAAGTACTTCGTTGAGTCAACTTTACACCCTGTTCCTCATGCCTCTATATACGCAAACAGGCACTTTACTTTGTGTAAATTATTTCATCATCAATGCTCTTGAAACGGCAAAGGAAAACATTTTGAGGAAACCCTAAAACCAAAAATCCGAAGACATGTGACATCCGCCAAACTGCACTGGGCCCGCGTGGTTGATTATGGCCCACACCCTCTCACAGAGAGGAGGCCTGTGTCCCAGCAGTGGGAACATTATAGGGTGATTATGCGTATGCTAGTATCGTTCTTAACGATATTATTCTATTGCCTTCTAAACTCTTTAGAGTCATATAGCTCTATTTCTTCTTGTCTTACTTCTCTCCCACTGTCTTCAGTTGCCAGGGCTTAGTTCACGCTAACCTACTATCGCATACTTCGTTCCACATTCCCCTACACATTTGGAAGTTCAAGTTTTGTAACTGAAAGACTTATGGGTACACTAGTTTGAATTTAACCGACATTTTCTACACTAACGATTAGCTTGTCTTGATTATGTTATATCCGTACTCGGGAGATACATGTTACTCAAGAACTGACTGGAATCAGTCAATTATACCATATTGGTTTACGCAAAACAGCTAGAGGTGAGACCTAGAAAGCCATTCTGCAAGTTTATATGGGTATGTTGAAAAGCGTCTTTCTGTTCAGTATGTAAATGAATTAATTACTGACACCTAGTGTGGTGTTGATACAGATTTACATGTAAATATCGATTGAGATTCGCGTAAACTTTGTTTTCATTAGGTTTTATTACAATATTAAGTAAATGTATTCTTTAGTTAGTGTCACTTGGGAAATTAAATAGGTAGGGCTCTTTTCATTAAAATGCCTACTCTTTATTTGGAATGTTTTATGTAGTCTATGTTAACAAATATGACTGGCACATATTAACCGGTCTAAAACATCGGCGTTTCCCAATTTTTGTAGGTACAGACGCCAGCAGGTCAAGCTACCCGAAACTGTCAAATTTTCCCAATCAACCTTGAACCTTAATGCTTTAGCGATAAAGTTGAAAATCTATTAAAGAAATTTGACAGATTGTAGTAACTTGATGTGCTGGCGTTCGTACCACCTTACCTTTAAGGTTCTGACTAAGCCCCACAATTTCGTAACCCATAATAGTTTACAACTCGCTAAAGAAAGACAAAGATACGGACTGAAATGTAAATGAACGATAATTAGAAGTTTACTACGCTAGGCGCCATACAATTTGGACTAGCTGAGAAAACTGCCGGAAATAACGTATTTGAGTGTACCTGACAGATTTTATGGTTATGACTACTGTCATTTGTTTTAATATGTTAATAAGAAGCTAAAAAGTTAACTAGAAAAGTGGAAAGTAAGAGTGTCATGTTTAATTAAGCAATCTTGTTGACCAGCTGACATTCTTGAAATTTTTGCTAATTGCAAGAAACAATAGTGGAATTTGACTCTTCTGAATCAGTTGGTGGTGACTGTGGCTTAAACTATTCAATATCGTATCATTTATAAGCGTAAGAAAATGCAAAACCAACCTGAATCTCAATTTTTTTTTAAATCCTTTATTTAAAAGCCCCTTTAAGAACCCTGGTTGGGTTCTACTACGAAGTGCAAAGTGCGAATGATCAGATCGGACCGACACAATGGCCGAACCGAATATTATTGAAAAATGCGAAAAAAAATTCGGATCGGCTCAATTGTGTCGGGACCATAGTCAATATTCGAAAGAGTGTAGGAGTGTAGGATCGGGATAGACCGAACCAAATAATAACTTCGTAGCAGGAAGCGGCCTAACATTCAGCCGATACTACTTCGGAAGTTCTTAATAGTTAATTACAATCTAGCCTTAGCCTAAGATAAATAATCAATTTTTATGTGACTTAAATTTATACATTAGTTTAAAATGAAACGCCAATGAAAAAAAAAACAAGTGCAGCATTTTACAAGCCCATAAAAATGAGGTCATTTTAATAGGAAACATAAATGCAGGAACTGCTACTTCCTATTAATTCCAAAACAATAAAACAAAACTACATGCACTAAAGTATATTTTCAACAATAAAAAATAATTGAATAATTTAGCCGTCAGTGCTGATGTGATAACGTGCAGGAGAACCAATAAAGCCCTCCATCCACCGCAATGCTAGGCTATAATTATTGCACCGCAGTGTAAATCGTCATTATGATAGAAATCGGTGACTGAAACACTGCGGGTCCTGCTATAATTGAGCAGTTGTATATGGCAATACAAATAAATATACTTAGTTTGTAATAACCCTAAATACTGACACTGTTAGCAGTTAATTGTGTCCCTTTATATTTTGTCTGCTTTTGTTGCCATGTTTACATAATTTACTGTTTTAGTATCAACATTAAAGCATTTGTAATCGTTTAGTTTAGTTACAAAATTATTGCGGCTGTTTTACATCTGAGAGGCAAAGCGGTCTTGGAAAACGTAACCAGATTTAAGCGAACAACACTTTATGTAAAGCTACGGTTTCTTTGAATAACGGTGGCTCCCATATAACGGGCGCAATGACGGCTGTCATGAAAATGATCGCATCGGGGTTTGACTTTACGGCGTTAAAAACGCTTTCTAGTTAACACACCAACTTCCTACTTAATCCTACTAATATTATAAACGCGAAAGTTTGTAAGGATGGATGGATGGATATTTGTTACTCTTTCACGCAAAAACTACAGAACGGATTATGATTAAACATTACAGTAATATAGCTTAGCTTATACATCAGAATAACACATAGGATACTTTTTATCCCGATATTCCCACGGGATCGACATTTCTGCGGGTGAAACTGCGGAGCGCTGCTAGTACTTTCATAAATAAAGTTTTAGTGACGACATTCATCGGTAAATTAAAACTAAAAAAAGACATAAAATACACACATACAAAGTACCCAAAAGCCTCGTATTCAACCAATTAAAGTTTGACAATTTTGTCCATTGCTTGATGTCAAGGGTCAAAGACAATATACATTGCGTAAATGTTACGACACTATGTTATTATATTGCTATTACATATTGTATATTAATTGCGGACACTATGTAGCGGCCCCGTTCTTCTATGAAACTGTAGCTTAAGCGAATAAAACACTATGTAAGTAGGTTCATCTCAGCCAGTTTTGAAAAGAAAACAGACAGCATCTGAGATTGCGAAAAGCTCAAAGAAGTTCTTACTTCCCATTCACAAAGAAGCAAAAATAAATGTAATAAAACCTAGTCTCATATCTAGAGTTCAAAGGAGTTAATATAAATCTGGCGAGTGGAAATTCTTACAATTTCGTTATGTTCGTCCATCTGTTACTCCCCTTTATAAGTCGTAGTTTGCGTCGGTGCGTGATATTTCATAGTAAAATATGACAGTTGCAGGATTTTCTTCATAGAATGTTGTTAGAAGAAAAATGTCTATGAAATTTTCCGAAGAGGTTGTAATTTAGAAAAAATTCAGGTGCTGTAAACTGTATGTATGTATGCTGCACTGAATCCTGAACCCTAGATGAAACACGTTTTTTATATTTCTATGACCTGAACCATAGACATAGATTTCCTTAGGCATGGTAATACCGAATTCTTTATTTGAAAAAAAAAAACAAATGGCGCCGCCATAATGGAAGCTTCTCATGTTGCTAGTTCTAAAAATGATTTCAAATCGATTACGTGTCTTTGAGCTCTCTCATTTCAAAAGTGAAATTAATCCAGCTGGTAAGCTTATCGTTAGAGGTTTATACAACTCATTAATATCAAGAAAATAATTTATGAATGACAATGCAATGATACCATTATGCAGCATTTAATCGTTTATTTAGAGTAGGAGTGATTTAAGTACACGACATGAAAATACGGTCCCGTTCTACGATAAACCTAAATAACTACAAATTAGTTTATTCATCTTTTCTTGCTATCTATGGTCCACAAAATCATAACAAACGTAAATCGGGAGTAGCCAGTTTTTATAAGTAAAAACTTATTTAAGAAACAGAATTGGCATACAACGTGACAATGCTGCCAGCTTTTTCGGCACTTTTCCTGTTGACAGCGATATGGATGATTTTTTTTTACCCTTTGATTATTTCCCCCCCTTTTAACCTGTTAGCTTCTTAAATTGTGTAAATTGAAGAAACTCACTTCAGTATGCACTGTCAGTTGTTAGTCACAACTGCAAACACAAAAGAGAGTCGACTAGACAGTAAGTTTTCACAGAATATGACTGCTGGCAATTGAAAATGTTTAAACTGATTGTTGTTACATAAATCGTCGATGCGCGTCGTCAGTGCAGTCGTCGACGCGCGCGCTTGCCGGTCGGTAGTGTCGTGTCCTTGAAAATGGCTTCTAGTGTTGTAAAGTGTAACTCTTGTAATGTTGTTATAAACGAGGTACTTGCATTTATATGCAATAGATTGGACGTTATGGATGAGGAAGGCCTTAGTCGCATATGTAAAACTGCTTTTTCGGAGGCGGAGATCGAAAATGCTAAAGATCTGCTTTTCGATTCTATCTCTACGGCAAAGCGGAAGAAAACAAGGAAGAGGGACGGCAAAACGCTCCGTAACATTGAGGATATACTCTGTTTGTTAAAAGAAACTGACCCTGAGGAAATTCCCGTATTTGTGGCTCGCGACCTGGAGAAAATACCGCCAGTTCTATTCGACCATGTCGACGTAACAAGACTATTGAAGGATATAGTGAGGATGCAGAGGGAAATCACCCAGATAAGGGAGCAATATGCCACCGCTGATCAGTTAAGACTGTTGCAATTGGATCTTGAGTCGTTGAAAAATACGTCAATAGTTAATTACTTTCCGTGTACTGTGAACACAAAACGAGGGGCCGCGGCGATTGATAGATACGAAGACAGCAACAGTGGTCCTGTTGGATTGCTACCAATAAACGTGGAGGAGGAAAAAGAGTGCGAAGCGCCGTTTGAAAAATTACCTGGTAAGGGAGGTAGTTGTAAAACTCCTCAACCGGTACGTGCTACTCGGAGCGCCCGACTCGACGCGACGCTTGAGGTCGGTGAGACGGCCAATCAGCAGACGCACCCGGGTCGATCATCCACAAATGTAACCGAGCTCGCGCCGACGCAGGCGCCTCGGTCATCTATGCAGACGGTAACACAAAATACAAAATGTTTTGCTGATATCGTACGCGATGGGCAATGGAAACCTGAACGTTATGATGAAGAATGGATTGAGGTACAGAGAAAGAGACGTAAAAATCGTTTTATTGGAAACAGAGGGAAAGCTGCGACTGACCCCACTATAAAATTTAAAGCGGCTGATGTGCAAATCCCGATGTACATTTATAATGTGGCGAAGGAGGTGACTGTAGGTGACATAGTAAATTACATCAGAGATAAATGTAATATTACCGTCACCTTAGAAAAAATGAATATGAAAATGCCAAGAGATTATAACGCCTATAAAGTATTTGTGCCAAAATATAAGTTGAACATGTTTATGGAATCCAATTTTTGGCCAGAAGGAATAGCTTTTCGTCGTTTCATAAACTTCGATCGGCAAAATAAAGGCAAAGAGGGTACTTTGAAAAATGATGTTGCCAACCCAAATCATGATAAGACGAACTAAGTTAATAAGTTACAACTGCAAAAGTGTTACTCGTTCGGTGGATTGTATAAGGCGACTTTGCAAAACGGCAGATGTAATCGCCTTACAGGAAACTTGGTTACTGCCCCACGACGTCTCGTATCTCGGTAGCATCGATAATGATTTTGGATTCGTCGGTAACTCAGCTGTGGATACCTCTGCTGGCATACTTCGTGGCAGACCGTACGGAGGTGTGGCCATACTCTGGCGGAAAAGTTTATTCCCTACGGTGACAGTGTTAAAATGCACCAGTGTACGTCTAGTCGCTATAAAAGTGGAACTCAGTGATCGCGCTATTATAGTTTTTTCAGTGTATATGCCTACAGACTCAACAGATAATTTATTAGAATTTACCGAGTGTTTATGTGAAATAAATGCCATTATTGAAGGTAATAGTGTTGAATCTGTGTTTATGCTGGGGGACTTCAACGCACACAGAGGTGAGCTCTTTGACTCTGAATTAACACACTTTTGTGCGGAACGGTTGTGGTCATGCGTTGACAGAGAACTTTTGCCGTCGGACACGTATACTTTTGTGAGTGACGCGCACGGGTCGCGGCGCTGGCTTGACCACTGTGTTGTGACTAGTGCCGCGCGCCTTGCTGTTGTTGGCGCGTCGGTTCTTTATGACATCTACTGGTCCGACCACTATCCTGTTCAACTGGAGTGTGATTTAGGTTTAATAAAACCAAAAGTAATGCTTACTGACATCTGTAGCAATAATGTGGTCTGGGGTGAAAGGGACCAAAATCAAATCAGTGCATATAGTGAGCTATGTCATGCTAAACTGCGGAATATTGATTTTCCGGCAGAAATGACTAGTTGCGCTAATAACATGTGTTCTAACATAGAACATAGACATTGTTTAGATAAAATATATAATGAAATAGTTTGTATACTATCAGATGCAGCTAAGTATACAAAAACTGTTAAAAAGAAGCGTAGGAAAGGTAACATAACTGGGTGGAACAGATATGTCAGGGACGCTCATGTGAGGGCCAGGCGTTGTTTTCAGATGTGGGTACTACATGGTAAACCCTCTGTCGGGTATGTGTACGATAATATGTGTGAATCCAGGAAACTTTTTAAAACCCAATTAAAGTGGTGTCAGGATAACGCGCAAAAAATTAAAATGGATATTATTGCAGACCACCACTTGAAGAAGGATTTTAAAGGTTTCTGGAAAAAGACAAATAAGTTAAATCCTAAGCCTGGTCATCCTGTGAGTGTTGCTGGCGTACATGAGCCACAGAAAATTGCCAACCTATTCCGGCAGCATTTCAGGGTTGGGTCGCCGTTGGGTGCGGCGTCGCGGATGCTTGATGTTGACTGTGGAGCCGGAGACCTTAAAGTTGGGTTTTCAGCCAAAGATGTGGCAAAAATTATTAAAGGCATGGTGAGAGGTAAATCTCCTGGCCATGACAGCCTCAGCATCGAGCATTTGCAAAATGCGGGCTGTCACTTGCCGCGGGTTTTGGCAATGTTTTTTAATTTATGTTTAAGCCATTCTTACCTGCCTGATAGATTGATGTTCACGGTGGTTGTACCAATAGCTAAGGATAGGACCGGAGATACTTCCGATTTATTGAACTACAGGCCGATTTCGTTAGCCACTGTTATAGCGAAAGTACTGGACAGTCTGCTTGACCAACAGTTGGCCAAGCATATCAAGCTCCATGATGCGCAATTTGGTTTTAGATCAGGTTTGTCCACTGAGAGTGCCATCTTGTGTCTCAAGCAGACTGTTCAATACTACAGTGATCGGAAAACTCCTGTCTTTGCTTGCTTTCTGGATCTGTCGAAAGCTTTCGATCTAGTTTCATATGATAAGCTATGGGAGAAGCTGGAAACTGAGACAGAATGTAATCCGGAAGTTATTTCTATTTTTAGATATTGGTACAACAACCAGGAAAATAGTGTACGATGGGCAAACTCTTTCTCGGATGTGTATAGGTTGCAGTGCGGGGTGAGACAGGGTGGATTGACCTCGCCTAAGCTCTTCAACCTCTACATTAACCGGCTTGTCGGTGAACTCAGTAGTACCAATGTCGGGTGTAGCATTGATGGAGTCTGTGTAAACAGCATAAGCTACGCAGACGACATGGTATTGCTGAGTCCATCGATTGGTGGTTTGCGGAAGTTGGTACGGATTTGTGAGTCTTATGCGGAGGCCCATGGGCTCAGATACAATGCTAAGAAAAGCGAGCTGTTAGTTTTTAAGGGGCGTGGAAAAAACTACGTGACCGTACCCTCAGTCACCTTAGCAGGAACCGCCTTGAACAGAGTCGCACAGTTCAAGTACCTGGGCCACTGGGTCTCCGATGACCTTAAAGACAACACAGATGTGGAAAGGGCACGTAGGGCGTTGGCTGTCCGGTGTAATATGTTGGCCCGCAGGTTCGCACGTAGCAGTAATGAAGTGAAAGTTACACTTTTTAAATCTTACTGCCAAACACTTTACACGTGCAGCCTGTGGGTTAACTACACACTGGGAGCATTCAGCGCCTTGCGTGTTCAATACAACAACGCGTTTAGGGTGTTGCTGGGGCTACCACGATTCTGCAGTGCATCGACGATGTTCGCGGAGGCGCACACTGATGGCTTTCATGCCCTAATAAGGAAGCAATGTGCGTCGCTGCTGCGTCGTGTTAGGTCCAGCAGCAACAGTTTATTAAGCGTGTTTGCGGACAGGTGGGACTCTCCACTGCTGCGCCACTGGATGCGCTTGCACACTGCCTTGTGAGCAGTGGACATTTCCTCCTCGTCAAATTTAATGTGTTGCTTCTTCTGTGTTGTCACTGCTATCTTTATTGTCTGTTATGTGTTGTGTATTTTTTGAGATTTTGTTAGTATGTGTATTTTATTGTATGATTCATTCTATGTTTTGTAAGTGTACCTATGGACAGATAGTCTGAAATAAACGTTTATTATTATTATTATATTTTAACATTTTAACATATCTCGGGACCATGGGGTCCCGGTCCTTTGGAAGGCGTACGAGGGGCCGAAGCCAACTCCCAGAGGCCCCTTAGGAAATTTTATTGAAATGTGGCACCACCCGACGATTATCCCTGTACGCACTATGCAAGTGCACCCAAG
The DNA here is from genome assembly GCA_911387795.2 of Apamea monoglypha. NCBI lineage: Eukaryota > Metazoa > Arthropoda > Insecta > Lepidoptera > Noctuidae > Apamea > Apamea monoglypha. Next base: position 5,391,927 of record OU426922.1, read on the forward strand.
GATAACCCCCGGTTAGTGTAGGACTATTGTAGGATATGGAAAAATACAAATTTGGACTATGGGTTTGGGTGGCTAAAGTGGACTGGTTACCAATAACTATTGAAGAACTATGGCCCCTGCCTGATCAACGTTTTATATATACACGGATAAAATGGCAGGGGGTGACTTGCACACTCAATAATGGGCCCCCGGAAACTGTCGCTAGCACATAGTGACGTAGCAACAAGGGGGCAACATGTCCTGAGGTGCTTATGAGGAGTGGAGAGGTATTCCACGGCTTTCAGAACAATCCCAGAGCCCGGAAGATGGTCAAGATCCCTACGAGCACTTACTGGAATACTTCCTTCCCCCGAGCACGTTTGCTCTTGCGAGTCTCCACTCAGCCGGCCAGTAAAGGCAAGAATGAGGTGGGAGCTCTGTTCCTCGTCATTGTTCGCTCCAGCCAGCCAATAAAGGCAAACCAGAGGTGAGGAACAAGATTTCTCCCAGGAGATAGGGTCCGTGGGGTCGCTACTGCCCAACAGCTCGCCACATGCTGCCCTGCGGTTTTCTGTATCTCTCTTGGTCTGGCTCCTCACCCTAGACCTGTTTCGGCAAAGTAAACTCTTCCGACACAGGCCTAGAGTTCGGAGCGCACAAGCCCCACCACGACGTCAACGTAGAGATACGGCGGTGGGGTATTATTATTATTATTATTATAAATGCGTTGACTGCTTGTTGCCAACAATTACACGTATTATTTAAGTGTTATTATTCCATTTCTTCCTCTGACAGCAGTCGCATGTTACAGCCGCATACCCAATACGTCGACAAACAAGTAATGGATCATAAAAAATAATTGTTATAGTCACGTTGAAGGGTTTTTCGATCCCATTTTATTTAGAGTTTCCACATTATACATATGTAATTGCCTTCAGTTTATGTATGTTCAAGCCATTTTCATTCAAAATGTGTAACTTTTATGGCTATAACTATGTGTTGGGATACTTTCACGCAATGCTGAAGACATTATTTTGTATATTCATCTTATGTATTGAATGGTGTAGTTGAAATGGTTTCATTAATGTTAAACCAATTATGGTCGAGTTATTGTTATGATTATGACTTCATTCGCCTAGTCCTCAACAAGTATGTATTCATTGTAAGACTATGTTGTGGCTATGTTTAAATGTATCCCCGATTTGACTCTTACGATATTTTGGTCATTTTGAACATTATATAAGTTTGTGAGATTCTTCTCTACCATAAAGTTCTAAACTACATAGTTACTTTTTATCAAGAATCCTGTCAAAACTCAACTTAGGCAAAGGGCTAGAGTGCGCGCAAGCTAAGCCTGCGCGCGTGTTTGAACTTCAAGACCCTGCCAGCACTTGTCACTTGCCAAATATTCGGCATAATGATGGCGAATATTTACTTTGGAAAACACGGAACACAGCACACTCTCTTAACACTTGATATAAACGTCGAGATGGCGGCAAACGATTCTTTCCGATTTTGACAGCGCGCAGACTTAGTTTGCGCGGACTCTACCAGGCCTTTTAGTGCTTGACTGACATTGACAGGATGGACACATGACACAATAAGCCTACAGTGACAAGAGGGCGCTCTTGGTAAACATTTGTGAAAACCTATCGAAAAAACAAGATGACGGCGTTAGTTCCGATTTTGGCCACGCGCCTTGGTTGTTGTTGCTTGAGAGTTCACGCACCAGATTTACTGATCAAGAACTGGATCAGGTTTTAAACCAGTGGTTAGATTTACACAGTAAAACATAATCAGACATCGCGTGCAAACTCGTCGAGCAAAATTCATAACGCATAAAGGCGGGCACACACTTGCAGCAAGTAATTGAGGCGTAAAGCCGCGATTACATCGGCGCGGGTGGCGTTGTCTCGACACGGGCCGTATCTTAATTGATTGGACCGTGCCCATTACACACCATTGAATTTCGGATACATTAGGGCTGCTATTAATATTTTCCGATTGGATATTTAAGGACCAAAGTGTCCTTGAATATTTTGGCGTTGTTTGACCCCATTTGGGACCTAAGATATACCTTTTACCACTTTTTATTTGTTTTTCCACTAAATAGCAATTAAAAACCATTTCAGAAGATCTAATTTAAAATAATGGTGACATGTGTCAATGACAAGCGTTTTCCCTGACGCGTACCGGGCACATATTAAAAATAAACCGCGTCTCCAAATTCAAAATAACTTCCGAAAGTATGCCTAGAAGTGTGGTAACCCTGAGTTAGGGCTGTCATGCATTCAGTTTGCGTGTGTCGTGCGTCCATATCTAACCTTGTGATAATTCGTGCGTAATTTGATTAAAAGATGTCGATATTTCGTCAAAGTAAGCTCGCTTGTTAGTGTCAGGCTCATTACTCTCTTAAAATGTCAATAGGACACTTTCGCTGAAGTAAAAATCGATTTGTGAAGTGAAAGAAAGTAAATTGTTAGTAGTACCTACTGCTTGTAATTTTCCTTTTTAAACATAATCTTACATTGGCAGAAATCATAATTGACGTTGTAATTGATTTGGGCGATATGTCACCACTTTCTTCAAAAAACACTGACTTTTTAACATTTAAAACTTACGCAGTGCCAGTTCGAGACATCCTTCCATTTAACCGACTTCGTTACACGTATTAAAAGAACAGTTAATTTAATTTCCGCTCATCCTCAAAATTACGGAGGACAATTTTTCTCTACGTGTCCATTTAACTAAATTACAATATAGTCTTCATTGCATATTTAAGCCGTTTTATATCCATTTATTATGAAAGCCCATCAATTAACGACAGTTACTCGGACCATACATCTTTAGCACATCAAGGGGATCTTTTAAACCCTAATATTACGCAAGATACATTTCTTTTCGCGTGCTCGTTAAAAACATCCAGCTTGTTACAAGTGTAACAAATCAAAATGTAACATGTTACATTGTGTAACAAATCATATCGTTGAATATATCATGCTGTCACCTGAGGCCCCGGGGCTCCGAACTCCTTGTAACTTTTCGTATTATTTTTTCGATATTGAAAGGGTTATTTCGAGGGAATGCTGATTGTATGTAATTTGGGCGAGTTTCGAGTGTCTTTGAGATCGTATGAGGAAAAGTCAGAAGCAAATGATAGGGTTGGAATAGAACATGGAATATGCCTGAGCTTCTAATGAATTGTAGGTTATGAGACCGCCCATTGTGTCACCCTTTGTAAAATTTTATATATTTATGTTCTACAATTAGTATGGTGTACAATAAAGAGTATTCTAATTAATTATATTCTATGTATGCATATTTCTATGCAAAAATGTGACTATATACGCACACATTTTGCTAGTTCTATGATAATGATGGCTAACACACAAGTTTACGACGTGACTTCACTCGGCTGTTAACTTAAACTGTACAGTACTTAACAATTTAATCGTTAAACATAGGAAAATCTTTAAATCGAATCATTTACGCGTGTAGATGTCTAGCTTTCCATCAATTAGCCATCACCATAATAGAGCTGGCTAATCAAAAACACCAACGTAGACTAAAACAAAACCAATTTAGCAGAATTACCCACTATACACACATCCTATAAAGACTTACAGTGTCGTCAGCACTGTCTGCAAACGACGACAAATCGGCTCATCTCAAAAGCATCACGTATTCTTTTATGCATCATTGCAACAGGGATGCAGCACACGCGTCGACCCACACGCAGAATTTGTAATCGGCTCGTCGTAAATAAACGAGTTGGCACAGCCCTATTCGGCGAGATGCAGCAGGGATGCCTGCGTGTTTTATTAAGTTGGTTTTTATACTTTTTATAAGTTTTCTTGGAACTTCCAGGCTGGTTCTGTATTATGTCGTGGTTGTTCTTGAGTTTTTGCAATGTAATTGTTATGGTCTCTAAGTTAAATGAATTTTAATGCCGGTTCGTGTTGATTGCCAACGGAAGTGTTTGACATTGATAGTCGATTGGGATCGAGTATTTTTAGAAGCAAGAGTAGGAGAAAAGTATTTAAGTAATATAGTTTATGAAGCATATATCTTTTGATAAGACGGGCCTATCATCATCTGCATAGCCTTTTCCCAACTATGTTGGGGTCGGCTTCCAGTCTAACCGGATGCAGCTGAATACCAGTATTTTACATAATACGATCAAGTAATTTTTAGAAGCAAGCAGGAGAAAACTAAGTATTTAAGTAATATAGTTTACGAAGCATAGACGGACGATACAAAGGAAAAAACAGATAAAACTATTGCAACATATTTTCTTCTACACTTTCTTCCGTTTCGTCGTTGCATGTCCCATTATTTTCAGCTTGTCATGCCTTTCTGTGGTAATTTTCCTTCCATATTTTTGCATTATGGTTGCATCTGTCGGCAACCCTATCAACCCGTAGTGATGTGGGCGTTTCGGATTTATGCGCCGCGCCGAAATTTAGACGTGCTCACTCGGCGTACACAATATGCACGATAATATTCATCGCGCATAATGCGTTACTTATGTTTTTCCATAAAATGCAAACGTGTTGCAAAAATACAGTTTCGAGGTGTGGCTCGGTGACAATGAAAAAATTAGGAGCAACAAACTTTGATTTAGAAAGAGCCCGGACCGGTTTTAGGTTTTTATGCCAAATTCTTTTCGGAAGTTGGTAGTATTTGATTAAAAATGAAGTTTATGTTCAGTTTACGATTGCAAAAGTAGCAATTTGTAATATCGTACAGTCTTACTAAGTGCAAAATTTAGGCTGCAGTAAACGTCTGCAGAATGTTTTACATCGCCTGCTTGCAAATTCGATATTTATGCGTCGTTAGTTCAAATTTCGACCGCACAAGTTGCCGCAAACGACCTGTGACGACCAGTGCTTACTCGAGGTCTTAATAATACATTGATTAGACTTTTATGTCGTGGAACACAGTCACAAGTATTTTACCTTTGTGGTAATTCAATATTTTGCTTGTGGCAATACTGGCACTGTCATAAATTCACTGTATTATTGGCAACTCATGTGTTCTTTATTTAAAACTAAGTAGGCTGTTCAAATATTGTACGTGTGTCATTTGCATCGCGTGTACTGGATGTTTATTTGAATTTAGAACATCCAGGCGTTTGACCTTATGCTCAAGTTAAAGACTTATGGAAGTTAGTTAAGTTGTTACTCAAAGTTTGCAAGAATCACTAAGACTTTGGGTACAATAATATTTACTTGCATAATCCAGTGATGCGGGAAAACTAAGCAGCTTATTCCTATAGGTTTGCAAAATATTAATACCAATATAGGTAGGTACTGAATTTAAAAAGGCTACCTGTAATCAAACCTTCATATAAATAAAATATTTGCTTAGGTATTTTTATAAAAAATAAATTGCCTTTCCGCTCCTTGAAAATGAACCCCAGTAATAATAAAAACCGAAATAAGTATTTTAAAATATCAAAAAGTCGTTTGCATTATCATACAAAAGGCGTACAAGGCATCGTGTTTATTTGGTCGTGAGCTTTATGCCAACGTACGGCACGATCCCCGAATGCGACCATTCGACGAATATTAATAACCAATAGGTACTCATATTGTCAAAGACGCCATGTTTTTCTAAATTCAAAATTAGAATGTTTCAGATTTCTTAAATGACAATATTTTGTAATTGCGAAATGGATAGGTATTTTACAACCTTTAGTGGAATTTTAATCAAATGAGGATGTTCATAGTTAAGAAAACTTATTGCAGTATTACTAATTATTGTAAATGTAGGTTTATGGTCATCATTAAGTTTTACGGTAGCTAAACTACACGCCATAAACAGAATTTATCTATTAATTAAATTAATTATGTAAATATGACTGGCACACGTAGTGTTGTGCAAAAAAGGCCGAATAATTTTCAGTATAGGTATTATTTTAGTTCGAAATTTCTAAGAAAAACGAGCAAAAATAAACCTAATTTATAAGAAAATAACGTCATATTTATTTATGAATAATGCTAACATTGAATTTTATGACGGAGCGCCTCCATCGGTGATGTGCCGAGACTTCAAATGACTTAAAACTTTTATAAATAGACTTTATTGTGACAGTTTGATTATTCAAGCGATAATATTTGAAGAGGCTATGAAAATAAGGAAGCATTAGTAATATTATTGCGTCGAATAATATTTTGTTTGGATTGTATTATATTATAGTTTCGAAACGCAATCGCTTCGTTCAAATCACTGTGAGTTTTATTTATTTTTCGGCGTTATAAAATCTTGTTATTACTTAGTGGTCAATAAAATATATTTTTATACTTATTCGGACTTTATTTCCTTTAAAGCAACCATTTTGTACAGACACCTACTGTACAGCATTAACCATTTTCATCGTAATGGATACTCATTTACCTCCATAACAACATCCTGAATGTCACTGTAGACGTGTAGAGTGTAGGAAACATCAAATAAAGACGACAGCATTGTTCAGAACAATGCCGAATAGTGCAATACAAACACATTAGTTTTTGATTTCATCACTTAAGTGGCGAGGCAAAGGAAATCCCTTTCATTCCAACTCAATTATAGGAACCTACCTACCGCAGACGAAGTGTCAACTTATGAATATGTATACGTAAAAAACGGGAACCGTGACGTAATGACATCGTGTGTAGCATTTCCTTTTCGGCTTTCGGCCTCTGCTTTCGGCATCGAACATGTTCAAGATTAAAACTCCATATATATGCAGCGGCGCTCTTTAGGAGCCGGAAATGAAAAATGAAAATTAGCTGTTTTGATTTAGCCGCTTAGGGGAAAAGGGATGACGTGTTTTGTGTCCTTAGCGAATACCTGATCCCGTGAGGGTTTATTTAGGAGTTACACGTGTTATTCGTTGATCAACCATTTTAATTTATTTGCTACTTAATTCCTCTATGATCAAATCGGTACCAAGAACTTTTGATGTCGACGGCTATAATTCTTGGAATTTTTACTATCTAAACATCAAAGCACCTTTTAGGTAGTTCTCCGAATGTTTAATAATTACGTCAGATTGTAAACTTACACTTAAAATGTCATCGTAATGCCGAAAAACAAAGTCCTAAACAAGCGGAAAAACTTGTCAAATAAATAGTGTTGTCATAAAAACTTTCTTGTCGCGCCTGTTAGAACGACTTCCCTTAATCGTTAAAACTGTTGTGACTTTGTTAATATAGTTAACGCAACACTCGTTAACGCTATAACGGCTAATTATTACAACACTAAAACTTTAAAATAGCTTTTGAGATTATGATCGCGCCTTTAGCGTTGTCTTTGGTCTAGTCTTTACTTTATGGTTAATTAAAAAAAATTACAAGTTAAGTTCATGTTTCGATATTTATGGACGACTATTAATGAACTAAAGAATTATGAAATTGTGATATCGACATTACTTTTTTATGATTTCCTTTGCTTTATTAAACTGGATTTAATTTATTGTTGTATCTGTATTATTAAGGTCTTGTTATTAAAATTAAACGTTAAGAAAGAAAGTAGACCTATCTACGTAATGATTCATGCGATTAAATAACAATCAAAATAAAGTTTATGGATTATTGCACAGTGAACAATAATATGGCGTTTGATTGGCTACATATACAGTAAAGAACATTAAAGAATTTTTAGTACTTTCAAGCATTTACGTCTAACTTCTACCAACCACCAACACAATTTATCTAAACTATTATGAGAAAGGTTTGATTTTTTGTCTCTTTGTTTGTTACGCTTTAACGCTTTCACGCTAAAACGGCTGAACAGATTTGGATGAAATTGGCACATGGGTAGACAATGACCTGGATTAAGACATACGATACTTTTTATCCCGATATTCCCACGGGATCAAGACTTATGCGGGTGAAACCACGGGGTGCAGCTAGTAAAAAATAAGTTTCTCTGCGAATTAGAAACACCACTGCACCATCCACATACGACCACAAACAGCCAAGCCAATGCATTTAACATCTTAAAAAAGCGTTTAAACTCCCCATACAAAATGTTTAAAGCCATGCAAGGTTTAGGAGTTCTCGTCACGTCTCCCGTCACATGGTGGTGGTAGACAATGGGGTATAAATTACAGCATTAGCACACCAGTATGGGACCCCATGGTAATTCACCACGCCAGAGGTCGAACCGTGCCTCCGACATCATACGGTTTTATGTGAAGAAACTTGTACTTTAGATTATTAAAACTATGGAATAGGAAAGCATGTTCTGTGAGCATGATTTATTAAATTTTAGTATTCCGTCACGATTGTGATTTCCAAAGGTTTATAGCGAGCAAACAGCGATTCCACTCCTGGAATCGCTTTTTAGTGCTCGCTGATGATAGTTTTAAATCGTTTTGTTGCTAAGTGATAAAAATGTGACATTCTGAACACCTAAAAGGTCTAATCACACACTATAAAGGGACACAGCGGTGGTCTGCACGTACTTATGTCATTCACTAGCTTTTCTGTCGGCCTGTAAGTATAAGGTATTTTATCCGTGGTAGAACAATATCAGACTTTTTAGCGGGCAAACGGGCTTGCAATTTCCATATAGGCACAGGATAGCTTTTACCAGAAGTGGTCATCGTATTAGTGTTTCAGGAGCTTCAATATAATAGGAATGTGCCAGAATATTGCAGTTCGTCGTGGACTTTTATTCGACAGCGGCTGCCCTGACGTCATCTGTCATCAGAAGACAGCCGCCACGCAACCATCGATGCGACGCTCTGTTAGAGTGACTATTACCAGCCAGTGTCAATCTTATCCGACCTTTTTGGTGATTCCAGTAACTTCGTAATAAAACTAGACAACCACTTACGACGCTGCGCTGTCAAATATTTCCTGCGTCTACTGACTTTTACAGCAGTAGGTAAAAGTCTTGGAGACGCAAATAACATTATATTAAAAAGTATAATACAAGTTGACATGGTAACCGCGATTGTTCTAGTTATTAAAAAGAATTTGTTTGCTTTATAAAACTAATTAAGACGTGTAACGCTAATTACCTTTTATGATTCAACCGTTAATCCGGCGAGAATGGGAGCTTATAATTTATAAACTCCAAACAAGAAGTTTATAATTAAGTCTGACTAATTATTTTAATAACTATTGTTCATTTAATTAATTAAAATGTAACAGCAGGTAATTAATTTTGAGCTTCATTCCAATTTCTTTTCAGAGGCTTTTCACAGAAAATGGAACAAAAAACCGTCTGAAATTTGTGAAAATGTTAGTAAAAAGAGTTGTAAGGTTTCTTAATTTCCAACGTATTATTATTTTACCTTAATACCGACAGTCATTAGCAGAGCTCTAATTACCGAAATATGTAGCGGTTATTTTAGAAACGAGAGCATCTTTATTGAAAACAGAATAATTAATGGCCAAATCTAGAGCTTCATATTACGAATAAATAATTGTTACAACGTTCAGGAGTGAACTAAATGGGTGTTATATAAACAGCCTATACTGTTCCCACTGCTGGGACACCTCTTTTTGTGAGGGAGTGTGTGATATAAACAATCAATACTCATTATCCTAGCTTAGATTAATCTTAAGATTGATATAGCAGTAACGGTTGCCACGTAATTGTTATAAATTACGTAACGTTAAAAAAACCTTTCAATGTTCTTAACGTTTTTAAAAGGCAGCAGCGTATCTTTTCAATATAAAAAAAAACAATTCAATTTTTCTAAGCTTATTAAGAATTATCATTTTATATCAATTTAGGCAATATTTCTTCATTGAATATTTTACTTTTTATGTCTTGTATATAAAATTAACGACATCATAAATTAAATACTATTAAATCGATTCTGCTCTAATTGGCGACAGATGCCATTTGTCGTAGCGACAAAAAATAAAAACGCAAAAATGGATACTTTTCCCATATGGGCGGGCTGATAGAGACATAAAAATTTATGAATTCGTGGTCCGTTTGATTTATTCACACTTCCTTTTACGATTTTTATGACTGAAAAGATATATTGTAACCATACAGTAGTTTGTTTTTATTCCTATTTTAGAGTATCTGACATTTAACGTCACCCTACTTTCTCCAACTGTTAGAGGTGATTCATATACGCCAGATGACATATTTATTGGTCACGGTAAAGAGGAAATCAGATCAAAAGGAGAGCACGTAATGTCAGTCGTCGTTAATTGTTTCTTTTGGTGTGTTTAAACTTATTGGTGGTACGTGCTTGTCCATTGCATCGAATGTCTTATTTCAATAAATCAGTCACGAGTTCACGACATTGAATATTATAAATAATTAATAAGTGTTTCTATAGGTATAACGTGCGTGTGTTACAGACATTAATTTCTTCGCTTACTAATACCTACATATAAATAAAATAATTAAGACCGAATTTCGGCCATGGTGATCAATCTCAGCGGAGACTAGCCTTCTGCGCGGGAGATATTATAGTGCCCAAGTGTGTACGCAGACACAGGGGCTCTCTCTCTTCACTCACTCTCATCTTACTAATAATTAATAACACAAGAAAATTTAATAAAAAAATATTAAAAAAAAAACGTTTTTAATTTACCGGCGAAATTAAATTAAACGTCACATTTAATCGTAAAAGTGACAGAGGAGCATCACTATTTCAATATAATCCGACATTTTATTAGTCCTTATTGTTAATTTTATATATTAAAACGAGTAATAAATATGAAAGCGACTACCGTGCGTAGGCAATATTAACAATTTATTAATAAATAAAGTGTGTAATTTAATTATGGTTCACGACACCAATTTGTAATAATGAATGTTTGACGTCGGCACATTTGTAGCGGCAATGGGCGTAGAAATGTCTGATACTTATGCGATAGGTACAGCATTGCTTACAACAGCTGATAATATAATAATTATTATTTATTAGTCTGTAAGACACCCACGTTGTTCGCACATTAGTAATTAAAATAGCAACGGTACCTACTGTAACCTAACGGGTTGATTTTTGCGTTTAATTATTGCTTATCTATTTTAATTAAACGCCGCATTTTTATGTGTAAATATTTTTCTGACGGATACCGGTATCTAAGATTTTATTAGACACTTGACACAGGTTTTTTTTTAATTTTTATATTTTCTCCGGTATAAATTCACACTAAATTACTTTTTTAAACCTGTACCAATACCAATACAGGGTGGGCGGTAATAGGTACCTTTAATTACAAGATTTCTAGTCATCTTAGATATATTCTAATACTATTCTATTCTATTAGTTAACTATATAATAAGGTGGGGAAATAATCAAGGACATCAAAAAATTCATCCGCATCGCTGTCAATAGGAAACGTGCACAAAAGGCTGGCAGCATTGCCACGTTGTATGGCAACGCTAATTCTTTGGCCAAAAAATAGGCCAGCTCTCTTAGCTGCAACTAACACACTCGTACAACTTTACTTACGTTAAGCCTATTTTTATTTTGAACCATTTTTTTTACTTGAAGGTGCAAATAAACTATTTTTATTTTATTCTTATTAATACACTGTCATAACATTTTTATCGTCAATTTTTAATTATTAATACTTTTCTTTTTTTTCTTTTCAAGAGTCCAATCGGTCCAATCTAATTTTCAATACATTAAAATAATTAACAATTACATAACCCAATCAAATACAAAGATAAATTGTTACAAAATGACACTAACAGAAATAGAAAGACGGAACCGTTTACAAAGCTAGTTTCAAACCGCGGAGGCGTCAGGGGTCAGCCGAGGTCAGATATCCGATATGATTTATAAGGTCTAATTAGACCAGAGACAGTACCTACTGATAGACGGTAATAGTTTCGTAATAAGGTTACTGATAGGAATTTGTAATTATAATTAGCAAGTAACAATATGTGTAACTTGTGTAACTGATGCTTTTGTGATAATATTAGTGAAAGTGACGAAATCGGAGATAATGTTTATTTATTCTTAACGCATAATCAACCTATAATGTTCCCATGCTGGGATACAGCCCTCCTCCTGGTAAGAGGGTGTAGGCCGTAATCTACCACGCGGGCCTTGTGCGGGTTGGGAGATGGCACATGTCTTCAATTTTTTTTGTTCTAAGACATGCCGTGTCCTCTCGATGCGAAGAAAAACATCGTGAGGACACCGGATGTCTTCACACGGTCGCGGCCATTACCACTGGCCCCCACCACTGCTCTAAAATTGGAGATAATATTTATTTATTCTTCAGAAACCTCACAGTCTCTTATCGACATAAACAATGTACTATGAGTGCTTACAGTTGCACAAACTTTCACAAATTAAATTAATCTGAGTTGAAAAGGGTTTGCTTCTGAAGAAAATAATGTGCGTATTATTCTGTAAATAGGTTATAGGAATCACGACTTCACGTCAAATTAATAAAAAAAAAAACAAAAGCATAGTGAAGTCGACATTTCCTACCTGACTACCCCTGTGAATGGTAAAACAAACTCGAGGGTCAGTCTCTATTAAAGTTCAGACATAATCAAGGTCAGATCATGTGAGGACCATGTGGATTAGTGTCTGAAATAGTATTTTGAGGAAAAACCACGCACATTTGATACTGATAGCGGAACATCGCTTGTTGATAACGTAGCCTGAGATAACTAAGGCTGAGTTATCAAATAGTATCCTGTGAAGACTTCTTGACAAATTAGCAACCTTCCTATCCTTATCTAACCTCCCGTATTAAGCACTTATGTCCACTAATGAATATCGGTTAAGTAAATGTGTTCAATCTATTTAAAACATAACTTATCGTAATCAGGAAGCAGTAAAACCGTTTAGCTGTAACGTTATATTCGAAACTTATTTGCTCATGGCAACATTTTGCGGCTCGGCCCACCGCTAACGTATCGTGGTTTAATTAATTGCCGTAACGACCGATTTATTTCAAAACTAGCACGAAATATAGAACATTATGTAGGACGATGGTATAAAATAATCGGGTTCGCGTGTCCTTGTGGCTTTGAAAAGTGGATCAATGAGAAATTTTATTAGTTTATGAAAAAAACTAGGTTCTATGATGTCATATCAGAAATAGATCATATAATATTATCTAGCATGGTAGATCTTGACCTACTTTTGTTCAAACTAAACTTTTTAAATTGTGAATCTAACCCAATTAAAAAAATAAATTATTTTCAGCCAGTCTCTTTTGGATTCAAAATATAGGAGACGAGGGGCTGATTTTTCAATCGACAGATAATTTTTATTCTTGGAATAAAATCTGACAGTTTTTGTATGCAAGAACTGTCAAAAATTCAAAATTATTCCTCCGATAAAGTTATCTGGCATTCCACGAATATTGGTCGATTGAAAAATCAGACCTATTATCTTGTTCTTGATTCGAATTTCGAAACAATGCATTTCACCATAGTGATGTGCCATTACCGTTTGAGTCGAGAAAAGTGAACAATTCCATACAATACATCAGGTTACGTTGGGCAACAGCGCATAACTAGAGAAAGCTGACTGCCATCGCCTACGTACAACAATAACTAGTTTCCCTTAGCTTTACAAGTCGCAGGATGATAAGATGTTGACACAGGTAAATACTTGTTATAATAAGAAACTAACTGAATTTATTGGAAATTGTCATAGATAGGTACTTTCAGTCCTGAGACAGTCTTGGTCTTATCAAGGGGTATCGTGTTATCCAGTAACTGGATTGTGGAGGTCAGATAGGCAGTCGCTCCATGTAAAGAGCTGGATCCGGTTAGCCTGGAGTCCGACCCCAACATATTTGGGAAAAGTCTCCGTCATGGGACACTTTGAACATCTACCGATTATGATCTCTTTCTGGCTATACTCGGTGCATTATAAAAGGGGTTTCTGCTAGAATGCACCTGACCTGCAACCTACAGTTTCCTTCGATACCTCATTTGTTTCTTTTATGGGAGAGTTGGTCAGTTAGATTAGCCTCTAGTGCCCCAACACAAGGCAAAATCCTCCTAACCCTCGTGCCACTTACCCCTATATGCCTTCTGAGACATTATTATCATCAACAGTATTGAGGATAAGATCCCAATCGTAGCTAAGTTCATCTTGATAAGAGCTATTCGGGAATTTTCATTCAAATCGCGAGATCGTCCATCGTTCACACATCCACAAACGAACGGCCTAACAGTATCGTTGTCAATATCACAATCTAACAGCAACTGACCTTTAGTACCAAACACTTTATTGTCAATCAGATTGTATATGGAAATAATTATAGTGTGCTTTGACAATAATTCTCCATACTGCATAAATAAAAAAGATAAATATCTTCTGACGTGGAAATCGATTTCACATCCTGCAATATAAATGGCTGAGGCTGAGGTAACAAGCTGACTTAGTTCATAAAATCGCGTTTATATTTGTAGTGGTCACAATAAATATGCAGCGAGATTGGATTTAAAAAATATATTGACGCGTCTAAGTAAAGGTTGTCATAAAAATCAACATTTAGGAGATAAAGCTTGACCACAAAGTCAAGTTCATGCGAAATAATCGAACGATGGATACAGTAAAAAATGACTCACATCAGAATATTTACATACGTATGCAATTTATTCTTGTTAATAACGTAATATTAATTACCCTGTCTCCGTACCCTGCCCACACAAGACGCTACCAATAGCCAATGATTAAATAATAATGAATTAATTAAACGTCCTGATGAGATCCTAATCGTAACATGTCATTTAGCAAAACGTATAGCGACATTACGTACAGGGATCGGCGTGACAGATCGCTTGGCTGCCAGCCAATCGCAGCTCGTAACATGTATGGAACACGACGCCGACCTAATCCGAGCTGTGTTCGGAAATTAAATTTTTGAGAAACAATACGGTGAGCGAAGCGTGGTTGGCGCTAAATTGAAACGTTCGACTCTTGTGTACTCTTAACCGCTTTTGAAAACAGAAACAAAACAACTTCTATTAACTTCACTTGACTTTCATTCATCCTTTGATCTGCACCCTAATTGCGTAGTCTTTTTGAAGGAAATTGCTAATCCATCAACGACTACTTATACGATAAGAATATGTAGTTGGTTGCCTTAGTTAACGCAAGACAATGTTTATGTTTTTTCTCCAGAATTAGCTTACTGACAGGTTATTGTTATTAGTATTAACTTATTTATTTATTTTCGATGGTCCTAGTTTATCATTTGTGACTTCAAGTGACAGCAATGTGAACAGATCCCAGCAATGCATAATTAAGTAAGCTGTCACGCCCTTTATGCCTGGAGGCATTTATTTACATTTTAATTAATTAATTTTTAGCTTGAGTTCGTATAGTTTTTTTTATTATATTTGTTGGTATATTGGCGTGGCTAGCTGACATATGGCAAAAAATTTAATTTTGTGTTCTGTGTCTTGTAATGTTAATTACTTAACATAGGTACCTAGTATTGTATACAATCAATTTTCTAATTGAACAGACAGCTGTGCTGCTGGGGAGTTTGTTGCGCCACTTCTTCCCAGCGATAGCACTAGGAAGTGGTGAAGGGCGGGCGTTTTTGGGGGACTGTCTTTTGTAATTTTGGCGTTCGAAAAGTGCTGATTCTCAGCCTAATTTAAATAAAAAACTTTTGAATTTGATTTTGATTGCTTCATATATTCGAAAAAAATATCTGCTCAACAACGTAAATAACGCAATGAATGTTGTTGAACTGTCAAAACGAAATCCATTCCTACTGTAAAAGTGTTACGCAATCACCCTGCTGAACTTCAATTCATACTCATTCGATTTGTAAGAGTACTCGTAACATCACTGGGATTGTCCGAAAGGGGTACCGCTACCCCGGAACATAAAGGGCAAAGGAAGGAACATGGGTGGGTTTTAGTCAGTAAGAGTCTGACACTCCCTTCCGCTCCACCCAGAGCGGGAGGGGTCATTTGATGATTACCCATCCGGAAAAAAAAAATGCCATTCCCCCTACCAATACCCTAGGTTATGAAGTGCTTAAACGATCTCAATGCTTAATTCAACGCATGTATTGCTAATAAATTAGAGTTACAATATAAATTATTAATGCTTAGACCTGCATTGTTCTATTCCTAGATTCGAAGAAGTCGGTTAAAGAGGTTTAGTATTCACACGAAGCGAAAATGAGCGTGTGACACTAAAATATTTAGAGAGAATGAATACTGGCTGTCAGAACTTAAAAAAAAGCGGCCAAGTGCAATTCTGGCTCGCACACATACCACCTGCCAGGATCGCGGATTGTTCGAAAAAGATACAACTGAAGGAACAGGGGTGGGTTTTAGTCAGTAATAGTCTGACTCGCCCTGAAGTTATACGCTGATTTCCCACTCAAAAAAAAAAAAAGGGTTACATACCACCGTATAATAGGTACTAGGTACATATTTTGTAACACGTTTCTTGTATTTAATTTTTAACTTTATATTTTTATCATTTGTTGTTATAGCGGCCATAGTGGTCACTCTGTGAAAATTTTAATTGTCAACCTATTACGATTCAAAAGACACAGCCCTGTGACAGATAGACGAACGGACGGTCGCTGGACGAACGGAAGGACGGACAGCGGAACCTTAAATTATTAGGGTTGACACTCTTTGGGTTCGGAACCCTTAAAAGCATCATCACGCGAGGTATTGTTCTAAATTAAAAGAAAAAGTTTTCTTTAAATTAAAGCTTATTTATGGTAACTGTCGCGAGCACAAAAGCGTTGAAAAGGGAGAGTGCTTCGTGAAATATTACTTCGTCAGAGGACTGAGGGACAGAGGGAGTCCCGTTCTGACATGTAATGAAAGAAAAATTACACGAGTCAGCCTTTGTACAGTCGCGACTTTCATTTCGACGAAATTAACTTTTGGATGCTCTGCACTTGTGTGGCGGTACTGTTGAAACTCGAAGTCTAGGTTTTAAAGTTGAAAGTGAGTGTTTTTTGGTTTCAGATTTTCTGTTTCAGGGAAAGCATTTTAAGTATTCCGGTTGTATACGGCGACACATCAAGCTGTACAGTTCCAGTTTTAACTGACCTCGCATTGTATAGGGTTTTCGTAGAATGAGGTGTCAGCTTATACTGGTTATGTATAACTTTATCTGTAGCCGTGCGTACAAATTCTGCTTTGAAGCGGAAATAATTTTTAAAACAAAACCCTTCCCTGCAGTCAGGTCTTAAGAGGACCGCTTTTACAGTCGTTGTCAGTGATAATTTCGTGAGTTCTTGTATTAGAAGCAGATTCAAGAGACTCTTGAAGTGTTGTCCGAATGTTCTCTTCGCAAATAAAATTAAATTGAAAAAAGGCGAACCAGGGGAAATGTCACTCCTGCAAAACTTTTCAATCTCTCAGATTTTCACTTCATAAAACAGAATAGATGCTTCTGCGTTATTAGAAACTCCAATTTATTTGACTAAATAATTCATTTGCCGAAAGGATAATTTACAAAGCGATGGTACCGTTCCCCTGTAATTTGAGAGATATATGTAGCAAGGGAATGAGATTGTGAATAGATCTCTCTCGGTCGCAAACGTAGTAATAAGATTTTAAATGTGAATTTCTGTCTAAATGAACTCGGTCACATTGACATCGCGATGTTTATGTTCATCAACTCGTTCGTTTTAATTAAATTGTGATAAACAACGTTTGTTTGTTAATTAATGTGACGACTGCACAATATGGAATTAAACATTGCCTACACAAATTAACGTGGAACTGTGTTTTGCTTAATTATATTACAAATTACTGACGAAGATTATTACGGATCTAACAAACAGATAAATAGCAACAAAATTCTTTTATGTAAATCACTAGCTCCACCGACCCACCCCGTCGCATCGCATCGTCTGTCCGTTGTTCTGACATTTTTTGTTTTTGCTCGTTCGAAAAGGATCCTAGCGTGATGTTGGCCGAAAGCCTTCCCCAAGAAAGGAAAATCCTACTGGTAGTTCCAGAGATTATCACGTCTAAACAAAACAAACTCTTCAGCTTTATTTTTTGTACACTCTCATCGCAAAAAAGAGTGCGAAAGTACCAACATACAAATTTATTTTCCGAACATTTATTTCGAATGTTCCGAAAATAACTTGAAAGCAGACCGGAAAGCTGACCTTAAATAAAAACACAGCGACACGAATTCCGTCAAAGTGTAAAATAAATAGCAGCACTCTATCGAGAGGGCAAACAGCATTTTTTGCAAATACCATTATAGCATTAAACATCGATCACCATATTTGGATAAAAACCGTTGCAAACTTGATTCAGCTCTGCTTACCGTGTGAATGTTGATAAGAGACATACATTTATTTGAAGCACTGAACACATTTCTCATTTAGCGGGAAAGTTGGCTAAGGTAAAGGATTTTTTGCAGACACACGAACGGATGTTCAGGTTTAACTGATTTGCAGCTTTGATGGTCTGATTGAGGAAGATTTGTGATGTAGATGGAATTTAATTAAATGTACTCATTCCTGTGCTACAATCCGGCCGTCGCCGCGTCGGTCGATAGAACGTGTTTCTGACACCTGTCAGTGTGACAATTCTAGTAACTAAAGTTTGTTTTATAATCCCAGATACTAATCTGACATTTAAGTCTTTTGTGTTTGCGTATTTTAGAATAGAAATTTGACATTACACCTGTCAAATTAGTATCTGGGTTTAAAAAACGAACTTTAATACGGATCAAATTCGCAAAACACATACGCGTTTGTACGAAACTGACAGGTGTCAAGAACGCATTCTCTCGACGGCCGGACTGTAAGATGTTCCCCTGGAATGGCGATACGAATAATAATCAACCAAGCACCTAATCAACACCCCAAGCTCTTAACAGAAGTACTTGAGCAAAAAATAAAGCGACGTGAAAGTTAACCCTTAATTTTCCATTTGGAAACGAGAAAAAAAAAATCATTCATCCCGCTTTCGAGTGATATACAAAAAAAAAAAAACGTTTTTATATGTACAGCGTGAATACAAAGCGGGTAAGTCAGCTGATGAAATCGTCGTCCAAACAAGCGGTTGGGGGATCCTGAATAATTTACAGAGGAAAAGAATGGTGGGACCCCTGTTTACGTTTTCTTGTTGATTTTCCATGGGGATTGCTTCGCGGCCTCTGAAATACACACCTCTCCCTCTTACATAAGTATTATAAGCGGGACAGGAAATATTTGTTGTGTATCGGGGCTGGATTGAAAAGGATTTGAAATTTCGGCGCGATGAAGTAACATTTAGATGGACGCGGGGGAATGAAATGAATGTAGATTTAAATGAAGGTTTATGTTTCTTGGGGAATAATTTAGATATGGAATTATAGAATAACAGGGTGGCAGAGACATCGACGCGCAAAATGTAACCATGAATTTAGCACATGATTCTAGACCCCCTAGCGTAGCAGTTATTTTTCGTCGGTTATCAAGCTGTTTCACATTAAGTTATAATGTACTACATTATAACTCAATGATGTTTCATAGAAAAGTGCAATACCTACGCGGTCAAACTGTATGAAACAGCATTTTTTTTTTAAAATAAACTACTAGAAATTTCAACGCATGGAGGTTCAAAATCATGTACTGACTTCATGTTGACTGGTTCCATGTCGATGTCCCCCTGCTGATACATAAGATCCGAAGATACCTGCCGATCCGAAATTGTAAATTTTATTCAAACCTAGCAGATCCGGTGAACTTCGTGCCGCCTCAGATTTTTTCTTCGGGAATCTTTCCTATGTTCAACAGTTAGTCTGCTATACAGGGCGGAGACAAATACAATAGATCAATTTAAAAAAAAACATGAGATTCGACTTTGTTTTATGTATATAGATCCGCGTATTCTTTTAGCTTAGACTAGCACAGTTTTGAAACCGAAGCTACCTGCGGGGTTTAAGCAAAATTCACATTATATTACACACAAAAGTTTCAAGTTATTATTTATAATACCAGTGACCTATTCGGGCTTCATCTAAGTAATGTCTAAAGCCCTAGGGATAGATCGCTATCAGTTTCACTAAAGTGCGAACTTTAAACACCTAGTTTAGTTCAAATTACACAAGTTGGACATAAAATCATGAAATACGAACATTCTATATTAGTCACGGGAAATGTTCCAAGAACATAATCTGACAGGCGTAAAAACGTCGTAAATATTGAAAGTACAAAACCTATGTACCCACACGCCGCCTACGCAGTGCACTATGGACGGTTCTCAGAAATGGCGAATTTAACTTCTATCTGCGTGTACGCATAATATTACCTATAGTAATAGTGAGCGCTTTAGGATCGAACAAAGCCTGAATGCATGACTGACGTCACATGCATCGTTATTGATCAGAGTAAGCAGCCCATTGTCTGATAGTAGATTAATGCTAAGCAGTCTGTCAGATAGGATCGTCTGGTTTAGTAATGTTGGAAGACCATATTGGGTCATTGATTTTGAGTTTATATCGGCTGTGTGATTTATAGAATATCCACTAGGTGTACCTAACGGTTTCATCCGCATAAGTCCCGATCCCGTGGGAATATCGAAATAAAAAGTATACGTGTCCTAATCCAGGTCATGGTCTACCCATGTGCTTAATTTCATCCAAATCCGTTGAGCTGTTTTTGCGTGAAAGCGCAACAAATAAACAAAAATCAAATATTTTATCTCTATAATATTAATTTCGATGAAACCAATAAGGAATCTATCGTATTAGAGTCTAGAGATCATCGTTCTTTTAACAGTCTAGCTAATAGAATAAAGTAATGAATATGTTCAGATTCCGAATATTCCTTTTCCAGGTAAATGTAAAAGTAAAGTTTAAAAACTATAGCTGCAAAATGAAATGCAGCATGAAATACTAAAAGAGAAAATAAAATACGAAGAGGTTTGCAATCAGGCGGCGGCTTGGCCCTTAGTAGAGAATACCTACACGTTCGTTGCGGGGATTATCATATTTTTAAAGGTGAACCTGTACAGCTTGTACTGGTGAAACAGAAAAGAATAAAGCATCTTTTAGAGTAGGCATAG
The DNA here is from genome assembly GCA_911387795.2 of Apamea monoglypha. Taxonomy (NCBI): domain Eukaryota; kingdom Metazoa; phylum Arthropoda; class Insecta; order Lepidoptera; family Noctuidae; genus Apamea; species Apamea monoglypha. Next base: position 5,412,861 of record OU426922.1, read on the forward strand.
TTTCCGTAATCATTAAGGGTTAACATAAAAACTGTGCAAGTTAAATTATCTGCCTAGCCTTTTCCCAACTATGTTGGGGTCGGCTTCCAGTCTAACTGGATGCAGCTGAATATCAGTATTTTATACGGGGCGACTGCTTACAGGACCTCCACAACCGAGTTACTGGGTAATACGATATCCCTTGGTAAGACTGGTTGTCAGACTTTCGGGCTTCTGACTACCCGTAGCGACTGTCACAGATCCGCGAATGACAGCCGGGACCAACGGCTTAACGCGCTTTCCGAGGCAAGGAACTGTGCAAATTAAATGTTAGTAAAAATTTTGTGGTTAATTTGAGGGAAAGTACAAAACGAGTTTAAAACTCTAGAGACAGGCAACAAGAGGTAAACAGAAAAATCACTATATGATTCTAGGCGATGAACATGTACATACATCGACTGGTCCTGATTTTTATTTTTCCGTAACTGAATTTTTTCCTATATCCATCAAATGTTTTGCTTGTCGAAGTCAAAATTTGAAAAATTCTGTTTAAAAAGATTGATGACCAGACATATTAATTAGAATAGAAGGTTATAACCACAGAGGTCACGCTGCAGTACGTAATGCACACCTATATATTGGAACCTCCAAACATAAATATCTGTAGCCCCCTAGCACTTGTTGTCTCATCATTCCCCTGTAACTTTACAGGCGTCTCATTTTTCCGATTTTACACTCGCACAATGCGCGTTCTCTTTAATTTAACCTTTTAGATCGCATGTACGGTTCCCAGAACGGCATGTAAACGTTTTTCCTCGTTCCGTTCCGATTTTACGAGTCGAGTACGAGTTTTAGAATTGCTTTTATGGTTTCGAAGTACCCCTGCCTATGTCTGAATTATTAAATTGAATCCTGTATACGCTCGTGAAGTCTGAAGATATAGTTTTACTGGGCTGTTATTTATTTATTTATATGATTTTAGGCAGGGGAATCAGATTGGAGTTTGTTTAGAGATTTTATGTTCGCGAGATCTGACACTCTGTGGAGTGCTCAGAGCTTTGTGAAATTCCGGATGGTAGCGGTAAGCTGAATATTAACACCGTATTTTACTTCAAATATGACTGTCTGTTACCTGCGACCTGCCAAGAAAAGTCTCGTACTTACCTGAAAATAAAAAGAAATACAGATTTAATAAAAAGCACGATAAAAATCTTAATGTTCTCAAAACGTGGTAAACGTACAAAATAAAGTGTACCAAAGTAACCGTATCTATGGCTGCGCTACGAACTTCGTCCCCTTATCAAGCTAGAGTACACAAACAGTACACCATTAATTTCGACGATATTATCCAACATAAATTTATATTCAGACGTATATAATTAGCTGCCCACGCGCAAAGGAAAAAGCGTACAGAATTTCACAATCCTGGTCGCCCACACTCAGCCCGAGCCTTTAAAATACGCGGAGTATTTACACGAAAACGGACTTTTCTAAGATTAAAATGTTGTCGGATTTGCATTGAGGCGATAAGAGTATAATGAGGCGGGCGGTTGCCGGCGCCAATAGATCACGGTAGACGGCGCCACTGAGACGCGCTTGCGCAAGCGCCGCACGCAGACTTCGCACTCGATCATAGATTAGATCTCTTAAGATACGAGAGGAATTTGCAAAAATACCAAATTATTGAATAAATTATTTTTTTTGGTATGCGATTCATAATAATTTGGTAAATAACGATAGTATGCTAATTATATCGGACATTAATATGTATTAAGGCTCGTTTCAATGACACTATTAATCTTTAATATGCGTAATCGCACTTGTTATGTTACCGGATTAAACACGAATTAATTATATATTTGCATTTTTAAAAGGCGATATAGTCGGCTGATATCGATTTTATTTTACAATAAATGAAGATTTGAAGAACAATTTAAATGTCACGGTATGCCAATCAATTTCTCTGTATTAATCCCTTAATCCGATTCAGCAATTGAAGCGATAATGTAAAGGCTATAGTTGAACATTTCGTCATTTTCAAAGCGAGCTTTTTACAAAAACTCCAATTTTGCCATTTTATTTGGGGCTAGCTTCCGCCCGCAGTTTCGCACGCGTGGTATGTTGATAAAAAGCCTATGACTTTCCCCAGAGTTCACAGTATCCCTATACCAATTTTCATCTAAATCGGTTCAGCCGCTTCGGAGATTAGCCGGAACAAACATTTTAAAAGTTGAGTTTTTTAAGCAATTTTTATGAATTTAGTAAAACGCTGTTATTTTAACATTACGAACAAACGCTTCAAATCCATTTATTTGTGTAGAGTATTATAGTGTAGTTATAGTAGAGATTATTTCTAATCTAAGCAATATTTTTTTTTTCATAATCTTAACTAACTATTTACACTATGTACTAAATTAAAAGACTAACTAATTATATAAATAAATACAAAAATAAAAGGATATTTAGTCGTCGAAAATCTAACTATGTTAAACTATTGTGAAGTACCTTTTCTTAATGATAAGAATCTGCCTTTTATTTAATTACTAGCTGCGCCCCGCGGTTTCGATCCCGTGGGAATATCGGGATAAAAAGTATCCTGGTTATAAACTATTTGTGTGCCAAATTCCATCCAAATCCGTTCAGAAGTTTTTGCATGAAAGAGTAACAAACATCCATCCATCCATTCATACAAACTTTCGCATTTATAATATTAGTAGGATACTCTTTCTTCTAGTATTTGCCCATCTACACTTTCTTAATCTATGCGTATTTAGCGTTCTAAGACGGGCTCTCTTCACTGCCTCGCGAGGCATGCCTATAAATTGGCCTCTATTAGCCGATAGCAACCCGTTGAGTACTTGACTGACAACTAACAGTACCATCTGACATCATACTAACACGTACACCGTAGAATTAGGTAATTATGTACATACAAGACTTTAATATTAAGCGTTAATTTATGTAGTTCCACGTACTTTTCCTAAAGGGGTTGGCGGAATTTCAATTAAGAAAATATGTGGGAATGAAGTATGTGCGGTAAATATTGGATCAAAGATCGTGATGAAAAAAGATGGGCATACTCGTAACTTGTTTGAGGTATTGTGTCAGATGTTTAAAGATGGTAGCATATCTACAGCCGAAATCGTGTGCAAAAAACATACAACAGCTTTTAATTGCACCCTTTGCGTAACATACTATAAATCACAATCTGGTTCATTTTAAAAGGAATTTAAATTGCTAATCCATTGCTTCATATGTTCGAAACATGTGTCTGCTTAACAACGTAAATATCGCAATGAATGTTGTTGAACTGTTAAAATGGAAGTCGTTGCTACTGTTTATTTATTTATTTAAGATCTCCAACAAAAGATGTACACAATGCTTGACACATAAAATAAAGGGCAACATCAGGTATTAAGGTGCACTCCTGCACTGTTACATAGTGTGTTACGCAATTATCCCGCTGGTCTGAGGAACTACTACTATCTATTGGTATACGTAACGCTACGTAGGCATATAATTCAGGATAGAATCTCACAAAACTTATAAATACTAGAACCCCAGTGTCTGTATACCTGAGTGCTAGCTTTGTTATAATATCTAAACATCTGTACGTAAAATCTACACCTAAATGTGTGACAGGTCACACTCCCACGTTCCTGTATCCATTCTAACCCGGTTCCTTCATTCCTTCCCACAATATATTATCTCTCATAAGTACTAGAAACTAATAGATTTATTGCCAAGTACCGATTAGTTTTACTTGTCTTCGTTCGTTTATGATCATTGAGTGAAATGGTTTAAACGACAAACGCTTGCAAACCGGCTTATTATATTGCTTCTATTTCCCTGAATGCCAGGGGAAAATGGCCGCTCGGTTATTGTACACGATTAGCTTACAAGTAATTTAATTATCACTTAAAGTATTATTATGGCTGTGCAGGTGCCGTTCGGTCAAGTGCCGTTGAAATCGGTGCTCTGAGTGGAATGCGTCATAATATTAGGTTTCAGTTACTGGCTAAAACCCTCTTAAACCAGCGCTGGGGCTCTATCTTGTATGGGGTCGCAGCATAATGCTGAGCGATAGCCGTTTTGCGTGGATGTGACGCATGTTTCCCCCGACCCTTTCTTATTTTTTTTGTGTTTTATGTTCTTTTTTGCGCCATGTTTACCGCAAATAATCATATTTTCTTTCTTCTTTTTTTCTTAGCGAGAGGAGATACTACCTACTAGGTAGTATATTAATATACTCATATCGTCTTAACTGGCTATTAACCAGTGAACCTGCTTACTGTATTATCTGGACAACAAATATTTTCTATTCCTTTATGCTATTGGCTAAGAAGAAGCTTAATATGGTTTTAGATAATTATACCAAGGTACGAATTTGCTCTTTATCTCAGAAACGTGCAACTTAGATTTGTTTCTATATTTCGATTCAACAAATATTGATTGAAGCAATTACTGGCAGCTAAATCTAAATAGTTTCGACGAAACTGAACAGCCAGCATCTGCTCATAAGCGCTAAAATTGAGACATAAGATTATGGCTTTCCAGTTTTCCCATACTTACGTAAGAGGTTCGCCATATATGCGTTCGGTAACTCACGATTTCATTTTACAATAGCTCATATTACCAGTGCCCATATAAAGGGAAGCAGTTGGAAATAAAACCGGCAGAGAGGCAAGGAGGTTGGCAGCTAATAAGGTGTAGGCATAAAGGCAGACGGTTCGTGCACTAAAATAAAGTTAATTGCTCGTAAAAAGCTGGCTAGGACGGCCATTTTTGAAATCTGTAGACAAACAACTGTACTGGCTGCTTTCAGGAAAGTGTTACTGGAAGAAAGTGATAAGTGTTGCGTTGCTCAGTATTTCATGTTTCTTTTATTTAGTAAAGGTGTAAATGATAGATTTTCAGTGGTTTTGCTTTGAGATGGTGATAATTATAATTTAAGTTCGCTGTAATTTGCAATTTTTTATCTGTGACCAGATTTTTATCTATAAATGTGAACGGAGTTTAGAATCGTATCGTAGAGTTTTATACACCACACTGAGGAAGTACCTAAATTGATATAAAAGGCGTAAGCTTATATGTGTATGTGGTGGTCCTTTGTCATTACAAAATGCCAACTTACAAAACCTAATTTTACCCACTCATGATTAATTTGATTTTGATCTTAATCTTGGTTCAACATCCAAAATAGCTACAGTACTTTTTCTTAACACCAAGAATGGGCAAGTGGCCCCACAAAACCGAGGTTCAGTTGTTTTATGGCCTGGTTTATGCGTTTATGTTGATTTGTGTAAATCAGAGGAATATTTGACTTAGGCGGGGCGCCGGTAGTAACGTGGGCGAAGACCTGCCGGAGCCCTGACCTACTGGAGACAGGCTATTAACCTATTTCCAAAATATACATATACATATACACAAATATACATATATACACAACCTACTGCAAATATAATCCAAGCATATTTCTTAAACACATGATTTGCGAAACTAATAAATCTATCCTCATCTATCCTCAGTTGGTTCAAAGTTTCTTTTTATATAAATTATGACACAAAATATAAACACAGTAAAATGTTTTATGTACACGTTCTTTTGACGCGGTGGGCCCAATTCTTTTTTAAATAAATTATTACAATGTGTTTCAGAAAAACTGGGGCAAAGATTAAAGATGCAAAGAGAAAATAATCTTTATGGAGGGGACGGAACAACAAAAGTAAATCTATGATAAGTATGTAAGTGAACTCTTAAAGATAAATTGATGTGTTTTGTCTAGTGAATGAGGTTGAATTGACGATAAATAAAGATAATCTGTTTTCAGGAAATCGAGAAGATACTTTGCTGTTGTATAGCCCGGTCATCATCATTCTCCTGCCCGTATCCTAATGTATGTGAGGTCCGCGCGACGTGTCTTTTTCTTCCATACTTCTCTATTAGTCACTCCCTTTCTGGCTATATCACTTTTCACTCAGTCCACCTATCGATTTTTTGTTCTTCCTCTACTCGTCTCCACATTCATATTCAATACTTTCCTGGCGACATTTTCTTCATTCATTCGCATCACATACCCATACCATGACAACCGATTTCCACACAGATTTTCCGTCACCGGTGTCACTTTAAGACTTCCTCTTATATACTCATTTCATATTCTATCCATTCGCGTAACACCACACATATCTTTTAGCATTCTCGCCTCAGCTGTATGCATTTCCCTTTCATTCATTATTTTTGGGGGCCCAACAATCTGATCCATACAAGACAGCAGGTCTAACCATGGATAGCCAGATCGATGATAAAAATTATGCAAATCCTTCGTCATTGAATACAGAGTAACAATATAGCACGCATAGTGAAACAGTAAAGTCAGTAAAATACCGATAAATCAGTAATAAATAAAGCAGACAAAACACTTAGTGCTGAACTCGTCTATATTCCAAAGTTCGCATCACGAAATCACGAGCGCACCTTAACACTATAAATCACTATCGTTGTCCAGTTTAATTACGAGTCGAGCTTTATCTAGGATTCGACATTCATAGCATATCGTAGGGATTGTCGCACCCACGGACCTAGGCGCCGGCTGGACACGTGGGCGACACAGAGTGAAAGGAATCAATGGACCAGTGGTATTTATAGAAAAACCTGTGTCTAATTCACCTGCTGATTCGTGTACTCTGTGGGGCTCGTGGCTAAATAATAACAGTCGCACGGGTCAATCGAAGGTTAAGTTACATTACATATCGAGACCCCTCCGTGCCTCGGGAAGAACCTTAAGCCGTTGGTCCCGGCTGTCATTCGTAGATCTTTGACAGTCGTTACGAGTAGTCAAAAGACCAAATCTGACAACCAGTCTTATCAAGGAGTATCGAGTTACCCAGTAACATGGTTGTGTAGGTCATAAAGACTGTCGCTTCATGTAAAATACTGTTATTCAGCTGCGTCCGGTAAGATTGGAAGCCGACCCCAACGTAGTTGGGAAAAGGCTAGGCAGATTGTTTTGCGCACTCTTTCGTTACGTAAAGACTAAAACAGTATAGTTTTCAGTTGCCCTCATTGTTATTTGGAAGAGTGTCTTTATGTTCAGGTTTTATGATCGGTTTAAGATTACTATAAGTTTAAATGCTCAGAAATATGTATATATTTTGGTTGTTACGAAGACTCATTGTCATACCAAAAGCAGTAAATTCCTTACAATAGGTATTGCGTTTCGTGTTAGAATTTCAACATGAAGGTTTTTTTTTAAGGCGCAAGATAGCCTTTACCAGAAGTGGTCATCATCATCATCAAAATCGTCAGGATTGTGCCGTAACATAGCTGTTCAACGTGTACGTGGTAGAGTCCGCGCAAACTAAGTCTGCGCGCTGTCAAACTCGGAAATAATCGTTTGCCGCCATCTCGACGTTTATATCAAGTGTCAAGTTTTCCAAAGTAAATATTCGCCATCATTATGCTGAATGTGATTACAAGTGCTGACAGGGTCTTGAAGTTCAAACATGCGCGCAGATTTAGCTTGCGTGCACTCTATGACTGCAGGTATGACATCCTCTCCTGTCATCGGAAGACAGCCGCCACGCAACCATCGATACGACGCTCTGCTAGAGTAACTCTGACCAGCCGGTATCACTCTTATCCGGCCTTTTCTGTGATTCCAGTAACTTCGAAACCAAACTGGACGGCGCCACTTGTTGCGGTGTACCCTGGCCGGAGGTCTTAATTTATTGAGGCCTCCACAGGCAAGCCCGGTTAAGCAGATGACAACCTCATAGGTTGAACTGCGAGATGCCATACATAAAAAAAAATCCTGCGGCATCATGTTTAAAGATTTTTGTTTTCAAAATACTCCAGCATTCTTGGTAACCATTACTCATACCGAACATGACCAAAAACGTAGCCCTGAATACATTGTTACACTCAGGTAATTTGATCCTCTCATAAATTAAAAACGACACCTACAGCTTTATAACATAAAAGTAAACAACAGCCGCAGAAACCAATAAAACGTCATAATGTTTATGAAAGATTACGACCACACGTAAATCTCAGCAATTTTACCGAGACCCCTAATAACCTCGTGATTTTAACTGCCTTTCACAAGTTTTACGAAGCGAAGGGGTCGTTAGCCGGATCAAGATACGCTGGTTAATCTATGTAAGGATGTTACATCTAATAAACATCGGATAGATAAACATACAGATATGGAGCGGATAAACGAGTGAGGTTATTTACCTAATCTATTACAATTTTTGTCGTGTGATAAGCGAATATAGCCCTTGCTGCGTAGGCGTTTAAGCGTGTAATAAGGTGAGAATGCCAGTGATAACCGTCGGGCGCCTAAGGATCGCTCTCACGACTATTTCGCCCACTCATTTTGGGGACCAACCTAGACTAGTATTTAAAGTAATCGAACTCATTTGCACGTAGACCAAAATGGTAGGAAAAGGCCAAATGTTTGGCAATATTTCTGACCAATTAAAACTATGTATGCGCACTAATATAGCTGTAAGTACTAACACCGATATGCATCAAATTTCTGATAATAAACAATTTTATTATTATTATAAAACCAAACGTTTTGGCCTACAAAATTTTCCCATTACTGTAAATTTGCAAGCGTTGAAGAAAGAATCAACAGAACGTGCCTATCCATAAAATAGCAGTAAGACATATTTTTTTTTCCCACGATGAAGGTTTTAGGACATAAGCACGAGTTGGCCAACATTTCTGGCCCAAATCACCGTTCCTTTTAATAAGCCTTTACGTCAATAAACTTTTACAACTCAAACACGATAAGTGTACGATCACTTTTTCCTTTCTAACACCCACGCTAACGGGCATTTTTTCTACTTAGCGTGTCAATGGCAAAAATAACACGAAAGATATATATATATTTTTTAATTGTTTTACCCTGAATACAGCAACGCGAATACCGTTCGCTGACGTAGCCAGTAGGTCCTCAGTGTGCAGGTGACTTGCGGTGCAAGATGAGGTGAGCCATTATGTCTGTGGAGAGACGCATACACACCGGAGGTCTGAGCCGTCCATGGACCCCCACTTGTGGAGGTTGTCCTTGCGGCCTACTTGGGTACAAAGTTCCTTATAGTCCGTTATGTTATATTCTGCACGTTTGACTTGTACTGAATAGAACAGACCGTTTACATAAATACAATTTCGCGGTACATAGCGTATATAAACTTTTGTACATAGCTCTATGTATGTGAAACTGAACGAGATGACTGCGAAGAAAACCCGCATAATTATATCGACAACCAAACCGAAAAAAGTATAAAATTTTGACCGTCACCCGTCACGACATTTTTGCTAGGTACGTAATGGACCTTTAAGTGGCAGCGGGCAGGGCACATTGCTCGCAGAACAGATGGCCGATGGTGCCGAAAGGTTCTGGAGTGACGAACGCGTACCGGAAGACGTGGCGTACAAAGGCCTCCCACTAGTTGGACCGACGACCTTGTAAAGGCCGCAGGAACCCATTGGATGCGAGAAGCACAAAACCGGTCGAAGTGGAGGTGCTCCGTCCCGAGGCTTATGTCCAGCAGTGGCCATCTTTAGGCTGAAATGATGATAATGAAAGGAAGAAGAGTCGTTCCGGGTGTCCCACGACACTCTTCATTTCTTCATTCGTTTGATTAAACCTTAATTAATAATTTCGTAATTTCAATTCGCAATATCGATCTGTTCAGCAATAATTTACATTTTATGAATATTTATTTTGACCTGCCGCTAACTAATTATAATAATTAACGGTAATTGGATTAATAAGACTTGTTATTAATACTTCAATGATAAGTTGGACGTCGATCTGATTTTAGAAAGCATTTGCAGCAATTATGGGAATTAATCTGTTTTATGATCAAGTGTGATTAATTTTATTAGCCGGAACATTCGCCATCGGAAATTGATAAACGTTGTATGGAGATTGATTTGTTGGAGGTTGCAACAAGCTCTACGTATAAAGCGTCTTGTTTGTTCATATTGTATTTTTATTGACAATATTTGGTGATTTTATTGCCTTAGTATTTCAGTTTTTTTCCTAGGTGTGAAATAACATAAATCACCATCACGTCTTGTTTCCCCCAAGTAATGGGCAGAGTAGTATCTACATATAGTACACCCAAATTTCGCCAGTTATGTCTAAGTCCCATGTAATAGGGGGCGAGCTCAATGCCATCAACCGTGCAGAAATCCAGACTCCGTGCTGCTACAGAAAAATTCCAGATAGGAAAACTCATTTTCTCTGTCTTTCTTTGACCAAGGAATCAAGCCCAATACCTACTTCATGCTTAGCAGTAGCTTGCGACCATTAGATCAACTAGATAGTCTAGCTTCTTTAGTAATTGGTAGTAAGTAAGCTGAAGAGTTTGTTTGTTTGAACGCGCTAATCTCTAGAACTGCCAGTCGGATTGGAAAAAATATTTTAGCATTTGATAGCCGAATTCTCGAGGAAGGCTATAGGCTATTTAACATCACGCTAGGACCCTTAGGAGCCGAGCAAAGAGTGAGAAAGAACGATAAGGGAAAACGAAGTTATAGCACGCGATGTGATGCGACGGGCTGGGTCGGGGGAACAAGAAATTTCACGCAGACGAAGTCGCAGGCAGGAGCTAGTCTTAAATATCTTAGTGCATCTCTTTGGTGAGAAGAATAATAGCCAGTCTTTAAGGGCATTCCATCCACAATTTAAGTCCCTGTCATATTCTTTGACATGACATAATGGCCGTCTCCTAACTTTCTTGTACAATTTGTCAAACGACTGTTACTTATTTATAGCACATAATATATTTAACGAGATGCCCTTAAAGTGCTCTCCGTAATATATTCGACGTCGTAATTATACGGGACTAGTTGCGACGTCCTTTGAATTATGTATGCGTGAGCGCAGCGTTTGACGGTACGGTTTGATTTGATTTTCTGTAAATGGTTGCATGTAATGCCTGGTGGTATGACGGCGACATTGTTTTGTTTGGATTAATTTATTCAGGCTAAATATACACCTGACGATTTATTCTGTAAAAATCTCACCGTGAAAACTTAAGTGAAGTGAGCTGTCATTCCATCTGATGCTGGGGATTGAAATTCACAGCTCACTTCGAGCTCACCTCACCTTAGTTTTCACGGTGAGATTTTCACAGAATAGACCGGCTGTAACAGATATATTCACGGCGAAAACTCACCCATATTTCAACCGATGAATACTCGGTTCCTATAAACAAAAGCGAATCGTTTTGCTTACCAATGGTACTCGTAGCATTTTTATTTGAAAACTGGGGGTCTACTACGAAGTGCAAAGTGCGAATTATCGGATCGGACCGACACATGGCCGAACCGAATATTATTGAAAAATGCGAAAAATGTTCGGATCGGCTCAGTTGGGTCCAGACCATAGTCAATATTCGAAAGAGTGTAGGAGTGTAGGATCGGGACCGACTGAACCAAATAGTAACTTCGTAGCAGGAAACGGCCGAACCTTCGGCCAATACCACTTCGGAGTAGACCTGGGCATATAAATAGATTCGTAAGCTATGCAAAGCTATTAGTTGTAGGGTTCATTATTGATATAGATACAAGAGTCTTAATTTTAACCAATAACGGTCCATAAATTATCGGAATCGGCCATAGGTACTACAATTTGCCAACTGTGGTGGGCGTGTGGGCTTCATGAAATGAATATAAGGTACGAAACTTCGTTGTATATCATTCGAGATTATTTCAATACTTTTTGCCCAAGAAATCAAGTCAATTAATTACGAATTTTAAATTCAGATGCAAATTCGATTTCACCTACATTCGTTTAAAAAACTTCATCAGAAAACGGGGTTTAAGCTTGAGTCATAATTAATCTCATGTTTACTGGGTTGTGGAGCTTCAAAAGATCCAAAAAACCGCAGAACTAAACCCCATTACTGGTTAAACATTTGACATAATTAATGTATGGTGTAACTGAATAATCTGTTGAACAGATTAGTGTGGTTTCAAATAGCTAACACTGTGGATTACATCAGAACGTGGATGGGTTCCTAAACCAGCGGAGAATCTTAGACGGTCACTTTGAAGTTGAGTTGTGGCTAAGCCGAACGTGATCACAGTTTCGGAATGTGCCAAAATATGTAATTAATGGTCAGGGTAGCTTTGATGCGGGTTGATTGGTTATTTGCTGGTTTTAACGAAGAGGAATGCGGCAGTAAAAACTGTGTGAAAAACAGATTGTAACCGGATTGTTATGACAGGCGGTTATCCTTCGAATGTTGGTAAATTGAGAGTGCATAATATTGATTGGACCAAGTGCCCGCAATTATTTTTACACATACGATACTTTTTACCCCGATATTCCTACAAGACCGAAACTTATGCGGGTGAAACCGCGGGGCGCTGCTAATAAAAACATATGTAAGAGTACTAAATTGTTCCTATACTCAATGAAACAAAAAAAAAAAACACAACTAAATTATAATTTATTTCATAACATCTTCACTCATAACTAAATTGTCTTCACCGCTTACTTCATAGCCTAGTTCTAACATTGTGGGAACGTCACGTGGAACTGTATCGCTTTTGTTATAACACTCAAAGTTATTAAGAGTAATGTGAAAGCGGTGCAGCTTAGATTTATATGCGTAAGACGTTCAACGTGTGGGAAGAAAGTTCGGGACGAAGTATTGTCACTGATAAGTGACTGTTGAATAAATGATTTTCCAGAAAAATAGGAATACGCAAATCCATCCCGAAGCATATACAAGGTGTAACATAATAAACGCGAGTCTTGAAAGTAGTTTATTCTGAATTGATTACTGAATCGATTTCAGTAACTTTTATTATAGGTATTTTTTTTTTAATTACATATATGTTTTGCCATACTGGCCGCCGATTGACACACGCCACAGAAAATTAAATCTTATTTCAAGGCAATACGACTCAATTTTAAATGCATAAAGTAATTCTGGAGTCAACACGATTTTCTTGAAGATAATAGTTAGCTTTTAAAAAAATAAGTTTTGTTGATTGTATTATGGTTTTAACTCAATACTCTAATTGGGGTGTATGAGGTCTTGCATTAATTATGTTACATATTGTATATTAGTTTAGACTTTCTGTTGAGTCCAGTTTTGAAGATTAGGGAAACGCCAGAGAAAAAGTATCCGCACGAAACAACTGAAGTACTAGATTGTTTACCTAATCTAAGTGTCATAATTACTTTTCCTACCTAGAAAAAGACTATAGCAAACAGCAAGTTTTTCCAAGAGGTTCCTACCTATTCTTAAACAAATCTCGGCAATTCAAACAAGCCCTATTTGAAAAACACCAAAAGTCATCGTATAAGTAAAAATACAGTTATTCCTATTGGTCGTAACATTCCAAGATATTCCACTTTGTGAGATCAAGCGAGTATGTTTAGAATTACAATTTAGCGTTCAGTTCCCGGTTGTGAGTGACGAACTGACAAGTGACACATTGCTCAATGTTTGTCCTCCATTGTCCACCGTGGAATCGTTGAAATCTTCCCGGATGGCCCAACTTGGGAGAGAAAGGTAGGGAAAGGGGTCAAAGTCCTTCGTATAAATTTTTCTTTTTAGGTTGAAAAAATCCTGATTTGTCACTAAATAAACAAGCAAATGCACAAAGAATAGGAGATAAAGGGGGTTAAAGTCCTTCGTACATTTTTTCTTTTCAGGTTTAACAGCTCTTGATTTGTCCTCGTTAGATGAACAAGCACAAAAAAGAAGATACCCTGGAAAGTGTGAAGTATTCTTCTATTGCCTTCGAAGTACTGGATATTCCTCATTGGCCGTCAGGAAAGATGGTGCAAATACCAGGGGTCTCCTCATCAAAGTTCAACCGAAGATCAAAAACTGCCCCATACACAAAACATCATGCCCTCGAAATAACCTTCCTACAAATGCAACCGGTATTTATTTTTGAAAGCCGTATCCCAAAAGCTGTAGTGCCTTTTTTAAAACCCAAAAGAAGTGCCTCCTATTTCCCGCTACCACTTGCTCCTTGCACCATCTCCTCTCCGACGTCCAGTCACTTGAATAGCCGGCAGTCAGGTGGATGCGTCGCATTCAAGCAGACGTGCCGCATAATTATGTTACCATTTGGAGCTCAATAGAATCTCGTTAGCATACGGTCATCGATGTTGTTTTACTGATCAAACGAGGAATGTTTTTGTTTGATTTTATTGGTGTGACGAATTTATGGTTGTGAGTGTAAGAGATGGGCTGGATTTAGACAGCAATTAATCAATTAATTGCTGACTAAGGTTTTAGCCTATGGATTATACTTTGCATTTCATAATGCCACTCAAGAGTGACAAATTGACATTTCGAGATGTTTAATATAATGCTGCTGTTTAGATTCTATTGCCTGGAAGATGGTATACATCTTACCCATCCAGTCTCTCCAGGTCTCACCCGACCGTCGCACTATCTTGCTGGGAGGCGAGTGGGCGACCGACACTACGCTTGCCGATTCTCGGAGATGGATTGATAAAATCCTCTCATTATTTGTTTGCCCTGTCTAATAATCATTTCATCTTCCTCCATCCAATCATAAACAAACGTTCCACAGACAAATTCTCCATAAAACAATCCACTCCAACAAATCGATGACTACAATCCAAGTCTTTTATCTCTTTAATATACAATAGGGTTAGGCGTAACACGGAGGCTGGCGAAGTTAATGCTATTGTTACTGCTATTTATAATGCCCTAATCCCGCTACAGGCTGCAACTACAAGCCAGGGGCTTTCAATGCAAAGTGCGAATTGTAAGGTCCCCGATACGATGAGACTGCGCTGTTCCGAGTCGTCGAGGTGCTTAGCGATACGTAGATATGATCCTGAAGTCTGAGGATAATCTGGGAGATGCAAATCTTTGGAGGTTATTTTTAGATGTGCGAAGTGATTACTTTGATGGCTTCTCAGATGCTTTGACAGTGTAAGTAAGTTTTAGACGACATTGGAAGGATACCGGTTATCTTTATAGATGTTTATAATGTGGATGATTCTTCGCCAAGATAAGAAACTTTGAGAATGAAATGATCACAAGTTGGAGGAGCAAAGCCGATCAGATAAGTAGAGAAGGTTAATGCAGAAAACATTCCTCTTAATAAGTTCATGCAAATTAAACTTTGCTCTAATGAGCCACAGGGTTTGAACGACCAATTAAAAATTACCAGTCCAATTAATAGTCCAGCTAATTTTTCTGCACCTGTCTCAACGTCATGGAGGCTCTAGTCAAGACTGGAGCCCCGGTTATCGCACAATTTGCATAATCGGGCGGTGTGTATGCCGGCCGGGCGCGCGTTACACCATAACGATCGAATTAACCAATCAAAGACGACAGCCGCCAGACTTTACTGCCGAAAGTGTTATGTGAAAGGATTCTGTGAGATGACACACTTATAATATGAATGGTTATTGTAGGGCTTTTGAATCCTATGTTATTTTCCTTTTGTTTGAAATTGAATGTGATGTTTCTTGGACTCGAGATTTTAGACGTAGACGTAGACTTGAGTGATTCGTCCTCTTCTATTGACAAAACTCTCTCTCTCAGTTCACTCTAGGTCCTAAAGTGAACCGAGAGAGATTAGTAAGGCGTGCTCTCTTGAGAGATTATGCTTTTAGCCTCTAGAAGCATAATCTCTCAAGAAAGCAGTGCCTGACTAATTTGAGAGAAAATGCACTAGATTCTATTGAACTATTTCGCTTACCAACACAAACAGGACGCTAAAACCAGAATCATTATCAGAAGTGGCAACACTCATGTCGATGTTGCCAGCTACATTATATTATTACAACCTTTTAATAGAACATTATTGCATGTAACACTGGTATTATCGAATCGCTCGACGCGACCAGCCATTTTAATACCACAGCGGTTATGTGGAACGAGAATTTTGTATTAAAATGAGCACTTATTACGGGATGCAGTATTTTAATTGGGAGTTATTGAAATATATGTTTTATATATTAATGGCGGAATACGGCATGAAGAATAATGATGGCGATGGCAAGCAGTGGAGTGGTAACTTTGTGGGTAACAATAATTATTTCATTTGTGTAAGTATACTGACTTCTGCAATTAAGATTGATAATCATACTAGCTAACCGGAGAGATGTTGTCATGTTCCCTATAACTTGATGCAGCGTCACCTACCGTGTCCAATTGTGAATCTAAACCATCCAGGTACCCACTCAAACACACACAAAATCATTCATCATCAGCCGTTTAGGAGGACATACACACGTATATATAAAGGTTAGAAAATGAGTTTAGTTGTGTTGCTAGTAAACTCGAAGCTAAGTATGTTCCAACATTTAGTAGTTCTCATAAACGACAGGTCTTTATACGTTTACATAAGAACAGTGACTTATGACTTACCTTCTACCCATTACTCTGGATACTAAAGTCGTTCAACTACAGCCACCGTTACTCTCAATGCGTCGTCTAAACAACCAACAGTTACTTCTTTATTAGCAGTAATAACGATATCGTCACGCTAAATCTACGGGTAGGTCGTAGTGTACAGCCATGGTCGCCGCAAATTACCGACAGCTGTTACAAGCCTTAGTAGCATCACACGTATGAAGCATATGTATACGAGGTATAAGCTTGGTATGAGACCAAATTTTGACTATAACTTGGCTGATTAGCGTAACAGAGAACTTTGGAGAATTAAGAGAAATGAGAATGATATTTTTGGATGCATTAGGTTCCTATGATGTAGCTACTGAGTGGGTACTGGTATTTTATAAAACTGCAAAATGCATTACGACTGTAGATGGAATTTACTAGAAGGACTTTACAGACACTTGAAACGAATGTATAGCAAATAAATGGAAGGCGATGAATAGGTATTACAGAGATATCTTAAGGAATTTTAATAAGAGCTTCCTACACTATGTATGGTATTTACAATATTATTATCATCAACCGTAAACATTGCAATTACCTACTGAATATATGATAAGGTAGCGACATAAAATTATTATGTTGTGTGAATTCTTCGAATCATTTAGTACAATGTTGCACGTCATCTATGATGTTTACAGGACCTTTTTTACTTAATTAACAAAGATACGAGTTTCTTTAATAATTCTGTTCAAGTTTTACTACATCTCCTTACAAAATAATGTTCCCAGGCCCTAAACCCTTTGAAATTATGATGCTTATTAAAAATTCAAGTAGCAGCTAGCTTGTTCGCACTTAACTCGCCTATCACTTGTCCATTTCTGCGCCAATTACCTCCCTAGCCACGAACCAGGCTATTTCATATATAATTTCCCGATTAAGCCCGTGGTATGTTATATATCACATTAGCATAGGGCACGTTTACATTGATTGAGTAAGGTAGGCTGGTCCATTCCATCTATCAGACTATCAAGGCCTCTTTCAAGTTGCCAACAATATCCAGTTCCATTTTGTTGCCCAGGTTGAGCGCAGAAAATACAATTTCTAGCACAAAGCGTTTGGAATAGTGACAAAAGGACTAGTACAGTGCTTTTTGATTTGATTTGACGTGGTATTTCAGTTTTCGGGCTGACCCCAGCAAAGCTGAATGACAAAAACTTTGGTATTTCATTAGATTTCTTCTTTGCCAATCTATGGCTTAGCTTTATAATTTTTAACCAGTAACTGATCTTTTGAAGCTCTTATCTGAAGCCTCCATCAAGTCATCATCCTCCTGCCCTTATCCCAATTTATTTGGGGTCGGCGCAACATGTCTCTTTCTTCTAGTCGTCATCTCGGTAGTCACCCCCTTTCCAACCACAACCCTATCATTATTCACACAGTCCATCTAGTTTCTTTGGTATTCCCTTACTCTTATAGCCTTAAAGCCACCATCAAATCCTCCCAATACATTTCCCGCACCTAACACAAACGCACCCCATGCGGTAGTAGACCTATGCATTCATACTACCTATGTATGTCTAGTCACATCCAGTTAGCTCACTGATATCGTGTCATTTGCATAATCGGGCCGTATACGGGACAGGCACGGGTCTGGAACGGGAATTATCTCATGTCACAGTTTGGACGCTTCTGTCGATAGTTTTAGTTTTTAGAGCATGCTCCGGAGTTTCATTATCGGTGTTTAGTCAGGATTGATGAGGCAGTTCGTTGGAGTACGTGGCGTTAGGTGGATAATTTTCTACATGGTTATTATGTCTGGAGAGTTAACCCAGTGCTCCTTTTGCAAAGGGAGTAAGTCCTTGCGAATAAATTTCTTGCCTGTCAATGATAAAGTCGCTTTTAGTAATAGTTATAGTCTCTTAAGGGCTATTTTTGCTTGGCTTTATTAAGAGGCCATCATTGACAGTGCCGTTATAATCATTGTCATAATGAATCTCAGCTGCATTTTAATCACATACCATTGAGTTACCTTAATAAGCGTAGGTGACCAACTTAAAGCCAAGATAGTTTAATTTGGACAACATTATTCAACGTCATTAATTTCTGACAGTCTCCCATTGTTACAAATCAACTTAGCAAACAACAATAGTTCTGTAAAGGTCACACGTAAGTCACAATTGTATTGAGTCCTGCTCCTTGTAATGACTTCCTATCAGGTTACAACCAGTCTGTCACTCGACCACCATCTGGGCATAATCTGACATGGCTCTAGGATACTAAAGAGCCTATTAATAAACTGGTGAACTTTAGATTGAATTATGCAAGTTTTGGATCGTTTGATTTATCCTTAACAGCTGACGAAAACTGTACGAAAATGCAAGTGGCATCTGGCAATGAGTTCTCGGTTTATTGGTGTGTGTCTTTGTCTTTTTTAATTGCATTTTCTAATTATCTACTGTTATAATCACTTATGTTGTATTTTTATCAATTAATTTAAAAATTTCTTCGCGCCCTAACTTGCTGCAATTTGGAGAGAACGGAACGAAGTACAAAATGCAATTGCAATGCTAGATAGAACTTGTTGCTATGTAGTAGAAATGCTTTTAATTCATTCATACTCCATAGTAACTTACACCTTTATGCTGGGGGCAGTATCTATATTCCAAGCCAACAGTTAATCTTCAGTGCACGCTCTACAGCAAACCGATACTTACTCCAAGGACCAAACATTCCGGAATGCTAATCCCACGTTACGAAAAGCTCAAGTCTTTCGATTACACCTGCTGATAGACACGCATGCAAATTATTGTTAATAGAAATTGCGAAGTCCTGTCCCAGGCAAATCTTGTTAGTTTCTTATAAACTTGGCTAACATTCACTTAGTGCAATCATATATTTGTTTGAACAGACACTTTGGAATAGCAATCGAACCGCTGCATTTGGTTGTTATAGCTATCTGTTGCCGTTCTGTCATCTTCGAATTCAATTGGTTTTTGTACAGACGCCAGCACATCAAGCTACTACAATCTGTCAAATTTCTTTAATAGATTTTCAACTTTATCGCTACAGCATTAGGTTCAAGGCTGATTGGGAAAATTTGACAGTTTCGGGTAGATTGACCTGCTGGTGTCTGTACATCTATCTGTGCATTTCCATCATTGTTATTGAATAAAGCTTTTACAAACGATTCAACATCATCATAGTCATCATAGAGAACCCTGTTTCATTTACTTCCGATTATATCATTATAGTCCTTCTCGTTTTCAAGAATTTCGTGACCATTATGACTATCAACGGAAAAGTCACCTTTATCAAGGATGCACTTTTGAAGGCCATTTTAATCACACAGATTCTAGCCACAAAATTAACCAACAATTTAATTACAAAAGCTTATTAACACATTATCATTATATTTCATGGCTCGTGGCTCACAAAATATTCAGTAGCTTACTTTTATGCACCTGTTCTTAGCCCCCGTCTTAATAGGAAGATTGCTTGCTCCCAGCAGGTTGGGGCCCATAACTTGGGGCCCCGCGACGCTCAGCAGGGGGTCATTATCGCCACAATACACAATATGAGTTATACCTTTATGTAAAGCTACGTTTATACATGACATAGTAAGCGGTGCAAAGGTTAAGCAAAGATATTAATCTATGCAGTTTGCAAAAATCGTTTACTCATTCACAATTTTGTGGTTCTGAGAATAATAATCTATGTTGTTCAGGACTCCGTGCAGATCGCCATGAAGGGGAAACTAAAAGACGGTCCGCATAAACGGGGTTTTATGAAAGTAAGTCTTCTATGCGATTGTAACGAATTTTCTTGGAGAGATGCAAAGATTTGTATGTGTGGGCAATTCTTTAAGATGTGATCTTGTTGGAATAAATAAATTCAATTTAAATTATGTAAATATATAAATAAATAAAATCCCTAACATCAAGTGGAAAAAAAACTAGATTATGAAAAAAAAAAAAAAAAATGCTGACTGTGGTCTTGCCTCAAGTCTGCATACAGCTTTAAGAAATCACAATACCTTCCGATTTTCGTAGTTCTGGACAATACCATCTGGTAAATTGAGACACTGCTTAGTAACAACAGAACAGGGCTTTCTCTATTTAAACCTAGAAAGTTTATTGCCAACTTTCCAAGCACAATTGCACAAGCGCAATTAGTTTGAAGCTTTTGCCAAAGCTTGTTAGTAACCTATTATGAATTTAGCGATCTTTTGTTTTCATGTTACCTCTACAATGGTACATTGTGAATTACCTGTAATCCTGCCAGTCTACTTAGGTGAAGCGAGCTAGACGGGAGCTGTCATTCCACCTGACGCTAGGAATTGACACTATTGATAGTTCACTTCACCTACGTTTTCACGGTGAGATTTTTACAGAATAGGTCGACTACATTTTGTTCGGAGTGAGTGGGAGTGGAGACTTGAATTAAAATACCAAATTCTAACTCTAAACCAACTTAATGTCTAGATTTTTGCATTCAGATTGTAAATCATTGTTTATGGCACGAGATTTTTATCTCTATGCACTGATGTCATAGACATTTCCCAACACTATTCATTCAGAATTCGTATGTTCGAAGTTCAAGGTTTTATTCAAATTTTAATGGCCGGATATTCGATAATCTTATTACGTGTCATGGAAAACTCGCACCTATGGATTAAGTGGGCGAGTTAAATAATTTGCTTTCAAATCAAGTTTCATTTAATAAGTACCATTAGATAAATGAAGTACACTTTAATGATAATTATTTAATGGTAGGATGTGAAACTGAGGATGTTATTAAGCAAAAATATGACGTTGAGAAAGATCTCATGAATTTATATGGGCGCTGATAATTTTAATAAAGAAAAGATCGCTTGATTTTACGATGTTGGGGTTAAATGTCAAAAAAATGTTTTATTGTAGAAATCGTAAACACATAAAATTTAAATAATCGTATCAAACGTGAATTTCTTCGATAAATGGAACGAAACAATTAAATTTTATTTATGTTCGACGTAGAAATGACTGCGTCGAATCGAATTTACGTCCAAATCGATGAGAGTTGTCGAGAACGGTGCTTTACTACTTAAAAAAGTGCCAGAGACAAAGAAAAGAAGAAATTCTTTATTCAAAAGTGACACAAGCGCACGTTGACATCGTTACAACGGTTACAACCATTACATCTTATAACATAACTTAAAAATAACGGTGTGCCCGATAGAACCTTGAAAAGCAGAACGATTCAAAACGATTCCGATGCAGCTAAGTAAGCAGGTAATAAATACGCAATTTTAGATATAAAGGTCTGGCTCGACCTGCTAGCGTGGGCGTGTGGACTGGTTTTACACTTCTTTTATTTTTAATTCTCGTTTCGCTAATGACGCGGTGTGAGAGCATCTTTCAAGTTCAATACACTGATTGTGGTATACGTTTAGTGTAGAACTGGCTTTATTGTGAGTACAGGATTTATTGTGTTCCTAATACAAAACGCGGATTGTTTCTTTCTTTTCTGAATTTCTTTTGTGCCAGTTGCGTTTTATCATACTTTTTTTAAATTGAAAATATTTTTTTATTTTTGAAAATATTATTTATTATAAACTGCGTGGTATTTTTTTTAATAACCTATACTATCATCATCATCGTTTCAGCCGAAAGAAGTCCACTGCTGGACATAGGCCTCCCCCAAGCACCTCCACTTCGACCGGTTCTGTGCTACCTATGTTATTGTTTAAACAAATAATAATATTGTAAATAATTATGCAGTTTAATAGAAAATCTTTGTTATGATTCTTGTAAGGAGAATTAATATCACCTAGTCCACTGTATAAGGAGCTGGTGACAATTGAATTGCCCCAGGCTTAGAGTCAATTCTCAGGTGTTAGTCTTTATGTGCGAAGGTTAATACAATGTTTATTATCATATTTCACGCTACAATGAACTGACAGACAGCGTAATTATTTAAATTGTTGTATTATGTGTTTATTTTGTAAACCAACATTCCATAATAATGCAGGTACCCACGTATCTATAATTATTTAAGTGTCTAATAAAACATTGACTTGTTGCGACCTTTTCTTTAAGTAGACGCTTAAAAGAAAATTTTATAAAATGAATATGGTTATTTAAAGTGCACACCAGGCTTTATATTGTGCAATAAATGTTCTGTTTTATTTCGAGAGCATGCCTGTGGGATCCGGATTATAATGTCAACAATATCGCTGCGAGCTCTTGATACAAAATAAATGCAGTAAACTCAGATTGTACATGCATTCTCCATTAAGTAATTGAAGGCATGGGCACTTCATTTAGGTATTTGTTTTACAATGTTAAACTTAATCGTATCATTTGTATTTGATAACAAAACTCGCGGTATGGAATGGAAAGGAATTTGTATTTAAAAAAAGTCGAAACCATAGATTTGCTTTTATCTGTGACCGTAGCAATAAAAAATGGCGCCAAAATTTGACATTTAACATGCTTTTTCACGGCACTGTTTTGAATAAAATTGAAATTGAATTCCGTGACAATGGCCATAATCGGATTCACCCGAATAATTTTTTCAATACGATAAATATAAAATACCATAAATGTCAATTAATTTATACAAAATTTATTTGATAGTGGTTTCGGTCGGTTGTTCGCAGCGGGGGCTGGTGAATGCCACAACTAATGGCGCCAACATAGTTGATTATATTGAGATTTGTTATTAAACAGTTTGTTCACGTTATTATTTTATGTAGGTGTTAATTGAATTGGGAATATTCATTAGTCGGTCATAAAACTTTCTGTGATCATTACTATAACGATACGAGCTTTATTATCGAGTAAAGATTAATTCCCGTTAAATGTTTTACATATTATTCAACTCGTGGTTTACTTTTGGATGTGTAACAAATTGGATCAAACTGCTGATTTAATATTTATTCCAAATACATTTTGTGTATAACGTGTGCAATGTGCAAACATAAACTAAAGCAGGGTTGCCAATTCGCAATATACTGGCTGTCAAAGGTTCGTGATTTTATGTAAATTTTCAAGCAATTCTGCTTTCGAAATTGGAAACAGTAGTTTATCGTTGGAAACTTCGTAAACATATGTTTTTTCTATCAAGGCGCAACCCTGCTACCACTGGCGGTCATGTAAACCTACCAATGCCATATTAGGGCACTTGAATCTGTTTAATTTACATTTTCCATACAAACATGTTCGAAGTGATGTAACATGACAGGATAGTGATCAGTTGCACAACGAGAATGTCGCTCCTTCTCTTTTTGTGTTATCTGCGAACTGAATAATTTAATTTTTGCTTACAATATTGTCAAATTCAAACAAAGTCAAATTGGGATTCCCACTTGAATTACTACACTACCAAAAATAGCTCTAGAATTATTACTACTTTTACGACTTTTCTTACAGAACACTGCTACTCTACGGTTACTTTGACACATGACACTTCAAAACATTTGACATGAGCTCTCAACATAAAAAAAAAAAAAAAACTTAACCAAACCATAAACTCTACAAAGGTCAGGTTTTAATATCAGAGACACCGCTTAATAGTTTCTTAAGAAATTAACAAAGCTTATCTTAATGATACCGTTTATGAGTGGTTTATCTTCGAGGAAATGCCTGCATGTTTGCTCTTGTTCCTTTAGATATGCCGCGAGAGGAACTGGCTGATTGTTTTATAAGATGCTGGGAACTTTGTTATGAGTTCATTAAGGGGAAATTAAAAGGAAACAAAAAGAAGAGGAGAGTGAAGCAATAACAATCTGTGGTCTGTTCAAGAGTACTACTTACCTAGTTATTTTCTGCCCTATATGTATATAGTCTTGAAAATTAGAAAAGTACCTACATTTACGCTCCAGTAAAACGCAACAAAGTAAAGAAAGACGAAGACTCAATTTACTACGAGACCATTGACTGATAAGATTAAGAGAGAACCGATAACTGACCGAGTAGATCTCAATCGTAATGATAAGCGAAAATTGAGAACGGTGACCCACTTAGTGTTGATAACAGCTGCATTTATGTTGCTGATACACGCGATGGAGTTTTATACCAAGCGTTGGAAAGCACATTCAGACTTCGTTTTCAGAATAATTGTTTACATTGAAAGTCTATTAAATTAGTTGTTTTTTGATTTTTTAAGTAAAATTTTCTTTAGGCATGTTGAGCGATTTTTGGTAAAGGAAAATCTTATGCGTTTGTATCACCGAGAATATACATATGCTCCGTATGTACCGTAGCTCTGAGAATGACGTGTTGAGCTTGTTTCATAGTTTTAAGTTACTGCTTATGTTTTTTTTTTAAATATCATGCCTCTGAGCTTTTGAGTCGGCAAAATGTGAGTCGCGTTTTTTATATCTCATTTACACGTTGAAGTAACACTTATAAATTAAATAAAGCATATTTTCCTAAATCCAACATTATGGACATTTAACATCATATTTTACACAACAAACCGGTAATTTTGCTACTTTAGCTACGTTTTATTTTCTCTTTCTCACATTTTGAAGTGACAACACACGAGAATCTCACGTGCAACGGTACCAGTTTAATTTAATCTTTATAATCTTGAATTTTGGTGTCCATATTGAGACATTAAGGAAAAGTAGAATTACATAGCGCTCCAAATACGTTGTGGGCCGCGAAGAAAGCGGCGCTGATCGCTGAGCGATAGCCAAATGGCGGTGTAGATGACAGAAAAATCTTGAGAATATTTCCCTGTGTGAACAAATGACTGTTATGACACAATTTCTGAATCACAGTTGTACGTTTTAAACGACAATTGTGCGCCATTTCTTGACAGCGCAGCCGTTTAAAGAACATTCCATGGTCAAGGAACAGAATCAGGGAATGGTACCTTAATAAGGGATTAATATCCCTACTAAGTAATTTTGCAAAGTTATCTTAAGTTAGCAAGACATAACGTTTCTTTTCCTTTATCGTAGCAGATCAACCTCTTTTTGCTTGCTAGCTTGGGGATCGGATTACTAAGAAACTAATAAGGACTACATCCAACTCGTTGTGTAGGTATGGCTCCTCTATCTAGCTCATTTAAAACCTCAGCATAGTTATGGAAAGTGCCAAAATGTACATAAACAGTACTACTAATAATTTCGCGACGTTAGATCAAGTTCGTTAGAGATATCGTTTCTTATAGTAGATCATAATCTTTTCTAGTTAGCTAGGGGATTAGACTACCAAGAAATTAGGAGACAACATCCAAGGCGCTGTCTATACCATACCTCCTCTGACCCGCTCATTTTAAAGCCTCAGAATAATTATGGAAAGTGTCAAAATGTACATAAACAAGTACTACTCAATTTAGAGTGAGGACATTATGTTAAACCACGGGCGGTGCCGGCACTGACCACAGGAGACCACTTCAACGATCTAGTGATATTGTAGTTGGATGTCAAATTATTGTCATTACATAGTTTCGTGGTGTAAGATACCGTGGGAGAGGTGACAGGTGCCTTAAGTGCGGTGTTGTGGAGATTATCATTGTGAACTTGTGAAGCAATTGGGAATAAATTTAAGACTGTAAAGATGGCGGTTCAAGGTAATGGAGGTGTTAAACGAAGTGGAATTGTAAATTATCTCATACTGTTGGGAATAAAGCCAAAATGGATTGGTGGCGGTTTTTTTATAGTTACGTCATCGTTTTTAATGTTTTCAGTGTGTAAACCAGACGTTTTGTGTCTGTAATAAAACCAATATGAATATATATTTATTTCCGATCAATTTATTAATCCATTTGTTACTATAGATTTATTGGAATGGTTTTTGTACATCATTAACCGGATCAAAGTGTCCGCTCATTCTATATCTATCTGCAATCATGTCTTACTACAAATTGTTTGGTTTTAAATGTTGATTACTTCCTTTTCTTAATTTGTGAATGGAAGCAATTATTAAGTTGATATAATACCTTGTTATTTATCTTTAGGTATCCAATTCTAAAACTGTAGCTGCAGTTACTTATAAGAACAAACACCACAATTTAATTTGACAAACTTTCTAACAACTTATTCATTGGCTTGTATATAAAACACTACACATAAAGTGTTCGATTTCAATAGCAGAAACAAACCGTAACTCTTGTTGAAAGACAAGCCACGCAGAATTGCAATGTCAATGCCTGAATGCAGAGGTGTCCCAATACCGGACGAAGATTTATTCCCTTATTGATGTTTGAGTAATTGCGTTGCGGCCATGTCTTAGGAAATTAACGTGTTCATCTTTTAAGGATGGTTGGTTAGCTGCCATTGTGGCGATGTGGGTCAGGCAGGACGAGGAAGTGAGGGCTGATTGATTCGAGTGAAGGTTTGATTGTGATTGTGAGTGATTGGTCGTGGTATAAGCGTGGGAAGTTCTATAGAAATGTTTGATAGAGGAAAATATTGAAATTGATTTGTAGGAGACATAAGCACACCAAAGGGCAGTAGCAATCTTCTTGGACCATAAAACATTTTGTTAGTCTTTATTTATTTTATTCGGTAAAACAAATCGTTACAAAAATATCTTAATAAACAGGCAGTGAGAAAAACAAAAAGTAAAACAAAACAAAGTTAACGTATTTGTAGTTCACATATACTTTGGACACAAGTCTCGTGAATGACACCACGAAGTTTCATATCTAACAACATGCAGTAATTCCTTCGTCGCATAAATGTATAAACCACATACAACACAGTTTACGATCAACACACGGAAGCGACAATAACGCATTGTGTCGGTTACATTGACAGGCGGCAGCGATCATTTCAAAGCGATTGACAATGTAAACGCGCAAGGGAACGATAAACTGAAAATTGAATAGACAATGTTATGATCAACTACTACTCAAGTTTGATGTTTGTGGAGTTTGTACGGAGATTTGGATTGTTTCATGTTTGTTTGTGTTGGTTAAGACAATGCGCGCACCACAGTCAGAACAGTTTTGCCTGTTGTAGACAGTTAGCAGTTTGGTCTTCCGAAGATATAACGGTTTCGTCTTGTGTCGAAACAGTTTTTTTTAACCGACTTCAAAACAGGCCGAAACAAACAAACCGACTCAATTCAGATGTTTATTTTTCATGATTGTTATACTTCAGAATTATAACCTGATTTGAAAAATCTTCTTTTGTTGAAAAGGGTATACTTATAGAGAGGTCAAAAACCACTCATCAGAACTTGACCTATATATGGAAAGGTCAAGTTCTGATGAGTGGTTTTTGAGTTAGCTTCAACAATACGTATTTTTTCCACGGGTATGTTGATGACGTTATAATAAGAACTTCCTGTCACTATTATTTACTTAGCAAGTGAAGGTATACGATTTTGTGCGGTACCTACGTACCACAACTAAAAAGCAGAAAAGTAAAAAGATTATTACAAATAAACAAACAACAACTTCCAAAAAAACGTGAAAAATAATTTTAATTTCGGAAGTCGGTGGCAATAGTCTTTGACTATTATATTGTTTGTTTTGTTTTAAGGATGGTCATCAGTGTTTCTAATTATTCAAAGAACATCTAGATGTCCACAGCAAGGTTGAAAATTATCATTTCGTTCATCATCATTTGCCTAGTCTTTTCCCAACTATATTGGGGTCGGCTTCCTGCCTAATCGGATGCAGACAAATACCAGTATTTTACATGGAGCGACTGCCTATCTGACCTCCACAACCTAGTTACTGGGTAATACGAACGATACCCCTTGGTAAGACTGGTTGTCAGACTTTCGGGCTTCTGCCCACCCGTAACGACTGTCAAAGATCCACGACTGACAGCAGGGACCAACGGCTTAACGTGCTTTCCGAGGCACGGAAAAATTATCCTTTCGTTAAAACTACAAATCCTTTAGCATCCTAAATAAAAACCATATTTATTTGTTCAGGAAACCATGAATATTCATTTATGATCCTTTGTTTGGATAATTCGTTCCGTCCTCTCTGGGCTATTGCCTAGGTCACAACGTGGAGAAACGGAGGTAAATATTGTCTTTTGTTTCCAATGACTTAGCTTGTAGTAAAGTTAGCGAGAGCATATATCAATATTTAATTTTACGAGACGACCGAGACTGAGGCTTTGTGTGGCTCGAAGTGCTTAAAGCTGATTAAGTTTAAAGTCTCTCGCAGACAGGCGCGACGCGACAGTGCGACGCGACTCTATTAGAACAATTTTTATAAAACCTTCATGGAAATTATTCTACCAGAATCCCGTCGCACCGTCACGTCGCACCTGTCTGTGGAAGGCTTAAGTGTTCAGGCTCAGCTATGCCCATAACCTATGTTTAAGTTCCTGTTTAAATCACTTAAAGAAAAAACAAATGAGCATCTGTGTTTTATATTTCCACGCACATGACGTGACATGCAAACACAATCACACACTACAGTCAAAGCCCTCATAATGGTGCAAAAACGGTCGGCTGACATAAGAGTAGTTCGCAGAACCGAACAGATCGGGTTCGGCGACAGCACGACAGGCAAGAAAACTGAGACGTGCTCAGCAATTCTGCTTAGAATACTGTTTCCATTGGTACAAGAGATTGTAAGGATCAAGTGTAAGTTTCCAGTAAAATTGAAGAGAATTCTCATGGAAATTCAGGCAAATTAATTGATAAGCAAATTCACTACCAACTTAAATTGTCAGTATATTCAAATCACAACTGACATACTTGGACAGTTGTATGAAATACCAGTAACACGTCAAATTGACGTAGGAACGTAGACAATTTGCGTAATAATTAATTTCCCTGACTGTGCCTAATTCGGAAGGAACACTTATCTGCTATGTAAGTATGCAACAGTATCTAAAACACAGTTGGAAAACCTAATTGATATGCAAGAAAACCTCCTTTTTCAGTGACAAGATATAATTAGATTAAACGTCCAACTTCCTGAATGAGTTCTTAAAGAAATTAATAAAGTAGTGCTTGAAGATAAGTCAGGAATGCTAAAGACTTGAGAGCTTGAGTTTAAATGCCCCGTAGACAGACATGCAAGTTAATAACGTTGATGATTGTTGTAATCTCAGAGGCTGATGAAGCAATTTGATTTAATCAGCACGGACTTTCTAAGTCAGTAGTATCGTATTACAACAAACCACTTCGTTTGCGTTGATTACGCAAATTGGAGTAACACCACTTTTACAGACGGACGTGAGAGTGTCTTAATTTAGACATAATAATCTGAGCATTTCATTGACTTTAGTTAAATTAGATTCAGTAATTAGCTGAGAGCAGTCATGGTAACTCAGTGGTATCAACCCTGACGGACGATACGTGTCGACCCAAGCCGGCGCTTTACTTTGTGGAATTCATTTCATCACCACTGCTCTTAAAACGGTGAAGGAAAACATCGTGAGGAAACCGGCATGTCCTAGAACCAAAAACTTCGAAGACGTGACAGCCACCAAACCGCACTGGGCCCGCCTAGTAGATTACAGAACACTCCCTATCATAGTTCCCAGCAGTGGGAACATTAACGGCTGATTATGTTAATTAACTGAAATAAGTCCACAGATTAGATCTCAGACCTTATTTATTCAAATTCCCAACAAAAACTAACTACCAACATCATAAATCAAACATCTTCTTCAACTTTTTATAGCAACGTTAAACAAATTCTAAATCTATGTAAGTCTAAAAGCAGTGAACAAGTTACATCAGGATGTTCCAAGTCTCGTTCCAAACCAGTTTGTGTTCATTCATAAATAACCATTCTAGTTTTTATCTAAATTGGCAATGATCCCGGCATGTACAGCCTTGAGACGGAACAATTGGTATTGCTAAAGAATTGCTGTGTGTATCCGAATGAATGACAGGTTTATAATTACGCAATATTATCTCTGGCTGTCATAACATGACCAAAAATTCGGAGTTTCATTTTGTTCTTTGTCCGCTATTGACAAAATAATTATGTATTTATTTATGTACACACTACATGCTTATTAAAGAAAAATATATAAATATAGAAGAGCGCAAAGGTACCTACTGCTTATTTCATTAGAAATTTCTTCCAGCAGACCTGCGATAGAACCGTAAATTATTATTTTCGACGAAATATTTGAAATAGATATAATTATGTAGTATCAGTAGAATGTAGGTACCTAATCAGTGCCAAGATTTAATCGTCTGGCTGCACATTCTAACCACAGGAACAAGTTTTCGATGGGAAAAAATCAAGTACCGAATTAAATCTAATCATTTAATGAGATGGTCCAAGAGATACGTTTAACTAAGAGATACTTAATCAAATACCGCTAACATGGATTACTTTTTCAAAGCCAATTACGTGGATAGAGTTGCTTACAGCCTGTCATAAAACCTGCTCCATTATATTGTACGGGACCACAAAATCGAATACTCGTAGTATTCGATATCAGTACTCGGATTAAATCGATAATTCGATATTAAGAGCCTATACAACCTCAGCTCAAATTCTAATTTCGCCCCCACTTCATCGCGCCGCCTAACTCTTTATCTCGCTCGCACATTGCTACTCCCGGTCACGCGGGCACACCGCGAGTACGATGCAATTTTCTTAGACTAAACTACCTACTTTATTTATCGGACAAGTATTAAACTTCTAAAGTAATAAAATTATTAATAATAAATCAGTATTATCAAAATAAAAATTATATCACTTTAATTTCAATGTAGGTACCTTTTTTATCGTGGTAAAATCCTCACACCCTGTGTGGAGCGCAAGGGACTGTCAGACTCTTACTGACTAAAATCTACGGTGTACCCCCTCAATAGCCCTTTTGGACAGTACCGCGACCCCGGCAGGAATTTCAATGTACCTACTGACAGTTGCTTATCAAGCTAAATTTTGCAGTATAAACTGGTCCCTCATTGTACGGAAAGCCTATACAATGCGAGATCAACTTATACTGGAAATTGCTACAAAATAATAGACGAGCCAACGTTTCGGTGAGGGTTCCGCACATTGATTTTGTAGCAAGTTTGAGTTTTATAGTTTTCTCCTTGTAATATGTATTTGTGACACCCGTTTTTGTGTGTAATTAGTAGGTAGTAGGTCTAAATGTATCAATATAAATATTATTAGGTACTATATTTATAAGAATTTTTTTAAACCGATTCTGAGCCACTGCATAAATTCTACTTACAAAAAACTAATCAAGTGCGAGTCACATTTACAGTCAGGGTTCTGTAGGTACTTTGGCGTGGTAGTAAAACGCTGTGCTAATATACAAATTTCAAAATAAATCACCGAAATGTATGGCGCAGTCATACATTTCGGTGATTTATTTTGAAATTTGTAAATAGCTTCCGAAGGACTGCAACATATTGAAATTTTTTTTGTTCTGTTCGTGACTCAAGGCATGGTTTGTATGACTATAAATATTAGATAGGTAGATAGGTAGGTAAGTATGTAGATAAGTAGGATAGTTGGTTATGTAGCTATGCATGTATGTGAAAAATATGTTGCGTTTCCGTGTTATCTATCAGTAGGTAGGTACGTAGGTAGTTTACTTAGGTAGGTACCTATGTAGTTATGTACGTAGTTAGGATAGTTAGGTAGGTAGGCAAGGATGTAGGATAGGTAAGTATATAGGTAGGTGGGTATGATAGGGTAGGTACGTAGGGTAGATATGGTTTTTACCATAAGTTATTACACATTGTCAAAATTACATAACATTTAATTCGCTTAAATCTCTTATTGGCATATTTCTAACATGTCTGGGATCGCATAGCTCAGGCAACATGCATGTCATATAAAAATGTACTAATTTTGGTTCCATTTCTTGCCAATATTGGTCATCTCTCTCTATAATCTCAACTTTAATGTCTTTGTCGCATCCAGACCACACTGCGAAAATACATTTTTGCCTACCAGTTATATGAAGTTGTCCCTGTACTTGTATATACCAAGCATGTTTTTTATTTATGACAAGTCCGTTTTTAGTTTTTTTCCAAAAATTCACTTTTTTCTTCTCTATAGATTCTTCCAAAGATGTTTTAAATGCTGTTATAGGACACTTGATTTCAATGATTGTGTCTTCTCCCACTATTCCATCTGGAGTTGCACCTAGAAAAGGCAAGTTTTTATCTATGAAGAGACCACAAGGCTCTATTTGAATGTTTAATTGTAATGCTATTTGCTCTGTTGCTGTTGCTTCATGTTCTATACCATGTTTCAGAGATGGGACATGGCTTAGATTCTTTGGATATATGAGATTTTTTACTAAATTTTTCACACTTGAGTTTTGTCGCTTATTTACAACTTTGGAAAAATTTGATGCCGTTAGAAGTTTTCTTCTGAGCTCTAACCACTCACTTGACTCTCTTTGTAGAATTGTAGACTTTTCTACTCGTCTTCGATTTTCTTCTGAACTGGGCAAACTTTTCAAAAAATCCTCTTTGATGCGATTGTACTCCAGACTTGTCATGTCTGGCTTTTCACAATTTTCTCCATAATCTTTGTCTTTGGTTTTTAAAAATAGTTTTCTACATTTTCTGTTACAATATGCCGATGCTCTCTGTCTTTGTTTTGAGCGCTTCTCCTCTAATTTCTTCACTAGCGACCTGGGACTTCTCCCCAAAATCGCTCTGTGTAAAGTGGTAAGTGGGCGCTTTGTGTTAAATGATACCACGGCTGCGTTGCATCTTGCATCATAGCCCCGACGTAATGAAAAGTTTATGCGTTTCCCACCAACAAATTTAGCAATTATACTGTTGAAAGACTCTACTCTATTGCTGTCACTGTTGTGCATAAGACTTCGAGCCTTAGCTGCAACAGTGTTAACCACAAATTTTATTCTATGCCATATAGCACACGTCTTCAAAATTAAAGTTAAGTCTTCACTATTGTTTTCGCTAGTACAATAATAGGGTTGGCACTTTTCGTGATTTCCAAATGCATGGTTGTATGAATTCATGATGTCTGTGAATAAGTTATTTACTTTTATGTCAAAGGTGGCGTCTTTGGAAATATGTTCAGTTATGGATGAGCAAATGACTTTACGGATAGCTAGGATTCTTTGAGTAGTAATTTTTTTTCTTAAATTTGAAGGATATTTGGTTTCTGTAGTTATGTTCTTTAGCTTTTTACACATGTTTCTGAAAATGTGATTTTTGCATTCTACTTTTTCTACGGTGCAATTGGGATATGGACGACCTTCCAAAATTTTTTTATATGTGCTCGAGTCACCGTCCGCCACCATACGTTCGTATATAAGATTATGCATGGGAATGGACTGTTTAAACCCCTCTAATAATATCTCAGACTCCATACCGGTAGAAGAACCGCTATAATTATTATAGCATACATGGTCGCCTGGACTGATACCTTTACTTTCAGCTCGGGCACATATGCAGCAGTATTTGTTCTTCACTCCGATGAATAAAACCTCACCGAACCTTTTGCCAATTATAGCGGCAGCTCCAGATAGGGCTGAAAAATTTGTGTTGAAAGATCGTTTACTCCAGACACCATCTGCAATCACATCTATGCAAGCAAGGCCATTTTTTACTCGCCCTTCCGCAATAGCTGCATCTCGTTCCCTTGCTGCAGCTGCCTCCATTGTAATTATAGCAGTTTTTCTCCAGTCATCATATATTTCATTTTGGACTTTAGCATAGTGCTTTTGAGAGAAAGATGGACAATCCATTGATGCACATAATTCGCTAAATTGGGAATAGCCAATTCCAGAAGATATGATGCCAGATGTTGCAGATTTGTTTAAATCTAGGTTTGATTTCGGCTCAGAATCAAGATAAAATGTTAGATTACACATATTGCAGGCTAATTTATATTTGGAGAGTAGACCTTTTCTTTTTTCTGATATAATGTGAACGTTGTTCAATGTACACCCGAATGCCTGATTATGATTGGATATGTCTTGAAGTCGTCTATAAAAATATTCTACATCAATCATCCTCCGCCCTTCTACACGAAAACGGCTTTTCTCTTCCACAGGGTTATTAAAACTCACTTCGCACCTGAAATGACCAGAATATATATTTTTTATGAATTCGTGGTAAACTGAAAAACATACATGTTACACATACAAACTTTTCATATAAAAAATCTAGCAATTACCAATTAGTATCATCACCACATTCATCATCTGATGTGCCGTAATGCGGAAGATTATGTGAATATCTGAAAAAAGTGAGGTTGTTTTAGAATAAGAATTAACAAATTATAATCCTAACTTCCTAACTAATAATATAAATGTGCAAGGTGAGTTTGTTTGTTTGTCACGTTAAAGTAGCTGATCGGATTTGCATGAAATTTAGCACATGAAAAGACCATGGCCTAGAAACGGGTATAGGCTAATTTTTATCCTGGATCACAAACGACGTCGCGAGAAAAGTCAAGCTAGTCACTAATAAAATCAAGAGTATTATTAATAAATAGCTTACGGATCCAATATTCTTTCGTTACTATGTATATTCAGTGAACAGCTTGTGTCTTCAGGTGGTACTTGTAATCTGCAAGAAAACGCAACATTCATTATAAAAGTACTTACACCTGAAAACATAATTATATCGACATGAATAATAATACGGAACCCTAAAAAGTACAACAATATGAAAGTTTGTGAACTCGCCAATTTCGTTATAGTAACCGTTACGCGTTGGTACAAAGCAGTAATGCTGTGGCAAAGCACAGAAAAAAAAAATCTTGATGATCAAATACGTATGATACTTACAATTCAATATTTTGTAATGTATGAACATTTGTTTCGTCCGAATTTATTTCTACATCTATCGGAGGTATTTGGGTCCTGTAACAATCACAAGTGGCTGGTATAATAATACTGGCCTATAGACCTTATATATTTTTGTTTATCATTTCGATATGGAACCCTAAAATTGTGCAAAAAAAGAAAGAAGACGAAATCGTCCATAAAATCATAATTGCGAATGTAACAATGAATAATTAGATAGCTACGTAATTATTATTATTATTTACCTACGTTTATTACAGAAATACAGGTGCGGGTACGCGTGGCTACATTGAAGCTGTAATTTCCAGTATAAGCTGACCTCTCATCGTGCGGAATGCCTATACAATGCGAGATCAGCTTATACTGGAAATATATTTTTATACCTTATTATAGTATAGCTGTGTGTTCTAATTACAGATCAGTTACATGCATAATCATATAGCAGATACTCACGAATTTTCTGGAATATTCTCTTTATCAACATCATCTTCAGTAGTGTGTAATCGACGTCGTCGTCTGGAAAGATCATCATATTTATTATTTAGCTAATATACGCCCAGTAGGTTCATATTTTTTTTATGTATTTTACAACAGGCATAGGTACCTAGCACGGCACGTCCGATTGTGTATGAAGCAAGCAAGTTTGGTTTCTTGCAACTAGTGTAGGTACTT
This sequence comes from Apamea monoglypha, assembly GCA_911387795.2. NCBI lineage: Eukaryota > Metazoa > Arthropoda > Insecta > Lepidoptera > Noctuidae > Apamea > Apamea monoglypha. The sequence goes on from OU426922.1 coordinate 5,448,579, forward strand.
ACCGTACATACTTATATTTTTTTGTAACTTTCTAAGCGCTTAGTGGCTGCAGTACGGGTCGCGGGTTCGATTACCGCACGGAACATTTATTATGTTATGGGCGTTATGCCCTACAAATAATTATGAAGACTTGGCACCGTCTTTTTCAGGAGCAATCGGAGAAATACGTATTGGAGTTATAAAAATATAAAACCTATATTTTGTTGCGTCAAAACAAAAACAAACCTATTTAGGTAATTTTATTTTTTTATAAATTTGCCGTTACTGATTTCTCCTGAAACGTGGACTGTGCGGTTACAAATTACAAGTCTTCACAACTATTTGTTGGCCATCACATATTGTTCCGTGCGGGAATCGAACACGCGACACGTACTGCAGCCGTCAAGCACTTAGAAAGTTATAAAAAAATATGAGTACCTATGTACGGTAAGTAGGTACCTGGTCTACCCACACATGCAAAAACTGCTCCAGACGTGTATACCTACTACATATTTACCTACATGTTTGTAATCACTAATACTGTAAATACGGTAGATACTTACTTAATTTCGATCATATGTTTGCCTGTTTCTTTACGCCAACCCCGTCGCTTCTTATTTTTATTTCTGTTATTTCCCATTACGCAAACACTAAAAATTCACGCAGTTCAATATTTTTATTTTACGTCGTTCTGTTGCGTAATGTGTCCTGAGCGCAAAATGACACAGCCCTCCCGTACGGAAGCCGGAACAGGACTGAGCGCGGGTGGCCCGCGCTGGCGCGCGGCAGGGAACCAACTTTAATATGGCCGATATTTTATTTTATTTATTTTGGGAGGAAATTCAAAAAAATAAATAACATAAGACCTGCTTTATAGTTAGTTCAGTAAGTATAAAAAGTTTCATGATCTAATTTGAAGTATTGTAGGATTCCCAACGGTTTATAGTTCAGTTTAGAGGTAACTTTGAGATTTTTTTCTATCGAGAAAATTTAATGGAATCGTGTTTTCGCCAAACATAGGACTTAACATTAATCCTCAACTTTACCATATATTTATTTCAAAATTAATGCTGCAGTAGTTTCGGCGTATCAGAGGATTTTGCTAAGCTATTTGAGGTAGTATAGGCTCTTAAACGGATTCGAGCTGAGTGCTCGCTGATCAACACCATTTTAATTTAGTTTGGACAATGAGATTATTAAATGCTATTGAATATAATGGACCTCATTTGAGTTGATTGTTTTCAGTGCAAAGGCCGAATTATTAACATTTCGATGAGTTCATGAAATTAATGCACATTTCAATGTATCGACTGAACTGTTGTTTCGGGTAAACGAACTACGAATTTTGTCAAAAATCTTGGATAAGGTTTCCTCGGTCAAGATCTGCCACAAAAAAGAATTTACTCAAGAAATAATCTTTAAAAGAATAAGATTTTATCAGAATGAAGATCCGAGCAACATACCAACATTAAGACGAGGAAGGGGCGAGATAAAACTGCAACAAATCGAATGTCAGGAGCACGCCATATTTGGCGTTTCCCGCCATGGCGTGGCACCGTTATGCACTCGCAGACTTAACTACAATATTATGAAACATCCTGACACGCGAATTAAAGCTTTAAGGCTAAGAGATAGGAATTAAAATAAAATAAAAAGTCGTGAGATGAAACGCGAAAGGCGACAAATTGGGAATGTTGGTGTGACGGCTAAGGTACCGGATAATGGCGGCTATTTGACTCCACTAAAGTATTTTTACATATTAATTGTTGTCGATATTTCGCAAATAAATCGACATATTTGGATGTTTCTTTTAAATCAGGAAACTTAACGAAATATATCATCAATTTGTCGAAAGACAGAAAGTTGCGCCGGAGCAAGTTCTCTTTTAATAATAAAAACAAACAAGTGTAGTGTTGCTTGCATTGCATTATCCCACTTTTATAATGAGTGTTGCCATTAAAAGGTACATTAAAAACGTAATATACACTCCAAAAGTAAAAAGTTACGTATCGTGAGGTCACTGCAATCTGTGACGTCAGAGGTGTATTACCTCAATTATTTCTTCTTATTATGTTTTATACAATACTTTCCTCATTTCTTCTCATAATCTCAAACTACTTTTGACCTATCTGATTATTAATTATGCAAGTAATATAATTATGCATAAAATGCAAGTATATATAATTGCTACTATTGTACTTTAATAATACAAGTGCGAAAGTTTGTGAGGATGTACGGATGGATGTTTGTTACTCAATCGCGCAAAAACTACTGAATGGATTTTGAAGAAATTTCGTATGTATATACTTTAGGAACTGGAACAGGAAATATATTTTTTCCACCGGAAAAATTGTTCTCGCGGGTGAAATCGCGTGTCGCAGCTAGTTAATTATATGTCAAGAGTCTAATTTATTGTCAGATCTAACTGTTCATCCTGACCAAAAAATAGACCTATGAACAATTTACCAAACAGGGACTTCATATAAACTTGACTACTTTGTAAAATATAAATCTATGTCACGTTTTCAATCGCAAAATCTCCTAAAAACCTTGACACCTTGCACTCCTGTACCACCATTTGCGCTAGAACTCTGATCCCCAGTTTAAACACCTGATCGAGTTCCACTTCAGTCCGATCAAGGGAGGTGGGGAAGGTCAAGATAACACGGTTGATGACGTCACAGGGCAGTCTGGTCAGCCCGTAATGTGCTCGACAATCTGCCGTAATTAAAGATGACGTGATCATTGTTCGGAGTAAATGGATGGTTGTAGACAAAAGACGATGATGTTTTTATGGCAACTGTGTGCTAGAAACTGATTTTTTTACTTGTTTAATTTTGTGTTAGGTACGGACGCCAGCACATCAAGTTACTACAATCTGTCAAATTTCTTTAATAGATTTTCAACTTTATCGCTAAAGCATTAAGGTTCAAAGTTGATTGGGAAAATTTGGCAGTTTCGGGTAGCTTGACCTGCTGGCGTCTGTACCATAAAATTTTGCGAGTACATTCATAAGTTGTCTTACCAAAAAGAAACGACGAATCCAGAGGCATATCTTACTATGAAGGTATTACAGGAAACTTGGAACTTACCTGAAATAATAGAAAAAGAACAAATTAAGTAATTAATCAAAAACAGTTATTTGCGTTGATAGAGTTATTAGAGTCTAGAGAACTTTAACTGTTTGAGCTGTTCATTAAAGGCACCCGCGTTTGATGCATAGATAAAAGAAAGACGAAGTCTTATATTTCTATGGTTTGATGACTTCTGGATTTTCTCTTTTGGATTCCAGGTGGAAGGGCTTACCCAGAAGTCTTTATCTTTATTATATTTTTTACACTGTGAATGAATCACGTAATGTAGTCTTTAACCCAACCCAACTACCAAGACCAAGTCTATGTCAGTCCTTATCCTTCTAATCTACCACAGGTTCTCGGTATAGAAATGTCTTTCCTATACCTATGATTCTCACAGACAGACGCGATACTACACTTGAGGAACAATTTTTGTGAAAACTTCATGAAAATTTTTCTACAGAGTCGCGTCGCTCTGTGTGTGTTAATTATGATATTTTGCTAAGCAAGGATAAAATCATTTTTTTTCGTGCAGTATTTTTTTTTAAGGTTTGTTGGCTAACTGTAGTAAACCAAACTAAACCACCAAGGTCGTCAAACAGCAGTTACGTTATGACTATAACGAATGAGATTCGCGACGATTCGTCGAGAATGTCGTGCCAACTTCACGTTAACTCGTTTTATTATTATTTATTATTCAATTGCTTTATTTACGACTTACGACGTTTCTGCTTCTGGTTTAGGTAACCATAGTTAAATGAAACCTTGGTTATGTTTTAGTTTAGATGTTCTTGTTACGGAAGTTGTAGTATTTTTGATGTTTGCTGTAACGCCTCTGCTTGATAGTTATGCCAACTTTTTATGTGTATGATTCGTATAGCAGGCCGCACGTCAGTGGTAACAGTTTGACGTTGGGCGGCGGAATAATTGCGTCACACACTAACAGCAGCAATGGTTTTCATTGTGACAGTTCAACAACATTCATTGCGTTATATACGTTGTTGAGCAGACCAATTTTTCGAACATATGAAGCAATGGATTAGCAATATCCTTCAAAATGATTCAGATTATGATTGAAAGTGTGCTGCGCAATTAGGTACTGGCCTAGCGTAGTAGGGAGTTCCAATAGAATGAGAGGCCAGCTTCCACTAGTATTTTTCCACTGATAAAGCGGTCTACCGTACCTCATTTCAAGAAAGAAAATTCCCAAACACGGTAAAGTTCAGACAATAGAATAAGTAGTACTAAATTAATGGCACATCATCATCTGCCTAGCTTTGTCCCAACTATGTTGGGGTCAGCTTCCAGTCTAACCGGATGCAGCTGAATACCACCATATTATATGGAGCGATTGTCTATCTGACCTCCACAAACCAGTAAAAAAAAAATAGTAATTAATGCCTACCATGTCTTGTTAAATCGTTATTACCTGTTCTTATTAAAATTTCCAGGAATGTATTTTCAAAGAGATAAACTTTTATATGTATAAAATACCTTGAATATCGTAATACATATAGTGCTCGTGCGCGAATAATGAGCGTGCACTAGTTATCCTTTATTACTAATTCGTAATGGCGGAAAGTTAGAACATTAATAACTCATATAAAGTAGTAATAAACTAAAGTTATAAAATGATCAAGGTCTATAGATGTATTAATATTACATAGTTCGACGTTGAACGTAGTGATTGGGAGGATGGTGATTTTGGTTGAATAAGACGCTCTTCTTCTTCAATCGGTCCTTCATTACTGAGGATCGTGGTCAGTGGACCCCTTTATGCGGACTATCTGCCTCTATCGACTCCGATCCAAAGTTGCCATCACCACCTGCTGAAATTTGCTTGAGGACGTAGCTTCTTTTAATTGGTCTGATCATGGTCACCTATCGGTGTACAAGGTATATGAAAATGGTAACGTTTAGCCCAGGTTTGCAAGGGCGATTTTTTAATGCGACGATTTTTTTTTCACCGATGGATTTTAGAAAATCCAGGGGTGAAAACAAAAAATCCAGGGGTGGATTCTCAACACCAAGAGTGGACTCTCGTTGTTGAGAACCCAACAGAGAGCATCCAAGCCCGTCACAAAAACTCTCGGAGCTAAGCATTGCGTTGAAAACTCAAGGCGCGATAAAAATCGCCGCGTAAAAAAATCGCTTGTGGGTATGGGGCTTATTGATACCGTGTATAACTTTAGACTCTTAAGTCTTGTCATTCTTAAAAAGAAACTGTAACTAAAAGTGTTGTCTTTTACTCTTTACACGCAATTAAATAAATCTTTCATCCATTCCTTCCTACAAACTCCTCACCGCTTTCCTATAGAGAATGTAGCAGTTAATTCCAAATACGCAAATAAAACAGTGGAACTAAAATCACTGGCTCTTATCTCAATCCCATACTAAGCTTAAATCCCTTGGTAGACCAAAGCGTAGGTAATTAGACGGAAATATTTGCAGCCGGGACTCGAACCCACTATCTGCCGACATCGCGGCGGCACTACCCGACAATGTGCTCAACAAAAGGTTGCAGGTTTTTTTTTCGAAACTCAAAAGCCGAGAATGTCCACAATACGTTTGGGCGAGAGATTTAAAAAAAAGGTTTGGTATCGTAAGATTATCGAGTGGCTTTTGTTTTGTTTTCGATATTTGAAAGAATCGATTCAATTTTTTTTTTGTTTGATATTTATGTGTCAATGTTGTAGGTAGAGTTTTAAAAGGATCTCTCGGCGGCTGAATGACATTGATAAGGGGGCGTTGTTGGTAAACATTTGTGAAATTGTCACAGAAATTGTATCGAAAAAGCAAGATGGCGGCGTTTTTCGTGTCGCGCCACAATATATTTGTACAACATTTACTATAAGTAGTTGAATTGAAATAAAATATAACAGATTCACGACATTTAAAATAAATTATTGCAACAACGTGGCCACCTACTGGGCTCTAACAATATAAAATATCAAAGAAGAGTACCAGCTGCACATCAAGCTACCCGAAACTGTCAAATTTTCCCAATCAACCTTGAACCCAATGCTTTAGCGATAAAGTTGAAAATCTATTAAAGAAATTTGACAGATTGTAGTAGCTTGATGTGATGCCGTCTGTACAATCGACACGAAAATAAGAAGATTATTTCCAGATATTGGCATTTTGACGGAAATATTTAGAAATATACATAATAGCAAATACTACGCATGACAATGGATAACTAAACACCTTACAGAAGCTTTAACACCTAGTTGAAGTCTACAATAATCCGCTTTATTCAATCCGATTAAAAACTACGTCATAGAGACGTATCTGTAACTACAAAAGAGACTATTGTACCACAACAACGTATTGGTTTGAAAACATTTTTTTTTGTAAGAGAAAGTATTGCACAGAAGAAATCACTTTTGCCATTAATCAATACTTTTTTCATCTTTGTTGTGTTGATACTGATGTCATTTATAAATCAATCCACAATACCTATTAGAAAGTATTTATATAAACTGTGACTTATTGTAAGTCTTGTACATAAGTAGTTTTGTATTTTGTAATAATGTCGACGTTTTCCTGCTTCTTGAATAGCTTATCGGGGATATCGAGCTTGATAGTATCGAAACCACTAATTAAATAAATGTTAACAAAGCAATTTTAATCAACCTCCTTAGAACCTCCATCAAGAAAGAAAAGCAAGAAGGCGTAAGCCGGATCTTCATCTCTTATTGCATGAGCCAACGACATAAGAATACTGGACATTGGATCTAAAAAGTGCAATATCTTTCCACATACTTCTAATAGAAGGGAAAGTTCGAACATACATACATTATAATTGATACATGCAACAAATGTGCAAGCAAACCTATACTCGAAACACATTACCATGCAGATTACAGGCAGTTTCAATGGCACAGAAAGACAGTGCTCCGTTAAATAATTACATACAGGCAAAGATGCCGCAGGAAGCAGGAAAAACTCCGTTAAAATCGAAGAAAGAAGTCACACATTTCATCACTATTATCCTCTTGGCTTTATTCAAATTTATTTGGTGTCGGACGTATTTTTGTATCTATTTTTTTTTTCATAGGTAACCTATGTACATTTCACTGTACGACGCTTTGGAGACCCGTAATGTTGTTGAATATTTCTCCATAAATAAATAAGTAAATCTCTCTTAGCCGTCATCACAGTGTTTATATCCTTCCAAGCCATTTTCATCTTTCACAAAATCCATTGCTTCTTCGATCTATGTTCTATGTTCTATGTTATGGGATTGGTTTCCGCACTTAGTCCTTCAGGTGGACCATTGTACGTGGGCCATGGCGGCCGTCGGTGGTTTATTCCAACCAGCCCACCTCCCTCCAGAAGCTTATTAGGTCTCCTGGTCTGTTAAGAACATCTGTGTATGATCTGGGTGTCCCGAGGGTTTCCGACCTAATCTGGGTGATGCCTGTGCACTCAAAGAGCACATGCGCGACGGTCTCATCAGCCTCCATGCAGGCTCTGCACAGGGGGCTGTCCGTTATACCGATCGTGTGAAAGTGTTTGTTTAGTGAGCAGTGTCCCGTGATGGTCCCCGTCACCAGGCGCAGGCCTTTCCTATCCAGGCGTAGTAATCTTTTAGTTAGCTTGCCATCTAGTGATGGCATGGCCTCCTTGGACTGCCTGCAGCCCGGTGACGAGGACCACCAGTTCTCCGCTTGTGTATGGGTGTGCTCCTGTAGCCACCTGCGTAGCTGATTGAAGGGGATGGGCACGACTGGTTCTGGACCATAGACTGACGTGCTGGATGCCCTTCTGGCCAGCTCGTCAGCCGCATCGTTACCTAGTGATTCACTGTGTCCTCTTATCCATTGTAGTGTCACTGTGTTGCGGCTTGATACAGTCACCTGTTCAAGCGCCTTGTGACATTCTAGTATTAGATGCGATGTGATACATCCCCTCTTCAGGGATTGGAGGACCGAGGCGCTGTCAGAGATTATACGAACATGAGCGTCCGTAATCCTCCTGGCTGCTATGGCATGAGCCGCTCGTATTATACCCACACACTCCGCTTGGTAGACCGTGTTGAGCATTCCTAGCGGGCTGGATATGTTTATGTTGAGGTCGTGTGAGAAAACTCCGACTCCAGTTCCGTAGTCGGTTTTCGATCCGTCAGTGTAGACTCTCAGCTCTCTCGGGCCCGAGTAGTCGTGCTGCTCCTCTTCAAGCACTATGTTATAATGCTTTCGGAAGCAGTATTGCTTAGGGGCCTTGTCGCAGGGTGCTGCCATCATTGGTTGCCGTTTGATCGCCTCATCTCTTAGACGGGTGTGTTTGATCCTCGAGTCTTTGCTCAGAGTTCCTGCTAGATGGAGTCTGAAGGCGGACAGGGCTGCCTCCTCCCGCACGATAAGGTGTAGGGGAGGCAGTCCAAGCACAGCCTGAAGGGCAGCGGTGGGTGCAGTTCGCATGCAGCTAGTGATTGCCACACAGGCGCATCGCTGCAGCTTTTCGAGATCCCTTTGGGCTGTGCTCAGGTCTGTTCTGGGCCACCAGACTAGTGAGCCGTAAGTGATAGTTGGTCGGATAACTGTGGTATAGAGCCAGTAGGTGATCTTGGGGCTAATGCCCCAGTTTTTACCAATCATTTTCTTGCATTGCCACAAGGATATGCTGGCCTTCGTGGTGATGTAGTTGATGTGCTTTGCCCAATTCAGCTGTTTGTCCAAAAAGATGCCCAGGTATTTGGTTTCAGTTGATAGGCTTAGGGTAGTGCCAAAGAATTTTGGAAGTTGTAGTGTAGTAAGTTTCCTCTTTTTTGTGAAGAGGATCAGTTCGGTTTTTGTTGGGTTCACTGATAGTTGGTGTGTGCTACACCAGTTCTCTACTATTTTCAGGGCCTGGTGCATTAGGTTGCACAGGGTATTTTCGTGGGTGCCATTTATTATTATGGTTATGTCATCGGCGTAGCCTACGGTAAAGTAGCCTTTATCGTTTAGTGCCTTTATCAGGCTGTCTACAACCAGATTCCATAGAAGTGGCGAGAGGACGCCCCCTTGCGGGCAGCCCTTTGCCACAATGGCCCTTGTGGTGTCGTTTACGGTCACTTGTACGGCTCTTTGTTTAAGCATATTGGTGATCCAGCCGCTCAGAGACGGATCTATGCCGTGTCTGTCTAAGGCCGTGTTGATACTCTTAAATGTGGTTTTGTCAAAGGCGCCTTCAATGTCGATGAAGGCAGCCAGTGCTGAGCATTTGTGGTCCACTGCGCATTCAATCTTGGATACCACGCTGTGCAACGCGGATTCTGTCGACTTGCCTGTGGAGTACGCATGCTGTTGTTTGTGGAGTGGTTTTGCCCTAAGGGGACCGTCTCGGATGTTTCGATCGCATAGTCTCTCCAGGGTCTTTAGTAGGAAGGATGTGAGGCTTATGGGTCTGTACGCTTTGGGTTGCGTGTAGTCAGCTTTACCAGGTTTGGGTATGAAGATGACTTTCACTTCGCGCCAGGCTAGGGGTATGTGTCTGAGTGCTATGCAGGCCCGATAGATTTCTACCAGGCATGGTGTAATGTATACGAGCCCCCATTGTAGTAGGGCTGGGAAGATGCCATCCAGTCCAGCGGACTTGTATGGCTGAAAGGTGTTGATAGCCCATTTTATCCGGTCTTCTGTTACTAGCCTGTGGGCGCAGGCCCAGTCCCGTTCCGTCGGGGTCCAATCTGGTGCGTCCTCCCAGGTTCTGTCCTCTAGAAGTTTGCAGTCTGGGAAGTGGGTTTCCAGAAGGACCTTGCTGGTCTCATGGTCCGTAAGTGTAAACGTGCCGTCGGGTTTTCTCAGCGAGCCAAGGGTCCGGTCCTGGTCAGTTGATAGGATCTTTCTTACCCTTGCAGCTTCATTATTGGTTTCTATGGACTCGCAGAATTTCCGCCATGCTGTCCTTCTGGCGGTTCTGATTTGTTTTTTATATGTGTGTCGAGTTTCTGTGTATATCTCCCAGTCTTCTGGGAGTTTGGTGTTTTTGGCTCTGTTGAATTGCCTCCGTAGTGCATGTCTGAGTTTACCAAGTTCGGCGTTCCACCAGGGATTTCTCTCGGTGTTGGACCGTGGCGTCCTTAGTTTACAGCATGCATGGTAAGCTTCGGTAAGGTATTCTGATAGCTTTGTTACAGTATATTCCAGCTGTGCTGGTTCTCTTATTGTTATTTGTGATAGATGCCTAGCTAGCAGGGCTGCCAGGAGGCGCTTGTAGCCTGGTACATCGGTGCGCCGCGGATTTCTTCTCGGTGCGGGTTTCTTGGTGTTGGTGGTCAATGCAAAGCGGATCCTTCTGTGGTCCGAGCAGGAGGGTTCGCCCGATACGTGCCAGTCTGTGATGAGGTTTTTCGCGTTTTCTGTAGCAAGTGTTAAGTCTATGATCGTTTGTCCTCGGACTGTGACCCAAGTGGGTTCAGAACCTCGGTTAATAATGTTTAGGTTAGTAGAGAATAAATAGGTGGATAGTACCTCTCCTCTGGGATTCGATGTGTCGCTGCCTTCTGCGATCTAGTTCTTTTCTTATAGCTTCCCTATCCATCGAAGGACACACATGTGGCAATAAATATCTCAAACTTAACCTCAGTTCGGAATGTGGAGACAATATAATAGATGCCATTTGGGCCCACACCGCCAGGAATGCGCTACCTACGCCGACTTCTGATCTAATACTTGAACACAAAACATCAAGTTTCATAATCCTCTGTGCTATTTCTGTGATACCGTTGACAAATATATTGACAACAAGCCAGTAGTTGAACTAGTTTATAACTTTCCGGGTGGGTAATATCCTGAGTGCATGATGCGGGCTCTTAAAGTTATCGAATCTAGTGGCGAAGTGCAGCTGAATGTTCGAATAAGCAACATGTATTATGGTCTAGTTACTGTGAACTTAAAGGCTTGTTTTCTTGATTAGATGCTACATTGGGGTAATTGCGTATCACACTATCAGTAGCAATGGCTTTAATTTTGACAGATCAACAACTTTCATTGTATTATTTACTTTGTTGCGCAGACACATTTTTCGAACATATGAAGCAATGGATTAGCAATATCCTTCAAAATGATCCAGATTGAGATTGATAGTGTATTACGCTATTAGGATGCTGTTTCAAATAGGATAACATACTTTCTTTAAGCTCTTCTTGACTTCGCATCAAATTACAAGGCACTTGATCTTCAAATTCTATCTTCTTCTTCTTTTATAGAATAATATGCTGAATTCATGGTTACTTCAAATTCTATCAGAAATAAGGTTAACTGTAGCTTCAGTATCAGTATCCTGGGTTGGTTGAGGTACGATAGTTTTAAACGGAACATATAGCGCAGTCAATTGTTTCTAAACAGGAAGGCTTACTTATAGACGTGGCAATAATGATCCACAGGATGTGCATGTGAGGTTTATATGAAATAATGATAACATTACACTGTGGGGCTTATTTATTGACGCGTAGCAGGAACATAGACTAACCGTTCTTGTTGTTTGAGCTCGGTTAAGAATACAATATTGGGATAATGTAATGTAAGTGTGCAGAGAAGAGGTGGCTTAGTGATAACGACCGCGACTTAAGAGTTACGGTCGTAGGTTCGAACCTTTACTTTGTGTAAATTATTCACCACTACTCTTAAAACGGTGAAGGAAAACATAGTGAGGAAACCGGCATGTCCTAGAACCAAAAATTCGAAGACATGTGACGTCTACCAACCCGCACTGGGCCCGCGTGGTGGATTACAGCCCACTCCCTCTCACCGAGAGGAGGCTTGTGACCCAGCAGTGGGACATTATAGGCTGATTATTCAATGTAAGTGAAGAAAGTACCCGAAAGAACAGTTATCCATAATTCAGGCTGTCGGCACAGCCCACAAGCACCAAAACCCAGACAGCGAATAGCCCGCTGAACAAAACAGTGTCCAACATTACGAAACACGATCTTTAACACCATGGCCCCATTTAGAGAAGTCAGTCCAATTTTAATGGCTGTAAACAGAACAGATCTTGCTTGCCGCAACCTTTAACACTGCAGCGGCTAGTTACGTGAGGCGATTCGTAAGTAATACACCAACTATCGTCCCACACTACACCTTATTGGTCCAAAATCACTTTAGAACGCGCATTCACGTTCAGGTGTCGTAAAAAACACGGACTATTTTACTGTAGGGTCCGAGATGTTTTAGTGAGCCTCGTAAAATAAAAACGTTGTAAAATTCACGCATTGTACCCGACGTCCATGTTATATTTATGACTGCTGTACATACCATCCCTGAAATTATCTGTTACGAAATGACATTTGCTGATGTTTCGTATCCAACAATTGTTAAATCTTTGTGGCTGTCGAATTGTTAGAACTTAAACGGCAATGTAAAGCTAACATAGAAAACATTTCAAGAACAAAACATCACAATTCCGAGTGTACAAACATTTGACACAAATATGTAATTTGTCACAATTTACGATCAATACATTTGAGATTATTACGCGAGTCGACAAGAAAATGGACGAAATGTCTATAAAAACTCGTATCAATTTATTGCTTGGAAATGACTACAGTTAGTCGAGGAGAATAAAGAACTATAAAACTCGATTTTTTATAAGGCACAAGCTTCGAAAGCGGCCGAGCCTTGAGCCTTGAGGGATAAATGTCAGCGCTTTGGATTCTTTTCAGTAATTTATTTGTGGTTATCCAGAGTTCCTTGCAGCGAAATGGGTAAGGTAATTGCTAAGTTATGCTTTTACTTTGTAATTCGAATTGCGAAAGCCAACTTCACAAAGATTCTTAATAGGATCGCCAATATGCAAGTTCTCAATTTCTCATCTTCAGGGGGATGCGCTAGGTAGGTAACCCGCGAAATGATTAAATGTATAATCCCATTAATTGATATTTCATGAAATAGTTATTCAATAGGATTAAGGGTTGATTTTTCCAGCTCCAGATAATTTTATCGGAGGAATAATTTCGAATTTTTGACAGTTATTTAATACAAAAACTGTTAAACGTCAATTTTATTCCTCGAATAAAAGTTATCTGGCGATGGAAAAATCAGCCCTAAGAGGGTTGTATTGATGATTTTAATGATTATTATTCTATAAAGTCATATTTGTTACGGTCGCAAATCCTATTTAAGTCAACATTCAACATGATACTGACCTGCATTTTGCAAAGAAACGTAAGAATATTTGAATTACGCGGGCTACCCTGGCGCTTAGCCCTTAATGAAATGCTGCCACATTTTAAGTTCAATAATGATCTCATACCGTTGCGTTCTGCAAATATTACCGTCAACTAAGGTAAACAACTTACATTGGTCGAACTCAATTCAACCTGTTATTGCTCATTGCAATTGCAACTGATTTCTAATCCAATTTAACAACTATGTTCACCATTTTGATAGTTCAATGGCCCGTCAGGCTACTGTAAATTGTACCTAGATGTAGAATGTCAACTGTTGCCAGTAAAATTATTTCCCCATTTTTCATTAGTAGTCACCGTCATAGTTTGAACCCGACAATTACGCGGTGTGTTATTAAATAAAAAGGCGCCAATTATAAGGCTCCGGCAACTCAATTATCGTCGGCTATTGGCTCGCTATTGAGGCCGCGCACGCGTACTGGGTTGCCAGAAAAATAATTAAAATATTATGTGATTCACGTAATGAATGTATGAGCTTTAGATTAGGTAGGTCTAGGCCCTGAACGTTTTATGAATGTTTTAAGGAGTGTATACGAAATTTCAAGTTCTGGTAATGTAGAGATAGATAGCAGTGCCCACTGGTTAAGGAGTACTTAGCTGTCATTTACTTGCTAAGTCAATATCACCAAGTTTACCAGACAGGCGCCGCGTAGTGGGCTTTTCCCGGCTAATATAACTAACACGATGAATCTCCATTACCTTAATAACTTTCCAAAGACCGCACAAGAAAAAACATCTCTAAAGATAATCTGCTTAGAGACCGCCATAAAAAAATGTTAGAATGATGGCAACACCGACGTAACATGATTGATACGGCGAGACGTGTCAGAGCATGGCGTCTGTCGGCCGACGTCGATTGCTAACTAGGTAAAAGTGAAGTCTGAGGTACATTGCTTGTCCATTTAATCACTTGTGTAAAGGCCAGCAGGCGCCACTAATACATTGGAAGTTGGAACACAATGCGATATACGCAGTCAACTCAGGAATTCTAAATTGGTACTAGACTTTTTTCAATTTAATGCGGAAATAAAGAATGGAATCTTATGTGATGTCTGGGAATTTAAAATACTTGAATGTGTGCTGAATGATAATATTGGTAGTGATGCTAATGTTCTTATTGAAGATACAACGGACGGAGTAGATGGTAGTAGAAGATAACGAAGTATAGGACAATGGCAGCGATAGAATACTAATTCAAAACATAAAAGTTCTATAAACGTTAACACCATATTTTACATAAATTTTGATCTAGACATAAACAAAGGCTTTAACGAGGGACAAGATGTAAACATTGAATTAAAATCGCCAAGAAGAACTTCTATCAACAAATAAGCCACGAAATTTGTGTTTAAACATAAATATGGTAACCTCAAAACAACAGTTTAGAGAATTCATCAATTTTAATGAGCGTTTAGATTGGTTTTAGATCAAATGTATAGGTTTGTTCTATGCGCTGGCGCCGGTAAGACGCCGTGTGGGATGAACTACCTGCGCTACGACGAATAACTTTACATATAATACGAATGGTCAGCTCTGTCATTCCTCACTCAGCTCTATTTGCTCGCTCGCTCTAAGAGTTGCTACTTTAGAACGATCAAGTGGGGCAGCTAAGTCATTCCTGGCTTAGTTTTGTTTACCCACTCGAGTTTTAGTAACTATAAGCTACTTAGTTAAGTGGCTGACACATACAGATTAATGGGTTCCACCGAGAGGTTCATTCGAATATGACCTCGTAAGACTGATCGATTGTTATTTTTTGTTACAGCAGCATGTCTTGAATGACCTGAGCTTGTGTAAGAGGCTTTACTGCATAATTTTGCATCAGATAAGACTTGTGAACATGAAGAATCAGACGTCAGAAATGCTGGGACAGTCTTCTTAAATAACTTCACCCAACCTGGGACTCTTGACCAAATAGAGCTGACACTTGTAACTGATCCTTTAAATACTGGCTGACCTCAGTTATTATTAGTAACCACCTCACCTTTAGTTACTGTTAGATATACAATCTAAATAATCTTGTTGTAGTAACCAATGCAAATGCCAAGTTCTTGATGGTCGAGATTGATAAATATTTGTACTTGAAACTATAGTTTAATTATAATTATAAAATTGTTAGCAGCTGTCAGTATAATTGTTGAACGAATTTGAATATTGATCTTAATTAGATCTTAAAGCAGCTATTTTTTATTGGACCTCCCAAGAACTAGCTATAATTTAAACCTAGAAAAATGCGTGCTTGAAAATATACAGAGCTGAGCTAAATTACTATTTGAACATTTGTTGGCAGCGAACGAAATAACAGTAACAAAAAATTTCAAGGAAGCAATACTAAGTTCAATAAATTATATTTATTCCCAATTTCCATTCCCATTGTCCAGGGATTTATTTAATTTTATCGACATGTTACCAATAAATTAGTTTCGTAACGTCTTTATTATCATAAACTGTTGTAAAATTAAAGATTTCGCTTGTAACAAAGTCGTAAACCTGGATTTGTTCGGTTGGGTCGCCAGTAGGCGTCGTTTACTGCAAACGTTTACGTTGCGTTGTTCGCGACAGATCGATCGGGTTTATTATGTCTGAAACCTCGTAAAGGAATTATTGAATTAGAGCAATTTGCTTAAGCTTGCTCGTAGAATTATAAGTGACTGGCACCTGGCGTTACGTCAAGGCATTACGTAACAGTATAAACGCCTGTATTAACTAAATCGTAAGTTCAAATCTGAAATCAATATTCATATTTGGAGCAAAAAGAGTAATGAAACATTCAACGTTGAATTCAGTACACATTTGGCTGACGAAAAATGAAAGTGACATGAGCTGTATCAACAAGTGCAAGTATCTTGATATCATGACAAGCAAAAAGATAAGTCAATACTCGTACACAATAGATACAATCGACACACCTCTATACAACCAACGCGAAATAAATAAAGAGAAGTTAAAACAAATAAAAAACACATTTTAGGTCGCGTTCATTTTATTGCCAGTGAAAATAATACACCGGTATCGACGCGTTCAGAATTTTAGTCACGTAGCCCGTTTACACCAGCCTGTTTATTTTAAATAAGGTTTCTGTAAAGTAAAAGCAAACCCGGGGGATTCAGTGCCCCACTGAGCTGAATGAAAAATTAAGGAAAAATATTCCGAATCTTCTTCGTTGGAAATGCGAAATATGTGGACACCTCTGAAAAAATTGTTCGTAATTTCAAATGAAGCGTTTCAAATTACCCTGTTAGGTTCTTTTGCGAATTCCAATGTTTTCGTCTGTCGATAGAATTCAATCCATCATTTAGTCCTTTCTCTATAAAGAAAAGCATCCCATATATATGATGTCGAAGATAAACGAAGATGGACATTTAAAACGAAACAGTGGTCCGGGTGCAATCATATTGAATGTGTATCAATCATAGTAAGAGATTTTGTAGACAGGTGCTAGTTAAATTAGTGGGTAACAACGTGTCCATTCTACTATCGACCCCTACTATGTGTCCGAGTGTGTCTGAGTGTCTATTGGATTTTATTTTTTTAGGTCCGTGTGAACTTGTACATTTTATTTTGAAATTATCAGATGAAGATAAAAGATGAGAAGAAACCTTGAAAATGTAGGTCTATCTTTCTATTATTGTAGCTAAGATATACAATGCCACTAATTAAAAGTGAAACAAAAGCAAAACAAAGCCAAACAACGAAAACACAAAAAACGGATCGCGCCAGTTCTCACGTCCAAAATGAGAGTTCTAAAGATTTTGCATTTTATATTATGCAGAGATTTGCGAGGCGGTCGACAAATAACCTAGTAAGGAACCCAACAGACTGAGAAAATATACTGTAGGTGTAGAAGAAATTCACCCAAATCTTGCTTCACAATCGGCTCTATAAAACGTGGAAAAACTTAAGTATTCCATCCGCATGCGTAGAGTACGACAAAGGTTGGCGGAAATACTAATTTAACCCCTTCGTAGCCTTTGCGATGAAACCGTTTATTTTCTACTATGAACGAAATTGGTCTGATATTTACCTGACTTTTGAACAGTACGATAACATCTTTTTCTTTTTGAGAGTTGCGAGTTTAGCGTATATTTTTTGT
This sequence comes from Apamea monoglypha, assembly GCA_911387795.2. Lineage (NCBI taxonomy): Eukaryota > Metazoa > Arthropoda > Insecta > Lepidoptera > Noctuidae > Apamea > Apamea monoglypha. The sequence goes on from OU426922.1 coordinate 5,465,902, forward strand.
ACTTTTCCAGAATGTTTCAGTAATATTGTTCTGAATTGAAATCAGTTTGGAACTACATGACTGTTTTCAAGATTCTTGGAAAGTATTCAGAGAAATTTATAGAAAAAATAGGTACAAAGTTATTAAGTTTATATTCTAACAATAATATTGATGCTTCAGCCAACTGTATTAACAACACAGCCCTAGGCACCGAATCCAGTCAAAATCAACGATCCAACACATAATTTTGTTTAACAACTTTATTTCCTACAGAATTGCCTATAATGATGTTTTAAAATCTATAATTTCATCGGCAATTACTTCAAATATCACTGTGACCTTTAGATCGTTTTCAGGGCATATAACACTCACACCTACAGTTTCTCAGAGATAATTATCTTCATCTCTTTGAATGACTTCGGAATCTAAAAGTTCTTTACCGAATTCTTTGGTTAAAATTGTTTTTGGGTTTCGGGACGAAGGCAAGCCAGATTCTAAAATTTCGAATGTCATATCGTAAGTATATCATTAATCTTTCACTTGTTTCGGACGACGATCGAGTTTGTCTTCAATAGTAGCGACAATAGATCTGCCAACAGTGATCATTCAGTCGGCGCTGCTCCCCAGAACCCCATTAATTATTCAGTACCGATTCCCTGTGAATCAACGCCAAGTGTTTCCTTTCCTAAATTAGAATTATGAAGGTGGGAACAATGCGGTTTTGGAAACGTGATGATTCGATGTTACCAACTTTAATTTATTGCTTTGGTCTTTCAGTTTCGTACCTGAGAGATTAATGTTCGAATTGGGGATTGGATTCTGAAATGTATAATGTTGATTATAGGAATTGTACTTTTGGATGAATAGGCTCGATTTTTAATTACGGATTTTTAAATAGATTGTAGAGTTTTTTACTCACACATCACATACCATAAATCCTTTAGTTAGGGGATCCAATAATGTGTTGTTTTTCTAGCTCTGGCGGCAGAAGCAAAAACAAAATAGACAATTATTCACAAAGTGCGAACAGAAACGGAGCAAACCACAGCAAAAACAGAAAATCGTAAAACCAAACGCTATAAATATGTATGTGCGTAAGTAAATATTCCAGTTATTTATCTCCCTAGCTTCTTAATGCATAATAATGTACAGTTTACCTCCAGCCGGCGACTGTGCGATGCTCGCTTGTTTTGCGGTGACATTGTAAAAACGCGGATGAAGAAGCGATTTCCCTCGGGCACAAAGGAATCGATAGCTATTGTGATTCCCCCTACGACATTAAATTATATGGGAGGGTGCCTCCTGAACACTGAGACATCTGCCAAGTTTATCGGCTTTGCATTTTATCAATATTTGCCTATTTGATTTTAGAGTGGGTGCGAGCCTGTGAAGATCTTTGATGCTATATGCACGTTGTCTTTACATGTGTGTGTCACATCGCAGGTTTCCATGGTTGTCCGGTTCATGTGCCCTTTCGGTAAAGCTACTTGTTATGCTGGGCATAGACATGTTAGTAAATATATTGAAATCAAAACGTTTATGATAATCGTTTATTTCATACTTGCAACTATATTCCTAAAGCTGTTCTGGATCCTTGAATATTTCCTTCAATAATACCTATTGTTAGATGTAGCTATATAATTTTGTTTTGTTCTCAATCGTCGACGGTAGTAACCTTCGATTTTAGATCAGCCTACTTCCCATGAAATATTAAAAACAACTCTTGTTTGTACGCATTTCGTTCCAAGATATAGATATATCGATAAAGCACGTGTACAAGGCTGTCTGATATAAAACAGTAGATACAAGTGTACTGGTAACGCGAGGGGCACAAAATTGTGTTTGTCGTTCAGTAGGAGAACAATTTGTGCCAATAAGGGAGCTACCGACGTTCCTTATTGGTCTACGAACGATAAACAAATCAGTTGGCCTAGTACTGATGTTTGATAAAGGGTTGGGAGGGACTTGGGAAATATTGGCTTGTTTATGTTTCTTCATGTCATCATCATCATTTCATCATTCTCCTGGCCTTATCCCAATTTATTTTGGGGTCGGCGCAACATGTCTTTTTCTTCCAAAATCCTCTATTAGCCGCCATCTCGACAGTTACCGCCTTTCTAACCATATCATCATTCACACAGTCCATCCATCGTTTCTTTGGTCTTCCCCTACTCTTATATAGCCATCGACATTCATACTCAAAACTTTCCTCACGACATTTTCCTCATTGTCTTCATGTAATATCAGAAAAACATTTTTTTGAGTAAAGAAGAGAGAATATGGAACTAGGTTGTGATAGACATCTTGAGCCACCAAGAGACGGGAATAATCTTTCCTAAAACATCCAAAGTATTTATAACACTAATCTTTACAATATCTTCTGATAGGCAAATTGCTCATTCAGTACCATCATTATCAATCAGATTAATCATATCAACAAGGTTGTTACTGTATCCACCGACGATTTTATTACCATGTTGCCATCATATTGCCAGCTGATATTAAACAGAGCTATATTAAACTGTCAAACTATGATTGAACCAGCAATCATATGGGTGTGAACTGTGCTTAGATTTGGACGTGAGATAATGCAGTAATTATTTGTTGGCATGCAGGTGAAATACTAACTTGCTTTAAATGCATATGGTTGGAAGTGTTTACATACGATTACATATGGAAGACAAAATAGAACAGCAGTAGCGTAATGGTAATCAAGAAATTGTCTTGGACAAATACTGCTTAAATAGATAAAGTGGTTGATGTCTGCAAAATAACAAAAGAAAGAGATGACGAAGGAACTGATTACAAATCCTGATCAGTTTGCAAAGTAAATCCTAAAGATGACGTAAGAGCTTTCAGTAGAATTTGTCCGGTAGTTCAATTAAATATGTAGGCGCCACTTAATGCCAACACGTAGGCGCTTTGCTAACATCAATAGATATTTTATAGGTGGATTTCGTAATTTATATTACCTCAATCTTAATACCTGTCATTAGCCAAATAATAACAAGCCATTAAACACGTCTTTCTTCATCTGTAACTGTAGATGGACGATACTATCCATTACAATCCAACTTTATGAGACATAAATTACATTTAATTAAGACCTTTAAAATAAACAAAGAAAACAAAATTTCTGACTTGGGCTATAATTATCGGTGGGGTCAAAACCTGATGGATTCGGTAGTATATCGATAAAGTTGCAATTACAGAGTCATAACTCAATACTGAGTCGCGTTATGTAATTACTTGATGAGAAATCTGGGTAGCTGTCGTCACGATTGTGAGCGCAAGTTAGAGGCGGGAGCAGTAGCGGACGCGACTTCGTCTGTATCTGAAGGCCAATTCTCGTAATTTAAAACGTTCAAAATCTAGTCGCAGTCTCATCTCGCCGACAAACAAATGTCAAAAACTTGTCAAAATGTAGGGAAATTTGAAGTATTTTTGACAGATTGAGACAGATCAGAATGTGAACGTTCTTAAAATTACGAGAATTGCCCCTCTGTTATTATCTCTTTGGTCAAGTTATAAAAATGGGACAGAATATCTAAATTCAAAGCTAAAACTAAATGATGGTAGAGCTGTTATGGTGGCCTATGGAAAATCTAGCCTCCAAGTTTTTACCGTACTGAAGTTTCGTAACAAGCAGTTACGTTTTTGGGAAAAAGCTTTATTTAGGTGGAACAGTATTCATCATTCATTCAGCATTTTATAAACGTTGATTTGCTTTCATTCTTTCTTCTTTGCTATTTCGCTTTCCTACTCTTGCTTCATCTGCATCGTGTGTGTCCATCTACAATCGAGGTCACTTTAATAGTTACTTGTGTTTAATTGACTTTGTCTAGCACGTAACGAATGCTATTGGATTGCGTTTTGATAATTGTGGTCTACAGGAATGTTCTTTTATTATCTTCTGCCTATACCGATTGACCTGCTACAGGTTGGATTCTCGCTCTAAGTTTATCATTTCGATGCGCAATAAGAAATAAATAAATCGCCAATTTTAAGTTTATACCTACTTACTTACAAGTCCCAATAATTGTAAACTTGTTTTTAATTTCTTTCGCTGATAAAGTAGTTAAAATACGGAGAGTCGACAGATTTATTACAGATATAGGGGAAGAAGTAGACGAAGAGTTTAAAAATAAAAAATTTGGGGCTAACTTATACACACAAACGAATGAGTATAAAAATGAAAACGACTGTTGAAGGATCGAAGTAAGAAATACAGTTCTTTTTTTTTTGGGAATGGCATGTCACAGGTCAGCCTAGGAGGTTGGCGGCTGCTTATCCGGACTCTCCTGTGGGGTGCCTAAATAAATTAAGGCCAAAACTTATAATGTAAAGAAATACAGATATATACTTTCAGGATAATATATTCAGAACCTGCCCCTATGTGACACTTTCACACTACACCCAAAACGTCGGAAATCAAAGCGAAAAGTAAACTTTAAATTAAGAGATAAAACTGCCAAACTCGTGATGGACATTCGTCAGCCTGTAATTTATGTGTCGTAATATACTGTTGCATATAGAGGCTGATTTTCTTTAAAAGGCGATCTTTTCGTTTCTCGTAATTAAAGTAACGGTAATACTGTAAGTAATGCGTTTTTTTTTTTTAATAAAATGGGGAAATCGAACGGACTCCCGCGTTTGGGTGTTGCGTAATCGGAAAAGTACATAATAAAGACATTGTATTATAGAAAGAGCTTTGTACTTAAGTAAAGGCGAAAACGAAGGTGTAACTTAAAATGTAATTTTCTAGTTAAACGCGTCGTTAAGACTGTTCCATCTTCTGTTTGTTCAGGGCTTTGTGTTACCTAAGTGGTTACAAATTAGATACATTAACGTTCAAATACAAAATCATAGCTGAAGACTTAGAAACTAAGAACTGAGAAAGTTTAATATTGATGTTTTCACTTTGTATTCCAATTCCCATAAATTACGAAAGTTTACCAGATCCTTGCCAAAAATTTCAATAAAATTTTACGCCTGATCTTAAGTGGACTACGTGTTAAACAAACCACAAGCTATAACGGTGAAATTTTAATTCTTTACGTACAAAAAGATATGTCGTCACTACCATATTTGCAGGCAAAAAGCAATAAAATCGAGTAAGACATCACTTTACGATTATAAACGGAAATGTAAAAATGTAATTTTGCGCACTTTTATTAGGAATTTTCGATCGTAAAGTTAAAACGTTCACACGATGTATCGGTATCTTCTCTAGGGTTGGCCAACATGAATGGAAGATAAGACTTTTGGCAAAGGTGTTCAAGCAAATATGTATTTAATTTATTTTTGGAAAAGTAAATTTTGGCCTAGATCGTGTGATTTTTTAATGCTATGTGGGATATGACAGCAAAATTTTTACAATTACATGAGTAGCATGACTAGCTATATCGTCTGATATTATCAACCTAACCGATATAAAAACAGTTGATAATGAAGAAATGGATGAAGAAAAACCAAAGACAGCTGACTCAACAACCATAACCGGTCCAGCTAAATGCTTACACCGTACCGTTGACATTTACAAAGCAGGAGATATAGAATTACACGCCGATAAAGTCCCAGGGAGTCTAAGATTAAAAACTAGTCCACTTTACCACTTTGAATTTCAAACATAATCTCCTATGGCGGTTTCCAATGCTTGCTAATTGGTCATAAAATCATTCAGCTTCTATCTATCAGTCGGTTACCGCAAATTTGTATGTGAATCTCGATTCCAGTCGCGATTTCTCTTAATTATTTCATGCACTTGCTTCGAACATTTCCATTCGGTCGTGATTTTACTTCTAGGGACAAGTTTTCCTGTTTATATCCATCTGGAGGATTCGTCTAAATCAAAGATGTATTTAATCGAGCAACTTAGAGTGATTTGTAGATGCGCTAACTTGAAATCGAGGCATAAGCGTTTGACCAAATCTGGAAGTTCTTCATTGACTACATTCACTTTACCTCGAGCATACAACTTTTTATCAGAATCATAAATTACGAGTTTCTTATCGACAACTTAATTATTTCATTAGGCCGAAACATTATTACCAACAAGATATTATGAATACTCCATTTCTTCTAACCCCATTACATTCTCATAAACATTTTTATTTTCCTCCCTCCCTCGTATGTTAAGAAAGGCTGAACGTATATATTTTCCTGCTTCTCCATTCATTACTAACAAGTCCTGTTGGCTTACTTGTGTTGCGAGGAATTAAGGGTACGTTCCCTTTTTATAAGAGATTGGCAGGATTACCCATCATTAGGGTGCAGCAAACAAAGGAAAGTTACTTGTGCTTATTCTTTATTGTTCTGACATACATTTCTAATGGCTAGATTATATCCTTTTGTCTTTCGGCGCTTTTCAAAGGTCCAGGCCGTTTAGTATGATGACATTAAGTCATGTCTTATGCAGATAGAGATAGTTATCATAGTTTATGTTCCAACGTAAGTTATGATCATTTTAAATTATTTATGGACGATGTTTCTGTGCCTTTTAGCATTAGAACTAACATTTAATGGTAAAAACATTGCAATAAGTAGGTACAAAATAGAGAGAAATTCAAGATTCCATTCTGCCTCTATTCGTATTCCCGCTAGCACCGTGTACTTCTATGAAACTCTTATTTACGAATGGTGCAATAGATATAGTAAGGTTGACTGTTTATGTATTATCCATCACAATCTCAAACACTACTCTTAAAACGTCCACCTCTCCGTGATAACGTCCCATTACCAAATCAATGGCATCCCACACGTCCGTAATAGGTCCCAAATTACACCCGAGTGCGTTAGATGATCGATTCGGTCCCGAACCTACGAATTATAGCCGATGGGTGCCGAAAGCGTCACAACGGCGTCAAAGTAAACAGTTTTCGTAGAGTGGACATGTTTATCTTGCTAGCTGTATCTTCGGGGCTCGTCAGGGGCGGGTGTAACACTTCGCTGCAAGCATTTTGTGTTTGGGTCAAGACTGAAGCATCAAGCGACGACTTTAATTTAGGGATTTAATTTTTCGAACCAATATACATATATATCACTTGAAGCAGCATTTTCATAGAAAAGCAGACGTGGTACAACTTCAACAACTCTTTATATAAGACTAGCTGACCCGGCAAAAGTCGTACCGCCATATTTTGTTTTTCTTTTAATTTCTTCTATCCTGACAATAACAAACACAAAAAAAATAGAATTGGTGCAGTCGATCGGCGCGTACATACAATTCGGTGATTCATTTTTATTAATATAGAAGATTAGCACATTACTTCGAAAATTATGACCAAATCTGATAGTTGGTTTGTTTCCTGGCTCAGGAATTTGTAAAATCATATTAGATCTCTGTATTAAGTAAATCCAAAATAGCTTTAACAGCAGTTTGCTCATCATTGTTCGTCACTTAACATACATTGACGATATAACCGTTTATGTCTTACACCAGCCTACACAATTATATCCGGTGCCTACATCTCCTAAACTCAAGATGTGCCGATAATCCAACTATGTATATTATTATATGATGTATATTTACTATAATTACGCCGATCACATCGTGGGTCAGGTGGCAGCGATTGACCACCGATACCGAGGCGATATCGCAGCCGATATCTAACGTAATTGTTTTCTGCATCACTTTCGTTTGGTTAGCGTTATCTGGGTAATACATCCGGTTAGCGGATGCTGCACGTACTTTGCCTAGAGTGCCGCAAATGTACTACTTTGACAACCTTTACTATGTGATATATATCTGCTGCAGTGCTAAATAGAGGCCTCGCTTAGTTTTGACTCCAGTATAGCCATTAACAACCATCCGACAGGCTATCGTATCGAAAATGAGACATTTCGATAACCTGATTTGCCTTGCCCCGGACAGTAAACAGCTGTCGGAAGAATAGCGATCGTCTATTTGATTTAAATTGACAACATTTTCGGGTTTTGGGCTTGTGAACAGCGTGTATAGGTTTCCTTCGATAACATTGACTGATGTTCAATACGGTACGGAAGCGTATCGAGTAGTTGTGAATAGCTATGCTGATCTCCCACAAATTACAAAAATTTGACATAACTAGTATAAAAATTGTAATTTTTGGAGATGGTGGAATAAACATTTTTTTCCCCTAGAGTGCAATCGAAGGAATAAATAGAACAATTCGCTTTTGCCAGGACTCTTAAGACCTTATAGTATAATTTTGACATGCGGATAAGTGAAGAATCATCTTTCTCTCTTTCCTAAAACGTTCTACGAACTATCCTTTTAAACATTGCATTGAATAATCATCACGCTTGGCAAAAAGTTCAATGATGATCACCACAGGGACCAAAGTTACTTGTGCCTTAGTACCTCATCATCAATTTGTAAAATAAGTGTAACGAATAATATAAAATGAAATAAAAAGACGGGTTGGAAGGTTGGTATGGAAGAAAAAGACATGTTACACCGACCTTAAATAAATAGATATAAAGACAAGTCTAAGAGAATGGCGATAAGAGTGACGAGAATAGGACTTGTGAGTGTACCATGTCAACTAGCTGTTTGTTTATAACAGTGTCATCACAAAGCTGGCAATCCTCTTGTACCTATTGTTTCCACTTTCAAGTGTACTTCAAAATAATTTGGCGAGGAGCAAATCAGATTTAGAACTACTTGAAAAGTCGAAAACAAATGATTCTCAAACACCCTCTAACTCCACTTACGTGCTCCAGTAGAAAGGGGTTAACTGCTCGAAAGTCGAAGTACTTACCTGAAACAAAAACAACAACAATAAATAAATGACTCTCCAAACTTATATTATTTACTTAATTTATCAAACTTCCCAACTCCACGCTTCAATAGATCAAAATTTGTATAGAAAGGGAGAGATTCTTAATCCATTGTAATCGCTCGCACGTGTGTCGCGGAACTTCGGCTAATTCCACCTAATAACCGTATTCATAAAACACAAACGAAAATCAACTCTATTCTTACTCGTCTAAAGTTAAAACTACTTCTCCACCCTCACACAAGGCCACGGTTGAGAGCCAAAAGGAGGTAAATCAAATATCGTCATTTTGTCAACTTAGATAGATATTTCAATTATTTTTCTTAGAATTTTTTTTGTTATATTTTCTTGTTTTGACGAGAAATCGTTATTTGCTTTTTGGAGAGTTTCTAGGAATGTGTTAGTCATAAATGGATCTACTTACTTCTTTAGTGGCTATGGAAAAATATTATGTACAGAATATTATTTTGCCATTAGGTACTCTAGTTGTCAGTGAGTCTTTACTTGGAAAAATATTGTTATTTCATTAGAGAACTCGCAATAGCGTGTAAGCGAAATTGATATCTGATGCTAGATTTACTGAGCTCATATTGTTCGAAGAAATTGACTCTTTCAAAGCTTCAATTTGTCCTATTGTCGATAAACGATTTATCGCAAAAAAATAAAAAACAGAGTTAAGCACTTTTGCCGTTTGCCCTCTCTTGGAGGGTAGACACAAAGGGCCAGAGCGTATAGGGACGAACAATAAAGGTATTGAAGGCAGTCTGCAAAGGGCACATGCTTTCAAATAATAGCTCAGAGAATCCAAGTCGACGTACCCAAAGAATTTATACGAGGTCCGAAGCCCGAGGTTTTATGCGACTTGTCGTCTCGCGAAACAAACCGTTTGATTTTTTGGAAAAAAAAGTAAAAATGGACGTTTTGAATAGGCAATATTGAAAGTGAGCTTTTACGATTCGAACGTTTAATAGACTCGACTCTATTATTATTTATATTAGGTTCTAAAGTATTATTATCTTTTAAAGTCATATAGTGAGAACCATGTAAACTGTTTGGTCTCTAATTTATTCTTTTCATTGTTCAGAAAAGGTCACGCGCAGCTTTTACTGTTACATTGATTGGAAAGAGAGAATATGGTAATTATTTGATATACAAATATGGACGAATTAATCGCTCCATACATGCTTATAGATTTCCATGTTGTCTTCTTATGTATTTCCACCGTTTTCGTTTGTGTGCGTTTTCAGAATCACATTTGTAGTGTATCTATTTACGGCCGAACCCATTGCTTAACTATCTATCACTAGTTTTGGCATACTGGAGGTAGACAAACCTATCTATATCTGGTTTTAACGTCCCAATAATCTGTATCAGTAGCGATCTGTATGATTTTATTATACTGGCAGTCATAATTTGTATTGGCTACCATCAGTAGCGACCTGTCAATAGGTTATTGGGTTCGGTCATTAATAGATATATAAACACTATCTCTTAGACGTCAGTAGTGAGGTAACTGTTAGCTGTCACTAATGTCAATTGTTAGTCACCACGAATGGCGGGAAATAGTTAAAAGTGAAGCGGTGCCTGCACGAGAGAATCCGTGTGGTGATGGTGCCAGTGTAGTGACAACAACAACATTGTTGTTTGACAAAAACGTCCCGAAATAAGTATTCCCTTATTAAACCTATAACAGTGCAGAAATGATATCCTTGCTAGTCTATCCATTAAATGCAAATGTCCTCTTGTTACTCCCTAAAAGGGAGGGACAATCGTGCCGAGAAAAACGAAATGCTTAACTTTTTATAAATGTTTGCACGAATGCTTTGTCCAATGTCTGGAGCGAGAGGGAGATTTTTTTTAGGACAAAAGAGGGTATTTATATAAATATTGTCAACTTTTTGTTGCTTGAGATGTTCCGTGTGATAGAAGCGCGATTTGATGAAATTATTAGTGTTGGTAGGTATATTCAGAAACTTGTGCTGAAGTTAAAGGCCAGTAGGCGAAGACAATGTTGTTTTAATATATTTTTAGGATTCCGTACCTCAAAAGAAAAACTGAACCCTTATAAGATCACTTCGTTGTCCGTCAAGGCACTTTTTTGGAGACACGATTCCCGTGATGAACTATTAACATACCTACAATTTTGTACGGAAGGAACCCTCTGTGAGCGAGTACGACCCGCACTTTTTTTTAATTTGATGAAGAATAGTATAAGTGTAACGGCAAGAATGTATTTTTAAATAGTTTTGTGTTTCTTATGACACCTAACCACGTTAATAAAAAATATTGCTGAAAGAGCGGGTCAAACTCACAAAGAATATAATTATGTCCATTTGTAGGCAAGTCGGCATTCATTTCGAAGTCTCAAAAGACTGAAACTGGCGTTTTCATTCATGGCTGCGATCGGTATGGAAACTTACGTCATCAGCAGTATGAATGAAACATAAGAACTTTATTGGAAAGAAATCGATAAAAAAAGATACCTCTTTATTTTCGACATTCGATAGCATATATTAAAGTTACCGAAATATTATATCGATTGTAGGTAACTCGTTGCAAGACCAACCGTTACTTTCATACAAAGTGTCAATTAAAGGAAGTTTATTTGAGTGTGAGAACAATAGGACTCGGCCACAGTGATCAGTGTGAAATCACGTGAAATTAAAAGTGGGACATACCTACTGATAAACTTCTGGGGACAATGTAACGGTGAACACTAATGGTGAATTGAACAGTTTGGACGTGAATTCCATGGCTGTGAGTAACAATTCGACAAAATTCTAAAATGATTACTTTGGAAGTTTGTCAAATTTTGATGTTAAATCGCATTTAACATTAGTAAATCGTATTAAAATTCGTTGCGCTGGTCAGATAGGCAGTCGGTTCATGTAAAATACTGGTATTCAGCTGTACCCAGTTAGACTGGATGCCGACCTCAATAAAGTTAGGTAAAGGCTAGGCAGATTGATTGAAAAATCCTAAAAACGTTACAAACTCAGAGAACTGACTTTGAGTGTTCAGAGCGCTATATTTCATTCGATCACAAAATTGAAGCAAATTTTTGAACAACTTAATATTTGTGTTACTTTAAGTCACATATTAATTCAATTCTAAGGGCCAACAGTGCTTAAAAATAGTACCTACACGGTACAATATGTAGCCCTAACTCACCATAACTAGATTAACGGTCTCTTTTTGCCCATATACGGCAAAACCTGATAATACTTCCACCGAAGGGAATTTACGGCTTCATTCACACTGTGCGGCATAAACACTGCACTCCACCCATTCAACACTGGCCCTTAGTCGAAATGTCCGAAACAACATTGCGGTGTGACGTCATACATAATTTAGGAATTATATTTACCTTAATATTTGTATACATCGTGTTTAGTTGTTTACAAATTCCATAAATTCATGTAAAGCCAGCAAGGTTTATTTTTAAATTAAATACTCATTTATGATTTATTCGCTTCGTTTTTTATTCAATTTTATCAGATGCTCGCAGCGGCCCGTGGTTTCACCCGCATAAGTGTCGATCCCGTGGGAATATTGGGATAAAAAGTATCCTATGTGTTATTCTGATGTATAAGCTATATTACTGTAGAGTTTCATCAAAATCCGTTCAGTAGTTTTTGCATGAAAGAGTAACAAACATCAATCCATCTTCACAAACTTTCGCGTTTATAATATTATAGTACATAGGAAGTATATAAGACGTTAATACAGCGGTCTTGTCTTGGTGATCAATGCTGCCTTCTCTTTATGAGAAGTGGCATTTAACCTGCAGTGGGACAGTAACAGGTTGGTTTTATAACCATGTTTTTATTGATTCCATTAGCAGTTCATGAATTTTGACGATATTACACGAATCATGAAACAACCTATACTATAAATACAGATAAACAGATTCTTGTATATTATATTAACAAGCCTGTGATTTACTGTTATTATACGCTATTTATATCTGATTGCTTTGTAATTGACATTTGCCGACCAGCGAGCAATTGATTGTGTTGGTTCTTATTACATGGCGTATGCGCAGTGCATACAAAGTTTGTTTATTATGTTGTTGCTGCAATTATTGTTGGTTATTGATTTGCGTTAGAAGAATATGATTGACCTTATATGGCCTTCATAGTGGTGGGTCACGGAAACAAAGATGAATGATGAATTGATGATCATTCATCTTACGAAAAATAACAATACCTAATACATAATCAGCCTATAATGTTCCCACTGCTGGGACACAGGCTTCCTCTCTGTGAGAGGGAGGGGCTGTAATCCAACATACGGGCCCAGTGAAAGTTGGTAGATGTTACATGTCTTCGAATTTTTGGTTCTAGGATATGCGAGTTGGGTGTTTTTCACAAAAAATGACCATAGCAAAATCGGGCTGTCCCACGACTTTAAACATTTTTATTTAAAGGTTTTTATATGGCATGTGTCGAAATAAAATTTTATATGACTAAAGTAAATGTTTCTACATTGAATTAAATTAAAAAATACCATAAAAAGTAGACAGTTATTTTTATAATAAAAAAAAGCAAAATAAAAGGTGAAAATTTCGCGTGTCCCACGGTGGTCTCGGTGATTTCAAACACATCTCACTTAAAGAATATTAGTGTTTGAGTATGTTTTAGTATTTGAACATAGTCTCTGTAAGTCTATAAGTGTATTTCCATTTAATATGTGATAAATTTATAGTTATTTTACGAAATATCATTATTTTAATGTTGTCCTACGAAAACGATAGTACCGGAAAATCCGGTTTCGTCACGGTGAATTTGATATCTTACACAAGACAAAATCTACTAATTTGTATTTTTTCTACCTCCCTGGCAACATTGTGATCGTTTATGGTACTGCTTTTCTTGTTTTAAACGTCAGTTGCGACAAAAACTGAGACGAAAGTGTTGGTGTCTTCAGTGCACAGAAAAAGTTTTCTGGATAGTAGCAGTATTTTAAGGTAAATAAACTCGTTTTCTTTACTTTTTCTTATTGAATTTAAAACAATAAACTAACCTATTTTAGATTAGTGAAGGTAAAAACACGGTAATTTAACGAAATATTAGTTATTTTTAATTTTAAAAGTTTTGAGGGATGAAACTGTCACATCCTGTGCGTCACGTGATATACTACCGGAACAAAATCGTGACGAACTTGAATTGTAAAGCTTAGTGTACAAAGAAATATTTTTAAAAAATAATTTATAGTTCACTCATGTGGTAGATACTTACACAACTAAGTTAACTAATTTCGTTAATAGGTATTGCAAAGAGTTAAAATTTGTCGGTTAGTCCCCCTATCTATGCTTGACTCGAAAAATACCTACTTAAAAGTTTCGCAACAATATAAAACTTATTCTATCTTCAAACAAACGGCCGGATCGCGAGTCATACCTACGCGCAGCTTTCGCGCAGTTCCTATGATTCGAAAGTAATTGTGATAATTATGTAAGTGTAAGAAAACATTAAAATAACCACCAACGACTAAGTTAGTTCTCGTATTATAAGTTATGTGATCTCAAATTGATATTTTTTTTTTATATCTTTTAATACTTTTATGTGTAAAAAAAAAGGTTTAATGACTCTAAAAGATATTATCTTTGTCAATAAGAATATTAAAAGTTCCTATGATTCCAAAGTAATTGTGTTAATTATGTAAGTAAGTGTAACAAAACTTTAAAATAACCACCAACGACTAAGTTGGTTCTCGTAATATAAGTTATGTGATCTCAAATTGATAATTTTTTTTATATCTTTTAATACTTTTATGTGTAAAAAAAAGGTTTAATGACTCTAAAAGGTTTCATTAATAATATCAAGTTACTTAACGCTTTATTCTTTGTAATTTTGTATTTTTAAACAGGCAGTGTAGACACTGCTCAAATTATTCCTATTCGTCACGCAATTTTCGTAATAGTCACTGTCCCATTTTTTAAATGACACAAAAATAGTTTTAAAATATCTTATTTTCATTTTATAGTATTTATTTTGTAATTATCAGCATTTTGTTATTGCCCAGAATTCTTTACTTCATTAGATTGTTTAATTTATAGCACGTATCATTAGTAAAGACAACTTTTCTAGTGCGATGTGGCCGAAAAGTGACGAACTTGAAACTATTTCGCTGATTATTTATTAATGTGATAGATTTATGCTACCTTTTTGTTGATTTTAGAACGATTTTAAGCATATCTTTACGCTAAATGTAATTTTATTTTGTTTCAATATCTAGTTGTTTTATTTCTGATTGATTATATTTTGTGACGTTCAGGAATACTTTGCATCATATGCTGACAGAAAATCTTGAATATTTCTGATGTTTATGGTTTAATTTTAATATAAATAGCATATTTAGATACTTAATAATATACTCTTTAATACCAGAGTCAATTTAAACAATTTCATGAAATGAAAAAAAAAAAATCCTGATCGTCACAGGGTCAATTTTTCTGAAAATCACCCAGTTGCATCACGATGTTTTCCTTCACCGTATTGAGAATGGTATACGAAAAAGGGAGAGAAAAAAAACGTTGCTAGTATCGCTGGCCGTGGCGTTATAATATTGGTTTTGGCTACTCTTCTCCTACTTGATACAAGCGTAAATTTATCTTCGAGCTCTGAGTTCGGTCGTTTGTGTGAACAAACAACAAACAAAGACGCAAAACAAACTATCAATAAAAACAAAAACACAAAGTAAATAGTTGTAGTAGCATATAACAGGAACTGATAGACGCTACTGAAGGCGCAACTTCTGTCCAAATTCTGGACTGATTCTATTTATATTGCCATATCGGTACGCTAAGAAGAAAAAGAAGTACAAGTAAAGAAGTACTTATTTCTATTCTTATCTGCGGTAAGCATCAACAACGAATTCTTCATGTCTAGTCTCAACACAATTAACAGTTTAACTAATTGTATGAGAAACTTTAAATACCACAATATTAATCCAAGGTTAGATCAGAGTATTCAGAGAAGGTTAAATAGTAATAGTAAAGGGAATTCATATGAAACCTAGCAATTAAGCTGTGAAACCTCTAACTAAATACATCAGACCCGGGAGCTAATTAATATGCTCAATTAATGTCTAAATATAGAATATAATAATTCCTTGCCTGCCACTTTCTATTATCCAAATAGGACCAAGCGCTCTTCAGTATCTATTGAAATACATTAATAATAATAAATTGATTTATTTCAGGTAAATAACACCCATTGCCACCCTCACACATCAATTAATAGAAAAAGTACAAATTCAAATAAAATCAGATAAAATCCAGAAAAGAGCAGATTAAATTAAATAAATTCATATGGAATAAAATCAAATTAATTGTAAACAGATAGTGCTAGAAGAACCTTTTGACGCCTGGATGACGTTGTCAGAGGGATTGTTGGTAAACATTTGTGAAATTGTCACAAAAAATGTATTAA
Organism: Apamea monoglypha; assembly: GCA_911387795.2. Classification (NCBI taxonomy): domain Eukaryota; kingdom Metazoa; phylum Arthropoda; class Insecta; order Lepidoptera; family Noctuidae; genus Apamea; species Apamea monoglypha. The sequence continues at coordinate 5,482,076 of OU426922.1, forward strand.
CAAAACAAGATGGCGGTGTTAGTTAGCCAAAAGATCCTGATAACTACTTTGTGGTCGGTTTGAATCTTACCAGCACCTCATCTCAACTTCTTGTCTTTTGACACATCAATAATATCCATCGAGTTTTTTATAAAATGACGAAGGTTCATACATAAAACACTTGCCTCAATGAACGTTGTGGAACTGTCAATTTCGACTGTCATTTGTTTCAGGTACGTCTGAATGTCAAAATCTCTTTGATATGAAGGGACTGCTATTCACTACCATCTGTCAACGAATACCAACCGTAATGAATTTCAGGCTTGCCTTCAACCTCAGCCTTCCACAAATTGATGAATTGTAAGCGAGAAGGATGGAATTCATATTATTCATAAGTCGGAAATTAGGAACAGGCCTGCCTTAGTTATAATTATTAATTGCGAGAGTTGGGAGTCAAACTATATTGGTATCGTAATGAATTTAGACCTCTGTAACCGCAGTTGGGAAGTTGATACGAGGAATGGTGGGGTTTATATTGTTATGAGCAGTTGGTTTCGTTGATTAATTTTAATAAATATTTTGCCGCATACTACTTGCTTGTGGAAGAAATTTTATTGTGACTTTAGTTTTTTTTAAATAAATAGTATGTAGGTATTGAAGGCCGCAGGACGGGTTCCTGCGAACCCGTCCTGCGGCCTTCAATACCTTGGGTTGGATGCGAGAAGCACAGAACCGGTCGAAGTGGAGGTGCTTGGGGAGGCCTATTTCCAGCAGTGGACGTCTTTCGGTTGAAATGATGGTGATGATGATGTAGGTATTGTTTGTTGTAGTTGCAGAGGGGCGTGATGGTATCAAAATTTCAGGACATGAAAGTCAGCAATTGCAGTTCGAGGCAACATCGAGTTTTATATAATTAGTAGAAATCAAACAAGAAGAGAAAATGAGCGTGTTCATTTATAATTTTCTAGTTAAGTATATTAAATTCTAATTCAATCTAGAATCAATTTCTGATCAGCTAAAAATTACACCTTAACTGTTCTCTATAGCCAACGACAAACTTAATAAAATCCATCATAACATGTCGTCCGCGATCATTGAAACACGTACCCTGGCGGCCACGGACGGTTATTGGCACCGCTTATGGCCTTATTACCGGCCATACGCGCCGTGGTGCAATCTCAGTGTCGTTTGCTCTGACCTAATAATCTGAGGGTAATCTTTATACTCCAGTTATGTTGTGGTACAAGGTGTCACGTGTTAGCGTGTTGGGTTAGCTGTTTATTTGATGGTGCTACCATATGTAATAACAGCTGCACCCCGCGGTTTCATCCGCGTAAGTTTCGATCTCGTGGAAACATCGGGATAAAAAGTATCCTATATGTTAATCCTGGTTATAAACCATCTGTGTGCCAAATTTCATCCAAATCCGTTCAGTAGTTTTTGCGTGAAAGAGTAACAAACATCCATCCATCCATCCTTATTATTGAAATCCTTAGAACGGCCTTTCCTTTGGTGTCCCCCTTTAAACCTATGTATGTTAAGATAGGTGAGCTAGTGAGTGCGTTTCAAAAGCAAAAATGGACAAACGACATACACAAGAAATAATAAACGTGTAACGTGTGAACGGTCGGGAAACCCCTCTCAGGAACGAAGTTTCTTACGCGATACTCCCACGCAAACACACTCTTATGTAATAAAAGGAGACAGAGAGAGAGATAGTCGCATGGAGGGTCCATAACGTATTTTCCTTAGATGACGATTTCTACCAGTCAACTCCCACTGTTAGTTCCAATAAGGAAACCACAACATGTTACAAAACTTACAAGAAAAAACAAACTAAAACAGACTTTCTAAAAATAGAAAACTAATTCGATCAACGACCTATCATTTACAGTTTCGAACGTTTAAAAAAAGCATTCCAAAATTCTAAAATTTAATTTTTAAAGTGAATTCTATAATGGCGCGGAAAGGCGAAAATGGTGGGAACTTGATCCGTGCGTACGGAATGTGCAGATATCATGCTTAACACACAATATTGACGTGACGGCGATGACCCTGCCACTACGTGAGGTGGCTAGAAAGGCCCACTGTACGATAAAAATAGATTACCGCAGTTATTACCGCGGATGTACTTTTTAGTGTTATTAATTTTCATTTGGTCCTCTTTTTGTTGAGTTTCATCATCTTTTTTTACAAATGTGAGGAGTTTGTAAACTGGTAATTGCGTAACACACTATCAGTAACAATGGTTTTCATTCTGACAGTTCAACAACATTCATTGCGTTATTTACGTTGTTGAGCAGACACATTTTTGGAACATAATTTAGTTGAAGCAATAAATTAGCAATATCCTTCAAAATGATTCAAATTGAGATTTATAATAGGGTGCAGTTTAAATCATTAAGAGCTGATATTTCAATCATCTGATAACTATATTAGAGGAATCATTTTGAAATTTTGACAGTTACTTCATACAAAAACTGTCAAACGTCAATTTTAATCCTCGAATAAAGGTTATCTGGCGATGGAAAAATTTGCACTAAGTGCTCATACTCATGCAGTTATGTCGTGTGTGTAAACAATTATAAAGATTCCTTACAAATGAATCAGCGGTTTTATTCCGAAGCCTATTTAGTGAATAGCTCTTCAGTTGTTGAAGGTCTACATGCAATCGTAAAAGATACGCTGAACGTGTGCAGAAAACATAACGCTATAAAAATAATTCTCGACATGAAAATATTTACAGGAATCTGGGTTCTCCCCTCTTACATACCATACCCATTTCTAATAGGTATTAAATAATTAATTAGCAAGGTAATAGCAACGTCGACAGATGTACAAACAAAAGTAATTTCGCTAAAATGCCCCACAAGCCACCGTCTGTCGGTGTCCATCCGGGGATAGTCGTCGACAGGAGAGACGACCCTTAAACGCTGCCCGTGATATTACGGAAAGGGATATTTAGAATCCGTGATGTTAGGGGGACATTCCGTCCGCTAATCGTATTGTTGCCAAATGTGGACGGGAAGATTAATTACTTTAGTATTGTTGAGAAGCAATTGTTATTATCAAAACGACCCTCAAATGTCATTTATTTTTAACGTTACACAAGATACTACAGAAAAACAAATCTTACGTAAGATATTGTGAAAAATATTGAAATAAACATGGAGTAGCATACATTTGTATCTCTGCCAGAATATATAGACGACATTATTGTTTTTTATTCGTATAGCTTTGACAAACTGATAGTGTTTGGTGTTGCCAAATGTCCCTATATGAGGCATTATATAAGGCTAGCCCATTATTACATATTTATTACTTGATGATGTATCTACTAGCTGATATTTTAAGAGTAAAACATAGATCCTTTTATTTATTAACGTTGCTTAGAGTTAAGTAATGATTAGCAACTGTTTAACCATACATTTTGAAGTTTAAACGTCTCTTAACTTTAAGCAACGTTTATAAATACACCCCTAAATTTATAATGAGACCTAATATTTCTGTTGATCGCAGAAATTCAAATGAAACTTGAGATAGCAAGTCACTTTTAAAGCCGCAATAAAACTGTTGATATTGCCGTTATAGTATTATTACGTTGAATATTTCTATTGACGTTAATCTGTCTGCGCGAAACTTTATTATTCGATAAACTTTAACGGGGAGCAGTGGTGGCCCAGTGGTAACGCGACTTACGACTCGTAGGTGGTTCGAACCCAGGCACTTTGCTATAAGTAAATAATTACATCACCTCTCAAAACTGTGAAGGAAAACATCGTGAGGAAACCAGCATGTCCTAGAACCAAAAATTCGAAAACATGTGACATCTACCAACCCGCACTGGGCCTGCGTGGTGGATTACAGCTCACTCCCACCTATAGTTCAGCGGGATTGTCCGAAAGGGTTACCGCTTCCCCGGAACATAAAGGGCGAAGGAAGGAACATGGGTGGGTTTTAGTCAGTAAGAGTCTGACACTCCCTTCTGCTCCACCCAGAGCGGGAGGGGTCATTTGACGATTTCCCACCAGAAAAAAAAAAAAAAAAACTCCCACCTTTCTCTATAGGTGGGAGTTTTTTTTTTTTTTTTCCTGAGGAAGCCTGTGTCCTGTGGTGGGAACATTAAAGGCTGATTATACTAAACTTTAACAAGGATAACTGAAACAAACTGTTTTTTCATTTCATTTGGTAGGTAGACTGAACATAGGCAGGTAGATAAAGGTACTAAATGTCCATGTTAAAACACATGTTCCGATATGTTTTCACGACAAAACTAGAGCGTTCAGTTCCACTTAACCGTGCATTGTTCGACAAGGGCCTGCAAGGCCAGTGTACCGGAAAATTAAAAAGGCAATTTTCTTAATGAGCCCACTCGCAGCGGGGGGTTAGCACGGCTTATGCGGAACTACACTAGATAACAGCTTACATACATGAAGGGTATGTTTAATTAATTCATGGGGAGCTTATGTGAGCTATGGTTTTTTAGTGCCTTGTTTGTAGGCTCAATTTTCTGCTTATTCGGGTTCCGTACGTCCTAATGAAAAAACGGAACCCTTACTTAAAGGATCACTGGTGTGTCCTGTCATAGCCAATTTTTGTTCTAGAAGCAATCAGTGATGGACAGTTTTTTTTCGGATTGGGCTAAATCCGCCTTGTATATTTATTTAAGACATGATTTCCATACTATTTTGTCGCAAATAGTTTGTCATATTGTTCTTAAATAGTCGGAATTCCGTATAAGCAGAAATTCGTGTAAAACAGTCAATGGGTAGCCACAAAATGTCAAAACAGAGATAAAATAATCATTTACACATCCATATGGGCTTAAAAACAATAATTTACCATATAAACGCATTAATAAACAATTTCGTATGTAATATACGCTTCCTACACTCTATGTAGGCGATGTTGGAGGCGTAAACCTCAATCTCAATACAAAATATGGTCAGGATATTTGTACATTTATGTGAAAATTGCACTATAAATGTTTTTGTAAACTTAAAGTCAAGGTTTTAGCATTTTTAATTAGGTTCAAAACACGGCTGCCACCTACATGAAATATAACGAATACTTTTCTTAAGTTCATATTATTATTTTAAATGTTAGCTTATATTATGTAAATATTGTCTTGATTAATAAAGATCCTTGTCCAGTTGTTGACAAAATAATTATAGTTCCTCAAACACCATTTCAGACACCAATCTACATGGTCTTCACATGATCTGACAAATATTATGTCTGGATTTTAAAAGAGACTTTGACTTCCGAGTTTGTTTCGGCCTTTCTTCTTAGAGTAGTCGGATAGGAAACGCCGACCTCACATAGTTTTTAAAATATGATTTATGCGTAAAAGTGTTCGTACAAACTTACTTACAGAAAAAAAAAACAACAAAACTTTGTAAGTAAAATGTTCGCGATAAAGCTAAGTAAACAGTCGAGAGCACGCTTAGTGTCAAGGCTAGAGGAAGTTACGTCCTAGAACATCGTGGAGTCGCGATAACGATTATGTGTACGAATATGCAAGATGTTCGCCGTTTTGCGCCTGAATTTGTATCTAGAAAGATAAGGCACGAAAAAGCTGAAATAATAATGGTTTATTTACCAAAAGTAAGATTAATCACCTAATTTGTTCTTTTGAGTAGTAAAGTTTATAGCCAATTAGGCAAGCCAGGCGCCATGGGGGCGATAGATCACAATAAACTTTAACGAACCATCGATATCATCCAGCTATTATGTCTAACTTAATTAAAAGGTATCATTTCCATATAAAATACAGCCATACTGTCTAATCCGAGATTAATTACCACCCTACTTGGCAGTACAAACAATCAGTTAATTTACATAAAAGAAAGCTTTTAATTCGGTTAAGCTACGCGGTTAATCACAGGTTCAAACTAACTAAGCTCCTAGTGGTCATTTGTACCCGTCACACCAATAATTAACCCAGACAAGCCGAGAGCAGTAAACGGTTAACTACCATTTAAATAACAGAATAATGAGAGAAGAAACCGGATTTGTAAAGGTTAAGAGTTATGTTTACGCATTGGTTACGTTTTTAGACACGGTTAATAGATGATGTTAATTACAGTGGTCTGTGGCTGCTTAGCGGTTAAACCTAGACAAGTCCGTCGCCAGTAAATTAGGTACAGAATTAATCAAGGAAGCGGTTACACCACATATCTCGAGGACTCACATAGTAAAAGATTCTTCCAGCTGCCGCCAAGAGCTCGCAGACAGCGGTGGAGGCGCGGCGCAGGTGCAGCGGGCGGGGCGCGGGGGGGAACCATCCTCACATCGCCCTCTGAAGAACTTCTGCCTAGCAGCGACGAGCCTCTATCCCTCGACAAAGACCGACGCCTCCCGAAAGGCGCTCCTCTCACAGTCGCAAAATTCTCCTCACAAGTCATATTGAAAGTATCTAAAGGTATTCCTTCTGGTTCTGTATTTCTTCTGCTTCTCACAGAGAATGTTCTTCTAAAACCATTAGCAAGACCCTCAGCTATTTTCTTTTTCGGCTTTGGAACTTCTTCAGAACTAATAACAGTAATATCGTCCATATCTTGTGGTTCGTATGTCCTGTAAGTTCTGTTCTGTTCTATGCCAGTGAGGTCTTCAATGCCTCCATGTCTGTACTTCAAAGGCTTCGCGCGGTCGATGACCCCGAGCTCATCATAGCTTCTGTAAGTGGAGGAGGCACGCCTTGGGGCTGGTGGCCGGCCGGCTCTGTCAATCGTCATTTTTAGCTGATGATCCAGTCAGTGACCTGACGAAGAAACGGGCGAATTGAAAATTGTGTCGAGAAACTGATCCTGGTTTGCACGACGAAACTTTTCACACAGGTGATGATGATTTCGGTGAAGTGAACACTGGTGCAGCACACGTTAAGACAAGCGACAACAGTGAGGTGGCAGTCACACAGACAGACAACGTGTAAGCGACACATCACGAGTATGTTAATGATTCACATGTAGTGTCAGAAGTTATGCAGGCTGTAAACTAATTGGGAACCTCATTAAAAGAGTCCGTTTAGTAGTTTATTTATATTGTGGTAATAAAATTAACACAAGTAGTCTTAAAGAGGTTTTTTGTGTAAATTAAAATCAGTATAGGTTAAAGAACTCTTCTTGTAGCCTTGGAAACCCAATTTTGGAACACTGCTTTTATTACCTGAATCATAACTAAATCAATGCAAATGAACTAACTTTGATCACTCGAATATTCATGAGCTTTTCTTTGTATCTTTCAAATATTCTTTATTATTATTTTTGAGTTTTGTTTTTATTTAATATTTTCATGTTCCTTGGGTGGATTTATATCGGGCGCATAGTGTTAAGTGCGTGTATGGCAGCAGTAGACCAACTATGCCGTGACTAGTGCACCTTGTGGACTACATGCCCATAAAATTTGTTTACCATCCCCGACGCCGCGGTGAACTCAAATCTATTGATACCATCACGAAACGTTTATACGTAGGCAGCTTTAACAGACCTCATTTTCATGGAAAAAAGTTTTTTACTATGTTATTACGTTTGGAACGGGTAATAATTTGTAGATTTTATTTTTGTGTTTTCCGTATTACCGAAAAATTTCGTGCGTCTTTTATTTTTTCGGTTGAACTTGGTAAATATTACTGTAAAAACTTCTACCTTTACAAATAGTAGCTCTGTTCAATAAATTGTCGAACCAAAAGCATTGGCTTTGACCTTCACAGCACTTCTCTGAACAAACACTCGACACAAGAGATTGTCAATAAAATCACATTCGTTCTACATTAATCCAAACATTTAAATACTTGTTTAGTCTCGCCTAGTAACGTAAACATACGACGACTGTCTCAAGTGATAAACACACTGGGAGCCAGAGGAACTCGACCGCCAATTCAAGTGGCTAATGACCGACACGTAATTACCAACAATTGCACTAACCTACCTACTGGCATCCACTACTGTCCTCGGAAACTATCCGATTAGTGAGACGGAATTCGAACAATTATCGAATTAGGTACCGTTTCCTGCTTGTTAGGACACTCTCGACGTCAATGAGATCCTTAGCGTGTCCCGAATTTGTGTGAGTTTAAAAGTTACCACTGGATCAAATAAATGTAAAAGAAGCTTTGCGGTTTTATGAATTAAAAATCTAATATACGGAATCATTGAGGTTAAGTGACACAAATGTTTACGAAAATTTACATAAAACAGTAAACGCTAAAAACTACAAAAGCAAATCAATGGGCGTGAACACCTAACGACGGAATCATCCAATTCGCAGAATATTTTCCTCATAATCCCAATATTTTATTTGCATCACTTAAAAGAGTTGATATCTTCATTAAAGTGTGCCCGATGATTATGTAAGTAAATGATAGATAAATTGTAGCCTTGATATCAATTAACGGACTCAACGAGGCAATCAAGCTACTGAATGAAGTGATGTCAATTAGACTCATTAATGAATTCTTAACGATATTGCCGTCTCTTTTCAATTTGAAAAGGACTTTATAATTGAAGAGAAAGAGGAGGCGAGACAAATAATGATGATGATTGCGTTAAGAATTGAAAACGGGTTGATGAAGAATATGGTGTTTTTCTTGTCAACAGAAATATTCTGACGTCTTTTATAAATGGACTTGGTCAAGCATCATTTGGTAATGTGATTATTCATTTATATGTTATGCAGAAATCTAACAATGGAATTCACTTTAGGCAAATGAATTTTTAAATAATCAAACAGTACGTAGCACCCTATAGTACAGCTTCAGTTGCGTACACTTTTAAACTAGATACATCATAATCAGTAACACATATCATTACATGAACTTGAATGCATTTATCATTATTAAGGCCTGGAATAGATTAAAATTAAAAGATTGCATCATTCGCCCACGTTCTCTTCCTCCTACAATATATCTTACTTTAACTGAATAATACCAGTTTTCAACATTCATTCTTCATTCGTCTTGTTTAGTTTATGATTGGCCGAATAATACAATGGTTCTGTTACGTAAACAACACAATTGGCTAGTTCAGCATTCAATGTATCATTGTTAAAAAGTAAATCTATGGCATGAAATGAGTTTATCTACTCCAATCAAAATTGGATGTTGAAAACATAATTTTTAGTTCGAAATATTTGGAAAGTACCAAAACCTTTATCGTATAATTAGAAAATGCGACTTTCACTTTTGAAATTGCTACTAGATAATTGTATAGGGACATTATATCGCAGAACGATAAAGCAGCAATTACAAGAATGTTCAATGGCGAAATTCACGTGTGTGTACCGCTGCGGGCAAAGCTATTAATTTAATCCACTTTTGCTAATATCCAAAGCAATTAGAAATTGCCTTTGGAACAACATTTTGAATGTTAATTTTCGATATTTCAATAAGTCAATGCTAAATACTCGTGCGCCTTGGGGCGGTCAACCGTTGTTTCTATCGCTTGAATCTTTATTCGCTTTATAGCGTAGAAATAATGATAACAGCAGTAAATAAATATAAGTTACAGAAATTCATGTTTCTTGCTCTTTTATGTGTGTTTGAAGTTATTGGTTTTCTGAGATAATTTATATTTTAAGTGTCAGGTTCTTCTTGTTTTCGTGTCGATGGTAGGTACTCTTCTTCGATATTTTATATTGTTTGAGCCCAGTACCACCACGTTGATTGCGGCATCAGTGGCATCCATTAAGTCATCGAAGCGTCAGCTTAATATTTTTGTCTGTCTATCGTATACCTCTCTCACGGATCAATCCCCATCCCTTATGAAGTTGTTATGTGATCAACATTATTTATGCCTTTGTATAGCCTAAGGGCTACAAGTAATTCAGGAAGTCTTAAGCCTCGTTGCGTCAGAATTTAATAAATAATCTCACCATTTATGAAAGCAACATCTTTCACCTATCACGTCTCGTTACAGCTTCCACTATCATCGCCCAGAGATATTTTATAACGAACTACAGCAGCCGTTCGTGCGTGAAATGAACCGCGGGAACTTGTAATGAAAACAACGACGTAGTTGCACAAGACACTTTGATAGTATCAATGAAAAAATGAATTGGAAATCTATTTAGATACGAATTGGTGGTATGGCACAGGGTTGCGGGGGGTGGCATTTGAAAAGAGAGGCATATTCTCAACAGTGGGTAGTCGGGCTATGGATGATGACGTTGATGATGGTATGTAAATTGAGGAACCTCTCAGTCTTTGTAAAATTTTGGAAGTGATTGTGGCAAATAAAGGGCGTAAATTATATTAGGTATAGAAGTAACACCAGTCAACCAAAATTTCAAAATGATGTTGACGGTTAAAGAAAATTAAAGCTAGACTCATTGATCTTAAAGTAAGCCAAGTAAAGGACCAGACAGATTCTATCTAAACCCAGGCTAATTGTGTTGATGACCTTAGTGTGAATATTTTAAACCGGCACCAGAATGTCTAGTAGTGTTCCTTTAGCTAGATAACTAATTGCTGTGACGTTCGTAGTCTCTGGCCCAATAACCTTTCCCCCTCTGTCAACTGTGGAGAATTATGTAAGACCATGAGAACTCATGTTGGGTGACAACTGAGTAGGGATGAAGTTTCATTTCAGTAGGGATCATTTTGGAAGAAGTTTACGCCTTAAGATATTACTGATGAAAAACTTGTTTCAATCCTTTTTTGCTTATCTTGTTAAAGAGTCGTTGACTTTAAATTAGATCTAGTCCAGTCAACTCTCAGCGGATGTAGTGCTAAAAAAATATACAATTCTTGAAGTATGTAAATATAAAAACTGTTTAACCCACTTTTTGCAAACATCTACTTCTCGCAAGTATTATGAATATTATTACTGCTATATTTATAAGCATCCAAACTTTTTAAAACTCAAGTAATCGCGTTGTTTTAAAAGTTTCGTTATCGCAAATTTAATCAGCTCTTAAACTAAAAAACTTGGTAGCTACCAACATTTTAAGAGTACCACTCGAAATTGCGGCGTTAAAAATAGTTTTTTTAAGTGCGAGTGGCACTCACCCGAGTATTTTAAATGAAGGAGGTATTAAACAGTTTTAAACAAAGATTTGGGCGCCGGAAACCGTCGCGTCAGTTACGAAACCCATTGATTATGTACTAATGCTCTTTTGTAATGTTAATTCTGTTTACAACAGTGTGGAGTGTAATGGGATCCATGTTTTTGCTGCTAATATTGTATTGTTCAGTTTATACGGATGTTGATGTTTTCGATTTATTTTGTAATTGAGTACAAGAAGTTCGGAATAGCTGTTATATGGAGCCGATCCGACTGACGTTTTCCTGCTCAAACAATATTTAATATGTACAATTATAATACCAGAGGAAAAAGGTCGTTCAGCTTTTCACAACTTTGAACATTTTTCGGGGATTTTTTCCAGTTTTTCTTTCCATAAAACTAATTTAAAACAAAAATAGCCAAATAGGTCCATTCTAATTTATATTTATAAGATATCATGCGTGCTTATGAGTACAACCATGATGAGGGTCTTTGTTGTCTCGAATATCAGATTTAGGAATATCTCTGGAGAGTAAACAGAGGTATATTCATAATTTATTAACCACACAACATTATTTAATCGTATTTATTACAACCCGCACTGGGCCAGCGTGGTGGATTACGGCCCATTCCCTCTCACAGAGAGGTCTGCGTCCCAGCAGTGGGAACGTTATAGGCTGAATATTTATTTATTACAAAGAGTAACATTTCTGCACCGTCTTTCTCTTTTATTTTAAATTTTAAATAAAACCCATCGCAAATATACGCCATTAACTGAAGTTACGATACCGTCTGCTCTTCAGCACTTATCAATACATCTTAAGGGTCAATTAAACATCAATACCCATATAAGAGAGTCAACACCAAAACAATTACCTTTTCAATAAACGAATAAAAACTATTATTATACGATGAAAATAATTTAAGCATTCTTAATGATCTGTACGTAAATGGTGGACACTGGGTTGATAGGGGGAGACACGCCATGCGATTACGACACACAACAAGACACTGTAATGTAATGTATTATGATGCATGCATTCAGGTTGGGTAATGTGGTACAAATATGGCACTCGTGCATAAACAAGAGAAAAGCGACACTTCCATGAACTTTGATTTGAATTTGGGATGTTACTGCGTTTTAGTTTAGTGGCATGACGTAGGACGTTTTGTTGGTTTGCATTTTATTGTGAAAGTATTCCTGAAACGGCCACGCAAGTAGGTATACGTCTAGCCAATAGCGGAGAATAAGAAAATCTTTAAGAATAGAAAAACACTTTTGCAAAACGACCGTAGTTTCACCCCGCACACCTTGATCTCTGCACTATCAAGAAACAACTAAATTGGATATTTTGTCAACGAAATTCGACACGTTATGTCGCCATTACAATCACTCTATATCTATCCTAATAAGAAGGAAGGCTATAGGCTATTTAACATCACGCTAGGATCCTTCGGAGCCGAGCAAAAAGGAAAAAGTCACAAAGAACTCTAAGCGAAAAACGAAGTAATAGCGCACGGTCGGAGGTCTAGCGGACAAAGTCGCGGGCAGGAGCTAGTAGATGCTCAACTAGCAGCTTCCTAGAATAGACACATTAACAGACAGGAATTCAAATTAAACTTTAAATGAAATGACATCTGATATGCAGCGCAAAGGAGTTTGCAACATTCTGCCAACAGAATGACTCAATGTGTTCTTGCTTATTTCTATTTACCGAGCCGTTCCATGATGTGTGGAATTAGCGTGTTTACATGCACATAATGTACTTGCTTATAAATCGTTTATAAATATGTATTACTGATAGCATGAAGAGATTATGTGCACTTTATATAAAGGTTAAGTAATGTTCCTTTTAAGGACAGATCTGATTTATTACGAAACACTGTTTCTTTTTATGTTGTAGAAAAATATATCGGTAATGTGCAGTAGGCCGCGAGCCAGTGGTAACCAGACCAGTATAACCTGGCCCCTTATTTTATTGAAACTCCGTACTACGCTAGGCCAGCTTTACGTCAGTGTGGTCGACTGTATGTACAGACGCCAGCAGGTCAAGCTACCCGAAACTGTCAAATTTTCCCAATCAATTTTGAACCTTAATCCTCTAGCGATAAAGTTGAAAATCTATTAAACATATTGTATTAAGCACGAAAGCACGAAATCCTTAGTTTCGGCCGATGTTATGGTCGTTTCCTATACCTTATCACAGCTACGAACATAACTTTGGGCCCGAACTAAAAAAGAATGACATTACGATTTGACAGTTGTCATTACTCCCGATTCGTCCTTACTTCCATTGTGTGACCTTTGGAAAAGTTAATTAATCAGAAGTAGGGTTCATTCCGAATTATCGAACTATTTTAAACCCGTGTCTTCGTTGACGGGGTTACGAGTTTAGGCCCCAAGTTTTAGTGACATATTTAGTAAATTAATGTTGTTGAGTTTTCTGCTCGCTCTAATGTACAAAAATAGCAAATAATCTTTGATCAATTTGCATGATAATATTTATGCATCATGCAATAATCTATACCTAAGCAGCCACACCCAGTCTGAGAACAGAAACACGTTTGTTTTTCATCAGCTATCGGATAATAACATTGTCAATGTCAACAAAGAAATAAATAAAATATCAACATTTTATAGCTAGGATTTTTTTGGTTAGCTAACGTATTCTTTGTGTACTTCCCCTCTAACACAATATGTTATTCTGTGACTATAAAATGTTATAAAAAGTTCTCTCTCTCTGTGATTGTACCTGTATCTGTGAACGCAATTCGCAATTACTCAAAAAGTTAAGGAGAGTAGCCCGCGAAATTCAAATTTTCTTTCTTTTTTTTGCAATGTGCATGTCACTGTCAGGTAACGAAATAGGCATAACATTGTGTGATTTTAATGATTATAATTTTGTAAATACATACACGATTTTACAATATACATACATATTTTCATATTGTTATTTGCTAGCCCAACACTAGGAAAGATCGATAGCCGTTGCAGCTCAGCAGAGACTGCTGCGATAGCTCGACTCAGCATCTATTAGAATTGCTAATTGGCATCTGCAACTTATAGCTTCACCCTGTATAATATAACATAGTGTGCCTCCTGTATAATATCGTAAGCTTGGCGTTACTTGCACGCTGTAAAGATTTGTTTTATATGTTTGTTTGTTACGCTTTCACGCTAAAACGGCTGAACGGATTTGGATGAAATTTAGCACATGGTTAGAACATGACCTGGAGATGGACATGGGCTACTTTTATCCTGGATTGCAGTCGCGGGCAACAGCTAGTGTTTTTTAAAATGGCCAAGTCATTAATAGGTTTTAGGTTGATATCAACTCGACATTGGTCAAAGGTGTATCCTATTTTGATCTGCATTATGGAACATCTCCGTGCCGTATCTTCAAAAGGTTCTATGTGTCCTGACTTGATAAAGGAAAGATTTTTAAAACTGACGAAGTTATAGAAGACTTGCCTGTTCCTACTGTTGTAACATATTTATCGAAATCTTCACCCTAATAGCGTGACACACTTTCTATCACAATCTGAATCATTTTGAAGGATATTGCTAATCCATTGCTTCATATGTCAAATTTGTCAGCTAAACAACGCAATTAACGTTGGTGAACTGTCAAAATGAAAGCCTTTGCTACTGGTTGTGTATTACGCAATTACCCCGCGGATCGTTATAAAACAGATTAATTTCGTACGTTTTTATTTAACACGTACTTTTCCAATTGCTAATAAAAAAAGAAACGTATATTTTTTTCCTTATATTTTTTTAATAACCGCTTCCAGCCAGGAAAACACCATTAAGCCGGAAGAAAATAAAAAGGAGGAAAAGGTTGAACTTCCCACTATTTGACATCAAACAGGCGTAGAATTCAATTACTTATCTTTGGTCAGTGACCTTCAGTAAACTGTTGAGGGCGTCACTATGTATGTAGGTGTAAGAACTGATAATTAGCACACTCGAACGTAAATTATAATAATATCAAGTACAAAGAACAGTGCTGACAAGTATTTATCGATAAACTTTATAATATATAATTAATATTGCAATAATTGTTCGTAAACTGAGTTATCTACCAGTCGGTATTTACAAAGGAAACTTACAAGAAAAGCCGTTACTACGTATTTGTATTGCAAATAAAGTCTCTTTCGGTAACCCACTTCCAAGCCAAATAAAAATGGCCACGTTTTTGCTAAATAAATGGAATAAATCTTACGTAAAATATCAGATATAAATCTTCAGTTTTGTCTCTAAAAAAGTTTGTTCATTAGAATAACTAAAATATCTGACGCTGGCAGAATACTCGACAAAGCTCAGTTGCCAAAGAAAGAAAAAAAAATATCTGACAGGTCCATATTCGATCGACATTTAATTTAAATAAATACTTCAAGGGCAGAATTACGAGCGAAGCTTTCTTGATCCTTCTTACTGAAATATCTTCGAACCTTATTGCAGCTTGTAACCTACTTGATATCCATTAAGATTGGCACAAAATGTAAATACCAAGGCTTGGCTCGATAAAGTCTGTTTGTAATTGTGAGTGAATTCGCGTGATGGCAACCGGGAGGTAGCGGTTGCCATCAGTTTACGTAATACGTCAATTACCACGGGGTATAATATTTCGGTGACACTCTTTGGTACCTAATAAGGTTTCAGCTTTTGATCGAAGCCTGAGGAAATAGGACACAGGAGAAAATAATAGAAACGACAAAATAAGATGAATAGGTACTATTACATAGCTAAGGGGTAACCTTTCCACAAGAAAATTTATACAGGCTGGCAGGAGAATTTACACACAACCTGTAACCATGGATTCAGTATATGATACTGAACCGGTGCGATGAAATTTTTCATTTTTATGCTCGCTTTTCGTGTGCTAAATTCATGGTTATAGTTTGCGTGTCGATGTCCCTGCCACCCTGTATAGTCTTTTAAAGCGTTGTTTAGTGTACAAGAAGAACCAATCTGCTTACAATTGATAGTGCTAATGAAACTAGAGAAAGCACTTGGAAAGCTTACCCCACAATTGCCGTCTAATTACCAACTCTGATTAGAAGAAAATAGAAGCAATTACTAACACTAAGGCATTAAACAACTAAGTAGGATGTCGCTTGTTCTGCACTACCTTTTAGAGATCACCTAGTTTCATAACTAGTCTTATTTCCTAGAAACTAAATTACTATAGTTTCCATACAAATTCCTCAGATCAATTACCGAGATATTCTTTGTAATTTTTTCCTGTTTTTCTGGAAAATCTTTAAGGAAACTAATCTCATTTAATAAATTATAAAATTTTACATGATATATTTTGCACCAGCTCCGTTTAATAATTCTCATTACTAAAGTTTCAATGCTTACAAATCGAATTTGCATTACATCGCAGCAAGCAAAACGTCGTCGGCCGGCGAGCGATAAAATAAGCATCATAATGATTGATTAAATAAACAGCCATGTTGGACTAAACAGTTATCGCCTGTTCGCTAAAATATCGCGTGAGTTGTGGATATGGGTACTCTAAATAACTTCTTAGCATAAGATTATGTAAGCGTAAAACTCGTACACTCAACGAACTCAGCATATCGCTGCCTACTGCTGGACATAGGCCTCTCCCAGGCTGCGCCACAACACCCCGTCCTCAGCCTCGTACACTAAACATATTTTATAAGTTCCATTGTAAAATTTAATTGGCTAGCGCGAAAGGGAAATAACGATCACGTTTCCCGATCATCTATTATGCTACAGAGAAACCCACAAACTGATAACACTAAACAACAACCACTTTCGCATGGCGGCCGTCGACGGTCGCCAGTCACATTAGCGCCAACAATACCTGACCCCACAAGAGAAAGTGACTATCCAATCGATTAATCTGTTGAGTCCCCCGGGCATCGGATACCAGACGTATGGTAATAACAGATCAACATCGAGAGCCGTAATTGTTGCATTGATAATTCGTAACTGACAGAGCAATTGCCGGTTGCGAAATTGATACTGCCGAGCGAAAATTCATATTGGAACCTCCTAGCAGACGCCACCACCGTTGACACCTTAACGAGAGCCTTTAAGATGAAATTTCTTGTAAACAAGACAGCGAGAGCGATGAAAGGGAAGCGATTTGTGCCGCTCAATAGCACGACATGAAGTGTGAAGGGACGCGAGACCCGGGTCATTCATCAGTAGTGAAAGCGGGGCCAACTGATAGTCCTAAATTACCCCGGGCCACGAGTAAGGCCATCGTTACCCGGCCCGCTATAAAGACTCGACAAAATGTAGGAACCGCCAACGAAATTGCAAATCATTCGTCAATGGATAGTAAACGACCTCACCTTGCCGAGCTATTGACATTGACGTAGATACAGGTTACTGAAGCTAACGAGATTGATGGGCCGCCGCCTGCATCCAATTTATTACACGATGACATAACGCCAAACAACTAAATAGAAAAGGATATTGATGTCAAAAGTGTTTAAGTTCACTTTTGGAATACAAAGTGGAGGAGGACGTAAATTGGGAATGTCAGGCGCACCGCACGTTATGGCTGAATTTTGCCAATCTCTGTCGTCTCGTTTGTATTTCGAGTGCACGGACGTTGTGAGGGCCTTTATTTTATCTTTTTACCGGACAGCTGTTTAAATGAAAGCCAGTTTTTGTGCATTCCTCTCAATTTTTAACGAGATTTACCTGACAAAAACACGATAGCTCTCGACAGTTATTTAAGCATTCTCTTGTTCTCTGTGAATGTGCTCAGTTTTTTGGGCGAGGGGGACATACGTGAGGTCGCGGCAGGATCTCTTAAAAACCAGAAGATTTATTCGAGTCGTCAGTTGTATTTTTAGCGTGTTACGTGGAATTTCACGGGGACGTCATAATAACACGGCGGTGCAAATTTCCGCGATATGTGCGATGTGAGGCTTGAAAGCAGTTGTTAACGCGGTGACGCTACACAATCATCAATACGTAACGGAACAACGGCCATAAGCGGCAGAGACATTATCGATTTGTATTTCCACGAACGCACTTTAGGTCAGAGATGATTATGCAGTTTCGAAAATTCTGAAGCGTCATGACATGCTTATAATTATTGTAGTGATAAATCTGATAAACACATCGACTGCTAAGCCGAATGCCAAGCCTCACGACAAAGCTCGCATTAGAAAGCTAAATTCTTAACACCGTTCAAATGCGTTCAATAGAGACATGGCGAAAACGTATTGAACTCATATTAGAGTCGTTACTCGTAATTGCGTATCATGCAAAAACGAACGAGTTCTACTTGCGAAAAAAAATCGTTTTCGCTTCACAACCGCCATTGTACATGATAGTGATTAATATAATTTTTATTAGCTTTGATTGTGTGTGTCTACGGCGTGATTCTGTTCTCGTTATTGAGCGGCCGTTGACATCAAATAAAAACCCTGATTGGACCGGAGGTGGTTTAACTGTACCCATAGTACAAGCGGCGCATGATGGATTGGCCTGTCAAGCGTAGTAACCTCCGTTTCTATTGTACAGTCATCCAATTTCTAAAAGTTAATATTTATTATGGGTTTCAATTAATAATCATATGTTTGGATATGCGAGCGATCAGAAATTCATTACTGGAAATTGGTAGGAGTCATAACATGACGTAACAAAATGTTAAAGTACTTATTTAAGTAATGAGGTATAAAATGAAATGTAATTGCTCTGTTAAAATAAAACAAAATATGGAAGGAAACAGCAAATGCTGATTACGATAATAATAAGCACTTTACTGAACTACTAAATATTATTGCTAGCGTTAAAGATATCAATAATGTTGGCACTAAACAAATACCTACACTAAATTCTAATACAAATTCCATCTTAACAAGGCAAGAAAACTTGACAAATGCTTAGACAGCGCCGTGAGAACATGGAAATGCGTAAGGAATTCCACTAAATGACAAATACACTGGTGCCCAAAGTTGAACAGACCAAAATCAATTGTATCGTCGATGACAGATAGTTGTATCGCATTACCATGAGGTTACTGATAGGACTGATGATAATCATTGGTTAGCGGTTGACATTATCGTAGGATATAAATTGAGTATTCATGCCGTCAGCCGGTGAATATAAATAGTTGACAACACACACGGTGATAGATACGATATACTTAACTTACGCTGACACGTTATAGTTGGCAATATCGTAAAATTGACCACTTTTGATGTTGTTAGCTGTTACCCAGCCTAAGACAATGAGGGCAAATAAAAGGGATTTCAGCAAAAATCATGTCTTTATGCGGAATCAATTTCTATTCTATTATATTTAACAAAGGAAATGATTTCTCCACATTATTTTCCCTAGAAACGAACTATAAGAAACAAGATTTACCTGTTTTTGTGACGCCTTTTTAAAATCCAATAAAGAAAGACGTGACGTGACGTGATACACGAGGACCAGGAAATTATTGAAATCGTTTATGATTTCAATAATATCCTGCTCCTCGTGTATCACGTTTTGAGCATAATTCTGTTTGAAGCATCTACACTCTGCAGGCCTACCTTACCTACCTCCATTTAGATCTAATGGCTATACACCTTAAAAGGAGTAGCATCATCTAAGTATGTTTCTACCCTCCCGTTGTCATTGTTTACGCTTCGTAGACCTTATGGAGTCATTAAAACGGCTTTCTTAGACACATCGGCCCTTTGTTCGGCTGATAACTCTATAATAATATGTTCTGGTACCGTATCCTTTGTTCCTAACACTTTAATTAGTTTTTATGACGGTCTTGAGTTGTCAGTAACTGGGGGGTCAAGGATCGGAGAGGCGTCATCTCGTGCCTCTTTTGTTTTTGGGGTTTTGATCATTTCGATTCGCTTAACAAATGCAACAACATGTTAATTTTGTTTGAGGAATGTCTTGTAAGATACAGAGATATTTTTATGAATAAATATGAAATGAAAGTTATCTCCGAAATTATAGGTTGTTTGATCAATCATTTAATGAATGCTGAATTAATGTTTTTGACGATTTATTTACATGATTAGCCGGCTTATTTGCATCATAACGAACGGTAATATAATATCTAATTTACGAAGTTATCATACACAGACCAAACAACACATTTACATATTTCAAGATAAATATCGTACAGGTGAAGCAGTTTAATCGACGCTCATTTAAATTCGTCGAATGCACTTGATTTATTATTTTACTATTGACAAATCGTTTGGAGATCTTGTCTTATATTTCGAAAGGTTCGAATCGTGTGTTGAATTAATCGATTATTTTTGTTTCTTTTCTATTCTCTTCAAAGGAGTAAGGTGATAATAGGATTTATGGTGCCGTCAATTCCCATGAGGAAGATAAGGCAACTGGTACAATATATCAAGTAAGTATATAAGATAGTGAGAATTTGATAACTTTAATTGAGAAGAAATACATTGATTAAAGTCTTTCTCATGCTGATGAATTTACGATCGCATACAAACAACTAAACAAAATAAACACGGAACTCACCATAAACGAAACATACAATCACACAGCAACAATTTTATACATAAAAGAAATCCCAAGCATCAGTCATACAATAACACAGACAAAACGTGCACAAAGGAAAATGAAATGACAGCTAATTGTAGTGCCAAATATGGTTCACAGATTACACCAAGTGTCTTTGCTTGATACGACACCGCCCGGAATGGACACCTTGACTAATCGCGACACGACCGAACAAAATGGGTCGAAGTTCTTGAGACAGATGCACTTTTGTTAAAAAGTGTACGTGAGACGGCGAGGGAACTCAACATGCGTTAACTCTGCCTTTACAAGAGCATAAAAAAGTAAAAAAAAAAACATTTTTAAATATCGTCGAAAACGTTTTACATGCCACCTGTGACATGAACGTGAATTCGTGTAACGTTTATCGAGTGATGACATCCACTTATTTTATATGACACTTCTGCCACTTCAATAAAATTACTGTAAAATATTTTACCGAAATTGCCAGTAGTTGCATAAAAATTTTGGTTTAATATTTTTTATGGCAGCCACTTCGCATTATTTTCAATGTCTTTCGGCAAGCTGCCAGCTCCAAAGAAATAAACCGTGATAAAGTATAGAGAAGAACAAATGAAAACAGCGGCAAATGATGATTTAACAAAATTACCACATTTTAACGACATACAGGATAAAAATAAACAACAATTTTGTTTTAATGCAATAAAATTCGTGGCACAGATAATAATCAGCCATCAAACACCTCATTTTTCTTTTTTAATTTAGGTGCTATGCAAATGGACGAGGTTTTTATCCGAGATTTAATCTTAAGAAACGTCTTCGGATTTGGCGGAGAGATAAGATGTCTGAGTGATGGTACAAGTATACTATTAGTGTCTGTATGTTTAGACATTAGAAAGCTTTGTGATGATATTTATTTTCGGTATAACAATGGTAAGAATGTAGCTCTACTTAGCGAAAGCAATATGTTTACAGTAGATAGCAGAAATTGTAGTGATGAATCAAGTGGTTCTGTTATGAACAATGACGATAACGAGTTACAAAAAGGAAATGATAACAGGTCTGCACCTGAAGTCGTTGTACAAATGATTCATGACACCTTTGTTGTTAATATAATTTCGATAGCCAAAGCCAAACGAGCAACGGAGTCATTTAAACCTTCAACACTATAAGACAAGCTTATTTTTACAGATTATTTTTTTTGTTTTGATCTCAATCTATTAGTCCAAGTCCAAAGTCCGTATTCCTTTTTCAATACTAGGTACTAAAGATTGTTTACAATACATGATCGTTTCCGACTAAAAATCCATTGGAGACGGCGCAGACTGAGGCAGACTTGTTGCAAGCTCGGCTGGCAGTGTGCCAGAGGACATTAATCAGAGTGAGGCACCTGCAATTCACACTCATCCCGTCAGGTGCGAGATACTCAACGAGCACTGTGCGAGATGACACTGAGAGGGGTATTAGACGAGATTTGTGTAGAATAGAGCTTGCTGGTAAGGAACAGTGCTTTCTTGAGTTGGGAACGAAAATATGTTACTAACTATATGTATATTTTTTCGTTTTTCTTTTAGGGATTAATGTTGAACACTGTTTCTTCTTAGTATTCGATTATGAATTACTTTTATCATTTGTTGGTTACAGGATTGCTAGAGAATATACAATGTGTGCAATCATGTGTGGTTGCTGGTTCAAATTCGTCTCGAAGTACTAATGAATTTATCGTTTCGGGTTCGAAAGTATCAACAATTTGGTCATCTCTTGGCTTTTTTAAATGTCAGCAAAACGAAGAGCTTTTAGCTTCATAAAATTGCTTTTTAATATAATCTTTTCCACCATGTAAAACATTTCAAGCTCGCAAGTTAAAAGTATTTTACTTAGTTGTTTTAAGTTAAATGCCAGATTATGACGTAACTGTAGCGTGTAGAGCACTAACTTTATCTTACGTCAAGGTCGTCTTACTTAACACATCCGTTTTTCTTAATATTATATTTTTAGTCGTGACCTAAACTTGTTTGCACCAAGTCTAACTTAACAATCTATAACAAGGATACCAGGCAGCAATAAGGATTGCTAATAGTGTTAGTGTCGATAATGTTAGAACAACATATAATAAATTAAGTTGTCCTCATTTCAATCTAGCTCAACTAAAACAATTGAATCATGATGATACAATAGTACGAGGAATTGTAAAATGAAGTCATTCTGAAGCCAAAAGACGAAAAGAAGTAGTCGTAATGTAAAACAAAATGTACGCAGATGTAGCGGTGTCTTGTTTCACAAAAAATGTTTTTTATGTTACTCATTCAGATGAGCTTGTAAAGAAAGATGTAAAAAAAAACACAATGTATTACGGTTTAATGGA
This sequence comes from Apamea monoglypha, assembly GCA_911387795.2. Taxonomy (NCBI): domain Eukaryota; kingdom Metazoa; phylum Arthropoda; class Insecta; order Lepidoptera; family Noctuidae; genus Apamea; species Apamea monoglypha. Next base: position 5,504,919 of record OU426922.1, read on the forward strand.
CTATTTGAAAGTATGATCTTATTTCTTTCTGATAATTTAAAGAAGTGAATAGTTACTTATATCAAGTTATAGATACAAATAGCTTAACGTATCAGTAGAGGTAACAAACTAGATGCCATATTTCGGCATTTGGTGAAAACAGTGTAAAAACAGAGGGCCATCAAACCAAACATCTTTCGTAGTAAATCAACATTTATTTAGATGAAAAAGTTAACATGTTTATACTAAACTAAGTGTACAAAAAAACACAAATGACAAGCAAACAAAAAGCCACCCCAAAGAGTCAAAACTAAAACAGAGGAAATTAAAAAACGAACATCTGTAGCTAATACCAAATCCAACCTAATTCTATTCAAACAGGATGATAAAAAGCACAACCCTATGGGAAAGTAACAAATAGAAAAAGATCACATCCGGACCTTTAACCATATTTCAATTTAAAGGGCAAAGGAGATGGACGTGTAAGTAGACGAGGATAAACTATGAAATAATAAGTTATCTCAGATGGGATTCCCAAGGATGCAAATGTCAATATATTTCCACAAATAGACGGTTTATTGAATAAACAAGATATATCAACAAGACATATGAACATGCAGATGTAGGCATTGAGAGACATGACAAAAGATACTTAAGTGGAGCTTCGGTAATCAATTTCTCTCTTAACATTAAATCCATCTATTAACAAACTTGTTTCAGTAAAAGAAAGCCCGTCACGTCAAAGTTATCGGAAATTTTAATTAACCAATGTCATTTATCAACAAGTATTGGATTTGGTAATCACTGTGGGCCATTCAAATTGAAAATCAAAATTTTCTTTATGAAGAATGAGAGTGATTAACGATGTAATGTCACCGGGACCGCCCCTCGTCAAGCCACAATGTTCAAGTCATGCTATATAATAGCAATATTGTAATGCTTTGGCGTGAAGTAAATTACCTTCCGAGCCATAATTAACCGTTATTACACAATACTTTAGTATGGAACGGAGGAGCCGTAAGTTCAAACTAGCATGCAGCATATGTCAAAGTCAATATGGTTCAATTTCAGGTCAAGTTCGACTGAAAACATTATGAAAGGCAAAGGCAAAAATGATGTGGGATTCCATTTATATATTTTTAAAGGTTCAAACCCAAAGGCACTTTTCTAGGATATAAAAATATTCAAAATATAGTGTTATGGGCACGCGCACTCAGCCCAACACGTCGCTGCACAGGATATGGTAATGGTGGCAGAGAAATGGAAGCCGTCGAATGTTCGACTATTTTAGTATAAGTTCGTTGTAAGGGCGATTTATTTTCAGCTCAATTTCCTTTCCAGACGCACCGGCGGAGATGTGATACCACTTCCACTGAATAGATACGTCGCTTAGTTGCGTTAATGTGGGTGTTTTACGTAGGCCGAATATAGTATGTTTGGGTTCCATATCATAGGCAAAAACATGTTCATTGAATTGAGTAACACACATGCAAATGAAAACAAAAGTGGCAGTCACATGGACAAGCCTAATTTGGGTACGCAAGGTTACAATAGAAACGGTCTTTGAGGAACATGAAAGCAACCTTGTCTCAATAACATCAGGCCCGAAATAGGGGATTAAAGGTGGGATGAGATTAATTATATTAGACTCGGCTCGTCTTTGGCACTTTCAGTTAAGAGGGCCCTTCTTTGGGTGCGTTTCAAGGAATTAATTTCATAAATGAATCCGTCAAGATTCTTGAAGTAAATTAAGTTGGAATGAAAACTCTGTTAGATACTGTAATGAAGAAGCTTAACGTTGTCAGAGGCCTTTCTGAGGTCGGAATTTATTAATTTTTATTTTCTTATCAAGTTTTTACGATACTTTTTTCTTGTTCGCAACTCTTGAAAGCTTATTGCGAATTTTACCTTTGTGATGGTTTTAATGTTTATTCTATTAAAAAAATTTAATATAAATTCTCAAGTATTTTTGGAAAAAAAAGTGTTGGTGTTTATCCTCCACCAACACAACAATGCTGCTGTTGCTCTCAACAGTTATTATAATTTCACCACAACAATTGGAAACCATTTATGCACATCAACTTTCTGCACTTTCTAAATCATCTCCAAAACCGATACAGCGATCAATTCTGAAACTACCTTCAATTATTGCAATTATAAAAATGAGTTTCCCAGCTTCAGTCTACATTTAAGAGTGTTTTAATTCTAGTGAAATTCCCAAATTGTCTGTGTAGTTTATACACCATGATTTTAAAACATCTGTTCACTTGCGGGGTGTAGTCGGGGGAGTCATTTTTCACCGTCAGATGTAAATTCGTACAGCTGTCGGGGCAGGTGGCGGGAACGTGCCCGCTATTGAAGGATTACATCTTTATTGTGTTGTTTTGATTAACGAATGCATTTGTTTCAGTTGTTCATTTAGCTGTGTTTTAAAGTTCTGTTTTATGTAAGCTACAAGATTCATCGTCTTGTGGAAAAAGAGCTGGACCTGACGTCTAGCTCTTTTCCAATGTCTGGTACTTTAAGCAGTCCTCTAAATGTCGTAGGGTGACCCTACGACATATATTATCTTGGTTAAAACATGATGTGCCGAAAATATGTCTATATTTTCGTGCAGTAATTTATTCAAAGCAAATTCTATCTTCAGTAACATGCCCAACATAATTACTTACGAAGCTTGTTTTAAGACGAAAATATTTCTTCAAGCCAAAATATGTTCTAAGACAGATGGCATCTGTTATAATTTTCTGCTTAAACATTTTGCGTCACATTAATATTCCTAAAACGTTCTCAGCCATTATTCTGAGTTGAGTTTACTCGATACGTTTTACCTAAGAACTGTTTAAGTTAACAATGTGTTTGTCGTACCAAGTTACAGCCAATAGAGTAACAAATGGAAGTATTGTATTACATTTTACCACTTACAAACTATGTTTAAGCTCGTTGCTATGTTCCACTGATGCGTAAAATTGTTATACTTTATTGCTTTGCTTGTTTTCTTTTTCAAGAAACGTGTTATTATGAGCAACAGTAATATTGCTTTCGTCTATAGACTTTTGTTTTCACTTTTTTTGCTTAACACTACCATAACGACTTACTGACACTTCTTTAGAATGAGTTATAACAAAACAAAACACAACATTGATTTTCTCTGTGTAAGGCAAAACTTTAATGACCAAGCAATATCTATAAGTCACCAGTATGCAACTACGTGACACCGTGAATTATGAGCTTTCCAATCTTGGACTATAATATCAAAGGCTATCTTCGTCAAGCGGTCATAGTCGATATTCTCAATAGCCGCACCTCGAGTAAGGATAGAGAAATTATGAAAACACCTAGAGAGTCGATAGTTATCTCAGATACTGATGTCGACTATCCCACAGTTGTCAGTACTAAGTCGGCGCGAGCGCAGGTTGCCGTAAAAGGCGAGGACCGTCTACGAGATACAGGCGATCATAATCGATGGAAAAACTCGGTCCTACGAGCCGGACTTGACCTCTTTGGAACTTAGACACCCATTACTTCACGTAAAGCTTCTGGACCAACAATATTCTTTTAAGAAGATACTTATCGTATTTTTTGGTTAGTGTCAAGTTCTTTTAGCTGGAGAAACGTGAGCCATGACAGTTTCTTTTGTGAGATTATATCGAGGCCCTTAAAAGTATTAACTGCAGAATAATGGATCTTAAATCTCAGCAGCTGTAAGTAAACTCGGCGAGATTGTGAGATAAAGAGTCGTATGTATCGCAGAGTGGCCTCGGGATGCGCTTGCACATCTGCCTGCCCACGTGCCACCCTCGCATGCGCAGGTTTCTCTTTAGCTTTTTTGTTATTTTCTCAACGAACGCATTCATCATTTACGGGCAGATGCATACGGTAATAACATGTTACCTCTGGTAATTCATTCTTTAATTAAATTTCTTTCTCCCCTTTGTTTTGATTCTGATGCGTCCGTCATTTGGTTTGTTTACCATTAGAATTGTTTTTATTTTTGAAGCTTCCATTCCATTAAGGTAGGTTTGGTTGTCGTGTGAGTCTCTTTGGCCTGAATTTGGGCTCACACATGTGCGGAACAGTGTCTGTTTTTTGTCAGTCGACATCTGAGGTCTATTCCGTAACATGTGCAAAATTTATGTCGCTCGCCACCAGCAACAGGATGTTGGAGATTGTAAGGATTCTTGATCTATTCAACGTCTGACGTTTTTATAGCTTTATTAATGCTACGTGTCACAAGGATGAATTAATTTATTGTCTGCGTCTCGCAAACAGACTATTACAGACGTATACCGATGTTGATCAATGTACATTTAGCAAGTAAATATAATATTCGGATTAATGATTAGTACCTATGTAAACTACAAGCCAAAATTTGCTACTCTCTCGAAAGCTTTGTTAGTGACTATTCAGAACATGTTATAAAGGGCTTTTCATCTACAAATCGAGCCATGGGCATGCTTATAGCTTTGTTGTGTAACCTCTATGGCGGTGATTAAATCTCACCATTATTATTAACTGGCTCCATTCAAACACCCACTGTCGTTCTAGGCGGTTCGGAACTATGCCGTCCACCCACAGCGGCTGGTCCCGTAGGCGCACCACGGTCACACACACTAGCTTTTATTCATATATCGACTTCTAAACTCAACTCACTAGGTTCGATTGTTCGCGCTAACTCAAATTTACATTCGGAGAGTCAATGTCGCCTGACAGACACAAGGTCCGCCATTGTTTTGGCCGTTTTGGTGGTCCGGATGGAATATCGCCGCGCTCATTTGAATATTTTAATAAATAAACCCTGGCTCCTCTCCGAATCCTTTATCCCGTGCCAGATCTCCCGTGTGCTGCCACCACGTGTGTACGAATGGGTCGTGCGTCGTGCAAGCCAAGATCATCAGATCATCCAAGTGAATAACAGCATACCAACAGTAACAGTGAACATATCCATAAGAACACATGCAAAAACTTATTGGAAGACTTTATTTACCATTAATTTTCATGTTACTATTCAAGAGGACCATCGGCTCGGTTTACACAACTTTTTTAGTAAAAAGTTTCGGCACTAGAAACACACATTCATCGTTGTCGAACGTCACAAACACTGCAGATAATCCGATCCACTCGTAATTGGAGTGCACTAAGTTTTGTCACACTCGTCTGAGAGTCGCACCACCGAAACGCGCGTCTGTCCTTGCGCTGAGCGATTGGTAGACTGGCGCTGGCCGGGCGACGCACGCGGTGCGGCCGGCGCGGCGCGGCCCCATGTTGCCGCGCGGTAGCCCCCCCCCCCCTTTCCCGCGCAAAAGTCCCGAACACTGCACCCAACAAATCCGACGATAGTTCGATGGAACTGTCGTGACTCGAAACCCACCTTTGTATGAAATTTCTTGTCGTTTTTACGCGGGATTTCGTTTGAGGTCGTGATTTGACGGACGCGCGATACGCTCGTGTGGGCGCATGGCCCTTGCGAAGCCTGTTCGGTAATATAATAAACCGAGATTGTACAATTTATTTACGCTACGATACGAGACGGTTATCTGGCGTGTGGCACTCGGTGGTGCAGCGGCAGTGTCGAGCACATCGATAACGATGCGACACAATCACACTCCACCATAACACTGTGAAAGATGATCTCATAGGTACAATGTGGACTACTCGTACTCAACGATAATAATATTTTTCCAGATGTGGATATCAAACAACATGTCAGCATGTATAAAGGAAGACATGAACTCGAAAAATTGAATGCTATAAAGATGGATGAAGCTCGATTACATTTTAAAATTGAGAGGTCCAACCGATTAATCATTTCAGATAGAAAGACGACTGACGATGACTTCTAAATATCAAAAAATATGTGATAATACGTACAATTATCCTGTGTTGAAATATTTGCTTTGAATATTGGAGTCTAAGATTACTGAGCTAATTTCATTTGATGAAGAGTAATTTCGTGAAGCCCCTGCGGTCAATATTTCAATTGCATCCATTATTTTACTACACATGCCGTCAGCTTTCGCACAGACAGTTATTATATCCTCACTCCGTCATCCATCATGAGGTTTTCTTTTTGAACTATATAAACCTGTGGATCCTCTCCAAAACTTAAATTTGAAATCTGAAATTTCAAATTTAAGTTTTGGAGAGGATCCGCCTGACCAAAATTTTACCATTCACGCGAAAACGGAGTCTCCCACTCAAATAATTAGACACATAATCCCATCCCCGACACAGATCGTACAGAAGCGATAAATTGTTAAACTAGTTTGGGATCAGAGGCATCAGAGCCCGTCTATCAGCTTGGGGCTCTCAACTTTTAGTTTTATTTTCTGAATAAGTTCTGGGAAGGTCGGACCTCAAGGACGTCTGACGGGTCACGATTCCACTTCGCCCGTTATTATTAACATTATTTGATGGGAGCTAGACGTTGTTATTAAAACTTCGCGTTTTGTGGATTAACAGAAACGAGTTCTAATTAGTTGAGCAACTTGTGCTGCTAAAATTCAACTTTTGCAATTTATCTTATTAAACTTTATGTCCAAGTCAATAATGAATTAAGGGTATTGCTCTGGTTCGAAATCAGAGCGAATGGAAAGTGAACCCTCAGTTTTCAGTTTTAAGTGTCGAGTCTCACAATTAGGATCTTTTCGAAAACTGATAATTAGCTAATAAAACCGGTGTTCTTGGTCATTGCACTCGCTCAGTCGAAAGGGACCAAGATACGCGTTTCAAGAAATTAAGATTGGATCGAACATTTTTGCAACTTGAGGCTACTTTCAAACTACATATTGCGATGGCGAATATTAAAAAACTTGGAAAGAATTGTACAATTTTCGTAATTTCTCCAGTTAAACACTTGGAGGAATGATTTAAGTACCTTAATTGCGTTCGCATATTGAAAATTATATGCTATTTCGCAATCTGTACTTTCAAACCAAGTTTGTTTGTCGCCCAGTAAAACGTTTAATTTAACTATATTAAATGGAGTATTGTAAAATATTATCTTAAAACATATTGATGTAAAGTAAATACACGTGTGACATTTAATTTCCGCTCCTTTCAGATACCAATCTAACTTTGCTGCGTAAATATGCAAACATATTAATGAATTAATGAGACTCGTTTATCATAACGTACATGTTACAGTCAAATGGTATGTTTTCTCGTGTTTACAGTTCATATCTCATTTCGAGAGTAAATACTTATTCAATAGCGTTCGCGTTTGCTTCATCTCTTTCATTCGTGTCCGTCGAGACTTCAGCAATCATAGCATTATTGAAAAATCTGAGGACTCAAATATCCATTTTACTTTTTTTTCAACGCATTGGTCTTCATAGTCTTTTATATGTTCAAAATAAGGTACAAATTGAGAAAGGGTTCGTATTTTCTCTTCTGACTTTTCCCTTTTGCAATATTCATTCACCCGCCACAATATTTCATCGGTTGAGTTCGTAATCGCGTCTACCTACGCTCTTGGGAACCCTACTTGTCATGTGGCCACGCATTCTGTCTTCACCGCTTCCCTTTGTTGACATATCGTATCGTATACAATTTTATTTCGGTCCCACTTTCAACTGGTATGTGGTATTTACAAACAATCGTTCGGATACCACATTTTTTACATGTCGCAGCTAATCTATTCTTTAAATAAACCATTACGACTAAAATAGAAATAATTATTGGTCCTTATTATTAAAATTGGAGATTCATCATCAATCATTATTATTTTTTCTGGCAGAGATCGGTTATGGTTTATTAATTTAATTATTATGGCAGTATGAGGTAACATGTTCCAAAACAGGTACCGTATCTTCTGCCTGTGGCTTATCGATAATCTCATAATTAATAGTTTATATAAAATTATCATACTTATTGTATAAAAAATTACGATGACCTAAAGCCACAATATTTTTTTTTTACAATCCGTTCAGCCATATTTATAATATTTACCTGTAGAACGGGATATTGAGAGATTTCTTCATATTTTTTTAAATAGGTACCTATTTATCTTTGTATCGGTTAAAAAGTAACCTAATCAACTATCAGTGCCTGCGTGATTTTGTTGTAGATCTTCTTTAGACCTTTAAGCAGGTAACAAAGAATGAGATCAGCATCAGTAGGTAAAAAAGTTATCGCGAATAATCCATGTCATTTGTCCCTATCGGAAAGTTCTTTAACGTTACCATTTTTGGTTTCGATATTGTGAAAATAAAAGACCAATAAATGGCGCCAGCGCAACAGACATATTTCTTCTGGATACGTTATTTAAACATTTGAATTGTAATCGACCTCTTAATGCAAAATCAATATTTTTTTCGAATGAATCTGATATAATCTCCACTTAGTTTCCATGAATTTAATATTAAAGTTTGGATTCTTCAAGAACGTTGATTTATATTGATGATTTATAAAAACTGCTGCACGAGTGTTTTACAAAGTCAGATCACAACGTGTTTCAACAACCAAAAGAAAAACAAAATAGGATAGTGAAGTTATTAACAGCAAATTAAACCAATGAACAACTATTAAAAGGGCACGAGCGGTACAAATAAACGAAAGACGCAATCTGGCAATGAAACGTCTTACATAGCGATGCTGAAAGCAGCATCGCTATGTGTAGCCGGAGTACAGATATAAATTAAATAATAATTAATCCGTCAAGCCGTTTGTCCGTAATGGACGACGCGGCATGTTCATTAACAAGACTTTTTCCATATATTTTTGTTCGGTCCTTTTTTAATTGATCTTTCATTCAACTGATTGTCTGTAATGGATTTACTTACAATGTAATTTAATTAATTATGGGTGTATTTAAATTGGTAAATAGGTGCGTTCTACAGGCGTTGAGGATGTTGCTGTAATTTAAGATGTGACATCATCGCCAAGATTTTTGATGACACGGCTGGGAGGACCAAGTTTTTCTGGTCCTTTCTAGAACGAATCGTTCTCTTCTTGATTCCTGCAGCTGCATATATCTCTTATGCCTATAAAGCCTTCCACGGTTTAGTTACTTTATTTAACAGCATGGCAAGCTTTGATAATATTTGCCTTTTTTATGTGTTACTAATGGCATTATTTAGCGTGCTTTTATAGGTAATCTTAGGGCAAATATGACCTATACTCACCAAAAAAGGTTTTTTTCTACGAATAAATTTTGGAATGTTTAACAGTTTTTCCATACAAAACTTTTATACGTCAAAAATATATTCTCAGCGAGGTAATTTAGTAACACTAGCAATGGATTTCTTTTTTCGGATTTTGACAGTTCTAAAACATTTATTACGCATAAGCATTATTTACGTTGCTAAGCAGACAAATTTTTCCAACATATGAAGCAATTGATTAGCAATATCCTTCAAAATGATTCAGAATGTTTGTTTGTGTGATTGATGAGACACAATTAGGGTGCAGGATAGGAGTTATATGTACTTACTAGGCATAAAAGTTTTGACGAATTCGCCCTTGGAGGATCTATTTGAACTAGTTTAGCTTTAACTTTTACCCCACCATATTTATTCATCATCAGCCTACAGCAATCCAGTGCTGGCCTGCACGCTATTTAACTCGATTTTCGGCAACTCTCATCCAGCTGCTACCAGCCACCCTGCGAAGATCGTTGCTCCACTTAGCCTGAGGCCGTCCAACCTTACGTTTGCCGATTCGCGGTCTCCACTCAAGAACACGTCTACCGCAACATTATTCCCATATTTATTATTAAACATGATTTCATAAAACGCAATCATGTTTGATATCACAAGCGTTATTTTATCTACTGATACATTTGTAATCTGTTCGTTGCCCATGTAACTAATCACGTTCGTACTTTGTTGGTCGGATGCCCTTTTGGAATATTAAATCGTGTTTATTTTTATATCTGACGGGGTCGTGCGTTGATTGGCATTCCGTTTGCATTTAATTAGGTAATAATAGGTAAGCGAAGACGAGGTTTGTAGAAAGACGACAAAATTATTCTAACGTGGTTCGTGAGGTCCTGCCTACTTGAAGACTCCTTTCTGTTTCGTTTAGCGGTGTGACTTTGTTAGAGTTCATTACCACTATATGCTGTTTTGAAAGCTACTGTTTTGAGGACAGAAGAGATATTTTAATACCTTCTAATTAATCAAAGTAATCAGCACTCATGATATGTTGTCTTTTCTGTCCTTTATTCCTTTACATAGACTGTCGGATTGTCGTGATCCGTGCGATTCAAAATGATCAGGCTTGGTGGATGATTTCGCAAATTGTTGAATGATTATTAAATTTTTTACTTCTGTAGCGACATCTACATGGCCATATGCGAACTACGTATCATACTGACGTCACGTAAAAATCCTGCATCAGAGTTTACCGCGCGACTAGCATTTAGGTATATACAACAACCCGACATTAATCGTGGGGCAGTTGCCCACCAGACACGACACCCGTCCCGTCTGGAGGATCCTCCCGTTTCTATGGAAGATGAGTGAACTTTACACACTATTCCTCATATCTCTATACTTACTTGTGCGTTCACAAGAGTTAAACATCAAAAAAATCAGCCACGATCTTTGACTCTCCTCTTGCGTGCGGGGATGTCGTGGATGTCAACAATATAAGGGAGGTTCCCTATTCCTATATTTCTTAACGACGCAGTACCGCATGTGCTGCACTTTTATTTTAAAAACATATACCCTATACATTTTTGAAAGTCAAAGTGCAGTTATGAGCGTTATAACAATATGTATAATATTAACTCCGCGGCTATTATCCAACTTGCAGTAACTTTTTTTAATGTTTTTCATTCGTTTCTAGTCTTTAATTATTTCTTTACTGTCCCGCAAAATGGTAAGAACAGTTAACAATTTCAGAGAAATAATGACTCAGAAACAGAACTCTCGGTGCATATGCATCTTATTTAAATGTATCCCTACGAGTCAAGAAATAACGGCGATATTTGCTTGTGATGTGAGTTTTCGAAACTTTTTCCTTGGTTGCGAAGATGTCTTTTGGATATTTTTTAGTGTTTCACAGTTTAAGGTGCCTTTTAGTTTAGCCTTTGCGTCTATAGTTCATTGTAGACTAGCTTCCGCCCGCGGCTGCGCCCGCGTGGTATATTGATAAAAAGTCCTTCCCCTGGGTTCAAAGTATCCCCATTCCAAGTTTCATCAAAATAGGTCTAGCCGTTTCCGAGATTAGCCGGAACAAACAGACATAAAATGATTTAAACAGAATTGAAATGATTGCCGAGAGTTTTATCAAACTCACGGCAATCATTTTAATTTCTACCTTACCTCACCGAGATAAGAGTTACATTGCAACGACTTAGTTATGGTTTTACGACGATTGTGAATGTCCTACCTAAGTCTAGCTGAACCTGAAACCAGTTCAGTCCATTTTAGTCTAAAATAAGCCATTACACGATTCCTTATAATTCTAGATTCCCCTTTTTTGTGAAACATCAACGTGACAACTGTCATGTTTTTGAGCGAAAATGACTTAACATCGCGCGAATGGACGCTCGTTTTAAAACTCCTTAAGAGGAGAGAAAGTCCATATATGAAGAGATCCAGGTTAATATATCCTACTCGTGTCAGCCAATCAGCATTTGTAACGAAATGATTTGTTTTTCAACCAGAAATAAGAACTGGAGGAGGAATTAAAACAGTTACGACGCCTCCGCAAAGTTGGAAAGTTATTGTGGAAAATAAAATTGTAAGTGCAAGAAACAAACGACGAAATCTAGGACGACGAGCTCTACGAGGCTCCTTTTAGTTAGGGGGTTTATTTTATTATAGTCAGAGGGTTGGTCTCTCTACGTTCATAACTATTACAATGTGGAGACAACAATACGACATTAAATGAAAACACTAGCAATACTAATGGGTAAGAGTATTTGAAACCATTAAATAAATTTTAACTTCGAAATAAAAAATAGTATTTTTTTCAAACAAACTAAATAGTAGTGATGGGCACAACCCACTATGGGTTGTGCCTATCTTTGACTAGCTGTAGTGACTAAACTATTGGATATATTTGATTGAGTTTTCGTATGCAGACTGGGGACGGCATGAGATATACGCAGTTTAATTTGTTGTTGTATTGTCATCTCCACCTTGTATATCCCTTATATCAGTTTGCACTAACACTAGGCGACATCTAATTAATGTAATGCCTAAATATTTTTGCACTGTTGGACCTTCAACTCTCGGTGGTGAATCGAGCTTTTAAAATCCAACAGTGTGTTTTTATTAAGGTATTACCTTTAGCTGTTTAATGATTTTGTTTAAGCAACCATCAAGTCAACCTACTCCAAAAACAAACACAAACTCGTCCATTCATTAAGCTGTATGAAACTCCTGCGCAAGTAATTACGTGTCGTTGGCCTGTGATGCTAAGTAAACATACCTACCTACCGGGAGGTATTTCATATGTAAATGCGTTCTTCCTGCCAACATCCAATTATTTGTGCTTGGGTCCGCGGAAAACGGAGATAAGTGCGAGTTATAAGTAGCACAGGTTTTACTGTTTTTGTGTTTCCAAAGTTATTTTTATTTGTTTCAATTTCATAATGTTCGATCATGTCAAAAGTTTATATGACCCGCACCCTAATTGCATAACACACTATCAAGCTTAATCTGAATCATTTTGAAGGATATTGCTAATCCATTGCTCCATATGTTAGAAAAATGTGTCTGCTCAACAACGTAAATAACGCAACGAATGTTGTTGAACTGTTAAAATGAACCCATTGTTACTGATAGTATGTTACGCAATTACCCCCCAGAAAAGGGGTGAGCTACCTACTGAACCTAAGATGGCTGATAGAGATGTAGGTATACGGAAGAAGTTAATGCAGCTGGTGACAGGTGATGCGGGTAGTGGTGGATTAAGTTAGATAATAGTCCAATGCAGCAAGAGATTTGTTGACCAAAAACAACCAATCAGCCAACATGAGAAGATTTGAACGATGAATTCAATTGTTTAGAAGAAACATTAAGGAAACAAACCATAATTGGATGTAACCTTGTATGTATATTCAAATTTTATTTACGTTTCAAATTGACGTTAATTCAAGTTAAACAAACATCAACTTTATATTAATGACAATTAAGTTGATTTCAGAGTGCCTAGCGCTATTGAAGAAGTTATAAAAATGTTTGAAGTTGTAGCGTAAACTGAACTTTATTGTGTAGGAATTAAAGTTATTTTTCCATAAACTCATATTTGTTTACATTTTTGGCAAATATGTCGCAATGACATCTTAAGTTGTCTGTAGTACACCTCGTAACAATCAGACTCATATCTGTCTTAGATCAGTCACAACAGACAAGTTATTCCAGTACCATAGACTGTCTTACCAGACAGCACATATGTATAATAAAAACAAAACATTTCATAACAGTAGGACAGCGATAAGCCGGTGCCGTCCCGTCTGCAAACAGTCGATTGTTTGCATTGAGCAACAAGCATTACTCCATGATTGATCGATACCTCACCAAGTACATCCTTATCATTGTTCTGATAATACTATCGATAATTTATTGGAATTCTTTCTACCTCGCCGATGTTGTTTACACTTTTATTGCAATCGACGATACGTACATTAAATACTTCTTTGTAGGGATATGTGGAGTTAAAGGTGACTTCATTTACGAGAAAGTGTCCAGTTTACGACATAATTATGTGTTTACACTCGCTTATCATTGATATTATATTGCGGTCAGTAACCCATATACTTAACATGATGCCTACGTGTTGCAAAGGGTCAAATGTGAAGGGACATAAACACGTAAACGTTTCCAAATACTTAATAAATAATAAAAACTTTATTGTTCAGGAAAAACATTACAATGTTCAAATAGCACCGGCCTTTACACTAGGATTCCCTGTGTCGTGGAGACTAGTCTCCTTCGTCTTACATGATTATTAGGTCCAGACGCCAGCACATCAAGCTACTACAATCTGTCAAATTTCTTTAATAGATTATCAACTTTATCGCTAAAGCATTAAGGTTCAAGATTGATTGGGAAAATTTGACAGTTTCGGGTAGCTTGACCTGCTGGCGTCTGTACGTAGTAGGTAGGCTCATACATAGCATCAGTTGGTAAGATTTCTGAGGCGACAATAATCGAGTGATCTTCCAAATGAATAAATTCACCTTAACATATTATTATGTAATTAACTTAGGCCTGATTTTTCAATCATCTAATAACATTATTCGAGGAATAATTTTGAAATTTTGACAGTTTTTCATACAAAAACTGTCAAACGTCATTTTTATTTTTCGAATAAAAGTTATCTGGCGATGGAAAAATCAGCCCTTAGGTGAATTAAATTTAAACTTGTAGAGTAATAGTAATTTGAGGTACTAAAGCAATTTTTATTAAACTGTGACATAGAAGGTATAGAATGTTTCGTTATACAAATTCAAACGTAACATTCTCGCATTCATTCGACTTCGGAAGTTGCACCACCCAACTTCCACCTCCTGCCATTTGAATTCACATCAAAGACTCCTGAACTATAACACAATAGTCAAAGAGATACACAGGAAAGTAGCCTAAACGTCCGCTAACAAATAACAATGTATTTTAATGTAAATTTCCTCGACGTCACCCAATACTGTTGTGGTATAAAGCTATAGACTTATAACGTCACAGAATAAGAAAACCGTACAGAAGCGCAACTCATGCAGTTTCTTTTGTGCATACCTATACCTAAGCTCGCCCCCTATTACGTGAGACTTAAACAGAACCAGCGAAATGTGGGTGTACTGTTTATAGGTAACACCTCTGCCTAACCCTTCCGAGAATACGGGCGTGATATTATGTTATACATCAAATCCCTAGGATGCGCGCTTGCCCAAACAAAAGCAGGGTTGGCAATTTTGAAGATGATACAGCGCCAAACGCGTAACTTTCGACTCAAGAGATGCCACACTCCTGACTCCCAGGCAGGGTTGAATGATTCCTACGCCCTAAAAGTGTAGTTTAGAATTCAAGCAGAGCGGCATTATATCCTTAAATTCACTGACAGACAACGTACAGCCTAAACCCAGTGGTTTAGGTTGCAAAATGCAAAATGTCTTGCTTCTAGACCCAGTGGTCTAGAAGCAAGACATTTTGCATAAGTATTAATATTATAACGAAAGTAAGCACTAAGACAGGACTTTTGAAAAGTCATCTTCTTAAAGTCTTCTTCTTAGCGTGTCGATAGTAATCTAAATGGACTCGGCCCAGAATTCGGCTACTTGTTTGGCGACATCGCCAGCGTCCATCATTTTCTGTATCGTGCAGCTGACAGGACACGCAGGACACGATATTAACTGTCCCATCGTTTGTGGAACAGCGCCACACCACGCCAAGGCGGAGTCGTCTATGAATCTCCACCTGAACACGTTTGGCTTGTCTCGGCCAACCTGGGTCCGGAGTCTGTTAAATTTTAAGATTGGGACAGTACAGTTTGTATGGAAGATGGTCATTCTTCCAATGGGAAATGGCACGCCGCAAGCCTTTGGGCGCCGATTCCCTTGTTCACAAAGAAGAAGAACAAGGGAATCGGCGCCTATCTCGTCTTTAAATTCTTACTCTATGGTAGCGTTCCATCTCATTTGACACAAAAACTCAGTAACTGGATAGCGAGTTTCCCGCGCGCTAATTGGCCGAGCGCTTCAGTATAGGATTACGAAGTAGGACGACAATGAGTTTTCGACAATTTTGCAACGAATTGTGATAAGATTAGCTACTGTGAAACTTGAGGGCCGTTATGTGAGAGTAAACGGTGTTGTGCTGGCTGTTCGTGTTTAGGTAAATTGCTTATGGCTTTTTAAGATGGTGTGATTTGTAAACAGATGGGAAAACAAAAAAAGTAGAAAGGTGTTATTGTATAAAGGTTGTGGAGTTATTGTTTTAAAATATGTAAGTAACTTTGTCGGGTTCAATGCTGGCTGGACTAGTGACGGATCCCCTTAGTAGATATCTAATCATCACATTGCCTTGTAGTATCGTTGTTAGTGTGGGTATCAGTAACTGTGTATCCTTGGTGAGGTATCTTCTCTAGAAGATACCCCTCTCTGTCTTCTCTAAAAGACAGGAGAGTAAGACCGAAGAAAATGTGGATAGCTTATGTAAGGGCTGATATAAAAGAAAAAGGAGTAAATGATAGAGTTACAACTGACAGAGAAGAATGGAAAAAAAATGCGTGTTGCACCGACCCTAAGTAACTCAAAGTCAAACTTAAATTCATACATTTTATGGACACATGTGGTAAGTAGATGTTACGTTCAGGTGCAGCACCTGACATGAACCCTGTAAGGACACAATTTCATCAATCAAATCAAATTAAAATGACTTTACATTCAGAAAGGCGTCCAAAAGCGACGATATCGTCGAAGTCACAGGAAACACCTGGATAAGGGACGCACAAAACCGGGAAGTATGGTAGACGAAAGAGGAGGACTATACCCAGCAGTGTGTGATTCCGGACTGAAATGATGATGATGATGAAGAGAAAGTAACATGGGACAAGAGCAGGAACTGCAGGAAGAAGATAATGGTCAGAGGGGCAATTCTCGTAATTTTAAGAACGTTCAAAGTGATCTCAGTCTCAATCTGTCAAAAATACCTCTAATATCGCTACATTTTTGACAAGTTTTTGACTTTGGTTGTCGCTGAGATGAGATTGCGACTAGATTTTACATAACATACGTAAACAGCCACGTTCCCACTGCTGGGACACAGGCCTCCTCTCGGTGAGAGGGAGTAGGCCGTAATCCACCACGCGGGCCCAGTGCGGGTTGGAAGATGTAAAATGTCTTCGAATTTTTGGTTCCAGGACATGCCGGTTTCCTCACGATGTTTTTAGACATCTGACTAGATTTTGAACGTTTTTAATTACGGGAATTGGCCTTCAGGTATCTTCTATTCAAAACTTCCGAAATAATTTGACTGTCGTATAAAAAATTGAAAAAAAAACCCATAAATCGTGGTGTTCCTACAGCGTGTCATACCGTTAGCGTGGGGCTATTTTCGACAATTTTATTTGCATATTTTAACGCTCAATTGATAGGGGCCTATTAATTTTGGGTAGGGTAGGGTCCAATCTACCGTAATATATTTATATTCTACGACGGGACATTGCTATAGCCCTGTGATACTTCCGATAAATTGATAAATGTATCGAAATCTTATTGAAGTTTAACTAATCTATTGCCCGCAACTTAGCCTGTGTGCAAGTATTTTGTCTACAAATATACAGGAAAGAAAAGAAAAGAAAAAATGAAAAGAAGCCTATGTTTTGCTCCAGGTCCCAGGCTACCTATCTGTCAAATGTCCTAGCGATTGGTTCAGTGGTTTTGACGTTAAAAGATGACAGACTAATAGACAGACGGATTTATATATAATCTTAGTAGATCGGGTAGCATTTATGTGATAACATTTACTCTATTAATCTAATTAAATCTTGTTACGTTAATGGACTTAAAGATAACTTTTCTATAATTTTATTTTAATTAATAAGATCTGATTTCAAGATTGATTCCGATTATTGATAGTTTTATTTAATTATTCTAATTATGTAAATTATTTATCTAGTAGTTATCGACACTTGCCATCAAGTGATAAGCCTGTATTTAACTACTTTCGTAAGATATGTGTTAAGTATCATTTGATAAGCATCTTTCTTTTGTGCATAATAATATCGGAAATACCATACTCAACACTTCCGTGATTCCCTAGTAAGATAATGCACTAAGATAGTTAGATATAAGTAACATACATATAAGTATGTATGAGGAAAGTTTTATTTACAATTTTAAGGAATTTAGGGGTTATTTATTTATTACGTAAGACAATTTTGACAACTTTCTGACTCCCTCCCCCCTTTTTAATCTTACGTAAGACCAGTATCTACCAACATTGCAAAGAAAAAGTAGCAAACAATTAAAAACTTATAATTTTTGCTTACTTTTGTGATCTTACGTAAGAACAGTCTAGAGCTAGGGCTCTAAACAAGTCTTAATTTTTCTTACGTGGTACTCGTAGGCCACGTAAGAAAAGTTAAGACTTGTTTGGACCCCCTCTAAATCGTCTTACGTAATAAATAAACAGCCCCTAAGCCCCTGAGCGGCTAGAACAGTTGGTTGGATTTTCAAATCTCGGAGCTGAGCCTTGCGTCGGCCGACCGCGAGATGGAACCGCCACTGACGCGCACGGGGGAAATAACCCACGCCTATCAAACTACTATTTATTTTCAAGTGCGCTTTTGTTTAGGCACGACTTTTAGGTGTCACCTCCTAGTGTGAGTGAAAACAGGCACAAGTTCCTATCACAATCAGCTCATCTATCTGAACAACGCTGCCTAACGGACTCTAACAACACAACACCAAACATAACATAACATGTCTTTTTCTAACACTATATCAAATGATAGAGATAAAAGTCAAGTCCCAACAACCCATAATTTCACGTATGGCTGGTCCATATACATCCAAACCGAGTAATGCCGAATCTAAATTTATAATTAATGTTTTCGTGGCATATGGCATGTATTGAATGAATTATTTATGACTGTTTTGTGATAAAAATAACAGCAATTATCCGGGTTTCGGGTAGGCGTGACGGAAAGGAAGTTGAAGTATACTATACGTAATTTACACTTTTGAGTTCAATCGAACATAGGATGGTGACTAAAATATCTCACTCAGAAACAAAAGTAGAGTGCTACAAAGATCTTTTGGAGCTTGAATGACATTGACAGGAGGCACTGTTGCATAATCAGCCTATAATGTTCACATAGACCTCCTCTCTGTGAGAGGGAGTGGGCCGTAAACCTCCACGCGGGCCCAGTGCGGGTTGGTAGATGTCACATGTCTTTAAATTTTTAGTTCTGGGATATACCAATTAAACCGATTTCCTCACGATGTTGTTCTTCACCGTTTCGAGAGCAGCGGTGATGAAATAATTTACACAAAGTAAAGCGCCTGTCTGGGTTCGAACCTACTACGACCCACAACTTGTAAGTCGCGGCCGTTACCACTCAATCAACATCAACTCAGCCTATCGCTGTCCACTGCGGGGCATGCCGAGGCCAACCAGCCGGGAGGCTCCATTTAGGCTGTGCAGCATTTGGTCTAGCCGTTTCAGCGTCTCTGCCATTATGACGATGTCATTGTGTTGTTCATGTACATACATGCGTGTGAAGACCAACTGGACTTTGAGGGTCGAGAAGTTGGAGTCGCGTCACAACTCGAACTTCAAGTCGTTCGTGGTGCGTGTTCCGGCACGTCATCTCGAGAAGTTCCTCAAGGAAGAGTTCTGGCCGAAGGGTGTTGTGTACCGCCGGTTTCGTGGTCGGCTACATGTCACCAGTCAGCGAAACGCGACGCAGATACTTCGTGTGCGTTAGTTTGTTTTTTAGTGTAATTATAATGTTGTATGTATTTATAGTATTTTTAAGTTATATTAATATTGTATTGTATGTGTTTTTATGGGCCTTGATGCCTGAAATAAATGGATAAATAAATAAATAAATAAATTGGCAAATCGAAGATGTGAGATGTCCTCGCCGTTCACGTTAAAGTCATTAATTGTGCAATTATTTTGAAGTAACAAGATCGTCGCATTAGTAGGTCATCTGGCCTACTAATATCAACGACGAGTACAGTCGCCTGCAGAGAAAACGGGACCCCTCAACGCTCACTTTTGTAAGGCGGGGGGGGTCGTTTTCTCTGCAGGCGTCCGTACATCTCACATATTGCTCATGAACAATATCCATAAACAACTAAAGTCTGTTTGTCTGACTGTCAATCACTAACTTAAAGATGTACACAATCGTCTCATTGTCTCCTTTCTTATTAACGTGTAAAGTCCCGTAAAGTATTTTTGATATCTATCGAGTCCACGACGCAATAACCTGGAGTGTGTACGATCAGCGACCAAAGTCGCTAAACATTGTTACTTTTACAAAGTCGATTTTACATTGTTACTTTTACACATCATCTAAATTGACACTCAAATATTCGATACATTTAGTATTTCATTAAATAGCCAGAACTTAATATTATTTTATATTTAATTTACTCGATAATTAACATTTAAAAAAGAGGGGCTCGGTCGATCCGTGGAGGGGTGCCGTCATCCCTTCGTGGCTCGGAAAACACGTTAAACTGTTGGTTCTGGCTGTAATTCGTGGATCTTCGGCAGTAGTTACGGGTCGTCAGAAGCCTGGAAGTCTGACAACCAGTCTCACCAAGGGGTAGGATTAAAACACTAAAGTGTTAATCAACTTTTGCCGCTGACTGTACCTATCTGAGTGCATTATTGATAAAGCTCTTCCACAAGCACTACGACTGGTCATTTTCCACTGTTACATACTTTACACTTTCCAGGAAAATAGTTTATTACGTGAGATAGTTATTTCCATAGAAGTGTTTACTGATGATTTATTGCACTTGGGACTGAAACCTGTCACACCTGTGAAGTGATTTCTTTGTATTGGGTTCCTTCTATTTGGCAGAATCTTGATACTCCGATTTTTATTTGGCATAACTCACATGGCATAATCTTATTTAATCGAATATTTTTAAGGCATAAAAATTATTTAGCATAACTTTTGTTTGGCAGAATATTTACGTGTCCGAATTTACAATGGCATATTTTTATCTTGGCAGAATTTTGTTTCGCATAATTACCTTTGCCATAATTAATATTATGCATAATTTTGTTTAGCATAACATTTATTTAGAGATACGATTATTTGGTATGGGTGCATATTTGAACATCAAAAATTAAAATAGATGTATCTTCTTGTAAAAATTAGTGTTCAAAACATCAAAAACTTATAATATATGGAATAAAACTGATAATTTAAATAAAGTAAATTTATGGTGTCGAATGGTTAGATAACCTACGTGCAATGTATTTAAAATCGAATGGTCTGCAAAAGTGACATAGAATGTTCTAAATATAGCATGTATTGGTAGCATTTTCAATATTAAAATAAATTTGTGTCATAAAAAGTCAATACGTTGTGCTGCAAAATTTTGTGACAGAAACGAATCGCTGCGAAACCGACTTTACGCAGTCTTGTCTGCCCTACCCCTAGAGTGTAATTTAAACCCGCGTAGGCGCGGAGGGGTAGGGCGGCCCGCGAGGCTGAGGAGCAGGTGGTTTGAAGGCCCGCCACCGCGGCTGAGGCTGGCCGGCGAAGCCGGCCAGCAAGCCGAAGCTGCGGTGGTGAGCGTTTAAAACCATCTGTGACGATAAGCTCGCGTGGCGCCGCCCAAACCCCGCAGCGCCGGAGCCGTGACAGAAACAATGCTTGCTGCATGTTGCATGCCTGCTTGCATGCTGCATGCCTGCTGCATGTTTGCCTGCTTGCATGCTGCATGCATGCTGCATGTTGCATGCCTGCTTGCATGCTACATGCATGCTGCATGCATGCTTTCACAATCAACTGTTTTATTGAGTAAATACATGCAGAATCAACTGTTTTATTGAATAATGATAATTAAATAATAAATAAAACAAAATATATAGACAATTTAGGTCAAACTAATCTTAAATTAGCTCCAATTGCCTTCAAAAATCCAGTTTCAGTGTAATCCGACTGATTATTTAATATAATTTCTATGCGACATTTCTTATCCAAAACTTTTTTTCTTTTTGCTGGTATTGGGGCACCTGTACCTAGTTTATCAATTTCTATGATTGAGTATTTCATTTCTTTGATGAGTTGATTTGAAATAGTATAGAATCCCACATGATTTGCGCTCACTATGCACTATGCCAAAAGACGATTCTGACTGTGAATTTTCTGCGATATGATGGTTCTGCTTTTTAATTATTATGGATATAAACATTATGCCTAAAGATGATTCTGACTAACAAAATTATGAGTTTTGAATGTATGACAACTGAGTGTATGCGAAATGATTTTCTGCGAAATGAAGTTTATGCTATCAGTTGTTATGCAAAACAATATTATGACGTAAAAAGTTCTGCTATAAAAGGTAGACCCCTTTGTATTATGTGAATATCGACCTGATATTCATATCGGAATAAGTATCTTTTCCTGTTTATGAAAGACTTATTTAAACATAATCAATATTCAATCAGTCAGTCGTGATTAGTAGAACCGATGGCCGTTGGGGTAGACGTGTTCTTGAGTGGAGACCGCGAATCGGTGAACGTAAGGTGGGACGCCCTCAGGCTAGGTGGAGCTACGATCTTCGCAGGATGGCTGAGATGAGAGTTGCCGAAAATCGAGTTGAATAGCAATAGGAGAGGCCTATGTCCAGCAGTGGATATAGGCCTCTCCTATTGCTCTCCTATTAGTGCTGTAGGCTGATGAAGATAATGAATAGTCAATCCAAATTGAATTGATTGAATTATTCAATCATCACTGTCATCTTAAACTAATATTTTAAAGAGGTAACATTGTTTGTTTGTCAAAGGTAATCCAAATCTCTGCCAGAACTAATTCTGAAAAAAATCGTTCACTGATAGAATTCTACACTATTGCCATAGGATACCCGGACGAAATCGCGGGCAAGAGCTAGCTAGGTATTTAGGTAACATATTGTCTGCGGTGTCTTGAGGGGCTTGTGGCTAAGTAATAGCAGCTGCACGGGTCGATTGATCAGGTTAAGTAACGCTTGCTGCGGTTGGTCCGTGGATGGGTGACCATCTTCACATACCAAAACCCCTCCGTGTCTCGGAAAGTACGTTAAGTCGTTGGTCCCGGCTGTCATTCGTGGATCTTTGACAGTCGTTACGGGTCGTCAGTAGCCCGAAAGTCTGACAACCAGTCTCACCAAGGGGTATCGTATTACCCAGTTACTGAGTTCAGATCGACAGTCACTCCATGTAAAATACTGGTAGGTATTCAGCTGCATCCGGTTAGACTGGAAGCCGACCCCAACATAGTTGAGAAACGGCTAGGCAGAGGATGATTGTCTGCGGTGTCTCAAAGTGTGTCGTGTCGTTAAGTGATACATTTGAAAATCTTAATCGCCAAGTGATTTTCCCACAGTATTTTCTTCGGTACAAGAAGTGCAAAAATAAAAGCATTAAAGCAAATATGTCTTTATTGCTAATAACCTGCCTTATAAGTGATTTAATTATCGCACGATTGCTAAAGTAAGAACTAAAAAGTTAAATGACTTGGTCAAATGGGTCGGCAACAGATGAGGTTCAAATAACCTGTAAGTTTTTGCAAAGAAATTATTAAAACCCTTAATAAATGTGGGTTCTTAATTTTCTAATACATTGTTGCAAGTTATTTAATTGATTTGGGAGGAGAGAATAGTATTTCTGTCAAGAAATAAGATACATTGGCCGTTTAACTAATAGATTGCATTAAAGGAATAAGACAAATATGTAGGAAGAGGCAGCAAGGAACATAAAATAATATTTAAACATTTTCTTATTAGGAAATCGGGAATGCAGCTTAATATTGTGACAAAGCAGTTTGGCTTATCGAAAGACGGAAAATAGTTTTATTTGATCCAGTTACCCAAGCACACAATATTCACACAAAAACAAAAAATAGAAAAAACAACTTAAAATAGTATTACATGTTGCAAGGAAGGTGGCGGTAAAAATGATCCTTAGATACATATAAATGTAACTATTTAGACACCAATAGGAAGATGCTTTGACATGACACAAAAAACCAAGAAACAAAAGAAGTATAACAAAATAAAGAAAGTAAAAACAATCAAAGACGGAACTAATAAAATCCCAAAAAAACGCTCTTAATTAAGCCCTTACAGAACAAAACCATTACATGAAGGAATCCGGCAGAAAACATAAAATCTATAGAAGAGACGGCACGTGGGCGAACGCTCCGGACCAATTATAATAATGGATATTATTTTTACGACACAGAAGAACATTCCCGTTTCCTACGAAGGGAATAGAAATAAAACACCGGTAAACGAAAGACAAAATAAATGTTACGTGCTGAATGAAACGGGGATAACAGCTTAGTCCGTGTACTGGTTTATTTATTACAACCGCAGTCTAAATTAAATTGGAGTTTAAGATACAGATGTACAGGCAGGCGTAAAGAAGAAGCTACAGCTGCATTTATTGCAGTTTAGGCTGAATTTTAAGACTACTAATAGCAAGATTAGGAACAGCGAGGTAATTTCGTAACACATACAATGGCAATGCATTTCATTTTGACAGTTCAACAACATTCATTGCGGCATTTATATTGTCGAGCAGGCGAATTTTTTAAACATCTGAAGCAATGGTTTAGCAATTTGCTTCAAAATGGATTGCGATTGAAAATGTGTTACGTAATTGGGGCGCTGGGGGCTTACCACTAGCTCTAGGGCAGAAGTTGAACTGCACTGCTTTTTTGTACTAAGTCATAGAACAAAAAAGCAGTGCAGTTCAACTTCTGCCGTGCTATAAGAGCTGGTGGTCAGCCCTCTGGACGCATCACCCCTTTTACACATAGCATATGTTTTGTGGTTGAAGCCCTAAGTGGCAACGTCCTATTGAATTTTAAGGTAATAATGCATTATATAGAAGCAGGTGCTACAGTCACCAGTGCGTCATCGAATAACCTCATTAAATTACACCTTTCCCTTAATTTGACTTGACGTCAAGCTAATGCATTTTTTCTTTTCCTTTCTCAAAGTCATATTGAATTTCATACGTGTTTAACACACAAGTATTTCTCCAAATAAGAAACAAACATCTTACGTAAGCGAATGCCTGTGAAAATTCAATCTGTCATGGCGGACTCGGTAAAAATATCATCAGCATTTATAAAACAGCAATTCAAAGCCGTATCTAACAACACAAAGACGACACGGACAGGCAAAAAGAGTAATTACAAAGTGATCAACGCTAAAAACACAAAATTCGTTGTTAAAACGGTATGCATCGTCGAGAACTCGAGATACAGGCTGTGGGCCGCGAACGGACGGCCTTCTATAATTGTTGCTTTTTTATAAACTCACCTGAAGGTCGACGGAGTTAAAATTTTAATTGCCCAAAACATTAATTCAGTGGGAACTCGTTTGCAAAATTAAGGACTTCGAAAAACCGTTGTTTATTCACTAAAGAATGCGCAGTTTAATTGTAGATTTGAGAAAGATGGATGGTTTTGTGCGCGTTGCTCAATTTCAACTCAAATGTTTTGGTTGATTTGGTTCGGCGAACTGTCTCAATTTCTTTAGATCTATGGGCTGAATTTAATAAATACGAAGTATGTCAAGTAAGAAAATTTAAGAGTAAGCAAGAGTAAGCAAGCAAATATATTCTAACCCAGCTGTTCAAAATACATGAGTATAGGCAAACATGTTTTGCTTATACAATTGGTTTTATATACGGTATGTTATATGTTATTACAAATATGTGTGTGTTATCGTAGCAGGCGGCGCTCTGTGATTTCTGCCTACCCCATGGAAGAAGGCGTGTGTTTATGTATGTATGTGTATATGTATAAAACAAAAGGGCTCCACAGTTGTTATTAACAAACAAAAGCAACTCAAGTTCAACAATTAAAATTCTTGGCATAGTGCCGTGTCAATCCATCACACAGAGCCAATAGTTTGACAGCATGTCCTCCCCTTGAATTGTCTCTGTTTACGTGTTAATATTAACTGAGCCTCCACATGACATTGCCACAAATAGAGAACATTCCTTCGAGTAATAAACCTTGGGTTTTGTTGGAGAATTTTCCTTGTACACTCTGGGCTTCAGGAAATAGTGAATGCCTCTAAACCGTTAGCTGTTATTGGATTTATGATTGAAATGGACAAGAAGCTTATTGTTATGGAAACTAAAAAAGTTTGTTTGCACATTTTAACCTCTATGTATTTCTGTTTATGATCGTGACAATTGTAAACTTTTGGTATAACATACATACCAAAATATTTCGATTCTTCTTTAAAGATTTATAACAGTACTGCGCCCCGCGGTTTCACCCACATAAGTTTCGATCCCGTGGGAATTTCGGGATAAAAAGCCCTAATCATATGTGTTAATCCTGGTTATAAACCATCTGTGTGCCAAATTTCATCCAAATCCGTTCAGTAGTTTTTGCGTGAAAGAGTAACAAGCATCCATCAACTATCCATAAAAACTTTCACGTTTATAATATTAGTACGATTAGATGCTTTGTCAACACCTTTTTGATTATTTTGGTAACTAAACTATTTGGCAGTTGGCTCTATTCACCACCGAAAAAAATCAGCTTCTTTTGATACTACTAGTACATTTATTTCATTTTGAACAAAGTTGTGGTTTGATTCTCTTCATCACCAAAGCGACGATGTCTTCAATCAATGTCTAAAATCCATTTAACAATAATATCAAAGTAGTACAAGCGCCCGCGAATTGGGAACATACGCCATCTATTTTTAATTCATCGACAGCGTCTAACTGACAGTTTATCAACACATGTGGCAAGGATCTCATGTTTACATGAAGCACTGATTGCTGTTCACACGATTCTGTTTTACAGCCGATAGCTTCGTTTTATTATTATAAATGACGACAGTCGCTTGAGTGACGAGATAACGAGCCCCAATAAGGTATAGTTAAGTTATTTGAAGCGTTTAACGGTGATCCTTATGGTTCGTTTGGGGTTAATAAGCGATTATATGGTTTTAACACTTGCTTATTTGTAGGGTTAAATGTAAATCACTGTCATTAAATTAGAGTAAGCAATGCGCCAGAATATTATAGTGGCTTGTAGCTTAGTAATAACAGCCGCACGTGTCGATCGATCAGGTTAAGCTACGCTTGCCGCGGTTGATTCGTGGATAGGTGACCATCTTTACATACCAAAACCCCTCCGTTCCTTGGAAAGCACGTTAAGCCGTTGGTCCTGGCTGTCATTCGTGGATCAGTCGTTACGTGTCGTCAGAAGCCCGAAAATCTGGCAACCAGTTTCACCAAGGGGTATCGTATTACTTAGTAACTGGGTTGCGGAGGTCAGATAGGCGATCGCTCCATGTAAAATACTGGTATTCAGCTGCATCTGGTTAGACTGGAAGCCGACCCCAAAATAGTTGGGAAAATGCTAGGCAGATGATGAATGAGTCAAAATATTTTTCGGAAGTGATTTGTGAGTTCTGTTTAGCAGATGCTAGCGCTGCTTCACGTTCACAAGATGCTAGACAAGTTGTCATTCTTTTCACATTAGATTATAAGAGTTATTCCGGTCGGATCCCCTGGTCTGATCCCCTGCTGGTTGTTATTACGTTTTAATTTCTGTCTGATCCACTATAAACTTGACATTCCAGTCCGATCCCCTTCCTCTTTTTGTAACGGTGATCAAAGGCGCTATATCATCTTGGAACTTTCCGACATTATCTACGAAGATCTAAAATATACTACGTGAGGGATCGACCATGTTATCCCCATCGCCACATCATTGTCAATGTCAACAAATAAGCAAACGTACCCATTCAAAACCCAATTCAATATAGAAATCGAAACTGTTTGCAATTTCAACGTTATTTACTCTCAAAGCACACATATTAATTTTAACGTTTCGCAATGTTGAACAAGACGCAAGTTCAGTGTTTGCCCGTTCTTAGTTACAAGTATTAATGGGGTATGAACGTGACCGTCGGACGAACGTTGTTTCTATATATAGAGACCTCGTAATGGCTTGTATTTCCTTGGCTTAGCGGGTTGCACACTGTTTTGGGTATCAACAAGCATGTTGTTTGCAAGTGGAATGTCTAATGGATTTGTACAAAGATCTACGAGCGAATTGATATTGTGGCAACAACTGCAAATATTGTGGTTGTTATGTTTTATCTCGGCTGGTCTAGGGAAGCGTAAAGCCACGTATATCTCTATTCACAACTATCCGACAGGCTATCGTATCCAAAATGACACATTTCGATAACCTGATTTGCCTTGCCCCCGACAGTAAACAGCTGTCGGAAGAATAGCGATTGTCTATTTGATTTAAGCTGACAACATTTTCTGGTTTTGGACTTGTGAACAGTGCTTAGAGGACTCGTGAGATAACATTGATTGATGTTCGATAAGATACGGAAGCGTATCGAGTGTTTGTGAACAGCTATGCAGAACAGCGTTATAAGTATAACTGCTTAGTTTTTGGGATAGGCCTTTGTTTAATTTGTGGATTTTACCAATTCTTATTGCCATTCCATTCATGGCTTCATATTACTCCGTATCGACGGTATCCCTTCTCTCTCTTATACCACTTTTTTGGTATCCAGATCTTTCGTCTATCGGGCTTCTACTACGTACAGCATTACGATTCTATTACATAAAACGAACACCGTCTTTAAAAAGAAGTAGTAGACACAAGGTGGGCCTACTACTTTTTTTCGATGACGGTCTTTCTCAAATAGCTAATTCCTAGGGATTATCTGAGCAGTCTAGCAGTCTACCTAATATTCTAAAAACGTACCTATTTTTTCTCAGTTCGTCTCGACTCCTGTCCGTATGTCCGCACGTAATGAGTTGTATTTCCTTAGCTTAGCACAGTACGCACTATGAATCCCTGGTATTCGGCTGCATCTGACTGATGAAGCGCCGCGGTGCTGTTCGCATACAAATTATCGGCGCAAATCAATGGCTGACATTCTCGCCGTGAGAGCGATCCGCGTCGGCGTGACAGACAGATGGATTTCTGTTGTTGTTAATCCGTGGATTGACGTAGGAATTGTATTTTTAAGTTTGTATTTTTTCTCAGGCTGCGGCTTTCCAATTTATGGTCTTGGGCTCTCGTCGTTTTTAGTTACTAGCTGTATTGCCTACTAATTGATCTTATTGTTGCGAAATTTGCTGATTTCTTAGGCATTAGCAAGCATATGCTCTGCTGAATAAAAGAGCACACTGCTTGCAGAAGTATTACATAAGAATCTTTTAGACTGAGCAGGTTAGTCTGTGTTATTTTACCTCTGACAGCTGCAACAGCAACCTTATTACAACAACTTTAAAGATCACTGTGATTTTGACAAACTTGACAGTTGCAGCAACGCAACAGCAACCTTATTGTCACGAGATTAAAGATCACTGTGATATTGACAGTGATGCAAAATCAGAGGTACAATAAGTGCACAGTACAGTGTACAAAGTATGACTGCAGTCCATTCAGACTGCAGTCATACTTTGTGGTACTTACATCACCATCATCATCATCAGCCTTCTCCCAACTATGTTGGGCTCGGCTTCCAGTCTAACCGGATGCAGCTGAGTACCAGTATTTTACATGGAGCGACTGCCTATCTGACCTCCACAACCCAGAGGTGTGGGATGTGGTACCTAGATAGATGATTAAATACCAACGTTTTAAAAAGTACCACCCAAAAGTTTCCTAATTCATTTCCAATATTCAATTCATACTCATTCTTGTCACCGCCGGGGTGCCAGCTGTTTTAAAACCCAACGGCCTGGCACGCGACGAGTGGAAGAGACCAGACGGAATGACCATAATGCCCTGGAAGTTAGGCAGACCTTTGGTGTGGGATGCAACATGTGTCGACACCCTTGCGCCATCCCATCTTCCTAGCACGGACTGTGCTGGAGCGGCTGCTGCTGGTGCAGAAAACCTCAAAGGCGAAAATATTCCAACCTGATTGGGAGTTATATGTTCGAGCCGTTTGGGGTTGAAACACTAGGGCCATAGGGCCCGAGTGCCCACTTGGTTTTTCGAGATATCGCCAAGCGGTTAGTCGACTCTTCACGTGACCAGAGGGCTGGCCTGTTTCTTGGCCAAAGAATTAGCATCGCCATACATTGTGGCAATGCTAATTCCAGCCAGCCAGCCTTTTGGGCTCTGTTCCTGTCCTGACATAGATGCGGACGAATTTTTTGATGCCCTATGATAATTTTGCTTATTTTTCACATGTACATATCATTATTTTAAATGTTAGCTTATATAATGTAAATAACGTCAATAATTAAATAAACATGTTTTCATTCATTACCAATCCACACGCAATAAGCAATCTAACCAATGTTATTAAGTGTGTGTACATTATCATACCTACGACCCAAGCCACGACGACGTACGAGTATGAACCTAACCCTCAGAATATTCAAGGAATTTGAATTTCATATGAACGAGCCCGTCAAAGTCAACACTTGTGTGGCCAACAGGCATGGAACAACAGCCCTTATGATTCAGACCCTTGAAAATCGCGACCACTGCTGAATGATAGACGCTCTTGAAGATGTAGTGGGAATTAATGACGTAAGCTACTTGAGTGGTGTTACTAGTGGAGTAAACACATCATAATGTGTTTAGACGAGGAGTTAGGCAGAAATTGTGAGGAATTTCTACACATGAACCTATTAAGCCGGGAATGAGCATCTGATGCTCATTCCCGGCTTAATTGGTTCATGTCCAGCATTGGAAATCAGAAGACTTTTGGCTGAGATGCTGTTGTTGGACATTCTCTTTATTATCTCCCTTGATCATCAACTGCACCTTAAGTAGAACTCCTAGTCGTGGACGTCATCTCCAGCAGTGGAATGCAATCACCGACACTTCGACCGGTTCTGAGCCTCTCGCATCCAGCGGAATCCTGCAGTCTTCCACTCCTTTTGGCCTCATTGGCATCTGTTCTGCGAGCAATGTGCTTTTAAGTTACAACTGCAGCAGGTTGCAACAGCGTCTACTGGACAATGAATAAGTTCAAACTAAAGCTAAACACAACTAACTATGACCTCCAAGATGAAAAGGCCCAGGATGTAAAGGGCCTCGTTTGGGGGTCAACGTCCAATCTAGTTTTGTACAATATGACTATTAATAAAACAAAATTAAGTTTGAATTTTAAAGACTGTAAAAACCAGGTAAACATTGTTTCGTGTACGTACAGCTACAAATCAAGCTATATATAACCAGTATAAGCTGACTTCTGATTGTACGAAAAACCTATACAATGCGAGCTCAACTAAAACTGGAAATGTATAGCTTGATGTTTCAAGAACCGTTATCGTTGTTTTCATTAACAGAGCCCACCAATATGGTGATTATGCGCCGGGAGCCCACCTTATTACGTCCTGATCGAAATCTGTAGTAGGTACTAAAAGTTAGAATTTCTGAATATGATGGCACAGAGAGCTAGAATTATCCCGGTCAGTTATAGCTGGACTCATCATGAACCCAGCAATCACTAGGATGACGTGATAAACATAAAATTGATATTCATCATGTCGCATGCGATTTCTCGTCGTAAAACCTGATGGAAAAATATCTAAGTAAGTATACCCACCACATGTTTAATAGGAAGAGTTTAAATGAAGAAAAATACTGGTAATTAACGAAATCGGGGGTTTTGTTTATCATTATCATGACCCCAATATCACAGATGTGACGAACATATAAATATTAAATCCATAAAAAAGTTTTACTGTAAACAAAAGAATATCACAATAATATGATGGTAAACATTGAAGAAACAGGGATATCGTAACATAACAATAATGGTAGCTAATAATGAGGGCTACCGAAAACAAGATAAATATTGAAACAACGCAAAAAATAAACCATTACGAACGGGCGAAACCCCATCGATTCACCCTGTCCGTGGCATGCCACTGACAAATGCAATGACAGATTTCTGGCCCCGTTTTTGTGGTCCGTGCAAACTTAATTATACCATCAAAACACACCTTAAAACTTACATACTAAAACACACTTTCCTTTGCATGAACTGTAGTCGCAAGATGGCAGGACTTATCTATGGTATTTGGGAAATTCCCTTCAGTGACCGCACATTTTTTTTCTCTTTCTTTTATTGTCCTGTGGTTAGGGTTGCCGAAGAATTGAATCTAATGATAATTTATTTCATTTTACCACTTAAAATTAATCCTTATTCGTTGTGATTTCAAAATGTCACCATACCTGTAACAAAAAGAAAAAAAAACATTTATTAACTGAAAATAATTCGATATAACATTTGATAATACGTCATATAATATTTAAACACAAATACATAGAATTTTATATAACAAATATCCACAAGAAATTACAACAAAATGTAAAAAGTTTTGACAGCGGTGGGATTCGAACCCACGCCCTTTCGGACTGGTGCCTAAAACCAGCGCCTTAGACCACTCGGCCACGCTGCCTATATTGTACAATGATGAAATTAGCGGGAGTTTTCCAAGATCAACTTAGCGCGCGAGTGCGAACAGGCAATGGCGAACGAACAATTATTTTTGCGGGAGTACACACGGCTACACATCAAGCTATGCATTTCCAGTTTTAGCTGACCTCGCATTGTATAGGTTTTTCGTACAATCAGAAGGCAGCTTATACTGGTTTTGTATAGCTTGATGTGTAGCCGTGCGTACAGATGCCAGCACATCAAGCTACTACAATCTGTCAAATTTCTTTAATAGATTTTCAACTTTATCGCTATAGCATTAAGGTTCAAGGTTGATTGGGAAAATTTGACAGTTTCGGGTAGCTTGACCTGCTGGCGTCTGTACAACAATATAATAAACTACCTAAAGAGGTAAAGAAAGCGAACTCGTTTAATATTTTCAAAACTAAATTAAAAAATCACATTCCAAATGATCAAACACTACTCTACCACAAATAGACTTGCTCTACTGTTGCGTTGCTTTGTTGAGGCACCGGGTTCGCATTCCTTATCTACTATGAATATTTGCGACCATGGTAATAATTTCTTTACTTGTTCCTTTTTTTTTGTGTTTATATTCTTTTTTGTGCGTCATGTTTGCCGCAAATAAACGTATTTTCTTTCTTTTCTTTCTTTCTTTCTTTTGCGGGTAGATTGAAAAGTTTTAAGTTTTGTAACCGATAGTGTTATTTGTGTGCGAGGTTTAATGTTGTTGCGTAAATGATTTTGTTGTAAAGAAAAACAATAACTGCTTGGTTTGTGTGTCTAAGTTCTTATAATATATTTAAGTTTTAAAAATGTTTGAGCAAGTAAGTGAAATCTTCGTAATTTCTTATTGAGAAATAAATTTCTTTAACCATACTTATACCTAACTCAGAAACAGCCGATCGATTCTATAAAAATCTCACCGTGAAAAGTTAGGTGAAGTGAGCTTAGAGTGGTCAATAGTGTCAATCCCTAGCATTAGTTGGAATGACAGCTCACTCCACGCTCACTTCACCTAAGTTTTCACGGTGATATGGTTACAGAATCGCACTGCAGGAATGAAGTCGAAAACACACCAGACCTCGAATTTTCAGTAGGACCGTCAGGAATATAATAAAAAAAGTACAAAAATTGCAAATTGATACATTCGGTGTTAAATCATCAGAAATTAATCTAATGGAATTTTGGTAGACCCCTACCTACTATTATCATTACTTAGCACCCTAATTGCGTAACACACTATAAATCATGAATAACAACAATCAACAACATTTTAAAAGATATGCTAATCCATTACTTCTTATGTTCGAAAAATTTGTCTGCTCAACAACGTAAATACCGCAATGAATGTTATTGAACTGTCAAAATGAAAGCCATTGCTACTGTTCGTGTCGTACGCAATTACCCCGCTGCAGGGCAAAGGCCTCCCTTTCCTCTTTCGACTCTTCCTGGTTTACTGCGATTCAGGTCACCCACTGGTTACGTAAACGCCGTTCGTCACAGGATTCCTGATCATTTGAAAGAAAAGAAAGAAAGAAAATACGTTTATTTGCGGCAAACATGACGCATAAAAAAAGAACATAAATACACAAAAAAAAGTAACAAGTTGGGGGTAAACATGCGTCACATTCACGCAAAACGGCCATCGCTCAGCATAATGCTAAGACCCTATACGAGACGAAGCCCCAGCGCTGGTTTTCAGCGGCAGCCGGCGTTAACGTGATGACGTCACCCAGTGTAGCATGCAATTATACATAAATAAATAAAAACAACAATCAAAACATGAAATCAAATAAAATAAACATACATTAAAAAAAGATGGTGAAACATGAAATATAATTATGATGTGGTAACATTTAAAATCAGAAAAATCATCAGGATACATATTTAGAAAATAACGAAGACTCGATATCTCGTATGCAGTAAGTAATAGATTATGCAGTTGGTGCCGCTTGAAGCGATGCGCGTCGCTTTCAAGCAAATCGCACTAGTGCAATAAAGTTCAGTTAGCAAGACCACTAGCCCATAGCCGTGGCGTACCGTACTAACCCGTTTCCCATCGTTGACAACCACAATAATAAACAACCACTAGCCATCAACCTAAATACTATCAATTGACTCTTCGCACACTATATTTTCCAACCATTTCAAGAGCTACTACGGAAACAATTATAGCTTCTAACAGATTTTAAAACCTTAATTTGCCAGCAAGTTCAGCACTCTCATTATTGCCAACGCATTAGACCCAGAACAAGGTCTAATTCCGAGTGACGCACCTCATTTACACCGATCACTTGTAATAGGCACTTATCTACTCGCAAGACGGCCAATCATTATGGATTTATGCGCGATAATAACTTGGCCCTAGTCAGGGTACGCCTACGAACTTACGTGGTTGGTACACCAGGGATATTCATGAGTTTTGTATTTTTTATGTCTGTTATTATAGATTTACTATAGTTAATTTGTATTGAGTATGGAGTCGACATCCTGCTTGATTTTATTCCTTTCTTTTCTCTAAATTACTGCCTCACTTGTTCTTGTATCGGACGAAATTGTTTATCATTTTCATCTTAGTCTGGGAAATAATCCTTAACCTTAATAGTAAGATGAGTCAGTGCGATTTAGTAACGCTTTGAAGCTCCTAGATTCTTCTTCCTACGTACGCCCATCAGGATCTGAAGTATGGATCGTTTGTTATTTATGATAGTGATTGAGTATTTAAGCATACACTTGCGTTGTTTAGCAATGACAGATCAAGCAAACATTCTATCTCAGAATCAGGTGAATCGTAATTAATTATTCCAGCGATTTCGACTGCGAGTAATATGATATTAATTACTCTATTAATATTCAACTCTTTTATAGGTCGCTTAAATATTCTGTGATATTGTCATTGTCTTTGAATCAAGTCTCCGATTGAAATAAAAACAACCTTCATTTCAATTGATTATTGAGACGTATCGACGACGTTATCAAATAATTATCTAACTGAAGAAGTTTCGATCTCAAGCAGCTACTCAGATCGAATATTACGAAAACACTCCAAATCATCTCGAGATTATGTTAAGACTTCGTAGGTACAATCTATCGAGAGTGAAACATCTACAAGGAGAATTTCTCCGATCAATACACTTAGATTTACTTATAACGCAAGTCTCGGAAAGCAATCACAAAAATCGTTCGGTTCAGACAAAGACCGAACTGTGTCGAACATAATTTGTGGCCCCAGCATCCTATAACAATAAATCTCCAATGTCAGCAGATTTACGACACTGTAAACATGCAATATCATCAAACTTATTTAAGTGCGTATAAGGGATACCATTTTGAACATATTTAACGGCGCCTTGGTTTAAATCATGTTTCGTGAATTGTTTTCGATTGGTTTCAATTAATAAAATATGGATGAATAAAATAATAAACGGTGTGATTTATGATGTACCTTGATTAATTCGGAAATATAACGAAAGGGAAAGGAAGGTATTAATTTAAAGGTAAATGAGTGTTGAATGCGTTGTGAGTAACGACATGACCGCAAAAAATGAAGAAGCATCACAACTGACATCCGTACTGGATACGGATTTTTGTTAGAAGTCTGGGAAAATGTTAAGATAATTGAAAAATCGCAGACAGTTGAATGAACTCGGAAAAATTGATTACCTACACTAAAGTCGTCTTGTCGAAGGATATTAAATGCCAAATCCAAGAAATGTATAAAGAAGCCAAAGTATTCATTCGCGCCAAAATACTGAGATTTTATTATTCATTTTGTTGATCATAGAACTTTATAACACCATAACTTTGTTACAATCCACCATCTTGAAAAGTTCAATACGAAGAATTTATTATTTTTAATATTGGAGAAGTTAACATCGTGTTCATAATGTTGATATTAAAATGTTAAAGTGTTTAGTTTTATGTTCAGTTATTATACTTAACGCCACAAATGTTTAGGTGTTATTTATTTACGTTTTAATATAGGCAATCAAATATTTGATAGGCTGCACATAAAATATTGTCACAATGTTTATTTTGACTCAAAAATGCAGTTCTGATAACATTCCGATCGTCATAAATGTTTCGGTCGACTATTTCGAGCCTATTAACTGCATTATCGAAAATCGAGTAACGGAAAATGGCTATAAAATCGATAATATATCGGTGTGTTAGATATTTAAATACGATGAATTCCTCTGTGTGGACTTGACCGAGATACGCGAATACGTGAGGAACAGCGGGGGCGAATTTTTGTGACAGCCCAGAGCTGCTCGTAAAATATTCTTGCCACCCGTGGTGCCCATTTGTTTGGTTAATGCAGTTTCTACGAGCTATGAGCATCGTGAGTTTTTAGGAGCTTGTAAAAAGGCACTGCTGTCTTCTGTCTTAACTGTTGTGGTGAAGAAAATTAAAAAGATTCTCTGCGGGATTTTGGCTATTCTTTCGACAAGATTAGGTGAGATTAATACTTAAGCACTAGGTCGTGTCGTTTTAGGAGTACTAAGCCACAGATTCACTAGCCTCCTGGCACAAAAGATAGTTTCTCGGAAATGTCAAAATTTTTGACATTCCCTACGTAACACGACGAACTGCCCAAGCAAAAACATTTCATCAGCCACACAACACAAACCTATTCCATTCTTCTTATTGTAATCCCAAATTACGTCGTACGAAGAAAACCTACACACAATTACTAAGGAAAACCTCTCGTCATTCCGCCAGGACCGACGAATGCCGACGATATCTTACGGAGGAAAGATTCATCACATGTCTAACGGCTCGTAGGTACTAGGTGGTAACGAGGGTCGACGCCCGAAAGGGTGCGTTTTGGAACGCGCGATAATCCACGCTAACCACAGGCTTATAAACTAGCCGGGCGGATCTGTTCAGCGATTGTTTTGTGATCTGTCCGATGATTCGGTGAATTTGTCTGTGATGGGTGAAATGGTTTTAATTGAACCTGTTATGTTCGACATGTTTTTGGTACGAAATTAGATTTGGAAGTCACTTAACCGACTTTGAACTCTTACTGGAAACAATCCATATTGGAATTGCATATTTCTACTTATTTGGTAAATAGAAAGATGCAATTCCAGTATGGGTAAGCTTTAATATATCGACAAAACCGATAAAAGGTGTAGATTTGGAACCATGTCACGAAACCTATATGTCTCTTGGAACCGTGTCTCAAAACATGTCTCTCACCCTATCTTGTTCTCAATGCCCCACCATCAACTAAGCGACCTCAGCAATGCCACTGACAACGCTGTAGAATTGGCAAAGCTTAAGGGTCATAGTTAAAGTTTTTCATAATATCACCGCAACGAAAACGAAGCACAAAATTGGGCTATTTTTTATCTAACAAAAGATACTCTAGCTAAGCACAGCTATCTCCAAGATGACTGTGGATAGCCGCGAAAGCTACCCACTTTAACATTCTCCAATAACTTAGCGAAAAGAAGTCTCGGCGCTACCTTTTTAAGCCAGCCATTCAATCTATTTCAGACATTATTTTCACATAGTTAATCATGTATTCATGTCCTAAGTGAAGTAGCCCATAAGCAACACATGTTGAGCACAAGATATCATGATTGATTAAGCAAAAACTGGGCGGATAACTTGGATAATGACACCCAATTATCTGAAATGATATTAACGCCTAAACACACACCACGTCTTACGCAAATCACTGCATTAACCAGATGATCAAGTCACAGTACAGGTGAACAGTAAGACCACTTCGCATAACTTGCGAAAATAAAGACTTTCACAATCTTGATTATCAATGTTTTTCTAAAAATGCAAAGATAAGCTGAACAAATGCTTGCGATAGTAGGCTCATACTTCAAGGCAATTAGTATGATAAAACAAAACCATCAACTTGTGAACCATAACGAAATGCCCATAAACCACGACCTTGCTTTGCAGTGAAATACTTTCATGACAGCACATACAGACAAACATAAATGCACATTTGTGACTGAAAAGAAAATTTAAGTTACAGAAAAATGGGTCTTGTTAAGGGGTATCGTATTACCCAGTAACTGGGTTTTGGAGGTCAGATAGGTAGTCGCTTAACGCAGACCCCAACATAGTTGAGAAAATGCTAGGCACATGATTATGATGGTCTGAATTAGGTGAAAAAGATGACCTCCGTTGCACCACATATACGTCAGTAAAACTTTAATGAACGTCAGTGGAACTTCTAAATGTTCTCTCTTCTATAATGATGTTGATGCTGCCTGAGTCATATCGGCACCTAACTTTTGCAATAAGTCATTTAGTTGAGCAGTAAAGGGACCCCTTGCAATATATTGCGCCCTATAATATTCACTTCCCGTTTGTCTATTTGCTCTTTGTTAGGGTGTCAGTATGACGAATACTTCCGTTGGGTTCACTTCGGTTTGACAAAGTTTGTGATGAGATTTGTAGAGTCAAAACTTGGTTCCTACTTGAAAATATGTAGATGAAGACTTTGGCAAATATTTTTCATTAAGTTTCTCTCGTTTTGGTGGTTTTGGCATAATTGCCTAAGCATAGCATAATCAGCCTATAATGTTCCCACTGCTGGGACACAGCCCTCCTCTCTTTGAAAGGGAGTGGGCCGTGATTCACCGCACGGGCCAAGTGCGGGTTGGTAGCGCCTGTCTGGGTCCGAACCAACTTACATATTTTGAACTAGATGAGCGATAATATAGCTCAAGCCATTGTTAAAGATTAGCTGGTCAACCAGGTTGGTAGTAGGGCTGACTGCTTCACAAGAAGGGTAAGTAAAAGAAACCTAGACAATGAAGGTAGTTAAGGAAAAGTTTACTTAAACTTTTGACTCTATTCTGCAAGCACATAGCTCGTATGTTTATACTTTTATAAACAAAAGTCTAATAAGTTTCCCTCACGAAACAGGGTTAAATATTTTCATAAAAATAAAAAGCAGAGCGGAAAACAACGGTTGGCCAATTTATTCGCGAAAATCTACAAGAACAATTCACCTTATGATGCAGCTTTACTTGCTATCCACATTCTTAAGTATATCCTTATTTTCCTCCTCCAACTGTAGCTGGGGTACTTCTTTTAATGTAAAAACAACCTTGTGTTGTAAAGTTAGGGTTGTTTATCGGTTGTGGTTAGAATAGGCCATCAACAACACGCATGATAAAAGGCAGCGGGGTACAAGTGATTAAAATAAGTACGGATTTAGGTGCGGCCGCCCTAATAGGGGGCACCACGCCCTATTCTGACCTGACGAACTTCGCTTCAATGTTTTGTGGTAACTACATTAGTGGAAGTATCGCTCTTGGGTACTACTATCCCTCGAGCATTCAGCAGAGTGAAAGAGAAGGCGATAACAACATGACGACGTAATTAAGACACAATGTGTTATGTCATTCACGGTTTTCAGGCAGTCATTTGTTTTAACTTAACCTTATTTTAACAGTAAAAGATAAAAACTCCAAAGGCTTGTAACAAAAACATTTTTATAAAGCTTTGGTTTTCTAGGAAAGTGGTTCCGTCGTATTATAACGGTCGTCATGAAAATCTGTAATTTTAACTCACTGCCCTTTCCAAGGTTGCCTGGAAGAGATCGCAGAAAGATATAACGCCGCCCATTGTATGTTTTTTAGTGTTAAACATATTTTTTTTTTAATGTATTATCTGGTTTATAATAAAGTATATATAAATAAATAAAGGTCAGTGGATAGTCATAGGGGTAAATGAATAAAACGGATGTCATGAAAATCTGTAATTTTCACAAGTATCTGACAATATGGTGTCAAAAAAATGCTCTGTATTTTGTCTTAGGGAACCATAGATTAGAAAAGTTTTTCCTACTAGCAAAAACAAAATGAAGTAACTGCATAAACAATTCTACGTCTAACTTGGTCGCCCAACAATACAGCTACGAAAAAGCTGTAAAAACATTACAGCTTTTTCGTAGCTGTATTGTACAACACAACACTACTTTTTTCCACATAAAATTTCGCCGTGCTCATCTTCATTCAACAATACTAACAAAAGCGACGCCATTTTCATGACGTTAAAAAATCATTAGGACACCCCAACGCAACGGAAAATCCTATTCTGCCAACGTTGACATGCCAACTCGAGTGTTGCAAAAATAGAAAAATTATGCGTGTGATTTAGTGAAAACGGTTTGTTGGAAATTTATTATTTATTTTAAAACGAGGATTGTTTATTTATTCTTAGGTTTAAAGGCCAAACGGTGTTATAGACACTAATTTGATCAGTGTGATCAAGATATAAGTTTTAATTTATTTCATATGTTTTAATGTTTATGAAAAATGAAAAAAGAGCTAGTTACCAATAAGGTTTAAAGATACGTCCGTATCTTTAAACCTTATTGGTAACTAGCTTTTGCCCGCGACTTCGTATGCGATCGAGGATGAAAAGTAAGTAGCCTGTGTCATCTTCCAGGTCTACCCATGTGCCAAATTTCAGGGGGAGTTTCAGTGTTCTCATTCTTTTCCATACGGAAACTACCTACCTTTTTTAAGGAGTGACTAGAATCAATTCAATTATTATTGTAAATTTTGACGTTCAAAAGCGCCTTTCATGTGCCTATTTGAAATAAATGTTTTCACGTTGACTTCATCAAAATCCATTCAGCCGTTTTAATTTCAAAGTGTAACAAACAAACTCACTTTCGCTTGTATAATATCAGTTAGTATTTCTAATTTCGTACTCTCCAATTTAATATAAATTACCTTGTTTATTTTACCATTTCATAACAAACAACATTTCAAAACAAATCACATCTAACACTCAACACAATTCCGGTATAAAATCTCATCTCAGTGCAATTTCATACGGGAATACGTTATCACATTACCTTATACCAGTGTTGCCACTATTACGACACAAAGAAGAGTTCACAAAGAACTTGTGGTAATGTTGCTACGTCTAATTCGTACCTAATTGGCTTTGAATTAGACTATGTTACCCGCTTTCGGGTAATTTTACCCGTGGTTGGAGAATTTTACTCGGGGTGGTGCTTATAGTGTGTTTGTATCTGGCTCATTTAATTTCTCTGTAGGAGACACCTCGTCCTTTGTATTTAAATATTTTGTAGTCTCATAAATTATTTTGCTGGGGTCGGTCGGTAATTTTCGGTTTTAGTTTTTCTTTTGTGTTATCTCCGGAATAATTGTTTTATTTATTACTAGCTGCGCCCAGCGGTTTACCCGCATAAATTTCGATCCCGTAGGAATATCGGGATAAAAAGTATTCTATGTGTTAATCCTGGTTATAAACTATCTGTGTGCCAAATATCATCCAAATTCGTTCAGTAGTTTTTTCCGTGAAAGAGGAACAAACATCCATCCATCCATCATGTGTTTTGGAACATTCGTCGGACCCAATATAGACTAAAAAAACACTTCAAACAAACCATGACATTTAAATGCGACTGTAATCACTTCCTTCAGTATTTTTATCTTTATCTGCTTTCCTTTATAAAAGCGTATTTTATTTTGTCAATACCTGCCTCTTCACAATGTTATGATACCCTTGCTTTTAAACCGCATTGTCTTGCTTGTTGTCACTACGACCTATGACAGAGACATCCTTCCCCACACATTGTGCCACCTCCAGCCATACATTTCACCTAACATATCCATAGATACAGTAGCTAGGCTAGTAAGTATAAGTTCAAACAATACGGGCAATCAAGAGTGATCGAGGCTCACGTAGATACCGATATCTGGCGATGCCGTGGGGTCACCGTCATTAATCACATCGGTACTGTTCGACCGCCCACTGGTGACGTACGGGCTGATACGTCTGCGAGCAAGTTGGTTGTAACTGCGTTGGATTGCAATTTTCAGCCGGGTAATTGCGTAACACTCTAACAGCATCAGTGACTTTCATTTTGACAGTGCAACAACATTCATTGCGTTATTTACGTTGTTGAGCAGACTAATTTTTCAAACATATGAAGCAATGGATTAGCAATATCCTTCAAAATTATTGAGATTGTGATTGAATGTGTCTTACGCAATTAGGGTGGTCCTGATTGTTTGCCAGACAGAAGATAGAAAAGGAATATTCACTCAAAGAGATGTCGATGATCTTCTCAATAGCTAAAGGCTAAAGCAAAAGGAGAAAAGACTGCGTAATAGTTCAGGCAAAAGGGAGCTAAGATTATTTCGAGTAGATATTAAAATCAGATCCCATGTTTAATTTTTACTAGCAATGGAAATCAAATTTAGGGAAGTGGGAATACGACCTTCATTACTAGCGCCATCTATAAGTTCAAGGTAAGAGGAGAACAATAAATATAAAAACGATTATTAGTCGAGATCTTGACCGAGATTTCAAGACCTTTGTACTCATATTACAATTATGTCATATCCCTATGTATTTTACTGTGTGTACATAAATATTAAAATAAATAAATAAACGAGATTTTCTTCATAGGAGATTGAATCTCGAGCATTTTCTTAGATCGAGAATGTATTCGCTACATCTTCACTACATCACTGACTAAACTTCGTTCCAATATCTCTTATTGGCTAAACATCGTGTTCGTGTGTCCACAGCGGGGCACGCGTATCTGTGATCGACATTCCCTTGTGATTACTTTAACAAATCTGTCGGTAGATATAGCGAGTAGTTTAGGGACCTATTAGTTGTTCCTGTTATCTCTTCAGACTTGTACCAGTACCGGGTGACTCAAAATGACTCGAATGGCCAAATATGGCATCAGACTGGAATGTCAGGGAAATTATGTTGCATTATTTTCCCGCTGTTTACGGTAAACCTTAGCAAAAGGGACATTTTTTTTTTTGAGGGGATATGAAAACTTTCAGGCACAACACGTAAGTACTAAGTAGATTTATATTCTAGTGGTTTTAATTTTAGGAATTTCTACAATCATGTTACAAAAATTTAAAAATAATAATACAGTGCGAACTAATATATTTTTTATTGAGTACTTAATCATTTTCACTCGTCCTCACACGTGTAAAAAACAAATAAAGACAACCAAAAGATAGACAGTAAGAATAAAATTATACATACAGTGAAACATTCTTTTTCCATTGTTAATTTAAAACACGATCATTTGTAATGCTA
This sequence comes from Apamea monoglypha, assembly GCA_911387795.2. NCBI lineage: Eukaryota > Metazoa > Arthropoda > Insecta > Lepidoptera > Noctuidae > Apamea > Apamea monoglypha. The sequence continues at coordinate 5,548,057 of OU426922.1, forward strand.
TATGCCTATGATTTATATAGAAATATCTTCGGAAATTCTTACACCCTTTACACACCGAATAAATTACATAGATAAGGCATAAGATTAATAAAAGTTATTTCTTCTTATTCTAAAGATAAGATTTACATTTTATCCCACATTCTTATGATAAAATAAGAATGGAGGCTGTACACAACTGTATTGACAATCGACTAAAAATAAATAGGTAAGTAAGTAATAAAGTTTATTCAACAAAAAAGTAATAATACAATGTGACATATTCGGTGAGCCGATGACCGTTGGGGTAGACGTGTTCTTGAGTGGAGACCGCGAATCGGTAAACGTAAGGTGGCATGCCCTCAGGCCAGGTGGAGCGACGAGCTTCGCAGGATGGCTGGTAGCAGCTGGATGAGAGTTAGCGAAAATCGAGTTGAATGGCGTGCAATAGGAGAGGCCTATGTCCAGCAGTGGACTGCTATAGATTGATGATTGTGATGATGATATTCGATGGGCCGTAAAATAAGCACAATACGAGTACCACCATTCTTTCGTTTGTAGAGTTATTAGAGTCAATTCACACCTATTTGATTGCATGAGGATGGTGAGACGGCAGGCATTCTGATTTGTAGTTATACATTTTTATTTTTTCTTAAATAAAACGTTGTCCCACACTAGGAATTACTCCTGTATTGTGGGTGCGTTTACAAACATTTAAACTCACATACACAAACAGCCAGACCCGGAACAACTACTTGTAGGTCATACAAATATTTGTTCCGTGCGGGAATCGAACCCGCGACACGCAGCGCAGCAGTCAATCGCTTAACCACTGCGCCAACCGTGCCGTCAAGAAATCATATCCTGCTTGTATTATAAGTATAATGACTGCTATTTTCAATTCTATGTATAAGTAAGTGAATGTTACACTTATTTGCTATTAATAACTAAGAACAATATGAAAGTTCTTTTAAAAATGGGCATTGTCACTACCGGTGAGCGTGTATGACCAGAGTGGCAATGCTCGTAATTTTAAGGACGTTCACAGTCTGATCTCAGTCTCAATCTGTCAAAAGTAGGTACATCTAATTTCCCTACATTTTTGACAATTTTTTGACATATGTAGATTATCGCGATGTATGTACAGACGCCAGCACATCAAGCTACTACAATCTGTCAAATTTCTTTAATAGATTTTCAACTTTATCGCTAAAGCATTAAGGGCCAAGGTTGATTGGGAAATTTGACAGTTTCGGGTAGCTTGACCTGCTGGCGTCTGTACGTTATGAAAACAAAAGTGTTCTGTAGTTTATGCCTCCCCTATGGATAAAATGTGTGTGTTTATGTGTATTGCTATTTTCCTAGTTAAAGTTTTCGAACAAAGTACGAACGTCGAAACCAGATGACTGGTTTCGACGTTCGTACAATTCAATCAGCCAGAAAACTTTTTTTTATATGAAAAGAGGATCATAACCATTTCCTTAAACATGAAACCTCTTTTCATTCCCCAGATAACCATAAAACTTTACACACCTAAAATCTAACACCAACACCTTGTATCTTTAGGCCCGAACCGATTTTTAAAAGTTCGACAACACTAGATAAGCCCTGTAGACGAGCATAAATCATTTTTACGGCGTCTATGCCTCCCTTGTCTATGCGACAGGCTTTCATGGCCCGTGAATAGTCCTCTTTATGCTTCACTTGCTTTACAACACTACTGATAACTTTGAGGCTATATTGGCACCTATGGCTTCAAGATAAGGGTGCTTTTTGCATGAGGTATTTCTGTGTGTTGTGTTAAGTGATGTTCACCCCGAAATGCCTAAACAGGTTATAAATATCGAATGCATATTCTTGTGTATGGTGTGACTTATCGATTTAATCTTTGTTGTTTACGAAGGTTTTTGACACACTTAACTAATTGGAATTTTATTCGATTTGATGTACTTAAATGTTGTAATTCTAGAATATACAATTATTCCTACTGCGTTACTGATATTACTATCATACAAAAAAAATGTGAAAGTTTGTACGTTTGAATATTTGTTACTCAATCACGCAAAAACGGCTGGACGGATTTGGATGAAACTTTGGCACACAGATAGTTTATAACCTGGATTAACAAGGACGATACTTTTTATCTCGGTATTATTAATTATCCCACGGGATATTCAACGAAGCCGCGGGCAAAAGCTAGTTCTCCATTATATTGTAAAAAAAAGACGTAACTGCTTTTAAAAATTTTAGGTACGTTCCTTTTTTGCGCCAATCTCCTTTAGTTTACATAATCGAATATTTCAAACTAAGTGATACTCAAACAGAAGCTTAACTGGGGCAAATATTGGTAACTACATACAGGACCTAACACAAACTGCATCCCGAGAGCGGTCTACTCTGTGAAACCTAAATTGCAAGAAGCTGTGTTACTACGCAATTATCTAATAGCCAGCTGTACATAGCCCGTTGGGTATTGCTGTGTTTGCAAACATTGTTAACTAAACTTTCGATGTAAAGCGTTTGGTTCAAACCACAACTATCGCTTCGAATATTCCTCGATGTTTAAAAACAATGTTTACCGAAGTCGGTTCGTGGATGGGTGAGGATCTATTACATACCAAGGTCTCTCCGTGCCTCGGAAAGCATATTAAACTGTTGGTTCCGGCTGTCATTCGTGGATCTTTGACAGTCGTCAGAACTGACATCTAGTCTTACAAAGGGGTATTACCCAGTAACTGGGTTGTGGAGGTCAGATAGGCAGTCGTTCCATGTAAAATACTGGTACTCAGCTGCATCTGGTTAGAGTCTCCGAGAACCCGTCCCCAACGTAGTTGGGAATAGGTTAGGCAGACGATGATGTTTTGAAAAACGGGGGAGTAGGTACAGATTTAAAAATAAACCAAACTTTGGTATGAATGAAAAGTAACAGCTAATGTCAGCTATCAGGCTGGTCACACACAGATTAATAACAAACACAGATATTCAGGTACACCCTAATTTAATCCAAACGTTCTGTTTAAAAAATCATAACCTTTGTTTGTAACCATTTTAATTAGGACTACGAGAACACGAAATATCGGGTTTATGTAAAGGAACGAAGGGGTTACAGGGATCAATTCAAATTGGTTAGCTCACAATCGCAGTCGCAGATAGCTACCGCGCGACACCCTGTATATTTGTTTAGGATACATCCCTCTTTATTTACATATCCATTCAAACGCCGCAAAAGGTCCTTTAATCGTTGAGACATACGTTTCAAAATCGATTGGAAGCTGTTCTCATATGGTGCGGTAGAGGCTGTGTAAGTTTAAGGTATGCACGGATAAACAAAAGGGTTTATTGACCTTGGCGTTCGGCCAGATTTGGGAACAGCCGAATTAGGAGCTTCGGGATAATCCCAGTTAAGTTCAGTTGCTTAACAGTCTACCTGATAGTATTGTGCTACTAGATTAACAGCGGTTGAGTGTGTCATAAACTAATGATTCTGTATAAAGTGAGAAAGAATATCTATTTCTTTGAGTCCTAGTTGTATAGGAGATATATTACCTATATACAAGGTGGAGACGACATAAAATGAAACTGCGTATATCTCAAGCCGTGCCCAGTCCACATACGAAAATTCAATCAAATATATCCAATAGTTTAGTCACTATAGCAAGTCAAATATTGGCAAAACACATAGTCAGCCCATCACTACTATTTAGGGCTGATTTTTCCAACGCCAGGTAATTTTATCCGAGGAATAATTTTGAATTTTTGACAGTTCTTCCATGCAAAATCTGTCAGACGTTAATTTTATTTTGCGAATAAAAAATATCTCTCGACTGAAAAATCAGGTTTGTTTGAAAAAAATCACTTATTTCATTTCGATGCAAGAAGACTTATTTGATAGTTCCAAAATACTCTTAGGCATTAGTATTGTCAGGGTTTTCATTTATTGTCGTATTACAGGCTCTATTGTTATACAATGTTGAGACAACCTCAACATTGAATAACAATAGTCTTGAGACCTTCGAATAGAGTAGGCACTGAGAGCCTGTGAAAAATAAAAATGGCAACCCAGTGCAGAAAAAAAAAACCAATTGTTTTAGCTTATTCTCGTCTAAACTTAAAATAAATTGCGTCGTAGTATAAAGTAATAATCATTTCATTTACCTATGTACTTAATCAAATAACAGTAAACAGTATCTATCATCTGTAGGTACACTTGAGTTAGCTAGTTAACAAAACAGGTAGGTGTTGTAACCAGCACCCTTACTCTTACTACATTAAAGAAAGAAAAGAAATACTTTACTCTACGTATTTTTTTTTTTTATTAGCCGTTAATGTCCCACTGCTGGGCAAAGCTTTCCCTACTCTCTTTCCACCTCTCTCTGTCCAGAGCTGCCAAGGACCAATCCTTGTGAAAGGAGTCCAGCTCATCCCGCCATCTCCGTCTGGGCCTGCCGCGATGTCGCGATGTGATATTCTTTTTAGTTCACAAAACTCACAAAATTTAACCTATTTTTGTTTTCCAGTAGGTAGGCGTATCATTGCCTTCCTTAAGTTCATTTACATTAGTGTAAGTACAATTAACAAACAATTAAATAACAATAATAGTACAACAAAGGCCTTGTTCTGATTCCTGGGAATTTGAAGACTATAAAATTAGCATGATAATGTTTACTTTTACTTCACAACTGCTGGAGTGCTTTGTTTACCATATAACCTTGCGATTTAAGTTCTCACTGTATTAAAACGTTCTTTTAACAGTCAAATAAATCTTCATAAACGACTAGAATATGTACTTCATTGAATACTGAACTTCTTTATTAAGCAATTAAAAATGATTGTACAGACGCCAGCAGGTCAAGCTACCCGAAACTGTCAAATTTTCCCAATCAACCTTGAACCATAATGCTTTAGCGATAAATTTGAAAATCTATTAAAGAAATTTGACAGATTGTAGTAACTTAATGTGCTGGCGTCCGTACTATTAACTTATGAATAAGTAAAAACAAAAATTCTTACAAGTTACCTGTCTTGGTTATCTTTTAGTTAACAGCAATATTGTTGTTTCAATTTTTTACGGCTTTACAAAACATCGAGTTTTTACAAAACATCGAGTTTTCTTTAATATAGGTATGTAAGGTTAATATGAATGTACATAAACCTTCCGGAGTAAATTCTCTAAATTATAGAGACAACCGCATCCGTTAGTTCGTAGTTTAGAAGAAGAACACGGTCACACAGGCAGGATACGAAAAGCGATTTCAATTTATAATATTTATACATGCAAAACTGTGTACGACTATTTTAATTTCAGCTATCAAGTAACAATAAATTATTTTCTTTAATTAATTTCTCCGCACCGCCTCGCCCAAATTTCCCAAACAACGTTGTTTACAAAACCAAAATGGCGGCGCTGTCAAGGTACACCGCATTACGTAAACGCAATTTAAAATTCACGCCTGTAAAAACAGCTTTCATCTCTTTAATGTAATCCGTCTGAGATAAATAAGTGACACCCTTCTAAGTACATAGGTACTTCGTAGCCTTTTAAATAATAAATTGACTCCTAAACAGAGTAAAGATGACTTCGTTATGTCAGTACGTCTAACGCGCATTTTGTAAATGTGGTTAAAAACGCCCAAATTGGATTTTCATGTCGAGAAAATTGGTTTCAGGCGACGTAAACCGTGGAATTATCTTATTAGTATTTGGATAAAATGACAATCTCCTTTTGACGAGTTTATATTAATTGTGTTTGATGTCAGATATTAATTTGGCTAATGCGATCGATCGCTGCTAATCGGCTTTAACGCTCGAAATTGTACCAATAATTTCGGTATAATTTCCACGGTATTTGTTTCGACTGTTACAAATAACAGCACAATAGTAGCTTACACAGTATTAAATGTATAAACAAGACAAGATTACCAATTTCTAATTAAATTATTCATTTGCACATCACAAGACTCAAACACTTTTATCCGCGGAGCGACGCCAGAGGCTCGATGCGTGTAGTTAATTTCGTCGCGCGACTTTGTCTCACAAGCAGTTCTATTAGAACAAAAACATGAGAGTGAAGGGGAAATAGAGATGGGGAAATAGAGATGCTGAACAAGAGATGTTGGATTAATTATGCTTAGGGCTGATTTCACCAAAGTCAGAGTTCAGAAGGCCAATTCCCGTAATAAAAAACGTTTAAAATCTAGTCGCAAACTCATTTCAGCGACACTCAATGTCAAAAATGTAGGGAATTTAGAGGTATTTTTGACAGATTGAGACTGAGATCAGACTGTGGACGTTCTTAAAATTATGAGAATTCCCCTGCCCAGATATCATTTATCCGTGGAATAAAATTAACGTCTGACAGTTCTAGTATGGAAAAACTATCAAAAATTAAAAACTTATCCTCAGGATAAGACTTATTCTAGGTAGGTACGTATTAAATTTGGTGGAATTCGCCCTTAGTAAGAGATCAAGCGATGGTCTTAGCTCATTTCAATATTTATTTAAAACTGTACACACAAAGGTACAGAGGCGGACTTAATGTCATAGGCATTTTATACCAGTCAACGCACATTCTATGTAGATTAGGTTCGAATTGAAATAGTCTGGATAAAGTTTTGGTCCTTGTTTTATTTGTATTATGATGAGGGCTAAATGTTATGCCTATTTAGGGTACCTTACCAATTTAGCGTCCAGTTACCGTTACAGTTACCTTACCAATTAACCCTAATTGCGGAACACACTCTCAATCTGAAACATTTTGACTAAAAAAATATCTATTTGTTTTTTTTTAAATTGATTTGTTAGATCCCTTTGTTGCATCTTTAGTAATCAACATCTCATTTCTGAAGACGTGAATAAATTAAGTACCGTTAAAATATTCTGTATTGATTGAAAGCTCTCACTGTACCTGAAATACACACCAGTTACTTTCATCCGTCAGACCAAAGACTGTTCACGTAGCGGTATCCAGGGTCAGCTCAGTCTGACTGATGATGATTAATGACTTTAAAGGCAGAGGTGTTTCTCAGTGCAGCTTTACACTCGGTTCAAAGATTAAAAATATCTTCACTCTACAGTGTTTTATTGTATGGAATGCAATTGCGAACGGAAATGAGTTTATATGAGCGTCGATTTTAATTGCACAGTTACAGTGTGGCAGAAATGAACAGAAATAATCCTATTTGTAGTATAAAACCACTCGATACCGAACTACTGGGAACTTACACGCATACTTACATAGTTTTAATTACAGTTTATTCCTGTACTGCCTTAATGAACCAGTATTGTAATGATAAACATTTTATGCTAAAAAAAAAAGAAAAGACTTTTTGCATGTCCTACCTATGCTGCAGACGATCAAACATTGAGTGAGTATTTTAATCAAAAGTTCTTTTTTCAAAAGGCATTTTTTTCTTTTTAAAGCGGACATCGCCGTCCAATTAAGGATAAAGCATACAGCCTTTAGGACGAGGGTATATTAACGTTTGTCACGAAAGTCTACCAAGGTTTTATTAGCTAATTTAACATAACTCAGCTTTTTGTCGTGATTACTGGTGTAAGGAAAAATTGGTTGTATTCAGACGCCATGACGCAAAAAGTGACAATAATATAAGATTATAATGATGTTGTGACGTTGTTAGAGGCTTTGAGATATTTTTTTTTAAAGAATGTGAAATTGGCTGCCATGGTTGACGTAAGTTGAAGCGCTTCTGTAAATATAAATATTAGGTACCTACATCAATACAAAGATTGAAATAAGTAACCACATAGCATTCCCTGACCTTTGCCCGGTCTTCTGTGATACAGTTTTTTTTTTAAACTAGTAGGTACAGGATACAGGTGATCTTTTGCACTAAAGTTAAGTACTGTATTGTATTGCATAGTTTTTGCTTGTAAATAACTGGTGGAAAAATAATCTGTAACACTGTTTTTGTAATTCCTAAAAGCACATTTGTTAGATATAAAAAATGTTTCAAACGATGGAAATGGAACAAGACTTGGGTACTACACGTGAAAGTAAGAAAATTAAAACTGAAAATGCTCCAGATTTTTTGATGCTCTTGGTTTTTTTTTACCCAATTGTAACCGTTTCTTTTTTAAAACAATTTTAATAGCCTTAAAACGAGGAAGATTAGTCAGCTGGCACACTTGGCACAGTTCCTTTGCCCCAGAGGAAGTGAGCCCATACGTCATAAAATCCGAACGCATACGAATCATTGTCAGACGAGCCATCAATCTTACGCCAGACGCCAGCTAGACAATGTTATACAAAAGAAAGACAAGAACAATGTGGAAAGTCTGTGTTTTTTATGTACAGACAGACGCCAGCACATCAAGCTACCCGAAACTGTCAAATTTTCCCAATCGACTTAGAACCTAATGGTTTAGCGATAAAGTTGAAAATCGATTAAAGAAATTTGACAGATTGTAGTAGATTGATGTGCTGGCAGATGCCAGCACATCAATCTATATACACATCAATAAATTTGACAGTTTCGGGTAGCTTGATGTGCTGGCGTCTGTCTGTACATACAGAAACATTATTTGAACTCATTTCAATCTATTGAGATATTTAAATGTTGTACGCCGAAATGAACTGACCTGCAAAAACAAGGTAAATCGAAAAAAAACCCGTCTGTTATTTTTGCTCAATCGTAAATTTGATGCCACTAAATTAATTTTTATTTTTGAAATCATCTCCTCAAGCCCTTTATTTTGATACCCCACTTGGTGATGGTATAATGCTAACTTTTTTTATCAACGTTACTTAATGATTACTAATATTCCGTCATTTTGTTTTTATGAAAACTAAACCTAACCTATAACCATCGCACGGCCTAGACGAGCCGATAGACACCACATGTATTTAAATCCATCCAGCCGTTAGGATGCTTTAAGAATCCCACGTACAAATATACAAAAATCCAACACAGGACAAGGTCCCATTATCTTAATAGGACCCTGTCCTGTGTTGGATAAAAAATATCACATTATAATTATCTAAAACCACATTTAAATTTAACAAATGAATGCATCTATTTTAGTCCACACGTAATGCCGGGTTCATACAATGGTTTAGAACATTAGGGCGCATACACATGGCGCGGTCAGAGCGCACCGGCGCCGCCGCGTCCTCCCCGCCTCCGTCCGCTTCCGGAATTCGCGCCAGATGCAATTTGTAACGTCCTCTCCCATTGAAAATAGTGATAAGCTGGATATGAAATAGAAAACCTAGTTTGCAGCAGAGGAAATTATATGTAGAAACGTTTGTGGGGAAGTGGAAATTAAATATTAAAAGCGTTCTGTTATTGTTCAGTTTGTGACTTGGTATTCTAAATTGAAAAAGAAAATACGTTTATAAACATGACGCAGAGAAAAAACACAAAAAGTTGGGGGGAAATATGCGTCACATCCACGCAAAACGGCCATCGCTCAGCATAATGCTGACCCTATACGAGACTGAGTCTCAGCGCTGTAAATCTAAAGTGAAATAAATAGTATAGGATGACTGTGTATACGTGTATACATGTTTTGGCCCTATCCAGAAATACTGGGGAGACATGTTTTGGTCCGACGGTCCGTTTGCACGGAGTAACCTAACAAACAGAAGACATCTTTGGTCCTAAGATCCGTTTGACCTTTTGACCGTAGTTGGTCTGACATTATTAATTATGTCAACCTAAAAGGTATAGGCGATCACTGCTGAATATGGGAGTTTTTCATAGACAGTTTTACTTACATATAATAATAGCAGACATTAATAAAATTGTCATTAACAAATCAGTTCATCCAAGAAAGCGCTTCGGTGTCCATAGGCTCTGGCCGTGGAGCCCTGTCCATATGGACACTGAGGCGTTTGGTTTGGTGTGGGTAAAAATAGCTGATAGCCAGAGGACCCTCAGTAACTTTTACCCACACCAAGAACACCAAAGGTCCGTTCTCCAAAAACCACAAACATAACCAAACGCCACAGTAGCACCGGTTATAGTTTTACCAGTTGACACAAACATTGAGACCGTAAGACCGAACGCTAATGTTCTAAGATTCATATCAAGTTTGCTGAAAGCCATAGTTAACAGCACAAAGGCTGAAAGTACCAAAGTCTAGACGAGGCGTAAACTTTGTAGACGACATATAATATGCATTGAGTTCGTCAATAAATATGTTAGTAACTAGCAATGGGTAAGAGTAACGACTGGTAGAATAAACAAGGTGTACGCTAACTAATAATGGAATGATGCGGTAGGAGGTGAGGAACCCAAGAGTGAATAAGAATCACATACGAATATCAGGAAATCCCTCATCATACAAGATAGTTTGATTACCGTATAGTCAATAACAACGTGCACACATTTGAAACAAAGATTTTGAGTAAAGATGTGACATCCTATCTGAAGTGAATAAACTCAAAGTAACTTTTAGAGGACTTAATATTAACTCAATTCAATGGGAAATATACCACGGCAAATACCTAATTAAGTCTATTGCATAACAGGCCACTGTTCATTGGTAAAAGCTGGTGGTGCAGTAGCCAGCGTCAGAAAATAGTTTACAAAATCAGTACACAGGTCAATTATTAAAAGTGGAATAAAGTCAAACTACCTTGCCAGAAACACGGTTCATATGTACATTTAAGAATAAGTCTACATGTTTCACCTTTAACTGGTAACTATAAAAATATAAAAAAAAAAAGATACAACAAAAAGATAATCCAGAAAATAAATTCAACTAACTAACTCTATCACACACAACTTGCCACACAATAAAAAACCGTAACGTGTAACAAACCTAGTGACACAAAATCTCAACATCTAACAACATTATTCAGTATAGATGAGTATCATCCCAGAACCTCATTGCAATACTCATTTCCCGTTTTCAGTGTCGAACGAGCATAAACTGTTGGCTATTTTCATTTGATACCATTCAGCTGTCAGCGGGCTCAGTCTACACACAAAATACTTGAATTAGATGTTCATTGTGCTAACAAATTGCCAATGGACCGTGTTCAGAGCTATTCCGATGTTTTGTTGGGTCCCAGATGCGTTTTTGTTAAAGCGGGTGCATCATTCTTTGGGGACGTAATTGCATCGTTTTTTGTTTAAATACTTTTTGGTAATCAACGGCTAATTTGTCTTTTGTTTCTTTTCTTGCGGAGTCGTTTAATAAAAATTGTTGAGCGTAGCTTGTAACAATGCTTCTTTTGAATAATGGGAAAGCGTGCTTTAAGCAAACTCATTCATTTGTTTCTTGGCTTATTACTCCTTCAGGTCCTCCTTCAGTCTTCGTAAGAGGTGCATTACTTTGCTGATCAGTGTAATACAGAAAAGATTCCATTTCTACGTTGAGAAATATATTAAATCCATCTTTTCCACTACTGCTGCGCTGATGCACCTTGTATACGAGTGGATCCCAGACGTAATTTAAAATAAATGAACTCGGAATATAAGTCGAAATAAAGAGAGTACGTTGATCCTTGAACGTAATAAATTGGCAACGTTAAGAAACAAGGTTATGTCGATAATAAATAATCCCGTTCTTGTGACGTAAGAGTCTATGTGGTTGAGTGGCTCAGTGAGCTCTCACCGTGCGAACAAGCGGATGAAAACGCCAATAATCGATAATAATCGTAAAGCAGAAGCAGTCATCGACATCTCGACTGAACCGAGCCACCGACCCGGCACTATTATAATAATTGAATCAGGAAATCGTTCCCCTCCAAGCAAAAGTATAAATAAATCAAAAAGGACTCTCATCGGCGCGGCTGCTCCGTGCCTTATTTATTTAGACTCGATAAAAAACCTAAAGCGTACGTCCATGTCCACGAATATACTCAGTGGGGACGCCAGGCGACAAGAGATGGACAGGACAATCTTACTATTGATCATAAACTCGTATAAAGATATAGAACCATTTTGCTGACTTAATAAAACATAAATTGATACAACTGACAGTGCACGTGGCGTCAAAGAGGTGTTGATGGTTTTTCTATTACAAAGGAAAAATCCAGAAAATAAACCATATTTATCGCCACAAATCCCCATTTCAATGCCAATGCAGTAAGCCGTATGTAATTGTTGCGGAGCTTTCGTTGTTAATATTTCAAAAGGTCTGCGTCCCGCATTCATATACAAAAGTTGGCAGTCCTACTCGCCGCACACACATGCAGCCCACACCTGGGACCAATACAGCAGCGACAAAATCATTATTCATCCCCGCGCCAACTTGGGCCGCACAAAAACCATTCAAAAACTTGTATCCGAACGAAATCCGCATAAACAAATCTGCGTCAATTGAAAAATACGCGGCAAAGGAAAGCCGGCATACAGCTCAGGTGGAAATGGCGGGAAAGTTCATCGAAGGTGGCTCGAATTTTCCCTTTGCCATAGACTACACTTCGATTAATTGAGGTAAGTTTATTACAGTAATTATAATATAAATGGCAATCTTACAATAGCTACAAGTGTAATAAAACTTTTATTAGCGTTATTTCGGTTCAAGGGAAATCTTATTGGGTAATTATTAAAGATAATAAACCTTCTGGCCTATAATTGCCAAATGTGGGGTCAAAGATGCATTTTCATGCGCCTACAATTTGTACAGTTACCAAAGGAGATAAGTAACCAGAGTCGTCGGGTATAGTTGAAGTGTAGTAAGAAACCGATGGATGTTTTCGAATGAAATAAAATGTTTGTTTTCTATTAATTAAATAACATCTTATCCGATAACATCAATCCGTTTCTTACTAAACTCCAACTATATCCGACGACCCTGGTTACTTATCTCCTTTGGTGACCATACATGACATACGCGCCAATATATTGGGCACAGTTCCAATCTCTCACAAGCTGTGGTACCCATTATTAATATTCCTACCAACCTCTCCAACTAAGATGAATATGCTCGTAGGATCGCCTTAATAGTTTAACGGAGCAGGGTTTAAGCTCACGACACTCGATCGCCAGTCAACGCCTTACCCGTTCAGCTCAGCGCTTATGGTAGCTGCAAGTTCACGAAAGTTTATCTATCACAAGATACAAAGGCCAACGCGATTATGATTGACCTCATGTATAATAATAGTCGTTACTTCAGTCAAAGGGGAGTAAACAGTAACAGAGTGCTCGTGAACAAAATGCTAATACAATTTGCGAGTTTCAAAAGCGTCTTCATGACAATAAACTTTATTGTTACCGCAAGATATGATAAGATGGAGTCATCATTTCATCACTTCAGTCCAGTTGCAACGAAAATAGAGTACCTACCTACATAACAATCGAGCGAACCGCATCGAAAATTTTATCTTTATCAACGGGCGCATGTTTTATGAACACTTTGTGTCGATATAAAGTTTATGACACGTCCACTCTTAGGGCCCGGGCACACGTACCACAACCAAACAACGTGGTTACGTGTGACTAGTGTCGCTGCAGCTTCTTGCAGTTGCGTTGTGGTAGCGTTGTCCCTAGTACATAGTTGCAATGTGGTCACGTTGTGGCTTGCGTTTGCAGACAGACAGATCGTTGTGTTTGCAATGTGACCGGTACCTAGTGCGCGGTCTTGCTGGTGGTTGCGTTGTGGCTGCTGAGTGGCGTTAATGTGGTCGGATTCGATCGCCTACACAGTTAATTTTGACGGAAAAAAATGTGATCCATAAATCAGAAATCAGATATATTTATCCATGTGAATAAACTATTAAGTTTCATACAAATTAGCACCCGTTCACGAGTTGTCGTTGTGGTGTGGCTGTGGTACGTGTGATCGGGCCCTTAATACAAATATAGCGAAATTTTGCATCGCGAGAGAGTCAACTTTCGCTAGCGAATATGGTCGTGGCAGGTTTTATTTCGCAATATATTGGCGCGGTGCAGGGCTGCCATATGCTCGTTTCCCTTCAATTGTTGACCATCTAGGGCTGTGTCTAAGTTCAAAGTGGTATTTGTGCAGTTATGTTTTGTTTTTGGTATATCAAGATTATATTGTTGGTATACTGATTTAAGATGTGACATTTATTTTAGGTGAGTGAGAAACTAGCCCTTGAAAGTTTACTGCTTTTCTTATGATATAGAAGTAAAGATGGGTTAGTGATATTTGAACGTTATAACTTATTTGAGCATGAGGTCCTGGGTTCGACTCCTAGATCGGGCAAAGTGTTATTGGGTTTTTCATCTGCAATTTTTCAGAAGCAGCTCGGAGTCTGGATTTATGCCCGGTTGAGGGCAATAGGCTCGCACCTTATTACATGGGACTAGGACAAAGCTGGCGAAATGAGGATGTACTATAGGTAGATACACGTCTGCCTAGCAATTCGGGGAAACAACACATGATGTTATGTTATATGTACAGACGCCAGCACATCAGGCTACTACAATCTGTCAAATTTTCCCAATCAACCTTGAACCTAATCCTTTAGCGATAAACTTGAAAATCTATTAAAGAAATTTGACAGATTGTAGTAGCTTGATATGCTGGCGTCTGTACTTATTTCCATAATTATGGCGTTACCCTTTGGTCAAGTTCCGTTATTTTTCTTAACCTAGGCAGGGCGTAAAGTTCAGAAATAGCACAGAAACATTAAAATGTCTGCAATATTTCTCATTTAATCGCCAGTGTCAACATAAACCACCGTATATAAATTGAACAAACTTGGGTTTTACAGTTTGACTGCATAACTAATCAAGACTAGTTAACATCCTAGTTGTAAAATAATTGAACACGTGTCCCTTAAAATAATGTTAATTGAAAACTTATGGTACCTTATAATATTGCTGTAGGCCTACCTATGTTGTACCTATACCCTACATTATAAGTCGTAACTTACAGACGGACAAAGTAGTCCTCCATTGATACTATTTGTAAGGGGCTTGTAGCTAAGTAATAACAGCCGCACGGGTCGATCGATCAGGCAAAGCTTGCCATGGTTGGTCCGTGGATGAGTGACCACCTTTACATACCAAGACCCCTCCGTGCCTCGGAAAGCACGTTAAGCTTTGGTCCCGGCTGTCATTCGTGGATCTTTGACAGTCGTCAGAACTGACATCCAGTCTTACAAAGGGGTATTACCCTGTAACTGGGTTCTGGAGGTCAGATAGGCAGTAGCTCTATGTAAAATACAGGTATTCAGCTGCATCCAGTTAGACTGGAAGCCGACCCTAACATCGTTGGGATTGGGAATAGGCGTGTTTATGCACGTGGTAACCACAAGTAAAGCGCGCGTCGCTTCGTGAGACAAAAATACTATACTCTTTTGACGCGTGACCAAAGTCGAAACTAAAGCCGCCATTTTGTTTTTTCAATACATTTCACAAAACAATAACAAATGTTTACCAGCAGCGCCCCCCTGTCAACGTCATTCAAGTGACAAAAGATGTAAAAGATCCTTGTAACAATGTATTACAACTATACCTGTCTTGTCAGCCCTATTGTCAGATGATATCTTCACGTTGCTCAAGTAAGCCTTCTTAATTGATCGGGGGCTAATTACGAGAGTTGTGAGGCCAATATATTGACGAAGTAATCGGCGTTGAACAGTTAATACAGACTTTCGATCAGGTTGCGATAAGTACGGCAATCGAATCGATTGTGACTGATAAAAAAATATTATGAAGACTACTGGATTAAAGTTGATATCATTGCGTTTTAATAATC
The DNA here is from genome assembly GCA_911387795.2 of Apamea monoglypha. Lineage (NCBI taxonomy): Eukaryota > Metazoa > Arthropoda > Insecta > Lepidoptera > Noctuidae > Apamea > Apamea monoglypha. The sequence continues at coordinate 5,563,675 of OU426922.1, forward strand.
GCCCAATAAGGTTGTATTCGGCATTTTGAAATAAACTGTCTCTGTCTGTTGTTAAAATAGGTTGATGTAATAAAGTGGTTTCGTCTTTTAAAAAGTTGAATGAGTTTAGGAAAAAGACTATGAGGCCATTTCCGAATAAAACATTGGAGGAAAAATACGATAGAACAGTTGAACTTTGTTGATAATTCCGAAACTAAACAATTGGTCAACAACAAAAATGTTAAAAGAAATAGTTTACACTGGCACGGCAGGCTCTAACGAATTTAAGGAAAAACAATTCGTCACTAAAACGGTGCTCGGTTTAATAACAATTTTTTTTCATGCCATAAAAATGAATTCCAAAAAATAATCCTACTTAATATTATAAACGTGAAAGTTAGTATGGATGGACGGATGGATAGATGTTTGTTACTCTTTCACGCAAAAACTACGGAACGGATTTGGATGAAATTTGGCACACAGACAATTTATAACCAGGATAAACACATAGGATACCTTTTATCCCGATATTCCCGCGGGATCGAAACTTATGCGGGTGAAACTGCGGGGCGCAGCTAGTAAATCATAATTCATACAAAGTTAACCAGTTAAACGCAATCATTTCAATGCACATTTTTAAGTTTTCAAGCGTTTACTTTTTAATACGCATGTAGATACACGATGGGGCTTCACGTAGGGCTCAATTTATGAACATTGCACTCACAAACACGACGAGATTTATTCAGCGAATGCCTTACCTGCAACAAAATAATAATAATAATAAGTATTACATTTATTATTAGCGCAATAATTCGGGCGTACATTTAGAGGCGTAATAATAAAGCCATTTTTACAGGCGTAATAATTCGAACACATTATGAAAGGTATTATTAAGTGCTTCATTTACAAATATTATTCAATGTAAGTCATAAAGGGATAATTTACATGTTTTAATTATTAATAAGTTACCGAAATAAACTTGGGCAAACATGTATTATGTTACATTTATGGATTTTGAAGATTTAAAACATGCTTTATGTGATTTGAGAATTAGGTGCCTGTCTCGTAGCTCGTGGCTAAATAATAAAAGCACGGATTGGTCGGAGGTTAAGCTACGCTTGCCGAGGTCGGTTCGTGGATGGGGTGACAATCAATTACATCCCCCATTCCGTGGCTCGGAAAACACGTTATGCCGTTGGTCTTTGACAGTTGTTACGGGTAAACAGAAGTCCAAAAGTTTGACAAACAGTCTTAGATACCAAGGGGTATCGCGTTACCAGTAGCTACCTGGGTGGTGGAGGTCAAATAGGTAGTCGCTCCATGTGACTGGAAGCCGACCCCAAAATAGTTGGGAAAAATCTAAGCTTTTATGTATTGGTATACTGAATCCTAATAAATTCTGTTCACCTTTCTTAATAATAATGGATTTCTTATTACTTACTCTTCCCAGTTATGCAGTAATTATCAATATTCTCTAACATTTAATAGTCAAATAAATACTTAAAACGACGATAAAATTATTACACAAACAGTTTCGCAAACAACTAGCCAACCAGGCTCTTATATAATAATTAATATTATTTACACAGGTAGATCCCCACTTTAGCTCTTTAATAACAAAAGCTTACGAGCATAATAGCCTCACAAGAGGCTAACATATTTCTAGCTTATAGCCATTTGTAGCCTGCGAGCATTTTACGAGAGGCTAGGCAAGCTGTGAAAAATGACGTAATCAAGGTAAATCCTAGACCTCCTATGTACGGGGATGTTTTATTTAAAGTACATTGAGATTAGATAGAAAATATTAGTGTTTTTTTCGACTAGGAAAGTTAAATCTTCAGGTTATGGGAAAAGGCGACTGGTTTATTCACAGCACACGCACACGCGACACGCTGTCTACATCTCTGTATCTATTGTCCTATCGCAAGTATGCAGGAAAAGATTTCTTATGAAATAAGCATCATCTTTGTACCTATTTTTTCTGTACTGTTTTTTCTTGTCTGTTTATATACATATATAAACAGACAAGAAAAAACAGTACATACAGTACATTTATTGAACCATTTACGAACACACAGACATATGTGTGTACGTAAATGGTTCAATAAATAAATAAATAAACATTTTCATCATCTGCCTAGCCTTTTCCCAACTATGCTGTGGTCGACTTCCAGTCTAATCAGCTCCATAATTGCGTAAAACACTATCAACCACAATTTGAAGAATTTTGAAGGATATTGCTAATCCATTGCTTAATATGTTCGCAAAACGTTGTCTGCTCAACAACGTAAATAACGCAATGAATGTTGTTGAACTGTCAAAATGAAAGCCGAAAGAAGAGCAATTTGTTTTTCAATGGGACATGAATTAATAAATGCTGATATTATGATAGGTGGTTGAATGGTAGTGGGTGGTGGTATGGTGATGGCTGGGTGGGTTGGGTGTTATGGCGCAGCCTGGGAGAGGCCTATGTCCAGCAGTGGACTTGATTGTTTGAATATCCTCCCTCTCACTGAGAGGAGGCCTGTGTCCCAGCAGTAGGAACATTATAGTCTAAGTATGTATATATGTTGTAGGTACCTGCTGAAAAAAAAAACATGTATTTTACGCACAGGACCTCACGCACTCGTCTTAATATACCACCAGACCTTTATTTAATAAAGCCTATAATTCTTATTGCCGATATATTATACAGAAGTAACGGCGTGCGCACGCGCCATAATAATAAAAATTATAATACTAACATAAATCACGGGACCGCACATCCTGCACTCGGGTTTATTATACAGATTATATTCGACAAATTATTAAGTTGTATTTTGAGGCTATATTGAAAAACTGACATAATTTAGAAGGGATTAGGTATGCATGTATATACTTTTTACAAGTGGTCGACATAGCTCACAGAATAAGCAAGCTGAAGTGGCAATGGGCCGGCCATATTAGCCGTAGAACCAATGACCGTTGGGGTAGACGTGTTCTTGAGTGAAGACCGCGAATCGGCAAGCGTAAGGTAGGACGTCCCTAGGTGGAGCGACGATCTTCCCAGAATGGCAGCTGGATGAGAGTTACTGAAAATAAGTTGAGTGGCGTGCAATAGAAGAGGCCTATGTCCAGCAGTGGACTGCTGTAGGCTGTTGATGATACTTTTTAAAAATAAGTCTGCATTGGAAAAAAACAAATTAAAAATGCGAATAATGGAGCTGGCACATATTCTAGGCAATGTCAAATTTGCATATGCATAAAAAATATGCATCGTTGTTCAAAATTAAAAAGATGAAAACATAAATTTTATCAAAGCTCAATGCTCGAATGCTTAAACTGGCTTAAAGTTTAGATCTCAACAATACTTCGTTGCCATCTTTATTGCCAACTGAAACTGAATAAAGATAAATCATGAAAACCACCGCACCGCACCGCACCGCACTAAAAGTGAATGACCAACTTGATTGGGAATTTGGGATTGATCAATGGAACATTTTCTTATCTCTATATGTACATATATACATATATATATCTGTATAGACCTGTCATAACCAATCGGTATTATCCATTATTTATCCAATATCCGAATGTCAGACTGCAACGAAAGACTAGTTTAGCAGTTATTATCTTTAATCGCTTTATCCGTTTTATCGTAATTAATCCCTCTCTACCGCTTTAAAAGTGTCTTTTCTCCTTTTGAACGTATCCTTGGATCAATTAGCGACAAAGGAATTTTTGAAAAGATAGTATTTTTAAGCATTAATGACTCTAGAGAGTTCAAGTTTGCTGACATTGCAGATCTTTAATAGGTTCTCTTCTGTATTTTTTGACCGACTTTACAAAAAGGAGGGGGTTATGCAATTGGTGAGTTTTTTTTTGTTTGTCACAAAGGAAACCGATTATAAAAAAAAACTTTTCTCATATTTCGGTTTTGTTTCATTGCATTGTTTTTAAATCAACAATTAAAGATAAGAATAAAATTATTCATTGAACTCGTTCTACATGGCTATGTATAGCTTTATTTAAATTTCAGGACAAAAAGCGACTCAAAATACCAATTTTTGCAGGAGTTTTCAATTAATTTCGGAATGAAACCAGTCACATGATTATTTTCATAATATCTTTTATTAGAATTTCGTTCTAATAAATCCTAAGTTCCAGCCCGTTTGTTCACAGAAAAGTTTAATCAAATTGAAATTCAAGACTTCAAATTAACAAAAAAGCAGATGGGATTAGTGTCTGGGTTCAAATAGAAAATTACATCAGTGAACAAGATGGATTACCAAATACTTTTAAAGTAAAAAGTTATCCTTTGCACCGTTTAATAGGTAACCATTTTAATGAGAAAGTTACGGTGGCATATTTTTCAGGTGTTTAAATGCTCCTAAACTGCATCTTATGTTTTACACGCATTTTCGTTGTGGAAAACAATCAGATACGAATACAAGATTTTTTTTTAACGAATTTAGCATATGATTATACGCCCGAGGGTAGAAATTATTCGTGGATCAATTTTTTTTTTTTTTGTTGTTCTTAACATTTTGACCGCGTAGGTACTGCAGTTTTCTCACACAAAAAATATGTGCCGTTTTACAGCAGATATTTTTTGTGTTAACAAACAAAAAAATTCTACGCTACAATCGTATGCTGAATTCACGGTTACAGTTTTCGCTGTGGTTATTTTTTTTTCCTATATTGGGTTCTTAATTTACAAAAAGCAAAACCTTTTTTTAGCTAAAGAATTATTTACTCTGTGTTTAACTTCTACATCAACAATACTAGCCGATTTATCATAATCAGGCCGAAAAAAAGACATGTACAAATCCGGCCAAGAGTATTTACACAGACCACAAAGTTCCGTATTTACGAATCCCGAATCGCAGGGAACTGTTACTAACGATCCATACGAGAACCCGTTTACTACGAAATAAAATCAGAGTAACGTAATTCATGTAGGTAGGTAGGTACTTGATGCACGACCTTTTGCAGGCAGCAAAGCAAATCGCCTAGATTTTTCTAGCGAAACAGACGTTAAGTTGGCAAATAAGTCCCGAGGACGTGTGCATTACAAGTCAGGGGCGAATAATGGACCGCATTTCAAATCGCGACTAGATATTTTTATTACAGAAAATAAATAATCTCTGGTAATAACAGATTTAAGGCTGATTTTTCAATCGACAGATAATTTTTATTCGTGGAATAAAATTGACGTCTGACAGATTTTGTATGAAAGAACTGAATTCAAAATTATTCCTCGCATAAAATTATCTGGCGTTGGAAAAATCAGCCCTAAAACAGATTAGTGCTACTTATCCTATATACCTAATAATACATATTATGTATGTGAGAGTTTGTATGTTTGGCTATTTGTTACTCAATCACGCAAAAAACGGCTAAGCGGAATCGGATAAAATTTCGCACACAGATAAATTATAATCTGGATTAACACATAGGGTACTTCTTATCCCGGTAGTACCTTCTCGTGAGATAACTTCCGACCACCACGCGGACGAAGCCACGCGCAAAAGGTAATTATTACAAATATTGATTAAATAAGTGCAAAACTCAAAAAATTTCACAACAAAAAAAATATCTAGAAACAGCTTCAGCCCAAAATCATCTCGCTAATCTGCTAACTACCTTAAGATAACGAACCCAGACCGGTATTAATTTAATCCGTCGGCCCTTTATCCGTTAGTGCAGTACTGTACACTTTCTCAAGGCAGAAAGTGTACAAAATATGTGTAGCGAATAGCACCGCGCAGAGACTTGCGACGTGAAAATGATTTACGTAGTCGAAGAGGGAAAAGCAACCGATTTCCCCGAATATAAATCCGACGGGTCCCGACCTAAAAGAGTTATAAGGGAATCACATTTTTCCATTCGCTGAGATATTTTGCAGAGTGATGTGCTCAGTCCTTTCTTGTGGAAGTTAATAATGAGAGGATGTTACGAATAAATCATTGGTTGGTTATTGGTTCCGTAAAAAGAGTGTCCGTGGAGTTTTTTGTCCGTTCTTCTCAATAGGTACTACGCTTTGGAATGGGCAACTAGCTTCATCTTCCTGACTGACCGACTCCTTGACAATTTAAAAGTGCCTGTAATGGTTTATTGAAAAAAAAATATATACGTTTATTTGCGGTAAACATGACGCAGAGAAGAAGAAAAACACAAAAAAAAATTCTTCGAGTTTTGAGTTGGTTCTGTAATCAATGATTACTTATTTATGCTTTTAAGGTGACTTTTATTATTTAGGTTATAATAGATCAACTTCTGCTCTTTAATACTAACTGCTTTTTAATATTGATAATCACGTATGCAAAAAGAGATAAAAGCCATTTTTGTTATCATTTATTTTAAAATCGGAGTGTCTTGAATTTATCATCGAAGCTTAAAACAGTGTTATAACATATTGACATTTACGTATTCGTGTACCTATTTTATTTATAATTCATTAGGATATATTTTTAATAGTTTGTTTTATCATTGCTCCTCTCAATCAAAGCACCTGTCATCGAATCCCTTTGTTGACTAGTAAAGAATGCCTAAGACATTAAGACCGCCTTTGTACCTTTTTGTATGCGAAAAATTTAAACAAATAAATAAATGTTAATTCGCTACGATCTGCAGTTTTATTCACCCGCGAAAACAAATGAACACATAAAAGAAGCAATGGAGTATAAAACCGTACTCAGAACATAATGTATCGAGTTTCCATTGTGGACATAATATCCCCAAAGAGAAGTACACTACAGTGAATGCAACGAGAGCCACTACCTTTAAATTGGTAGCAGTGGGTAAACAAAGTTCTCCTGTACCGTGAAAATACCGCAACACTGCAATGTGAAACATAATTGAGGTTAACGGAACGAAATTTAAGTTGGCGTGTATTTCATTCTTTATGAAGGAACGAAACGTTTCGTAAAACCTCTCACTCTACGAATGGATGGTTATTTTTATTATTAAAATAAATGGCACATAAACAACTTCAAATTCAATAAAGTGACGAATTAATAATCATTTGAAATGACGAAATGATTGCAATTACAGTTGGTTAATTGTAATTTATCATAATCAAGCGCAGTGGTAATAGAAAATTACAATAAAATTACATACCAATCACGAAAACCGTTTACAAAAATAACATTTTCAATTTCCATAAATCGTACAAAATATCATTACATTTACATTTTTTGATGTCATTTGTAGAGTGTACTTTTATAATAATCGTTAAATAATAATTTATTAAAATGTATTCACCATTTTTACTGCTCGATAGTGGATGAGTTTTTGATAATATAAAGTGATTTTGGATAATAACCGATCTCATGTTATTCAAATTCTCTCACTTCAGAAGTTCTTGGTAATTAACTGCCTACACATAATTAAAAGCGTTTATGGTTAATTGATGGCCCTTAAATTTGACTTTGTCGGCTAACGCGCTATCAGTTGATAGGATGTAATAACGCATGAAATTATTTTATACCTTTTTTTCTCACTTATCTTCTTTTCGATTCGGGGCTTTCCTTTTTTTATTAGCCGTTACTGTCCCACTGCTGGGCAAAGGTCTCCCTATTCTCCTTCCTCCCTTTGTGGTTTAAGAAATACTACAAACAAATAAAAATAAAAACACAATGCAAACAGTTTCAGAAAAAACACATAAGTTATTAGTGTCACTTGTCTAGCAAAAATATAAAGACAAAATAACAAATGGAAAATAAATTAGCGAAACCTTGTTTATTGTTATTCAAGAAATACTACAAACTACAAAAATAGAAAGGAAAAAAAAATGCAAACAGTTTAAAGAAAAACCACCTAAGTAATTACATGTCTAGCGAATTACAAAGAAAGAAAAAAGACAAACGAAAAAGAAGTTAGCGAAACCTCGTTTATACCCACCCAAAACAAACAAATCCCCAATTAATTGTCAAATTAAACTAACTAGCTAATAACTATGCACGCAAGTGTACAGGCGTGGCGCGTATTACGGTAGCCGATAATTACTTGAGCTCAATTACACGTCCGATAAACGTAAAGTAAGAGTCGGAATTAATTGATATTAGATCAGCGGGGAAAGTCGCCCGCTGACCGAGGTTAGCACCCTAATGAGTTGGTTTATGAACTAGGAAACGTGTTCCTGGTCGCCTTATTTATTTTATGGAATGTCGACTGACCGTGGAGAAATTAAATTATGTTTCTCGGTTGATATAGATAGATATTGCTCGAGATTTAAGACTAAATGTCGTTCTGTAGTATCTGGTTACCCCCATGGGAAGAAGACGTGATTTTATGGATGTATGTATTAAAGACAAAGGGGGTTTGTAAACGTTGATTAAAGGTAAATGACGTTCAAACGTCAAAAATGTTTGGTTAAACAGTCGCTACTCATTACTTAACTTTAAGCAACGTTTATAAATAGGAGGGTAGGAGTCTAGTGTTCAATGCTTCTGGGTGCTATTTGAGTATACGAAATAAGATTACAATTACTTAATAGCCTACCTAAGGTATTTTAATTTCAGCGGGATTGTCCGAAAGGGTTACCGCTACCCCGGAACATAAAGGGCGAAGGAAGGAACATGGGTGGGTTTTAGTCAGTAAGAGTCTGACACTCCCTTCCGCTCCACCCACAGCGGGAGGGGTCATTTGATGATTTCCCACCAGAAAAAAAATAAAAATAATTATGTTTGCAATTGAGAAGATTTCAAGTTAAACAAATATGAACTTTATAAAGTGATAATTAAGTTGATTTCAGAGTGACTCGTACAATCGAAAAAAAAAAAGGTGAAGTTCTAGCATAAACTTAACTAATAAAGTTAAGTTTATGATACAACTGTACAGTTGCTACACATACTGTATGCTACACAGCTACAGTAATTAAAGTTATTTATCCATAATCTCATATTGTTTTACATGTTTGGCAATTAAATCGCGAACCCAGATTATTTCATTCCCATTGATTGTATTGTTCAACTACCCTCCAGTTGAAGACTCCACATGCGTGTTTTCGCTGTTAATACGGGCCAAACCTTTTGCTAGAAGACCTCGCAACATTACCTTAGTCAGCTGCAATCTTGCCTAGCGTTCAGAAAAACCTTAAAAAATCCTAAGCTGCTACGGAGTTGCCTTTTTCAGCAAATGCGAAGATTTCATGATAACCTGTGGCCTATGAGTGTTGTATTAAATACCTCACCCTGACCTTTCCGGGATCAAATGCGTGAAGATTAAGACATTATAGAACAAAAAATGTGTTAATGGTATTACGCAGTTTTGAGAACGACACAGAGGTTATCATCAAGTAATAGACGATAAGCGGCTATTAAAAATAACTGTGGTTTGGATTATAACATTTTAAAAGCTTCAACAAGCTTGCCTACATATTAACGGTGTGAGCTGGGTTTTTAATAAAAACCTTTTGCTATTTTCGGTATTTTAAAACGGTGCTACTAGAAATCTCGATTTAATGCGGACAGATCTCATACTAATGTTCACCATTAGTTTTTACTTTAAATCTGAAATCTGAAGCACATCTAATTTTAAATAGAGGCTCATGAAATAGATATTTCATGAGCTTTTAAGGTTCAGGACTGAATTATTACTGATGCAATTTAAACTACAATAGGCTAACTTGATAATTAGGATTTTTTTACTAGCCTACCCTGCCCCACTCCTGGGGAAAGGCCTCCCTCCACTCCTTTCATCTTTCGCGAGCCAGCGCGTCCATCTTCCAGTTTCAACGGAACCTATCCAGCTCGTCCCGTCATCTCCTACGTGGTCTACCACGACCCCGCCTCACTGTCTCAGGGCACCAGTTCTGTGCTATTTGGGCTTATAGTTTGTCAGCATGTAGAATCCTATTTAAGTTGGTTTAGTATTTAATGATAATAAACTCTTAAAACCAAACACAAAAGAGGTCAAATCTTAAATAAATGCAAATGAAACGAACAATAAAAACTGAAGACCGCGTTAAAGGGGATATAAAAATTTATTACAAATATCAACTCTGAACTGAATTCGGGGCTCACACCGGCAAAGCCAATAACCGAAAAGAAACGAGCGAAATTATTCCTGTAAGGAAGATTATTGTGAGCAGAGCCGACGGAAACGTTAAGTGTTCGAGTTCCTTCGCGACTAATGTTAAAATCGATATGGAATATGAATTTCCGAGTTTTTTGGTACACTTTAAAATCTCTATAAATCTCTGTAACTCCCTCTATAAATCTAAAGTTTTGAACTTGTGTAAAAGTTGGTTTCCGTGTCTCGTCAGCGAAATTATATATTGCTGTTATGGGCTGCTGGGTTCGTTCTTCTGCAATGAAGTGCTGCCTCAATATCATGTACCTACGTAATGCTTAGTGGAGTTAGTGGTTGGTTATAGTTTATGGGGGGTTTACACTAGGTCGATTTTCTCCGGTGGCTGGTTGTTTGAGCAACTGGGCTATTGAAGCGTTTTGGTGGGTTGCTGTAAATCTCTTCAATAGCCGAATTGCCACCCTATTTACACAGGTCGATACAAAACGCAGGTGACTAGTTCATTTTGCATTAAAATGTCGACCTTCATGAGGCATAATGCGGGCGATCGCCTGCGACTGAGCATTTTCACGGTCGATTTTATTCACCCGCCGCATGCGACCAGTCGCCGCACTACAAAAGTCGAAACCTAATCTACTTTGGACCTGGCGATTTTAGTCACCTGTGGCCTAGCCGAATCGCCATTAAGACAGTCGATTTTCGCTGTGCGGCAAAATTCTTCAAATATTTTTAATTAAAAGATCGTAAAGCCCGCATTAACATGCAAAATCAAAGCTTTTTAGTGTTTTATCAAAGTCTGAATTTCCGTACCGATAGCTGCGTATATCAAGCCAAATGTTTAATACACTACATTAAACAGTTATTTACATGATTTCAGCCGTATTTCCGCGTGTTCTCGAAATAACACGCATCTCACACTACTCTAAATCAAAATAAACGCGAAAAACAAACACGGTAGTGACGTGTTTCGAGTGGGAAAAAGTAAATAACAATAAGAAGAGACTACTTAGTGTGGGGTGCGTGGGGACCCCAGGACTTTTGAGCACCCCAGCACCCCAATCATTCGTCACATGTGCACTGACTGGGGGATGGCTGTTCGCTCGTATTTGTGCAGTCCATTGTCAGTTATATCATTGGAGGGATATAAAAAAAGGATTCGGGATCCGTGTGTGTTACGAAAAAAGGGATCGCAGTAATAGAACTCTTAGAGGAACTGTGAAATCTAATATTGGTATTGTGCTTTTAGATGAAATTGATTTTACTGAAGATATGATTATTGTTAGTCGTAGGTTCGAACCCAGACAGGCACTTTACTTTGTGTAAATTATTTCATCATCAAGTCTCTCAAAACGGTGTAGGAAAACATCGTCATCGGCATGTTCTAGAACCAAAAGTTCGAAGACATGTGACATCTACCAACCCGCACTTGCCCCGCGTGCTTAGTGGATAACGACCCACTCCCTCTCACTGAGAGGAGGCTTGTGTCCCAGGTCCTTTATGTAGTATCTGATGTTACTGATGACACAATTCTCAAAACAAGATCATTTGTCACACAAATAAAATGATTGATAAAAATAATGTGTGTCCCCAATTGTCTTCAATTGAACTTCATTCTCATTTTCGGTCGCTGCAAAAATATTCGCTCACTGCATTCTGGTATAGCGTAATCAGCCTATAATATTCCCTCTGCTGGCACAGGCCTTCTCTCTTCGAGAAAAAATGGGCTATATAATCTACCACGCGGACCCAGTGCGGGTTGGTAGATATCAAAAGTCTTCGAATTTTTGGTTCTAAGATTTTCTCACATTGTTTTCCTTCACCGTTTTGAGAGCAGTGGTGGTGAAATTATCTACGCAAAGTAAAGTGCCAGTCTGGGTTCGAACTCACGACCTACAACTCCTAAATCAGGGCCGTTACCACCGGGCTACCACTGCTCTCGCATCCTGGTATAATAAAGACGAAATTTTATGAATTTCATCAAACGAAAAATAAAAACAGGCACATGAATTCCGAGCTTTGCTGCAGACAAAAGGAATTCGCAGTAAACATGTGTAGGATAAGAACGTATGCAAAAGTTGATCGTCTGAATGTTCGAAACAATTTACCCGCGCTTCGACCAGCCTGGTCGACAACACGGACAAAACACTGAGGAAAACTGCAGCATTCAGTTTTGTCCTAACTTGCACCGTCATTACCGTAACAACCGAGCCAACTTTTAGCATAATGTTATATTAATTCGTTGGATAAACTCTTTGTCTAAAGATGTTAGCGAGTTTAATTATTTTAGCGCGCTGAAGATAATGTTGTTTAATTACTTTATTATTATAAATCGTGAGTAAAATTTTGTTTTGTTTAATCATTAGATAATTACACCGGATACAGAACGTTCTTTATTATAGCATAAGTAATCAGCATATAATGTTCCCACTGCTGGGACACAGGCCTCCTCTCTGTGAGAGGGAGTGGGCTGTAATCCACCACGCGGGCCCAGTGCGGGTTGGTTCTTTTTACAGACGACCTCTCTATTGTTAGTAAAAATCAGACTTTTATAATAGTTACTATTATGATGATAATAAAATTAATGTACCCTAAACTTAGTGCAGTATAAATGGCTGGCATGACATCAATCAACAAAGTCATGTACTAATTGATGGCATTCAAGTTATTTATGTTGCACTAAGTCTACACTAATTGAGAGGTCGTCTATAAAAAACCGTTCTGTATTCTGCGTAATTGCCTAAAAATAATGGCCAAAAACATAAACCCGAGTCAATTAAACTCCACATAATAATATTGACAATGTTTTTCCACAGCTGCGCGCAATTTAACCCTCGCAGTGCTCGCTGCGGCACAAAGATCCGCGCGGCACTCAAAACATCCGAATTATCCGCACAAACTTGCCACCCTCGACACATGTCCGTAATGATACGACATGTCAACCCCCCAGACGCGTGTGAAATGAGCGCACTTCAAACGGAGCCCCAACACCCCTCCTCGAATGCATTTAGTTGCAGGTGCTCACAATTTTTCTTCTCAGACAAATTCGAATGGAGTTGTTACGTCTTACGGAGGCCGTAATATCTTTGTGTGTGGGTGGTGTGTCTCTTTAGGGTAAATTTTTCTTTCATGTGTAAACGCTTCAGGGGTCGTTTCTTTTGAAGAATAATGATGTCGCTTTAAGTGGTTCACTAGTATACGTGTATTGACATCGTTGTTTGTTAAGTGGAGAAAACATTTTAGTTCTCTTCGCGACCATTCACACAAATGAGATTTGCAAGAAAACAATGCGTTTTGTTAATGAACTTGGTTGTTAATGCCATCAAAATTAAAATCTCCGTCGATGACAAAATAAAAGACAAAGCATCGAGTAACAATTGAGAGAATCTGGCAAGAGCACTGGAGTCAGACGTTCATTAGCATAATAAATAAATACCCACCGGTGCACTTGAAACGGGCAGCGTCTCGAGAACACGGGAACAACTATTTGTCTGAAGCACCTCCGCAGTCTTGTTCATGCTAATTTTCATTTTACAAATTGCCTTGTATGCAGTACCTTTGAACGTTTCTATGAAATAAGATACCCATTTGAACGTTACCTTGGCTCTAACAATCGTGTGAAAGGCTGATAAGCCTTCAGTATATAAGTAGGACTTCTGCATTATATTATAGTAAGCTAACAAATGGATAAATATCAATAAAGTTTGAGGCATAAACCCGTTCGAGAGTTATAGCAATGTCAAGTATCTTAACGATGAATGATTTATGAACTATCCAACAAAAGCGAGTAGAAACTTAATTATTAGTACTCGGTTGCGGTTCGGATTTCAAATTAATTAAAAGGCAAGTAAAATGGTGGTCAGTTATACCAAGACTAAGGCTGAATTTCACCAATAAAACTGAAAGGGTTTGGCACAATAAACTACGTTCAATAGCTGTCAGTGTCAAAATTCCACAACAATGATAACACTAACAGGTCTTGCCCACTGCTGGAACACAGGCCTCGTCTCTATGAGAGGAACTGGACCATAATCCACCACGCGAGCCCAGTGCGGGTTGGTAGATGTCACGTCTTCAATTTTTTGGTTCTAGGACATGCCAGGTTTCCTCACGATGTTTTCCCTCACTGTTATGAAAGCAGTGGTGATGAAATAATTAACACAAAGTAAAACGCCTAGCTGGACGACCAACGAGTCACGGCCCAGATAGGGTCTTGGCCGATCGCATTTAAAAAACCAAGCTTATTTACATCCACACATGAGGAAAATAAATAGTGTTACTTCTATAAATAAGTTGCAGTGGGTATTAGTGCAGCGTAACGCGTTATTAAATTCTGATTTATCGCCGCGTGCCTCGGGTAGATACGACCCGCCTGCGTTTTATAGGGTTAGGTTGGGGTGGACGCATTCTTTCTAGCCGAGTTTTTGCGGAGGATTAATTTGTAAGCGAGAATTTTCTATTCTGTTTGCCTCTGTGAAGCGATGTTCTGAAAGTAATTTATTCTCTCTACTGGTATCAAAGTATTGTGGTCGCTTGGAACTTTCAAGTTGGAATGTTTTCCCGTAGACAAGAAAAATATGAAGTTCGGGGTGTTTTTAGAATATTAATTTGTATTGTCTTTCAACACAGTCTTCACGACAAAACCGAAATAGAACCATCATGAACCGATGCAGACCAACACCACATAATTCTCTAACCCTTTTCCAGGGGTATCGTGTTACCCAGTAACTGGGTTATGGAGGTCAGATAGGCAGTCGCTCCATGTAAAATACTAGTATTCAGCTGCATCCGGTTAGACTGGAAGCCGACCCCAATATAGTTGGGAAAAGGCTAGGCAGATTGATTTATTCCCTTTCCTTTATCCCAATTTATCTGGGGTCGGCGTAACGTGTCTTTTCTTCCATACTCCTCTATTAGTCGTCAAATCAGAGGGGCAATTCTCGTAATTTTAAGAACGTTCACAGTCTGATCTAAATCTCAATCTGTCAAAAATACCTCTAATTTCCCTACATTTTGACAAGTGTTTGACATATATTGTCGCTGAGATCATTGCGACTAGATTTTGAATGTTTTTAATTACAGAATTGGCCTACAGATAACAAAAAAATAAAAAAATAAACGGTCAATTTACATTTCACAAACAACAAAATGAATTCAAAAATTGCTCAATATAACCGGCAAGCTGTGTAATTAATAATGAAAGCAACAAATTAATATGCTATCAACAGCCCCTAGTTCCGATGATCAATACACGATTGTGTAATTACGGGGTAACCAACTAGTGTAGGTAATTATAATCGAAGTTTAGAGGCGGACCCATCTGCCCCTGTTCATATGATTAATTTCGTACCGAAACGGTAGCAGAAACTAGTATTTGCTGATGTTATATTTATTGAGAAGAGTCGGAGATTTATTGACAGTCGCTGGCAAAAGCGCGGTAGCTTGTTGTTTTGGGGTCCCAGCCATTTTAGATCAGTTGGCAAATTAAAACGAATAGGCTATTTACCATAATAACATATAATACCGCCTTGTTTCCCCGAAGGATTGGGCAGAAGTGTACCAACAGTATTCTCAGTGTGTTCGCAGATCGGTGGGATTCCCCGATGTTGCAGAGGTAGATGCAGCTCCACACTGAATTTTAATATATCTGTGTCTGTAACCTACTGACACTAGAAGTTAAATAAAGTCGTTACTAACCTCATGGACTCCTGTCTGAATTAAAAGTTTTCTATTCTATAGTACTACTTCAAAACTTCACACCCAAAATTATTACAGAGATAGGTACGTAGACAGCAGAAATTAGGGCATGCAATCTTGAGTCGAGATGGACATGGCGTGCTAAGTCTAGTGTCGAGATTGGCCATTTGAGGTCTAGTTTTCGAGATTTTACCTACTTTTTGAAATAATGCGTTTTTGTTAATCAAGATTTTAAAATTTAACCAAAATGAAAACTATACCACTACTTAGGGTCGGGTTTAGGGTAGTAGTAGTAATTGTAGACACCCGCGCGGTTTGTGACGAAATCTCGATCTCGATCTCGAGCCGTTTCTCGAGATTCAATCGAGAATCGAGATTGCATTCCCTAGCAGTAATTAAACGCAGAAGTGTCTAAACAATAATTTAGTCCGGGTTATCAAAACACATCGCAAGCGCGGGTCAAACGATAATTCAATAGTTTATTTGTGACGTTTTTTAATCAAACTCATTTATCATTATTTCCAAGGTGGTCTATTAAAAAGATATTAAAGCTTTTAAGCTCAGTAATTGAGCAAACAGAATTAAAAGCGCTGTAAAGCGGTAAATTGGTTAAGTTGCCTTAATGTGTTTTCGTATACCTACTTAATTATGGTGAAAATATTACGTTAAGTCATTTGATTGGATTATGTTTATGTAAGTCATTATGATATTAGCATCAATCAAAGATTATACGACGTCTACTTAATTTGTTTTCATTTTATTTTCAATTTTAGATGTGTCTGTTTAATTAATCATTAATTTCAGGATTAGGTACAGACGCCAGCACATCAAGCTACCCGAAACTGTCAAAATTTCCCAATCACAAACCTAATGCTTTAGCGATAAAGTTGAAAATCTATTAAAGAAATTTGACAGATTGTGGTAGCTTGAGGTGCTGGCGACTGTACCCAGCATGTATCAAAAAGGTGAGGCCATATTTATTTATTTATTTAACACTTCAAGCACAGAGGACACAATGTACACACAATGTACAGAGGCGGTTTAATGCCATAGGGAGATTATTATATGTATTTAAGGGTGTGGTATAGACAGATCTTCAAACTGAACAAGTTTCTCGATGGGACCACATCGTAAACACGCAAAAAATATCAACTGCCACATACAAACTTCAATACCCACTCAACCCTTTTTTTTTTTTTTTTTTGGGATGGGAAATCATCAAATGACCCCTCCCGCTCTGGGTGGAGCGGAAGGGAGTGTCAGACTCTTACTGACTAAAACCCACCCATGTTCCTTCCTTCGCCCTTTATGTTCCGGGGTAGCGGTAACCCTTCCGGACAATCCCGCTGCCCCGGCAGGCTTCGGCCCTAAGGGGCCCCTCGAATTATGCTGACATCTCTTTGAGGCGCGCGTGGAACACTTACGCGCCGTCCGGCACGGGCCTGGTCCTGATCGGGCGGTGAGCTACCCATTGCTCTCCGCCCGCAGGCCCGCGCCTACGGTGGCCGGTAGTCTCCAATGGACTCCCGACGCCCGGGGCGTCTCCCGCGGCGGCTGGGACGGGAGGCTCTCTCCCTCATCCGTCCCGCCACCTCCTTCGCTAGCATGACTGCTTCGCAGAAGGAGGCGACTGCCTCCCACTCCCTCTCGCTCCGGACCATGGCTTGCACCAGGGCCGGGCGCGAGAGGCCGCCGCCGCTGCCGATCGCCTCCACGAGGACACGGCGGTGCTCCGCCCAAGCGGGGCAGACCTCCACCGTGTGCTCCACCGTGTCCTCTGGGCGATCCTGGCAATGGTGACACCCGGGCGTTTCCTCCCGCCTGATGATGTGCAGGAACCTCCCGAAACTTCCGTGTCCGGTGAGGACCTGCGTCAGGTGGTAGGTGAGGGCGCCGTGGCGCCTCTCTAGCCACTCCTCAAAGAGGGGTCTTATCGCCGCTATCGCGGCGTGCCCTGCGCTGGGTTGCGACAGTCTCTCTTTCCATGTCGCCATGAGATCGAGCCGGAGGTCCGTCCGCTCCGCAGCAATTTGCCGCGGGAGCGGACTTTCCCCCCGGCGTAGTGCCTCCGCGCGCCACTCATGCAGGCGCGCGAGGACCATCGCCTCCAGATCCCATGGCGGCAGTCCGGCAAGGAGGCTTGCCGCCTCGCGCGAGATCGTGCGGTAGCCCCGGATTAGCCTTACGGCTACCACCTTCTGGGGCGCGTTCAGGTAGTGGGCGGCTCGCCGCCGCAGTGAACGCGCCCACACCGGGGCCCCGTATAGGGCCATGGACCGCACGACCCCCGCGTAAAGCCTCCGGCAGGAGGCGTTTGGCCCCCCCAGGTTGGGCAAGAGCCGCTTGAAGGCGGCCCCAGCCCGTTCCAGTTTGGGGGCCAAACGTCGGAAGTGCTCGACGAAGTTCCACCGGCTGTCGAGGACGAGACCCAGGTACTTCATCGTCGTCTCGATGCCGATGTGAACCCCTCCTGCCGTTAGTTGGGATCCCGGTGGTGGCGCGTTCCGGGGCCCATGAAACGTCATGGCCTCGGACTTGTACCCACTCAACCCTAATGTATCCTTTGTGATACATGTTGTAAAGGTAGTGGACATTCAATATTGTGTACACAATTTTTCAGTCAAGGACCTGAAGAAGTGAGCCTTTGTAGACTTGATACTCTGAAAACGGAGAACCAATTGCGTCTAGCAGTAAACGGTGATAACTATTTTGGAATTAATATCGTGTCCTGCGTGCCCTGTCGGCTGCACGTTACAGGAACTGATGGACGCTGGCGATGCCGCCAAACAAGTGGCCGAATTCTGGGCAGAGTCCATTTAGATTACTATCGACACGCTAAGAAAAAATAAAACTGAAACATTCTCGAGACTCGGGCTCTAAAACACACCAAGAATTCCATTTACCGAAAGCGTTGAAAGTTTATCGGCAATAGTTCAATGCTCTGTTATCATGCAGGTACAAAATACATCATGAGAGCAGTTATCGCTTTGACGGGCGTGTGACTACACTTCAACGTAGGTACCTATCCCTTATCAGAGGACCTCAAGTACTTGCCTTATCATGTAACCGACTTGCTAGGAATTTTGGATATTAAGACGAAGAATTTTGGGGAAAATCGTTAAACTAATGATTTTTTAATCGGGTTAATTTGGCGTGTTATTCAGAATGGTTAAGTAAAGGCATGTCAATCTTTATATGTATATAATTATAATACAAGGTGTCGTTTTGCATCCTCGTCAAATTGAAGGAGGTAACTATGCTACTGATTCTCAACACGAATCAATAATAAAATAAGTAGGTTTTTTTCTCTAATTTTCGGAAATCGGCATGTGTGGGACACGCATTTTAAAACGCGGCCTGTGTGAGACCACACTGTAACTGCCCTTTTACACACACATAAAAACGCGGCCGCTTATACGATACCATAACGCGATTCTATTCTTTGAAAGTGGTGTATTCTGTAAATATTGTCAAACTTAAATAACTAAAAAAATAAGCATGTATTCATTATTTACCAGGGATCGTAATTTTATTTGATTATTTATGTCTTTCATAACAGCCTCCTGAAATTTGACGAGGATGCAAAACAACAGTTTGTATAGATTTCAAAATTATTTTAGTCGTAGGTAAATTATAAATCTGGCTATCTTTCCTTTAATTTACGCAAACGAAGTAGCGGACAGAAGCTAGTATATTATATTTACGCGGATATCAACATGAAAGTGAAATTATTTTCTCAGATTACTTTAATCATAACTTGTGGTTATAGCAGTGGAGATATTTGTCACACTTTATACCAATTATGTGGCTTTGAGCCGAGTTTACACAGTCGATCAAAGGAAAACTTCTGATTAAATATTGAAATTTACACTGCCTGATTGCTGCCTAGCTTTATTAAACATTTAAGTACTTCATACTGATTTATCAAGAAAACTAAGCAATTTCTTGGGCAGAATCGAAATTCCTATTAAGGGATTTATAGTGGACATAAGAATTTCTTACTTTCCAAGTAAATGTTAGTTTTAATGGTAATTAGAAGCGACAGGCAAGGTTTTCTAGCAATTTGTGCTTTTTAATTGGGTTTTTCCATCAGGAATTTCTCAGTACCAGCCCGGAGTCTGTGTTGTGCCCGGTTGATGGCAATGGGCGCGCCCACTAGTAGATCGGACTTAAACATTACTGGCGAAATGTGGATGTTACTATACTTACACTTCTGCCGTATCCTTCGGGGATTACAGGCGTAATGTTATATTTTGTTGTAATTTTGAATGTACCTACATTCGGCATAAATCAATACTCAATCAATAATCGGCGGAAATCGAAAATGTTACTACCTCAACATAATTTCGAAATAAATAGTTGTTTTAATGGATATTAAAATGTCATTGAAATGAATGTTGGTTCTAATCGGTTTATTGGTAAATTATTAAAATAAAATGTAATCAGAAAATCAGAATCGTTTGGAAATATCACGTTTTCTTTACATGTTTTCTCCAGACAATCAACTTGCTAATTGACTGACGTATTTACAAGAAATCCAAGTTCTCATACTTTTTCTCTAATTATTTCATCGTTGTCAAAGGCTGTCTTTAAAAGATCGCTCCTAGCGATAAGACGTCCCTTTGTAAAATTTACTTAGTTACGTTCTGTAATTTATATGGTGTACCTACATAATAAAGAGTGGATATTCTATTCTATTCTACTCATGGAAATATCAAATTATTCGAGTTCGAATGTATTTTCAAAAAGCTTATTTCTATCTATGTCAACTGCAAGTGACAAGTGACAGCTGTCATATTTCCCGCGTAAATGTAAACATGGCCGCTTATCTATGTCATTACGTTTTCCAACATGCTTAAATATTGATTTATACTTATATAATCTAATCCTATGAGGACAAGACACGTGGTTTATCAAAATATTTGAAGTAAGTTTTGTAAATAACGCAAGTAGGTAAGTACTAACTTTACACTTATTTAGTTTACACCAGAGACGCTCCTCATCATCATCTTCCTAGCCTTTTCCCAACTATGTTGGGGTCGGCTTCCAGTCTAACCGGATGCAGCTGAGTATCAGTATTTTACATGGAGCGACTGCCACCACCACACCAGAGATAATATCGCCGCGATTCTCTCGATCGTGGAGACGGCCCCTAAGTAATAATTACAATGTTTAATTATTTGAAAATACAATATAAATACTGCCGTTAATTAAGTTTAGCTTAAAAGATATTTATTCTAAAAAGACAGTAATTTAAATGAAATGTAGTATATAATGTACCTTGTCCTCATCAGTTCTGAGAGAGGACAATGGACAGTAAAATCATTTTAGTCGTAAGACCGTATTACTTACATTTAAAAAGTCGCTTTTCGTGTCTGTCTGTCATCGCGTTGCTTATTTCTTTAGAAAACTATATTTTTAGTGTAAAGCAATATTAACTGAAATTGACTCTTCAACTAAATGATAAATAATTTTATTTTTAAGTAGGTTTGTACAAACACTTTGTATTTTATATTTTAAAAACTTGATGAGGTCGGGTTGGTATGACCTATATGTATGTACAGACGCCAGCAGGTCAAGCTACCCGAAACTGTCAAATTTTCCCAATCAACCTTGAACCTTAATGATTTAGCGATAAAGTTGAAAATCTATTAAAGAAATTTGACAGATTGTAGTAACTTGATGTGCTGGCGTCCGTACGTATTTTGTATGTAGTTATGTTCTGTATGTAGTTTGAATATCACAATTATTCTATGATGTTATGTATCGTATTTAAATGAGAACTTTTAATCTTCCAGCATCTTTAGTACTTTCGTAAATTACGCGAAATAGACCGTATCGCATTCGTTACCAATACTATTATGATGAACGACTTCTTGTTATATTATTCATGGAATTCCGTGCTCTGTCAATTAACTTAGGAATGTGGTTTCAGCCCAGCAGATGCATTGAACCTGTCAATATTTTATGGAGGAAATCAAAATTCCTAATTTTATTGCACAAATGCACATGGCTTTCAACAAAACGACAGCCTGGCCTTAAGTTCTGCATTATATGTACTTATGAATATAGAGGTTTTTCTACACTATTTTCCGTTATTTGAAGCCTTTTCATACATATAATAACATACACTCACACCTTTTTAAAATGGGGTTAGGCAGAAATCTACAGAACACCACCTGCTACGATCCTTACGTACATCCCTTTTGCATTATTTACATAATTCCTAAGAATTAACACCCGCACGAGTCGATCGATCAGGTTAAGCTGGGTGACCATCTTTATACACCAAGACCCCTCCGTACCTCGGAAAGCACGGTAAGCCGTTGGTCACGGCTGTCGTTACAGGTCGTCAGAACCCTGAAAGTCTGCCAACCAGTCTTACCAAGGGGTTTCGTATTACCCAGTAACTGGGTTGTGGAGGTCAGATAGGCAGCCGCTCCATGTAAAATACTGGTATTCAGCTGCATCTGGTTTGACTGGACATTAACATAGTTGGGAAAACGCTAGGCAGATGATGATGACATCTGGTTAACCAAGCCTATTCATTTTAGACAGATATCTATCCTTATTAGGCAATATAATGGGAAATTGGTAGTAGTCCGATGACACACATCATCTATCATTGCATTATCTCCAAACAGTACCAATTTCCCAATAAATAATAGACTCGCCCATAACGCTAAATGTCATCAGTCTACCAAACTAATGATGCAAAGTTTCGCAGGCTAAGTGTTTAAAGCACTTCCCTCCATCAGAGATATATTCAAATTACAAAAGAGAGTGCTAGTTCATAAAATCAAGTGCCGAGACAGGATAGGAGTGTCGCAGACGGGAGGGGGACTAGGGCTGTCTTTAAAGTGTTACGTCATTTTCATGTAGCACAGGCCTTTGATGGGACTCTGCAATTAGGGATTAGTGTTTAGGTGCGTTTGTATGTTCTGTTTTATGATAAAAACAAGCTAGATCTATATATACATATATAGGTACTAACAATAGAGCTGAAGAGTTGGTTTGAACGCGCTAATCTCTGGAACTACCAGCCGGATTTGAAAAAAACCTTTTTGTAATTGATAGACCAATTCTTGAGGAAGGCTAAAGGTTGTTTAACATCACGCTAGAATTCTTGCGAGCCGAGCAAAAAAAAAGAAGTAAGAATAAACGCGAAAACGTACTAATAGCGCAGGCATGCTATGTGATGCGACGGTGTGGATCGGGAGACTAAGAAATTTTACGCGGACGAAGTCGCGGGCAGAAGCTAGTATAATATACTTTTGATAAAGCGATAGCCAGTAGTGCTCGATTAGTATAGCAGTCAGGAAATGTTGAAAAAGGTTAACTGGTAGAAAATGCATATGGCATTAAGTCCGCCTCTGTCCATGTACATATGTGCTTGAAGTATTAAATAAATAAATAAATGTAATATTACACAAAATAATTAAGCTTTTTTGGAACGTTTGGAACGTTTGACGTCAATATACATATTTAAATTTATTTACGTCATTGATTCTAGAATACCTAGAGATAACTTCTACAATGTTTATATCATCAGAGGTCGACTATTATTTACATTTAAAAAAATTGTGCCAATTAGGTACTTATCGTTGAACACGAGCTCATAACATGAATGCAGTTCAAACACAACAGATAATTTACAACCGGCAACCTTCGGGATTTTCCAGAACTTAAAACTTAAATAACTTGATAAACTATCGCAATCTTGGCAACATTTCCTACGGTAAACGTTAACAGTAACACTCTTAATAACAAAACTCGGTAACCCTGGTCGGAACTGTCGCAGAGTGGCTCGTATATCATGGGAGCATGGAGGTATCTGCGCCAACGGGCCAACTTGCCGGGTTATCGCCACCACAATGGATAAAATTATTAAACGCTCCAGGTGAGCTTATGAAATAAAGTGATTTTATCATTCATTGCCCTATAAAGATAAAATCTTCCTCCAAAACCGATTGTACGAAATATCGGTCGACGCGCCGAATCCCGCTGATGTTACGCGAAGTTTGAACATTTTTCTTGGTGTAGAAATCTTGTGAGTCTAAACGATATGGCTTCGTTGTTACACGGTTATAGCTTCCATTCATTCGTTTAACCACGGAAGAATATCATAACAACCAGCAAGGGATCAGTTCAGGGGATCCGACCGGAATAACTCATCTTAACCTACCTTGTAAAACTGAATTTTAGCAAAATGCGTCATGTTTGCACAAAATATTTTCACAACTGCCCATAACACTCATAGAATATTTTATTTTTCCAAAACATAATCATCTACATTACCAACGCAGCCTAAAAATATGTATGTAAAGTCCTTTGCGATTTAAATGAGTTTACCCTTAATTCCTACCCTTCAAAGAGCTTACGAAAAACATTTCCCCTCCAACATTGCATTCCAAAATAACTCAACATACTTTGCTGAACAATTTGAAGTCGAAGTGAGCCGCGAAACGACAACCAATCAAGGACGTGCTCCATTTCTGGTCTACTTAACATTTTCCAAGATTTAGATGTCGGGACGTGTTTGTAACAGTGACATGGTTCGCTCACAAATCGTTAATGCGTTCGAGATCCGAGACGAACGTAAAGTGGCAGCCCACGCGGTGAAACTCTTGTCTCACCACAGAACAACTTCACCTGAATATAGTGAAATAGTTACCGTGTCAAACGACGAGTAACATTTCACATAGCAGTAGTTTGGAAACAGTGAAATGTTATAACAAGCCAGGTTGAAACTGCAGGCCGCGCGGAATTCTTATTTTATTAAACTTTTTTTCATTCCAACCGGTTATCAAAAATGTGGAAGTACAAGCCAGCTTGCATTTTTGTTACATCTTCAGGCCGGTATTTTTATTAAGGAAGCAAGAAAATCGAAGGCGATTTATCTGGTGTCACCTTTAAAAACTAATTAAACTACTGCTTTAACCATCTTAACGGCGCAAATTGCACTCTTATACCTGATAGTCTGGCAAATTCTCCGAAACCAATTGAAGTGACCAATAAACAGCTAAACTACCCACAATCTCACTACACAGCTTTCTTCAAAGACATTCCCAAACAGAACTTCCATCTTGATTGAGGGAAACTAGCAAGTTTTACTGTTAATAGGGAACCTAATTCTAATACGACGTTGGAGATTCTAAACACTGTAGATGGTCCTCATTTACATAAACAGACGATGTTATTCGACGTAGGAGCAATAAATTGGCCACAGAGAAGTGAAACGAGCGACAAAGCCCATAAGTAGTCGGGACAATAACACTTCATGTACGGAATGACGTGTATTCCTTTACATTGACGTTAGCTTTGACTTCAGTGATGGTTCAGAGAAATTCCTTTGGATTAATGGCTCATCTTGGGTATTAAATGTATTTCTATTTGCCATAGATTTGAATAAATTTACATTAGACACAGATGGCCTTTTATTTATAACGCAAATTGCTTGTTTACCATTCTCTCCTCCATGTTTTACATCTTTATTAACCTGTTCTGTACTTTCATTCTTTTTACTTACATATTTTACGTCTAATAGAATCTTCAAATCTTCATAATCGTTCACCATTGACAATAGAGTCGCGTGTCCAGACCGGTCGGCGTTCAATTAAGCGGCGAGTGATTTGTGAGCGGATGCTGGCAACACCGACTGTGACTGGATTCTTGCACCCGCAGCACTATCGGACCCATTCTGTATAGCTAACTGCTTTCTATAAAGCTGTCCTCTAACTGTTGCGTACACGATATTGATATCAGAATCGGGACTCGTTTCATCTGATTTATTTGGAGTAATGCGTTGGGACTTGAAATTTTGTTCGAAGGATAGAGAATTTAATAAAGGAAGAATTCGTTTTGTGTTTTTTTATTATCAACATTGAATAACTAAGCAATTTCAATATCACAATTTCAAATGTTTTAGTTTTATTGTCATCAAAATATATTGTGCGACAACTGAATTGATATATTTACTTTATAAAACAAGCTCTTTGAAGATTACAAATGTTTTTCGATTTATAAGAAAATATGAACTAGAAAGGATTAAGTACTATAAGTATATCTTACTTAACGAAGATCTTAAATTCATTCATTCACTGGCACCAACCTAACTCACTGGATCTAGAAGCAAAAAAAAAGTGCATGAGTTCGTTATATGTATGTGTGGTGGCAGGGACATCGTCGCGCGCAGTACATGATTCTGAACCCTCCTACGCAGAAAATTTTCATGAGTTATTTAAAAAAATAAAAGATCTGTTGTCGGTCTGTTCAGACCGCGTAGGTATTGTACTTTTCTATAAAATATTAGATTTTGTTGTAGACGCAAAATGTCTACTAGGGGGTATAGAATCATGTGCTGAATTCATGGTTTCACCCTATACAACAGACGTGAGCACCCACGAAGGATTAATGAAAATTCATCCTCTAAAAGGGTTAAATAGGGAACGAAAGTTTGTATGAAACTTCGTTATTGCCGATGAGGAATTCCATCGGGCTTTACGTCTTGTAAAGACTAATTTACGAGTCCAACCAATTCAAATCCGTGCTAGTGCTCAAGTCCGCATTTCTCATTACCACCGCCATTTTTATTGGCTAGAAATCTATTGTGACTTGAGAGCTTAAATGGAAGATTTATATTCCACTTATAATCTTCACAAACGCCGATGTTGTTTAAATAACGCAGAGCTATAAACTGAGCTGAGAAACTTATTTGTTACCTATTCGAGTGTTCGCAGATTGACCTGGAATTTACGGGTAATGACCAGTCAATCTTGTTATAACAATGCTGGTCTACTATTGTCTGGCTTGATGTGTTACTTGTGTGAGAACTAGTTGCTTAAGGCGGATGATGAATCAGAAGACTATAAGGAGCTGGGGAAAGAAACAACAAAATCAATATGGATATAAATGAACAAAAATCAATATAAATGAATAAAAAATAACAAAATCAATATGGATAGAAATGGGAAAGACGTAGTTAAATGATAAATGATTTTATTTTGTAAGTAGGTTTGTACAAACACTTTTACACGTCAATCATATTTTAAAAACTAGAAGAGATCGGAGTTTCCTATCTAACTAGTCTGAGAAAAAAGTCCGAAACAAACTCAGAGGTCACAGTCTCTTTTAAAGTCCAGACATAATCTTGGTCAGATCATATGAAGACCATGTAGATCGATGTCTAAGATGGTCTTTTGAGGAAAGAACCACACATATTGAGAGGACCTGTCCAGTCAGTGCACGCATTTGTCAGAAATCGTGCAGCTCAACTCAAATCTTAAGGAGCTCCACGATTCGACGAACAATACCAAAGAAAGGACGCATATCGGGAATACCGAAGGAAGGAACTTAAAAAAGAACAAGACTTACACGGAAAGGCACACTAAGAAATCGCCGAACAAATGCTGCAATCAACGTTTATGGCAACTTTCGCACCTTCCCATTTTATTGCAAATTATTTTTCCCTTAGAAGACTGAATTCAATTTCGCACTTAATTATGTGTTAACTAGATAATTGTGATTGCATCATCTCTGTTCGTCGAACTTTATTCACATAATATCATTTTAATCCAGCCGATAAATCAAAAACCATATACACCAATAAAGATAGGTATTTACGGGTAAATAGTCAGTCAATCTTGTTATAACAATGTTGGCCTACTAATGTCTGGCTTGATGTGTTATTTGTGTGAAAACCAGTTGCTAAGGCGGCTGATGAATCAGAAGACAGTACGGCACCCTAATTGCGTAACACACTATTAATCCAAATCTGAATAATTTTGAATGATATTGCTAATTCATTACTTCATATGTTCGAAAAATGTGTCTGCTGAACAACGTAAACAACGCAATGTATGTTGTTGAACTGTCAAATTGAAACCCATTGCTACGGATAGTGTGTTAGGCAGTTAGCCTTCCGACCTGGGTAAAGAAAGGATTCTGAATGTAAATGTAGAACATGATGTTATTGTTAAAGGTAAATTACTTCATAATGTTCGAAAAATGTGTCTGCTAGACAACGTACACAACGCAATGTATGTTGTTGAACTGTCAAAATGAAACCCATTGCTACGGATAGTGTGTTAGGCAATTAGCCTGCCGACCTGGGTAAAGAAAGGATTCCAAATGTAAATGTAGAACATGATGTTATTGTTAAAGGTAAATTACTTCATAATGTTCGAAAAATGTGTCTGCTAGACAACGTACACAACGCAATGTATGTTGTTGAACTGTCAAAATGAAACCCATTGCTACGGATAGTGTGTTAGGCAATTAGCCTGCCGACCTGGGTAAAGAAAGGATTCCAAATGTAAATGTAGAACATGATGTTATTGTTAAAGGTAACGATCTCTTAAACGATAGAAGGGAAAACGAACCTTTCAGACCGGACGCAGCTGAATTTTAATATTTTCCATGGAGCGAATACCTATCTGACCTCCATAACCCAGTCACTGGGTAACACGATGCCCTTTGGTAAGACTGGTTGTCAGAATAGTGCTTCCGACTACCTACCCATAACGACTGTCAACGATTTACGAATGACAGCCGGGGCCGACGGCTGTAATGTATGTAGTAATGTAGGTATGTAATGGACCGCCGACCGCTTCTATAACTCTAAAAGATACTTTAGGTTACACGTATTTTTGGTACCATCAAGGTATTGAAGAAAACACAGGCATGCTTCCCACCTCCCAAGGCCCAGAATTTACTACCTAAGTAGCCTAACTTTTTACTCTAAAACTCTAATGAATCTAGAGGATGTTGCCGCACCGAAGTGGATTAATTACTTGCATGCATTCCAATTAGCTCTTAGCGGGGTAATAGACGGGGACTAGCAACGTCGGTAAGGCGTAGGGTCACAACGAAGTCAAAAACAGGGGGTCTACTACGAAGTGCAAAGTGCGAATGTTCGGATCGGACCGACACATGGCCGAACCGAATATTATTGAAAAATGCGAAAAAAGTTCGAATCGGCTCAATTAGGTCGGGACCATAGTCAATATTCGAAAGAGTGTAGGAGTGTAGGATCGGGACCGACCGAACCAAATAGTAACTTCGTAGCAGGAAACGGCCGAACATTCGGCCGATACCACTTGGGAGTAGACCCCCGTTGCTGGTAAATAAGTTGTTGAGGTAACCATACAATGGTTAAAGTTATCATATTATTTAGATAGACATTCGGTACTTACTCATATCAATAATGGGATGATTTAACTGGTTGATAATGATGGCACAAAAAAACGTTATTCCACTAACACCTTAAAATTAATAGACATTTATTGTTCAGAAAATAGTTAAGTTATAAACAGTAGCATCACAACACTTACGCGATAATTACAGCTTTAAATTAAATAATTAAAATAAAACATTAGTGTCTCCTTCGACGACCGAAGGTGCGATCGCGGAACTAAATGCTGCAATCTACGTTAATGGCCAAAGACTTCGCACCTTCGTATTTTATTGCAAATGATTGTTCCCTTAGAGAGGAAGGTATTCAATTTCGCTTTTAATTTTGTGTGTTAACTAGATAATTATGATTGCATGATCTTTGTTCGCCATGTTGTTTTTTTAACATAATGTATTTTTGTTTTTATTCATCTGCATGTTATTTATTTTTCACATAGCTACATATTTACAAGTATATAAAAAAATATCATAGGGCATCAAAATCATTTCAATATCATTTTTGATCCAGTCGATAAATCATAAACCAACAAAGCTAGGTATCATAAGTTCTTACTTCATAACAACGAACAAGCGAAACTTCAAACAGAATTCAGCTCAATTCTTATCAAACTGTCTGGAGCACACTATCGACCGCTATGAAGAAGATAACGCAGCAATACCAATCGACTTTATTCGATAACTTCGACTTTATTCGATAACGGCGACTTTATTCGATAACAGCGACTTTTGCCGCGAAGTCGCGACTCGTGAGCCCCAGCACTAAGGTGTAACTGGCGATGTATAAATTGGCTATTTGCACAGCGGGTAGATATTGTAGGATACTGGGCTTATGTGCCGGACAGTATTCAATTTATTGTAAGATTGCTCCCGTCAAACGTGGATTTATGAGGGTATCGATGGATAAAATGATGTTTGTACATTAACGGACTTTTTGAGAGGGGATGACAAATCGATTGAGATATTTCTAAGATGAGAATCTTACGTTTAAGAAAGTGGACAGCCATTTGCAAGGTTGATGCTGATTGGGAACCATTCCGTTTCCAGTCAGCATGTTGCTTATGCATATGTGTATCTAATAAGTCCGTCTTTACCACAGAGTTGGAAAGCGGAGAAACTCTAAAAGATTATTAATCAATAAAAATGCTATTAACCTATCCAATTTCGATATACACAGCTATCACCAAATGCTATCACAGTCATAAAAATAGTCACAAATTCACCGCACTTCATACAATCATAGGTAAACTATAAAACGACGCCCACTTTGACATCGAATACTACGACAACCACGGAGTATCATAAAAATGGAATACCCACCAAACACATTTTTCTTCCTGTTTTCGTGTCGGTGGTTTCGTACTCTTATTTGATGTTTTATATGGGTTGACCCCAGTAGGAGGCCACGTTGATTGGGGCATCAGTGGCAGTTTTTTAGGTCATCCAAGGTGCAACTGAACGGGCACTTAGGACACTCCAGCAAGTGGGGATTGGTCTGATTGGAGGCACCGCACTCGCACTGGGTATTGGATGGGTCAGTAATCCCCACTTCGACCAATTGTTTCTGCAGCGGCCTACTTGGATATGCAATCGATTAAAAGCTGTCCATATAGGCCACTGCAGATCAAAATTAAACAATCACATAATACTGAGTACAGACAAACTGGCCCCGTGTACCTTAATAGTTGCGTGATATTGGACGGATGGAACATACGATCGAAACTTTGATTACATAGGGACACCTAGGTACAGCGATCATTAAGTGGAAGACTTAATGATCGCTGTACCTAGGTGTCCCTATGTAATCAAAGTACTTATAAATACTGTAACAGTTAGTCAACTGTAGTAGCGGCTTGGACATGGCATCCGAAAGACCGATATACGTTGGAGCAAACACTGATGATAATATCGTTTAACGTAATAAAGATAAAGCTTAGCTGGACGTGCTACTCTTTCACCAGATAGCCTGAACATTTATCGAGAAAAGCGCATCAATGACAATGTTGTATCCCATCTTTGTTTCTGAAGTCACCTTACAACATCGAACTACTCGGATATACGCAAATAAATGCTCCATTTCCTACTACCTCATTGCACTGTCCTACTTTATTGTAAGGCGCAACAAACTGTCAGTTTATCCCATAAAATCCGAGAATACAATAAAAGGTGCAGATCAAATGAAACTCCGTCTGACAAAAGATTACATTTTAATTCAGTGATAAAACGGTTTCACGACTTTCAAGTAAAATACTATACACGCAAGAAAGTAAAGAATTGATGCGATTTTTATTGAACTCGAACGGTTACCTTTATTTAGAACGTGATTAAGCTATTGCAACACAAACCTGGTAAGTACTTAGGTAATGGTGTTTTCAAGCATATTTTTAATGTACTTGATCTACATAGTGATACAGTAGCAGGGGCTTGTGGCTAAGTAATAACAGCCGCACGGGTCGATCGATCAGGTTAAGCTACGCTTGCCGCGGTTGGTCCGTGGATGGGTGACCATCTTTACATACCAAGACCCCTCCGTTCTTCGGAAAGCACGTTAAGCAGTTGTTCCCGGTTGTCATTCGTGGATCTTTGACAGTCGTTACAGGTCGTCAGAAGCCCGAAAGTCTGCCAACCAGTCTTACCAAGGGGTTTCGTATTACCCAGTAACTGGGTTGTGGAGGTTAGATGGCAGTCGCTCCATGTAAAATACTGGTATTCAGCTGCATCCGGTTAGACTGAAAGCCGACCCCAACATAGTTGGGAAAAGGCTAAACAGATGATGATGATCTACATAGTTAACATAGTGACACATTTAAATAAAACAGAACGTTTAGTTTTGTTTTAAGGCATGACGCAATAGTGCGACGCGATTCTAGTAGAACATTATTTTAATAAAAACTCATAGAAATTGGTCCTACTAGAATCGCGTCGCACTGTCACGTAGAGCTTAGTCTGCGGGAAGTAAGTTCCTGTTTCTTACAACTTCTTATTTCTGACGAATCACCACCTACGAGTATTTGTTATGTAAACAGACATATAGTGCGAGCATTTTCAACCGTGAAGGTTGCATTTAAATAGGTCGCCTATTGTCTTGTCCGTGGTAATAAAATGCATAATATACATAGTTTATAGAAGTAAGTGTTAATCACAATGATTGACACAAGAACAAATATTTACATTAACGCTTATGAATGGAAGGAAGCAATGACCAGGGCCATAATTTTAGGTTTTGACACTATTAACATTGTTCTATCCGTGGTACTTTTAAAGTCTCTAAGATACACGAAAAACTTAGTGAAAACCGCTGGCGCTGGAACGGACATGTGATGAGGCGAGATGATGCCCATATAACTGAACGGGTCGTGAATATAGAAGATGGAAAAATAGGCCGTAGACGACCACCAATAACTTGGCTGCGAACCATAAAACACTACATGATAGCTACCAACAACAATAGAGACAACCCACAACCGTATGATGTGGCGCAGAAGTACTAGGAGGGTTGACTCCAAAATAAATTGGGATAATAGCCAGGAGAAAGAAGAAAACTCTATTAACATTGTTGTTTCATGAGTTATAATCTATGTAAAAAGCTTCTTGTGCTTTGCTGTCGAACAAAAGCCAATTACTAAAAGAAATGCTGCTAGAAGAATGCTGTCCGCTCCCACCGTTCGTCGCCTTCAAAACATTATCTAAAACTATTCGAAAGCGTCAACCTTGATAGTCAAACCAAGCTATCTCCTCCATATATCACTCAGAGTGTCATTTATAGTCACCACGTACGATATATGAAGCAGCCCTAAACGTCTGACGAGCCTGTCAGTGACAACGTTGAGCCCGACGGTTTTATAGTTACGATAAAATGGTACAATTGAATTAAGCTTTTGAAGTAACCCATCGTAACTAGAGCCTATGCAAATCCTTGTTTCCAATTGATGTTATTTTAACCTAAACAAATATCATATTTTTACTTCTATACATTAACAGTAGATTACGATACGTGTGACTTAAGTACTTTATCTATTAATGTACCGCGTTCACACGTATCGTATACTATTTTATAGCTCGTGTGACCTAAGCCCGCATCTAAGCAACGCTTTTCTGTGTAAAAATGGACTACTTAAGTCACAGAAAAGCGTGACTTAAGTGCGGGTTTACGTCACATAGTGCTATAAAAGCTGATTCCAAAATGTAGTCATTCTGAAATCAGCTTTTATACTACAGTACTAACTGTTAAAAAGGTCTATAAAAATGTTGAAGTCGCATATATGTATGTGGGTATTAAAGTTATTTTTCCAAAAACACACATTTGTTTACATGTTTGGAAAGTAAAACGCGAACGCAGTTATAGGTGAATTGCACGTTCGAGATTAATTAGTAATGAAAACCCACGTCGAGTCCAAATGTCGAAACCATACATTTCCGTGTCAGCACACTCAGCACACCAGGATGGATGATTGACATTTATTGAGTATATTGAGTTGTTTTGTGTCCAACACACTGTTATGTGTCCAATACCCTGTCAGTTGTAACGTCGAGGTGCACTCGAGCTGTAAGTTACACCCGCCATGTTATTTAGGTGTGTGCTTGACAATGCTATTGTGGCTGCGGTTAGGTAACGGAGAGAAATGTCATAATTCTAACTGATAGCCGCTTATGAGCCCACGTCCTTACTGATGCAAGTGAGTTTGCGACCTGGGAGAGACATTGCGGAACATTTAACTGTATTAAGTTGTTATTCTGTTGAAATAACTATTTATGTATTTGTGTAACTATTTTATTTATAACATATTAAGATGTATTTTTAATAGTTTTTATATCATTGTCTCAACCGAAGCACCTGCCATCTATGATCTAATCTCTTCGCCACCCTTGGTTGACTGGTAGAGAATGCCTAAGGTATTAAGACCGCTTTTGTACCTTTTTTGCATGAGAAACTTTTAAATAAATAAATAAAGAGAGAGCATGAACCATATTTTATATTACATATATATGTTTTATCCGGTTAGACTGGAAGCCCACTCCGACATAGTCGGGAAAAGGCTTAGCAGATGATGATTTATTTTTATACTCACCTAATTTTAACTTTTGATTGTCCCTTGTCGCATCAATAACAAATATGTGTTTTAATTTAATGCTAACGCAACTCCGGCCTCAAGATAGAGGCGCCGCCGCCGGCCGCCTAATTTGGGGACCTCTGTTTATCTAATTATGTTAAAAATACAACTTGTTAGCGATATCCATTAATGTTAAGTACGGTTAAGAAAATGTCTGTAACAAAGATTTAGTAAAGGACATGGCTAAACTACTGCCCCAATCATGTGTAGAAACTAGCTCGTAACATTCAAATATTCATTCATTAATTAATTCGTGTTCATTATTCTCCTAAAACTTCCGTGACCTAATCAAATAATTAAAAGATTTTTACTTGTTTTCCCATAATTTACAATTGTCGTTGTTGATGTATCAGTGTTAGTCGTTCATTAATTATTACGTTTTTATTAGGTGCTTATACACGTAATATTTGAATGTTTAGAGCAAGTAAGAAATTTCTATACAAGCTAAGGGCATTCGCCCAAACTTCATTTAGCCATGTCCTTTATTCTTATTAGTACATTTGTCAAAGACATGGGAAAGATAATCATCTTCTTTCTGGATTGTTTTAAAAAATGCTTAACATCCGGGAAACATTCATTACGTAATTTCAAAGGACGCTCAAGAAATTATTATCTATTTACGCAATGTTAGCAAATCTCGCGTTCTAACAAAATATATCGGGTCTTTTATGCTTGTTACAACGTCTACTTGTAATAAGTGGTAAACTTAGCTGAGTCTAAGGTCGTTAAGTAACTTTTTTACGATAATTCGCATACACTAATACTCGTCTAGGTTGCCATAAAAACTGTTGAAGGTTTACGGCCGTCTTTACGAGGGATGCTGAATTTGCGGAAAATTAAATTACAGCAGCTTGTTTTATTTATACGGCTTACTGTGGTTCAAGCAGTTATGAAAGGACTTGGTTAAGACAGGCTTTTTAAGTTTCCGCTAAGTTCGAGATTATTTTATGAATCTGTCTAGCCTTTTCTTAAGTATGGTGGGGTCGGCTTCCAGTCTAACCGGATGCAGCTGTATAACATTATTTTACATGGAGCGACTGCCTATCTGACCTCCACAACCCAGTTAGTGGGTAACACGATACCCTTTAGTAAGAGTGGTTGTCGGTTGCTTTCAGGTTTCGACAACCCGTAACGACTGTCAAAAACTACGAATAATATCTAGTATTCTTTTTTTTTTAGATTCTTTTGGGCTAGCGTAAAGAGAAAGATACTGCTCAGTAGATATTAGGATCAGCAGTAGCTTTCAGAATAATTGCTCTAAATGATGATAAAAAACCGTATCAAAATCGCTTGTGAAGTTTTGATGAACAACGTGGTCACACAGGCAGACACGAAAAGCGACTTATTATTTACTAGCTTCGGCGACTTCGTCCGAGTGAAATTTCTTGTTCCCCGACCCACCCCGTCGCATCGCATCACCCGCCCGCGCTGTCAATTCGTTAGCGTTCTTTCTGACTTTTCTTGATTTTGCTCGGCTTCTATGGGTCATAGCGTGATGTTAAGTAGCCTACAGCCTTCCTCAAGAATTGGGCTCTCAAATGCTAAAAGATTTTTTCAAATCCGACTGGTAGTTCCAGAGATTACCCCTTACATACAAACAAACAAATTGTACCTCTTTATAATATTAGTATACTAGATATAGAATTTTCAGATAAAGATGCTGCAGTCTGCTCTCTGTTTTCCGTGATGTTTTCAGATATAAATAAATCTTAGAGACACAATTACAGGTTTACCAATATCCAGCTTCTGTTAGAAATTGAAGTTTCAACGGAAGTTGCTAATAAGATTTCAACTTGGAAATCCGGTCACTAATGGCTTCAATTGTTCGGAATTCTCTCTAATGTGATTTCTGAGTTCAAAATAAATTATTACCGTATTATAAAGCTATAGAGGCTAAAATCGGCAACGTCAAAGATTTACTTAGTTAAATTGTATTCTTTTGATCTTGAATGAAAGAAAGAATGAAAATGTATTTATTGAGACTCGGAGGAACACAAATGAAATAGTCATGAACTTACGTCACAAGCATAAAAAAATAAGAACAACAGTAGTTATATAAAAGAGGGGCCCGTAGCTAAATAATTACAGCCGCACAGGTCGATAGATCAGGTTATGCCCCGCTTGCCGCGGTTGCTCTGCGGATCGGTGACCAACTTAACATACCGAGATCCTTCCGTGCCTCGGAAAGCACGTACAGCCGTTGGTCCCGGCTGTCATTCGTGGATCTTTGACAGTCGCTACGGGTAGGCAGAAGCCCGAAAGTCTGACCACCAGTTTTACCAAGGGGTATTACCCAGTAACTGGGTTGTGGAGGTCAGATAGGCAGTCGCTCCATGTAAAATACTGGTATTCAGCTGCATCCGGTTAGACCAGAAGTCGACCTCAACATAGTTGGGAAAAGGCTAGGCAGATGATGAGTAGTTATATAAAAACAAACAAATCCAAAGTGTGCGCAAGAGTGGCCTAGTACTGAATTTTTACCCAAATTGAAACTACA
This sequence comes from Apamea monoglypha, assembly GCA_911387795.2. Classification (NCBI taxonomy): domain Eukaryota; kingdom Metazoa; phylum Arthropoda; class Insecta; order Lepidoptera; family Noctuidae; genus Apamea; species Apamea monoglypha. Next base: position 5,600,158 of record OU426922.1, read on the forward strand.
CCAATCAGCCTGTATACTAAAGTATCTTCTAATCGTGTTCTTTTTCAGTGTAGTTTATGATTATTCTTGATATCCCTTTTCTCCAAATCTTCTTACTTTTCTAAAGAATTATTTTGTTTGATGCGCTAGTAGCTACGGAGTGTGTTGAGCCTCGATACTTCTCAACAATGGATTAGTGAGATTATTGAGTTCAAAATTGTTTTGATGTTCAACGCTTCAGAGTGTGTCAATAAACTATAAACTCACCCCGCCTTTGGAAACTTTGATGTTTTTCACGCTCCGTCCGTCATTGATCATTCTATAGCTATAATGAAAACGCTTATTATACTCGTATCTGTACCTAATATGAAATAGTAGTGTGGTAGGTACACACACAGGTGAATCATATTATTTAGCAATAGTGTCTACTATTGCTATAGGGGGGCCCGTGGCTAAATAATAACAGCCGCACAGGTCGATCGATCAGTTTAAGATACACTTGCCACTGTTGGTCTGAGGATGGGTGACCATCTCTAAATACCGAGACCTATCCGTGTCTCGGAAAGCACGCTAAGCCGTAAGTCCCGGCTGGCATTCGTGGATCTTTGACAGTCGTTGCGGGTTGTCAGAAGCCCGAAAGTCTGACAACCAGTCGTATCGTATTACCCAGTAACTGGGTTGCGGAGGTCAGATAGGCAGTCGCTCCATGTAAAATACTGGTATTCAGCTGCATCCGGTTAGACTGGAAGCCGACCCCAACATAGCTGGGAAAAGGCTAGGCAGATGATGAAAAAGTCGCCCATGTAAACCTGGACTTAGGGTTCCTAGCCGCTTGCAGCTTTTGGTGTTCAGTGTTCACTATCAATATTTTGAATAGATTGTATTTTCCTTCAACTAGGATTCTTTCTTTACCGTGGAAGCCAGACCTTACACATACAGGTCCCACATGCACAAACACCCAATTACCGCGGATTTCTGTCGTTGTCACTATAACGAGAGTATTGCTTTATCCTATCCTAGGATATAATAAAGAACGCAATACAGCAACTAAATGGAAACAATTGTGAAGATATTTTGTAAGTCAATCATGTATAAACGGCTTTGGATAGTACTTACTGGTACAGTCAGCCTGTATTATTAATAATGTTTGTTCCGTACTATTGTATCAATGTGTACCTACAATTAACCCATGAAAATTATTCAGCAAAAACATTCACACTTTTCTTATTCCCATAGAATTTATGGGTAACTGTACCCATAAATTCAGTACATGCTTTTAGACTCCCTAGCTTAGAAATTTTTCGTCGACTATAAATAAAAAAAATCACCTGTTACATAGAAAAGTGGTCTACATACGAGGTCTAAATATATGAAACAGCATTTTCTTTTAATAACCCATGAAAAATTTCAATGCAAGGTGGGTTGAGAACCATGTGCTGAATCCATGGTAACAATTTGCACGTCGATGTCCCTGCCAGCCTGTATTTTGTGGTTACACATTGATACAATATCTTATTACAAATATATTAGTAGCTGCTCACCGCGATTTCACCCGCATAAGTTTCGATCCCGTGGGAATATCGGGGAAAAAGAGTATCCTATATGTTAATCCTGGTTATAAACCATCTGTGTGCCAAATTTCATCCAAATCCGTTCAGTAGTTTTTGCGTGAAAGAGTAACAAACATACATCCGTCCATCCATCCATCCATCCACACAAACTTTCATGTTTATAATATTAGTAGGAAAAGGATGGAACTAACATGGATTATTTTATCTAGTAGGTACCATACATTTTCTCCTAGGACCGAGCGAGTAAAACTGCGGACAACAGCTAGTTCGTCAAAAGACATCAATAAAACATGAAAGAAATAAAACTACTCTCAAAAATCGTCAGCGAAATCTTTCGCCCATAATATGCGTTAAAAGAATATATCATAAAAAGAAAACTGCCTAAAATGGCGTTTGACCCGAATAAAAAGAGCTACCTATGTGTGTGGGTACCTACTTTAGATTTATGTACAGCCTATTCTAGATTTCAGATAGGCTGTATCTGGGAGATAAATTGGGGACAAAGAGAATAGCATTTCACTTACGTCTATCTTAGGACTGATGTTTCAATCATCTGATAACTTTATCCGAGGAATAATAGGTATTGAATTTTTGACAATTCTTCCACACAAAATCAGTCAGACGTCAATTTAATTCCACGAATAAAAAATATCTGTTGTGTAAGTAGCATAGAACAGTTCTTTATTTGCACAGAAACTAGGTATAGTGTTAATGTACATTCGGTAAACGTAATTAAATATTATTTATCGCGCTTACTTACAATTTAAAAACAGTATATTCAATTAATCGGTAACAATCCGACTGCTGATGACGATGAAATTCAATTAATTATTTACAGTGTGCAACACGTGGCAACTGTAAAAGTAGCCGTAAACTTGTAAACACAGCTACAACGTATGTAACAGATAGCCTGACTTGGACAATGGCACATGGGCCGTTTGACATGTGGCATGGTGTATTATTGTAAACTGTGTCAATGTCAAGATAAACAGTACCCCTAGCACGAATCACTATCGAAAAAACATTCGTATCGTCAACGAAAGCATTTTGTATGGGAACTTGAACAGCGCCTCTGGTGTGCGTAAATTGAACTAATTTTCAGAGTACGAACCAAATACATGTAAGTTTCGTATCGTCATCGTATCGAATACGAAACGTAACTTAGCCGTTTGTATGAAGATAGCTAGCACGAAGGCATAAAATGACGGATAGTATCGTAATTGTCGACGGCTGGCTTACGAGTTTCACGAATGTTTATTCACTTTAAATTTGACAGTGAGAAAACTTTCGTCGGAGTTTATTTTAAGCATAAAATTATAATTTAAGTGTTTGTGTTGACATATTTTGTTAAAAAATGTTTAGATTCACAAGAAGCACCCCACGACGTAGGTAGTGCATTGTATTATTATCTTGCAGCGCGATTGATTGTTGAAAGGAGAAATGTACGAAGAGAAACAAGGCGAGTGATTTTTTTAACACTATATATTTTTATAAATAAAAAACAAGTTATCTTTTAAATTTACTATTACATTTGCAGAGAAATCTCAAGTTAGTATGACGTCACCAGCGTTTTCGTATCGAGCTCTCGATACTAGTTCGAAAGGGCTTCGTGCTTCCGACTTTCGTTGTATTCCGTTATCGTATCGACAACTCGAAACGTTTACGATACGAAACCTACAAATATTCGTGCTAGGGGTACAGTTGTAGTCTCTGTGTCATGTGTCTTTCGAGCGCCGTCAATAATTCTTTAGATCTCAATGTAGAAAGGCAAGCAAGTTTGTTCCAATTTCAGATATAGACTTTACCATTATTTGAAATTATAGGGTTCATAGCTCACAGAATAAGCAAGATGAAGTGGCGATGGACTGGTCATATTAGCCGTAGAACCGATGACCGTTGGGATAGACGTGTTCTTGAGTGGAGACCGCGAATCAGTAAACGTAAGGTAGGACGCCCTCAGGCTAGGTGGAGCAACGATCTTCGCAGGATGGCTGCTAGCAGCCGGAGGAGAGTTGAATAGCGTGCAATAGAAGAGGCTTATGTCCAGAAGTGGACTGTTATAGGCTGATGAAGATGATGATTGCAACTTACAGTAAACTCACAGTGAGAGTAGGTATTCCTTGGATGCACAGGAATACCCACTTTTTTTCTGTGAGTTCAAACTATCTTGGTACTTACTTAAAATTGTTTGCGAAAACTGGAATCCATTCAAAAATATTCTTATAGCTGGGCTGGAACGTTACAACTAATTTTATTTTGCACAAAACAGATCTCCTGGTGCGCCCTCATCTCAGTTTGTTGTCATGTTACATAAGTCGACGACTTGCGACAACTCACTGACAGTCACTCCGAGCCGGGAAGACGTAACAAGCTCTCGTATTTTAAGATAAAATCAATATGCCAGGATCCTAACAAGGTAACTGCTACAATTAGCAACTCAGAAGAGTATGTTAGTATTTTTGTTTACACGCGCTAATCTGTAGAACTAGCAGTCGGATTTAAAAAAAAACTATTTTTGCATTTGATAGCCCAGTGAGGGTTTTCTGAAGTAACGTTCACTAGGTGGCAGCACTGAGGCGTCAGGTTCGGGCACCTATCAAAAAAGTCAAAGCAAAAGCACCTATATTTTCTTTAGTCGTGACTCGTGACTGAATGATGAACGAATGATAAACGTCATCATATACTTATTTAATATTCATCGTCGAAATGGAAGACCTCTTGACAATGTGGCGCCAACTGGTGGCATTAATTTTCATGAAAACCCACATTCTTGAGGAAGGTTATAGGCTATTTAAAACCGCGCTATGACCCTTGGGAGCCGAGCAAAAAGGAAAAAATCAGCAAGAACACTAAGCGAAAACAAAAAAATAGCGCGGGCGGGTGATGTGATATGACGCGGTGGGTCGGGACCGAAATTTCTCGCGGACGAAACCGCGGGCCGAAGTTAGTTTTAAAATAAAATCAATATGCCAAGGCAAGTTAACTGTTTCAGTTAGCTACTGCTAATGTTGTTACGGTAAACTTTACGGACGGTTGTCGCCTTGGATTAGCACGGGTAAGTTGGCAGTTTGGCACTAATGACGAAGATTATGATAATGTGACAAAGTGATGGGTCCCGGGGAATGCAAGCCAGAGAGGTTTGTGAGGTACTAAGGCCCGTTTGCACCACAAATCACTCAGACTTATTTATAAACGTTGCTTAAAGTTAAGAGGCGTTTAAACGTCCAAAATGTATGGTTAAACAGTCGCTAAAGATTGTCTTTAAAAGATCGCTCTTAGCGATAAGACCGCTTATTGTGTCACCCTTTGTAAAATTTTCATATTTATGTTCTGTAATTTATATGGTGTACATAATAAAGAGTATTCTATTCTAATCATTATTTAACTATAAGCAACGTTTATAAATAAAGGAGAGAATGTGTTGAACGCTAAATGTATTCAACGTAATTCTGTTTCTGTCAAACATTTGAAGATGACAGAGACAGAACGATAATTTAAATTCGGTTTAGTGATTAGTAGCTAGTATTCAAGAGTGTCCAAAGGACCTTGAAAGAAAGATGTGAAGAAAAATCCGTCTGGAAAATAATCATTATACCATCTCCCTCGGTCGTGTATGGAACAATATCTATTGATATGCCCATATATGTAATTATTTAGTACTAGCAGCGCCCCGCGGTTTCACCCGCATAAGTGTCGATCCCGTGGGAATATCAGACTAAAAAATATCCTATGTGTTATTCTAATGCATAATCTATATTACTGTAAAGTTTCATCAAAATCCGTTCGGTAGTTTTTGCGTGAAAGAGTAACAAACATCCATCCATCCATCCTTACAAACTTCGAGTATGTCGATATAAGATGCTGTGGTGTTCTTCTCGTTAATCTTTGGAATGTTGTGTTTGGGTAGAGGTGTATAAACACATAAATTTCGCCTGTTACGGTTCAGTCCAAGATATAATTTTGTATACTGCGAACACCAATATACCTAACATTTATTAGACACGGTGATTGTGATAACAATTCTCATGGTTATCACAATCTTTGTTAAAAACCATATGCGCAAGAAGTAATTTAAATCATTGATCTTTCTACAATTTATAAATCTGCTTCAATTGACCTGTAATATTTCTTTTGAGACCTACAAATAAATGGTTTAGTCCCGTTGTGTGTAAATAATATTAAAAATGTTGCTTACCAGCTTGAACCCTCAAGTAATAAAAGTATAAATTACCTGCAAACAAAAATAATTTCAATTAAAACATTTTTAAAGGGAAACTGATTTATGTGGCAACACTTAAAAGGAATACAATATGTTAAATGTTTCCATTGTACTAAATAAGGCTGAGTTCATATGATTGAACTAAGCTTACGTGTCATAAGGCTCAGTAAAGATAATTGAACTACGTTTACGTTTGTCTGACGTGCGTCTGTAGACATTATTCAATGGTTATTGATATTCGATATTTTTAATGCCCGGTGAATATGGTCGAATGGGCCACCCGAAATCAAGCAGCACGTTAGTTCTAAGTTAAACTATTGATATTATATGATTAATCTGATGAAGAATAGAATATATCATGACGTCACACCATTATGTCCTATTGTTTTCACGTCTAGTCTTCCACTATTCCGGTTTTTCAGGGTGACTTGTTCATCATCATCATTTCAGCTGAAAGACGTCAACTGAAGGACATAGGCCTTCCCAAGCACCGCCACTTCGACGGGCACCCTTATTGCATAACACAATCTAAACCATTTTTCATTGCTTCATAAATGTTCGAAAAATTTGTCTGCTCAACAACGTAAATAACGCAATGAATGTTGTTCAACTGTCAAGATAAAAGCCATTACTACTGTTAGTGTGTTACGCAATGACCCCGCTGATCTGTGCTTCCCGCATCCAGCAGATTTCTGCGGGTTTCATCAGGTCATCGGTCCTAGCAGGGTGACTTGTAGTACCTATTTAGTTATAGATTTTTTGCAAAACTCACAACGGTTTTCAACATCATCTCATTTGCAATGTATACCTCTGAGTTTACAATATTGAATACCTCCAAAATCTTCCTTTGAGTGTATCCGGACATAGTCGACGAGTTTACTCCCGAGACCCTCCAGTTCAAGATGGGACTTGAAAATTAAAAACCAACAGCCTCTTGCCGGGTTGCCCCCAGGTCTCGGGGGACATTCCAGTAATGGTATGCTGATACGTAAGTTATGTTGGAGATTATTACAAGGAATTGGGGGATTTGGGGTTCAGCGTTCGTTGAAAGATTTGAAGGATGTTTGATTTGTAGGCACAATTTTATTTTTGGTACATACACGTTATGCGGTTTGATTTACAGCCATTTACAGCACTATTTCGAGTTAAAACAATAACTTACAGCAACGATACAACAGCCACTATACTTTCTTTTTTACTAGAGTTTTAAAAGATACAAATTGTGCGCATTTACAAATTTAATTCAAGCACACAGCAAACGAAATCTTTCACACTAAAACTCAAACATAGAAACAAAACTACAAGCTTTTTAATTTAGCAAATGAAGTTGCCAGACTAAATAAATTTAAACGGGCGGTCGCGGTGAAATATTCAAACAAAATAAATGTGTATCGTAGCCGGGCCGGACGTACTACTCCAACTTATTTTAGACTTTTATTGCGAAGTTACATCAGGGCCGTATCGGATCGCCGATCTAGACCTTCGGTTGTATGGGAAGCTGAAGCGACAGCGGAGAGCGCATTTAAACTGAGATTTAATAAATTTAGGCATAGAATACCTAAAGGTTCATACACTCTGATAAGCCCAAAGAAATTGGGTGAAAGATTGAATGAATCTGGCTCGTAATGTTTTGCAGGTTTGTGACCAAAATACAGTCTTCCAACCTAATGAATGAATGCCAATTCATGCATGATGTTTTGTTTCTAATTTGTTTTTTTGTTGCTTTTTGGGTTTATAGAAGGCATTAGCTTCTGCCTGCGGCTTCGTTCGCGTGCCCCGACCCCGTCGCATCGCATCACCTGTCCGCGCTATTACTTCGTTTTCGCTTAACGTTTTTTCTGACTCTTTTTCTTTTTGCTCAGCTCCTAAAAGTCTGAGACGTGACGTGACGTCAAATATAACCTTCTTCAAGAATTGGGCTATTAAATGCAAAAAAAAATACCAGTCGGATTGAAAAAAGAAAATATTTTTTCAAATCTGACCTGTAGTTCCAGTGATTAGCACGTTCTAACAAACTCTTCAGCTTTATAATTGGTACAGATGAGTAAGCCAAAACATAAAATTGACCTTGAAAGTCATTAAAAACCAACATGGAAATCCCTTTTTCCAGCTCCCATCAATCGCTGTCCGCTAGCATCCAGGCCTGACCATAAGGTGAGTTCGATGCGATCGGAAACTTCCGGGAACTATTGTCCCAAGAGGGCTATGATTTGACCGCAGTCTCCCAAACTTTCCGCTTTGTTTCTTACTCCTCCTCACGTTTGTATGGAATAAATCCTACGTTTTTATTAGCACATAGCACCTTCATTTATCTAGTTTTTTATTGCGTGTAAAACGAGGGAAAAGCCGGTTGATAATGTGTTCCATTTTGTAGGACAAGCGTGTCGGGGTTATTTAAAAGCTTGTTAATCCGACGGCATTTGAGAAAATTTCTTTACATAAATTAAAAGGAACTTTGGCTTTATAAGCCTCTGACGTTTTCATATATTTTTCACTTAGTAAAAATTGAAGTGGCGAAAAATTGCTTCCGATGAACAGCCTAGATTTCAGAGCATCAATCATTATTTCCCTAAAACATTACATTAATTTAGCCAAAAAGTTCATGGCTGGCACATCCCGTGGCCGCAACCATCTTGTTACGCAATACCCCGCAGTTTTATTCACAAATATATTAGGCAAAGGAAAGAGATTGGAGTGAAGCCAGGAAGGAGAAAATCGATGGCACTTTGACGCAGGACGAGAACAAATTGTACTTACAAATACGACTGGCTGATCAGAAAAAATGTTGTCTATGATTTATTAAGCTTTCCTATAGAATAGCTTGAATGGAGAATCGAATATTCATTGTGTAGTGGAAGTTGAGAGCGCAGAATATTAATATTATTTACTTCGGGAGTTGGCAAGCTTCTTGATATTCGTACCTATAAGTCAAGATAACTTCGAGGGGCTCGTGGCTAAGTAATAACAGCCGCACCGATCGATCGAACAGGTTAAGCTACGCTTGCCGAGGTCAGTTCGTGGATGGGTGACTATCTTTACATACCGAGACCCCACGTGCCTCGGAAAGCACGTTAAGCCGTTGGTCCCGGCTGTCATTCTTGGATTTTTGACAGTCGTTACGGGTCGTCAGAAGCCCGAAAGTCTGACAACCAGCCTTACAAAGGGATATCGCATTACCCAGTAACTGGGTTGTGGAGGTCAGATGGCAGTCGCTCCATGTAAAATACTGGTATTCAGCTGCGTCCGGTTAGACTGGAAGCCGACCCCAACATAGTTGGGAAAAGGCTAGGCAGATAAATTCTAAATAAAACGGATTTTTTATCCCGGAGCAATATGTTAAGGAGAGCTTCACAGTCACATCTGTGCTCAATTAGGACAGTAATGACAAAATAAGTAAAATACAATTTTATCTGACATGTACTTTCCAAACATAATTAAGTAACTGTCATAATTAGTTCTTCAAAAATTGTTTTTTTAACTACTTAAAAGTCTACTACATAACATTTATCAGTATCCAATTTCCGATCTCACGCCCTAGTAACAACTTCTTGTCATGTAATAAAACACAATTATACCCTGTCCATAAGGTAAACCGATTTTTGACAGATGGAACCAGCGATTGCAGCAACACACAATACATTGATTAATACACGTACGGTATTATAATGTCTGTAAGAAGCCATAAATAAGATAAGGCAGTTTATATATTTACTAGCTGCGCCCCGCATAAGTTTCGATCCCGTGGGAATATCGGGATAAAAAGTATCCTTATGTTAATCCTGGTTATAAACCATCTGTGTGCCAAATTTCATCCAAATCCGTTCAGTGGTTTTAGCGTGAAAGAGTATCAAACATCCGTCCATCCATCCATCCGTCCAAACAAACTTTCACGTTTATAGTAGGATTTTATTACGCATTTTAAAGTTAACTTTTACGTAATCCGGAATATGTACGTTCTAAAACAGCTGTCAAAAAACAGTTAACCTAATGGACAGGGTATAATCCTCGTTGGTCGGTGTAGTGGTCGCAAGTGCTACTGCTGAGCATGAGGTCGATTCTCGGGATCCGGAATTTCTCAGCAGTAGCCTCAGGGTTACTACTGAGAAATCAATCATCAAATCGGGCACAAATCCAGATTCAGCAGGGTAATTCGGTAACACACTATCAGTAGCAATGGCTCTCATTTTGACAGTTCAACAACATTCATTGCGTTATTGACGTTGTTGAGCAGACACTTTTTTCGAACATATGAAGCAATGGTTTCCTTCAAAATGATTCAGATTGAGATTGAAAGAAGTGTGTTACGCAATTAGGCAATAGGCTCCCCCCCCTATAACAAGGGACTTAAATATAACTGGCGAAATGGGTGTATAGGTGCACCTCGGCCTAACCCTTCGGGGAATACAGGTATGATGTTATGCTGTGTAATTAATTCATAAGCATGCATTACTTAGTATTACCGCGGTAATTAGTCGGCTGCCTAATTATTCAGAAGCTATCAATATGCAGTAAACACGTGGGTATGGATACACTCGGGTTCTATTTATCATCTTGCACCCGCCGTGTGTGTTAGGCAGTTGCCACATTGCGCTACAAGCGATTTTGAGGTTATTCGCAAAAAGATTGTAATGTAGTTTCGTACGAATTTTTTGGCCTATGTGACATGTTTGACGATACGCTGTTTAATGTTACTTCATTCTTCCCCTACGCTATAAGAGTAAGGAAAGCCCAAAGAAACGAAGGATAGACTGCGTGAAAGATGATATAGCTAGAAAAGGCGTGAATACAAGGATGAAGACTAATAGAGAAGTATGGAAGCAGAAGACATGTTGCGCTGACACCAAATAAATTGGGATAAGGGTAAAATAATGATGATGATTGATTTATAGGTATGTAAGTAAACATTAACATACTGTAACTGGTCCCACAAAAGGAGCGACTAAAACTCTCACGGTAATGAACTTCCAGATAAGAATCGCAACAGCTTTTAACTTATGACATTAACATTCTTTCCCTTTAATACTCTTCGTCGGTCCCTTAATCCTCTATCCACAGCTTCTACCAGCAGTGACTACAGTCAGTTCATACTATCTGATTACACTCCAACTTCTTTGACGTCACATCGGAAACATATCGTGCCTCATTGACCTCGATAAACGCGAAATTCGTTCACCCGCGAGTTTGATCGCACGTCGCCGCGTGTGTATCGCACCTTAGATATGACGTATGAGATCGACGACCCCGTCGAGACGCCTCCATCATTTAAGCGTACGCTTCCGTATCGAGAGTTGCGGTTTTTAGCCGCACACGAGGCGTCTGCCTAATTTCTGTACCGTACAGTTTTCAAACAATGTTGGGTTACAGTTTAGGGATATTGTTCGTGTATAATGATACGGAATATGTTAGCAATCTTGTTTGTGTTGCTTTGTTTTGGATCGTCTGCTTTCGTAACTGTTTGCGTTAACTGAAAATAGCTGCTATGACTATAGGGTACGGGTTTTAGTATCGTTAGCATAATAGTAACATCGGAGCGATTTAATTAAATTGACTTGATGTGATCAAGTCAAAGTGCAGTGATCTATTTAGTACGTAGGTACGAAATGAAGGCCGCAGCAGCCCGATGTCAAAGGGCAGCAGGCTTATATAATAATATCAACCTATTAGTGTCCCATTGCAGGGTAAAGGTCTCTTATACAGAGAATGCACGAGCATTGCTCAAGACGGGTTGGCTTATCTATCTATAAATAAATAAAATAAATTTAATTCAGATATCAAGGATCCATAGGTAAGTACATCATGCATAACGATATTACACAAACAAAAATAAAAATAATAATTAAAATGTAGATTGAAATGATAATGAAAAATGAAAATTAGAATCAAAATTAAAATGTAAATCAAAAATATAATTAAATTACTGTTTTCATAAGGAGACTGTTTTCATCTCCGCTGTGGAGGCTCCACAGCGGAGATGACACCCTGTCAGCCACAATCTTCAAGATTATAGATAAAATAAAAAGCATTTATTTCGGGTAACCCAAAAGCACCCATACAACCATCAGAATACATAAATACACATACACACACATAAGACAAATGTTATCGGACACAGCTAGCAACATGCCTGCTACACCAATGTCCGATATACGGGCAGTCAAATCTCCCGGCAATCATCGCCAGAACTGTATTGGAGCTGCCCCGCACCCTATGCACCAAGGACGCGCACCGCTTGCGCATGGTGGTGTGGAAACATGCCCGAGGCACTGCAGAAGCGGGGCAGCCCCAACACCGCTCTGAACGCGTTATTGTACTGGACACGGAATTCTATACCTACGAATAATAAAGCTGAAGAGTTTGTGCGGCCTAATATGGGTTAGGTATGACTTTAGGCAAATCTGATTCAGAAATTGTGGGCTTTCCCTAAATCTGACGACTTTGAAACTCAGATTTGAATTTTTGTTGAAAGGATATTCAGGATCAATAAAAGTTATTCTGTACAATAGTGTTACACATCCTGATAGCGAATATCTACATAAATATCTGACGATTGATGAAGCTTTTTGGCGAATATGACGAAATTTCGTTGATTAACAAAAAGCAAAACAAGTACCCAAAAGTGATTTTACATTTCATCAACTTTTCGTCCTGCTTAATGCTTGATCAAAAACCCTCTGGCCCCTATTACTAGTAAATCGTGTGGGAATAACAGACAGCGCCTGCAGGCGACGAGTTACCGATCACTCACTATACCTCACTCACCGACAATTAGCGCAACACCGTGTATTAAAACTAACTTAATCTAATCGAATGTGTCTTAGAATTCTACAGCAGTCATTGAACTTATTGAAATTTATCGGCTTTGCCTCAGGGTTCTCAATGAATCTAGCTCGGTACTAATGTATCATTTGGAATTTATTAGGTGGTAATTCAAGCTGTTTCTATCATTTATTGCCATGGTAACATTGTAATAAACTTCTTTCTGCCCCGTTGGTCTCGTGGTCGCAAGCGCGATTGGTGAGCGTGCGGTCCTGGGTTCGATTCCCGGTTTGGGAAGTGTTATTGGGGTTTTCCATTGGGAATTTCTTAGTAACAGCCCGGAGTTTGGATGCGATTTTCACCTTCATTTAGAGAGTTAATTCCGCGAGGTTTATGTGTATAATACATTATTTAATTATAAAATACATAAGTACGTCTTTAATATGTTTAGACAAAGCCTCACTGTAGAAAATATATGAAAAGCTTGTATGTTTGTTCTTAAATCTAATGAATGCATGTTAGTGTAGTGTACCTATAGGTGAAAAAGTGTAAACTGAAAGATATATATAAAAGAAAAAAAGGAGCTACATCTGCCAACAAACTGCTTTGTAGTTTGGCAGAGGTAATATTTTTCGGGTTAAAATTATTTCCGTGATTACACACTTTTTCATTTTCATTGTTTTTTTCATGTTAAGCTGTGTATCCTTCAGCGGGATTGTCCGAAAGGGTTACCGCTACCCCGGAACATAAAGGGCGAAGGAAGGAACATGGGTGGGTTTTAGTCAGTAAGAGTCTGACACTCCCTTCCGCTCCACCCAGAGCGGGAGGGAGGGGTCATTTGATGATTTCCCACAAGAAAAAAAAAAAAAAAAAGCTGTGTGTCCTGCGCGTGTTTTTTCGAAACATTACACATAAACATTTTTTTTCCATACACAAGCTGTCTCCTGCGTATTAAAATATTTTTAGATTAATGTCAACTACACACAAGGCAATATAACCTCAAAACATGTATCAGTTGGAATTAAGCTTGCTAAATGCTAGATGTGCGCGGTGCGTGTGGCGGTTGAAAATGAAACAAACCCTTCCCCTCTTCACCCGCGCCGGGAATGTATTCCATGCAGCTCGGAAAAAAAATACATCGTGTTTTCATACACAAATGTGTATGGCCACGCCTCTTTGTTTTGACGTTTTTGTGTAATGTTTCGAGAAAACACGCGCAGGAGACACAGCTTTATACATACAAATATTAAATAAGTCTCGATGTTTTTTCAAGTCGTAAAAACCGTGCGAAGCAAAAGTGATAGAAAGATATACAAGAAGAAAGTATGAGACTTTTCAGATGAAAATTCCTTTTATTGAAATATAAAAAAAAAACAACAAAAACTTCTTTTTTTGTTAATCTATGTGTGTAGCGGCCATCTTCAGAAGCTTCACGAATTCAATTTAAGAACCATAAAACTATTTTTGTTATCAGAATGCAATCGACGGAACCCCTCATTCAGTCCTTCCTGACGAAACGGTTCGATGCAATTGACTCGTTAAACAACAATAAAACAACAACCGACCTACATACGAGTATAGAGCAATTATCTAGGAACCACACTGCATGATAACCGCGTCAGTAATTACTGACAGTCCACTTTTACTTCGTTTACAGGAAATGCTATAAAAGCTGTTACGAAGGACATTGACTTGTCAGCTATCTTAGTTTATTGAATTGTTCAGTTTAACTGTTATATGGCTTGTTGATAGGTGTGGAGTTATTGTTATGTGTAAGTATCAGGAAGGAAGACCGTCATCAGTTGTGATGGGATGACAAGTGAACGGCTTGTGTTGAATTACATCTTGTTTGTGACAAGCTGGAAAAATTAAAGGGGCGACCGCGGCAAGCGTACCTTAACCTTGGACCGCCAAGGTTAAGCTAAGCTTGCCGCGGTCGGTTCGTGGATGGGGGGTCCCCATCCCACCTCGGAAAGCGCGTTAGTCTCGGTTTTCATTCGGAAATCTTTGACAGTCGTTACGGGGAGTCAGAAGTTCAAAAAAAGTCTGACATCCAGCCTAAACAAAGGGTATCCTGTTACTGAGTTACTGGGTTGTGGAGGTCAGATACGCAGTCGCTTCACGTAAAGTATTGGTATTCAGCTAAATCCGGTTGGACTCCAACTTACTTGGAAAAAGGCTAGGCAGATTGCTTGTGACCAGCAAGACTCTTTGAGAATTTTACAGTTAAGTTCGAAAATGACTCGAGAAGATGCTCGGACCAAATAAAAGAATAAAACAACCCAAGCACTTTCCGAAATTAATTCCCGATTCACTGAACGTCGACCCCGAATTAATTATCCTGAAAATCCTTATCTTTTCAAGGCCTATATTTTCTAGAACCCATTCAATTTCAATCGCCTTTTCCTTAACACCTTAAAATCCAATCAACGCGGAGGCAACGCCGGTTATATTAAAGAGGGTTTAATTATAACGTACTATAGTGAGGGGTTATGTTATGACGTCACGGATATAAAGGGAAGAGACAATACGTGTCGGACCACAATGGCTGAATTTTAATTGTCCCTGTCGCAGGAAGTGACGTGACACGGGCCACGGGTAGCGGGTAGCGGGTCTTCACTTTGTAGACTTTGTGATATTATAATAGTAGATAAGTACTGTCGTGTACACCGCGCCGATCCTGGAAAGAACTGAAATGTGGGTAAGATAAAAGCCAGTGTGACGTAGGTTTGATCTTAAATAAGCGTTTGAGACGCATTGTGACTAGAGGCTTACAAAAATATTCTGAGTATTTTTTGGGATTCGTTTTGTTTGTTCACTGATAAAACGCTCATATTATTTCATACACGTAGTAAGTAACATTGAACATTTAGACTACCTACAGTGCGGCCGACGAGAGTATGCGTTCTTGACATCTGTCAGACTCACACGAATACGAGTTTTGCGAATTTGATCTTTTGAATTGTCGCACTTACAGGAACGCATTCTCTCAACGGCCGAACTGTATCTAACGTTATATTGAAGAACCAAAATGTTTAAAAAATAAACCTTTGAAGGCCATTAAAGAAGAATAACAAAAAAAAAACTTTGTAAAAACAATGTGGTCCATGTCTCTTCTGCCCATTAATCCGACTATGATCTTTGGCTGGCATCCAAAGCGCTTAAACGAAAGAATTTTTCTCTAAGAATTCTCACTGAACTAATAAAAGCTCTGTTATCGATCCTCATATTAGTATGCTAGACAATGCGCAAACTATACCCACCTGGGTAAAGAATCTTTAAAACCTATCAGCGGTGTATGCAAAAGAAATGCAAATATTTTAAAAGGCTAGGGATGACCAAGCCCCGGTCGCCGGCGCGCATGCAAAAACTTTCTCCCGTCGAAGAAAAATGTTGACGATCCTTTTATGGCAACCCGGCGTCGGATGGGACGCCGATCTCGTACACTGTCTTACTAAATATGCGTATTGATATATGGACGTAATTAAGCCACACATGTGCCGTTAACGGCCGATGTCAAGGAAGCTATAACAATTCGCATGTACGAGTGAAAGAAACAGATATTGCTTCGGGGAATGCGAACCTGCGCGATAAACTTCTCTTAAAACCTCTTTAGATATCTGCAAAGAAACATTTAATTGGAAATTTGTCATGGCGGTCTGCGAAGTTTTGTACTGAAAGACTCGGGAGAGGCGGGAACTTTGCTCGGGACGGGAACAAAATATCTAACATTTATGTTGAACATTTGTCTAGACAAAACGCTCACAACGAGTGAGGTGCTTTGCATGAGTTCCTGTGACATGTGTTGAAATATTCCTTGTACATTTCTCCAGTGCATACAATTTGTCAAAACCTTGAATGTGGAAACTTGGTGGAAATTTGACAAACGTCTTTGTAAAACATGCTCCTTACTCGGTGACTCGGTGAGCCTATCTACATACATACGTCTGCTATTCTTTGTGATTCTTTGGAACAATTTTAACTTGCACTAGTAACAAGGAACCTGTTGAATTATAAACATTGCAGGCTCCCAATGTTTAATAATTACACGGTTGGACGTGTAATTATTGAAATCACTATCAATAGTAATCACGAAACAAACGCTCAATAAATCGATGGCCCACACATAACAACAACAAGGACACATAAACATGAACTAGACACGTCGGTTCTATTAACGATCACATTCTGTGTCCACGTGAAAGATTTGCGTAACTAATGTGACGACAATAAAATTGAGAAGCGACTATTGATTGATCTATTAACAATAACTACGTCGTTCATGAAAGAATGCAAATATGGTCAACAAAATGAAAATGTTACCGAACCCACAGTACGTTTTCACCTTCCAAAGCCCCAATAAGTCTCCCCAATTTCACCTACAGATTTCCCTGCTTTCCACAAATTTTATTTTCGATAGTTCCTTACACGAATAGGTTATGAGCGGGGTTCAACGGCTCGCCGCCAACGACAAATCCAATAAAGAAGCGTGCCTCCAAGAAATTTATGTTATTGACCGGATTATAGCGAGTGACGTGCGAGAACTGGCTGAGGACCAGACCAAGGAGGTCTCCGATACTCCTCAAGATCCCCTCAAGTGCTGCATTTATTATTAAAAGCGGAGTTTCAAGGAGGGGTCTGCGAGAGTGGTCGTGTTATTGATTGTTCCAAACACCTTTCCCGATGCGTCAGCGATCAGGGGGTTCTGCCCTACATATTACGTGCTAAACGGTTTTGGATATGCACCATGTTTGCAATTTATTGTTTTCTATCATCCTTTCTATTAAAGTTTCACTCATATGATGACGCGAATGTGTTTGGACTCCATTTCAAATCTACGTTTAGGTTTCGTGATTTACGACAGACCGATAGCCACTCGTTGTTACGCGGTTATTCTGATTTCCCTCGGGGGTCTCACATTTTCCAACAATGCTATGAAGTTTATTTCTTCTATTTGGAAACAATCTGCTTACTAAACTGAAATATTTGAAAAAGAAAAACAAATCTGTCTGGGCAAACAAGTCTGTAAGAAATCTTCGTATTCAAGAAAATATGTATTAAAAGAAAACTAGAATATCTACGAAGGTGTTTTATTAAAGAGAATATAAATATATGCACTGGATAAACTTCTTATACTTAATTGACTAACAAACCATTTAAATACAAATATAATAATCTAACCTTACTACTCGTAAAACCATTAGCTAACTTAAATATGGAGTCGAAAAATTCCTCCGCATCGCTGTCGACTGGTAATGTACCCAAGATACTGGCGGCATTGCCACGTTGTATGGCAATGTTAAGCGTCTGGTTAAGCGTCTGGCCAAGGTAAAAGCTAGCCCTTGAGTCACGGGTAGTGTCAACCAGCCATTTGCAGATTTCGTTGAACAAACCATGAGCACTCGGACCCCAAGGTTTAAACCCCAAACAGCTCGAAAATATAATTACCGATAAGGTTTTTCCGCAGCCGCAGCAGCAGCTATAAACTATGCAAGATAGATTCATTACATGGAATTCCCAAAGTGCCAAAGTGCAGTTATAGCTAAGGGAATGGGAATCTCGAAACAAGTCGCGACATGAATCAATCATGTTACTATCTACTGAATTACAATTGCTAATTATGCGCCGACCATGCAGTTGACATGGCCTACAAATTAAGTTATGATTGTTACTAACTTGGAGTCAAAACTCTGCTTCCGCGGACCAACTGTTATGCTAATCTCATTTCAAGCGCCGCCCGATGTTTTGAAAACAATTGTGAGCTGTAATTTTATACATGGTATTAATATTGAATATTATAGTACAAATTATATTACCATTGAAATAGAAACTTTATGAAATCGAGTAGTCTTCATCTTCCATCACCTATTATGAATTGAAGTCGTTTTTCGTGTCTGTCTGTGTGACCGCGTTGTTTATGTGTATATCCTCATGTTTATGTCAGGCAGATTTCTGTGTATAATACAATAATTATTATATAATAAGGAAATAAATACCTATCGATAGTTTGTCAACCGCACGGTGCGAAGCAGGAGCGGGTCCCTAGTTAAGAATGGCCTGTAGCCTTATCGAAAATCTACGTCAAATCGATCGTAAAAAAACTAATTTTCTCTACCCATACATTTTTTTCTCAACCTTGTTCAATACATTGCATATGCCTGAAAAGGAAAAGCACAAAACCAATTGGTGGTACCAATGGACATAAAAATTCTGGGCCACCAAATCTATAACAAAGGCGGTGCAAAATCTTGAAAATATAATAGAAGCGCGGGAAGGGTATATTGGGATCACAGCATAAGTTTCCTTTCACAAGGGGTTTTGTTTTAAACCTACTTTCATCGACTCCACTCGAACTTGGCCATAGTTTAATAAATACTATGGGGCTCGTGGCGTCGCCTCACAAATTATTTATTGCGTCTTCGTGAGCTCTTTCTATTCCACTTCTGCTCATAATGGCATTACTTTGGTAAATTATTATAGAGTAAAAACCAATTTTAATCCCATGCACATTTAAAACAATTTCCACCAGATTTTCTTCCGTTAAAACTTTAAAGATTTTTTAATAAAAATTCTTGAGAATGTGGCGCGCTTGTGAAATGATATAAAGTAAGGGAACAATTTTATGGAATGTCTTTAAATTGGGAGCAACAGAGGCACATACTTACTCTTAACCTTCGAGTAAGTTCACAAGGGATACTATAAAGCAACAAATTATCACGTAGAGAATCTTAAAATCTTTGCTGAAAGGGTGAAGACCTTAGAGAATTGCGGATCCCTGACTGCCAAGATGTTAAATTTACATTAATAAAGAATCCTGCCGGTATCATCTGCGATTCCCGATTCCGCGTGTCGGCAAACGTAGTGTGGGACGCCCCCAGCTAGATGGACCAACAAGAAGAGGGCTGGGACAGACTGGATGCGGAAGGCGGAGGACAGGATATTGTGGCGCAGCTGGGAGAGGCTCCAGCAGTGGACTGCGATAAGCTAAGTGGCTTGATTGGTCATGAGCGATTGAGTTTAAAACTTTGATGAGGTAGACAGAATAGCTATAGACCAACAAAGTACGAATTTAACTTTGACGCTATGCTATCGTAATATTTCTCTGCCAACCAATGACACGGTAGTTAATTTCACACAAAACATAGGAAACCAACAAATTGTAACATCCCACCAGACTAATGTTCAACGAATAATTTTATTACTACGTCTACAAATTTCAAAGCGTTTCATTTGAAGCCCAATTTTAACTCGTTCTGAATTTCACGGTTTTAGTCCGGCCAGCTCTTCCGTACATTTGGTTTATATATCGTCTTGGTTATAAATCTTGTTAGCTTTGATCAGTGTGGCGCTGTGGGGCGTATGGTGGCCACGTCCCGCAGGACCAGAAGCAGAGATGGAGAACATTCTTCTGCCCCACGGATTTAATCTCGGTTCTCTGGTTCAGGTGCGATATAAGTTTTGTTTATAATTTGATCTAATATAGCGAGTAATTTATTTCGGATGCTTTAATGTTACAAATCTGTTTAGGGACGGAATTTATTTGCCGTGTTTAAGACGCGGTTTGAATAAGAATTAGAATTGCGTTCTGCGACAGTCTTAAAGTTCAACATGTTGCAAAATTTCGTATCGTATGTACAGCGTAACTATTTGATACTTAGCACGTTTATCATAAATTCCAGGTGTTATAAGACTAGCTTCTGCCCGTGGCTTCGCCTGCGTGGATATCGGAAACTATCCCGCGGGAGCGTCCTGCCGGGACATAAAATAGTCTATGTCCTTCCCCAGTATACCCATCTATCTTCTGGCCAAATTTTATCGGAATCCGTTCAGTGGTTTGGCTGTTAAAAGGTAATATACAGACGAGAGTTGCTTTTGAATTTATAACATTATTATGATTATATCATAAAAAAATAACCCAAGACATGCTTGCAATACCTACTCCTGTACTTAGAACGAGACGTAATTGAAACGAACGTGCATTTCAAACGATTTGAAAGATGTCACAACATCCCGCCATCGATAACAAAATTAGTGGTCGATCGGCAAAACGTTTATACTCGATTATGTTGCAAATGAATCGATAAATCGGGTGTATGTATTATCAGTCGATTGGTGTGACGTAACACTGCTCTATCACGACACGACCATTAGGGGGCGATTTGTCCGCTATGGACAAATGTACGGCCAGCCAAGATTGGCCTGAGGTATGTTTTATTAATTTGAAAGGGAGTGTAGTTATTGGGGTCGAGTGGAATATTACATACTTCTTCTATTAGCAAGTTAAATATCTTCTTAACTGTTGCGTGAAAAGATTTGAGAAAGCGTTTTTGTGTCAAGCTTGCAAAGAATAGCATAATCAGCCTATAATGTTCCCACTGCTGGGACACAGGCCTCCTCTCGGTGGGAGGAAGTGGGCCGTAATCCACCACGCGGGCCGAGTGCAGGTTGGAAAGAATGCCGCCCGAAAATTAAAATCAAGCCTAAATTGAATTTATGACAATCGCTGGCTAAGGTTTGAGAAGTTGTCTTCTCAAACAGCAGTTGTCTGCGAGGACGCAATTTAAAATATATGATAGATAAACTTGTGAAACACAAGATTCTATTTAAGACTATTCATTAAACATCCTAGAAATTGAACTATTTACAATAACTTATTGCTGGTACGAGGCAATTAAAACTGAGATTTAAGTGTGACAACTACAAATAGATTCACCCCGGGCGGTGTACGATTTAAATATGCAATGCAATCAGTTTTAAAACAGAAAGTGAAGGTATTTTTGAAGACTAATTTGGTTCACAAGACGGAATATGACACGATCATAAAGTTGCGCTGCGACCGACGGCGCCGTGGAAATGGCGAAGTTTTGTCCAGCAATATCTGAAATACAGTCGTGCCACCGACACGAAGAAGATCCCCGAAAGAAGAGATAAATGTTTGACACCATGCCCGACAACATATCATGACATCTTCAACAAGTTTCTACGAGTATATGTGATTACCTATATTATGTGAAGGGCGGTCGTTTTTGGGGGTCTGTCTTTTGTAATTTTGACGTTCGAAAAGTGCTGATTCTCAGTCTAATTTGAATAAATGACTTTTGATTTTTTTTTTTTATATTATTTGTACCTATATTATATTTTTTTAACCGTTATAATTATGTATGTTTACGTGACTATAGTCTAATTTAAGTTTTCCTGTATACTGTTTCACACACTGTGTCTAAGTCTCTCATCTATCTCTCCTGTCACAGATCCAATAGCAGCACCTACCTTTTTTGTACTCTTTTGTCTTTATGTATTTTCTTTTTATGTATAAGTGTTTTTTGTGTGTACTTAACTCTTTGCGGGACACTAAACACACCAACAGACTTAATAACAATAAAACTTCTATTGTGTCTCGTTCAGTGTTCTTCAATGGGTTAATAAATAAGTAAGACACTAGAAAACCAGTTTTAAAAAAGTATTTTGACTGGAAAACAATATCAGTCTTCGGGGATTCGAGTGTTAAATTCAAAGCTATATGTGAAAGTAAGAATTACGTTATAGAAGCAACTGATACACACCTTACTTCATACAAACCCATAAACGTACAAAGCATGGGACTCCCCATAGATGGAGAGATAACCATTAAAGCGGACGATGTATATCCCAAGCATTGCCATAATCACAAGTTGGCAGGCGGATTTGCGCCCGCACTAACATCTGATTAGTACGCAGGAGGAGCTGCTCTCTGTCTTCCTGGTATAGTGCCATCACTTATGACACTAACGGGAAGTGATGGGTGGTCTATGGTCTGTTCAGAGACGAGACCACACGTAGCCAGTTGAAATTACTTGCCAAGATCTGTGATTATAGTTTTAACCGAAAATTTTCTAGCCATATATGCTTTATCATAGTTCTAAGAGTGATAGTGGGGTCTAGGTTTAGCTAAGATGCTATATATTATATGGTATGATATCGTATGGCCTTTACACTATCTTGAACCACTTTTATCATTAAGCGTAGATGGAACAACAGACGGTCGTTTCTATAAACAAAAATAAGACGCAAAGGAAGCACATCACCTAAGGACTCCACGAGACAGGCAGACAGACGACCTAGTGTGGAGTTCATAAGCAAAATGCTTCCTTTGCGTCTTATTTCTGTTGTTTTATGTAAACCTAGCTATTAATGTAGACTACAAGGCAAACAAAAAATAATAACATGAGTAAAAATCTCATGTAAATTATAAGTGAAGTGAGCTGACGTAATATTCATATGAGGCTAGGGATTGCACTCTATTCACTTAAATTTTTACGGTGAGATTTTACAGAAGATATCTGTTGGTATATCTACTTGACTTGTTCGACGTGCCAAGTTCTCACTGTGCTGTTTACGCTATTTCCACCCTTTCAGCATTAAGAGCAATAAAATTACAAAGTATTAACAAAGCATGATCTGCAAGTACATCTCATGGATCAGAGTCAAGTGGTGCGGCAATCGCACAAAACTTAGCTTTTTGTGCAAATTGCTTCGCTCCGGGGGACATTTGCAATGCGGCGTTCCATTGTAATAGGCTAGCTAAATATCACTATTTATTCTTGCCGTTTTGCGATGATGCAGTACATCAGACTAGTTATTTCTTCTAGGGTGTCGTCATGGACGTTTTCTGCTGCAATATGCTGTGGTATCGAAGTTATTTGTTTACTTCATCGAGCCACGGAATTGAGTTGGGCAATGGCAATATCTTTTATTTTGACAATTCGACGACATTCATTGCGTTATTTACGTTGTCGAGCAGATGAATTTTTCAATCGTAATTATGAAGCAATGGATTAGGAGTTTCCTTCAAAGTCCTTCGGAAAACTGTTACGCAATTGGGGTGCTGTGATACCTACTATTTTTGCGACCTTAGATAGTTTCCTTCAGGCGAAACCCTGTAACCAGGACAAGTTTAAGCAATAGCAGTTTTTTTTTCTTTAAATTACAATCATAGTTATTTCCATCTGAGATTATTTGGGGCTTTGTTTTAAGCAGTTAATAATACTACATCAGCCAAAAAAAATAAAAATAAGTATACCTATCCCGGGTGAACCCAGTTGATGGCAATAGACTCGACCCCTATTACATGAGACTTAAGCATAACTGGCGAAATGTCGGTATACTATAGCTACACCTCTGCCTAACCCTTCGGGGATTATAGGCGTGATTTTATGTCGTGTTACCTATCAACAATAGGTTCATGCCATGTTGACCAGGCAACTATTTATTAATGAAACAGATTATCAGTAACATATTTTTATCAACGTGATAACATGAACATGCATAATAAATACCTGCATGATTGCAATTTTATCAATTGGCACAAGATCCGGCCTTAATTAATTAATTAGCAGATATTGGTGCATTGCTTGCTATTAGTATTACGAATATTAGTCATCAAGCCAAATAAACAATCGTTGTGAATATTATTGGGCTTCAAGTTAAAATAATTATTCAGGATAAAACTATGGTACATGTAGCACCTATAACATAGTTTCTGCAAACGCACAACGATCTTACGTTTATCTACAATTATCGATTTCTCCGATTTCCCATCGACAAAAATGACGAATTTACATACAAAATTGTAACCCCTATTATAGTAGGTACTGTTGAAACTATAGCCATTCATGCTAAGACAATTTTCGCAATCTGAGGTAGTACAGGCCGTTAACTCTAGGGGGTGAGTTTAAAAAAAACCCTTCAATAAAACTTCTACTGTGTCTCGTTCAGTGTCCTTCAACCGATTAAAATACCTCAGTTTTCCAGGATAGAACTAAGTAAAGCTAGTAGTCCTGTTTAGTCCTGAGTTTCTCTAAACGCACAACTGCCTTACGATTATCAATAATTTCATTACCGTTGGTTCAATCACCAAATTGATAGAATCACCTCATGTAAAACCGCTGTAACCAAGGCAACAGAGCCACTATCATCGGGAGCACTGCCCATCACCTAAATGAAAACAAGGATGTATATGTCATGAACCTCATGTTTGCGTACGTGCAAGTAACTGATCGTTACGTGAAGCATTAATTACCCTTTGTTTCTTTATCACATGCTCCTAGAAGTCTGGAACATTCTTCAAATATGACACCGGTGCTCAGTTTGCAAAATCCATCAGTTCATGTGACCGTATGAAATCGGCACAACGCAACAAGGCTTTTTGGCGCGTGGCCAAAATCGGGACTAACGCCGCCATCTTGTTTTATCAATACCATTTCTGTGTCAATTTCAAAAATGTTTACCAACAACGCCCTCCTGTCAGGGTCATTCACGCGCCAAAAAATCCTTGTAGCAGTCTACGTACATGGCATGGCATGGTGGCATGGTTAATGATAGCCTTGACAATGTAGCATTACTGTTATAAATTGTTTTGTAAGTAACTAGCTTTTGTCCGCTGCTTCACTTGCGTGGAGGTCGAAAATTATTCCCCGGGAATATGCTACCGTGATAAATGTCATATGTCCTAAGAATATGGAGGAGACCTTTGCCCAGCAATGTGGACAGTAAATTCAGCAACGGATTTATACTTATTCCACTAAAAGACAAGACAGATCAAAGGAATATATTTTAAATAAAACCACGCTATTTACTGCATAACATCTTCTTTTAATTATTGTCTAACTCTCGAGTGAATCATAAATCACAACACCCTTTTTACATATTGACAGCTGTCAAACCATACAAATTTTGGCGGGAAAGATATTTCCATCATACTACACAAAGCAAGAAACATGATTAATTTCCCAGATATTATTTTCTAGGTACAGATATTACTTTATCGCCTAGTTTGGCCTTACAAGGTTAGCGCTTATCTAGATTTCTAAACGGCCGACACTGTTGACGTCACCCTGACTCCATGACGTCTCCCTCCAAATATTTCCTGCGTACGTGAGATTTATCACGTAAGTGACATTTTGGCGATGTTTTGAGATCAACAACGACACTCCTTGATATAGCCAGGTCTAGCCATATCTATCGTATTATAAATTGAAGACGCTTTTCGTGTCAGTTTGTGTGACCGTGTTGTGCTGTGACAAACAAATATCAAAAACTTGTCAAAATGTAGGAAAATTTGAGGTTTTTTTGACAGATTGAGACTGAGATCAGACTGTGACCGTTGTTAAAATTACGAGAATTTTCCCTCCGATTTTTGATGCGATTTTCAGCATCGTTTACAGATTTTTTTCTGGAAGGTTTACATTAATCTAGAGGTCTAGCAAACTTAGGTATACAGTTTATTTATTTATTTGGGTATACCGATGACCTTGTGAGCAGTGGACGTCTTTCGGCTGAAATAATGGTATATTCCGTTTGATGATAACTTCTATCAAACGCAGCGGCATTTTTATATAGCGACAGCGAAACGGCAGCCGATAAAATGGCGTCTAATCATTATGTTGCCAATAGAAAAATACCGCTGCGTTTGATAGAAGTTATCATCGATCGGAATTTACCCATTATCGAAATTGCCCCAACGCACCCTAATAAAGAAATCTTCATATTTAACTTGGAAATAATATAGAAATGTTTATGTTATGTCAAGACGTGAATACCGTGCGAAGCAGGGGCGGCCAGCTAGTGAATGATATAAATTGATAAATTAGATTTGTTAAAGATAACGCATTCCTATTCATCGAGTATCGATAAGGCGTTTAACCGATTACTTTTGTTACAAAATAATTGTATTCGGTTCCGGTTGTAATGATGACTAGCTGTGCCCCGCGGTTTCACCCGCCGTGTCTTCGTTTTCGCTTAGCTTTCTGTCTGACTTTTTTATCTTTTTATCAGCTCCTGGTCGAGGCCTGATGTTAATAACCATCAAAACAATGTATAACATTTACTCAAGAATTGGGTTATCAAATGCAAAAAATATTTTTCAAATCCGACTGATAGTTCGTAATTACAGAGATTAGCGCGTCCAAACAAAAAACAAACTCTTTAGCTTTATAAACTAGCTGCGCCCCTCGGTTTCACCCGCATAAGTGTCGATCCCGTGGAAATATCGGACTAAAAAGTATCCTTTGTGTTATTCTGATGTTAAAGCTTTTTACTGTAAAGTTTCATCAAAATTCGTTCAGTAGTTTTTGCGTGAAAGAGTGACAAACATCCATCAATCCATCCTCACAAACTTTCGCGTTTAGAATATTAGTAGGATAGGATAGTAGGATATAGTATATATTATGTCTTTGAAAAGTTACAAAGTAAAAACTTAAAAAAAAAACGAATAAAAGATTAGTACTGCTTTTCTTTCACTTTTACTAAAGCAAAAGCTCGTTTTTGTTTTCGGCCGAAAAGAAAAATACATTTTCTAAACAAAACTATTGTATTTGGTTCCGCACCTTAATGCGTAACACACTATCAATCACAATCTGAATAATTTTGAAGGATATTGCTAATCCATTGCTTCATATGTTCGAAAAATGTGTCTGCTCAATAACGCAAATAACGCAATGAATGTTGTTGAACTGTCAAAATGAAAGCGAGTGCTACTGATAGTATGTTACGCAATTACCCCCTGCCGGTTGTATTCATGCTAACGTCAGTACCTCGGATACTTTATGGGGGCAATTTCCCTAACAAGGCGTTTATCGGTTATAGTTTAACTATTAATAATTATTGTACTACTGTCAATAGAATAATTCTCGTTATGGTTAGATAAATTAATTCATTAATTAATCGGGCCCACTTTGGTGGTACTTTATGAGGACTACTCTATTAGGAACACTGTTTGTGTTTCAATAGCTTAAGTATTCCTTGTTTTGCCTAAAACAACATCCCTTTTCATGGTTGCGTAGTTCACGTCTCGGAATCCTTATAGTTTCGTCATGTCCGTCCGTCCGTCCGTCCTCAGCTTACCTTCCAAACGGTTAGTGCTAGAAAGATGAAGCTTTGCATTGATATGTGTATTTACCACGTCAACAGTGCTAAAATAAAATCATGAAAAATATTTTTTTTTGGGGTACCTCCCCTACACGTAAAGTGGGGATGGTTTTTTTTTTCTCGCGTCTGCCTCATAGTGTGGAGTCTCATTAGATAGGTCTTTTAAAAACATTAGGAGGTTGCTAAGACGATTTTTTGATTGCGAAATATTCAACTTTAAAGCTATTTTTTTTGCTAAAATAGGGCGTCCCCCCCCCCTCTAAAAGCTAAACGGCTGGCTCGAAAAATCTGAAAAAAATCATGATGGTAGTCCATGTGATGAAGTTTTAAGGAAAATTATAACGGCTTAGATAACTTTGTTAGTTCAGGAGTTATAGAGGCCTAACTTGTACAGTGCCATTATGGGTGACTACGGAACCCTATTCTATGCGTGGCCTGACACGCAATTGGCCGGTTCTTTTTCAATAGCAGTCGGGTTTTCATGCTTATTGTTTGTTATAGGTTTGGAAATTTTCCTCAAAACTTTTATTTTAAATAGGATTTTCGTACACTAAGAAGTCAGCTTATACTGGAAATGTATAGCTCCATAATGTCGTCGTGTATACTACTATTTCTTTTTCAGACATTACATAAATACTTACGGCTAAAATCTGCCATTTTGATTTTATAAAAACATAACCTAGCCTAGATATTTCGATAGACACCTCATGCAATAAACTTCAATCAGCCGTCAGGATGCTTCGAGTCAACAAAAAATGCCACAAGCTTAGATACTCGTGAAAAACATAACCCTGTCTTTGCTGTCACGCAGTCGGTTAACAAGACAAGTTCTTAAAACATGAGCTCCACGTACAATCGCGAACACAACGTAAACAATAAAAAGAAAAGTCTGAACGGACTCCGCCTTTCCCATTTCCATAAATTACGCAAAGGGTAAGGTCACACAGTCAGCGACCGCGCAACCGTGCGCAACAGTATTATTAATTTTATTGCGCAGCATTCAGGAACAATATATCATAACAGGTCATTTGAAGGAAAGCTCGGACACAGAGGCCAAGGAAATAATAACTTAATTACAGACTCATAAGATTGCTAATTAGTTGACCTGAGGACCACGGCAGCTGATAACGGTTGCGGACTGTGATTGACGAATGCCCATTATGTAAAGGTAGTAAAGTTTTGTTTATAGTAACTATATAACTGTTTATGATGCAATTATAGTTAGCAGTTCGGTATATACCGTATATATGATATCTTTGGCCCGGGATAGCATATCGTAAAACTGGCAAATTATTCAAGAGTAGCTGTTGTCCTCGACTTTGCTCGCATCCTCCATCAGCCTATAAAGTTCCCACTGCTGGGACGCAGGACTCCTCTCTTTGAGAGGGACAGGGCCATAATTCACACGTGGACCCATTGCACGTTGATGGATGTCACATGACTTCGAATTCTTGGTTCTAGGACATGCCGGTTTCCTCACGATGGATATATTCGATATTTAATAGCGGAACCGTTTTATTATCACTACATATTCATTGGTTCTTGTCTACAATGCGGATAGTAAATCAAATACATACCCAACAGCTTTGTTCGCGTTTGTATGTAATTTCCGGTCTTGTTACTGTGTTATCGGGTACATGTTTCATTTTATCTGTGGCGTATGTCCCTTTCCTTTGGCTTTTCCCACTTCTTTCAAAGGCTACAAGGATATTATGTCGCACGAATGACGTTGACAGAGGGCGCTGTTGGTAAACATTAATACAATTATTGTTTTGTGAAATGTATTGTCAAAACAAGATGGCGGCGTTAGTTCTGATTTTGGCCACGCGCCAAAAGAACCTTGTTGCGCTGTATGATATGCAAATTTTCAGTAAGTACAGTTTGAAATAAAATTACGAGTTTATGTAAGTCAAGCTGTTTAACACAATATAAACATGTCCTAGCCCACGATAGTATCCTATTACTACCCAGTATTTCTACAACAAAGTAGCCTTGAAGTACACGATTATATTCTATAGTTAACATCTTATTATGAGACAAAACTATTTAGAGCGTTCGCAGCCGGCATACAATCGCTGGCGGATTTTTTGTAGGAGCTGCGGATTTTTTAAAAAGAAACATTAGATATCAAATGTATCAACGCACACGTCCTATAAAACGTAGGTCTTACAAAATAACAAAATAGACGATTGTAGGACCTACGAAAATTATGCCGTGTCGTGTGGCTGGATTTGTGCTGGATAGACGGTCAGCGCTGACATCAGTCGAACTTAGGTGAAAACTTTTGAACAATTACAGTGCAGCGCTTATGAATCGTTATGCGCGTACATCGCAATAACGAGGACCGTCGATCGAGCTCGTCGGTCGGGCATACGTCGGCCCATGGACGCGCTATGTCGGTATATGTGGTCATTTAGTGCGACACTGACCGAGCGACCGACCGTACGCGCGTACGCAATATCTCTTGTGAGTACTGAGTTTGCCATAAGCTAAGCGCTAAACGCTCGGTCACAACTGATAATCAGCGCGTACCGTACGCGCTGATCGTCGGTCGAACACTACATCCAGACTAAAGACTCGAAGCAGCGGAAATCAAATTCGGCTTAGCGAGGCGGCACCGTAAGTAGTCACAACTTACTGAATTTACTAAGTCGAGTGGTTTACACGGTACCACTATGTTTATTGAATACATTAAGCACATTATCGATTTATGCCGACTGGATGTTATTGTAGGCCTGAGTCTGAGTATTAATCGCAGTAATCCATCAAGGTAACCCTCAGATAATGGTGAATTCAATTCCCTTTTATTAATGGAATTTATAGCAAGATTCAGTTCAGTTGGAAAATCTTAATATCTGTATAGAAATCAGCATCCACTTTCAATTATTTTGAAGGTTATTGCTAATCCATTGCTTCATATGTTCGAAAAAAATTCTGCTCAACAGAACGCAATGTATGTTGTTGAATTGTCAAAATGAAAGCCATTGCTACTGAGGGTGTATTTCGCAACTACCCCGCAGGTGTTGTCAATCGGAATTCAGTAGAATTTTCATATGCATTATTTAAAGAAATAATAAAAACTTCAGCCTCTTGAAAGGCAGCCGTGCCGCGCAATAGTATATTCTACATTTTGTTTTTTGTTTTTGTTTTAAGAGTTCCTTTGAATCGAACGTAAACACCATTGAATAAATCTGTAAACAAAATAACTTTACCCATTGAAAGCCGTATTCAATCATCATTCCTTTCCATAGAAATATAAATTCATTTATAAATATAAAATGTTTGTTTTAGTTAATCTAAGAAATAAACTAGTCGACGCAATGGCTTTCATTTTGACAATTCAACAACATTAGTTGCGTTATTTACGTTGTTGAGCAGACAAATTTTCGAATATATGAAGCCAATGATTAGCAAGTTTGGTCTCGGTGGTGATGGTTTGGTCTCAAATACTTGGCTAGTATTTTTTGTATCCGAAAATTGGATTTATTTGCTGTTCACATAAAGAGGCACAATCATTATATTAGAGGCTCAAATATATTTTTAGGATCGCAAAAAAGGAATTATTAGAGTTTCGATTAAATGCATGCCATAAGGAATTTGGAGCAAAATATAAACATTGAGCCAAAGTAAACCACTTAATATTTCGTAAAATTAGCGATCATTGTTGCTGTAGCATGCTAAGTATGGCGCAAACATTTGGGAACAAAGGCGGCACAAACATTCAACAACTATAAATTATAGCACTTTGGTATGTTTCGGTGTGGGCTATGGTTTATATTGAAGACCTGGGAATGAAGGAAGCCAGCTGTTTGTCGTCCATTGACTCTTTTCACTCCGCCTCACCCTGTGCCCTAAACAAAAAGGCCTGTCGCACGAGTAAGCGATTACGCGATCGTTTACCTGAATAATGACGTAAACATATGCGACTAGATTGCACGCGCGAGTAGGTATGTCATATTCATATTTAATAAACAAGAGCGACGATCGCGTACTCGCGCGACGATCGGTTTTGGTTAGGCCGCGGCCTCATACGGTCAGATCGAAATGGTATATTGGATTTTGAGGACTGTGTTTTGTTACTCCATAGTTCAGAAAAAAAAATTTTCTTTTTTTAAGTTATATTTAAGCCAGACTGTTGACTGTTGTCGGTGGGTGCCTGAGGATGGACGGCACCGCAAGGCCGAGGTGGCGAGACAACCTAGACGCGTACCGCAAGGGTTGGATCGAGGTGGCTCTAGAAAAGGATGCCTGAAAGGATTTGGGAGAGGCCTTTGCAGCAAAGAGAATGGCAACATTTAAAAAAAAAATAGTCATATCTTAAAATGTAAAAAGTGGTCGTTTATGATTTCTCCAATAGTTATAGCACTTTTGTCACATCAGTACCTTTATTCCAAAATAAACTACTATCGATATCGCTTCAAAAGAATCGAATCAAAGTGATAAACATCTCACCGTGAAAACTTAGGTGAAGTGAGCGTGGAGTGAGCTGTCATTCCAAATAGTGCTAGGGATTGACACTACTGACAATTCACATCAAGCTCACTTCACTTGAGTTTTCACGGTGAGATTTTTACAGAATCGAATGGCTGATCGAGTACAAAATGAACACTAATCCTTTTTCCTGTTGACTTTCACAACTCGCGCGTTGACAAGCAGCCAATGGTCTACATTTTTCATTATTATCCTGTTCCGAATAGAAAGTTAACGTCATTTAAATGAAAATAAATACTGCAGTAGTGCAGTTATATTTTATGATGTACTTAGGTTATTTCGCTATAGTTTACGGCAGATAGGAAAGCTGGTTGGTTCAGGAGCGAGACCAATTGTGCGGACACGGTTCGTTGAGGGAAAGTCACTGGGCTACCTAGTTTTATGCTGTTATGGACATGTATTTTGCATCGAATATTAATATATTTTATTTATGCTGTGATCTGATTATGGACGGATATGGACTGGGTATTTCCTTTAGGTGCGGAGCGCTAAATACACTGTACTGGTAGATATTTATTGGAAGGATTTTTGTTTGTTTTTGAACTTGTGGCTTCTTATTAGAAAGAAAAAGAAAGAAAGAATATACGTTAATTTGCGGAAAAACATGACGCAAAGAAAAAACACAAAAAGAACAAGTCGGTGGAAAATATGCGTCACATCCACGCAAAACGGCCATCGATCAACATAATGCAGTGACCCTATGCGAGACAGAGCCACAGCGCTAGTTTTCAACTGGTGCAGCATAAAATGAGTTGCAAAATAAGAAATAAAATAAAAATAATAATTGTCAGCTCTGCCACAACGAAGTTGGAAGAATATATAAAACCCGGACTATACGAAAGATGAACGCATGGCTCCAATATCAACCAAAAGTAGGACTTCAGTTAGAAATTGCATGGGAACCGGATCCGAAGCAACCCGTCGCGTCATTGTAGTCCTGGCTTAGCTTCAATCCAACATATTTTGACTAGGTCCTACAAATCTTTATGATACAGGTTGTCTGACTTTCTGGAAATCTAATTTCTCAACAAATAAAATATACATAGTAAAAGAGAAAACCTTTTCTAAGCAATGCATGATCAATCGTTTAATATTTACTTTGTTCGTTCGTTCGTTTAACGTTTACTTTGATTAGTTGTTAATGACAATGTTTCTAAATAACAACTTTCGACGACAAAGATTCCGCATGCAGTATAATGATTCATAAACAACAAATATTTATGGGGGATGGGATGAGGCAGCATGCGAAATTAAACTTTTCTTACAGGCAATTTGCAGGTCAGTGACAGGTTGAACGTTGATTAATACATAATGATTCATGAAACAAAATTGAATAATACCGTAACAAACATGTATTTACGGAATAATAATCAATACAACCCTCTCCCAAATTGACACTGTTCTTAGTTATAAGTGTTATAACATAATCTATCTCGTAAACTTAATATTAAGTTAGAGTTAAATTGCTTATTAGTCTATTAGCCTAGATTGTAATCAATTACTAAGAACTTTTTAGATCTTATTAATCAAGAAAAAAAAAATACAACCCTCTAAGTTCACATTTCCCTACTGAATGACTATTTCATGGAATGGTGACATTTGAAGCTAATTCTAATCCAAGAAGTTGTACTGCTAATTCGAATGATTATAATTACTGTAAAGCCATAGTTGTTACGGTCGCGAATCATGACTTGTTCAGCATACAACCTGACACTGCCCTGCAAATTGCAAAAAAACGTAAGAAAATTTTTATTTCGCGGGCCACCTAATAACCGCACCCCCTTTAATAACAATGTTTCTAAAAAAAACTTTTGACCACAAGGATTCCGCATGCTGTAAACTAACTCATAAACTACAAATATTAATGTTAATATCTCATAACAAGAATTGTATCTCTTCTGTAATCATTTTAGTACTATAGTACTCTGGTTAATAGCTAATTATATATAGATATATGAGGTAGAAGCCGCCTTACAGTTTATTTCTATCGATAACCATTCGTTACATGTATTCACGACCTTGTCTAAGGCTACTGGGTTTATGATCGTATTATCCAGTTGCAAATATTTATGAAATGAAAGATCGTGATTTATTTTCTTGGCTCATTAACAAAAATCATCACCAAATGAAACTAATGTGTCGAGTATAATTGGAAAAGGATCTTTTGAGGCGTGACCAAAATTGGAACCAACGCCACCATCTTGTCTTCTAAACTTGTAATAATATTATAAAGAGAAAAGATTTGATGTTTTATGCTTGTTTGTAATGGATAAACTAAAACAATTCTTAACCGACTTTAAAAATTATTTCACCTATGTATATAAAGCTACATTATCAGAGAGTAACATAGGCTGTATTTTTGTTGTATACTGTGGTGTCTTATGACTCCCACGCGATCGAAGTCGCGGACAGAAGCTAGTTTTTAATACAATTTCGATTTGACAAAATATTCACCAATTACGCCCCCTGTCATTGTCATTCAAGCGCCCAAAAGATTATTGTAACACTTATTAAATCAGCAAACTTCTGTTTTTTTTTTTCATGATAATTCCAATTTCAAAAAGATATGTTTCGCTCGTCAATTATTTTTGTTTCTACATCACTTTTTCATTACAGGTAACACAAAAGCAATAGAAACCTAGCCTGCCTTGATCTAAAAACGGAACAATATGAGCACGGATGCGGAGCCACCATCTCATAACATGTAGTTTGAAGAATTCGTATGAAAGAAAGGGACACGTTACAGGACTTACAGGTGGTCTCATTCAATACATAATATAACATTTTTTCTTGTCTCGTTTCATGTTGTGGAATTGTAACATGGTGTATACGTGAAAGTGGCAAGAGGTGCGCGACGCAAATTGCAAATTATCCTTGGTACTCCCGTCTAGCATGATCTGTGGTGCAGTTGGGGAGATGCAGCGGAATCTATTAGTGGATATAAGGTGGGTTATTGGCGCTGTACATGGCAGAATCAATGTCGATTGAATTGAGAGATATAGACCCCGAGCTATTCTCTAATTTGTAAAAATATGTGACTCATATGAGCCGAAACTCGAAGGGTTTACTAGTAGCCACTGAAGAGTTCCACTATCCACCTGCTGCCTTCATCATCAGATCAGCTCCAAGATACCAAATTATAATTTTGTCTTCCGAACTACATATACATACAAAGTTTCATTTCGATACGACAATTAGAAAAAGGTTAAAATTGAATTCTAAGATTTTGTTACATTGTTAGTTAGTTTGTTAGTTACAATTGAAGCTAATAAAAGCGTGTTAAAAACAAAATGGAATATAGATCTAGTAATCTCTTGTTTTTATCGTCCACCTGGACGAGCTACAGAAGATCGCGAAAAAGACCTGAATGACTCGCACAGACCAGGGAAGCATGGCCTAAAAAGGAGGAGGTACAGGCAAGCTCAACAATATCTACTCGCTCCTGCTTTTAACTAAAACCTGAACTAAAAATAATATCGTTACACTATCTTGGTGCAGCGAGTGTGAATGACAGCTCGTGAAGTCACGACATGCGTTTCACTGACACACAGCCGAGTATATTACAGTTCACACTTTCGTGATCCACTGTACGGTGGTATTGTTCCCGTCATCGTCTTTCACAAGGGCTGTGTTAAACTTTGACAAGACTGAGATTTTTTCACAACTTCTTCGAGTTTTGAACACGTTTAATGTTTTCGTAAAACATTCTTCAATTTTGCCCTGACTAGCATTTTGAGCATGTTAGATTTAAAGGCGATTCACGTTGCAAGAACCATGCAGGATAAAACTTTTTGACCAGAAAGGTTTCCGATTTGAGGAACAAAGGCACATCTTCCCAACCAATTAATCTCACAGTAGTCCAGACTTTGGATTAGATTAAAGGTTTAAGGCCTGGCATTGTAATGCAAAACCATGGACGTGAGTCTTTCTCATCTCCACTAACATTTCGACGAAATTGTCTTTTTTTTTTACAAACAGGTTAAACACACAATGCCATAAATAATAAAGCTCTTCATATTTATATTAAATACAACCAGTATTGTACGTACGGACGCCAGCACATCAAACTACTACAATCTGTCAAATTTCTTTAATGGATTTTCAACTTTATCGCTAAAGCATTAAGTTTCAAGGTTGATTGGGAAAATTTGACAGTTTCGGGTAGCTTGACCTGCTGGCGTCTGTACAAAGGTAATTGTTCCCGACAGTGAAACACAAAGTTGCTACTAACGACACTTGCATTACAAGTAGCAAGTACCTCTGCTTGGTGTACACTATCCCTTTTACACACTCAAGTTTATGGCACAACAGCGGGAGCAAGATGATAAAAATATGTGTCACAGACAAGGAAGTCTGTCACGGTCCATTTGTGAAGGTCTGCGAGCGAGCACGTCCGGGGTATAAACTTGTATAAGTTTTTAAGTCCGTTTTAAAGATCTGTGGAGACATTTGACTTTCTTGTTTTCTTGTATTTCCAATTGGATTTAGTTTTGTTTTGGTATTATGGCGTGACACTTTGCTGGATCAAATTCAGTGTTTCTTTGTTAGTTTCACTGTAGTAATAAAATCAATTTATTGTCCTACCATTTTACTGTAATCCCCTATACACATGCATTTCGCCAGCTATGTATAAGTACCAAGTAAAAGGGGGCGCGCGTCTATTACCATCAATCGGGCACAAATCCACTTGGATGAATGGTCTCCGGGCTGCTACTAAGAAATTCTTGGAATGGATGGAAAAACCCAATAACACTTTGCCCGACCTGGAAGTCGAAACCAGGACCTCATACTCAGCAGTAGCGCTGGCGACCACTAGCTAGATGAACGCGATAGTCTATAAATACTTAGATATAAATATGACTGTTTGACGAATTCATGGCTAGATTTACAAACATGAAGTTTGGCAGTAAGGCAGCTTGGTGCCTGGAGAGGGATTAGGGCATTTATCATAAAGGAAAAAAAAATACTCCTAGCTAAGTAAAAACAGCCGCACGGGTCTATCGATCAGGTTAAGCTACGCTTGCCGCGTTGGTCCGTGGATGGGTGACCATCTTCACTACCAAGACCACTCCGTGTCTCGGAGAGCACGTTAAGCCGTTGGTCCCAGCTGTCATTCGTGAATCTTTGACAGTCGTTACGGGTCTTCAGTAGCTCAAAAGTCTGACAACCAGTCTTACCAAGGGTATCCCAGTAAGTAACTGGCTTGTGGAGGTCAGATAGGCAGTCGCTCCATGTGAAATACTGGTATTCAGCTGTATCCGGTTAGACTGGAAACCTTCCCCAGGCTAGGCAGATGATGAGTACCTACCTACCTTTACACCATTAAACCTCTAAATAGTCTATGTACCTAATGGTAATAAAAAATATAAAAATTTCAATAAAACTAGAGAAAATGTTATTTATTAGCGAATACATAAACACTTTCATTAACAGAAGATAAAGTTTTCACATAGTAAATAGAGATTAGACTTATGAGATTTATAGGCATTGTAATTAAGTATAAACTTGTAATTAACCAGCCATAAACGTTGTGTTTACTTTAAAATGCAAAACTTAATGAGCTCTCACAACTGTAGCTTTTCTCTTGGTCAGTTGTCTGTATGGGACACGGGGACAATGTACTATGTAGTAGGTATACATATATAAACCCCTTTATTCATAAACGTTGCTTAAAGTTAAGTAGTGATTAGCGACTGTTTAACCATACATTTTTGACGTTTGAATGTCACCGTTTACAAACAAACCTATTCTAATCCTTTTTTTTTCTAATTGATTTTATTTTATTTTTACTTAAACGAATATCAACTTAAGTGTAAATGTGTGTAAAACTAGTGTAAATTAAAATGATTTCAGAATAACTAGTACCTAAAGTTATAATGTTTGAAGTTGTAGCGAACAGTCGTCAAACACTGAACTTTAAGAGTGAGTTTTAAAGTCGTTTTTCCAAAAACACATGTTTGTTTACATGTTTGGAAATTAAATCGTGAACACAGTATACTTAACATATTCTGCTCGCTTCTTTTGTTTTGACGGACTAGCAGCAGGGTGTGGATGTGGAGCTATGTCGCAAACTATGCTCCATCTCCTATCCTGCCCTCTGAGTCCCAAAACATGCAGCCAAAGCGGAATCGGCATAGTTTTCAACACAATCTGAAATATTGTCATGCCAGCGACACGAAGAAGACTCAAATAAAAAAATGCACTTAAATTTGGTGACACTTCTTGGCAGCTCCACAGCTCTGGATAGGAGTTACCTACGTCTACCTACACTGTAAAGATTATACGATGTAAAATAATAAAGGCTGTACTTTACATCGTAATCTTTTGAAGACAGAGCAAACCGCTTTCTCATTATATCTAGGTACATTCCCAGCGAAAATCTTGTTACAGTTTTAATGTAATATGCAAATCCCTATTATCTGAAGTATAAACAATATACATTGTATTAAATACAACGATAACAAACAACGCACTATAACGACCTCGCATTTGCAAGGATATGCGTAATGCAAGAAGAATGGGAGGAATGGAGTCGCATTTGCATGATAAATTAATTTACGCGCGCATTTCATTTAATGATGATCTTTTAAGTATCTAAGTCTTTTCTTATTATAATAATACTAGCCTATTATTGTCGCACTGCAGGGCAAAGGCCTCTTCTCATACAGAGAAGGGACGAGCATTGATCACCACGCTAGCTCAAGACGGGTTGGCTTTTCTTCTCGTTGGATTAATATTGTTGTGCGGAGTTGAGGGAGGGCTTTGAGATGTTTTCTTGCTTACTAGATTCTGCCCGCGACGTGAAATTTCTTGTTTACCCCGACCAACCTTGTCGCATCGCATCGCCTTTTATTATTTTTGCTCGACTGCTTAGGGTCCTAGCGTGATGTTAAATAGCCTATAGCTGTCTTCAAGAAGTTTTTAAAATCCGACTGGTAGTTCCAGAGAAAAAGCGCGTTTAAACAAACTCTTTAACTTTATCATTAGTCTATACTAATGATAAAATTAAACAGTTTGTTTGTTTATTTTCTTAAAAATCTGCGGAAGTAGGTAGACTTAACCCCCCTTATTACAAAACAAGGCTTTTCTTTAGATCAGAAGGCCAATTCTCGTAATTTAAAAAGTTCAAAATCTAGTTGCAGTCTTATCTCGGCGACAAACAAATGTCAAAAACTTGTCAAAATGTAGGGTAATTAGAGGTATTTTTGACAATTTGAGACTGAGATCAGACTGTGAACGTTCTTAAAATTACGAGAATTGCCCCTCTGGTTTAAACCACCGAGCCAGTTATTGAATGAAAAACCGAACTGTTACAGAAATGCAATTCTTTGTACAAAAATGACCTTAGTTCGGTGCTAAGTTGTCATTTTAGTATTAAGAACTTTGCCTAAATCGAAATAAAGTTCGAAATGCAAATACTGGCTCTAAGGTTTAGGCTAGAAATAAAGTTACATTTCGTTTTTAATAAGAGGGTAGAGGTTTTAGCGTGCATGGCTTTGCAGTGCAACCTTAAAATATTTTTTATGTTGATGCCATATTTGATGACATAAATAGTTTTTCATATTTAGAAGATTACCAAACTAATTGAGACGTCATGAAGTAAAAATAAGTAGATTGATAGGAATAATAATTACAGTGCCTTTTCTTTGGTCGACCCGGTAAATTTGGCGCCCGTCGGGACCAACTACCATAAGATATTAAAAACAAAAAGGCAAAAATTCCTTCACTTATTTTTACTTTCCTTTAATTTTCTCGTGGAATACATACCTAGTTGAATAATTTTTTAGCCTGAACCTTCTCAACAGTTTTCCTACTTCTAAAGTTAAAAAGGTACGCTCACATATGAGCATTTAATATCTCCTTCTGTGCATTGTCTATAAGAAATACCCACTAACACTTCTTCTAATCTTACGACTTATAGACTACACAACATTTTGTATAGCACAAGGGAGTAAAAGACGAGATTAACACACAATATTGTAAATAAGATATTCGATAATATTGATAGATTTATAGCCTAAACACCGGAGACTTCATTTTACAAAGGCTGTAATGGGCTATTGTTATTTGCAAATATTTATCGATATTGCAGATTTGTGCGATGAATATTTAAGTAGATATGGTATGGCTCTTTTGGCACGTGGTCAAAATTGGAACTAACCCCGCCATCTTGTTTTTAAACGACTTCAAAATGGAGGAGAAAACGCGTTATTATGTTACGCGATATCTCCGGCAATTGTGAATCGAATAAGAAAATTCTTCAAAATATCAGTAACTTTCTATTCCAACTATAAGAATATACCTAGTATAATTATTATTTATTTTTATGTTTTAACATATCTCGGGACCATGGGGTCCCGGTCCTTTGCAAGGCGTACGAGGGGCCGAAACCAACTCGCAGAAGATCCTTAGGAAATTTTATTGAAATGTGGCACCAACGGACGATTATCCCTGCAAGTGCACCCAAGGACAACCCCCGGTTGGTGTAGGATATGGAAAAATACAAATTTGGACTATGGGTTTGTGTGGCTAAAGTGGACTGGTTACCAATAACTATGGAAAAACTATGGCCCCTGCCTGATCAATGTTTTATATATACACGGATAAAATGGCAGGGGGTGACTTGCACACTCAATAATGGGCCTCGGAAACTGTCGCTAGCACATAGTGACGTAGCAACAAGTGGGCAACATGTCCTGAGGTGCTTATGAGGAGTGGAGAGGTATTCCACGGCTTTCGGAACAATCCCAGAGCCCGGAAGATGGTCAAGATCCCTACGAGCACTTACTGGAATACTTCGTTCCCCCGAGCACGTTTGCTCTTGCGGGTCTCCACTCAAGCCGGTCAGTAAAGGCAGGAATGAGGTGGGAGCTCTGTTCTTCGTCATTGTTCAACACGTTTCATTCAACCAATAAAGGCAAGCCAGAGGTGAGAAACAAGATTTCTCCCTGGAGATAGGGTCCGTGGGGTCGCTACTGCACAACAGCTCGCCACATGCTGCCCTGCGAGTGTCTGTATCTCTCTTGGTCTGGCTCCTCACCCTAAACCTGTTCGGTAAAGTAAACTCTTCAGGCACAGGCCTAGAGTTCGGAGCGCACAAGCCCCACCACGACGTCAACGTAGAGATACGGCGTTATTATTAGTATTAATCCAACTAGAAGCCCTAAAACATACTCGTACCAATGCTACGGGAATAATGAAGATACGATATTTTGCTGTCATATGGGACTTTATTGAATCAGTTGCATGGCTTCTCCTGTCAAATTAGGCATCTTAATTTGTACATTACCGTATTTTATTCAATTATAAGAGAGTATGGTGTTTTGATCAAGTTAGGTATGTTGTACCTACAGTGTTTTTCCTTTTGTGTTATTTGGTTAAAAAACAATCATGTTTGACTTGACTTGACTATCAAGTCAAGCATGAAAATCATGAGTTTTCGCATCGGTCACACACTGATCGTCTTGATCTTTGTAAAATATACATTAGTTTATTTTTTTTTATTAAAAAGCTACTTCAAATCAACCATTTAAAAACGCATTTCTCAAAATCGACATCTCAGTCCGCCATTTATTTGTTTACCAAATCGGACACACAAAAATACACTTTATAATTATAAGGATTTTTTGTGCGAAAATCGGAACTAACACCGCCATCTTGTTTTTTCAAATACTTTTACAAAAAAATAAATTGCCAAATGTTTACCAATAGCGCCCCCTTGTCAATGTCATTCGAGCGCCAAAAGATCTTTGTGCAGTACACACACAGTACCAGCCCAGGATCGCACCGGCGGTTTTTCCCGCGACGATTTCACGCATTGGATTTTCAACGCACTACTTAGCGCCGAAAGTTGAAAATCCAACAGTGTAATTTTTTTTCACGCGCTGAAATGAGCTCTGTTGTATTCTTAATGCTTGGCTCAAGACCTAGAGTTGAAAATCCACTGCGCGATAAACCCGCCGCGATTTTTTAAGCCCGTACGAACGTGGTCTAATGCTCATAGTATCGTTGCGGTCTACGTCACACGTTTCATTCAACTATGGTGTTGTTATGCCCACAATAATGATGATTGGGCCATTGACATAATGATACAACAACGTCGATCAATTCATATGATTAGTGAATCGATCGTCTCGGAGGACCAATAATGTCTGTCTAGTTGATCTGTAATGAACGGGCCTTTATGTGATATGTCTAATAATTTTTGTAAGTTTTCTGTTACTTTGTACCTACTCATGGATCTTTTTGTGCTCGAATTATGTTAACAGGGGGGCGCTGAAGATAAACATAATATGCGCAATTGTTTTGTAAAATGTGTTGAAAAAGCAAGATAGCGACGTTAGTTCCGATTTTAGCCACGCGCCAAAATATTCTTGTCCATCAATTTCTCGAGCTCCTCTAACAAAATATCAACCTTAAATACTTCTTTTGTAGCTAACTCTGTCATCATAATCATAACCATAAACAATCAAATACTTTTAAGTGGATCATAAAGAAGTACATCAATTGGCTATGTTCAGGCTGCGTGTCCCACTTCAAAAGCCTTTTAGGAGGGTTTATATTTCTAAGTATTCCCATATCCATTCCCTATAAGCACGTAAAGAGAATAATACGCTCTTAACTTACAAGAAAATTAAACTATGGTGTACTAGGATCCCATAGAAGTTCAATAGTAAAAGTTCTCAAAAAATCAAATAAATATCATCAATTCTAAACTTTACACAAAGAAAATAGGGTTCGATTTTCGTTGAAGTCTTTAAAGTGTTAGCAAGAAAGCGAAATGGTGTATAAAGGGATCAATTACGAACAACACAGTTGCTGAGTGATACGGGTTTATTTACAGTAGCCAGTATTTATCGATATACGGCAGAAAAGGGAACTAACCTTAAATGTACTGAATCTGACACTTCACCTGAACCAGCAGCGCCACCCCGAAATGTCAAGACCTATTGGACACTGTATGTAAACTGAGCAGGAATGCGTTATGGTGTAAAGCAGATAAGCACGCTTGATTCGATACGGTTTTATGAAAATATAAACGTTTGTTCAAAGGTAAATGTGGTAGAATCATCATTAGGGAGCTGTTATTGCCTATGGTAACGTTTAATAGAGGTAACTCGCGCTCATTTGTTTACGTTAGTGAGACTGAAACATTCTGTGAGAGCTAAGATAAATATTATGTAAATTATGGACGGAAATCCGTAGATTATAAGAATTCCGATTTTCATTTGTTTGGAACCTTAAAAATAATGCCAAATGCACGCTACGGAAAACTGGAAAAGATAGGTAGGACTGGAAGATAGGATACACACAC
The DNA here is from genome assembly GCA_911387795.2 of Apamea monoglypha. NCBI lineage: Eukaryota > Metazoa > Arthropoda > Insecta > Lepidoptera > Noctuidae > Apamea > Apamea monoglypha. Next base: position 5,643,392 of record OU426922.1, read on the forward strand.
CACGCTCAAACAAAAAGTTCAAACGTCAATCAAACCTAATAAAAAAACATAACACAGTTGAAATTTTTATTTATGTAATTTGATCTTTTAGGACACATTCACAAGTCAAAATTTTATAGGTCAATATTTAAAAAAATTAGATGACAGGGAAGAAATCCCTGAGAAGAATGCAGAAATAAACTCAGAGCCCATGGTCTCTTTTAAAGTCCAAACATTATAATATTAGGATTTTATGTGAGTTTAACAATGCAGGGCCTTGTCTGCAAGAGTCTTTTAAAGAAAGAGCCATTGCCGCTTTCAGCTGACCTGTCCCCACAGACGGCCTAAAAAAAGAAAAGAAAAAATAATTGTAGTCTTTTGTTTCTGCACAAACTTAACGCACAAAAATGATCTAAAAAATAAGCAATAACATGCTTATTCCAAAACACAAATCACATACAAGACGTAATTAATATCATTCGTTCTGTAGGGGTGACATATTCGAGTGTTACATAAAAATCGTTCATATACGGACCATCTGCAGGGTCTTCATAATCGTGTGAACTGAGCGCCCTCCATCTGACACATCCGTCTTGTAATAACCCGGCCGTAAACACCCTGACAGCCCTGATGATGGAATTTGTAGGGTTGCCAAAGGTGGGATTTATTTGTTTTAATATTATGACGAGCTATGAACAGCGTTTTTGAAGGATTTTTTAATGATAATAGCAATCAGCCTTTATTGTCCCACTGCAGGGCAAAGGCCGCCCTTTCCTTTTCCCACTCAACTCGATCCTGAGGCAATATGGACCAATCAATCTGCCTTTAAGTGTTCAGTTCGACCCGCCATCTACGCCTGGGTCTTCCGCGATGCCGTAGGACGTTTTCAGGAACCCATGCTATGGGTTTGGAACGTGTCCGGCGTAGTCCTATTTGGGCTTGGCTGCTTTTTAAGGGATGTCGGTTTGTGTTTCTTTTGTGAATTTGAAAACAAAATTATTCTTCTGACTAAACACGCTAAAGTGATTGACTGGTAATATCTCCTGAATTTCGTAGAAACAACTGAGTCCTTAACCGGAGAGCGGAGTCCGTAAATTAGTAAAATACTGGTATTTAGCTGCATCTGGTAAGACTGGAATCCGACCCCAACATAGTTAGGAAAAGGCCAGGCAAGGCTGACGAGAAGAATGTAGGTATGATAACAAAAAACGATGTGTAACATGTACGATCGTGGTGATGGTCTTATGAACAATTGACATTAAATTGAAGAATGTCATTGTACAATATGCGAGAGAATGTGCCGAATACTTTGTGCATGACTGCATGACCAAAGTGACAGCAATGAGCAAACGATTTCATTATATCACGTCTCGAGAGTTTCTCTGCAAGTTCTGAGAAACAGTTTTCCTTGTTATTTTTTGTTCTGACTAAGCGTTTTGCATCTATAATGAAATTGAAACTAGCTTGGATTCTTTAGGTGTTATTCACTACATGAAAAAAGCCTTGTTTTTTACTCAAAATACGAGGAAGCAGGTCACAGCTAGTTTAACAAATTCACTCTATCAAACTATCTATGTTGTGTCTTGAAAGTGGCAACCCTGCTTGCTTCAAATTCTAGTACAAACGATATCCCTTCACGGTCACAAACGAGCGGCCGTCAGGGCTGACACTCACGATTTGTCCGACAGCGCTTGACCCAACATCCGGTGCCAGCAATTGACACATTTGTCAAACCGACTACTGTCCCGAGACGATCCAAGTTACGCGTTTAGTCAACTAGGCTGCAGAAATATTGATAGGAAAATATCGATACGTAAAAGAGTAGCGATTGATGGCTGCTAATTAGAGTCCCACTAATGTTGGCGCCTGAATGCCATTTACAGGGAGGTTGTTGGTAAACATTTAGTGAAATGGTCACAGAAATTGTATTGACAAACCAAGATGGCGGCATTAGTTCCGACTTTGACCACGCGCCCAAAGGAACCAGCGTTATAATTACTATGGTCATTTTATGTCATGCAAAGAACAAAGGTCTAAGTTAGTACGTATAAGGTTGAATTTATAAATTCACTAGAGTAAACTATTACAACTGGGCGCTACTTAGCTGTCAATTTGTAAAACTATATGTCATTATGGTAATTTTTATTGTATTTTAGATATTGCACTTATTATACCTAATAACTACCAACATCTACACAAATTTTACAGATTTTATTTAAGTATTTACTTATTTGCTCCCATGCACATCACTCATTAATCAGATTAGCAGATTAATTAATTATTACTTATAACTTTTTTATTTTTCAAAGTGACATTTGAAGCACGTGTCATTACACTGTAGGGAAAATAAATCGACTTTACTTTCTACTCGAGGCAGAACTATCGATATAAAAATATTGATTGAGGTGATGACATATAAGTATAATTTAATGAGCTATATAAGTATCTATTAATGAGCTGGTGGCTGCTAATTATGATAATACCATGTAAATTGTGAATTAAATACCTTTGATGAGGTTGACCAGGTCAGCAGTGATTTATTATCTTTAATTCGACTCATATTTTAATATTGATTCATGTTTGTTATTAATTATGCGACAGTTTTCGAGAATCATGTTATTTATATACCAGGCTGGTAACAGTTTTTGATCATGAATGAGATCAGCACCCTAATTGCGTAATACACTATCAATCTTAATCTGAATTATTCTGAAGGATATTGCTAATAAATTGCTTCTTATGTTCGAAAAATGTGTCTGCTCAACAACGTAAATGACGCAATGAATGTTGTTGAAGTGTCAAAATGAAACCCATTGCTACTGATAGTGTGTTACGCAATTACCCCGCAGAATGTAGAACGATCGAGTTGCAATAAAACAACACACCAATCAATCCAGTCTTACCGGGTGCTGCTAAATACCAGTATTTTACATGGAGCGACTGCCTGTCTCACCTCATCCTAACCCGATATCCCCTGGTAAGACTGGTTGTCAGACTTGGCCTGCTGACTACCAGTAACGACCGAAAGATCTACGAATGACCGCCGGTACCAACGGATCAATTTGTTTTCTGAGCAAAACGGAGGGGTCTCATATGCAATATATGGTCACCCATCCACGAACCGATCGCGACAAGGGTTGTCTTGTGACCATGCACATTAATTAACTAAAGCGTAGTCAGTTTTAGTTATGGAAAAAGCGATTAAGTATATAAGCGTTTTTGGCAGCTTTAGTCTAAAAATAAACAGTCTATGTGCCTTCATACGAAAAAATCTTTACATAGAATTAGTGCAAACAAGGAAGTTGTTCGACAAAACCATCGAATAATACGAAACATAAAAAATCTTTGTAGAAACCGAATCAAAATCAGACTAGGGTCAAATTTAGTCTAGCTAGAAACTCAAACCGGACGCGAAATAGCCACAAAAACGATTGGCAACGTCTCGTACAATGACATAGGTTTTTGCTAATCGATCGCAGTGGTCCGACCATTTCTTTGTATCCCAATTGGTTTGCAACTTCATAAAAAATGTCTACTGACGTCCGGCGACACGCACCAGTAAACATAAAGGTGATTATGACAAAAAATACTTACCGATGAAGCAAATTATTTCTTCTCCTATTTTTATTCGAAGACATTTTAGTTAGTTTTTCGCAATATACTGACCTGAAACAAAATGGGAAAAAATTAGACGTTTTGTAATATCTTGTTGACAATAGGAATTCTATCATTTTCTGCGATTTTTGCAGCAGTAAGTTTTGAAATAGCAAAAATAAACAATACACAGATTGGCAGAGACATTGACGCGCAAAATTTAACCATGAATTCAGCACAATGATTCTAGCATTAAAAAAATTCGTAGGATATTTAAAATAAATTGCTCTTCCATATATTTTGAGCTCTTTGGCTTTGCACTTTTTTTATGAAACAGCTGTATTTTTTATAATCAACAAAACATTTCTACGCTATCGTGTGCTGAATTCATGGTTACAGGTTGCGCGTCACCTTGTATAGAAAAAAGATTCAAATGTTTAAAACTCTACATTCATACAGCCCTGTACTTTGCAAGACATTTAGTCAAAGAACATAATTCCAAATAATTCACATCTAAAATCAGCTCCATAAACTTTGTTCAAGCCTTCAAAGCGACTCAACTAATCTTGAGAGTATCAATCATCGAGCTACGAGCTCTCTCAAATAACGCACAACATAAACTCCGGGAGAAAATCCATTATCACTTTTCATTGAACAAATTAATTGAAACGGAACTCCGAGACTCCTACTAAGTTGCATAAAAGATGCAAATAAATTCACAATTATCACAAAATGGGTTAGGAAGCCAGCATTTCCAGTACCACCAGTCCTACAGACTGCAGATAGACAAAATAGATTTACACAGATTAGAAAATTATTCACTGTTTTCCCTACGCTACTATTGTAAATAATATTTAAATGTTGCCGAGGAAAATAGACTGTGTTTTATTGCAAGTTCTAGTTAGAGTTGGAAACTTGTGGAATTTGATCCGAGGGTTTAAGTTAGTCTCCTGTTTTCTATTATAATTTGTAGATTGCCTCGTTGGCTTAGCTGTCGCAAGCGCTACTTCTGAGCGTGAGGTCCTGGTTTCGATTCCCGGTTCGGGCAGCCTGTTATTGGGTTTCTCCATCTGGATTTTCTCAGTAGCATTTAATAAAACTGGAAATGTTTAGCTTGATATGTCGCCGTGTGTACAGCTCCTCTATGACTACAATGACGTCAAAGAGACCCAGAGATGGACGCGAGTGTGTAAACACAGGTTCTTTTCAGTTGCCACTTTCATAACTTAACAACCAATATTACATTCACGTGTTAGAGAAACATCTAGTCAAATAACTTTAACTTAATTCTCAATGTCATGTAAGAAACTCTCTACTCCAAAGAACCATTTTGTCTTTTAACCATACAGTTTACTTTTCTCCTAGAAATACTTTATGATCATTGACGCAGTTCTCCATTTCTATCGGACAATAGAAAATATAGAAACCAGGTCTCATTAACATTTCAAAACCCGCAAACAAGGTAGCGAAATAAATAGCTTATTTTAATATGAATGCCATTGAAACCAATTGACATCTAACATTGAAAATGAACTGCACTCCATTGGTACGTCATAATAATTTTGAATTAACAACCCACTGAGGTCTTTAAGCACCTTTTTATGTCAAAAAATGACAAATTGGACGATAACTCCTACTAATATTATGTTAAAATATTTATAAAGTAACAAAATATCGATATTTAGGTGATAATTGAACGCTGTTATGCCATAATTTGATGGCAGAATACGGGATAAGCCGGTGTTAAAATTAAAAAAAAATATTGAGAAAGATGGCCATGACTTCTTGATTGCAAACCTTTTTGGTGAGTAAAAAATTTGATTTATCGCCTTTTGGGTCCTGCAGATATGCAAATATATGAAAAAATAAACCTTATTTAGTGTCTGATCGTGAGTCCTGTGAATGATCGCATAAATTAAAAAAAGGTCGAACAGATATCCAGGTTTTTAAGGGGCAACATGATTTACAGTAGCTCATATTGTTGTGGTAGTAGCGATTCTTAGTTTACACGAGTCAGTAAGAGACGAGAACAGAGATTGATGTGCAGTCAGGGACAACAGTCGACCAAATCTTAAGTTTTTAATACACAGTTTCAAATATTGGATGAACTTCTACCTAATGAGCTTGGAAAGGTAGCGAATGAAAATACCATTTAAATAGACAACGGTAATGAGATGCACCGTTTTGATGTAATCTTTACCATGCTAGGGAGTTGCGCCTTTTCTTCTTCCCAGGTTAAGCACTAAGTATTAAGTGGATGGGTGCGAGTTTCTGCGGACTGTCTTTTGTAATTCTTACGTTCGTAAATATTTTCTTATCTTTTGATTTTGATAGATGATATATTCTTTGACTACACTATCACAATATTAAAATAAATGTTAAAAACCTACCAACAGTACAACCTTTTCAAAGTTTTAATCTTTGAGGATCTTTAAGTTATACACAGTAAAGTAACCCCATGACATTAAAAAGTTAAACACACAAGTATCGATTTCAAAGTATAATATTATAAATACGTAATCAAAAATAAATATCGTTGTAAACCTCAGACCACACTCTCGGAGTAACTTGAGTGTGGGGTATAATGACAAACCGACGTATAATGTGATTTGACGACGCGAGACGGTAATAACTACTTTATATTAAACAGTTATCGGTACTTAACGATTTATAAATTATGTTTTTAACAGTCTAAACTTTATGGTAGTTTAACACTTTAACGGATCGTATACTTAGTACAGATTTATTTTAAAAGATATGTCTTTAGTAATTATTTTATACTAGCGACCCGCCCCTGCTTTGTACGGTTTTAACGACTTGATAAAATATCGAGATTTCATTACCAATAATATTACAAGCGTAATCAGCCTATACTTAATGGTCCCACTGCTGGGACACGGGCTTCTTTTTTATGAAAGGGAGTGGGCCGTAATCCACATTGGTTTCATTATTATAATTATGTAAGTTTAATATTAATGTATTATACATACCTTCCGGATTAAATTCTCTAAATGATGGTGAAAACACCATCGAAATCCGCTGCGTAGTTTAGAAGAAAAACGCGATCTCTCGCGGACTTTCATTTATAATATGTAATGAAAGAATAAGTTAAATAAAGTAAGTGTGGTATACAGCGCCATGCATTTTACACACGTATAAGGTTTTGCGTTTTTGTTTTACGCTATTATTTATTCATTAATTTATAATTTTCTAAAACAGCATCTTCGAACAACCTGACTTTAAGAACTGTAGCGCAGGTGTTATTTTCCGGGAGTAACATCGTATCATTAAAACATCAATAAAATTAAAACGAATAACGTGCAAAGATTAGGCGAATTGAGGGAAAGAGAGAGCCATATGTCGGCGCCGGCGGTAGTTTTCAAATTACGAATTATTTTATGTTATTATATTTTTTTATGATTACTGGCCACTAACCCTAGTCGTGTGTTAAATTAATTTCGCCTTTGTAGCGGCACGTTGTATAATATTTAGTGGAATATTTGTTTCATAAAATGTTTTTTTATCCTTTTATCAAAGTTATTAATAAATTCTTTAGGGATCTCCGGGGCTCCGGATATTTATTTATTGTATCTCATTCTCAAATAAGGTCGCGATTCATAAACCCACATTAAAGTTTAATGTTTCGTCTACCTAAGTAAGAATAAAAAACAACGCCGAAATATTTCTCGAAAAGAAAAAATTATGAATATTGCATGAACACATCAACAAAATTACTCGCTTAATAAAATTTAATAGAATAAAAAGAGAATTAGGCGAAAAAGATCCCAAAGCGGACAGTCCTTGAGTCCTTCCCATCATTCCCTGGACGAAACAAAAATGCAATAAACAGAAAAATTATAATTATTTTCCGCTCTGTTTGGCGGGAATATATTTTTTTACGCTGGCAACAATAAGCCAGCTACCTCTGACGTCATTTCAGCAAACTTCCCTTTGTGTGTAGGTCACGCTACGCGGTACAGGTCTTTATTACCGCAGGGGCAGGGGGCTCTTTGTCCACTGAATACACACGTATTAGCTAGTCTAGACGGAGACTGGATACATTAAAATAGAATAATAAATTTAAATTCGCCTCGAGGTCCTCTTTTGTAACGAACTTTAATATTAAATGGACCGTGACAATCTTTTTGTGTTTTTATCATTTATTTCGCAATATTTTAGAGTTTTTTTGTTACATGTTTGATTGTGAAACCTAATTGTTTCAGACATAATTTGTTTTAGCAAAATGAAATAGCAATATTTAAAACTACTTTTTTTTTTACTTTAATCAGCTAAGTATCTCATTATAAAACAAATTCGCTTTTTTGTGTATGTCTATGGGACCTTGTTGCGGGACTAACCGGTTCTACTATACGCTAAGGATTTTGATGCGGTTTTTCTACTATACGCTAAGGGTTTTGATGCGGTTTTCACCATCATTGTGAGAATTTATTCCGGAAGATTTATACGGATACATACACTAATGCATTTATAATAAACTAAAAGGTAGTAGGTACAGATAATAAAAACACAAACAGTTTGGGTAGGACCAAGTGTACGACTTGCCAATAAAAACTTTCCAGAATTGTAAATAGCTTGCTATTTAGTTCCCAAAAACCAAAACGAATTTGGCTAATGTCTGTAAAGATCACAACTCCACGCTTCAAAAAGATTTAACTTTACGAACCCGACCGAATTCAATCGAACGACGACAGATGACCATTAAACTAATTCTGGCAGCAGTGGCAAGCACTGGCACTCTGGCAGCCAGTAAATCTGGCAACAACACCGTTCGCTCCCACTACACTTTTTAAGGTTCCGTACCCAAAGACTGCCAACGGGACCCTTTTAGTAAGACCCCGCTGTCCGTCCGTCTGTCACAGGGCGGTACCTTTTGAACCGTAATAGATAGACACTTGAAATTTTCACTGAATGTGTACGGTCACTGAAATAATAAAATAAAATTAAAAGGAGTTCCTCATACAAGAAATGTAAGGTATTTAAAAAAAAAATATGTAGGGTAAGTATTGTATGGTGTTACGGAAACCTTCGTGTGCGAGTCCGACTAGCACTTTGCCGCTTTTTTGTCAGTATCACAACCCGGTCGGCAACGTGACTCCTGAGGGGTCTACTACGAAGTGCAAAGTGCGAATGTTCAGATCGGACCGACACATGGCCGAACCGAATATTATTTCAAAATGCGAAAAAAGTTCGGATCGGCTCAGTTGGGTCGGGACCATAGTCAATATTCGAAAGAGTGTAGGAGCGTAGGATCGGGACTGACCGAACCAAATAGTAAGTTCGTAGCGGGAAACGGCCGGACATTCGGCCGATACCACTTCGGAGTAGGCCCCCTGTACTGTTACGCATTGAATTTTGCTATTCTCGCACGAAACCATTTTGTGGTGCAATTTTTCCCCGAAATTGAATCGGCGGTGACAAGGTACTTTTTTCATCCAAAAAAAAGTCGTGTTGGCTTTGGCTATTAATTTTGCTGGGCGCACGTTTTTGAACGGTCGGAAACTTTAAAATTGTTTGTTTTTAATCCTTTTGTGGCTAAAATGCAAAGTTGTAGTTAGTTTTGACTGCTCTTTTAACACGGCTACATCCGAGCACAGAGAATGAACCAAAGACGTAAAAACTGACAAAAAACCACTACTAAGTGAAAAATAACTTTAGTTTCGGAAGTTGCTGGCAAAAAAGGACCTCGCCGAACAAACTCCTCCATTTTTTGAAGTCGATTAATAAAAATGACTATAGTGGAAACCAAATCCCACCGCACTTGAAACTCTATCAATATCGATTAAATGCCACCCTTCCCCTTTTCAATCTCACAAAAGTAAACCTACATAATGACATCAAATAAGCGTTCAACTTATGGAGTTAATAACAGTTGTGGTTAGTTCGGGCCCAGAATATCTAACAGTTCCGAACTTTGGGACCCTTGACCGTACTCACATGTAAATAGTTTCTTTGAAACTAGGGCCATTTAAGGGAACACTACGTGCACATAAATCGAACAAAACAGCTTTTACAAAACAACACTTAGCGATCACGGAAGGAAATGATGACGTGGAGTGCGTACGAGTCGTTTAAGTTGTGTTGTAAGGAAGGACTTGCGAACGATCTCTAGTTGTTTCGTAACTAAAACGTCTTGTAAGGCATCTATCCCACCGACCGGTGAGCAACGAGAAGCGAGCAGAGCTAACAACTAAAAACGGGTTGGCGAGCAACGAGCAGCGAATGCGCGACGGCGACGTGCGGTTACTCACTAGTATGCGTACGGAGGGGATTGTGGCTAAGTAACAACATCCGCACGGGTCGATCGATCAGGTTAAGCTACGCTTGCCGCGGTGAGTCCGTGGATGGGTGACCATCTTTACATATCACGACCCCTCCGTGCCTCAGAAAGCACGGTAAGCCGTTGGTCCCGGCTGTCATTCGAGGATCTTTGACAGACGTTACGGGCCGTCAGAAGCCCGAAAGTCTGACAACCAGTCCTACCAAGGGGTATCGTATTACCCAGTAACTGGGTTGTGGAGGTCAGATAGGCAGTCGCTTCATGTAGAATACTGGTATTCAGCTGCATCCGGTTAGACTGGTAGCTGACCCCAACATAGTTGGGAAAAGGCTAGGCAGATGATGATGCGTACGTAACTACTTCGTACGTACTACGTACCAGACGTGAGTCTCCCAGCGAGTGTTCTGCCCACCAAGGGAGCGTTGCTGAGCTAGTACTCTCTTTGATAGTTCTTGTCGTTGCGACAAACTAATACTCGCTGGCGCGGCGGCAGCAGTGTGATCAGTCAACGATCAACTATTAATATAAGACGACAATACAGCAATAAATTGAACTGCGTACCTATACATCATGCCGTTCCCAGTCTGCATACGAAAATTCAATCAAATATATTCTATATTTTGGTCACTATAGCTAGTCAAAGTTTGGCAAAGCCCATGGTCGGACCATCACTACCATTTAATTTGTTTGAAAAAATGACATTTTTAATTTTGATGCTAGGATGTATCTGATAGTTCCAAAAAAATCTGATGCATTAGTATTTCCAGAATTTTCGTTATTGTCGTATTGTAGTCTCCACATTGTATGTACAGACGCCAGCAGATCAAGCTACCCGAAACTGTTAAATTTTCCCAATCAACCTTGAACCTAATGCTTTAGCGATAAAGTTGAAAATCTATTAGTTTCACTGATTGTGGTAGCTTGGTGTGCTGGCGTCTGTACCTATTTATTTACTTTCACAGGCCCTACAATCTTTTGCACGTTTCTTGAGCGAGAAAATCGGCGTTAACTAGTCGCTTGCTCGTCGGTGGGAAAGGTGCCTAACTCTGGTGACGGAGCGTTTTATTGAAAGAGACGGAAAAGTTATCGAGCGTTTGTGACACAAAGTTTTATGAAGACAAGAGGAAGGAAGTAAAGAGTTTTCGAATGTATTGAGTGTCCGTGTGTTTCAAGTAGCTTGTCTGCTAAAACATTTTCAAGTTATTTGCAAACCTCACTTAAAGTAGCGTTTTGAGGTTAATAACACTCCAAAAAGACTCAAATCACCGTTAAAATCATAATAGATTTTCAAAGAACCAACTCATTTTTATTACCTCGCAAGCTGCAAAAAACTAGCAATATAAAATCGTGATTCAAACATTCAACAACGTCGTAAAAATCAAAGCAGAGCATTACAATTGATGCAGCATCAGCTGGCAACATTCCCATCATTGTGAAGTATTGCGTCACGGTAGGACCACACCAGTGGCTGCGCGTGAGTTGATCAATCATTCCGATCGAACACTCGATAGCGCAGCGACGCTCAAAGTTTGAACGTCAGTCGTAAAACATCCGATAAATCGCGAGAGGTGCTTCTGCAATTAGAGTTTGATTCGTGAGTTTAATATCTGGTTTCAATTTAGAAGGTTCCTTATTTCACGCCAGCTGTTGCTGTCGATATGGCAATGACGTCGTCGCCGAGGAGGCCGAGTAAAACGGTGGCATGATGACTTGGAGGTGTATATGACATATTGGCCGGATAAAGCAACACACAGAGAAGCGTGGAAAGCTGGGGAAACCTTGGAAGTTGGAAATAACAGGTTAAAAAAAAACGTGGTTCTGGTTGATGTCCGCTTCATCGTGTGTGAATTTTCGCTTATTAATTTATAAAGACCCGGTATGTATATTCTTGCCTGTATGATGTATCATGGATGGGTGTCGTACAAAGCCACGAAGTTTCCGTTTAGAGGTCGGTTAGGAAAAGTCCTCCTCTCTGCTAACACCTAACAAAAATGGCCAGTACGCGGCGATCATAACCTGCGGGGTAATAGCGTAACACACTATCAGTAGGAATGGTTTTCATTTTGACAGTTCAACAACATTCATTGCATTATTTACGTTGCTGAGCAGACACATTTTCCGAACATATGAAGCAATGGATTAGCAATATCCTTCAGAATGATTCAGATTATGACTGATAGTGTGTTACGCAATTAGGGTGCTGACCCTTGTACCATTTCATTTAACATTCACTGATGAGGCTATGATCTCCATTTTTAGCAGCCTCATAATGCCAACTAAAAATTGTGTAAGATTTTGGGTACTTACTTAAAAAGTAAGTCATTTAAAAGTACACATCACTTGAACGACATACTTCAGTTTAATACTTAAGCTTGGCTTAAGTTAAATGAAAAGTCAAGAGGCACTTGAGATTAAGGCGCACTTAAAAAAATGCCAATTGTAAAAGTGACTGGGCAAAGTATGGGAAGCGGACTTTGGACCAATAGCAATACGCTTTCGACGTTTGTGTAGGGATACCTCATCGATACCAAAGCAAAGGGTCATCAAAATTTAACCCAGCAATTTTGAGAAAAATATTTCAATTTCAAATAGCCTTTACTATATCTATGAGAAAATAATATATGCTTTTATAAGGACAGGTACTTCAATCATTTTAGCAACAGGAAACATTCTTATGAGACTGTCCTTAACTTTTGTTTAATCATCTATAAAACGAGTCAACTTACACGGAGGTAGTAGGACTAGCAATAAATCTTTAAGAGAGCCAAACTACTGTTACCAGTCATCACGAATTTAAAGATACAACATAGGAGACATTAAAGGTGTACTTAACCTAATTCTCCAACCATTAAACAGCCTCCCCGAGGAAGGCAGTGAGGAAGTCAAATCTTCTATCATTGAAAACCAAGGGAAAAATTGTTTGTTTGTATGTAGGAGGTAATCTCCGGAACCACCAGTCAGATTTAAAAAATTCTTATTTCATTTGATAGCCCAATTTTTGAGGAAGGTTATAAGCTGTCTAACATCACGCGGCGACCCTTAGGAACTGAGCAAAACGAAAAAAGCCAGAAACAACACTAAGCGAAAACAAAGTAGTAGCACGGGGGAGCGATGGGATGCGACGCGATGATTCAGGGGCCGAAATTCGCGCGGACGTTGTCACGGACAGAAGCTAGTATACCATAAAAACTTAAAACGAATAAACTGCACGAGTCTAGGAAGCTAATTGAAATATTTATGCGAGTAATAAAGATAGGTACAGAAACAAATCTTGATAATGTTTGTTGTTGATGTAGTAGTTTAAAGTAATGCTAGTTTTACGGCTTGGAGGAAATCGATTTAGAATTTAGTAGCGTGAGCAGTTCAGCATCTATAAAGACTGAAATGAATTTCCGAAATTAATTGAATAACTTAGCATCATGTCTGTATTCCCGGTTCAAGAAGAGTCGCACCTATAGTTACGTTTCGCCAGCTATGTACATAAGTCCGATGTAATAGGGGGCGAGCCTATTGCCATCAACTAGGCACGAATTCAGACTCCAAGCTGCTACTAAGCCCAATAGCCCGATACGTCAAACGAACCCAGGACCTCATGCTCAGTAGCAGTGCGATTTACAGTTTTTCTAAACATAGGATGGAGGAACTCATTCAGAAGCCTGTTCTAAAAGACCATAACTATTCTTTGGCAACATCAATATTACGGATAACATAACCAACCACAAGAAAGTAATTCGAAAAAGCTCAAAAAAGAAAGTGTACTTCAAAATCTGAACAATATTATAAATCGAAAGAATCCGTTAAGAAACAGGCCGGGAAATAACAAAATAAAGTTCTAACATTTTATAAAACAGGGATACATACTTACCTAGACCATTAATTAAAGAAAACAGCTTGTATTAGATGTTAATCGTCCGAGAAAGTTGTAAGTGTCAAGTGGAGGAAACGAGTTGAAATCAGCCGGACAGAAGTTATAGACTCGAGCGTTCTTTACGAGAAACATGAGAAGCTACTAGTGTAGGACACCGAGTAGCTTGCCGCAAGACGCAAGTATATATAGAAGCAAGATTACTTGTATTATCTCCTTAGTTCATCAGTGGATCAATACTCACTCAATACTCAATAGTTTATTGCGTTCTAGAATGTGTACATAGGTGGTACCTTAAAAGGAGGACAGGACAATATGGTCCCCTCACCAATAACAACCATATGTCATTAGGAAGGCATTTCAATATAGAGCTATAACTACTATGGCAGCTCATTTCAAATTGCTGTGTGAAAAAAAGTTACGGCGATGTTTCGTAGGACGACGGAATCGGAAACTTACGGAAACTTTTAATAGTTGATCACTTCTGGTGGTCTTAGTTTGAATATTTGCAAATATGTGCATTCCGAAGATTATAAAATAATAGGTATGGTACAGTCGCTTGGCAGCATTATCTGACCCACCCTAAAAACAAACGAATTTGGACCCTCTGCCTGTAACATTAAGGTTTATTCAATTTATATAAGCTTGTCAGACGGCGCTCGTGCAACGTTGTCGGAGCCACCGGCATTATACATATATCATTTTGTTAAGCTATTTTAATCATTATCTCGTTGACATTAAAGTTGAAAAGCTTTTAAATCACACTACATAATTAGAACCCAATCTTTAATTTCGCGTATTCCTGACAAGTTCTTGTGGCTTAACGGTTTGATGCTGGATTGGCGACGAACAACATGTGGGTTCGAAAACACGGTCCACCTTTAATCAGTTTCTTTTTTAATTTGTTTTCATTTCTACAATATTGCCTGCATTATTAAAGAACGACCAATATGATTTACGCCTAATAATTTATCTTGTAAACAGGTGGGTAAATTAAAAAACTTTAAGTTCACAGAATTTATATTTACCTACCAAGAATGGTTGGATACGAAGTAAAACATATATTTGCTTCGTGAGGTAGATAATAAATTCATTTATGTGACAAAAGTTAAACTACGCCTAATAGCAGTAACTGCGCACACACATTTGTAAATCGTTTCACATAACTCGTTAAGTATTTTTAAGCAATTTGGTGTAAAAAAGCATGTCGCAACTTAATGACTACTTATACCAAACAAAAAATCATATTTTTACATGAGCAGAATATTGGAATTAGAGAGATTGGTCGTCGACTTAATATAGCAGTAAGTGTTTTTATACCTATTTTATTTTATTGATTGTGATTAATGAATGCGTAGTTGGCTATTTTACCACTACATTCACTCCTTACAAGTTACATACACGGTTCCAAAAATGTTTTTTTTTTTGTTTTAGAGAAATACGGTCAGACTTTGGCTAAAACGTTATGGAGACAATGGAGATATTCAGCGTATTCGTCCAGGAGCAAAAGCCATTAAGTATAGTCCCGAATTCGAAGGCCACCGGGCCATTGTTTCAAGGCATGTTGAAAATCCATTTTTTCCCATTCCGCAATAAACCACAATATTTCAGAGGAAACAGTGAGAAGGCATTTATACGCTGCTGAGATAAGGAATTATAAACCAGCACAGAAAATTACATTGACACCTGCTCATCGCGAAGAAAGGGTTCGTTTTGCCCAGGAATATTTAAATGGCAAAGATTTGTGTTGGAATATGGTGCGCGTTATGCGTAGCCGCTTACAGCAAGTTATAGCAGGGGACTACTAATTATGTAATCTAGTAGGTATTTTTAAACACACCATGTAAGTAAATGCTCAATGGATTGATTGTTAAACCATTAAAATGTTGCAGATTATGTGGTGATGCTATTGTTATAAATAGATTTTTTCTATTTAAATATCATGTTTATTCACTACATATAGGCAGCTATAAATCTGTAAAGCATTTCACAGATGAATTCATTTTCTCGATGACAAACTTTTAAGCATAAGCACGCCTTTTTTAATGTTTATAAATGGTTAGATTTGATTATGGCATACTAATATAAAATGTCTATTAATTTGGATATATATGAGCATTTACATACTTTATCTTACCTAAGTGTTTTAATGAAATAATAAACATTTTAAACTTGCAATTGTTTACTTTTATTCCTATACAACCTACCCGTGTAAAAAGACAAGACCCTACGTCGTCCATTAAAGAAATGTTTTTTACATTTCTTTAGTGTAATAAAATAATTAAAAAAAAAAACAGCTGAGCAAAAAGATATATTTAGGTTAAACTTGGTTTCGAACGTAGACAACGATAAACACCGCACTTAGTGAGTGACCACAAGACCAACTCAACTCTTATAAGGCGCTTTGAAATTTGATCTTAGTTGTAATGCTAGACGCATATTCTAAAGAATTTGAACCATATAGTATACTTCATAAAGTTTATTCTTGCACAGCACAAGCAGCCAACCTTCTCCTGGTGCAAATAGATTATTTTGTATTTTAAATAATCACTCCATTGAGACATGATAATAAAAAAACTACCTATAAAATAGAAAATAAAAAATTGTAAAGAGATGTTGTTTTTGCAATTTAGTAAGGCAAGGTAAAACATGTTTGCGCGTAGTCACTGCATACCCTTAGTAGCATTTGAATACCAGTTTTATAATGAATACGACTATTTATTTTTCAACTACCCACTTATTACAAGTTATGCGAAAATATTACCATTTTAGAAAGTTTATGTATGAAGATCATCCGTCTATAGTTCTTTACAATAATATATTAAATAGTTTTGGAATACATTCTAAATTGAAAGCAAAATAATATCTTCGTCGCAGGATTTGATCTCGCAAGTTGTTTTTCTCAGTCTTATACACAGACCACGAGACCAGAATTACTTGAACACAATTATTAAAATAAGCTATTACACTAATTATATTATAACAAGTAGTTATAACATATAACCTAATGGTAACGTTATAAAGATCAAATTTGCATGTCTGTGTTATTATTGTAATTCTTGGTTGAGTCTTCGTGCACTTGTCTGATAAGCTCATATAAATTGAATAAACCTTAATGTTACAGGCAGAGGGTCCAAATTCGTTTGTTTTTAGGGTGGGTCAGATAATGTTGCCAAGCGACTGTACCATCGAGGTGGTCTGATGACTGACCTGGACGCAAGATAACGGAATTCTTGAATAGCTACTAGTAAACATATCGTATGTGGGCTCATAAGATGTGATCATTGTAGACCCTGTCGGGCACAGCAAAGCTTTGAAAACTCAAATTCCTCATCAGTCTTCTGATCTAAATCTAATGTTGTATTATAAATCCACAGAGAAGGCTAATAAGCTAACAGAAGCCTCGCTGAGAGAGGCTAGAGAAAATCTGATTTAAGTTATTCAAATCCGAAATTGCTTGGGTCTCTTGCCCTTTTGACTACCCAATGATCCGTAGTCAATTATGAAACCAGTTACTAGCACAGCAATAACACAACAAGACAATCTGTTAGAAACCAATTTGTTTATACTAGACTATATGGCCATACATTTTTTTTAACTATATACAA
The DNA here is from genome assembly GCA_911387795.2 of Apamea monoglypha. NCBI lineage: Eukaryota > Metazoa > Arthropoda > Insecta > Lepidoptera > Noctuidae > Apamea > Apamea monoglypha. The sequence continues at coordinate 5,660,736 of OU426922.1, forward strand.
CTGTTTAGGCAGCGCATGCAAATAATTCTGTTTTTAGGAGGTATTTCTGTCCGACTTCCTAGACAAAAGTTGAGGTAGCTCAGCTAAAATGCAAGTTAAAAATATAATTTATAGCCTATATCACTCAGGAATAGTGAAGATGTGAATTTTTTAGTCAATTTTTGTTTTTTTGAAATGGATCATTAACTCCGGAGATTACCCCCTACATTCATATAAACAAACAAATTTAACCTCTGTATAATATTAGTATAGAAGTATAGATAAAACTATGACACATTCAAGAAAGAAATATGGTCAAAAAAACTGATATAAACTAGAAATATGATCCGCGAAATGTTGAGAACCATCGACAGCTCACATATCGCTATTTTATTGAAAGTTAATTGATGTATGCGGGCTCTGAAAATGTGCCACGGCTTCAACAATAAACACTCTACAGAGATACCGACGAATAACCCAGTTGTCCCCACATATATAGTTCTTTCGTATCGTGGCAGAACTTATACGGGTGGAAAGTTAGTAAATAGAAGAAATTCTATTCCTGTAACAGTCGGCGAATGCCCTAGATAAAGTTTTCTGGCAAACCGTCCGTCTCTTCACCATCCTTGGTTGACTGGTAGAGAATGCCTAAGGCATTAAGTCCGCCTTTGTACCTTTTTTTTGTGCAAAAAGATTAAATAAATAAATAAATAAATAAACCGAAAAATATGTTTTATTTTCTTTGTCGGATAACTTTCTTGACACCGTCTTAGAAAATACAAAATAGAACGCAGTATTTCAAGTTGTTTGAGCTATAAAATGCTCGAAAACTTTATGGAAATCATAATCAATCAGCCTAGCCTTTTCCTAACTATGTTGGAGTCGGCTTCCAGTCTAACCGTATGCAGCTGAATGCCAGTATTTTATATGGACGACTGCCTATCTCACAACCAGTTACAGGGTAACTCGATCCCCTTCGTAAGACTGGTTGTCAGACTGTCAAAGATCTAATTATAATGTCTGAAAATGGTCAAGGGCAGATTTTCATAATATGTCATACTATGACACAACAACCAACTTGGAGGTGGTATCAGGTCATCAACGCGTTTTACAAAGGTGCTTATTTGCCTCTACCATCCAACAAAAAAGCAGATGGCTCATTGGTCTCATTTCATCTCGCGAACTTGAACATGACATAACATCACGCCTGTATGTATACCCACATTTCGCCAGTTTTTTCTAAGTCCCATGTACTTAATAGGCGGCGAGATTATTGCCGTCAACCAGACACACATCAAGACTTCGGGCTGAGAAATTCCAAAGAAAATTCCTCGTGACCTTTAGTTTCTGACAATCAATCAGCCAATGAGCACTAGTGGCTTACAGTGGCGAGGGTCTCTAACCAAAGCACCAATTCACAAGGTCGAGTATTCATGTTCTACCTCTTGTTCAAAGGATTACGTATTTCTAGTTTACTTTATTTCCTAGATGAAGAAATTTCAGTGTTTGCAGACAGTTAACTTGGGAACTAGGACATGAACGAAAGTTCTGTTCAAATCTTTCAGGAGTCTGTTTGCTTCTAATTTGAGGCTGACCTACTAGGACATAGTCTACATACAAATCTAGATTGAGATCAAATTGTTGTGGAACGACATTGTTCATTAATTAGGGTCTCGAAATGCTAATTCGTTAGGAGCTTTAGACCCAAAACTCCCGACAGATCAAAGCGAAGCGAAATCGAAACGGATTATGTATATGTATATAACTTGCCAGGTTTTGGGGCCTTCTATCTATGTTTTGATCATTATCTACCACAAAATACGCTCACTAAAACAAAGAGGAACAACTATCTCATTTCTAAAACAAACACCCAATTTATATCTAAAACAAAAACAATAAAAAACAAACAAACTATATTAACTAGCTACAATCTCCGCACTATAATAGCGTTCAATTCTCACAGTGTCAAGTAACAAACGGACAACACATACATAATACATGACACATTATAAGTGCACCTACAGACGCCCAACAAAAACACCGACTGTGCGAATGGCGAATGCTAACACCTTTTTGGTACAGCTCTCTCGATAATGCGAGATGCGGAAGCGAGAATACGGACGACGACGACGCGCAGACGCCGTCGAGGTGCTTCTGAGCCCTGAGCATAGCTCGTAAAAGCCTTATTTATTGTAGAAACTTGTGTTGAAGTACTGTTATACTTGAAGCATAGGACGACGTGACAGGCATTATAAGGCTTTGTAATTCGTGAAGCGAGATTTTATTCTATAGCAGGTGTATTTGTAGTTAATCCGATGAAAGTATTTCTTTTAATCTGGGGAAAGTTTATTGAAAGTCTGAAACTCATTCGGTTTCAGTGTGGTTTTCCGGAGACGTATGGAAATATGATTAACTGACTTCAGAAAAAGGAGGACTTCTGTGGAGGGTGTTGTGTGTGTTAAGTGCTGTTAAGTGAGAAGATGCCAACAACTATCAAATCAATGAAATGAAGAAAGATTTTATCAAGCCACAAATTTTTATTGGTTCTGAAGAATATCACAATAACCATCTAGATTAATATCCGCAGGAAGTGAAAAAAAACAACACACGAGTAAGCAGTATGTATTAATAGAGAATACAGTTCTCAGTATCTGAATTCAACCACAGTGAGTATCACAAAGCCGCGACCAATCAAACTGCATCAATGCGCCAGCACACAGCACTAGAGCAACAGTACGTACGTAATGATCTCGGTTCATCTGGCTTCAATCACGTTCAATTCACAAGTCGTTCGGTCCCAATCCCATTCAATGGCGATAGCGGTGCACCTCTGTTGAACTAGGTACGCTCTTGATTGATGTTTTCATTCATCTTTTTCGCTCAGAATTTAATTTGTACTTGCACGTTTGGCTTAAAGTTGGAAAGACGAATGTCGTTGAAGAGGCAAGTCAACTATGAATTATTGCAAATGAGCTTAGCTAAAAATAAAACTATGTAACAATATTGACGAGTGTTAGCGTGAACATACACAACAATAGCCTATTCCTTTTAATGGTTGTTTTAAACTTACTCGGCAACAGGAAACTAGCGATATTCTGCTTTTAAAATGCATAGACTTTTCTCTAAACTTTAACCAACTTTCTGCAACTTGGCTTGAGACCGAACTTGTCAGCTAAAAATTCGCAAACCTTTTTCCAATCATGTCAAGTCGCGTTTTCTTGCCAAAGACCATTTTTGGCGCCAACTCGACCCACCATAGATGCGGAACACCAAGCAGCAATGTTACAATTTCAATACCTACTGGCACAAAACAAAAACATTTCGTAATTCGAATGCAAGTCAGCTAGTCCCATGGAATTAGTATGTACTATGTATATAGGACAACACACCAAACAAAACCAAGTGAAATACGAACATCCCCGTTCAGGACAATAACGAGTCCTACGGTATGTCGTTGTTAGCGATACACAAAATACCTTCCCTTTTATACGAGAAAACGCCATCAGCAGACATATTAACATGTGAGGTACAGTCGTAAATTTTTATATGAACGGGTAACACGTCACTGTGATGACGTGTTACGTGAACGATGGGAAGTATGGCAACACACAACACACGTCGCATGCTCCGTTATTTTTACGCAGACGGGGGAAAATTGCGTGACGGAGTTGCAAACGAGACAGTGTTTTCGCACAAACAATGCACGCACGATTTGGAATATCTGTTTTGTATACATTATACACATAATACGTGTGATAAGACTTACATGAGGGGATTTGGGCGAGGTTTTTGTTTATTTTGCTGTTTAGTAGGTCAGGTTTAAAGCGTGTAGCATCTTTCTTTGGATAGATTTTAGCGTTTATTAGAGCCACATTAGTAACTAAACGTTTTACAACTTGACAGTTTCGTTACGCTTGTTAGGGTTTCCATAGGAAAAAGTCTTTCGTCACCAAGATGTTGATTTTCTTGTTGTAAATTATTATCAGCGAAACAACAAAAGCAGTAGCTGATGTCCAGTATAATAAATCATGAATTAATTATACTTCGCACATTATCATTACAGTGTTAACAAGCATGAACCGTTAACTTTAAGATAAAGTTTCGAAAAACCATATCAATAACAATTTACGCATTAACACTTTAAAGTTCCCACTACATTCCACTTACCGTAAGTACCTACTATACAGAAAAATCTTTAAAATACTTGAAAAATTCCGGCTTAACATAACATGGGTTTACTAGGTACTGCAGGCCTACATTCAACTATATACCTTAATCAGATATTATAAAAGTGGAATTCGAATGAAGAGGATAGTTTCTTTAAATATAATCGGTTGGTTGAGGTAAATTAATACCGTGGGACATTGATCGGACATCAATCATTGACAACTAGCCCCGTAATGGGGCATCGACAACTTACCATTATATCCGTTGAAGTTTAATTATCACTTTAAAGTATATTGGCCATTAATTTTTCTACACAAATAAGTTATTAACGACACAAAAATGGTCAAGAAATAAATGTTTAACGTTAATACGTTATTCATTGAATTTAATGGTCGTCTGAATACCATCCATATCCACAGGTGCTTTCTCACTGGCAACAAAATTGAGGGCCAAAAGTAATAAGAATGCCGCCGAACTGTAATGTATGCATGGAATCAGTATGTACTATAGTTAATGGCCGTATGAATATCGTATTATGGTTAATTCAATTGATTGCAAGAAAAAGGAAATCGATTAATTCGGAATAGAAAAAAAAGAAATCGATACACGCTATAGAACCTTTAACAAGATCTAACATCATGTGGGGGGAGAGACTTGACTTAAAGACTTGCAAAGTTGCACGACTAAATTGCATTTAGTGTTATGCGACTTTAAAACATAGTTATGTTTCTGTCAATCGCTTGAAGGGGACAGAGACAGAATGATGATTTAAATAAGTTTAGCGTTAAATGCATTTCGTGATATGTGGTGCAAATGGGCCTTAGCTTTAGCAGACATCTTTGAATTTATTTTGATACGAATCGAACTCGATTCTTGATGGTCAATTTGTCAGAAATTTCAATTCCGCTCATGCATGAGTTCTAAGACATGGCGGCAGAAACCCTTCGGTACTTACTAATACTCTCAAAGTACTTAGTTACTTACATACATCGAATCCCAGACGTGCTTCTCCAACATATTACAGTCCTCTGTTTTCATAAGCGCTCCATGTCATAGGAGATTAGGCATGTCAAATGTCTTATCTTTCTATGATAACAAGCCGAGTTAGTCAGAAGTAGGACATTAGAAAACTGAAGCAAATTCCACTTTTAAGACCAAAATTAATAGTTAACAGTTCAGGGAAGAGTCTAGAGGACATCTTCATCATCGACATCTTAATCATCACTATTATGAGTTCGTGAATTATTGTAAAAGTCACTATCTGTTGTTACCACCTAGTAGAGTGCTACAAGGATCCTTTGGCGCCTGAATGAGGTTGACAGGAGGGTGTTGTTGGTAAACATTTGTCAAATTGTATGGAAAAACAAGATGGCTGCGTTAGTTCCGATTTTGGCCACGCGCCAAAAGATCCTGTGAACAAGAACCGTTGTGAGTCTTTACTTCGTGGCTGTTACTTTAACTGCAATTAGTTTGTTAGAATAAAGCCACAATCCATATAGTCCTAAGCGTAAATTAAATAGAAATACTAAGTTATTTCCTAAATCAAGATCTAAGACAAAAACAAGTGTACCAATTTGTACCATTTAATTTAACATTTTCAAGACCTTGTTAACTAGCCCCCGATAGTATTTCTACAATGTAAGCCAATGAACTAGGTCGTACCTGAACTAGATTTTCCGCTAGGCAATATTTTTTCAAGCGACACTGACACTGATACGGCGCCCGCGTCGCTGCGTACGCGCAAGTCATGACCGCAGATACACACGTATCTATATTTAATTTAAAGAAATACTATATATATTTCTTTTTAAAAAACGTTGCTCCACACTAGGAATTTCTCCTGTATCGTGGGTGCGTTTACAAACATTTAAACTCACATACACAAACAGCCAGACCCGGAACAACTACGTATAGGTCATACAAATATTTGTTCCGTGCGGGAATCGAACCCGCGACACGCAGCGCAGCAATCAATCGCTTAACCACTGCGCCAACCGTGCCGTCTAAATACACACACACAAGTAATATACAGTGTGTATGTATATTTATAATTATAAAAAAATGACACCAACTTATGAAGAAAATGTGTCGCATAATCGGTCTATCAAAATAAGCTAAAACTCTACTTAGAGATTTTGTTCAAAAGATATATGTACTTAGGTACGATTTTTTTAAATTATTTTCTAAAGGTCATCTTGCAGGTCAACCTAGGAGGTTGTCGGCTGCTTAACCGGGCTATCCTGTGGATGCTTTATAAATAAGGCCTTAAGGTATAGGATATAGGTCATATAATCGTATTTTGGCCAGGTGGCCAGGTACCAGGCCAGGACTTTGGTCTCATAATAAAAAGGAAATAGTTTGGCCATTCTACTACTAGTCGTATTGCTCCTTGGAAGTTTATGTAGTGACCTTTTGCTCAAAGCTTCGTTGCGAGGTGGTAAATTGTAGAACTCAGACACGCAAATGCTCTGCCAGGGGTATAAAGTTATGAAAAAATTAAATGATTAATATAATGTTCAGTTACCTATTATTAACAATTCAACCTAAACACAATGAAAAAATAACGTCTTTCTTATGTTATTTTCAATACATTTCATTTTATTAAGCACCAATTTTTCACCGACTGAAAAATATTGTCCGGATGTGTATTTTGGAGGATTTTCATCATCTTCTCACTTCCTAGACCAGTTTGACATAGGTATACACACATTATATATACAGGGTGACAGGGAAACTCGACTTATTCCTTCAAAGGGGTTATACTAGATGTCATTAGTCAATTATGGGCTGATTATGCTATGCTTTTATGGATACATCTCTGCCTATCCTTTCGGGGAATACAGGTGTGATGTTATGATATGTTTAAAACGGTTGTTATAACTTGTCACAATACTTTCGTCACTGTCTTACTCTTAACAATATCTAACTAAATCGAAAGTTAAGAACATGGATTAACTTGTTGTCGGCCGAAAACGATCAATCGCGCTACGTCAAGACCGTTAACAGACTTCTCGAGATTAGATTAAAAGTTTGTAAGTAATGCGAAGAGTTGCGGTCTGAAACAGTGTTAGCGGATCTATCGACGTGCGCAGACGCCGTCTTACCATTTTTGGAAGCGGTCCACTCAACTGTCACGAGTACTCGCGAGCTCGTGATTCTTCGCAGAACTAAAGGGTCGCTATGCGCAAACAAAACGAGAAAAGTATTCCCTCTATTCGATTCGGAGAACGCCCACAGACTTTTTAAAACAGGTTCCGTAATTACGGTGAAAGATATGAAAGCGCGATATTGACTAAAACCAGAAATTACGGCAAGTCTTCCAAATGAACGCACTGAGACATCTACATAATACTCACATTAGTAGTCCGCGCTTTGTTCACGTCCTACTAAAATATCTTGAAGAGAATGAAGCCTAGGAGGCGGAAAATAAGCTTTTTGGCGCTAACAATGAACTACAGAAACTCAGAGAGAGTTATTTGAGTTAAGTTTGCGTAATTAATTTTGCATACTCTGAATTAAACATGTTCTGCGGTGCGGCCCTCTGCAAAAGAGTACCTACGGTTGCAGATGGAATTTCTGATTACAGAGGCAATTTCGGTCAACAGTCCTTCATTGATATGATAACAGCATTCGTAATTGAAAAGTACTCCTAAAGTACCAACGGTCTATTCTATAAAATTCTCAACGTGAAAACTAAGGTGATGGGAGTTTGACGTGAGCTGTCATGCCACCTGATGCTAGGGATTGTCACTATTGACAGCTCACTTAACCTAAGTTTTCACTGTGAGATTTTAACTGAATAGATCGGCTGGACCAAAACAGAACCCACGGTTATTGGTCTCAACATTTTTTTTATTTTTCACTTTTTAGTTGTACGAACCAACAAATACATATATATAACACTTAAGGAAAGGAAGTTATTAAAACATCATCAATATAAACTAAGTGGAAAAAATTCGTATTATTGAAGCTAACTCAAAAACTAGGTACCCAAGTAATGTTAGTAAAATTTATATGGTCCCATATAAAGGATACCTTATCCATTAAAAAAAGATTTTGCAAATCGGCTTATAAATAACGTAGTTCACACAAAACAAACTAATTGAGAACCTCCCCCTTTTTTTGTTTTTTAAAAGATGTTGCGTGCCTTATCTTTCACTCGCATCAAGGAATATTCACAAGTGCACAACCGCTACTTTCATTAATGTCACGAGAGCAAATATTTCCTTGTAATGACATGGTCAAAAATTAAATGTCGGTACCGCTAATTGCAAAAACTGCAAAGTTTCGAGAAAAACCACAAATCAAACAAAATGGAGTAAACGCAGGTGTCGAGTTAGCAGATACCAATCGGTTTTCAGAAGTACCGGTGGACACGCAATGTGCATAAAATAATATGGCCTCCCTGACAGATGGCATTGATTCCGATGACAATAATTATTAAGTGTTGACAGAAACATTCGGGGAAGTATCAACAACAGGTGCACTAAATAATGAACAGGTAGCAGTAATTTATAATAATGAGTCAACTCCAACTTACAAATAAAATAATAAATTAGGCAACAAGCATCATCATCATTAATTGGCTTGTGCTCTTTTTAACCCACTACAAAAAAAGGAGGAGGTTTTATGCATTCAAAGAGTTTTTTTTTTAATTCAAAGTTGATCGAATTCTGTTCTATGATCCGAATTTGGAACGATTTCGTAGTTATTCAAACTTGGAACAAAAATAGCCCTAAAGCCCACTTGCACCACACCACTAAATACTAAGTAGGTTTAACTCTAAACGAATTTAAAACATCGTTCTGTCTTTGTCATCTTCAAACAGTTGACAGAAACAGAGCGGTGTTTTAAATGGTGTAAGCGGACCTCAGTGAATACTGTGGTTATCTGTTTCAAGACAGATATAAAAACTAACCAATTTTCATAACATTCATAACTGATAAGTAACTAGCCTTCACCACTCGTTCAGATGTGCCACATACAAATGCACCAACAGCTAGTGAGCTAGATGCAGGTGTCAGGAGATACCGATCGTGTCAAACAAGTACCGGTGCATGCCTGCAAGATGCTGAGGATAATGTTGTCGCCCATTAATAAGACGTCGCGTGAGGAACGAGCACGCACTTTGTAATGAGGATGTGATGAAGGGACACGGGAGTAAAGACACACTTAACATCACACCTCTACTCCCCGGAGTAGAGACCGACCGAATTTCGTTTTCGGTCTTCGCTTTAATACTTATGAATTTGAAAAAAGTATAACGCTTGGTGAGATTTTAGTTTAAACGATTAAATTTAATGATTAAAGATGGACAGGACACTGTATTTTTTTTACTTCTACCAAAGAAACAAAACATTTTCGGAAAATCGGAAAGAAACTACTGGAACATGTAAAATAATCTGACAAGTAGGCCAAACGGTCAATGTTAGGTACGAGGTCGTATATGTAAATCAAGTGAAAAAAAACAAAGATAATCATAAAGGTCATCATTAAACATGCAGAAATGTCATCTATCCACTTTTTCGGTCAACTGCGTAAAATTGAAAAATGGAGCTTAAAAAAGTGGCATTAAAAACCGTTGCGATCCGTGCAGTTCTAATAAAAACTTGATTATTAAGGAAGAACCGTTAGATTGCGGGCCGCAAAGTTATTTTAGTGGTGGTTCATCTACTCTTACTTAGTTCCACTTGCACCACAAATCACTAAATACGTTTAGCGCTAAACGAATTTAAAACATTGTTCAGGTGCCATAATGCCATCATGATTCCAGTGCGAAAAAGGGATAGTGCTATCGGTTATATGTAGCTCCGTCTCTCTCTTACACTGGAATCATGATGGCATTAAACAGTCTTATTATTGCCATATTATGACTGATATTACGATGATATTATATTATTAAATAATAATATAATATCATGTTACATATTACGTGTTCTTGTCAATCTTTTGAAGATTATAACATAGAATGATATTTTAAAAATGTTTAGCGTTAAACGCATTTAGTGATTTGTTTTGTGCGAATCGGTTGTCATAGTATGGGCATGTGATGCGGAGGAATGCGGAAAAAAATTGAGTATAAATGTGGAGGAATAAGAGTTGGGGAAGACCAAAGAAAAGATAGATGGACTGTCTGAAAGTTGATATAGCTAGAACGGGGGGTGACTACCGAGATGACGACTAATAGAGAAGTATGGAAGAAAAAGACATCTTGGGCCGACCCGTAATAAATTGGGATAAGGGTAGGAGAATTATGATGGTGCAAGTGAGCCTAAAACCTCTTTGTCGACTTTTGTTGCTTTGAAACTAGTACGCATGACGACAAATTAAGCTATCATTTCCAGTAAACGCTGGTCCTCATTGTACGAAAACCCTATACAATGCGAGTTTAGCTAACATTGGAAATGTATAGCTTGATACTTAAGTCGCCGTGTGTACAATGTTTAAAGTCGGTTGACCGACTGGATGGCATGAGAAACACAAATACACTAATCCTATAGCAAATATTGTGCAGTGTGCTACAACCATTGTTTGAAAGTGAACGCGTGCTGATTTTTTTCGTCGTTTTGCGTTTCAAACAACTCTTTTTCATACACAAAAGAGTTCCCAGACATTAAAAATAAATTCGATTGTTGTCTACGCTTACTGTTTTTTTTTATTTGGGTTAGGCATTATTTGATGTTATCTATATTGGGATTATAACTTAGGGTTGTTTTCACTAACACTAGGGCTATTTGAATAATAAATGCTTTTATTTATACATTAATTTCGATTCTAAATGAATGTCGAAATTTAAGCGTTTATTATTGCATTGTTGAATTTTAAACTCTCGGCGCTTGAAAATTCCACGGTGCGCTTTTCTTTAGGCATTAATTTATGTGTCGTCTAGTGTTAATGAAAACGGGCATTAAACATTTATTTGAATACAATCCTATCTAATCTTTAGGAAATCTTTTCAATATTTTTTTCGTTAGCCTATTTTGTGTCCCCCTGCTGGGTAAAGGCCTCACTTTTTCCTTCCGAAACTCCCAGTCATGTGCAATATCTGGCAATATAGCAACATTTTTACAAAAAAAAAAAAACTTATTTAAAATTTTATTCGTTTTAAGACAAAGAAATATTATAACGACATTAAGGTGGCCTATAAACATGATGAGCTTCTTAAATGAAGAACCGTGATATTCTTCATTTTCTCAGATAGTAAAAACTCCAGCTTTTGCTAGGGTCCGAACATAACTCTCGATGAAAAAACACCTGTCTTCGAAAAGGACTGAACGTATGAAGAGGTAAGTCAACATTTGGATACCTTAGTCTAGTGAAGGCATTGAATAACGCATACCTATTCTATTTGTCATACTTCTACGGCCTCTCCAGAAAATAAAAGTAACTTTGTCTTCGATGGTGGTAAAAATTAAAATTTTCTTACGTTTTTGCAATTTGCAGGACAGTGTCAGGTTGGATGCTGAACAAAATATGATTCCCGAGCGTAACATGTATATATTAGCAGAATTATAATCATTAAACAACCCTCTAAGTTCATATAATCCTATTGATGATATTTACATTATATAAGGTAACGTGAAAAAATAAGCAAAATAATCATAGGGCATCAAAAAATTCGTCAGCATCGCTGTCAACAGGACAGCGCCCGAAAGGCTGGCAGCATTGCCACGTTGTATGGCGATGCTAATTCTTTCTTTAGATTGGTAATCCTATTGATTGATATTTCATGAAATAGTCGTTCAATAGGATATGGTTTGGTTTGCAAAATACGTAACAAAGTTTGAATTCGCGCATGTCCCTACAGTTTCATGTGGAACAAAACATTCTCCAATTCAGAAGATCAGAAAAGTGCAATGGTTTCATAACATTTATTTACGGGTGCAGACGAAAATGACACTTAAAAATAACTTTAACTTCGTTTTATTAAAATTTTAATTAAAAAAATACACTTTCTCCATCTTGCTTGTCTTGTTCTCTGGAAAATTCTTTCAAATATCGACATCACTCCTGCTTTATGTTTTTTAGATACAGCCGGTCTATTCTGTAAAAATCTGAGGGAAATAAACGTGAGCTGTTATATCACCTGATTGATGCCAGGGATTAACACTATTGACAGCTCACCTACGTTTTCACTGTGAGATTTTTGCAGAATAGACCTTACGCATACTAGTCTTCGGAAACTTCCCCGTAAGAAAAAGAGTGTTATGTCGAGGCAGGTTTTAGATTTATTACGAATTTAGTTTAAATTGAAATTATTGAAACAATTATGACAAATGCATTGTACTACAATTGATAACAACCAGCCAGTAGGTACCTACCTATTTACTGCAAATAGGTTCAATATAACCGTAATGGTAGGTACCATACACACACAAAGAAGCAGTTAAGGTTTTTAGAGTTGGCAAGTTATTTTTCAAATGAATACTCTCAAAGGGTGCTGTGGTCCAACTATTTTTAAAGTTGGACAACTGCCCCTATTAAAGACCCATGGTCCAACTAGTTGGACAGAGCAGTTGGACCACTGCCCCGGACTGTAATATCCACAGATAAAGCTGTATTCAGACAACATGCTATTTTATAAAAAAATCCCACATTTACGTTTTCCTTGTAAGTCATCCGAACTTTGTGTCCCTGCACCGTGAGCAGCCATTTTATTTTCATGAAAACCTTTATCTCTGAACCTCTGACAGGTTTCAACAACGCTTCCTAATCGCTTGCCAAAGGCCAATCCTAAGGGCTTAAAATGTCGAGAAACGAGAACTTGCCAATTATCCAGTCGATATTTGACGGCCATATTGGCTCGAAGGATGGGTCTTGCCAACTACAAATAAGTGTGGTTTCGCTCGATGTTTGCAGAGCCGGTTTCATCAAGGTGACCACTTAACATATGTTCAAGTTAAAGTAGAAGTTATAAATGAGAATTGGTGTTCTGTCAACTTTGATTTAGATGCCAATGTATATATGCTTTTATAATTAATTTCCTAGCCATATTCAAGAACAAAGCCTTAATAAATTCAAGTCATTTATGAAAGTATGTATTGTGTGTATTCTCAATTAGTTTTAATAATGGTCTGGCAGTTTGAGTACTTTAAGCGGCCTACCCAAACCTTTCCTTGGTATTGTTCGTCGAGTTGTTGAGCTCTTTAAGTTCGGAGTGAGAGTATTTTTTTTTCAGCCGTGCACTAACTGGACAGGTCCACTCAAATCTATGTGGTTCTTCTCTCAAAAGATCATTTCAGATTCTAATCTACATGATCTGACCAAGATTATGTCTGGACTTTAAAAGATACTGTGACCTCTGAGTTCGTTTCGGTGTTTCTTCTCAGAGTAAGCAGTTGTAGAGGAAACATCGACCTCATCTAGTTTTTTTTTAAATATTATTGACAAAAGTGTTCGAGGTAAGTGTAAGAAGGCTTTATTTACCCAGTAGCTTCAATCACAGTTACTTACAATTATAGTGGCAATCTGAACTACCTATTATTATCTATACTAATGAGAGTTAGAGTTTGTTTGTTTGAACGGGCTGATCTCTGGAACTACCAGTGGGATTAGAAAAATCTTTTTGGATTTGATAAACCAATTCTTGAGGAAGGATATAGGCTACTTAACATCACGCTGGGGCCCTGAGGAGTCGCAAAGTCACAAAGAACGCTAAGCGGAAACAAGAAATTTCACGCGAACGGAGTCGCGAGCAGAAGCTAGTAATTTATAAGACACGTATTCATTTTTTTCTTTCATTATCAGCGAGCATACGCGCGATAAACTTAACTCTTCTTAGCAGTCGGGTAAAAAAGGGAGGAAAGTATTCGATAAAAGGAATAGAACCCGCAGCCATAGTCGAGTGAATCAAAGAGGAAACAGTCTGCGCCGGGCAGCCGTCGCTCAGAACGTATAACTAACGCCAGAGGACATTTGCTCTTATTAGTGCTGGGAAACTATACGATGTCGATAAATTGACCCGACTGAACGTTTTAACATTTCCTGGGGTCAACGCATATATAAATGACGTTTTTTCAACGTTTGACATATTTCAACTTGACTTTACAGCACGGCTAGTTAAATTAGATTTAAGACGACTAATTTTAGTGGCAGTAAACTAGGGAAAGGAAGATTTTACTGTCCCATCGCTTCAAGACCGCTGGTACTTGATTAAAAGTAGGACATTCTGTGAAAGTACCTATTCAACTCTCTAATCGGGGTATAATAAAACGAAAATAATTAAATTCAGCAGCATACGAACGCTGTAACAAGTGGAACAATGGCAACGTAGTCGACTCGAGCCTTAGTGATATCTCAAACAATTATCATTAACACAACTTACACCTGCCCTTGTTCGTATTCGTTAAATTTCATTCGCACGAATTTGAAACGGTGGCGTGTTCGTTCAATAGTAATTACACGAATTCACATGGGGGAGTCCCGAAAATCGATACGCAGGTGCGGTCAGCACTAGACGGCATGGCGCCACTAATACAATCCGGTCAAGAAGGGAGAACGCTTATTGCTGAACCCTTACATACATTACACCTCGCACTCGATTCGGCCGAGTAGCATCGGCCATGACTTTCGCCTGACGACATCCCCTTCTAGTCATAAATTAATTTCCTGTGCAAAAGTACCCGGCCTAATTAAGTTGGGATACTTCTGAATATTTCAAACGTGTTACCAGGAGTCCAATCCCCCCTTTGAAGGTTATCACCGACTATAATTACGTGGTAATATTTCAAAAGGTTTGGAGCAGCTCATGAGGGTTGCCGAGACGTAAGACGGCCTAAAATATAGATCTGTGTAAAAGGGTCGTGTGACGTCAAAACTGTCCAGACTTTGCAGCAGGCTTTGTTATCTCCTCTTGGGGATTAAGCATAAATTTATAATAGCCTCGAACCGACGAAGTCAACTTCTATTGTGTTTAGGCGAGTCGGTTCAAGATGCTGCTGAGTATAGCTTATTAGATGTTGATTTACTTGTAGATGCGTGTTATGTTTTAAACCAAGGAGTACTAATAGGATTCCCTCGGTGGTCTTAGAGGTCGCAAGCGCTATTGCTGAGCATGAGGTTTTGGGTTTGAATCCCAGGTACAGCAAAGTGTTACTGGGCTTTTTCCATCAGGATTTTCTCAGTAGCTGTCCGGAGTTTGGATGTGTGCCCGGTTGATGGTAATGGACTCTCCCCTGCAACATGGGACTTAAAAATAGCTGGCGAAATGTGGGTCTGCAAATACACCTCTGCCTAACCCTTCGAGATGACAGGTGCGATGTTGTGTTACTAATAGGTCACTTTAAGCCTAACTTAAATTACTGGATAATGGCGCCGATTCCCTTGTTCACAAACTAAACGAAATTTAAATTCAGTGCATCTTTTTCTTTCTATTTCATTAGGAAGGACATAAGATAAATATTAATTTAGTCCTGTCAAATTAGTCAGCGCCTGACGTAAATTGACGTATTTTTAGTAGCCATATTTTAATCACGTCTAAACTGTCTATGGAGTATCTTAATCTGACAGGACTAAACTACTTAATATTTTATCTTCTGTCCTTTTCTTGTTGTTTTGTTTGTTTAGTTTAGTTTGTGAACAAGGGAATCGGCGCCACTGGTTTGTTAATAATTACTCGAGGTTTTCTCCTATGCCTTCTATTGCTAGTATGAACTGCGGGGTAATTGCGTAACACACTATCAGTAGCAATGGCTTTAATTTTGACAGCTGAACAACATTAATTGCGTCAAGTACGTTGTTGAACAAACAAATTTTTCGAAAATATGAAGCAATGGATTAGCAATATCATTCAAAATTATTCAGATTAAGATTCATAGTGTGTTACCCAATTAGGGTGCTGGGTTCGATTCCCAGGTAGTTCAAAGTAAATATAACTGGAGAAATGTGGGTATACAATGATACACCTCTGCCTAACCATTCGGGATTACAGGTGAGATGTTATGTTATTAATAATCAACTACTCTTTAATCTTAACTTAAATTACGGAATACTGGTTTGTTAATAATTACTCGAGGTTATCTTCTATGCCTTCTATTACTACTATGAACTAGCATAATCAGCCTATAATGTGCCCACTGCTGGGACACTGGGCAGGAGACTAGTGTCCCAGCAGTGCTGGATTATGGCCCGGTCCCTCTCACAGAGAGGACTCTGTGAGAGGGAGCGGGCCATAATCCACCACGTGGCTCCAGTGCGGGTTAATAGACATATCTCATCATGTCACATGTCTCCGAATTTTTGGTTCTAAGACATATCGCTGTGTGTTTTAATGGGTGTGCTAGTTAATGTACGCATTATTTACTAGCACACCCTTTAAAACATAGAACAGACTTAAGCTACATTTTCTATTCAAATACTAAACCTTACACAGACAAATAAGGACATGAACACACGACGTCGCAACAAAGTGTCGCGAGGTGAACGAACGACAGCCGCAAACGGCTCCCTGAGCATTTCTCGCGACGTTTCCGTTTCCTCCGGCCAATCGATAACAATAACTTCGCGGGTGTGAAGTGTCTCACTACGACTAGTGACAACTAGAACCGAACGTTTTGCATTCATAGAATATTTGTTAGAACTTTAGAAGGAGTAAGTTTTTGGAGGAAACTTTTATTGGTTTGGAAGCTTCCAAGAATCCGGGAAATACTCTTTTCGATCTTCATTATATAATAAAAAAAAGAGGGAAAAAAAAAGAAAAAAAAAATAATACATAATATAAATAATGTTGTATGTTTGTTATTGAATCACACAAAAAAGGCTAAACAGATTTGGATACTTTTTATCCCGGTAGTAAGATCTCGTCGGATAACTTCCGAAGTTCCGACTTCCACGCGAGCGATGTTACGGGCTAAAGCTAGTGACTTAATAAAACTGACTTTAGTAAATAAGTAAGTTCTTATATACTTACTTACTTATCTAATAGGTACTACCTATATTGTCTTTTTCAAATCAATCCCAAGAACAAAGTACTTTTACATGGAATATCGAAACGGCTCTTACTTTACAATTCATATCTGACAAGACAGTTAGTCGAGCATACATTTTACATTAGTACACCCATAAACCACTCCGTCCTAGTACTGCAAGTCCCAGTTCAGAGCCATAGTTTAAACTCTATACTATTCACCAGGGATCACCAACTAGTTTCATGGGGGGTATGTTTTTAAAAATAATATGACTGATTAAAAACATATATTTTTAAGTCATAAAAATTATATTTCGAAATAACTAAATATAGTAGAAGTGTGATTGTACAGACGCCAGCAGGTCAAGCTACCCGAAACTGTCAAATTTTCCCAATCAACCTTGAATCTTAATGTTTTAGCGATAAAGTTGAAAATCCTTTAAAGAAATTTGTTAGATTGTAGTAGCTTGATGTGCTGGCGTCTGTACTCTAGTTGCAGTCAAATAAAAAAATGTTATTCAATGAACAAAAATAACAAAGAAGGTACTTTGATTGAACTATCTGTATGAAGTAAGGTAACTAAGCTATTGGCATTGAATTCTGGATTTTATTAATGTTAATATTTTTTTATTAAGTTACCAAATAGGTGCGATCCGTACCCAGACCGCGGTCTGCCATTTGGTAACTCCTGCTATAGACCATTGTCAATGTTAAGAGCCTATAAACTGAGCGGGTAAGGTGCTGAATGTCACGCTAAAGGTCGTGAGCCGCGGTTCAAGCACATTTAGCGAAGCAAGAATGTGTATCGGGGACGCGAGATTAGCTACACCATTGCAGTCTATTCATTTCTAAAGACTTGATGCCTAGGTTTTCTTTTCATTCTAAGCTTTAACGACAATTTAAGCTTCGAAAGCGGTTCCGTCGTATTATACCTGCCGTCACGGACATCTCTCATTTTCACCAGCATTTGACATTAAGGTGTTAAAAAACGCTCTGTATAATGTATATGGACAGTCGTGATTGTGTGACCGTTTTCCACTTTCGTAGGAATCCATAGCTTTAAGGAACTATGAAGACGTAGCGCCCAAAATAGTCTTAAGATACTGTATTTTCTTCTTCGGTTCCCTTTCTGAGCTCTATTTTCTTTGCCATATCATTCCCAACAGTACCAATACTTTAATAAATATCCAAAAAAAACGATCATACATTCCCTAATCGTATGTGAGATGAAATCAAGGAAAACGTTCCTCTGAAGTGCTCTCAATATTTTGTCGTAGAACGCGACGTTCACATTAGGCCTACCCTTGTGATGTGTGAGCGAGCCGGAATAGGTAAAAGGTTTTCAACATCTGCTCCCCCTACAATATTAAAAGTTGTGCAAAGTGGGTGGCGAGTTTATAAAAAAGCGTCGTCTGAAGAGAAATATGACGGTGTTGAAGCATGGATGTGTATTGAACGAGTCTAATACAGTGCGTATTAGACTCGTGCCTTGCTCGCGAGCCGGCAATAATCCTTGTACGAGATATTTATTTGTCGTCTTCTGGTTCAGTAAAAGTCACGCGTCATATTCTAAACAGATTCCCGTTTATTATATGTTTTATGTAAAACATTTCTTAGGCAAAATACGGTACGATTATAAGAGGGTTGTATTTTTCTTCACTACATAATTAAGTTAATGGTTTGGTTGGCTGACTGGAATACATTCCACAGAAGATGTCGAAGATGACATGATGTCACCATGGGCAGCATTTCCGTGTTTTCTCTGAACAATTTGCAGCAGTTGTCTAGTCAATTTGCAGTCAAAAATATGTGACTTTCCAATGTATTCTGGCTTACCCTGCAAGCAATAAAGCTAAGCTTATTTATAAATTTATATTTAATAGTCTTAAGAAAATTTTGTAAGTAACTTGCGTAAGGAAATGATGGGGCTGACATGACCCATTAATGGTTGCAAGTCCCTAATAAATAAAGAGAAAAAAAAAAAAAAAAAAAAAAAAAAAAAAAAAAATATGTGACTATTTTCAAGAAATTATTTGCAAAATAAGCTTTGAAGGAATAACCGCTATGAAACTACGAAGATAGATAATACAACGACTTTTAGGAGAAATGTGACATGAGCCTTCTGAATAGGTAAACTTCATCGGTAATGATAGTATTGTCCGCTCCATCTACGATCACTCACAGCCCCCGCCTGTGAGTACAGTGCTGCAGTATAGCCAACCAGCTGTTCTCACAGCTGGCCCACCGAGAGGAGTGGGCCGTAATCCACCACGCGTGCGTCCCAATGCGGATTGGTGGATGTCAGATGTCTTCAAACTTTTGGTTCTAGGACATGCCGGTTTCCTCCCGATGTTTTTCTTCGCCGTTTTGATAGCAGTGGTGATAAAATCATGAAAAAAATAAAGTGCCTGACTGTGTTCGAACCTACGATTTACAACTCGTAAGTGGCGGAAGTTTTTACTGGACCACACTCCCAGAATTTGAATGGTAATCGAATAAATATAAATACTGATTAGACGCAATCTTTCTACAATTGATTCCTAAGCAAGCTTTGCGGTTAAAACCGTTGAAAAATTCACCCCAGGAGCGGCCAACTTCGTCCAATCCAATTACTGACGCGGAACTCCGGAAATTCTAAACCGATTATACGGAATTGAAAACATTAAGTACTTTACGGATTTCGACTGTCCCTCGTCGGGATATCGAACCTTATCTCCGGCGAATTGGTGTCACATTATAATGGCGAGGAAATGATTACGAAGTCAAAGATAGAATTTGGATGAAAATTATTTATGGAAAACTCTTATTTCGCACTCCAAGCAAGAAAAGTACTGATTAAGAAAGTTTTAGAACTTGGCATTCTGGGGACAAACATCGTCTCGATAAAAACGTGACTGAAATTGCTTGTTACAACTTCTGAACTGCGACAGATCAGTTTTGATAGATAAATCATGCAAAATATAAACACCGTGACAGCGAGAGTCTGAAGTTTCAGACTCTCGCTGTCACGGTGTTTATATTTTATATTTAAGTAAGTTTAATATTTTATCTTTTGTTTTTTCTACTTTTACACTCAGGGATTTAAAATACACATAAGGTTCCTTTTCATAAGAAGAGCTACTGCTGTTTTACCTAATTCAATTGATTTGGTATCGATTCCGTGCTCGGGCAATGTGTTTTGTTTTTCCATAGGGAATATTTCAGTAGCAGTCCAGTCTCAAGATTTGTGGTCGGTTGGTGTCAATAGGCTCGCCCCCTATTACAAGGGATGTGGATGAACTATAGGTGCACCTCTGCCTAACCCTACGGGGAATTACAGGCGTGATGTTATGTATGTCTTCAATTGGTTGAATTCAGCGTTTTCCTTTCCTTACCAATTATCAAGTATATTGAAATTCCTGACAACGAATCAAACCCTGCGTGACCACGTCTTACGTTACGTCATCAATATTTCTAAAATAAATAAACACTCCATTCAACTTCAATAACATTCATTATCATTTCGCAATTAGTTTTTCAATAAATTGGATCATCTCACAAGTACAACACACCTACGAATTTACACTCGCATACCTACACAAGCACACTAAACATTACATCAGCAACATGAATATTGATGTGAACATTCACAGATTGCTATTAATTAGAGCACTTGCACAATACATCAAGTAACGGAACCGGCTTATTAATCGATTCGCACGAATTTACTCGCCCGAAGCGGGCGAATCGTCACTTCTAATTTTTTTTTTCTATAGGCCACTCGCTCGAAGTGAATTTATGAAAAAAGTGAATATTCCCGATCGATCGATTATATATTCAACAGTGTGGGCAAGATGTGACTGATCGGGAATATTCGGTCTTTTCTATACTTTATTGCATAAAATACAAAATGTGCCAATTGCCTAATTAATACAAATATGTACATATTTCTGGAGTTGTCGACGCCTACAAATAAGTTAACTTATGGGAATATTGGAAAAAGAGAACACTAGCGCATAGAAGTGTTGAGAGTTAAATATAATAAAACGTATACTTTTTTCTTAACTTCACATTGCATAAAATTCAAAATGTGCTAATTGCCTAATACATATTTCTGGAGTTGTTGGCTCGTCCACAAATAAATTAACTTCGTGCGTGTCGCCTATAGAAACATTATATGTAGGTATTATTTAAAAGTGACAATTCGCCCGTTTCGGGCGAATAAATTCGTGCGAATCGACTACTCGATTCGATCGTAACGGTCCGTTTTGTACCTTAAGACACGGGTGCGAGGATATTAAATGCTAACTATTCGAGATTTATGACAGCAAAGTGACCCTAGCATTAGATGGAGGCAACGAAAGCTCGTTGTTGTCTTCGTGAGTCACGACTCGAAAGTGACAACTTACACGTACAGACACGGATAAAAGTGCAAATTGCATCCGGCTGTAAAACCTCGGGAACATTCAATTTAACAACGCTCCGTGAGCGATAATGACGTGTTACTTTGTATTGACAGCCTTCTGAACTTCACGGAATCACGGCTCTTCATAAGAAGAATATTTTGCTTTTCCATTTCTACACTACCACCAATATCTCATCCAAGATTGTCTTTAAAAGATCGGTTGTAGCAATACGACCACCCATTGTGACCCTATGAATTTTTTTTACATATATATTAGTAATTCGTATGGTGTACATACATAATAAAGAGTATTTTATTATATTTCTACTATGAATTTGCCTATCCTTTCTTCAAAATTCTTAAATGAAATATTTATTTCCGTACTTAAGTAGATCTTTTAAGAAAAATTTTCACGTCGATATTTTGTTGGTCAATATTTTAAAACTAGATGGCGCCGGCATTTCCCAACTGACTGATCCCTGAGAAGAAATGCCAAAACAAACTCAGAGGTCATGGTTTCTTTTATAGTCATTCACCATAACCAAGTGCATATTACCTTTAAAACATTCGTGTTGTCGTTCCAATTTTCTTCTGATCCACGCTGTCCTCGGAAGTACGTTCACGGAGCGTTGTTACGAGTACCTACCTGTGCCACAATCGGTATCAAAATTATTTAACGTCACTTTTGACGCTTCTTGTTAGGCTCCGTTGACATTAGTCGACTGTTACGATAATCTATTTAGAAACGGCTTTTTCAGCGACCGGACGACATTGTTGTAACAAGCACCCATTGTTTTTTTTTTCTCATTATTAAATTGTATCGATTTAATCTCGGTACTTTCGATTTCTTTTGTTCGAAAGGAACAATTACATCGGCATGACGCAACATTTTTTTGGCCAGCCAAACTTTTAACACTTAACCTTTTTCGAGTGCCCAGAGATAAGTCTGTAGACAGAGTAGCTGTTGATAAGTTATCAGTGGGTGCTTGTTGTATCAACTTGGTTAAACTTTGTTATTACAGTTTTAAGAGACTCTTTTCAAGAAAGTTAGCACTTACAATGATTTACTGTGTGATAAAAAGTACATAATTTATGACATTTCTTGTCAAGTGAACTTTCGCACCGTAATTTAGTTTTCGTCAAAGTTTTAGCTGCTTTATTTGTCAATAACCTTTTACATTGGGTATTCGTTTGCCGTGTTCACGAGCCAGTTATTTTCCAAAATGCAAAAAAGGAACAGTGCAACTGCAAGTTTTGTGAAAATGCTTAAATTATCTGTGCCTCGCCAAAAAAAAAAAACAGCAAAGGTCAGCGGCCATACAGCCTATCAAGTGGCTCCTACGCAAACTTTCATAACAGGCTGAATGTAAAGTTTCCTGCGCCTTTACGTAAGACAGCGATGACGGGGCGCCACCGTGCACCGCGCGGTCGTGATCTTGAACCGTGGGGCATACCATTGTCTCATTGACTTATACTTTGAATGACTCCGCTGTGGTCCCTTCAGACCCTTCCGAAGTTTTTGAAATTGTAATGGAACTTAACTCAAGACGCTGCGATGAAAACCATAACGATTAGGTAGTTCAATTTGTTATGCATTTAGCACAAAATTAGAAGGTACCTATATCAAAAGTTTTCGGAATCCAAAAATCAGTAGGTGACGGTGTAGACGAAAAAAAGATTTGAATTAGAATGCAACAAAGCAGTCCCACAGGTACATAGATTACCTTGGCGTCCTCCTGATTGAAAAGAACTTATTGCAAAAAAAAAAAACACAGAAGCAAATATGGTTACTTGCCACTCTAACATCCATATCCAAATATTAGGCAAGATCAGCAAGATCAGCAAGATCAATATCGATCATTCTGCATTACTCCACAACTAATTATAGTTATTACAACACATCGAAACACATCCGATAAAGAACGCTCTTTCAACTCATGACGTGTGGATTAAATGAGATTAACTGCCAGTGCCGAATGTGTTATTCAACCTATTTTTACTCGAATAACACTAAGTAAGTAGGCAAGTTTGTTAGACACATCGTTGAGTAATATCGCATCTTCATCGACTTTCCTCACATAAATACACAACGATTTAATCCTCAGATTTTCAGAATAGACTTTCCGGTAAAGTTCTGAGATTATAATGTTACGAAACGTGGAACATGGCTTCGAAATGCCGCCATTAATAATGTAAGGATCCATAGGTTATTAAGATAGCAAAACAATGGATTTGTGGAGTTGTATAGTGAAGAATGGTGCGGGTATGTGAGTGATACTGTGTCGCGATTCCCACCGTCCCGAGCTCGGTACCACGTGGGCTGTCGTTTGAAATAAACATGACAAGCTAGCTCTCCCTCATTATCATTGAAACTGTGGACCTAGGCCAAAGGAGTCGTCCATATACAAAGAATTGGTTTCTGTGATGTTTACTCTCCCTTCATTTGGACTTCTTTGCAGTCGTCGACTTGGTTACAGCTTAAGCAATCTTTTCTTTTTTAGTCCACAATGAAAGCAAAGATTGATTTAAAGTTTCATCGGTGGTGGAAGATAGGTACTAAACCTGGTGGTGGTAATCTTGCACATGAATAAATTTGGATTCTTCTCTTGACGATTTCTCGTCTCTCCCAAAGGTTCTTTTAATTATACCCACTTTTCCAACCGGCCGTTGCTGGTCAATAATCGGTCCTAACGGATCACGTAGGCCACATGTCCTACCAATTATAATACTGTATCTCATTACTACGCTATCATGGTGTTATTATGGTAATTTAATAATAGTACATGATACAAAATTCGCCCGCGTGCGACAGACATGGCGCGGTAAGCAATTACACGGACAAGCGAATCGCGTCCAGTCTGCCGGTTACAAATGCTGTGATACAAATTTTGGACAATAGGAGACGAGGTGCGTATTAAAATTAACGCCTCTATTATTCAAATGCCTTTAAAACATGGGCAATCAAACGATGGTGATGAATGAGTAAACATAAATAAGAATAAAACTGATATCGCTCTTAATGTAAGAAGAAGAAAGTCTTTCTTTAAAGAGTTAGACCTGAAATTTTCGAATTGAATAAATTGTCACTGCACTGTAACAATCCTTTCGAGTTTTGTGAGGTAGAACAGCTTCTGCACATTCATATAACGATACCATAATGCGAAATATCGGAGACACGCTATCACTTAAGTATATTCTTTTCATGATTGCATCCAGTCCATTTATGATGCTTAGGCAAAGTCATATTGATGCTTCTATCTATTCTGTGTGCGATATCAAAACAGCCCAAAACATATAAGACTCAACATGGACTTGGATATTCGGACAGTGTCAATATTTAGAGAGTAAGCAACTTCTACCTAAGTCTGTTCGACTACTAAATACATAATTTGTTAGAGCTCCTGGTATAACATAGGCCATGTACCAAGCTTTCTCCACTTAGTTGCCTTACTGCAACAAAGTACGATAATTTTATAATAGTAGCTAAATGTGAGCGTGGTTTGTGGGCGATCCTTGCACCTGGCAGGAGTGAGTTTGTCAACAAAGCCCCGCTAAACCTGTTAGTAAACGCGTAGACGGTATTATTACGTGGAAAACAAACGATATTTCCTAGGATTACAAGTTTCTACTGGTCTTGCACTCTTACTTCATGACGCCATTATTGTTTAAGACTTGATCTTGTCTTGGTTATAACTGTTGTATTTTTTTCTTTTTCAGCAAACAAATATGAAAAGCATGAATTGTGAATTGATTTTCACCATCCCGTTTTCACAAAAGAGGATTTTGATAGATCAAGATCTATTCTAAGACTCTTTTGAACCAAATAATGATTGTAAATAACTTAATTTTACTCGTATGGCAAAGATAACTCCAGCATCGGTTGCATTATTTTATATCTAGGGCACACACAAGTCACTCGTCTCCAATAGTACTTAATGTCCTATTTCTCTTCCTTTGAATACAGTCAACACTCGAGTCAATAACTCTTACTCGAAAACCGCACACACAGCAAAGAAAAGAGACACAAAATTATGCAGTACCAGTACCCTGTATGGCTACTAAACGGTAGCTCTGCCGTATTTATGCAAACATGTCGGACAAGACAAAGTTGACTGCAGCGATCGTCTCTCAATGAAATATTATGAAGTCAATGTCGCCTAACAACGGACATTTCCTTGTCGAAAGTCCAAACACACATTGTTAGAGTCGGGAACCAAACATCGCATTGTGAACTCGGTAGCAAGATGGCTTTAGACAACCTCGTGACTCACGACCTACGCTTAATCAGCGAAGAAAGTCATACAAAATGTTTATTTATTTGTCGAACATGACCCTAAGGATGCCCTAAGGCTAGACTGTGAACTATAGCGTCTTTGTTCCAAGTGACATTGATTTTTGCTGTAAGCAACATAATGGCATATCAAGATCTGCAAAATATTTCAACTTGAAGTCTTGCGTGGGTGTCTTGTTTGAAGAGGATTGATGGCTTGAAATATTTCATTACGTAGATAGAATATAAGTTATCTAAGATAAAAAATAATTAAAAGAGAGAGATAAGATATGATAAATGATTCATGGTGTTTTTATTATTTCAGGAAATAAGTAAGAGCATTGCAACGTGAATTCTTATGCTTTCAAACCTTAAGCAGAAACTAGGTATTCTAAAGTAGCATCTCTTTAAGACGCAGGCAGTTATATCAAAGTGGCATCTCGGCCTCAAAGCGCGAGTCACAATGACAAGCTCTAAAATCAAAGCGCTTTGAACAAAAGAGACAAAAGTACTGTTCTAAGGCTTTTAGGTGAAGGTCGAGAAGACGTGCAGGAAACGTGTGTGAGGCCATGCGGTGACGTCATTTACTGGGCCGATGAACGACTTACATTATGCTAAGGCATTCAACGCGATAACTCGCAGTGTAAACTGGTAATAGAGTTAGAGAGTTAAGGTTTCAACGATTAACGTACTAATTTTAACGCCGATGCCGAACGCCGCATTCCTTCGGGAATCGGGATCATGGACCGAACAAAGTTTATACCTTCCAATTTTCTAAAGGTCAGTGTGGGCGGCCATTTGGGTACGAGATTTAAGGGCTCTTTTTTATTGTGAATTTTATAACCAGTTACAACATCAGCGCTGGATCGCGGAAGATCGATACTGGCTGGTCGCAGACTTGTACCCTGAATTTGCATTCAACTTTCGCCTTTAACGCAAATTGAATTAACATAAAGTTTGCCATAACTTTGACTGCATTGCGAAAAAAATAGTTTCTTTCGCTGTTTTGTATTCCGCACAGAAGATTAAAAATCGAGTAAGACGAACTTGGGAAGCAACCTGCATTTTAAAAGGGGGAAAGAAGTAACTAAAACTCATTCATATTTTAAAAGTGCACTTTATTTTCAGAAAATTGAATTAGGTTTGTTTACAGGTCAATGATAGTGATGGTGATGGCAGTTGGGATTTAGTCCATGTTCAACCACCACAATCTTTACCCCCGACCTTGTTGAACCCCTAAATGTTGTCCACGTTCAACCCCTCATTGGTTGAAAATGGACTTTTATTTTTTGGATGCGAAAAACCCTTCAAATATGATAGAAGCACAAACAACCACAAAATCATCAATAAAGGCTACGGTAAATTACAATCGAGCACATCGATTGTTCTATTGGCCATGATAGTAACACGAGTCAATTTGTATGCAGACGTATCTATTGGGCACTAGGCTGACGGGTGCACGGTTCAACGCGCCGCAAGTTTATCGACGTTCATAAACCCGTAAATAGATCGAATGCAGTAAAAGCGAGAACGCTGCATACACTCGGGGCACTGTACACGTCTGTTTCCAATTTCACTGCAATGCGATCAATGGAATTCAATCGATATCGCCAAGATGCTAGAGAAATCACCAATAAAATGTCTGCTCATTGAGGAAAATTGCATTGCTAAGAAATCTTTCACTGCGATAAATGATTTACGAACCGTGATTAAATTACTTAAGTACCCCAGCTACTAGAACTCTTAAGGAGTGAAATACATTCATTTAAAAAGTATTCTCTCATAATGCACAAGCTGTTCCACATAAATCAGATAATTTTAAAATAATTACCGACACTTGGATAGTAAATCATGAGCAACATTGATAAATAAGACAAGTTTATAAATCCAATGTCAATGAGCAAGCACCAGACTGCATAGAAATCGTTCCGTCCGGATCGTAAGTAATTACGGCAAGAAATAAAGGAAATATCTCAATACCTGTAGCACTGCCGCGGACACACGGTAACTGGGTCTGGTCTGGTCATTTGTTAGAAAACTTTCCACTCGTTAATTAAGCTATTAAAAGTCTTGTACCTGAGCAACAATGTGAGAGTAAAGCTAGATGCTAATGCGAATGTGACATGCCTCGAATAACCTGTGCCTAGGACCTAGGTACGTGCTATGAAGTTCCGCGTATTTTCACTGAAATTTACCCCAGTTTGGTAACGTGTCATGCTGAAACTGGCCCTTTATCTCCATATTCGTTTTCAATCTCAACCCCTAAATGAGCCTACAATATTCCAAAGTTCACCGGCACCATATCAAGAGTGCTCCAGATAAATGGATCACGTTACTTGATTAACCGGCGCACATCCCTTCCCCTTATCACCCTTGGGAATATTTAAATGGGCCCTGAATATATCACACCACCCTCTCGAGGTAAACGAGCCAAGTAGACTCGTTTACCTGCGCTCTAGATTGAGGATGTAAATAACGGTATCTTCATTAACGAGTCGCACAATATTAAAACTGTACAAAAGTGAACTTTCTGTGCATAAGTGCGTATTCCCGTCACACGCGAATTGGAGCGACAATTTGTAACATACGTGTGATCTCAATCAACATGGCAATCACGCGCGGCGCCACCACAACTACTCCTAATGCGATGCTATTGAAAATCAGCATTCACGGCGTCGACGTCGCACTAACGCGCCTAGTTACACTCATTGATTTCACACGGAACCATTTACATGTCGCTGAAAGTAATAACTCGTTTTGACAACGTTATCACACAAACTCATCAACGTTTCGTGATCGTTCCGCAATAATGCCAATTGTATTATAATGCGGGTCCGGAGCTCGGCTCTACCGTAGTGCCACTAAAACGTTTATTCCGCTGAATAAGTAGGCAGTGAGTAGGTATGCACAGAGCTTGTCCGGGCACTCGTAAAGTGTTTTTGTAGCTATAAATCCTGCCCCCTAAGATCCTTGTCTTCGAGCCAAGGTCTGCAAACTCATTCACAAGATCAAGTGGCAAAAAACTGGAGCAATGAACTGGGAGTCACGTACCATTCTCATCAACTCCCAAAGCACGTAGTGGCGTCTAAACTACCGCTCATTGTCAATATTGGAGTGCTGTTCCGAGCCACTGGCAAAATCAATAAAGGCATTATCGGTTATTAGACGTATGATTGCTAGAAATTGTTTTATGAGCTAATGAATAACAAACAATGGACTTGAATGAAGTACCCTCGGGAGACAATAGAAAGAGACTCACATTACTCACATCTGCGCTAAGAAGGACGTAACGCAATAGCAATTTTACATGGAATGCTATCAAGCCAGCGAGGCTTTATTACCTTAAGAAATTAACCCCAGCTCATTAAAGGTAAACAAGATAACTGCTCAACAATTAAAGGAATTAAAACTTTAATCAAGCCCTGGGGAAATGCCAGTGAAGTGTAGGCTTTTTATGGTCGGCAGGCAATGCAAATTAAATAATCGATATGAATTGCAATTGAGTCGGCAACCTCGAACGTCTGAGTAATGGTCGCTGCGACTGAACAGTTGTTCACACACACAAAGTGCAAGGCTACCAAGTGCATCGCCGATAAACCGGAGATGAAAGCGACTGTTTATTTGATTTCGTGCCGGTACGAGCAAGCATATTAACTAAGCTTCGGCCAACGACCCCTGCTGCTCCATCCTTCCTTGAGCTCGTAAAACTGCCGCAAGTTTGATGTTCGCACCACGTTACCGTAAGGTCGAGGAGACGTAATTAACTCTGTCCGAATTTCTGTTTATTGACAGGTAAAGTTTGATGGACACAGTTTAATTAACCATCACATAAGTAGGAACAGCTTTTATGACTTCGTCTGAACGACTCTGGACCATCAAGTTGTCATGTAACATAAAATAATGTGTCTTCGTCGTGGCATGTTATTAAAACAAATAGATGTTCTGCACCGTCTGCGTCGCAATCTGTAAACGATAAATCTCGCTGCGCGTCTAACGCAGACCTCACAATGTGTCACATTCACAAAATGGAAACTGTAAATTATGTATGAAAATTTAAATTTGCTTCTGTATGGAATATTAATTGAACAGCTCAATGGTTATCAATGCTATTCGTTTCCTTTAATTAAAGCTTTGAACCATTACATCATCGGCTTTGTCCTCGGTGGATGATATTTATGCTTGCGACCTTGACCGATGAAGTCTTGATACTTAGCATTTTGTTTTAGGAATTTAAAATCTATCTGAGAAAAGATTATTCATAAATGATGCTTTATGGTCTCGAATCTCGAATTATCTCGATGTCACACGCAACTTTTGTCTAGGCAGTCAGAGAATGCCGGTTTCGCCATCGAACGGCCGCCCGGCGACCGGCAACCCATCAAACATTGTCGGATTACGTTTAGGGACCATTTGTATGGGATCTGCTACGGTTAATGATTTTCGGTCGTTCCTCCGTCTCTTGTGCAATTCTATTTCGTTCGAGACAGATATTTAATAACTTTTTATTACAGCTTCAAGTTTTTTTTCTGTCCACATTCTTTGTGTAATTACTTACGAACATTTCTTGGTAGCCTTGGTATTCATAACCAAATTACAAAATTATGTTTAGTTGTGAAAGTTAATGTGTCCGAGATGATAAATTCAAGGACAAAAGTTCGAACCCTACAGCTATTATTATTACGGAGGCACACCGGTCCCCTATTAAATTACAAGCACCCCATGTTCTTGACATAATGGCTACGAACGGCAATCTACTGCGATAAACTTTAAAAATTTTAAATTCTTATTATTTCTGAATATTCAATCAACATAAACTGTGT
Organism: Apamea monoglypha; assembly: GCA_911387795.2. Taxonomy (NCBI): domain Eukaryota; kingdom Metazoa; phylum Arthropoda; class Insecta; order Lepidoptera; family Noctuidae; genus Apamea; species Apamea monoglypha. Next base: position 5,691,260 of record OU426922.1, read on the forward strand.
TTTACTTTGATCTAGTGCTTTATCGTTATCGTTGGACGCAACCCGGTGACATTTTCACATGCCTCTTATCTGTGTTGTTAACTAGTTGTTTGAGCTCATGCGCTGCAGGCATGCTTAAAAGCATCTCAAATATTCGTGTCCTCACCGTTTATTTTCCTCATGCCGGTCCTAGACCTTCACTGCACGGCCAAAATCCTGCCCTCGGTATCGGCAACAACAAAACACTCACACATACGAAACACTAACAAGAACTCCACAATGCACACTTTTGTAAACATTCGTAGATCCAATTATGTTGTACAGCAACACGCAAGATAACTTGTGTACACTACTTTGATTAGTTGATAAGGAAGAAAACACATAAATTGTTTATCGCGATGCGATCTACACCCACGCAAACATGTTGCGACGCGCGTCAACGCCGCGTGACTGCAGGCGTGTCGCCGGCTGACACTTTGGCGCCACTAATGACGGCAGGAGTACGAACAAACGCTAGTTGAATAATCCTACCCAGAGATGGCGCTATACTCAGCTCGCAGAAAATTCAGTGTTTACCTCTACGAACTACCATAGAATTTTCAACATTACAACGGTACTTGAAATAGTAAACAAACACTTAATTAATAATTTTAATCTAAAAGTTATTCATACATTCATGAACTGATTTTTATCTAAAGGTTTAAGCGATAATTAAATACGTACACCTATTGAATATTTTCTTAAATATTAAGTATAGCTTATTTTTTAGACTAGGTTAAAACTTACCTTAATGACTTCTATGATAATGTTCAATATTTAGGACTAGATAAATAATTTAACTTCACCTCACTTTAGCTACAAGAGCACCACAATTTTACTCAAGAACTAAGTAATAGGAAACTGTATGTATGCCAATAGTTTCCGCTTATCCAGTTGTAAAATCCGCATTGAGAGAAATGCCGGTCGCTAACCGCTACAACCAACAAAATCACTGAAAGAACACTGTTCACCACAATTTCAATTTAATATGGGGTTTTCCATGATACACTGTAATAATAAATGCACGAGTTGAACGCGGAACACCATGAATAGCGACCGATAACACTATCCATCACCCCATTATCCTATGCGACTTGAAGTTAGCAGCGAGCGAGCACGTCAAAATATACCATAAATAACATGGTACGTATTTGGGGTGCGCCACCCCATCCCCGCCCTTCGATCGTCTGTAAACAGAAGGTTCGTTTTCGATTCGAATAATGAAAGTTCAAAACTTTAAATTCTTTAAATCGATGCCGGCCGAGCCTCAGCGTGCGTAAACTGGCGACTATCATTGAGCTATGGCATTAGCTTGAAGGCGTCGGGCCGAGGGGGAGGAACGTCGTATAAACTTACATTACAATACGTTAAATCGCCTCCAGCCCTCGCCGACTGCGGTCGTAGCGCGACGAGAACTTCCCGGCGACATCCCGACTAGGCTCTCACCATACAGCCAATTAACTACAACTTTAATGACGCTTTTCCATTAAAGAACTTGTATAGCTTTCGCAGTTATAATAGGGTGTCTTTGTTATAAGTATGAAAAGGAATTTTTAATTTTACAGCAGGTACTTTAAAAGAAAAGTTTCTAAGTGGGTACCTAACTCCTAAATTATCATGTTAACGTTTTTACCAAATTTAAAAAGTGTACCTAGCTAAATGACTTAGGGAATTTAAATGCTTTGTTGTCGCTCCTCTGTCATCTTTGATATAAATATCCATTCGTTACAGCCCGAAGGCGAAATGTGCTGAAAGGGAAAACCGACAAAGGAAGCCTTTTTAGGGATCCGGATAAGACGCGACGCGACGTGAAGAAAAAGAGAGCGACAATTTTTCCGGTTCATATCTTTCTGTACATTTCATTACTTCCGCTATGTATGGACGTAGGTCTCGGGCGAAGTCGGAAGTGTTCGGATGCGGTCGTCTGTCGTCGGGTAATTCCGGGAGACTAATCGATACGCGTTAGCCACGCTACCGACGACGTGCTACGTTACAACGTAGCTACTACGCGAGTCTACAACTTCGTAGCTTACGCTACGGTTGTGTTGTTGTTACCCAACTAAATTAAAAAGTCGGCGAACTTGACTCTACGAGTGGGGTTGTCGCACCGTACATCTTTGGGTGGTGCTGTTCCGGTTAATTGTTTTTGCAGCCAGCCAATGTCGCGGCGCCGCTGCACCATTGCAGATACATAATACATTTTAGTTGATGAACTGTGATGGTAAATGGCGCTGGGAATTGAGTTCACGTTCCGTTTTAGTTATTGTTAGTGTGAACAGTTTCCAATTAAATTGTTCACGGCAATTGAACGTCGATTCATTTATAGAGCTTCAACCAACCCATTTAATTGCAATCTGTAATTCTCTGTACTGATTTTTAAATCAGTTTCGAGCTAATAACTCAGTTACGATTTATCAAAAGGTAATAGGTATTAAGTAGCTATTGTTTTCTCATTTAGGTAACTTTTGATTTATGATTTCAAGTACTTTGCAAATCTACGTAATGTTCGGATACTAAGGAGTTGCGTTTTTGGTTGTAAAGTTTTGGTAATAGGCTAACTACGGTCTACGTTAGTAAGTTAAGTATGCACTACCTCTTCGCTTTGCGTACGTTGGTACTTCAAAGAACTATGATAGGTACTTAAGTTAGGTAGTTAGGTACTAGGATCACTGCACATAAAAGTAAACCTGTGCTTGTGGTACAGTAGGTACAGACGCCAGCACATCAAGCTACTACAATCTGTCAAATTTATGTAATCAATTTTCAACCTTATTTCTAAAGCATTAAGGTTCAAGGTTGATTGGGAAAATTTGACAGTTTCGGGTAGCTTGACCTGCTGGCGTCTGTACATTATAAAACCTCAAACACCAAATGACGAAGACCTAGGTATATTCTGCTCATCTATGTTAGCTTCAACCGCCAATTTTAAACTCCCACACACGATCCAATAAGTATGTGATCTATCCGTAGATACAGTCAACCGCACGTCCATGTCAATAATTTGACTTTGCCTTTATTCCGTAGCATTAGGGGTGGCTTTCGTAGTTTTCAAGTGTTATTACTTACGTCCAGTTGACTGCACCTATAAGTCGTAACGATGTCATGCTTTTATTTTGCACCTACATTTCCTAAGGTGAATGAAAATGCACAGCTGTATGACGATACAAAAAATGCTACACCGCGTTTCTCGTAGGCTGCTATGAAAAACATCGTAAAGCTACAATACACAAAATATTAAGACGGTATTGTCTTAATGAATCACTTTCTTTAAGTAGGTACCAACCTATTGCGATACTTTATCGCATTCAAAATAAAAATTACTTCGTAAGTTATTAGCTCTTCTTAATAAACCATAGGCTTCTTTAATAATGGTGTAATCACCCTGTACGTACTTAAACCGTCCCGTACCAAAACCGGAAGCAAAGTTATCTTTAATACAATTAGACAATTTGTATTTGACTGACTTTCTTTAAGATTTACAATTGCTTTTACTTCCTAAATCTAAATCATAGATACCTTATAAGAAATTAAAAAAAAAAAACTAATTACGCTGAAAGCGCTTACTAATTTATTAGTCCTCTCTACCTACTCCAAAAATAAGGCGCCTCCTTCTAATGATTTATTTAAACAAAAATAATAAATAACAATACAGCCATGCGTATGAATATTATAAAGTATTTTTTTTTGTTATCTTAGACTGTCCTACTGCTGGGCAGAGGCAGGAACTCTTTTCCCGCGCCACCTCGTAATTAAGTTATGATATCATATTGTTATTAAAATTAATTAATTAGGTAGATATACGTTATGTATTAAATTGTTTATTTATAGAATGATGGTGAATTAATCAAAAATAATACTTAAAATAAAATATTTTTTTATTCAAATATTTAAAAAACAATTTATATGTGTATTTATTGAATAATGGATCAAAATAAAATAAAAATATTAAGGTTTACTTTTTGACTACGGAAAAGCGGGTGCTTGATTCAGGACTATTCACGCCATCTATCGGTGAAACAAAAGTTCGTTCTGTTTTGCGCATGTTGCTACAGAATTTTGTAGTATTGCAGTATTATTATTGCAGAATTTTGTAGTATTTAAATTCGTGAGTAAGTGGACTTCTTCTTTTAATTTAATTTTTACTATGAAAAGATTCAGATTTTTAAAAGCTTTTTATTTGTTTCGCCAATAGAAACATGACATTTCGATGTTTGGTGTATTTGGTAACACCGTCGTGCATTATGTCAGTCTAACTTTTTGTGTTCCTTGTTTTTGATATTTATAGCATCAAGCATAACATTGTTTTCTCTATCTTGTTGGTAGAATAGATATAACGCCGTCTCGCTTAGTCGCAGAAGATTTTGCATTTGTGAAATGCTTTTTTAATTCCAGTCCATAATTTTACGTCAATAACAATTTGATGAAAAGTACACCCAATTTTAATGTTTTCGGGTTTAATTACTACGAATATCAGCTATGAACCGAGTGTAAACCACGATGGAGAAACCTAGAGTATTGTCGTAAGTAAAACTATTCCCATACAAACATAATTTATCCGATTGCCACAGTTTACATCTAAGGTATGTACTCGCTAAGTTTTCCAATGCGGTGTACACAAATCTAAACAATTAGAGGAAGTATTCACCATAATTTTCAACAAAAAGAATTATAAGGCTTAAAATTTCAAGATTTCAGTAGATCGTAGACGCCAACACATTTTATTTAGCTGATTACTAACATCTTGCTAATCAGCTGTTACTTCCCAGAAAATAATTTAACAACTAACTTACTGAACAGCCAGACTGGGATCGAATCTCCTAAACTCCTTGAAAAAAGACTATACCCATATTCCAATAAGACAGGAGGCCTAATAATGTACCTATTGCAATATACCAGACCAAAAAAACAGTTTAAATGGATTAATTTAATATTTATAGATTTTTTTGGTTGTATTATGCACATTTTATTTATCGCACTAGTATCATTCTGCTTTTTATGTATAGCCTTTTTTCAGAACAAAGAACAACAAACAACAATGAATAGAGTTGTACTACAAAACATTTAAATATCAGTTTTGTGTCTCCTTGTGGCCTTTAGCAAAGGCCTCCCCCAACCCCTTCCAATTCTCCCTGTTCCGTGCCTGTCTAGTCCAAATCTTTCCAGCCGTCCTCACTGAGTCATACCTCCATCTTTTCAAGGGTTTTCCTTTCTTTCCCTTCCCGTCCCTAGGGTACCATAGGGTCACGTTTTTGTTCCATTTCTCTTGCCCCCTGGTCCTATTGTTACCACACATTTTATTTGTCATCCCTCTTTAATAACTAATTAATCGGAACTCCTAGAACTTGAAGCCTTTTATCAATGTCTTGTCTTATTTACAACATAATGTTTCTAATTTTCAGAGGTGAAGCTCTTGTAGCAAAAGGCATAACAAAGATAGATGCCTCCTTGCCCGAGGTAGGCTTGAAAGATGTCATGCCCAACGGCTCGTGGCTGGAACAGAAGCAGATACAAGCCAGCTTAGAGGCTCGCAAGTGTATGATAGAGGTGGAGAGGATTGAGAAATGGTATGTACAATTGATCAGCTTTTAAAGAAACTCATCCTCATCATAGAATAGAATAGAATACTCTTTATTGTACACCATACAAATTATAAAACATAAATATACAAAATTTTTACAAAGGGTGACACAATGGGGATATCACTTATCGCTTGGCAGTCTTGTTCCACCCACTGCTGAGTATAAGGCCTCCGCCCGTTTTGTGCCATGCTTCCCTGGTCCCTGTACAAATCTCATCCACGTCTTTCCCACTCAAAAAAACTCATACCTCCACAAAAATAAAAAAGATAGATTTCAAAAAGAAAAGGGAAACTTATGTAAATAATATAATAATAATAAATAAATAAATCCCTGGACATTTCACACAGCACCATTTGTCCCAAGCTAAGCAACCTAATGCTTGTGTTATGGTAACAAGATGGCTGATAAACTACTTATATACAATTTTTTTTTTGTAAATACATACATATTATAGATAGAAAAACACCCAGACTCGGAACAAATACATGTAGGTCATACAAATATTTATTCCGTGCGGGAATCGAACCCGCGACACGCAGCGCAGCAGTCAATCGCTTAACCACTGCGCCAACCGTGCCGTCAAATAATTATGTAGATTAATTATGAGAGAAAATTATGTAGATTTATTAAATACTAGCTCTTACTGTTGATACAGATAAGTTAAAGTCAGTCAATCTAGCGGCAAATATATGAATACACAACTTTGCAGTTCTATGTTGTCCCTGCTGTTAATTGGTTATAAACCTGGTTTTATTAGTTAGGGAACCAGGTGTTACTTTGCGGAAAAGATTATGCAACATGCAACCTAAAGCGGAACATGTTGCATCATAATAACCACATTTCTGCATGTCGCGTCATGCATATTATTGAGAGCAGTTGTGGCCCAGTGGCAACAACCTCGACTTACGAGTTGTAGGTTCAAACCCAGTCAGGTGTTTTACTTTGTGTAAATTATTTCATTACTACTGCTCTCAAGACGGTGAAAGAAAACATCGTGAGGGAACCGGCATGTCTTAGAACAAAAAATTCGAAGACATGATATCTACCAAGACGCACTGGTCCCGCTTGGTGGATTGTGGCCTGCTCCCTCTCACAGAGAGGACGCCTGTATTCCAACAGTGGGAACATTATAGGCTGAATATGTATTGCAGGCGGGAGGGTGGTAGTGCTGCATTCTACATTCAATCCTGGATCTAGTTATTGCGGAATTAAAACAAATATTTAAGCATAACTTTTTACCTTGTTAACAAAAAGTATTGTAATTCCAGTGGCACACTTAGTCATGCTGAATGGCGTGATGATTTGATGCTTGCGGAGGTTACACAAAAGGCTGGCAGTTATTGGCAGTACCTCGGCCACAATGTTGGCAAGACATTGTACCTTCGACCTGAAGAAGCCTTGTTTTTATTGGAAGTTGTAAGTCATTTGTCAGTTAATTATCATAGACATGTCATGTCTTACATAATCTGCTTCCATAACAATTATGGTCAATTATGTTGGTAACAATTATCGTGGTCGCATATCTCACGAAAGGTGCATCACGTATCGTCGGTCGCGTAACGCCAGAACAGACATGTAGATAATAAAATATTCAACCTTACACAGCAACATCGGTAGCGGTGGCGCAGTGACAACGGCCGCGACTTATGAGTTGTAGGTCGTAGGTTTGAACCCTGAGAGGCGCTTTACTTTGTGTAAATTATTTTATTACCACTGCTCTCAAAATGGTGTAGGAAACATCGTGAGGAAACCAGCATGTCCTAGAACCAATCATTCAAAGATAGGACAACTAGCAACCCGCACTGGGCCCGCGTGGTGGGTTACGGACAACCCCCTCTCATAGCCTGTGTCCCATCAGTGGGAACATTATAGGCTGATTATACTTACACACTCAACCGATGATGCGTCAGTGCGTCGAGTGTACTAACAAAGTTAGTTGTATCAGCACCCTTAAATTACCTTTTATCATAAATGCTCACTGCTTAATGTCACTTTTCCAACCAAAAACAAAACTTAAATTAACTTTATCAAACTCAACATACATTATCTGCCCAGCTTTTTCTCAACTATGTCGGGTCGGCTTCCAGTCTAACCGGATGCAGCTGAATACCAGACCACAACCCCCCTTCATCAGAAATACAAATACCCTTTGATAAGACATGGTCGTCAGACATTCGGGCTTCTGACTATCCGTAACGACTGTCAAAGATCCACGAATGACAGCCGGGACCAACGGCTTGACGTGCTTTCCGAGCCACGGAAGGGTCTCGGTATGTAAAGATAGTCACCCATTCACGGACCAACCGCGGCAAGCATAGCTTAACCTGATCGATCGACCCGTACGGCTGTTATTCCTTAGCCACGAGCCCCTCCCTCAAAATCAATAACATGTATTAAAAAAGTATTATTCTCTTTTCAGAATTGTCTGTTACTAAAACACAATGAGGTGACAGTTTCATTACAAAAAGCATACTCCTTACTACTTAGCTCATCAACAACAATGATACAATACAACGTTTATGCATCACTCAGTAGACTGGGCTACAGAGTATTTAGACACACAGGCCCAAAAGTCAATGATGAGAAAAAAGGTTATAACCAAAACGTTAACAAAGTTGAATTGAACGTTGACCCACCAACAATAAGCATAGATGATGAATCTAAAGATGTTGGGTCACCTACAGCTCACACTAATAAATCTGGATGTGTTAATTCACCAATAGTTACCACAGTAAATGAATCTGAAAATATGGATTCCCCAATAGTCGGTAAAGAAAAAGAATCCGAGAATGTTGATTTAACTATAGATTCTACACTCAGTAGTTCTGATAATGTTGATTTAACTATAGATTCTACCCTCAGTAATTCTGATAATGGTGGTTCAGCAATAGAGACTGTAGTAATGAATGTAGATTCTTCAGTAGTAGCTCTTGAGCCTGAGAAAGCTGAATCTGATGAACTAATAGATATCACAGTCAGTTCAGATACAAAGAGTGACAATTCCACAATAGCTGATACAGTTCCTGATTCTGAAATTGTTGAAACCCCAAAAGATGAGGACACTGTTGAGAAGTCTGAAAATCATGAATCACCAATAGATGCTCAGACTAATAAATTAAGTGAACACTTACAAGAACAAGTTAATGATCTAAAAGTTAAAGAAACAAATGGGAATATTGTTGAAATGGTTAACATTAGAGATAGTGAAACCATTGCTGACACACTTGATGTTGAAAATAGTGTAGCAAAAGAGAATGAATCTCCAAATATAATGGAAGTTGATGACACTGAATTCAAGACAGCAGATAATAAAATGGAAATTGAAACCATCCAAGAAGTGTCATCCAAAATGATAGAAATAAACAAAAATGTTGAAAACAAAATGGATAGTATGGAGATATGTACCGAAAATCAAGAAGCTACAGGTAATGTGTCAAGTCATTTTTAAATTTAACTATGTACTCATCGTCATCTGCCTTGGCAGATGCAGCCGACGTTAGGGTCGGCTTCCAGATTAACCGGATGTAACTGAATACCAGTATTTTATATGGAGCGACTGCCTATCTGCCTCCACAACCCAGTTATTGGGTAATACGATACCCCTTGGTAAGACTGGTTGTCAGACTTTCGGGCTTCTGACGACCCGTAACGAATGTCAAAGATCCACGAATGACAGCTGGGACCTACGGCTTAACGTGCTTTCCGAGGCAGGGGTCTTGGTATGTGAAGATAGTCACCCATCCACGGACCAACCGCGGAAAGCGTAGCTTTACCTGATCGATCGACTCGTGCGGCTGTTATTACTAAGCCACAAGCCATAGTACTCATTAGACCGTAATCTTATTTTCAGGTAGCATTTTAATTATTGAAGAAAGTGGTGATAAATCTAATAATGTTGAAGCTACCCCGGCTGAGGAACCAAATAGCATGATAACATCTGGTGTTCCAATTGATATTGGTAAGTATTTCATTTAATTTAAATAATTGTATGCACATATTCCTGTTCATATGCTGCCTGTCACATTTGTACTGGAAATAGTACAATGGGAAAAGAGAATGAGCTAAAGAGTATTCCTCCACAAGTCCACACAAGTGCACCACGACTTTGCTATATCAGTCTATCCCTAGTACACTTCTGTAAGTCGTGTGCGATTTGTTTGTGACGTTGTAAGTCTAGACTAGTCCAGAGTCACAATTTCACAGGTCGCGTGTCAAGTCAATTCTATGTGCCTAAGTTCTAGAAGCCTGCCAATCCGCAATGCCGCTTAATATGCAGAGTCAAATTAAATTAGCTGGCGAAGCTTAACAGATGTGATGGGTATCGTATCTAAACACGATGAACGTAAATTAAATGATTTTCTAAACTCTCTACACTAGCAGCGGCTGTCCAGGCTGACCAGAATTTGGCTACGGCTTTTTTCAGGGATAAAAGATATCTGACTTTGGTAACATCAGCCCTTAGAATTCTTGTTTAGTGAAGTGTAGCTCTGAAAAAACCCCATCCAAATCGGATCAGTAGTTTTTGAGAAAATCGCGGACATACAAACATCGATTCGAATACAGAAGCTTCTGTTTTGAAGTCGGTTAAAAAGAATCATCCTGCAATGCCAAAACTTCTGATGTTTCAGTGGAATTGGTTAATACAAATGAAGGCGCTGTTTCTGTCACCACCTCAGAAGTGGGGAGAAAGGATACAGGTAATAATTACAGTATTTTACTAGATATTATAATGTCTCATTCCTTCAATCAATCAGGCTCAGGCTGAGTTGATCGCATTCCTTTAATAAATCCATCAATTAAGCCCACCGCAGCTCACTGCTGGACATAGGCCTCTCCTAGGCTGCATCACAACACCGTCTCATTTCTTAACCAATTAAAATTCGATGCTCAAATCGAAGGTTATTTTACATTGACACTCGCGTTTTTTTGTTCACAGGCACCCAGACTATTGAAGATAGCACAAAAAATTTAGAAAATTTACCAAACAATAACAATCCGAGTAACTCAAAGATTAGCACATCAACTGAAAACAGCACACAAAAAGCTTGCTGTAGTAAAGATAACGATTCATACGATTATTCGAATAAAATAGAGAAACTTACAAAGAGGCAGTTCAAACCTAGTGATTCAGAAGCGATGCAGAGGTATTTTGAAAATATTCCTGATTTCTCTAAAGAACGCGTAGTCACCATAAATGTACCAGAACAACAATTCATACCGAAAAACATATTTGTCAATAAAGCATCCTACACATTGAACTTGCAAAATATTACAATGAGATCCGTCCGGTCTGTCTCATCAGAGTCACCAGATTACACAAGTTCTGATGAAGTCAATGGGACTAACATCAGAAGAATTAGAAGTAGCTCGGAAGTACTCGGCATCGAATATCCTCAGAACCCTAACTTTTTTCCACAAGTAAGATTTCCAAGGTATCACCACTTCAGACCGTACGGATTTTGGCGGCCGCAGAATAATCATAACTTTTATCAATTGATGTTTTTCCAAACCCGTATCCAGTACCATCAGAGGCCACCTCCGTTCATAAGGCCAGCTTGTTTTACTATGAATCCAAACAATCTCAACGTAAACAATAATTCTAGAAAAAGACTGAGAAGTGGCAAGTCAGCCCATTTTCAAGGCATAAAGAATTTAGCAGTTCGATTGAAACAAAGTCTTATCTCTGGTAATACTGATATGAGAAATCTTGAAAGCCTGCATGGTCTACTACACTCATACAATTTGAGATATAAAACTAGGTTAAGACTAAATGAACATTTCGATGTGATTAATGAAGAAAAGATTGTCGAAACCATAGATCTGGATGATGATGAAGAATCTAAGAGTAAAAAACCTAGACTTGAACACGATGATGACGACAAATTTGATGAAAACCTGTATAGGTTAAGACAATTAGCATTGAGATTAAGAGATCTCGAAACTAAGGATAAAGCTACAGCTAGTCATAGAAGAGCTCTTTCTAAAGCAATCAAAACGTTCAATACATCTTATGATGCAGATATTTATTTAGACGACGATAATTACCAAGTTATCGACAGACGATGTATAACGCTCGACTCTAGTTCAGAATCTGATTGTGTAGTAGAAGAGCAACCGCAAGCTCGTCCGAAGAAATTGAGGAATCCATTCAATGTTCTAAAACGTCGCAGAGAGAGGTCTTTGAACAATCCTGGTACAAGCAAAGACGATAATTCGTCCGATACCATTAAACTCGATCCTGGCCGCGCAGAAACTGACGAAGACAATAACAAATTTAGTGAACTTGCACCTAAAACTTTCAATGAATATTGGTTGCCGAAGGAAAATGACTTCGGAAGAGCAGAAGTTGTTCCTAAACCGTTAATGAACTCTCGCCTCGAGTTTAGCAGCAAGGAGCAATTCTTGTTTGATTACATGAAGGACCAATTTCAGCAGTATCAAAATTGGGTGGAAGCAAAAGTATCTTTTCTAAGGTATTTAGAAAAAACAAATAATGCATTTAAACGTGAGAACGCAAGAATTCTAGCTGATGCTGAACTGTGTAACAATGGATTAAAACCACTAATCGATTTTGAAGATAGCTCGGATATGCCCTCCGTGCTAGAAAAGTTAAGAATCATAGAGAACAATAAAGAAATCGATACAGAAACTAGTCTGAGAGTAGATTTTGATGTGTACAATAGGAATGTACAAAACTTTAGGAAAAAGAGCCCACCGAAACCGCATTTCAGAATTATTTGCATGGAGTAAGTTGAGTAATTACTGCATTTACACCTTCAGTAGTTCGTTTTTTTTTAATGCTTCAATTTTATTATGCAGTGACATTGACGCGCAACCTGTTACCATGGATTCATTAGGGGCTGTTCATTTATTACGTAAGACAATTTTAACCAATTTCTGACACCCCTCCCCCTACGTAAGAAAAAATAAGACTTGTTTGGACCCCCGCCACCCCTGAAATCGTCTTACGTAATAAATGAACAGCCCCTTACATGATTCTGGAATCCCCTGCGTTGAAACATTTCGTCGTTTATTTTTTTTTTTTAAATTGCTGTCCCATTTTGACCACTATGAAACGGTAATACCCCTGTTGGCATAAAATTTTAAGGCATAATATAGTTTGGCATAACGTTTTCGCATAACTTTTATTAGCATAATAATACTGCTGCATAATAATACTTTGGCATAATGCAAAGGTTAGCATAACTATCATTTAGTCTAATATGTTTTGGCTTAAGTTGGAGTTGCATAAATTTTAAGGCATTTAGCATAATAGTATTTAGGCATACAATTATTAGGTATGATGTTTCATGATATTTACTACTGTTATTGAATCATATGGGTTAGGTTAGGTTAGAACAGTGACCATTAACGCCAGATCCCCTCTATTGTTGGTGTTGTGGTTTGGGTTAGAAATGTTAGAATGCGTTTTTAACATTAGGCTTCATTATTATTATGCTAGCAGTATTTATGGCAACAAGCATTATGGCAAAACATTTATGCCTAATAATATTATGCGTAATGATCATTATGCTGAATTTCGTTATGCCAATGTAAATTATGATAATATATTTTATGCTTAACATTAGTAAACCGGTTCTCTGCCTTTTCGCCGAAAATTGTTTGCCAGATTTTCACTTGCCAACCAACGTTTCGCAGAATTTTATTTCGCCGAATAATCATTTGCCAACTTATCATATAATTTTGTTTTATTTCCCAACCTCACAGTTACCAACTGTACGTTTGGTCTGCTTTTCATAATGACACTTTTTAAAATGCCAACTTTTAAGTAGCAGAATGTTTTAGTTTGCGTAATATTCATTTAGTTGTTTATTGTTTACCAAATCTGGTTGGGTCAAGAACACGGTATTAAGCTTGCACCAAAAGTATGTGTGTTAGATTTCGAAAAAGCTGCAATACTGAGTCTTCGATCAAATTTTGAAGAAATTTATTTACAAGGATGCCATTTTCATTTGGGACAAATTATATACAGGTAGTTATTGTTATTAATTATTTTTTTTACTTTATCTTTAATGTGACCTAACCTAACTTAACTGTTTCCTTTTACAAAAGCGATTCGCTTCTGGCACATCGCCGGCCGCTGCCGCGGCACGCTCGCTTCGCTCGCTCGGCTCGTGCGTTGTTTGTCATACTTTAACCTAACCTAACCTAACTTAACTGTTTCCTTTTACAAAAGCGATTCGCTTCTGGCACATCGCCGGCCGCTGCCGCGGCACGCTCGCTTCGCTCGCTCGGCTCGTGCGTTGTTTGTCATACTCTAACCTAACCTAACCTAACTGTTTCCTTTTACAAAAGCGATTAGCCTCTGGCACATCGCCGGCCGCTGCCGCGGCACGCTCGCTTCGCTCGCTCGGCTCGTGCGTTGTTTGTCATACTCGAACCTAACCTAATCTATCGTAACCTTAGACTTCTGTTGCATACTTATTAAAAAAACTTATTTGTTTTAAGCAAGTTCAAGACCAGGGTTTCAGTGTTTGTTAGCACTCAGTTTTCTGGAGGAATCTGAAATATACGTATATTTCAACAGCATCTGCACACTGACAAAACGTCATTCGTCTAATAGTTGTGTGGCCTAGTGAAATGGTTGACAAATGATAAATGTCCCAAACGTTTTGTGTCATTATAATAATCGGCTTAACAATAATTCTACCAAATGAAACGTTGTCAAACAAAAATTTGCTAATCGTTAGTTGTCAAAGTGAAACATCGGCGAAACGTTGGTTGGCAAGTGATAATTTGGCAAACAATTTTCTGCGAAAAGGCAGGACACCTAGTAAACCCTATGAAACAGCAATTTTTTTTTTTTTATAATCGACGAAATTTTTTTTCACTATATCCTGTCCATTAGGTAAACCGTTTTTTGACAGATGGAACTAGTGATTGCAGCAACACACAATACATTGATTGATACACATACGGTATTATAATGTATGTAAGAAGCTATAAATAAGATATGGCAGTTTATATATTTATTTTATTACGCATTTTAAAGTTAACTTTTACGTAATCTGGAATATGTATGTTCTAAGACAGCTGTCAAAAAGTGGACAGGGTATAGGGGCTCTAGAATCATGTGCTGAAAAAATGGTAACAGGTTGCATGTCGATGTCCCTGCCGCCTGTAGATAGTTTCTTAATGATGTATTGTATTAATTTCCTGTAATGTATTTCAGTGAATCATCAGGGGTCCCATCAGCAGCGCATGTGATGTCTCTCCATTCAAAATACAAGGATAACGTACCCATCGTCTTCGCTATAGTCACCACGGCATCCATTTCCTACTTACAAATTAATCCCATAGACTTGCCGATTTATGTTCCGAGTAACGATGTAGTATAAAATATTTAATGGTAAGTCTGATATATTTTGTACAAAATATTATGTATAAATATTCAAAAAAATGTAGGAACTAGAATATTTTTAAGATATTTAAGTAATTACTTCTTGGTGTGATTGGTTTTTTTTTTTTATTGTGTTTATGCATCCTAAACTGAATAAATGTTTACTACTTTTTATTAAGACTGTTAATATACCAAGACATTATGTGTGACGTAGCAGGCTTTTATATGTAATACGAAGACGAGAATAGTTCTTACACAGATGTCAACTTCATCCCATAGTTATGAAATTAGGTTGCGCTAAAGCCGTCACTCCTGTGCGTGTTTTTTTGAAACATTAGACAAAAAACCTTACACATAATCATTCGTTTTCATACACAAGACGTCTCCTGCGCATTAAAAGATTTTAGAATAGTGTCAACTATACACGATAGTATAACCTCAAAACCTGGGGGTCTACTACGAAGTCCAAAGTGCGAATGATCGGATCGGACCGACACATGGCCGAACCGAATATTATTAGAAAATGCGAAAAAAGTTCGGATCGGCTCAGTGGGGTCGGGACCATAGTCAATATTCGAAAGAGTGTAGGAGTGTAGGATCGGGACCGACCGAACCAAATAGTAACTTCGTAGCAGGAAACGGCCGAACATTCGGCCGATACCAGTTCGGAGTAGACCCCCTGTGTCGTTGGAAGTAAGCTTTCAAAATGCTAAATGCGCGGTGCGCGTGGCAGTTGAAAACGAAACAAACCCTTCCCCTTTTCACCCGCGCGGGGAATATTTTCCATGCAGCTCGGAAAACAAAAACATCGCGTTTCATACACAAATGTGTATGGCCACGCCTCTTTGTTTTGACGTTTTTCTGTAATGTTTCGAAAAAACACTCGCAGGAGACCGGCTTTAGAATGACAGAACTTTTCAAAGATCAAATCAAACCTTTAAACTTAATTGTAGGTAGTATTTAAATTTAACTATGTTTTATAGGGAATAAGGATTTATATGCCAAAACTGAAAGCATGTCCATTCTATGTAACTGATGCTTATGTATTTTATTCAGCGCTGATTTAAGTTGGCGTTAAGAATTTCTTTTATACGATTCAGCATTTTTAAGTTAAAAAAAAAATATGTAAAAAGTATTTATTAAATAAAATGATCAACGCCACACATTTCTCGAGTTATCACTTATCCCATAATACAGGTATTTATGTAGTTAATAGTCAAGTATTTACCTTTTCTCTACAAACAAAATGTCATCATTCATAATTTTCTTATCCAATTTATTTGGGGTCGGTGCAACATGTCTTATTCCATACTTCTCTACAAAGTATCGCTACAATGGTGACATTAATTTAACACACGGGTAGGGCCAGTGGTCAGTAATCATAAAAAATATAACAACATAAAATAATTCGTAATTTGAAAACTACCGCCTGCGCTGCCGATATACGACTCTCTCTTTCCTTCAATTCGCCTACTCTTTGCACGTTATTAGTTTTGATTTCATTGATTGGAAACTGGAAACATGGAGTGGGAACTTAGGTGAAGTGAGCTGTCATTAGTGTCAATCCCTAGCATTAGTTGGAATGACAGCTCACTTCACCTAAGTTTTCACGGTGAGATGGTTACAGAATCGCGCTACTGGTTGCTCCATAATGTTATTTTTTTAAATTGTAAATAAATAAATAATAACGTTTAATTAAATTAAAATATGTTCACTAAACGAAAACACGAAATCGTATGCGTGTGTTAAATTAATGTCGCCATTAAAGCGGCACGCTGTATAGTCGTAATCTCGGTACTCAAACAAAATCTATTAGACATACTCATAGTACCATAAAATGATTAGTAAACAAAATATTTAAAGGTAATTAAAACATCCGTTTATTGTTGTATGTGTATTTTATTTAAACAACTTTAAAACAGATTTATTATGTTATATTTAGTTATCTATACTACTAAGCGACTACATGGCACAAGTGATTCGGAGGGCTCGGTGCAAATATACCTAAGACTAAACACTACATTGCATTATTTATCTAGACTTCTCTGTACTCTTGAAATAGGTTTTTTTTTTTTATTGATGAAGGTACACCAACAGCCTCTGTGTATAACATAACTTAAGTATAACAACAGAGGCCAGAGGCCATAGGGCAGAGGCCAGAGGCCAGAGGTAACAATAGCCTCGGACTTGCAAAGTCGCCAATTACAGGTTAACCAGCAATCTTAGAGATAGGTAATAATGATAATAACAAATCATCGTGACTTGGCGCGAGGTTGTCGACATGTGGCATGTGGACTCGGCAATCATTGTGCCGATAGTCGTGACAGCCAATAGGTTAATAGCCAAGAGTCTCGACCAACACCCGAGGAGGCTCTCGTTGGGCAGCTGGATCAAAGGCTTGATTCAGAAAGCGGTACTTGTGGACACGGTTCGCTTTGTCACGAGGTTCTTCTCTGGAGCCCTGACGTAGCTTGGACCCTGTTCCCGATACCGGTGAACTACTTCTTTTTATATTTTTTGTATTCTCATCATCTGCCTAGCCTTTTCCCAGCTGTAATAAGGTCGGCTTCCGGATATTTTTTATATTGTAATATTTACAAATAGAATTTATATGTATTAAAAAACTGAAGGATCTAGAATGATAACAATATACCATATTACAGGGGAAAAAAATTGAAACCAAGTTTGGACATGACTTACGAGTAGAGAGGAGGCTATATAAAGGCTTTTGTGTATAAAATTGTATCTAATGGATGTAAATTATCTACCTACGTTATATGGCACATTATTCTATACTCTATTATCTCTCATTCGTTCATAGTACACAACCTTCGTGTTCATATCATTAATGGCAAGACTTTCAATTAATTGGAGGACGTTTTACTAAATATTAAAATTGTATATTCAAGCATATTTTGGCATAAACAAATTTTGTGTTTATTCGAAATTACAGGATTTCATATAAATATTCTTGTTTTCTGGAGTGGAAATAACATGTAATATTACATGTTCATATTCTGGCATAAACAAATTTTATGCTTATGCGAAATTGTATTACAAGATTTAATATAAATATTATCGTTTTCTGGATTGGAAAGAATATGTAACATTACAGGTTCAAATGATTTTAATTGGCCCGACCCATTTTAGGCTTCGTTATTAATTAGTGGGCTCATGTTTTTCGGCTCAATATCAGCCATCCGAGCTGTTACTCAATCCTGCAGCTTCGAACTACGAAATTGTTAGTTTAACAGTAAAAATGACTGTCGTACATACTCCACTTTACATTTTTTTTGAGTTAGTAGTCATCCCAATATTCTCATTTAAATCAACATGGAAGCCTAGATATTTTTTCTCCTAAACAAGCATGCTAATTATTATACATAATGATATATTTAACTTCATAATCGTATAAATTATGAAGCTATCATAAATGATATCAAATGGAACACTTTTGTAAGGAATGCCGACTAGGAACTATGAAGCAACTACTTGCATAAAAACAATTCGAATAAAATTATTATACGAATTATTCGATAACGCTAAACTTTTAAAATATTTTTTTATAGACCTCTAGTAACTTTAGTGGAATGGATTCGATTTGGATATTTTTAACTAAACAATTTTAACTTTATCATAACTTTTGAGACATTGCAAACATAACAATAAAATGTAACAGAACACGTAGTAGAGTTAGTAAAATTAACTATATCACATAGTTTGATAAGTAGGAAATTACTAAGTAAATAGAGATAATATAACAATTTACTTAGTGTGCATACATACGAGCGACACGCATCGACGACAGTGGCAACTGCAACTCTCGACGGCTGTCGCTAACACGCGTCGACGGTTCAAGTTGCCTCTGTCGTCGACGCGTATCGCTCGTGTGTATGCACACTTAGAGAATATAGAGCGCAAAAATATAAATAGTAAGTAGTTATAATATTATAGCGCAAATAGTCAAAATTATGTTTACTTAAATTATCTAATATTGATATCGCCCGAGTTTCTCACATTATAGAGCATTTTGCTCACAACTTTATTAAGCACGCAATACAGTCCTTAACCGTACAAAATACGAACAGTATTTTCCTCAAACTGTATACCATAAATTCAAAATCACAACAATTCAAGGCCATCCGAAGTTCATACCAGCCAACTGGTAAAATCTCTCATTGAATGGCCTGTAGAAATCTCTCAGTCTTTCTAAAGTTTTAGGATCTATATGTGGGTGGCTTCGGCCCTTAGTCTTGCCTAGACAGTGTGGCGTAGACCGGCTTTCAGATTTCAGGAGGCAAGGAAAGCCTTTAGTCGAATTGAAGTAGAAATGCTTCTCAGTTATCACTCGTTTCAGGCCTAGGAATTCCTGTAAAAAAATAGAGTTCTTCAAAACAAAGTACTAGGGTCCTATGCCTAGCCTATCGCATGATTCAGTTGGATATAAGCCTCTACTTTGTTACATTTAGACATTTGCGGCAATACCAAACTGCATCATAACTCTCATTTTTTTACGTAAGTACAATCTGCCCCAGCTCCAAGTTCTCGACTTCAAATTCTACTAAAGTTAGGGTTTCCTAAGACTGCGGTGACTGCCATATAGCGTCCGCAATTTACTGTCGAATGACGTCACTGACACGTTATTTATTACAGTAAATTGGTGTTTCCCCAGAGACCGTTTTTTGACCGTAAAGGCAAACCCCTCTGCCATCATGTTCATAACGGTGCGGCCGTTAAGCGGCGGCCACCACCACGGAGTTACTCCGTGGCCACCACTGTCGTAGGAGACCCAAGCTTTAAAGCTCGTCAGAAAGCCACTAAGACCATTTTCACCTGTACTCTAGCCATCTCAGCAGCAGGATCAGCGACGAGCCTCTCCCCGCTGATCAGCAGTAACCTCTGCCTCGGGAACCGTCTCAGCCATCGTCTTAACGGTCTCGCGTACACGCCCAGGCGGACAGGCGGCCATGACGCGTCCACCACTGAGGGAGCGCCACCCCAGCCAGCCGAACTGTTCACCAGAGCCAAGTCTTCGAAACGAGGTAGGGATGGTCTTTTACTGGAACGGAAGGTGCATAAAATGAGGACCCTGATGGAGAAAGCTATAAGTTGCGCCATTAATTCAATGTTTAATGCAATTTTCGCCATAGAAGTTGGGATTAGGGTAAATAAGGCCAATATCAGACGCTTCACTCGAGTGAATGGTTCACTGGAGTGAAGATTAATTCGTTTCATTCCACGTTCACACGACACCGACAAAATTATACAGGAATGAACATTCGTCAGTTCCTTTCATTTCATTTTTCGGTCATTCGGTAGGCGAGTGAAATCCAACATCGTTAGATTTGATTAATTTTGTATTTAGACATCTCACTTCGAGTTCAAGATCGGTTTAAAGAATTTATTCTCAGAATTGAAACAGTTCACTTAAAATATGAGACAAACAAAATATAATCGTGGGGTTTCTTGCCACTTCTTCTCCATAGGAATGACCAATTGGAACCGTGCACCTACCTTCTGAAGTTTCAAAAGTGCCCATGTAGGTTTATGAAAAATAAAATATTTTGAATTTAACAAGTATACGTGTGTGGTGCAGGTATCGACGCGCGTATAGATGTCGAATTAAAGGCAAAAGTGAATCATCTGATATAGGCTTAGGGTTCGTATCGCTAGGATTACCTGGCTGACTGCGTATAGTCGCTGATGGCTCTAGTGACCGGATCCCGCACGACTGCCAACAGTTTAACACTTGGATTCATGGCATACACTCGTCTGGGGGCCGACCTCGTCACCCAGTATGAAGGGGTCTTCTCCATCGTAATTTGGCCCTCAAGCGTTGGTGGCATTTTATCCCTGCAAGTTAATAATGTCCATAATTGACGTGGATACCTACGTGTCGTGGCCCGCTCTGTGTGAAATATTTTTGGTGTGCTCGCAATATTCACAATACCCAATAAGTGAGTTTAGTATTTTCGAATAATTATTATTCGAATGACTTCACATTAAAAAAAAAAATAAAGTCGGCTAGGTATTAAGATTTGACTCCTACCTAATGAATAAATATCTTACCTATACCATTCGAAGCCTTTGTGATAGAATTTATCAAAGAAGTGAACCTCTGACCCCGCAGCCCTGACATCTGGGTGTAATCTGAAGTTTTAAAACAAAATAATAATGATTATGACCTTTACGATTAATACAATAATATAAATTTCAATCGCGACATACTCGACAAAAATGTAAACAAATATCGAGTTTATGGACAAAAATAAATTTAATTCCTACACAATAAAGTTCAGTTTACGCTACAACTTCAAGCATTTTTATAACTTTTTCAATAGTGCAGTCACATTAAGTTGATATTTGTTTAACTTGAAACAACGTTAATTTGTAACAAATAAAATTTGAATATAGGTTGGTAAGAAGTCCAACACACGCATCAGTCAGGTCTAGTAGGTAATAAAAACAAAAGAAATTAGGGACGAAATAATTAAATTATTGCCATTTGTATTTCTGCCAGTGCTATAATTTTTGTCTGGGCAAAATAGCACTCTGTTTTTTTTATTGAATTTGCAGTTTCTCCAAAAAAGTTTTAACAAATTATTATTTTTAGCTTTATGTCCCACAAACCCTCGGAATATTAAACCACTGAGTAGAGGCCGTACAAACGTCATACTACAGAAATCTACTCAAACCCACCTCAAAAACTCCAGTAAGGCTCTCGTCCCACATTTCTTGACGCCTATGATGAGTGCGTCGGGCAGTCTCTTCACCGGAACTTGGTTCTGCTTCAATCGCCTGTACTCGTAGTTCTCGGCTACGTTGAACCCCAGGAGCGAAGCGAAGCGCACGCTTGCTGCTCTGTACTTCGAAATGTGTTGCTTCAATAGTATGTATTTTATTGTGAACTGAAAGAAAATGATTTTCTGGTAAATAAAAGACAAAGTAGTAAGTAGTGGTGGACTTTACAAAAAAAATTGCCTACATTTTACCACTTATTATTTTTTTCGCTCATGATTTTCTTATTATTAATTTAATTAAAGGTAAAAAACAAACAGTTTTGATGTGCAAAAATCACCACTCACCTTGTTTTCGTCAACTAAACAAGAATTCAAAGCATAGAATAAATATAATAGAAACAATAGTATGAAACAAATAAATATAATTCGCTTTGATAGCACTGGTACCCATCTCATTGCTATTCTTCGGATTCATTTGTGGTGCTTTGTTTTTCCTTTCGTCAATAAACGAAATACACTTCACTCAACATTTTACACGAATATTTTCAATAGAAAAAACTAAACTATTATTATATTTAACTCTATCCTTTAACATGTTTCCAAGTTAATTGATATGCATAGTACTGCAGAGTTCACACTGAACAAACAGTGTTTATGAACGATCGATGTTACTTTCTTCGGAACCTGCACGAATCACGATGCGCACAATCGGTGTAGAATCGACACGGAGTCGGACGGAAAATCGCATTTTGCGCGAAGGTAATTTACCGCGCCGACCCTAATCCCCCCACCGCCACTAACGTATTTCCGGTTTTGCCGCTATAATCCGAAAACATTCTCAATGTTGGTACTGAATGAAAAACTGGTACACAATAATTTAGTAGGTAGGTACTGAAACTAAAGTTCATTAAAGTAAATGATGTCCGTGCTTGTTCAATAAATTATTAGTTTTAAGTAGGCTCTATCTGTAAAATGTTTTTACCAGAAATTTTCAGAAATTTCCTATTCTTCTGCACATGTCACGGAATAAAACAATACAACCCCTATGGGAAGAAGGCAGGATGTATATACTATGTGTTTTTAAATTATTTGTAAATAAACCATGCTTTTCTCCTAAAATTATGACAAGCATGGAGTTTAGCATAAAAAAAGATGGCAACATCGCTTTGTTAAATTGGTCTATAGATATACAATTTAACAAAGAGATGTTGCCATTTTTTGGTGGAAATCTCTCATGGAATTAGTATGCGTACTAGAAAGCAGGCTAGAATGAAGACAGTTTTACAAAATGTCGGTTTTTGTTTCGTGCAACAGGAGTTTTAGATATAGTACCAACATGAAGATAATTTAAAACCAGACCAGTTGACAGCCGACAGATAAATAAAAAGAAATTTGATCGCGTTGAACTTTGAAGCTGTGAAATAAATTAAAATGACAGTCCAACAGATTAACTCGAATATTTCTGACGACTCTGATGATATGGTTAGTTTACCATCCGAAGAGGAAATTTACAGGCGAAAATACCAACTGTTGTTGGAGCGATGTGAAGTCTTGCAACAGGATAACGAAAGAATCATCAATAGGTTTGTGTTTTGAGATTGTTTTCTGTTGCTAATCGATATTTGTGAATGAGCTAGAGTCAGATATTGTTGCAGAATACATGAAGCGAAGAAAATAACCAAGCACTACCGGAAGGACATTAGATTGTTGGTGGACAGACTGGATAGGCATGGCGATCAGTTCAGAACTGCATGTTTGGAGGTTGAGACGAAACCCGAGGTGATAGTACGACCACCCCGCGCGGGAGGGAAAACACAAGCTGTGTCCAAACAAGCCGACAAGCAGAATGCTAGTGGTGCCAAGAAACCTGGACCTAAAAGGAAAAGCAAAGCAGATAAGGTACTGAATGTTTTTCTTTTTTCAAATCATGATCTTTGTGAATGTAACATACCATTCTTACTTTTTATCAGCCACTGTTTATCATTGTTTTTTTGAGATACTATGAAATACAAACTTATAATGCGGATCATAAAATGAATACTGTGTATGCAACCAACTATGGAACCATTCACTGTCCATGATGATACTTATGGGTCTGGTGGTTTTTTTAATGTATATTTTTATTTTTAGCCCGAAAGAGATCCCAATGCTCCGAAAAAGCCTTGCAATGCATTCTTCCAATTTTGCCAAGAACAGCGGCCTCTGGTTGTAGCTGAGGCTAACTCTGAGTTGGGGTCCGAGCCTTCTAAGCAGGAGGTCACCCGACAGCTGGCTTCACGCTGGAGAGCACTCAATAATGAAGAAAAGAGGGTAAAATATTTAAGATAATAATTTATTTTCTGCCACAAGTTATTTCTCTGTAGTGAGATTCTTAGAACATATTTGAATGATAAAAATTTTATTATCTAAATAACATAATTAAATTTTTATTTAATTGGAATTTATGGAAAAAGAAGAGTTTAACATTGACCTATTATAATCAGAAAGCAAATACCCATAATTATTATAAACATTCAAAATCTCAGCAACAATTAATCTAAAAAATATAGGCGTTTTAGAGGTATTTTTGACAGATTGAGACAGATCAAACTGTACATTCTTAAACTTACGAGAATTACCCTCAGATGGTTACTTCTTACAACATTTTATTCTTACTCAAACACCAATAGTTCTTCTAAAATCATATTGTATTGTTCTAGGTATACGTGGCGATGTTTGAGAGATCAAAGGAAAAGTATGCAGAACAAATGTCAGCCTACATAAAGAAGGAACAATGACAATTACTAACACCGGCTAAGAATAGCACTTAATTTTCTTGTGATCATCAGCTTTAAGATTAGGTTAACTATTAAACAGTAACTTGTAAGAAGAAATAGTTTTATTTTCTCTGATCAGGGCCGTAATTCACTATGACCACTCAATGATTCCTCACTTCGAAACCACGTTTTGTTAGCTAATCACGCCAACTTCGCGTTTCATTTCGCGCCACTTCGTTTATTGTGTCATAGAGAATATTGCCTCTGAAGAAAAATTTTTGAGTAGTGAGATGATTTATTTATTACAACAACAGCATATATTTATCATCATCATTCTTCTGCCCTTATCCGTTGGGGCCGGCACAACATGTCTTTTTTTCCATACTACATATCTCTATTAGTCAGTCATCTCGGTAGTCTCACCCTGTTTCTAGCTATATCATCTTTCACACAGTCCATCCATCATTTGCTTGTTGATTCTCAGTATATACATTTCTTTTGAGAATTTTAGTATTGTTGCAAATAAACTCTTTCATACCTAAATATATAAATAAATATCAAATAGTATAATCTAAGATTATATACAAACTTTACACAAAAACCATCCTTATTTACACAACATTAAGTCATGTCATGTAGAAAAAGACAAACATTTTTTTTTTATTTGTCTACAGAAAATATTTGAAAAGAAAAAAAAAAACTCAAATAAACCATGTATTGGTTGGACAATAATTTATTATTAATTCCAATTTTATACCATCACATAAAAATAACAATTTAAAAAAATAAAATGAAACAGTTTTGAAACAAATAAATACCCTGTCCATATTATCGACATGCCACATAAATTCGCGCTTATTCTGTTGTGCCCGAAATACTCTCAATTCGGTATCTTTACTAAGTAATCCCTATTAATATTCTAAATATAGTTTATGGTTTCAAAAACACTTGGAATAAGAAACACTGGTAGACTGAATAAAATGTCCCTTTGAACGAGTATCAGAACGGTATGTTTGAAGAGTTAAAAGTAGGTACAATATTCCAAAAGACATTGAGACATAGACAATGTTTAACCTTATCAGCTGAAATAATATCGATGAAATCGTGCACTGGGTTATGACAGGATACTTTTTACCCCGGCAGTACGTTCACGCGGGCGAAACCGCGGGTAAACGGTAGTACTAATATATGATGAAGAGTTGTTTTGGTTTATGTATTTGTATAACTTTAATATTTTAGACGAATATTTATTTCGGTCTAAATTAATAATGTTTTAATATCTAGTTCAACCTCACTCTGTTTATTCTTGTTTTCTCTGCAAGTAATACATACACGAGGCAAAAGGAGTATCTAAGGATCGTAGCAGGTCGCTACCTGACCCTCGCTAACTATGGGTCTCATAAGAAGGCTCAAGGTCACCCAGCGTGCAATGGAGAGAGCCATGCTCGGCGTTTCCCTGCGTGATCGAATCAGAAACGAGGAGATCCGCAGGAGAACTAAAGTAACCGACATCGCTCGAAGGATTGCTCAGCTGAAGTGGCAATGGGCGGGACACATAGCGAGAAGAACCGATGGCCGTTGGGGCGGAAAGGTTCTGGAATGGCGACCGCGCACCGGACGACGCTCAGTGGGTAGGCCCCCGACAAGGTGGACCGACGATCTGGTGAAGGTCGCGGGAAGCCAGTGGATGCAGGCAGCGCAGGACCGATCGTCGTGGAGATCCTTAGGGGAGGCCTATACCCAGCAGTGGGTGTCGTGCGGCTGATATGATGATGATGATGATTGAATTTAGCGGTACGTCAACCGTACACCAGTGGTAACTATTTGACAGTGACAGCACCTTTATCTTGTAGCAATAAAGCTACGGTTTCCGGTGGCCGCACTTACAGGCCGTAGGGACAGCTGTCCTGAAAATGATGTCAGCGGCAAAGATTTAAATTGTTAAATTCGCCCTACCACGTCAAAAGATAGTCGCGCTTGTTACGTTTTGACACCTCTTAACGCAATGACGCAGTGACTTGATTTTATTGTCATGGAAACGCTTCTCGCGTGACTAAGTAAGTACGGTGAGAGGGAATCTAGCGATTTAATTCTTTGGGCAGCGGGGTTTGACATAATGTCAAATACTGGTTTAAATGACAGATTTTTATGACGGAACCTCTTTCCTAGGAAACCAAAGCTTAAGGGCGATTTTCGTAGTGCAAGTGTTACCACACATGTACAGTTGAATTTATGAACAACAACCAAAAAAATAGGTAATGTAATTTATGCGTGCCAGCAATCTTTCTCCAATCGAATATTCTTCATGGTCTCGACGGGACCAGTCGCATTGGCATGCTTCATGACGTCCGCCTCACATACCCTCATAAATGGATTGTACTTCTTCTCTTCGCCTATTGTTGAGGGCACCTGTGGAAAGAAATGAGGATTCTATAAGAGTGGTCTCGTTTAGGACTGTTATCATTCTCCTGCACTTCTCCCAATTTATTTGGGGTTATCTCTGGTTTCACCATTGTTTTAAAGGGGAAACCAGAGATAACCCGGGAGTCATGCCGTTCCAAGACTCGATTACTACCAATTATTATTAACCCACGAGTGGCTCGTTATGTTTGTTCAGTTTTTGTCTAATCGTCCGTTGTTTGTTATTTTTCCTGGATATACTTTCAGTAGAAGAAACTTTTTACAATGAAGTCCCGTATCTTAAACATTTACTATCAGAACTACCGTGGTTTAAGGACTAAACCTACACAATTCCAACAAAACATGATGCGTAATTGTTATGATGTATGGCTCGCGCGCTTTCGGCGACAGCTGATCTTTGCATAAGCGTTGCCTACGTACCGCCGGATAATCGTTGGATACCCTCGGATATCGACTACGTCTTGCAAGGTGTCGCGAAGGCACTTACTCACAGCACTAATATATGTAATTGGGAGTTGATAAATATGTAACTTTTAATCGTAGGCTAGTATCACGTAAGTATCCGGTCTGGTATAGCAACTCTTTAATTAAAATTATAAAATCACGTAAGTATCCGGTCTGGTATAGCAACTCTTTAATTAAAATTATAAAAAAAAAACAAGGCACATTCGCGTTCGAAACGGTATGGTAACTTATTAGATTATGACGAATTCGCATTGTTACGAGATAGAGAGCGACAAGTCCATGATTTGTTATAATAAACACTTGCAGGAAATGGAACGCAATTTGAAAAATGATCCTAAAATGTTTTGGACCTACATAAAAAACATGCGTTGAGGCTCCAATTATCCGAAAATGTTATCTCACAAGTCACAATAACATCAATTATTCTGAGGGTCGGGAAATTTGTGTGGCTTTCAGTGACTTCTTCCAAGACGTATTTGGTGAACCCTCTGACTATATTATAGTCTCGCTATTTCATTTACAACGGACGAAGAAGATCACTGTCCTGACATAATTTCCAACTTGCAGTTCACTTAGTCAACCGTGGAGAGGTCGTTGAGTGCCTTAGGCGTGAATAAGGGCCCTGGATGTGACGGTATACCCCCAGTCTTTTGGAAGAACTGTGCAAAATTTTTGGCGCCTCCAACATATAATATTTTAAATATTTATTTAAAAGAAGGCACCTTCCCAAATGAATGGAAAAATCTCTCATTGTTATAATTCATAAAAAAGGTTCGCGGACAATAATAGAAAAACTGGTATACAACGCTATCTATCCATATATTTAATTGGAAATATCTGGCATTAGTCCGTTCGCATGTATTATACATTTAACTCAGTTATACGGGGAAACCTATAATTGGCCATAATAACAACTGTAACACGCATATTTTGTAAAATATTTTTATGTATCGCTGTTGGTAACCTAAATAAATAAATAAAAAATAGGCCAATTCTTGAGGAAGGATATAGACTATTTAACATCACGCAACGACCCCTAGGATCCAGGCAAAAAATAAAAAAAACTGAAAGGACGCTAACGAAGTAACAGCGCAGGCGGAAAATGTGGCTATTATTTTAGTATATTGTGCACCATACAAATTACAAGCTCAGATAGGTACCCATGCTCCAGTTTTCATTCAGTAACCTTATTATGAGTAACAGCACTTGTCTGTGACACTGCCACTATTTAAATCTTTGGCCACAATCCAACGATCAACTCTGATTAATCTAAAATGATGCATGAGGCTACTTACCGTTGGTTTCCCCTCAACCCGCCTCTGCCGCGACCAAGCCAGTTTATTTAATAACTCTGTATTATTTGGTTCGACGTTCATTGCGAAACGAAGATTTTGTAACGAATACTCATGGCCACAGTACACCATAGTTTCGTCTGGGAGTTCGCTTAGGATCCTCATTGCTCTGAACATCTGCTCAGCAGTGCCTTCAAAGAATCTTCCACAACCGCCTAGGAATAAGGTGTCACCTGGAATTGTAATCACAGTTGTTGACAATGATAAGGCTGAGTTGCTGTTGATGCAGTGCAAATTAAATAATAAGAGATGAGTTTGGAAGTTGGCGGTGCGATACCCCCGTGCCTCGGGAAGAGGTGGTGGTGCGCCTGATGTCTCTCCGATCGTGTCGGATTGCGTGCCGTCCTATCGGACTATGAGAGTGAAGGAAGAGTGCACTCTGCACCTGTGTCTGCGCACTTAGATGTGCACGACAATATCTGCCGCACCGAAGGCTAGTCTCAGTTGAGATAGGCTGCCCTGGCCGGAATACGGCCTGGAGGACTATTAGTATTAAGAGCTCAGTAGAGATGTTTATTGATATTTTAAAAAAAGTATGCCGCCTCCTAGCTTGGCAGCCCGGCCAGACGTTCAGCTGCTAAATTACTCGAGTTGACATTTTAGCGTTGATGGCCGCTTCTGGTGCTGCGTCGCGGTTGCCTGTACGAGTATAACTACAGCCAAAAATGTTAATTTTACCTGTAAATACTACAGGCTGTGAGCCTTCCTCGGGCGTAGTTACAAAGTAACACATATGGCCTTTAGTGTGGCAGGGAGTGAACAGGCAATGGACTAACAAGTTCCCGACATGAAAAACCGTATTGTGCTCCACTTTCTTTGTTAAAGCACCAATACGGTCATCTGCTCCGTAAACTTCGAGGCCTGGAATATGCTTGACTAGGTCTGCATTGCCGCCAGCGTGGTCCCTGGAAGATAAGCAATACTTTATAGGTATTTGTTGTTCTGGGGTCCAATGGTAATTTTTTTAAGTTTTGTAATTGTTATCTAAGGCTACTTTTGGTTTTGCTTCCAACAGATCATCATCATATGCCTAGCCTTTTCCCAACTATGTTGGGGTCGGCTTCAAGTCTAACTGGATGCAGCTGATTACCAGTATTTTACATGGAGCGACTGCCTATCTGACTTCCACAACCCGGTTACTGGGTAATACGATATGATACGATAATTTGCTTCCAACAGATAAAAGTAAAAAAATATATGACTGCATAAGTACATTTAATTAAAAATATAAACATCCGAATTGAGAACCTCCTCCTTTTTTGAAGTCGGTTAAATACAGCGTGTGTCAGAATTGTGTGGTTAAATTACTCACCGGCGGTGTGAATCAACCATAAATATATGTACCTCTTTTACTTATACGAGACCTTCAACCTTTT
This sequence comes from Apamea monoglypha, assembly GCA_911387795.2. Lineage (NCBI taxonomy): Eukaryota > Metazoa > Arthropoda > Insecta > Lepidoptera > Noctuidae > Apamea > Apamea monoglypha. Next base: position 5,721,328 of record OU426922.1, read on the forward strand.
TTATGTTAAGGATATGGTACACACGGCTACACATCAAGCTATACATTTCCAGTTTAAGCTGACCTCGCATTGTATAGGTTTTTCGTACAATCAGTAGTCAGCTTATACTGGTTTTGTATAGCTTGATCTGTAGCCGTGCGTACAGATCTGCTGTATGTTTGGGAGTACAAGATAAATCAAAACTCACCAGTGATGATGAGTGGTCAAAACTGTAGTGAGATTGGCACTACAATTAGTGACAGCTTGTATCACCGTGTTGGGATCAACTGGGTCTACAATAGCGGCCTCATTTGTGGCTCTATCCACGAGCAGGTACATGTAGTTATCCTGAAGAGCTGGCAGTATCTGCACATCCATGGTTGGGTATTGATGATGTTCGGGATAGCTGTGTGTTCCTCGCTGGTTTCGACTTAGTACTGAAACATTTTTTTTTTCATTACATTTTGCTCATTATCTTCACCATTGTCTCTCTATTGATAGATAGGTAAATTAATAAATAAGATTTGAAATCTTATTATACCTGCCAGAAAATTTTATATGCACAGGGTTTTAAAGTAAGATTTAGCTGGTACATTCTATTGTTTGAGAGATGGACAAAAATAGGCTCACCATAATATTGTCAATTGCTTAACCTGAACCATAGCAGATTAAATTCCATGGACTAGAAGTGACATATGCCCAGTAGCAGGGCACAAAATGCAGCATGCAGATAGTACTTATTAAAACTTGAACATCAACAGCTTTACAATCAAATCAAAATATTTTATTTCACATAAACCTACTTGGGCATTTATGAAATGTTTGAAGCTAGGTGTACGGTTCTAATTGATTGTTTCCTATGAAGAGAGAGATTTAATTGAGTTTCTTGCCAGTTCCTATCTTATCTTATATACCAAGAAACTCTATGGTTTCCAATTATTGGCTTTTACAATGTTTTCAAATTACAGTGTTAACAGGTATGGGAGGACAGTGTACACACGGCTACACATCAAGCTATACATTTCCAGTTTTAGCTGACCTCGAATTGTATACATTTTTCGTACAATCAGAAGTCAGCTTAAACTGGTTATGTATAGCTTGATGTGTAGCCGTGCATACTCCCATCAACAAGCACCAGATACTTAAAAAAAATGGAATTGGCCAATAAATTAAAACCTCTATTAATTTAGATGTCTAAAACGTTTTTAGAATCACAAAATAGAAGAGAAACTATCTAAAAAAGAAATAACATAATACATTTTTTTTTTTACCAGAAGTCATGTTTGTCAGTATGGACGCCAGCACATCAAGTTACTACAATCTGTCAAATTTCTTTAATAGATTTTCAACTTTATCGTTAAAGCATAAGGTTCAAGGTTGATTGGGAAAATTTGACAGTTTGGGGTAGCTTGACCTGCTGGCGTCTGTACAACTGTAACAAATCATGTAAAAAAGAACATTGTGTGATGTGGGTGCAATTCATAGACATTTACATAATTATGCCAATAATGACCTTCCAGGGAAGCCATATGTGCAGACGGTATTATGTTAAATGGCCTATCTTATCTCTAAAACAAGCGTTCTATGATAACAACTATGTACTTATTGGGTTTAATTTATGACTTTTCTACTAAAATAGCTAGGTTCAATTGAATTTATACTTATACTACTTTTTCGCAGTTTCAATTTGTCCATATTGTTCATCCCTGCAGCCTCAATAAACGAAGACGTAAAAATAATGAAAAATTTGAAAAAACGTGTGATTTTCATATACGCCGACAGTATTTTTTTTTTATTTAAGTTTCTAAGTCCCATATTGTTATAAGTGGACAGGATGTACGAATAAACAGTTTCACATTAAAAATTATGTTGTCATGCAGATAAAAACGTAGACAGAGAATAGGTAAGAAATAATGACAATAACAGAGTTATAAATCGATGAATAATAAAATACCTTGGAAATACAACTTCGTGATTTGCTGTGATATGCCGTTCGGCAAGGAATTTACAAACCTGGCGAGCATCTTGTTAATTTATCAAGAAAAATAGTTAAATAATGTGTATCTTGTTTATTATTTTATAATATTTTTTTTTTTTTTACAAAAAGTGAAAAACAAAATACCTTATCAGTCAGCTGGTGTTGACAGCTTTTTGTGCAGACCAAAGACTACAATAGTTTAGTGCAGACTGAAAACGAAAATGTTATTTTTGTAGTAGGGCTGCCATCACATAAGTTGTCGACACCGGTCACCGGACGGACAAACACTTCAAAAACCTCGGAAAGGGTGACATTGTGTTTTTGTCCCGGACACCATTGAAAAATATTGAAAGAAAGAAAGAGATTATTAATAAAAATAACATTGTTATTAATTGGGTTCGCCCACTTGGAAGTTGAATAAGGTCCCACAGGAATGTAAGATGTGAGATTAAATGCAGGTTATAAACTTTGACGGCACGGTTGGTGCAGTGGTTAAGCGATTGACTGCTGCGCTGCGTGTCGCGGGTTCGATTCCCGCACGGAACAAATATTTGTATGACCCACAAGTAGTTGTTCCGGGTCTGGCTGTTTGTGTATGTGAGTTTAAATGTTTGTAAACGCACCCACGATACAGGAGAAATTCCTAGTGTGGGCAACGTTTAAAAAAAAAAAAAAAAAACTATCTGTGTGCCAAATTTCATCCAAATCCGTTCAGCCGTTTTTGCGCAAATCAGGAACATACCAGACAAACAGACTAACGGACAAAAATCCTAAAAACTATATTTTCGAAATAAGACTCGTTCCCACACCTCGTAGTAATTATTTTTTTACACAGATATTCATTGTTTGGACTTATTTTATTGTATATTTAAGTAACAATGTGTGTCAAATATTGACAAAATCGACTGCTAGTATTTGCATCACGAATTTGTTTGATGGACAGACGCCAGCACATCAAGCTACTACAATCTGACAAATTTCTTTAATAGGTTTTCAGTTTTATTGTTAAAGTATTAAGGTTCAAGGTTGATTGGGAAAATTTGACAGTTTCGGGTAGCTTGACCTGCTGGCGTCTGGAAATTCGTTTCGTAAGCTTTTATTACGCAACGAACATTCATTTGCAGAACGAATATTTTAGTGAATACGTGAATCTAAACCCAAAAAACAAATTCAAATGAATTTGTTTTTCGGGTTTAGATTTGTTTGTGAATTGTGCTCCCGAACGAATGTCGCGAATAAACGCAATATCGAAGTGGCATCAACCCGCGAAATATTCACGTAAAGCACCTGCCTGCCTGTGCCTGGGTGCGTGTGTTTGAGTGAATTATCTATTTTTAACCTGCCCAAATGACCTTCAAAATATCCTCCGAAATTGGACAAATCAGAGAAACCCGGATGGATGACAGCCCTCACTTGGGGCATTCTCACTACACACTTATACTTTGTGTTACTTTTATGAGTTACGTAAGAAAGATAAAAATGGTTTTATTTGAAGTATTTTTCAGATTTATGAATAGCAGAGTTTAAAAATACAAGTTCTAATTTTAAAAATGTAACAGGGTTCTACAAACCAGTTGGAAGGAAATTTAAAGAAAAGGGTGGCAACGTTACATCATCTGCGTCAGTGTCATCCTTCCATCATTTTTTGTCATGCTGCCAATGTCAAAATTTGACATGTGTTTGTGACAAACTTTCATCGGCATGTGGATTTATTTACAACAGTTTTCTAGCGTTTTTAAAGTAAATGAGTTGGTAAAACCTTAAATAAATATACGCAAGATGAAGAGTAAACCTGTTAAACATAAGACAACAAATACTTTCCGTGTAAGTCCTAAAACAGATTGATATTTTGGTGTTTTAGGTTAAGTGCGAATTTTGTATAAACATTGTTTTGATTTATCGTATTTTGTTCGCTTCGTATCACATTTCTGCTGAAAATAGTTTGTGAGAATATCTATAATTACTACCATCATCATTTTCTTGGCCTTTTCTCACTTGATAAAGTAACTACTAATAAGCACCACAAACATCACGTTCAATATAAAATAATGAATATCTATTGAATCCTAGCTTAAATAGTGTCCGTCATCCTCCTGCCCTTGTCCCAGGATTAAATACAAAATGCGATCTATTTAATAAGTAACATACTTTTTAATGTATGGACGCCTGCAGAGAAAACGACCCCCCCCGCCTTACAAAAGTGAGCGTTGAGGGGTCCCGTTTTCTCTGCAGGCGACTGTACTATTTTATCAGATTTTATTAATTATGTTGATGTTGATTTTGGACCACAAGTTTAGGTTTGCTTCATTTTTACACAAAGGTCCTTAACAAAGCTTTTTTTTTTCAGTTTGTACCTTTTGCTGAACGAATCAATGCTATTGACATCCGCCATGCTGCTCTATATCACATTGAGCACGCATATGCACAGCAGCCTGGGGAGAATGAAACTCATTTCTTTGTGGCGCTACAAAAATGGCATGTGCTCAATTTGACAGATAACTTTAAAAAGTTCAGGAAGGAAGTCTTTGGTATTATAACTGTGCCACAGCTTGTTCACAAGAAGGATGAAGTGGTTGAGGTGTTGGAGAAATATTTGAATCTAGAGGACCAGCTGTGTTTACAGCCATTGCTGGAGTAAGTTTGATTATTTGGTAATTATTGAATAATATTCACAGCATTGGAACATTCTTCCAGTCTATTATTTTTATTGTAAACACTGTTAAGTGTAATAAATTATGACAACTAAGCCTTAGCAGTAACGATAATCTCTTTGCTCAGTACTGAATGATTAACCCGTTAATAGATCTACTAGAAGCCATTTGCATGTAGCACTCAACGGTTTTCACTTTGATTATATTTGTTGTTGTTTCAAGCATATTTTTTTTTTATGAACTTACACTTGTTCATTCAACATTTGTCAGGTTAAAGCCTCATTTTTATGTGCTAACAGTTATTATGAACTAATAATTGAATTCTGTTTCAGAATCCTAGTATCAGTAGCAAAGGATCTAAGAGAGGACTTCTACCCACACTTCCCAAGGTTTCTGGACATCCTCATAAAACTGCTAGACACCAAGGATGCGGAAAGACTAGAATGGACCTTAGTCTGCCTAGCGTTTTTATTCAAAGTCCTCAAACCATACCTAAAGAAAGATATTGCTGTTGTACTAAAGAGGATCATACCTTTGCTGAGTGAATCTCAGCCACAATATATAAACAATTTTGCAGCTGAAAGCTTTGCTTTTGTTGCCAGAGATATAAGGGATAAGAAAAAGTTTGTCAGTCTTGTTCTTAACTATTTGCAGACTAATGATGATGTAAGTATTTGTCAAATATATACATAGCATAACATAATCATCAGCCCATAATGTTCCCACTGCTGGGACACAGACCTCCTCTCTGTGAGAGGGTGAGAGACTGTAATACACCATGCAGGTCCAGTGTGGGTTGGTGGATGTCACAAGTCTTTGAACTTTTGGTTCTAGGTTCGTTTTTCTGATGCTTCTGATGCGATTATTTTTCTGATCTCAGTATGTTTTCCTTTCACCATTTTGAGAGCAATGGTGATGAAATAATTTACTTAAAGAAAAGTGCCTGTCTGGGTTCGAACCTAAGACCTACAGCTCGTAAGCCGCGGCCATTTCCACTGGGCCACCATTGCAAATAAATCCAGTATAGTTTAAATTTATTTCCTAAGTCTTCATTTGGGCATTACAGAGAAACTACAATTAAAACAAATACATAATGCCTATAGTGTTGCACATTCATGTAATTTTTTTAATGTCTTTTCCAGGCAATCACTGGCTGTGGTCATCTCATATTTGAAATACTGAGAGGTGTTACAGGTAAATTCCACAGCTGTATAGAAACATTCCTGCCTCTACTCCTTCAATATCTAAAAGAAAATAAAGAACACCAAGAAATACTATTCAAAGTGCTGACACAGACAATAGAGGACAGTCTACAAAGTATTTCACACAAAGAGTATGGAGTCTTTTGGGCCAGTATCATAAAGTTCACTGGAGAAATCTTGAAGGAGGATGATGAAGAAAGTAAAGGGCTAGAATATATCCTCAGACTTGCTGGTCAAATCATAGAACACCAGCAAGGGAGGTATCTAACAAACCCGCCACAGTTTGTGCTCCTGTTGATAAAAGTTATATGTGAACATTCTTCAGAAAGTGTCCTAGAAGTTTGTGCACAGATTGGTGCCGTTCTACTCCTCTCGCCAAATGTGTCCTTATCTCAAGAACATGCTGGTATTATTGTCAAAGTGTTACTGCCTCTTCCATTCCCAAATATACTCATCAACTTTGTGCAGAATGTCATTGAGTACTCACAATTTGATATGCACATACTTCCTCCATTCATCAAGTTCGTTATTCAATCCAATTTTGATAATGAGGCTTTGGGTACACTGACTAAAATATGCTTGAAGAAATCACCTTTGTCTATGAATGGTATAAAGCTATTTGAGTGGGTGAAATATCCCTTAGACTTTGGGAAGAATCTGCCGAACTTTATGGAGCATTTCAAAAATGTTTTGTCTGAAGACATAGAAAAATATGTTGAGAACCCAGTTAAACTTACAAATGTTTTATTCTGCTTGCCGCATGTGGAGAAAATCGATGTTGGCTATTGCGTGAAAATGTTAGGCCAGCTGATATCAAAACTGTTGCATATATTGAAAAGTTATAACTTGGAGAATCAACCGAAAGAGAACAAATTCCACTGTGACACAACTGCACTATCGAGATGTTCTAGGAAGGTTTTGTTCATGTTATCATTAGCGCTTGAAAGTGCTGTTCACATATCCAGTTGTAAGAAGCTGAAGGAGATTTGTGATATTGATACATTGTTGCCAGCGATCCTGCCATGTGCTGCAGATCCTAATTACCTGTGCTCACTGCATCTTCTTGACCTGTATTTGACAGCTTATGAACAGGAGCAGGGACTGACCTATCCATATTTATCGCTTATTGATTCGTATCTGAAAACGAATGTGTCTTCGCCTTTTCATGTGGTAAGCATTTCACACAAGTTTTCTACCTTATATCACACGGATCAATATGCCATAAAATATTTTATTAACGAAAAATATTTCTTTTCAGGTTCGTCTACTGACTACCCACATTTACAAGTTATTCGAAAATGTAGAGGAACTAAATAAAACAGTGGAAGTGGGGGGTACTGTTGAGAAATTTTCAATCTTCAGCATATGTTACTCAGTGGAGTCCATCAAACCATCTATACAGGAGTACAGAGCTCAGTTGAACATGCTGCAAAAGATGACCTTTAATACAAGTCAGTATGCCCTGGCTAAGGGTACAGACTTTCACCTCTTTGCATTAAATTACATGTTAGGTGTCTTGTATGTCAACTTCAAGCTGCTGTGGGAACCCGTGACTGAATTTATTGCGGGTTACGGGAATTCCCTAAGTGTTGACGATTTCTGGCCCACTTTTCATGAAGCTCTTGAATCCTCATTTGTAAACGCCAAGAAAAATCTTAAACAGTTTCATTTCGATGATGAAATCGATACAAATTTCGAAATCCTTCAAAAATTGTACTCTGATTACAATAGCATATCTGAGAAACCTGATTTATATAATTATAGGAACTTGATTCTGAAGGTTATGACGAATTGTATTCAAGTTTGTGAAGCGAGGAATCGCGATGTCGTCGTCTTGTTCTTGAATTTCATCGAAGAAGAATACAGGAGGAATGATAGCATGAATGCTTTAAAAATTGATATGGAAGTACGAGAGAATAAGATGGAAATTGATGATGAAAAACCTGAAGACAGTACAGAGAACATTGAGGAAATTATTGAAGAAATAGACGATGCAAAAGAAACTGTTTCTGGAAAGATAGTATTTAAAACTCTCATTAATATTATGCAAGTCATATCTCAGTTTAAGAACCCAAGAGCTTTGCATAAAGAACCAGTTTTCTGGGAACTTTACATGGAATTTTTAAAGCACAAAAACCCAGGGCTTCAAAAATATGCTTTAGACTGTGTCCTAAACTATAAGAACAAAAATGTTACGCAATATAAAAGCAATTTGTGCAACTTAGTAGATGAGAAGAAGTTCAAAGATCAACTGACTCTGTTCAAAATAACTGAAGATGCCAAAAATATTCAGCCTGAGGACAGAGAACATGTAGTGCCAATAGTATTAAGAATACTTTATGGTAAAATGACGTCGAAACTCGTAGCGGAGAAGAAAGGTGGTGGTCAGAACCGACGTTCGCTTGTAATGAGATATTTAGCCGGTTGTAACGAGAACGAGATTAAAATGTTCATTGAAATGGCATTTTCGTACTACAAACAGTATTTGGATATGAAACCTAAGGAAATATTTGAAAAAATTGCGTTTGACGTAGATTTAAAATCTGTTACCAGTCCTGGAAAACTTCACAGTGTTTTAAATCTGTTTGAAGTTGTCCGGGAATATTTTGGAGGATGTATGAATGAAGAGGTGTTGTCTCAGCTCTTTAACATATATTTCGCGATCTGTTCTACCATAGCAGTGGTCCTAAGTCAAGGAGAAAAGGTGCATGTTGGATATGTAAAGGTTATGAAAAACCTTCGCACGCTTGCTTTGGGGACAACAAGGAAGCTCTTTGAACAATTTGTCAAATATCCTTGGAATAAAGACCAGTTGTTTGTTATGTATGAGACATTAATTTGGCCTTTGATGCCAAAGTTACATATTGAAGGTATTCATAGTCCAACAGCACTTTTAAGACTTCTAAATGCGTGGTGTCAGAATCCCCGATACTATATTTTGCTAATCACTTGCTCAGAAAAAGATTCTATTAGTCCATTCCCAGCTATTTTCAAACTTCTGCTAGCTCCTAAAACAACTCCTGGTGTGGTCAATATGATATTAGATATGATCGAAAAATTAATAACTCTAACTGAAGACGAAGAAGATAAAGAAATTCCTAGAATAGAATCTTTCAATGTTTTACCAGTTGAGGCTCCACAAAATGTAACCGGTATCAATTTCGGAAGTAAAATTCTGATACCGCACATACCGAGCATACTGGAAGTGATGAAAAGACGAATAGCAAATTCTGCAAAATCTAACACTGTGAACAAGAGAGATTTGTTGATTCTCTCAAGAATCACAGAATTGGTAGCGTCACCAGAGCTATGTGACGAATTATTGAATTTATTACTGCCAATACTAGTAAAGAAAGTATGTATGAACATGGCGGAAGAAAATATGGAACATGCTGTGAACACAATAATAAATTTGCTAGGACACAGCACGAATCCACAAGCATACATAAAGAATATAGCCGTTTTGTTTAACAAAGTTGGTCCTGTAGAGGTAAGAAAATTGCTGATGAAATTACTTACGTCGATAGCTGAAAGTGCACCTAATAATAAAGATATACTTACTAGAATGGCTAACATGGTAGCAGAAATGAATGCTTTCAACAAGAGATGGATCGAACAGCCTGATTTTGACCGAAGAATAGACGCGTACAAAGAAATATATCAGCTTCTAGAAAAGGACGAAATTGATGTAGACCTTGCAATACTTATTGTCAACAATTGCTTCTACTTCATTCGTACTGAGAAAGATATTGGTCTGCGTGACAGCGCTGGCTTGTGTTTAAAACGGATTCTGCCAAAACTTCTAATGAAATACAGATCAACACCTGATGGCCAATTCTTAGTAAGGGATACTGTCTTATCGTTAATTTCCACTGGTATAAGAGATACCAAAAACGAATTGTTGAGAAATGAATGCATCAACTTACTAGGAGAATTGGCAAGAGAATGCCCTGATGCAGACGTAGTAATATCCGATTTAGCTCATTTCATTAACAAAGAAGATAGAGAAGTAGATTTCTTTGATAACATGTGCCATCTTCAAATGCACAGGCGTGTGAGAGCACTGATGAAATTCTGTAAAGTGGCCAGAAAAATGACGAAATGCCCTACTCCTAGGACTTTAACTAACTTTATTTTACCATTAGCATCTATGTATATTTGTGATGATAAATATACAGATAAAAACTCTTTGGTAGACGCGTGTATAGAGGTCGTATCTACTTGCTGCAGATTGCTGCCTTGGTACCATTACGAAGTTATACTCAAACTTTACTTGAATAAAATGCGATATTCTTCCGAACACCAAAAACAGTTGACTCGAATATTAGTTGGAATTATTGACGCTTTCCATTTTGATTTCTCAAAAGTTAAGAATATTGAACTGCCGAAAGCACTGATCACAAATGTACATAAGTTTAAAATGGCTAAGGCAAGTTCGGATAACAAAGAAAATATAGAAAAAACAAAAGAGATAGTAGAAGATGGTGATAAGGATATGGATGATGAATCAGAAATAAACGAAAATGTAGATTTAGATGAAGAGAGTGAACTTAAAGCAGCAGATGACGAAGCAGCGGATGAAGAACCAAGTAAAGAGATTACCAACGTACCTGCATTCGAGAGAGTAACGAACGTGTCGCCGTCTGTAGCTAAGAGAATTATCAAATCTTTGTCGGCTGGATTGTTACCACAATTAAACCGGTAAGTTAAATAATTGACAAGGTATATTGTGCTATATATATATATTATGAAAAAAACATAAATTTGTATTTTATTTCTCTAGTGCCATCGGAAAAATGACAGAACACGAAGAATCCCATAAGGTGAATCGTCGTAAAACCGGTTTCGAACGACAGCAAGAGGACATGCTTCGGGTACCGATAGCTCTGGCGCTCGTCAAGTTGTTGCAAAGATTGCCTGGCGATCTGCTTAAACATCAGCTGCCTGGGTAAGTTCATATAAAAATTTAATATTTTTCTATCAAATTGTGCCTCAACTATCGTATCCCACAATGATCTCTCTACCTCTGTTCTAGTTTGCTCTAAAGTTACATTCACTTTTAATTTTTCCGAATATCAATAAAACCTTTCGTAAATTCAATTAATTCAACTATTATTTATGTTGTCTATTTTTTTCTCTTTTAGAATTATCATAAAACTCACCTCGTTCTTAAAATCACCTCTAAAGCAAGTTAGGATAACTGCGCGTGATATTGTTAAGAAGATCATGTTGACTGTTGGAACCTCGTACTTAGGAGTTCTACTGGAACACTTGACTTTGTTGCTAACCAGAGGATACCAAGTACATGTCTTAGTCGCCACAATACACACAGTTCTAGACGCTTTGAAAGCGGAATTTAAACCTGGAGATCTGAACGACAATCTTGATTACATACTCGATGTTTGCACTAACGATCTTTTTGGAGCTTTGTCAGAAGAGAAAGAAGTGGACAAACTACACTATAAGACACCAGAAGCTAAACCCAGCAAGAAAAGTTACGTAACACTTATGATAGTGTCCCAAAACATAACTGAACAGTGTCTGATAAATCTAATTATACCTTTCAAAGATGTTCTCCAAAAGCATCATTCGAAGAAGATTGTATTAAAAGTTCAGGAAGCTCTAATGCACATTACAAGTGGACTAGTCACTAATAAGTTTATAGATATCGAATCTCTATTCATATTCTTATACGGAGTTGCCTCTGAGAGCATACCAGAATTCGTATTAGGTGCTCCAAAGAGACACATAACTGAAAAGCAGAGAGAGAAAATGCTTAGAGCGAAACCAGATTGCTTCCTAATTGCTGAAACGCCGAAACGTAACAAGGAATCCCAAGCTAAAAATGTTAAAACTTCCGGTAAAGCCAATGCTCACGTTTTGGTTGAATTCAGTTTGAATATTCTGTACGTGATCCTCAAAAGAGAGAAAGTGCCAAGGATGGAATGTCGAGCGTTTGTAGACCCTCTCATACCTTTACTAGTTGACGCGTTGAAAAGTGACCATGTAAAGGTGTCGACGGTTGCAATGAAGTGTATAGCTACTTTGTGGACGATCAGAGTAAGCACGCCAACGTTAGAAGAAATGGTTCAAGATATTGTGAAGACGATATTCTTGACGTTGCATAAGTACGCAACGTTTGAAATTAGTAAACAAAATGATAACTTCCATTTAGTTAGGACTGCTTTTAAGGTAAGTTTTTTTTGTTGACTTTCATTCCTGGTAATATTCTGCTGTCAATTCTCAGTTTCGTGTTGCCATTTAGTTAACCTAAAAAATACCTACCAGGGATATAACAGCAGACTGAAAACTGGTGATCAATCATTTATAATCTAATACACCAAATTATGACTGATATCTATTTTGTGTTTACAGGCGGTAACAGTACTGGTGCGCAACGTTAAATATTATAAACTAGAGTCAGACCAACTAAAAACCCTCCTGTTATATGCAGAAGAAGACTGTCAGAATGACGACAAACAATCCAACTCGTTCGCTCTGTTGAAAGCTATATTAGAAGCTAGACTAGTATCCAATGAACTGCACGAAGTTATGGAGAAAGTATCCAAGATATGTATACTGAGCGAATCGGCTAGATCTCGGTAAGTAGCTTTAGATATCCTTTAAGTTCTTTATTCAGGTAGAACACTCTTTATTGTACACCATAACACAAAACATATATTGCTTGCAATGCATGTACGTGGTGTTGTCAGGATAATAAACTACTTTGGCGTTTTAAATGACTGACGGAACTCGTAATATGCCATTGGTATTTCCGGTGCGTCCAAGGCGTTCGACTGCTTGCATGATAATACCTTTATTTATTAAGCTGAGCATTTACGGTACATGGTAAAGGAAATACGTGCTGGTGCTTTCTTATCTGTGATTGAGCCAGGAAAAAATAAAATTATGTGGCACTACTTTTTCTAGGACACGAGTTTTAGTGGGAGTTCGTCGGGGCTCAATTCTAGGACCTTTTTTGTTTTATCTCACTATACATTTATTCAATTGGGAAATATAGGATTCAAGCACTACAGATATATTTATATATGATGACGTGACTATAAATTTAGATAATTCTTTCAGAGAGGAATCTCGAGTTATATTCGTCAACTACTTAACGCATTACTCTCCTGGCAAACGGCTGGAGAAGTACATCGACTTCTTCGTGTCACAGCTCAACTACGAACTGCAGCACGGTAGAGAGTCTTCACTTAGGTTCCTAGAGATGATCATTAATAAATTACTTGTGGTAAGTCATTTGAGTTTTGTATATTTCTTGTCTGTTCTAGAATGATTGTTTGCATAACAATATGAAACTGTAATTGATGATAAATTGAGTTTATAAAATTAACATCGGCATCGATTTTATTGTATATTATTTTTTTTTTTTTTTTTATTGTCAAATGAAAACAGGTTTAAGGTGATTTAAAATTAAACTTTGGAGTTTAAGCATTCAAATAATAAAACCAAAACACTCGATTTGTACGTGGCAAAGATATTGGCATACATTTGGTTTACATTTTCATCAGATACTTTTTTGTAACTGGCCATATTTACCAAATCTTAAGCATACTTTTCTGATATTCTAGGCACAACTATCAAAGCACGGAGCCCATCTCATGCTCGCACTAGGCGCGAGTATGCTCAACGACAGCGCGCCTGAGTGCCGCGCTTCCGCCGCCAGCTGCATAGAGGCCATGTTGAAGAGGTTCCCTCTGCAGGAGAGGAACAAACTGTTTGATCTGGTGATGACGTTCTTCCAGGATAATCAGGTAAGTGTCATTTTTTTATAGATTTTGTTGAAATTGGAAATGATGTGTCGTGTTTGTGCATAGCATGTGCTTGATTTCTGACAAATTAAATGCTGAAGTACTTTTAAAGACATACGTTATATATTTTAATTAATGCAATCAGAAAAGAGGCAACATGTTTATATGAGAAAAAAATCGCCTCCTATAGAATACCAAGTTTCCTTAATAAAACCTTGTTTCCATCTTCACAGCCAGTACACTTCGAACTAGCGGCACAACTGAGCACACGATTCGTAAACGTAGAACAAGACGACTTCAAGAATCGACTCAACACTGTCCTTTCACTAGTCAGTGGAAAAATCCTTTTACTTAGCAACGACATCACTGAAGGCAGATTCGTGAAAACAAATCTGGACCAATCTGAGGAAAAGACTGATGAAGACAAACAGAAAGAAAAAGACCACAGTTTAATACAGATATTAAACCTTATAGAAAAAATTACGTTCCATTGCGCGTCTTCTTTGACGAATAAGAAGTTCGTGAATGAGTTTGACGAGATAGCGCAGCAATGTAAAGCGTTGCTTGCCTACCCTCATTCGTGGGTGAGATTGAAATCTGCTAAGGTTCTCGGGCAGTTGTTATCAGTCGTTGATGCTGAAGAGTTGGATGGTATTGTTAAGAAGAAGGTAGAGAGTGATAGAGGGTTTGTTTATGATGACACGGAAGATGTTTTGAGGAGTCTTGTGCTGGATTTGTGTGCGCAGTACACCACTGGAGCTTCGAAGGAAATGGTTGAACAGGTGAGGAGAAAGTTTGTTTTTTATTTTCTTAGCCACAATGTGGTTGCGTCTTTTGTATCTCTTGCTGTCGCTAATATCCATTACCTGCAAAAGACGCAACTAAGTTGTTATAAAAGACGGTAGTGCAAATTACTCATTGTTATCAATAACTTCTTATAGTAATTCCTATACTGTCTGCTGATAATGAATGTTATGATTAACAGTTTTTTTCTAATTACTGTGTATTCCAGTTATTATTACTATAACACTATTTACATATTTAAGTTAATTTACTTATTTCAATTTGCAGACAACAGCAGTGTTATTCGTAATATTGAAGCTGGTACATTCGATGTCAAGTTTCAAGGTCGACAAAAAGACTCAGGCAGATGGCGACGACGCTGAAGGAGGAAGTAGGATGAACATCCGCTGGATCCTGTTCAAACTGAGGAGGGCTATCAACGTTGAAGTAGCCAGAGCACCTAGTAAGATGGATATTGTAAGTAAATTATATTCATAATATATATTTGCTGAGTTTATTTTGGACATTACTGACATCGGTGAAAAACATCGTGAGGAAATCAGGGGGTCTACTACGAAGTACAAAGTGCGAATGATCGGATCGGACCGACACATGGCCGAACCGAATATTAGTGAAAAATGCGAAAAAAGTTCGGATCGGCTCAGTTGGGTCAGGACCATAGCCAATATTCGAAAGAGTGTAGGAGTGAAGGATCGGGACCGACCGAACCAAATAGTAACTTCGTAGTAGGAAACGGCCGAACAATCGGCCGATACCACTTCGGAGTAGACCCCCTGGACTTATAGTTAATATAAGTATGAAATCGCCAACCCGTCTTGAGGTAGCGTGGTGATCAATGCTCATGCCTTCTATGTGTGTGAAGAGGCATTTGCCTCGCAGCGGGACAAAAATGGGCTTGAATTAAGAATATAATAATATTAATATTATGTCCTTTTTTATTTTCTTAATATCAGTAAAATGTTGGTTTTCATGACCTGTAATAGTCACTATGCTAGCTGGTTTTCAAGTTTCTGAAAGAACACGCCGAAAGCTTCTTCTCTTACACAATCTATAAATGGAAGTAAATCTTGCTTTAGTAAAATTTTGGTCAATCAGAAAAGAACTTGACATCGGGGTTGAATTCTTTGGGTGCGCCGGACGCTCATTTAATAATAGCAAATCGTGGAGGCTATTCAAATACCAACAGAAAGAAGTGTTTTTTTTCTACTTTATGTAGTTCATCGGTTTACGCTTTTCCTACTTAATTTATTCATTAATTAATTACTCGATTTGAAACAAGACCTATTTTTACTTCCACAGAGAACATCAATATTCACAATGTGGACGCACGTCATCAGCTCCTTAGAAAATGAAGACGTAAATAAAATCCTGGACGTGATTCTCCCGCCAATAGTCCGGGAGCTCTCGACCGGCGACGCAGCCACTCCGGCGACCGTTGCCAAGCAACTGGCTGGCAGACTGGGTAAGAAGCTACGAAGGAAGATAGGGGAGATAGAGTATAGTAAACTCGTTGCTGAGGCACAGATGAAGCTGAATATAAAGAGGGCTGAGAGAAAAAAGGTTTGTATACGTTTTATTTGGTGCTAGCCTGTGTAAAGGTTTCTAGCCATTAAGTCCCATTTACAGTCCATTCATAATTATTTTACCTCTGACTTTGCATTACTATCAATATTAGAGTGATCTTAAATCTCGTGACCATAAGGTTGCTATTGGGTTGCAGCCGCCAGAGGTAAAATAACTGAAAGAAGTGTAGACGATGCAAGTTTCTTGGCTGTCTGCAAGTCTGTGTTAAATTGAAGCAATAAATGACTTGCATTGTCTAAACACTGATTAGACGGTACGACTTTCATTGTTATTTCAACTTATGGTCAGCCACAGGCTGCACAGCACAGCACACACAGCACAGAACCTGTCGAAGTGGCGGTGCTTGGGCCTATAGCAGTGGAAGTCTTTCGGCTGAAATGATCACGACGATGATGATGTGTAAATCGGGCTTTATACTGTCATGAATAGTCAAGTCAAGGGCTTCCAATCACACAATCAATTTTGCACATTGCCCAAATTGTCATATACCTATAATGTCAGGCCTGCTTACAGTAGCGGCATGAATTAGTGATCCTACTGCTTCTCTGTAAGGATAGTTTTTCTTTGGTACATCATCAGCCGTTGTAAGCTTCACATTGGGATCAGCTGGGACATAGTTGGGGTTGGCATCCTGCATATTAAATTTCCTCAGCAATTGCTCAATGTACTTAGTCTGATGTACAAATGTGTATATTACTCTCGAAGAATTATGCAGTGGTACACCTCTTGAAAATAATCGCGTGTTTGTGGTGGACACTAGACAGTTCTTGAAAAATGTGCAGACAATTCGTTATTTACTTTTTGCTGTACTGCAGTGGCTCATTCAGGTGCAGTTTTAAACTCATGACAGAACCAAAAAAGAAGTAAATACATCGACTCTTTACTAAATATGACATTATTTTCCAGTTACTCCTACAAGAGAAAGTAACCAATCCAGAGAAGGCAGCCAAGAGGAAACTGCAGCTAAAAGAAAAGAAGAAACAATCCAAGAAGATAAAAATGGAAATGGTAACTGGCAAGCGACCGCGGCCGAAGAAACGGAAGGCCGAGGACTTTGACATGGAAGACCAATTACTAAAGGACGATGATTAAGTAATGAATCACTACTTTTCTTTAAAATTGTAGGAAAGTTCTAAGAAATAGAGTATTGTCGTTTACCATCGGAATTATGTCATTAGAGGCACTTATTTTCAAATGCTTACGGCATATTCAATGGGGTAATTGAAGACTATACTCGGGCAATTACAAATGCAAAGTTAGTCATAAATCGTTTTAACGGACCAGTGTGCCACCAGCAGTGCTAGTGTTGTGCGTAACTGTGTTATTGTTATTCATATAATGATTTTTGTCTCTGACTTTGAATTTGTAATGGTGTGACGTGCTATTATTACGGTTTCGATAACTGTTAAGGTTAAGTAGGTTTAGCTTTTGACAAAAACAAATATTTAAATGACTTGTATTTTATAAAGTCAGATATATTTTCGGAGATAAAACGTTTTGTAAATATAGGTTAAAATGTTATTATGCAAATAAATACTGTTTTCTCAAAACTACTTTTTTATTAATAATACACACCTAATGCTTAGGTACTTCTTAACTTTTTGTAGTCAAGATTTTTTGAGACGGTCATCACTGCATGTGGAAACGGCCGCGACTTACCAGTTGTAGTTTAGAACCCAGACAGGCGTTTTACTTTGTGTAAATTATTTTATAACTACTGCTCTCAAAACGGTGAAGGAAATCATCGGGCGGAAACCGGCATGTCCTAGAACCAAAAATTGGAAGACGTGACATCTACCAACCCGCACTGGGCCCGCGTGGTGTATTACGGCCCACTCCCTCTCACAGAGAGGAGGCCTGTTTCCCAGCAGTGGGAACATTATCGCTTGGTGTGCCATAATCCACCACGCGGAAATGTGTCAACATTTTGTCGAATTGTTGGTTCTAGGATATCCGGTTTACTCACTAGAGTTAGATAAATAAAACAACATTTTATAAACAAAATAAATATATTGCTTTATGCATTCAAAGTATAAAAGAACAATTAACAAAAACACCGAACGAACAACATTCATTGAAATGAACTGACATCACAATGGGAACGATGCTTCTTTACAAAATGTGCTTTTAAGCATAGTTGTAATATTTTATATCAGCAACTGCATTGCTTATGCATAAGTAGGGTTTTTCATAAATAAATTATAATGTTACACAGGTTGGCAGGGACATCGCCGCGCAACCTGTTGCCATGGATCATGGGCTGCAGCCTCGACTCGAATTCGGTCGCAAAGTCCCGGATTGACAGGTGTAATGTATGGAGTGACAGGACTTTGCGACCGAATTCGGTCGTAAAGCGATCGCTATGAATGTCGAGACTGCAGCCCCTGTACAGACGCCAGCACATCAAGCTACTACAATCTGTCAAATTTATTTAATATATTTTCAACTTTATCGCTAGAGAATTAAGGTTTAATGGGAAAATTTGACAGTTTTGGGTAGCTTGACCTGCTGGCGTCTGTACATCCAATAAAGAGTTTTTGATTGAGATTAAATTCATTCAAGATTGCAGATATTTTTTTCGTCAGTTATTAAAAAAAAATACAGTTCCATGTATTTTGACCGCGTTATTATTGAACTTTTGCTGGAAACAGCAGTTTTTTTTTTATTCCCCACAGATTTTTTATTTCGTCTCTTCATGTACTTACTAAATCCGTGGTAACAGGGTGAGTGTGCGTCCCTGCCACTTTGTATTAAACATTTCCATACATTTTGTATAATTAGTTACTTATCTCATAATGCAAACCATTTTAAAGGGTAGGCCCACTTTCGATCTACGATACTATTATTTCGATCTTATTTTAACTTATCGCACTTGGTAACTAACTGTGGCTAATATGCATATAATTTATTTAATAATAAATAATTCAAACTCTTATAAAGAAAATGTGCGTAAGTAAATGCTAGTTTATTTGATTCCAGTTTATAATTATACTTAAGTGTTTAATCAATATCGGAATGAAAAAATCACAATTTAATTCGTATTTCTATAAAGTAGGGTTCTTGTTTTGTGTAATATCAACACAGGGGAAAACTTAATATTAATTAATTACATACTCAATTAAATTAGATCATATTTTTGATACTCAAAGCACCATAACTCTTTAAAACACTAATATTATTTTAAAAATAATATTTGTAGCATTAAAATTATCGTTTTAATAATGTCTGAAACTATTTTTGTTTATCTTTGTGTGTCTACAACTACCAACAGTGAGATATTGAAATATTTAAACGTTAGGCCGGGAGCTGATACCTCGAACATTAAAGTCATCTTGAATTATTTTACTGTACCTATAGAACTTTACTGACTACGAAAGCGTCTAATTCGTATTTCTGGAAGATAAGGGGTTTATTTATAAACGTTCAGTAATAGTTAGCAACTGTCTAACCGTACATTTTCGACGTTTAACCGTACATTTCTGACGTTTCACCGTACATTTTTGACGTTTAACCGTACATTTTTGACGATTAAACGTCTCTAAACGTTTATAGATAAAATGTTAAGTTGGTAGAGCGAATACCTACAATATTTAAAACGTTTATTTATAAGTTCGTAACATTGTATAATTTTAAAGTAGAATATTAGGTAGGTCGTGAAATACGTAAAAGTATAATTTTAGAAAGGAGAAGTATAACAATAACATTAATAGCAATGGACGGCAGCAAGCTCGGCGATTATCTAAAGCTTATAAAAATTCAAAAGCGTAACGCTGGAGAAAAAGTAAGATTCGTAAGAATAAGTTAGGAATTTAAAAAGATCACGAAACGTCACTCTTAATTGCGTAACACTATCAATCACAATCTGAATCATTTCGAAGGATATTGATAATCCATTACTTCATATGCTCGAAAAATTTGACTGCTCAACAACGTAATTAACGCAATGAATGTCGTTGAATTGTCAAAATAAAAGCCATTCTTACTGTTAATGTGTTACGCAACTACCCCGCGGGTCTGAAATAGGTACAATTGTCTACAAAGCCTTGATGTATGTAGCAAATAATATCTCTGTGAATTGTTCTTTTTAAAATGCTTTGGTAACTATTTATAAAATGAACATCAAATGAGATCTTCCCCGCACGGCTACGCCTGCTAACCAACATTTCAAAACCTTAAAATTGGTAATTGACTAGTTATTTGTAAGAAATTAAATTCTAGGGAAGATTTCAGATGGGATACGATTAGATTAACAGTAGCATAGCGGATATAGGGTTGTATCTCATGATTTTTGAGAGTAGGATCCAGAGGAGGGATGTTGTTGTTGCTAGGGCGACTCCTCCCCAGCCGAGTTCGAGAGACCAAGCGGTGGAGAACTCTCTCGCCGACAGTAGGGAGAGTGCGGGGCCGCGCGGGCCCACCACGCCGTCCCCGGTGCCGTCCGCGTGGGAGGACCCGCGAGCCGACACACGCTGGACACGCTTGAAGTGGATTATCATTAGTGTGAACATGGCGAACAGACCTGGAAGGAAAAGTGAACATTTGACCTTTGTAAGTTGGAGTAAAAGACCACACCCTAATAGCGTAACACATTTTCAATCACAATACGAGGGGTTTGAAGAAAATTCCTAACCTTCATAGGTCTGAAAAATTCGTCTGCTCGACATCGTAAATAACGCAATTCATGTTTTTGAACTGTCAAAATGGTAAGCGTTTTCGTTGTAGTGTGTTACGCAATTACCCCGCCGTTCGCGAATCGGGTTTCAGATGTCTACACGAGTATTTATAAACTAAAAAATAATATCCAGCACGTAATACGTAAGTTAATTATTATCATTCTAGTCATATTTATTTTAGAAGTATGTATTTATGTTTATTTGTATGTATGTTAGTATATTCTCGTAAGTTTTGTTTAGTTTTTTAAGTGAATTGTTTTTGATTGTATGTATTATTTTTTTGTCTCCTTTACTATTTCACACGCTTTCTACATCTCTGTATCTATTTTTCTGCCTCGGGTGTGCTGGAAGAGATTTCTTGTGAAATAAGCATCACGTCTGAAACAATTTTTTCTGTTCTGTTTTTCTTGTCTGTTTATATATGTGTGTACATAAATAGTAAAATAAATAAATAAATAATAAGTGAGTTGGCAAGAGTTAGTCTCAGAAAGTAATTGACGATCGGCTTTGACGACGGACCAGTAGGATTACCATTCAATTTGCAAATCTGATGCGAAACGGAGCCAGAGAATATCTGCGGGATTATTTTCCATCTTTTACAGTACTGTAGGGACTCCCGACATGAATTTAGTTAGGGAATCTAGGAGATTTTATTTAGTTTATAAATTGTAGTCCCTCCTGAAGAAGGGGGAGTGACGCTCGGTCTAGGCGGCGACCATCTATGCTAACGGGGTAAAGCCTTCGCAAAGTGTTTTTGGTTGATTCAATTGGTTCAGCTGATGGTTGTGAACCCAAAGTTCAAGATGGAGTGACAGCAGTTGGAGATTGACATTAGTAAAGTTTGGATTCCGAAATCAGTTTTCGTGGTATTAGCCAACATATTTAGTGGAGGGGCTGACTGTCCAGGGTCCGCCGAATACCTTCACATGACCATCACATACGTACCGGCTAGTAGATACATGACGCCAGTTATGAGTACAGCGCTGATCTGATGCTTGCAGATACCGAACGCACCAACCAAAGCGGCGCTGCCCAGCACTATCAGGCAGACTAGGGCGCATGATATGGATAGATTCTGCATTCCTGAAAGAAATTTTTTACATGTTACTTAATCTTCAAGTTAATGCTTTTCCGAACTGTGGACTTTAAGGCGATATGAGAATAACTTCTGGGGTCTACTTCTAAGAATCCAGACACGTTCCTAGCGGGAACTAAGAACCTTCAAGCGTTTTAAGGGTGCTTAAATGTCATGTCTGACGACTCCCCTGCCCAGACCACAAAACAAAAGGTATTCCCAGAATAGGTAGTTAAATACTTCAAGGTCCCTCGAAACTTCCAAGTAAGATTTAGTTCTTAACCTTTCAACGGCCGATTCCAAATATTTGTACAGACGCCAGCACATCAAGCTACCCGAAACTCAAATTTTTCCCAATCAACCTTGAACCTAATGCTTTAGCGAAAAAGTTGAAAATCTTTTAAAGACATTTGACAGATTGTAGTAGAATATTGAGATTGTAGTAGTAGAATATTGAGAGAAGATTGTAGTAGTTCTAGCTTGATGTGCTTGGCGTCTGTAGGTACCTACTGAAATTCAATTAATCTCGTGAACTGTAGTCGTACATAAGTATAATATTATTCAAATATTTACGGGCCCACGTCAAAGGTTGGAGCTGCCAGCCTCTTTGAACATGTGGGTTAGAGCGACGATTAACGTCGCTGCAGAAAATATAAATTTCCGCCTCGAACTAGCTAAAAATATCGCAGCTTCATTAATATTTAGTTTGAATATGGGCCAGAAATAAGACTTTTAGAGGAAAATATTTCTGAGCTGAAAATGTTCATTAAACATTCAAAGAACGTCTGTCGGGCCACTTCTGGTTGTGATGAAGAAGGCTTTTTTATCGAATTAGGTACCTCCTACTTATAATAAAATAGACACGTAACACTTTTTTGAAAAATTTTGCTTATAGATATATATAGAAATCGGCCTTAAGAACACTGCTACAAGAGTCTTTTGTGGTTTGAATGACGTTGACAGGGGGGCGCTGTTGGCAAACATTTGTGCAATAGTTCTATTCAAAAAACAAAATGGCAGTGTTAGTTCCGATATTGGTCGCGCGCCAAAATGACATCGTAGCGCTATAGGTAAACCGTTGGTACCTGACAGCTGTCTGGTTTTCACATTCTGTAAAGGGCAGAGGGCAGGGAGACGGTACTAAGTGTGCAAATTTAGTATTTCGGAGCAATCTTTAAAATCTTTCTTTCAACGAAAACTGCCTAGAAAAATAAGGTGTTACACATGTATTTTCGGTAAACCTTTTCTTGTAGGTACTCGCAAAATACGTTGATAAATGAACTTGGCGGAAAGCAAATGGTTCTCCAAGGTTGAATCACCGAGGGATGAAAAGGCCGTTGTTTATGCATACCTTGACTTATCGCCGTTGAATATTTTAACATCTAGTTTTCATAATGTACACTTGTTTTATTATCGTGAAAGGATAATTATGACAGCTTTATGGAGCGTTAACAGTTCGTTTAAATTTTAAATAAGTATATTCTTTTTTCATTACTCGCGAGTGCACCCGGCACTCGCAAATAATGAAAAAAAAAATATCTGGGTGGGGCTTCTAACAAATAAAAATGCCGTTTTGAGAGCAGTGGTGGCCAAGTGGTTACGGCCGCGACTTACTAGTTGTAGGTCGTAGGTTCGGACCCAGACACGCGCTTTACTTTGTGTAAATTATTTCATCACCATTGCTCTCAAACCGGTGAAGGAAAACATCGTGAGGAAACCGGCATGTCCTAGAACCAAAAATTCGAAGACATGTGACATCTGCCAACCCGCACTGGGCCCGTGTGGTGGATTACGGCTCACTCCCTCTCACAGAGAGGAGGTCTGTGTCCCAGCAGTGGGAACATTATACGCTGATTATGGGTGGGGCTTTCGTTTTCATGAGAAAAGGTACCGGTCTATTGGTAGATATACCTACTTTTACAAATAACAGGATTTTTTCCAAAAATAACTTACGATGCTGCCAATCAGCTCGGGGCTCTTCATCCTCACTGTTTGCTAAATAATTTGTGCATACCGGCTGCGAGGGGAAACCAGCCCTGGACAATATCGATACCTCTTCCTCTGGAACCAAAAACATGCATTAAATGGGCTATCCCTTTTTATCCTTTATTTTTTAAAATATTTGTAAAAAAAAATTGAAGAACTACCTTCAAGAGACACGCACATCGTCCAAATACCACCATTCATCGGCACTAAAAATGTCCCCCCTCCGCCTTTTCGATGACTTGTATCTTCGATCTGAAAAGAGGAAATAATTGAGTACCAAGCACCTCAGGTTTACGTTTTATGGAAGATCAAGGTTAAACGTGAAAGACTATCGTAAATCGAAGTTAAGAATTTATGTGAGTAACAGGCAATCTCAGTCTGCCTAGCCTTTACCCAAATACGCTGGGGTCGGCTTCTAGTCTAACCAGATGCAGCTAAATACCAGTATTTTACATGGCTACCTATCTGACCTTCACAATTCAGTTACTGGGTAACAGGATGTCCGTTAGTAAGACTGGTTGTCAGACGGCTTAACTTGCTTTTCGAGGCACGGAGAGGTGTCAATATGTAATGAATGATCACCCATCTAGGAATCGACGGCGCCAATCAAACCGTGCGGCTGTTATTATTTAGCCAACATTACGAAAAAAAAAAAGCCGTAATGTGTCGACTCCCGGCCTATCGTGTTAACACAAGGCTTAATTAATGTAACCGCGTATTTGCTAAGCATATTTGCTTACACACGTGATCGCATAATTGGAGCTAATACGTGAAGTTAGTGTTTAAATACCGGATTAAAATTGGTGTGACCTTCTAAACGGTTGTTGGCACATTTTTGTACGGCACGAACTGATTTCAGTCTTCTTCATGGTTTTATGGTGTGCCAAGGTCGTAGTCTACCTCACTATACCTTACAGATAATTAGCCAAGTATAAGAATATAATAGAACACTCTTTATTATGTACATCATATAAATTATGGATATAAACATAGAAATTTTAAAAAGTTTAGTATTCATCACAGTATTTTAAGCCTAGTTGCAAGCGCTAGTGAGCATGAGGTCCTGAGTTCCGATTCCCAGGTCATGCAGAGTTTTATTGGGTATTTCCATCAGGAATTTGTCAGTAGCAGCCCGGAGTTTGGATTTGTGCCCGGTTGATGGCAATAGGCTCGCTCCCAAACAAATGAGAGTTAAACAAAACTAGCGAAATGTGGGTGTACTAAAGCTAGTTACGCCTCTCCACTAAACCTACAGGGATTACAGACGTGATTTGTTATTTCATGTTATTGATTTAAGTACAGTCAGATAAATTAATTGTTTATCCAATTGTCACACTACGTCAATTTTTCGTGTTATAGACTTTTCATACAACTATAATAATGACAGTTATGATCCGAGTAAACGCACCACTTAAGTTGGTAGTCAATTTGATCTTTTTACAACAAATTATTGCCCCCATTTTAACTTCTAAGTAAGAAATTAAAAAAGTTTAAGCCTCTTGTTAAGTATTTTCCAAACAAACCGAGCTGAGTAAGGATTAGCGAGGAAGACATCGAATTATAAGCTTCTTATGACTCCAATGTTGCTTTATTTTATGTAGCGATTTATTTATAGCTACAAATATTTCATATCTGATTTAGACTGTCTGAGAATTTGATAGGCTTCATGGCAAATTTTTCTATGCCAAAGTATTTAGACAAGCCTTTTATACACCTTTGCATAGAAACCCTGCACACGTAGGATTTTTGTGCACCCATCTAAATATGCTGGATAATAATGCCAAAATGCTGTTGGCACCATAACCGCGTTGGGTTGTGTTTAAGAATCATCATGCAGTATTCAGCATTCTAAGTTTATTCATTTATAAATCACTTTACGTCCTAAAACAACTTGAGCAGGATACGCTTAGGTAGTAGGTAATTTATCTTCATTACATCATACTTCATCAGAATAGATGATGAATTGTAAATGTGCATTGTCGAATCCGCTATTTTACATGACCACTAGCCGTTTTACAAAACAGTTCCGTTATGTAAAACAGCTACTGATACTAGATGCAGGCAGCTGCATCTAGACTATAGTAGATTACATAAAATGACATCACGCTTGTTTTCCCCGAAGGGTAAGACAGAGGTGTATCTACACCCACATTTCGCCAGTTACGTTTAAGTCTCATATAATAGGGACGAGCCTATTGCATCAACTGGTCACAAATTCAGACTCCAGGCTGCTACAGATGGAGGTCTGCCTCGCTTGGGCGGAGCACCGCCGTGTCCTCGTAGAGGCGATCGGCAGCGGCGGCGGCCTCTCGCGCCCGGCCCTGGTGCAAGCCATGGTCCGGAGCGAGAGGGAGTGGGAGGCAGTCGCCTCCTTCTGCGAAGCAGTCATGCTAGCGAAGGAGGTGGCGGGACGGATGAGGGAGAGAGCCTCCCGTCACAGCCGCCGCGAGAGACGCCCCGGGCGTCGGGAGTCGAGTGACGACTACCGGCCACCGTAGGCGCGGGCCTGCGGGCGGAGAGCTATGGGTAGCTCACCGCCCGATCAGGACCAGGCCCGTGCCGGACGGCGCGTAAGTGTTCCACGCGCGCCTCAAAGAGATGTCAGCATAATCAGAGGGGCCCCTTAGGGCCGAAGCCTGCCGGGTCAGCGGGATTGTCCGAAAGGGTTACCGCTACCCCGGAACATAAAGGGCGAAGGAAGGAACATGGGTGGGTTTTACTCAGTAAGAGTCTGACACTCCTTTCCGCTCCACCCAGAGCGGGAGGGGTCATTTGATGATTTCCCACCCGGAAAAAAAAAAAAAAAGGCTGCTACAGAGAAATTCCTCATAGAAAAACCCATATAGAAAGTGATTACAATTTTAGGAAAACCTAGAATGTTCTCTGTAAATCATCTTAGTCAACCTATAATTTTCCCACTGCTGGGACACAGGCCTCCTCTCTGTGAGAGGGAGTGGGCCATACCCCACCACGCGGGCCCAGTGCGGGTTGGCTCTGTAAATACTTACTTACGAGTACAAACACTACTTCGATTTTCTACCTACATTTAAGCCCCTTTTGAAGTGTTATAACTTCCGTAACTGACAATAACGGACAACATTAAATCAGCCCGTTCTACGTAGATACCTAGATTCAACAATCTCACCGCATCGCTGCGTCGCGTGCAAAGTTTAGGTGCAGTCCCCACGGCAATGCTCACGTGATTACGGAACTGTTTTATTCGCTGCCACAGCCTTGACCTGCCTGCCTTGTGCCAGTATCAATACGCGGGGCTATGAAAGGCGTAATCCGGGAAGATATGCTGGTGACGCGGTGTTAAAGTTTTTTTTGTGAATAATAATGAAACTTGATAAAGAATTTTTGTTGGGCGAATTTCGTATTTGTTTTTTTGCGAGGGGTTTTTAACGTGACAACTACTTTACTGGGGGTCTACTACGAAGTGAAAAATGCGAAAAAAGTTCGGATCGGCTCAGTTGGGTCGGGACCATAGTCAATATTCGAAATAGTGTAGGAGTGTTGGATCGGGACCGACCGAACCAAATATTAACTTCGTAGTAGGAAACTGCCGAACATTCGGCCGATACCACTTCGGAGTAGACCCCCTGGCTTTTTAGGGGTCATTCATACATTACGTTACACGAATTTCATGGTTTTAGACACAGAACTGTTAAAAAAGGTTAAACTACAGTTAAAAACCTCTTTTATCTGTTCTGTGGTTTTAGAGCCATCTCTCGTCCTTGTGACCCCTCGTTCAGGTGGATATTTGTGGAGTGGTGTGCCGTCAGAATTGAAAAATATGTGACGGCATACCAGGGTCCTCTGTTGTGACGACACATATTTTGCAATTTTAAATTAAACCTTAGATATAATAATGTTGTTAGAGTCGGTAATATTTTAAAGTCTTTCGTTAGACTTGCAGTTAACGAGTTGAATACTTTAGATTTAGGCGATTTTCACACTGTACCGGATACTGCTTCGGTGTGCGGTGCTGCGGTATTTAACTTTGACTGCAGACCGCACAGAGATGTGTTGTCAGCGTGTTCAGTGTGTCCGACCCCTATCAGAATACCAGAGCTGTGGTATTTATTTTTTAAATATCGCAGCATTATGCTGAGATAGGAGCCTTTTTGGCCTCACACAGGACTTTTTTTTGGGTTTATTTACTTTTTTTTTTGGTTGTTTGTAATCTAACTTTGTTAGTTATAAATGCTTCTTTTTTTACTATTTGTATTTCCTGTGTGTGTCCCAAATAAAATATTTTTCTTTCTTTCTTTCTTTGTGTGTTTCCCTGTGGTTTTTGTACTCAAATCAAGATTCTACAGTCAAAGCTGGTGCGGAGTGAAAACCGCCTTATACGAGTACATGTGACGTTACGAAGCTTATTGATGACTCGTCCCTCCCTTGTCACATGACGTCACACTTTATTGACCTTCGCCCTCTCCCATAACGTGTGATGTAATTTATGGAAAGCTCCTTATACCTAATAATCGTTGCACGTTATTATAGGAGAGCACTTCCAACTAACTACTAAAGTTGTCGAGTTTTGTTTACACATTGAGTCCACCACGCATAACTTTCAAGCTTCCATATAAAACAGAGATAGCAATACAATATTAAACTATCTCATCATTATCATCATCAGCCTCCACTGCCACTGCCACTGCTGGACATAGGCCTCTCCTATTCTCTCTATTAAACTATCTAGATACCTACTTTTAAATCCTACTACCTACTTTTTTAAGAGTGACACGCATTAACTGCAGAGGCAACTGCAGCCGTCGACGCCTGCCGTCGACGCTTATCGACGACTGCAGTTTTCTCTTCTACGTAGTACCTATACGGTGGAACTAAACCTCCTTTCATCCATTTTTATTTTGTTTTAACGTTTTGGGGTCAAATAAAATGTAATAATTCCAATCCAGCCCTTAAGGTAGACAGGTACATGTCATGTAATTGTATCTCCCGGGCCCCCAAGTAGAAGGAACAGTGAGGTTTATGTCAGTAGGAGTCCGACATAGCCTTCTATTCTCCCCAGCCGGAGGAGGACGGAGGTTTACCTCGCGGAAAAAAAAGGTAAGTACGTCTGATTAATGTCTGAAACCTTTAACTTTTTCAGCAAAGGTTTCCATCGGGCCAAGAAATTAAGGGAAATTGGACTCGAAAATTATATAGAACCGAGTCATTAAACATCGATTTAAAATAAATTGTCGTCGTATTCTTGATTTGATTGATGGCGTGGGCGTCGAGGGGTGAACCCAGGCGGAACTATTGGGGCGGAAACTTGACATTGAATCGAGAAAATTAGTGGAAGGAAGAGTTGACTTGTAAACCATTTTATCTAGGTTATTTTGTAACCAGATCGATCAGGTAAAAAAGCTACGTTTGCCGCGGTTGGTCTGTGGATGGGTGACCATCTTTACATACCAAGACCCCTCCGTGCTTCGGGAAGTATGTTAAGCCGTTGGTCCCAGCTGACATTCGTGGATTTTTGACAGTTGTTACGGGTCGTCGCAAAGCCGAAAGTCCGCGACTGCATATCTGACCTGCACAACCCAGTTACTGGTTAATACGATACCCTTTGGTAATCAGACTTTCGAGCTTCTGACGACCCGAAACTAAATTCTTCAAAATCAATTTATTTTATCATTTTCTTTTCTAACATCATACCTAATTATTTTAACACAAGCCAGTCCCGTAGGTACCTAAAATTATATCTTAGTCTAAACAAGCGCTGTGGTAACAAGGTAAAGCTGGCAATATCAACTTATAATTCTTAGAAAAGTTTCTACACTAATATTTTATACAAATTAACATGTCCCAGCATCGCAAAAATTATTCATTTAACCATGTTTACATTAACTTGTTCTAATTTAAATTTTAATCGCTAAACATTTTCATTAATTTGGCAAGCGAAAAGCGTGTAACACCCAATTGAATTATAATAACTGGAGCCGAAGTAAAACCAATTACCAAATGGGTATCGTTAATTAAATTAGTGGGTTCATCATCAACTCTCGTGTCTAAATTGTGTAGGTATATGTAATTAGTGTGGGTAGTTCTGACACTAGATGTCTGTTAATTCATGGACTAGTTTGTACCTAATCTGTCTGTTGGTAGTTTGCACTAATGCATTTGGTCATTATGGCTGAAAATAGTAGAATAATTTGTTTGTTCAGTTATGATTATGGTGTAGATGAAATTAGTAAATAGCAGTACCCCTGTGCTTTGGATAACACAACAAGGCTTAACGTATTTCCTGAGGCACAGGGGTACTGCTGTTTTAGAGATCATGCGGAGGACCAACGTCTTTACGGTTAAGCCGTTGGTCCTTCGCCAGATCTTTCCCCGGTCGTGTCCGATTGGAGTCCCGGCGGACTATGAGAGTGAAGGAGCAGAGAATGCACCTGTGCTTACGCACACACTTGTGCATCATAATATCTCCTGAGCACCTGGCTAATTCCCGGCCACCGTAAGCGCGGGCTTGCGGGCGGCGAGCAATGGGCAGCTCGCCGCTCGGCAAGGACCAGGCCCGAGTCGACGGCGCGTTGTGTTCCACGCGCGCCTCAAAGAGATGTCAGCACGAAGTGACGGGGTCCGCTAGGGCCGATGCCTGCCAGGGCCGCGGGTTGTTCGAAAGAGATACCGTGGTCCCTAGCATAGGTAACTGAAGGAACACGGGTGGGTTTTGGTCAGTAAAAGTCTGACACGCCCTCCTGCTCCGCCCAGAGCGGGAGAAGTCATATGATGATTTCCCACCCTAAAAAAAAAAAGCACCTGGCTAATCTCCGTTGAGATCGGCTACTGTGAACGAAATCGGTCGGGACGATATTACATAGCAGTAATATTTCGATACTTGCAACTGAATCTAATAATGTGGAACAACAGAATTCGATGAAACTTCGTACCTGCTGAAGCGGAATGTGTCGTACCCGACCAGAATAGGTAGGTAATCGATAGGTAGTAAATCAAACCTTTTCGTCTCCGTTGGTCTACACGTGGACAGGTACAGGTACAGGTAGGTAATTAAAATATGTAGGATTTTAAACTAATATTATAAAGAGAAAAGATTTGATTTTTTGTATGTTTGTTTGTTATAGATACTCTTTCACGCTTAAAGGGCTGAACGGATTTGGGTGAAATTTTGCACATGGGTAGGTCATGACCATCAATCAGAATTTTGAAGGATATTGCCTTGTATATTAGCCTTGTATATTAGCAACAAGATCAAATCAGCCGATAATAAAATAAAGACGGTTTGGAAAATTATCAATGACGAAACTAACCGGAATAAAAGACATAATAATGATTTCACAATCGAGACTTCGCGTGGTCTCATAAGCAATAACAAAGAAGTTGCTCAAGAATTTGTAAATTTCTTTACCAGTATCCCACATACAACCACTGAAATCTTAAATTCCTCGCCCTTGCGTTCTATTAATTTATTAAGAGCAAACGTCTCATCCTGCCAGATTGAATTTAAATTCAAGCATATAAACCCCATAATAGTAATAAAAGCTTTCAAGCAAATCAAGATCAAACTAACCGAAGATCTATGGGGAATGTCTATCAAAGTTTGTACCTCCATTATTGAGACTATAGCGCCGTACTTAGCCTTAATATTTAATTTGTGTGTGGATCAAGGAGTCTTCCCAGATCTAATGAAATACAGCAAGGTGATACCCCTTTTAAAATCGGGGGACAGTAAACTTACCAATAATTATAGACCCGTATCCGTGTTACCGGTCTTCAGCAAGGTGTTTGAAAAGGTGATGCTGAACCAAATGCTCAATCATTTTAACACCAACAGAATATTACACGACCAACAGTATGGTTTCACCAAGGGACGTTGTACGACTGATGCCGGTATCACCTTATTAAAACACATTTTTACAGCGTGGGAAGAGTCCCAAGACGCCATAGGAATTTTTTGTGACCTCTCCAAGGCTTTTGATTGCGTCGACCACGAAACCTTACTTTTAAAACTTGAGTATTACGGAATAGGAAAACTTGCGCTCAGTTTAGTAAAATCTTATTTAAATGATAGACAACAGCAAGTTCAAATAAATGGTGTCAATTCACTCGGTTTAAAAGTAAAAATGGGTGTTCCGCAAGGCTCGATATTAGGTCCTTTCCTCTTTTTAGTTTATATAAATGATCTACCCCATTTGTTAAAAACCCAACCACAGATGGTGTTATTTGCTGACGATACTTCCTTGATTTTTAAAATTAATAGACGTGCATCAAATCTTGACGACGTAAATAACGCCCTACTGCAGATCCAAAATTGGTTCACTGCTAATAATTTAGTATTAAATGGGAAAAAAACGAAGTGTATAAGATTTTCTTTACCAAATGTCAAAGGTAGTCATTGTGAGATAAAATTGAATCAAGAGAAACTAGAATTCGTCGATGAAACTGTTTTCCTGGG
Organism: Apamea monoglypha; assembly: GCA_911387795.2. Classification (NCBI taxonomy): domain Eukaryota; kingdom Metazoa; phylum Arthropoda; class Insecta; order Lepidoptera; family Noctuidae; genus Apamea; species Apamea monoglypha. The sequence goes on from OU426922.1 coordinate 5,753,460, forward strand.
GTTCACGCTCGACTCAAGGCTTCAATGGGGTCCTCATTTAACATCCCTTGCAGGACGACTAAGTTCAGCAGCGTATGCTGTGAGAAAAATCCGTCAACTTGCTGATGTCGATACCGCGAGACTGGTCTGTTTTAGTTACTTTCATAGTATCATGTCGTACGGTATTTTACTATGGGGACGGGCTGCAGACATCGAGTCTATTTTTATTCTGCAGAAAAGAGCCATCAGAGCCATATATAGCCTCCGCAGGCGTGACTCTCTAAGAGAACTGTTTAAAGATATTAACATCATGACGGTACCTTGTCAATATATATATGAAAACATTATGTACGTAAGGAAAAATCTACATATTTTTAGTAAAAGAGGTGAAAGACACAATTATATCACTAGAAATAGGGACCAATTAGTTCAACCAGGTTTCAGGCTGGCTAAAGTAGACTCATCTTTCATGGGGTACTGTTTAAAATGTTACAATAAAATACCTCCCCACATAATTGAACAGAATGAAACGAAATTTAAATCTTGTATAAAACGCACACTATGCAGCCAGGCATATTATAAATTGGGAGATTACATCGCTGATAAAAATGCTTGGCTAAACGCTGGTCCTGCTCCACAGGACGCATAAATAAATTGATTAGCATTTGAAAGTACTGTTGGAGCCGCTGAAGATTGTAAAATACTATTTTTGCATTATATAAATTCAATCTCCTAGTATTGTATAATTGTATAGCTCATGTGTGAGTACTATGTAGGTACATACTATAAAGCTACCATTTACTGGGTACGTCTTTCATTGACTTGAATGTGCCCTGGCGGCTGAGAGTATGTCATGCTCACTCAAATGTCTCGCTGATGGTGGCACATGTGTTGGATCATTTAGCTCCCTTCAAAATGGTTGAGCTAAATGGTGCTAATCCGTGCGTCATGTTCGTGAACGGGCGCCGTCAGTGGGGACTGGTCATCTCTTTGCTGCCATGGCTTATTTTAATTTAATTTAATATTTGGATTGTTTTAGGCTTTTCATTACGGATGCTTTTAACGTTCTGCATCGTTCTCACATGCATAATTTTTAACATGAATGATGTAACTAATACTTTGTAACCATATTTTGATTTAAAAGAGTGTCCATGGAGTTTCTTGCCCGTTCTTCTCCATAGGTACCTACTACGCTTTGGAATGGGCAACTAGCTTCATTTCTCTGACTGACCGACCCCTTGACAATTCAAAAGTGCCTGTAATTGGTTTAATTGAAATAAATACTTTGAGTTTGAGTTTGAGTTTGAGTTTATTGCTTATGTTCGAAAAAATTGTCTGCTCAACAACAACATGAACGCCAAAACTGAACTGAACAAAAGAACTGTCAAAATGAAAGCCATTCCTACTGTTAGTGTGTTACGCAATTATCCCGCTGGATTAGGGCATAGGATCGAGTCTTATGCGGGTGAAACTGCGGGGCGCAGCTAATATGAAATAAAATCAAACAAACTTTAATTAAATAACTATTTTGGACGAGTGTTGAAACTGAAATTGCACAGATAAAAAAAAACACCGAGGCAAAGGGTTCCTACGGATTCTAATTACGAACGTGAACCTTTAGCGCATGTTATTTTAAATCTTATGTGACTGAAATAAAGTTCACTTTCACGTGCCAAGAACTAATTAACTCTCTACCATGTTATAACTGGATTAAAACCTTAAAATTTTCATTTTCAGAGCTTAACGAAACATTGTAAAAATATTGAGGTGTTTTATAACGAAAACACCGACTATAGCTGTACAGTCACGATGTCAACACTTTGAAACTTTCAATAGTGATTTTTGTGTGAAATAACGAAAACAACAATGAAATATGCCACATTGTAAAAACCAATGTGTTCGAAAATACTATGTTCGTAATACATAAAATTTCATTCAAAAACAAAGGAGAAAATCGCCTTTGAATACACCAAGTATACATATTTATGCTCGTGATTGTAGTACACGGTTCTTCTGGCGCGTGGCCCAAGACCATAGACGTGTGGACCATAGATGTAAGATTTTTTATTTCTATGGAATAGACTGAAAGTTAGCCTCACAAAAGTGACCACTCTCTAGAAAGAGAAAGCGACTGTGCGGCCAATACTTGTCTCTTTTCTCATGCAGCGCAGAACGATAAACTTCTGACCTCCAGTGACGTGAACCAAACAGAACTGTAGAAAGAGACAACCACTGGCAGCACATTCGCTTTGTCTCTCTCGTACTTTTCAGTCTGAAATCATTGCACAACTAAATACGGTCAGCCATTAAGCTCAGTCCATTCTCTCTATGTCTATGCCTACAACGGAATTAACTTCGCTATCTTGTTTTTAGGGTTCCGTACCCAAAGGGTGCCAACGGACGGAACCCTATTATTAAGCCTCCGGTGTCCGTCTGTCTGTCTGTCAGCGGGTTGTATCTCATGAACCGTAATAGGTAGATAGTTAAAATTTTCACAGAGTTTGTAGGTATTTCTTTTGCCACTATAATAACAAATAATAAAAATTAAAGGGGTCTCCATACAATTTTTGCCTTGTGGTACGGAACCCGGCCGGTTTTTCAACACATTGCACTAATGTTAACCAACAGCGCCCCCCTGTCAACGTCATTCGGGTGCCAAAAGATCCATAAAGCAGTGTATAATATAAACGTGGCGATCAGCGGGCTGATTGCGTAACACACTATCAGTAGCAATGGGTTTCATTTTGACAGTTCAACAACATGCATTGCGTTGTTTACGTTGATCAGCAGACACATTTTCGAAGATGTAAAGTAATTAGCTGCACCCCGCGGTTTCACCCGCATAAGTTTCGATCCCGTAGGAATATCGGGATAAAAGTATCCTATGTGCTAATCCTGGTTATAAACTATTTGTGTGCCAAATTTCATCCAAATCCGTTCAGTAGTTTTTGCGTGAAAGAGTAACAAACATCCATCCATCCTTACAAACTTTAAAATTATTCAGATTTAGATTAATAGTGTACGCAGTTAGGGTGCTGTAGTTTCTGCATACTCCCGTGGGAAAAAGGCCAGGTTTATTAAGCAGAAATTCCGTTTCAAGCAATGAAATTGGTAATTCTAGTTACCAACCCAGTAATTTCTACTTCGCTAATGAAATAGCGACCGTCAATGCATATAAAGGCTAGCCAATAATTTATTCAACAAAACCATTTACAATAATGAGTCTACGGAACTTGTTCCCCGTTGTATTCTAAATATTTATGTAGGTGTGTAATCACTTAACGTTGAACGGAATGAAATCAATGGCGGAAAACCTGCTATGGGTGGTCGGGTGACGTTGCATGCATAATGGTTCGGTTCAAGGCAACGTCGGTAGGTAATTGTTGAAGTAAAAAGCCATGAATACTAGTTGGTACGATCATCAACTAAAGCCCATTCTGTTACTTTTGCATATCTTCGAATTTGACGCGAACTTATATAAAAACTAACAGTTGATTTCTCAATTGACAATTTGAAGTTGAGGAACTTTAGTATTATTTACGAGTATAGTCTGTACTATACATATACTCGTAAATAATACTAAAGTTCTTCAATTTTTTTTGTTAAGTCTATACTGTCCCACTGACAGCAGTGGGACAGTATAGACTTAACAAAAAAAAATAACTGAAGTGGTTTCAAACCTGAAGTGTTTTTGTTGCTGTACCTACTAAGTACCTACCTATGATTTACATCTATAAGGTGACTATTCCTTACTTTCTTTAAGGTCACACGACCTTAAAGATAGTAAGGAAACAGAACACGCTTTACTCTAAGGAATTCGTTTCAGTAATATAAGTTTAAAGTGATTTGGATTAAACTCGCTCCCAAGGATTTGAAACACGTGCTGCGGATTCCGCGTGTAAGCTCTATGAGATAATAGGGTACAAGTAGGGCTAGGGAACATACATGCTTTGGTTTAATTAAAATACAAATTACAAATTCATTTTTCACATGTATTTCAAATACAGTATTTACAAAATAACCAGTTCAATTACAAAATAAGCCGTGAATTTTTGATTGCAATAAATTGTCGTAAATCTAAATCTAAGAACGACTTTAACTTGCAAGCTAGGTTAGGTATACTCGTATAATATAGTAATTCAAATACTGGCCAGCCCTGGGTACAGTAAAGTGGAGATAATAATATTATTATTTTGCCCTAAGATGTTGGTAAAGGCAAGACAGACTAATAAAAGGCAGCATTTCGATCGAATGATCACGTACCTAATTAGCCACGATTGCTAGAGTTGGTATAATAGGTAAACTTTCGGCTCATTTATAGGAGGTATAGTATTTTTACCTCACGAAGCGACGCGTGCTTTATTTGTGGTTACCAACTTACCAAGTGTTCAAACACGCTGTGTATGCAGTAGCTTTGGGTACCGTCCGTGACAATGGTGAAGTCACAAGAGTTGACGCTACTCGTGTTCACGCACACATTCACGGCGTGTTTGTACACTTGGGTTACCACAAGTAAAGCGCGTGTCGCTCTGTGTGTGAGATAAAAATACTGTTCTAGCTGTTACCCGCGACTTTATCAGCTTGTATTCAATATTTATTTATATATGTGTATACTTTAAAGTACACCACAAGAATACACAACAAAAAAAAAATGATCGAACACTAAACATATAGAATGGGTTTCTTCATCATATTCATTTTATAATTTATTTATGTACACACAGTAAATTAAATACATAGAGATATGACATAATGTATCATCATTATCCTCATTTTTAAAAGCCAAAAATTAAGCTTTTATGACATTACTTTTTTTATCCAAATTATCAGGATGAAAGTAGGTAGCCTATGTCCTTCTCCAGGTCCCAGGCTACCTATCTGTCGAATTTCATTAGCGATCGGTTCAGTGGTTAAGGCTTGAAAAGGGTTACCTTTTATCGAACTTTCAACTCGGCCTGTCCATCTGTTAAGACATACAGAGCAAGTTACTTTCACTTTTATAATTATTATAGAATGGTTTTTCTGGACACAGAAATTATGTTCATTATAGTTAATTAATTGTATGATTTGTTTTCTTTCTTTTTACGTGCCGTGGGTTCATACGTTCTCAAATAAACACACCCACTCAAACAACGTTTGTTGGAACCTATTTGAGGAGCTCCGGAACAAAAGTCGATAAATCCACTTTATGTCCGTTTTTTTAAAAAAATTTTTTCAAGTCACGGAACTCATACATAACATAAATCACTCAGGTCGCGTCAGATCTCGTTAAAAACGTACTAAATAAAGCTCTAAAGATGGGTAGCCGGACCTAAAACCGACAAAAACATGTATTTTTAAGATTGTTTTAATTTTCGGAACTATTACCTACCGATAAATCCTATACAAATTCTTAAAAAAAAAATCCTGTTCAGACCATATACCGACAAGTGTATTCTTTGGTACATTAAACCACCAATTTTTACAACTGGTAACACCTATATTTTCTGCACATAAATGATTCTTATCAAGCCATGAAAATAGAAATTAAAACCAAAAAATTCAAAAACTTTCAGTCTAACTAAGCTCCTAAATTAATATATAGTACTAATTTTGAGACGGCGTGAAATAAATCAATTACGAAGCTGCCATCACTTAAAACTTGGCGCCTTTTATTCATCCGTTAATAAAGATTTCAAGTTTTGACATGACAGTATCTAGATTGACCGATATTAGTTGTGGCGTGATCCTAATCTCTCCTGATATTACAGTTGTTGAGCAAAATGCGTATTGATGGTGATAGATGGGCAGAATGGGATTTCGCTTTCAATCACGTTAAGACAGATAGAGACTGCCCGCCGTCGTGCTGTACCCAATAAATCCTATTTGGAAGAATTAATTTGTAGGTTTACACACAGCTATACAGACTGCCAAACTGTTACCATAAATTCAGTATACGATTCTTGACAATGCGTTGTAATATTTCGTTAGTTATTAAAAAAAAAAATGCTGTTTCATATATTTTGACCAACTCACACCAACGTCAACTTCACTGTCACCTTCACTCCTATTTCACTTATGTATGAAAAAGCAGATTTTAAAAATAAATTGCGCCACACATGAAACCTACATAAATCGACGTATACCAAACCCCAATGATATTTATTAGAATATCATTGCCAAACCCCGTAAAGTGTCATGTTTCCGAGATAATTTAATAAATTAATATTCAAAGTTAATCACGTGACATCCATATTTTTTGAACTTGCGTACATCTTGTTGCTTAGATGTTTGCTTGCTTGTTGCTTTGATTTTCTTTGAAGTAAAATATTACTAGGAAAGTCCCTACTAAGGGCGAATTACACCAATTGTTTATATCTAGAATAAGCGTTATCTTGAGAATACATCTTGAATTTTTGACAGATTTTTCATACAAAAACTATAAGACGTCCATTTTATTTCAGGGATAAAAGATAACTGACTGGTAAGTCGGCCCTAAGTATAAAAATATTAACCAATATTAGATTACAGAATTGTGATTATATTATTGTCCAGCAGCAATCAGTTTACACAGGTTCCCTTAGATTTTATTTATACATAGAGCAGAAAGGTTGATTTGTTTTGTCAACATACGCTTTAGAACGACACTACTGTTTACCTATTCTATGTATGAAACCCACGTACAAACACTCGACGTAAAACATTTTTTACGGCCACCATACTGGTTCATACGGCACTGTCCCACCACCGGCGATAAACGAGAAGCGAGTAAGCGAGTAGCAACTAAAACCGAGTTTAGTCAGCGAGCAGCGAGTGCAGGACGGCGGCAGCGACTAGTGATTACTCGCTGAGAGACTCATGTGAGCCTCTCGGCGAGTGGTCTGCTCGCCAAGCGATGCTGAGCAAGTATTTTCTTCTAAAGCTCTGGTCGACAAATAAATAAATAATAAGTTGTATTGTACAAAGAAAAACACATACGATTAGACATACACTAAACATGATTGTACAAGCAGTGAGCAAAGGCAGGTTGAACAGCTGGCTCCTGAACCAAGTAAAAACATACTTGTATCTCAAGATAAACTAGTGCACAGTGAGTTCTCGTCGGCAGTGTGAACAGGCAGCTGTAAACTACACGGGACCTACAATATTTTGTCCGTTTTTTGAGCGAGAAAATCGTTGATACGAGTAGCTAGTCGCTTCCTCGTCGGAGGTGCGGCAGGTGCCTAAGCGTCACTCATCTTGTTATGCGAGTCAAGTTATGTTAGCCGAAAGTATACGAAAGCCCACAGACCGGAGACCGTAACTTTTTATTTAAGTATGAATTATAAATATTCGTGGCTAAATAATAACAGGCGCACGTGTCCATTACCGAGACCGGTCCGTGCATACCCATGCCGTGAGTTGGTCGATATGTAATGGATGGTCACCCGACCATCCATTACATATCGAGACCCATCCGTGTCTCGGAAATTACGTTAAACCGTTAGTCCCGGCTGTCATTTGTTGATCTTCGACAGTCGTTACGGACAGTCAGAAGCCCGAAAGCCTGATAACCAGTCTTACTAAGGGATATCGTATTATCCAGTAACTTGGTTGTGGTCGTTGTGGAGGTCAGATAAGCAGTCGCTCCATGGAAATTAATGGTATTCAGTTGCATTTGGTTAGACTAGAAGCCGACCCCAACATAGTTGGCAAAAGGCTAGGCAGATGATGATGAAACCGACGTACACACAGACATTTTTATGGCCACTGTACCGCGGTACGCCACTCATCTTGTTATGCGAGTTAAGCTATGGCAGACCGAAAGTAAACGAAATTCCACAGACCGGAGACCGTAACTTTTTGTTTAAGTGCGAATTATAAATGAAAGAAAAACACCTTCATATACACTGAGCTTTATTTAGGGTTGGGGTATTACGGTATTACCAACCGACCCCAATTTCCCATTACTTATGGGTAGTTATTATGTAGGGTAGGTATTTTTTTTTGTGTATGTGTTGAACAAAACGTGTCCGTTAGCACACGCAGATGCCAACTGAGTACCATCAGAAGACCAGGCTACGTTGTAAATGCTGCCAGTTGACGGTCGGTCGAGGCAGTGAGACCACTGGAAACAATTTTTAATTACTATCAGAACCGGAAATGTAGAATAACTGAGAATTAAATAGGGTGCGATATAATAAGCTGTAGAACTAATTAACCAAAGTGGCCCCTTTATCCAAGCAACCCTCGGTGATAATAAGTTTTGGCTTACCCCATTAGAGTTGCACAGGCGAATGAGATTGTAGCTACCCACGACAAACATGTCTTTTGGGATTATGCCTCTCCTCTCATGGAATACTATTGTATAGGTCACACTTATACCATTATACAGGTGTTGTGTATTATTAAACATCTTCTAAACAACCTGCCACCATTGGGTTTTTCTATCTGAAATTTCTTAGCAGCAACCCGGAGTCTGGATTTGTGCCTGGCTGATGGCAATGCGATGGATGCTGATGGCGAAAGCACTAGGAAGTTGTGAAGGCAGCGTTTTGGAGGACTGTCTTATGTAATTTTGAATAAATTACTTTACATTTTGAATAGGCTCGCCCCTACTATGTATATGGGACTTTAACATAACTGGCGAAATGTGGGTGTGCCGATTCTAGGTATGTACACCTCTGCTCAAACGTTCGGGGAAGCAGGCGTTATGTAATGTTACGTGTTCTAAACACGTTCGCCCTTGGAATCGAACTCGAAACCTTGTAAATGCGACACCAAACATATTTTTTTACAAAACAATTCGATGAATTGACCTAGTTTTGGTAGTAACCATGTAAAACTTTCGGAGTTCAGCACCTGTTTCAAATATTTCATTTCAATCTACATTGTAACATCTAGGGGACGAATTTAAACGTTGAAAAGCGTCTGCAGAGATTTCAAGTTGTTTGTACGGTGACGGTATTATATATTGGATATTCTAAATCTTTCATAATATTATCCTATTTCCTACTTCCTCCTAATATTATAAACGCGAAAGTTTGTATGGATGGATTTTATTTCACGCAAAAACTACTGAACGGATTTAGATTATATCTGGCACACAGATGTTTTATAACCAGGATAAACATATAGGATTCTTTTTATTCCAATATTCCCTCGGGATCTACACTTATGCGGGTGAAACCGATCATTTATACCGGAAGATTTACGAGTATAATAAATTAATATTAAACTTACATAATTATAATAAAGAAATCCGGATGTTTTGTCAATTCGTAAAAACCGCGTAAATTAGGGGTAATCGCTAGTTGGGATAATAAATAGCTAAATCTCACAATCAATTGATGGACAGCAGATCCCCGAAAGGTCATAAGCCAGTCACACAAAACGTGATAAACAGTTAATTACACTAGCTGTAACTGTAAGTATAGGCAAATAGCAGTTACACCCTTCAGAGATTTTTGATAATAGTTTGATCGGGTCATCTCTGCCTATGATCCACAAAGCTTTATCAACATCAACGCTATAAGCACCACAAACACAAATCTCACATAGCAATACATATCAAAGTAGACGCCTATACGGTCGAATTACGTTTGGCAATCCACTTCCTAGTTACAGTCACATAAGATATGCGAGCCGGGTCAACCGCAAGGAATTAGCGGCCCTGTTGACTCTGTAACATTAGATTAGGAATTAGAACTAACCCGGCTTGGTTGGCAGGTTGGTACGGGCAGTTCTATCCTTTAATTAGGTAGCGTGGTTTGTGGGTTGGTCACGACAACTTTTTAGTGTAAACGATCGGTTTTGGGCGTGTTGGCACGAAAGTCGGGGTTAATGGAAATAGTTGATTTGGTATAATCTACTTACCTAATAAAAATCTTAAATTCAATCATTCATTCATTCGCTGACAGACCACACACGGCCTGAACCATTGGGTAAAGCATAATAGCGTAGCATGGTCAGCCTATAATGTTCCCACTGCTGGGACACAGGCCTCCTCTCTTCAAGAGGGAGTGGCTTTAAACTAACACGCGGGCCTAACGCGGGTTGGTATATGTCGCATGTCTTTGAATTTTTGGTTCTAGGACATGCCGGTTTCCTCACGATGTTTTCCTTCACCGTTTTGAGAGCAATGGTGATGAAATTATTTACACAAAGTAAAGCACCCGCCTGGGTTCGAACCCACGGCCTACAAGCGTATGTCGGGGTCGTTATCACAGGGCCACGAATGCTATTTGATACTTACCTAATAAAAATACACCGCGCGGCCTGAAGCTCAAGCTCCGGGTCTAGAAACATGCAATACTGCACAAAAGGTCCTTATATACCGAAAGTGAACAATACGGAAGGATTTTTGAAAAACCCCCTAAAAGGGTTACATAGGGGATGAAAGTTTGTATGGAGTTCGACATTTTTGCCGATGGTGAATTCAATCGGGCACACTGTTACAGGATAAAATGTTTTGTATTATTGTCTATGATAATAATATTCTATGAAACAAAGAATACAGAGAAACCACTCGCAATCCTTGCAAATGTTGTCGGGGAGAACGGTTCCCTGCGCTGAGATATGATTTAGAACAGGACAAACTTTCTCTTCCGTCCCTCCATAAAAAATATTTAGTAGCAAAGTCACTTAAGCTTCCAGAAAAAAAGTAATCGGATTTTGAATGCAAATAGAGAAAAGAAATACAATAATGGTAACGAACGTTGAAATTGAAACAAAAACCTGAGTCCAATTTGTATATGTATTATAATTGTAACTTTGTTTTTGACTAGCTTCTACCCACAACTTCCGCTGCGTAATTTTTTTTGGTTTACCATATGATTGTATAGCTGCGCCCCGCGGTTTCACCCAGATAAGTTTCGATCCCGTGGGACTATCGGGATAAAAAGTATCCTAATTGTTAATACTGGTTATAAACTATCTGTGTGCTAAATTTCATCCAAATCCGTTCAGTAGTTTTGGCGTGAAAGAGTAACAAACATCCATCCATACAAACTTTCACGTTTATAATATTAGGAGGAATATGTATCCTATGACTCTCGGCAATACTCTAGCTTCACATTAGTGGAAGAATTTTCCGAAGATTAGCCCCTACATATAAAGTTTAGAGCTTTAATAGATAAAACATACTACAGTGTAACTGAGTTTTTAACGGACAATTTTTATCAAACTACCTCGAAATTTTAATTGGTTAATTGTTTGTAATTGTGTATTGTCTATGACCTGGAATTTTGTTGTTTGTTTGTTTATTTAACTTTAGACCATGATTTTGTATTTTTTGTAGGTATATACTGTTACTGACAATTTTAATTTATAAGTTTTGTGTTTTGTCTATGACCTGGAATTTTAGTGTTTGTTTGTTTATTTATCTTCAGACCACGATTTTGTATTTCTTGTTTAAACTGTTACTGACAATTTTTATTTTTAAATTTTATTTAATGAAAATGACATAACTAATTTAATTAATGTTCCAATAAGAATTTAAATTTTAACAAATTTTTATAATGGAAATGTTTGCATGCCGAATGGTGAAATATGGCAGAACTCTGATGAAAACCAACTACTACCTACTTATGTATAACCCATATTTGCAAATAAATGATATTCTATTCTATTCTATTCTATTCTATTTAGCTTTAGCTTTATATATAGGGGGTATATATTAGGGGGGGGTGTATATTAGTAGTACTTAAAATTGAAATATGGATAAAGGGACATTATAGCATTATAGGTATATCAAAACAGTACAATTTGCAGAAGCGTTTATGTAGATACATCAGCTCCAAATTACCTAACTTTAGGTGCTGCTACCGCTTGACTACTAGACTGCCTACAACTAGCTCGACATATAAATGTTTTTTTTTACCCAATGAAATATTTCCCTCATTTTCTTTATTCAATTAAATGTTGTTCGAAGTACACAAGACAGGTCATTAATATTTCCTTTTTTTTATCGCGTGTTCATAAATATTTATGATATTGTATAAAATGTTGTCAAGAATATTGTTGTTGAAAAAAAATAATTATACGCGTCGACTTGAGAACCTCGTACTTTTTTTCGTCGCAAAATGATTAAATTCTTTAACACGTGTATGAAGTCCCTGACAACATTTTCGAGAAAAATATCTAGTTAGGTAGAAAGTTTATTTTGGCAAGTACCTTTGTTTTGTCTTGTCACCTGTGATTGGACAGGGCAAGCAATGAAACTAACCATCCAGTTTATTGTGGTGTGAAATAAACGCTACGATAAAACGGAGACAACTCCATCTATTTATAGTCCTACACTTTCTCCACTATTCAATTTACACATACATAAACTTTGCCACCTACGTGAAATTTCTATTGAATTTTTTATGAACTCTAACTACATGCAATTTGTGTTATTATCATATTTGTATGCTGGTGTGAACATTGCTCTGGCAGCACAAAAGATAAAACGAAAGGAGTGTCGCAATGTTCTGAATTTTTATTATGTAAAACTTACGAAAGTCTGGAATTTTTACGGCGAAGACAATTGGAGTAACAATTCAGTTTTTGAATAGAAAAGTCAGTCTCGCTGCTCAATGTCCTTATTCCACTAAAATTGAGGAGTCTCAAACTCAAAGTACTTATTTCAATTAAAACATTTACAAGCACTTTTGAATTGTCAAAGAGTTAGTCAGAAAGTCGGAGCTAGTTGCCCATTCGAAAACGTACATATTCTTGTTACTTCTGTCTCAATTTCTTTTGAATTTTGAGTTGCTCTCGTGTGTATACTAAATATTATTCCTTTTCATGGGTACATCTTGGCTAGAAGTGGACAGAACTTTGCCCTGAAAAATGCCACGCACCGTTCTATAGAAAATTCAGCTTCGCCATCTCCTTAGAGTATTTACTTCGTGGTTATTCTTTGTCATGGTCCCTTTCAACGATGGTGCTTTCACATCCCATAACAAGGTTGTTGTAGGTGAGTATTATACGAATATCTTACTAGACAAATTACGTTAATCTAAGTTCAGGACATTCCCCGCAGAACTTAAACCCAACTTGATTAAAATGTATATTAGGTGCGCACTAAACTATGCTTTTGTTTAACTTTCAACAATGAGTACCTGACCTAATTTTACCTACAATGTTGAACCCATTTGCAAGCTCTAAGCTACATTAAGTTTCATGCCTGGGTAGTTAGATTGTACTAAAACTAAGTATATTCTTTAGTAAAGTATTGTGGGAAATAAAATGGGAAGCTAGTTTATGTTTGAGAGCTGGTTTGACCCCTTTGCTCCAGTTACGCTGATACGTGGGTTATCACGAACGTACGTTGAACCTTGGTGACGTCATTCAATGACGTGAAGTAGAAATTCGTGAACATATTGTGAATATTTGATCAAATGTTCAGTCGTGTTTACGGTGGGTGTTGAAGTGTTGGGTTGTTGAAGTGTTGGGGTGTTCGTTCGGTCGGAGCCGCGTAGGCGCCTAGAGATAACTTGAAAATCGTTCTTGAAAACGGGCTTTTAAGAATTTGAGTGCTAACGAATTAGAGAATGTATTTGTGCCCGTTTGATGGCAATAGGCTCGACCTTATAACATAGGAATCGAACATAACGTGGGTGTACTACAAGTACACCTCTGCCTAACCCTTCGGTGAATACAGGCGTTTTGTTTACCATATGAATTAGAGAATCGATTGTCCTGCCTGACATTGCAAGTGGATTCACCTTTCAAGAGCTTTAGGTTTCAATTGCTTGAGAAACAGCACCCTAATTGCGTAACACATTATCAATCTCAATCTGATTCATTTCAAAGGATATAAATCTGTTCTAGCTAATCCATTGCTTCAAATATTCGAAAAATTCGTCTGCTCAACAACGTAAATAACGCAATGAATGATGTTGAACTGTCTAAATGAAAGCCATTGCTACTGATAGTGTGTTACGCAATTACCCTGCAGATATTTACTAATAACAAAGGAAATGAATGCGATTGCTAAACTCTAGGGGATCTTACCATTCATCAATCAACTCAGCCTAAAATATTATTTTGCCACAAGTCATAATATTCTCCCAAAAATAATAAACAACAATGCCAGTAGGTATTCAATAGTAATCATTCATGTCTAAGTCCTGACTACAATATACGAGTATTTACTAAAGGCAAAGTGATGTAAGCCGTTAATGATCGATCTGTGTCTGCGAAATTAGACACAAGCCCACAGGCCACAACTGCCACAAGCCGGTAACCTCGCGTCAAAACACCCACGTTCAAGGTGACTCCGTTTATTTTAAAACAGTTTTAGCTTTGACATTTTAACTTTAGGTAATTATTGAGTGGCAGCATGGATTTAATCGAACCTTTACACTACATTACACCTACGTGTACAAATAAATAAAATTGAATTTGAATTTAATAATTCCCATTTTGCGTTCCTAAAATATAATTGAACACTTTAATATAATGATTGTGCCTCTTATTGTGAACTCTAATAATTCGTGTTTTGGGTCCTTAAAATATGAAATAGCCATGTAACTGCGACCGGCCTGGATTTAGTGTTCGCCGGCCGCTTTTGAGCAAGAAGTTCATCATCATCTGCCTAGCTTTTTCCTAACTATTTTTGGGGTTGGCTTCGTCTAACTGAATGCTGCCGAATACCAGTATTTTTGGTGGAGTGACTGCCTATCTGACCCCACAACCTAGTTACTCAGTTACTGGGTTGTGGAGGGATTTGTGGGGGATACCACTTGGTATTACTGGTTGTCAGAGTTTCGGGATTCTGACAAACCGTAACGAAAAGATCCACGATACACAGCAGGGACCAACACCTTAACGTGCTTTTGGAGGCCCGGAGGGGTGTCTCAGTACGTAAAGATGGTCACCCATCCACGGCTCAACCGCGGCAAGCGTAGCTTAACCAGATCGATCGACCCGTGCGACTGTTACTACTTAGCAACGAGCCCCTCTTTTGAGTTAAAGTTCATTTTAATTTAAAAAAGTGCCCATCATTAGAAGCGCAAACGGTTTTTTGAGGATCAGTGAAACATTTCCAGTTTATTGCTGAAGAAATCGTTGAACCAAAAGTTCTTTGATTTTAAAATGTATTGACGCAGAACTCGGTTTGTGATTGAACTATTATTTTGTTAGCTCGGGTAGTTTTAAACCACAAACAAGTTTGAACGGTTTCATCGAATCTGAAAGGTTGTTTGCCTCAATGTTATGATTTCAATTACTTTTTACTGAAAGGATTTTCATTCATTCGTTTCGTTTTGATTCAATATTCATAAAGTGATGTCAGTAGCCTATACATTTTTGTGATCGACATGATTGATACCATTTACGACACAATGGAAAATGTGATATGAATAAAACTGTCACCCATTATCGGATTGATTTTCCGGGAAAAAGGGTTGGTGTGTCACCTATATAGGTGTGTAGGTGTAGATCGATTCGCCGAAACCCATGATTGAATAAAAATTTGAAAGGCTCCAAAATAACACGCAGTGGGTAATATCTACCTTCACACGATCACGACCTCCATATTTCGTTTTAGAAAACAGTACCACCTGCACCCTAATTGAGTAACACACTTTCAATCATAATCTGAATCACTTTGAAAGATGAAAGAAAAGAAAGAAAGAAAAAGTATTTATTGCGACTCGTACAGGATGGACGAATGAATGGATGGATGTTTGTTACTCTTTCACGCAAAAACTACTGAACGGATTTGGATGAAATTTGGCACACAAATAGTTTATAACCAGGATTAATACATAGGATACTTTTTATCCTGATATTCCCACAGGATCGAACCTTATACGGGTGAAACCGTGGGGCGCAGCTAGTGTTCGATAAATTTCTCTGCTCAACAACGTAAATAAAGCAATTAATGTTGTTGAACTGTCAAAAAACCATTGTTACCGTTAGTGTGCTACGCAATTACCCCATTGTTTAGCTGCTAAAGCTGCATCATTTTAGCAGAACTTAAACTTAAAAGTGGTTTAAGCCTAAGCGGGCGCCGTCTCCAGGACATTTATTTTACAAAGCGTTTTACAAGCTGCTAACATGACGTCATTAAAGGCATATCATAACATTCTAGTATATGAGCGGTTCGTGCCTGTAATAACAGCTTTAAAGTATAAAAGAAAGACGTGAAGCTATTTTCAAGGATCACATAAAATATAAGAGAGATTGAGGTCAACTTGTCCGCCCTTAATTAGAAGATAAGATAATGTAAGTCGCCGAATTTATAACGGTAAGTAATTGTCATTGTATACGCGTTGTGTGGCTCAAGGGAGAATAAATTAATTTTACGTGTTACTTTTTAGGGTTCCGTAGCCAAATGGCAAAAAACTGAACCTTTATCGATTCGTCATGTCTGTCTGTCTGTCCCTCCGTATCTCACAGCCACTTTTTTCCGAAACTATAAGAATTACTGTTGAAACTTGGTAAGTAGATGTATTCTGTGAACCGAATTAAGATTTTCACACAAAAATAGAAAAAAAAACAATAGATTTTGGGGGTTCCCCATACGGAACTGAAACTCAAATTTTTTTTTTCATTAATCCCATACGTGTGGGGTATCTATGATAGGTCTTCAAAAATGATATTGAGGTTTCTAATATAATTTTTTTCTAAACTGAATATTTTGCGCGAGAGATACTTCCACAGTGGTAAAATGTGTCTCCCCCCCTGTAACTTCTAAAATAAGAGAATGATATACCTAAAAAAAATATATGATATACATTACCATGCAACCTTCCACCGAAAATTGGTTTGAACGAGATCTAGTAAGTAGTTTTTTGTAATACGTCATGAATCGTAAACCGCAATTTGCTGCTACGGAACCCTTCATGGGCGAGTCCGACTCGCACTTGGCCGCTTTTCTACTCATTGTTTACATTACAATGGCGAGATGTGTCTCGAATTTTGTGTAAGAATTTTGTCAGAGACAGTGACACATTGAGTTGGGATTGTAGTAAAGTTTTTGGCCATCTCTGAAAGTATGTTCTCTTTGCAAAGAATATAAAATATTCAGTCTTATTCTCCTTTTTGAGTAGTTGGTAAACACATCAATCAATCAACTCAGCCTATCGCAGTCCACTGCTGGACATAGGCCTCTTAGAAGCTGCCCCACAACATTCTGCCCTCCACCTTCCGCATCCAGTCTGCCACCTTTTTAATATGGACGAAGCCGATCTAGCCGGGGGCGTCCCACACTACGCTTGACGCGGTCTCCACTCCAGGACTCGTCTACTCCACCGGCCATAAATACATATGTATTGTTAAATGCATCGGGCCCAGTAGATGGCCATGCCAATCGCGGCATCAGTCCCGTGTTTAGAAGTGCAAGTGTATGGACACTTTGGACAGTCTAACATATACAGGTACATAGTTTGATCAGGAGCACCGCATTCACACTGGGTATCGGTTTCAATTTTCTAAGCTTTGGCCATCATATGCGAGGCCATAAAAGTCCACTACGTTTTATGTTTGAAAAAGAAGATCGCCTGTCAGACAAATCGGTGATCGCTTTATGTTATTGTTTCCTGACAAAAGCTACTGCCTTCTGACGTAATTGCAGACACAAGTATCAAAATACAACGCCTAAGGGTGAGAAAGATGTGGCATAATCTTTTCCAGCTCGTCTAAAATCCCACCGTAAAAACTTAGATGAATTGAGCTGCCATTCCACCTGATATTAGGGATTGAAACTATTGACAGCTAACTTCAAGCGTCTTCAAGCTTACTAAGATTGGCAGGTCTCCAGTTAATCAGTCTAAAGTTTTTCTAGGTAAAGTCGCAGAACAGTAAAGTTACAGTGACCTAATTCTTCGGCGTAATTTTTATACAGTTTTTTTCAGTAGCCTGAAATATATTTTTATTTCATCCATAAACATGTTGGCGTAGTTAATTCGACAAAAACTATTTTGCGACTTTATGGACCTATTTTACCCACATCGCGTGAGAAATAAAAATCCGTCAAGGTGACTGTAGAAAGTTTTACACTACCTACTAATAGTGGGGTTGCAAATATGCCTACAACATTACATATAACTATTACGATAACAAGTTTCCAGGTTTGTAAGGCAGTAGGCTCTTGGTGAGCTAGACAAATGTGTCTGGACAAAGGAGTTTGTGACTCACTGTAAAAAATCACTTATCAAGGAAATAGATCCTAGGCAGGACACGCAAGCTGTAACCACATCGACACGGAAGCTTTAACCACGAATGCACATGATTCTAGACCCTTTAGCGTAGAAAGTTTATAATCAGCTGATTCATAGAAAAGTCAAAATATATGGAACGACAATTAAAAAAAAAAAATAACTGACGACAATTTTTTAACGCAGGGTTTCTTCACTCATGTACTGAATCCATGGCAGGGACATCGACGCGGAACCGCTTACCATGGATTCAGTACATGATTCTGGAATCCCCTGCGTTGAAATTTTTCGTCGGCTTTTTCTTAATTTTTACGCTTTTTTCTGCAATTTTTTTTATGTAAATTGTATAAAATCATTATTTCCATCTAACCCAATGAGATTTTTAATTAAAAAATAGTCAATTCACTTGTTTACCTTTTTTTTTTCTGGTTGGTAAATCATCAAATGACCCCTCCCGCTCTGTGTGGAGCGGAAGGGAGTGTCAGACTCTTACTGACTAAAACCCACCCATGTTCCTTCCTTTGCCCTTTTTATGTTCGAGGTAGCGGTAACCCTTTCGGAGAATCCCGCTGACCACTTGTTTCACTTAAAACAGTAATGTAAATAAAACTCGAAAGGGCAGCGCGCGGTATCGCGGTAGGTAGCGCGCGCGCGCCATCCGCAGAGCGTTTTGATCGTGTAGTTTGCAATACATTACGCACTCAAAAATTATTATTTTTTTAACCGGTCATTTCCGAAATGAATGACTAACGTAATTTTATTTATGGCATCAGGTGTAACCTTTTCGCGACGTTTGCGCGTCGATGTCCCTACCACCCTGTATGTAGCACCGACCCCAAATAAATGGGGATAAGGGCAAGAAAATGATGATGATGATGATGTACTTATGGCTTTATAACCTGTTTATTACGTATAGCGTATTACGCCGTATTAAAAGTAATGTCAAAAATATTTTAAAATTTTTCATGAAAATATATTAAAGCTAAGAAACCTCTCCTCACATTTCTTTCTACAAAATTAAGGGTCATCATCAATCATTCCGCTAACGATGAAAATGGGGAAAGTTTGTAGTGTTTCAAAACATCAGAATTTCCCTAAAACGTCCATTAATTTCACTCGAGCCCATAAATTCAAGGACGGCCGACAAACAGATAACGAAATTTAGAATTACGTACCTTCAATATCACGAAAACTTTACGAGAACTTTTCTATTTAATAAGTAAAAGCAGAGTAAAGTATTATTAAGTTTGTTTTGCAGATTAAAATTTATCCAATTTATCCTAAGCCCTATTTTCTTCAGTGTTTTCGAGTAAAATCTTGTTCGAAAGTAGCTTGTTTTTGAAGTTGAAGTTTATTAAAAGTACCTAGTTTGAATTTTGATTGTAAACCTGAACTGAGCGGAGTATTGATGTTTTTCGCTGTAAAGGTTATATTTGAGTACCTAATTTAAATAATACAGGGTTGTAGAAAAGAGCTTTGTTTTCGTACGTATTGTAAAGTTTTAAGCACTGCAAAAGTCCCGAAATAAAAAAAAAGGATTCGAAGTTAAGTAAAGGGGGTTCTACAAAGCATGTTTTTAAAAAAGGACATTATGAGCGATACATGGAGCTATCAATTCTTTGAATGTCACCGGAAAGAGACAAACGCGAGAATAACAGCCCAACTCAGGCGAAGATATAATGGCACGGAATAGAGTAAATGCGGGACCCGGATAACTGGCTCTCCTGACCCAATTTGAAGCAAGTCTTGTGACCCACTGAAGACTACCATCTATCTGTACTTACACTGCTTCTACATTTTTTTTACTTTGCAGTATATTTGTATACTTTGTAGTTAGGTATGTACTTCTTGTTTGTACGAGAACATAATGGGAGATCTGAATTATCCTACCTATAGATTGATATACTTTATACATAAATAAACCGATTTTTCTCCTTTTCATCTCCAGATTTTCGCCTGTCCTTAGAAAATGTGTTCATTTACGTAAGGTGATTAGATACTTAAATAAACACATTTTTTCAAAAGGTGAAAACGTTGATGGCGGAAAGAAAACAGTAAAAATAAAATAATTTACTCATAAGAAGGATTTATTTAGATATACATGTATATGTATATTTATATGTGTGTGTAAACATACAATACATAAATATTGATTTTAAATAGAAAGAGTAAAAAAAAACAAATAATTGATACGATGCTGTGACGATAATTTCAATTAAATTCTACTTTGTTCCCGCAAATCCCCGTCAGATACAAATGACGTCACCGGCTTTATTGCGATTTCCATTAGTTTTTGCAGCTTTTGCAAACTCGAACGTTTATAAATTGAATGTTCACGTTGAAGAGGTAAATCTGTTTCAGACAGTTTATACCGACGTGCATTAAAATTTCATATTTCATTTAATAAATGTGAAATACATTTTCGCTCATCGCTCTTGAGATGAACAATTTCAAATTCTTTATTAACATAAATTGGGTTACAGGAAAAATGTGAAACCCTGACTCCAGAGCTAGGTTTGAGTACCTACCTCTATTTCAGGAGCCCAAAAGCCCAGGAAATGTAAATTTGAATCGCGATGTATTCGCCAAAAATGTGAACAAATATGAGTTTATGGAAAAATAACTTTAATTCTTACACAATAAAGTTCAGTTTACGCTACAACTTCAAACGTTTTTATAACTTTTCAATAGTGCTAGTCACTCTGAAATCAACTTAATTCCCATTCAAATAAAGTTGATATTTGTTTAACTTGAAATAACGTCAATTTGGAACAAATAAAATTTCATTTTAGGTGCACTATTGCCTTCCTCTTCTGACAATACCTATAGTCGTAATGTTATGTACAATTGATATAGGTATTATCATCACCATTCTCCTGCCCTTACCTCAATTTATTTGTGGTCGGCGCAACATGTCTTTTTCTTCCATACTTCTCTATTAGTCGTCATCTCGGTAGTCATCCCCTTTCTAACCATATCATCAAAGTCCATTCATCGTGTTTTTGGTCTTCCCCTACTCTTATAGTTGATAGAATATAAAATATTCAGTTGTAAAGACACTTATTTTGAAATCCAAACTTTTTGATGGACTGGGCGGAGTACCGAATCAGTGAGTCAACCTAGTCAACCCTGAATAACCATTGGTATTACCTACCGCTCCCTATCCGTTGTACCTACCTAGTACCTACAAACAATTCCAATTACCACAAAGTCTGCCTCGTGGGAAATAACATCAGTGATGTGAGGCATAGCCGCCTGCTGGAAGTTTCCACCATTGTCAACTGGAATCCCGATTAATAATGCAACCTACTGTGTACTATTTAACTTCGAAGGAGCCAACATCAATTTGAACTTTACCAATTTTACTGTTACAAGTTTTTTGATCTTGGTATTGTCGGGAGCTTTTTTGTTTGAAATCTGTTTGTCATGCAAGACTTCCATTATTATGGTGACTGCGCGATTTTTTTTTGTATTGTTAACTTTTTTTTTCTATACTTGGAATTACGGTAATACCTAATTTGGTATATTATGTTAAGTTAAAGCAGCGTCATAGAATTTTTAACAAAGCTGATTGCATTTATTCGACGCCGTTCCGTTGAAGTTGCCTCTTCCGTAGCTGTCTAAAGTCGGACGGAACGCTTGTGGAAGCTGATATTTTCTTGTTTCTCGAGAGCGGACCAAGAAAGCTGGTTCAGAATTTCAGATTAGATTCCAATTGTATAAGACTTTAAAGTCTTACGTAGCTATAAAGCGTCGCTACGTAAGTTGCTACGAATAAAACTCGTAGAGAGCTACGTGCTACGCTTCGTAGCAATCCGTAGCCGAGCTACGAGATTAAAGAACTAAGTTTCTTTAATAGTTTTTTTTGTGTTTTGCAATTTGATCTCCGATGCGCAAAACTTTGAAGATTGTGTAAAAAAAGGTTACTGATGGAGTGCCTTGGTTCTATCGAAACTATGAACCAATTAAGTTACACTGCTACAAGAATGTTTTGGTTCTCGAATGACGTTGACAGGGGGGCGCTATTGGTACACATTGAAAAACAAGGTGGCAGCGTTAGTTTCGATTTTGGTCACGCGCCAAAAGATCCTTGTACAGGTATATGTAAGTTACCTTGGCGACTTTCGCGTCGAGCAGCCACTGTAGCGCCGTGTTGGAGGCGTTGGCGAGCGCGGCCAGGGCGGCGTGCTCCCACACCACGTGCTCCCAATGCTCTGTCATGATGGCCGCGCACAGCATCGCCGTCGAGCAGCTGGGGCAAAGGAAAAACAAATGAAAATCAACGCTTTTATTCTTCTTTTTTCTGGAGGGGCTTGTGGTTAAGTAATAACAGCCGCACGGGTCGATCGATCAGATTAATCTACGCTTACCGCGGTTGGCCTGTGAATGGGTGACCATCTTTACATACCAGGACCCCTCCGTGCCTCGGAAAACACGTTAAGCGTGGGTCTTTGACAGTCGTTACGGGTCGTCAGAAACCCAAAAGTCTGACAACCAGTCTTACCAAGAGGTATCGTATTACTCAGTAAAGGGTTGTGGAGGTTAGATAGACAGTCGCTCTATGCAAAATACTGGTATTTAGTTGCATCCGGTTAGACTGGGAGCCGACCTTAACATCGTTGGGAAAAGATTAGGCAGAGGATGATGACTAAGATTTTTCAGCATTATGTAGGCCACATTGATATGCGCCTCTCTTAGTAAACGGGGCACATCTTTACGCGCTACATGTCCGGGTAACCGTAAAGTTAATCCTCTCATAAATCATCCCCACCCATTAATCAGACACGGAGTAAATCCTGACCTAAATAACTGACAACTTAGCAAAAAAACTGTTACAGGACCTACATTGTTACCCAACCGATCGATTGAGCTCGAATCGAAACATTTGAGAGAATCAAGAGGTTTAAATTGTAGGTATATCTGTTCAACGTTTAGTGGGTAAGAGCCTTCCTTTAAGGGTTATCCTTCTTTTAAGGGTTATCCAGCGAAGATAATTTGTTAATCTTAGGAGATTTGAAAGCAAAATGAAAACGGACATCTCCACAATTTTAACCTCTAAGTACTCAATTTCTCATCATTAAAGGAACCGTTGATCTAAAATGGATAGAGCATGAGTGATGCATTATTCTTTTCATTGCATCGCTTAAGAATCGCTTAGGGTTCCGCGCACACGCTTCGTCTTCAATCACCATTATAACTTCTTGCAAAAAGTATCGAGCTCTAAGACGAGACCAGATGGGAGTCTGGAAGATTGATGATACGAAAGATGCTGTTATTTTTCAACTGCGAAATGAAATTGCTCGCATTGTGTGGAATCACCTTTTTAAGGTTCCGTACCCAAAGGGTGCCAACGGGACCCAATAACTAAGGCTTCGTTGTCCGTCTGTCCGTTTGTCACAGGGCTGAATCTTTTGAAACGTAATAGGTAGACACTTGAGATTTTCACACAGGGTGCACTACTGTGACCGCTATAATAACATTTTTTTTAACTTATTTTATTTTACTTGAAGCTGGTTTTTAATATGTAGTGTTTAAATATTGTACGGTGAAGCTTTCGTGTGCGAGTCCGACTTGCATTTGGCTGGTATTATTATTATATATACTGTGACAGCTTTTGAATTCACTTTAGATCTTTGGTTTTTTTAATAGCTATTTTTTTTTTAAATTAATCAAAGAGAATGTAGTCATTTGTTTTATTTCAGTGATTCTGCATTGTCTTTGAACTTGATTGTATTTACTGCTTCAGAGTCGGGTTACCCCTCAGGGAAAAAAATGGGACACAGCAGTTCTTTGACTAAAAATTCTGTGTGACACAATGAAATATAGCCTAAAGTTTCATCAAGACAAACGTCAAAGCAATTCTCAAGTTTCAAAAGATGTTTCGATTCGAAAATGCAGTTAACTTTTCTCAGTAAAGTTATGTTCTAGAAAGTTTGTAGCGGCAACACTTGCATATTTAATTACCCCTGGGGCGAGAGAGCTTGAAAACGTGTTCAGTTTAACCGTCCATTCTGTTTTATGGTGTATTTGGAGATTTAGATACAGTGTATCCTCCATTTAAGGCTCCTTCGATAGTCAGAAAATTGAGGTTTAATATCAAAGACGTGAGAGGAATACGAAATCCGAGCAAGACGTAATAATTAGGCTCGCTGACAGTTTTAACGCCGAGGAAATGAATATTAAGCAGAATATGAGATTCAAATGTCTTTATAGAGCACTAAGCAAAACGAGATTTGTATACTCGCTGGGATTTTCAACCCTGTAAAGTGTATTTGAAGAAGGCTTACAGTAATAAATTCTTCAGGACAGACAGCCTATATGTCATAACTTTCAGTGTTTTATTTCAGCCATTGCTCTTGCTAGGCAAAGTTATGAGTTTGTAGATACGAGTAGTTTTATGTATAGGTCTATACTTTATGCTTTTACGCTGCATTGCAATAGGCAACAAAAAGCGAGTGATAGAAAAAAAGTTGATAAAAGCCGCCAGTGGGAAATTTCGAATACATTTTTTTCACGAACAGTTTTTGTGAATATTATACATAAAGAAAAATATTTGGAACAGAATTATTTACAGAATTATTTTGTTGAGTTTTTTATCGCATACAAATACCACCGTATAATTAAGGGTAACAGACCACAGAAATCGTTGCAGTTTTTAAAAGAAGAGTAATAGAACACTATCTGTCCACTTCATAATAGTAGTGTATGTATTTATTATTTTGAGTATGATATAATTATGTATTATCATTCTAGTGATATTTATTTTAGAAGTATGAATGTATCTTTATTTGTATGTATGTTAGTATATTTTCGTAATTTTTGTTTTAGTTTTTTAAGGGAATTGTTTTGGTTTTCATGTATTATTTTTTTGTTTCCTTTACTATTTCACACGCTGTCTACATCTCTGTATCTATTGTCCTGTCTCGGGTGTGCAGGAAGAGATTTCTTATGAAATAAGCACCACGTCTGTTCCTATTTTGTCTGTTCTGTTTTTCTTGTCTGTTTATATATGTGTGTACATAAATGGTAAAACAAATAAATAAATACTTACTAAATAGGTATGTTCGTAAGTTGTAATATAGTTGGCTACTGCATCGTAATGTAACATAAAAATAAATTGAGCTATTACAACTATAATTACTCATTATCATGAAACACTATACACAAGCTAATCTTCTATTGATCAGAAATACAGAATAACATAATTGTATCAATTGCCTTTAAAGTCCAAATTGATAGCCAACCAAGCATTGATTGAGCCTGTCCCCACTGCTGGGCCACAGGCCTCCTCTCTGTGAGAGAGACTGGGCTGTAATCCAATACGCGTGCGGGCCCAGTCCAAGCCGCAGAATGGTGAATGTCACGTCTTCGAATTTTTGGTTCAAGGATATGTTTTCCTCACGATAATTTCCTTCACCGTTTTTAAAAAAATACACTAATTTACATTTACACAAATAATTTACACAAAGTTATGTGCCTGTCTGGGTTCGCATCGTAACCATTTATTATTTCCAAGTAATTATTTCTGCTAATAAAATTATTCGCATGAGATCCAACCATTATATTAATATCATATTTCATCATCATATTTGTAGCTTTAGCCCGAAAGCCTGACAACCAGTCTTACCAAGGGGTATCGTATTACCCAGTAACTGGGTTGTGGAGGTCAGATAGGCAGTCGCTTCATGTAAAATACTGGTATTCTGCTGCATCCACTTAGACTGGAAGCCGACCCCAACATAGCTGGGAAAAGGCTCGGCAGATGATGATGATTTGTAGCTTTAATTGCTTCGCCTATAATTGGAGTTATGTTGATGTTTAAGCCTTGGCCTTCAATTTATTGCGCACTATTCATCAATTAGTTCAAACCTACGGGTTACTAATTGCATTAGTTATGTACTTACCATTAATACTATTAAATTATAAGTACCAGCCTGTTATTGGCCCACTGCACAAAGGCCTATTTTTCTCTTCCCCGTTTGTTTGTTGATCACCACGATTGCTCAAGATGGGTTGGCGATTCCTAACTTACTGTTAATACCATTATTCATGCTTAAAAAATTGTATTTATTAGTACAGACGCTGCACATCAAGCCACCCGAAATTGTCCATCTTTCCCAATCAACCTTGAACCTAATGCTTTAACGATAAAGTTGAAAATCTATTAAAGAAATTTGACAGATTGATGTGCTGGCGTCTGTACAATTACCATACCCGTATCTAAAGTTCAATATTGCTGTACAATCTGAGAATAATTACTGGATATTTTATTCAATAATATCTGTAAATGCGATGCCATTACGGATAGTATATCGAAGCTTTTAAATTGCTATTTTTGTGTTTCAAAAACATTAGTTCAACTTTTAATATCTTTTTATATTTTTTAAGTGTTAGTAACATTGTTAGTTAGCAACATTGTTTCTAACCAATTAACAGATGGCCGCGGGTGGGACTTAGCCTGCGGGGTAATTGCGTAACGTGCTATCAGTAGAAATTGGTTTTTATTTTGATAGTTCAACAACATTCATTGCGTTATTTACGTTGCTGAGCACACAAATTTTTCGAACATACATATAAAGCAATGAATCCTTCAAAATGATTGATATTGTGTTACGCAATTAGGGTTCTGGTCAAGTATATTTCTCCAACATGACCTATTCTCTCCAATATTAAGAGATAGCCCATGATATTTTGAAGAAAAGACTTTAAAAATGTTAACAGTATTTTCAAAGACCCATTTAGAACACAGCATTTTCAGCTGAAATACAGTTAAGTAAGATAGTACATTAAATAGTAAAAGAAAACCAATTAAAAGTTTCCACAGCTAAGTAAAAGAGCAGAGTGTCTACTTAAAGTTGTCTTACAGAATTGAGTGAGCTTTACTTTTGACGTTTCAATTATTTTTTATGTCTCGTGGAATATCATAACTGGGTACATAGTGTAAGTTTCGTAGATTATAGCTTCATTTACACTGACATTTTAGGTAGCTACAAGTCTTGTCATCATGTCTGAGATGAATTTGTAAATATTAATCAGTACTGCGTTATGAATTTATGATCATAGAAACTTCCTACTAATTTATTATAAACGCGAAAGTTTGTGAGTATGGATGGATGGATGTTCGTTACTCTTTCACGCAAAGACTACTGAATGGATTTGGATGAAATTTGGCACCCAGATAATTTATAACCAGGATTAACACCCAGGATACCCATTTTTATCCCGATATTCCCATAGGATCGAGTCTTATGCGGGTGAAACCGCGGGGCGCAGCTAGTCTATGTATATTATAAATTAAAGTCGCTTTTCGTATCTGTCTGTGTGACCACGTTGTTCTTCTAAACTACACAACGCATTTGATGCGGTTTTCACTATCATTAAGAGAATTTATTCCTGAAAGGTGTGTACAATACATTTAGGTATATTAAACATAAACATAAAAATTGTAACAACCGTGCGAAGCAGGGGCAGGTCGCTAGTTCTACACCATTTTATACATATTGTTTATATATGTACCTAGTTGTTTTTCTTATTCAATTAAAAGAAGTTCGAAAACTGTCAATACTTATGTATTGTCTTTTGAGCCAGGTGTTATGTACATCTACTCAAATGGATGTTTAACTCCTCTATGATCTCTTACATCTTCGCCGACTGGGAAATCATTTTATATAGGTATGCTATTGTTAGAAATAGTTCGTGCCAAATTTTTCGTTGGTTATTAATAAAATCAACTGTTGCATAATACACTGTTAAAATGTATTGAAGAGCTGGGGGTCTACTACGAAGTGCAAAGTGCGAATGATCGGATCGGAACGACACATGGCCGAACCGAATATTATTGAAAAATGCGCAAAAAGTTCGGATCGGCTCAGTTGGGTCGGGACCATAGTCAAAATTCGAAAGAGTGTAGGAGTGTAGGATCGGGACCGACCGAACCAAATAGTAACTTCGTAGCAGGAAACGGCCGAACATTCGGCCGATACCACTTCGGATTAGACCCCCTGGTTTCGATATTTTAGATACACTTAGTACCGTATTAGTCTGCCCTAATATTTAAAACGTGCAGATACTGATTTATGAACAAGAAACGCCTACCGCAGCTGATTTAAAACTGCCAACTGTACCTACAATCGAACAAAGTAAGGTAAAACCATATGCAAAGGCCGTAAAACCCGATAGCGCTGCTTCGTCGTAAATGTCGTATCGAACTTCCTTCAGCGAAGAGTTTCTTTAAACTTTGCTGGCAACCTCTCGTAGAACTTACATAATATGAAATTTTCAGCGTTACGAGGTGCCCGCTGTAACGCGCAGAAAAATGAAAACCACTGTCATAAGTTTTGAGAAATGTTGCAGAAAATCTTTACATAGAACAACATCTACTATTGTTTAACTGTAAAGAAACGTAATCATGTGACAGAATGATTAGGTAAAGTCACTGTTAAAAGTAACTATAGGGTATTAGCCTATAATGGTATAGTAGCCTATAGAGAACTCTATGAGAGGGAGTGGGCCGTAATCCACCACGCGGGCCCAGTGCGGTTGGTGAATCACACACATGTCGAATTTTTGGTTCTAGGACATGCCGATTTTCTCACGATGTTTTCCTTCATCGTTTTGAGAGCAGTGGTGAGGAAATAAATTACACGAAGTAAAGCGGGTGCCTTGATTCGAACTCACGACCATAATCGTAAGTTGGGGCTGTTAGCCTCTGGCCACCACTGCTCATATCATAGTGGGTGCATAATAAATGAATTATTATAGCTACATACAACGCTATAAAGTTCTTCTAGGAAGTGGCCATAATCAGAACTAACGCAGCCATCTTGTTTTTTAAATACAATTTTAGTGATAATTTCACTAATGTTTACCAACAGCGCCCCCCAGTCAAAGTCATTTGGGCGCCAAAAGATCATTGTAGCACTCTAGCTACAGTCATTTCATAGTTAAGAGTATTTTCCCTGCAACCCAACAGCAACCTTATTGCGACGAGAATAAATATCACAATGATTATTACAGACTTGTCAGTGGCAGCAACCCAACAGTAACCTTAAAGTCACAAGATTAAAGTCATTGTTATATTGCCAGTGATGCAAAATCAGAGGTAAAATAACTATGAATAGACTGTACATCAAAAGATAAGAGAGAGAGAAGAGAACCACAAAGGAGGCCATGTTTCATGCCTCAAAAACTGCAAGGCAGTAAACGTCAGCATTAAATACATCGCACCTTTTAACATGTCGAGATTACACGTCTACGTGAAGGGAATTAAATTATCCCGATTATCTCGGATCGTGAGTTGTCTGCGCATCAAATTGTCTAACATGTAACGAAGATTAACTGTTTCACCAAATCAGTAGGTACTGCCTCAGCGATTTAAAGCTTACGTGGTTTTAATATATATTGTTGGAGAAACGTCCACTGCGAAAGAAAAGAAAGAAAAATGTTTATTCGGAGAAGTACTGTACGCAAGTAACATATTTGAACGGCTACGTAAGATGTGCATGGAGAGGTTTACCATGGTTCATTTGTTTCGTGCTTAGCGTAACCGTGGGTCGCAGTACTCGCAGTAGACCATCCCGCATACTTATTTATATAAAGCGAAACTGTGATACACGTTTGTGTGTAGAATATACATGGGCCGCCGCGCGGCGACGCCTTTGTACTTGGTAAGAAACACGAAATAAAGAAAAGAAAGACAGAAAATTCAGCACAAAATAAAGATAACACAAGAGAGCGAAATTGGGATCCTTTTATAAAGGTAACAAAGAACAACGCAAAACAAACATGATATAAGTCGGTATACACATACCTATCTAACGTGTTGTCAGCATGACCGACCTTGTTGAAAGGCTTATTATTTTCTCTTTCACCATTGTGTAAGTAGACTTGTCAGCCTATATAGGTCATAAAGGAATATAGAATGAAATATTATTTCTCTTTGTCGCTTGAGCTCAATATTGATGTTATGGTTTTCCGAGAAAATAATCTTGTTGTAGCCAATATAGGCTCGCCCCCTGTTACATTGGACTGACGAAATGTAAGTTTACTATAGGTCCACCTCTGCCTATCCCTTCGGGGATTACAGGCGTGTTGTTATGTTGTCTGGTTATTTCTAAATATAAAACAAAATGTATTGTAGCAAAAGTCTAACAACGCTTATTATTTTTTACTTTGGATCGTGCAGAAATGTAATTTTGTCTCATAAAAGTCGAGTAAGCCCTCGGGCTTACTCGACTGGACATTATAAGATACATATCTTGAAGTGATGGTAACTACCCGCCATCAGGTGGGACGGGACTTTATTCGCCTTAAAGATAAAAAAATAACATAAAGATTATTTCTTTACGACTTAAGGGCCGTGAACTTTGTTTTTGTGAACGCCAATGATAGATATTGCTATCTAAATAAGCATCGCGCCTCGGGGACACCGCGGGGAAAGAATGAATACTCACATTATTTTATTCATAACTATAATCATCCTATAATGTTCCCAATGGCTGGAACACAGGCCTCCTTTTTCATTGACAGGGAGTAGGCCATAATCCACCACGCGGGCCCAGTGCGGGTTGATAGATGTCCGTCTTCGATTTTTTGGTTAAAAAAATGCCGGTTCCCTCACGGGGTTTTCCTTCACCGTTTTGAGTGCAGTGGTGATGAAATTATTTACACATAGTAAAGCACCTGGCTGGGTTCGAACCCACGGCCTACAACTCGGTAAGTCGGGGCCGATACCACTAGGCCACCAGTGTTTCTTTTTTACTTTATTCATGGCTCCTTGAAATACATAATATTCATTAATGTTCAGAACTGAAATATTGCGGCCATTTCCGGAAGAATAAAAGAAATATTCAAGGGAAGGAATTTGTTAGCGGACATATATTTGATTTAGTAATAAGGGCATTATTTCCTTACGATATTTGTATGCAGAGAGGTGCTATGCGGAGAAAGAAAAATAATAAAAAAGGAAGAGAGATGCTATGGTGAGGTGCTATGAGGTGAAAGTTGAGCATTTCTTTGCTGATTTCGGCAGTTTTATGAGAGAAGTTTTTTGCGGTACTAATAAGTACTGTTTTGCACTTCATTACTCCAAGCATATTCCAGACCAGAGATCCCATTGCTTTATTTGGTGATACTTGAGTACTCAGGCGACTGAGACCGCGGTCAAATTGGGACCACGTACTAGAAGTGTAACTTGGTCGCAGTATTTAAGCTAGGGCCCAGTAGGGGGCAGTACCCGACCAAATTGGTTAGGTTAGAACTGTAACAAAAAGCGCGCAAGCCGAGCGAGCGAAGTAAGCGACCAGCGAGCGCTACATCCAAGTTGGTCGCAGTTACTTGGCTATTTAGTATTTTTAGGATACCAACATGGGAATTCGAAAAATCGACAATCGTGGACTGTCAACTTGTCAAATCAAATCACAAGCACAGCAAAATGTAAACATTTTCCCATGACAAAATTAATCGATTTGATTCGTTATCAAGAGCTCTGAATCAGGACATAAACCCAGTAAGCAGTAGGAGGAGGGGTTCCATTTCACCTCCACAACGGATATTACCAATAATCTAAGATTAGATCGCTGCCAGACTGTCGACTTCTGATTGCCCTTAACGACAGTGGTTGGTTTTCGATTTACATGCTCTCCGAAATAAAGTGGGGCCTCAATGTGTAAAGATCGGATACCTATCCAAAACTTACCTGCTCAACATCTCAATGGTGGGTAAAATACAAAATCTGGATTTCGGAACTGTGTAAGCGAGGTTGAGATGAGGTTAAGGAATAGATTATCACCATCATCATAATTTCAGTCGTAAGACATCCACTGCTGGACATTGCTAGGCCTCCCCCAAGCATCGACACTTAAACGGGTTCTGTACTTCGCACATCCAGCGGATTCTCACCAGGTCATCGATCCATATA
Source organism: Apamea monoglypha (assembly GCA_911387795.2). Lineage (NCBI taxonomy): Eukaryota > Metazoa > Arthropoda > Insecta > Lepidoptera > Noctuidae > Apamea > Apamea monoglypha. The sequence continues at coordinate 5,785,467 of OU426922.1, forward strand.
GTGAAAGGCCTTCCAACGCTAATTCCTCCGGTACGCGGTCACCACTCCAAAACCTTACGAGCTTAAGAAAAGGTACTTCTATTTAAATTTAAAAAATATTCGTATTCAAACACAATACAATGAAAATGGAGTTGGAAAGCCGACATTTTGTGTATTACGTGGGCCCGATAAACTTCCATTTGAAACGTGCACGGGTCCCGCTTACCCCCTGTAACTCCGAAATATACATACGAATGAAGACAAAGTTATTCCTAGCCTGTTTCAATGTAGCAAAAGCTTGTTTTGAAACTCTCCCTTAGACCTGATTTATGCAGGTGAACTAGACTCGTAAAACAAAGTGAACGAATACCTTTTTCGTGCAGGATTACCCACCCGTCCCAACGGCCAATTTAATGCCACGTAAACAGAAATCACTCAGACACGGCAATCTTGTCCACTGGATTTGAATATATTTTTCCATTTTACCTTAAATTAATTTTAGGATATATTTTGTATATTTCATACCTCGTGGATTGGATTGGACCCACTGGGCTCTAAGAATCGCTAGATAGAAAACGCTTTTGTTTTCTGCCGATCAATTCACCAGTGCGATTCTGTAAGCATCTCACCGTGAAAACTTAGGTGAAGTGAGCGTGGAGTGAGCTGTCATTCCAACTAATGCTAGGGATTGACACTACTGACAGCTTACATCAAACTCACTTCACTTGAGTTTTCACGGTGAGATTTTTACAGAATCGATCGGCTGTTATGCACAGCCGATCGATTCTGTAAAAATCTTCATTAAAAATCTTCATCAATCTCACAGTAAAAAGTGAGCTGTCAATAGTGTAAACCCCTAGGAATGACAGCTAACTTTACCGAAGTTTTCACGGTGAGATTTTTAAGACAATAGCGTTTGTCTGTTGCTTGACTGAAAATTGTTTGCTCTGTAGAATTCATATGGTGAACATAATAAAAAGTAGGTATCATTCTATTCTATTCTATTCTCTTCAAAATGCATCAGAACGGTATTTATGCGGCTGTGTCCTATATCGACGATACGTAGAACAATACTCTGGGGCACAATGCCTCGTGCTAGAAAATGTACACTTCATGATTTCACTATAAAGGCTTCTACATTTTTTGATGATAGATGATTTCTTATTTAGTTTGTTTTTATGAATTCGTTATTATGGACCTTATTTTATTACCTATTGTGTTAAGATCATTTTGGTTGAATTCTATTTTTAACTTTTTTATTTGTAAACATTCAGATACAATATGTGTTGTTATTGAATAAATGAAATGAAATACACTTTACTGTATGGTTGGACAACTAGCTAAAGCTAGCCTATGAACTTGCTGTGAAAACGGAAAAAATCCTTAGCAGTGTCGTCGTTGCTTCGAGTTCGAGCAATATTGTCGTATACCAGTCTAAAGTAATATTATATAGAGAAAAGATTAGGTTTTTGTATGTTTGTTTGTTACGCTCTCACGCTAAAACGGCTTAACGGGTTGCTAGAGCCGAATCGCCAGTAGGTCGAACCTTAAGAATGCTAAACGCCCTCCTGACTGCCGACCCTGAATGTGACGTGTTTGCTGATGAATGGAAGAAAATAATGCGTGATTGTCTGGTGTTTTGTGAGAGACGATATGCGAGGGTGTCCACCGTTACATGTTAGTTTATGATGTATTTAATTTATTTAACCATTTACTTAAACAAATATTAGTCATTTTATCCACGAATTGTATATCTTTGAATTTGAATTTAATTTTTGTATTGTATGTTATTTGAATGCTTATTTTATTCTATTTTTTATAATTCTATGTTAATTAATGTAATTGGACCTGTGCCGTTTTAATTAACTATAAATAAATAAATAAAATTAACGGATTTAGATGAAATTTCACACATCACGATATTCTCACGGGATCGAGACTTATGCGGGTGAAACCGCGGGGCACAGCTAGTCTATTATATTATCATTCAGAAAATGAAACTGGGTAATTGCATTTTATTGTAAGTAAAATATCTTAGTCACGTTCCCAGCTAAGTGTTTTAAAAAGTCAACATCAGGCTATATAAAAATAAATTAACATATATAAAGTGTTACCTAGTAACTTATTCCGCTCTATAATGTCTATTCAGTTAACTTGACAGTGGAATGGGAGCTCCATCGATTGTCGGGCGAGACGCCAAAGCGTCTGGTATAGAGCCTTGCCTCCATACATCACGATTATTCCTAGCGTTATATTATGTTGCCAATTTCAGCTGCGGACGGCCCAAATGGCCCAAATGTTTCTAACTTTGAGGATTCGCACTTAAAGGACACCAATGAAGCTATATGTGGCCCACTAGGAAAACTTTTCGGCATCGAATGAGAAGTATATTACGGAAGAAAAGGTCGCTGTACAGGACCCAATAATGATAATATTCAGTAATGTTCAATGAATCACCGATACTTTATTTTCGAATGAGAAAACACGTCTTGCGAATATACATAGAATTCCACAATTTCTACATCGTCTTCCAATTTATATTGCAAAGAATTTTCTTTAAAAAATATGTCTGACACGTAACGTCCTTTCAAACCTGATGGTAGATGATATTGACGTTCCACTATGTAGCTGTAGTAAAAGCGAATAATAAAAAAAATCGCCGAAATCTTCGCGAGATTACGTGACCCATCGCACTAATGAGTTCGTGACCTTATTTACAAAGACCTGCAAGCAAAAAGGCTTAGAAAATGTCACTCACCTTTAAATAACATTGAAAAAGTGATAGAAAAGCACCTTTTGAACATTTCCTAAAATTCAACACGATCCCGATATCCGATTAAGGATTACATGAGCTTATCTGGATACTCCTTTATGGAACAAAGTGAGTAAACAGAGTGTTTTATTTCAAATTAAATCTCTCAAAGGGAGGGACGAAAGCCCGGCCACGTCAAAGGCTAGCCGTCTAGACTTTAGATAGATATTTACCATCTATTACGCTTAGGTACTTTTATATTGAGTTTGCAATAAACGAGCGGGAAAGTAGGTAGCTTGCTTCTGTTTTATTTCTTCAACGTATCCAGATGCCAGCTCTCTGTCGTTCTCTGTTCAATATTTTTTCATGTCGCCTTTTCCCAATAGCAACCGTCTCTATGTGCGATTTTGCGGCGACACTTTTGTTATCCATATAGTAGGTGTAGTTTCCAACAAATGAAAGGAAAAGCGACGCTTTCATGTCGAGTTTTCAGTGTTGTTTCACTGCGTAGGCGATCGACACGTCATTGAAACAGAAGCATTGTTATTCTGTCCATGAAAAAGCCCGAATGCATATTCACGGGCTACACAGGTTTCGAAACTTTGCTTTTGTAATGTATCCAAACTACCTACATAACATATAATCACGCTTGTAATCTCCAAAGGTTTATGCAGAGATGTTCCTACACACCCACATTTCGATAGTTATTTTTGAGTCTTATATGTAATTCGTCCCGAACGTATTGTCATCAACCGGGCACCAATACAGACTCGGGGTTGCTACTGCGAAATTTCTGATGGAGAAACCTAATCACACGTTGCCCGACCTGGGAATCGAACCCAGTACCTCATGCTCAGTAGTAGCGCTACCAACCGCAACCAACGAGGCGTTTCAACGGTCTTTCCCGTTTATGACAACTAATTCTCGGCATAAAATCCTAGAAAATTGGGCTGGTGAGTTCTTTATAAACACGAGAGAAAACGGATTCGATACGGAATGGCTGTTTACCACATAAAATTTAATATTACATCGGACTACAGACCTAACACGTAAAAGCACTAAATCTTCACGCTGAGAGCGTTTCGGGAAAGCCCGACCCATAAAATAAAATACTCAACTTTACGAATAAGTACGTTTATATTTGGTATTTAAAACGGATTTATATACGAATTCCTGGACACGAATGATGTAGTTGGTCAACAATACAATACTTGCTAACCCATTTATTTAAATTCAAGTGGACGGTACAATCGTCTTCATAAGTATATTTCCATACATTTTACGTCTCTGTGTTATTGTGATGCCGTGACGTGAACGGGGAACGTCCACGATGATATTGTGACGTAAGAAATTAGCAAAAGCGCACAAACATAGGTATTTATAAACTAACCACCAACTTACTACGTATGTATGTGACATCCGCCAAACCGCACTGGGCCCACCACGTGTTGGTTTATGGCCCACTCCCTCTCACAGAGAGGAGGCCTGTGTTCCTGCAGTGGGAACATTATAGGCTGATTGTGATGATTCTACTACTTATTTATACTTTACGAAAATTAAGTAGAATTTTATAGAAAAGATCCATTAGCAGTCGCCATCTACGAAATATAAAAAGCAAACAGAAAAATTGCGGATATAGGAGCGAAACTTCTTCAAAACAAAAGAATAAGAGAGATTTTGTGTGAGGGACAGAGAGAGTTATATCTTTCTTCTCTGTCATGTAACGAAATGTGCATAAACGTGACGTGTCCTTTTTTCACTCTCAATATTGAATAGCCGTCTAAAAAGTTTCACTTAAAAAATTCAAGACCAGTTTACCAAAATGAGAAAGGTACAGCAATAAATAAGTTCGAGGGACATGGATAAGAAAACTCATTTAATTCCAAGCACCGATTTAAAAGAAAAATAATGGCTGACTTGAGTTACGTAATCTCTCCAAGAAAGTAAGGTAGATTCAGATTCATTTATTTGCAAAAACATGAGTAGATAATATACATGGTATGATGCTTATTATAGGTGTTACAAGGTATTTTTTGGCTCAACATGTTTGACCATGGCTGGTGTACAAATTAGATCGAACGACAATAAGATTCAAAATAAAATTACTAAGAATAATATCATAAATAAATCAAAAATTAACATTCATATTAAATATTTATTTATTTATTCATACAATATATAAAAAAAAAAAATAATAATAATAATATTATCTCCGGGTGTTCTCGTCTAGCTAACGGAGAGTACTTGCATAGACACAACCTTGTAGCTAGGATAATACATCAGCAACTTGCTCTGAAATACAACCTTGTGGAATCGGAGGTGCCGTACTACAGGTATGTGCCCGACCCAGTTCTCGAAAATGGAAATATCACATTGTACTGGGATCGATCCATTATCACTGACAGGACTATTGTTGCCAATAAGCCTGATATAGTGGTGGTGGATCGATCAGAGCGGCGCGCAATGATTGTTGACATAACCGTCCCACATAATGAGAATCTCGTGAAAGCCGAGAAAGATAAACAAATCAAGTATCTTGACTTGGCTCGCGAGGTTGTCGAGTTGTGGCATGTGGACTCAGCAATCATTGTGCCGATAGTCGTGTCAGCCAATGGGTTAATAGCCAAGAGCCTCGACCTACACCTGAGGAGGCTCTCGTTGGGCAGCTGGATCAAGGGCTTGATTCAGAAAGCGGTACTTCTGGACACGGCTCGCATTGTCAGGAGGTTCCTCTCTCTGGAGCCCTGACCGCCGGAAGCTTGGACCCTGTTCCCGATACCGGTGGGCTACTATTTTTTATATTTTTAAATGTTTTTTTTTATCTTTTTGTTTATAAACATATTTAAAAATATAATTTGTAAGTATGTAAATGAAATAAAGGAAATAATATTAAATTATAAAAATTTGGTCAATAGTAATGCGATTCAAAATAAATATAATAGATTCAGTCAGTATCTTCAGAGCGATTTGTCACTTAAAAATAAAAGGTAAGTTCACAAAGGTTGTCACCTAGTCATGTAACTGAAGATTCTAAAGAGGAATCGGGACAACAAATTTTGTACCTATTTTGTATATATATACAAAATAGGTACAAAATTAGTTGTCCAATGGACAATACGGTATTAATTCGAGTCCCTGTCCTGTATTGTGGTCGGTACTTAGGATTAATGAATTATAAATGCTCAGTAATGGTCTTTGCGACAAACACAATATGCTAATGGTTGGCCCAGTGGCTTTGTTTATTCAGAGCCATTTTGTTTGTAGTTGATACCTATTGACGATAACAATTTTGTGGGCAGTACTCATACGAGTATGTCTGCAGGATAACTACTGGTATTGACGGATTGTGAAACCAAAGATTTTTTTCTTTATTTGGATCTCTATTGTCTTCTTCCCATAAATATAACCAGTTTTTGCCCGCGACTTCACTCGAATGAAAGAAAGAAAGAAGAAACAAAATACGTTTATTTGCGGTAAACATGACGCAAAAAAGAACATAAAACACAAAAAAAAAAACAATAAGAAATGGTTGACATGCGTCACATCCACGCAAAACGGCTATCGCTCAGCATTATGCTGCGACCCTATGCAAGACAGAGCCCTAGAGCGCTGGATTTCAGAGACAGCCGGCGCCGACAACAATTATTTTTATTTTTAGTGAAGTTTCTTGTTCTCCCGAAGTAATAGCGATGCGACGGGTGGGTCCCGTCGCATCGCTATTACTTCGTGTTCGCTTAGCGATCCTTCTGACTTTTATGTTTTTGCTCAGCTCCTTAGGGTCCTAGCGTGATGTCTCAAGAGTTGAGTTACCAAATACAAAAATAGTTTTTCAAATCCGGTTGGTAGTTCTAGAGATTAGCGCATTCAAACAAACAAACAAACTGTTCAGCTTTATTATTAGCATAGAGTATAAATTAAAACACTGAAGGATTATGTTTTTAAAATACGTAATTGTCTTCTAACTAAATAATTCTGTTATTAAAATGTTAGAAATAATAAATAATTTGCAAAACATCATTGTCATAAACTTTCCAATGCTTGAATAATAAAAATGCAATCGCTGGACCCAAAGGTTCTTGTAACATTAATTACAAAACTTACTGAGCATAGAAACAAGTTCATATAAAATAATACAATATCGTGTTTCTAGGCTAACTTCGAAGGAAAAACGTGACACGTCCCAGATCTTTCGTAAACAATTTGTACAAGGCAATTGAAGGAAATTAATCCATTTACCGCACACTGACTGGGTGGGAACATGCAAATGAACTTTAAATTCCTATACCAAACATCGATTTCTATAAAAATGTCTTACCGCAAGTGAAGGCCGTTATAGCGGCCATAAAAATAATGAACCAGGAATATTTTGTAGACATAATGTGCCAGTTTATCAGAGTTTAATTTAGCTGGAGTGTGCGCAGGAAATTGAGGCGACATCTCTCAAAGCAAGCGCAACCAAACGTAGTTACAGAGAGTTGCGTTTGCTGCTTTGGTACAGTTTAATTCAATTCTCAGTTGCCAGTTGACAAGGGTAGATACTTCACTGTTGAAATGAGTTGCTACTGCAACTAGTCATTATCATTAGGTACATCTTAATATATATATAACTCTTCGGTACGTTTGTTTGTCACCTAACTCCTCTTAAACCGCTGGAACGATTTGGATGAAATTTTGTGTGTATATTTCAATGGGTTCCTGGATGGTTTGAAAACACAATTGGACCCGGTCGGGCAGGATAACGTCTGCCGGGTCCACTAGTTCAGAATAAAACTTCTCCAATACAAACTTGTCTTTGGAAATTGATGACATTTTGGACCAAACGCTAGCAAATGCCTGTGTGTTAATCTGATTAATAGACAATATCTTTTATATTCTTATTTAGAAGACACCTTCTAGTTTACCAGCATAAACTGCGAGTATGAAGATTGTACTAGTAACCTATACTATGTATTCGAATCACGCCGATCTATTCTGTAAAAATCCTACCATGGAAACTTAAGTGAAGTGAGCTTGAAATGGGCTGCAATAATGTCAATCCCTAGCCTCAGGTGGAATGACAGCTCACTTCAAGCTCACTTCACCTAAGTTTTTGCATAAATAGATCGCCAGTATCACTAATGTAAAATCGGTACAGCAATTATACATCATTTTCATATGATTTCCCAACGAGTTTCATTAGTAGGCACCCTCGGTCAATATGCTTATACTGTCAATTTGGCGTTACCGTTAGTTTCATGTCTTTTGTTTTCTCCTGTTTACATTTGCGTTCTTGTGGATTCAGTCCCACCGTATTACCAAACAAAACGCTATTTTACTACGGAATAGGATTGTCTAAGTCGTTGTGTGCAGGTTCCTACGCATTTATTCGTGCGTAGATTTTATCTCTGACACAAGGATTTAGCTTATTCTATCGTTTTGTGCATCTCTTCTGCTTCTGTATATATTAGAACTCTTTAGGCGTGTTGTGACCTTTTTTAAGTTTAGGAAACCTATGGATTTTGTTTTACCGAATAAGTACATACCTACTTATTCGAAAGTAGAAAAACATAAATAATGTCGTAGGTACTCGTAATATGCTCCCAATTAGGTCGAATATTCCCCAGCGACCATTTTATATCGTTTAATATGTCAAATGTTGCGTAGTAAATTTTGTTATTATATTAAAATATTAGTAAAACACGTAAAGGTACCTCCAATGTTATTTTGTTCAAGTTAGTAGTTTCTATATACATAGACAGTTTAAAAACAAAGTCACTTTTCGTGTCAGTCTGTGTGACTGCTTAGAGACCTTGTAAAATACACAATGGATTTTGATGCGGTTGTCACCATAATTTAGATAATTTATTCCGTAAGGTTTATGTAGATAAATACTACGATCTAGTACTGAAATAGCAGTGGAGCAGTGGTGGCCTAGTGGTAACAGCCGCTACTTACCTACGAGTTGTCGAAGGTTTGGTCCCTGACAGGCGCTTAGCTTTGTGTAAATTATTCCACCAACATTGCTCTCAAAAACGATGAAGGAAAACGTTGTGAGGAAACTGGCATGTCCTAGAACCACAAATTCGAAGACATGTGTCCAACCTGCACTGGGCCCGGGTAGTGCATTTCGTCCCACTCCCTCTCACGGAGAGGAGGCTAGTTCCCAGCAGTGGGAACATTATAAGCAGCTTATGTGGGCACTGATATCTCGATGGTTTGACATTTCGCTTATTTTAGCACTGATATCTCGATGGTTTGACATTTCGCTATTCCACTCGTGCGAAGCAGGAGCACATCGCTAGTTAAGAATATAATATTGCGTGTCATACATATAGTAGGTACCACAAGCTTGTGGCCTTTGTTTATATAAGAAACAATCTACTGCTATAGGAAAAGTTTTTCCGAATTACTGAAGTTATGTTTCCGCCTTATTGACGATCGGTCGCTTTATTAACCAGTTCCATATTCTTTCCTTTTGTATTAAAACAGACGTTTTTCTTACAATGTTTTTCTTCTCTGTTAACAGGCTTATTTATTGGGTAAATAAACTTTACGATTCTGTCAATCTATTTGTTTTATTGAGGAAATGTATGCAAATAGGTATTGTCTTTTATAGTTCTCGTAAAAGCGAAAAGAAAATATTTGAGGCGGGTATCACATCTCCGCCGCGAAACCATAGCAGCGAAACCGCAGTAGTTCTGCCACGACTTGTCCGTTGTACGACTAGCGAAACAGAAGCGAAACTGCCTGTTCTAACGCAAAAAAATTGATTATGATTCTATCTCTGTCCCGCGTGATTTCGCCGGTCTGCTCGAAAGCCAGTTACCTCCTCCTACTTGGTTGCGGGTGCCGCGTTTGTTTCGCAGCCACCAATGTGTGGCAGTCGACAAGTTTATAAAGCGAAACTTCCATTTTTTTTTTTTCGTAAAATGATGTTGATTTGACGGACAAAAAAATCTAAGACTTCCTAAGCATAATTACTGTATTTACTAAGTCGAAAGCGACGACATTTTGCTCCGATAGTTACAGCTTAACAGACTCTCATAATGTTCCGCTACTCGAATCGCGACTTAATGTCATGATGTCTTGATGTCATGTGTGTGTTGTTGTCATGTGTTTCATAATGGATTTTGTAAAACGGTTTCCCATAATTATTTTCGCGGCGGAGGTGTGCTAAGGCACTGAATGCTAGGATTTTTCCTCTTGAATGTTTGTCTTTAGCCACCGAGGCGTGAAAGGGTTTCGTTAATGTAATAGAAAGTACCAATGCGAGAATTTTAACTAAGCTAAGTGCTGAATGTGGGTACGAAATAGATACGGTTCGATAACTAGGTACTCATACATACCAGCTAAAGCTGCGGTTTTGTTCATTTCAGTGAGCAGGTACCTTAAACTGTTTTCGTGTTTTGTTAGATCCTAAGTAAATCCTACTAATATTAAAAACGCGAAAGTTTGTGAGGATGGATGGATGGATGTTTGTTACTCTTTCACGTAAAAACTAATGAATGGATTTTAATGACACTTTACAGCTACACAGCACAGCTTACACACTATCACTCTTCTTTAGAGCTTTTCAGCTTTTTAGCTTTTTAGCTTAGCAGCAGCTTTACGGCTTTATAGCTTATACATTAGAATAACACATAGGATACTTTTTATCCCGATATTCCCACGGGATTGACACTTATGCGGGTGAAACCGCGGGGCGCTGCTAGTTATGTAATAATTCAGTCGAAAGTCTACATAGTTTTCACTTGATAAGTACTTACTTGGTACGGAAAGTAATCTAGAACACGAAATTGTAAATGGTGTTTAGTTTTGCTGTTTCACAAAGTTTTATTTATGTTATAGCTTCTTTCCGCGACTTCGTCCGTGTGAAATTTCTGACCTCGACCCACCGCGTCGAAATCCATCACCGACCCGCGCAATTTATTACTTACTTTGTTTTCGCATAGCCTATAATCTTCCTCAAGACAATAAGCAATTAAATGCAAAAAGATTTTTTCAAATCCAACGCTACTTACTCTTCACAAGCTCAGCTTATTATTAGTACCAAAGATATAGATTTCAGAAGGGATCTGTGGCTAAATAATAACAGCCGCACGGTTCGATTGATCAGGTTAAGCTACGCTTGCCGCGGTTGGTCAGTGGATGGGTGACCATTTACATAGCAAGACCCTTCCGTGCCTCGGAAAGCACGTTAAGCCGTTGGTCCCGGCTGTTATTCGTGGATCTTTGACTGTCGTTACGGGTTGTCAGAAGCCCGAAAGTCTGACAACCAGTCTTACCAAGGGGTTTCGTATTACCCAGTAATTGGGTTGTGAAGGTCAGATAGGCAGTCGCTCCATGTAAAATACTGCTACTCAGCTGCATCCTTTTAGACTGGAAGCCGACCCTAACATAGTTGGGAATAGGCTAGGTAGATGATGATGACATATAGATTTCATTGCCACTGTGTAAAAACATAAGTATAAAAGCAAAACTGAAAGTCATATTTCCAGCTAAGAATGTCTACATATTATAGGGCTAGTTTAGTTATTTAGTTAGGTAGAATTTACCTTCGTAGGAAGGGTCCAAGGAGTTCCATTTCGTAAATAGAAATCTCCTCACGAGCAGTGATAGAGAAATCCCATTTACAAAATAAACAGTCCGGCTGCGTAACACAATCTGTTATTATAACTCAGATACATTTTGGTACGTGTTTAATTTGTGGGGACTGTAGGTATACATAAAATGCCATTAAAAACGCTAAGATTAAAAATAAACCTTTTGAAAATTGTTTTCGAAGCGTTTTTTAGAAAGGCGAGTCTTTTTGTGAAATCTCGTTACTTACCTACTGCATTAAATATAGAAGAGTAGTTTGAACTATAGAGGTATGAGGAACAGAGTGTAAAGTTCACTCATCCTCCATAGAAAAGGGAGGATCCTCCGATCAGACGGGTGTTGTGTCTGGCGGGCAATTGCCCAACGACTGGTGTCGGGGAGTTTGTATGTATGCTAATTGTGCGGTAAACTCTGCTTGCGAGATGCAGGATTCGTGTGGTGTCAGTATGACGCGTTGTTCGCATGTGGCGTTGTAGATACCGCTAAAGAACTATTATTTTATAAACAAGTACCCTACGCCTTCTGCAGTTTTCGTAATATACTTAGCACATTGAAATAATTGAGCATAACAAATTTATTAATCATTGAGAAATGTTTAATATTTACAAAAGTTTTCAGCGAATTAAAGCTGTTTCGGATTAGTTAAGTACCTAAGTACTATTAATGTGTAAGTCGAGTTGAAACAATTGATGTCATCAATTTCAGACTTTACAAAGAGTTTACGGACGTTTAAGTTAAATCCGTTTTCAGGAAAAGCGAAAAGGGTAGCGTGCTTGCCCGTATTTTATCAAAGTCGATTCAAGCTTTTCGCTCTTTTCGAAGATTTAAATTTCTTTTTAACAACAGAAAACTCGTTTTTCTTCGTCCTCTGAAGTTTTATGAAAAAATATTTAATTTTCCGAGGCAGTTGGTGTCGAGTGGCAATTTTAACGCGACGGTTGTCACAAGATGAATATTGCCTGCCTCTTGAGCAATATTTTGCAATTAGCTCATGTTCCGACTTTGGCAATATTTATAGCCCGTATTTTTGTACGATCTGGTAGCGACAATAATAAATGTCGGCAGAATGATGTTGATATTCGATAAACATATTTTTATGGGGCAATCAGATGGAGATCTACATCAAATTGGTTCGTGGCATGCGACTGCCTTTACATTCAAAGTATTTCAATATTATGGAGGCTTTGAAGGTTTAGTACCTCCCTGAATGTACCTTCTTGTCAATGAATGTGTGTTGTTTATGAAATAGACCCAAAAAAGATTTGTTACATAGGTAAATAGTACCTACATATTTGCAATTCAAAGTGGAAACTCAGTAAAAGCTGTGTTAGAAAATTCGCTTGGGAAAATTTAAATAAAAATATTTGTTTAACAAATGGTCGTGTCTGTGTCTTTGTTTAGACAACAAAATAAGCTTTATAGGAATATTTTACCGCCCTGTGGACAGTTATGTGAACATACAAAGGTACAATAAAGGTAAATACGATCTAGTGTAGCTTAGCAGTTATATTGAGTAGAGGAGGGTTACCGATAACTCAGGTAGAGGTAGGTACCTACATTAGGCCGTAAAATTGAGATGGGTGAGACGTGAATCTACGAAATGGTGATTGAGACAGATTTAAGAGACGAGAAATAACCTGCTAGGTCCTCAAATTATGGCAATAGGTATACATATAACAAAGTGCAAAGATGCTGTAGATTTTATCTAAGCAATGTAGGTTAGTATGCTTTATTATTAAGTTTGATTGATAGTCTCGAAGATATGATTGATCGATCACACACCTGCACACATAATTAATAAATTACAGCGGACAATAATTTCACTGAAAGCTATGAGCTGGTGGCTGGATCTAAGTATTCGGTATAGGCCTTACAAATCAAAACTGGCCAAGTGCGAGTCGGACGAACGGAACCCTAAAAGCTCAGGATACTCTCAGCTCATCAATCGGATCGGAAATCGGATCAAATATAACTTTGGTGAAGCTGAAAATCTTGGTGACTCTTAAGGCGAAATCAGGCAAAAAAGACAGATACACACAACACAGACAGATAAAAACTTCTTTGTTCTTTTTAAGAGGGGTTATTTGGTTATGTCGATCCACGATTAAAAAATGAACAGCCAAAATAAACAGACACACACAGAAGAAAATGAAGAAGTGTCCAACTAACCTGGTGAGGAGCAAGGTGGCCAGAAGGTAGAACACTGAAGGGTGTACACCGCATTCGCACTCGGTTTGCGGCGTGGCGGTCTGGGCCTCCATGCCTGTCCCGAGCTTATGGTAGGCGATGTACGCACGCGCAGGACTGCCGTGGGGAGCAATTTTTGTGGCCTTTCCTCGCTCCCGATAACACTGAAACTGATCATCTGGTCGCCGAGGAGACTGTACTCCTCACCTGAGAAAATAAAAATACAATAGTCACAATACATTCCTGAGGAAACATAACAAAAGCAAACCTAAGTAGGTACTTATAGCTAATAACTATACCAACTCTTCTTTGGTTCAGATGGATCTGTATTTACTCATTTCGTTGTAAACAAAGGAAAATACTCATAATAAACCGAGTGTTTATCGCTCTGGGTGAGATGTTACACTCGGGAGGGGGACAAAGGTCAGAATAGTGGTCAAAAACAGTACGAGCCTCGGAAATAGCTAGTTTGTGAGGTTTACTGCAGACCCAGAAGTTTTGCTAAACGCGGTTTACAAAATCAGAGAGTGATCTTTAAAAAAGAAAAAGAGAAAATAAAAACAAAAAGAGAACAAAGAGAAAAAAAAAACGAAAAACAGAATTGCGTTTTTTATTTGAAAGTTTCTCATCGTTATTTTTACAGAACTTATATTTATTTACTAGGTGCGCCCGTGGTTTCACCCGCATATGTTTAGATTCCGTGGGAATATCGGAATAAAAAGTACATATTCTATATGTTAATGCTGGATATAAACTATCTGTGTGCCAAAATTCATCCAAATCCGTTCAGTAGTTTTTGCGTCAACATCCATCCATCCTTCCATCCATACAAACTTTCACGTTTATAATATTATTATAAATTCATTAATTACTTATTTTTATTTATTTTTAATAATTATAGTAGGATAAAAGCGTCGCGGGTGATGTTTCCTATATTTTCTAGAAAAGGTACCTACTCAGATATCCAGTGAAAGTACAAGATTAAAAAAAAAATCGGATACTGCAAAAGCACATTTCAATATACGGTTTACATAACCAGCACCCGAGCCTGGTCTACACGAATAAAGCTGCATGTTGAATATTAAGCCCGTTGGAAATATTCACACTAGATCCCATATATTTGCGTGTGACAAACGCGTTTACACTTCAGAAAATACCAAATAATTCATACATTCTGTATAAAGGACATAGGCGCGACGAGAATTTTAATACATTTTTTAATAGGCTGTAGGACTAAAGAGTAATGTTGTGACTTTTTAGGTCAGACACGTGAAAATAACTCTGGTAAATCGGCTTAGCTTTGCGACTTGGGTAATCACGCTCTACCAAGCTAAAATTAATCTCCTACATTCATAACCTACTTATTTCGAAGTGCTGATTTTGGTATTCTTGGCACGCCCACGAAATATTCTTCCCTCACCCTAACGCCAAAACACGCCCATAATCTAAGGGGAGAAATGGTCAAGTATATTCGTTTCGGTTTATTTATTTTCCGTTTATTTGCAAGTGTTGCGGATATTGGCGCCGATTCCCTTGTTCACAAACTAAACTAAATTTAAGTTCAGTGCATCTTTTTCTTTCCATTTCATTAAGAAAAGGAAAGAAGATAAAATATTAGTTTAGTCCTGTCAAATTAAGATACTCCATAGCAAGTTTAGACGTGATTAAAAACTGGGCGACTAAAAATATGTCAATCTACGTCAGGCGCTGACTAATTTGACAGGATTAAACTAATATTTATTTTCTGTCCTTTTCTTAGTAAAACAGAAAGAAAGAGATGCACTGAACTTACATTTAGTTTAGTTTGTGAACAAGGGAATCGGCGCCATTGTTTTACCAGATTGGCCATCTTGTGCTATAAGAAGTTATTTCCTGTGGGGCCTAAAAGAACATCTTTATTTCTCTTTAGCATAGGTATGAACTTGTTCAAAATGGTGCTAGCTAGATGAAATGCTGATGAGGCTAGATGGCTAACACTAGGGCGTTTATTTATAAACGACTAGCTGCACCCCGCGGTTTCACCCGCATAATTTTCGATCCCGTGGGAATATCGTTATGAAAAGTATCCTATGTGTTAATCCTGGTTATACACTATTTGTGTGCCAAATTTCATCCAAATCCGTTCAGTAGTTTTTGCGTGAAAGAGTAACAAACATCCATCCATCCATCCATCCATCTATCCATCCATACAAACGTTCACGTGAATAGTAGGAATAGGATGATTAAAGTTAAGTAACGTTTAAACGGAGATGGTGGGATGAGCTGGATTCCTTTAATACATTGATTCTTGACAACTCTGCACAGAGAGAGGTGGAAGGAGAGTAGGGAGGCCTTTGCTCAGCAGTGAGACATGAAGGGCTAATAAAAAAAAGCTTAAACGTCAAAAATATATGGTCAAACAATCGCTAATCACTACTTATCTTTAAGCAGCATTTATAAATAAAGGGGTAGTTGTTTAAGAGACAAGAATCTACTTATTTCTAAGTAAGTAGATATAGGTGGAGAGCAGTGGTGGCCCAGTGGTAATGGACCCGACTTACGAGTTGTAGGTCATGAGTTCGAACCCAAGCAGGCACTTTACTTTGTGTAAATTATTTCATCACCACTGCTCTCAAAACGGTGAAGGAAAACATCGTGAGGAAACCGGCATGTCCTAGAACCACAAATTCGAAGACATGTGACATCCACCAACCCGCACTGGGCCCGCGTGGTGGATTATGGCCCACTCCCTCTCACAGAGAGGAGGCCTGTGTCCCAGCAGTGGGAACATTATAGGCTGATTATGTAAGTATAGGTTGCAGAAATGCAGATGATGGTGGCAGGCGAATTGCTCTACAATTATTTCGGTTTCAGCCTGAAATCATGAAATGTTTATATATTGACCAGCCTATACTTCTTTGTAGTAAGAAGTAGGTATGTTCCTCCTCTACCTGAAATCTCTTCAGCTCCGTCTTGTGTCCAAACCCTAATAAATCGACTCATAAAATTTAACGTCGGCGTTTACCTGTAAGTACCTTTACTGGCATTAAAATATTTTAATACAGCTTTGTGAAATGTGTGGATAATGTTCACAAATTGTGGTTTGCAACGCTGTTTGTGTGTTTTGTTTTCTAGTTTACCTACACTGGTAATTTCGACCTCATACTGGAATTACGACATAAATGTTCCGTTTGTTTTGGTCTCTGATAAATATTGTTTCAGTGTTGGATAAATTAGTTGATTAAAATCGGCTTCGAAATGGGAGTGACAATTTCATCATCGTTTAAAATTTTCGGTACGAGCCGAGCTATAGGAGTGCTAAGATGGCTACATACCTGTCTTTGTAGAAAGGGTAGCAATTTGGTAATGGTAGCAAAACTCACCGAAACACACAGCCTAGGTGCCACTCGTAATTGAGGATCATATAAGGAACCCAAAATATAATGATAATAAATTGCCTGTAAAAGTTTTAGGGCGGGTTCAGACACATGAATAAAAACTTTTTGGTTGTTTTGCCTTAGTGACCTCTGGGCCGTGCACTAAGGCCTCCTTATTTTTTATCGTCCTAAATTTGATTAGGGCGAGTTTAAACAGCCTGTTGCAAACCACCTTTGGGCTTATGAAATGGCTGTACTTCGCTGCAGTGTTGCTGATGATGATCACCAGTTTATATGATTCGCGACCGTAACAAATATGACTTTACATAATAATCATTAGAATCAGCAATACAACTCCTTATGTTAGAATTGGCCTCAAATGTCATGAATGAAATAGTCATTCAATAGGGTAATATCAAGGGTAATATGGATGGATGGATGTTTGTTATTCTTTCACGCAAAAAGTACCTACTGAACGGATTTGATAAACTATTTGTGTGCCAAATTTCATATACGGCACACAAATAGTTTATAACCAGGATTACATACTTTTCATCCCGATATTCCTACGAGGTCGAAACTTATGCGGGTGAAACCGCAGGACACAGCTAGTAATTTTATAAATAAACAATTGTTACAGCCGCGAATCATATTTAGA
Organism: Apamea monoglypha; assembly: GCA_911387795.2. Taxonomy (NCBI): domain Eukaryota; kingdom Metazoa; phylum Arthropoda; class Insecta; order Lepidoptera; family Noctuidae; genus Apamea; species Apamea monoglypha. The sequence continues at coordinate 5,802,979 of OU426922.1, forward strand.
TCAACATACAACCTGATACTGACTTGCAAATTAAAAAAAAAAACTTGAAGAAAAAAAAGAATTTCGTGGGCTACCCTGACGCTCAAAATGAGCTCATAGATAAAGCGCATTCTTTGTAGCCACCTTTGAGCTTAGGTATGAAATCGCTGTACTTATTTGATAATCAGTGAATTCGCTTTAGGGCTGATTTTTCAATCGACAGATAATTCTTATTCGTGGAATAAAATTGACATCTGACAGGTTGTGTGGAAGAACTGTCAAAAATTCAAAATTATTCCCCGGATATAATTATCTAGCGTTGGAAAAATCAGCCCTTATTATAGTGTTGTTGGTGCTGATCAGTGTTGGTGATACAAAGGTAATCAACATTTCATGGGGCATTAGAGTAGCAAGGTGCATTATTAAAACTGAAAGTAATAAGACGTAATCTAAACCTTATGTGTCTTTATGGTTCAAGTAATTTCCAAAAACAAAATAAGCTCAAAGAAGAAGAAGCGCATTATTTGTGGTTTTCAAATTCAATTTTCATAACGATTTGATCACAATTTTGCTCAATAGTCTACGTATTTGTGAAAGGTACGTAGTAGTACGCACCAATTTACACAATAGCTTAGATACCTATATACAAGCACTTATACCGAACTAAACCTTCACTAAAGGTCATTCGAGTAATTAACCATCATGGTGATACCGTAGGGCGATAATGATAATAGTAGAGAATATAACGAATGGAAATAGGTGTAGGTATCAATACAAAAAGTACCCCGTATAATTATTATATATTGTGTGAGTAGTTGTTAGTAATACCCAGGTAATCGTATGGGTTCATTGAACGACCACAACACAAATTTATCGGAAGTATATGGGCTATAATGAAAGAGCATATAACACAAATCTTACAAAAACGTGCAATATGCGAGTGCAGTAAATATTTGTAAGCTTTCAAAATTAGTTAAAGCAAACGTAACATCAAAAATGCTGCTAATAAACAAATAGGTAAATCAAAACTTACGTATAGGGGTTCACACCACCTTGCATGAAAAATAGTCTTTTATCACATTTTAAATGGTAACGACAAAACTTTTTATTTAGATCTCGCGTGATAGGTATGTCAATAAAGGGTTGTAATAGGTTCGCGAAGAAGGCCGTACGTGTGCACGAGCTGCCGGTCCCACCGTTGCAGGCAAACTGAGGGAAAGTGGGAAAATGAAGCGGTACGTAGTGCTGGCGCTACGGAAAACTGTTTTATCGATAGTTAGTAAACTGTGATCGTGTCTGCTTGGTACTTAGACGGAATTTAGGGTCGTAGAATTTTAATTAATAAAACTAGACATTTGGAAGAAACGTTCTCATGGGTCTTTCAAACAGTTCCACAATTAGATAATTATTTAAGTAAGTAATTGGGCAGTTTCATTTGTAGGATTATACTTAAGTATAGGTAGTATTTGACGGATTGTTATGATTACCTACAAAATGACTTACAAGTCATGTTGTCAGTTCTTTTCAGCAAAGAATGTGAACTTTCAACTATGAATATAACGTCAATTTTATCGATATGTATCTCGATAATGCACAAACGTTACTAAAGTTTGATTGGGTGGGTGACCGCTTTGAGTGGGGCAGGGGAAAAGTCGATAGCTACCCACCCTGTGTCATTACACGATGCAAGCTGCACCGGCATTAATTAGATATCGAAGTTATTAATTTACTAAAACGGCAAAATGGCCACTTAACATTAGAACAACTTTCTTTCAACCTAAGTTAGTAGTTATGTACTTATACTAGGTACATACCAATAGGTCTTCAAATTAATCAATTTTCTCTATATGCGGTAGTATTATTCTATCATGCTGAAGTAGATGAACCTAGAGGTTCCTAGCTTTCGTCGAAGCACTTACCTACTACTATCTTACGTATTTTCCGTGTCGCATTATACCTATGTGCCAAACAAAGAGAAAGAGGAGTTCAGCCTTGAAACTTTCAATACTAACAGCTAATAATTGAAAAAAACTTACTTTAACATTCATGGCACTTTTAGCTTTAGATTTACATGAAAATAATTTTCAAATTGACGCGGGAATAGATTTGACAATTTCGAATTTGCGCGGCAATACGTCCATAGAGAAATGCATTATGACAGCTAGTTGACGTTTCTTTTTGTTGTCATGTGTCACTTGTCAGTCAAGTTCATTGGTTATTTTTTTATCTGTTTTATAACGACAAGAAAACGGAATCGGTCGACACGCGTGCATAATTCCAAGTTTTATTGGTTTTTGCTTTGAATTTACTAACAGTTTCGTATTAAAATTGTAATATTACTCAAAAGAAACCACCAAAGTAAGTACTTGCCTTGTTATTTACTTTCACATGAATATTCATCGATTGCGGAATCTAAAATTTTGGCGCGGTTCTTGCAGTAATCGTTGATCTTCATTCTAATATTTTATCATTTCAAATGTAAATCTACAGTATTTAGTAGCGTCTACAAAATAAATTAGTCGGGAGTGTCACTTTGCGCCCTTCCACGTGGAATTTGATAGTTGCCTATTGTATTTATTGATGTAGGTATTGTTATATTACCGCCGACCGTTACATCGTGGAAAGGAAGAAAAGAAAGTTATTGTCTCTTTCACCGTGAGTTTTTCGTTAGTATCTATCGTTTATCAGCTATATTGCGACAAAAAGTAGGGCACAATGCCCTATAATTGACATTCATCGAGTGAATTGGCTCTTACACCATACGGCGTGAATACTCGTTTGCCGTGCTCGCTTGAGTTCAATCTGAAACTTGTACTTGATGATACTTCATGGATGATAACTTGAGTTGATTTTCTAGATTCTTCTAAAAAAAACTGTCTCTCAAATTGATTAGACACTAACAATTATCTTTTGTTTGCTTTTTTTTCTCCTACTAGTTGCATAGATACTAAATACATGTTGCGCCGACCCCAAATAAATTGGGATAAGGGCAGGAGAATGATGAATGATGACTAGTTGCATAGATACTGATTTCTCTGTAGGTACTTATCTACTAGAATCTTTAAAAACGTAAAAAAGCACCACTATGCTGACCGTAACATGAATTAACTATTGTCTTTGCCTCCAGATGACTGAGGTATCAGAAGTATCAAAATCGTCCCCAACAGAGCTGGTAGCTGAAGGCCGCAGGCATCTGGCCGTGAGAGACTTCGGTGCAGCTGCCAGCACCCTTGCTGAGGCCTGTGAGGGGCTTGCTAAAGAACATGGAGACACTGCCGATCAGTGTGCAGAAGCTTACTTGTGGTTAGTTATACTTTATTTACTTAAATGTTTATCTAATTGTTATGAAAACTTTCAGGTTTGTTAGAACAGGTGGAAACATTGATTCAGTTTTGTAGTTTAATTCAATATGATTACTGTTTTTACCCATCAAAGAAAGTTTCCAATTCTATTTTATACTAAATTAGCCTTATCTCCATATGGAAGAGTCTACTACTTATGTAAAGCTGTGAGGTATTTGCCCTATCTTATTTTTAATATAAAAAACAAAAGATAAATGCACTCTACAGCAACTCGTATTTTGTTGTACATTTGATGTATATCTATATATATATATATATATTTACACAGGTATGGCAAAGCTTTACTTGGCTTGTCAAGAGAAGAGAGTGGTGTCCTCGGTGATGGTGTGCCTGGTTCAGGAAATGCTGACGATGAGGAAGAGGATAATGAAGGTAAATGTCAGAAAATAAGAATCAAGATGATTTTCAACAGCTTTTCTTACAATTTTAATTCTAAATGTTTTCTTTAGAACAAGAGGAGAATGTAGAGAATGGCGAGGCAGATGCAGAAGCTGCGCCACAGAAAGAGAAGGAAAATGGAGAAGTAGAGAAGGTTGAACCAGAGTCCACCACTAAGGAAGAAGAGCCGGGCAGCAGTACTGCTGCTGAGGAGAATGAGGAACCTGTGAGTCTTCACCATACTTTTGTTAGTTGATATTGCAAAATGAGTCTACTTTTGCCGTAGGTTGTGTGCTTCTAAACTGCGCGGTGGTCTCCACGTACAAGGCAAAGTACTTGGGTAAATCTGGTATCATATGTGTGACGGTCAGTAACATAAGGTGTTGCTGGCCTTCCCTGTGGAGCTGGGGTGGATCGAATAATTGATTTAATGCTAAATACCCGTATGCAAAATACGTGCATTGACATGGAGTTGCGGACACCAGCCCGTATTACCTATTACCTTGCCGTAGGTTGTGTGTATTGTGACCTTTATTATAAGTACACCCCTTGCTGCCAGTCCTAGCTCTATAGAGCGCAATAGATATTGCAAAATAGAGTTAGAAAATATTGGTATTTCCTTTTCAGTTATCATCAATTAATAGTAATAGCATCATGCCTGTAATCCCTGAAGGGTTACGCAGAGGCGTACCTATAGTCCCTAGTCAAGCCTTTGGTCCTGGTTATCTTTTGTGGATCTTTGACAGTCATTATGGGTCATCTGAAACCCGAAAGTTTGACAACCAGTCTTACCAAGGGGTATTGTGTGAACCAGTAACTGGGTTGTTGAGGTCAGCTAGGCAGTTGCTCCATGTAAAATACTGGAATTTGTCTGCATCCAGTTAGACTGGAAGCCGACCCTAACATAGTTGGGAAAAGGCAAGGCAAATTAATGTGGATACCATTCACCTTTTTAAATTATCGTTCACTGATATTAATCTTTTATTTAACAGGGAACGACAAATGGCGAACATGACGAATCTACAATGAACGTTGATGCGGAGGATGACGTTGATAACCTGCAGCTAGCATGGGAAATGCTTGGTAAGCTTAAACCTTCTCCATAATAAGAAAAGAACAACTCGTAAATTATATGAAGAACGACAATCGAAACATGTACATTACAAGGAGTACACAACAACATATACCATTAAAATTAAAGTTACTTTAGTCCTGTTTTGACAGTATGGAATATAAAATGAGGAATAAAGGCCATAGTTTTATCTGTTTCCATGTTCTTCTTAGCGTGTTGATGGCAATCTTATCTGCTTTTACCCAGAATGTAGCTACGCGTTTTGAGCCGTCATTAGCATCCATCAGTTTTGGTTTGTTTTGGCAGTACTCTGTTTCATACTATTCAGATTCAAAGATGCAACAATTCGTCAAAATCGAAAAGTTTTTGTAAATAATACAAACTTGTTTCTCTCCATAGATCTCGCCCGCAGCATCCTATACCGTCGCGTGCAGGACTGCGGCGGCGACCCGGCGCGCGCCCTGTTGGCCGACGTGCATCTCGCGCTAGGAGAGGTCGCGCTCGAGAGCGAGACCTACGACAAGGCGGTTACTGACATGCGTAAGTAGTATTACATGAAAATAAGTCTATTGCTGTAGGCAATATGGTCCTTGATACCAGTAGTTAGGACTACAGTTGTCATGGGTAATTTAATTTATTCTACTTATTAAAATGCTTAAATTCATTCACTGACAGACAATGCACAGCCTAAACCGCTGGGTCTAGGATGACATTTTACAGATTTCCAATGAAGGTTAGCACTAAGGAATTTTTTGAAAATTCATCCCCTCATTTGGTTAAATGGGGGATAATATAAGTTTTTTTAAGTTCCTCTTTTTTGCCGACGGGAAATCCCCTGGGGCACAAGGATTTTTATAAAAAATATATAAAACTGAATCTGTTTTTAGTAAGGCCTGTATGATGATGAGATGAAAAGCATCTTGTCAGTACTTTACGCAATCACTATAGCCTTCTAACATGGGTCAGTTGCTTATGCCACACAAGCCACTACTTTTAAATAATTGGATAAGTAGTAACAATAAAATGGCCTATTTACTGAGAGTACTTCATTAAACCATTTATTTTATAACTTGCGTGGGTTCGTACTTCTCGCATCTGATTTTAGCGTTTTTATTTGTTCCCAAGTAGTTTCAATGATGTAATGTGGGTATGTGAGTAATATATTTTCTGTGAATTTCAGAGAGTTGTCTGGACCTCCAGAAGGAATTGTATCGCAGTGACGACAGACGTATTGCTGAGACACATTATCAAATTGGTAAGAATGTTGATTCGTAATTTCAATAATAAAACTTGATCATTATTCATGATATCTCTCAAAAGATTAGTGTATGATTAGCCAAAACGTTTCAGTAAAAAAAATGAAAGTTCATATATTGCAAGGTCACAATTTCATTGCTATCTTACAGGTCTGGCAAATTCTCTGGCATCCAACTTCGAAGACGCGATCACACACTTCAAGAATGCAGCGAACATTCTGGAAACACGCATCAAGACCTTAGAGAACCCAGCAGCCGTCATTGACGACGCCACCGTCAAGAAATTCACGTCTGCAGACCCATTCTACTCCGTCGAAGCCGAAATCAAGGAGTTGAAGGAACTCCTGCCAGAAATTCAGGAGAAGATCCAGGATATGATGGACTATAAGGCTGAGGTAAGACCTTGCGATTGCATTGAGGTCACTAGGAAGATGCTTCGCAACATGATTATTAAGGAGAGGACCCATTGTCAGCTGGAATGTCAAGCTTAAGATGCTTTGATGAATCATACATCATCATGCATTGTTGCAATCATCTTTTGATTTGAAGTATCTTTTATCTTTGACGTCGGTATAGTGAAAGATGATTGTGACAAGTACAATTTGCAACAATTTTATTTTTTAAATAACATTCCCTATATAACCATAAGCTTTCTTAATAATAAGAGTAGAATGTTGACATTCCATGACGTTGTGATAATTGTTACGTAAAATTGAAATTGTTCCTAAATTATTATGTGCCAAATTGCTAAATCCATGCCACCGTTTGTGATATTGTGATTGTTAATTTTAATATTTGACTGTTAATAATAATCAGTATTATTTTTTTGGAACTTGGAGTGAATGTGTGCCTTACTTTAAAAAATATTGATGAAAATGTGATTTTTGAGAGACTTTGAAATGAACCGTTGATTTTACCCAGTGTTGACTGAAAGTATGGACTGAAAGTTGTTAATTATTCATTGTAATGTTAAGACTTGTATTAATTTGGAATGTGATATTGTAATCGTGTATTTTGAGAATTCGAGAATGTATACATCACTATCGTAACGTGGATTTGAAGGCTGTATACGAAAATGTCCTGCATATTTTCCATATGCATACATATTTAGACTGACGCTAATGTTTCTGATGAAACTATAATCTCATCAACCCAGACTGGCAGCTATCTCTAGCAGCATTAATTATAATACAATACTCCTAGTTATAAGCTGAATGTACAGACGCCAGCACATCAAGTTACCCAAAACTGTAAAATTTTCCCAATCAACCTTGAACCTAATAATTCAAGAAATTTGACAGATTGTAGTAGCTTGAGGTGCTTGCGTCTGTACTGATTTAATTTTGATCTGAATCATGTTAGTTTTAAGCGAACAATTTACCACAAGGCCATCTTTCTATTGTGTTTAGCAACATTTTGAAATAAATTTGTTCAAAATTGTACCCTGTGTATTATTTCAGATAGAACCTAATACATTAATGGCCATGTGGTTAATTTGTTGCTTATTTCTGTTGTGATCATGGCCATTGATGTTATATTCATGGTTTTAAATGCTTTTGAAAACTTTAGGGTTATCCACTCCATAATCTAAATGTCTGAAGTCCTAAAGTCACAACAGCACAATACAATGCTTATTGCAAAGTCACAATAGTTTTTTAGAGTTAACGAACATGTTCAACTTTGTTGAAGACATAGCTTTTTATGTGCTCAACTTCTGGAAAGATAAACCTGATTCAAGTAAAATTATTAATAGTTTGAAACAAATAACACGAAAATTTGAAGAATCTGGATATTAATCCATTAAACCCAAATAAACTGCTTTCACTAGCCTACTACATCTACCAACCTACCCATGTGATTCTGGCATTGCGGAATTTTACCGAATCTTAGTAAAAAAAACCATCATGTAATATCAGTGGTCAAGAGGAAAAAACAAGATGGTTCAACAAACCATCGATTCGATTACAGCGAATTGCATGAAGGTCTGGACCATTTATACATTAAGGTTAGGCCTACAACTTTTTATAAGTACTAGAACCTCTTTTTACCATTTCCACAGACAATAAAACGAGTACGCGAAACTCTTTGCTCCACGAACGGCGAAGGTTCGTCCACTTCCAACGGTGCTGGAGCCAGCTCAATTTCCAGTTCTTCAGCCTCTAAACCTGCTGCCTCCGACATCTCGCATCTTATCAAGAGAAAGAGGAAGCTCAGTGAAGGGGAAGCGGACTCTTCGGCCTCAAAAAGGGTCAACACGTGAATACCGCATAGCAACACACTTTTACTAACCTGTAAGGGCCTCGACGCGATTGTAAATTACTGTAAGAATCGACTTAAATGGGATGTGAAGTTCTTTGAGCCGGTTAGTTGATACTTGTTTTTTTTTAGTTCAGAGTGTTTATAACCAAAAAGGTTGTTTCGGTCGCCTAATTCTATTAAATATCTCATTATCCGGTCCTTTTTCCGAAAAACACAGTACTGAATATTTTTAAAATAAGTAGGTAATTTTATGTTTAACAAATATGTAATGCAGTAAACTGCGATACCGTGTCCGGATTTTATTAATAATGATATAAACTGCAATCATTGATAATCTAATCGTGCAATTAGAGATACAAAAAAATTAAAAATAACATTTATTTGGACAACGTTCGTGAAACACAAAATATAAAAGAAATGAAAATAATGTTCTAAAACAATAGAAGTTTTACTGTTATTACGCCTGGGGCCGTTTAGTGTCCCGTAACGTGAATATTAACGCAGTTATTATGTACCTACTAGCTGCGACCCTCGGTTTCACCCGCATAAGTCTCGATCCCGAATTAATCAGAAATCTCTCTTCATTCATTATCTCATGAGGTTGTCGTTAGTTGGCCGAATAAAAAACCTGATACAGGAGCAGTTCCACGACACGGCTCACATTGTGCGGAGTTCCTGACTCAAATAAACTGACCTGGCTCAGAGATATATAAATTAACTATAAATTATTTAAATAAATATTCGCGTTGGGGCCCAAATATTTTGTAATCTTGTGTACAAACCGTGATGGTCAAATGTTTAAGTGAATCAACTGTCTAATTGTACCGGCTCATTATTATGAGGAGTAAGCCTGCCTGTCCATTTGAGCGAGTAAGTGTGCTTATACACGAGCGGCACGCGTCAACGGCAGAGGCAACTGCAGCCGTCGACACGCGTTGGCGGCTGCCGTCGACGACGTACCGGTCGTGTGTATGCACACTAAGTCGAAAAAAGAGGGCGGTAGTGTAATACATTGTAGCAGTGTCTCTGTCCACTGAAACACGTCCACTGTTTATTAGCAGGGAAATGCCTCCCCCAAATGTCGGCACTCCAGCGTAAATTACGTGATTTCAGTATTAGAATTATATTTTGGTTAAAGCTATTAGTTATAATTTTAGTCCAAAGTTTTGATCAAACTAAGGCGAATCTCACGCGGCATGCGACTGTGCGCGTCAATTTTTTTTAATGATTAGGAAGTGATGCGAATGTTCGAGCCAGTTTGAACACTTTCATACAAGTTACGAGACGAGAGAGAATGCGTTCTTGACATCTGTCAGTTTCAATGTCAAAGTCAAATCATTTATTTCAAATAGGCACCTAAAAGGCACCTTTGAACGTCAAAAATTACATTAAAATAGAATCGATTCTAATCGTCCCTTCCAAAAGGTAGCTTTCGTATGGAGAAGAATGGGCAAGAAACTCCACCGTTACTATTTTAAAATGTTTTACAAGGTTTTATATACATTCATTATATAATTTATATGTAAAGACGATGCATCTAGAATATTAAAACGAATACGTGTTTTGCGAATTTGGTCTTTATTCGTTACTAGAATTGTCGCATTGACAGGTGCCAGGAACGCATTCTCTCGACGGCCAGAATATAGATGACAAAATCGACGCGAGCGAATTTCGTCCCACGTTCACTGTTTGATGGTGGACACGCCGCTGTAATAAATGTATGTATCGATCGCTACTTTGGCGCAGTCATCTCGTTCTCGTTGATGTCCTGTCTCTGTTGACGTGGCGCTGGACAGCCGGCCATACCGCGCGAGCTTCGTTACTCTCCACTCAAATAGGCAGGCAGCCTGATACATAGATATATATTTTGTATGAGTCTTGTGGTGTTTGTCAGACAATTTGTTAGCGCCATTGTTTGTAGCGCATACCCCAGAAAAATACAACTTCCAGTGAGACTAATCTAAAGTAAGTAATTTGAGGCTTTTTTTTTGAGAAATGATTATACTATCGTTAGCCTTACACATTTACAATATTTTTTGTAACAAGTTGACTGAAAAATCAAAGAATCTATATCCGCTCATGTTAGTTGGTGTAAGTTTTGACTGTAGAAATCTAAATAATTATTACTTTTAAACATAAATCAATGACTGTTATAAAAACGTAAAAGACGTATTTAAAAAGAGATAATTATAACCATGTTAAATTATACAATTAAGGGCTGATTTTTCCAACGCAAGCTATCGTTTTGCGTTGTAAAAATACTCTTTTCTATTCGAGGAATAAAATTGACGTTTGACAGTTTTAGTATGAAATAACTGTCAAAATTTCAAAATTATTCCTCGAATAAAGCTATCTTGCGTTGAAAAAAATCAGCCCTTAGAGTTAGACCTTCCAGTGAAACTTCCCTTGGTTAAGCAGTTTATTATTATTGTCTGATAAACATTTGAGTGTTATGCGACATGTGACAGACTGAATTATTTAATACCTAATTACCTACCCAGTAAGATTAGCATTGTAAAGCGTAGTACGGACGCCAGCAGGTCAAGCTACCCGAAACTGTCAAATTTTCCCAATCAACCTTGAACCTTAATATTTCATCGATAAAGTTGAAAATCTATTAAAGAAATTTGACAGAATGTAGTAGCTTGATGTGCTGGCGTTTGTACCAGTAGTACACACCAAAGTTGCTCACAGTATCGTTTAATAAAATTACACAATAGATGGTAAATACCTATCTAAAGTTTAGACGATGCATTTGCGTGATGCTTTCGTCCCTCCCTTTGAGAGATTTAATTTGAAATAAAACAATGGCGCCGATTCCCTTGTTCACAAACTAAACTAAATTTAAGTTCAGTGCATCTTTTTCTTTCTATTTCACTAAGAAAAGGACAGAAGATAAATATTAGTTTAGAGCTATTAGTCAGCGCTGGACGTAAATTGACGTATTTTTAGTAGTCATGTTTTTAATCACGTCTAATTTGTCTATGGAGTATCTTAATTTGACAGGAGTAAACTAATATTTATCTTCTGTCCTTTTCTTAATGAAATAGAAAGAAAAAGATGCACGGAACTTAAATTTAGTTTAGTTGGTGAACAAGGGAATCGGCGCCACTGTCTTCTCAATTCGTTCTTTTAAGTGGTAACACAAGGGGGATGCGCGAGATAGTCCGCACAAGTTAAAATTTTGTTATGTTGAACAAAAAATGATTCGCGACCGTAACAAGTGTGTATTTACAGAATTATAATCATTAAAATCGTCAATACAAGTAATACAACCCTCTTAGTTCATATAACTACATTGATTTCATTAAATATTCATTCAATAGAATTCAAAAGAAAATTTGAATTTCGCGGCCTAACTAGCGCATTCCCCTTAGTTACGGTTATCTAGAAGATCGGTGGCTGCCACATAACGGCCGCAGTGACAGCTGTCATGAAAATGATGGCAGCAGGGCACTGACCTATAATAATCAAGTAGGTACACTGTACTTCATACTATCGATAAATTAAGATCACTGATAGCAATGTAAGCGTCGGTGAAACTAATATTTTATGTAGCTAGTTTTACAAGATGCGCAAGATACTCTCGGGATAAAAATGTTCTAAATATCTCGTAGTAAATACAAAATACACAAAAAAGTCTTATTTCACGATTCAGACCTAAATCATCAGAGCCAAAACAAAACGCCAGCCATTTGCGACAATGCGATTCAAAACGCCCCTAAAATTGATATAGTTCATGATACGCTCAAGCGGGGCGTTTTGAATCGGCACAAAAACAATTTCTAACTCTTATTTGGTTCAGCGTACTTGTATAATATAGGTCAGTGTAAAACGCTCTGTACGAACACACACCAACTTACTTTCATAAATAACGTGTCAGTGACAGCGGTCCTCTGGGAAAACGTAGCTTTAGGTACACGACAAACAGGCAACTTAGTTTCAATATTAAAGTCACTTTAAACTTCCCTAACTGAGCTTGTATAAACAATGCGAGTGCGAAGTTCCCAAAACTAAAGTTAGAGGTTCTAAGCTTCAAGAGACCGCACCTCACACCGCGTCTCTACTGCGGATAGAGTGTCGACCTCATTCGCGTGCCAAAAGATCCTTGTAGCGATCTCAGTCGAAAGCCAGTCGAAAAAAAGGAAAAAGTGTATAACCTGCATTCGCGATTTACTTGCCAAACATGTAAACAAATATGAATTTATGGAAAAATAACTATTACTCCTACACAATAAAGTTCAGTTCACGCTACAACTTCAAACACTTTTTTAACTTTTTCAATAGTGCTAGTCACTCTGAAATCAACTTAATTAACATTGAAATAAAGTTGATATTTGTTTAACTTCAAATAACATTAATTTGAAACATTAGTTTGAATAGACTTTAGGTCTTCTGTAGGATTTATTTCGTGGCTGGAAAACAAGTTGAAACCGCGTTGCCACTTTGGTGTGTATTGCCATAAACAAACACAATCATTTAAAAAAATACGTTGTCACAGTGCTAAACGAGCACAATCTTTATACCGACATAATATTTTAAGTACCTACATCTTAATAATTAATTACACATTATTACCATTATAATCTGATTGAAGTTTTTCGTTAGCAACTGATAAATGAAACGCTTTACGATACAAATCGAGGTAATTTCATTTTTGTGTGTGTTTATCTGATATTTTGTTCGATAATTTGGACTGTAAGGTAGGTATGTAGATAACTAGTTGCAAATAATAATGTTAAGCCTGTATGTTAGTTCTTGATAATTTACGTTGTAATATCGTCATTTCAGACTTTGGTTACAATAACATTAATAATTTTGATATATACTTTGGTATTTTATTTAATGATCGTGACACGTTGAGTGATTTTCTTACTTGATATCTACATTTATCTGATTTCATTGGTATCCTTATCGAATTAAATCGTATTCAGCACATGATTCTAGCATAGATTTTTTAACTAACGAAAAATTTCAAGGGGTTCAGAGTCATGTACTGAATCCTTGGTAGCAGGTTGCGCGTTGATGTCCCTGCCACCCTGTATAAAACGAATAATATCGGAATTCGAAAGTATCTAGTACGTCGCCACTGCTGACCGTACAAATAAATGGCTATAACCTGTAGCTATAACCTCATTGTATTTGACTGGGTGGGTTATTTACTATATGTTTGCAAAAGAGGCCGAACGAGATTCCCATGTTACTCTTTTTCTCCCAATAAACTTCACTCCTCCGTCTTGAGACTTGTCAGTGGTCACAAAAGAAAAGGAAATCACAGCTGTCAAATTAAGAAGTATCCCGCAACAAAGTTTTTAGAAATTTTTGTATCATACAAATTAAGATCAGCAACAGGCATGGCTACCCGCACGGACCCACCGAACGTCTTACCGAAGCATATGACTTATTCGAACTCCAAGGTGCCGATAATAGGCGCTTTGATTGACTATGTGGATACTAGTGTCCAGTATTTGAGGAAGAAGACTTTTGCTCAAGCAGAGAAACTTAATGAGAAGGCCTCAAGAGCGACGCTCTCTGCGACGTTTCTAGCCGGAGTATGCCTCATGTTAGGCGTCACGTGTAACGTCAAGTTTGAAGTAGTGACTGTTGATGAGGAACCACTCCGCAATGACTTGCATTTCATGTTGATGAGCAGGGAAGATAAGCTATACATCGACGATATCGACGTGACGCGTAAGTGTTTGATAATATAGGCTTTATATTGATCATTTCCGTGATATTGGTTATGATAACAGGATAAACGTGTTTTTGTGAACTTTGGATGTTATGCAATACGTAAGTAGTTAGTGCGCTCGCACGTAACAAGTCTCATTCAAGTGCTACATAAAAAATTATTTACTTATTCATTGTAATAGGTATATAAACAACCTTGGGAGTTCAAAGACCAGTGATGTAGCATGCCATCAGAGTGCAGTCTGTTATCGTTCTAAAAATAGGATTATGTCTGTCAATTTATCAATTAAGGTCCCACAGAATGTACCAAACGAGCCTTGGTTGGTCTGTAATCTGTCGTAAGATCATAAAATATCTAAGAATTTACCTATAGCAATAATATTTTATACTGACAGTATATTAGGTACCTAGTAGTGTTGTTGATAGGTAATATTCTACCTATTTCAAAACGTATGTAGGTACATTTACCTACATACGACTAACGACTTTATGAAATAGGTAATATGAATCAGTAGGTGTTGCTCATTACCAACATCTACAAATTTCGGATGCATAGTAAATGTTTACTACTTTACTATTTAAGTAATATTTTACAATAACATGTTACAGGAGTGAAGTGGTGCGTTGAGGCGTCCGACAGTCTCGTTATATTAATTAGCAGTCTGCTCATATGGAACTCTTCGAACGTGGTAACATACCCATAAATCTTTAAGTACCTAATAAGTACCTAGACTGTAATGTAGTAAGTATAGAATTCGGTTCCGAAGAAAGAGGAAATGAAATACTTAAGTAGGTAGGTTTCAACAAATTGACCATTGACTTTAATTTGAGAGAGTACATAATATGTGTTGCATTGATACTAATTTACAATTTAATAACAGCCTTTCCAGAATTTTCACCATTTAACATTCCTACAAAAGCGTTGAAGATATTTTCGAAACCTTCAGTAATGTGTTCCCTTGGCTTCAACTGTCCACTATGAATCCACTTGATGATTTCAGCAAATGCCTCCGCTTGTCGGTCCATCCATCGCCAGACCATGAAACCTTCAATTTTCAGTTGATGGAATACTAAAGCAGGTTGTAAGATGCTTGCCTTGGGCAAATTAACCTCGTTGTACGAGCTAATGGAACCGCAAACTGAAACCCTTCCGTAGTCGTTCATTTGGTTTATGATCGTCGAGCTGAGCTCTCCACCAACATTGTCGAAGTAACAATCCACACCCTTGGGAGCTGCTGCTTTCAGAGCCGTTGCGATGTCAGCAGTCTTGTAGTTGATCGCCTTGTCAAAGCCGATTTCCTCGAGCCACTTCACTTTATCATCAGAGCCAGCGAATCCGATGACCTTGCAGCCCTTGATCTTCGCAATCTGTCCAACAAGAGAGCCAACCGCTCCAGCAGCGCCGGACACAACGACTGTTTCACCAGCTTTAGGCTTGCAAATTTCCAGAAATCCGAAATACGCTGTAGCGCCCGGCATACCAACAGCGCCAACTCCCAAAGAATTTGATAAACCTTTTAAGTTTGGTAACTTGTACACCTTTCCACTGTCGCTTTTGGTGTCATTTGTATCAATAATGCAGTAGTCACACCAGCCTTTGTGGGAGACGACCCTGGTTCCAACCGGGAATCTGGGATCTTTTGAATCTTCTACTAAGGCGACTTGGTAGCCAAACTGGTCATAAGGCGGTGGGTAACGAGAGCTGTATGCGCGCATGTATGGGTCGACACTCACCCACTCAACTTTGACGAGGATCTCTCCATTCTTGAGGGCTGGTAACTCGTATTCCACTATGTCAAAATCTTCACGTTTGGGTAAACCCTGGAACGTTTTCTTAACCACGTACTTCCGTGCCTTCACCATTATGATTTATCGTTCACAAGACGTTACGAGTGACTGAATTTATAAACAAGTGGAACATAGTATATAAGTAACCGGCTTATAGTGCGTCGTCATTGTGAATTGTATATCACGCGGAGCGGTAAAAGTCAATATCGTGCTTACTCACTCACACTCGACGTGTATCAGTACATATCAGTACATAGTTGATAATGACCGGTGTGAAGTCCAGCGATATTGCCGCTGGAGCCGCTGTTTTTGTTGACAACGAAATATTAACCCACCGCAATAAATTCTATTTGTATATTTAATGATACTGAAACATTAATTATGTCGAATATTTAATCGTAAAGGATTCATAGATGCATTCGTAAATTATAATAGCTAAACACAACTAACATTTTAGTTGTATCAATGTCTGTATGTTTCATGATGAACTGCATCATTGGAATGGGCAACTAGCTTCATCTTTTTGACTGGCCGACCCTTGACAATTCAAAAGTACCTGTAATTGGTTTAGTTAAAATAAATAGTTTGAGTTTGAGTTTGAATGTTTGCGAGCCAAAATTGTAGAATGTACAGACGCCAGCAGGTCAAGCTACCCGAAACTGTCAAATTTTCTCAATCAACCTTGAACCTTAATGCTTTAGCGATAAAGTTGAAAATCTATTAAAGAAATTTGACATATTGTAGTAGCTTGATGTGCTGGCGTCTGTACAAGGATTCTGTCATATTATTGTAACCACCTTGTCTGACCTTGTTGTAAATACCTACATTCTGAGCAAATAAATGAATATTCTATTCTATCCTATCCTATTCCAACTCGAATTATTCGTGAAAGAGTAACAAACATCCATCCATCCATCCATCATCCATCTATCCATCCATACAAACTTTCACGTTTATAATATTAGTAGGATAGGATATGGACTCGGTCAACAGTGCTATCGTCATTGTGTGTCATTCGCAGCTAGGGTTGGTAACTTTTTTTGGAAGAAATATAGTAAGTATTTCTGATTTCAAAAAGAGTCCAGACTTTAAAAAAAGAGTTCAGACTTAAAAAAAAGAGTTAGGTAAAGAACACTTTCACCTAGTTTTCAAACTACGACGCTTGAAGGTATTAGGGGACGCTTGCATAAAGTGTAAAAGACGGCCCTGGCCGAAAAGACTCAGTAAAAGCTGAAGTGACAGACAAAGTCAAAGTCAAGTCAGTCAGTTTAAAGTCACAGTCAATATAACGTACGCTATTGCTTTTGTAGATAATTAGGTACGCATACGCGAAATAGATTACAATCTTCTATATAAGTAACAAAAAGGAGAAATTGACTGACTGACATATCAACGCACATCGGAAACGACTAGGCCTAGGAATGTGAAATTTTTGCACAAGGTTTCCTTTTATAATGTAGGCGTTATTGAAAATAGGTGTCCAAACCAAATAAATCCACCAAACCAAACCAAAAAACAAATCAATCAACCAAATCAAATGGTTTGTATAAAAAAAATCTTATTTCTTAGGTTAATAAACTTGATACTTGGCACGAATACTTGCTTGAAGAAGTTATAAAGTTTGTCATTATTAGTTTTTCAAAACTACCCATCAGGTCTTAGGGGGTGTTAAAGTATGATTGGAAATTTTTTAGAGGAAAATACGTAATGCGTAATACTCTACCAGCCCTACCGGTTGGCAACCCTACGTAGCGCTAAATTCAATAATCATGCTTGCACACTCACATTTGCATCGTTCAGAGATACCTCGTAGAAAATACCATGAGTAGAAAAAGTTGCCATAAAAAGTGTCATTTGTATGTTTGATGATGATAAAACATTAATTATGAAAATGTATTTGGCATTCAAGTATTTAGATGAATCAGTTTATGCTATTCAATGCAGTTTATGCTATACTGTGC
The DNA here is from genome assembly GCA_911387795.2 of Apamea monoglypha. NCBI lineage: Eukaryota > Metazoa > Arthropoda > Insecta > Lepidoptera > Noctuidae > Apamea > Apamea monoglypha. The sequence goes on from OU426922.1 coordinate 5,820,725, forward strand.
ATGCTATGCTATTGTATGCCATGAATGCTATACTATACTATGCTTTGCTATGCATGCTATGTTATACTATGCTTCGCTATGCATGCCATTTTTACAGCATACATACGGTAATGCATAGCAAAGTATGCATAGCATAGCAAGCATAACATAGCATTTATAGCATGGCATGCATAGCATAACATGCATAGCATAACAAGCATAGCATAACCTGCATTGCATAGCATGAACAGCATAGCATAGCATGCATAACATAGCATTTATAGCAAGGCATGCATAGCATAACAAGCATAGCATAACCTGCGTTGCATAGCATGAATAGCATAGCATAGTATGTCATAGCATAGCATTTATAGCATAGAAAGCACAGCATAGCATGAATAGCATAGCATAGTATGTATATAATAGCAGAGCATTCATAGCATAGAAAGCACAGCATAGCATGAATAGCATAGCATAGTATATAATAGCATAGCATTCATAGCATAGCATGGACAGCATAGCATAGTATGCATAGCATAGCAAACATGCATAGCACAGTATGCATAGCATAGCATGCATAACATAGCATTTATAGCAAGGCATGCGTAGCATAACATGCATAGCATAACAAGCATAGCATAACCTGCATTGCATAGCATGAACAGCATAGCATAGCATGCATAACATAGCATTTATAGCAAGGCATGCATAGCATAACAAGCATAGCATAACCTGCGTTGCATAGCATGAATAGCATAGCATAGTATGTCATAGCATAGCATTTATAGCATAGAAAGCACAGCATAGCATGAATAGCATAGCATAGTATATAATAGCATAGCATTCATAGCATAGAAAGCACCATAGCATGAATAGCAAAGCATAGTATATAATAGCATAGCATTCATAGCATAGCATTCACAGCATGGAATTCATAGCACAGCATGCACAGCATGCACAGCAAAGTATAGTATAACATAGCAAAGCATAGCATGCATAGCATAGCATGCATAGCATGCATAGCATAGCATGCATAGCATGCATAGCATAGCATGCATAGCATGCATAGCATGCATAGCATGCATAGCATAGCATGCATAGCATAGCATGCATATTATAGCATGCATAGCATAGCATGCATAGCATGTATAGCACAGTATTCATAGCATAGCATTCATAGCACAGTATGCACAGCAAAGTATAGTATAACATAGCAAAGCATAGCATGCATAGCATAGCAAAAATGCATAGCACAGTATGCATAGCATAGCATTCATAGCAGAGCATGTACAGCAAAGCATAGTATAACATAGCAAGCATACGAGTATATAGCACAGTTTGCATAGCATAGCATTCATAGCATAGCATGCACAGCAAAGCATAGTATAATATAGCATAGCGTGCATAGCATAACATGTATAGCACAGTTTGCACACCATAGCATTCATAGCATAGCATTCATAGCACAGCATGCACAGCAAAGTATATTATATCAAGGCCAAACATAGCATGCATAGCATAGCAAAAATGCATAGCACAGTATGCATAACATAGAATTTATAGCAGAGCATGCACAGCAAAGCATAATATAACATAGCATAGCGTGCATAGCATAGCATGTATAGCACAGTTTGCATAGCATAGCATTCATAGCATAGCATTCATAGCATAACATTCATAGCACAGCATGCACAGCAAAGTATAGTATAACATAGCAAAGCATAGCATGCATAGCATAGCAAAAAAGTATAGCACAGTATGCATAGCATAGCATTCATAGCAGAGCATGCATAGCAAAGCATAGTATAACATAGCATAGCATACGAGTATATAGCACAGTTTGCATAGCATAGCATTCATAGCAGAGCATGCACAGCAAAGCATAGTATAACATAGCATAGCATACGAGTATATAGCACAGTTTGCATAGCATAGCATAATAGCAGAGCATGCACAGCAAAGCATAGTATAACATAGCATAGCATACGAGTATATAGCATAGTTTGCATAGCATAGCATTCATAGCAGAGCATGCACTGCAAAGCATAGTATAACATAGCATAGCATACGAGTATATAGCATAGTTTGCATAGCATAGCATTCATAGCAGAGCATGCACAGCAAAGCATAGTATAACATAGCATAGCATACGAGTATATAGCACAGTTTGCATAGCATAGCATAGCATTCATAGCAGAGCATGCACAGCAAAGCATAGTATAACATAGCATAGCATACGAGTATATAGCACAGTTTGCATAGCATAGCATTCATAGCAGAGCATGCACAGCAAAGCATAGTATAACATAGCATAGCATACGAGTATATAGCACAGTTTGCATAGCATAGCATTCATAGCAGAGCATGCACAGCAAAGCATAGTATAACATAGCATAGCATACGAGTGTATAGCACAGTTTGCATAGCATAGCATTCATAGCAGAGCATGCACAGCAAAGCATAGTATAACATAGCATAGCATACGAGTATATAGCATAGTTTGCATAGCATAGCATTCATAGCAGAGCATGCACAGCAAAGCATAGTATAACATAGCATAGCATACGAGTATATAGCACAGTTTGCATAGCATAGCATTCATAGCAGAGCATGCACAGCAAAGCACAGTATAACATAGCATAGCATAGTATAACATCAACAGCTTTTATTCTACTTTCATGGCTCTCTTTTGCCACATCCAACATTAATTTCCTTTCATTTTTTTCAAATATTGTGCTGACAACTGAAGTTTTAAAAAACTGGAGTGTTTATTGCCTTTTGTTGCTGGCTATACCAGAGTGAGACACGTCTGTACAATTAGTAATCTATGTTTATGCCGAGCTAGCAAGAACGGGCAAGGCCAAGAACATAATATGTACATATCCCGATTACCTAATCTACCCGGGGGTGTATCACCACCTCTAATAACAGTGTGGGAAAGAGATGGAGCTAGGACCTAGGGAGCTAGGTACTGGTAGACCCCTGATGCCGTTGAGGGTTTAAGCTCCAGATGCCGTATCTTTTTACGGTGGTTGGTGGTGCGTTGAGGCGTCCGACAATCTTATTACAATAATTAGAAGTCTGCCGATATGAAACTCTTCGAACGTGGTTTCGTCAGCTTAGAAAAAATCTTTATTAACATAAAAATATACATAACTGTAGTACTTTCCACTAATACTAATAACAACACATTTACAGGCTATGGTAGGGTTTTTAAGCAAGCATATGCAGGGCGAAAATTTGATAGTCGATAGCTGCCGTAGGTGCGGCATGATGAGAGAACACAGAAAATATATTTGAAAAGTTTCAGATATGAGTCTCGTGGTCTGGGATCCACTTTCAGATTTCCAAAATGGACAAAAAATAACGTGATCTTCAGAGCCTTTAATTTTAGTATGATCGTGTACGGCTTGACGTATAATGACTTAAATAGTCAAATCTGATGAAGAAATTGTGGGCTTTGAAAACTCAGATTTGGAATTTTTTTAAAAGGATATTCACGGTAAATATCTGACGGATTGATGAAGCCTTTTGGCAAATATTATATACTTAACGAGATTTCATTGATTAAAGAAAATTCACAAACATTGGTAATAATGTTGCATCTACCTCTAAATCCACGACTCCAAATTGAAGCTGACAATTTTTTGAATCTTTGTCGGTGTTCAGACATTAAACACAGTAATGATTTAATGTTAAGTAATTAAATTAAAACATCGTCGGAATACACCATAGTCAAAGTTGATCTATTTCAAAATTGTACTATTTCGCTAAGCAAACAAATTATTGTATTATTTTTATTAAACATATCCATAGGTGCCGTCAATTGTCTGATAAAGCTGACAAAGATGACCACAAGTCCTTATTTACGTCGTAACATTTTTCTATTCAAGGTTTTTTTGTAACTTCGAACTTCTGCATTCGATATCGTATAAACGGTACTTCCTTACTTCTCCTAAAATTGTTTGTCCGAAAATCATTATATATAACACGTTTGCTATAAACTTCAGTAACTATAATGTTCAAAAATTCGAAATTTTGTTTTACTAATTTAATCTCCTAATTTTGCATACTAGCGTGCATGCTGCACGCTGCATGCGTGCTGCATGCTGCACGCTGCATGATTGCTGCATGCTTGCTGCATGCTTGCTTGCATCTGGCATGCTGCATGCTTGCTGCATGCTTACTGCCGGAACCGTGACAAAATCCATATTGCTTTTGTATCTTGACGGCACGGTTGGCGCAGTGGTTAAGCGATTGACTGCTGCGCTGCGTGTCGCGGGTTCGATTCCCGCACGGAACAAATATTTGTATGACCTACATGTATTTGTTCCGAGTCTGGGTGTTTTTCTATCTATAATATGTATGTATTTACAAAAAAAAAATTGTATATAAGTAGTTTATCAGCCATCTTGTTACCATAACACAAGCATTAGGTTGCTTAGCTTGGGACAAATGGTGCTGTGTGAAATTTCCAGGGATTTATTTATTTATTATTTATTTATTTATTTATCTTTACTATTTATGTATTTTATGAGTTGGATTTGGTAAAATAATAAACAATTGTAATACGTACGTACGTTGTGATTTTGTATTACGTATCTACGTAACGCCTGAGAGAAGTTCATAGCAAAAGCTTAGTAATAAATATTTGTTTTAATAACATTATTAGGATAAATAAACATTAAGTAATTTGATTTTAGGACTTATAACTTTTATTGAAAACGATTTTAAGTATTTTGTATATTATAGATTGTAATATTTATGACAAACAAATTTAGGCCATATTGTATTTAGGGATTTCAATTTTATGGCATGTAATATTATGTGACATTAAGTTCGGTTCGGTCGGCAAATTATCATTCGGAAAAATGATGATTAGGACAAAAAAATTATGGCACTTTAGATTATGTATAAAAAAGTTAGGTAACACAATAGAGAACCCGTATAGACATATCAATTTAAAAAAAAATATTCTTTACAACTTTTCTTCGCAATTTCTCTAGTTTGACGGAATTCCGGTTGTTTTCTTTTCTCCTCTTTTTTGCCATCCTTTTTCTTCTCCAAGCACTCTGCGTGTGTCAACCCTGAATTTTGGTCTGTCATTCTGGAATACAAACAAAACATAAATTAATATTTTTTTATTTAATCGAAATCTAAGCAAGTATCTATTAAATTTTTGCTCGCTCTTTAATCTAATATAGGTATCTCGTAAAAATAAATATCTCTTTGTTCGTTCGTTCCTCTTCCATGTGTTTTATACCATTTATTCGATTACGATGAAGCTTTGGTGAGTTATTGTACACAACGCTACACATCAAGCTATACATTTCCAGTTTTAGCTGACCTCGCAATGTAAAGGTTTTTCGTACAATCAGAAGTCAGTTTATACTGGTTATGTATAGCTTGATGTGTAGCGTACGCGCCCCTAAAATGGGTTCTTTATTATAGAAATCCTTTTTCGTACAGGCGAACAGTACACGAACGTCTTAAAGGAATAACTAGTGCAGAATGATAAAATTTCTTGCTTCTTCATCACGAAGAAGCTACTTACTCGTATAATATAAATAATATAGTCCACTTCCAGACCGAGTTATCTTATTAGATACGGTTCTTTTTTCGTTTTTCTTTAAAGTACGTAACTCGAAAAACTAATTATGGTGTAACTAATCAATTTTTGTGATTGGTAAAGTAGGTACCGCCAAAATTGCACCACCAAAATTAAAATCTTGTTTAATATTTTTAATTAAAAAAATACTACTTAGGATATAATAATTATATTTGTATCATTTTTAAAGCATACCAAAGCTTTTTATTATAAAAATATATTACAACATCGACTTAGTTATAAAACTCATTTAAAAATCAACTTAAACCTTTCTTGTTGAATAAGTGTCTTTAGCCTGTTCAAGATCTATAACGAAATTCCTATATATGTTGTTTTTATGCATTGCTGTAATATTTAACGTGTTTTTTTCCTTATGTAATGTAATTTTGTTTTTTTATACCATGTAATTTCAGATACAATTTATTGTTCATGAATAAATTACTATGACTATGTAGGTTTTTTGTCCGATGACTATGAGAAGACTTACTTACGTTTTTACCGGGAAAACACAACAGGATGGCTCAGATCTGTCACTAGTGCACGTGAGCGCCAGGCTTAAAGGAGTGAACGATGAAAGTGTCGTCCTTCTGGGTTTATTCTATTCGAGCACTCCCACAAAAATTTAAAATTTCGCGCGGACAGTTATTAAATATTCGATTTTCTCTAGGATAAAGTATTGCAGAAGAGAAAAAGTGTTGCAGTTTTATTTAAGAATAAAATTGTCATCAGATAGGGAAACTAATACTGAGTTCAAATATAGTGTAGTTTCGCTTAAGCGGTGGTAATTCCCAGAAAACCAGAATGTGGACGCGCCACCAAACTTAGAATAATGCGAAATAACATTTATTTTTTATAACTTCCAAAGTGTTGCCTACTAAAATATTTACGGCCTGATGAAGATATGTACGGACGGACGCCAGCACATCAAGTTACTACAATCTGTTAAACTTTAATAGATTTTCAACTTTATCACTAAAGCATTAAGGTTCAAGGTTGATTGGGATAATTTGACAGTTTCGGGTAGCTTGACCTGCTGGCGTCTGTACGTCTGCTTTTTTTTTACAAACGACAATAAAACTTAATATTTTACGACACGGTTTTAAGCCGCGCCGTCTGAAAATTACGTTTGAGAAATTCGCTCATTTAATAAGCGTTGCATTAATATTAACTTACAATTTAATAACAGCCTTTCCAGAATTTTCACCATTTAACATTCCTACAAAAGCGTCGAAGATATTTTCGAAACCTTCAGTAATGTGTTCCCTTGGCTTCAACTGTCCACTATGAATCCACTTGATGATTTCACCAAATGCCTCCGGTTGTCGGTCCATCCATCGCCAGACCATGAAACCTTCAATTTTCAGTTGATGGAATACTAAAGCAGGTTGTAAGATGCTTGCCTTGGGCAAACTAACCTCGTTGTACGAACTAATGGCACCGCTAACTGAAACCCTTCCGTAGTCGTTCATTTGGTTTATGATCGTCGAGCTGAGCTCTCCACCAACATTGTCGAAGTAACAATCCACACCCGTGGGAGCTGCTTCCTTCAAAGCCACTACGATGTCAGCAGTCTTATAGTTGATCGCTTTGTCAAAGCCTACTTCCTCGAGCCACTTCACTTTATCATCAGAGCCAGCGAATCCGATGACCTTGCAGCCCTTAATCTTCGCAATCTGTCCAACAAGAGAGCCAACCGCTCCAGCAGCGCCGGACACAACGACTGTTTCACCAGCTTTAGGCTTGCAAATTTCCAGAAATCCGAAATACGCTGTAGCGCCCGGCATACCAACAGCGCCAACTCCCAAAGAATTTGATAAACCTTTTAAGTTTGGTAACTGGTACACCTTTCCACTGTCGCTTTTGGTGTCATTTGTATCAATAATACAGTAGTCACACCAGCCTTTGTGGGAGACGACCCTGGTACCAACCGGAAATCTGGGATCTTTCGAATCTTCTACTAAGGCGACTTGGAAACCAAACTGGTCATAAGGCGGTGGGTAACGTGAGCTGTATGCGCGCATGTACGGGTCCACACTCACCCACTCAACTTTGACGAGGATCTCTCCATTCTTGAGGGCTGGTAACTCGTATTCCACTATTTCAAAATCTTCACGTTTGGGTAAACCCTGGAACGTTTTCTTAACCACGTACTTCCGTGCCTTCACCATTATGATCTTTTTGTTCACGACACGTTACGAACGACTGAGTTTATAAAAAAGTGGAACATAGTATATATGTACCCAGCCAACAGGGCGTCGTCATTGTTAGTGATGGTAAATTCCCGAGAATATTTTTCTAGCGAGAGCTTTAAGTTCTCGAGAAAATTCTTTTGAAGTGAATTTATGAGAATTTAATCCCTATCCTATCGATATTTTTTATAGTAATGGTTTTGAGTGCATCTGAATGGGTTTCAAAGTTGACGTCAAAATAAACTCACACAACTTAAATTCTCAGTAAATTCTCCATAACGAGAACATTCTCGAGAATATTTTCAAGAAAAACCTCATTCATTCTCATAAGTTCTCTTAAATTCTCTGAAAATTTTGTGATGTTGAATAAAGATTTCTGCATTAGAGCAAACTTTATGATTTACAAAAAAATAAGGTTTAAAAAACATTACGTACGTACAAGGTACGTTAAAACATTTATGTACAACAAAACATTACGTACGTTGTACGGGAAAGGTAAATAATTTAAAACAAAATAATTATGACGATTTCTTTGAAACAGACATTGATATTTACACTATTTTGGTCGTCACTTGGTATAAGCACTTGCACTTATTGCCTCCTGCCCATCATAATTAACTACTACAATAAAATTATTTAAATTTTCCATTTTTCGAGAATATTTTTCGTCGAAAAGGACTTTGCAGAATGTTCTCTCACGGAGAAGGTTTTCTCGACCCATCACTAGTCATTGCAGACCGGTGTGGAGTCCAGCAATATTTCTGCTTGTCAACGTTTTTTTTTGACAAGATAATACTTAAATACCGCAATAAACTCAATTTGTTAGTTTTATGGTGATAAAGCATTGATTTATTTATACAGGGTCAAATTAGATTAGCTAGCGAAACTCCGCAGACGTGCTGGGTTTCAATATTTAAACATGATAAAAAAATTGATGGAGTTCACAAAAATACATAACAAAAAATTAATCAATCACTACAAAATATACAATGGGCGGTCTTATCGCTTTCTGCGATGTCTTCGAGGCAACCTTGGAACGGACAGTGATTTGCCTGGACTTAAAATGGGGCTGTCGTTGGAGCAAATAATAAGTATAGTAATAGATACACAGATGTATACATATCCTAAATAATAGATACATAAATACATACTGAAGCAAAAAAAAAAAAACCATCATCACTAGCTATTATTAAAAAAAATAGTTTCATAATATACGCTAACATTTAAAATAATAATATGTACATGTATATTGTATATGAAAAAAGAAGCAAAAGAGTCATAGGGCATCAAAAAATTCATCCGCTTCGCTGTCAACAGGAACAGTGCCCAAACGCTGGCAGTATTGCCACGTTGTATGGCGATGCTGATTCTTTGGCCAAGAAATAGGCCAGCTCTCGGGTCACGTGAAGAGTCGACTAACCGCTTGGCGATATCTCGAAAAACCAAGTGGGCAATCGGGCTCCATGGCCCTAGTGTTTCAACCTCAAACGGCTCGAACATATAACTCCCAATCAGTTTGGTATATTTTCGCCGTTTGAGGTTTTCTGCACTTGCAGCAGCCGCCCCAGCACAGCCCACCGTGCTAGGAACTAGAAGGATGGGATGGCGCAATGTCGACTCATGATACATACCACACCACACCAAAGGTCTGCCTAACTTCCAGGGCATCATAGTCATTCCGTCTGGTCTCTTCCCATCGTCGCGTGCCAGGCCGTTGGGTTCTAAAACAGCTGGCACCCCGGCCAATTGTTAAATAGTTGCTAAATCACGTACCTATATCCTCTAAATGTTTTTGCTTATCGATCAAAATTTGAAGAATTCTGTGTTAAAAATTGATGACCAGACATATTCATTAGAAAAGAAGGTTGTAACCGCAGAGGTCACCCTGCAATACTTAGTAAATATATAAGCAACGAAAATAAATGAAGACTATAGATCACAACGACATGTTATGTTTCTTCACAGTGCATTTAATTATGTCGATTATTTAGTATTAAAGGATCCTTAGATGCATTTGTAAATATAAAAAATAGTTAATAAACACACCAACTCAAATTGTGCAGTAGATGTCGAATCTTAGACCCAGCTGGTCGATTCTGTAAAGTCTCACCATGAAAACCGAGGTGAAGTGTGCTTGTAGTGAGCTGTCATTCTACCTGATGCTAGAGATTGACACTATTGACAGCTCACTTCACTCAAGTTTTCACGGTGAAATATTTACAGAGTACAAGTAATTTCATTAAGAAAAGGACAGAATATATTAGTTCAGACCTGTCAAATTAGTCAGCGCTTGACGTAAATTGACTTATTTTTAGTAACCAAGTATTTAATCACGTCTCAACTTGTCTATGGAGTATCTTAATTTGACAGGATTGAACTAATATTTATCTTGTATCCTTTTATTAATGAAAGAGAAAGAAAAAGATGCACTGAACTTAAATTTAGTTTAGTTTGTGAACAAAGGAATCGGCGCCAGTGTCTAATTATGTGTTTAGTTAGTTTAAAAAAAAGTAGGTGAGTAGGTACTTGCTTAGATATTTGGAAGTAATTTTAAGACAATTTAATGTAGACCCAAAATTATTTGATGGTCTATTCCATGTACCTAATGGCTGATATGACATGCGGCATGTCTGATGTCCTAGAACCACAAATTCGAAGATATGTGACATCTACCAACCCGCACTGGGCTCGCGTGGTGGATTACAGCCCACTCCCTGTGACAAAGAGGAGGCCTGTGCACTGCTGGGAAACAGTGGGAACATTATAGGCTGATTATCTTATGTTAATGCAAGAGAAGTTACATGGCACCTTTCTCATTATAAAATCCCATTGAATAAGTTTATTTTGTTCAAAAATTTGCGTTTAGGGTTTGGGCTACGAATAGGCTTTTATTATTCGTAGGGTTTGGGCCACATTTATTGCCGCTGGATGTATGTATTAAAGTTGCAGTAATGTACTAAAATATTGCTGCAACTTTTTATTGATGTACAGACGCCAGCACATCAAGCTACTACAATCTGTCAAAGCACGAGCGGCTTACAGTGCCCTCCCTTTGGGCTTCCTACACACGAGCGGCTTACAGTGCCCTCCGTGTCCAGTACAATAACGCGTTCAGAGCGGTGTTGGGGCTGCCCCGCTTCTGCAGTGCCTCGGCCATGTTTGCGGAAGCGCGCGCCGACTGTTTCCACACCACCATGCGCAAGCGGTGTGCGTCCTTGGAGCGCAGGGTGCTGGGCAGCTCCAATACAGTTCTGGCGATGATTGCCGGGAGATTTGATTGCCCGTATATCGGACATTGCTGTAGCAGGCATGTTGCTAGCTGTGCCCGATAACATTTGTCTTATGTGTGTGTACGTGTATTTATGTATTCTGGTTGTTGTATGGGTGTTTTTGGGTTACCCGAAATAAATGCTTTGCATTTTATTTATTTATAATCTTGAAGATTGTGGCTGACATGGTATCATCACCGCTGTGGAGGCCCATTAGGAAAACAGTAATTTAATTATAATTTTGTATTTACAGTTTAATTTTGATTCTAATTTTCATTTTAATTTTTCATTATCATTTTAATATACATTTTAATTATTATTTTGGTTTGTGTAATATTGTTATGCATGATGTATGTACTTCCTATGGATCCTTGATATCTGAATTAAAATTATTTTATTTTATATTTTTTTTAGTGTACCTACTTACCCAAGTACCTACTTGGGTAAGTAGGTACACTAGTATTAGAAAAATTGTGAGTAAGAAAGAGACGAGAAATCATTGCTACTTGGGAATGAATGAAAGGCAACGCTTGTGTCTGTTTGTAATTTTATTTAAACTTACGTAATAGTTCAATCAACGAATGGCCCAGAAGAGGGTTTAGAGTGCATGAGCAACCTAAGCGATACCTTCAGAAACTTGTTAAGGGTGCTTAGGGAGTGAACACATTTTTCCGGATCGTGTAGCGTAAAAACCCAAGAGTGAGAACTTAGTACTCTGCACTCCAACTCACCTATACGTCAGGAAGTATGTTCACTTCCTAAGTACCGTGAACAAGTTTCTGTAGGAATCAATTCGATCCCTGCAAAAGGAAGAAAGAAAAATTTAACACAACATCACACGCGACAACTTTTATTCAGAGACCTTGACCACTGCCTTTCCGTAATTGTTACCGGCGAGCATTCCCGCCATTGCATCTACAATGTTATCGAAACCTTCAGTAACGTGTTCCCTGATCTTCAACTCCCCGGTTTGGATCCATTTCGTCAGCTCCTCAAATGCATCATTCCACCGAATAATCCATCGAAAGGCTAGAAAGCCTTCAACTTTGAGCTGCCTTACCAGAATGGTCGGTTGGAAAACGTTTTGATGGAACTTTTTATTAGGTTTTTGGTCATGAGCACTTATACACCCGCAAATTGCAACTCTACCATATGTCTTCATCTGTTTCATGATGGCATAACTTAATTCTCCGCCTACATTGTCAAAATAGCAGTCGATGCCCTTTGGAGCAGCTCCTTTTAAGGCTTTACTGACATCCACAGTTTTGTAGTTAAACGCATAGTCGAAACCGAGTACTTTAGTTAACCACAGCGCCTTGTCATCAGTGCCTGTGAAGCCTATAACCTTGCACCCCTTCAGTTTTGCTATTTGCCCAGCTACGGAACCGACCGCACCAGCAGCTGACGTGACCACCACTGTGCTCCCTCTTCTAGGTTTACAAATCTCGAGAAGCCCGAAGTATGCAGCAGCACCCGGAAAGCCAACGGCGCCTATACCCAAAGATGGAGGCAAACCTTTTAAACCTTCTGGCAATTTACTGGCAACAGTATGTGGGATACCAAAATAGGGGCTTACTATGACTCTGTCAGGATTCATCACGCAGTGAGTACACCACCCGTAGTGTGATACTACCCGAGTGCCGACTGGGTGATTTTCGTTCTTTGACTCTTGAACAATTCCGACCTGGTAACCGTATTGGTCGTAAGGTAGATTAGAGTTATTTTTATACTGTCGCAGATAAGGGTCCACACTTATCCACTCCACCTTGACGAGGATTTCATTTTTTTCTAACGGAAGCGTTTCGAACGTCACGATTTCGAAGTCGGATTTTTTTGGGTTTCCTTGAAAAGCTTTAATTACGACATATTTACTTGCTTTCACCATGATTTATTATTTATAATACTTTTCTTTCTGAAAAAAATACAAAAATTTAATTTATTTATTTATTTATTTATTTACCATTTATGTACACACATATATAAACAGACAAGAAAAAACAGAACAGAAAAAAATAGGTACAGAGGTGATGCTTGCTTGCTTTTGATTTACTTCTTATTAATCAATAAAAAATCGTGTATTTCCATAAAATTTGGTATAGAGGTTCAAAAGATGTTACATCATTAAATTCAGTGCACATTGAAACACATGAAGCACATTACGTCATGTAGTGATGGCATGCAAATATTTAATAGATTAGGTATCTTAGTGAGTTAGGTAAACAGTGGCGTAACATACAATTTTTGACCTATTAATAACAATTTTTTGGTATATAATTCGAGTTTGAGCGATAAGAATTCTATAAACGAAAAGAACAATAATTTATTCAAGTCGATACTAATTTAATTGTTAAAGGCACATTATATAAATAGTAAGGTCTGAAAAGTAGGGACTGAGCAACAAGGTAACTAAATTATCAGAGTAACTTAAATAAGTAAAAATTACGACAATGCGTTCCTGAAGTGGAATGTGAATTTTTTAAAAGATAGTTCTGTAATCCAGTTAGGTTAGGATGAGTTATACATAATATATATAAGTGGCGCCTTAAATACCTTATATTTTTAAGGACTGATTTTTTAAATAAAATTGACATATGACAGATTTTGTACGGAACAACTGTCAAAAATTCAAAATTAAACCTCGGATAAAATTATCTGGTGTTGGAAAAATCCGTCCTAAGGAAAACAAATTACTAAAAAACAAATTATGTGAGACTTACGTAGATATCCGTGTGTTTGATTGAGACCTTTTTTATGCGCCCGCGCTTCTTGCGCCTGATTCGAAATGTAATAACATTCCCAGATTGGCTCGGTTTATTCATACAAGTAGACTAGATTGTAATATGTACTACTGATTTCCGCGGTGCTGCTTGCGTCTCATTTTATGGAATTCAATTACTGGCTACCTAATAGCAAGGTATGGGAACACGACAAGAATAATTTACCCCCTTCAAGTAATCCTGCAAAGTATCTCCTCTAACTTTTTTTTATGTATTACTACGACGAAGATGGCGGGACAACCTTGAATAGAATAGAATACTCTTTATCAACCTCATTCTCTTTTTCTTTTCTCTATTTTTTCTCTTTTTTTTTTTCTCTTTTTTTTTTCTCTTTACTCTTTTTTGTTTTCTCTTTTTTTTTTTTGGCCTTGACTTCTATTGAAAGGACTGGGCGACTAGTAAAAGACAGAATTGTGTGGAAAAGAAGAATTGTGGGAGAGGGAGTCCTTCGCCCTGCAGTGGGACAATACAGCACCCCAATGGCGTAACTCACTATTAATCTCAATCTGAATCATTTTGAAGGATATTGCTAATCCATTGCTTCATATGTTCGAAAACTGTGTCTGTTCAACAACGTAAATAAGGCAATGAATGTAGTTGAACTGTCAAAATTAAACCCATTGCTACTGATAATGTGTTACGCTATTTCCCAGCAGGCTACTTAGATTAGATTAGATGTATAATTATATTGTTGTATTAGTGACGACAATACCGACTTCTTTATTGTTTCTGTAGTTGTGTTTATTCGTAAATAATTGACCATTATGTACCAGAATTGATTGATTAAAGATTTGTGACGTGATAAGAAATGTAATTGTGTAATAAACGTTTTTAAAACGGTATTGTAATACTATGAAAATAGGCAAAATGCTTACTTAGTTACTAATTAAAATTGAGAATGACGTGTAATTGAATGGACATTTCTGTCATTGGCTCTCGTAGGTTAACTATTAAACCCAGGACAGCCGATCGATTCTGTAAAAAATTTACCGTGAAAAGTTAGGTGAAGTGAGCTTAGAGTGCGCTGTCAAAGGTGTAAATTCCTAGCATTAGTTGGAATGACAGCTCACTTCACCTAAGTTTTCACGGTGAGATGGTTACAGAATCACACTGCAGGACCACACGCTGTTTGTTAACCCACAAACACATAACATCACGCCTGTTTTTCACGCAGCGTAAGGCAGAGGTGTACATACAGGGTACTCACGTGTGTTGAAATTCTTCGTCGGTTATAAAAAAAAAATCGTTTTTCATACATTTTGACCGCATAGGCACTTTTCTATGGAACGCTAGGGGGTCTACAATTATGTGCTTAAGTCATGGTTACAGTTTGTGCGCCGATGTAGGTATGCCACCCTGGGTATTTAAAAATAAAATCTTAATTTGGTACATTCCAGCGTTCTCCATTAAGCGAGTACCTATTCCTGCCATGGCTGGGCGCTACCCTGCGCGGCCTGTTCCTGCGACAGGCTCCCACAGCTGGGGCACTCCTCTACACGATGGCTGTCATCAACGGCAACATCAACCCGCTGTTCCTTACCGCTTTCTCATTCCTGTTCCGTAAGTTCTTTTTACTCGATAGTTCGACAGCAATGCCAGGGTTATGTTTTTCATTCACGCCGATTTTTCATTGCCGACTGATACTTAAGGTTAAGAAGATGATGATAGCACAACCGGTCAAGCCGGTATTCCTCAAAGGAATAGGCAAAGGTATAACTATGATACACCCACATTTCGCTAGTTAGTCCCATGTTCGAGGTAATTGCTATCACCTGGGCACAAATCCAGACTCCGGGCTGCTTCTGAGAAATTGCTATTATTTTTCCTACGACTTAATACAAGGTATTGCCTTGCCACAGTGTTGGAGGCGCGACTGTGGCTCGAGATCGCTCGTCTGGTGCGTGCGCGGTGGGAGCGGCGCCAACACGGCATCATGTCTCGTGACTCAGAGTACGAAGTGCAAACTCTTTGGAGCAATGAAGACGTGCAAAGCATTGAAGTACGCAACTATGTTTATTAGCAAGATCTCATGATTCAGCACTTGATTCATGAATTACTTAAGTAACGTAAGGCTTAATTTTGTATTCAATGGATTGAGTGTTGTTGTCATCCTTCTTTATTTATACAGACCGATTTACTTTACTAAAACAAACGGGCAACTTAAAGTTGCTTATTTTTTCATTAATTAATGGGTAACTTTTAGGTGTTAATAAAGTCTTCGGTCTTTCTTCGTCTTAAGCCTGATTTACACGATGCGATTTCATTGCCAGCGACATGCAATAAGTTGAAGCAACAATAAAAATGGCACCTTCTAAACAGCATTTAGACAGTGCGAGTCAGTTGGTACTTCAATTTTATTATGTAAAGGCAAGAAAGTTTTACCGAGTAAACGGGGCTATATCATAGACTTGCCGAAACTGCCTTATATCTAATGATGCTGTTATTTTGTATGAAACAAATTTTCGTATTTTGTTATATTATTATGTTTATAGATGCACTTTTTTGAATGTTACTTTTTGATTAAGTAATAAAAAAAATAAAGGTCATTTGTGTGTTCTTTTTAGGATTCCGTAGCCAAATGGCAAAAAACGGAACCCTTATTATGGATTCGTCATGTCTGTCTGTCCGTCCGTATGTCACAGCCACTTTTTCCGCAACTTTAAGAACTATACTGTTGAAACTTGGTAAGTAGATGTATTCTGTGAACCGCATTAACATATTCACACAAAAATAGTAAAGGGGTTCCCCATACTTAGAACTGAAACTCAATTTTTTTTTTCATCATACCCATACGTGTGGGGGTTTTTATGGATAGGTCTTCAAAAATGATACTGAGGTTTCTAATATAATTTGTTTCTAAACTGAATAGTTTGCGCGAGAGACACTTCCAAAGTGGTAAAATGTGCCCCCCCCCCTGTAACTTCTAAAATAAGAGAATGATAAAACTAAAAAAAATATATGATGTACATTACCATGCAAATTTCCACCGAAAATTGGTTTGAACGAGATCTAGTAAGTAGATTTTTTTTAATACGTCATAAATCGTAAACCGCAATTTGCTGCTACGGAACCCGTCATGGGCGAGTTCGACTCGCACTTGGCCGCTTTTTTTACATGTTTTGCAGCAACTTCTTGCCGTGTTCTAGGATAACAGCCAGATAGATTATTGTTTATTAATTACTTACAGTATGGCTATATATCGTTTCGTAAAGTATTATGAATGATTAATTTTTTATTACTTCTGCCTAAAATTTAAATACAACAACTTAATATTATTACTATTAAATTTTAAATATATTTACATCGAATTAATCTATTTTTAATTACAATTTATAATATTACACTAAAATAATAGATAATAATAACTAAATAAATAAAAATAATAACAACTTAATAGATTATGGTCACAGAGGAGGCTGCTAAATGTGTTGTTTTGGGGTTTAGGCTTATTCCCAGGCAAAGCACTTTTTTAAATTTGTTTAGTAAAAAAAAATCCTATTTGTTTCTTATGGTGTACTACATTTTTAACCTCGAAACGCCCGGGGCGTTTGGCTGCATGATTGGGTAATTCAAGAACAAAATCAAATGAAATTCGAAAATAATTTTATTTTTAGCATTTTCATGATGTAGATATTGATTCCCATAAAGCCAGTGGAGTTTTGCTAACTACTTAACAAATTAAGTGAACGTGAACGAAATGAGACACAATTACACAAGATCAAAATCTTGTGTAATTGTGTCTCATTTCGTTAATCGAGGATTTCAGCTTTTTAACTTTCGTTATTGAGCCGAGCATTAAGAATCCAACAGAGCGCACCCCAGCGTGTCGAAAAAACACACTGTTCGATTTTCAACTTTTGGCGCTAAGCAGAGCGTTAAAAATTAAGAACGCAAAAAAAAAAAATCGCCGCGATAAACATACGCCCGTGCGGTAAGGAAACAAAACTATAACATAAAATTCTTTAATTCAAAGGCGAAAACCTATTCTCATAAAAGCGCTTACAAATAAATACTGATCTAGAAAATGTACGACTAAAATAAAATTAATACTAAACGAGGATTTGAGCTCGGGTTCACAGAGCGTTTTTTTTATCGCGGCGATTTTTTTTAGGTACTGGATTTTTAACTTTCATTATTGACCTGAGCATTGAGAATCCAACAGAGCGCGTCAAAAAACACACTGTTCGATTTTCAACTTTCGGCGCTAAGCAGAGCGTTGAAAATCAAGAACGCGAAAAAAAAAAATCGCCGCGATAAAAATACGCCCGTGCGGTATGAAAACAAAATTATAACATAAAATTCTTTAATCCAAAGGCGAAAACCTATTCTCATAAAAGCACTTAGAAATAAATACTGACCTAGAAAATGACTAAAATAAAATTAATACTAAACTTTAATAACAAAATACAAATAACTAAAAATATTAATATCACAATCGGCTTCCTGTTTCCTGTGTTTACAAATACAACGTGGAGATAACAATACGAAAATAAATTAAACTGTGTATTTATCTCAAGCCGTGCCAAGTCTACATACGAAAATTCAATCAAATATATCCAATAGTTTAGTTACAATAGCTAGTCAAAGATTGGCAAAACCCGTAGTCTGCCGGAAAATCACTACTATTTATTTTGTTTGAAAAAATCGCTTTTTAATTTCGGTGCTAGAATTTATTTGATAGTTCCAAAATACTCTGCATTAGTATTGCCAGTGTTTTCATTTATTGTCGTGTTGTTGTCTCCACATTGTATATTCGATCGATATTCTTTAGGTTTAGGTATCGTCTTATTTTACCTATACATAAATAGAGATTAAGTGATTACAAGGTTTACAAAGTCTATATTGGTTATTGATGATTGAACCCGAGATTTACATTTAGCTACGTAGGTACAGTCACAGTCATAAATAGCGTATACTTACGCGACATTCAAAAGCGATTTAAAAAAAAAAAACAATTGCAGGTTTGAGAAAAGGCCTATTTAATAAACTATTATTAAATATGCCTTTTCTCAAACCTTAATAATAATTTTTCTATATAATAATATCACATTGTACTGGGATCGATCCATCATCACTGACAGGACTATTGTTGCCAATAAGCCTGATATAGTGGTGGTGGATCGATCAGAGCGGCGCGCAATGATTGTTGACATAACCGTCCCGCATGATGAGAACCTCGTGACAGCCGAGAAAGATAAACAAATCAAGTATCTTGACTTGGCTCGCGAGGTTGTCGACATGTGGCATGTGGACTCAGCAATCATTGTGCCGATAGTCGTGTCAGCCAATTGGTTAATAGCCAAGAGCCTCGACCAACACCTGAGGAGGCTCTCGTTGGGCAGCTGGATCAAGGCCTTGATTCAGAAAGCGGTACTTCTGGACACGGCTCGCATTGTCAGGAGGTTCCTCTCTCTGGAGCCCTGACCGCCGGTAGCTTGGACCCTGTTCCCGATACCGGTGGGCTACTATTTTTTATATTTTTAAATGTTTTTTTATCTTTTTGTTTATAAAAATATAATTTGTAAGTATGTAAATGAAATAAAGGAAATAATTTTTCTATAATACTAAGGTCGTAACAAAATAAAATTTATATTAAAACACTTTGGAATCTTGAATAAGTGTAAGAATGGTATTTATTCTCGTGCGTGGCTGTACCATCTGGAAAATGTTAGAGAAAAAGCGCTCATTTTTAGTTTAGATTCTGTTCAAAAAACCACTTAATGTCAGCTGGTTTAAAGTTGGATAACATATCAAAGAATTAGTGATGACTTTACTTTTGTTTATTGGTTCGGTCTATCGCAACACGTCATGTGTTGAATGAATCTTACGTGAATGATGCTGAAACGATGAACAACATGGTCTTTTATTTCGACGCAATGATTGAAAAACACTTTTATCTAGGAGTGATAAATATGAAGATAAAAATTGGAATTTAGATTAAATGCATGACCAGGCAAACGAGTTATCATCTTTGGCATTGTTAACGAATGGTACTAAATTAATATTACACAATAATATTTAAAAAAATTGTGAAGGGTTAGTTTAAATGATCTCTACGCCAAGCAAGTGCAGCCGGAACATAAAGGGCAAAGGAAGGAACATGGGTGGGTTTTAGTCAGTAAGAGTCTGACACTCCCTTCCGCTCCACCCAGAGCGGGTGGGGTCATTTGATGATTTCCCATCCGAAAAAAAAAAAAGCAAGTGTTTTTCCAACACTGTCTGATTTCATAGCACTCGTAGCGGCAAAGGCATAATATAGTAGCCATTTTGCTACGAGCTACAGGACGTAGCAGATTGTGGTAAGTTCGCTGTACCACTGTTTTACGCACCGTTACTTGGGTTTTTTTTTTTTTTTTTCTGGTGGGAAATCATCAAATGACCCCTCCCGCTCTGGGTGGAGCGGAAGGGAGAGTCAGACTCAGCTGACTAAAACCCACCCATTTCCTTCCTTCGCCCTTTAAGTTCCGGGGTGGCGGTAACCCTTTCGGACAATCCCGCTGAGCCGTTACTTGGGTTGAATTAGATTTTTATTTTGCGCATATCATTGAAAGTACCTAATTTCCTTAATGATTACGAGCTCTTACGAACAAACTTACTAACGATCCCTACACATCAGTGGCATTGTAGCTATACTAAGGCCGAAGTTCACCTGTGAAACTGACCTCAATCAGCATTATTTGTATTTGTGCTGCTAAACCGTAATTTATCACCAAACAGTGCACTTGTGTGTAGGGTTCATGGGTGACCCGGGCGGGCACTGGAACTCTCGTGCGAAGTCGTGTGAGTTCGAGAGTGTGCCGATGACTCGGAATCGTCCCGGGGAGTGCACTGCCGTCTTTAGCTTGTTGCGCATCGCTTCTGGACGCATCGCACCGCACCACACCTGAAAATACCAATGAAAGTCGGTTTTATGCCAGACTAGCTGCGCCCCACGGTTTCACCCACATAAGTTTCGATCCCGTGGGAATATCGGGATAAAAAGTATTCTATATGTTAATCCTGGTTATAAACCATCTGTGTGCCAAATTTCATCCAAATCCGTTCAGTAGTTTTTGTGTGAAAGAGTAACAAACATCTATCCATCCATCCATCCATCCATACAAACTTTCACGTTTATAATATTAGTAGGATTAGTAGGATTTGCGGGTGAGGGAAGAGAGAGTGCAGTGTTTCTGCACACACACTTTTGTGCTCTATAATATCTCACGCGTCCATGAGATTGGCCGAAATTAGGTTGGAAAATATTTTGTTTCTGCCATGACCGAAATTAGTTTTGGAAAATATTTTTTTTCTGCCTTGCTTGAGTGCCACTTTTGTTTTTTTTTTTTTATGTTTTTAGTTATTGGATTCTCGGTTCTGGCATTTTTGCCGATTCATCATTTGGCTGCCATGGCCATGAAATTCAGTGTGGAGAACCATTTTTTTATGCCTGATGACTTGAGTATTATTTTTGGTTCTTTGTTGGTTTTATTGGTTTCTCGGTTCTTGTATTTTTGTCGATTAATCGTCAGTCCAAATCGATGTCTGTTTATTTGCTTAAAAACCTTCACAGATAAGAAGTTTGTCTTTTTGAGGGATTATAATATTATCAAAATCTCAACCGAGATGCAACTCTCTAGGAAGCATATCAAGCAAAGAAATGCAAGAACCGACAAACATAAAACAGCTTGCAGTCAAAAATACAGTTTCTTCACCAAGAGAACAACAAACACAACCATCAGTTGGTGTTACTAGTACATCTCGTCCACCTGAATGGCTGAAAGTGTTCCTTCTAACAGAAGCAAAAAGCGCGAGAAGTGTCAACATTTTTATGCATGAGTACGAGTCTTTTGACTATATGTGTATCTTACGTCTTATTTCGTTTTTTTTTATTTTTTTTTTTACTTGTAATTGTGCGTTTTGTTTGAGCAGAATAAAATATTTTTCTTTCTGTTTTTCTTTTCTAGAAGCTCTCACAATCACCCACACTAACATTTTTTTAACATGCTGGCGTTTTGAAAGCTCTCTTCCGCCTGGCGGTCAACTGCCAAGAAAAGTGGTCGACCGCCGTTGTCCGTGGTTGTACGTGTAATTAACATCTTGTTTCACCTGTGCAAAGTTGAGGAAGAACAGCTGCGTGTGAGTATGGTTGAGTCCAGGCAGTGTTTCTCCCTTGACGCCGTGTCGTTGTACCCAATGCAGGTACGCGCGGAACGCCTGCTTCACGCCACCGTTGTCTGCTATGTTCTCGCCCTGAAGACAAGAAGGCTTACATAACATAACGCCTGTATTCCCCGGAGGGTTAAACAGACGTGTATAGAACACCCACATTTCGCCAATGTTTAGGTCACATAAATTAGAGGCGAGGCCACCAACTGGGCAGATGTTCAGACTCCGGGCTACTACTTAATAAATTCCAACGAAACCGAATAAAATCGTCCGACTTGGGGTTGGAACAGCTGGTCAGCAGTCGCCGTTTCGGCCAGTGGACCAAAGCGCCTTTAAATGAAATAATAGTTCTCATTGGCGTAAATATAACTTTAGATCTATTTATTAAAATGATGTTGATATACTATGTGTAACTGAATTTATTAATGCACATTATGAAAGTAGTTTATTTAGCTGTTCCAACATTTTGTTCGGCGAGCCCGAACGCGAGGTCGTGCCGATATGGGGCGTTGTCCGGTTTCCCTAACTAAAAGTGACGTATTACCCCACATCCTAATAGAAAATGATCGCGTTTTCGTGCGAATTTTGCATATTTTTTTCGACCATGCGAGCGAAGCCGCCGGCAAAAACGAAGTTGTAAGTCATACATGTATAATATAATCACCTGAGTATTAACACCATCCAGCTTCATATTGACCTCAGGCACGATGTATTGTCCGTACTGATCGATCAGGCACTGCGCACGACGATGGAAAGCTTCTATCGCGGAGTCCGACCACCAGCGGTGAAGATTGCCGTCGCAGTCAAACAGACGGCCTTTGTCGTCGAACCCGTGGGTTATCTCGTGACCTGGAAACACAGGGACATAGCTTATTATGAGATGAATGGAATGAAAAGCTGAATCACAAGAACAAATGCTATAATGAGACAGTAGAGAACTTAACGTAAGATCACGCCTCTATTTTCCGAAGGGTTAAGCAGATGTGTATAAAGCACCCCCCACTAACATAGAGAGAACATTCTGAAGTGTGGAACTCTCTGCCAGCGTCTGTATTTCCTTCCACATTTATTCCGTCTGCCTTCAAAGCGAGGGAGAAATCTTCTGAACACGCTCGTTCCATCATAGACTTCATCCATCGCTTTCGACCAGGCGTGATCGAGGTCAAGAGCGGACCCATTCAGCATTAAAAAAAAACATGTTCCCATGGCCGGTTTAGGTACAGACGCCAGTACATCAAGCTACTACAATCTGTCAATTTTCTTTAATAGATTTTCAACTTTACCGCTAAAGCGTTAAGGTTCAAGGCTAAATAGGAAAATTTGACAGTTTCGGGTAGCTTGACGTGCTGGCGTTTGTACATTGGTAGTGATTTTTTTTTTTGTAATAATTCGTGTCAGTAAAGCTAATGGGAATTCCTATTGTCTTTACATTCTTTGACATAATACATGATAACATCATACTGAATGCAGGCGCGGTCGCAGCTTGATGAACTTGATGACCCCCCCAAAATCTTGGATTTTGGGGGGGTCATCAAGTAGTAAGTTAGTAACTTAAGTCAGTAAGGCAAGTAAATCACGACAGCTTAATGATTTGGGGCTGGGTCATGACCTCCACGACCCCCTCTGACCGCGTCTGGCTGAATGACGCTTAATAAAATTTGAACATAATTATCAAAGCATAATTTCACCTATAACAACTCCAATGCCGCCGTAGTTCAAAGATCTGGGGAAGTGCCTGTGATAGAAGGGAGGTTGCAGTATCCCTGCTGGGAACATGATCTGGTTCTTGTTGCGACTGTAGTACGCATTGACCACAGCTGGAGCCGTGTTCCATAGTGTTTTATTAACCGGCTGGCCAATACTGGAACGAAATGACAGAATAGACGATATTATGAGATAGAATATGCTTTATTGGACACCAACATTTTACAAAGCTATTAATATTCAGGGTAGAATAAGAACAAGGGTAAGGGGAATAGATTTTATTACAGCTAGTCTTTTCACTGCAGAAGGATTAAGGAGATGCTCAGCAAGGATACCCGTTCGACAGAGTTAAATATAAAAGAATAGTTTCGTGCTGCATACTGTTAATAAAAAAGTCAAATCATTCATTTCATAAACGCAAGAAAGTCGTTAGTTTCGTATGGAGAAGAATGAGCAACTCACCGTTGCTCCTTTAAAAAGTTTTACGATATTTTGAATACATTAATAATTATTATATGTATGTGAAGACGAACTGCGGCTGTAGAGATATGGTATTCAGGCGAAAATTTATGTCACGTAGCATTTTATACTATCGTCGATCTTCATGTGTTGGGGTCGGCTTCCAGTCTAATCAGATGCAGCCGAATACCAGTATTTTACATGAAGCGACTATCTGAGCCTATCTGACAGACAGAGGCTGTATTACGACATTTTGTAGCCGTTAGTCGTCGTTCCAGTTGAAGAGAAAGATAGAGCTATACAGGACGTACTAGTGCCATTCCTTTTTCGCAACGAAACAGTGATGACTTTGACACTTCATCAGATTGCGACAATATGTGATATGTGTGTGTGCTTGTGTATACGATACGCCGTATACACAAGCACGTATCTGATTACTTGATTACGTACGTTACTGGTTTAGAGATGAGTTGCCTCACTGAACTAGTAGGTAACATGTTACATCAACTAGACATTTGATACCAAACTGGGTTTCATTTTACCTGATTTGTTACTTACCGTGATTGCTCCATCTTCGTCAAATGTTGCAATATGTTCAGAATGTTCTCGAAGTATTTGTCTGGGTGTATTTTTACCTCTTTATATCTGTCGTCCAGTTCCTTCTTATTCAATATGAAATCGGGGTACCCTATCCTCAGCATCATGGCGTCCACTTTATGTGCTGCGAGCTTCTTCGTTTTATCATCAATCCAATCAGTTATATGGAGCAGTTCTCTGAATGACTGCTGGATCTCTCTTGTCATGTATAATGTGTCGTTCTTGCTCATTTCGTCGAAGTATTTCCTGACGAACATAGAGCCTAATGCCATCCCCATGTTGGAGTTCACCTGTGATACACAGTTCTTCCATCGAGGAGGTGCTTGCTCTCGTCCGAATAGGATGAAGTAGAATCTGAAATATATTCAAAGCATTTGCGAATTCTCCAATAAAACTGAGAGCAGTGGTGACTTGCAGTAACCACGGCAACTAAAAGCTTTACAGAAGTATCTAAAGGTTACAATAAAGATGACTCACTGTTGTTTGGCAGATTGGAATCTGTCGTCAAGGTTGTTGACCCGGTGCCTCACGAATCTCCAGAGCAGGTAATTTGCCAAAATGCTCGGGTCAGTGTCATGTATCAATTGAACTAAATGCTGCCAATGAAAACACAGTATATCCAGTGAGTTAAAGAAAGGTATGATTTGTCTTACGTTTAATCTCTTTTGTCTTTCAGAAATGTATTTTTGCATTAATAGGTTGGTATTGAGCTTCTTTAATCTGGATCAAAATCATCGTCATCATTCAGGCGAAAACCATCCACTGCTGGACACAGGCCTCCCCAAGCACCACCACCGCCCACACCGCTTCGACAGGTTCTGTGCTTCTCGCATCTAGCGGAGGCCAGCGGCCTACACTAGGTAATCGGTCCACCTAGTGGGAGGCCTACCAACGGAAAACATATCAGCCCAGTTGCAATAACTTCTCAAAACAATTATAAAGTTTTGAAAAATATCTTGCACAAAATCCAAATTTTGATTTCCTGAATCAGTACAAAATTTCAGTTTGCGAAGTAGTCTCTATAGTGGACAATCGCCGTGATGTATACATAGGTCCCTGGACTGGGAAAGGATTAAATCATGTAACTGTAACTACTTACCCTGACGTAACAAAGAGCAAACAGCACAACTGTTTCATTAGGGTGTACGGTCCTGTTCATCACGATGCACAGGTATCGTCTCCACTTTACTTCAGGCACCAGCTCCTCGAGCTTCCCTAGTGGCATCCTTCGGTACAGTTCCGATACATTCCTCCTGTCTTCTGGCGCTGACGTGATCTTTGCTAGGCTGGAATATTTGAGAAGACTGATAAGTTTTCGTGAAATTATATAATGTTCGACATTGTTTATGACAATGAGGGAAAAATTGGCGCCGATGCCCTTGTTCACAAACTAAACTAAATTTAAGTTCAGTGCATCTTTTTCTTTCTATTTCATTAAGAAAAGGACAGAAGATAAATATTAGTTTAGTCCTGTCAAATTAAGATACTCCATAGCAAGTTTATACGTGATTAAAAACATGACTACTAAAAATACGTCAATTTATGTCAGGCGCTGAGTAATTTGACAGGACTAAACTAATATTTATCTTGTGTCCTTTTCTTAATGAAATACATAGAAAGAAAAAGATGCACTGAACTTAAATTTAGTTTAGTTTGTGAACACGGGAATCGGCGCAAATATCTACTAATTCGATTTCAAATGTTTTGACTTAAATACTTTGGGGTGAAAGTTAGAAATAATACATATACTTAAATAGATATATAAAATAAATAAAATTATTATTAGGAACAATTTTATTTATGTACAACTTAACAAAAGACACGGAATATGCAAAAGTAAAATACTTTAACGCGGCTATCAACACCGCACAGAAAATATATGGAAGACCATTTTTTCCAGACTTTCACATCTTTAAGGACTAGTTATAATAAGTTAGATTTCCTTAAAGATATGAAAGTCTAGTATATAATAAGAATAGGACTCTTACTTTATTTCAAATTCAATCAATTCGTCCGCACTTTGTTTAACGTGATGAACATCACCTCCCAGTAATATTGCAATTTTCATTAAGTAATTTTTATAAGCGTTCAAGTACACTTTATTGGATTCTTGTAAGAAATAATCCCGTGTTGGTAATCCTGCAAGTACACGTATATATTTATAAACTAAGTAAGTATATGCAAAAGTAAGTGAGCTTGGCTGTCATTGTGCCGATTGTCGTATCAGCCAATGGCCTGATGGCCGAAAGCCTCGATCAACATCTCTCGAGGCTCTCGTTAGGCGGTTGGATCAAAGGCTTGATTCAGAAGGCAGGCATTCCTCGATACGGCTCGCATTGTGAGGAGGTTCCAGTCCTTGCAGCCCTAACCACCGGTAGCTTGGACCCTGCTCCCGATACCGGCGGATCACTACTTATTATATTTTTTATGTTAAATTTATTTAAAAATATATTGAATAAGTAAGAAAATGAATAAACGAGTAAAAAGTAAAAAGAGGAAAAATGACTTTACCCAAGCTCGTTTGATCAAACTGAATAACAAATTCATCCGAATTTTTAATATCGGGGCCAACCCATTCTGATATGAGAATATCGTTATTGTATAACCTTAATTTTGCCATTAATTCCAGCCAGTCAAAATTGGAGGAATTCCAGGCAGGGTTTAGAATCGGCCAGCCACCGAGAAGGTCCAACAAATCTACCAGCGGTTTATGTGCACGTTTTTCAAGGATTGCATAATTCATACAAGACTTGAAGAGGAATCTTGCTTTCAGAGCAGCATCGCCGTTTGCGGGGTCGTCCCCCGAATTAACTCTGGTACCGGTTTTAACTAACGTGGTTCTTGGCGACGGTGTCGTTTTTCCTTCTAAAAAAATAGATTCCCTTTCACTTCGCCTTTTAAATCTTGCTCTGTATGCCATTAATCTTCTTCCATTTCGTATTTGATTAGACTTATTGATAAGATTTCTTCTAACTACTTTATTGTTAGGTGCTGCGTCAGGTTTCTTTATAAATCTTTTCACTCTTTCTTTTTTAAATATATGATTACGTGACAAGTACTGTCGAAATTTCGTTTTCATTTTACATATTGGTTTCAGGACTTGTTTTGATTTTTTGTCTAAATATCTACGAATGCGGTATACTATTTGCGTTTTTTCCTTATCTTTGGAATTATAGCGGTATTCTTCAGTGGCGGTCTTATTTAATAAATCGTTTGAATGAGATTCCAGAGTGGCCGAAACTTCAGAGTGAAACGGCGCCGCGGTCTCCTCGTGCGGAAGCTTCATCGTCAGTAAGAAATTATCTTCTAAATCTAAACTAGATCCTGGATACTTGCAGGGTATCTTATCCTTACTTTTAAATTCTAATAATTCTTTCAAGACAGTGTCTAGATTTTCTCGGAGCATTTCAAAGGTGTCGTATCTAAAAAGGATGAACGTATTATTAATTTGTCTTACTTCTTGAATACACAACAGTATATTACAATGGCGATAACAAACCCTGCTTTATCAGCCGGGATCGGATTGAGCGCAGGCCAGTTCCCACAGGCATACTGATAAAAATCGTGACAGGGATCTGCTTCGGCGTCCATGTATTGTTTCATTATATTTGCTTGTGTAGTTCTGATCTGATCTCTGTCACCTTGACCCTTCCAGAATGCATGAATACCTGAATGAAAATAGTTGGGAAATATTTTAACATCGTCAGTTAAGACATAGGTATTTAAGTACCTACCTATGTCTGAACTTGCGATGTTCAAATTAGGTACCTTGATTGTGTAGGACTTGAACGTTGTCGTACGACTAACCTTGGCTCGTTTTTGACAAGAGTCAATTGGATAATTCGTGACACAACGTATAAACTATTATCGAATTGATTTAGCTCTCTATCATACAATGGACAGGAGAATTGTTTAATGGTTCTGGAATTACCTGTTAGTGACAGGGAACTAGAAATAAACTGATTGCTCATTTGACCACTTGAGTCGATAAAGCAGAGGTATAACCATGTATAACTTTATATATCTGAGCTTGGTCTCTTGTCTTCTTAATTCGTTTAAAAACTACAGCCAACACATCAATATATTCTCTTCTTTTTTGTTTAGTTTGCACTTTCCTACTTCTGGGCAAATACCTCCCCCAAGACCTTCCAGGGACTGTTTTCCCGCGCCACCGCGTACCATAAATTTAAGGCCCTTTTCGTGTTTATCTGTGTGACCGCGTTGTTGTAACGGAGTACGGAGGTTTATTATTGGGTTTAATATTTAAATTACATATAATAATTAAATCTCAATATTTCTTTAAGTCGTAAAATCCGTGCAAAGCAGGTGCGGGTTGCTAATACAAATAAAAAACTGGTTTTTAAAATTACCTGCGTAAGACCTGGATGGTTTATATATGTGTGCAGAGGAGATCATCTCAGCCTCTTCCAGTTCAGGCTGGCCACGGACCTGCTCCACGACGTCATCTAATGGGCCTCTATCCACGTGCATCTCTGGACGAACTATGCTATTCAATCAAGCAGTAATATGAACAATTTGTACGGCAGACGCGTGTCAGTTTAGTTCAGTCTGAGAACTGGTGTTTATGTGATGTTTCGCAGGATTTTAGAAGCTACAAAAATGGTAACGGCTTGTTCATTACAAAGTTTGTATTTCGTACTGGGACAGTCGCAGTTTAGATCGATAAATTAAAGTTACAATAACCAATCACGCCGTTTTTTTATTAATGGAAATCCTGTTATCTATATATTTTAATCTGAAGGGTTACGGCAATATTCAGCAAATTCAGTTAAAATAGAAACCTGTTGTAACAAAAACATTGCGAACTATACTACCCGAAAACCTTAAAAGCATTTGGTATAACACTTTGCAACAAATATTCGAAATAATATTAAGTATACATTGTAGTAGAAGGTATTTAATAGAAGATTTTTTTTTTGTTTTGTTTAAAGTACTCGTAAGGACCGTTTCTCTGCAGAGGGAAACACGGGCTGAATTATTTATTTATTTCAGGACCCTAGGTTTATTTTAAGGGGTTACCTCTCAATATCTGTATCTTCGTCGTCATACTGATCTCTAGAGTCCGAATTCTCGTATTCCTCTTCAACCTCACTTTCACTTTCTTTGTCTTCGTCATTGTCCTCGCCACCCTCGTCCTTATGTATCAGATGAGGTCCCTCTTTACTAAAAGTGAGTAGAATATTCTCCTAAATTCATCAGGTAGGCATGCAATAAGAAACTTTGACTCTAGCATGGCAGTGGTGAACGTTTGATTACTAAAAAAATGTAACAGAAAGCTTTTATTTAGTTTGAAAACTTACTCATAGTCTTGTGATGTGAACGTGAAATGACTCAATCGCTTCACCCTGGTCGGTGGCGCATGCTGCTTGTCTGAAGAACCCCATATCAAAATGTCACTGGTCACATTACCCTCGTAATATTCTCGTTTAGAATTTGCATTCGACCGAGCAAGAACTATCTCTTCAGGCGGCAGGAACGACGTACGGAACCCTTGAAACACATCCCTCTCCTCAGGATCCACCTCGCCCTCTAACCGGGTGTAGACTTTCGGGACGTTTTTAACAATATATTGATCAGAAGGATCGCCTAACGAGTCATACGGTCTTCTGATAAGGAAGTATGTAACTGCGACGAACGCCGCGAATGTAACAACAGAGATGAATCTGCAGAAAGTGGCACTTTTCGTACTTGATTTGACTGATACAGTTTGTGATAGGATCCGCGTGTCGTCGCGCGTCATGGCAGCTTCTGACTGACAGAGCATCGCCGGACATTCGTAACTGGAACATCACACATAGGCACACGAACTGCGTAGTGGTCGTCGTAATCTTGACCCTGTTGTTGCAGCCGGCATGTAAATTGCTTACAATCAACAACACAATTTATGTACGCCAACTATTTTTAGTTTACCCTGTATGCAAAGTTTTTTTTATTTGTTAATCTATATGTTGTGTAGGTAGGTATGTACTGGCAATGAACGATGACCTGTTTATGTGTAAAGGAAAAAAAACTACTGTGACAGTGACACAGTATCGGTTTTGGACAACATTTTTTTTGTGAACAGGTAGATAACCTATATTTTTGAAAAGCAAGTGATAAAACACAAAAAAGCTTTAGAATGACTTCGTTTGCGGAGCTAACGAAACAAGTGCATTTAATCAACGATTTGATTATAGCTGATATGACTTGTGGTATGGTTATTAATATTTTTCATTCATTCATCATTCATCGTTGGTATTGCTCAGAACACAGACGTGTTGTCGATTTCACTCATAATTTGAGCATCTCCGTAATCTCAATTATAGTCATTATAAGTGAGTGCATAAGTTCCAAAGTACAGTGTCTGCCGAACGCAGGCATGACCAGCAACTAAGTGCAGTGTGTCACACACTGCACTTAGTTGCCCTCACCGCCCCCCGAGCAAAATAAACGGACACATATTTTTCATCCTTATCGTGGCAACGACTAACAACAGCGCGGAGTTCGGGGAGCATCGTGGACACTCGTACCAATTACAAATCCTCTCAGCGAACAAATATTTTCGACCTACCTACCATCACCATAAAATTGTATATACTTACTCTTTCTTCGACACGGTCCAAAGATGAACAAATGCGCGGAATGGAAAACCTCGATATCAGCGGTGGATAAGGTAACGTGCTCATGAAACTTTGCGGTAATCACTATCATCTGCTGTGTGCTAACTTAACAGCTGATGCTTCTGCGATTACCCTTAAGTCCTGGAAATGCTCCAAATGCAACAAAGGGCAATCTAAAAATCAGGAAACACCAGCTATAACTACTGAATCGCAAGTAACAGAGTGTAGTCAAACCCAAAATGTGACTATAAGGAAAGCGAGTACATCATCGGGCCTGCCTCTATGCAATCCCCCTGCAGGGTCAACGGAAGTCCTTGATGCTATACGCTTGGAGCTACCCATTATCATTCGTGATATGTTAACATCGGAGTTCCACAAAATGCAATCACAAATGGCTGAACTCGATAAATCGATTAAGTTTATTGGCGCCAAATATGATGACGTTATGAAACAAATGGCATCAAATAATGTTGAATTAAAAGCATTACGGGAAGAAAACCAGGCACTCCGTGAAAACGTTCACAACGTTGAGGTACGTCTTCGTCGGCTGGAGATTGAACAGGTGCGTCAAGACCAATGGCTTCGCCTGTAAAACATTGAGATCTCCGGGCTACCGGAAATAAGGAGGAGCAAAGCGCTGCGTGTCGCGGGTTCGATTCCCGCACGGAACAAATATTTGTATGACCTACAAGTAGTTGTTCCGGGTCTGGCTGTTTGTGTATGTGAGTTTAAATGTTTGTAAACGCACCCACGATACAGGAGAAATTCCTAGTGTGGGGCAACGTTTTTTTAAAGAAAAAAAAAAAAAATCGTGGATATAGTATCTATTGAAGATTGTTGAGCATGTCGGAGTTCCTAATAAACGTGAGGACATCGAATTCGCCCACCGAGTCCAAACACAGCAGCATAACAACTCTAATGTACCAAGGAACATAGTTGCTAGACTCAAACAACGCAGCACTAAGGACGCGATAGTGGCTGAAGCACGGAAGCTGCGAGGAATCAATCTGCATGACCTGGGTCTTCAGACAGTAACATCACATAAATCTAAGGTATACGTCAATGAACACCTCACCAAATACAATAAAAAATTGTTAAAACAATGCAAGCTCTTGAGCTTGCATTTAGCCTTGGCTAATGAACTTAACTATAAATATATATGGACAAAAAACTGTCGAATCTATTTAAGAAGGGTAGACGGGTCTCAGCATATCCTTGTGCTATCAGAGGAAGACCTAAAAAAAGCATTACTTTGTGATAAATATTGTTATCTCATCTTATTATCTTCTTTTATTTTGTACCAGTACTAGTTTATCAAGTTTTGTTTTAACTATGCTAGATACCACTCTGCATTTCTATTATTATCGTCACCACTTCAAAAACACCCACTTTGATACAACTCATTTCTATTGCATAATCAACAACCTCACAAAACATTACCCACAACAAAGTGATTCTTCCTTATTAACACATTTACTCTTCACACAACACAACACATACATACATACATCCATCATACAATACCTTTACCCAGACTGTAATACCTTTACCCAGACTATACTGTAATGTAGGGGATGTGCATGTGCACAGTGAAACACCAGATTTTGCGAAAGGGTGAAGGGTGGGGAGACGTACGCGATACGTCCGTGCGCGATCTTTCGTAGCGAACACTTCGAAAAGTACCGTTAGGTCCGTGTAGGTAAATAGGCAAAGTTTTGCAGACCTATCTTTATTGGTATATGTACATGAATATCACAATATGCGCAGTCGTGTCGTTGACTCGGACGCAGGTGTCACTATCTCATTTTTTGAATCATTGCGGCAGCTACTCATTAGCGATGGCCAAAACTGATTACTTACAATTTTTCTATCAAAACGTGCGGGGTTTGCGCACTAAAACTAATACTTTTTATGAGAACATACTATCATCCAATGACAACTTAATGTTTACCGAGACCTGCACCCTAATTGCGTAACATCCTATCGATCTCAATCTGAATCATTTTGAAGTATATTTCTGATCCATTGCTTGATATGTTCGAAAAATGTGTCTGCTCAACAACGTAAATAACGCAATGAATGTTGTTGAACTGTCAAAATGAAACCCATTGCTACTGATAGTGTGTTACGCAATTACCCCGCTGGCTACATGGCGGCATTTTAGACTCTGAGCTAAGTAATGATAGTTATGATTTGTTTAGACGCGATCACGGCTCGCTAGGCGGCGGGGTAATGATTGCTTGTGCTTCCCGTTTGCAAGCGCGCCTACGGCTCGAGTGGGACCGACCTGACCTTGAATGCAAATGGATAACTATTCCCGCACGATCGCTCGCCATAAAGCGCAATCTGCACATCGCGACTGTTTACCTACCGCCAGATCGCGCGATATCGGAACGTATTCAATTGTTAACGCGACTAATGTCTGAGGTAGATCCCTAATGATTATATTCTCATATCGGGCGACTATAACTTAGCTTGTATTGATTGGACAAGTAGACAGCCTGTAGTGCTACAGAGGGGCGCCGTTGAAGTCCAAAACTCCGCGTATCACCTTATTTACTCAATGCTGTTCTGCGGTTTGAATCAATCTAACTTTCTCACCAACTCTCATACATACTCTGCATTTAATTTTTGCCAACTTTCCTAATACTGTTATAGAGTCGAACTGTCCATTGGTACCGGAAGACGCGTTTCACCCTGCATGTAATGTTAACGCTACATATATTTTAATTCCTCCCTTGAAACTTAGGTTATTCCAAAAACATGTTTATAAGAAGGGACATTATGAGGCCATTAACAAAGAATTACTTAAGAGTGACTGGGGATTAGTCTGTGGTATTGATAAACAACTTGAGCGTGTAATAGAAATGTTCTATTCTGTGATTGATGCAATTATTGATAAATATGTACTAAACGTCACCATTGGGGGAACCTATAGCTACCCTGTCTGGTACAGTCGAGCACTAATTAATGTTATTAAGGAAGAGTCTAAAGCGCATAAGCAATGGAAAAAATATAAATACTTCCATGATTACGCTACTTTTTCTTTATTAAGAGATCGACAAAAAATATGCAAATGGAGTGTCATAAGAATTACTTATACAGATCACAAGAGAACATAAAAACTTCACCTAAATATTTTTGAGCGTACGTTAAAGCTAGAAAGAAGAATAAAAGTGCTTATCCTAAATACATGACGTACGATAACAATCAATTAACTAGTGAGGACGACATTTGTAACGCTTTTTTTTTTTTTTTTTTTTTTTTTCTGGGTGGGAAATCATCATATGACTTCTCCCGCTCTGGGCGGAGCAGGAGGGCGTGTCAGACTTTTACTGACTAAAACCCACCCGTGTTCCTTCAGTTGCCTATGCCAGGGACCACGGTATCTCTTCCGAACAACCCGCGGCCCTGGCAGGCAGCGGCCCTAACGGACCCCGTCACTTCTTGCTGACATCTCTTTGAGGCGCGCGTGGAACACAACGCGCCGTCGACTCGGGCCTGGTCCTTGCCGGGCGGCGAGCTGCCCATAGCTCGCCGCCCGACATTTGTAACGTTTTCAATGACTTTTAAAAAAAAAAAATTTGCACCAGGCTCAGGACTTACACCCTCTTTTCGAATGACTGTGAAACATACGGCGACACACTGCACAGCCTGACCATTGACAGTGCGAGGATCCTGAAACTCCTGCAGAATCTGGATACGTCAAAGGGTCCAAGGAAGTGACACCATACCTCCTCTTTTCTTCGTTAAATGTGCCAAATCGCTCTCTTTACCATTCACTTATATTTTCAATAGATGTTTTCACGATGGATACTGTCCAGCCATTTGGAAGACTGCGCACATTGTGCCCATTCATAAAAAAAAGTTGCAGAAACTCCATAGAAAATTATCGTTCCATATCAATTCTGAATGTTATGGGAAAAGTAATGGAGAAATTGGAACACAACTTTGTTTATCCGACCATATCTAAATTAATTTCGCAACAACATCACGGGTTTATTAGGAGACGGTCTACTAATACCAATTTAGCAGTGTTTCTTGAAAATGTTGTCCGTGATATTGATGGTGGTGGGCAGGTTGACGTGATCTACAAGGATTTCGAAAAAGCCTTCGACCGCGTGGATCACGACATCCTTCTGCGTAAGCTGCAGAGCTAGGAATTCGCGGTAACTTACTTAGA
Organism: Apamea monoglypha; assembly: GCA_911387795.2. Lineage (NCBI taxonomy): Eukaryota > Metazoa > Arthropoda > Insecta > Lepidoptera > Noctuidae > Apamea > Apamea monoglypha. Next base: position 5,856,258 of record OU426922.1, read on the forward strand.
TGGTTCGAGTCATACCTTAGGAATCAGTCTCAAATTGTTACATTGGGTGGGGTAAGGTCTAATTGCGTAATTATACCATCTGGTGTGCCACAGGGCTCAATTTTGGCACCTCTATTATACTCTGCCTACCTATACGATATAGGATCACATGTTCTGATGTATGCTGATGACACCAATATTTTTATGACTATAAGAAATAAGCATGACTGTGAGAAGCTCCAAAACGACTTAAATAGATTATCTAATTACTATATTATCAATAGAATCAATATGAACGTAAACAAATGTCAGACTATAACCTTTACTAGGAAGTGAAATCTCATTAACTACAGCTACAGTCTTAGTGGTGTCAATATTGTGCGTTGCAATGTTATTAGGGATCTTGGTGTCGTCCTGGACTCAAAGCTTCTGTGATTGGAGCATGTGTCCTATATCGTCGGCAAGGAATACCAAAACCTGGGATTTATTATGCGTACATGTAAATTATTTACTGATATAAATTGCATCAAGGACTTTATTTTGCGTACATACGCAGTATTTTAGAATACTGCAGTAATATCTGGAATCCGCAGTACTTGGTTTAAATATACAGCAAATAGAATCAATACAATCTAAATTCGTTAAATATATTAGCTATCGCACTGGATTCAGATTATCTGCTATCATGCAAACACCATATGTGCTACCACTCGAGAGCAGACGTATGATTCTGGACATGCTATTTCTTTATAATATCTGTAGTGGGAACATTGACAGTACCATTTTAAATAACTTAGTTATAAGATTAAGTGCTCCGTCTCGACGGACTAGGCACAGGCAGTTATTTGATGTACCACACAGTGGTACAAACTACGCTCAAAATTCAGTCATTGGTAGGATGCTAAGTAATTTTAACAAGACATTCTCTCATCTTGATATATTTAATACCAAGAAAGGTGTATTCAGAAAACAACTAATAACGGCAGTATATGACGAACTGACAAAAAATCTAATTAAATTAATTTGAATAGAAGGTATACAGACAATCACTACATACCACTATAACATATAAGCACACCCATTCGCAAACTCCTTTTTTTTTTTTTACACTCCTACACACTCACCCACACTGTACACTTAGCAATGCTTAGATGGTGCTAGCGGTAATTCACTTCACTCTGTATGTTTGTTTCTGCTGCATATATATGTATTGTATAGCTATTAAATTGTAAATCCGTAATTGGCTGTAATACTAGTTTATATATTTTAAGATAAAATTTTGAAGAGCTGTGGATTTTGTGAATATTAATAAATAAATTTTATCAATTTTATCACACAAGTGTTGTCGCGCTGCAAGACACCTTATGATCACAGGGTATAGAATAGAATAGAATAGAATAGAATACTCTTTATTGTACACCATACAAATTATAAAACATAAATCAAGGACAACAGGATCAGGATTTTAAGGACTAACAAGCCACGGAAAATCCCATCGGGCACGCGGTTCGATTCATCCCCTAATTATATCTATTATTATCTGCTAGCTTCTGCCCGCGACTTCGTCCCAATGAAATTTCTTGTCCCCCGATCCACCGCATTACCTGCCCGCGCTATTACTTTGTTTTCGCTTAGAGTTCTTTCCGACTTTGTTTTATTTTTGCTCGGTTCCTAAGGGCCCTAGCGTCATGTTAAATAGCATATATCCTTCCTCAAGCACTGAACTATCAAATGCTAAAATAATTATTTAAATCCGACTGGTAGTTCCAGAGATTAGCGCATTCAAACAAACTCTTCAGCTTTATTATTAGTATCGATATAGATTCTTAGATTGCATCCCCTATTTATCCTCTTGAAATCCTTCAAATTCACCGTCATTATAAAAGGAACTCTTGTGTGTTTAGGCTGTGCGATGTCTTTCAGTGAGTGAGCGAGTGTTTTTATTATTTATCTATATCGCACCTTCGGTAAGATAATGGCAGAAGCTACAGAACGCCACCTGTTACGATCCTTATACAGGAGTCAAAAGTGCCTAGTCTTTAAGCTTCTCTGGACAAGCGAAATAAAACAAGCATTTAAACCCTTTTCTCCTTAAACGCAGACGACTTCGACTCTTCAAAAGACGCCCTCACCTTCAGCAAACATCTCCTGGCTACCAAGTATTGGTACGCGCGCATATCTTACCCGAACAAGAAGAAATACCTACTCGCGCTGCTTCACGACGTGCGCAGTGCATGGGCTCTGTCTCTGCTCCTCAAGTCTATGTGGAACTGTCGGCCTAAGGATGCTGTACTGTCTGTTAGCGAGTTAGTTACAAACTATGTATTGTTAGTTAAGGGTGGAGCCTAACGAGCTTAAGATAGCGTGGCTCAAAATCCTCATTCTCTTCATCAAATTCATCATCATCCACAGCCTGACTGCTGAGCATAGGCCTCTTTTTCATGTGCCAATATCCACGCTCCTGTGCCAGCCTCATCCAGGTTCTATGCGATGGCAACAATATCGTCCGCCCATCTCACCGCCGACTTCCTGCCCTTATCCCGATTTATTTGGGGGTGGCGCAACTTTTGTTCCTCTTCCGCACCTTCTTCACATCTCCATTAGCCGTCATCTCAATAAGCTTTCGTAGACATATAATCTTTCGCACATTCCATCTATCATATCTTTGGCTTTCCTCCACTTAAGAGTGGCTTAAAATGAGTTATGGATTTTTTTTGGACACGATTTGATTTGAGCTTCAAAAACTAAAAGGTGTAAATCAAATAACTGAAATCCTGCGGGGGTTAATATTGTGCCTATTCACAATAATAATGATGAACAACTTTGGGTCCAACATTGAAGTCGTGATAAAAATCTGTTCATTCTTCTCTTCTTCGTCGTCCCTCTATGCTGAGGATCGCGATCATATACGACGCGTCTCCAAGTTATACGGTCTTCTGCAATATGGACGCTCGGTAGATGCTGCATTCAATACCCCTCTTGATCGCGTCTGACAATCATGACTATATGTTTACACAACTCGACATAATGTTGGTCACTGCTGATTTTATTTTTTATTCTTCTGTTACAATTGTTTAGATGCCAAGGGGGAAAATTCCGTCTGTAATAGGCCGAACTTTGGATATGTCTATGTCCAGCGGTGGTCAGTGAGTAGTGGTGGCCCAGCGGTAACGGCTCCGAGTACGAGTTGTATGTCGTGAGCTCGAACTCAGGCAGGCGCTTTACTTTGTGTAAATAATTTCATCACCACTGCTCTCAAAAGGGTGAAGGAAAACATTGTGAGGAAACCGGCATGTCTCAGAACCAAAAATTCGATGACATCTACCAAACCCGCACTGGGCCTATGTGGTAGATTACAGCCCACGCCCTCTCTAAGAGAGGAGGTCTGTGTCCCAGCAGTGGTCATAGGTAAGTTGAATGACCAAGATGAATAATAATATTTCTAATAATCATAACAACATTTCCATCGTAGGCGACACGTGTACACCAGCTACGACCAGGTTCCAATGGATCACAACAGAACGGCCATGCCAGGCCACACTCTAGCACAAGTAATGAAAAACGACCGCATTTGGATCCATTCACTTGATCCGGTTAGCTTAAGACATTACAAAAAAAATAAATCGCCATCGATTAGCTAAGAAGATATAAATCATTCGTTATGCAAATACTTACAATGGCTACAATGTTACGAGTATGGTCTGATTTAATCAACAATTTAGTTCAGCTTTTTTGAAAAATTATAGTTACAGCACAAGTCAAATACCTGGTAGACCATTGAAATGTTTGGGTTATTCCGTATATCCACCTCAAAAAATCTACCCTAAGCTGGATATGCGAAAACGCATGTTCGCTGTGGGTTTAGGGTGGATTCTCGCTAGTCCTAAGTGTTTTTCCTAGTTAAAATTATCTGTGTGCCAAATTTCATCTAAATCCGTACTCTAATTGCGTAACACACTATCAATATCAATCTGAATCATTTTGAAGGATATTGCCAATCCATTGCTTCATATGTTCGAAAAATGTGTCTGCTCAAGAACGTAAATAACGCAATGAATATTGTTGAACTGTCAAAATGAAACCCATTGCTATTGATAGTGTATTACGCAATTACCCCGCTGTTCAGTAGTTTTTGCGTGAAAGAGTAACAAACATCCATCCATCCATCCTCACAAACTTTCGCGTTTATAATATTAGTAGGATAAGTTTTAAATATTACTACTCGTATGTACGGCCATCGCAGATGAATAAGAGCGAGGTATACCATATTTCGTTTTTCTCAAAGTTGGACTTACTAATCGCTTTTTAACACTTTCAAGGAGCCTCAAGCCCTAGTGTTATCAGAGCTGACGACAGTAGCTGGTGGACCTATCATGTGGGAGGTGTTACGATACGCGCAACGGCTGTTCGAACGCAACCGGGATCTGATGCTGAAGAACCTCCTGGAGTGCATCGTGGTCAACGACCAAACTGCTTCACAGGTATGGCATTAAACAGCCCATACCTAATAATCATAAGCATAATCAACTTATAATGTTCCCATTGCTAGGACACAGGGCTCCTCTCTGTGAGAGGGAGTGTGCCATAACCTACCACGCGGGCCCAGCGCGGGTTTGTGGATGTTACGTGTTTTATATAAGTATATAAAAAGAAACAAAGGGAAGAGGTCCTTAGGCATCAAAAAATTCGTCCGCATCGCTGTCAGTGGGAACAGTGCCTAATTTTTTTTTTCAAATTCTAGCTTAAAAGGCTGGCAACTACTTTGGAGTTGAATGGCAATGCTGATTCTTTGCCCTAAAAATAGCCTACTACTGGAATATGTAGCTTTTATGCACGAAGTAGTAGGTACCTACTACTTCGTGCACAAATAACTACTACTATACTTTCTTTTTTTGGAGCCGTTTGACTGCAAATACGAGTTTTGGAATTTTCTGATTTCGAGTCATTTTCAGCCAATTTGGTACAGGTACAGTTGTACCTAAATACAACCCCAAATTGGCTGAAAAGTACACTATAAGTACTACTTATATATTATTGTAATCATTAAAATTAAAATACCGGCCTGTCATATTCGGTTTTAGAAAACGGACCAGTCACAGAACCATAATGCCGCAGCAGGTGGTGACGCCAAACAAGGTGGCTTTAATATTTCAGAGCCGCCGCCGCCGCCGTCAGAGACACAAAAAGCGGTTGGTATCCTCCACTCTATTTTAGTCATATATCTAAACCGATTACTTACTATAGTAAAACGTACGATATTTAGGCTTAGTACGCACTGACAGATGTCTTGCTTAGTGCCTAGATAGGTTCTAGGTTCTAATTCGAGTCACCGTGGGAGTAGCGAAGTGAAACGCACGATTTAGAATAAGTACATATTCGCAATCGGCCGTACTGCGCACTTGGCGCCTTCGCTAGTCGCGGCCTAGCGTTGTATATACGGATGTTAAGTAAGGCTTTAAGCGCTAAACAAGCCACCTGTCAGTGTGTACACAAGGCTACACATCAAGCTATACATAACCAGTATAAGCTGAGTTCTGATTGTACGAAAAACCTATACAATGAGAGGTCAGTTAAAACTGGAAATGTATGGCTTCATGTGTAGCCGTGTGTACGTAACCTTACGATTATGGTTACAAGAATAATTTCTTTCAACAGTCCGGCCGTAGAGAGAATGCGTTCATGACACCTGTCAGTGCGACAATTCTAGTAACTAATAAAGATCAAATTCGCAAAATATGTTAGTATTCGTTTTGTATGAGACTGGCAGGTCTGTGTCAAGAACTCATTCTCTCGACGGCCGGACTGTAGAATCTATAATTACTTGCGCCCGCAAATGTTCTCGTTTTAAAAGTTTTTGTAACAATGAAAACCGAAATGAAAAGAATTTAGGATATCGGAACCATTTTTACACGTCATATTAAATAAATAAGCTAATGTGGTCGGCGTTTCCTATCTGACTAACTACTCTGAGAAGAAAGGCCGAAACAAACTCTGTGGTCAGTCTCTTTTAAAGTCCAGACACAATCTTGGCCAGATCATGTGAAGACCATGTAGATTGATGTCTGAAATGGTCTTTAGAGGAAAGTACTACACAGATTTGAGTGAACCAGTTCAGTCAAATCTGTGTGGTACTTTGTTTACATTTGTCAATAATCGTGTAGCTCAACTCAGAACTTGAGGAGCTCAACAAAAACGTCGTTTGAAACGCACGAGTGTTTATCATTACACTGCAAACTATGTATTTCACAGTTAGACGCAAACTTGGCGATGTGGAATGGAACAATCAAATCGATGCGCGACAGTTTGAAACTGGAGGAATTGGAGATGACTTTCAACGACGGGTCCAAGCGAAAGATCTGGAAAGTCAACCGACCGAAACCTGAAAATATCGAAACTGTGGACTTAGTTAGTAATAGCTATTAAAAGTATAAATATGTTAGGGCTGATTTTTCAATCGACAGATAATTTTTATTAAGGAATAAAACTGACGTCTGATTGACAGATTTCGTATGGAATAACTGTCAAAAATTCAGAATTATTCCTCGGATAAAATTATCTGGCGTTAGAAAAATAGCCATTTTTTTTATTTTTTTTTTCTGGTGGGAAATAATCAAATGACCGCTCCCGCTCTGGGTGGAGCGGAAGGGAGTGTCAGACTCTTACTGACTAAAACCCACCCATGTTCCTTCCTTTGCCCTTTATGTTCCGGGGTAGCGGTAAATCAGCCCTTAGACCTACTTATACACATTGGCTGGGACATCGATGCGCAAACTGTACCCGGCGAAAAAATTCTACGCTAGGGGTCTAGAATACTGAATCCATGGTAACAGGTTGTGCGTTGATGTCCCTGCCACCTATTATTGACATCGCAGCAGATACCTACCCGAAAAAAAAAAAAAAAATTGGTACTGCTTTTATGCTCTAAACCCGGCTGTTCACACATAACAAACTTAACATCACTTGTGTATTTCTAGCAGAAGTGCATATAACACCCGTTGAGTGTGCTAAGTCGCCTCTCTCCTCTATATAATAGGGGCGAGTCTATTGCCGTCAATCAGGCCCTACTGAGAAATTAATAATGGAAAATTCACTGTTTTCTTTTACGAGAACCGCCATATCACCAAAATGGAATTTATGAGTTAAATTTTTTTTCACTAACTATTTGTCATTCATACTTAATTCTGACAATGAATGACCAATAGCGTTTTTTATGTGCACTCTCTACAGTGCAGTATTATCAATGATTTTCTTCTCCAGGTGCAACTGCTACCATCAGCCATCGGCAAAAAGATCTTTGCTTACCTCCCTCGTGCCCAACTCGGTGACTATGCCAAGGTCAACAAGTACTGGGCGTATCTGGTGGACGAGCTCCGATTCGAGTTAGCAGCCAGGATGAAGATCAACGCCGATCATGAAAGATTACACGTATACAAACTCTTCCCTTTTCACCCCCTTAATAGTCGATTCTCTTTCGTTTTATAAATTAGCAAACAGAATGTTTGCTTGTTAATTTTCATTTTAGAAGCCGTTTTTGAGGTCAGATATGCAATCGCACCATGTAAAATATTGCTATTGCAGCTGCATCCGGTTAGAAATGGAAGCCGACCCCAACAGCTGGGGAAATGATGACGCAGTTTGTTAGTTTAGTTTTGTTCTCGACAGCAGTTAAAAAAAGAAACTGTCTGTATTTTGAATCTATCTCCTTTAGTTCAGATTTCTGGTCGGCTGAAGCAGTGTGCACCCTTTACCGGAAAGCACAACCAAAATCAAGACCAAGTTTCCAAGTGTAGTGTTATGTTTTAAATGGTTTTTTAATCATATATGTTAGTCTAATAAGGTATTTATGTTATGGGTCTGTGTTGCATGATTTAAATGATTTATTTAATACAATTTACATGATCTCATTAATTACAGGAACTGTTGTTGCGCCATGACACAAGTCTGGAATTCTTCGATTCAAACGATCGAGCTTCACCAAGCTCAATAGGGATGACCCTACCGGTGCCTGCGCCGAATGTGCGGCACATGCAGCCCAGCTTGAGACCCAGCGAGAAATCCGCGGGGGCTTACTCGCATAGACAATTCATTTCTGAAAAGCTCACCAAGCCGGCCATTGTACTTACGCTTGTTTTTATGTTTTTCACTTTTTATCTTACTAATATTATTAAATATCTGCGCCCCGCGGTTTCACCGTATAGGTTTCGATCCCGTGGTAATATCGGGATAAAAGTATCCTATGTGTTAATCCTGGTTATAAACTATTTGTGTGACATATTTCATCCAAATCCGTTCAGTAGCTTTTGCGTGAAAGAGTAACAAACATCCATCCATCCATCCATCCTTACAAACTTTCGCATTTACAATATTATAATAAAGTAGGAAAGTAGGATAGAATAGGAAGTAGGATTAGTAGGATAACGCGAAACTGTGAGGATGGATGGATTGATGTTTGTTACTCTTTCATGCAAAAACTACTGAACGGATTTGGATGAAATTTGGCGCACAGATAGTTTGTAATCAGGATACTTTTAGGAACACATAGGATACTTTTTATCCCGATATTCCCACGGGATCGAAATTTATGCGGGCGAAACCGCGGGGCGCTGCTAACAAAATATAAATAACATTTTGCCTGTCACTGTATTTCCCGAAGGGGTGACACCCACATTTCGCCTAAGTTGACAGTTCCATGTAAAATAATTAGGGGGTGAGCATGTCGTCTATTAATAGGGCAAAAGTTCGAACTGCTGCTACTGAGAAATTCCTGGTGGAAAAACCTTGTCCGACATGAGAATCGAAACTGCGACCACTAGGTCAAACAGGCAATCAAGTCTTGTCTGATATCTGTTTATGTGTTTTATTCAATATTTCGGTAAAAGCACATTAAGTATACTCGTACGTAAGTGGTGCTGAAAGCTTTATCCAGTCGAGTATCCGAATACTGTGATCTTGTACAAGGCCAAATTAACTTAGCTAGCGAAACTCCGCAGACGTGACGGGTATAGGTAATACAATAAAAAAAAAAAATTTTTTTAAGCGTTAACGACCTTAGGTAGTGTAGGCAATCGAAATATCAGTTTTAAAAATCAGTTTTTTTTTGTGTAAACTCCAAAGACGTGATGGGTATCGGCACTTATACACGCCAAAACAAAAATAACTGATTTTCTCAACTCGTATTTCGAGTAACTACAATAAAAGTGGTCGCTCAGCTCCAAAAGCTCCAAAAAATATTTTTTTGTTTTGTTTTATTGTGTTTAGATATGGAAACCTATCACGTCTGTCGAGTTTCGGTAGCTAATTTAATTTGACCCTATCTAAAGTGAATTATTTCATATTGTACGGACGCCAGCACATCAAGTTACTACAATCTGTCAAATTTCTTTAATAGATTTTCAACTTTATCGTTAAAGCATTAAGGTTCAAGGTTGATTGGGAAAATTTGACAGTTTCGGGTAGCTTGACCTGCTGGCGTCTGTACCTACCTACATGAGTATAGTATAGAGCACACGATTTAAATTGCTTTTATGATTTAATTTAGATTCAGAAACCGATACGCAACTTGGCTGAACTATCAGAGAGGCTGGAAAGGCGTGGCGCTGCAGATGAGAATATTTGGAAGTGGTGCGACTGCGTACTGGCACATGCCAAGAAATACAAGAAGTTCAGACAAGTGAGTATATTTAACCCGTCTGTATAATAACCCTATACTGTTCCCATTGATGGGACACAGGCCTCCTCTCTATGAGAGGGAGTGGACCATAATCCACCACGCGGGCCCAGTGCGGGTTGGTGGATGTCACATGTTTTCGAATTTTTGGTTCTAGGACATGCCGGTTTCCTCACTATGTTTTCCTTTCCGTGGTGATGAAATTAAATACACAAAGTAGACTTCCTGCGTGGCCGTGGGTTCGAACTCACGGTCTACAACTCGTAAGTCAGGGCCGATACCACTGCTCTACAGGGCCAGCACTGCTATTAACTGGTTTAATCTTAGAATATTCACACGAACAAAATATTACGCCCCTCACCATGGGCGTAATCATTTGCTTGACGGTTGAATTCTCAAAAGATTACCTCGGTTGTGTTCTACCTTGAAATCATAATTATATCTATGTGAGATAGAATAAAGTTGAGTACAGACGCCAGCAGGTCAAGCTACCCGAAACTGTCAAATTTTCCCAATCAATCTTGAACCTTAATGCTTTAGCAATAAAGTTGATAATCTATTAGAGAAATTTGACAGTTTGTAGTAGCTTGATGTGCTGGCGTCTGTACATTTCATGAAGTCATTTCACCACAAGTTTTACATTTCTGTCAACCGAAAGGAATCTTTACATCAAAAAAACTCTTAGGAGTTAAGAGGGAGGGAACTTTGCACATTCTACACCCATTCCATGTCCTATGAATCACATAATTATGATTCAGGTTAATTGTTTAACACTATTGTATCTACTTTGCGGACAGTGAAAGTGTTAAAGACTTTGTGAAGAAAAACTTTTTTTTCTTCTAGAAAACGGATGAAGGTGGCAGCGGCGGTGTGCTTTCATTGGGCCACGTGCACTTTCCATGTCCCCTAATGAAAGTAACCATGCAAATTCCTCTTGATCCTCCTATGTATAAAGATCCAATCATGACGTGAGTGCAAATCGATTAATTTCATAATTAGATAGTGATTTGAGGACCTTGCAAGCTTGTCAGTTGACCGCCAGTCAAATCCGCTGTTGCTCAGTTTTCATGATTGTCTTGAAAAATAGGTAGACCACATACCTGAGCTTGATGTGCCGACCGATAAGGTGCATGACAGGTTTTAGCTCAGCCTGTGACTTGGCCTTAGGTATAGAGGTATGAGGAACAGTGTGTAAAATTCACTCCATAGAAAAAGGAGGAACCTCAGACCAGATAGGTGTTGTGTCTGGTGGGCTACTGCTATATCGCAGATGGATTGTGGAATCCGCTGTTGTACATAACTGCTACCCGTTTTTACAAAACAGCTCCGCTATGTAATTTCGCTTGCGCCATGCAGGATTTTTATCAATTATTCCACTACTGTTATTTTTCAGCACTTCTGCCAAACCTAGAAGAATTATATCGGATTATAATTTGGTGCACGCTCCAAAAGAAACAGTAAAGCGTTACAGCCTCTGGACTAAAGACCTTTCGAATCTTTACCGTGTCTTTAAAATACCGTCTTACTTGAGTCCTGAGAATATGATCGCTGGGGCAATGGCGGGAAAGCAGCCATAAAGAAACACGTATTTTTTTTTGATAACCTACAATCATAGACTTTGTGTCCCACAGTCCGTCCCACTGCTGGGTTAACCTCTCTGTTTTAAGCGATCGCTGGCCACTAAAAATAAATTATTTGTTTTTTATTTTATAAATTGTCCGCATTAATTGGCGTATCATTCGGGTTTCAATTTAAATAAACTGCACTTGGTTTAAAGCCTCTTTATTATGAATATTCATGACCCTGTGTATCCATGAACAATAATTCTCAAAAGAGATCGACTATTTTATAATTGCACTCCCCTCCACTAAAATGTCTATACAAACATTAGAAATGTGTATGCATCAAGCAATTATGAATCAGATGATCTCTACACTCTATACTCTAGTTATAGATAGTATAATAATTATTACAAAGAATACATACTTAACATTAATTAAATAATTCTTCCTACTGTTCCTCCACGAGTATACGGGTGGCAGGGACGCTGATGCGAAACCATAAAATAAAAAAAATGCGTTCCATATATTTTAACCGCGTAGGTTTTTTATGAAACAGTTGATTTTTTTTATGACCGACACCATCTACAATAAATTCTGCGCTGAATTCATGGTTACAGTTTGCACGTCGATATTCCTTCCACTATGTCCTGTATTTTAAATTACACATAACAAACTAAGGACCATGGTTTAGAATAATTTGTGGAAAGTAAACTATGTAATTTCAAAATCATGACATTTAATTATACTAGACAACCTTAACTTTTATTTGGTTTACTCCTGGATTTCACTTCTCCATCGTTTAGAGTTTAGACTGAAACCACACTCGCTTTGGCGAATACTTACTTAATAGGAAGTTAAGTTTAAAGGTACGGACGCCAGCACACCAAGTTACTACAATCTGTCAAATTTCAGACGCCAGCAGATCAAGCTACCCCAAACTGTCAAATTTTCGCAATCAACTTTGAACCTTAAGGCTTTATCGATAAAGTTGAAAATCTAATAAAGAAATTTGACAGATTGTAATAGCTTGATGTGCTGGCGTCTGTACAAGTCCGAGATGGGCTGCAGACTGCAAACTGCAAGCGTTACCACTGGTTTCTATGAAATTGATTCCGAGCGCGGCAACACTGTCACAGTCTGCAGCGCCAGTGGTGTCGCGACCCGCAGAGAGTTCGAGGAATATAGTAATAACAAGTCGTCATCATCTTCCTCTTCTAACAAAAGACACATTATTAAACTATCGATAGCGTTTTCCGACATTCTGTCTCGCACGAAGCACTGGTGTGACTGGGGCGTGGTTCTATGCATTGTGCAGCACTGCAGTCAACTGCAGCCACTAGCCGCGGTGTCGCCTGCGGTTGCAGTCTGCAGCCCAACTCGGACTTGTACGTCGTCGCACCAAAATAAACTGCCAGAGTGAAGGTAAAGGCTCTTTTACACAAATGTGAAATGTTGCCAGCCTGAAAAATATAAATAAAATCATTCGTACTAACGAGAATGTCGGAATAAATCTGACTGTCAAAAACAAAAATATGCATATGTCAAAAGCTGACAAACATATTTTTCTAGAAGAAAAATAATCACAATACTTTTAATCTTGTGCAAATAAAAACAGTTGCGTAAACTCTCTACAATATCGCCTGAGTTGAATAATGATATTTGTGACAAAATTGACTTAAAAGAAGTGAGAATATAGCAAGAACAATGAGTAAATACACGTATACCACGGCGAACCTTACCGATAAAGAGCTGAAGGAGCAGGGTAACAGAATGTTCAGTCTGAGACGTTTCGAGGATGCTATGGCCTGTTACACAAAGGCTATTGTGAGTATTAAGTATTTACATAATAAGTATTACAACAAACCCAAAAGTGAACATGGTGAAGAATCACCATGTGCACTTTTTCACACAAAGTAAGGGAAACAAAGGCTTTCCATCTTTGTTTTTTTTTCGATTCTGACTGTACATGCTGTCAAATTACTATATCAATTTACCTCTATTTATCCAGTTTATATAGGTCAGAAAAGATGCTCTATTTTATCATTCAATTGTGACTGTTCCATGTTGAAAAACTATGCTATGAAAGACTATCATATATTTTCCTATTTCCGTGTACTCATGGATTTTTCCTTAGATAGCCTTCTGTTCCTGTCTTCCAATAACACATTTATCTTGTTAGAAATTAGAAAAAAAAGCTTTTTTAGTACTGTCAGTTGAACAAACACACTTATCTAAACACTATGCGGTGTTACAACTAAGGGTGTTACAACTGTTTTTGATGAACTCTGGCCCGTTATATTAATGAGGTGGTTTAAACATGTTGCACTATTATTGTGCATAATAATAAAACCCTTAAAGGCTAATGAAACCTTAAATTTGTAAGCAAGGTGTGAAAGATTAATTTGCAGCATAATGAAGTCTCTCTAAAGAAACAAAACTTCAGTCACAAGTCACAGTCTACTTCTCAATTAAACCAGTGTTTGCAAATTTTTACATTTTTGTAGAACATTGAGTTACAAATAGTTTACACTAAATTCATTTGGCCTACTTTCACTATTTATACTGGCTCCATGCACTCTCCGCTTGCGGCTCTGCACTTCACCTTACTAGTAACCCCATTTTCATCATTCCATAGGTTTTTTGACCTCTGAGTTTGTTCCTTCTCAGAGTAGTAAAATAGGAAAATCCGACCTCATCTAGCTTATTTTGTTTATATTATGACGTGTAAAAGTGATTCCAATATCCTATTAACAGAATAAACAATTTCATTTCCTGTTTTCTGTTGGACCCCTTTTCATGTTTCGATAGTAGATTCTACTTACATTATTTCAGCATTTCCTTAATATATTTCTATGGTCATTTGTCAATACAGTATTTATGAATCCTTCAAACAAAACTAAGGCCGTAATACCATTACAGATAAAAAACCCATCAGTAGCAACGTACTTCACAAACCGCGCACTATGCCATCTGAAGATGAAGCGGTGGGAGGCGACGTGCCAGGACTGTCGCCGTGCACTGGACATTGACAACAACCAGGTTAAGGGCCACTTCTTCTTGGGTCAAGCCTTGGTGGAACTGGACTGTTACGATGAGGCCATAAAACATCTGCACCGAGGTAGGTAGCACGTCTTTCTATAATAGTAGTTGTTTAAAGTACCATTTTATATGAAACCCTTTGAACTCTGTCATCATGTAATTTATTAATTGTTTATTTATTTATCATGCAGTGTGTCCCAGAAGTCCACGTCAAGCCGGACTCGGGTGATAGGACAAATCATAAAAGTTACCAGAAAAATATAAATAAAATTTTAGTCATGTATTTTTTAAATTACAGTAAATTCTTATTTTTTTCAAAAAAAATGTAAATCCTGTGATGGTTGTTTATCTTCTTTAGTTACAAATCTTGACTTTTTTTCGTTTTTTTTTTATGTAATCTTGAGTAGTGCTTGTGTAACCTGTGGTTTTAAATTCTTAGCTAACTGCTCCAACTTAGAAGAAAATGTCACATTTATCCGAACCAAGAATGAAAAATTAATACTTCGCCCAACTTTAACAGACTGTACTGAAAAAAAAAATGTACTAGGTACGCCAGTTTGGCAAATAACCTTAAAAGTTGACGCATTTAAATAAGGATTCTAAAATGGTATAGCACCTGCTACATTTATTTTTTAGATTACAGGAAAAAAATAATTCTTCAGAATCCCAATTGTGAAAAAAATCTTTTTATCTACTAAAAATGATTTTAGTGTAACCAAAGCTTGCCTTGAGCGTAACTAAGATTCTAGTTATAGCGAGAAGAAGAATCATTCGATGAAGTGTGAGTGAGACAGATAGTGACGCTTTCGATTGTTGTTTTAAATTCTTAGCTGAAATTAAAACAACAGGATACACAAGCACTACTCAAGATTACACAAAAAAACAAAATCGCAAAAAAAAAGATTTGTAGCTAAAGGAGATAAAAAACCATCTCAGGGTTTATACATTTTTCGAAAAAAAAAAAAATATACTGTAATTTAAAAAATACATGATTAAGATTTTTTTTTACATTTTTCTGGTAACTATTATGATTTGTCCTATCACCCGATTCCGGCTTGACGTCGACGGCTTCTGGGACAGCCTGTATAAATTGTCAAGATCATAAATGACTAATTGGACAAGCTATACATTGGAATTAGTATATACTACATGTCTTTTAATATTTCCAAGAAAAATGATGCTTAGCGAGTTTTATAATGTATACTAAAGTTATATTTATCATCTATACCTTTAATAATGGCGTATTTGCAATGCTGATAGTTATTTACAACTAGCTGTTGCCGACGACTTCGTCTGCGATCCAGGATGAAAAGAAGCCAATGTCCTTCTCCAGGTCATGGTCTACCCATGAGCTAAATTTCATCCAACTCTGTTCAGCTGTTTTAGCGTGAAAGCATAATAAACAAACATACCCACATTCACATTTATAATATTAGTTAGAAAGTAAATGATAGTTCGATAGGTTCACGAGGTAAATCATTAGGCTAACAATATCCTTTGTTAGAAATCTAATAACTATTTGGACATCAATAGGACTAATGACAAAATCAATGCTGGTCTATTCTTAGGCACAGTCCAAAGGATTCACGTCAAATCTACATATCCAATTATCATAATATTTTAATGAGTAAATCAAGGTCATGTATTATTAGACTGAGCGTGGTAAATTATACCTATTTCTGACAGAGTTTTTTTTAGGTAACTTATAAAGAACTTTACCACAGAATTTAAACAGGGTATTCTAAAATAATATTAAAAAAATATATATTTCCTATTTCTGTTGAAAAATATTATTTAAAAAAATACGAAAGAAAGGAAAGAGAGAGGAGGTTTTTGTTCAAATGCTGATGTTATAAAACATAGTAAGCCCGAAATTCTTTAGAAAAAAAATCTGATGGTCTACTAAAAGTGCGAATGATCGGATCGGACCGACACATGGCCAAACCGAATATTATTGAAAAATGCGAAAAAAATTCGGATCGGCTGAATTGGGTCGGGACCATAGTCAATATTCGAAAGAGTGTAGGAGTGTAGGATCGGATCCGACCGAACCAAATAGTAACTTTGTAGCAGGAAACGGCCGAACATTCGGCCGATACTACTTCGGAGTAGACCCCTAGGTCTGTTTTTGGTTTCGAAAACCTTGCACTACATTTTTAAATTTACTCAATGTCACTGGTGGGATAGTGCTAGCGTTTCATTAAAACGACAAGAAACAAATACAGATCACAATAGCTATTCACAACCATTCGATACGCTTTCGTACCGTGTCGAACATAAATCAATGTTATCGTAGGAGTCCTCACGCTATTCACCACGTTCAAAACCCGAAAATATTGTCAGTTTAAATCAAACTAGCTGCACCCCGCGGTTTCACCCGCATACATTTTGATCCCGTGGGAATATCGGGATAAAAAGTATCATATGTGTTAATCCTGGTTATAAACTAATCTGTGCACCAAATTTCATCAACATTGGTCCAGCCTTTTGAGCGTGAAGAAGTAACAAACATACAAACACACACTCACTCACTCACTTTCGCCTTTATAATATTAGTGTGATAGGCAACCATTATTCTTCCGACAGCTGTTTGCTGTCGGGGACAAGGCAAATCAGGTTATCGAAATGTGTCATTTTCGATACGATAGCCTGTCGGATGGTTGTGAATAGCTATGCTAACCACAAGCGATTCTATCCCTACAAAATTCACATTGCATTATTCATTTATTTATTTAAACTTTTCGCACAAAAAGGTACAAAGGCGGACGCGGCGGGGTGGTGCATTGCCAGTAGGCAATCCATACGAGTCGCAATAAATAATTTTTCTTTCTTTCTTTCTTTTATACTTTTAGTATCATAAATGCGAAAGTAACTCTGCTGTCTATTATCATTTCACGACTTAACGGCTGAATGGATATCGATGTCAAATTGACCATGACCTAGGTTAGGACGTAGGATATATTTTATCTCGGTAGTACGTTCCCGTGGTATAATATATATAGTGAACATACACGCGGGCGAAGCCCTAAAAGACCGAAGGCTAGTGATTCATGTTCTGTACATAAATAACGGAGGATAGGCGGAGGACAGGGTGTTGTGTCGCTGCCTGGGAGAGGCCTAAGTCCTGCAGTGGACTGCGATAGGCTGAGTTAATCGATTGACATAAATAACATAATACAGTTTTTGGTTGTAGTGGTTAGTTAAATTCCTTTCCTAGCCTATGCTGAGCCATTCAGTAGATTCCCCCTGCAGCACACTAAACTTGGTTTCTGGTAAATTGCCATATTTATTCAAAACGTATCATTCAAAAATTGTTAGTTCGAAAATAAAGTGTTCCCGAAAAATATAGTAGGAGTTGCTCTAAATTCTAAATATTATTGAAATCACAAACATGAGGTGTCTAATGCACGTAGCATTGTTAGAACGTTAAATGTTGGTCCCAGCTGTCATTTGTAGGTCTTTGACTGTCGTTACGGGTAGTTCCGAGCCGGTGACCCTGAAAGTATGACAACTAGTCTTACCAAGGGGTGCTTATCCAGTAACTTGGTTCTGGCGGTCAGGTAGGCAGGTATTTCACATGCATTCAGCTACATCCAGTAAGACTTGAAGACAACAACAGAAGAAGAGTAGGCAGATGTTAAAAAAAAAAGTGGAGGAGGCGGTACCCACAAATACTTTTTCTTTCTTTCATGATGACTTGACTGCTCAACTAAATCTAAACCATTTTATTTCAGCAAATGATTTGGCCCGTGAACAGAAGCTGAACTTCGGCGACGACATTGCAGCACAAATCCGTATCGCCAGGAAAAAACGATGGAATCTACAAGAAGAAAAGAGAATATCACAGGAGATAGAACTGCAGTCCTATTTGAACAGGTAGACCAACTGTCTTTTATGTCATCATTATCACGTATATAAACTTACCCCCAAAAGTGGCCACATCGAACGGTCCTGTGCCCGTATCCAGCAAATTTCCGCGGCCTTTTTAAATGTGGAGAAAATCATTCTGTAATCTCTGTAACAATGTAAGGAACTATATGAATACAAAATTATAGATAAATAATGAATAGCTAGAACATAGCATAATCAGCCTATAATGTTCCCACTGCTGGGACACAGGCCTCGTCTCTTCGACAGGGAGTGGGCTGTAATAAACTACCTCGCGGGCCCAGTGCGGGTTGGTAGATGTCTCATGTCTTTTGGTTCTGGGACATGCCGGTTTCCTCACGATGTTTTCCTTCACCGTTTTGAGGGCAGCGGTGATCAGATTGTTTTACACAAAGTAAAGCGCCGTAAGTCGAGGCCGTTACCACTCCGCCCCCGCTGCTCTCAACATGAACATGGTAAACCATATTTAATATTCCGAAGAAAAACCACCGCCTAAGTGACCAGTATTATAAAGACTAAAACAAAAATATAGAAACGTCTTTTTTTTTGCATTATATGTGTAGGTATATTTATATTTTAGTTTTAGACTTCACACACTCATATTTTTCTCTTCTTGTTCTCACACACTATTGTCTACATTTCTTTTTTACTTCTCCTTTCGCAGGTCTGCTGGAAGAAATTTCTTAAGAAATAAGCAGTACCTTTGTACTCATATTTTAAATGTCATATCCTTATGTGTTTTACTGTGTGTACATAAATAATAAAATAAATAAATAAACGTCACATCAGCTGTTGATTCTGCTGCATTGGTGACTGTAGTTCATTTATGTACGTTTGATGTCAAGTTTACATTGAAATGTTCAATCAGACACAGTTCCTTGCACATCACGGTTGACTGCCCAAGATGGTCGTCGGTCCAAGATTGTTTATTTACAAAGGGATACAAGGTGAAACCAACAATGGGACACACATTTGCGAATAATTTGTTTGTTTATTAATCAAAATTTGTCTGTTTCAACAGGTTAATAAATGAAGATATGCAGCGCAGAATAGAAGCAATGAAATTAGATATAAGTAATAAAGATGATGTTAATACAAAGGCGTCTAAAATTGAGGACGAATGTGTAAGTTTAGTTCTATAATATTTTAGTTACCCATGTAAAGGGGCTTTCTATACATATATAACCAGCCTATAATGTTCCCACTACTGGGACACAGGCCTCCTCTCTGTGAGAGGGAGTGGGTCGTAATTTACCACGCGGGCCCAGTGCGAGTTGGTAGATGTCACATGTCTTCGAGTTTTTGGTTCTAGGATAAGCCGGTTTCCTCACGTTTACCTTCACCGTTTTGAGAGCATTGATTAAATAATTTACACAAAGTATAGTGCCTACTTGGGTTCGAACCTACGTCCTACAACACGTAAGTCGTGGCTGTTACCACTGGGCCACCACTGGTCTCAAAACATTCTATACATATTTAATTATAATTATATTACAGTTGCGCCCCGCAGTTCCACCCACATAAGTCTCGATCCCGTGGGAATATCGGGGTAAAAAGTATCCTATATCCTTCTCTAGGTCATGGTCTACCCATGTGCCAAATTTCATCCAAATCCGTTTAACCGTGTTTGCATGAAAGTGTAAAAAACAAACATACAAAAATCAAATCTTTATTATGTTTGTTTAGAAAAGCATGTCTAATCTATGCGTTCTTTTGTTTCCAGAATAACTACAGGAGTGAACTAAATATCTTATTTTCTAAAATGGACGAAAGGAGACGGGTATGTAGTCATTCAAAACATAATTTTATCACAACTCATTTTCTATTAGAAAAACGCAGGTAACATTAATATTTCTTCTTCAGAAACGTGATGTGCCGGACTTCTTGTGTGGCAAGATAAGCTTCGAGATACTGAACGAGCCTGTGATCACACCTAGTGGCATTACCTATGAGAAGAAAGACATTGAGGAACACTTGGAGGTAATATCCATAGACGGAATTTATTTGTTAGCCTTAAATATAATTTTTGGTATGATTGATTGCCTGCATATTTGCAATCATAAAGAAATTAGTGAGTTTAATGATTGGTGACAGGTTTTTCATTAATTAGTGGAACCTAGTTGATAATTTGTAGATTTAGGGCATTTCGGTAAGGTTGAATATGGTGATGACGTTGTTGAACTTTGCTGATGAGTTTGTTAATGGGCTTTGTCTACAAAAAAATCATTCGATTTTATTGAATCGTTTTTATCATCACTACATACGAGACAATACATCACTAGAAACATCAACAACATCGTACATCATCATCATCGTACATCTCTAGAACTCAAATCGTCAAAATCAAAATATTTTATTTCACAAAAACCTACATGAGCACTTATGAAACGACAGAAGCTAGGTGCACAGCGTGTTTGTACTCTTTGTAAACACAAGTAAAGCGCGTGTCGCTTCGTAAGATAAAAATACGATACGTATCAGTATCATGCGGCTTTTTGTTTTTATTTATCTTTATGTATACTGTTTTTATTTTTCTGTTTGCGTCATACATAACTCATAATAAATTTAGTTTGTGTTCTTTGTGTACCAGTCCCAATAAATACTTTTGTTCCTTTCTGATAGGTCGAAGACTCATATTTATTGAAACCTTTTTTTTTCTTCCACAGCGTGTAGGCCACTTCGATCCAGTGACCCGCGTGAAGCTGACGGCCGACCAGCTGATCCCGAACTTCACTATGAAGGAGGTGGTGGACGCGTTCTTGCAAGACAACGAATGGGCGCTTGATTATTGAGTGTGACACCCATTACGTGCTCAGCTTAGTTCGTTTAAAGGTTGTGTTGGTAAATGTGAAGTGCAGTAATACCCTGAGTAAAGGCCAAAAGCAGCAGCGTAAAGCCCTTTGTACACGGCACGGTTTCTTTACGGTACGGCGTATAAACCGCGCGCGCTTATAAACTAATTAAGATCAAATTCGTAAAACGCGTATTCGTTTGTATGAAACTGACAGGTGTCAAGAAAGCATACTCTCGACGGCCGAACTGTAGTGAGTTGATTTTTTTAATATTCCGGCTTTAATTTTCCGAGATTTAACGCGTAGAAATAAGAATGTCGAGGAAAGTAATTATTGTATTCAGATATTTTCGTTTTTTTTAACTCAGGTATGAGATGATTATGACGTTTTGGGACAACAAACTCAACGTCATATATGACAGAGTTCAAATTCCATTGCTACCAAGATTTGTTAGGACCTTTTTTTTACAAACAGCCACCCTAAAATCAGCTTAGAATACACAACGCTGAAGTAATTGATTAAGCGACAATGGAATGTAAATTGTCTAGGATAAAGAATTCAGTTCAGTCAAACATTTTATGATATAATTGATCGCTGTAATTAGAATTAACTTGACTTTTAAGTTAAAATTGGATAAAATTAGTCGGGGTATTACTGCTTATGATTGTGCCTGGTTTTATTAACGTGCTTGTTTGACATTTTTCCGTCTAGTTTAGGAATAGAACGGTACCCTTTATCATGAACATTCGTTACTGTAAGAATCTTAGCGTATCGATGGCAAAAAGTTCAAACATCTTTAGCCCAAAATTCAGCGCGAACTCCGCACACTGGCGCAGTCGTAAGGTCATCAAGTGCACAATGTATCAACAACGTGGTAGACGTCATAAGGATCAGCACAGACCGTCAGAGTGCTTAACTATTGAAAGATACCTATATGCTATTAATAATTTAGCCTTACATAAACACAAGCTAAGTTTCAATTGATAAATTGGTCGCTTTGTCGGCGGCAATCTGATGGTCTGTGTTGTCCCTTATTTATACAATGCTGACGTCGAGGACAGCTTTTTAATATAACTAGGACGTAGCCATTGCGTTTATGCCACCATTCGTCACGGAATACTAAAGAATGCAGTGGAAATGCAAAGGAAATAATCGCTTGTATCTTTCCGCCTGAATTCACTCCATACTTACTGGTCCGTTTTTACCCCATGTTTATTATAGATTTACCCTCGGACTCTGAAAGCCTATTCGGTCTGAAGTTCGGTCATGGATTTGTTATGGTCGGTCACCCAACCATAACAAATCCATGAGTATGACAGTTGATTAACTTATCAGGGGGTCTACTACGAAGTGCAAAGTCCGAATGATCGGATCAGACCGACACATGGCCGAACCGAATATTATTGAAAAATACGAAAAAAGTTCGGATCGGCTCAGTTGGGTCGGGACCATAGTCAAAATTCGAAAGAGTTTAGGAGTGTAGGATCGGGACCGACCTAATCAAATAGTAACTTCGTAGCAGGAAACGGCCGAACATTCGGCCGATACCACTTCGGAGTAGACCCCCAGGCTTTCGAAAACCCTTTATCTAGCCTATAACAGTGTACTAGGCTACTACCCAATGTGTCTATTTAGAAATAGTCCATGTATCAATATGTACCTAATATTTTAAAACCTGGTGATAGAACCTTAGCCTAATTTAAAATACGATTCAGATTAGTTACGGTTTTCCTCTCGTACGTTTTCCAAAGGGTTTCGAACTCATAAAACCCTTGTTATAATGTGGCGGCCGGCATCTGCGACGCCATGTGTGAACTACCAATGGCACCTGACGTCACGCAAATGCTGCATCGTGCAAGCAAAGTTATCAACGCATTTAGCATATTATAATACAACATCCCGACTTCAACTGTTAGGGCAGTAGCCCCCAGACACAATACCCGTCTGGTCGGAGGATCCTCCTTTTTCAACAGAGTATGAGGGACTTTACACCCTGTTCCTCATACTTCTATAATAAATTGATCAGTTCCTATTAAAATACACTAAAACTTGCACGTGAGTTAATCCAGTACCTAACTATCCGAATCATGAATGTGTCAAGAAAGAAATATAAATATAACTATAAGCTTGCTAAAATTACTCACAGATTTTCTAGCAAACGTATTCGGATATCCCAGCAGTTTCCTATGCTCCTATATTTAATTGACTTTAGTCTCTTACAAATAGCTTTGATAAAAATCCAGCCAGTTTTCTTTGAATTTTATTCACGTTTGCCAAAAAAAAAAAAACTAAGCTTGGAACAGACCAGTATCATTCGGCAAGTCGATTATCATCGCGCTGCATCGAGCGTTAAGAGTCTGTTTCTGACTTAAGTAGTATTTATTCTCTCACAAATACGAGCACTTTGCACAACATTTAACTTAAACTGTTTGTCAGTCTTGCCTTCTATGTAATAGAAAATAATAATAACACCATAGTTTAAGAACCTGTAGTGTAGATAGGAAAAAATGCACAATTTTAATAACAATCTGAAGAATTTTGAAAGATAATCCTAATAATGGACTAGGAATTTCTTCCAAATTCCTTCAGATTTTTGAAAATGCAAATGCATGCAGCTTCAAATGCTCGAAAATGTCGTCTGCTCGACAGCGTAAATGACGCAATGGATACTGTTGAATTGTCAAAATGGCATTGTAAGTGTAGTTACGCAATTACCCCGCAGGAGCACAAGCTTTTTATAACTACCCATAGAAG
This sequence comes from Apamea monoglypha, assembly GCA_911387795.2. Lineage (NCBI taxonomy): Eukaryota > Metazoa > Arthropoda > Insecta > Lepidoptera > Noctuidae > Apamea > Apamea monoglypha. Next base: position 5,879,939 of record OU426922.1, read on the forward strand.
TGACATTCTCTCAATGGCAAAATATAATGTAGTTTATTACTTGACAATTGCCATGATACTGGTGCAAATGTCAAAAGGCAGGGGTTTGTTCATAACTAACTTGATACTGATAAACTGTCTGAAAAAAATAGATGTGGAGTGTTCACAAATTAATCGGTGTTGTTTTAATAATAATAATAATGGTCTAGCAAATTGTAACACCTTTTTTTGTCTGGCGGTACTTGGGCTTTTACTAGACTACGCCCAATTTAATAATGTATAGATCTTATAATAATACCAATAAATAATTTGTCTGTAACAATTGCATTAGACTGCACTGCCTTAAAAAATAGTAAGGCTACGTACGCACTGACAGGTGACTTAGCTCCTAGAGCCTAGCAAGTCACCTTGCGCCCTCGCTAGTCGCCTAGCGTGTATTGAAGGATAAGTCACTGGGCTCTAGGCGCTAAGCCAGCCACCTGTCAGTGCGTAAGTACGGCTAAGTAGCCTAAGGCGATCGAAGCCTTGAGACAGGTTCAGTTATTTCTTTATCATGTTTTTTACATTAATTACAATAATATTAATAAGATTCTGAGCGTTAAATGTAGATTATGAACTTAGAATACACTGCAGTAAGTAATTTTATTTATTCAAGGATTTTATTAATTATGTCACTTTAATCTTTACATAGATTCGTGTCCTGATGTTGTCTAATAAGATTTTGTATGAAATATTCTGTATATTTCGTCCGTGGATAGTTTATGATTAACCATTTTTCGATTGGTTCGCGTATGTGTATGTTATCGGTAAAGATCTCACTAAAAATAAACTACTGAATTGACCGTTTTGGTCATTGTGTAGAACTAAATTAATAATTAATATACTGTTTAAAAGGAGTTAAAGCTGTACTTTGATTTTTTGCTTTGTCAAATAAACTTTTTACGGGGAGCGACGAAGTGAATAGTACCAAAAAATGAACTATTAAATGTATCAAAATCGCGTACGGAGTGGGAACACATTTTTATGTCATTAATTGTTATTTTGTAACACTGAATCTGTTTCTCCAGTTATTCTACGCAGATGAGACCTTAGAGTACACTTTGTATGCGCTATGATTATGGAATTCGAATGTTGAGACTTCAGACATTAGTTAATTCATATAATAATATTGTTTTTAAATGTGATAAAATGTAGTTAGTAATTATAGAGAACTGTGGTTGTTTTCTATTTATTGGTCATCATTAATCGATATGTAAACTAATCGATTTTTTGCTTTCGATGCGGTCTTAACAAATCATGCACACTATTTTGGTATTTTTAGTAAAAAATACTCAAGTGTGCACGCTTTGCTGAAACTACATATGTGTAAATTAAGGTATTTTTATTTAAATGAACTTCGAACTTGTCTAAATTAAATGTAATATTACGTATATTGTACGTAATTTTGGTACTTATAAGAAATGTTTTCTAAATTGGTAAATATCCAACGATAATGTTGATTACGAATTCTCAACAAATAATTCTTAGACACAGCATATTATAGTCATAATCTATAAAAATTTTGGATAGTTAATGATAATAATTGACGTTGGATGGTAGCGTGCACACGCGCGTTTTTCTTTTGTTGTAAGTATTGTATTGAAACACGCTGTATATCGCGTTTAGCCTAGTTCACACGTGTGGCGACATTTTCGTGGCCAGTCTATGTTAAGACGTACGTACCTAGCGCCACCATCCATAGTTATCTTTGAAGCTGGTCCACACTGAATAAATCCCCGTAACAAAAGTGCCAGCAACATGTTTTTGTGTTGCGAAAACTTTACAATTTCAATGTGCTTTGTGAACAAATTAAACATAATAATCGAAAGCCTATAATGTTCCTACTGGGACGGGGAGCTAGGGAGTGGGCTGTAATCTACCACGCGGGCCCAGTGCGGGTTGGTAGATGGCACGTCTTCAAAACTTATGGTTCTAGAACATGCTAGTTTTCTCACGATGATTTCCTTCACCGTTTTGAGAGCAGTTGTGATGAACTAATTTACACAAAGTGAAGTGCCTGTCGGGGTTCGAACCTACGGCCTACAACTAGTAAGTCGTGGCCGTTAACACTGGGCCACCACTACCTCTCCACAAAATGATGTCACCGCAATAATGCTTCACAAGTTTGCTACAGTGAATATGGGGCATCGGGCACCTGTCCCACCACCGATGAGTGACTAGCTATCGACAGTTTTCGCCGGCAGTGTGAGCTATCAACTACATATTACCATATATATCTATTTTACTGACACAGGACCTACGTCTATTGTACGTTTCTTGAGCGATATCTAGTCGCTTCCTCGTCGGCGGTGGGACAAGTACCTAAGACATAAAAAAATCAGCTGTTCCCTACATTTTGACGAGTTAGACGAACATAAATGTAGGGAACAGCTGTTTTTTTTTTCGCGATTTCTGGTTTGGTTCCATAGTAAAAGTTGTTCATAATAATGAGTACAATGACCTCTCAAGAGGTTGTTGGTGTTTTACCAATAACCCTGTATACAGCCCACAGCATAGACGCATAATATCATGTAAATTAATTAGTTTGTGTGGCAATATACAGTTTTCTACATGGCACACGTCATTCAGTGGGGGCCTGTCTTTAGTTGCGTATGTTTAATAGCAATTGTTGGTGTGAAAGAGCAATGTACAGTCAAGGAATTAAAATGTTTAGCATGTTTAAGGTTAGTTTTTACTTGCCTCTATGTCCACGTATTGCCAACATTATGAATAAAAATGCTGATCCGAAAAGGTGATGTGCGCCCTCCATGTGGTAGAGGAATTTGTTCAAAAATTGCCTAAAGTTTTCGCTCCCTGACCGTACCTAAATTGAGTCGCTAGACGAACAGATTCACTTGTATTTCGCAACCTAACACTTGTATTAAGTTACGTTTAAGTAAATGTTATTTTGTATTTGTGATTTTTATTTTAACTCTTCCCTAAGTCCTATCGTTCAGTTCAGATTTTCGGGCTCAATCACAGAATGGGAGCCAGTAAATTAAAATTACAACCCACAAGAGTTAACTTGAGACTTCGCTCGGATGACGTAATAGCGCGGGGGTCGGGAGGGGCCGTTCGGGTCTCAAGTTAACTGTTGCGGATTGAATGTACCTAAGTACTTACCACAGATTTATAAACTAAAGGGAGATATGGTGTGGCTGCCCAACTGTTCGAGTCCGGCTGTCGCCTTCAACTGCATATGCACTACAATACGAACACGCGCTCACTCACACTATAACAGTCACCACACTCAACGCGAGCCAATCGCGTAACGCAGATCGCAACGTTGAGACACAACTACATTAACAATTCTTATTGACAAATCAACGGCGCCCGCGTTTGTTTCTGTTTTGTCCATACATTGTTCGCACGCGCCACGCCCCCTTGGCATATCTCCTTTTATTTTATAAATCTGTGGTACCCATAATGTTTGACTATATATAAAAAAGTTGTAATCTCACAACTATCTGTGATTATATTTTTAAGGGTTCGTTCAATTGCAACCGACGACCCTTCTACACTCATTGTAGGTGCATTTAACATAACGCCCAAAAAATAGATAGACCTGTATATACAATATTAATAGAATAAGTAAACGAATGGAAATTTAAATACATAGATAATAGGATATAAAATAATTCTAGTAGAAAAAAAAAATTATAACACAATACTTGGTAATTGTGCTACATTTATAATAATGAAAAATGTTTAAGCGAGTAAAGAAATAAGCAATATTAAATATAATTAAATAAATGAATAGATAGACCAGAATATAAAATATTAATAGAATAAGCGAATGAATGGAAATATAAATGCATAGGTATAAAATAATAGGATATAAAATAATTGTAACTAAATAACAAAGAGAATTAATAAAGCGCTCTTCCTCTCTCTACTTATTTAAAAATTTGCTGTGCCCGACAGGGTCCATAATTGTTTCTATTATTTTTCTTTTATTTACCACCTGTAATTGTACATTATGGATTGCAATAAACGATTTGAGATTTAAAAATACTCAAGAAAAAAAAAGGACACACTGCTTACGTAAATGAATGCAAAAAGGGTGCACCGTAACTAGCGAGGCAGGCATTAGATACGAAAGCAACCTGTTACCGTGTTCAATTGTTTATTAAAGGCACACGACACGAGCACCTGTTGCGTCGCGCTAATGCATAGCGATACCGCACGGAATGTTTACACCGGAGTAACGTTCACGATGTTGAAAGGGCTGTGAAGATGGCAGAATAAACAGGCTTGTTGCAATAGAGCACTTTAATGCTAGTGTTTTGTCCGTCAGTATTCGGAATACTTCGTAATTTGTATTTTTGAGTTTTCGCGATCTCTCATGATATTTCAGACTGTCTCGTTGGGCAGGTGGTTACAAGCGCTACTGCTGTTCATTTCATGAGGCTCTGGGTTGAGTCCCGGGTCGGGTAGTGTTATTGGGTTTCCCATCTGACATTTCTCAGTCTGGATTTGTGCCCGGTTGATGTCAATAGGTTCGCCCCCTATTACATGTGACTTAAACTATAGTTAACACTATAGTTAACACCTAACCTCTGCCTAACCCGCCGGAGAATACAGGCGTGATTTTATGTTTTTTTTCCTGTATCGTGGGTGCGTTTACAAACATTTAAACTCACATACACAAACAGCCAGACCGGGAACAACTACTTTGTAGGTCATACAAATATTTGTTCAGTGCGGGAATCGAGCCCGCGACACGCAGCGCAGCAGTCAATCGCTTAACCACTGCGCCAACCGTGCCGTCAGTAATAAATAATAAGGTACCCAAAGCTTGACAACCGGACTGTCTTTTTGCCTGTACAAAGCTGTATCCCTTCAACCGTGTTACCGTAACCAGTTGAAATTTTACCAGACCCTTAGTACATACCTACGCGAGTCCGACACGCACTTGGCCGGTTTTTTTTTTTTGTCGGCCGAGCTTTGCATCGTTGGTCATAACGTTGAGAACACGGTCGTGGCCGGTCGATTGTGACAGCGAGTGTTTACCGAACATGAATAAATTATTGCGCCCGCGTTGATAGTAAACTGTTGAGAAGCGAAGTCTTCGATTGCGTGGATCCCACGGTGTTAGTGTTAATAGTAAAAGTGTTAAGTGATAATCCAAGAACGACGTTTTCTGCAACGAAAATCAACCCAAGAATATAACGAGTCCGTCTCACGAAAGAAGTTCCGCAGACGGCTACAGCCATGCGACGGAGTCATAAATCTTTATTTATTTATTTATCTCAACGTCATTTATTACAGACACTGGTTAATAAAGTGCACAATCTTAAATAGAGAAAGGTGTGTGAGGTAGGAGGGTTGTTGTTGGAATGTTGTTAACTATATAATAATAATTAGTTCAACTTAATTCCGCGGGACGGACTCATGCTTACAAATTGTCAAACGCATGTCAACTGCTGTGATTTCTCAACAGCTAATCTGATGGGCAATTTATGAACAATCGCATTCAAATTTCAGTTCCTATAATTGTCAAAAATACGTCTAACTTACTTAAATTTTTCCCAAATTTTTGACATTGTTGGTCGCTCCCCACAAAGAATTTTATCATTCAATTTATTTATTTTTTAATTTCTAACAACGCACACTTGCTTTTGTCTAAAGTAAATTGGCTCTAGACATTGGCATAATGGTCGACATCGGCTTTGCTTGCCATAATAAAAAATATCATAAAATAGAGATTGCGACTATTTTGAACGTTTTAAATTACGGGAATTGGTCTGATCACTTGATATGAGATTAATTTTGACACGTCTTTGATTTTCGTCCCAGAAACCGAGTGTTAGTGAAGTGCTTAGTGATATGTGGTGGAGAAGTACCAGGCGGTCGCAACGTGGTGGACATGATGCTGGGACCACAGCTGGACAACAAAATCTTGCGCAGGTAGGTATGCTTGATTTTCTTTCCAGATTTACCGATATTTTTGTTCGTGCTTAGGTTACTTACGTACTATGGAGCTGTTCTAAACTTCAACAAGAGAGATAAAGTAGGGAAGAAGAAGTTATGTTATACTTTTTTTCCGTTGGGAAATCCTCATGGATACCCTCCGGCTGGGGAGAACGGAGGGTTATTTCGGACTCCTACCGACTAAAAACCCCAATATTCCTACTACTATCATAAGTCGGAGGCCCGGGTGATACATGTAAATTCACCGCACCCCCGACTGTTACAAATATACCTACTGGCTACTAATGTAAAGTCTATGCTTCTAGAAGAACGAATAGGCTGTTAAGAGATGAATTTGGTATTATAAGCACGGTTCTATAAAAGAGTTCATACATTCAGAAACCAGATAGGGAATTACAGGGAATTCAACTAGCTGAAACTAAAAACCAGGTGGTCTGGTCTCTACCTACTTAGATGGCGTAGTCGTTGATCGGTAACGACCCATGGCTAAATGGAATTAACTTAACGAGTTCCATCCAAGTCCCTGATGCAAGTTCCCTTGCACTTTACAAGTTATGCGGTCACGGCGGAATAGTCTTATAACTATCCTGTTTGCGTTGGTTTTCTTATTAAATACTTACCTATTTAAGTCTCCTTCCTCGTGTCATGACAAAATAATGCAAAAAGTAGTCATTGCGACCTCTGCGCTGCCACAGACACTGCCGTGAAAGCGGCGAGTTTTGGGCCAGCAAACTTTTGTTCACCTATTTATGTACCAGTCCATATCGGAACCCACCAATCTTTGTTACAAAATTGGAACCAACGGAGTTGTTAATCCCAATTAAGTGGCTACTTGGAAGAAGTACTAGGTATAGTTACCTATTTGATGAAAGGTTACCTACATATGTTGATTTATTTACCAAACGATTTTGTAGTCGGTTGAATATTGATTGCCTACGTAGAGTGGAGATATAGTTATCTACGTGTTGCCCATTTTACGAGTACCTACCGACGATGTTTTTTGTTCAATTTGGCCTATCTACCAATATAGTAAAGAATGGCATGGCATAGGTAGGTTGGCTATTTGTGTTTGTCCTACCCATGAAACTGAAAAAATACCCAATGCCCGCATTTTAATTTCTTTAATGGCCGATGTAATAAGTTGGTTCCTTAACAGTTATGCGGGTAAAGGCATTCGCGCTTGTAATGGCTTACATGCCGTTGCCATACCTGCCTGCCATGCACGAAGGAATGTGAGCTTGTTAATGAGCGCATGAATAATTTGCTCATAGCTAATTTAAGGGGCCCATGGGTGTTTGCGTAAACTTAATTTCAGCCCCAGTTCCTATATTGACAAATGAATGTTTTTTTTTTTACCCATGCCATTTATTTATTTATTTAGGAAGGCACACCAACGATGTATTAACAAGGATAGTAACACAATGTTAATACTATGTAAATTAAATACTACTTCACATATAAGCATGCACAATAAGGTAAATAATTAATAAATTAAATTATTTAATAATTATATAACAATAGCATTACGTTGATATACAATAGTAGTGAGTTAATGGTAAACAGACCAAATAATAGGATATTTTATACAGATAATCTGGTACAGACCAGAGGGGTAATTCTCGTAATTTTAAGAATGTTCACAGTCTGATCTTAGTCTCAATCTGTCAAAAACGCCTCTAATTTCACTACATTTTTGACAAGTTTTTGACATTGATTGTCGCTGAGATGAGATTGCGCCTAGATTTTGAATGTTTTTAATTATGGAAAGTGGCCTTCAGATCACGAGATTAAGCTATGGGCACTGTTTCATTATTGGTAAAGATAAATAATTTGTTATAACTTGGTTCCTACGGGTCTAGATCAGCCTGATAAAGGCGATGCAAATGCAATGTTCTGTAAAATAAATGCAAAGGGAATGGAAGATTTCTATATGGCGTCTGGCATACCTACTGACGCGCCATTTTGTTTTTTTTCAGAATTGATCGCCACACATAAAATCTATATAAATCGATAGCTGACATAAAACAGAAAACATAATAAGAGCAAGCCCCGTAAAGTGTCACGTTTGTGAGATGTTAACGTTCAAAGTTGATCACGTGCCATACATATTTTTTGAACTTGCTTACACGGTGGTGCATAGATGTTTGAAATAATCACTCTGAAAGTTTAAAGTAATCAAACTTCTATGCAACACGATCAAAGCCCTTTTTTCGCTACAGAGAAACATTTAGTAGATCTTCCTTATTCTATTACGTGAAACCTACTATAAAGAATTCTCCAAAATGTCGTTGATTTAAATCGAATAACATACATGAATGCGTTTGGCTCACGAAGCAAAATTGGCGACAAAATCTATCGAGACCTGTGTTCACCGAGAATGCTGAACAAGAGTTCGAAAGTGCAATAAATATATTTTGGGGACTATTTTGTCGATAGGCACCTTCTTTATAATATGTGGCAGTAGTGTAGTGTGGTAACGTGAGAGCTTTTCTACAATATTTGAGCATGTTTGGGAGTAATTCGTGTTTGTCTAAACTATGATTTTTAATTTGCTAGACTAAAATGACAGCTGCGATCGTTGTACAGCTGTCAACACGACAAAAAAAAACGTCGATCGCAGCTATCATTTTGGTCTAGTAAATTAAAAATCAGAGTGTAGTCTTATTACAGCAGTATACTTAAGGTAATAAATTGTGTAAATAAATAAAAATTACCAGGAAAAAACTAGACAGTGTATCTCGTGACATCATCAGAAAACATGTTTGCTACGATTGCTACGGCGTAGCCTACTTGATTAGCTGCTACGCGACTAGGCTGCTTGTTTAGCTACGCAAGTAGATTAAATATAATAGTGTCGTGGGTAAATTAGAAAGAGGTGCTACTAATGAATATGCTAGATAAATAAAAAGAAGTACTAACTGAGAAATATGTAGGAAAAATTGCAATTTGCGTAGTGATTTAACTCCTATAAACTTATCAGATTGGTCAATATATTAGTTGCTATAGGACTTTAGCACATCTAAGTGAAATTAATATCTATCAAACTTTATAACAATGCCAAGCTCTTATTTTCAGCCCACGATCCGCCCACACGTTACGCAATTACCTAAATCGCCAAAATTTTCGCGGAAACTGAAAAGAGAATCACTTAAAGTTGTTCTTCGTCCATAAATCGCGTTGTCATGCCGCGTATCGCGTTCATTCTGCAGTCGACTAGGAACGAGTGTCGCTAACCAAATAGACCTTGTTCAAATAAGACGGCGACTTAAAGAGCTGAGACCTGGTCTTGTGGAAAGCAGGGCGGACAGCTTCCACGAGCCATGCAAGAGCAGAAATATGAAAAAAAAAACAGAAAATATCAGTTTAAAAAACCTTCAATTTTAAATAGTTGTACATAAGTTTGTATGTAAGAATCAACTCAGCTTATCGCAGTCCACTGCTGGACATAGGCATCTCCCAGGCTGCGCTCCGTCCTCTGCCTTCCGCACAAACGTGCTGCGCTTCTTTGTTTGTATGTAATGTAATAACTAGTGACTAATTTATTAGCTAAATGAGTAAAATGTTATCTATGCTAAAAGCGGGGTTGAGGCGACGCGCCATACTCAGCGGCCACATTCAGTGGTCGCATATAATAAAGACAACAAATTAAGGGTTCTGTTGGATCATAAACAAATATTTATTGAGTTGTTTACACATCGGTTCTTCCGCTGCAATCGTGCGCCGCTCCTCGCGCTCTACACCACGTAGCCTTACCCGTATCAACTGCCAAAGTATATCCGTAGAAAGAAAGAGTATATTGTTACAATTGCATCGAAGCCTCGTAAAGAACTGTTGCTCCTGGCTAGCGTCCAGGACTCCGACGTTAGGTGCTACCATTCAATTACACATTAAATAAAACTCCACTTTATCTCATATGATGAATGTTCTCACTTTCTGTTGAGATTTGGCTGAGAAACCGGTGAAGCGGTCGGTTTGTTTGCGATTTGTATTTTATATTAAACGATTTTACAGGTTTTTTAGAACTGCTAACTAATAAGTTATAACGTGTTAAATGTGTTATCTAATAGAAAATTATATCTCCACATTAGGTATAGTTTCGTAGCGTAATTAAAAATGATGGATCTCCATTATCTGTGTTTCTACCCATCATAAAGTTTTTAATTTTCCGGAATGGAAGGTCTAGGTACAACCTATAGGTCTGTTCATGAAACCCTTTGTGCTAATCCAGCACGTAAAGATACACTGACAAATCCGTTCATCCATCTAAACAGACAAACTTTCGCGTTGATAAGACATCTAATTATTCAAACTTCCGACCTACCCGTCCCATCCATTCCGTGCATGCTATCGTGTACAGGAACGTATCTCATTGTACTCCGTCGTGTGTCGTGTGGTCGCCGCAGCGGTCGCCGACGGACTCGTGATGGCTCTCGGGATACGGAGGCAGTGCCAGTGGCATCAGGACGATATCCTGTACGCACGCGCCGTCCATACCGCCCGCCCCTTCCGAACTAATGGTAGGATGTTCAGCACAAACATGTGACGGGATTTGTAGTCTCTCACTCAAAGGATTTTTACTGGGTAAATAACATATGTTTGTTAAATGAAGAGAAAACCTGATACTTCTTGTGTTTTAGGCTAAATGTGGTCAAGTGTATCGTAGTTTCACAACATAACAGCATCTCGTGCCAACCAGTTGCGTTATTGCCAACTTCATCCAAAAGTTGGATTATGAAACACTCTCGCTGAAAGACTGCACCGTATTTGGTTGAACGTTGTATATGGTGTAAGCGATCGCGTTCGGCAGCGCCCTGCGCAGAGTAGGTCAGGACAGGGGAGCGCGGGGGTGTGCGGCGCAGGGCGCGGGGCGCGGAGTGCAGGGAGGGGTCCCGATTCATGTTTACGGGGCTCGGCCGTCAGCTGTTCGCGCGACATGAATGTGCCGCGCCCGCGACGCGCCCGCGCCGACGCCGCGCATCGATTGATTGATACCTGAGCGGCCACGTGCGGTGGGTGCCGGGCGCCAGTACCGCCGCGCTCGCCGGCCCGCGCGCGCGCCCGCTCCATGCGATCCCGCCCGCGCTGCTTGCCGCCTCAGCTCATCAATGGAGTGCCCGAGGTGACCGGCCCCCGGAGCCCGCGAGCCGCGCGACACCGCCCGTCTCGTAAGTACCGCGCCTGCATCGCGCTGTGCCGCGCCACGCGTCAACACGTACACGCACTAGCACCCCAATCCGTTAGTAAATAATGGTTTTTCCGATAGCATTAATACCCGGAGACAATTTATGCGACTGCGCCGTGTGATGTTTACTGCGAGCCGTTCCTCGAGCCACCTTCTCATTACATTAGCGGCGGAAATTTTCTATATAGAATCGTTTTTCTTATCGATCGTCCAAAGTTTCGTTCGTTTCTGACGGAATATTTATAAAAATTCTCTATCGGTTTACGTAATCAAAGGACAGTGTGATCATTTGTTATTGAAAGCCGCGGATATCTGCGAGGTGTGTACGAGACACGCACCCCAATCATTACATAAAACATTCCAATCGGTTTTTATCGACCTGTCTATCTGCCCTGCTATCGCTTTCATAAGAACCGAAAGATAACGTAAACTTTGAGCTCCTAACAAATTGGTGGTTCGATTGCAACGTACACCCCATGGGATTAACATAACATAAACATAACAAGCGAGCAGTTTATTCTGTTAGGTTAAAACGTGTAACATAACAGTTTTGCCAATATTTACTTAGCAACAAGTCATAATGAAGTAATAATACACAGCATTCAATTTTGTTCATAAGCATATTGCCAGCTTATGTTACAGTCGACGGGGCTGCCAACAAACTGTCAATCATGTCGTTACAAGCACTCGGGGTATTATACAATGTAACAACTTACGATCCTCGCCTAATTGAAGAGCATCGCGTTGTACAGTCGATACTCACTGATAAGTGATATTTACCTTTACGATGCTGTAACTGTGACGATACTTAACTCAGTGTCAAAGCATGACGGCTTGATATGATTGATTGACGATTTTAAGCAATCCTTATGTGGAAGTTTATAGAATGATTATACACAAATACTTAGGTGAAAAGTGAAAATCTGGCTGTAAAACATTTCGGCAAACGCGCCGACGAATCAATTAATTTTAATGTAGTGCCTTAAATGTTTTGTTCAACTATAATTGCTAAAAAGATTGTCGTCAATTGCCATATTAGCCTGCATGGTTTCGAAATAGGCGAAATATAATTACGAAGGTGGTGTCTTTTTAAAAACGCCGGTTTCTGAAATAATTCGCTGCGTACGAAGCCTTTGCATTCCTGAAAAGGACATCGTTATTCAAAACCTAGCTACATTTTATGGCAGTTCTAGGTTTCTCGAAACCATTACGAGATTTAGGAGATAATGTGTTCCATGATTCATTTATTGTGATGCACTAGCTTCATCCTTCTGACTGACCGACCCCTTGACAATTTAAAAGTGCCTGTAATTGGTTTATTTGAAATTAATGCTTTGAGTTTCAGTTTGAGTTTTGTGATGACTGTGTGGCTTTTGTTCGAATATAAATAACTAATATTTTGACTCGAAATACAAATTAAACAAGGTTGCATAACAGAGTATTTAATGACATGAATGTAAATTACTGAGATGGGTGAAGGGAAACATATAAGTCTGAAACCGCCAACCCATCCTGAGCAAGCGTGGTGATTAATGCGCGTGCCTTTTCTGTATGACAAGGGGCCTATGCCCTGCAGTGAGACAGTAATAAGCTGGTATTATATGAAAATTATTATAATTATAACCTATTTTATTTATAATTCAATATTTTTAATAGGTTTTTTATCATTGTTCCTCTCAACCAAAGCACCTGTCATCTAATCTCTTCAGCACCCTTGGTTGACTAGTAGAGAATGCCTAAGAAGTCCGCCGTTGTACCTTTTTCGTGTGCGAAAAGTTTAAATAATTAATTATGTATCGAAATGTCGTGCCAAATAAAGTCTAATTCAGATGGATTACTGTAATAACTGTAATACTTACTGCTATTAGCTGTAACGGTTACAGTAATACTGCTCTCAAAATGGTGAAAGAAAAAGAGCAAACAAGCATGTCCTACAACCAAAAATTCGAACACATGTGACTTGTACCAACCAGCACTGGGCCCGCGTGGTGGATTACGTCCCACTCCCTCTACAGAGAGGAGGCCTGTGTCCCAGCAGTGGGAACATTATAGGCTGATTATCACTGTAATGGGACTTTTACCACGGGATGTAAAAGACAAGAGGATTTATATCAAGAGAATTTGCAGCAGCATCCATGCCGTACGCTTGTAATAACAATGCAGCGCGATTATCTCATTTCCCACCGTTAACTGTGCACCATGTGTAATCAACGGGTTATTACGGGAATAAACCGGAACAACCGATAACTTTACAGTTGTGTTGAAACATGTTTAGTTAGCTAGGACTTAGTACTGGTTTTATTTCCTTTATATTATTATCTACTTATAAATTATATTTTAAAATATTAGAATATAAAAAATATAAAAGGCAATAAGCAAAGGCATAAAGAACACAGCAGGCATTAAGTCCACCTTTGTACCTTTTTGTGCGTGATGATTAAATAAATAAATAATAATTAAATAAATAAAAACATTTAAAAATATAATAAATAGTAGCCCACCGGTATCGGGAACAGGGTTCAAGCTACCGGCGGTCAGGGCTCCAGAGAGAGGAACCTCCTAACAATTCGGTTCGTGTAGAAGTACCACTTTTTGAATCAAGCCCTTGATCCAGCTGCCCAACGAGAGCCTCCTCAGGTGTTGGTTGAGGCTCTTGGCTATTTCTGGTTTTATTATTATTATTCTTCCTAAAATACACCATTTTAAGAATACTTTCCGAGTCAAGGCCTAGTAACCATAGCAAACCTGGATTTATATTTAATGTAAGTCTAAAATAGCCAACCCGTCTTGAGCAAGCGTGATTATCAATGCTCGTGCCTTCTCTGTATGAGGAAAGGCTTTTGCCCTGCAGTGGAACACTAACAGCCTATAATGGTCCCACTGCTGGGACACAGGCCTCCTCTCGGTGAGAGGGAGTGGGCAATAATCTACCACGCGGGCCCAGTGCGGGTTGGTAGATGTCACATGTCTTCGAATTTTTGGTTCTAGGATATGTCGATTTCCTCACGAAGTTTTCCTTCGCCGTTTACACAATAATGAACTGTCACAATATTATTTGTGACAATATTATAGGTAATCATAGAACACAAAAGTTGCACAAAATTGTAGCATATACATTATTTTGTGAAAACGGGATCTTACCATATTTACATCAGTGTCTTAGCTTTAGGGATAAGCTAGTAATATATTGTCGTCGTCTGTAGGTACCTTAGTGTGGGCCACTCTCCCACACGATGGTTGCCTTAAGACGTGATTAAGGGATTTTACCAAATGTGTAGGGTTCTGGTTTTATTGCATCCGGCTCAACACTGATAACATCTATCTTATAACATTCGAGTTGCTGAAATAGGATGGCTGTATTTTTGTTTGATGGAATCTTTTACCTACTATGGAACGAAAATGCATAGGACGGCTTAGCGTACGTGACTTGCTTTAGTTATTTATTTATATCTCTTGTTTACCAATTAAATGTATAATATCAGTATTTTTTCTTGAATGTTCAACAACTTATATTAAATGACTTACTAATACTGGATAAATATAGTAAAGCTGTTTAGCCATGGGCACGCCGCGATAGCGGCGATAAGACCCCTCTTTGAGGAGTGGCTAGAGAGGCGCCACGGCGCCCTCACCTACCGCCTGACGCAGGTCCTCACCGGACACGGAAGTTTCGGGAGGTTCCTGCACATCATCAGGCGGGAGGAAACGCCCGGGTGTCACCATTGCCAGGATCGCCCAGAGGACACGGTGGAGCACACGGTGGAGGTCTGCCCCGCTTGGGCGGAGCACCGCCGTGTCCTCGTAGAGGCGATCGGCAGCGGCGGCGGCCTCTCTACAAAAATACTTACACACATTTCAATTTCCTTAAAACAAATTCGTTCGCACAGAACCTTTTCAGTGTTAGACAAAAGCAATTTACAATCTCACTACTGAAAACACCTGAGAGATGCATTTGAAATACAATCTACACTGAAACCGCACAGATTTACTGCAGATGTCAGCCGTAGCACCAAAGCAAATCAAATAGCTCGTAGCCTGTCATCGTAGAGGCGCTACGAAATGGCTACGAGAGTGCTACGAGATTGCGAATAAACGCTACGGTGATGATAGTAGTTTGGTGATACGGACTGAATTTTAGAACTAAAAAAGTTTAAGTAAGCTGCTTATATACCTTATAAAATAAACAAAGCGAAACTTAATAATGTTAATTTATTACAAAAAATTATAAATACGTCAATCAAGAAAGTCGTGTCACTTTTGTTTCTCCATCCTTAGAAAATATTATATCCTGTATTTTTTAACTAGAAAATTTCAAATAAGCAGCTTAATTACCTTAAAAAATAAACAATCTGAAACTTATTCATGTAAAAGCTACCAAATTGATGAAAACGCTAATCAAGAAAATCGTGTAGTGTTCACATTTGCTTCTTCGTAAACGATTAAATGAAAATATAATTTTTGAAAACGCCTAAGAAATGAATTTCACTGAAACTGCACAGATTTACTGCAGATGTCAGCCGTAGCACCAAAGCAAATCAAATAGCTCGTAGACTGTCGTCGTAGAGGCGCTACGAAACGGCTACGAGATTGCTACGAGATTTTGAACAACTCGCTACTGGGATCATAACTTTTTAAATATTCGTGATAATGATTATTTAAAAAAACCCTCTTAGAATAAGTTAAAATAACTTAAAAAACCTAAATAATTAAATCATATTAGGTACCTAATGTCATCGTAGACTTTACGAATCGCTACGACATTTTGTACAAAAGCTACTGCGATCAAAACATTGAAAATATTTTTGATAAAGATGAGGCATTTATACAGGGAGAATTTTATAATTTTAAAAGCTTAAATGAGCAGCTTATAAGTGTACATTGAAAAAAAATATAGGTTTTTTAATTAAAATTGAGCAGTACATCAAAAATAAAAAATAATAACTCAAAGAATATTGGTTTTGTGAACTTTTTCGTATCAATCGTGTTCCATGTCAACTTTCAAATTCACATTGTAATCACATAGCCTTAAATAGAACCTCCAAAAATACTTAGATTCAACCATGACACAAGCCAGTAAAAACCGGTCAAGCCATTTATTTCTCCTAATCAAATGTAGTCGCTCTGTATGTATGTATGCGCGTTACGCCACACTGCTTCTTTGTAGTTGTTTATACAGTCCTCTATTTGCGAGGCACGGCCCACAAACGAATGCAACCGTTTCCAATCTCACTCCGTGTCAAAGGGAACACTTTAATTCCCCTCTTAAAGGGATTCGCCGCAAGCTTTTTCATGTGCTCGTTTCAGACGGGCGGGAGTCTCGTTATAATGTTCGCAATATTTCAGGCTGTAATCATTTTATAATACGAATAAAAATGGCAATTAAATTTCTTTGTTGTAAAAAAAAAAAAAAATAAACAAAAATAGTTTGTGGTCATAATTTTGAATGAGGTCACGTTTTAAGACAGTTTATTTTTCCTAAATTTCGAACTGGCCAGTTTTATGTTTGATTTTATTAGAGGCTATAAACTTTTTGGTTTATCTGATGATTAAAGGATGAGGGGCTCTTGATTTGGCTTAGTTTTCAAGCCTCCTTCTTTTAATTAATTATTTTAATGATGTGACTTTAATAAACTCAGTATTTTGAAATGGGCTTCCTTAACTGGCCAATCTTGTTTGAAAGTTGGAATTTTGTAATATTGCCATAATAGCCACACCTAAATAGACTTATATTTAAGACACAGCCACTGGTAGCGCAGTGGTAATGGCCCCGACTTACAAGTTCTAGGTCATGGTTTCGAATGCAGGCAGGCGCTTTACTTTGTGTAAATAATTTCATCACCACTGCTCTCAAAAATTGAAGGAAAACATCGTGAGTACACCAGCATGAACTAGAACAAAAAACAAATTAAGACATGTGACATCTACCAACCCACACTGGGCCCGCGTTCCCAATCCCTTTCAAAGAGAGGAGGCTTGAGTCCCAGCAGTGGAACCATTATAGGCTGATAATGTAATACACAGGTGGTTTTTATTACTTGATATAGTGTAGCGTTATTATGTTCTAATAATTCAATATGTTTCCCGATTTGAATAAGCGTTTTAATAACAAAGACAAGTCAGTTTAGCCTGTCATCTACATTATTTAACACAGCCAATCCCAAATAAATGTTAAGTTAAAATCACACACCATATTAGATCCTTAATTTAATCCGCTATCCAACACCATAATTAAGGCTTAAAACATGTTCAATCCTATGAAAGCATGGTGTGATAACCCTGTTAATGTTTGCCTTAAGAATCGTAACTGTAACAGCCCTATTAGAATGTGTAAAATAGTTCTGAACTATACGGTGCCGACGGAAATTGTACTAATGGTATAACGAGAAAAGTTTGTTTGTTTGTATGTTCGGAATTTATACCGAACTGCTTATCTGATTGACGCGGGATATTTCAATTTTGGATAGCTTATCGCTGGTGTTTAATATTATGTGAAACGTTGAGGTTTATTGTATGGGATTCTATAAATGTTAACGAAACATGATTTATGGAAGATCATTTTTCGGCAGTGAATGATGATAAGTTGCATAATCAGCCTGTAATGTTCCCACTGCCGGGACACAGGCTTCCTCTCTACGAGAGAGAGTCGGCCATAATCCACCACGCGGGCCCAGTGCGATTTGGTGGATGATAATTTAATATACAAATATGAAATTTTTCTTGCCAAAAAACTTCTGTAGTCTGTTCCAAAACTATATGTTTAAAATATAAACAAATGGATCAGGAAACATGCCTTTGAATGCCACTTTGAATCACTGACATATTGAGTACTTTGATTTGATTTTATGAATTCTTAAGCCCGAAATTATAAGTTTTAATCACCTTGGCGATATTTGTCATTCGACAATTGAGGTTATTTTTATAACCTCATTTTATGTCACTGATTTTTTAATTACGATTTAATAATTTTGGTCAAACAATTGAAAAAAAATGGTGAGAAGTAGCGTTAAAAACCTTTTAAATATGGTTGAATATGTAACTAATTCATTTTAGTGAGTGATTGCTTACGAATTTAACCTAACCATCATGATTTGTTTACACTTTCAGCAAATACTTTTGGAAAACCATAACCATAACTAATTACATAAATATCAGAAGCACATACCCGAACGCCCTAATTTTAAAACAAGGTTGATGTTTAGACCCAGGTTTACACCATCAAACCATTTTTTTAATTTTAAACTTCATTCTGACAAAACTTAAGTTCGAATTACAAAAATTGACGTTAAAACCCAGTCTAAGTTGTCAGTTTAGTATTAAGAACTTTACCTTGCTCGGAACAAAGTTCAAAATATAATAACAGGCTCGATGGTTTACGATTGGACTAAAGTTAGAACTCGTTTTGTAATAAGACACAAACAGTTTTACAATGGCACACATAAATTCTCGTACGTGTGCATCTGATTGAATAAAATATTCAAATAAAATGTTCACATTCAGATACATCGCATATACACTACGATCCTTGAATCGGGGACATGGATTTGCGAACGACGCTGGGTCTTTATATCGAACGGATTTCTGTACGGAGCTTAAGATCTGGTGCACACCCACGCAATGTAACGTCTTTGTATCTTAGCGGATTTATGTTACACGTATATGGTACAATATGGCCTAAAAAGGGACAAGGTTAGGTTGTTTTTGATTCTACGTTCTATTTATTTGGATAGCAGGACTTCGCCCGCATGGGGATCGGAAATTATCCCACGGGAAAAAACGGACGTACTACCGGGATACAAAGTATGTTCTAACCCAGGTCATGGTTTATCCATGTGCGAAATTTTATTAAAATCCGTTTCAGTCGTTAGGTTTGGGAAGGTGACAGACAGGCAGACAGACAGACATGCAGAGTTACTTTCGCATTTAAAATATTAGTATGGATGCTTTATAGCAATAGACTCGTCTATTACATTATGCGCAGAGTGGGTAAACCATACATTTGCTCACCCTTTCTGGAAATGTAACGGTGGTGTTGAGCAGTAATTAAATATCAACAGAGTTTGTATCTTGAACAACGAGGTTGGAAGAATATTCATTGTGTATTAATGGTTGAAATGACATGGGGATGTTATGTTATTATTTTTATTATTTAACGCTTTTTCATATGCCTCTCGACAGCAAAAATCCTGTATTAATGTAATGCGCATTTTCACTATATGGTAATACGACCCATGGACACCACGAGGCATGCTCGACCTAGTGTGGAGTTCATGCTTCCTTTGCGTCTTATTTTGTTTATTTTTTGTTAACCTAGCTATTAATGTAGACTACAAGGAAACGTAACACTGTTTTTGGCAAATAAACATTATCTTATCTTATCTTCAAACTTTCAAGTGTCCATAACTCAAAAAACACAGGTATATTATCATTTAGATAGCATTTTCTGCCACATCACGTAAAAACATGAAACAAACAACAAAACCCAAAAACATGTTATGAGCGCGCAAGTTCCATAACCGCTTGTTCATCATTTAACTAACAGGCGAGTCCGATCACAAATCAGTTAAGCGGAACAGTCCATACAACAACTGTAGGCAGCCATCCATCATATACCTACCTACCTCGGGTCTTCGTTATCGTACGAATTCCCACGAACACTTACAAACTCGCGATAGAAAGGGGTGTTACACACATGATCCGGTCGGTATTATTCGGCAAAGTCAGTAAAATCAAATATAATTTATATATAAACCCATAGTTGCGATTTGTTGACCATTTTCTATTTTGTTAAGTACCTAGTACTGGTTGACATGCATACACTGTCCTCTCATACCTATTAACAGTGTAATTTGAAAGCATTGTAAAAGCCAATTATTTTTAAAAGATTAACCGTGGAGTTTCTTGCCAGCTCTCCTTCATAGGACACGACCAATTAGAACCTTGCACCTAGGTTCTGACGTTTCATGCCCATGTAGGTTTATGTAAAATAAAATATTTTGAATTTGAAAGTAGACGTATGTTCGAGAAAAGCCGAACCTTGGGATGTGCCGAACGAAATCAGCTAATCGGTACTGTGATGGCAGGTAATACCCCTGTTGGCATAAAATTTTAAGGCATACTATAGTTTGGCATAACGTTTTCGCATAACTTTTATTAGCATAATAATACTGCTGAATCAGAATCAGAATCAGAATCAGATCTTTATTTGCTTTGAATGTAGGGACAGGTATAAGATGTTATAATAATCTGCTGTATAATAATACTTTGGCATAATGCAAAGGTTAGCATGACTATCATTTAGTCTAATATGTTTTGGCTTAAGTTGGAGTTGTATAAATTTTAAAGGCATTTAGCTTAATAGTATTTAGGCATACAATTATTAGGTATGATATTTCCTGATATTTACTACTGTTATTGAATCATATGGGTTAGGTTAGAACAGTGATTATTAACGCGCGAAGGCGAGCGTGCCGCGGCAGCGGCCGCCGAGCGCCAGATCCCCTCTATTGTTGGTGTTGTGGTTTGGGTTAGAATGCGTTTTTAAAATTATGCTTTGTAAAATTATGCTTCATTATTATTATGCTAGCAGTATTTATGGCAACAAGCATTATGGCAAACATTTATGCCTAATAATATTATGCGTAATGATCATTATGCTGAATTTCGTTATGCCAATGTAAATTATGATAATATATTTTATGCTTATCATTAGTAAACCGTGAGGCATCTACATCGCCACATGTAAACTATCCATCACAGTGATGTCACATAAAATCCAGCGTGGCACAAGCTGAGGTTCATGCACGACCAGCATATAATATACAACGCCCCGACATCAATCGTCGGGCAGTAGCCCACCAGAGACAACTCCCATCTGGTCGAAGGATCCTCCCTTTTCTATGGAGGATGATTAAACTTTGTTCCTGTCTCCCTGTTCTTTATACCTCTATAGTACAATCCGAATGAAAGCCGAATATTTGTGGTAAATGCTTCGGTACGGCTTTTTTGTTCAACAAATCCTACCGAATGTCAGCACCCGAAGATGTGAGTAGCATCCCTAAGCCAATCTCATCGAATCGCCCTCTCGTTTCATTAGTCGAAGTAGAGAAATATCATAACAGTGACAAGATAAACAGAACAGTTCTTTGTTAGAACACGGTATATTAGTATCGAGTTGTTTGCCAAACATACGTGGGTAAATGAACCGATGAACCAACGCTACTGTTTATCGTATACCCAAGTCTACCTGTCTGCCGTAGGGGGATGTTGTTGTCCGTAATCAATTTCGTTTCTTGTTGATTGCACCTTAATTACGTTATCTTCTGCGATGACAATGAAATATTGTTGTTGGTTGAACAATTAATGTTTTTATGTTAGTCGGTACGTTTAGCTATCATGCTGTTTTTTCGTATAAGAACGAGTTTACTCGTAAAAGGAGATAGAGGAGAAATTTTAAAACCAATGCATACTTTTTCGCAAAAAACCTTTAGTAAAATGTTCCATAAAAAACTTTTTGGACAAAGAATCAGCATTGCCATACAACGTGGCAATGCTGCCAGCCTTTTGGGCACTTTTCCCGCTGACAGCGAAGCGGACGAATTTTTTTATGCCCTATGATTCTATATACCTATATACCCTTGGTTTGTTTTATATATATACATGTACATATAATTATTTTAAATCTGTTAGCTTATATATTAAGTAAATATTACCTTGTTTCAAAATAAAACATATAACCATACAAAAAATATTCTCTTCTATGTTACATTCGAAACCACGTTCAGCTATCTGCACCAACCAAAATTTAAAACTAATTTAATATGTAAGATTTAATCGGCCACCAACGAAATGCAGGTTCACAAAACAGAGTCGGGCCACAATATACCGTGCCTCTAGTGGCGTGGCATTCTGACAGCCGCGCCATATATCAGACTCCACCTGTCATGGACACGCCACTATATGGCCAAGACAATGGCTGCCCGACTGTGTTAATAATGTAGTATGAACAGATTCGACTGCCTGATAGTTTCGAGTGCTATTCAATTGTTTTAGAACAACCATGTGGAGTGTGATGTGAATATTTCATTCTAAGGTGAAATGAAGGAGTTTGAAGAATCTATTGATTATGAGAGATTTAACTGAAAGGTCTTCTGTTGACAGAGACCCCTCATAATGCCTTCATATTGGCTATTTGAGTTGATCCTTTACTAACCCTTTACGTATATGAAAGCGTAGTTTATGATCTGTCATTTTATTATGTTGTGTTAATCCATAGCATGTTTGCTTGTATTATGTCATCATATAATTATGAACATCGTTAGTTATATAATATATTTCGCGAGCTTATAAAGTTTCGAAAATTTGTAAACTGCAACAAACTATTAACTAGATTATAAACAATTGAAAATTAATAAGTTATGTTGTAAGCCGTATGGTAAAGTTCACAATTTACGAACAACTTCTCTTATTGACTCAAAATAAACTCATAAATGTACCTACATAACTGTTTTTCTGACCTTGTCAACTCAAGGTTTTGAGTTTCGCAAAGGGTTCGGGTTTTTTTATCACACTTCCCATCAACCTTGTATAATTTAAATTTTAACAGACCGTTACAAGATACTTCTCACCCTTTTCACAATAATTTGGGACAACACAAAAAACAATAAACATCTGCTTAGCTTACACCTTTGAAAAAATATCTTTGGTAAGTACTGTATTTTATTTTATTTTAGGAAAACTTACAGCTAAACAGATACAGTAATTAATAGTTTATACAAAATATGGCCAATTACAAGTTTCCACATGTAGTATATATATCATATGAAATAGAAAATTGATAATAGACTACATATAACACAAAACAGAAAAAAATTACTATTTACGCTCGAAGAAGCAATTAGATAAAATTGTCTTCAATTTAGCAACACTAGCATTGAAAATGTCGATATCATCTTCCTGGCAGGATGCGTTGTACATACAACTCGCTCACACTATGTATTTCTTAATAATATTTTTAAAGGCTTTATTACGAACAATCTTCCCATACCTACATATGAAGTATATTACAAACGATGCTCGCGAAAGTATTAGATAGTAAGGCTTCTTAACTTAATAACTTCTATGACTCGACAAAAAACCTGAGTGGTATTGGCTTAAGGCTAGCTTCCGACAGAAACTAATATTTTTACTAGCCCCTGAAATTGTTCACTTCAAATAATTCGTGGATATTTTTGGAAATAAAGACCTTTTTTATGCTAACGACATGGTCTAGAAAACCCTAATATTATAAAAAAAGAAAAAAATATATTATAAAAGAGGAACAGAACGGCTTTCAAAGGGGAAAATCGACTACTTTAGCAGCATTTCAACTGATAAAAAGTGTAATTGATAATTTAGATAAAAGCATTCCAGTATCTGTCATCTTCTTTGACATGAGCAAAGCTTTCGACTTTGTTAACCACGAATTACTATACAAAAATGCAATAACTACGGAATTAGAGGAATAGTTATTGATTGGATTACTAGCTATTTAGCTAACCGAAAACAAATTGTAGAAATAAGCTCAATAAATGAAAATAGTGAGTCCACATCACATAGTTCTAAATATAGTCAAACCAAATCGGGAGTACCCCAAGGAAGCATACTTGGCCCATTAGTTTTCTTCATTTACATTAAAGATTTACTTACAGCTTTACAACAACAGTGCATACTTTTTGCTGGTGACATATCAGTAATTGTAACAAATGATAGTAAATCAGAAAACAGTCACGAAGAAAACCTTATTGAAACAGTAAACCAAGTGTTAAAATGGCTTGAAAACAATTATCTCTGAGCAAATCTAAATAAAACCAAATACATAAATTTTCAAAATTACAATTTAATACCAAAATCATTTAAAGTTAATTGTCAAGGACAACAAATTGACGGAGTTAGTGAGTACAAATTTCTTGGACTTATCCTAGACCAGAATTGTAACTGGAAATTACATAGTATAGAGCACGTCTGCAAGAAATTAAACCAGTTTGTATTTACTCTTAAACGTTTAAGACGTACCGCGAGTGAAGCAGTTGCACTTACTGCTAACCACTGGTATGTTTCCTCTTTTCTCAGGTATGGAGTCCTACTCTTGGGGAACTCGATGAACTTAAATGAAGCTTTTCTAGTGCAGAAAAAATGCCTAAGAGCAATCTGCGGTATCAGTCCATTAAAATCCTGCGGACCGCTATTTAAAAAAATAAAACTTTTTTTTTAACACTGACAGGTCTTCTCGTAATGCAAGCTGGTGCATTTGTAAAAGAGCATTCAAAATTTCATTATATCATGCGACTTGCTTTCGAAATATAATAAGCACATTGTGCCATAAAAATAGTTTTATTACAGCAATTAAAATATTTAACAATATTCCAAAAAAAAGGGAACTCCCTCTTAAATACTTTAAATTCAAACTACATAAATGGCATGGTAATTGTTTTTATACTCTGAAAGAATTTATTGATTAAAAATTAACAGATAAATATGATTACTGTTTTTCATTATAATAATTACCTACTTTTTGTAAATACCTATTATTTTAAAGAATTCACTCAAGTTATTAGACATGTTGGAATAATGTATCCTTTTAATTTTTTACATGTAAGTGTATAAATATTTGTATGCCAGTCCTTGGCGAAACATGTAAGATTATAATTCTATTTACAAGACCTTAATGTACCATGTTTTAAAGCAAATAAATATATTCTATTCCCTTTGTCTATTACATACGATATTATTAGTAAACCGTAATTATTTTTATCTTACACAATCTGACATTTCCGGAAAATATGTAGGTTGGCGTTTTTCGGGAAATGCCTCAGTGTTGAACAAATTCCTGATTAAAAACGTACGGTCGCACGATCTTAAATTACAGTTCAATTATGGAATTGGAATTAAAATGGTATTTTCCCCTCCAAGATAACTCACCAAGAATGATAATATAGGTACCTATGCTACAATGAAAGCTTTTGCCCAAATGCCAAGTACCAAACAGACACCAAAATAAATTATTCTCCAAACCAGTGCCGACACACGAACTAGATGAAGTAAACCAATAAATATATTCCGAAGCTTATTTCTGACATACGGCTTGACAAAGGCGAGCCGGCAACAAATGGCGGTTCCTCGACGGACAGCGAGACCATTGCCAAAACTGTGTCTGCGAAATATCAGGTAAGGTCCCGTGGCGGGGATGAGCGTCTAACTCACATCCGAAGTGCTATGTAGGTCACTGTACGTCCTTACTCCGTATTACATGCAGTTGAAGTGACCACACGGCACGGGATCTCGACACGCTCTGGAGCCTTTTGCATTTTTAAATTAATAATGCAATTTTGCTCCCTCCTATTTCTCCCTTAATTCTTCTTTTGTTTTTGCTCTAATTAAACGCTGTCTTCTGGAAGAAAGTAAACTTAAACAAAACCTTATAGGTACGTAGGTGTATCATAAATATTGCCCTTCATTGAAGAGGTCATTATACATTAGAGTCTCATTAAGTTGGTTGACCTTTAACAACAGCTGAGTCAACTTTGTGCCGTCTTTTGATAGACACAAGTAATAAGGTTTGAGGAAAACAGACAGGTTTTTGATTACTGTAACGAAAATGATGCCGATCTATTTGAATTCAAATCAGTTACTGAAACCGAAAAAGCAACATATTAGGGGTCTTATAATAAGAATGCTTAACTTTTATTAAGGTTATCAAAACTGTGACATACCTGCAACAGCAGGGCTGGTGCCTATCAGCGACGTCGACGTTAATAAGAATCCATGAGACTGTTAAATTGATTCGAAGACGAAAATAATATTCAATAAACAAATGAAAGAAACGCAATGTAACTAGTAAAAACAAGTGACTGTCAAGAAGAAAACAAAAGCGAGTTTAATAGAGAGGCAACCTCTGCATATTCAATTACACAAATCTCTTCGGATCATACATCCCGATACTAAGTCGACATATCAATTCATCACTATGCGCACAGTATAATCTATCAGGGAACATGGTAACACTATCCTTGACATTATTATATAGCCCAGTGCAGTAGTATTTGAACCGTCGCGAACCGAGGCGGGGTGAAGTGTTACAGCGATGTAGAATACTCAAGATGGTTTCTTAGTAAGAGCAGTGTATTATTAATTTTCTTGTAAGATCTTGTAGCAGGATACAATTTGTGTGGAATATTAAGCGTTGGTATGGCATGTGATATGTTTAAGTTGTGTATAATGTAAGTTTGAAAGTACACTCAGATTGTTATACATAATTGCCGAGCTTTACTTTATATACCCTGTCCATTAGGTAAACCTTTTTTTTGACAGATGGAACTAGTGATTGCAGTAACACACAATACATTGATTGATACACGTACGGTATTATAATGTCTGTAAGAAGCCATAAATAAGATAATTCAATAAGATACGGCAGTTTATATATTTATTTTATTACGTATTTTAAAGTTAACTTTTACGTTATCTGGAATATGTACGTTTTAAGACAGCTGTCAAAAAACGGTTAACCTAATGGACAGGGTATAGTTCTTTATTAAAACGGTTTCTATAGGGTTACTTTTATCCTTTGTTTTTTATCTCTCTCCGGATCAATATGGCAGTAATTTATGACTAAAATTGAGAGGGATAGAAGTGGCCTTTAGCGTGCAAATGAGGTCAGTGTCAAGGGCCCACATCTCAGCTTCAAGCACGTATTGGACCGCCTTTTGTCTTCATTTTGAAGCATTTCGCTCCACATAAAATGCATAAAAGTATAAAAAACAATATAGGTAGGTATTTTGTTGACTGATTGATAACTTTTCTACTCCGAAGTGGTATCGGCCGAATGTTCGGCCGTTTCCTGCTATGAAGTTACTATTTGGTTCGTTCGGTCCCGATCCTACACTCCTAGACTTTTTCGAATATTGACTATGGTCCCGACCCAACTGAGCCGATCCGAACTTTTTTCGCATTTTCCAATAATATTTGGTTCAGCCATGTGTCGGTCCGATCCGATCATTCGCACTTTGCACTTCGTAGTAGACCCCCTGTAGTATTAATTGTGATCTTTATACCCACATAAACCCAGAAAACACAAAATAAACATGAACCTAAATGCCTAAAGTCTACGGAAAAAATCTTTCACAAAAATTTTCGAACAACTTTGCAAAGAAGTAGTTGTAGCCGATTCTCCGGCGATAGTTTCCGCCCGAGAGCATCTCTGCTCCCGGACTGAGATTACATAATCAAATAACATGTTGATAGTACTGACAAATTTCTCTTATTTACCGCCTTGCTCCGAGGTCGTGCAAACAGGCCATGGGAATAAAGGCAGGTACACTTGCCACAGTTGCCACCATACTTCACTGGCATACTTTGACTTGCGTATACTTGAACGAACGTTTTACGTAACTTGGCGTGCGAATATTTTTTCAACTCTTAACCAGATTGCGTATGGAAATCTGTCCAATAAAGTACAAAGTATTGACGCAAAGTCGTAAACTAAGTCGAAAGCAGTCGAAAGTCACAAAGTTTTCTTCGTGTTCCAGTTAGCCAAATCAGGTGTGTTTCTAGGTGTACTATCAAATTAAGCTCAGTCTATAGTTGTGACATTCCGTGATAAATATTGCGGTGTTTTCGCGAAATATCAGCGGGGTATGAAAACAGGCGGTTTACTTCATGACATTATGCTAACAGGAGTATAAAGCATGATGTGGCCGATCATCGCGCCGCGGCGACACCATTGGTTTGCTGTGAGGGTATTGTGATGGACGGAGAGGTCGCGAATATTGATGTCGATGTGTCAAATATTTATAAAGTTAAAAGTTATTTGAAATTCTTCATGTGGCAGCTTCGTTGTTAAAGGTTGCAGGCCGTTAAGTATACCTACACGTATTTCTCTCATTCTGTTTGTAACTAGAAAAAACTGGTGTTCCGAAATTATAGATATCTGTATCTGTCGGGCTCATCATCTGCCTAGCCTTTTCCCAACTATGTTGGGGTCGGCTTCCAGTCTAACCGGATGCAGCTAAATTTATGATATCTGTCCAGGCTCTGAATAAAAATTCGGATTGATTAAACTTCATGTTTCGTCTTGTGCCGAATGCCACATCAAAATCCTTCCATAACAACGCATTAAATGGTTCGTGATACAACAGAATCAATGTGCAAAAATTCCTTCGCTCACATAAAAGAGAGCCCTAGTTATGATTTAAATAATTGTATCCATATTACAGCCCAACACCTGACTAGAAATAAAACTGGTATTTGAGCTACATATTTTTTCCCGTGCTCCACATGAACGCAAACAGACTACTTCGGTTTACTTAGTATCGTTAATTTAGAACAATATTTGCGTCACCGCATCATTCGTATTTGCTTCGTCTAAATTACTAACACTGTTTCGTTCCACTAGTTTGCATCTTGCATAGATTTAGTTTGAATGTATGTAGTTTGCATACGTCACGAGCAAAAGTTACGTTAACTTCAGATTGAGTCGCTTCCGCTGTCGCGCCGCTTATAACTGTGAACTTGGGCATTGCATCATTTATTCAGTTTCACAGTTCGGCCTATTAGGTTACGGAATATTCCCGCTCTGAAGCATTAAGATAATGATACCTCGGTTTGCTCAGAATACTGGGCGTGCCTGTACGCGAATTAGAATAAGGAGGTTGTACTATAGTTCACCTATACTACAGTGCGGCCGATGAGAAAATGCGTTTTTGACACCTGTCAGTTGTTGTCATGTTCATACAAACGAATACGTGTTTTGCGAATTTGATCTTTATTAGCTACTAGAATTGTCACAATGACAGGTGTCAGAAACGCAGTCTTTCGATGGCGGGATTGTAATTAAGTAGTTCTTAGGTGTAGACCCGTTGAGTAAGGTAAATTTCAACTTTAAGTGTCTTACCACAGTAATTTGGATACGTGTTCAACGCGTGTCTACTGTCAGTCTAACGTCAAACTCCATAGATTAATCTCCTGTATAACAGTTGTTTAGCCTAAACGGCTGAAAAACACGGTTTTGTGGTAATACAGTATGTGGTTAAAAACTCAAGTTTCGTTTTTAGACAGGATATAAAACAAAACAAAAAAACAGAAGTTTTTTCCTGCTAATATTTTCCTACTTAGAGATACTACGCGGTTTAATTACGTAAGTTGTTTTATAAGGGCTGTACCTTCAGTATCGTACCTACAGTGCTCAGGGGAAATTACAGCACGTTGACCTAATTCTGTAAAAATTAATATCGAATACTTAATTGGAAACCATCATCTCGGCCATATGCTTACTTGGTGAAGGTTTCATAAGTTGTTAGTAGTTAGAGTTTGAATTAAACTTTGAGCAGCGAATTTTCTCCAAAGCGAGGCTTTGGTTCAATATGAAGAAAGAAAGAAAATACGTTTATTTGCGGTAAACATGACGCAATAAAGATAGAATATGATCATACTAACGTTTGCTCGCGGCTTTGCCTGCTTGGTGGTTGTGAAACGTACTACCGGAATAAAAAGTATCCTATGTCCTAACCCATGGTCTACCCGTGTGCCATATTTCATCGAAGTCCGTTCAGCGGTGAAGGCGTGAAAACGTAACACACAGATGAACAGAGTTAGTTTCGCATTTTTTTATTTATTAGTATTGGTATCTATGGATCATTAAGACTCTCATCTATAAAATTATGGTCAAGCGTTACGCCTCGTGCTCACAGTCGGGTAACTTAAAGCTTTATTTACACAGGGTGGCAGGGGCATCGACGCGCAAACTGGGCCCTCCAGCGTTGGCATTTTTTGTCGGTTATAAAAAAAAAAATCGCTGCTCCATAAATTTTATTTATTTATAAGTAGGAGAACCAACAGCTAAACCAAATTTATAACAATTGTATAAGCGACACAGAGCCAATTACAGGTTCTCACGAGTAGACACAGAGAAGGTTAGGCGATATTTATTTTTACGTTAAAACATTCTGCGCTAGGGTGTTTAGAAGGGATATCAGAACATGATTCTAAACACCCAACGAACTCATCAAATGACCCCTCTCGCTCTGGGTGGAGCGGAAGGGAGTGTCAGACTCTTACTGACTAAAACCCGCCCATGTTCCTTCCTTCGCCCTTTATGTTCCGTGGTACCTGTAACCCTTTCGGACAATCCCGCTGATTGGACAATCCCGCTGATTGTTGATGTGCTGTGATTAATTTATGGTCAATTTTGTCCAACAGATATGGCTGCCTCCATAGTGGGGAAGAACGTAGAAAATATATAAATTTTGGGCCATAGCAACAGTATCTAATCAGAGTGAATGCTGAATTAATTTTAGAGAGTCTGAGAAAAACTGTCTTCTAAAATTGGGGAACCAAGAGGTGCAGTGAACTTTTGTCTAAAATTTTGTTTTACATTAAATTTGTCTACAGTCAATTGTCTGTCAGTAATGTCAGAAAGGTAAAGTTCACATTTTGAGGGGTTAAGGCCCAAGCCAATAGATTTAAATTCCTGTTTAAGCAGTTGTAGATCTTTCAAAACAGTTGAAAGTTTTGAGTTTAGTTTCTGTATAATTGGATGAATAGCCAAACTGAAAATGACTGGCCCGAGAGGATCTCCTTGTTGGCATCCAACTGCAGATTCCAAAACATTGTCCTTGTATATTACAAGATATTCAATGAAAAACGATTAAATTCTATTTGAGGAAAGCATTCTAAAAGTGTCGTTCTATTTTTGTACAGCGAACATCTATTTTCATCGCCAGTTGGTGTGCATTTTGATTGCTTTCCGTATGCAGTTCTCGGAATGGAACGAATATATATGGAAACGGCAACAAATAACGAGAATAGTGTACTTTTATTAAAAATATTTCAGTTTTTACTAACAATTTGCCTCTTGGTTTTACTTCTTCAGGCATAGTATTTCTTCTAGAAATGAACGAATTTAAATGTCTTAATTTGATAGTATATTATAAACGGACTGTAAAAGTTCTAGTTTTTTAATTAGTGTGAATAATCAGGAGGACAGGTCATTGGGCTCCTAAGTAGCTGGAGCTTCTTGTCCGTTCTTCTCCATAGGTACCTACTATGCTTTGGAATGGGCTACTAGCTTCATATTTTTGACTGACCAACCCCTGGACTCAAAATTACGAGAAGTATTCAAAAGTGCCTGTAATTGATTTATTTGAAATAAATGGTTTGAGTTTCAGTTGAGCTTCCAGAAGGCCAGTTCCCGTAATTAAAAACGTTAGAAATCTAGTCGCAATCTCATCTCAGCGACAATCAATTCCAAAACCTTGTCAAAATTCTGGGGAAATTATAGGCATTTTTGACAGATTGAGACCGAGATCAGACTGTGAACGTTCTTAAAATTACGAGAATAGCCCCTCTGATCTCTTTCAGATACGACAACGAATTGAGACCTTCTATTGAACGTCAAAATTTACGCAGTGATACATTGAACACAACTAGATTTTACTGTAAATCTGGAAACAGAACAAACAAACTTATCAGACTCGTAGGTAGGTTAGGTACATCCATTTGATGACAACACAGAAAAAGAACGTTAAACACAAAATTATTTAGTAACAACGCGTCATAACACACGTCCTATAAAAATATGTGTCGCGTTCTTTATGAGATATTTAGTGTAGTGCAAACAAAATTCGGCTATGTAAGGTCGGCCTGATGAATAAATGATACAATACGTAGTGTGTAGTGACCTTGTGTCAAGGACGCACGTGTCAAATAATTACAATTTATTGTCATTTACTTACTGATGACTTTATAGAAGCTTTTTGTTGATTAAAATAATGTTTTATTTGAAAACTAGCTTTTGCTCGCGGTTTCGCCTGCGTGGAGATTGGAAATTATTGCACGGGAACGTACACGCCCCCACTGCAAATCTACTTACCTAGTGAGGCATGGGTGTTTGTAGTCTACTGCTTAACCCAACAGTGAACACAGGCGTGATGTTTTGTTTACGTTGTCAATTTACTGTTTAATAGTTAAAAAGGATAGGTTGCTTGTGATATTGAATTTGTTTGAGTCGAAGGAGACTGGTTTTAAGTTCAGATTCGTTTAGCAGAAGGGTAGAAGAAATCGAAGGATGACTGCATTGGTATGGCACAATACGGAATGGAGAAATGATCTCTGTGAAACGTGTGCGACATTAAAAGTAGTATCTACAAAATAATATTAGAAAACAGATGTTCCTGAATGATAAAGATTTGTTCGAAACTGACCCTACGTAAAAGTTTGTATACGAGAAAAGCCGCAGACAGCAGCTAGATCCATATAATGGGTATTACAATTATGTCTTATGTAAGTAAGCACAATTTTTTTACAAATTCGTTGAAGGAAAACATCTTGTGAAAACCGGCATGTCCTAGAACCAAAAAATCGAGGACACATGAGATCTACCAACCCGCACTGGGCCCGCGTGGTGGATCACGGCCCAGTCCCTCTCACTGAGAGGAGGCCTGTGTCCCAGCAGTGGAAAAATTATAGGCTGCTTATGCAAGCTTCAAATTCATCTCACGAGCGTACAAAATGTGATAACTTTACACTACCAAAGTAATTTTTGTGGTATTGTAAATATTCCAAACTATTCCCTGAAAACTGCAATATGCCAGAAAGCCATCCAGCCAGGCTGTACGTGCATATACAAATGTTGTAGCAGTTGGTTGCCAGACCGCATTGTGGTCGATATCATTTGTCATATATTTTATACCAGGGAAATGCGATGTGGTTTGTGTTCCCGTTTCGTATATATAACTGTCTATATAACACATTACCTACTTACATTACACGGCCTTTAATATGATATATGTATCAAGTTTTAGGACATGTTCTGTTATGTACAGCGTCGTTGCTGTCCCTCGTACAGCCTCAAAAAGGTGTACAAATCAACAAGAATTATACAATCAAAACGATGGAGGAAAACATCGTTAGGAAACCGGTATGTCCTAGAAGCAAAAATTCAAAGACATGTGACATCTACCAATCCGCATCCGGGCCCGCGTGGCAGATTTATCAGCCCACTCCCTCTCACGGAGAGCAGGCCTGTGTCCCAGCAGGGAACATTATAGGCTGATTATGTTGTAACCAAAAAGGTTGCCTGAAATGTGTATTAGAAGATCTACTTACAGAAATAGTCATAATTTGATTGATTTGAACTGCATCAACACATACTTCAGCTTTAAAAGCGAGAGAGTATGTACGTTACTCAACGTAGCGCCAGCACTAACCCCTTTCAGTGAAGCTGCTCCACAGGAGAGCGTGCTGTCCGATTGGATTTAATTCTACCGTTAGTCGATGATTAGAGCTACGCAGTCGTGTCGTCGTGTGTTATCATCTAGGAAACTGGATTTTAGCTAAAACCCTCTATGCACTAACTAAGTCAGACAAGCATGTGACGTTCAGCTTTATCTCATGTTAGTTTAGATAAGCAGTAGGTATCTACTAGGTAACGTCTGTTGTTTATCAAAGCAAATCTGTCGGTAGCTGTACATAATATTAAAAATTAAAGTCGTTTTTTCCGTGTCTGTTTGTGTGACCGCGTTCTTCAAAACAACGCAGCGGATTTTGATGCGGTATTCACCATTGTTTAGAGAATTTATTTTGAGGTGTGTACATTACATTATATGTATTCTACTAATCCTACTTCTTATCCTACTGTATATTATATTATATCCTACTAATTAATATTATAAACGTGAAAGTTTTGTATGGATGGATGGATGAATGGATGGATGGATGGATGGATGGATGGATGGATGGATGGATGGATGGATGGATGGATGGATGGATGGATGGATGGATAGATGGATGGATGGATGACGTTGATATATGAAACTTACATAATTATGATAATAAATCTCGATGTTTTCTTCATTTGTAAAAACCGTGCGAAGGATCTAAGTTGCAATAACATTAGGAAGAACAAGAATAACCTACAAAAGTTACGCTAAGAGGCTTAAGTACAAGGAATTATTCTTGCTTAAACACGTAACATACTCAAGTGGAATTGTCATAATTAAACGTTTGCTCGCTTCGCTGCCTCCACATTCTACCCAGCGTAACGTCTAAAAGAGGAATTACATCCGAAATCTGGGATAAAAAGATACCTTCGTATCCCAAGGGGCTAACGATGCATTCACACTTGTGTGGTCGTGAATTCTTTGGTACTGAAACCCCGAAAATTTAAATAGTAGGTACTTTAGGCACCTGTCTCTCTGCCAAGAAACGTACAAAACAGTGTAGGTATCGTGTGAGTAAAAGAGATACTGAATATATATATTATTATTTAATTGGCGCAGTGGTTAAGCGATTGACTGCTGCGCTGCGTGTCGCGGGTTCGATTCCCGCACGGAACAAATATTTGTATGACCTACAAGTAGTTGTTCCGAACCTGGCTGTTTGTGTATCTGAGTTTAAATGTTTGTAAACGCACCCACGATACAGGAAAAAATTCCTAGTGTGGGGCAACGTTTTTTTAATTTTTTATAAATTAGTAACACTGTATAAATTAGCTGTAAGTTTCACGAATAGAATAACATAAAATTTATAGTCGTATGTCGTTGCAACAAACAAGTACTCGCACCGTGGCAATGACAAGAGCTGTCAAAGAGAATACCTACTCGCTCAGCAACGC
Source organism: Apamea monoglypha (assembly GCA_911387795.2). Taxonomy (NCBI): domain Eukaryota; kingdom Metazoa; phylum Arthropoda; class Insecta; order Lepidoptera; family Noctuidae; genus Apamea; species Apamea monoglypha. The sequence goes on from OU426922.1 coordinate 5,914,717, forward strand.
TAGCTCGGTGAGCAGAAAACTCTCTGAGGGACTCACGCTTGGTACACACGCATCATCATCATCTGCCTAGCCTTTTCCCAACTATATTGGGGTCGGCTTCCAGTCTAACCGGATGCAGCTGAATACCATTATTTTACATGGAGCGACTGCCTATCTGACCTCCACAACCTAGTTACTGGGTAATACGATACGCCTTGGTAAGAGTGGTTGTTAGGCTTTCGGGCTTCTGACGACCCGTAACGACTGGCAACGCTTGGTACAGACGCCAGCAGGTCGAGCTACCCGAAACTGTCACATTGAACCTTAATGCTTTAGCGATAAAGTTGAAAATCTATTAAAGAAATTTGACAGATTGTAGTAGCTTGATGTGATGGCGTCTGTACATACCCATACCAGCCAGTACTGGCCCGACGCCGTCGCGCACTCGCTGCTCGTTCCGCACCAACTCGTTTCTAGCTACTAGCGCTACTCGCTTCTAGTTAATCGCAAATGGTGGGTCAGGTGCCTTACAAAGGTAAATTTTTCTCTTAAAAACTTTACATTTTATCCACTAAAACGTGCTCTCTAAAAGCGAGTGTTTATGCAACGTTTTAATACTTTGCGTTTTTGTGTTCTTTCAGCTTTTGATGTAAGTTTCGGTGCAGCTGCATTACTTGAATTCTTTACTTTTACAGAAAATATTTACGTTAGCTGCATCCACATTGTTTACGTTTATTTATTTATAAAGGTATACCAACAGCTTCTGTATACATAATATCAAATAACAGTAGATAACAGTCATGGGGTTATACAGTTGCCAATAACAGGTGAACCAACATTCTCAAATACAGTGATAACCTAATGAACCTACGTTCATGGCACAAAGTAACCAAGTACAATATTTTAGCCCCCTTACAAAAAAAAAATTAGCCACCTTTAAAAAAAAAAAATGAATGTACAGACGCCAGCAGGTTAAGCTACCCGAAACTGTCAAATTTTCCCAATCAACCTCGGACCTTGATGCTTTAGCTACAAAGTTGAAAATCTATTAAATTAATTTGACAGATTGTAGTAGCTTGATGTGCTGGCGTCTGTACGTAATGTACGAATGTAAGTTTTGAAAATAACTCTGCTTGGTTTGTATCTTTAATAAATAATGCGTGAAAAAGGTAAGCAATGATTATAGCCGTGTCGGTAAGATTATGATTACGAGTAGATATAGATGGTGTTATTTATCTTTTTCACTTAAAATTGATTACTAAGCTTGAAAATGCCTCAGGCGTTAAGTACAGTATTTTTTACTTGTGCAAAAAACTGTAATAAATAATAGAGCAGTGGTGGCCCAGTGGTAACGGCCGCGACTTACAAGCTGTTGGTCGTAGGTTCGAACCCCGTCAGGCGCTTTACTTTGTGTAAATTATTACATCACCACTGCTCTCAAAACGGTGAAGGAAAACATCGTGAGGAAACCGACATGTCCTAGAACCAAAAATTCGAAGACATGTGACATTACCAACCCGCACTGAGCCCGCGTGGTGGATTACGACCCACTCCCTCTCACCGAGAGGAGGCCTGTGTCCCAGCAGTGGGAACATTATAGGCTGATTATGTAAATACATAAAATAAATTGTTGTTGCCTCTGTCTGATCCTTTGGGAAATACAGGCGTGATTTTATGTTATGTTATCGTTGTTTAGTGACCATAAGTCCTATTAAAAAATGGCGTCGTAAAACGATTTTGTAATCATATAATTATGTAGTTCCGGATTTTATTATTCTCTTATGTGTAAAAACGTAATTGAAATATAACAATACGAGTATATTATGAACGCTATAATCATTTATGTACGAGTGTTCTGCTTTATTTACAACTTGGTCAGCAATTATTTAATCATTTGGACGCGGCGACAAAGCAAAGCGGAACAAACAATAATTATATAAAACACAGATGTAAGTAATTGATCCACGTGCTGGCCGCAAAATATGCTGAAAAATTTTCTATTAATTATGAAATTATAGCTGCGCCCCGCGGTTTCACCCGCATAAAAAGTATCCTATATGTTAATCCTGGTTATAAACCATCTGTGTGCCATATTTCATCCAAATCCGTTCAGTAGTTTTTGCGTGAAAGAGTAACAAACATCCAACCATCCATTCATCCATCCATCCATCCATCCATCCATACATCCATCCATACAAACTTTCACGTTTATAATATTATTAGTAGGACTTTCTACAAGAATTTTTGCCCAATTGCCCAATACCTACTGTAGTTGAAAATAAAAATCAAACCTAAGTAAATTACAACTAAACTCCATAAAACAAAAGAAAACCAATAAGATTTCCCTACTCATTATAATATAAAAAATCTATAAAACCTTACCTAAAGCAAATTGAATTTTTCCTACCTCATTAGTTATCATTTCCTACCAGCGAGATGTAATTCCCCCCATCTTCTATGTACTATGTTATAAAGTTCCTATGTAAAATAGGATTGCAAGCGAGTTCCGTGCAAAATTAATGTAGAACTAATCCCCTGGAGACGCCTGTCCCTTCGTAATAATTAATTGGGTGAATATGCACCTGCCCTATGTTATAAGGTATTAGCTATATCCTATTAAGTTCTGTTTAGTGTGCAAGCATGTCATTATTGATGGCAAGTAATGTTACGCAGCGTTTGAGATGTGCACTAATTTGATATGAATAGGATTATCTTCTTGAGTCTTCCACACATCTATAGGTGAAGATCTAAATATGATTGCAGCCACTGTTCCCATGCACAAGCACCTAAAAGCAATCCAAAAGCGACCACAAGTATTTTATTTAACAAATGAACTACCGAGAAATACGATAGGTACCTACGATAATATTACGCAGATTCCTAGACTCGAAGTACAGTTTTATCGTCAACATATTTGTTCTACGATTAACGCTTAAAATATAAGATATTAGCTTCTACCCGCGACTTCATCAATGTGACATTTCGGCCCCGACAAATTGCGTCGCAACCAATGGGTTGCGACGCAATTTGTCGAGACGCGAAAACGAAGAATCACGGGCGAGCAATGGCTCGCCCGTGATTCTTCGTTTTCGCGTTGCATTCTTTCTGACTTTTTTTACCTTTGCTCGGCTCCTTAGGGTCCTAGCGTAATGTTATATAAACCTTTAACCTTCCTCAAGAATTGGGCTATCAAATGGAAAAATATTTTTTCAATTCCGACTGCTAGTTCAGGAGATTACCCCCTACATACAAACTTTTAAACAAATTTTACCTTTTTAATATTAGTAAGATAAGATATTCGGTTCTTGTATTGCGCTTCATATAGTTTTTAAAATAGTTTTTTTGTAGAAGTGGCATAGGTTGCATGTAGCTCGAAACTACTCTATGTAATTAAACTCGTGACATTTTCGTCACATTTTCCTTTTACAAGTATCTCTAAAGTGAGCGTCGTCCACGATCCAACATGATTAGGTGCAGCGAGTGTTACAGTCCATGCGTTGAGAGCTAGTCGTACCTCATATGTTGTACACGAGACTAAGGACGTACCCAAGTAGGGAAGGAAGACAAATCCGAAGTTTTAAGGGGGCAAGTGAAGGTCTGGAGTTGTTACATTTCTTCCAGGTTCTTGTTTTGTAACTTAGGTAATGCATGATTTTATGTAAGAGAACTAGGATGTGCTGGTTAATGTTAGAAGCGAATATGAAGTTGTTCCGTATATGGGAGACGAGGAAATGTTAGAAGCAGTTGATTCTTTTGGGTAGTGTCTGTACATTTTGATGAAGTATCTAAGAGGTACGGTTTAGTAATATTTAGAAAAATAAGAACGATTTAACGGTTTCCAAAGTGGTAACGGGCATTGTTTAGGCTAAACTTAATAAGTGTAGGTATAAGTAAAAGAGACAAAGCAGACTCGACAGGCAGAGCAATGGTGGCACAGAGGTATCGACTTACGAGTTGTAGTTCATGAGTTCGAACCCAGGCAGAACTTTACTTTGTACATTTAATTTCATCACCGCTGCTCTCAAAACGGTGAAAGAAAACAATGTGAGTCCGAAACCGGCATGTCCTAGAACCAAAAATTCGAAGATATGTGACATCCACTGGGCTGGCGTGGTTGACTATGACCCACTCGTCTCACAGAGAGGAGACCTGTGTCCCAGCAGTAGGAAAAATATAGTGGGATTGTGATAAGTAAGATAGTATACAAACATAGTGATGAGAGAAAAGATAATATAACAATGCAAATGTATTTCGTGAGTCGATGCAAAAGAGCTGAGAGCCCGGAGGTACTGCATTTGTGATGTTGGCGTAAAAACGAAGCATGTACTTACAAAAAGAAAAATAAATATTTAAATTCAGAGACACAGTGGGGCTAGGCTTCTTACGGGCTACTAATGTATTTTAATGAAGCAAGGCTGGGTCTACGATTGAGAAGTTGTTGAATGTGTAAAATGTCAACAATTTCTTTTAAACAAAAGGCCGGTGCGAGATGTTTTGCACTTACCTAAATTAATAGCGTAAATGGGATTATTTGAATGAATATACAAGCAAGATCTAAACCTTTCATCACTACGTGGCTTCAGCCAGAATACCAAAGTTAACTAAAACGGAATACCTGATGAAAACTTGGTACGTATATTGAGCAAGGCGGATGCATAATGAGGGTTTAGTATTAGAACTATTTAAAGCGGTGATCAGTCATGTCTTTCAATTCGGACTTCCCAGGTGGAAAAATGGATATGTAAACCAATATCGTCTGCAGCACATAAAGTCGTTGACAAAAAAGTTATACTTAAAAAACAAAAAAACCCAAGTGTTCACTTCGCGTTCGCAGTTCTTTCACGAGAACACGTCCCATCTCTACGTCACACGAGTATCTATCGGCGGCCATCTTGGACTGGGGCTAAAGCGATAAGCTGGGAAAGTCGAAAACGTATCGTGGCTTCGTTTCAAAGAGCTCGTAAGTATGCTAAATTGTTGTTTATGCTTATGATAATGTTATAGCCTGTACTTCAGACTCGAAGGCCCATTGAGGCCGAGCGCAAGTGGCCTCACCCGAATTTTTGTGTAGGAATTTTAATTTATAAACGATTTACTGTTTGGAATGTGATATTTGAGAACGGAAAGCCAATGATTAAATTAACTTTGGAATGGAATTGCATGAATGTTGTGTTTATGGTTTGTTTAGTTAAAGTAATTCAAGGCTTTTTTTCCAAGATTAGGTTTATGAATTTAGTGCAGTCTCTTTCGTATTTAATCAATTCTTTCAATACTTCGAGATGGTGCTGGTAGATGCTCTGATGAAAAAAACCTTGATTGAATTACCATATGAACAACATACTACGATATTTCGAAATCTTGAAAGTTGCGAAAAGGTAAAACAAATGACGTCAAGTGTTCGTCAAGCCATTAAATCCGCCGCATATTTATAAGCGCCTTTACGACGTGTATGTAATTATGCAAGTCCCTGTTTTTTGATATCGTTATGTTAAATATATTGTTGGTATAATTTATCGTTTTAACTATAACTAAGATTTATGGTTTTTTATATACATAGCGGTTTTATAAGCCAACCATTTTTATGAAAATAGCTCATTTTTCTTTCCTTCAGTAATCTATGCCTTTTTAAAAGCATGAGATATTTCTGAGTTTGTTTAGAGTTGATAAGTAATGGTTTAGGCAAGTTTAACCATTTTGAGTCAATCGAAATTACTCGTCTCTCTGTTAACCCTTTGGAGATTACAGGCGTGAATGTATGTTAGTATGTATGCAAAATTACTCGTGGAATCTACATTATAACTTGACGAACTTGTAAACGGTCCAACTGATTTTGCGACGAGTGCCACGCCACCCGTTAAATTGCACAAAAACTTTACTCCACCTGACTTTCAGCCGAGTTCCAGCCGCAAAACACTCACTTCACTCCACTCTAGTAGTAAGTCGCAAAAAAACCAGCACCGTTCAAATTAAAACCATGATAAACAACAACTTTCAATTAAAAACTCGATTAACAACCTATAATAGACAAGCAACAACTGAAGCCGAACTACTGCACTCGGTTACAAACAAGTAACATGAGCCCAATCTTGCATAGTTCATAACAAACCCGTATTTATCTGCACCCCATTAATTCGTGCAACGATTACGCGCGCCCGGACGGATCCCGACACATCCGTTCTCCTAATGACCTGGATTTATAGCACTAGATAGTATTAACTCCGTGAGGACTAAAATGTAGATGTGTGGATGTAGTTACGACTGTTTGTTGTTGTAAGTTGTTCCTGTTAGGGTCCGTTCACATGTACCACAACCATACCACATCGCAGCGACAAAATGTGGGCAAGCAGTGTGAATAGTGTCGCTACAACTTCTTGCAGTTGCTTTGTCGCTAGTAGTTTTGATGTGGATACGTTAGTCAAAGTCAAAGTCAAAGTATTTATTAGTGTGAGTTTTGGTGATATAACAGGTCTTACAGATATTTCATAGAAACTCAAAAATCTACCCTTTACTATTATATACACTATTAATTTAACAGTATTAGAAATGAAATAAAACATTATATACGATACAATTCAAATAAATTAAAAGTCTTCAGATAGGAATATTACATTATAAATCATAAATACAGGATCAGTCACAAGAAATTTTCTCATCAAGAAATTCGTCAATGGTATAGTAGCATTTGTCTATTAAAAAAATATTAAGGGTGCGTTTAAATTGAGTCAAGTTTAGATCTTTTATGTCATTTGGTAGCTTATTAAAAATTACACGTTGTGGCTAGTGTTTGCAGAGAGTTCGACTCCAGCTGTGAAAGTGTCGTCGCACCGACGCAACGTTGTGGTTGTGTTATGGCTGCAACGTTGCCTTGATGTGGTCGGTTGATTTGTCACCCACACGGTTGATTTTGACGGCCAAACGTGGTCCGTGTAAATAGACTATTTATTTTCATACAAATTAGCGCCCGTCGACGTGGTGTCCTTGTGGTGTGGTTGTTGTAGTTGAGGTGTGATCAGGCTGTTGATTGGTTCATGATGAATTGTATAAATACACTTTTATGTCTGTATTCTAAGCCGTACATGTGAGTTAAGCCTTTCAAAGAAGTAATTGAATATTAATAAGCAAGTAAACATTAACACAATGGCGCCGATTCCCATGTTCTCAAACTAAACTAAATTTAAATTCAGCGCATCTTTTTCTTTCTATTTCATTAAGAAAAGGACAGAAGATCAATATTAGGTTAGTCCTGTAACACTAGATAGTATTAACTCCATGGGGATTAAAATGTAGATGTGTGGATGTAGTTACGACTGTTTCTTGTTTTGATAGTTGTTGCTGTTACTTGTCTGGACTGTCGTAAGGAAGAGTTTTACTGATATTTTTCTAGTAAATGAAGGCACCAGCTTATATATAGATGATTTAGATGCACTGGCCACTAGATCTAGCTGAAGCACTAGATGTAGTATCAATTCCATATTGGACTAAGAATTTGTACTTAAAGCATTTTTGTATTACGAAGGTTCATTTTTAATATAACTAAATGAGTAATAATTGTACTATTATACCTGCTCTAGAGTTTTTAAGTGACCTGGATTTATAGCACTAGATAATATTAACTCCCTGAGGACTAAAATTTAGATGTGTGGATGTACATAGTTGCGTAGTTGTTGTTAATTAGTTGTTGCTGCCACTGTTAATACGTTCCGTATCTACGTGGGAAATAGTGCAATGAGTGTTAGAATGATGAATCATAGATTTAGCCTTTAATTATTAATTTTTTTTTGCTGGAATTTCAGAGCACACCCGAGTAGTTATTAACCTACATTTTTAAATGTATGCATGAAAGAAATTGTACAAATAGTAGTGTTTTTTAAATTGCATCAACCAGTCTTTCTTAGACAGCTATTTAGGGTTCCGACCTAAAAAAAAAACCGATCCTTTACAAAATCACTCATCTTCTGCAATTTCTTTTGGACCTATTTTTCATATTTTTTCTTTCACGAGAACCATATTATCTTTACTCTATACTCAAGCATCGCTCAGCTTCAAGCAGAATCTCACTAACAAGCTAAATCAACCGATCCTGCGCTAATGAGCGCTCACGCGTCAATTACTCCAAAGTCAAGGCTGTGATGTTTCTGCACCATTTGCTAAAACACCTTACCGTTTATACTTTATATGCGAATAATACCGGCAGTGAATCCAACTCTATTTGTATTTTACCTTTCGTTTTAAATTAAACTATCACCGTCAGTCAGAAATATGAAGATAATTGCTCATTCCAAAGCGTAATAGGTACCAATGCAGAAGAACGGGCAAGAAACTCTATAGACACTCTTTTAAATTATTTTGATACAAATATTAGTTACCTACATCATCAATTTTGAATTTATATTTATATGGGAGAACGATGTACAAAAGACGTACACGTTAAAATCATCCAGAGTACAGTAAATAATCCAAAAATAAGAAATGATGTATTCGGAATTGCAATCAAGCCTCGGCAAAGACACGTTTTTAAAAGGCATAAGTACGGAGTAGTAGTTACTTATGCTTTTTTAAAAATGTGTCTCAGCGTGGTCGGAGATACACGGTAAGCCTTTGTCGCTGTAGGAGTCTAACATAACAACTCATCGATAAAAGTATTAGGATTTGTAAAAAAAAAAGGCGTCAGAATCAACGCTTTTTTTATAAATCCTAATATCCGCACATCAGTAGTAAACATTTGACATTGATATTGCCTTTAGTAGTTGGGGCGATTTCCGTATTGCAAGTGTTACCACTGATGTATAGTTGACTGTACCTGCCTCAAAACTCTATTTACACTTTTTACTACTTGAAAATCAGATTTAAGACTAACGAGCTTACCTAGCAGCCATACATTACACCAAGGAGATTCTATTATAAAGAAATTTACTAACATTTCCGGTCTTAATGTTAACTCCGTAATTCTAACTCTATAAGCTCCAAAAACCTCGCTATTTAAAAGGTAAAGTGCAGTCCTTGCTTTTAGAGCAATCCTTCAGAAGTTAGCAACATTTATCAATAGTGTTAGGAACACTCCGATGGGTAGTGAATCTCCAAACTTTGGGTTCCGTACTTTGCCATTCGGCTTACTAAAACTATTCGCTGGTATCTGGTCTTGTTTGTTTTAGCGTTTTGGCTTTACCTTGCCTGTGGGTTGGTCAAAGGAATGAGCTTTGTGGGGTAGTGCTTGTGTTTAATAACAACCAATAAGCCGGAGGGTGCAACAGCTATTTCCTACGAAATTGTGTTTGAAATGAGTAAATATAGGGTAGCAGGTGCATCAACGCGCAAAATGTCACTATGGATTCAGGATATGATTCTAGTCTAGCACAGAAATTATTCGTCGGTTGCCAAAAAAAATCTGCCGTTTTGAAAAATACGCGGTCACATGTACCATTTTAGTACATGGTCAGTACATGATTATGGAAATAAATAGCTGTTCCGTACATTTTGTACTTCTGTGTTTCTTACCCGTAGTTTAAAAATAACAATTATCGTTCGTTTACTTGAAATAATATCACAATGCATAAGATTATTTTCTTATAATTAGTCCTGTTACAGCATACCAACAAGACGTACCAATAGCTTGAAGCAAGGTCCGTGGTTGAGCAAGTCAGCATTGCTCTTTACTTAACATCAAACACTAAGCAAATAAAATGTAATTCATATTTATTTCAATGTTGCTTTGTAAGTAGATGACTTACAAAGCAACATTCAAATACCCTCAAGTGATCAAACGTGACCTTTTCAACCACCCACGTTATAAAATATTTAATTAAAAGAATCCTTAGAATCTATGCACACGCCATTGACGCAACAAAAACGCGCTGTACCTATTTCTGCCTTTTCATAAATGATAAATGATTTTATTTTGTAAGTAGGTTTGTACAAACATTTTTACAGATCAACCATATTTTAAAAACTAGATGAGATCGGCGTTTCCCCTGTGATTAGTCTGAGAAGAAAGGCCGAAACAAACTCAGAGGTCACAGTCTCTTTTAAAATACAGACATAATCTTTGTCAGATCATATGAAGACGATGTCTGAGATGGTTTTTGAGGAAAGAACCACTCAGACTGAGAGGACCTGTCCAGTCAGTGCACGCATTTGTCAGAAATCGTGCAGCTCAACTCAAAACTTAAGGAGCTCAACGATTCGACGAACAATACCAAAGAAAGGACATTTCGTTTCAAGTTTAGCAGCGCAGATAACGCCCCCTCGACGCCCCGTCGTGCGCCTTCAGAATTAAACCCCCACTGATGATCTTTGATAGAAAATTGGCGAAACGAAAGGAAAATTAAGCTCTTCAGTGAATGAAAAGGTGTGAAAGATTCAGTTTCACAGTGCGCTTTAATTGCTCAGCTTTCAGGGATTTCGGAGACCGCCTCATTCCGGCACAGAGTAATGGGATGCAGTAGGTTAATGCGTCCTCGTTTATCTTGATGAAGTAGGCTTTCATTTATTGAAGCTTCTGGTCTAATAGCCTTTATGCGTGATCATAAGGATGTTGATTTTGTTTGTAGTTTATTCTTTTTATAATCAATACCTACGTGTATTCGTTCATAGCGATAACATTAGTTTAAAAACTAATAATTTTGAGTGCCTCTTACAATATTAAATTGTTATCAACAATTTTCCAAGCGTGGTTTTTTGTCGAAAATATTCCCTAGTACGGCGCGGCCATTGTATGAACAACAACCATATCAATATTTATACATTATTCTGCATATTCTGTTAAATTTCGACGCTGTGGTTGTAGTTTGATCTACTGCTCATTTGTACTCTGTGGCCTGTCACTAACGAGTGACGAGCGAGCTCTCTCACCGCCCGGTGACTCATTTTCATTTCGATTTTAACGGATGACGTCACGCCCGATGTCACTCCAAACCGCTTTACATTAATTGGTTTTTCTGTTATTTACTGTTAGCTATTTAGAATATAATTGTTGGTTACGGTTTTAATTTCGCTGAAAATATTTTACTTACAGTTATTTTTATGACAATCAATACTCGTGCATGTGGAGCTGCAAACCAAGTCCTTTTAAAACATTTAGCTTCAGCCCGTGGTTTCGCTCGCATGGACGTCGGAAATTATCCCACGGGAACATGCTACCGAGACAAAAAGTAGCTCCGGCTTACGAGTTGAGAGTTCGAACCGCAGGCAGGCACTTTACTTGGTGGAACCAATATTATCATCACTCCTCCCAAAACGGTGAAGAAAAACATCGTGAGGAAACCGGCATGTCCTAAAACCAAAAAATCGAAGACATGTGACATCTACCAACCCTCACTGGGCCCACGTGGTAGATTACAGCCCACTCCCTCTCGAAGACAGGAGGCCTCTGTGTCCCAGCAGTGGGAACATTATAGGCTGATTATGCTATTGCTATTAGTTTTACTTAAAAAGTTTCTTTTATTTGAGGATATCGGTGCCGATTCCCTTGTTCACAAACTAAACTAAATTTAAGTTCAGTGCATCTTTTTCTTTCTATTTCATTAAGAAAAAGACAGAAGATAAATATTAGTTTAGTCCTGTCAAATTAAGATACTCCATAGTCAAGTTTAGACGTGATTAAAAAATTGGCTACAAAAATACGTCAATTTACGCCAGACGCTGACTAATTTGACAGGACTAAAATAATATTTTCTTCTGTCCTTTTAGAATACAATAGAATAGAATACTCTTCCCTCATCTCCTCTTCTCTTTTCCTTCCTTCTTCTTCTCTTCTCTTCTTTCTTGAAAGAAAGAAAGAAAATACGTTCTTCGTTCGTTCGTTCTTCTCTTCTTCTTTGTTCTCTTCTTCTTCTCTTCCTTTTTCATTTTTCTCTTTTCTTCTCTACTCTTATTTCTTCCTCTTCTTCTTCTTCTTTCCTTTTCATAATGAAATAGAAAGAAAAAGATGCACTGAACTTAAATTTAGTTTAGTTTGTGAACAAGGGAATCTTCGCCACTGCCAAAAACTGCCTTTAGTTTGCAAATTGATTTGTTTACATGAAAGGCCATATGGGAGCCATATTAATACCCACGTTGCGTCCGACAGTTTCCAACCGTTCATTAAATATTTACGAAAACGGGTAAATCTGGTGGCCCATTTGTTTTTGGCTTTCAACACCGTTCGCCGAGGTATCAAATTGAAGTTGATTAAATGGACAATCTCCTGCCAATATATTTTAAATTTTAAAGCGTTGTAGTAAAATATATTATTATATACCGAATTATTGTTTTTGCTGTCAGTCACATGTTGAATAATTGATGAGTTATAATGAAAACGTTGAGTTAAAATATTAGAATAGAATACTCTTTATTATGTTCACCATATACATACCCATAAAGTACCCATATTTTACATAAAGTAGCTGAAATATGGGATTTTTACAAAAAAAAAAAAAAGATAAATGATTTTATTTTCGACTGACTAATGATTGCCTCCTTGATCTAGTGGTCCCAAGCGCTACTGCTGAGCATTGGTCTTGGGTTTGATTCCAGGATCGGGCAAAGTGGCAGCAGTGTAGCAGTCTGCAGTCTGGATTTGTGCCCGGTTGATGGCAATAGGCTCACCCCTCCCTATTACATAATCAGCCTATAATGGAACATTACTGCTGGGACACTGGCCTCCTCTCGGTGAGAGGGAGCGGGCCGTAATCCACCACGCGGGCCCATTGCGGGTTGGTGGATGTCACATGTCTTCGAATTTTTGGTTCTAGGACATGCCGGTTTCCTCACGATCTTATCCTCACCGTTTTGAGAGCAGTGGTGATCAAATAATTTACACAAAGTAAAGCGCCTGTCTGGGTTCGAACCTACGACCTACAACTCGTAAGTCGCGGCCGATACCACTGGGCAACCACTGCTCTTGGGTTGGCACTGCTCACCCCTATTACGTGGGGCTTAAATATAACTGGCGAAATGGAGACACTAACGCAACGAAAACTGGTGTACTATAGGTACACCTCTGCCTAACCCTTCGTGGATTACAGGCGTGATGTTATGTTATATTATGACTTTATTTCTGCAAGTTTCCTTTGAAAAACATGAGATTTCGACGAGATCTCAAATGCATCGTTTATGTTAGTTGTACATTCGCTCCATTAGATTTATTCTTCATTGGAATATAATTTTGTAAAGTTATTATTTTAAAACACAAACAAGTTGAAAGTTGTGAAAGCTTTCAAAGCTTTGAAGTAATTAAATAGCCATCAGGCGGTTGCAAATAAAAAGGTTTCGACTTAACGTGTCCCTTTATTAATAAGTTAAGTACATAATCTAATGGGTTAAGCTGAAGGGTTTCTGTGTGCCTATTTTATTTTCTAGGGTGATACGCTCGAACAATATAATTCTATGAAATTCGTTAAACATGGTGCTTCCGAACCCAAACTAATGCGATTTGAGTTTAAACGTGCTCAGGCAGGAATTGACAGTGTTAGGAAAATTTAATAACTTGAAAGTAAAGTGAAGCTTAAGTGGCAGTGGGCAGGGCACATTCCTCGCAGAACAGAAGGCTGATGGGGCCGAAATGTTCTGTAGTGGCGACCGCATACCAGAAGATGTGTTGGAAGGCCTCCCAAGGGGTGGACCGATGACCTTGTGAAGGCCGCAGGAATCCGAGTGCGGGACGCACAGAACTGATCGAAGTGGCGGTGCTAGGGGGAGGCCTATGTCCAGTAGTGGACTTCTTTCGGATAAAATGATGATGAAGAAGATAAAGTGACGCGAAAAGAGGCGATTTTTATATCAAGTTTTGGTCTTTCGATTACTTACACCCTAGAATCAGTTTGTCGGCTTGATTGAGAGTTATGGGTTGTGGGTTACATTTTCATTAGGAGAAAATATTTAGGTATGTGGCCTACATATTGTTCTGAATTTGGGGTTTTCTGTATTTTTGAAGTTGGCAACGTTTTTACTAGACACTAGTATTCATGGAATGTACCTTATCTACTATCTAGGCTTAGCCTTTGGTCTTATTAGTATTATATTTTAAAATACGTTATCCAGTAACTGGGTTTTGGAGGTCAGATAGGCAGTCGCTCCATGTAAAATACTGGTATTCAGCTGCATCCGGTTAGACAGGAGGCCGACCCCAAGGTAGTTGGGAAAAGGCTAGGCAGATTGATTGATTTCCTTATCAAACACCCACTATTTTCTTTCCTCCACATATGAAATAAAAACATCAACTCTAAATATAGTCATTAGTCCACACACGCGATTTCTAAAACATTATTTATAGCCGTGAATGGTAGCACAGTACATTAATAGCCGGTGAAAGGGAAAGTGTCTCACGCTTACATAGTTGCATGTTACACACGAGAAGTGGATGTAGACCTTTATTTAAGGAAGGAAAAATGGTGACGAGAAAAGCGGGGAGCGGATTTTTATTGGTATCGGATAAAATATGAAAGACAGCCTCGTTGGTCTAGTTGTCGCAAGTGCAACTGCTCAGCATAATTCTATCCCCAGGTAGGGCACAGTCAGTGTAGTGCCTAATCAGCCTATAATGTTCCCACTACTGGGACACAGGCTTCCTTCGTGATAGAGAGTAGGCCGTGATCCACCACGTGGGCTCAGTGCGAGTTGGATAGATAGATGTCACATGTCTCCACATTTTTGGTTCTAGGACATACCGGTTTCTCACGACGTTTCCTTCACCGTTTTGAGAGCAGTGGTGATACAATAATTTATACAAAGTAAAGCACTCGTCAGGGTTGAAAGAAATAGGGATTCTCAAGATAAAAGAAAAAACCGTTTGAATATAATTATATAACATATTATATAGATTTTACGTTAATTGCTATACTATGCTTATTTTCATACACAATATGGCACTGAGAAATGATTAAAATGTTATGTTTTATTTTTAAGCAAGTACTTTAAGCAAAAACAGTTACAAAATATGAAGTTTAAAGGAAGCGTAAAGAAACTGTTTTAAAACCCTAGACTTTATATCATCTCTGGTCAAATAAATCTGGTCAAAAAAATGGTGGAAGTCTACTCACTAATCTACCTACCCCTCCGTAGAATACAAGCGTGATACGTGAATTGGTAAAATATATGAGAAGCATACGTAAAGGCAGGGAGCGAAAGTGTATTGTATTGCATAGTGGGTGGTCACAAGAGAAGCCTCGCACGTAGACCTTGATACAGGGAGCGGTTGTATTACAGAGCGGCGCGGCTAGCGCAGCGGAAAAGGAATCTCCTAAAATTTATTCATTCACTTACAGGCATCCCACAGCCTAAACCACTGGGTTTGGATTTTTGCAGAAGAGTTCATTTTCTAACTTAGAACTAAGGAAGGATTCTTGATAATTCATCCCCTAAAGGGGGTTAATACAGTATGAAAGTTAGTACAGAAGTTCTCATCTTTGCCGGCGGGAAATTCCTTCGGGCACATGGCTGTTTTATTAGAAGTTTTTTTGTTCGGACAAAATTAAACGTAATTTTATTTTGTATTAGGTAAAGTTTTGGCGTATTGATCGTTCTTTCAAAATCTATGGGTGATAATAAAAATAATTAGTTTTAACACTACATTAATGTCATTTATCTACTTTGCTATGTTAGATGAATAAAATTGATCACAACTGAAATAGTTTAGTGGCATAAGTTGTAGTAATTATCACTATAGTTGAGTGCTCCGTTGGCGTAGCAAGCTCGTAGCACCGTAGCATATTGTCGTAGCGGTGTAGCACACCATCGTAGCCTCTACACGGTCTACATTGCTTTGGTTTGAGATCATTTTGTATTAATTGCTTTCACTATTGTTAACTATCGATTGCTCAGACCTAAATGAGTTAGTTATATCATCATTTTACGCTATTGAATCTGGATACTTGACTATTCCAAACTTTTCATCAATTACGCTAAAATTAATATAGGAAATTCTAATAAAATGTGTTTTTAGAGTGACGTCAACAGATTCCTGGATAGATAGATGTTAATGCGAAATGTTATGAACGAAGACGTGCTGATTATAAAAAGACTAGCTCGTTGGCCTAGTGGTCGCGAGCTGTACTGCTGAGCACGAGGTCCTTGGTTCGACTACTGTATCGGGAAAAAAATTTATTGGATTGTTCCATCTGGAATTCCTCAGTAGCAGCCCGGAGTCTGGATTTATGCCCGGTTGATGGCAATAGGCTCTCCTTCTATTACATGGGACTTAAAACTGACGAATAGGTGTATTATTATAGGTACACGTCTGCCCAACCCTTAGGGGAAACATGGCGTGATGTTGTACCAATAGATTCAAAGTCTCCAGGTCAAAATAACCGCAATATCCAACTATTTTCGTAAATTATTTAAAAAACGTGAAATTACTCTTCTCGTATATGTAACTATTTCCACCTGCTTCGGGAAGCATGTTAAGCCGTTGGTCCCGGCTGTCAATCGTTGATCTTTGGCAGTCGTTACGGGTCGTCAGAAGCCTGACAGTCTGACAACCAGTCTTACCGAGGGGTATCGTATTACCCAGTAACTGGGTTGTGGAGGTCAGATAGGCAGTCGCTCCATGTAAAACACAGGTATTCAGCTGCATCCGATTAGACTGGAAGCCGACCCCAACATACTTGAGAAAAGGCTAGGTAGATGAAGATGTACATATATGTAACTATTTCCAGACGTCCCACATAAACACAGTTCACATCGCCGCAGAATACATTCAAGTTAGGTTTGCATTACGGCGCATTGAGATCACAGGGCTTCTCGAAGCGTATAAATGGTGTAACGAAGTCAGTAATGCAGCAGTCGCGTGCGCTCCGATGCACCTGTTTGTTTCTATCTGTATCTGTTTATATGGGGATGTTACCTAGTTCCAGTGTCTTTTGGAGCGTGTTATTTGAACTGCGTTTTAGATAACTATGAAATCTTACATTTTTAGATGTTTAAAGATACTTTTTATCTTCGTTTTTGTCTCATTAACCAGTCGCTATCATGCAATTGC
Source organism: Apamea monoglypha (assembly GCA_911387795.2). Taxonomy (NCBI): domain Eukaryota; kingdom Metazoa; phylum Arthropoda; class Insecta; order Lepidoptera; family Noctuidae; genus Apamea; species Apamea monoglypha. The sequence goes on from OU426922.1 coordinate 5,931,647, forward strand.
ATAACATATCAAACTCAAACCCAAAGAATTTGTTTCAATTGCCAAGGAGTCGGGCAGTTAGTCAAAAAGTTGTAGCTAGTTACCCGGGCCATGACGTTGATCTCCATGGAGAAGAACGGGCAAAAATCCCTAATTGTATACCTGGGTATTTTTTGTGTCTTTTAGCTGATTAGAAATTAAGAAATAGGAAGTTACCATTTTACTGTCTATTATCATAAAATCTCCTTGTGAATACCTACACGTTACTTTTATTTTACAATATAAATCAGATTGCTGACAAGCCGGTCGATTCTGTAAAAATCTCACCGTGAAAACTCAAGTGAACTGAGCTCGATGTGAGCTGTCAGTAGTGTCAATCCCTAGCATTAGTTGGAATGACAGCTCACTCCACGCTCACTTCACCTAAGTTTTCACGGTGAGATGGTTACAGAATCGCACTGCTAAAGTGAAATTCTCGTAATTTAAAATGCTCAAAATCTAGTCAAACAAATGTCAAAAACTTGTCAAAATGTAAGGAAATTAGAGGTATTTTTGACAGATTGAGACTGAGATCAGACTGTGAACGTTCTTAAAATTACGAGAATTACCCCTCTGATGTTCTGAGATCGATTCCTAAACTCAGAATTATCAAATCGCTTCACTACCCGCTCCGCTTGATTCCTATACACACGACCTTACGAATTCAGGGGTACCAACTGCGGGGCCCATGCACATTTATTTGAATAAAAAACATAACTCGCTCATATACCCGCTATGCTTTGCTCCTATAAACATAGCCTTATAAATGCAGGGGTGGTAAACGTGCGGCCCACGTTATTGAATATCAATACCTAATGTGTTTGCGGACGAATAGCCGAATAGCAATCCATGTAACAACTGTATAACCATTTTGTGTGTTACATTATATACTAAGAATACAAGACTATCTTGTTAGTATCTCTAGAGGACGGTGAGTTGAGTGTATTGCTGTGGTGTTTTACTAATTATACCTTCCACTAATGTAAGTGGCTAGTGCCCATTAAGAAAATAAGTTTGTGATCATCAACTCGCTGTACCTACTCGTTTCGCTTTACATGCAGGATTTAGCAGCTAAAATAGAAGTGGCATACCTGCAGCTGCGTGGGAATCATCATCGTCATCATTTCAGCCGAAAGACGTCCACTGCTGGACATCCCTTTCGAGAGGTTCTGTACATCTCGCATCCAGCAGATTCCTGCGGCTTTCACAGGCTCATCGATTCACCTTGATGAACATCAAAACGAACACAAGGACGTACGAAGGAGCAACTTCGGGGCACCTGTTATTTAACAAACAAACAAAGCATATCTTTAACCCGCTCCACTACCCACTTCGCTTGCTCCTATGTCTATACCCTTACGAATTCAGGAGTGCCAAACGCGAGGCCCGTACTGATAACCGAAACCCGTATTTTCCGTAATTTCTTTTATGTCTGTTATTCATAATGATGTACATAATAAAAAGTATTTCAATTAAAAAAAATTGGGATGGAAGTCTGTCTTGTGAGGTGAAATAATGACTGTAATTACACTATAATCGTGTCTTCAGCTTAATGTGATTGGTTGGTGACATTTTTTTTATATACATACATACTTAGTAAAAAAATAAAAACAATAAACCCGCTTCCGCTCTGCTCTCCATCCTGCTTTGTGTCCAAACTGGGAACATAAAATCATTTTAAACCCGCTCTGCTACCCGCTTTGCTTGCTCCTATGTCCATGGTTTTATGGAATGTAGGGATGGCAACCACGTTGCCAGTGTAATTTAAAAATAAAATCATTTGACTGACTAGAAATAAGTGAGAAATTATCATCATCATCATCATCATTTCAGCCGATAGACGTCCACTGCTGGACATAGGCCTCCCCCAAGTGTCGCCACATTGACCGGTCCCGTGCGACTCGCATCCAGCGGATTCCCGCAACCTTCACCAGGTCATCGGTCCACCTAGTGGGAGGCCTTCCAACGCAACGTCTTCCGGTTCGCGGTCGCCACTCCAGAACTTTTCGGCCCCATCGGCCATCCGTTCGAAATTATCAATTTACCTTTAAATTTGGATAAAAGTATAGCTTAAGATTGCGAATTTACGAATCGTGATGAATACAAGTGACTTTTATTTTACAACTCAAATGACTACAATCGATTCTTATACACAAAATTATCCACACGCGTTACCCACTTCGCTACACTACGCTTCAAACACGAGTTAAAAAATATCGCTCAACTACCCGCTTCGCTCTGCTCCTATACACACAGTCTTACGAATGCAGGGGTGGCAACCGCGCGGCCCGTATAATTGGCAGTAATAAACGGCCGCGCCGGGTTTATTACGCGCCGATCCGGCAAGCAGGCCGCTCCGACGGCCGTTTAGCGTATCAAAAGTGAATTGAATCCGCTTGCGGCCGTTTCTGATATGTTTATGTTGTTCTGATTAAATTCATTGGTGGAAACACTGGAACCCTTTGTTAATTTGAGTTGAATGTTTGATGATTGCTACTGGTGGGGCAGGGCTTGAGCTAAATATTGAAAAATGGATTTTTAGATTGATGGAATTGGACTTTTAAAATGAATGTCTTACAAAGCGTTATTATTTCAGTTTAATTGCTCTAGCTAGATAGGTATTTTTTGTTTTTTAATTATAATAAGTAGAACACGGCGAACGTGGCGATATAACAAGGTATGCAGGGCCAACATGGCCAGGGATCGCTCAAGACCCCTATCTTGAGCGATCCCTGGCCATGTGGGCCCTGGCAAAGGCAAAGGCTTTTTCCTTCCAAACCTAGGGAAGGTTTGGAAGGAAAAAGCCTTTGCCCAACAGTGGGACACAATATAGGCAAAAAGAAAAAAAAATATACCTAATTACCTTATCTAGGTTTGTCTCTCCTTAATTTTAATCCATCCAAAGGTTATCTTAAAAATATCGCTCTTAGCGATAAGACCGCCCATTGTGTCACCCTTTGTAAAATTTTATATTTATTTATGTTCTGTAATTTGTATGGTGTGCAATAAAGATTATTCTATTTTTGGTTTTAAAAATAATGCGATAGTTACATGCTTGAAACGTAATGTGGACAATTTACATACTTGCACGAATCTTCGTGCAAGTATGTAAATTGTCCACATTACGTCGTGTATCTACTCGTATCTACGAGTAGATACATTAAATAGTAAATAGTTAGTTAGTTTAATAGTTAGTCGTATAATATTGAAATATTTATTCAATTAACGACAATACGCAATAACGCAACGCAAGAATTATTTATGAGAAAATTATTTTTTTGATACTTTAATTCGTATTTTCCATTCTATTAAGAATTAAATTGTATTGAAAAATATTTCAATAGAAATGTACAACAGCAATGGACTAAATCATCATCTGCTTAGCCTTTTCCCAACTATGTTGGAGTCGACGTTCAGTCTAACCGGATGCAGCTGAATACCAGTACTTTACATGAAATGACTGCTGACCTCCACAACCCAGTAACTGGGTAGATAATACGATACCACTTGGTAAGACTAGTTGTCAGACTTTCGGGCTTCTGACTAATAACGACTGTCAAAGGATGAATGACAGCAGGGGCCAACCGCTTAACATGATTTCCGAGACACGGAGGGGTCTCGGTATGTAAAGATGGTCACCCATCCACAGACCAACCGCGGTAAGCGTAGCTTAACCTGATCGATCGACCTGTGTGGCTGTTGATATTTAGCCTCGGGCCCCTCCCAGCAATGGACTAACTATCAACCAAAAAGGACCATCAAAGGACTATCAACCGAAAACCTACACAAAATTAAAACTTCAAAAGATTAAAAAATAAGACCCGTGTCTTCCTTTATCCTCAAAGCACCCACTTCTTTCATAATCAACTAATTAACTAAATCCTCCTTATCTCTTAAATCTCCCAGTTCATTATAATTTCATGTGAAATACCGCTTACTACGCCAAACAATTGAATGTTAAACTTGTAGTAATTAAAAGTAAACGGAAGGAGGTAATTTGCAAGTTCAAGTCTACGGCACGCTAACTGCGAAACGTATTACAAACTACGTGCCGTTTAGCGCCCGCCTGGTTAGTTAGTACAGCTCAAGATTTTAAAAGTTTGCTTAGAAAAGTTTATTAGAGAGGCTCATGGCTAAATAATAACACAGCCACACGGATCGATCGGAGTTATGACATCCATTACATATCGAAATCTCTCCGTGGCTCGAAAAGAACGTTAAGCCGTTGGTTCCGGCTATCAATCGTAGATCTTTAATAGTCGTTACTGTAAAACTGACGAAATGTGGGTGTATTATAGGTACACGTCTGCCCAACCCTTAGGGGAAACATGGCGTGATGTTGTACCAATAGATTCAAAGTCTCCAGAGGGGCAATTCTCGTAATTTTAAGACCGTTCACAGTCCGATCTCAGTCTCAATCTGTCAAGAAATACTTCTAATGTCCCTACATTTTTAGAAGTTTTTGACATTATTGTTCGTCGCTAAGATGAGACTGCGACTAGATTTTGAACGTTTTAAATTACGGGAATTGGCCTTCTGGTCAAAACAACCGCAATATCCAACTATTTGCGTAAATTATTTAAAAAACGTGAAATTACTCTTCTCGTTTATATAACTATTTCCACCTGGCTGCATGTTGCAGCATGTTAAGCCGTTGGTCCCGGCTGTCAATCGTGGATCTTTGGCAGTCGTTACGGGTCGTCAGAAGCCCAAAAGTCTGATAGCCAGTCTTACCAAGGGGTATCGTGTTACCCAGTTTCTGGGTCGTGGAGGTCAGATAGGCAGTCGCCCCATGTTAAATACTGGTATTCAGCTGCATCCGGTTAGACCGGAACCCATCCCCAACATAGTTGGGAAAAGGCTAGTCAGAGTGATTGGCTTAGAAAAGTTTATTAGAACATTTTGTTGGGTAGTTGTGGAAAAGTGCCGCTAGATGGCGCTGGTAGCTTTGCATGAACGCAGCCGTAAGACCGTGACATAGTTTTTGTGGTAAAAGCGTTTGATGTTTTGTCTTTTTTGTTAATTTCAAACGGCTTTAAACTTCCTTATGGCCTGTTTCGCTGTCTCCGGATAAGTTCCGGTTTACTTATTAATCAGATGAGTTTAGATCTACGATTCATTTTTAATTAGTCTTGTAAAACAGCCGATCGATTCTGTAAAATCTCACCGTGAAAAGTTAGGTGAAGTGAGCTGTCAATAGTGTCAATCCCTAGCATTAGTTGGAATGACAGCTCACTCCACCCTCACTTCACCTAAGTTTTCACGGTGAGACGGTTACAAAATCGCACTGCAGGTCCATAAAATGTTGTGAATTTATGGCTTGATATAAATAGGAAAATGTATAAGAAACACAAACAAACAAACAATAAATTAATAGTAAGCTTGTTAGACGTATATGCGCGTAATAACATATTAACCTCCTGACACAATTATTTGTTACGTGCAGGGCATGTGAACCGACGAGCTTCGTATTTTTCTTTCTTTATTTCTTTCTTTCACAGACGATGATTGTATTTGCTCTTTTGTTTCAAGCGAGCACTTTGCTCTCGCGGTCTCATTAACGAACGTTTCAGCATTTCGCTTGTCAATGAGTTTTTTTAATATTTACAATTTTAAAGTAAAGCTGTATTTTCTATACATGTATGATAAATGGTAAATAAAGATAATTAATTTTTATTTCAACGAGTCAGCGACGTAATTTGCAAGTTATTTCGAAACATTTCAAATGATAGATTTAATTGTATTCATAAATATATTGTAAATCTAGTCATTATAGTGTCCCTTATCCCGAGAGCAGTGGTGCCCTAGTGGTAACGGCCGCGACTTACGAGCTGTAGGTCGTAGGTTCGAACCCAGACAGGCGCTTTACTCTGTGTAAATTATTTCATCACTGCTCCATTAAAAAAATCCTTCATCATCAACCTATCAGTTCCACAAGTGAACATAGTGTGCACACACACGAGCAACACGCGTCAACTGCAACGGAGGCAACTGCAGCAGCCGACGCGTCGACGTCTGTCGCTGACACAGTTGCCTTTGCCGTTGACGCGTTTAGCTCATATGTATGAGCACTAACAGAGCAACCATTCGTTTGTAAGTGCATGTGTGGCTGATTTGATGATGCTATGAACACTCATTCTTATTTTCCTTGATAGTCACCTTAATTTCCTTCGTTGTTTGTCTGGTGTGACCTTGACTGTCAGGCCTGCTACCAATCTTACTGTATTTTATCCTTTTAATGTGCTGACACGAGTGATGTAGGCACTTATCTACTACTCCTACTTTCCCCTCCACTATACGTATGGCACGATCCCCAATATCAACTGAACCATATGGACTTAAAGACTTACATGTGGTTCTACTGGCCCCTCGCCAGAGCCAGCTATTAAGAAAGCAGTGCATCACTACGTGCCAAGCCAATACACAAGAACATGATACTCGGAGTTTATATTGTTCTGGGAGTAATTTATTAGGACAAATAAGCTGTTGCTTTGGACGGGCACCTTTGAGAGGCAGATGCAACATTTGACTGTGGTTGTTCTGATTTACTTACTTTCCATTTTCACACATAAAATAACGCCTGTATTCCCCGAAGGGTTAGGCAGAGGTGTACGGACGCCTGCAGAGAAAACGGACCCCCCCGCCTTACAAATGTGAGCGTTGAGGGGTCCCGTTTTCTCTGCAGGCGACTGTACCTATAGAACACCCACATTTGAAAAAGAGGAATTTGTACAGTTAGTTGGTCTATATTCACTGATCTCGAAGAAACAAGTAAGCTGTACTATACGAAATGAAATTGTTTTTTCGCTCAAGCATCTCTGGAACTAAAATTGATATACTGTTGCAAACGGTCGACGCGTTGTTTTGGTACGTCTTTGATTATTTAGATCTAAATCGTTTAATAAGACTTTTTGAGTATTTTGTGTTTACTACGAGATATTTAGAACATTCTTACCACGAGATTTTTTATCAAAAATATTAGTTCCACAGACGCTCACGTTGTTATCAGCGCCAAAATGGCGAAAATCAAATGTCTTCGTTTTGTCATCGATAGTATGATGTCCAGCGTACTTGTATAATATACATTAATGTCTGTACTGTGGTACATACTCTATAATCTTGTATATGTATACAGCATGGATCAGAAAGTTGTGATCATATTTAATAAGGATGTGCCCTTAAATATGATCACAACTTCTGATGCATGCTGTATATACAAGATTTTTACCCTCTGACATATTTCTAGTCACTGAAACACGGGCGTAAAACGCATTTTATTATAAAACTAAAGCACTTTACATCGCTTTCAAAGGCTAGAATGTTCAACTTCGATGTTTTGTTCCCTGTTTTCAAACATTGTTCTCTTAATAGTTGCTATTGTTATCTGCAGCTGAAGAATGTTGAGTGCAGCCTGCGTGTGGCATGCAGAGTGCCGATGTAATTAAAGTTGTGCTCGCAGAGTTGTGTCTTGTTCGGGAATAGCGAGAGTTCCGGCTTTCTCTCGAAAAGTTAGCCAACTTTAGAATGGTTCTTTGTGAAAGATAAAATAGGAATATGTATAATAGGTAGTCAAGTTAAATACCTACCTCATTTCGATTATTTTACATAAAAAATATTAAAGATAAGAAATGATTTTATTGATTAATTTAATTATTGATTTGATTAATTTAAGAAATTATTTTATTATAGTTTTCTTCTACCTATTTATTACTTAGGTACTTTTTTATTCGACATTATTTTTTCTTCTTCCGACTTGCATCTTGTTTTAAAAGTTATTGTATATAACATCCATCCTTTCATCATCCAGTTCATTCAATACGAGAACTTGAATTTTGTTGAATAGAATTTAGATTTGAAGGTATAAACTCAACAAGTACCAAAGCCTTCCATCCATACATTATATTAAAAACACCGACTTTAAACTGTCCGATAGCAAAATTGATCGTCTTGTCGAAACATCGCCAAACAATAACAGCATTTGAACAAAAGACGATCCATGGGCCATCAACCTTCGATCGTGTAGCCCCCACCTTGATTGATTGACTCAACTGTTGATTACCCCTGCACCTACCAAATATTACGTGGTCTGTAACAACAAGAGATTTTTCAATAGACGGGGGTCAATGTATTCTGGTGGGGGCTATTGTATGGAAAAGAATGGGAAGGATGTCAAAATGTCTTTTTAATGGAATGGCGTTTTGGTGTTGTGAATTTATAATGCTGTTTAAAGTGAGGGTAGCGGTGATTTTCTTTTATATTCTGTCTTGTCATAATGAGGACACTCCTATAATCATAATATTATGTTAGACCTTTATACGTATAATTTTTGTAATTGGCACACGACTGTTTATATTGGGCTGATTTTTCCATCGCCAGATAGCTTTTATTCGAGGTATAAAATTGACGTTTGTCAGTATTTGTATGAAATAAATGTCAAAATTTCAAAATTATTCCTCGAATACAGAAGAATAATTATGACAGTTTCACATATTTTCTATTAAAAAACTGTAAAACCGCAATTTATTGCTCAGATAAAAGTTATCTGAATATTGAAATATCAGCCCTAAGTTAATGATTTTATTTGTCTGATAATTTTCCATGCAATAAATGAATTATTATTTTAGGAGAAGGTTATACCAGTAGCAAGCTTTACCATTAGCCTATTAAGGTATATAGACCTAAGTATAGGTACTATAAAACGAGAACAGTTTGAACAGCTGGCTCCTACATCAATCAATCAGTCAACTCAGCCTATTACAGTCCACTTCTGAACATAGGCTTTAAAAAAATCTAATTACCGACTCCATAATTATTCCACTATTCAATTTTACTTTAAAAGAGTTACAATCAAAAAATAACAAAAAAAAAATGCAAATGGCAAACAGCAGCCCGTCCGTTAACAAACATTCGTTATTAAAAAGCTTTTCTGTTCCATCAATTTTCCCTAGAAATACAATGTAAAAAAATATATAAATCCAGTATTTCCCTGCATACATATAAAATCAACTAGCTTCATATTCATAAATCATCACGAGACCGGTAGGCCATACCTTGCCTAACAAACAATACGATGTTCGATCACTCCCCATGAATTGCGTAGCATAAAACCATATTCCTCTTCACATCACCCTTGTGTCCTTTCCAAAAGGTTCAAAATTGCTCTGTAGTGTTGTTTGTGGGTTGTAAGTGTATGTTTGTCAACAAGAGCGTAGATTGCTGTTAACACCAGCGACCCTGATTGATGATTCATGATTGTTTACGAAGTCAGTTAATGGTGGAGAGAGTGTGTTCCGTTTTCGGCTGTAGCAAGTCTGTTTGTTGACATTTTTGTCGTTGAGAAAGGATTTGTAGGCTGTAAGAAAGGGTAGAAACTAGGAAATAAGATATAAATAGTTAGAAAAATAAATTAGGGTGGTTTTGTTTATAAATTATGATGGGACTGGGACTTTTACGAATTGTATGGATTTGTAAGTTATTGATGGTACAGACACCAGCAGGTCAACCTACCCGAAACTGTCAAACTTTCCCAATCAACCTTGAACCTTAATGCTTTATCGATAAAGTTGAAAATCTATTAAAGAAATTTGACAGATTGTAGTAGCTTGATGTGCTGTCGTCTGTACAATCTTTTTTTAGGTAAGTCGAGGAGTTTATACTATGTCACAGAGTATTTAACTATCGGTGTACTTCCTGTTCACTTCTAAATTGGCCATTTTGGTGGACAAAAGTGCGTCGGTCTTATAGCTTACATGTATCGAAACATCATGTGTTTCATAATACACGTTTTTCCTCTATACAGCGACGGCTAGAGTTAGCTATGTACTAGCCAACCATAGTAGGTAACTGATGCTCGTCACTATGCACAACAGAAAATGATTCTCTTTTGTTCAGCAACTTCCCTTGTATAGTGAATACCTGCACTAAGTAATTTGAATTCATAGTGGATGTTGTGATGAATGCTTTTTTTTTTTCTTTTCTGGTGGGAAATCATCAAATGACCTCTCCCGCTCTGGGTGGAGCGGAAGGGAGTGTCAGACTCTTACTGACTAAAACCCACCCATGTTCCTTCCTTCGCCCTTTATGTTCCGGGGTAGCGGTAACCCGGCAGGCTTCGGCCCTAAGGGGCCCCTCAAATTATGCTGACATCTCTTTGAGGCGCGCGTGGAACACTTACGCGCCGTCCGGCACGGGCCTGGTTCTGATCGGGCGGTGAGCTACCCATTGCTCTCCGCCCGCAGTCACGCGCCTACTGTGGCCGGGAGTCGTCACGCGGCTCCCGACGCCCTGAGCGTCTCCCGCGGCGCGGCGGCTGGGACTGTGATGAATGCTTTATAATACAATATGTTCATAATTCGTGTTTATGAGAGGTTAAAAGGCAAAGGTCTCTTCTCATACAGAGAAGTCAATGACATTGATCACTACTTTTTTTTGCTTGCCTTTCATTTCCCACTGCTGGGCAAACGCTACTCTCTTTCCACCTCTCTCTGTCCAGAGCTGCTGAGGAACAATCTTTGTTAAAGGAAGTCCAACTCATTCCGCCATCTCCGTCTGGGCCTGCCGCGATGTCGTTTACCATTAAGCGGGACCCACTGGGTCGTAAGTTGGGCCCATTGGTCGTCTGACATGCGACAGTTGTGTCCATCCCAATTCCACGTAATCACCACTGAGCTTGGTTTCTGCTTACCTACCTACGATATGTTTACAATATTTTTCTTTAGCAAATGGTGTTCAAGAGAGTTTGGAAGAGTTAATTTAATTAGTATTTAATTTTCTTACGTTTTTTTGGATTTTGAAGGATTTGTATATGATTCGTGATAGTAAAAAATGTATGTGTTTACAGAATTATAACCATCGAAAAAACTATCTAGGTTAGAACTGGCCTCAAATGATTTCATGAAACAGTTGCTTCAATTACGCTTAGAGTATGTTGTATTGAAGAATTTCGCGTTACCCTGACGCTTTCGCATTAAAATACAATTTATTTTAGTGTGATTCAGAGATACTGAGATTCTGCTAGATTTTCACCCAAACCGCAGGCTTGGACTAGGCGTATTTGCAGCCAGAGAAGTGAAATTCTAACTAGTTTAAACTGTCACTAACTCCTACGGCTAACTTTATGCCTAGGAACAGCGTGATTGAGCTGTGTGTCGGTGCCGCTGAAATTTCAATTGTCGGGTATTTTGCTGACATGTCACGTTACACAAAAAAAACCTTGGCCGGAAATCAAACTCACTGTTATTAACTATTTTCAATTTGCCATTTTTGCTATTAAAATCTCATTGGATTAAACCCTGAAACTGAAGAACCTCGTTGTTTACTGAAAATGTACGAAATGTAGGTAAAGCTGGTACACATTACCTAATGTATTGTTTGCATCGGTAATCGAGTGCCAATCATCACTATGAATACATGTCCCTCAGTGTGTCCACGGCCTGTCGGTAGTTCATGCCAAACGCGATAGATGGCGCTAGCTGCTACTATTGTTCAGGTAAAACCAAGTTAGATTCGTGATGTTATCGGTGAGAAGAATCATAAAAAACTTTCTTTTGTTTCATTCAAGTATTATTCAACTGTAATTAAAAATGTTCATTTCTTTAAACATGAATGAAAATTTATGTGTGTAAGTTAAGATCAAATTCACATCTTTCTTTTTTATTAAGAAGTACCCAGTGAATCATTTTGAAGGATCTTGCTTTATATGTTCGAAAAAATTGCCTGCTCGACAGCGTAAATAACGCGATGAATGGTGTTGCACTGTCAAAATGAAAGCCATTCCTACTGATAGTGGGTTTACCTACGCCTATTAACCCGCTGCTCTTTAGGTACATTTTATAGAAAACAACTATTATTATAATGTTTTTTTTTTTAACCGTAAATGAACAATGATATTTTGCGTTCAAATTATAGATGCAACCAATTGAAAAGCGAAGCTTCATATCAATGCTTGTTATTTCTTGGCAACAGCAACCTACATCATAAATAATTCAACCAAGCCAAGTCAGTTCACAGAACCCTTACGTATTAAATATTTATCCGGTAATTACCACCTGTTGTTCGACTAAAACCGGCTCTGTCCGTTGACCGTCCGGCGCCGACACGGGAATAAAACCGGTGTTGATCACGTCGACGTGTTTGAGGGCTGAGGTGCGTTGTGTGGACGAAAGTGGTATCGGCGTTTCGATAATTAAAACGTGGGTTTAATTTTGAACGTAACATCACGCTAGTATCCCTCAAAAGGGTAGGCAGATGTCTATGCTGTGTAGTACATGCTCATTTTACCAGGTTTGTTTCAGTCTCATGTAATGGGTGAGCCTATTGCCATCAACCAGGTATAAATCTAGACTCCATGCTGCTACCTACTGAGAGGTAGCAACACCCAATGGAAACACCCAATTACACTTAGGTACCCCGATAAGGGCATCTATTCATTGGTGGCCCGCGGCGTTACCCGCGTGGAAGCCGGAAATTATCCAACAGAAACGTACTACCGGGTATAAAGTTTCCTGGCCCAGCCAGGCCAAGCAGGCAGGCAGGCAGGCAGGGCAGTGGCCTGGCTGGGCTGGTGGCTGGCTGGTTTATTGGTTCCCAGGTCATGTGTGCCAATTTTTGTCGAAATCCCTAAAGCCGTCAAGGCGTGAAAAGGTAACAGACAGACAGTTACTTTAGCATTTATAATAAAGTAAAAAGAAAGTATAAAAGTAGCATAAATCAGCCTATAATGTTCCCACTGCTGGGACATAGGCCTCGTCTCTGTGAGAGTGAGTGGGCCGTAATCCACCACGCGTCCCCAGAGCGGGTTGGTAGATGTCACATGTGTTTGAATTTTTGAGTTTAGGACATGCCGGTCTCTTCACGATATTTTACTTCGCCATTTTGAGAGTAGTGGTGATGAAATAATTTACACACAATAAATTGCCCGGCTGGGTTCGAACCTACGACTCTACTCGTAAGTCGCGGCACCAACCAACAACACAACGTTATCATAAGATAAGATATATTTGTCAAAAAACACGTGCAGGTTTACAATCAGTTAGAACAATTACAAAAAATGTTTCAGCGTGTTTTGCCTAGAACAAATATAATAATAACATAATTCAAAGTACCTACAATCAATCATAATCGTTCTTGTTCTATGTGCAAAATGGTTTACGAGTATTTAGTGAACTGTTTTTCTAAGCATATTTAAAAAAAAAACAAAATACTAACTACTTATCAATAAATAATAAGCTTGTAGTTAAATTCTTAATAAAGCTAAACTTGCTGACTGTACTTGTTCAACCGCCCGTCGACAGATGGCGGTAGCAGCAACGTTCTCAAGACGTTTAATATTTATTATTTACGAAGTCTATGTAGATACTTGGGTACTGTTTTTCTTCACTGTTGAAATACAAAACTTACAAAATGTATGACCAATTACGGTCATCACTCTAATAGTTCGGATAAGTGACGTGTTTAAAAAAAAACCGAAAAGCCCTTGTCAAATAATGTTTTATAATTTTGACGAGCACATTACATTAAATATCTTTAGGTAATCTGGTTTACATAGACTGGCTAATGAAATCAAAACTGGCCCAGTAACTAAAGATAAACTTTTAGTTAAACAGTATTTCCTTAAAATTTAAAAGAGAAAAAGTTCCGAAACCCCTTTAAAATGCAGTTGAAAATATTTTACAGAAAAAAATTCAAGTTGAAACTGATTACATTCAATTTAATAAAAATGAACCTCTATGAATGTAGGTAATGTAATCATATTGCATTTTACTACGGCTGAATGTGAATGGGCGTTGATTTTTTAACGTCGCTCCCTCCCCGTACCGCGGCGTGTCGACACCCCCTCCCGTCTACTTGTTACTAGAAAAACCGAGATGCAGAAGGTCCATTCTATGCAGCCAACACACGTGTCTCGAATTGGTTCGTGAGAATTTTGCCAAGGTTCTTAATTAATATCGAAAAATATAGTTTGATAAAATAGTCTAAATTAACGATTAATTGAGGCGGATCATCACAACCGCTCAAAAAAAAACCTGATTCATGAATCTCCAAAACTCTCCAACATTTTAGACTTTCATTGAGAATAGTTCGCTATTGCTCCTCACATCCCCCGTATTTAACCATCTGCTTTGCTCCAAGAACGAAGTTAAGTACCTACGCTTTATTTAAAAACACATTACCCTCCATTGCGTTAAGCAGTCGGGTAAAAACTTACTGCTGGTTACTGCGTAAAATATTAGTTGTTTTTATAAGTTTCTCAGATAGTTTCTATAAATTGTTCCTAGATAGTCTTTCTGCAAAAAATCCTCTATAGTGCCGTCACCACGACCACCCCATCCGCGTCCGATACACCGATGCATTTAAAATGCAATCGAGTTATCAAGCTTGGACTCGATTTGCACGGAACCGATGCACGTCGGAATATGATTCCACTGAACAGAATATCATTTTGTCCCGTAACAGCACAATTTTGTACTACATGTGGAAAAAAATAATCGTTTGCGGTGTGGAGAATCGGAGAACAAACGATTCGAACACGTGTATCGAATCTTAGCATAATCCTGTTTGGTAAATTAAATTGCATAGTCCCGCTTTGCTTCCTGCTCCTAATTGAATCTTCTATCTGGTTTGTGAACAGAAAAAAGTTAATTGGGCGCAGTGGAATCTTTACTATGTTTTTTTATTTCCACATGGAGTACTCGTAGGTGCATTATGTAAAACAGATTTTACATAGGATGGATGATTTGATATAAGATTAGATAAGGCAGGACCGATTTGGTAATTTTTCTTAATGTTCGTAATTATAGTCCGATAAAGGTTTTAAGTTAAGGCCCGAAAAATTAGAAAATTCTGGAAAAACTGAAAGTGCTTTTTATTGAAATTTGGATAAAACAATGTCTGTTCGGTATTAATGATAAAACACAGTAGGTTTTCAGTGCAAGTATTTAAACGCAAAACATTTTCGAAGAATGGTATTTTCGATTTTTTTTGCGAAGAAATAACATTATCTATGTATAAGAAAGGCTCTTAAGATATTTTATCAGTGAACTCTTATAAAAAATGAATAATACAATGTTTAACCTAATTTAGTTGTAAAATAGGGACCTAATAAATGAATTGTTACCTAATAAATCGAGTGTGTTAAGCGTACCAGAGTGAGAGCAATAGTTCCTGGCCGGAAGCCAGATACGAACAAATCTAAGTAGCCACCTCGCTGTATCTACATGTCCCATGTCCTGAGACCAACACTTTGTCTTTATACACTGTCTTTTGTTTCAAGCTATATGTTGAGAGCACACGGTGGAGGTCTGCCCCGCTTGGGCGGAGCACCGCCGTGTCCTCGTGGAGGCGATCGGCAGCGGCGGCGGCCTCTCGCGCCCGGACCTGGTGCAAGCCATGGTCCGGAGCGAGAGGGAGTGGGAGGCAGTCGCCTCCTTCTGCGAAGCAGTCATGCTAGCGAAGGAGGTGGCGGGACGGATGAGGGAGAGAGCCTCCCGTCCAAGCCGCCGCGGGAGACGCCCCGGGCGTCGGGAGTCGAGAGACGACTACCGGCCACCGTAGGCGCGGGCCTGCGGGCGGAGAGCAATGGGTAGCTCACCGCCCGATCAGGACCAGGCCCGTGCCGGACGGCGCGTAAGTGTTCCACGCGCGCCTCAAAGAGATGTCAGCATAACGAGGGGCCCCTCAGGGCCGAAGCCTGCCGGGGCAGCGGGATTGTCCGAAAGGGTTACCGCTGCCCCGGAACATAAAGGGCGAAGGAAGGAACATGGGTGGGTTTTAGTCAGTAAGAGTCTGACACTCCCTTCCGCTCCACCCAGAGCGGGAGGAGTCATTTGATGATTTCCCATCCCAAAAAAAAAAAAAAAAAAAAAGCTATATGTTGAGCATTTTATTAGAGCATAGATAAGCTGAATTTTATTTAAAAAAAATAGAGCCAGTACAAACTTAAAAGTTCTTAAACATTTTCAAATTTTCACAGATTAACAGGACACTCATTGTATTTGACTGATGCATGTATGCCGTCTGTTGGAACAGGTCAACTCAATGCTGTAATGGCTTTTTCTTCAGAAGGCCCCTTCCAGACATGGCCCTGCATTGTTAGACCCACATCAAATCCTAATAATTATAATGTTTCGACTTTGAAAGAGACCATGACCTCTGAGATTGCTCCCTGAGATGAAATGCCGAACCAATCGGCATTTCATCTCAGGGAGCAATCAGCCAGGGAATGTCGGCGCCATCTAGTTTTAAAAATATTAAACAACAAAATATTGTCTTATAAAATCTACTTACATAAATAAACATTTCATAAACAACCATTTCATTTCATAAACATACATGTGACTACCTGCGACTTGTCCTAGGCCGCTATTATGATTCGAAAATAGTGTTTGCGTTAATAATAATAATAATAATAATAATAATAATATTTATTTGCGTAAAACATGGTGTATAAAGATGTTAAGGTCATTATAGGTCATACATGTTTTGCTTATTATCATAGCATGCAAATGTTGTGTTACGTTAACAAAATTGTTTCCCGTCAGTAAATTCTTTAATGCTGTAAAAATTGTTATTGTTCAACCATACATGTAATTTGTTTTTAAACAATCTAATATCTAAAGTTTTGAAGTCATTCGGAATTTTATTATATATACGAACACACATGGCTAAACAACTTTTATTGTATTTAGCCAGTCTTGGTACTTCATTTAATATAAGCCTGTGAGGATCTCGCCGGTTTCGAGGATATACATCCTCTGCCTTTTTAAATAAGTCTTTATGCTTCTTTACAAACATGCACACCTCATATATATAGAGAGAGGGTAGCGGTAATAAACCAAGCTCTTTAAATATTGTTCTACAAGAGTCATCAGGTTGAAGCCCATATATAGCACGAATACACTTTTTTTGTGCAACGTTGTTCTAATGCATGCGAAATATCTTAGAGATTTGTGTTTTGCCTTGATTTAACTTAACAGTTTGCACTAAACGAGACACTATAGAAGTTTTATTGTTATCACGTCTAAGGGCTGATTTTTAAATCGCCAGATAATTTTTATGCGAGGAGTAAAAATGCCATTTTACTTTTTTTTTTGTATGAAATAACTATCAAAATTTCAAAATTCCTCGAATAAAGTTTTCAGGTGATTGAAAAACCAGCCCTAAGTATAATATGCGTTTATTGTTCCGCTACATGTTAAGCATTCTTAATTTATGACGGATTATTATGAAAGATTTAATCAAAATTAGTTATATCTAATGAAGGCCTGACTAATTCAGTAACTATGTATCTTCATTTAGAGATTCCATCTTCCACACAGCATTAATCATAAAATCTCATTTATCATAATAATGTCTGCATTGTCAAAGTTTGCAGACGTTAATACTTTAAAACCGTGTTGCGGATGATAGTTATCCACCTAGGGGCGGGCAAACAGACCGCTTGCCCTGATAGCCGACGGAACCTTCAAATATTCACCACTAATTACTTGCACCCCTACTATGGGTAACTCGATTTTATTTTGGAATGAGTGAGTTTTAATAAGTTTATTGAAATCATTAACGCTCATGAACATCATCATTAGTGACGTGTAAAAGTGTTTTTATAAACCTACATACTTAGAGGAATAAATATAATTTATAATGTATCATCATTTAGGCACTAAAACTCTGATGCTAAATGTAAGATAAAAAAATACAAACCGTTTCTAAAAAATATTTAAATATTATTGAAATTAAGGTGAATTAATTCACCTATGAACTCAGTAGATACACAACCTGTATACCTACTAATATGCAAGCTCCTTAGCGTAGTAAAATAGGTACCTATTGAAATCGTTACATCGCTAGCTGAAATGTACCAACAATTATCTAGAATAACTACAGACAAATAAATTGTTATACACTTTTCATAGACATACTTAGAATAGAAAAGAATACTCTTTATTACCTATATATATACAAATGACAGTTATGAACGTAGAAATTTTACATAGGCTGACAGAATGAGGGGCCTTATCGCTAAAAGTGACTGAAACTTAGTGCATTTTAAATTCATCATCTCGATACCGCTGACCGTTAACTGCATCTGATACTGCTGAATAGTAGTATTTAAAAGTTACAATGAAGTTAAAATTAAAAAAAAATCACCTTTAACACCCCTTTTTTGTCAACTCTTCCATTACGTTAAGATGTGACGGAGATTGAATAAACTCAGTTCGTAAAATAACTATTAATGAAAATTTGCAAGATTGCCGCTAAATTATTTGTTGAAAGTGAGTCGAGTTCGCATAGTACCTCCCCAGGGACGGACTTGTACCTATACTTTTATAACTTAATTTCATATTTGCCGACTTTTAGTGGGCATAAAATAGCGCTATTTTGCGTCAAAATCGTTTAGCAGACAATTTGAATTTAATAGGATGTAAAATTCGACGAGATGAATATTTGCTGCTTCGTCGCTGTCATTATTAATTAATAAGCTACTTCGTGTATCCTTAGCGGCTATTAAGAGGGTGAATATTTCATTCAGATTTTATGAACTTGTTTGGGAAGTAACTTTGTTGCTTCCAGTACATTTGCCACGATTTTTTGGAAGCCTGATCTTGTTTTTAATTTTCTTCTACCTTCTGGTTTTACCAAAGTCTGTTTTAAAGCTTCATCAATTCTCTAATCAGTTAATAGAATCTCAAAACCAATCGTAACTATAGATGACACGAGATTTGAAAACAGCAAAGTAATTGCGTAACACACTAACAGTGGCCAGCGGCAGCAGTAGCAGTAGGTGTAGTGACTTTCATTTTGACTGTTCAACGACATTCATTGCGTTATTTACGTTATTGAGCAGACAAATTTTTCGAACATATGAAGCAATGTATTAGCACTATCCTTCAAAATGATACAGATTGTGACAGATAGCGTGTTACGCAATTGAGGTGCAGATTACTTTAAAGTCGAAGGCTTATCATAAACCAGGGGATGTCCAAAAAATAAATTATATTTTAAATTACGGCACTGATGTTGTGTTTAAATCTTTAAATTTTTATCAAGAGGAATGTAATTTCAGCGGAGGGGGCCAACAAATTACTTTTGGGATCGCCGGTCGCTGCCTAGCTTCACAGATTCTTCTCTTCTTGTAAATTCTTCACTTGTTCTTCTTCACTTCAGATATTTTTAATTAGACACTTTCACTTGACGAAGCTATTTTGCATGAGGATCGCATACTTATAAACGGTTTGTGTCAAGTCCTTTAAGAATTTTGCCTACACGATGGGTTATTTTTAGGTATATTGTCCATAAATACTGTTGTTCAACGTCTAAGTTTGGCTAGTGAGTTCAAATTAAGTTACAGCAGTGGTATTCTGTGTTAATCTCACCGTGAAAACTTAGGTGAAGTGAGCTGTCATTCCGAATGTTGCTAGGAATTGACAATATTGACAACACACTTCAAAGCTCACATCACCTACGTTTTCTCGGTGATATTTTTACAGAATAGATTGTCAAACTCCTCACCTTATAAGCAGCCACAGTCTTCACCTGCATCGACAAGGCGGTGGTTATACCCGTCATAAGAAGCAACTTTTACTAGGAACCTCATACTTGATTGGTAAAAAATTAACTACAATTTGCTCCGAAATAGTCTGTCTTCTGTGGTAAAGGAATTTGTTTTTTTTTTTCATAAATAGGTCACCAATTCACCCATGTTATTACAAATAGGGTCACCACCAGAGTAGGTATTTATAAATCACACTTATGTGAAGATATTGGTAGCTTTTTGTGGGATCCGATGTAACACACCATGCTGTGCCTGGTCAATTCATAAGACCTTAGTGAAATTTCCATGTTAGCCTAGTCCTCATTTTATGCCCCAACCCTAAAGTGAAGTGCATAATGACACAAAACTACATAAAAAGCTTTTATGTGAAAATGTAATCACAAATTATCATTAAGTTTAGAATGTTAATGTTATATTATCCAAGGTGAATTGTTGTATGTCGTGTCCGACTTGAGTACAATGTCGACATTACGTCACTGAGGTGAAACGCCCAAACTTTTTTCAGTGGCGTATTAGGTATTAGTGAAATTATAACAAAACCTTGTTGCATTATATTGAACTGCAATTTTGAAGTTGAAAATTGCAATTTATAATTCAAGTACGAGTAGTACTCTGGAAAAAATTAAACCAAAAAGCTACACGAATTTTGTATTCTCGATTAACAAACCGTTCGAATTTACGTTGCGTTTACTTTGCGCGTTTTGATCAAATCTCTGGTTAGTAATTATAATAATATTATTATCAAAAATAAGCGAAAAATTAGTTTTCAATTTCAAAACTTCTGAGTCGCTTTTGATATAAATATAATCTACCTGCGTTAGTACAAGAAGAACCCAATCTCGTATTAACTTTTGTAAGACCAAAATTATAACAAAAAATCATTATAAGTAGTAATGATTTGTTGTTACAATTTTGGGCTTAGACGTTTTAATAAGGCTTCTATCTGGAGGTCAACAACAGAGACAAAACTAGGTCACCTCCTAAAATTGTTATTATTACCTTAATTACATTTAAAGAAACATTACACGTGACAGAACACAACATACGAAGAATTTATTCAAAGATTTTTTAAGTAATACATGCATCGTATTTTGGACATCACACATGAAGATCCCTATTTACACATCACACATCTTGACTCGACCAATAAATTCTCACGAGCTACACTCAACACAACACTCTGTATTCCCTTTCAAAACACCACAAACAAGTCCAGTTACAGCAACGTGCTACGTATCATGTTGCGCTACAAACAAGGTCTTTGCAGGCGCTCGCAACTTCCCAGGGGCTGCGATGTAAACTCGACAGTGGATTGACTTGCGGCTGCACTAACCCGTTTACTCCACCTATATATGTACAATTTCGGTACACAAACGGACATAATGGAATTACTTAGTGAATGTAACCGTTTGTAAGGGATATTCGGACTGTTTGGCCAGCTTAACGTTCAGACGCTTCTACAATTGATAACGTAAACGGGTTGCTATCTATCGCTTTTGTGGTTTAGACAGGTATTGGTTTCTAATTGCACTTCGGTAAAGCTAAAATTTGGGTTTTGAATCTCACAGCATAGTTCTGTGAGATGGTTTGCTTACTCATACAGTCTGAATACAGAATCAATTTCAACAATCGACGTCGATGGATTGGTTTTAATCCAAAATTATCCAAACTATGCTTTACCTATGAGACGTGACGTCATAGGCAATTCAATATGGCGGATGGTAGACGACATTATTTAAAATTAAATTCGTTTACCTCTACAGTAGATAAACAGAAAATATCTCTATGTATGTGTATTTCACCTATTTGCTTAGTGGCGTATTAAGTAGGTATAGTTTGATACTTTACTTAACAGCTTTTATGTTAGTTAAGGGTGAATGTTGGTGCCGCGAATTAGTAACCACAGGAGAAGACTTAGAAATTGTATTAGATAGTAAGGCAGCCGTATCTTAGGCCTTTGTACGAGGCATACATATTTATATGGTCGTAAGGCAAAAGCTCGATTTCCCCAAAGAGTTGCAAACCGAATTCTTGTGTCTGTAATCTAATGTAGCGGAAGGTATCATTTGCTCTAGTGCAGTTTTTGTGATAGAATTATTTGAAAGGACTTTATCGACAAGAAAATCTGACGATTTAGAGGCATATTTAAAAGGTTTTACAATGACTGGTTTACAATACCGTATTAGTTTTCAACACTGAATCTAAGAAGACAATTATGAAAACTTAAGTAATGAAATTACTAACTTAAATTAAGAATCAAATTTAAATTATCGAATATTGAAGTATATGTAACAACCCTATAAAATGCACCATCACGCTGCAAAATTTTCCCGTAGGTAGGTACCTCTCTTCCACCCCTGCGGTTACAAACGAATCTAACACAAAATAAAAATAAAACTTTGACATGTTACACGTTGTTATTTTAATAAAAATTCGGACGCTCTGGAACAAACATTTTTTTAACGAGAAAACAAATAGTATGCTGCGCGACTGCTATTGGCACCCAACATGGGACCGAAATTTTCGCGAACGAAGTTTTGAATTCACATCTAAACAAATAGGCTTTGACGGACAGTGTGCATTGAACACGGCTTTGTCTTTTATCTTTGCTTTATTGCTGTGTCACGTCATGAAAATTGAAAAGTGTCAATTTATATACCTATTGTTTGCGGAAAATGTATTGTGTTTCCTCATAGTGCTGTTTTGTTGAATTGATTCTGTTTCATTCAAATTATAATAAGCCTAGCCTTTTCCCAGCTATGTTAGAGGCGGATTTCAGTCTAACTAGATGCAGCTGAACACCAGTATTTTACATGGAGCGACTGCCTATCTGACCTTGTGTTTATACAGCTCAAAAAAAAAAGTAAAATGTTGCTTCAATAATTGTATCACGATGACGCAAATTCTGAAGGACTGGCAATATATTTTTAAAAAGACTCAAAGAGTCAACAACGTCTTGACCTCGAAATCTCTTCGATAGCTTCGTGAACGAAAATAGAAATCTTGTGCTATTTTATAATATTTTATGACCTGTGATCGGTAATATTATTTCATCTTAGGAGTGTCGACCCAAAAGACAGTCCTATTTACATGGTGCTAGTTTCTTGAATGTGGCTTAGCTTGTGTTGAGGGGCGTCGACTTAGAGTTGACGAACAATTACCGGAGATTTATTGTGAATGACGGCACGGTTGACATCTGTCGGGCATGCCACCGGCCGGGAGAATCAAACAGGCATATTATCTCCGGGTGTTCTCGTCTAGCTAACGGAGAGTATTTGCATAGACACAACCTTGTAGCCAGGATAATCCGTCAGCAACTTGCTCTGAAATACAGCCTTGTGGAATCTGAGGTGCCGTACTACAGGTATGTGCCCGACCCAGTTCTCGAAAATGGAAATATCACGTTGTACTGGGATCGATCCATCATCACTGATAGAACTATTGTTGCCAATAAGCCTGATATAGTGGTGGTGGATCGATCAGAGCGGCGCGCAATGATTGTTGATATAACTGTTCCGCATGATGAGAACCTCGTGAAAGCCGAGAAAGATAAACAAATCAAGTATCTTGACTTGGCTCGCGAGATTCTCGACATGTGGCATGTGGACTCAGCAATCATTGTGCCGATAGTCGTGACAGCCAATGGGTTAATAGCCAAGAACCTCGACCAACACCAGCTGCCCAGCGAGAGCCTGCTCAAGGCTCTCGTTGGGCAGCTGGATGAAGAGCTTGATTCAGAAAGCGGTACTTCTGGACACGGCTTGCATTGTCAGGAAGTTCCTCTCTCTGGAGCCCTGACCGACGGTAGCTTGGACCCGTTCCCGATACCGGTGAGCTACTATTTTTTATATTTTTGATTGTTTAGTTATCTTTTTGTTTATAAAAATATTTAAAAATGTAATTTGTAGGTATTTAAATGAAATAAAGGAAATATAATAATTTATTTGAGCTTTCATACTAAAACAAAAAAAAACAAAATAAATCGACAAATATTATAAAAAATGACCTTATACTCTACGTGCAAAAATCAATGAATTCGTAGCGACATTCAATTCTTTGGTTGAAGCTATCGGCCGGATTCAACCAAAGGATTGATGTAAAAAAGAGAGATATTTTTATTTTATTTTTGGTGAAAAAGAAAGAGATTTCTGTGCCATAGGCTTCTACTCCATTCGCTTTTTATACCCTGTTTTTGTCCAGACGGTGAAAAAAGTCAGCCGGTAAATGTAGTAGCACCCGTTTTTTTTCATTCATCGTTCATCGCGCAAAGTGACAATAACTGCATTACGTTCCCCTTTTAAACGCATTTCGTAGTCAAAAGAATTCTCATCCGAATACACGAGATTTTTATCATACAAGCGAAAGAGCCAAATATCGGACCAAAAATTCGTTTCACACTTTCCACAAAACTTTTTATATTATCGTCAGAAAGTTTGTTGGCAATTAAATTTTCCGCCATGACGTTAAGGCTTTAAAGCATTTTGTGTATAAAATGTATAATTTGTTAATAAAAAATGGAATTCGATCGTAATAGCTTGTAGTACACGGTAGCTTGGAGTATTGCCAGGTTTCTAGTGTTTAAGTAGCTCGACTTTCATGATACCCACTGTAATGTAGATTTAAACGTCTGTAATTTTGCTTGTAATGTATGAGCACTTTCATTTCTCTTTAATTCGTCGACTTTATCAGGCGAAATTATAGTTTCTTTTGCCAACGAATTTGTAGAATGCACTGCAAGGAAGTGCGGAATTTCAGTTTGTAATAAAGCTTTTTTACTCGAGGTTGACAGCAGTGGCGGCCTAGTAGAAACGGCCGTGACTTACAAGTACAAGTGGTCGTAGGTTCGAACCCAGCCACTTTACTTTGTGTAAATTATTTCATCACTACTGCTCTCAAAACGGTGAAGAAAAACATCGTGAGGAAACCGGCATGTCATAGAACTAAACATTCGAAGACATGTGACGCACTGGGCCCGCGTGGTGGATTACGGCACACTTTATACCTTGATTATGACTTTTATTATGGCTTTTTTTGTTGTAAACGTAGAGTTAAAACAGCTGTTATTTTTTAAATGATGGTTGTTGCTGCATTATAAGGTAAAAGGCATCGATCACCTTCTAGCACTTGAATGTTTCTAATGCATACAATAGCATGATACTTTATTTTAAAACTACTGTTACTTGACTTTCATGTGTGTAGGTTTAAGTAGGTATATGCAAGTCACAATGCAAGTGGAATTATGGTATCTACAAGGGCAGTCATTATTATTAATACAGGTAATGGCACAGGTACAGGTAGTGGCAGGTAGATCGACGCGCAAACTATAGCCTTGAATTCAGTGCATAGTTCTAAACCCCTAGCGTGAAAACTTTTCGTAGGTTATCAAAAAAAAAAAGCTGTTAGCATAGAAAAGTAAAAGCAAAAAGAATTACGCGGTCAAAATGTATCGAGAAGCTTTTTTTTTTCAATGTTATCTAAAACATAATCTAATTTGAATCCATGGTAGTTTGCGCGTCAATGTCCGTGCCACCCTGTATATTAAATAATTTAACTTGTAAAATCATAATCAAAATGAAACTGCTGTAGTATGAATCTAAGAATAGACCCTTACAAAGTTCAGTTAGCTTTAATAACATCTAAGAATTCAACCCAAGTTTACGTAATATCAAATTGCAAGCTGGTTGAACGTTGCCAATTAAATGTCGAGTTATTCAGCCATGGTTTCCAGGAATCTACAGTTGCATGTTTCTCCTAATTGCCTCCTTAATATGCAGCGTTTTGACGGTATATTTTCTTAACAAGATCGTTATAGACATTGTTAGGAATCCTAGAGTAAACTTGCCTGTAGCATCTTCCGCTTTGAATTTTTAATAGGATATCTCGTGGTCTACTGCACTATTTGCTTTTTACTTAATACTCAATACTCAAATCTTTATTGCATTCCATATGTGTTACATAGATGGTATTTACAAGGTAAAAGATCAATATGGACCCTGTCGGGCACAGTAAAATTTAATATATTTTAGTATATATATAATTTTAATGTCGGTCCGTCTCATTCTCAGGGCCGAAGTACCTTTTTAAAGATATATTTGTTGTACAAAACATATTTTATTTTTCTTATGGTCGTACGTGCTACTGCTCAGCACGAAGTCCTGGGTGCAATGCCCAGGTCGGGCAAATTGTTATTGGGATTTATAATCTGAAATTTCTCAGTACCAGCCCAGAGTCTAGATTTGTGTCCGGTTTATGGCAATAGGCTTGCCCCCTATTACATGGGACTTTAACACAACTGGTGAAAAATGGGCATCCTGTAGGTGCACCTCTGCCTAACCCTTTAGTGTTCTGGGCATGATGTTATGTTATGTATTTTATTTTGCATTGTGTGCTGATAACTTGTGTTGACACCTTCTGCCAAAAACATGTACCGTTACATCTATTTTCAGAAGACCAATTTTCGTAATTTAAAACGTTCAAAATCTAGTCGCAGTCTCAACTCGGCGACAAACAAATGTCAAAAACTTGTCAAAATGTAGGGAAATTAAAGGTATTTTTGACAGATTGAGACTGAGACCAGACTGTGAACATTCTTAAAATTACGAGAATTGTCCCTCAGATATACGTTTTGCTCTTAAAAACGATGTCCAAACATTGCACTGAATTGCACTTCGAGAGCACACGAACAATAAAGCTAAACGGAGGTTAAACTAGCGAATAACCGTCAAAGTTGTCGCGTGTGCTGCCAACCCCCTAACTGTTAACACCGGGTTGAAGACTTGGCAGCCGGCCGCACTGTTATGACGCTTCATAGCACTTCATACAGTGCTTTATACAACGCGTTTCTTGAGGTTATTACACTAGTACGGAGGGCAAAAACTCACAATAAGTGATTCCATTTTAGAGTAAATTATTTAATGAACAAAATGACAATGTTCCACACTAATTAGAATACAATAATTTATTTAATAAAAACGTTTACAAAAGGTGTACATTTAGCCAACAGAAAAATAAACTAAAACTAAAATATATTTTATTATAGGCCACTTAGAGGCCACCTGAAAAGTTTATTTAAACAGAACGACTGTTTTATGATTCAATGTCGTTGAGAGTTGAATCGGTTTAAATGTTAAGAAAAACTAAGTGTTATGATTACAACAATATTTCAACGATAAGAGCGAGCAGGTCGAAATGAGGGGAGATCGTAAATTCGATCACATTCTTCTGACTCCTTGCACTATTTGACTTGACCACTTCTGCAACAATCATGAGCTAGTTAGGGTAACATACGTTTTTGAGGGGTAACAGGAAAACAACTTATTCGCAATCTACAGTCCTAAAAAAGGAAACTTTTATAAATACAGGAATGCATTACCAACGACTTCCTACTTCCTACCCAACACGACAAAGATGTAGCTATTTACTCATTTGCATAGTAATTGTTAAGCAAAATTACGCTATTTGCTGTTTTGCGTGCAAAAACTATTCAACGTTTTACTCTCATTACGCTAGAACTCGATAGATGGTTGAGTTCATTGCAGTTTCAAGTTTTGAAGATTTTTTTTGCCATCATAAATTTAGGGGTTCGGTGAATAAACATAATAGCATTGTTTGTAGGTACTTTCAGCAACATCGCCTACGCTTCTGTTAGGCTAAACTCCTGTCAGCCAAACTTGCCACGTCTTTACTTGTGGGATAGTGAGTCAGGAAGTACCATTGAATCGAAATTTAAAAACAGGTTTTTTAACTAGGATGAATTCCGCACCTGTTTAAAAAAAAATCAATTTTTAATAGTTATCAACAATAGTTTTTTTAAACATTGCCCTAACCACGGAATTCCTCCTGTAACGTAGTTGCATTTACAGATATAAAAAAAGCTCAATGCACACACTGAATGTAAGTATGTATGTAGATCAGACAAAAACTTTTTCCTGGCGGGATTCGAACTTGTCACCCGTAGTAGCGCGCGTAGCACAGAAACCAATCGCCCAACCGCTGAACCAACTTTAGCCACACTGAAAATATAAATCTTCTGATTATGCACTACTGATTCTTGATTGTAAAAATAATCTTTCATAAAAATAATTTTAAACATACTTATCAAAACTTTTGACGGTCTTCAAACTTTAACTTGACATAAAGTTAAGTTAGTATTATCGCGAAATGTTTAATTTGTAATATTATAATATTTTCATGTCTGCAAGTATAGGCCGCGTGTGTTGATGGCGTGAGGCAAATTTATTCTTACTTCCGTAGTATTGGCCTAATGGCCGCACACTTCCATTAACTAAAGGTTCTCGGTGAGAACTTAAAAGATGTAGGGGTCAAGTGAAAGCACGGTAAACTAACGATCAATGACAAACACCATGAATTTTTAAGTAGAAGTTTCCTAAACTAAAATCCAGTGCGCTCCCTACCTAGTTGAAAGTTAAAAACTTTGTACAACAAAAACAAAACTTAACTCTAAACTCTGTTTATATTTTTCTGGAGGTATCATTATGAACTGCCTTTGCGTATTTACAGCCTTTTGATAAGCAAATATGAGCGGATATGAAAAATATCAAGGTCAGAACGAGGAGGTCGTTTCGCAAAGATCGAAATTTAGCGTGATCGAAACCCTTACCACATTCATACTGTCTACGTCGACCAAAAGTGTCATAAAACATTTGGAATTATTACAGTTACAGTAAAATGAACGTGCAAAATCAGCGGTGGGTAAAGCAGCAACTATTCATGTGGCGTGCAGTTCGATCGTGGCGAAGCAAGGCGCGGAGGAAACGTCAGAAAAATCGAATTTCCATGCCCGGCAGTCGAGGCTGAGGCGGCGTGGCGCGAACACCGCGCACAGAGCGCCCGCGCGCGCCCGGCACAACGCGCGCTGTCTCACGCGCCCGCGTCACAACACGCGCCGAGCTCGCCCAGCGACATCCGCGACAACCGCGACGCCCGCGCGACACTGCACTGTCACTCAAATCCTGATTAAATCCTACACGGTGGGCTAATTAAGGGATTATGGGTTTGGCAACGGCCGTCCCGATCGCGGGTCAGTTTGTTGCCCGACCACATAAATTCGTGCTCGTTTCTTACTTCATTAAAAGGTGACGTCACTCCCGCGGTCGATTTTTGTGTAATCGCGATTAATTCGCGATTGTGTTAGTGGATAATAAAAGTTTGTTGATCGGTTAATAGTTGCATTGTCTCACGTTTAAGTGGTGTCTGTTGATGCGGACGTAATCCGCAGGACTACGGCCTTCAGCATTTATTGATTGCTAAACAATATTGCATTCTATAACCCTGTGTTTAAGCAAACATATATCCTACTGTCTGCATTATGATTCATTAAATTTTTGCTGTTCATGTTTATTGACGTTTGGAGAGCGATTGTACTAATTTGAAAACTTTTATTTCGACGCTCATCAACTCGAACTTTTGAAAATTAAACTTTTGATGAATATCTGGCAGCTTTTATGGATGATAAACTCATTAAAATTAGTACTAAGCCTTTAGAGAGCCAACAGTTAGTTCACTTTCAATTGAATCCGAGATCGAACCTGTAAATCCTACCCTAACTTTACCATTTCAACTTCTTTACCCAAGGAGCAAGATTTTCTCTTCAAAACTTACTAAAAACCAGACAAAATACCTTTCCTATTTCCGAAACCCATCTCTTTGTCATAGTATTAGCTACGCACCAGCCAACATTTTATTGTATTAGTATCTCACATAACCATAAGACAATTTATTACTGACAGCAATAAGACATTTCTGCGTATTCGTTAAGATAACATGAATATATCGCTATCCTCTCATTACTTGCACGACTTTTTCGCGGTATTTTTCCCAAACTATCTTTATCTATGTAATACATCCTTCATTTCTTAATAAATTGCTGACAATGAGGTTCTATTTATGTTGTCTTGAGTTGTATTTGCGACTCGCCAACATAAGGTTTAGGTAAATGCAAATTTGTAGGCATAGCAGAAGCAGAATGTAGGTAACAGGCACGGTAAGGTATACAAATAAAGTTTGATCGAAATCTGAAATGTTTTTGGCTGATTTGGGACGAGTAGATTATATTCCATGCAAACCATAGGCATTTTTAACATAATTTCTTCGCACAATCCAAAAACTTTTAAAGCAATTTCAAAGTAAAGGTGAACACTACTGTCCAATCCATCTTTGCCTACTGGAAAAACACTGACAACATTAAAATACAAATACATTTTGAACTTCAAGATTACACAAGACAGTCCCCCAAAACGGCCGCCCTTCAGCAACACAACCCGGTGTTTTAGCTGGGAAGAAAAAGTGATGCCACAAAATTTCCAGCTGCATAATGTGTCTTTTATGTTAGAATAACTTAATTCTATGCATATATGTAGTATGCAAAGTGAATTCAATTAGCACAAAATAATATAAACGGAGCAGTCACTGGGCGGCTTCCGTACAAACCTGGTAATTTTACCAAACATATTGGTGAATATCTGCAAGAATGATAGATCGCAATAAAATGATAATAAAAAAAAAATAAAAAAAACATACAATACTTAGACACCCACATTAGCTCTGTATAGATTTTCTCTGTATAGAATTATTATAAAGGCTGTTAGGTTGCTCAATTTAACTATAAGGTCAAACAAGTAATATAGCGGTCATGGACAAAATTTGGACGTCATTTACAGGTATTTTTATAAATAGAAACCTGAAAATTACTCAGCAAAAATTTGTACTGCTTTGCAACGCAGCAACATTGTCGTACCTTCGCATAAATCAATGTTTCTTTCCAATTGAACATATCGTTTTCTCATCCAAACAACGATCACTTTCTAAAAGAAACAAATAGTTTCCAAAACTATACCTACTTACAAAAGTTTGATTGACGTTAACTTTCTTACTAAACAAATTTTCCATTTATTTGGAAAAATAAAACTCATCCGACTTACTATGAAAGTGACGACTTACTATGAAAGACTTACTATAAATACAAGTAAAAACTTACTAAAAGAAACATAAAAACTAAATAAATCTGACCCCTAAAAACCCCTACCTCTAAATTTCGGATTTTTGCAGTGAGGACACTGCAAAAATCCGAACTGCTCTAAAAATGGAGTCATTCTATCACTGTCCGTTTCTATGAACCGAATTCAGTTGTCCGAACACTTTATAGTGACGGACGGTCGGCAAAAGTGCCACGTACTAGCTTCGAACTCAATTAATCTGATTTTTGGTCTTGTGCCATTGTGCTACTACTTGATTTGGTAGATCTACAGGTTTGGTCAAGTAACAGAGAGCCAATTCAAAAACCTACCGTTCTTCATAAGTTCGTGTATCAAGTATTCTGATTAACTTGTATTTCTCATGATAAGTAAATTGTATTCTTTGACAGTCGTTACCAGTCGTCAGTAGCCCGAAAGTCGGTCAACCAGTCTTACCAAGGGGTATCGTATTACCCAGTAACTGGGTTGTGGAGGTCAGATAGGCAGTCGCTCCATGTAAAATACTGGTATTCAGCTGCATCCGGTTACACTGGAAGCCGACCCCAACATAGTTGGGAAAAGGCTAGGCAGATGATGAAGTGAATTGTATTCTTTTTGGGAAATAAATGTCTTATATAGGAATAATTTCGTACAAATGAAATATGTCCAAAAAAAAAGAAAATACATGCGGTCACTTTTGACCTTAAGTCCTGCCCACCCCTGATGATTAAGTCTACAATTCATGCATCTATGACTAAAATAATGAATCATAATTTCCATAACCTAAATTGGCAGGCGAATTGTATTTCATAAGTATGATTACGTAGATTAGTTTACGAGTTTTCTTTATTCCAATACATAGGCTACCCATGGCCGATATGATGGACGGTCGAAAAGAAAAGTACAATAATCACCTTTATGGCCAGACGGACCAATCACAGTGTGTGTTATGAGCAGACAGGGTGACGCCATTACCGTACCTTACGCGACCATTGTTTTATGAATGTGAACCTTATTGATATACGAAAACAAAAACTTTTATAACAGTTACCGAACAAAAGTTTCAATGAAACGTCCCGTTCCGATCATTACTCAAAATATTTATCAAAATTAATGCTTTTCCCACAATTTATCGTTTGAAACCAACATTAAATGTATCGTCACTCGTTTTTATTTACTTGCCTCGTTATATCGAGTAGTCACTCCACATTTACCGAACAATCGTTATTTCCTACCTACAGGTTGTTTAATTTTTACCAACAGATTAAATGCTTTGATAAATAACCAAACATTATTCTTATCGAGTGGTATGTTTGCGGGTAATTTTGTCAACATTTTTTTCTACGACTGGTCATACAGTTTTGATACTTTATAATATGAATTATTTTTATTAAAATGGACATTAGTAAGAGTTATTTCGACAGTGTTCATGGTTACTCATTCTGTCCACGTAATGCCTCTTCGTGTTGTGTTGTGCAAACAGTGCTGTGGATCGGACTTATGGGATTAAATAACTGGACAAGGTAATCGTTTTATTCTAGCTTAGTTTCACGTATAGTCTAAACTTTTTGCAAATATTTCTGAAGTGCATTAAAATTAAATTGTTTTCTATGACAACAATAAATAATAAAGTTATCTTAAATATTACGCACCTTACTTAATTTTCCTTGTGTAGTCATTTCAATAGCAACTTTAGAGGATGTATTTGCTGTAACATTTCTATTTAATCGAATGAATACTTTTTTCTTGTCAGGAAAAACTGATAGAGTCTATAATTTTAGTTCTTAGGAATAGATACTAGTTTCTCTACTTTTCAATTTACTGACCTAAGCTAGTTTGCAAATAGACATAGATATTACTTACTCTAACTAAAACTTAAATTTCGTATTTAACTTTGTAATATCAATGCTTTATGCTCTTTGCCACCTTCGAACAAACAACACACACAATTATGCGAAATAAATGTATGTATTTCATAATTATTCGGTCACTGTACCTTTCAATTGAATAACTTTTTACAGGACATATGAATGTCAAACGTAGGTACACATGCATTATTTTGACATCTGTACATCTCTACATATTAAAATAAATAATAATGCAATTCAATAATTATCACACATTAATCTTAAAGTATTTCATTATAGTTCTGAGACACATTTAACCTGACGTATATTTTACTAGCTTTTGCCGTGCTTCACCCGTGTGGACGTTGGAAAATATCCCACTGGAACGTATTTCCGGGATT
Organism: Apamea monoglypha; assembly: GCA_911387795.2. NCBI lineage: Eukaryota > Metazoa > Arthropoda > Insecta > Lepidoptera > Noctuidae > Apamea > Apamea monoglypha. The sequence goes on from OU426922.1 coordinate 5,964,435, forward strand.
TAAAGTACCCTATGTGTTAATCCTGGTTATAAAGTATCTGTGTGCCAAATGTGGTTAAATAATCTTTATTTACTCAAAATAAATTTACTACAAATTTCACTTAATGAGAAATATTTTAACTAAGTATATATGATGACATTCATGAGCGTACGGACACGTACAAATATTAAAGAAGACAACAATAATTAACGTACATAACAAGACATTGAAGGTAGCAGCAAAGGATTCATGCGAAACAAAAGTCAACATTTTGTGAGTAAATTAAAGACATAAACCAGGGCCGGATTTAAATTTTGTCAATAATAAAAGAGTTTAACTGAGTTTTAAATATTTGTAAACTTTTAGACGTTTTTATTTCTCGTGGTAGTTTGTTGAACATCTGTGCCTCTTTGTATGTAATACTTTTCTTTCCTTAATTTGTACGTTTTCTTGCGAGACAAATATCATTTGCGCTACGGAGAGGTCTTAACAAGGGTTTAGACCTCTCCGTAGCGCGATTCGGTGTTATTTTTAAAAATTAGTTCAGAATGTAGCTTTTGATCTTTAATTTTATCAAATGTCATCAATGTTCTCGCAGCTCATGACAGTGAAGCTCCCAGTCGGCATGATTTTTTCCGACATCTTCAACAATCACCGTTATATTTCAGCATGCATTACTCCGTCCATTAGTGAAAACCGTATAAAAATCCGTTCGGTAGTTTTTGAGTCTATGGCGTTCAGACAGACAGACGCGGAAAGGGGACTTTGTTTTATAAGTAATAGGGTAGTATATGAAATCTCTACAGCAAGTAGGATTGTTTGGAGCAAAAAATACATCAACTATTGTACAAATCAATGGTTTCATCATTAACAGAAAAAAAGTAACCATAAGCAATAATAATATACTAGAGAAATACACAGTCTGTACATCAACAAACATTTTTTTTATAAAATACACGGTGTGATTAAAACCACATTACTCCACTCCGATGTAAACTATCGAATCTATGTAAACTGCTTTTGTTTTTGTCGCTCGGCTCTACAGCCTTTGTGTCAACGAATGTTGTTTTAAATATCATTTGGGTTATTTTGTAAGTCAAAAGAAAAAAGGAATTTGTAATACGATTGTTGTTAAGTCAAGTTTCGTTTCACCTCTTTGTTGTTTGATGCCAATGCTAATTTTAGAAAGTTGGGGTGCCCTCAGTAGTAATAGTGTGTTGTTCTAATTTTACTAGGCCGAATACAATTGGCCTAATTCTGTAGTTCTCATTCATTATTTGGAATAGGTAACTTTTGCGCATGGTTGTTTTGAACCCCGTGACGAATACTAAAAGTATCAAAAACATTTTCAATAATCTAACTTTACATAACATAACATCAAGCCTGTATTTCCCGAAGAGTTGGGCAGAGGTGTACCTATAGGACATTCACCCACAATTCAGCAGTTATGTTTGAATCCCATGAAATATAGCGAGCCTATTTGCCCGTATCCATGTTCCGGGCTGCTACTGAGAAATTCCAGATAGAAAAACCCAAGAACACTTTGAACAACCTGGGAGTCGAACACACTGGACCAATGAGGCAGTATCAAAAGTATTAAGAGCGTTTTCAATTCTGTAACTTGGTTAAATAAAATCTCGGCAAACAAAGATGCAGTGCACTGAAATAGAAAAGCTTTTCTAAACTAACCCTCTCGGATATTGAACACAATATTGTACATTAAAAATAAAAGCCAGTGCATTGCCTCCATTCACCTCCATACAAAACCACACGAGGTAGAACCTCCTTTGTTAGTTTATTCTAAAGCTGCACGTAAATGTTGAATCATGGTAGGATTGTGCTTATTTTTAAAATTCAATAGTGCTAGTCTGTGCAAGTATCACTGGTACTAGGTATCTATAATATAACCCACAGTTTGGGTCGAGCGAACGCAGTTAATATCGCCTGAGTAAAGGTGCGTTTACATGTGGAGTAGGTACGAGAGTTACTGCTATTCTGTAAAAATCTCACCGTGAAAACCATAGGCGAAGTGAGCTTGATGTGAGCTGTCAATAGTATCAAATCCCTAGAATCAGGTTAAATGGCAGGTCAGTTCAAGCTCACTTCATCAAAGTTTTCACGGTAAGATTCAAACACTATACATAGGCTGGTAAATAGGACCATAGTTAGTACTTATCAGGTAAGCCAAAGAGGCCCGTCAAATTCATAGTCTCTTCAACTGCAAACTACTGAACTTGATTCTCTACACTTTCATGCAACTAGTACCCATACTAGAGTTGGAGGTAGCTGCAACTTCTAAACGAATCACTTTTTGCGTATGATTTCCATTAAATTTCAAATATTGTAGAAGTCAATCATTTGAATTTCATAGAAAGCACCAAAATCACATTCTACTGAAATTATATGAAACTGGAACTCAAAGTATTTATTTCAATTAAAACAATTACAGATACTTTTGAATTGTCAAGGAGCTGGTCAGTCAGAAAGATGAAGTTAGTTGCATTCCAAAGCGGAGTACGTTTCTATATAACAGAACGGACAAGAAAACCCTCGGCCACTCGTTTAAATCAAAATATTGTTACAACAGAATATCATGATAATTTAATATTTATAATTTTTATTTCAATAATTGTTTACAATGATACACAAAATCTTATAGGCTATAATTTCTTGTTACAAATTAATTAGTCATCTGTAGCCAAACTAGACGAAATCCTGTATAGCCATCGGCACCAAAACCCACAAAAAATAAACACAGAGAATACAGTTATGTTATTAATATTTTCTTTATTTACCCGTACTCGACCGCTAACTAACTCAATATGAACGCGCCTCAAGGTACACCATAGGCACGCTTATTGCCGCATTCACATCGGATATTGTGCACATTTTATATGATGCTCTCTTCTGTAATAATCGTCGAGATTACAAATGTTACCTATTGTACGAGAAAATGTTCGCGCAAACTAGTTTTAGTATTTATACCTCGTTGTAAGTTATAACTCAAGGCAGTTATGTTGAATAACTTTGTTGCTTGGAGGTAATTTGAGCCTATAACAATTGCATAGAATATTCCACTAGGTAATGACTTTGTAGCAGCAATAGATAGTTTGTGAAGTTTTAGTGCATACAAGACATTCCGCTTAGTAAGTATATTTTACTTCAATGCCTTCTTTTATAATGCCGAGCTTTGCATAATCAGCCAATAATGTTCCCACTGAATAGTATGAGGTCCAGCACCCCAATTGCGTAGTTCCATTTCGATCACATCACAACTTATTAGCGATTTAGTGACAGTGCCCATGAGAAGCACAATCAGCCTATAATGTTCACACAGGTCTTCTCTCTTCGAGAGGGAGTGGGCTATAATCTACCACGCGGGCCTAGTGCGGATTGATAGATGTCATACGTCTTCGAATTTTTGGTTCTAGGACATGCCGGTTTCCTCACGATATTTTGTTTCACCGCTTTGAGAGCAAATTCCAAGCTTCTTTTATAACAATAATAATCACACCAAATCACTACATTTACTAGAATTTGAAAGTTGATCCATAAATCCATTTTAATTTATCAAAACATGTAAGAATCATATCAGGTGGCTTTCTGTAGTTTGTGCCCAGCCACATGGAAAGAAGGCGTGAGTGTATGTATGTAATGCTCAATTTATTTTTAACTATGCTTCATAGGTACACCTTTACAAGTTTCAATCATAAATACCACCTCATTAATCACATACAATCCAAACGCCAAAGCACAAACTTAGCAAACGTTCCAAGCCAATATACCCAAACTACCCTACACGATCTCAAAGAAAGCCGTGACCTATAAAACGTTTGTACAAACAACTAGCCTACAAAACAAAGTGCCGGTTAAAACAATTGATCCAGACTGCCAGATGTTTGACGTGGCTCAAAGGGCAGTGGCTCGATGACGTCACTCGCCTATTTTACCTTAGGCTTGCCCTGCCCGACAGACAGGGAACATGGAATAATAGGGACAGAAGGTCGTCTGTTTACAGGGGGGAGACAAAGTATTTTAATCCTTAATGCCTTGATTCTATGTCTGCTTATTGAAGAAATAAACATGCCAGTTTTACGCTCATTATGACAAATTACATTAAAATAAATAGACAAAAAATATTAACTGAAACTTTGTTTATCATAGCGTAACTATGTTTAAAAAAAATCTATTCACAAGTAAGTTAATTAAACACAATGAAGTACGCCAAAATATTGTGAACCTTCACCGTTTTTAGAGCAGTGGTGATGAAATTATTTACTCCAAGTAAAGCGAACCCACGATTTACAACTCGTAAGTCAGGGCTGTTACCAGCCCAGCACTGCTCGTTTTCCCTTCTGTTTTTCTATTTCGTGTACGACTGTAGGCCTGTGACATCACATAATACATTTGTCATAATTTAAAGGTAATCTAGAACTGTCAGACTGTCAGTGATTAATTTAGAATTAGGTACACAAACTACAATTCCGTATGCTATTAATTGAGTACTGAAACCAGTTGACTTTAGATACACAAGCGGAGTTCATTAGACTTTGTTTGCGTTTCATATGAGAAAATAAATACGCATTATGTTGCGTGGAATAATCCTTAGTTAATTATAGATAGCATCTGTGCATTGTGTGAACTCAGTTAATTTCTGCTGTTATAACGCGAATATACTTTTCATATGCGCGAGAAAGAAGTTCAAGATTAAGATCGCGATAATAATACGCCTATATTCATTTGTTACTTACCTTCTCTTTTGAAAAATAGGTTTTATCAGCCGGTTTCTGAATTGTGAATAATCATTTTATAAGGTTAGGTTAGGTAAGGTCATTAATTAGCATTACTTAAGGTGATTTTTAAGATGAAATCCATATGTTTTTTGTATCTGACCAAGATTATGTCTGGACTTTAAAAGAGACCTCTGAGTTGCTTTCGGCCTTTCTTCTCAGACTAGTCAGATAGCAAACGCAAACCTCATCTAGTTTTAAAATATGATTGACGGTAAAAGTGTTTGTATAAACCTATTTATAATATATATATATATATATATATATATATATATTTATTTATCATTTATCATAGAATTTGACCACGCTTTCGTCAGCGCGATAGCCGGAAATTTTCCCACGGAAATGGTCCACCGGGAGGAAACTTTTATCAGGTCATGGTCTACCTGTGTGCCAAAATTTCATCGAAATCCGTTCAGCCGTAAAGACAGACATAGTTACTTTTGTATTTATAATATTAAGTATGGATACTTAGCGCTGTGCAAAAATGGTAAACCCTTTCCTACACGATATACTCCATGTCAAGACTCATATTCCATTATCCAATATACAACAGTCAGCCATTACAGAAATGCAACAGTTAGCCTAAGTGGCTAAGTTACGTCAAGGTAAGTCCTCAACCGATAGTGACTCGGATAAGCTCGGCACAGTCGAATCGATTAAAACAGTAGTCGAGTTGCTTCGATATGACAGCCACTAGTGCAATTAGAGAGCAGTGGTCGGCACTAGTTAGGACTGAGAGGTGGGCGTGGCTTTTGGTTAAAGAAATGGCAATTGACGATCCATTTGTGAAGTTAAGCTGCGTTTGCCGTGAACGATTTATTGAAAGAGTACTCATTACAAAGGTACCATTCTAAAAGTATATGATGAAAATGTAAAAAAAATGAATCAGGAAATGTACACATGTGGATGCCAATTTTAGTCATCATCTGCCTAGCCTTTTCCCAACTATGTTGGGGTCGGCTTCCAGTCTAACCGGATGCCGATTTGTAGTGCTAGTAACAAATTGAGTGCTTTGAAATCAAAGCACTCACTCTCTCTATTTGAATCATCACCACAAATATGTTTTTCATTTGATAGTTGAGAGATGGGGCTTGTGGCTAAGTAATAACAGTCGCACGGGTCGATCGATCATGTTAAGCTACGCTTGCCGCGGTTGGTCCGTGGATGGGTGACCATCTTTACATACCAAGACCACTCCGTGCCTCGGAAAGCACGTTAAGTCGTTGGTCCCGGTTGTCATTCGTGGATCTTTGAAAGTCGTTACGGTCGTCAGTAGCCCGAAAGTCTGACAACCAGTCTTACCAATAGGTATCGTGCTACCCAGTAACTGGGTTCTGGAGGTCAGATAGGCAGTCGCTCCATGTAGAATACTGGTATTCAGCTGCATCCGGTTAGACTGGAAGCCGACCCCAATATAGTTGGGAAAAGACTAGGCAGATGAGTTGAGATTAATTTAATAACCTCATTTTTTGTCGTTGTATTTGTAACCTAATATTGGTATGCAAACAATAATTATCGTAAAAAGGGGTGAGAATTACAATTGAAATCTTCTAAATACATTCTAAATATATGAATGTGTTATGCAGTGCTACGAATTTCCTTTAGTGAGTGATTGCATAAGAATTTAACCTGAACAGGTTACACCTTTGTTTACACTTTTATCAGATACTTTATATTATTTATTTAATAGACCATAAGTGCTCATACACACGAGCGACACACGTGGACGACAGAGGCAACTGTATGCGTCGACGCCCGTCGAAAGCGTGTCGCTCATATATTTAAGTCATCATCTGCCTAGCCTTTTCCCAACTATGTTGGGGTCGGCTTCCAGTCTAACCGGATGCAGCTGAATACCAGTATTTTACATGGAGCGACTGCCTATCTGACCTCCACAACCCAGTTACTGGGTAATACGATACCCCTTGGTAAGACTGGTTGTCAGACTTTCGGGCTACTGACGACCTGTAACGACTGTCAAAGATCCACGAATGACAGCCGGGACCAACGGCTTAAAGTGCTTTCCGAGGCACGGAGGGGTCTTGGTATGTGAAGATGGTCACCCATCCACGGACCAACCGCGGCAAGCGTAGCTTAACCTGATCGATCGACCCGTGCGGCAGTTATTACTTAGCCACAAGCCCCTAAATTCGCTCATATATTTAAGTACGGTGTTCAAATACATGAGCGCCATGTTGTCCACGTCTGCAGTTGCCTCTGTCGCCAACGCGTGTCGCTCGTGTGTATGCACTCTAATATGCACTCTCGTGTTTTAGAGAGTTTGTTAAACAATCGTTTTGGTTGCCAATCACATACCAACTTAGGTCAGAGGTAATAAATGAATCCAGGTTAATAAACGGCCGATGCCAATGTTATTTAAAGACTGCAGTCGAATGAGCACATTATTATATCATTTAAGTGATAATTATGCTATGAAAAATAAAAATACATAAAATGATTTCCTTATTTATGAATTAAGATATATTCACAACAACTTATATTCATTGTAACTAAACTATGCTAATATTTATATCACTACAACTTTCATCAAAGAAAATATTTTATAATATTTAAATATAATTTATATATATATGCCTAACAGTAATAAAGCTAATGGTGGACTTTTATATACTACCATACTAAATATTACCAGTAATAATTTGAGGGAATTAGAAGTATTTACGACCACCGTATATTTTTACACGAACCGAAGTAACATAGTAGCAAAGTACCCCTAAACGTTAATAATTACTTTTTAATATGCAACGTAAATATAAAAATACTTTTGGTTCTTGTTACACAAGAAACCAACAAAATAAATACTTATAAATGTCTATTTTATTTATTTATTTATTTATTATTTATAAACTATTTATGTACATACAACCGACTAAGAAACGAAACAAGACATTAATTTCAATGACGCGGTATGGGAAATGGTTTTTTTTAAACAAATTAGTGCAGAAAATAGCTCAAAAAGTCTGCTTAGTACCAAGTTAATTAGGTTAGGACAATATAGCAACTGTAAAACCTAAAATTACGAAAGTTCTAAGCTAGGAAAATACTAGGATGAAGATATCCACCGGCTTCGCAATGCAAAAAAACAATATTGGTGAAAATAAGCCTACGCGTAAATGTCGTAGCATTTACGTAGCACATGCGTAGCACAACGCTACGACCGCTACGCCACCGCGTAGCCACGTTTTAGTCAAAGTGCCCTATAAAATTAGTCCTAGTATCTTTTCGTATATTAACAGTAACCAGTAGAACGTTATTCAGGCAGTTTTAAATGTACAATAATAGTGGTTTAATCTTATTTCGCTTTTGGTTAGTGGCGGCGTCACGATATTTCTGTGTTATCGGTCGATCTAAACGTTCTTTGAACTTTTACCGACCTCAGAATGTAGCCATAAAGCAATTCTGAATTCCAATTCAGTTCCTAAACATAACGAAAATATTAAAATGACTTCGGTTATTGGGCTGGTTACGTAATATCGGTACCGAAAGGTTTTGTTAGACTAATCTGAGTATGATTTTGGGCTTAGATGTTTCAGAGTTATTTGTATTTGTAAAAGGTGTAGGCCAGCCATTAAAATATGTACATATTAGAACATATTTCCAGGAAAGTCCTAAACTTTTAGTAATTATTTATTGAGAATTGTAAACCTGATTTCCCGGTTGGCCGATGTGTTATTTATTTATATATGCTTTATTGTACACCAGAAAATACATAACAAAAGGAAAAATACGATCATAACTACTAAACATATAATTGGTTATTGTATTTTTCTTCACGAATTTCCAAACAGCAACCTGGAAACTAGATTTTTTAAGATAAGATAATTTTTATTTGTCCAAAAAATGAGTATACATGGCATGCAAGATGTTACATCAAATTATCTGGCAGTCATATTTTGCCTGAATGGCGTACAAATATAAGACGTAGGACGCTACACAGCATCAAGTGATTTTAAAATCGTCCATTACACACATCAAATATAGGAATTAACAATTCAATTTAGACCATAACTTAAAACTACAATCAAATAGTGTCATAAGCTCATCGTAGTGAATAATGCAATTATTAATAAAATTAGGATGTCATTATAGAAGTCAAATTAATTCGTCAGTTAGGAATTCGTCAGTGCTATAATAGACTTTCTCTAACAGAAGGCCTTTTAATATATTTTTCAATTTTTTATTACTTAATTCCCTCCAATGTTTGGCAATCTATTATAAAGAACTGACGCCACTTTTATGCATTAGAGTTGTCCTGGATCTCGGGATACATAGCTTACTATTGTCGCGTCTATTTCGAACTACTTTATCTGACACTAAGGGGAATAGGTGTGGATTCGATTTGACAAACATAATGGTCTCTAAAATGTACATTGACGGAAGGGCTAATATTTTATATGCTTTAAAAAAGGGTTTGCAACTCTCTGTAACATGAAGTCCAAACATCCCTCAGGCACCTCTTGTGCGTTTTAAAAATCACATTCTTATTTGTTGAATTTTCCCAAAAAATGGGTTTTATATAGCCCCATATCTTAAGTTAGAGGACACTAAGCCGTGATAAGCACATGTGACATAAACATAGCTGGCGCTAAACACCTCTGCCCTACCCGTTCAGAATACAAGCGTGAAATTGTGTACATATAATAGTCGATTCATCATCCTCACAGCACATTAGGTAACATAGGTCGGGACTTCCCCGGGGACACCTCCCCGGTTCCATGTACTACAAGATTCACCAAATGCCTGTTAGTTGTTCACTGTTGATTACAAATTTAGTTGGCTTACACTATTAAACTTGGTCAAATTACACTTGTTTATGGGCTAGGCTATTGGGGGAGGCCTTTGTCCAGCAGTGGACGTTTTTCGGCTGAAATGATGATGATATGATTGGCTAGGATACAAGACTGATGAGTATGGGAAAATAACAAATACCGTAATTCCATCTTAAGCCTCAGTGAAATCAGCGGGATTGTCCGAAAGTCAGCGGGATTGTCCGAAAGCGTTACCGCTACCCCGGAAACATAAAGGGCAAAGGAAGGAACATGGGTGGGTTTTAGTCAGTAAGAGTCTGACACTCCCTTCCGCTCCACCCAGAGCGGGGGGGTCATTTGATATTTGATGATTTCCCATCCGAAAAAAAAAAAAAAGCCTCAGTGAAAAGAAGTCAGCCGGCATGGTTGATCACGGGGCTGCCCGAGGATTTAAATCATTTGGTTATAGTCACCGTAAAAGCTAAATTGACTCTTCATAAGATGAATGAAAGGACAAATAACGCACCTATCAAACGAGGACTTACAAAAGCTGTTAACAATGAACATTTCAAATGACATCATAATTCATAATATTTGAAATTGTATTTGACTTCATTTTACGCACGTACCTTCATACGTTCGACATGATTCATTAACTTTATGTATATACCTATTAAAAAGTTGACCTTGCGTTATAATTATAATTCGAGTGTTATTGCACGACTTGGGAGAGGCTAAGCCCACTGTAAATAGATGGAAACTATTAATTTAACAGAATTGTAAAGTTCTTTAAATAGCAAATCCTACTAATATTATAAACGTGAAAGTTTGTATGGATGGATGGATGGATATTTGTTACTCTTTCATGCAAAACCTACTGAACGGATATTTAGATGAAATTTGGCACACAGATGGTTTATAACAAGTATTAACATATAGGATACTTTTCATCTCGATATTCTCACGGGATCATAACTTATGCGGGTGAAACCGCGGGGCGCAGCTAGTAAGCTTATAAATTAATCAATAACAATTGCTCCTATAATACAGAAAGATTTATACAACCAGCCAATCACCAATACATCGCACACGCAAATGTGAAACATCTCTTGCTACAAGATTCACCGAACGCCTTCCGAGCACGTCATTAATTTAGATTGGCGGCGCACACTTCGATTGTTTATTCCATTAAACTTATATTGTTGTTGGAAAACCACCGCGGTTTTCACTCCCACGAAGTTCGGGTTGCGCGAGCGACGGACACAGTATGAACACAGTGCACGAATTCACCTTACACCAACCTTTTAGGTAAATAACTCTAGGTTCGTCGGTAATTGTAATTAAGGCAATTTTGTTATTCGAAATTGATTTTGCTGGAAAATTCTAGAATTAAATCGGTCAGTGGAGCCTGTTGAATTGGTTAGTAAAGTCAAACAACATTATGTATTTAAGTTTAATTTGTTCAGTGAGAGCTACTCGCGGCTTCGCTCGCAAGTATATTTTTTTTACTATACAGGGATACTCTATCAAATTCCATTATAAGTTGCTAAGGTGAAAAGTCGTGAAAAAAACCAAACAGATCGAGAAATTAATCAGTTTTTTTTTACACAATTATGATCTGTCAATCTACTTATTATCAAATAAGATGAACAGACCTTATTAGACAAATAATAAAGTTAAAAAAAGCTTTTTAATCAATTATTTTACAAAAGAATGTCAGAGAATGAGACAGAAACAGACTAAACAGCTGATTAGTTACCTGCAGGTTGTAAAAGTCGGTGGGAAACGAGGTCAGGGACTCATCGTACTGCAGGTGATGCATTGGCACTGAGCTAGCTAATCGTATACATCGATGCGGCTTAAACCATGGTTTAAATACAGGGTGTTTTGTAACTGCACGGTTTTAATGGTGGTGGGATATTTTATGGTCTTTAGTCATGTGCTGTTAATAGGCACGTATAGGTGTTTAGGGGAGGGTAGGTCGTTTGTGGGGCTGTTTATTAATCTTGCTCGTAAAAAATGTGTTGACTTAGCATCGTAATTCAAAGTAATAAATATATAATTAAACGTTTTTAAGTTTCTGCGTTTTAAATAAAAATGGGAGCTTTATAAGAGCAGTTTTTTGCCCGACTGCCACAGAGGGTTTTCGCTCAGGGACTCAGGCCTCCTCTCGGTGAGAGAGAATGGGCCGTAATCCACCACGCGGGCCCAGTGCGGGTTGGCAGATGTCACATGTCTTCGAATTTTTGGTTCTAGGACAAGCCTGTTTCCTCACGATGTTTTCCTTCACCGTTTTGAGAGCAGTTGTGGCGAAATAATTTACACAAGTAAAGTGCCTGTCTGGGTTCACCTACGACCTACAACTTTTGTAAGTCACGGCTGTTACCACTTGGCCACCACTGCTCCATTGGCCGATCTATGCAACGTTGGTTTTAATTTGAATTATGGCAAAATGTTTAGGTCTCGACGACGCGCGCACAGAACGCCAGTAAACGACCAACATTTTTTATTTACCAATTTTTTTTATTTGTACGGTCAGGTCGAACTTAGAAAAAATAATCATTTGAATTAACGTATTGTGTTTCGTATCGTTGAGAAAGAGGTGTCTTTAAGGATTCAAAAAACTTTTTCTTCTGGATTTGATGTGATTATGGAATACTTACATATTGCACTTTTTGATATTTTATTGATGGGTGTGGATTTGAACACAGTCTCACTTGATTGAAAGCGATGATGCAGACGACTAAGTGTCATGATTAATAATGTTTCTGGTAAAAGTAGGTTCACACCAACCGTTCAACAGGCGGGTGGGAATGAACTCACGAACTCCTCGGCAGTCCAATGACCTAACAGTTGGAATAGTCTGAAATTTACACGTTCATTCTTTTTTATTTTCATTAAAACAGATACTTATCAAGACTCGTGACAGCAGGTCAAACAAAAACCCGAATAATACATTATAACCTTACTGGGAGGCTCATGGCTAAATAATAACAGCCCATGGGAGCCTACGGCATTAAGTCCGCCTCTGTGCATTTATGTGCTTGAAGTATTAAATAAATAAATAAACAGCCGCACGGGTCGATCGACCTGGTTAAGCTAGACTGCCGCGGTCGGTCTGCTGATGGATGACCATCTTTGCATATCGAGACCCGTCCGTGCCATGGACAGCACATTAAGCTGTTGGTCGCGGCTGTCATTCGTGGATCTTTGGTAGTCGTTACGGGTCGTCAGAAGCCCGAAAGTCTGACAGGCAGTCTTACCAAGAGGTATAGTGTTACCCAGTAAGTGACTTGTGGAGGTCAGATAGGCAATCAGTTCACGTAAAACACTGGTAGTCAGCTGCATCCGGTTAGACTGGAAGCCAAGCAAATATTTGGGAAAAGGCTAGGCATATAACATTATAGCGACATTATGTGACGTGTTCGTGGACGACGAGGATGGAAGACGATCATGCCAGTATGTCTGGAGTTTTTTGAGATCTTCATCTTCCGAATTTTTCGTGTCGCTGGTACGACTGAATTTTAAATGTTATTTTCCCAAAACTTTGCCACTTCCACTGTGAGATGAGTGTATGAATTTTGTCTATTTTTTTTTTAAACTAATCTAGTTAGCAAACAGCCTATTAATGTTAACGTAAAACCAATAAATAAATTATTGAACAAATCACCGAATCAAATTGGTTTCCTAATGCCAACAATAATTTGCACACGTAAAGCCTGCACACTAAATAAATTATCTAAATATAATTGGAAATTGATTCCCATTAAAGAGTTAATTTATTTAAATTGCATCCCCGCGTTCGTTGAAAATGTTCCAAACTAGCTACTCGTTGCTCAGCTCCAATTAATTTATCAAATGGACGGCCGATGTAATTACATGCGTCTAGTCTATAATTAATTAAATATTAGATTGTGTTGGAAACATGTTGTTTTGCGCTTATATTTCAATTTAATATTTTGTGATATTGTGAATTTGTTTATTGTAAATATCACGAACCTACTCGCAGTTTGCAAAAAGTATTTTCTCCATTAGTTTCTGCTTTGAGGTACCTACTGTTATGGTACAGACGCCAGCACATCAAGCTACAACAATCTGTCAAATTTCTTTAATAGATTTTCAACTTTATCACAAAAGCATTAAGGTTCAAGGTTTATTGGGAAAATTTGACAGTTTTGGGTAGTTTGATCTGCTGGCGTCTGTACCACGCATCCACAGACGAACGTTTCACACAGATAAAAGTGACCTTGGTAGAGATCATGTCTTGTAAATGTGATTGACGTGTAAAAATGTTGGTGCAAACTTTTACACAAATAAAATAATTTATCATTTGTCAACGTAATTAAATAACCCTTAAATATATTTTTTGAGTTAAAAGGGTAATTTGGTGAATCGGAAGGACGGCCGCATATGTTTTGCAAGCTGTAACTGAAAAGCTTTTATTGCTGTAAAGTTACGAACAAGAACTTTAATTCAGTAGTCGAATTACAATCACTTATTACGACGTCTTCGATTTTGGACTTTCGAATAAAGAAAAAGCGTTCCAATCACATAACCATCATTGTCTCCTTTAATATTTTAAAACTGAACCTTATTATTAAAAGGGGTGCTGTGCATAACGACACACGTCACACGATCTCACTTGCTTGATAATAATAATATCCTTTTTGGTAATAATTATTATTGCCGGGTATTTTTCACTACTTGCCAATACCTTTAAGCGGCTTATCAAGTTACCTACATACTCATTAGTAGATATTCCAATATTGTCACATTTACATGTGTAATTCTTCAAAAGCCAAAGTTATAATGATAAGACATGCTTTCATTGGCTAGAAATGAAACCTTTTCTACACACATTTTTGATTGAACACACCCTAGTTTTCCTTCTTTTTCCGCACATCAAAATGTCTTCGCACCTTAAGGAGAATGCGCTGAAGTAGCATGCGAAATTCAAATCAGTGTAGCTCAGTGTGAGATCGTATGTTGATCAAAATATGATTGGCGACCGTAATAAATGTCTATTTTTGTAAATTATAACCATAAATATGACTCTCTATTAAATATATATTTGTTACGGTTGTGAATCTTATTTGGATCATCATTCAACCTCACACTGACCTGAAAATTGCAAAAAACTTAAGAAAATTTAAACGTCGCGGGCTACGATCTCGAAGGTGTTAGTAAGTAACCCGGAGCGCGCATGGTCCCGCCCCCTGTAGCCACGCAGTGTGCTAGCTGAACGGCATGTGCTGGTCTGCAAATATAGAATTTAAATAGGAAGCTCTTCATTAACAGCACCTGTAAAGGAGCATTTTGAAAGTTGGCAACATTGCAAATAGCTGTTAAATATTTCACTGTTTTGACTGAACACATTTTTTTTGAACACACGATAGTTTTAGTTTATCTTATTTTTCCGCACACCAGAATGCCCTCGCACTGACGTTAATTGTACCATGTCCTACGATGTCCCAGGTGTTGGTGAGTAGCCCGGATGCGGCGGCGACGAGCGCGCATGGCCCCGCCCCCTGTAGCCATGCGGTGCGCTAGCTGAACGCCGGAGCCGGCGGTGCATGTACGCGGCGGCGGGCGGCGCCTCGCTCGCGGGCCGTAAGGTAACTATCATCCTTTGTTTTTATTTTGTTTATTGCCTTAAAATATCTTCTGTATGATATTGGGGTTTATCTGACAACTATCGCCACAATGACCATAATTTTGGGTAGTTTCCCAGCAGTTCGCAACTGCTGGGAAACTCCTACTTGGATTATAGAGATAAGAAACTGGACGTAACCCAGAAGAGGCGACAAAACCTTGAGCTTGTCTGATGGTATTATACAGACTCCATTTCAAGAAACTTTCCACTTTAGAAGCTTCGAGCATGACGTTAATTCCCTAGACTAAGTAGGTACAGCAAACCAGCAACACTTATATCTTAACTTTTCGTGTCTTGTTGGCCAGGCGCGCCAGCACGGCCGCCAGCCCGCGCCGTCGAGCCCGCGGCCGCACAGCCCCCTCCACCCCGCGCCCTCCGGCGTACGCGCATACTCCTGCCAGCACTGGGAGTCCCGCCTCGCCGCGCCGCCGTCCCGCGTCAACCCGCCCCACGTCGACGACCCGCCATCGCCATGCGAACTCATCGAGGTATACAACTATAGTGTGGTTCTTTTTACGTGTCCGTTTTGGTAAACAAACATGGCGGACGAATTCTTTGAAGCATTTAGCAGTTTGATGCAATTGCCGTGTAACAATACGTTCAGTCATTTTTGTGTGTGATTGATCATGCGACTCGCATAGTTTTCATACAATGTTTTTTTACCAAATAAGACATAGTAAAATAAACAACACAGTACAGTACTCACCGTTTGACAACATCGGGCACGAGACAGAAATGATCGGAACAAATCGATTACAAATTATATGCAAAGGCAACAAGCAATTTTCCGTAAATAGGTTCAACTCAAGTAGTAGTGTGTTGTGTGGTACCTATTGCAAGTTGTTGACAAGTCAACTTCAAAGCAAAGGAGTTGTATTGTGACTTATGGATAAAACAGAATCAAGTAGGTGATCAGCTTTGTACCTAATACAAATTGGAAGACGATGAAACTGCGCTGTAAATTGTTAATAGTATTGCCGACAGTCTCTTTCTCCTGTCTGATATTTCTCAATCCCTGGCGAGTACTGTACCAACATAAGTGTTACATGTGATAGCGTAAGCATGGTATCTCATTTATATGTGTTGTGTATGTACAGAGGCCCTTTGCGTCTCGCATCTATGCTCTAGAGGTAACCATTCGTAGCTGCGTCGCTATTTAGGTATGTATTCAATGTTTACTGTATTCTATAGCTAGTAAATGTAAGCATGTACGTATTGAGACAATGCAACGAACGGGAAACGTCACCTTTTAAATAACGCGAAATATATCCTTAACATCTTTAATTAGCCTCTCTTTGACGTGTATGTTGTGTTCAGTTTGCGCTAGAAACCGTGTAACATGTGTTACTGTGAAGTGTTATTGAGTGAAGTGATCAAAGTGGGCCGGCCATGAAACTGCGACACCCGGTGGACACTAGCGTCCGATGGCAGGTGTCGAAGAACCAGAGACTACGGCTCGACGTTCGGAACGAAACATGAGCTATACGTGCGACAAACACTCCGAACTAACCAACTAAACAACTCAACGCCAAATTGCGCTTGCTTCCATAACGTATTCTCTTCTCACATATCGTAAATCTAAGATCGACCACTTTACCTTAATAAATTAAATTAGATATAAATTAAAAATAGTTTCGCGCCTTCCTTGTGCCTATCTCAATCCAATTCTAAAACGTTCTATAGTGAGATTTAATTGAAATTAAATAATTCTGTGATGGGACTAACTTAAGGGTGATATCGACGTTTGATGTGTACATAGTCTTTGTATCTCTTTATCGCTAGTTAGGGGTAGTGTAGACGTGCTAGAAGTAGTTCTTCGCTGTAAAATATAAGACTAAAAATATAGTGTGTCGATCCGCGATAAATTTGATAACTATATAAGTGCGTGAAACTGAGGGAGAGACAAAGTGCGCGTTGTGGATAGCTGCAGAGCTATCAGGGGCCCCTGGCTGAGTTTTGTGCCAGCGCTCACCAACGGCCACAAACCTGGCAAGTATGCAGGCAGCTCTTATGCTAAGAAGCAAATCGCGGGAGAGAAGAAAACAGCGTTTAAAAAGAGGGTACAAGCACGACCTGCCGAGCAACCTAGCTACCAAGTTGATCGCGCCCTTCCCGAGATACCCTCCTGCTTCATGGGTATGTCTTATGTCTTATTGATGGTGTGTGTGGTTGCATGCTGAATGGTAGTTATAATCGTATTATATTCTCGATGTATTGATAAGATAGTGCCTTCAAATTTACCTCATTTTTGTCGATTTCTACAAATGATTCTCGTGGACACTAACAACGACCAAATGAAGTAAATTGTTTGCACTATTGAATTTTCTTAACAGCTGGTGTAAAGCGAGGTAAATGGCAAGAATGCAGCATGAAACTTACGTGTTCCATATCGCTTAATGAAGTGTTGGTAAATCTTCAGTAAAAGGTGACTCGGTTATAATTGGTTGAGCAAAGCTAAACACTGCATTAGCGATGTTGTAGTTTGCCGATATAATAGGCTGACTAAACTATGTAAAATGTTGGCTTGACACTAAAATCGTTTTAGAAAATCTTCTCGTCTCTCTTGAAATAGCCCGAGATATCATATCATACACCCTACCACCAATGCATAACATTATTACTACTCACTAAAATAATATTAAACTTATAATTTCAACGAAACTAAAATTCACAAACTTTTCATTTTCCGGGAACGAAATGTGGCTTCCTGGTTCAAGTGCATTTTAATTAAAGTGCAATGCCGTGATATTTATCTCATGCAACCGTACATGACATAGGTACGACCAAACATAAGAAACGACCGTTATATATTACTGGCTGCTCTATGTTGGCTTCGTTCACATACCAACTTGAAAAATACGTTACGACTCTCAAACTATCTGCAGGTTTACTAACGCTCTTTGAGGTAATAGATTATGACGACTTCTATGGTGGTGGTATCGACCTTAAGATAATGGAATATGATGACTTCTATGGTCTAGACGTTTTAACCTTAAGCTAATGCGGATGATCAGACAGATCTTCAATTCTGGATTCCCTACGAAAAATCATTTATTACATGCCTCTCGATCAGGGTCAGGGACAGGGTGGCAGGGGCGTCGAGGCGCAACCCGTAACCATGAATTCAGCACATGATTCTAGACTCCCTAGAGTAAAAAGTTTTCGTCAGTTATAAATTAAATCTGCTGTTTCAATAGGAAAGTGCAATACTTACGCGGTCATAATATATTAAACAGCTATTTGTTTGGTTCAGAATTATATACTTCATTGCTATTCTGTAAAAAACTAACGGTAAAAAAAAAACTACGGTGAAGTGAGCTGTCATTCCATGTGATGTGAGGGATTGCCACTATTAACAGCTCACTTCACTTAAGTTTTCACGGTGAGATATTTACAGAATAGATCGGCTGAATTCATGGTGAGGTTGTACGTCGACGTCCCTGCCATTTTGTATTTTCTTTATGGAGCAGATTATGCGCCTATATACTATCAATGTTCATATGTTCATCAGTTCAATGTTTGCTAGTTAATGTGCGCTTTTATAATTTCTAACGTATTATCGGAGATTTTCCTCGTCCAGGGGGTCTACTCCGAAGTGGTATCGGCCGAATGTTCGGACGTTTCCTGCTATGAAGTTTCCATTTGGTTCGGTCGGTCCCGATCCTACACTCCTACACTCTTTCGAATATTGACTATGGTCCCGACCCAACTGAGCCGATCCGAACTTTTTGCGCATTTTTTAATAATATTCGGTTCGGCCATGTGTCGGTCCGATCCGATCATTCTCACTTTGCACTTCGTAGTAGGCCCCCTGGTCATATGGCATCACGACAACACACGGAAGAAAAAAAAAGGAAATAATTATGAAGACGCTTTTAAATAGTCGTCCACGATAACGTTATAACGTGCACGTATTTCCTTTTGTTTTATGGACGTGGACGCGTCCCCGTCCACGATATTATTATCGTGACGTTAGAAATTATAAAAGCGAACAATCAGTAATTTTGTCAGTTTTGTCCGTCATTTAGTATAATTTTATTACATTAAAGCCTGATTTTTCAATCGTCAAATAACTTCTATTTGGAGGATTAAAGTTTTGACATATTTTCGATACAAAAGCTGTAAAACCGACAGTTTTTTACCTCGGTTAAAAAATATTTTACTTCTTTACCATCAACAAAATAACCCTTGGACTCTCGATTATAATTTTCTGTAGGGCTTCGTTTACCGTCTAATTTTTTTGCGTTTAATGAACTGCTCTCATTAATAACTGCAGAAGTAGGTCAAACGTTTCCCAAAGTTTCACGTAGATTAGACACAAAACGTTTTATACACCTTTTTTTTAGCAAAGAGTTTTTTAGCTGTTCCGGTTCAAAACTCTCATTACATCATTTACTCTTTATAATTATGTAAGACGACGAAATAAAACCTTTTTTTAATGTTTTTACGTTCAAGTTTCTCATTCTTACAAAATAATCGGATGAATTTCATCTTGACATACAGCAGCAACAAATTGAAAAAAAAAAAATAAGAAACTGGTATGATTGTGACAAGTAGATTGTTAAATCAACTCAATTTACAAATGCGAGTGTATAAATCATCTCTCATTGTACTGAGGTAGGAGTATCTATATGTATGAGTATATGAGTGTTTCAGTCGATCAAATCTTCAAATATATTAAGGTACAGCACCTTTGTTGTTGCAGAATATACATACCTACTTAGACCTCTTATCTAAAAATCCGATAAAGTGTGATCAAAACATATACTTAATTACTATAGAATAACGATAAAATCTGTTCAATTCCTAAAAACCCACGATAATTATTTCCAATAGGTACTTCATTATTAGAAACATCATTCTTATCACGAAATTCCTATATTTTAAATTTTTTATCTTACAAAAGCACCAATCCATAAAAAAATCAGTAAGAAATACTTAAAAACAATTCTGACACAATATAATTATATTTGACAGCCGATATATTCAAAGTTCTCGGCTTACGAAGATAAAACACATAGATTTGGAGCGGGTAGACTATAAAAATGACGAATGGTTGGCCACTTAGAATGTACGGCGAGTGGCTCGGCCATTTATCAAGCGTTGTCCGCGCCCCGTGTTCCCAAGCCTGTTCCCAGCTTTGTTTCATCGCTCGGTGTTGCAAGCGCGTTCCGAGCTTTGTTTCATAGCTTGCGACTCGCAGCTGGGACACAATACAAATAATTGTACTCGCTGCTAGTTTGTACTCTTTGTATGTGATGTTCCACTTGCCTGGCTTCAGAAGTTATCAAGTATGGAAGTTTGTTTTGTGATTCTGAAGTAGCAATGTGTACAGTGCGTTCATAAGTACCTACAGGTTTTGAGAGAGTGGGTTGTTATCTCTGCTGTCATATTATGTTCGGGTCTATTTCTTTTGAGTCGTTTGATTGAACCATTTTTGATCTTAAAACATAGGTAATAAGATATAGTGTATTCATTGATATACAATACTTATACAATAGTATTAAAACAACTTGAAACTTTGCCCTAAATACCTCGTATCATGTTTTCGCAACGCGAAGACAAAGCTCAATTCTTCCAAATAAATCACTATTCTTTCCCGAAATACAGACTACAGAGCATCCAATATTTACACGAAGAACACATCGACATCGTATTTCAAATAAAACAAATAAACACTGCAATAAACTTGGATGCTGTATTTGGTGCAGCAATCTCTCTCCGAGATAAATAATGCCTTTCCCTGAACCGGAGTTGACACCATTCTAAGCGAACGCACATAATTATGTAGGTAAGCAGGTAGCTATATACACACACAGTATAGTTCTCCGTGAAAGGAAGGACGTGCACTCGGTTGCATATTCCATCACGCGGAATGAGGGCAAGTAATTAGAGAGAGTAGATTCTCAGAAAAGTAAATTTAATAATCTCTCTTCTTTAGTTTTTGGCATGAAGCTTGCAGCAAATCTTTGAGGTGTGAAAAAAAGGCCACTTTAGACCTATATTACACTCGGACACCATGGTTGCATAACCAACCGGACGCTGGGTAAGATATGATTGCACCATAAAGCTGTTTAAGGCGCAAGCGCCAGGATAGTGCGAGAAATTCAGATTTTCTTACGTTTTTTGCAATTTGCAAGTCATTATCATATTGTATGTAACAAATATGTAGGTATTTACAGAATTATAATAATTCAAATCATCATTCAACACAATTCTCTAAGTTCAAATTACCCTATTTGATGACTAATTAACTATTAACTTAGTGAATTGTATTGATAATTTGAATAATTATAATTCTGTAAATACATAATTCTAACGGTTGAGAATCATATTTCGATCAACGTACAACCTGGCGCTGAACTGTAAGTTGCAGTAAAAAGCAAGAAATTTGAAATAAACGCGGGCTGCTTTAGCGCATCCCCCTTTTATTGGCAAAGCCACCATGGTTCCTCCACCATGGTTTTCTAGAATAATTAAACTCTTGAAATTCTGTGTTAATGTCTCGAAAGTTTTGTTAAATTATTGTCCGTTGTTAATGTGTTTAACTATCTACAAGCGATCGTGGCATCGTTCACGTGACCTTCAGTTTCGGCTTCACTGTACCTGGTTTCAAATGGTACCCCACTTAACTACATAACTACATATCTCGTAAAAGCAACGGTTACAATTTGGCTACACATTTTGAATACAAAACATTGAGAAATATTGTAAACATTTATAATATTATTATAGATAAATATTTAATTTAGGAAGTAGATATTGTTATAAATAAAATAATGTCGTCTAAAAGAAGCGTAAAGATAAAAAAGTCTTTAAACATGCGCATTATACCATAATTACATAATTTCCTCTAGGCGACACCCCTTATATACATGTACTATGAAAAATCATTCAGTTTGCGAGCGCGTTTATAAAGCGAGCGAGTGCTGTCAGGGCCCATTCAGATATCACGAGGAAGCTATTATCGCTCTCGGCCCCACGAACGCTCCTTCCAGCACCATCAGTCAACACCCGTATTTTAAAACACGCTTTAATACGTTACCAGTAAGGCACAAAGTTCGTTGTATACAATATTGATGGGCGCCAATGATAAAGTCGACTCGTGTTACGCGCGAATGATGCGGCAGAAGTTTTACTTACCGGCTGACTTATTTACACTGGCGTACATTTTTGCAGAGGAAATGACAGAATTATTTTTTAACAAAAAAAAAAAAAAACGACGAAAGAGGTTATATTTTTGTTACATACTTTTTTGGCGCTCCAAGACAGAATTATTTTTTGGGATCTGATGAAAGGACAAAGTAGTTTCCTTATGCTGATTTTAGACGGATTGAGTTGAAATACTTACACTTCGTATTTGTCGTGTAGTCTCTGAATGAGAAAGACTGCTCTATCTTTCAATTTGCACTTAGTTTTTCCTCTAAAGTGCAACTAACATAGTACAATAGTGCACTACTAATAAAAGCTTTAATTAACCAATAACGGTATAATATAAAGGGGTAAGTTTTGCGCTCTGTATTGGAAAACTCTGCTAACAAAACCCTAGACTGAAGCAGATTTGTTTACCAAACTAATCGACCTAGAAAACTTTCATCTATTAGGAATATGACGAGGAACATTACAAAGAAGCCGGGAACATGAAGGCTGTTAGAATAATTAACGTTTAGCGCTGCATTTCGCTGTGGAACGCGATACTCTTTCATGGTGGAAACTTATATTCATCTGCCCAAATAAAGCGAAGAAAAGTTGACTCCTGCAATGCTTTTTTAAAATAAAAGCAACACTCCAGTCGAAAATTGCATCGCGTTTTGATATAAAAATTATTCGGCACTTCCACTTCTTTAGCATAGCATAATCAACCTACTTATAATGTTCCAATTTCTGAAATATAGACCTCCTCAGGTAAAAAGGAGTAGGCCGTAATCCACCATGCGGGTAGTCAGATGTTTCTTCATTTTTTTCGTTCAAGGACAGCTTTCTATCCTGGTTTACTCACGATGTTTTCCATCACCGTTTTGCGAGCAGAGTTGATGAAAAAAATTACACAAAGTAAATAATTTGCAATCGTAAGTCGCGGCCATTGGGCCACCACTGCTCTTACGCACCTGCGCTTCCTCTTTTTCGCATTTTGTTTATTATTTGTGATAATATGATTTCGTTTATTTGTTTAATTATCTTATTTTATTACATTTTTAAATATTAAAAAAAAAATAAAAATTAAGTATTAAAATTATAAAAAAATAGGGATCCACCGATGTCGGGAGCAGGGTCCAAGCTACCGGTGGTTAGGGCTCCAGAGACCGGAACCTCCTCACAATGCGAGCCGTATCGAGGAGTACTGCCTTTTGAATCAGGCCCTTAATCCAACCGCCTAACGAGAGCCTCGATAGATGTTGATCGAGACTTTCGGCCATCAGGCCATTATTATTATTATCAATTGAATACGTCGAAACGTCCTTTTTGCAGGTGTGTCGCTACGTTTACATTATTGTTCTGTTAACGCAATTTTAGCTACCAGCAGCTTCAGTGTGCTAACAGCGGAAAAGCGCAATTTTTCCGAGAAGCCCGCAACTAAGCTAATTAAATTACGGAAAATGCAATTGCTGGCGCAAAATGAAAATGTTTTCGCAGCACTGAGGAAGGGAAGCTTTTTAGACGACAATTATTATTTATGCAACCGTTTATGACCAATTTGTTTACTTAACTGTCCGTTTTTGTCCCGACCGTATCATTGGTGATAAGGAAGCGGTTTATAGCGGTCGCGATGACCCGTTTTCGGGACCCACGTTTTAGGATTCAAGTTGCTATGTTTGTTTTGTATGTGTCAAAGGTAACTTTTATTGAAAATGCCTTTAATCTGTTAACCATGGATAAAACTGATTTACCGTGAAATATAATATTAACATAACATAAAATCACGGCTGTAACGTCTGTAACTGCACGCCACGTGTACGTGTAATTGTGGATCTAGACCTACTTATCACTTGGTGATCAATTCCTGTTCTTTTTCTTTGCGAAAGGAGACATTTTCCTTTCAAGGCTAGAGTGAATAGGCTCATAATAAATTAGTGCGCTTTACCATCAACGATTGCATCACTGCTTTCCATCAGGCGGGATCGCAGTCAAGCACTAGTTTATATCATTAAAAAAAAATCTATGTCTGTCTGTTTTGTTAACCATGTTGCCACCTGTTAACCAAAATGATTAATTTCAGTGTATAGGGGTAAAGTGGCTGTATTATAGGAGAAAGTGCTGTAATTGAGTGTAATAGAGCAGTTATCGTGAGGTATCGCTTAAGTAAGCATTTTGTTTGCTTGGCGTTAACATACACCGGAGTGCTGTCTATGTAATGATTTTAAACATACGTGTTTATGTAACAAGGTATTGTTAACAGGCTTCTGAAAGGTTATTGAATTTTATCACATTATCAATCTCAATCTGAATAATTTTGAAGCATACTACTAATCGATTGCTTCATATGTTCGCAATATGACGCAATGAATGTTGCTGAACTGTCAAAATGAAAGACATTGCTACATTTGCTACTGATAGTGTGTTACGTAATTACCCCGCTGTTGTCAAATCTCTCGACAAGATATATTCGGTTGGCTACAGTTTTTTTGGTCAGACAATTACAGTAGTTAGTGTGAAATTGACGGTCTATTAGGCCCGATTTGATCCGTAGTTAAACTCAATCAATTGTTAAAAACTAATGTAACTAATGGTACTAAACTAATCGTTTAATTTTTGCAAAATGTGTTTTTGATCAACTTTTAGTTTATCTAATAGTTATTTTTTCAATTAATAGTTAATTATTTGATCGTTAGCAATGATATTATATCATTAGATAAACTAAAAATTGATCAAAAAGCACAGTTTGCAAAAATTTAACCATTAGTTAATATATTTAACAATTGGTTGAGTTTAACTACGGTTCAAAAATCAGCCCTTAGTAGTTAGATGAAAATCCATGTTTGTTTGTTCGTATCTTGTGCTTTCCCATACCGTTAATTTGATTGCCACGTCAACTTATAGCTATGCGCGAAGCTTGAAGGCATAAAAAAAAAAACTCGCGGACGATGTCACGAGCAGAAGCTAATTACTTATAATATAAATAGCTAATTACATCGATATAATATTCCCGTAGATTCGTTTTTCAGGAACCGGTGGTAACGTTCAGACTTCCAGGCCGTATTTCGGCTATGCCGGCCAATCTCGACAGAGACTAGCCTTCGGCGCGGTTGATATTATAGTGCAGAAGTGTGTGCGCAGAGACAGGTGCACTCTCTCTTTCCTCACTCTCATAAGTAAAGACTAACTGACGATCGATTCTGTAAAAATCTCACCGTGAAAAGTTAGGTGAAGTGAGCTTAGAGTGAGCTGTCAATAGTACCAATGTCAATAATTAGTTGGAATGACAGCTCACTCCACGCTCACTTCACCTAAGTTTTGACGGTGAGATGGTTACAGAATCGTACTGCTGTTATAGTAATTATTAAAGTAGGAATTTACCAACTGCCCGACTTATGTAAATGTTGCTTCTGTGAACTTTAGTAAAATAAGGAAGTATTTTTGAACGACTTTCGCTCACGGTCACTGAGTCACGACCTTGAATTTTTAACCATTTCCCCGAAACCATAAATTTGGATCAAAAGTTTTTTCTTTTGTTTATAGTTACTATGCACTCTTTTTGATGTTAGTGTTTGTATCTTGTCGTCTCTTTCATATAAAGGTACCTTCTGACTACCTTTTCCAAATGACAGAAACCTCTAATAGTACATATTATGCAGTCCAGCACCCCAATTGTGTAGTTCAGTTTCAATCGCGATCCGAAGGATTCTGCCTTATATGTTTGAAAATTTTGTCTGCTTGACAACGCAAAGAGCGCAATGCATGTGAATGAACCACTTTCATATTCATTGCGCTATTTACGCTGTCAAAAACACTGTCAAAATACACCCAGTATATGAACGAACTGAACTGCAATTTATTAGCTGTGACAGTGCCCATGAGAAAGTCTTAGAGACATTGTTTTACTGGGTCAATTTAAATGCACTACTTGTATCACATAAAACAACAAAGTATTACACTGTGGCTGCACCAAGGATGCACTAAACTTTAGAATTGCTTCGTTTAACCTGTGTTTGCTAACATACATGGATTTTTAATTAAAAAAAAAAAAATTGCCTACAGTAAGTGAGTACGGTCCGTGCTATAGGTGATAACAGTTAAGATAGGTTTTGTTTAAACTGTGCAAGTTTATTGAACGCAGTTTTAATATTTAGGCTGTCGTGAAAATTGGTTCTTATGTAAGTATTCAGCATGGTAGTTGTTTAATCGTCAAGTGTTAATGAACAATTTGGGTTCTGCTTAGATCATGCTTTATTTAAAATTCAACTCAATTTTAATTTAAAAACAAACGACTATCAGATAAATATACCCATACACAATTAAAATCGGGTCAACCTTCTACACAGAACAAAAAGCATTTACACTAATAGTGTTATAATTACACAGAGCAGCCCCCCCACACGTAACAGATGTTAAAATATTCACGAAACCAATATCAAAGCGAGCATAGATTAAATAGAAATCTGACAGCTAGTGTAGTGACACGGCCGGCCGTGTCAAGGACTGCCTATGCAGATATCGACGTGACGATCGATACGATGACTAGTGACGTGCCGCGATGACGAACACTTGATTAGCTGAAGTAATCATGTTAGGATAGGTTCTATCGATTATTTTGTGATTGTGGACTGTTTTTTGTTGGAGTTTGGCCTTGGCTTTTAGGCAGAGGGTTCTATTCAAAGGGAAGAAGAAGGGAAGGGTGTTAAGTTCTATGACGAGGTAAAAATTGTGGAACTTGTGGCATCTAATACCAGCTATAAGTTCTGTTGCTAAAATACAAACGCTATAGCGAAGGTATGGTATTCTGCAATCAAAATGTCATTGAAATTTTGCGAATGTCAATATAACTTAACCTGATAGGTCACAAGTTTTAATACAGTCTAGATTCGTTGAGTTATCTCTTTCTGCCTAATAAATATAACCATCCTTATTAACTGGTTGAATTCCGTAGGTAATTACAGAAACAATTAAAAAGCTTTTGTATCTTGCGTGAATCCATGTTCGGAATACGAAGGCCTTATATTCAAAAATTAAGTAATACAAAGATAAAATTTAAGCACAACCGCATGATTTATAAACTGTCTCAAAAAAATCTAGAAAAATTGCGATTCAACATTTTGTAAGGTGTTTTGTTGACACTACAGTAAGTACCTATTTTTTTCTTCCATTAGTGCAGAAATGCTGGCTGCTTATGGAATAAGCACGAAGTACCGTATCGCGATAATAGCAGGCGCGGATACAGGGGGACGGATGCAGTTGCCCCCCCCCCACCCCCGGACTTAGACCAATCTGTGTATAAATTAGACATGAACATAGTTTTATAACCGTTTTTTACTTTGTATATTACTAAGGGCTGATTTTTCCAACAGCAGATAACTTTATCGGAGGAATAATTTTGAACTTTTGACAGTTCTTCCATACAAAAACTGTCAGACGTCAATTTTATTGCACGAATAAAAATTATCGGTCGATTGAAAAATCAGCCCTAAGATATAGATAAGTCGAAGTCATCCTCGAGAGGGCCACATTCTTGAGTTTACGGAAAATTGAAGCCGAAGGTTTTTTTAATAGGCTCACGGCTTGAGATTTGCCCCTCCTTGAGCGAAAACCTAGATCGGCGGCTGGATAATACGGTTACATTCAACACTACCCTTTGACTGACTGTTGACATTCGATTTGAAACAACAATAGGGAATGCACAATAGAAGAAGAGTCTGCGTTTAGTTGAATAATCTCATGTCATGTAAGAAATGCTAAGAATAGTCAGATTATTTTTATCTAAGGAATAAATTTGACGGTAGCTTTTGTATAGGAAATATATGTCAAACTGTCATATTTATTCTTCAGATAAAAATTATAAGACTGTTGAAAAATCAATCCTTAATAAAAATCTTGAATCAATTACTTAATTTACTGACAGACGACGCAAAGCCTAAACCTCTGTATCTAGAAATAAGAAATTTTGCACAAAACTTCCTTTTGTAACGAAGTGGAGCACTAAGGAAGAATTTTTTTTTAATTCATATCCTAGTAGGGTTAAAGTTTATATGGAAGTTCTTCATTTTTGCCGATCGGAATTCCCATCGAGCACATGGCTTGTTACCTAATAAAGCTGTTAATTGCAGATATGGAGTATAATTATGACGTAATTATTTTAAGAAATAAAGAAAATATAAAAACCAAGTATTTTATCAACTTGATAATTGCTTAAGCGCCGTCCATTTTATTTTATTCGGTAAGGTATGAAAGCATAATTACTTAGCATAGCAATACCTAAACACATTCTTCATGGAATTATATTTTCACATAATTTTCAATGCGTCATGGTACTTTAGCAGAATTTCTATTTACTGACGACATAGGTACCTACGTTATTTATTGCATACCTAAGGACAGACGCCAGCACATCAAGCTACTACAATCTGTCAAATTTCTTTAATAGATTTTCAACTTTATCTCTAAAGCATTAGGTTCAAGGTTGATTGGGAAAATTTGACAGTTACGGGTAGCTTGGCCTGCTGGCATCTGTACCTAGTGGGTAGGGAAGGATAGACAAACTTGGGTAATATTTTAAGTTAGCCTTTAGCATTTTTATTTACCGACGACGTAGGTAGGTACCTACTACATTTATTAAGTACCTAAGTACTTTGAAGCTCTCAACGAGCTTCAGGGTACCGGGAGGAATACATCAAACCACGGCTTATAACGTGTGTTCAGTAATTATTCCTAGATATCATTCTACGTATTTTTTCCACTTTTTCATTTGGCTTGTCAGCCAAATCTGACACATAATCTCTTCTAATCTTAAAATATCTTAATATTTGTCTCTTATTTCATGCCACTAACTTTTAACTACACTAAACTACTACTACGCTACTTTTAAAAAGAAAAAAAAAACTGACTCGCGAAGGTTGCATGTAAGCACCAAATAGGCTATAGTCTTTACAGTAGGTACCTAGTGGACAAGGAAGGGTGTAATAGACAAACTTAGGACAAAGTTTTAAGTGAATAACTGAATAAAACACGTGGAGCCAATTTACATGGACAAACATTTAATAAGCATTTTATTAAGCCATAAATAATAAAGTCAGAGTTTCCAGGAAATGTCCGTAAAACCTATGTTTTATAAAACTTTGCGGTTGCATTCTGAGAAAAGATTCCGAGTGGTATGTAATTTTGTTCATGCCGTATAGCCATTCCGATATACCCTTGTGGCGGTATCTATAACGCCACGTGCGAACAACGCGTCATACTGACGTTACGTAAATCCTGCATCTCGCAAGCAGAGTTTACCGCGCAATTAGCATAGATACAATTTCCCAACATCAATCGTTGGGCAATTGCCCGCCAGACACAACACCCGTCTGGTCGCAGGATCCTCCCTTTTCTATGGAGGATCAGTGAACTTTACACCCTGTTCCTCATACGCCTCCAAACCCTGTCTCCCTTGGCTATCGAAACTAGAAACTTACACCTGGAAATCGAGAACTGGTTGGAAACACCCTTTATCTAAAGAGCTGGCATAACTATGATAGCAAAAAATATACTTCATATATATTGACGAAGAACACAATAAAAACTCTGGTATATGTATCTACATTTGATCTTTGCTCTAGACTGGGTCAACGACCTTTAATTAGCTGACTGCAAAACCTAGACAGGAATGCGAAATTAATAGATTTTATAATGGCGACTCTGATTGTCAGTTTACGTACAAAAACTATTAAATCTTATCGCCCAATGACACGTAACGCGAGCCCGTAGTTCTATGGTGAGACAATTTAATGGAAATGTCATTGAACTGTTAGAAAACTTGCTACAGCATCGTAGAAGGTACAGACGGCGACACAATCACACACACAACATACTGGCTACACTGGCGGACAAAATTGATAGGCCTTTCATTAGGCACTGGGCAGCTAGACATGTGCGTACTGGCGTACATGTCGCCAATTAATTTAAGCTTTTTATGTACTAACAAATAGGTTAAGATTTTACTAACACTATATGGATCAATGGTCTGAAATAAATAAATTATTATTATAATCAAGCTAACCATTACTAAGTAGTACAAGCTGATCTCTTATTGTATGGCAAGCTGAATCAATGCTAGGTCAGCTTATACTGGAAATTATATTTTGATATGCAGCCGTGTGTACTTACTAACTGTAATTAAAACAAGCAATTAAACTGAAAAAATCTGAGCTTAGCTTACATGCTGACCCTGGTCTACTTCCCCGTCCAAGGGGAGGGAGAGCAATTAAAAATAAATTCAATTCAATTCAATTCATTTATTTTAGTCAGACAAATAAAATATCCATAGAGTAATACACAATTTCAAAATATTAGATAACATAATCAAAATCTATTATGATTGTATTGTGATTGTTGATAATCAAAATAGGCAATTTAAAATAATACTTTAAAATAACAAAATAAGTAACTTAATTATACATCAATCAAATGACATTTGTATTTATTTTTATTTTTAAATTGAAAATAAGGTATGATTTACATAATATATAAGCTAGCAGTCTTAAAATAATACGGTCAACAGTATAAAAAGGGAGGGGAAAGAATCACAGGAATCGTTAATAAATTCATCCGCATCGCTGTCAACAGGAAAATTATTTAATTACACCTGAATTAATTAATTACGTAATTAGGTATTAATTACTAAAACACAACTCTCACAACGAATCTAATTTGCTATCCAATGATAGTAGATTTGTTTCGTTGTGAGAGTTGGGTTCATAATTACCTTATAATAACAGCAATCCATCTTCGAGCACCTAATTTGTCAGTTTATATTTTCCAAAAAACTTTCGAATTTCTACCTAAATAATTTTCGACTCTACATTATGTCTTGCACAAAATATGCATTCACTACGCTATTGTCGAAACTGTCTCGGCCGTTGACGTGACTTTTAACATCCGCCATATTGGGGTGGATTTCAGCTTAAAAAAGGAGAACTTAGGTAGTAACAGTAAACGGCACGTAGGTACTAAAATTGATGACCGACTTTGAACATTCATTCAGTGCTTTGTAGACTTAAATCGAAGTCTATAGCGTATTGTTGTGCCTTAATAGTCTGACATTTATGCCAGTCAAGCAACGTATATAAACAAGAATGAATGGTAGTAGATAAACGCTGCTGTAACTGATCGTTTATCAATATATATTTTCGTTGTGTCGCAAATTTTTGAAATTTCAAATGCTTTTGTAATAGGAAGGTAGGTATGTAATGCATTTTAAGCAGAGGTCAACTACCTAAACATTTCTTTTTTTTTCCAACCTGTATTGTCCCACAGCTGGGCAAATGTCTCCTCACAGCCTTACACTCTTCCCTGTATATTACCTTCTCTCGGCCAGTCTTTGGCTAAGCAGTTAGGGTAGACAATCTCTGTTCTTTTTGTCTTCAAAGAAATTAAAGTTAACATGTATAACGTCCAATTTGGTACTTCAGGTTGTAAAAACTGAAATTGGGTTATGTCACACTTATAAACCACAAAACACATGAAAAGAAAAACCAAACTAAAACCGTGATAAAACTTTTTTCGATAATTGACCCCCATCCTAACACATTAATTTCAGTAGTTATAGTGGTATAAATATCCGTTTATATAGATATGTGAACGCTGCAGCAATGAGTCGGTGAAAGAATGAGGTTTTAGATCAATTGGACAGCCATTGACCGTTGTGTTTTATTCTGTTCATACAATAATAATGATTTTGTGCACGGCTTTTTTCTATCTCTCTTTTATTTTACAGGTTAGAAAAAGACAACAATATGTGTAGCTATTTACACTACATAGTATACTATCATCATAGTTGGCAGTAAAGAATGAGACATCTAATTTAAACAGGGTTCCCGTAGCAATCCCGTTTTTTCATCACATTCTGAATTACATGTGTTTTTTATCTGCTAAAAGGAATTAAGGTTGAAACATGACCCGTCCAGTTTTTCCGCAGACCCCAACTCAATGTTATTGCAATTAAGCCAGACCCGTAGAAAATGAGGTGTAGTCACATAATGAACAGCAGCGTAAAGACACTAACAGTAGCAATGGCTTTCATTTTGACAGTTCAACAACATACGTACGTTCATAACAACGTTGTTGAGTAGACAAATTTTTCGAACTTACGAAGCAATGGATTAGCAATATCCTTTAAAATGATTCAGATTGTGATTGATTTGTGTGTTACGCAATTTTGGTGCAGGACACAAACATCTCGCTATAAGGTACAAAGGTACATAATACTTGGCAGGTACCGATGAAACTTGTAGACCATGATTTAGATGTACCAGGTTAAGTGGTTTACGTGATATAGGGCGTCATTACTACAGGGTAGGAGGGATATCGACGTTTAAACTGAAACCAAGACTTTAGTACATTCAGCGAGATTGTCCGAAAGGGTACCGCTACCCCGGAACATAAAGGGCAAAGGAAGGAACGTGGGTGGGTTTTAGTCAGTAAGAGTCTGACACTCCCTTCCGCTCCACCCAGAGCGGGAGGGGTCATTTGATGATTTCCCATCAGAAAAAAAAAAAGACTTTAATACATGATTCTAGACCCTAACGTAGAAAATTTTCATAGGTTATCAAAAAAAACCCTTTGTTTCATTGGAAAAGCGCAATAACTACGTCATCAAAATGTATGGAACAGCAAATTATTTCTTTAATAACCGAGGGGGGTTCGCAATCTTGTACTGAATCCATGATAACAGGTTACGCATCGATGTCGTTGGCACCGTGCATAGATTTAATAGTTATCAACATCAAGTAGACAACTTTCGTACAGACAGCTACACATCAAAATTCCAATTTTAGCTGACCTCCCATTGTATAGGTTGTTCGTGCAATCAGAAGTTAGCTTATACTGGTTATGTATAGCTTGATGCGTAACCGTGCGTACTAGGATGGTGGTATGGGATGTTGGTAACGTCTGCCTAAGCATGCTTACTAATCGTGACTTGCTGGGTCCGTCAAAGTCCAATATACATACATACATAATCAGCCTATAATGTTCCCACTGCTGGGACACAAGGCTCCTCTCCTCGAGAGGGACTGAACCGTAATCCACCGCACGGGCCCACTGCGGGTTGGTAGATGTCACAAGTTTTCGAATTTTTTATTCTAGGACATGTCGGTTTTCTCTCGATGTTTTCCTTCACCGTTTTTGAGAGCAGTGGTGATGAAATAAATTAGACAAAGTAAAGCGCCTGCTAGTCCAACACAACATCAGATTAAAATAGTAATAACTTGTGTCGTAGCCACAGAAAGATTCTCAAGAACGTTTCGAGTAGGTATTCAGGATAAAGCAAAACAAGAGAAAGATTTTGTTCTGAAAAAAGTTACGTGGCTACAAAATTTGTACTTCATAATCGTTTATTTGCTAAGAAAGAAAGTAAGTACATACTTCAATGGAAAAACACGCCTCACAAATCAATAAAAACAAGCCGTAATTTACACGTCAGACAGATTACTGACGAAATCACTTGTTGGTTACAAAATCGATATAATTTATACTCGTGCCTTCTCTATAAAGCTTTAAATTATTGACATTTAACTAAGTGCCGCCTCAAAGTAACCATCAGGTGGTAATTTTCCCTTCGTTATGTACATACAGTTAACGACACACCAATGCTTCGAAAACCATCCTTACTGCTACGACGTATAGGCGCTGTCAATTTCAAATGTTACGACTGATGTGCGGTTAACTATACCTTCATGTTTCCTTATCAGCTGACGCTCAGGCATCACCGGACTTTTTCCATACATTAACGATATTTTAACACCACCTTTTATTTTTTGAAGTTTACCTCATGAGTCATTGTGGAGACTACTTAGTTGATAGTGTCATTTTTATGGAGTTTTTAATGTGATAGTCAAAGGCTCAATTAGCTGGACTTTTTGTTAATTAAGCAGGTTTATAAATTGGGAAGTACATGAAATATTCATCATCTGCCTAGCCTTTTCCCAACTATGTTGGGGTCGGCTTCCAGTCTAACCGGATGTAGCTGAATACCAGTATTTTTACATGGAGCGACTGCCTATTTGACCTCCACAACCCAGTTACTGGATAATACGATACCCCTTGGTAAGACTTGGTAACCAATTACATGAAATATTGTTAGTTAGTATTTAGTTCACTACAATTGAGTTTAAAAATCACCTCTGTCAGTAGCAGTAGGTAGCTAGTCGATCTTTAGCTTAATCTTGAAACTATAACATTACAAAACTTAAAATACTGAACTACTGTTTGAACTGACTATCTGAAAAATTCCGCCAGTTTTCATACTATATCGTAATTATAATCAGCAACCTTAACAGGTAACCTCTATATTAATCCTCCACAAAGTTATATACTTATCTGCATATTAAAATTACAAAAAAAGCCAAGTTAAAAAAAAAAAACAATGTATTGTTGAATAAATCACTCGACTCAACAATCAATAATTCGCTTTGGATATGACGCAGTGACGCTAATAACCGGTCATTGTATACAACTGCCGCTTACATACACGACTCGCCAAGTGCGGTGCGCTCTCATCAATCAAATTACAGGCCAGTGATGCGGGCCACCCAGTAATGTACTTCCTAAGTAGTAGGTAGTAAGAGTTATAGAGGAACAGTCACTCATCCTTATAGAAAAGGGAGGACCCTCCGACCAGTCGGGTCTTGTGTCTGGCGGGCAACTGCTCGATGATTCATATCGGGCCGTTATATATATGCTAGTTGCGCGGTAAACTTTGCTTGCGAGATGTAGGATTTTGTGTGACGTCAGTATGACGCGTAGTTCGCAAGTGGCGTTTGTAGATACCTCTACAGAGTCATTTGTACGTTTTGACGCTTTTCAATTTATGTCACTTAATTAGTAGACTGGTAATTGTTAATCGGTTGAAGGACACTGAACCAGACACAGAAGTTGTATTGTTATTACGTCTGGAGGTGTTTAGTGTTAAAGTGTTAGTTCACCTAATGTAAGTACTGTATAGGTTTTAGCCTGCGTGACTTTACCATGTAACCTTGTAACCTGTTCCTCATACCTCTATTATCATCATCATCAGCCTATAGCAGTCCACTGCTGGACATATACCTCTCCTATTGCACGCCATTCAACTCGATTTTCGGCAACTCTCACCCAGCTTCTACCAGCCATCCTGCGCAGATCGTCGTTCCACCTAGCCTGAGGGCGTCCCACCTTACGTTTACCTATTCGCGGTCTCAACTCAAGAACACGTCTACCCAACGGTCATCGGTTCTACGGCTAATATGGCCGGCCCATTGCCACTTCAGATTATTTATTCTGTGAGCTATATCGACAACTTTGGTACTCTGCCGGATCACCTTGTTGCGGATTCGATCCCTCAAAGAGACTCCAAGCATAGTTCCATATCTCGCTGAGCGACCTTGAATTTATGGACCAGCCGCACCGTACCTCATACCTCTATAACCTTTCCGAATATTTTATAAGTTGATGGCATCTTTGATGAGATAAAAACGAGAGTCAAATTATATCGAAACTGTCACCTGTCTGAAACATTCCCTTAGTTTAGCTAAACTTTTTAAACCAAATCTTTAAAATGATTTTTCGCGTTATGTTTCTGCTTGAAAGAATTCGCTCGATTCAAAACCTCCCACTCAATAATCAATACGTTGGAGTGACGCTAATAACCGGCTATTGTGTACAATTGTCGGTTACATCACGACTCGCCAAGTGCGGTGAGCTCTCATCAATCAAATTACTGGCCGGTGATGCGGGCTGCCCTGTAATGTTTGTAAGAGCTCATTAGTACGTTTTAACACTTGTTAATTTGTGTCACGTTAATCAGGTATAACAAGTAAACGGGTAATTATTAAAATGCTAGTTTTTGTACAGTTAGGGTTTATTTATGAACGATGATTAAAATGACGTTTAAACGTCAAAAAATTATGGTTAAACAGTCGCTAATCACTACTTAACTTTAAGAAACGTTTATGAATAAAGGGGTAAAAGTTGGGATAGCAAAAATGGTGGTGGTGGTGTCAAGTGTATCGCAATGAGGATTATTTTTTGCTAAAGCTCTACTGTTTATCCATTATAGACTTTGTGAAGCATCTGTAATTAGTTAATAACTATCAGGAAATACATTTTACCTTGACGTAAACACAATTTAACGAAGATAGTAAAATTTTTTCCCCCCTAAAAATATGAATCAGTCAGCAGAAACAAAACTAGCAAAAAGATACGGCATGTCAAAATTAATAACTCCACATTTGTAAATTGAAACGACTTACACAATTTGAATATATTTCATCAGAAAAACCGAGTCTCGAGCTCAGCGAATATAATAGATTTATTACCTTGTGATAGGTCAAACGTAAAATGAGCTTCATATCTTTAAAAGTTCTCTCTGGAGTTGTATTTCATAGTGAAAAGTTTATACGAACTATAGAGAATGATAGCTGTTTGCGTTGGCAGATCAAAGCAACGCTACTCCCTCGCAGTGCACACTACACACAATAAATACCAGTGACCTGAAGAGTCAGGTCGATTGGGAGCGATATCCATTCGTTTGCATACATAATGCGGGCATAACTAGCCGTTTTACATTCTCCATAATACGTGGCACGTTCAATGATTTGTGCGCTTTCAACTACTCAACGAATGATTTTAATCGGTAAAACATTACAGGAACACGTATAGGCTGGTTCAAAAGTGTCTGATTGAAATTTAAACAAATGGATCAGAAAATATACTTGTGGATGTCAATTTGTGGTGTCACTTATAAATTGGGTGATTTAATTCAATTATTTGAACACTTAAACCAGAAATTCCAATTTTAAATCACGTTAAAGATGTTTTTCAATGTTGATTTTATGACCTCAATTTTCGTCGATAATTTTTCGTTCTCAATTCAATAATTGTTGGAAAAACTGGTGAGATATAAAGTTGAAACCTCCAATGTCTTTTTAATCCCCTTTAGTGCGTGATTTCGTAAGAATTTAACTTAAACAGTGTTTGTTTACACTCTCATCATATAGTTTTGGAATTGACTACGTATTCCCATATACGTAAGTACATATTTGAAACAACAACTCTGAAATATATTTCTGTAAAATGTTTTCTCTCAATGTTACATTGCTTATCATGAGGCTAAACTTATGCAAGCGCTATCGTAAGCTCTTATCTTTGACACGTAATAAAACACGAAAGTCCAAGTGTTGGTATAGCTTGAAAGCACGTGGGTGAGCTTTTGAATCTTTCACGTAAAAGGTATTGCAACATGCATTCAAACTAATCCCTTACTTACGTGTGAATTTCGGGATTGCGAACGTAGATTTTATTTTACATCCACCAGCTATATAGGCTGATGAATTGAAGATGATTGATAAGCTTTTGAATGAGTATTGGGTGTACGGATACATTCCAAACAAAATAAAAAACATTTTTCCAGCCGTGAAAAACTGCAATAGGGTGAATTGAATGACGGATTTAAAAAAAAATCTATTGCAATCCAATACTTTTATGTACCCATATTGTGCTGTAGATGTTCACGAGTACAAAGTATTTTTATCTAAAATTCTTTAATGAATTCTAGTTAATGTTTGGATACCAGTAATTATGTGCCTAATTTAGACATGCATTGATAATTGCCTATTGATACTGTGGTGGAGATTACACAAATTAATCGGCCACAAGACGCTCACAGTCTTAACTGACGAGTTTTCATTACAAATTAATTCTGCACCCTCATTGCGCACTTTAAATCACAATCTGAATGATTTTGAGGGATATCTGCTAATCCATCGTTTCATATGTTAACAACATTTATCTGCTCAACAACGTAAATAACACAATGAATGTTCTTGAACTGTCAAAATGGAAGTCATTGCTTCTATTAAGTGTGTCACGCAATTACTCCGCGGTTTGAGGAATATGATTGATCGGCATTTATTATTTTGGGGTTACAGTTGCCTACTTGGTTTGTAGGTCATTAAGTTAAAAAATCTTCATCAATCTAACTAAGGGCTGATTTTTCCAACGCCACACAATTTTATCTCAGGAATAATTTTAAATTTGTGATACGAAAAAAATCATCTGTCGATTGAAAAATCAGCCCTAAATCGTTAAAGTATATGGGTTAAATCATATCTACGTGTGTCTCTTGCATTTAAGGGTGTGGCAGGTACCTACTTACTTAAATAAGTTTTACAAATAGCTGAACTACATAGGTTTAGATTACACAGTAGATAACTATCATCCTTTTTCTTTCAATGTTAAAAAAAACTAACTTAAGGCATTTTTTCCTATAAATGATTTAAAATCTCATAACGTTCTCTCTCGCCCCTCTACAGTAAAATAAGATCCCATATCCCAAGCAGAAGGATAGATACACTGCCATAAAAATGTGTGTAAGCTGTCGCAGGTTTACGGTTATCGATCCTACCCCGATACAATTCGCAAAGCTTGCCGTGCTTGCCTGCGTCACCACCTAAATGTCACTGACGTGAAAACGTAACCTTTCCTCTACAAAAATGGACCTAAGTAGGTAATGTACATAGGAAGTTTAAGAAGGCACCCCGTCTATAGACAGTCTCGCGTACGGAAATATCAGTAGAAAAATCTAGGCATACGAGTATTTTCCCGTTCGCTATGCGTTTTGTCGCCCGAGTTCCATCACCGCTGGTGATATTGTAATGATCGGGTTTTTGAATTGCAAAATATAAAGACTTTTGTGTTGGGGAATATGTTGTTGTTTGCTTATTTTTCATTGTTATTTGTTTAACGATGCAGAAACGTTTTTATATTTTAGATACGGACGGTACGGGGTTAGTAATGTCCCTTTTTGTCATTACACTTACCTAAGTATGTAGGTTTAACATAGGAACGCACCCTACCCTGTCTAGTGAGTCTTGTGTACGGAAATACCGACTTAACGTGCTTTCCGAGGCACGGAAGGGTCTCTGTATGTAAATATCGTCAGTTGGGCACCCATCAACGGACCGACCGCGTCATGTATATCTAGCTTAACCTGATCGATCGACCCATGCGGCTGTTGTTACTTAGCCACGAGCACCTATAACAAATTTATAAATTAACAAAGATTCACTTCAATGGACAATGTATCCTCGTTTTGAACCCATCATATACCATATTTCGGAGGTCGCAATTCAGACAGCGAAAATTATCAACGGTTCGTTATGCAGAGAATGTGGTTGAATGGGCCTAAACATTCAAAATGTAGTGTGCTCGACGTTTTCGGTCATCGAGCATGTTTGATCTTCGAGCTCGAATAAACAATCATGTGGTCAGAAGCGGAATGTTCAAACTGAATTTGTACTCAACAGCGTTATCATGGGTTGAATTTGTTATTATTTACAAGCTGTGTGCCCCTTGTATTTCCGATCGGCAAAAATGACAAACTTCCATACTAACTTTCATCACCTATTTAACCCTTTAAGACATCCTTTAAGATCCTTTTTATAAGAGTAGGGGAAGACCAAAGAAACGATGGATGGAATCTGTGAATGATGATATGGTTAGAAAGGGGGTGACTACCGAGATGACAACTAATGGAGAAGTATGGCAGAAAAAGACGTGTTGCGCCGACCCCAAATAAATTGGAATAAGGGCAGGAGAATGATGACCAGACATCCTTTAGGGGGTGGATTTTAAAACCTTTGAGCTCACTTTCGTTCCATAAGGAACATTTTGTAATGAAAATCTTAACCTTAACCTTGTGCAATATTTAATTGTTCTAGACCCAGTGGTAGAAGTTGTGCGTTGTCTGTCAGTTTTTTTCACAAATTTAAGATTTTTATTAAGTAGATAATACTAACAATGGCTGGGCCTGGGAACCTCGGAACTAGCTGTCTTTAAAGTATAAGGGTGTCATTCAAAGGTAGTCCGTTCACAGTTATTTTACCTCTGACAGCATTAACCCAACAGCGACCTTATGTGACGAGAATAAAGATCACGATGATTATGACAGACTTGTCAATGGCAGCAACAAAACAGCTACCTTCTTAAAATCAGAATAAAGATCACTGTGATTTGGACAGTGTTGCAAAATAACTGTGAAAGGACTGTTGTGTTGTATGTTCGAAATGTAATTTGATGTAAGGTAGCTCATCATCATCATCTGCCTAGCCTTTTCCCAACTACGAGTATGTTGGGGTCGGCTTCCAATCTAACCAGATGCAGCTGAATACCAGTATTTTACATGAAGCGACTGCCTATCTGACCTTCACAATCCAGTTACTGGATAATACGATACTCCTTGGTAAGACTGGCATAAGGTCACTATAAAAACCATATAAAAACCTAACCCCTGTGTCATATCACCAATTTAAAACTCAATAATAATAATAATCAGCATTTAATTGACTTACAGGGGGCCTTAGGGGGCTTGTGGCTAAGTAATAACAGCCGCACGGGTCGATCGATCAGGTTAAGCTACGCTTGCCGCGGTTGGTCCGTGGATGGGTCACCATCTTTACATACCAAGAGCCATCCGTTCCTCGGAAAGCACGTTAAGCCATCGGTCCCGGCTGTCATTCGAGGATCTATGACAGTCGTTACGGGTCGTCAGAAGCCCGAAAGTCTGACAACCAGTCTTGCCAAGGGGTATCGTATTGCCCAGTAACTGGGTTGTGGAGGCAGGCAATCGCTCCATGTAAAATGCTGGTATTCAGCTGCATCCGGTTAGACTGGAAGCCGACCCCAACATAGTTGGGAAAAGCTAGGCAGATGATGATGAATTGACCTACAGCATGACTTTGGTAATTGATCACTACACTTGCCCACTACGATTTAACGATTTCAGGCCATTATGACCTAATTTGCTTTCCATATTTTCCTAGATCATAAGTCAGTTTTGCCCGCCCATAGAGCTTTAAATAGGTACTGAATTAAGAATTAAGGGTTTGGGGCCTTGTCCCCGAATTTTGGAAACCCAAGTTATTTACGCGCTGGAATAAACCTTTACTCTGACATTTCGCAACTTCAATATGCATAGTAAAGTTGGGAACTTAATTTTCGCGTCGTGAATTTTTAAAGCAAAGCTATTTGTAGGCATGCTCATTAGCATACTTGCTTTCCATGTCATTTTTATTTATTTAGTTATTCATTTATTTCAGGCGACGCAAGCCCATAGATAAATACCTTAACCTAAACATACATATTTTTATTATAAAATAGTACTTCACTAGCTAGTTCTTGTGCTATTCTGTGGTACTTGTCCGCGGAAGCGACGGAACACCACGTCTTCCGGCCAGAAGTCTTCTTCCATGACCGACGGGCAGATAACAATTCGGTACGCGCACCATGAACGCCTTGAAGTTGACGTTGCGGTGCGACTCCAGTAACTGCACCCTCGGCGAGTACATCGTTTTTCAAAGATTTCAGGTTCTAATTTTGTATCACTAGAGGTAAGGTAAGGAGGGTAAAATATAAACACACAAATATTTAAACCAACGTAGCATAAAGCACGTTTTAACGACCAATAAATTAACTACGTATAACAGTTAATATAGGTAATAAAACTTTCAAAACAACGAAACTTCTTCAGTAAAATCAGAGCTATTTAAACATCAATCGAGTTTTTCTTCACCAGTCGGCAGTTACTACCGTTTCCTCTTCCTGCCTTTGACCTGACTTTTACCTAGAGGAAGCGAGCCATAGCGGTGACTCGCTACGACCGTAATCGTAGCGAAAGCGTAGCAAATATTTATGTTGGAAATGTGCTACGACCTGCTACGGTGCTACGATGCTACGAATCAATAGTTTGTGGGATTTGTTTATGTTATTTTGATGAATAATCAAAAAATGTTAGCAAACTCAAGCATAATAATGGAATAGGTAATGATATAGTACTTTGCGTTTTGTTTGAAAGGTCTCTAGCATTAACAAAATAAAATTAAGAACCTACAACAATTAAAACCCATTGATTGTTCCAGAAGGACATATTTAGGCTTTCTATAAGTTTATTGAACCCTAAAATCAATTAGCATGTTTCATTTACGTGAATGCTAATCTGCTTGGAAATTATGAACCGTGGCTTAACAAAGTACAGCGGCGATAACCACAACGGAAAGCGTGTCGACATGCTGTGACTGAGGGAAATATACATTTTACATTATTTTGTACAGAATTTGTAACTTTTTTTAGTGAAACTAAAAGCGAGCGAGCGAGTGATAGCGGCCAGTCTATCCATCATAAAAAAGTAAGTTGGTGTTTCATTTCCTTCGAAATGTATGGGAAAAGTTTTTTGCGATTACTGACTTCTCTAGTACTCCAACCTCAGTTGGTCCCGTAGAGATT
Source organism: Apamea monoglypha (assembly GCA_911387795.2). Classification (NCBI taxonomy): domain Eukaryota; kingdom Metazoa; phylum Arthropoda; class Insecta; order Lepidoptera; family Noctuidae; genus Apamea; species Apamea monoglypha. The sequence continues at coordinate 6,007,073 of OU426922.1, forward strand.
TTTGATCATAATCATCACGGCCGGGTTATGTTTGGAAACTCCTGGAGTATGTCGTGATAGAGGTAGATATAAATATAGCGTTGGTACTCTATGGTGAGTCACCATAGAGTAGTTGGTGACTTGATATGTCATCAAACGTCAGTGGCTTTTCTCTCCTCCATAAAAAAATATATTTTCCCTAGTGAATTATATCGATGCAATTCGTATTCTTCGTACAGACATTCACCTTCCATCATAAATTTTATATCGTGTTTTTTATATTTGTGGACTTCATTATACTAAAAATATAAATCCTTATCATCTATCATTTGTGTCCCATACTTTCCCACTTCACTCATACGAAACAGGATCGTGTGGTATAAATTCTTTTTTTGAAAAATTGGCCATTTTCTGACTGACTGTACAATAAAAAAAACACGTGAATCCAGACCTAAATATCTGAAAGAGCTAAGGACCTACGAACATTTTCCTGTAAGACTGGTTGTCAGACTTTCGGGCTTCTGACGACCCGTAACGACTGCCAAAGATCCACGAATGACAGCCGGGACAAACGGCTTAACGTGCTTTCCGAGGCACGTAAAGATGGTCTTGGTATGTAAAGGTGGTCACCCATCCACGGACCAACCGCGGCAAGCTTAGCTTAACCTGATCGATCGACCCGTGCGGCTGTTATTACTTAGCCACAAGCCCCTTAACCCCACAACTGTAAAACCATATCAGTGAAATATCTGCTGTCACTAAAACTGATGCTTCACAAACTTTCAGTCAACGGAGATAAGGCACTGCGGTTTTTGTCGACAATCGCTGAACAAATATAAGGGCTCCTCAAGTACAATGCTTAGGCAGGCATAAATTACAAGAAGTTGTTAGACTAACAAAAGAAAACACTTCAATTTTAACAGATAATTAGAACTCGTTGAACTGGGAACAGAGGGCGGATTTGAAAGGGTCATTCTGGGGGACAAAAAGTGTACTCTTCACGTAGGTACTTCTTAGTACAGTAGGCCGAACGTATTTGTCACTGAGTTCTTTTTTGTAGCACGGAGTTTCAATTTGAGGGGCCCGTGGTTAAATAATAACAGCGGCACAGGACGATCGATCAGGTTAAGCTACGCTTGCCGTGGTTGGTCTGTGGATGGGTCCCATATTTACATACGGAGACCCCTCCGTGCCTCGGAGAGCACGTTAAGCCGTTGGTCTCGGCTGTCATTAGTAAATTTTTGACAGTCGTCACGGGTAGTCAGAAGCCCGAACGTCTGACAACTGTGGAGGTCAGATAGGCAGGCGCTCCATGTAAAATACTGGAATTCAGCTGCATCCGGTAAGACTGGAAGCCGACCCCAATATAGTTGGGAAAAGGCCAGGCAGAAGGTGAGTACGGAGGTTGAATAGAATAAGAAGCCAGCTTATACCCGTATAAGCTGTTACCACAGACGTACGGCCTGACTTACCTTATTGTTTTTATATAACCTACCTACGTAATTTGACTGGAAATTTTATTCAGTTGTAATTAATTTTACGAGCTATTTCATACCTACATATTATTATTATGATTTATTACTTTATTAGACCATAAAATATTTTCATAAAAAGGTTTTATATTTTTGAATAAAGCGCCAAACAAAACTGTTTCTATTCAATACGAATTCAAAAGCTTTCTTTTACAAAAATATTTGTGCAAGGATGGAATAAAACCATTAAATAAAAACTAGAATGTTTATTGCAACTCCTAAACGTCAAAACATTGCATTTATAACGTCCCTCGGTTTGTTGAGTCAATTCGCAATGATATAATAAGCGTATTTATTATATTTTTATTACTTCTTTACTAAAACGAAAACTGCAAGTAACATTTGATTTATAATACTAGCTATATTTTTTGAACGCGAACTTAACATTGTTGTACGTTTATTTAAAATATGGAAATGCTTTGGCGTGCTTGCGACGGAATGAAATAAAGAAAACAGAATATTTTCAACGTCCTGCAAACATTGAGTGAAGGAAATTAATTTATTACTTGATGCAATCGTCTGCGGCTTCTCGGTAATAAATTAAACTGTGGCAGGCGTAGACTTGCCATAATTGTTTTGCACAATAAGTTAAGTAAAATTCGTTTGAAAATACTGGAATTGGTTTATGCTTTTTGGTAGAGGTTGGGCAAATAAAAATAAAATAAATAAAAAATAAAATTATGTTTATTTATCTCCACAAATTACATTCTTAAACATATTAAGTTGGCAGGTATTTCGACAAAATTTTGTAATTTGTGGGACGTCTGGAGTCTAAACTAAGCCTGGAGTTCTAAAATACAGGCCTAGCTGTATTTTAGAACTCCAGGCCCCCCATTATATCACATGTTAAGGTTGTCAAATACAACTCAATCTCAATTTGTTTTCGAAATCCAACGATAACTGGCAGCGAGCAAGACTTGTTTGTGGGTACAATTGCAAAACAAGTTACATTAAATGAAATGATGTATTCTGTAAATAGGATATTGGAATCACTTTTACACCGTTTACACATCATGTTTAAAAATCCAATAATCTACATGGAGTCGACATTTCCTATCTGACTATACCCCTGAGAAGAAATGTCAAAACAAACTTGTGTCTTTTGCTGTGTTTGTTACCTTAATGTATATCGTATCGTAATATACAGAAAGAATTGTCAACTTAGGTGTTTGAGGGTGACTCTTCTAATTGGCAAAGAAACAAAAATGTTATTTTTAGCCAATAACAATAAATACAAAAGCTTGTGGCTAAGTAATAACAGCCGCACGGGTCGATCGATAAGGTTAAGCTAAGCTTGCCGCGGTTGGTCCGTAGATGGGTGACCATCTTTACATACTAAGACCCCTCCGTGCCTCGGAAAGCACGTTAAGCCGTTGGTCCCAACTGTCATTCGTGGATTTTTGACAATCGTTACGGGTCGTCAGAAGCCCGAAAGTCTGACAACCAGTCTTGCCAAGGGGTATCGTATTACCCAGTAACTGGGTTGTGAAGGTCAGTTAGGCAGTCGCTCCATGTAAAATGCTGCTACTCAGCTGCATCCGGTTAAACTGGAAGCCGACCCCAACATAGTTGGAAAAAGGCTAGGCAGATGATTGATAAATACAAAAATCACGTTATAACAACCTAAAAACCTTCACAAATTTGTTTTGAAATCCAACAATAACTGGCAGCGAGCAAGGCTTGTTTGTGGGTACAATTGTAAAACAAGTTACAAAACAATCGAACGAGCAGTTAAAACTCGCCCACGTCTACTCTACACGTGGGCGAGTTTTAATTGAACTAACAATCATATCGAAATTGTTTACCAGTCAATATTGCTGCAACCATTTTGTTTTAGTTTTGTTACAACACCATCGTTAAAAGTTAAATTCATATCAGTCGGATTGTATGATAACGGGTGTAAAAAGATGCTTAACGAAGCCGAGAATCACTCAAACTCCACGTCACTGAGATCATTTTTCGTACTGGACCATACCTGGGAATTTTATTGGACATCATTCAGATGTCGTAAATTTGATACCCAAAAATTAAAGTCCAGAAAAAAAAAGTAATATTTTCTTATATTATATATCATAATCAACATCTTGAGCATTTTTTACTATTTCCGCGAAAATCTAAAATTGACCCTGCGGCTGCTATTTGAGATTGAAAATGCCAAAAATCATATTTTTAAAACATAAACAATCTCTATCAATATCAGTGAAATATCGCTGTTTATGGCAAAGATAAAAGTCGTATCCCAACAATAATTTGTCACTTAGTTTGCGTAGATAACGGCTATGTGATGAGTTTTTTACGCCCTGTGTAAATCTGGCAGGACCTTTTAATTAGATTTTTTAAAATAATATCAGGGAAACGTTGTCTTAAGATGACAGTAGAAAAATTGGGACAAACTTTATTTCTTTGAGTTGTACTCGTGTGTGTGTTTTTAAATATACAGTCCTTTCGCAGTTATTTGACCCCTGACAACATCCTTACAGTAACGAGAATAAAGATCACTGTGAGGGCTGTTGTGTGTGACTCTGAGGTCATAAAATAGAGAAAAAAAAAACTTTTAAATCCAAACTAACTTAGAAAACAACTGACTTATGTAGGTAAGCACCTACATACCTATCGAAGTCGTATTACAGTGATCCATCACCGATTCGCAGCGATAAGGTGGTTATATCATACCGCTTGACCTATTAGCTGCCCCCCTATATTGACGGGGAGATCAATGTCCTATTACACCTTCACCCACTGGCTATTGATCACCATATCATTACCATAGTATACTCGTACCTACTATTGAGATATGTACACGACGCAGTCATAATGAATGACTGAATCAGTATATTCATGCATGTTACATAGCTGTCGGATGACAAGATCGAGTAGTTACACGCTGCAATGATTATTAACAAATTCTATAAAGATCAATTCTCGTAATTTTAAGAACGTTCACAGTCTGATCTCAGTCTCAATCTGTCAAAAATGCCTCTCATTTTCCTAAATTTTTGACAAGTTTTGACATTGATTGTCGCTGAGATACGGTTTTAGACATTTATTTTCTCAAAAGATTTACACAATCACTTAACGTTTTTCTTATTACGGGAATTGGCCTTCTGATTATAATCGTCATTATTTCGATATGCCTGTAAAATAATCCTTGATAACATATCATCACGCTTGTATTGTTCGAAGGGTTGGGCAGAGGTGTGAGTTTAGTAACCCACATTTCGCCAGCTATCTTTATGTCACATGTAAAAGGAGGCGAGCCTATTTCCATCAACCGGGCACATATCCAGACCCTGGGCAGCGAATGAGAAATTTCTGACGAAAAAACCGAATACCGCTTTGCCCTACCTGAGTATGGAACCCAGTCTTTTTAGTTTGAGTGTCTTTTCAGTAAATGTCATCAAAACATTTAGGTAACAAGTTATAAGTAAGTCAATTCATCTATAATTATTGGAATCATTTACTCTTATGGATGAAAACTGCAGCAATTTTCAGACACCATACCTTTGCCCATTATTTCCAAAAACTAAATCTACCACAGATTTTCCTTCAAACTTTGATAACAGATATTAATGGAAGTTCTACTGCCGCGTTAACCATAATACCCGTGTCAAACATGAATATAACAAATAGCCCAGGATCAGGGTAATTTTACACAATTAAACACACACGATTTACCCTCGAAGTATGGCGTAGGTATATGTTGGTGTGTGACCCAAATACCTGGGTATATTAAACATTTCTCTCCTTAATTGCTTTGAAAAATTCGCGTTGTTGGAAAATGTGATAGAGCTGGTAGTTATGACCGTGGAGATTAACATTCTTTTATATAAATTTGATGCTTGTAAGTATTAAAAAGTTATTGTAACAGATTTAAAAAAATAACACCCATTTTTTACATGGAACTCTTGTTATAAAGTTGGTACCAATAAATTTAGGATATACGTGCAAAATGTTTATAGAATGAAAAAATATATAAAGTAACTTTTGTAAGCAAACTTTTTAGGATTTTGCTGGTATTGTCCTAGAAGCACAATGCCCTACAAAAGTTGAATTTTCAGTTTTTTTTTTTAAGTATGACCAAGTTAACAGCCCCTGGAATTTGTTACGTACTAAAGCACTTGACGACAGAATCATTGCATATAAATTGTATACTTGTAAAAGATAATAAGCACCCGGAGTTTCCACGTAGTGAACCACAGTATAATATGAAATTCAGTATAGCTTTAAAACATTTAAGCCGTTCGCATGACGAGGTGGCGTGTGCCGCGCCCACCGTGTAATAACATTTTTGTCCACATAAATCAAGTTGTAATAATTTGCACAAAGAACTTCAAATTAACATAATAGTGGTCGTCATAGTGGGCTTCGATGTCGCAGGGACTAAGACTATTATCGCACATGTTTTTCTTGAGTTTTTATTCAAAGGAATGAGAGGTACCTTTTATATTACCTGTTATTTACAAGATCAATATACATCAATCTATTGTCCCTAAATAGATTGTGAAGCAGACGAGACTTTGCACCAATAATTCTTTTTTTTTTCCTTTAAAAAAACGTTGCCCCACACTAGGAATTTCTCCTGTATCGTGGGTGCGTTTACAAACATTTAAACTCACATACACAAACAGCCAGACCCGGAATAACTACCTGTAGGCAATACAAATATTTGTTCCGTGCGGGAATCAAACCCGCGACACGTAGCGCAGCAGTCAATCGCTTAACCACTGCACCAACCATGCCGTCTTAATAATAATGCTTGTGAGATGTAGCGATCCTATATTCTAGTCCTATTTCTGACAAACGTTTGATTGCGTCTTCTAAGTCGGGGTAAACTTCATAGTTCATACTAACCGAACGTATTAATGATTCTACGCTATTTATTACGGCATAGACAATTGCCGTGTTTGAAAAATGACGGTTCGTGGAAACATCGCCGTGCCATATATAATTTAGTAGGCTCGGTTAAGCTGACTATTAGACGCAGTCATTTCATTGACCTCTATTGACCCAGAAACGGATGATTTGCATAGTTACGGTTTTATCCGTACACAAGCGTGGTGTGGGCTTATAAAATAAGAGTAAAATGTCCATTATATAGGTCAATAAGTAATTTACTTCCGTAAATCAAAATCCTATGAACAATAAGACGAGATCGCGAGGGACATCGGAATAACTTGTTTGATATATCGATAGTCTTCGATTCTGAGCTTCCTTTTGCTGTTTGTAAGACTTGTTTATAGCCACTTTTAGAGGATTTTTATTGCAGTCAGTGTTTCCTTGTGTGCACGACATGATATATCGCGGGCGGCCCAATACCCCGTGTAATATGCTCTCAAATCCACTGGCTATTGCCTATATGTCCTCATTTTCTGTTTATCGAAATCGTGACTTGTACCAACAATTTTTTACCGAGAGAAGGTTGACTTTTAATGTATTTATTGGGTTTACTATAGGATGTAATTATGTTTTCGTTTTACAAGACAATATGTGGCCATGTTGTTTTTGGATAGGTATAAAACCTTCAAAGAAAACAAAGAGGCAAGTTGGTAAACATGTTAGGTAGGCCTCCGTATCTAATTCAGTTATGGTTTAACGAGAATTTCTGTTTCACACGATATTTTTATCTACAGGAAATCTACCAAAACTTAATGAGATCCGGTAATTGCAACTCATAAAGAGTTCCAATTACCGGATCTCATTACCTACGAATAGGTACAACCCTGCCTATACTTACCTTGTCCGGAACTGAAAAACTAAATTCTCTATTAAACCATCTGCGCTTGACGCGATGAATTCAGCACGGAGGAAATTGCTGTGCATTAAACTACCATTCCTATAAAAACGAGCAGATAAAATGGCTGCAAACAAAGCCAAATCTATGTCATGGCTTAAATATTTTTATGTAGATGAGGATGCATTTATACATCTGAAATATTTCCAACTTGGCGTGTTGCTTGACTTCGATTAGGACAGGGCCTAACCCGTGAGCAATGGAATTTGAATTTTTTCAATTTCAATTTGGGTTTGTATTTCCAAAACTTGGTAATTATTAAGTATCTTCATGGTTTTGAATTTTGAAGTTTACCTGTGTATGTTGTATTGTGCAGTGCGCGGCCGGACGCGCGGCCTGGGCGGAGGCGGCGGCGTTGTCGGTCGGCGGAGGGTGCGCGGGCGCAGGTGGCGCGGCGAGGCGCTGTTCCGTGCTCGGCGACCACCCCGGCGCGCGCCAAGGCAAGAACCCGACCGGCAAATGGCACAGGAACAACCGGGTATAATACTGTTGTACTTAAGACATTGCATGGAAATTGGTGAGCTTCGAGCTCAAATCCTTGGTGGCGAATACTTTACAGCCTGCCTTTCACACTGACCTTTTTGAGGGCTCCTAACTGTGTTACATTACCTTTATTGTCACAACTGTCTTCTATACGATATTACTCTGCCAGTGAAGTCTAAAGCCACCAATGTCTTGCTCTGTGGTTGGATACGGATTTAAATCAGTTCTCATGCTAGAGCTAGACGCTAGAAAGCTACGTATGTAATTTAGTCCGTTTACAGTGCTAAATGTTTTTGAACAGGTTTTTGCAAAGACCAAATTATGAAAAAAGAAAAGCGTGTCTTCAAACAAGCGTAAAGCTTGATAATCATTTCGGTATAATGGATTCCATAAAAAACTAACAGAAGTCCATTACTAAGCCATGATTGCCAATATTTCCAGGTGCGAGATGCTTCGTATGGTTCGTCGTCGGAGTCGGACGGCGAGGCAGACCGGGAACCCGGCGACACGTGGGGCGTCGCGCGGCTGCTCTACGCAGGCCTCGGCACGCTCGCACTTGGCCTCGTCGTCTACTTCGTCGGCACCGGCGACAAGGTACGCGTAAGTTGCAACTTGTCTTAATTTTGAGACGTAGTTTGTTGATTTAGAGCTCTCCTGACCATTCTCCATTTTGACATGAACCGCTCCTTCGTAGCGGTGCTTCTATGGGATGGCCTGCTTTCAATCCGTTCTGTTACCTACTTACTGATGGATTGATCGAAGACCACGTCCGCCAGTTGGCTAAGATGACAGTCAACCCCATTCACCTCAGCTTGGGTAGTAGTAGGTACCTAGGTACCTACTGTGGGTGGTCAGCCCTAGGCCTGATCACACGCTGCGCGCTGTAGTGGTGTAGTAAAATACCAAATATATGGTTAGATGGTTTCATAGTAAATAATTTGACAACTCGTTAATGCAACATTCGAACATCTCGAGTTGATGTTCCTAAAACTCGTTATACAAAATGCTTATCATCATAAAGTTTCAACGTTACTGCAAGAGGGTGCATAAAAGTTTCAAAAGAGCACAAGTTGTCCTTTGTGTAGTGAGTGACAATAGGAGACGTCGACAGGCACTCGCAGATTCGTCCTTTTATGTCCATTTGCCGTGCACATTGCGAAGTCTCATATGTTAGTGCACTAGCAAACGTGATATGGTGCTGGATATGACGCCTAGGTATTTAGTACCAATCTGTAGTATTTATAATGTATTCCCAACAATGTCGTTGTCAATTTCCAATCTAATCAGCTGCATTATACATAGAGATAGTAGATGGATGGATGAAGTGTGGAGTAGATGGGAGGCACCCAATGATTTATCAACTGAATTCCACAATCCAAACCATCATTACCGCATATTGGTTAGCGGTGTTTCCTATACACTTGTTCGGGTCGGCTGGGCCGGGCGGCAAAATATATGTTCCATTTTGCCACCTGGTTGTGCACGCCTTTACTACTACTAGTAGAACGGAGTCATAGGCGCCGTACCACTATAGTCCTGAGTCATACCATTGATGTTCACAGGCTTGCTAACATTTTGGCGGTACTTTGCAAGTAGTGTTTCATTCAATTTTTTGTCTGTTTGTCTGTACGTTTGTGCACGCTAATCCCAGAAACGGATTAACCGATTCGAATGCGATTATCACTAAGGCGTTTTGGTTTGCTCCACTTAAAATTTAGTGTTTATTTCATTTCAATAATCATAAATAAAAAAAGTTATATCAATCTAAAGAATAACATATAAAATGGTATAGAATAACCGATCAGTTGAATTGGCTGAAACTTTACGTAGGTAGGTATTACCTAATCATTGAAGTATATAATACAATGAGGAATGAGTGAGAAGTTTGATGGCTTTGTGGTCGTAGCGCTAACTAATGTTAAGCAACCCCTTTGTGGTTGTGGTTCCAACTGGGATGAGTGACCACAATTGGCACAAAAAATATATCAAGTGGCTCAGTAATTACTCTGCAGAATTGACCATCGCCAAGCGCGACCTGTATAGAAAGTGGTTGTTACGCTTTCACGCCTTAGCTACTAAACAAATAATAATGAAATTTTGATGTCTGATATACAGAGAAGCACATAGGGTGTCTTACGTCCCGTAAAACTAAAAATAGGTACAATAATAAACTATAATTAAATAAGTAGGTATATAAGTTCACGCTTTTTACATTATTTCGTTTTTATTTTTACTATAAATTAAAACGAATATTGTAAGATTTGTATTTTGGAATTGGTATATTTTAATTATTTTTTTTTTTGAAAATCTGTAAATACTTAGAGATTTTTTACACATTACTTTTTGTTGTTTAAATTACTTCGTGTTAGTAGGTAGGATTAGCTGAAATAATAGTTGTATTATTATAGTTAGTGAGAATGCCTGGAAAAAAATTACAGATATAATTGAACGCGAATGATTTGTTTGAACGCGCTAATCTCACAAGCAAACCGAATTAAAAAAAATGCGGTTGATAGCCTAATTCTGGAGGAAGGTTGTAGGTTATTTAACATCACGCTACAACCCTTAGGAGCCGAGCACAAAAAAAAAGTCAAAAAAGAACGACAAGCGAAAACGAAGTGCATGGACGTGCGATGCAATGCGACGCGGTGGTTCGGGGGCCGAGGGAGTCTTATCAAAATTTGGCTGTTATTTTAGTATATTCTGTATCCTACGACTTCCACGCGAACGAAGTTGCGGGCAGAAGCTAGTAGTCTATGTTCAATCATCCACTATTGGACCCAGTTAAATCCTGACTGGTAGAAGTAAGAAACGATTTAGAACGCGTTCGAAGCTGTAGTAACTTTTTCTACAATGTTGTTCTTTAACAATGAACAGTCGCATTAAATAAAACAAATGATAAAAAGTGGTAACAAAACACTTCCAGGGTTTCAAGACTCCGGCCCTGCGGCTGGTGGGTCCTTCGCTCATCGTGGCAGGTCTCGCGTGCTGTCTGCTGCGTATTCTCTTTTGCATATTTGCGAAGCCTTGCTGTCGACGGCGAACCATCTACAAGGAGAACAGAAGGTAACCTATCCCACCCAGGAAATTTAGCTTTAGGACTTGTTAAGAAGACCAGCAGATCGCAGCGGGAATACTCTCCCACTCTCCAAATGGACAGATGACCTGGTCGAAGGAATCCGCTGGATGCGGGAACTGCAGGGTCGGTCGATGTGGCGGTGCTAGGAGAATACCTCGTCGTTTAGCTGATGAGGAGATCAAAAGGCTTTCAAACTAAAGCTGAGCCCAATATACCCTGTTTTGAATATTTCATTCAAACCTTGCTGTTGTTCCCAGACTGTCCGGGTGCGGGGAGGGCGAGGAGATGCCGCTGGCGGGGAGCGTGGGGGGCGGCGGCGGGGTCGCGTCGGGTCCCCGCGCCGGGCCCGCGCAATGCTCGCCCGCGCGCCGCCTCGACACGTCGTCCTGCGACGTGTCCTCGCTGTCCAGCGGCGAGGAGGACGAGCGCCTGCGCCGGTACCGCACAGCCTCGCTGCACCCACCACCACTACACCAGGTTATTTCACGACCCAATTTCTAAGTCATTCAGAATAGAGTAATCGTGGAATTTCTTGCCGACTCTTTCCCATAGGAACCGACCAATTAACCTTTTGAACGCCAGAGTATAAACGTATCGCCGTACCCCTGACGCCAGGCCACTTTTCTGTCAAATGACCTTCATAAAAAATAGGGATTCCAAAACTTATATCGATATACAACTGAGTTTATATTTTCGTCTTTAATATTCTAATAAACCGTACTCACGACACTGAAATTTTATTTAACCTGCCATTATATTCCAATATAGTAATCTTTACACAGCATTTAACAGAGACTATCAATGAAAAAGCAGATATTAGAAAACTAAAAAAATATATTTATTACAATATGGTTACAACACTATTCAACATGACTTGTCATGGTATTGTGACAATGGCGTTGCTTGCCAGTCAATTTTATGAAATTCTCGCATCGAATTAGGGATGTAGCAGTGTACACGTTGGTTATCGATTCTAATAAGTAAGTATTCTTTTCTAATATAATACCTATCCATATCTAAAATACGCAAGGATTTTAATATAGTAATAAAAAAAAATTGAAATCAGTATTTTAATTATTGTTTTTTTTTACATGTAAAAAATACGCAGAAATAATTTAAAAATCAACAGTTACATATACCTAATAATTATTATTACGAATCAGTCTTAAAATATCACAAATCTTTAACAAAATGTACCTAATAATATACTAGGAAGAACATCAGTTTAGTACCTAATAATAATAATATATATTTTGGGTTCAAAATTAAAATCACAAAATTCTGGTTACTTTTTACTGGTTTTTTTTTACTGGTTCCGTCTTAGTAGTATATTTAAAATTAATCATTTTTTAATTAGGTTAGCTTACATATTAGGTGCATACTATGATTACTACCTTTATTAATGCATACCTATGTAGACAGTGTGCGCTGGTCTAGGTACGACATTTTACTCATTCGTAAGAGTTATATAAAAAAAAACAAGAACAATAAGGTCAGATAATATTTTCAACGATTGATTCATATCATAAGTAAATCTAATAAAAGAGAAAATATTTCAGGTGCTTATCAAAGCCTGTATCGTTCTTCTATAATAGTGTGAGTTATTTTTTGAAAAAAAATCGTTTAAGAAATTACTGACCTGTTTTTGTCCCTAATAAATAAATTAAAATGTTGATATAACATTTTTGATCAGTTTTTAAAATAATTCACCTCTAAATCATCTTCTTGTATTGATTCCGCTTCCGAGAACTCTTCGCCATCTCAAATTCCTTCTAATATTCGAAGAAGTTCTTCGGTAGTCATTACACTCATGATCACGGTTTATACTATAACTAACTTACACGATATTTTAATAATAAACAAATACAAAAAAAAAAATTAAAGCACTTCACTAAACTTAATCGCCTGCGCTTACGACGTCACCGCTGTGTCATACATTTATGACTATGGCGTACAGGGGACTGATAATATTGGTTTGCGCTAGGGATGCGCAAGAGATGAGTTTAACAAGTGTCGATATTAGACATTTGCATATTTTATTTTTGATTGTGTAGCTAGAGGCACGGTAGTATAAGGCTAAGTAGTTTTAAAAATACGTTTTATTTCTCCTGATACCAACTTATACACAAATAAAATACTCTGGACCAAAATTTCATATTCATCTTCTTAAGTTTTTATTGATTTTACAATCATATGTCACAACACTAGCTGTCACATATAGCGGACTACGGCGTGTGGGGGACTCATTTTATACGCGTTTAACATCTACTTTTAAAACAACAAATTTCTCGATATTGGTGGTTTATTTATATTAGTTTCATGCAATACAATATAGACGGAAGCTTAAACTTTTAAATTATATAAATAAAAACACACAAAAGTAATGATTAAATAGTTTATTTCATAATATGGTGCGACGTGTATTTTGTCATCTATTTGTGACGTTGGCGTTCAGGGTAAGATTTCGTTTGTCACGTATATGTGACAATGGCGTTCAAAAGGTTAAAACCGTGCACCTTGCTTCTAACGTTTCATAAGTGCCCATGTAGCTTTATGTCATCATCATCTGCTTAGCCTTTTCCCAACTTTGTTGGGGTCAGCTTCCAGTCTAACCGATTCCATGTAGGTTTATGTGAAATAAAAAACTTTAATTTATTCAAGGGAATCATACATTTACTTTTTCTACCACGAATACGGAACTTTGTCACGTTGCCAGCAACACCAACAAAATAGTTACTGAAACAATGTTCTTTAACTATCGCTTCTCACGAAAATGGGACTTGATCTTAGCTTCCCGGTTAGTCTATCAACTTCAAACTTAAGCACGAAGTAATATGAATACCGTAACGGAGCCCAATACTAATTTTGAACTGATACAGGTCACGGCGCATCAGGGCGCAAGCTCGCCAAATGGGTTACACCACAGCGGGTCCAACCAAAGCGCGATGCAGCGGAGCGGGCAACACAGCCCGGTGGCGGGTCCGGCGCCGATGTCACCGGGGCTGGTGGCACCGGCACCGCTCAGCGGGCCCCCGTCGCCGGCGCCGGGCGCCCAGGCCCCCCCGCTGCCCAGCGCGCTGGCCGGGGCCCCCACCCGCCGACCGCCCCCGCGCAACGTTTCCTTCGCCGGCGGACCCGACGGTGAACTGGTGCTTAGCCCCGCACAACTGCGCTCCTAACCCACAAGCAATAAACGTCTTCGCAATATCCCCTTTTTTACCAAACTCTTCGGACGATGTGACTATATCGGTGCGAACCGCTACGGATATCGGTTATGTGATAGCGTGAGACTCTTGACAGTTTTAACAAGTTTTTAAGTGAATTTTCTATTCGATAAGCTACGAGGTCGTTGATTTATTTGCACGTTTGGATATATTCTCGCAAACTCTTATCGATACTCGTAACTAATTTTAAGTATAATTTGCTAGAACTAACTTGACTGTTTTTGGAATACCTACATTTGTGTATGTGACGTGCAACAAAATAAGGGCTCTAGAGACAATGAATGGTTTTGTTTCAGGAAAAAAATACTTATTTTAAAGAATCACTCATACATAATAGACTGATATTTGTCTGAGAACTGCAAGTAAACCTGGATAATTATTTGTACAAAAAAAACAAATCATCTCATAAACATTGCATTATGATTTGTAGAGTGGTTGACCGTATTTTGTTGCACGTCATGTCTCTATGTTCAGTTTCTGTGGCAGAATGCTTCGACTGCATGTTCATTGAGCGACGAGTGAATAAGGGTCTGCCAGACCAGACATAGTACGTTATCTGTGTGGATGACTGGTTGTCCAACTAGACGGGCGAGCCGACCACCCGTCTGGCAGATTCTCGACTATTTTTACCGTAGTACTCGTATCATGTAACTGTAAGCGTTAATTCTAACTGTGTCGCAAATTATTGAATGTGCTAGATCCATCCATCTCAGCCGGCTAGTAGACGCCACGCTGCACAACGAGGTGTGGTGCTGACGACCAAATTTTTTGTAATTAATTGTAAAGAGCTAATACGTATACATACTGAAGCTATTTCATCAGGTTAATCTCTCTCTTTTAGACAACATAATATGTATTTCACCATGGTTTCATCGCCACATTCCTAGATAATTTGAATTTAAGCATCTATATTAGTTAAATTACATGTTTTAAAAACATTAGGAACGTTTATATCTATCAAAGTGTGTTCTTAGAATGTGCAAACGTTCCTGCACTGATGAATGAATTAGATGAAAAAAGCTAATGAAGTTGGCCGAGTGTCCATTGGAGAATGAGAACAATATGTGACAGTCCATCCAAAGATATATAAGATGTTCATTGTAGAGAGTAGAATAATTTATTAGAACTGATACAACACCACACCTCGTAGCAGTTGGGAACTAAATAGTGAATATAATTATAAACATAATTGTTTTAAAACTGCCTACTACTAGACGCGAATTTATACTTAAATATAAAATTCATAAAAATAGATTTATAACTGACAATAATGATTGTTAACTGATGTATAAAATGTTATGGCGTATGTGCGTTGATTTTATTTTGATTATGTCCAACAAATCGTGAGTAGTTCAAGCGCCGAGTGCCGACACCGAGGAGTGACGTCACGGCTCCTTCGTGCGTGTCCGTTGCAACGGTCACAACAAGTGAGGAACCTTACTTTGCAGCTTAATTAAGCGTTTAATTTTATATAATAAACTTGGCGTGTGAACTACGTATAGACACCAAAGGATATAATATAATAGTTAGCTAATTACATAAAGGTTGGTGTATAGCAAGTGATACTGTCTAACAGTAATGTTTTTATGTGTAAGTAACTACGGTAAATTAATAATACATACATGTGTGTTACGCGTGCATTGTATATGGCACAATATAGTGAATACTGTTTATAAATATATAATATATTTTAGAAATATTTGCACCTTTAGTAGTGAAATATTAAAATGTATATCTGCAGATTTTAGCTAGACTATTGTGGAAGACACTAAATGGAGTGTCATAAAAACATATTTTGAAAATTATGTTTCTGTAGACGAAACAGAAAATTATTGTAAAAGTTTTTGATTCGTTTTTGTCAATTATATATTTGTAATCAAATTAAAGTGTAGTTACTTTGAATTGTTTAAATCTAGGGAGGGTCAATTACTTACTGATTATTTTCGAGATAAGATTCGCTTTGTTTTACTTGCTGTCTGTATCGAGCACTACTGTTCTACTAACGCTTAGAATACTCCATTTAATTATAAAATCATCGTAACCGTTGATATGCTTTCTCGATCGCTAAATTCTGAATGCATTCATATTCTTGGTATCTATTTTTTTATATTGTCTTGTCGTCTTTATTTATTAGTAAATACTCGAAACCAACACACCTTAGTCCGTTTATTGCGATTGGCGATTAGGCAACCACAACACGCTACTACGGACACTCATAAAAAGTCACGTCGCCTGAAATACTCGTAAAATTCGTATAAAATATTTTGAACATCACAATAACATAATAGACGTATACATAATAGATGTTAAGAAAAATATGAGCTTCGTTTAGACTAACTGGCTTGTGTAACAAAGTGTTGTGTACATTAACGAAATAGATATCCATTACTAACATTGTCACTCCTTGCATCTCTTCATACATACTAGTAGTAAATTAGGTTTCGTCGTGTGTAACTCTTACTTTGAACATCACCTGATATATAACATTGTTTTCGCTTCACTTTTGATTAATACGATCTAAGCGCACATAAAACTGGTGACAGGGTTCATTTATTTTTGTCTACTAGCAGACGAGTTTTCATTTACTTGTTAGAAATCACATCACTTCTATTTTACGAAGGGAAATTCGTCTGCTTATTTACGTATATAAAATTATATAGATCGTTTTATAGAAAAACTGTAATATTGACATAATAAAACTTTTCACTTCACAGTTCGTACTGAAAACACCAATGTTTAAAGTTAAGAAATTAATTTCAATTTCTAATGAAATTATGTAAATAAGCAATGAAAAGGTCGAATCTTTGTGTGACGTCATTGTAAGCGTGATGCTATACACCAATAGACAGTTTGTTCCTTTAGATTTAACTGTAAAGTAATCATTTGCGCCAATTGCTGTAGTTGAAATGTCTAGTTAACTTTGTGGAAATTACTAAAATACTCAGAAATTAGATTGAATATCCAGGTTAGGAAGAGCTAGTGTTTTCACATGGTTAATATATTTTAATATTTTAGTCTATACGTGCTTCCATTTAAGCTTGCATTGAACATGCTTTTCGTATTTCCTAATAAGTGCAACTGCGTAGTTTGAAACCTAGATTTATTTACCTAATGAGCTAAGAATTTAAGTTCCAGGGCCTAATTGCGACTGCGTTTTGATGGCAAACTATATTTTGTCATTGATTGTAATTAATGCCGTGTTCAAAATGTCGTAATTTATAAGTTTCACTTAACTATAATATTCCTCGCATCACTGTAGAATGTTATCAAAACGCAGCTTATAGAACCTCCTGACATTATTTCGTAGATAGATTTATGTAAATAAACAGTGTACCTGCTTTATGGACAACATAGGCGAAAATGAAGAGGAATTTATGAGTGAGCGTCCCTATCTTACTACCGCATTTATTTGAATACAGCTTACAGCTATTACCAAATCCCTGCAAGTACCATTTTGATTTTTGATTAAGCAGTGATAAATCGACTGTCTTCTTTAAATATTGCTATTTTTACTGGACACAAGTTAACTGCTTATGTTCAGTAAAAAATATTGTTTTCATTTGATGTATTTTAGTTGTAGTACAATAATTCATGATATTGCGTACTTGGATGATGTTGTAATTAGCGAGAAATATCCCTGTCATTATTTTGTGAATAAATAAAACTGTAACGTTAGGTAGAAATGTTACCGACAACGTTGTTTTTTATCTCCAGTGTGTTATTCTGTTGGTCTGTGTGTGTTATTTGCCCTCGCTTATAAAATGCTACATTGTAATTACGTTGCGACGACCAAATCGTAATGCTATAAGTTACATGCTGTTATTAAAGTTAACTAATATTTTATTTTATTTTAATAAAGTGTTCCTTTATCTAATGTATTGTTCAAAGATCGTTCTTTTAAATTTTAAGGGTAGTTTGAAGTTTTGTATGTATTCTATTACTGTTTTCTGCTCTTTCTTAATTTGGAAAAATTAGAAATCAGAAATACTTCCTAAAAACAGGAATTTTAATGCTAGAACAAAAACTCTTTTGATACAGATTAGCTTCACACTTGGAATGCTGACAGAACAGTCGTACCTTCTCTAAACTAACTTTGAATGAACTTGGCGAGACTATTTACTGACTTCGGAAGTTTTCAATTTTCTACATCTGTGTGCGGATTCACCTTCCTATATTATAGGAAAATAATTGCGGTGCAAAACATAAAGGACAGAACTGTGATTTAAATGTTATTGTTAAAAGAAGGATGTAAAGACGTGTTGGGCAAAGATGAATGTTAATGTTTAGTTCCAGAGGATATTGAAATAAAATTAATGACATAGCTCAAGGGTTACCTAAAGTGAATTTTTATTATAGAATTTTATAATGATAAAGAGCAATGGTATGTAATATTGTTTTGTTACGTTAATGTAAATACTTTATGTCATAACCGGTATTGTTCATCATCGTTTATATTATTTATAGGCATTGGTGCATATCATGTGTATAGAGCAGATGATTAATCAAATAAATTAGAACAAAAATATAGTTGACGATGAAGTTTCATTTCTATTTGACCCCACTTTACCTGATAATTTTTATTCGTGGAATAAAATTGACGTCTGACAGATTTTGTATGGAAAAATTGTCAAAAATTCAAAATTATACCTTGGATAAAATTATCAGGCGTTGGAAAAATCAGCGCTAAAGGATTTTAAATTACAAAACACGCATATAAATGTAACATGTGATATATTTCATTTCAACACTACAATATTTTCATTTAAGAACATAAAAATACATTTATTTACATCAATTATTATTGCAACTCTTAAAATAAAATAAAAAAATCACAACATAAAACTTCTTAAATTTTTTATCAATACAATATTCTAGTTAGATCTGTTTCGTAGAGTCATACTTAGTAGGTTTGTTTTTTTAGATTTTTATATAAAATTTTGTAAATTCAAACACATACAAGGAATGATGTTATTGCAACTTACTAACAGTTTTAGAAGTCATGATTTAAAATTGTCAAAATTAAACGTTACGAAGGATTCTGATCCTAAAGATCACTTAATTTGTTAGTAAAATATCAATAATAATTATTATATTCTTGCTGTACGTGAAATGAGCAATACATAATAATAAAGCTTCGATAACTAATTTTACGTACACATACAACCGTCGAATTAATTCCTGGTTAATCAATGGGACACATAACACCGAATAAGGAATAAATACTTTACTAAGATACATACTACATACAAAATACGATACATAAATATTTAATAATACATTATATTTTCTTTCTATCTAACGTTAGAGTTTGCGTTGTCCATTAATTTGTAACATTTAACTATATTTTATGGTATTTTAACATTAAGATTGTTTATCAATACTGTATCAAATAGGTAGCTAGTTCAATTTGTTATTAGAAATATTTTGGACTTTTGAAGAATTATTTAAATTTCAACTTTAACCTATTCTGATTAAGGACTAAAATACGTTTAACCAACGCAAACTCGATCACAGGTGGTTTCACACACACAGCAATTCAATTTCTGATACCGGTTGTGTGAAAGCACTTTAATTCTTTCATTTCTCTTCATACACTATGTGGACGTAACAAGAGATCCAACCCGTTAATTTTTAGAAAAATAACCACTGAAATCTCCTATAATTTATATGTTCGTGTTATTTTGTCAATTATCTAGTTCAAATTAAATGCTATGTGTTCACATACTGTCAAACTGGTTTTCTATTTTTTAAGTTGCGTATTAATTTTAATATTTATTCTTTGAATCTACAAATTCTTTATTCTAACTTTAAAACTTCATAGTTTCAACTTTGACAGTATTTAAACACATGAATGGAAGTATCGACACGAAGACTATTCTAGGACAATAAAGTTAACATACCCTAGTATTGAAATCATTAAGAAGGACCTAACAAATTAATTTTATTGTTTTAGTTGGTAACTGAAATAATACTTACATGAGTGTCGAAGGCGGAAAAACTTAATATTTGACCGCCGATGACCTAGGGCTAAAGATATATTTGACAACCAGTAAGGTTCGAAATGAAACTTCTATGAAGTAGTGAAAATCCTAGATTTTCATGAAATGTGTATGATATGATGTCACTTTCCTAAGCTTGTAAGCTGCCAATTCTGTATATGAAAATTCTTAAGAATTTGCGCTTTTCCCATGGCCAAAAGTCAAATGAATACATACTTGAAAGATGGTTAGGGATATTTTTTTTATTAAAAGCTTTTTTTAACGTGATCATGTATAGAGGTTTAAAGTGTAACTATAGATAATCCTTTCTCTCACATATCGGAGTTATTGACAACTAGAGCATGTCCATGAAACGTCACTAATTTACATCTATATAAACGATACTCCACAGGATTGTCAACCGGAATATGTAAACAAACATCTATTAAACTACGTTAAAATGTAATAGCCTTCAATGCAAACAGTAATTCGTCAAAATTGTAAATAAAATATAACAGTCAGTAAAATGTAAACAAATAAAAATAAAATCTCACATGACATCACTGATTAAAACGGTAAAAATTTAAGTAATGACATCAACATTTACTGTCATAATTTAGGGAGAGGGGACCAAAGAGATCGTTGACCCAGAATTCAATTTTGTAGTACTAAACATCCGCCTTTGAGCCACTTATTCATCCCGCTACCCCTTGTAACTCCTCACTACAGTTTCTAACTTTCTTCTTCATACAAAAAGCTTTCAAAGGCCCTTGTCCTTAGCGTCATAATCATATGACACGTTTTCTTATCACATCTTCTTTGCTTAACTTCGCACAATTCTTCACTTGTTCGTTTTGATCATATTAGTTACTGACATAGAGATTAAGTGCATTTACCGTGCAATTCTCCCAAAGGTCGCGTGTGCCAGCTAATATCATATGGTTTCTACGAGCCCCTTGATGCGTTTCGGTCGTGAAGGCTCGCTCGATATGAACGATGTTTCTTCGGATGAGTGGCTCGGCTTAAGGAGAGCAGCCGATGTGCTTGGTTGACTCTGAAAAGGAAATAGGGTGGATTTGTGGAGCTGCTAAGACATGGGCGTAGCCAGGATGTTTTTAGGCACAACTTTAATGAGATGTCTCGAATGGGGCAGCTGTCAGAAAAACAGTGGATCAAGTAACAGGTTACCATGAATTTATTTTGGTGAATGATGTGTTTGTTCGAGTGTTTAAAGTGTATTTTGACTCACAATATTCGATTCTAGTACAGAAAACATGAAAAAAAAGATGACACAGCCGTCTGCTCAAAAATAAAAATTGATTTCTAGTCACAAAACGGTCTTGATGGTACTAAAAGAACAGAAATTGTAAAAATGTAACAATAAGGAATACGGAGAAAATCAATTTAACCTCCCTTCGCCACGTTTACTTGAACTTTGGCTACGTCCATGTTTTAACATAATAATAATTGTTACAATGATTACAGTTAATACATACATTACAGAATATGGATGTTCGACTGTTCATGTAAACTCATCTGCTCGTCTGCATCGTTTGATAAGTTCTTGTTTCGATGAGATTTGTTCGGAATCAAAAAGAATATCTGGGTCAGTGGGTACGTTGGTAGGATAAGGTTTTCCATCTAGCCGATAGATGTCCACTGCTGAACATAGACTGGGCTAAGAAAAATATAGACGGTGTAAGAGACTTTGACGTGCAAACTGTTACTGTGCATTCTGCACATGATAGACCCCCCAGTGCAGAAATATATAGTCTGTTAATGAAAAAAATTACCTGTTCCATACATTTTGACCTCGCATGGTTTTACTTTTGCATGAAACAGCAGATTTTTTATAACAGACTGAAAATTTCAACGTTGATGGCGCCCTCAAGGACTTATTCTTATTAACATTAAAATGAACGACTTTTTAAAATGGTTTGGGAATGTCATGTCCAGCAGTGGAGTGCCATTGGCTAACATTTATACTTGAACTCAATAATCTCAGATAATTTACATTTAATTCCTTACTCAACTATCTACTTTAGTGTTTTGTATTCTAAGTTGGTTTTTGAGTAAATAAGTAAGTTTGTTAAGAAAGTGCTAAAGAAATTTCGATTGTAATGGAATTTCAACTTTGTCATGTACGACATTGAGTTTGTTGTTTTAAAACTTGATAACTATTTGAGATTCTGAATTGAAGTTTAGACAAGACAAAGACAAGTCATGATTAAGGTAGGTGCATACCTGTGGTACGACGGGCGGGGCCGCTAGACTGGAAACTATTGCGTTCCTCTTAATATCTTCCATCGGTATTTCTTCAGATCGCGAACGCGGTGAACCTTCCCGAGATCCGTGGGCGCTGCTGCTTCGTGATACACTACTATAATATTGTAAAATATCATAAAATTAGTAATCTTTGTAATTAAAATGTATTTAAAACTTAAAATTATTTTATTTCGTGTTATTTAGTCAGAAAAACATAATAAGATAAATATAATTATTTAAAAGTGCTAATTGTGATTATGACTTCATTTCTCGTTTTATGTAGTAAGATCGAGAAACACTTGGCTAAAATTAACCAATAAGAATTAAGTAAGCAGACTGTTGTTATGAGCATAAGGCAACATACATCCTCAGCATGCTTGATGCCCTAGGGGGAATATTATACTACTATCATATATCTATAACTTATAGATATTAAGGATTTAAGGAAGGAGGATTTAATCTATAACTTATGCATACGCACACACACATATTATCTTATACAGATTCCACTAAGGACTGATTTTTTCATCGCCAGATAAATTTTATTCGAAGAATAAAATTGAAGTCAAAATTTCAAAATTATTCCTCGAATAAAGTTATCAGATGGAGGAGTATAAAGGAGGTTTACTTAATAAATTTCTTGATGGCTTACCTTTCTCTGCTAGTAGTACGTTCCCGATAGACAACGATACCATCTTTAAGCATGTGTCCGCTCGGCCTGCGCAGGCGTCGATCTGTGTCATCTTCTCCACCTACCGACACAACTGTATAGAGTGTGATATTGATTCCTTGTTAATTGTATGCATTAGTTTGTTTGTTATTTTAACTAGATTTTATATAAACTTTATGATAGTTATTTTATTTTATCATGTTACTAACCGTAAGCTAGAGACTTGAACTGTTTTTATAGTTCACAATACGTACCCATTCGGAAGTACTAGTAGGTATAGAATCTTAGACTAAAAATAGACAAGGGAGAATAAATAGAAGTTTTTCGTTCAAAAACAGCCAAACTGGCGTAATTTGGCGCCTATTTTTATTAATTCGAGATTTGACGTTTCAAAACCTGAAGGTCAATTCTCAGACGCAATCTCATCTCAGCGACCAATAATTTCAACTTGTCAAAAATGTACCTACATTTTTATTAGGGGGTTTACAATTAGGGGGTTATTGACAGATTTGAATGCGAACGTTCTTCAAAATACAGTAATTGGCTTCTTTATCGGTTATCATATAGAATATTATTAAATTGTCTAATAGTTTTCTAAATAAGAATTAAAAATAAATAAGAGTTTTAATTTTTTGATTAGGTCACTAAAAAATTTACCTGTGGACCGTCGAACAGTGGCTAATGCTGGTCTAGCAAACAATGGTCGATGTCGGGGAGCCATAGACGGTGCGCACATGCCTGACACTTCTAGTAACCGACCGATCTGCTGCATCTTTTTCTGACGGGACTTCGTGCGACCCTGGTAACAAAATATTGTATGGGGAATGGCAAGAAAATACGTTTACTTGTGGTAAACATGACGCATAAAAAACAAACACAAAAAAAAAAGTTGGGGGAAAACATGCGTCATATCCACGCAAAACGGCCATCACTCAGCATAATGCTAAGACCCTATACGCGACAGAGCCCCAGCGGTGGTTTTCAGCGACAGCCGGCCGGGGATGCTTTACATACCTATATTTGTAAACGAACTGGGCAAAAATACCATTAAAACCGGCGAAAAAATACATATAGAACTTGTTACTTGATCTAACTGTAAGTAGGTTTAAGTCAGTGTGCTGAGTTCGCGCTGCTGAATTTTGGGCCAAAAATATTTAAACTTTTTGCCATTGATACGCTAAGAAGAAGTAGGTTTAGGTTAAATTATCATCTGCCTAGCCTTTTCCCAACTATGTTAGGATCGGCTTCCAGTCTAACCGGATGCAGCTGAATACCAGTATTTTACCTGGAGCGACCGCCTATCTGACCTCCACAACCCAGTTACTGGGTAATACAATACCCTTTGGTAAGACTGGTTGTCAGACTTTCGGGCTTCTGACGACCCGTAACGACGGTCAAAGATCCATGAATGACAGCCGGGACCAACGCAACGGCTTAACGTGCTTTCCGAGGCACGGAGGGGTCTTGGTATGTAAAGATGGTCACCTATCCACGGACCAACCGCGGTAAGCGTCTGATCGATCGAACCGTACGGCTGTTATTTCTTATCCCTAAAATATTTTACCCTACGATTTTTACAAACCTAATCAAGTCTCTGATTAGTAAATCTACTGTCTAACAAATCTCATTTAACTGTAACGTTGATCAAAATATCATCATCCTATCAAATAACTGCTATAAAAATACCTTGACAAAAGATTTACCAACAGAATAGATTCAATTTACATCAGAAATCAGAGGTAACAGTCTGTAGCCAGCACGCAGAATGGAATGTTCTAAATAATCGTACCTTAGTAAGTCGTTGCTTAGCAGCCATGCTACGTATATGATCGTCAAATTTGAACTTGGCTCGTAACAGTACGGTGCGCGGCAATGCGCCCGACGCACCTACTCGCGGCTTATGTATGGTTAGGTGCAGACAACGGGGATCCTCTTTATCACCTTGTATCTGATAGGAAAACACATAAATACTATTTTTTAGATAGAATAATAGTAATACAAGGCACTAAGTAAGCGGAACTATGTACTTATTAAAATTTACTCTATGAAGCTTCAAGTAGTGTCGAAGTTTGCGATAGTGATAAGCAAAAAAAAAAAAAACTGAAGTATGTAAGTACTTATATATTTTTGTTTCTTTAAGAAAGTGCTAAATACAAAATGAAAGAAAGCATAACTTAAAATTGATTTAAAATTCTATGGTAAAAAATAATAAGTACTAGAAAAACTAAAATTACATTGATTTGGTACCTGATTTATCTAGAACGCAAAAAAAACACAATGATAACGATTATTTTTTTGAAAAATCAACTTTAACACGTAAGATATAAGACTGAATGAACATTACTTTTGTTTTATGAAAATGTGAACTTACTTCCAAGTCTTGAAGACTTCCAACAAGTTTGGCGACACCCCATCCTAGCCTCTGCTTGTCCGGTTCCACTAAAATTATTTGTATATTGTCTACTGCAAGAAACCTATGCTGCCATGTGCCGTCCTTTTGTATAATATCACAAGAGATGAGATCAGAATCATCTGTAAAAGGAACAAAAGCAATTTTAACTAAAATCCCGCCATTTTCAAAACTAGTTTTCCAAAATCGAACTCGTCGTGAGCTATGTATGTGCAACATACAGCCTCATTGCATGAACAACATTGAATTTTAAATAAATTTAAAAAAGGTTTACATAAAAACTCAAAAATTAAACAAGCAGTGCAGACCTTTTTTTGTCAAAAAAAATCAGATGCCATATAATTTTATTCTTAATTTATTTTTTCTTTTTCTCTTTAATGGTGATGCCATATTTTTTCTGCTAAGATGGCCAGGAGTTGGTGTAATAAAACAAAGGTTTTATTGAATAATTCGGCTTTTCTTCAGTAATATAAAAGAAAATGCGAAGCGGATGAATTAGGAAAATGTCGTGAGGAAACTTTTGAGAATAAATGTGGATGGCTATAAGAGTAGGGGCATACCAAATAACGATGGATGGACTGTGTGAAAGATGATATGGTTAGAAAGGGGCACCCCCCTTTCTGAAATGACGACTAATAGAGAAGTAAGAAAGAAAAAGACAGGTGGCGCCGACCCCGAATAAATTGGGATAAGGGAAAGAGAATGATGAAATATAAAAGAAAATATGTACTTACTAAGGTCCAAAACGTCCCCAACTTGAACGAACGGCACTGGGTTAGTTAGGGGCAGCTGTGTTTCAGGTTTCCCGGTCAGCTTCAAATATAGGTCCCGGATCAGAAAGAAGGTGCGTATTGCTCGTCGCGCTCTTTCCATCTGTTTGGAATAATAATAATAATGTTTTAACGTGTTATATTTTACTACTATAAAAGATAGTTACATAACATATTTGATAGCAAAGTTAGAAATAAAACTAAGAATATGAAGTTTATCTAAAATAATAATATAAAGAGAAAATATTTGATTTTTGTTTGTATGTGTTATACTGCTGCAGAACAAATCTACGCCCGCACACATTCGCAACCGTATAAGGGTGTAGCGTAGAAAGTACTTCGTCCATTTTGGTTTGATTTGACTGTACATCGGAAGTGTGACTGTAATTTAAGTAGGTTTAATTATTTTTGGGAAAAAAAGACTAATAAAAAAGTACAGAAATCGATTCAGTAAACGATACTGAACCAACTACTTTCATAATGTGCATTAATTCAGTTACACATTGTATATCTTAATATATATAATTCTTCTGTGCCTAAAGTGTGTTTGTCACCTAACTCCTCCTAAACGGCTGGACTGATTTGGATGAAATTTTGTGTGTATATTTCAATGGGTTCCTGGATGGTTTGAAAATACAATTGGACCCGGTAGATGGCGCTGCTTTTTCGGGCAGGACGACCTCTGCCGGGTTCGCTTGTAGTTATTTAATATAAATAGTTGTATGTTTACATCATACATGATTTACCTCTCCACTCGGCAGTCTCTTGGCGAAGGCGATGCCCGACATCGGCGTCCTAGTAGGCGGTAACAATATTGCCGCGTCCATACACAGCCATTCCACGTTCAGCGGTCGTTTGCTCGTCTCGCAGTATCTGTACAAACAAAATACACATTATTATGTTAATACAGGATACTAGTATAGTATAGTCAACCGCACAAAACGGCAAGGCTTGCACTACGAAAATCACCCTTACTGCATGAAAGATGCTACCAATGTCAAATTGTTACCACAGATTTGCGGTTGACTACCTTCATTTAAATAATTTAAATTATATTATCAGGAATATAGCAATGTGGGAATATAGCAGTGTAGCAAATATTTACATCGCCACATGCGAACTACGCATCGTAATTACGTCACGCAAAATCCTGCATCTCACAAGTTAAGTTTACCGCGAAACTAGCATAATTATATACAACGTCCCGATATCAATCATCTGGCAGTTGCCCTCCAGACACAATACCCGTCTGGTCGGAGGACCCTCGCTTTTCTACAGAGGATGAGTGAACTTTACACCCTGTTCCTCATACCTCTTTACATGGCACAAGCCAAGGCCGAAACTTGTTGATGTCAGAGGGCTGCTACAGTCCATTCACAGTTATTTTACCTCTGACAGTAGCAACCCAACATCAACCTTATTGTAACGAGAATAAACATCACTGTGAATTGAACATCACAATGTATGGCGGTAGTATGAAGTTACGTCATTTCTGCGATAGTGCCGTCTTTGTCTTGCAGTTATTTTAAAATGTTTATAACTTGGCAATTTTTAAAGTTTTATAATATTGTTTGCACTATTTGCAAACAAAAAATTTTTGAGTTTAATATTTTAAAAAATGTCACCAACAATAACAAAAACACAACAATAGAAAACAACAATTGTACAACAATACAACAATTGTATAACAATAGGAAAGGCATAAACAGGCATAGGCATTAAGTCCGCCTTTGTACCTTTTTTTTGTGCAAAAAGATTAAATAAATAAATAAAGTAGCATAAGTTCCAAAAAGGTTTTTTTTTGTTGTTGTTATAAACGGAAAGTTTTGTGACATTCGTTTCTATGATTAAGAGACATGATAACATTAACGAATAACAGTGTTTATGGCTGTAACTTGATAAAGGCAATGGACATCTGCCATTACTTGTGTATGATAGATAAAGGAATTTTATCGGATAATTGGACATTGTGATTGTCATTTTGATAATATGCCACACACGTAAAGCTATTAGTCCAGCCATAGTCCAGTACCCTAACTGCGTAATATCTACTATCAACCACAATCTTTTATCATTTTGAAGAACATTGCTAATCCATTGCTTCATATGTTCGAAGTTTGTCTGCTAAACAACGTACTTAAAAAACGCAATGAATGTTGTTGCACTGTCAAAATGAAAGCCATTCCTAGTTTTAGTGCGTTACGCAATAACCCCGCAGAACTAATTTCTTTCATTATGGGTCCTCACACACTGCATAGTTTTTTGAGATATGGTTGGGTCCATGACTTCACCCTAATTGAGATGGATAAAAATAAGAGGTACATTACTTTCTAGGATATTCTCGAGTCTATTTACTTTTTAAATTGCATGAATAATCCCGACTTCAATACAAGGTTAAAATAACTGAAAACCTGAAAAGAGGGTCATTGTATTCATCACTCGCTGTTCGTGCCCGGCTTGCACGGGTGCATTTCCGACTTTTCAGGTGGATTTTCCAAAAATATTCTTTCATATACGAACCTTGTCCTGTCAATTGCAAACACAACAAAAAAAATATCTGCCGATTGGATCGAGCCATTCTCAAGTAATGATCTTTCATACATACGGCAATTGATTTTAATTTATTTAGTTTATGAACAAGTTTCACTATGGGACCAAACCGCGATATCGCGATATTAAAAGTTATTCATAATGACGAGTAGAACCGTTTCAGGTTTTCAGTTATTTTAATTACATATATATTTTCGAAACTTATCGACTGCGGCACGGATCGAAATGCGATGGCAGCGCTGTTTTTAATGGTAATTCCACGTTAGTTCTCTTTTCCGCCACTTTCACTAAGACTCGTCTCGCTCAAGCTATTTAAAACGTTGACATTTGATTACTTACTCATCCTCAAACATGTCGAGGAAGATGTCGTCGCACTTGTAGAAGTTCCGCGCGAGAGCGGCGGCGCGCGCGCGCAGGGCGTCGGCCGCGGGGGCGTGGCGCGCGCTGGCCCCGCCCCCCGCGCCGCACATGGCCACGCGCATCAGTGTGACGCTCAGTTCTAGGGTTACTAGGCGGACTTTTGATGCTAGAAGGAAACAAGGCAGTTATAAGTTTGAAGTTTCGACTTACACAGAGACAAGACTCATCAAGAGACTTACGGATTAAAGTCAGAATTATAAGCCATCAAACATATCATAAAAATCCGTATCAGTGGGTACAGATTTTTAGAGCCTGCTTTTTTGATCGGTGGGCAATAGTTATTTTTGCCAAGCTTTTGTTCCACAGCTGGGCAAAGTTCTCTCGTATAGCTTTCTTATTCTTACATGTGTATTGCCCTCGCCAGCTTCCATAAACACTAGATTGCTCTAGATTTTTTGGAGGAATTCAAAACTATATTTTTCCTTTTAGTGTGTTTCTTAAATTGTATTTCCTAAGGGGTTTCGTATTACCCAGTAGCTGGGTTGTGGAGGTCAGATAGGCAGTCGCTCCATGTAAAATACTGGTACTCAGCTGCATCTGGTTAGACTGGAAGCCGACCCCAACATAGCTGGGAAAAGGCTAGGCAGATGATGCTTACATTGTATTTCCCTTAGTTTAAATATCAAGAAAAACTGTTATTGGACAACGCAACATTCTTCCCCTAGACAAAACTATTAGTTACTAACCAGGCTTACAGCTCAAATTCGCGATCGCCATCAGCTTCGATATCAGCAATGCATTGAAGCTCCGTAGCGGGCGCTGTTTAGGAGGTGGCGACATTGTATCTGCAGAGGGCGCTGCGCTCGCAATCCCACTGGGCTCGTGTGACCCAGACGTTATCTCTTCTTCAGGACAGAGTAACGTGTCTAGTAGTTCCGTATTCACTCCTAGAATAAGAAAATAAATAATATTAGTTTGTGAGACGAAGTAAAAATCTATTTTATAATGTTATCAATGAGTAAAAGTAAAGTGACATTATTGCAGCCTGAACACAGGCATTATATTCACGGTGTAAGGGACATCGCCAGCTGTTACCATGAGTTCTACCGTACGTAAAATACGCACATTGACGTGAAGTGGCGGAGCCCGTATTACCTAGCCACCATAAATTTTAGACCCCCCTAGCTAGAGCATAAAGGGGTTCGAATCTTTGTGACATATCGAAACGTGACAATGTAGGGTACCATATTACTTGACATTTTTTGTTTGTATTTAAGTGTCCGTGTCCCCTACGTATATATACCTACTGCTTTCACGATGCGCGAAATCTTTGAGAAAAAAAAAAACAAAGTAGCGGCGGGCGGATGTGCCAGCTTCCATTTAAAAATGTACCCCTTTACATAATCAGCCTATAATGTTCCCACTGCTGGGACACAGGCCGCCTCTCTTGTGAGAGGGAGTGGGCCGTAATCTACCACGCGGGCCCGGTGCGGTTTGGTAAATGCCACATGTCTTCGAATTATTGCTTCTAGGACATGCCGGTTTCCTCACGATGTTTTCCTTCACCGTTTAAAAGTTGGTTATTTAAACAGATGTTTCATACAAAACTGCATTACCTACACGGTCAAAAAATGGAACAGCAGATATTTTTTGTATAAGCTGCGACAGTAAAAAAAATTGTTAGTACGATTATGTAATTTTGACCTTTGCGAATTATATCGTGACATACATTACTGAGGGATATAATTGCGTGCCAAGCCGCTCTAAAGGATAATATTATTGTATATGTACCGCTAACAATGTGAGTAAAAAGATCGAAAATGAAACATGAGTGAAACTAACTTACCCACTATTTTATAATCCAAAGGAAGCAAAAGACAGAGAATAGATCAAATTAGTAAGTAGTAAGAACAAGCATTTAAAGTTTTAGGTACAAAATGATCATTCGATCACGTGAATCTAAGCCTGGGCCCAAATAATATAAAAGAATATTTGAATCGAGCATTGCAACGTGCAATAACCTTGGTCGAGCGGGCATTAAGGTCAAGCTTTTTCGGAACTTGCGCTAAGGTAAGGGGAAAATGTTCATTCCAAAAATACCTTGTAAGTCCAGCTGCGTTTACAATTGTATAACATCTACAGCATTCACGTATTACTTTGACCTCAATTCAAACAAAGGGAAAACTAAATATAAAATCTAATAATGTAAGGTGAATGGCATCGTAAAGGTCGGACCTTATGGCGATATTATCTACAAACCGGCCACATGTGATGTTCACTCACCTTTATTGTTGATCAATGCGAACAGCAAGCACAGAGCGAACAACGCTTTGTAATCATTCTCACTGCAGTCCAAGGAGTCCAAAATTGTCTTCAAAAACGGCCTCTTTTCAATCTCCTTACTTTCTCTCTCTATTATACTGTCTAGCGTCGCTGACCTTTCAGCAGAAGTACTCGGTGCTACACCAAACAGCTTCTGTTTCTCTTCGTCAGTAATGTTATTATATTCGTTCGTCTTTGACGAACTCGATTCGATACCTGAATCAGGCAAAGGCGAGTCGGGCATGTTCGCTTTAAGGGTCCCCGAGCTACTAGTTTTTGCTGGATGTATTTGAGTAAGTAAATCCTCAGTGGAATCGTGACCGATGCTCGACGTCTCGCTTATTTGTGAAGTGGACGGAAGGGATGTCGAAACTAACTCGGGATCGAGATCGCAACTCGAGTGATCGGTGTCATATCCGAATGTTTTAGGACCAGCGTATTCTGGGGTAGTGTAGTCCCTCTCACTTGACGTATTTTCTAAAGCCTTCTCTAGACTTAGTTGCGGTTTAGAGAATTCTAGTTTGACATTGGACTTTGCATTGCTAATGTACATTTCCAGTATCTTGGTCGCGCCGTCCTCGAACACTGATAAGTCTGATTGTAATATGATCCAGGCAAGCGCGTGGACAATCGGACCGTGCGTTATAATAAGGAACACTTGCGATAATAGAAACAGGGACACTACGCACGATACTGATGGTTTGGGGTCGTCCTCTGAGTCCAGTCTCTGTCTGGGGAATGTCATTCGTGATGGAGATTCTGCGTTCTTTCCTTTTAGTATGGCTTCTAAGTTTCTTGTAATTGCTTCTATGCTTTGAATGTGATCTCTGTTGTACGGTGAAGAGGATTGCAACCGTCTTACGCTTTCGGACGTGAGTGAATAAATGTATAGAGGCACTAGCAACTTGTGCAAAAGATGCTCGGTCAGTACATCGTTTAGGTCAGGAATGTTTAAACATAAGATGTCATTGATATAATGAAGATGGTCAAGGTGTTCAGCTACCAAGTCATCCAGTTTCTGTTGTGATTGATGGCTGGAAAAAGAATTTCTGAATTTTGAGTCGTAAATATTGTCTGTGTTCGGATACTGGAAAAATACGATTTTGAATTTGGTACATTTAGTATGTAACCGGTTGATCGAGAAAGAAGTGTTCAAAATAAAACGAAAATTCAATAATAATTTCTATCTACGTTCAAAAAAAATGTTGTAAATGAAAACCGAACATAACAAAACAGACCAAAACAAAATCATAAGTAATATGATAGCCTGACTTACTCAGCGTCGGTCCTGACACACGCGTCCAGTTCTAGAATGTGTTTGCCGATAAACCACACGAGATTACTGAAGTATGGGGCTGCCGTTCTGTGGGACATCAAAGTGTGTTAGCATATTACTGACCACTAATGAAACGACCGAGATATCTAAATAGTTTTATATGCATAGCTTCTCAATGGAGAGCTACATTTATCCCAAGTAAAGTAAAATTATTATTATTATTCACAAGTAACTAAGAAACACGTACGAAATACTAGACTGCAAGATTTTATCGTTCATATCCTTGAGCCTCATTTTTGATGATCGCTCTTTGTTTCGCCTCAGGTGCGCAACGCACTTATCACCGACCACAGTTCACTTAATCTTACGAGGCGTCGAAAGGTGACCACAGATTTACTACATTAAGACTACAAGCTACTAGAAAGTAGTACAGAATGAAAGTATCAGTTTTAACACAGTTCGAGGCTGTGCATAGTTCACAGTCACTGAATAGCCGTCACAGGCAACTGAAACCAGTCTAAGTTTACTGCGCGACATCGCGACATTACGTCGAAAACGAAGCAAGACCACGTCGTAAATTGTAGGTTGTAGACGTTTCAAGTTCAATGTCAATAGAGCTTTGACACGCATCTAGATAAAACATCATAAACCGTACACCAGCCCCCACGACAAAGTCAGTTCGTACAAGCGAGTATCAGCTGCCTTATTACCAAAATCTTTCGGTTTTGAATCTAATCGAAATTGATTCGGATTAGCGTACATTTGATATTTCATTTGTAGATTCAAATAAAATTCAATTCGAATTAGAACTCGAAGTTGTCGCCTCTTTTTAATCCCAGAAAGTCACCAATGCAAAAACGTCGGTATGATGTGACCTTGTCTGGGGGGAAATTACTTTTAGAAGAATTAATCTTACATACCTATCTCTAATGAACCTCAGCATGCTGGCATCCTGTACTCGGTACACGTTGAGGGTAAGAGTCCGCACGGCAATGCGCACCATAGACTCGGAATGGTTGAAGAACTTGATCGCCTCCGTATACAGCGGGAAATCCTTCGTGTGCTGCCAATATTAATAGTGTGTCACTTTCAAAGTGTGTATGTAGGTACCTACTCCTAATCGCAAGCTGAAGAATATGTTAATCGATTATTATCAACTAGCTTTTGTTCGCCAGTGTGGAGCCGGAAATTATTCCACGGGAACGTACAACTGGGATAAGAAGTTTTCTAAGAGATCCAGGTCTACCTCATCACAGGTAGACCTACCTGTGAGCCAAATTAAATAGAAACCCGTTTATCCTTACCTTAAGAGACAGAAATACTTTTGCATTTATACTAAATATTATTGGATATATGGATACTATAATATTATAAAATAGTATTACATATGAATGTAACTGTCCATATGTCCTTGATTTACTGACATTTTAAAACCGAACTAGACTGGTCGTGTAAATGTGATACACAACATACAACGGATATTTTAGGTGATGGTTTAAAACGAAACACGCTATAGTTCGTGACTTGAAATTGACACCACGTGAAAACGCAACCTTAAACTTTTTTCATCTGTTCTGTAGT
This sequence comes from Apamea monoglypha, assembly GCA_911387795.2. Classification (NCBI taxonomy): domain Eukaryota; kingdom Metazoa; phylum Arthropoda; class Insecta; order Lepidoptera; family Noctuidae; genus Apamea; species Apamea monoglypha. The sequence continues at coordinate 6,041,343 of OU426922.1, forward strand.
AAAATTATGGACATGTTTCTCTACTTACAAAATAGACTAGGGCCCAATACCACAAAACGTTACAATTAGGTACAGGATCAAAATTAACCCACGTCCAGCAAAGAAAAGTATCTCAAAAAAAATGATAAAAATGAGTATAAAAATATGGCATATTCCGAACACCATCCTTACAGTCTGACATATACAAAACTTGTTATGAAAAAAGCAAATTCATTCAGGGGCATTAATAGGTACCAGTCATCATCTGCCTAGCCTTTTCCCAACTATGTTGGGTTCGGCTTCCAGTCTAACCGGATGCAGCTGAATACCATTATTTTACATGGAGCGACTGCCTATCTGACCTCCACAACCCAGTACCTGGGTTTCCCATCTTTACATACTAAGACCCCTCCGTACCTCGGAAAGCACGTTAAGCGGTTGGTCCCGGCCGTCATTCGTGGATCTTTGACAGTCGTTACGGGTCGTCAAAAGGTCTGACAACCAGTTTATGTATAACAGTATAACCAGACAACCAGTATAACCAGACTACACCACAAGTTTTATGGTGTAGAGCCCAGTAGGTGGGGACACATGTTGTACGTTAAATCAAATCGAACGAGGAAAATTGACATTCGCATATCCGCATTCGACACACAATCACCAATGTAATTATGCAGCTGTTAATGGTATTATAACAGTAACATAATTACTACTTGATAAGGGAAATAGTTACATGTAGTTGAACTAGACATGAGGTCTTATCAATCAATTCCTTTCGCCAATGCGTGATCTGTAAATGCATATTTTTGTGCGCAGGCAATACCAAACTGCCGAAGTGAGACAGGCTTGGGAAAACTGGGAAGCACTCCGGTTTAAAAAAAACGTAGAAAGATCAAATATATGTTGATTTTCTTAGCACCTAACTATTTTAAAGTTAACTGTCGTAAAATCTTATCCTACCAATATTATAAACGTGATAGTTTGTATGGATGGATGGATATTTGTCACTCTTTCACGGAAAAACTAAAGAACGGATTTGGATGAAATTTGGCACACAAATGGTTTATAGAATAGAATAGAATACTCTTTACTTCTCTCCCCCCCCCCCCCCCTTTCCTTTTCTCTTCTCTTCTTCTTTTTTTCTCTTATCTTTCTCTTTTTTTCCTTTTATAACCAGGATTAACATGTAGGGTACTTTTTATCCCGATATTCCCACGGGATCGAAACTTATGCGGGTGAAACCGCGAGGCACAGCTAGTACTGACCTATATAAAATTCAATTGCCGTTCGTTGGTCCCGCAAAAACTCGAAAATAGCATGACCGATTGTGATAAAACTTACAATTAAATGAGGATTATTTTATTGTTTTGTAGAAACAAAGATAATATTTATGAATGTAAAAAAGAAAGTGGTATAGGTTTAGATTACTCGTTCCTTTTTCTTACTCCTCAATTTGATTGATTCTTTCAGCTGTTATTACCTACTATATATAGTAGAAAACAGCAGGCAGATTGATCTGCCTAGCCATTTTCTCCAACTATATTGGGGTCGGCTTCCAGGCTAACCGGATGCAGCCCCGTATTTTAGATGGAGCAACTGCCTTACTGACCTCCACATCCTAGTTACTGGACAACATGATACCCCTTGGTAAGACTGGTTGTCAGACTTTTGGGCTTCTGACTGGGTAGTCAGTAGCTCAAAAGTTACGGGTGTAACGACTGTCAAAGATCTACGAATGACAACCGGGACCAACGGCCTAACGTGCTTTCCGAGGCACAAAGGGGGTCTCGATGTGTAATGGATGGTCACCCATTTACGAACCCACCGCGGCAAGCGTAGCTTTACCTTCGATCGACCCGTGCGGCTGTTATGATTTAGCCACGAGTATTGGTATACTACTGGGCTATATGTAATAACAGCTTATATGGCGGTATAGCAAATATGGGTATCAACCCATATTACGAGGCCTTTAAGATCACAATTGCATTGCATCAAGGTATATGTCTATGTATGCTCCCATACATAGACCTTAAACTAGTAACTTAATATGGCTGCCCATACGCAGTCATACACACATATATGTTTAAGACAATAATGGTGATTACATTATTTTTATGATCTTGTCAAGTTCGTAATAATCAGCCTATAATGTTCCCACTGCTGGGACACAGGCATCCTCTCTGTGAGAGGGAGTGGGCCATAATCCACCACGCGGGCCCAGTGCGGGTTGGTGGATGTTACATGTCTTTGAATTTGTGATTCTGGGGCATGCCGGTTTCCTCACGATGTTTTCCTTCACTGTTTTGAGAGCAGTGGTGATGAAATAATTTGCGCAACGTTACACTAGGTAAATTAATTATCTGAGAAAACAACTGGTACAACCACATCCTCCAATTATATTATTAATAGGTTTATCAAAAGAAATATAGAGGTATGAGGAACAGGGTGTAAAGTTTACTCATCCTCCATAGAAAAGGGAGGATACAGGGGACGATTGATGCTAATTGCGCGGTAAACTCTGCTTGCGAGATGCAGGATTTGCGTGACGTCAGTATGACGCGTTGTTCGCATGTGGCGTTGTAGATACCGCTACAGAAACATTCTACAAAACATTAGTGGAAAGTATGTGTTTGAAAACTAAAAACCCCCAGATGTTATAACAATAACTATTGTGTTTCAGTGTATTTTAATATGAGGTTTAACGGGTTCAATAACCACATTATTGGGTGAAGGTTTACTAAAGTACTTATTTAGTAACCAATGACTGAGTTATTTGTAACATTTATTTAGGTACTACAATCGATTTCTAATTAATGTGGTATTTCACCCGCTGCATGCCCCCCAACTAAGAAGGAACCACCTCCTCTTTAGTGTAAACAAAATAACAATACAACTTGTATTTTGTGTTGTTCAGTGTCCTTTAACCAAATCATTAGAAAACTTACCTCATTATAGAAGAAATGTATAGTATGATTGTTGAGCTTTAAACTGAGCGTCTTGAGGAAAGATATGTAGTAAGCCATCACCTCCTCATCGGAGAAGTCAAATTTGTGCACTATTATTGAGTTCACATGGTTATTACTCAGCAAATAATCTGTAACAAGTATGTAAGTTGTAAAGTTATGTAAAACATATAGGGAGACGATCTTCATTTGTGCGCAAGTGAGGTCTAAAAAACAACAGGAAAATTTTCTTGTAATAGCAATATCCAGAATTATAGAGCAAAGTGCCACCCAACTTGTCAGCTAACTTGCTGATTACTGATTGGGTGATTGTATTCAACACACAAAGCCCATCAGCAAATTACAATTCTAACATAAACTACATACTTAATAATGTTTTGTGAACAGCACATGTCATAATATTTTGATTCAAACAAGCCAAAACATGTTTCTACATTATTAAATAACTTACACAGTGATGTTTCATTTCTTATATTCTCAAACAGTATATTAAGTGTTTGCAACAGCTGGACACAAACATATGATGATCCACCACACTTCTGTCTCATGATCTTCAAGAAGTATGACAGCATATTCTTCTCCAAGAAGAAGCTGAAAATTAAAGTTTATAATAGTAGATAATACTATTCAAGGAAGGGAATGAGACTTACATAAGCTGTAACAAAATTTATAACAGAATGAGCACTACTTGACCTGACCTTGAACCTTGACCTGCTAAACTGGCATATAAATTAATTACATTTTATTTTAATGTGTAACCACTTTTTTTTTTTCCGGATGGGAAATCATCAAATGACCCCTCCCGCTCTGGGTGTAGCGGAAGGGAGTGACAGACTCTTACTGACTAAATCCCACCCATGTTCCTTCCTTTGCCCTTTATGTTCCGGGGTAGCGGTAACCCTTTCGGACAATCCCGCTGACCATGTGTAACCACTTTATTTATAAACATTGCTGCATTGTACATTTGCATTTGCATTTTTTACATTTAAATGTCTCTAACTTTATGCAATGTTTATGAATAAACCACTTAATGTGTAAAATATGATGTACTTATAGCATTAATAAAAGTAAATAAAATAATACATTTTTATGAATAGTTCCAATACAAGATCGGGTATCCCAACAAAAAAGAAGAAAACAAAAACATGCAGATACATGACCCGCCACAAGTTGCTAAACCTGTATTACGAATGGGTAGTAGGTACTTAAACTTTGATTTTAATTTAACATAACATTAATTAATATTTATGAAAATCTTGAGATTTGTTTCGGAACATGTACAGACGCCAGCACATCAAGCTACTACAATATGTCAAATTTCTTTAATAGATTTTCAACTTTATTGCTAAACCATTAAGATTTAAGGTTGATTGGGAAAATTTGACAGTTTCGGGTAGCTTGACCTGCTGGCGTCCGTACTTATGTGTATGGAATTTGCAGGTACAGTAATCTAGCCATTGTATGTTCTGCCTGGAGAGTAATAGGTACTAAAGATTAAGTAATGGAATACTTATATAAAATACAAACTGCTTGGATGATTCAGCACATGACCAAATAAGTGATTATTATGTTTGATTTATGGGTAATAAAAGATGCCATATAATTAGGGACTTTAAGGGTACCTTCAGAAAACCTTTGTATGAAAATAACTTGTCTTTCTAATCATGTATTTTTGACTTACCACTTTTTCTAATATACTGTATTCTCCAATTAAGGAAGCATTGTTTACAAATACTTAATGAAATAATGACCACTAAATGATACTTACTCAAAAACGGAACTGTCATTCTGGTCACCCCATATCAATATCTCTGCTATACACCTCAGCGATTCCACCAAGGTGCCCCGATTACTTTCGGATACAGTTGTGTTTTTGCACAGGATATTATGTAAATACTTCAATCTTTCTAAGGAATGAGGGTTTTTTGGACGCCCCCACGAGGCGCCGAACCAACTTCTGCTACGAAACATGACGGTATTAGTATCCTCTACACTTGATCAAAGAAAACAACACACTTTTTCATTTTTTTTAGTTCATTGAGGCACGTCGTCACGCTAAACCATTAGCACCATGTTCGCTTTTTATCTTGTTTTATTAAACTGATCACTTTATTGGGTCATTGCGTTAAACGCGTTAACTTTGGATTATATTTTATTGAATAATCTGCAATAAATTGCTGAATTGTATTATTTTTATATTAAATTACTCGTACGATTTACTTGGCCAACGTAAGTTTGACAGTTCTCTGGCTGGATGTTCAGATTCCGAATGACAGCTGCAGTTTCGTTTAGTTTCACCGCAATGGTTTGTTTCTAAAAATCGTTTATATTTTCGAATTATTATGAAGTGAACAAAACGTTCAAACATTAAATAATTAAAAAGAGATTTGTGATATTTGTGAACTGAAATATTTAACTAAACGTTAAAATTAAACTCAACACGCAATAGGCGTTTGCAGAGATAGCTACAATAAATTATAGGGTCTGGTGTTTGGAGCGAAGATGAATAATTAAAATGGAGTTTAGCGGGTTCGACAACCACATTGGCGTGGGTGTAGGTTTACTAAAGTAGTTGTTTAGTAACCTAATGACTGAGTAATTTATTTGAATTTAAATGGATAGACTTATGTAACACAATCGACTTTTAATTTTATTAACGCGGCATGTTACCCGTTGCACGCCTCCAACTAAGAAGGCATAGCCTTCTCTTTAGTGGAAGCAAGAAATTATATGAGAACCGCACGAGTCGATCGATAGTTAAGCTACTAATGCTTGCCGCGGTCAGTTCGTGGATGGGTGACCGTGAATTGCATTATGAAGACCTCTCCGTGCCTCGGAAAGCATGTTAAGCTGTAGCGTTACGGTTACTCAGAAGATCAATAGTCCGTCACCCAGTCTTACCAAGGGTTATCATTTTACCCAATAACTGGGTTCTGGAGGTCAGATAGCAAGTTTTAGCTTCATGTAAAATACTTACTATTTTACTTACTGGTATTCATTCAGTAGCAGTGGTGGCCCAGTGGTAACGGCCGCGACTTATGAGTTGTAGGACGTGGGTTCGTATCCAGGCAGGCGTTTTACTTTGTTTAAATAATTTCATCACCACTGCTCTCAAAACGGTGAAGGAAACCGGCATGTCATAGAACCAAAAAATCGAAGACATAACGTGACATCTACCAACCCGCACTGGGCACGCGTGGTGGCTTACAACCCACTCCCTTTCGAATAGAGGAGGCCTGTGTTCCAGCAGTGGAAACATTATAGGCTGATTATGTATGTATTCAGCTGTATCCGGTTAGACTGGAAGCCGACCCCAACATAGTTGGTAAAGGCTAGGCAGATTGGTCATGAGAATTCTTACTGCATTACCTATTCATAACATACATACATCAATAATTATACCAATATGTTTGCCAAGCGTGCTAATTAGGTACTAATTCATGATAAATACATGTTTAGCAAATTGCAAACACAAACAATAGAACACAGATTACAAAGGATGTTCCAGTGTGCGTGTGAACAAACAGAGTAGATTCCTACGCGATAAACAGGTACGGTCAGCAGCAAAAGTCGGTTAACACTTCAGTTGTTTAAATCTTAATTATTGAGCAAAATATTCTTAAAAAACATGTAGTAATAGAATATTTCAGAATAATTAACTCTTTGCTATTACATGAAATAGTGAAAACCAATGTATCGCATCATTTTGTATTAATTTACATGATTTGTAAAAGTAACAGAGTTAATTGACTTTTGATGCTGACTGTACCTATTTCTCTCATTGTTTTTGCATAGAGGTATACATATAGGTAATTAATTATGAGATCTTACGGGTAACTAGTTAGACTTTTGAAAATTAAAAAGTGCCAATTTGTTCCGGAGTTTGTGAGTATAATTAAACCAGCCTTCTACATACTTATGTTGTAACAGAAATGAGCATTATGAATATAGAAAATAAGAAAAAGTTCCCAATCGTTAAGCTGAAACTGGTATTTATGTATCTTAGCTGGCTTTTTATATCATTCCGTTATTAGTTTTACTATCTTACGAGTGGACAACTCATTGGTCGCATGCCCGCTGCAAATACAACTGCCAAGAGTCCTACTGGGGTCGATCGGGAAAAGTGCTATTGGGACTTATTGGGTTATCAGTTAGGAATGTGTTCGTAACAGTCTAGTGTCTGGATTGGTAGTAGGTACACATGGGATTTAAAAAAAAAAAATCATTAGGGTGAAAAGTAGCTTCCTTCATAAAGATGTGCTAAAGAAAATACAAGATTTCTTTAAACATACTGGCAAAATGTGGGTTATCTGTTCACCACTGCTCAGCCCTTCAGAAAATATTGACTCACAATTTTTTATAGGAGTAAAGATTGCGGTTTCAGTGTTTTCCAAGCCTTACTGTTTCTTATTTTAGTATATTGCAAGATTTGCAAGAAGTGTACCTTTTTAAAAGATCGTTTACGAAGTTCCCTTCTCATAATATTATAGGAAATGCCGAAAAAAAACACAGAAAAATTATAAAAATATTTTTTATTGTCTTAATTTTCGTAATTCTATATTGCAAATTAATGATTTTGTTTACATCTACATCAACTAATTAGCAGTACCTTCACTTTTAGGTACAATATTGGGAAATCCCATAATTCTACGCACATGGACGGAACAGTCGATATTATTCAATACCTTACACTAAATTGTGACATTTTGTATTCTAAATAAGTTGAACCATAAACATTAAAAGATTGGGTAATAATAATTATGAAAAGTTACATTCATGTTGCAATACAACTAAGCGAAAAGGTGGATAATCATCATCCTCATCTTCCACAGTCCGCCGTAAGGCGGATGCGCTGAGGTAGGTAGCCCGCGATTTTTTTTTTTAATATTACGTATGTTATTCTGTAAATACATATTTGAAACGGTCGCGAATCAATAAACAAAAAAAAAATATTGGCGGTCTAACCTGGCACTTTCGCCATAAAGATCTCCTTGTTTGTCATTATAGAGTGGATAGCTAATGTAAATTAGCTACCTACATGATAACGTTATGAGTGCCAATTTACAAAATACGAAAATCGACTACTTAACACAAAATGAAAAAGATTTTTTTTTTTAATATTCGGTATTTACTTACTAGTTTCCGTATTTTAAAATTACCCTTTAAGGTAATATGGAATAAATACAATACTAGTAATAAAATATATAATTACATGGTGATTTCTATCTACTGTCCTCGATCAACATTACAATGTAACCGAAGATTACATAACACCAAAGATAAACTTACTTATTTAAAAAGAAATGTCACACAATCTGTTGCATTTAAAACACCTAGGTATCTTGTCTCGTTTACGAAGTTAGCTTCTATTAAAAATATTTTTACTGTTTATTTAACAATATTTTCATGGACGGTCTATTTTTTATTTTTATTATTTGTACCTAACAAGAAATCTTAGAACTAAGTAAATAATTTAAAGAATAAATACAAGCTCAATAAATTATTATTTGATTATTTAATTTAAATCTAGCGCTGACTCAAAAAATGTTATTGCTCATAATAATCACTTAAGTTTGGGGCTCGAACAAACAATCAACGTTATAGCGACTGTAGCGCTACAAAGCTCTTTTGGCACGTGGCAAAAATCGGAACTAACGACGCCATCTTATTTTTTCAAACGTGTGTTTGTGTCAACGTCATTTGAGCGCAAACATATTGTTATAGCAATCTAGGTACCTATTAATTACCTCTTGAGAATTTGACTCTTCTCCTCTCGAAGGCACCAATGGACAGGCAGCCAGTTAGTATCTGGTAAACCACCGTTAAACTACGAAACAACTACCCACGTAAGTTATTATGTACTGTCAAATTCTTATTTTAATTGGGGTAGTATTTGGCGTAATTTTTTTGACTGACAAAACGTTACACATTTTGTTTTTTCTCTTCGACTGAATATCGATTGTTTGTTTGAGCCATAGATCGTAATTTAATAGCAGAGAAAGCATTATAAGTACGAATAAATTCTACATTTTGACTTCCTTAGATACTTATTTTAGTATAACTATGATCAGCGTCACAATTATATTAAAACAAATAACTATTAAAAAAGTTTATTAGTTTTTTCCTTAATTTTCTAGAGCTACCTATATCAGAAAAGCAAGGAAGTTTTCTTAACATATTAAAACACTACCTTGCATTTGGTAAACTAATTTAAAATAAGTATAAAACGTATTAGAAATCTGAATCTGGCAAAATGTGAGACGCACAGGTCTTTAAAGTTGAACCTATAAGTAGGTAGTTAAAAGTACTAAGTAGGTAAGTACTCGTTACAATGAATATACACAAATAGCTTTCAGATGAATTTTAAATTCGTGTTCATATTAAATTCATTAAGCAGCAGATCTCACTCATAATTCTTCGAGCCTACGTCAGCCCGACTTTTTCTTGGCAAGAAATTGCAACAATTGACAGCTTGTAGTTATTGGTCCCTCACGTTTCTTAAGCATATAATTGTTTTTAATATTTCATTTAACATCATTATGTTTCATGTGGGGGATAATTAACTTTCCTTCTCATAATTACTGATCATTGACTTGTTGTAAACTTTCCCTTTACTTATTTTCGTCCGTACGTTGGTTCCTCGAAATTCGTTAATTACAGCAGCTCGATACGAGCCAGACACAATCCTATCCTATGTATCTCAGGCTTTAAGGGTAGAAGTTCTGGAGGGCATCCGAGTATATGGAGTTGTATGTGTCTCTTAGAACGTACACGTTATCTCCTGGTTTCCCGTTGAACATGTACTGGCCCTTTAGATTCGTAACCTTCGAGTTTGATGGCGCAGGCTTGGGTTTGGGTTGCGAATATGAAGGCACGTTGTACGTCGGCCTTGCTGGCATCATAGGCTGACCTCCATATCCGTAGGGATCCACTTGGGGCATTTGAGGGTATGCAGGCGCACCGCTCCATTGGTACACTCCAGTCGGTTTTCCGTTAGATACAAAGTCAATAGGCAGATTGATGAAAGGATCAGCCATTTGAGGCGGGGCTTGAGGCATCATCGGTGCCATGGGGGGTCCTAGGCTCGGGGGCTGAGACACGTACCCTAAACCAGGAACAAACATGTACGGAGTAGGGGGCAGCCTGATGTAGAAGATGGGCGAGTTTTCGTACTGCAGCGAATTGATGTTATCATTCTGATACTGTCCGTTACCATTCTTCTTCTTGATCTGTTGTCGGCGTCTGGTGGGGATGGTTCGCGAGAGTTCTTCTTCTTCGAAGTTCTCGTCGTTGACGGTGAAGTTGATGTCTTCATCATCTTCGGAGTAGTCTATGCCGGAAGATAGGAAGGAGGGGTAGAAGCCGAAGAGGTTGAGGGCTTTGTTCCTCCTGCTGGTGATGGGTGCTTCTGTGGTAGTAGTGGTCTCCTTGAACTCGTCCTGTAGTTTGTTCTCTCGGACCGTGGTTGGTTCTTCCGTCTGCAGGGCGGCTGCGCGTGACCTCCTGGTCGGCGCGCCGTGACTGTGGCTCAACAGCGCCAGGAGAACCACGACTAGCAGCATGTTTCTTGAGTATCCCATTTTCAGTCTGAAAACCAGAGAACATCGTGTTTAATAAGAGGTTGGGACTTTGGATTTTCGTAGACGTACCTATCAGTTATATATCAATAATAATTGGTTTAAAATAAAGAACCATTGCCTTTTTTCGTACTATGTAGAGTACGTAATGTAGGATGCAATACCGAACGCAAAAGTCAAAATACAATCATAATTATTGATGCAGTCCATGAAGAAAAAGGCGTGGCAAAAATAAATCTCTCTTTAATTTCCATGCGTGTAGAAACTGTGAAACAAAACACTGCCCAAAGGTAATTATTTACATTTTTAAATTACCGAGAGGTTCGAGCGAATAACACATTCACACATTATGCTGTGTATTTAACATCAATCAAGTTTACAGGGCATTCATTAAAAAACAATAAGTATCAATATACTGAGACGGATGATTAAGTAACTTGAAACTATCTTAGTTATTATTATCAACTGCATCAATAATAGGGACATGGGCCTTGTGCGTGTGACTTTAAACAAGACTTAAGTATAATTTGCGTGAAAATTTACTCTTCATTGGTTTTTATGTGTGATGTTTTATTTTTTTATCCAGACAAAACAAACGGAACGTTTATAGGTCGGTATTCTAGCAGTGAACACTGCCCAGGATAATTTTACGTATAAGCCAAGGACTTATTTTAACACTAAGCTCCTCTAAAATATTAAAAATTAATGGTAGGTAAATCTGCGGAAAAAATCCTAGGTATAGAAATCTTACCTAGAATTTTTACAAAAAAAAAATAATAATAATTGGGAAACCATAACAAAATAGGTACCTACCTATCTATGTAATAATATGTAAAAGTAATGTACGAGTTTTAAATGAGTAATTATGTTTTATGAAAATTAAATGTTAACGAAACATTGGCGAAGCGTTTAAGTAAACTAACTTAAACTGTAAAAGCTACCCACACACATGGAATTAAAACCGCGGCAAAATTACCAATGAACATGTTCAATACAAATGGCTTCCTAAATTGAAACAAACATAATAATATTCTCTCAGACATAAATCTTGAAAATACATAAAATAAAACCTCTTTATGATCATTGCATAGACACTTTCTTAGGATGTTATTATTTATGACGAGCCAGCCAGTCATAAGTCCGTCAGTAGGATTCTTAGCAAACAGGATACATGTAGGTAAGCAAAAAAAAAAAAACACTCATGTAGCCGGGGCAGTTCTCAAGGTCGGTTAATACTCCATACCACTTATATCCAGTAATCTATTCATTCTTAGCGTTTACTTAAGACAGGCGCAAATTAAATGGCTTTTTTTGGATGAAATAAGAACTGGATGGCAACAGCGGTGAGCGAAGTTTATGGTCTTTGCTGATTTCAGATAGGAACTGGCAAGTAAATAAAATATTTAAGTCTATTTTCTTTAGTCAGAATCTGTCAGGATATAATTTGTAGTAGAGTAGCTATGTATAGACAAGGAATGATAATGTAAAACACCTTGACGGTAAGTTTTTGTTTATTTTTCTGACAACGTATGCCAAAATTTTTAATCGAATTACAGTTCGAAAAGATGGCATGCACCCGCTAAGTGCAAAAGGTATTTGTTTGAAACTACTCTACAGGGTTATTTTTAATTGACTAGCTAAACTCCGCAGACGCGATGGGTATCGATGTATAGGTAAACACGAAGAATTTTTTTTTTAAAGATTGATGTTTCCTATTTTATTGATCAATGACCGCTGTTAGTGTTGTTACTTAGAGTAACTATGAGGTGAGAAAAACTGTTTCTTTATGTTTTATCGAGTGAAGATACACATCCGGACGAAGCGTTTCTCTTCGTCGTTTATACCGCGTACATCGAAGGACTGGAACAATTTGCCTGCAGCGGTCTTCCGTCTTATTATAATATAAGTGTCTTCAAGGCTAGAGTGAATCGGCTCATAATAAATTAGTGCGCTTTACCATCTACGATTGCATTACTGCTTTCCATCAGGCGGGATCGCAGTGAAGCACAAGTTTATAACATAAAAAAATATGTCTGTAAAAAAACGACCTTTTATAACTGATATTTCGAGTGACAAAAACTGCGGTCGATGACTCCACAAAAAAAAAAATCATCAAATTAATTAAGTTTTTGTATGTATACCTATACCCGTCGCGTCTACGGAGTTTAGCTAGACAATTTAAATTACCCTGTCTAATTAAAATTTTCTTTTCATCGTTGCAACTTTAACATAAATATTAAAACAGATTGGCTATCTAGCACTAGTCGTGTTAGCAGATAGCCAATTTGAAATATAAAAAATCAATCAAACGCATTTAACTTTAAATAAGATTCCTGGAAAAACTGCCCATGAAATCTCGATACCTGGTAAAACTAGTTAACAGAAAACTTAACCATACTCGTAGCTATAGGAGAAAAATACACAAGTTCGTTACGATTAACATCCGGATAAATAAATCACATTTTAATAGAAAGACATTTATTATCCAGATATTTACAGCACGGATGTGCAGACACTTGATCGATAACAAGCAATAGAAAGTTTATTGCAACTGCGCGTACGCATCTACGCATTTTGTTAAGGGCGTATTCCACTCGGCTTTTATTCGTCTAAGGCCCGGATTTCGGAACGTAAATCAACAAACAAATTGTCTAGCAAATTGTTACGCGCGCGTAACGTGACTGAATTATCAACAGCCAATCGCATCACTTGCCTTTTGACACGTCGATAATTTTCGTTCCAGAAACCGGATAAAAATGGCTCAGATACTGAATTCAGACAATGTTTGTTTGTTGTGCCATCTACAACACCACATGCCAATTACGCATCACACCTGACGTCACGCAAATCCTACATCGCGCAAGCAGAGTTTTTTGGAGGATGAGGAACTTCCACCCTGCTCCTCATACTTCTATAAGTGTAGATATGGCATTCAGCAAGTTAGCCTCCTAATAAGGAAGAAGAAAGTTCGCGATACCACCGTCTCTGTAGCACTTTATTCTACAGACGGATTCAGGGTGAATTTAAAGAAACTAAACGCGATCAGCACTTTTAACCCGCGTTAAAAAGCTGTCAGGGTATACTATACATCAATTTTGACATTGAGAGCTCTTGAACGCGGTATTTACGTGCTTCTTTGGAGAAATCCGAACTCAGGAACTGATGCAATAACTTATTCAGTGTAGTGTGCACAGAAACTTTCTAAATGTCCCTCTCTTCCTAAAAAGATGATTAAATTCAGACGACTGGATTCAGTTAAGTGGAATAGCATCTTTATGAAGTGCGCTTTCGTATACTACCCGCATACTATTAAAAGTTTTCTTGGAAATGGTTTTATTGACCTATTTTATGTGTGTGCAGGATGCATATATCAGTATTGCTAGTGTAGCAATACTAGCCTGCCTTCGTCCAACTGCTGTTAATTAGTATTGTTAAGTTTTATGCGTTGATTTTAATTTAATTGGTTTAATCTACATGTCAGTTTTTATTTATCGGCTACTGGTTTGCGGTTTAATGCTTAGTTTTTACTTATGTTGCAATTGTATCTGGTTTAGTTACAATGTTTCTTGTGTCGCTCAAGGCTATATAGTTATTTATTTTCTCGTGTTTACCCTGTGACGCTTGCATGTCTGTAATGTGTTAATGTTGATTAACTGCTCCTCTTGCCAACATACATTATTTGTTTTAAAAATATGTAGGTCTGGAGTATAGACGAAGGTCTGGTTTGCATACAATGTTGCAGAAATTGTGCTTGTAGGTACGTAACACTTAAGGCGATTGTTATTTTAATTCAGTGTTCATCTTAGGACTGTTATTAGAATATTTTAATAGTGATACAGAATGGTATACTTACACTGACATAGTGGCATCATACTTATTTTTTATTATTTTTGGGGTCTGCTTCCAGTCTAACCGGATGCAGGTGAATAACCAGTATTTTGCGTCGACCAACTGCCTATCTGGCCGCCACAACCCAGTTCCTGGGTAACACTATACCCTTTGATAAGACTGGTTGTCAGAATTTCGGATTTCTGATGACCCGTAACGACTGCCAAAGATCCATGAATGACAGCCGGGACCAACAGGTTAACGTACTTTCTGAGGCACGGAGGGGTATGTAAAGATCACCCATCCACAGACCGACCGCAGCAAGTGTAGTCGATCAACCCGTGCGTGCGGCTGTTATTAGGTACTCAGCCACGCGAACCCCTCATTTTAATACTTCCGTATCTAAATATAAAATTTTCAAGTAATAAATTCTTTACGAATTAATGGGTGGCTTTTTGTATTCCTATTCCCTCTGTGTCCCGAAACATGCAGTCAAAGTGACCTCTGCGCTGCCACCGACAACGCCGTGGACCTAACAACGTTTTGGGAAAGTGCCAAAAAGTTAAGTCATTTAATAACAGTCCTTCATCAGTGACTTCTAACCTTACCCCAAGTGTTTTATATAATTGTGTAACTGGTTAGTATAGTTTAGCTGTTAATTATAAGCTTTAATGTAACAATAGTAAAAGGCACGATGGGATTGACATATTTGTTTAGATAAAAATCCCCAAAATAAATAAAGAGAAAAAAAAAAAAGATTTATAATACAGTCGTGCCAGCGACACGAAGAAGATGATTCCTATAAAAGACATAAACGAGCCAATTTCTGTAAAATGCAAGATTGTTTATAAAATTGCGGGTAGGACTTGTAGATTTTTATTAAGTAATGTTCCACTCATGTAGAAATTGTCTAAATTAGTTGACGACGCCAGAACTTGACTAGACTCCGGGCTATTTTGATGATCTCAATTTATTTTATGTCGTCATACAATATTTATTTCCTAGAGATGTGAAAATACAAAATTGACTATGTAATGGCATGATTTTGCCATGTAAAACGAAAGTGGGAACATTAAAATACAATTTAGGTAATCTGCGTTTACAATGTGAGAAATGAAAGCGCTATTTTATACTAATGTGCCTCTGTAGTATAGTATATAGTCTGCTATTATTGTATTATTTTATTTTTACGTCGTATTTTATGTCAAAGTCAAAGCATTTATTTCAAATAAGCACAAAAAAGGCACTTTTGTACGTCAAAATTTACAATAAAATTGAATTGTTTCCAGTCGTCTTCCAAAAGGTAGTTTCGTATGGAGAAGAACGGGAAAAGAAACTCCACCGTTATTCTTTTAGAATGTTTTAGGTACAATATTTTCTATACATTAATTATTATTGTATGTGAAGCCTATGCATCTAGAATAAAATTACTATACCACAATAAGTTAATGAATTACAAATGAAGCTATGACAAATTCAGAGGGATTGTCCGAAAGGGTTACCGCTACCCCGGAACATAATGGGCAAAGGAAGGAACATGGGTGGGTTTTAGTCAGTAAGAGTCTGACACTCCCTTCCGCTCCACCCAGAGCGGGAGGGGTCATTTGATGATTTCCCATTCAGAAAAAAAAAAGCTATGACAAATAAATATGACAATTAATTATGTGACAGATACGTGGTGCTCATATTATGAAACTCATCTGTGTCACATATTGGCTGACAAAGAAGGTATCCAAAACTCTCCCTGACATTTCACAGAGGAAAATTTTCACCAAAATGTAATCAAAACAAGCAGACAGCCACTTTTTTATATCGAATTTATTTCTCAACATTCTATTACTTTCGTTTTCCTCAACCATGTTCGTACTCATGAAAATTACACACGAGGCCATAATTAGCTGCCATTTGAAGGCTATTTTATTTTAATCTAAACCTGTGTACGTTCCCGATCGTAATATCATTAACGTGGATTCTAACACTTGTGGATAGTTACACCAATTTGTCCAACAAGTTTAAACCGGCAATAAAATTATAATACACTGTTATTCTTGTTAAATTAAGTAACGTTATGTCAGAATCATTAGAGCACTGGCTTTACGGTGGTTGCACACTGCCCAATATCTTTACGAGCTAATTTACATACCTACAGCTATCTTTTTTTTAACAGAAACACGATAAGATGCACAAACAATTATTTACAATAAAGAGAAGTAATTAACTACATCTATATGCTATCTTAAAACGTGGAAAACTGCGAGGAAAACCTACAGCCAGGGAAACGTAGAAGCGGACGCCATCAATACCTTAGGCATAAAAACGCAGTTGAAAGATTTATTGTGCGTCAATCTTTTCACATGTCACCACTTCCGTGTAGATGTCCGAGCTGTTTATATAAAACGCCTGACACGCTGAGGAACTCCGTCTCAAAAACAATCGGTAGTAAGAAAACAACCACAAAAGGATTTTTACCTCTATCGTTCGAAGACCGCACATAAATATTGAAACAAATATATCCGAGTGAACTGGATGCTTTATTCTGTCCGACAGTTTACCTTTTTAAAGTGACCACTTATCGAGTCAGTAAAGGAGACGATATTAAATTAAAATACAGTGTCGTGCAAAAAATAATGACCAGTCTGTGATCGCAAACCATTTTATTAGGTGTCGTTAAATTCCTATATAATATTAACTGCTTAAGTTTTTGTAGTTGTTATGATCAATTGGTGAACTGTTATTTTTTATTGCGATCGGAATAATTTCTTGATCGAGTTGTCGTCTTGGAGCGTATGATTCATCTCGATGCAGTTATCATGCTACGGTTAAGTGCTAATTAAAAGGAGTTTGCAGAAATCATTGAATTGTAGTAAATGTATTAGTTCTTTTCCCTGTTTTTTAAGTAATGAAAAGTTTGTAAGCAAGGTCAATGTCCTAAAATACAGTGAGGTTATGGTAGAGGCAGTTAGAACCATGGGAAATATACATAGGCGCATAATCAGCCTATAATGTTCCCACTGCTGGGACACAGGCCTCCTCTCGATGAGAGGGAGTGGGCCATAATCCACCACGCGGGCCCCAGTGAAGGTTGGTAGATGTCACATGTGTTCGAATTTTTGGTTTCTAGGACATGCCGGTTTCCTCACGATGTTTTCCTTCACCGTTTTGCGAGCAGTGGTAATGAAATAATTTACACAAAGTAAGTCTACGACGTACAACTCGTAAGTCGTGACCACTGCTCCTGAAACCTGAACATAAAATTATAGTTTGAAATTGCCAAACCGTCTTGAGCATGCGTGGTGATTAATGCTCGTGCCTTCTCGGTAAGAGAAGAGGCCTTTGCCCTGCCAGGGGGGTATTATAATATATATCATCGGGTTGATGCTTCTAAGGACATTAACATCATAGTTGCATGTTTTTTGCTTTCCTGCATATCTCTGATGGATGTGCGAATGTCAATTTTGTAATCAATTTCATCAATTACTTGAGTGATATGTTTATCTACAAAACAAGAGCAAAAACTCTTACGGGGCAGTTTTTCTGTAGCGTTCGAATAAAAAACTTCACGCTAAGTAATTAATTAAGTAAATAGATAGTCATCTACATAGTTTTTATATTGTTGTATCTTATTTTCTGCTTTGACTATAACGTCTGTCAACATCGGGCAAAAACTGTATCAACATGGGTATATTCAAATGGCTTATTAGTCCAATCGCACGAATTTAGTCGCACGAAACTTGAATCGCATAAATGAAGCTCGCACGAAGTTAATTTATTTGTGGGCGAGTCCACAACTCCAGAAATATGTATTAGGCAATTGGCACATTTTGGTATTTATTCAATGAAGTATAGAAAAAAGGACACTAGCGCGAACTGATAAAAGTTAAATATTATAAAACGTGTACTTTTTTCTTAAAACTGTCGATTCGTTCGCTTCGGGCGAGTAAATTCGTGTGAATCGACTACTAATAAGCCATTAACTACTTTTCTTCAGAATATTCTACTTAGAGGTTCTTTTACGTTTTAATACTATGATATATGTGATCTAAAGATTAACTAACGATTCGTAAGAAGCTGGCAGTATCATCAGAACAATAATGTTTTCCTATTGTTCGTCTTTAATTCCTGAAATACAAATACCCTAGCCTAGCTCTGAAGCCAGGTGATCTCAGATTTTTCTGTAACCAGTTTTATGGCAATACAGTTTTTTTAGTATGTTCGTGTACTTATGTATACAGGGTTATTGGTAAAACACCAACAACCTCTTAAGAGGTCATTGTACTCATCATTATGAACAACTTTTACTATGGGACCAAACCAGAATCCCGAAAAAAAAACAGCTGTTCCTTACATTTATGTTCGTCTAACTCGTCAAAATGTAGGGAACAGCTGATTTTTTTTTCGCGATTTCTGGTTTGTTCCCATAGTAAAAGTTGTTCATAATGATGAGTACAATGACCTCTTAAGAGGCTGTTGGTGTTTTACCAATAACCCTGTATTTATTTGTGCTTATATTTAATTTGGTATATTTACTATATTTATAGTTTGTAATAGTTATATGCGTATCTTTATATTTATTCCTCAATTTTTCGTAATTCCACCTACCACTGTTTGTCTCTGCATCACCCAAAGGTTGACTGGTAAAACATGTCTATGGCATTAAATCCGCCTCTGTGCTTGAAGTATTAAATAAATAATACTATACCATACTATACTTGGCGACATTTTCCTTTCAAACACCTCATTTATTTAAAGTTTCAGTAAAAAAACAAAGAGACACGCAACCGCAAGTCATCCTTAGCGTGTAGGCAGGTATAAGGCCCTATGTAAGTAGGTACCTACATAAAATAATGTACAGAAGCCGGTCAAGCTACCCGAAACTGTCAAATTTTCCCAATCAACCTTGAACCTTAACGCTTTAGCGATAAAGTTGCAAATCTATTAAAGAAATTTGACAGATTGTAGTAGCTTGATGTGCTGGCGTCTGTACCTATAAGGCTCACAGCTGCAAAATGAGCAATGTCAATAAATATGACGTCAACAGCCTCAGTTTTCACTAGAGCCCATAAATCTTCCAGATTGATCACGCGGTGGTCTCGTCAGCCGCTGTCAGCTGACAACGCATTACCCTGTAATGTGGGCAATTTGCAACCTTCCCGGCGAAAGTTGGACCATCACTACAAAGAAAACAAGCCGCAGATGCAAATTGACCGGTTAATCACGATAATTTGCTTTGCAGACGCTGCAAACGGTGTAACGGGCAAGGTAATGATGAGATAATATCGTCAATATTCATTTAATTTTTGTTCTTATCAGGGAATCTGATGCATTATCTTCTTTATTAAATACAGCTTCCTTATTTGTGTTAAGGATCATCAATAAAAAGTATTTGTATAAAGAAATTACAAGCATGTCCCACTCGTACCAATACATATTTATTCTTGCAAAGAATATTTGCTAACAATTTTTTTTAGAGCCAACAGGAATTTTCACAAGGTTTTTCAAGACGTAGAATTTTCTTGTTTTTTTTTGTTTAGCCTAAACTGTCCACTGCTGGGCAATTTTCTAAATATTTTAGACTTTATTTTCTGTAGACCCATGCCCAATATCACATACATAATTCTAAAAATAGTCCAGACAGCCCTTTGTATCCCTTTAATTGGTACATCGCATACATTCTTCAAATACCATCCGCGGTAGCCCTGCATATGTGTGCAGTGTCGATGAAATCACAATTATGAGATAAGCATAAACGCTCAAAGTAAACAACCGTCTACTTGCTCTCTCCAATTAAATATTTAGAAGATCTTGTCTCTAACCATTTACAGGTAATAAACTAAAGGTTTTACACTGTAGACTCAGCATAACTCTATGTAATCTATGCAAACATAAAGTGACAATGTTTAATTTTCGTTCCCTGCAATTTACTGAACCGAGTAAATTTTAGGGTTCTGTACCCTTTTTTTGAAAATTTCCGATACCCAGGGGGTCTACTCCGTAGTGGTACCTGCCGAATGTTCGGTCGTTTTCTCCTACGAAGTTACTATTTGGTTCGGTCGGTGCCATTCCTACACTCCTACACTCTTTCGAATATTGACTGTGGTCCCGACCTAACTGAGCCGATCCGAAATTTTTTCGCATTTTTCAATAATAGTCGGTTAGGCCATGTGTCGGTCCGATCCGAACATTCGCACTTTGCACTTCGTAGTAGACACCCAGGTTTTGTTTACAAAAATAACCTTTGTAGGAGTTAATATGATAAGTGTAGTCTATAAAAAACAAAGTTTGAGTTTGATGCAGCATGGTACGGGATTCCACACATTCATTGTCCTTTCACAGAGTGTGTATTTCTATTGGCACTACAAAAACTAATAAAGTTAATAAAAATTAAAAGGACAGAAAAAAGCTAAGAAATAATTAAAGGAGACAAGACTCCCCTTCTTTAATTATTTCTTAGTTTTTTTTTGTTTTCTTAATATCCCTTTGTGTACGAGTCCGACTCGCACTTGTCCGGTTTTATTCTTAGAATGCTCTTCAATGTAACTAGCTGTTCAAGCGTGCAAATATTAATGAGTCACAAACAGTTCTAAAACAGACTGTTGACAATCACCGTGCAAATTCAGTTAAACGTGGAAAACTGTGGATTTCAGAAAACTGACCTAAAACATGTTAACTAGCTGTGATCAAATAGAGTTGCCAACATTGTTTATGACAAACACTTTTTGTCGGCGCCTTATCTCGGTTAATTTGACACATGACGAGTTAGCGGCATATAACATTAAGTGACTACATAGAAGAGATCACTGACTTATGATTGGCAGTTCTCGAAGATAATCAGTAATGGTTAGTCGTCATTTAATGAACTAAACATGTAATCGTATCGGATTTGCGAAGATAGGTGACAAAAACTTGTTGAACCACTCACGCCCACCGCTTGCGACTCATTAGCGATATAGCTTAGTGCCGTAAGTACCAAAAATAAAGCAAAAAGTACCAGCACATTATATTAAATTAAATATAGTAGTGTGTCGGACGTATTTTTTAGTGTGGCAACTGTAATTACGGCAATGACGTTGTTGTTGACCGCAAATTAAGGAAATCAATGTAGTGTAGAGCGTGGTACTCGAAATAAGAGGAATTTTAAATAAATTCAGTTATTTACATGAATAATTACAGGTGCTTGGGTTGCTTTCCGATTTTTCGGCAAATTATGGCGAGGTCCGTTGAGATTTAAGTGGGTGATGACATCGGTGCCCCCGTTATTCGTTTGCTTGCATGTATGTATCGGCTTTACAAATTACAGGCTACCGAAAAATGATGATAATTACCGAAATGTTTCTCATAATGTCTATATGCAGAAAACACCACAAGGTGAGGCTCCAGGCGAGCGTGATTACGGAAACTTTCCACAAACCAAATAAAAAATCAATCATCCTCATCCTTATTTCAAATCACACTCTCAAACGCGTTAGACCAGAGAAATAGCAAAATATACACACTAGTTACCTGCCACAAATAACAAACTCCAACTTTCAATCCTTTTAACAAGCAGTAAGGAATCCTAGACCACTAAACGAATCAATCTTACCCAGGAAACCAGTCGGGCAGTAAATCGGAACATATTACATCGTAAACAGACAATGGTCACGCGGCTGCGTTGCTCAGAATAGATGAGGTAACATATTGTATGAATCAAAGGCTAGCTCCAACCGTTTGGCTTAACGATATAATCGTTTGTCAGGAAAGACAGGCGATTTGTGTCTTTAATATAATCTTAACAGAACAAGTGCAATAATGAGAAGGTTTCCTTGATTTATCTAAGAGCGGTAAATTGTTTAGGTGTGTATTTTATTTTAATTTTATTCTATTCGGGAAACTTACGGTTAATATAAACAGTGTTCTTAAACAATATGCATTTGAAGGCCATTCATAAGTTTCCACTGATAATCAATTGAAACAAAAATGACAATAAAAAAGGTCGGTACAAAATACTATAACATAGATTAGAAAACAAAATAATATGAAAGTTATCACATAATTAGATATACTTAGGTAAATGATTATCTACTTACTTTTCCGATTACTATTTCTTTTATTTTGAGTAAGTAGGTATTATGAAAAATACCTTACTTTTTATAAAAAATACTAACAAAACATGTTCCAATAACGAACTCAAATTTCAGTATATTTCTCGCCATAGTTTATTAAAATCTTTCAGTAATAATCTTTCCGAGGTTACGAAGTATCATAAAGCGAACTTAACGAACTATCTACAGCTTTGTTTGCATTAGTGTCATTTTCGCACAGATATCGAATTACGCAATTGAAAAAAATAACAATAGAACATTGACAAACATCAACACGGCTTCAATACCGTTTTAATTAATAAATAGTCTCGAAATCAGAGTACAATTGCACGGAAAGTAAATCGACCCCTAATAATTTTGTATTCAACAACACTTAGCCGAGACAATGGTGGTTAATACTCATCGTTAAACTGAACGAAACGCATACCTGGACTTATAAATAATGTAGCTGTTCCTGCTACTAACTCTAATTATATGCAAATGGGCCAATTTAGCTGCACGTGTGTGAGTTAGTCTAATTAGCAAATAATTACATTAGTGGCATTTATTTTGCGTTTGACAGATAGTTTTAACATTCACCGTTAGGGTGCTGTTCAGCTAGAGCGTATCTTGATTTGGATTAATTGGAATTACTAAAACAATAATACAATAATAGAAATACCTACTTTATTTCAGACCTTAATCCATATACAGTGGCCTGAAAAAGTTAGTTGACATTTTTCCGCTTTGACACACCACATTATGATTTAAAATTCTGGTGATCTAAATATTGTATGAACTGCTATAACGTTTTTATTGACTAATTCAACTACCTTTGACTTACCATAAAAAATAATCAAGTAATCCCTTAGGAGTACCTGATTATTTTTTTATTTTAAATCAAAATGTGGCATCGCAGTTGAATTGGAAAAATGAGAACTAACTTTTGGAGATCACTGTACCTAAAGAAAGAATATTGTTTATTCAAAACTTTATAAAATTTTGACGATGATTGTGTGTATTTTGAAATGCCAGTATAATAATAAATTATACCCTAAGGGCTCATGGAAGTCACAATGAAGTAGCATGTTGCAAATCTATAAAGCATGCTATATCGTCAATGCTGTTTCCGCAGGCTAGCGTATGCCTTGCCAAGTTTATTTAGAATAAAATAAACCTTACAGCTATGAACTATTGAAATAATTAGAAAATTCCAAACAGAGGCATGATCGTATGATCGTAACAAAATTCTAATTGGTTGCACGACAATCACGCTACCCTTCACTGGATAAACCCAATGTGAAAATAAGAAATTACCATATTACACAATCGTTAAAGTTGATGGATGAGTACTTCAGTCCGTAAACACCTTTTCTTTCTTATATTTATTTGATCAAACTATGCAATGTCGATAATTTAGATGTTATTTAGTGACATTGCAAATTCGCGTGCACAATCGTCTAGGGTACTTTCGAGCTGTTGTGAATGTTATGTTACAATTAAGACGCTGTACATTGCTTTCTTAATAAAGTATTAGATGAATGTTAAAGCGATGTTAAAGTTCCAACAGATGAAGGTAGGAATAATCCTATAAACTAATATTATAAATGCGAAAGTAAGTAAGTTTGTTTGTTTGTTACGTTTTCACGCCTAAACCACTGAACCGATCATCCTGAAATTTTGCATATACGTTGTCACGTGTACAGAAACGGACATAAGGTACCTTTCATTCCGAAAAAAAAAGTGCTGTTCCCGAGGAAAACCACAATATCGTTATTATGATAATAGATGGCGCCACGTGTATTTCGAATCGGATAATTTCCGACCTCAACGTAGGCAAAGCTGCGGGCAAAAGCTAGTATTATATAAATTTATCAAGGAACTACCAAATAAACAACTTACATCGCACAGCCTAAACCGTTGGTTAGACACATGAAATTTTGCATCCCCCAAAGGGGTTAAATAGTTTGTATGGAAGTACATCATTTTTGCGAATGGGAAATCCTATCGGGCACACGGCTTTGTTAAAGAATTCCGGAGAAAATTAGGATATTCTCATTCAGATATAGAAAGAGATCTCTACCATTAAGCCATATAATCAATATGAAGAATCTGATCTTTGGCTTATCATACCCTATTGCAATCCATTATTACCGCCTTCGAATCTGTGTAGAACATTGTCACATCCTTTATTAGTAAGATATTCATGACGAGCCCATAACACGAAGCCAGTTCCAAAGATACTTGTTTGTTATCGTCAGGAAGCCTAAAAGGGAAACTATTCTCGCGAACTAACCGCTCGAGTTTCATACCTCGTTTATCAATATTATGAATGCGATACTACAAATAGAACTGTTTATTGGATATTGATAAATGTTATTAAACCCCATAGAGGGAGCTTGCATAAATATCGGCTAAATATAATAAACGTTCACGAGGTGCGTGGAAACAGCGATTGAGGAGCAAGTCTATGCATTGAAGCTGGTATTATTTAAATGAGATGTTCAGTGAGATGGCGAACATAGAGAAGTGAGGAATTGAAGCACTCATGCGCGTGAAAATCTTCATTCGATCGCACGTACAAGAGCTTTGCAGCGGAGTGTAGGTACGGACGCCTATCCTAAAGAAACTAAAGTTTATAAAGATATCTTGGGAGCTCGTAGTAGCTCTCCATCTGCTAATTACTCTGTGGCAAGGCGATTAAATTCTTGAGCGCCCGCGCCGGTACCGCGACAATTGCAAGCGCATACATTTTCCTTTTTTATGGAATAGAATATTTTTATATTCACTTTTAATTATCTAGGGGGTATATCTCGTAAATTAATGCTATCATGACGTGATCCCTAATAGCTTTAGATTATCTACTTATTAACTATCTCGTTGATCTAGTGGTCGCAAGCGCTACTGCTGAGAATAAGGTTCTGGGTTCGAATCCCAGGTCGAGAAAAGTTTTATTGGGTTTTTCCATCAGGAATTTCGCTCGATTTGTGCCCGGTTGATGGCAATAGGATCGCCCTCTTTTACATGGGACCTAAACATAACATGCGAAATGTGGGTTTACCCTAATATAGGTAGGTACACCTCTGCCTAACCCTTCGGGAATTACAGCCGTGATGATGTAATGTTATCCACTTTAAAGTTCGCGTTTATATGTATGGTAATTAGCAATTCATTAAAGTTTACAAGTATTCCTTGTTTGTTTACTAGTTCGGTGCAGTTGAGTTATTCAAGCAATTACAAACGCGGGAAAACCTGAATTACAGGACTACTGTTGCTATAAAATATATTTTACTTGCCATATTCTGGTTTATTATGCCTGAACACCGTGTTTACATGAATTACGGGCCAAATGGAGCTCTTCATCTCCATTGCCATGTCATAATTAAAGTTTGATAAATAGATCTTTATTAATGTTAATAGTCTTGCATGTGTCAAGAATTTATTCCGCAAAGTGGTTTTAAATACTTTTGCTGTAGAAGGAAAGGTTGGAAACTGGCCAGTTTTCTTCCCACGTAATTCATATTAAGTACTTAGTCAATTATGTTGATTGACCAAAAGCCATTCTGAAGAACTTGAAAACTCTGGCATAAGCATAGGTTACCATTTTTTCTTTATGAAGTCTATGGAGGTTTGCACGACTTCAATAAATGCGTATACTATATTTATTATCTTGGTACTTAATTAGGACATGTAACAGGTTTCAAGAATTATAAGTATATTTTTGTTCAACGTAATTCGAAACGTTGGAAGCGTTGAAAAAAAATCAATCATCGAAGAAAATCAATTAATTAACCCTTTGTACCGAACGTGGATTCCGTGGATTAATGTGAGCTGTCATTGGTCCCTGGCCCTCACATCAAGCAATAGACAAAAGTGTCAACATTTTTATGCTTGAGTAAGAGTCTTTTGACTGTGTATCTTAAGTCTTTTTTAATTTTTATTATTAATATTTTTTATTTGTAATTGTGCGTTTCGTTTGTACAGAATAAAATATTTTTCTTTCTTTCTTTCTTAATGGCATTATAATTGTTTCTGTAATTACGGCAATTAACTGATTAACTAATTTTATGAATGTGTTATTTATTTTTTTGTTCGAAGAATTGAACTATATTCTCAGTTTATTGCATTTTATCTAGTCTTGTAACATTTCCAAAAGAAAGCTCCAATCATTGAAGAAAATTCATTAATTAAGTAAACGAATGTTTGGTTTCTGTTCAACGTCATTAGGTAAGTAAATAATAGGTACAAGCCTAAGTATACAAGGTATCAACATGGTTCAGGAAATACATTCCAGCCAACAGGTGAACGGGACACAGCAAAAACGCATTCTATTGGACATGAAGCGACATATCCCATTTATTATAATAAATAAGTATGTGTAAATACATAACTAAGTGCTACGTGTTAATTATATGGGTTTCTATTTGAATTCTTGCTTCATTAATGTCGTTAGAGAATTGTTTCTTGTTTTATGTAGTTTTCAGTGAGCTTTGGTTTAGTAGGGGTGGTTTTAGTCGGTTGTTGGAATGGAGTATCTTTGTTTGTGTTGTTTAAATTTAATTACTTTGGAACCAAGTTCTTCTAACAGACAGCTGTGGTGCTGGGGAGTTTGTTGCGCCACTTCTTCTTCCCAGTTATAGCTCTAGGAAGTGTTGGATGGCGGGCGTTTTGGGGGACTGTCTTATGTAATTTTAACGTTCAAAAGTGCTGATTCTCAAACATTTTTTTTTTGTGTTAATACTTACTTACTTTTGTCTTTTTTACTTTTGTTAACATTTTTAGGAGACATAAAATGCTAACTTTCTTAGGGAACTACTACTACCTATTGAGACGACATTAGATAGAGGTAAACTTTTACAACGTAGGTGCGCCTAGAAATAAGTTGGCCGTTAAAGTAACTACTCGTATAATGGATCTTGTAAAAGCAAAAACTACACTAACATTATGGGCTGAGTTGAGTAACTATGATGTTCTTGCGCAAGCCAAAACTAAACTAATATTTTCTCAAAGCACAAAAATACAAATTCCTACCCAACAAAAATATCATAAATTCCAACAAAATTAATCTATTTACATGCACCGTTACGTCCTCATAAAGCTACATCGATAAAAGTCGCGCACCACCTTACAATTTTGCTCACGATCTAATTCGAAAACGCTTAAATATACAAGATGTAATGCTTACGTTAATATTATCGGACGTGGGCAATAATAACAGCTCCCGGTCATGCGATCGTGGCGGCGTGGAGCATCTCTAGGGATCTACAAGATCAAATTAAATTGCTTAGCGAAACTCGTGCAGACGTGCTGGGTATTGATATCTAAACCTGAAATATTAATTATTTTTATTTAAAAAAATCCGGGGTCTATGAAGGTAGTGTAGTTACTTAAAATACCAGTTTATAAATCAGTTTCTTTTTTGTGTAAACTTCACAGTCGTGATGGGTATCGATGTCTGAATGCAATAAAATAAAATAAAACAGATTTTCCCGACTCACACTTCAAGTAACTATACCACCAGCGGTCGTTGACCTCAAAAAAAACTTGGAATAGGTTTCTTTTTAGTTTTATCGTGTTTAGATATCGATACCTATCACGTCTGCGGAGTTTCGCTAGCTAATTTTATTTGACTCTGTAGAGGTGTGCTGACAACTAGCCGTAGGAAATAATCATCTCGCCTCTGTAATGCGGAGTGCACTCCCCTACTACATGTTTTTAGCAAAATTGCGGGTATGCATTACTGACACATCCTCCTTTTTATATTTTTTTTAAAGACACTGAAGATATACTGAAGCCCCGTTTACATGGCGCCAGGTTCTTGCCTGTGGCACACAATAAAATTGAAGCAACACTTGACTTGCAACTTCTAAATACTGCCGATCAATTCTGTAAAAATCTCACCGTGAAAAGTTAGGTGAAGTGAGCTTAGAGTGAGCTGTCAACGGTGTCAATCCCTAGCATTAGTTGGAATGACAGCTCACTCCACGCTCACTTCACCTAAGTTTTCACGGTGAGATGGTTACAGAATCGCACTGCTCTTTAGACGATGCAACTTATATTGTTGCTTCAATCTTCTATCGTTGTTCTTACTTACCACAGGCAATTAAATCACACCGTGTAAATCATCTACCAACCCAGACTGGGCCCGTGTTGTGGATTACGGCCCATTCCCTTTCACAGAAAGGAGGCTTATGTCCCAGTAGTGGGAACATTATAGGCTGATTATGTTGTATAAATCAGGCTTAAGTAGAAAGTAATTCTTATTTCATTGGTGAGGTATTTTCTAAAGAATGATTCCTTTCTCAATGACCTGAATGACACAATCTCCGGTTACTGGGGTCAGGATCCCGTATTGAATGACCGCATCGCATATTTTTGTACAGCCTATAACAATACTGTATCTATACTTACCTACTTAGGTCAGGTTTCCGTTTGTCTGAAACCTGTTGCCATGGTTGCACCTTTATTAGGCACCTCTATGACTTGTAACAATAATAATATACAATTTATTTCAGGCTACTATGGTCCATAACCATATACCTTACAAAATAACATATATATAAAGTATAAATCACACACTTAGCAATACAAGAATAATAGATTATGAATATGCGCAAAATAATAAATATATTCCTCAGCAGACTAGTAGAAAAAACGAAAATCTATCCTCGTAGCAATATTTCTCGATATCGTACGCTCCAAAAGTTAATTATTTCTTGTAACCAAACCTATAAAAGTACAATGACATTAGTTACAGTTCATACAAACTACTGATGACTTCCAAACACAACACCGCAATATATTACATCATCCAATAAGAATTATTTAAAATAACGCAATTAAAATTCACCACACCTGTAGCAAACCATTTGAATTCATTTTATTAAGTTTTTATATATAAATATAGGAGAGAAACAAAATATAACAGGCCTTGGTGTGAATGGCCGCTGTGATAATAATATCGGATATCTTATTCAAATAAATCACAAGTTACTTAGAACTTTAAGTAGGGCTTATGTTCCTGGCCCATATACCAAAAAAGAACAGTAGGTAATTTTGTGATCATGTCTGAATACTGCCTAGTTATTATTGTTTTCATAACAATATTGGTTCTACTTATATGGCACCATGTCAAAAACAGCATGAGGTCAATAACTTAATTGCTTAGCCAGCCTTCTTGGCTTCTTGGGAAATTCCCATCATCGTCAGTGGATTCCGGTGGACTCCCAGACAAGATGTCGACTTAGATACTTCGTTTTCACTACTTATTAATTATTTGACCGATGTTTTTAATACGTAGCAAGCAGTTAAATAACGGTTTCAGAAGATAGCTAAAAGGAACCCAAAAATAAATCAGCATAACTTTTAAACCACCTCTAAAGCTGACTATGAATAAAGCCAAAATCCACCCAGTATGAGTGAGTGAGTCAGAAATACACGAACAAAATAGAAAATCCTGTTTCAATAAACTGTAAACCCGACAGCAAACATAAATAGACAAGGATCTACCCTTATTGTCATATCGTATTGTTAAACTATGTTAAACCTACCTACCTACCTGCGCCCGCATGCGTGGTAGGGCAGGGCTTCGACTGGTCGCTCAGCTTCAGAAACTGTTGGTGGCTATGAAGTGGTTTAGGAGGAATGCAGCCACTGGCACACCACGATAACCTTGAGGTAAGATTGCGGGTAAGCATGAGCGGAGCGATTTGGAATGGGGAAGAGTTTTCTACCTAAGTAGGTAGCAAAGTATGAGTGTAATAAAATGTGGAGGTTAAAAATTTACTTTTGAAGACTTGCTTATAAAGTTTGTTATTTAGATATGATATGCTCGATGTCAAGAGCAGACCCTTTCAGCAATAAAAGAAATTGTTACTTTCATTACTGCTTACTAACAATTGAATATCTATTATTAACGGTTGTCTTTGATTTAATTCTAATGATGATAAAAACTTATTGGGTAGTCTCTCGTCGAAAATAATTGTGAGCTTTGTTTTCATAGCAGTAAAATGTCAACTAGAGAGAATTATGAGTGAGTGTTGTGAGCTTATTACTGTTTCCTGCTAATAAACTGCCACAATATATATAATAATCACGGTTATAAATCATTTCATAACTAGTAAAATATGCTTTCCATTTTCTCACTTTCCTTGTCAATAAAATGTATTTATAATTAATTTTTCAATGAATTAACTACTGTAGTATCTAGTTAATTAATGGAATTATAAGTATGAAAATTATTGCAGTCAGGGAATTTTAAATTACTTTTCACTTTTGCGCAAACACGGTTTTCACAAACACTAGGTTACCTACCTACAATAATATTGTATGAATTTTACGTAGATATTAATATACGGATGCATAAATAATTACCCAGGTCCGGTGTATTAGACATATTCATTATTTCTGAAGAAAATACTACTTTGAAAATTGAAACATTACAACACAAGCAGAAAGTTAATTATTTTTGCGCTCGAGTAGTTCACAGAGACTTCAAAATCCAAACAAAAATATTTAGAAATCAAAATAATTCTGCTACTCTACCCACTAAGTGAGCACCCTAACAACCACAATATACCGAGCAGACCGTTGTAGAATAATATCAGGTGGATAAATCCGACGTTACAAACCCACAGGTAAATCAGCCAAGTTTAGTAACCACCGGTAGCTGATGAGCCTCGTTATTACGGTTCTACGGGACTTTAGTGAGTTTGTCATGTTCTCTCCTCGCCACACTACCTGCGCTATTTTTGGAATGAACGGTTTTCACCTGGTGTGGTCAAGGAAACGGGGGTCAAGGCCCTGGGGAATGAAGTTTGTCAGATTCTCTAGTGCGATTTCTAGACTGGAATAGATTATGTTGAGTATTTATAGCGTATGATTACAGAATATTGGACATCAGTCATGTGACACGATACTAAAGTAGAGAATGGTTTTTGGAATATTTGTTCTGGAACTTAAGATCAACACTGATATTTAAGTCGTTTTAAATAAAAGAGTTAAAACTAACTAAACGGAAGGAGGACGCGCGGGCTCGCAAAAGATGGAAGGGGTCGAGGGACTTCCTTGCCCAGGAGTGGGACAGTGTGGGCTAGTATAAAAAGAAGAAAAGTAAATGAAAATTGTTCAGTATTCTACAGTTGTTACTCGCGACGTCTGTGTGTTTTCTTAATTTCATTATTTTTTAATAAAAATATCCAGAACGATAAGTGGCCTGTCATGTCGTTCAGGGGGTCTACTCCGAAGTGGTATCGGCCGAATGTTCGGCCGTTTCCTGCTACGAAGTTACTATTTGGTTCGGTCGGTCCCGATCCTACACTCCTACACTCTTTCGAATATTGACTATGGTCCCGATCCAACTGAGCCGATACGATTTTTTTTTCGTATTTATCAATAATATTCGGTTCGGCCATGTGTCGGTCCGATCCGATCATTCGCACTTTGCACTTCGTAGTAGACCCCCTGGTTTCAAGCTATCTATCTGTCAAATATAACGGTCGGTTCAGTGGTACGGTGTAAAACAGACAGAGTTACTTTCGCATATAAAATAATTATTAGTATGGTTATGGATTCATTACTAAAAAGTTGTGGCTTATTAGTCAATTTGCACGAATACTCGCCTGAAACGGGACAATCGTCACTTTGAAATAATATTATGTTTTCAACGATTTGCCCGTTTCGGGCGAGTAAATTCGTGCGAATTGACTAATAAGCCAAAGTTTTGAGCCATAAAAAGTGACTTCCGAAAGGAATGACCGGTCAGACAGACATACGATAGACTAGGCATTACGACATAGGTGATTAAGCCGATAATAGTTTTACTCAATGTCACTTTTACTGAAGAAATTCCATAACCTTTAAATACTAATAATAACAAGCAAGTTGACATTAACAATAATATAAGGATAAAAGTGGAAGTCTTATCACTTTGATAGTAGGAACAGATTTACCTACCTAAGTATAATATGATAAGGATCTTAATTAAGTGTTTATTTATGTAAATATGTAGATAGCAATGTGTGTGGCATATGCCTTTCATCGAATTCCAATTTACAAATAACTGCGATGAATCATCAAATTACGTACATTAATATTAAAATGATTCTACGAGAGAATCTATTAAAATTCGTCGGTATTAATTTAAAAAAAAAGTGTTAAATTACAATCGTAAAACAGTAAATTAGGTACCAGTTACGATATCGATACCGAATTTTTTGGAGTATTCAATCAAAGTTAAAGTAAAAGTTAAATTGAAGAAAGTAGAAATGATTACCTATTCCACGGATTTCAGGGAAAGCCAAAAGAAATGATTATCGAAATTATCTACAAATAATAAAATACACAAAATGAAACCTGCAATAATTTCTTTCGCAGCTTCTACTCCTCTGGAAGCCATACCATTCTATGGATGGTAATCGTAATATACCTATTGTAACTTTTCATGTTCGGAAAAAAATTACTAACTCAAAATTTTACGAACATGTACCCTTTTATTTATAAAATATACCCATAAATTGCTTTTATGGCTAAACAGTCATCCATTTCTGACGTACGTTTATAAATAAACCCCGCTTATAATATTTATGGGTTACCAAATTATTGAATTCTTGAACCGTCATATTAGGGTTAGTGAACTCTGATGATAAAAAAAAAACTAGTTTATAGAGTCGAATGACGTATGTGAATGTTATTATTTTAATAGTTCAATACTTTTTGATCGGAGTATAGGTAGGTACCTATGTTGCGAAATTCGATACAAACATAATTAATTTTGTTTTACTACGCTTTGTATAAAACCAATGTTCAGATGCGTATCGGCAAAGTTACGTGCAAGAAGTATTTATATTTAATTTGTTTATGGGAATAACTAAAAATTGTTTATATTAATTGTAGCGTATGCAGAAACATGTTTAATCTTGTTTTATTAATTGTTAATTTATTTATAATCCGTCGTCGTTATCTTCAATTTATTGACTGTTTTTATGTCCATGCTTATTAAACATATTTAATTAATATTTAAATTGAGCTTAGTAAAAATTCATTAACTAGAATTTATCGTTTTATATAAAAGCACTATTATTAAGTTGAAGGGAATTATTCAGTTGAACTTGAAAAACCCCCCTTGGTTTTACATGATAGTAACAAAAATACCATACCCAAAAAGTTATTGGATGTCTTATTGGCTCCCGAGGTGCGCTTTGTCCAACAGTAGAGTGGTGGAAAATAAGCCTCGTTTTTCTTTTTTTTACTTAGCCTATACTGTCCCACAAAGGTCTCCGTCAAGTCCATCCAGGAACTATTTCCAGCGCCACCCCGCACGGAAACAGCAAAGAAAAAAAAAACAATTATAAACCATGAAAAGAATTAACCTTCTAATTAGGTCCATTCTAATTAGGCAATCACACTCCCAGCAGTGATAAATCTAAATCTATTCTAGCACCCCAGCTGCGAATGTGCGCGGGAACCTGATAGATTTCCTGGCAACCCACGAGTGTTGTACCAGGCAAGCTATCGAGTCGCATTGTAAGACGGAGGCGCAATCTGGCGCCCGTAATGGTCGGTATGCACATTAGCGCTGATTAACTACGGCGCCCATTGCTACTAGGGTTACCAACTTACCGCCTTCTTGAAGAACGATTTTGAAACACGATAACTTGGGCTTGTGGAGGCCCGGGCTTTAAAGATTTTTTATTTAGCTGTTTTAAAAAAAAAGGCGTTTTCAGCTGTGTGGAGACAATTAATTGTTGGTCAAAGTTAATATAGCTTTAAACTATGAGTAGCATGACTTAAACAAACCTTTAATTGCATGAAAGCCATTCATTTGTTTTTTCCAACGTAGTCTATTTTTTTTTTCATCGTAGGAAAATTATTTGTTTTCAGTTGTTAAACATCTACATTTATCTCATTCAGCTACGTAACGTTTCGTAAGAGGGCAACCCTACCGGTTGCGGGTACGCAACTGCACATGATCGCTCGATGCGCGAGCGCAGAGATTAATAATGACGAATAGTTAAAGATAATAGCTAGTTAACTTGGTTAATCTGTTTCATTTCCATCTTGTTACTTGTTGCTAACACATCGCGGTGGGAATACGATGCCTTTAGTTTAACTATTGTACAGACGCCATCACATCAAGCTACTACAATCTGTCAAATTTCTTTAACAGATTTTCAACTTTATCGCTAAAGCATTAGGTTCAAGGTTGATTGGGAAAATTTGACAGTTTCGGGTAACTTGATGTGCTGGCGTCTGTACTTGAAGATGGCAGTGAGAATAATTATAGAATTAGTGCTGTCACGAATCATTCAGCGTTTTTAGAGCTCCGAGCTTATTAGATATTATCCTTTATAGGATAAGCAGATTCCTAGCGGTGTTAACTGCGTCGGCGTGGATCAAAGCTGTGGCAGTAAATGTTGGGTTAAAGATCACAACGATTATTATGCTAAGAAGGGACAGTTGCCACCCCGTCGCCAACAAATGCCGGAGTTTTATAGCGGTCATAAAACACTTGCCATATGCCTAATAAATAACACTTTAAAACAACGTCACGTCAAAGTTCAAAGTCGAGACGAGAGTCTTACTTCGTAATGGTATGTGAGAACACTCTAACGCATAAAAGTGCTATTTAATAAAACGTACTTAAACGACCGTTACCTTCTATGACAGAATTTTAAATAATACGCCAAAAAAGGAAACACAAGCAAGATTTACAAAACATTTAAGACGTTTACATACGTTCCAGATTTCAATCGCAGCCGTTAAAATTGAATAGGTACTCTGCATTAAGCGAAGGACCAAAAAAACAAAACAAGATGCAATGTATATTACAACCAGTAGGTGCTACATACAGGGTGGAAGCGACAACGACGCACAACCAGTTACCATGGTTTCAGCACATGATTCTGAACAAACTGCAAAAGTTATTAAAAAAAAAATTGCTCTGCCATACATTTTGACCGCGTACGTATTGCTTTTTTCGATAAAAAAGCTGCTATTTTTATGACTGACGAACAATTTCTTCGCTAGTGGGTCTAGTAGCATGTACTTAATTCATGGTTTCAGTTTGCGCGTAGATGTCCCTGCCACCCTGTATTGTTCTCTTGGAAATCTAGATCTGTCAACACTTCAACCGAACATGACGACTGGAAGGTGCATAATAACTACCACCGTCTGCCTTCACCTTTATCTTCTATCAATCAATCAATAGGAACCACTGAATTGAATGTTGTTAAACACGATCATTACATTAATTTATTCAATACTACTTAGGTGCTGCCCGCGACTTTGCGTGGAAGATACATCCTATGTCACTCAGGGATAATGTAGTTTCCCGTTAGTTAAAGAATTTTCAGAATCGGATCAGTGTCTTCCGATGCCATTTTATAATATTACTAGCTGCACCTCGTGGTTTTACCCGCATAAGTTTCGATGGGAAAATCGGGATAAAAAGTATCCTATGTGTTAATCCTGGTTATAAACTATCTATCTGTGTGCCTTTCATCCAAATCCGTTCAGTAGTTTTTGCGTGAAAGAGTAACAAACATCCATCCATGCATCCACAGAAACTTTCGCGTTTATAATATTAGTAGGTTTATAAGTATTGATCTCAACACTAAGTACTAAATTACCTACAAATAAAACCTCGAAATTGAAAATAATGACGTGAATTACATAAGATAATCTTCTCTGCCTACCGGTAACACCATACAAGCGAACGTTTAGCGTCGTTTCGCAAAAAATATTAAAATAATTGGCGAAAACATAACAATAGTTAACTAGGTAAAAAGTATGAAGGTAATAGTTGCGCGTATAAACAAAATTATGGATAATGGCGGCTAAAGGAGAAACTTTAAATTGTTAAGTAGGCCTTACCTTTTTAAATTTATTAGTCTGTGTACAAATGCTAGAATTACTTTTAAGTACTCCGTGGAAGCTGTTATTTGGTAAGAATTTGTTTCAGCTTCTCTGAATAACAACAGTCTCTGAACAATAACAGCAATTTCTCATTTTAAACAACGTCTAGTTGAACAGTAGGTACATAGAATCAAAATCAAAAGTCATTTATTTAAACTAGGCTGGGAATCAGCACTTCCTTCACCACTTCCTAGTGCTTTTGTTGGTAAAGAAGTGGCGCAACAAAATCTCCAGCAGCACAGTTGTTTGGTAAATTAAAAGAACTTGACACTATACATTAGTTAGCAAAGTAGATAACATTACGGAACACAAAACATTAAATTAAATTATATGCTATATGCCAGCTTGTATACGCTAGTATACCACAAAAATTCAGCAGAACCATCATAAGTTATAATTAAGCCTAAATTAGTTCATACAATAAATCATTCAACGTCATTGGTTGCATATTCTACGTAACAACGAGCCGGCACTCAATAAACCAGCCTATTATGGCCACACTGCAGAGTAAAAGCCTCTTCTCATACAGAGAAGGCACGAGCATTGATTACCATGCTTGCTCAAGACGGGTTTGCAATTTCAGACTCATATTAACTATAAGTTCAGGTTTCCTCACGATGTTTTCATACACCGATGTAAATAGTGTCCAAGATAAACCCGGAAAGAATTGAAAAAGTCACAAATGCTACTTACCCGGATTTGAACACACAACCTCGTGCATAAGAGGCGAAGGCTTAAATCACTGGGCCATTACGACATCAATAGTACTTATTAGTTGGTATTGTTTTGAGTGATGCAGACAGCCTTAGACCGGAAAAGCTAATAATAGAGAAGAACTTCCACAACTTTAATAGTGAGAGGAAATCTTCAACCATTCTCAAGAAATTCCTAAGCCTCTAAACAGACATAACGTGCGAGATTTAAAGATTGCATGTGCATAAGTAATGATAGCCTAACCCATCGCTCGCAATCACGATACCAGCCGATTAACCTCAGTTAACTGTAATAA
This sequence comes from Apamea monoglypha, assembly GCA_911387795.2. NCBI lineage: Eukaryota > Metazoa > Arthropoda > Insecta > Lepidoptera > Noctuidae > Apamea > Apamea monoglypha. Next base: position 6,078,673 of record OU426922.1, read on the forward strand.
CTCCCGACGCCTGATTAACGACCCGCTTAAACTAAGTTTGAACAGTTCTTCAGCCATTCCCAAGTCAGCATGAAAATAAAAATTAGTTATGAAAGGAATAAAGTTACTTGAGAATAACTATTACACGTTATCTTTGGGATCGTTGCTGGGATGGCGAAACGAGTGTTTAACACGCTGCTGAACTAAGATTAACAATAATTTTTATATCTGATACTGCAGTCCGTGCTAAAATTAGATCGCTTTGGTTAATAAAATCAAATCATAAACTGGATTATATCCTTCACAGTGCTCAAATGGGACGCGTATCTATTTTTTAACTTGATCTTACAATTAGTATTACCATTTTTGCTTAGACAAACACTTACCTACATGGGTAGCATTAAAAGTTATGATGCATAAGTTAAAAGTAGTTCAGAATAAGTATCTCAGAATAAATTCCTGCTTATTTTTACTTAGATAAGTATCCAACATACAGAAAATTGTAGGATGGTTAAAAAGCGACTTACAACACCATAAAGGCGTTGATTTTTCTTAGCACTTTACTTCAATAGACCATTGAATCGAGAGAAGCCCTTAATAGACCGCTACGGGAATGAGACCAGTCTATTAAGGGCTACTCAATTACGACAATTATATATTCAAATCTGCGCTACATTCATATCTAATTCTATCGCTCTTATTACCGTGAGAAATTAGATAATGCTCACAAAGGGCTATAAAATTTAACAAACAATTAATCTAAGCACGCTTTCTTTGTTTTCCAATTTGACTTAATTTAAAATTTCCGCTTATTAGAAACAAACAAGACAGCAGTCACATGCACATACAGAACTAGAAAGCGTGTAGTGAACAATTAATTCGACATGTTATTGTACATGACATACTGATATCTGATTTTAGTATTGTTACGTGCTCTCTAAGTCTTTAGTGTGACTATCTGATCATCAGAATAGACTGGCCTTGCTGTGCTCTTTAATCTATCGTTTTAAATGTAGTTAATCCTAGATTAAATTGGAGAAAACAAGGTTGTTTACAAATCGTTTGCGCTTGCCATTTTTTAAGATAATGTTGGTCCATAATCGATCTGATCTGAACTATATTACATACTCAGCCTATAATGTTCCCCTGCTGGGACACAGGCCTCCTCTCTGTGAGAGAGAGGGGGCCGTAATCCACCACGCGTGCCCAGTGCGGGTAGGCAGATGTCACATGTCTTCGAATTTTTGGTTCTAGAACAAGCCGGTTTCCTCACGATGTCTTACTTTCCTTTTCCTGAACTATATTATAAAATAAAATTATCCTGTGGCATATAACCATAGTGTAGCTTTCTATCAGTGAAATATTTTTTTGTAATCGAATCAGAAATTACCTCATACAAACAAAAACACATTTACCCTCTTTATAATATTCATTTATATTTAGATTAGATTAACAGGTCTATGCAACTTGCCATACCTGGTGACAAAACAAATACAAAATTATCACATGGGCATACGAATAATTACTAAGGTATACTTATTTTATGGCATAAGTATTTTTTTTACAGATTTTAGGCTTAATACGATAAAGTGACAATCATGTATTATTTTTTTTATTTTTTTATTAGCCGTTAATGTCCCATTGCTGGGCAAAGGCCTACCTACTACTGGGCAAAGGCCTACCTACTCTCTTTCCACCTCTCTCTGTCCAGAGCTGCCAAGGACCAATCTTTATGAAAGGAGTCCAGCTCATCCCACCATCTCCGTCTGGGCCTGCCGCGATGTGGGACCCACTGGGTCGTATGTTTGGCCCATTGATCTTCTGACATGCTGCAGATGTGTCCAGTCCAATTCCATTTAAGCGTGGCAGCTTTCCGAGTGACATCAGTTATTTTAGTGATGGAACGGATTGTTGTATTCTTAACCCGGTCCACAAGTTTAATACCCAGAATACTCCGTTCCATAGCTCTCTGGCAAACCTCGAGGGTGGACCTCTGCTGAATTGTCAAAGACCATGTTTGAGAACCATACGTGAGAATGGGAAGAGTACATACGTCGATGAGTCTTCTCTTGAGGGATAGAGGAAGATCGCCCTTCTTTAGATCTTTCATGGCCCAATAGCTCTTCCAGGCATTTTCAGTGCGTCTTGCAACTTCTAAGTATTACTTTTATTACTTAATATTATTTATTACAGATATATTTATAACGAAATTACCTAATTATATTCCTACAGTCGGGGAAGTTAATTATTTAGTTTAACAGATTGATACGCTACGTTAGTTTGCCGTGTTACAAACCTTTCATACGACTGTCAAAGAATTACAATTGCGATTTGAATTTACGGATAATTTAAGTTGATAGGCAATTTGTTAAGCAATAATTTTCTCAGACTTTGATTACACTATTTACGTTAATGGAGCCTGATGGCCATTAATGGCTAGATCGTAATTAGAAGTAGTATAAATATAAAACTTATTTTATATGTTTCATGAAGGTAAATAGTCAATTAACCTAGCAGAATGAAAGCGTACAGCATGAAGACGGCCACACAGAGAAATTAATTAATTACGCCTTTTAATTACGAAATATTAAATTAAATATTACATTTTACCTAACTGTCACTATTAGCCGATGAACCTTATTACCCCCTAATAGATTAAACCTTAATTAAATGCACACTTATAATTGAAATTAATTATAACTGTGTTTTATCATTTATCTTCAAAGGTAAGCTACTAAGGAGCATGTGTATACGTAATTATGGCAAAGTTTAATTATCAATCAATAAGGTATAAACTAAAGTCTATTAATATGAGAAACTTGACGTGACCCGCTGTAATTACCCACGACTGCGCTTGTATGTGGATACATTCTCGTTTTAATATATTATTAATTAATAACTCATTAATTATTACGTAATCGAGTTTTAAGTAAGTAAATAAATTACTCATATAACTGGCGAAATGTAAGTTATACGTACTACTGCCGGGAAATTAAGACGTCCTATTATGCTACGACAAAAGAAATTGTTCAGACTAGAACAACGCTTTGAGAAAAATAATTATCTACATAATTATTTAACGAAACCAAATTCTTAGGTCAGTGAATCAGAAACGAAGTTATACGGAAAAGAACCGGAGTTACCGACATAGCTTGCAGAGTAAACAAGCTGAAGTGGCAGTGGGCTGGCCATGTTTGTCGAAGAACCGATGGCCGTTGGAGCAGACGAGTCCTGGAGTGGAGACCGGGAATGGACAGACGACCTCAAAAAGGTGGCTGGGACAGACTGGATGCGGAAGGCGGAGGACAGGGTGACAGGGAGGGTGTTGTGGCACTAAATAGGAGAGGCTTACGTCCAGCAATGGATTGCGATAGGCTGAGTTGATTGAAATTCTTAAGCAATAAAACATTCTGAGTTACTGTTTATCTTGGACATTACTGACATCGGTGATGGAAAACATCGTGAGAAAATCTTGACTTATAGTAAAATCGCCAACCCATCTTGAGCTAGCATGGTGATCAATGCTCGTGCCTTGTCTGTATGAGAAGAGGTGTATGGCCTGCGGTGGAACAATAAAAGGCTGGTATGTCATAAAAATACCCACTGGGTATTTTCACTTTTGCTGGTAACTGTACAACCAAAATGAAAGGAAATGTGCCCGCCACACGCATGAGGAAAAATCCATGGATTATACCATGAAGACGTTACAGACGAAGGGGAAAGCGATCGAAATGAGCTTACGTGTTAATTGTGGTTTAATTACTTTCTCAGTCACGATACTTTAACAGGTTCAATCACGGTGTATATGTTACGTAATAAATATATCAGAGAGTATCTACCTATATTATGGCTTCATAAAGTTCAATCAAATTATATTGTTATTTTCGATAAGCACTGTGTAATAGAATATACAGGGTCGAATAAAATTAGCTAGCGGAACTCCGCAGACGTGATAGAGATATCGATATCTAAACACGACTAAAATAAAAATAAATAAAAAATTATGACTGTTTTGGAGTCAATTACCATTGGTAGTGTTGTTACTGGAAGCAGGACTTGAGAAAATCTGTTTTTTTTTGTTTTATCGTGTTAAGATAAAACAAAAAAAAAAACAGATCACGTCTGCGAAATATACACAGAGAAAACTGATATTTTTATACTGATGCTTCAAGTAACTACACTACCTGCGGTTAATACACAAAAAAAAAAACTCATCAAATTAATTATTTTTTGTTTGATGTTTGACCCTGTATAGTGCTTCATCATCTAGCTAGCCTTTTCCCAAGTATGTTGGGGTCGGCTTCCAGTCTAACCAGATGCAGCTGAGTACCAGTATTTTACATGGAGCAACTGCCTATCTGAAATCCACAACCCGATACGAAACCCCTTAGGAAATACAATTTAAGAAACACACTAATAGGAAAAATGTAGTTTTGAATTCCTCGAAAAAATCTAGAGCAATCTAGTGTTTATGGAAGTATGGCTGGCGAGGGCTATACACATGTAAGAATAAGAAAGCTATACGGGAGAACTTTGCCCAGCTGTGGAACAAAAGCTTGGCAAAAATAACTATTGCCCACCGATCAAAAAAACAGGCTCTAAAAATCTGAAATGATACGGATTTTTATGATATGTTTGATGGTATTTTACATGGAGCGACTGCATGTATAGTGCTTATAGGGACCTTATTAAACCTTATTGTAAATGGTGAAAATGTGACCTTTATTGTTTCCATGATGGACCATTAAGTATCGCTAGGCTTTGTAAGTTAAATGCTATTTCATATTAATAGGTTGAAGGACACTGAACGAGACACAATAGGAGTTTTATTGTTATTACGTCTGGGGGCGTTTAGTGTACCGCAGTGTTAAAGAACACCTGGCTTATATATTCCCACCTAAACAAGAATATCTGGTCCAATAAATTGCTCAAACATAAAGATTATTATCCAATAAATATACTATCACAATGTTTTTACAAGTCGTTATGCTTGTTATTACAACTAACATTATTTTAAGATCCACCTCATGCTCACTTTACTATTCAACGGTTTCAATATAAAGATAATAAAGTTATTTATTTACGAGTCACCACGACTACTATGACGTTCTCTTATAGCAGCGTTATAAGTGTGGTATAAGAGCTAACTGGCTAAACGAGGTCGTAACAAATGGCGTCAGATGCACAGCAGATAATTATCATATTTTACGATGAAGTTATGCATCTCAAAACTAACTATTTCTAATTACTATTATGTTGTGGGAACGGTGTAAAACAATGTATCGTAATCACGCCTTCGCAAATTCAGGAGCGATTAATGTTGATGAGTTATGTTCTGTAGTTAGAATTACCGGATTTTATGACAGTCAAATAACCATTGGTTGTCAAAGGGTCTTCGTTATCTAATTATAAACAAGTTGTCACGACGTAACAAAATATGACCATATTTTTCGGCATGTAACTATGCTCAATACCACATCTGTATGTTTGTTATTCCAAATCCAATTCCCGTAATTAAAAACGTTCAAAATGTAGTCGTAATCTCATCTCAGCGACCATCTTCAATATCAAAAACTTGTCAAAATTTTAGGGAAATTAGAGGTATTTTTGACAGATTGAGACTAGATTTTGAACGTTTTAAATTACGAGAATTACTCCTTATTTTCTAGCCAGATGCGAAATAAAGTTTGGAACAGATACCGTTTTGTTTGTTATTACTTCCTTTTTATTATTTTGTGCATTATGATCTATCAGTAGTGTGATTCAGCCTTTGCACAACGCAAATTATATGAAAACTGCTACAGAGTATGCCCTGCACCCGCAATAGCGCAACACACTTTTTTTTTTTTTTTTTTTTGAAGATAAATATTAGTTTAGTCCTGTCAAATTAAAATACTCCATAGACAATTCAGACGCGTTTAAAAACATGGCTACCAAAAATACGTCAATTTACGTCAGGCGCTGACTAATTTGACAGGACTAAACTAATATTTATCTTCTGTCCTTTTCTTAATGAAATAGAAAGAAAAAGATGCAATTAACTTAAATTTAGTTTAGTTAGTGAACAAGGGAATCGGCGCCATTATTGTTTAAGTAGGTACCTAAAGTTCTAAACTGTCAATATAAATTTATAAGTTATGCAAGTAGGTATACAACTCGTAACACTTCTTAGAACATTAAAATGTCTATTAGTAAAATACATAAAATTAATTAGATACTAAAAAACATAATTTTAAAGTTTATAGTCAAAATATGTGTGTAGATGTGCCGTGTAGGTGCCGGCCTAGAATAGCACTACCCCTATCATCCCGTGGGTGTCGTAAAAGGCGACTAAGGGAGCATAGCCTTCAAGAGACGGGCAGCAGCGTCTCCAAAAACCTTGGCCTACTGCGATCGCCAACCCGCCTGCCAAGCGTGGCGATTATGGCAAACCCCCCCTCATGCACAATGGATCGAAAAATCGGCCCCCAGTCCCCGGCGGCCCCGCTATTCCTAGCTACGGTAGCGGCTACGGTAACGGCGGGGCAGGGGGTGCTAAGAATCCCCGGGTGCGGCTCGGCTACCAACAACGACGACAACTGCACCTGGCAACTTATAACACGCGCACACTGAGGACCGACGCGAAGTTAACCGAGTTGGAAGAAGTTATCAGCAAGTTACACTGGGACATTATCGGGTTATCTGAAGTCCGAAGAGAGGGAGAGGACTCGATAATCCTCAACTCCGGTAACTTGCTATACTACCGGGAGGGCGACCAACAGTCCCAAGGTGGTGTCGGGTTCATCGTCCACAAGTCCCTTGTCAACAACGTGATTACCATCGGAAGTGTGTCGACCAGGGTGGCGTACCTTATACTCAGAATATCTAAACGGTATTCGTTGAATGTTATACAGGTCTACGCACCGACCTCGACACACCAAGATGACGAAGTGGAGGCTATGTATGAGGAGATTTCTAAAGCCATGCATAGCTACAAAACCCACTACACCGTTGTGATGGGGGACTTCAATGCAAAGTTGGGGAAACGATGCGGTGATGAGCTGAGAGTGGGGCAATTTGGAGTTGGGCAACGGAATGACAGAGGCCAGATGCTGGCTGACTTTATGGAGAAGGAGAACCTCTTTATGATGAACTCCTTCTTCAGAAAGCCGGAAAGCCGAAAATGGACCTGGGTCAGTCCGGACGGTACAGTCAGAAATGAGATAGATTTTATCATGTCGACGAAAAAGCAAATATTCAATGATGTCACTGTGATCAACGCTGTTAAGACAGGGAGCGATCACCGATTGGTACGTGGCACATTGAATATCAACCCAAAGCTGGAAAGATCTCGACTGATAAAGTCAACAATTCGACCATTGCCGGCCCATATTCAAAACCCCGAGAGCTTTCAACTCGAACTCCAAAACCGCTTCGAAGCCCTTGAGAACAGCATAGATGTGAACGATCTAAACAACATGGTGGTGGATACTGTCCGTACGGTAGGGTCCAAATTCTTTAAGACCCGCCGTCCCAAGATAAAGAAACTCTCCGACCACACACTCCTACTCATGGATCAGAGACGTGAAATGAGGCTCCAGAGTTCAGTAGATGCTAATCGCTATCGGCAGCTTAATAGACGGATATCTAAGTCTTTGACGAGCGACCTTCGCCAATTTAATACGAATCGTATTAAAGAGGCCATCGAGCGGAATAAAGGCTCCAAAGTGTTCGCGAGAGATCTGTCTATTGGGCAAAGCCAGATGGCGAAGCTGAAAACTGACGACGGACGCATCATTTCATCGAAGCCTGAAATCTTGAGGGAGATCGAGAGCTTCTATGGGCAGTTACATTCCACGCAGACACCTGTTGAAAGCAAGGCTAAAGACCCCAGAGCCAAGCTTACCCGACACTATACCCAAGATATCCCGGACGTCAGCCTGTACGAGATTAGTTTGGCTCTCAAACAGCTGAAAAACAACAAGGCGGCGGGTGACGATGGAATCACTACAGAGCTACTGAGAGCGGGCGGTAAGCCGATACTCAAAGTCCTCCAGAGGCTCTTTAATTCCGTCATCGTCGAGGGCAGAACGCCAAAGACATGGAACATAAGTGGGGTGATATTGTTCTTTAATCTCTCGAGCGCTTTACGAACACCCTTTGTACATAAGCAAAAACGCCTCGAGCGCCTTACGTACACCATCTGTACACAACAGACGTCGCTCAAAATGATAAAAGTCAACGTCCAATGAGCGACGTCTGTTGTGTACAGATGGTGTACGTAAGGCGCTCGAGGCGTTTTTGCTTATGTACAAACGGTGTTCGTAAAGCGCTCGAGAGGTTAAAAAGGGTGACAAATCCCTCTTAAAGAACTATAGACCCATCTCGCTTCTGAGTCATGTCTATAAGTTGTTTTCGAGAGTCCTTACGAATCGTCTCGCTCGCAAGTTCGACGACTTCCAACCTCCCGAACAAGCCGGATTCCGAAAAGGCTTTAGCACCATAGACCACATCCATACGCTGCGGCAGGTTATACAGAAGACTGAGGAGTATAATCAGCCACTTTGCTTGGCGTTCGTGGACTATGAGAAAGCCTTTGATTCGATTGAAACCTGGGCGGTACTGCAGTCTCTCCAAAGGTGCCAAGTGGACTATAGGTATATCGAAGTGTTGAGGTACTTATACCAAAATGCCACCATGACGATCCGAGTACAGAACCAGAACACAAATCCTATCCAACTGCAGCGTGGTGTGAGACAGGGAGACGTTATTTCTCCGAAACTGTTCACAGCTGCGTTGGAGGATATCTTTAAGCTCTTGGACTGGAAAGGACTCGGCATCAACATTAATGGCCAGTACCTAACACACCTTCGGTTTGCCGATGATATAGTCCTTATGGCTGAGACCATGGAAGACCTGAACACAATGCTCGAAGATCTCCGTAGTGCTTCCCAAAGAGTGGGTCTTAGGATGAACATGGATAAGACGAAAATTATGTCAAACGCCCATGCTGTACCCTCTCCAGTTCATGTTGGGAACACTACACTTGAAGTTGTTGACCATTACGTATACCTAGGACAGGCAGTCCAGCTAGGTAGGTCCAACATCGAGAAAGAGATCTCTCGTCGAATCCAACTTGGGTGGGCAGCATTCGGGAAGCTTCGAAAAATCTTCGCGTCCGACTTACCTCAGTGTCTCAAGACAAAAGTCTATGAACAGTGTGTGTTGCCAGTGATGACTTACGGCAGTGAAACATGGTCGCTAACTATGGGTCTCATAAGAAGGCTCAAGGTCACCCAGCGTGCAATGGAGAGAGCCATGCTCGGCGTTTCCCTGCGTGATCGAATCAGAAACGAGGAGATCCGCAGGAGAACTAAAGTAACCGAGATCGCTCGAAGGATTGCTCAGCTGAAGTGGCAATGGGCGGGACACATAGCGAGAAGAACCGATGGCCGTTGGGGCGGAAAGGTTCTGGAATGGCGACCGCGCACCGGACGACGCTCAGTGGGTAGGCCCCCGACAAGGTGGACCGACGATCTGGTGAAGGTCGCGGGAAGCCAGTGGATGCAGGCAGCGCAGGACCGATCGTCGTGGAGATCCTTAGGGGAGGCCTATACCCAGCAGTGGGTGTCGTGCGGCTGATATGATGATGATGATGAGTCAAAATATTGGTTTCTATCAATTCCTATTCCTAGATTTCTCGCAGCACAAAAATAAACGGAGTTTTGAGACTTTTTTATAGGATTTTTGCATAAATTATTGAAATTTGGACAGGACAATGTCTGTCTGGTCAGCTAGTTTAATCTGAATGCGATTTTATTAAAAATAAGCTATTGAAACTTACCTTATTTATATTTTTCTTAAGTAGTTGTTGTTGCAGTTTTCAGTACTGGCCACTTTCTTCGGTACACCTGTAAAGACAGAAATTTTCTTTTTAGATGATATAATTAATTTAAGAGGTATCCCAGTAAGTGGAAAAGTTACAGGCAGACATTATTATCAGAGTTTGAACCCACCGTTTATCCGCACCCACTGTACTTTTAGGGATTTAGTTTAATAAGGCTCTACTGGACCGTTAACTCGTAGGTATGTACTATAAAACGTTAGGTACCGCTAAAGTTGGCAATGTGCAGATTACTGGGATAATCTGAAGATTTACTGGATGTACCTTTATGATACCGTTCGTCTTGTTGGTAGATACTTAGGTATAGTAGGAAGTTCCATTTCTCATATCAAATACACATATGAACAAGAGGGTTTTTTGTGTAAGTTACTTCATCATCATCTGCCTAGCCTTTTTCCCAACTATGTTGGGGTTGGCTACCAGTCTAACCGGATGTAGCTGTTTACCATTACTTTACATGGAGCGAAGAAAGAGAGTGAGAAGATATGGAGATGGATATGGCGGATTTGGGATGAACGGAGTAAGTTACTTATCTATCATTATTTTTAAAGAATCCAATAAGTGGAAGGTAATGTTAGGTAACATGTAGGCACGAGTTTTGATACAATGGCAAAATTATAAAATTATTTAGTTTCATATCGAAGTACGGACGCCAGCACATCAAGTTTCTACAATCTGTCAAATTTCTTTAATAGATTTTCAACTTTATCGCTAAAGCATTAAGGTTCGAGGTTGATTGGGAAAATTTGACAGTTTCGGGTAGCTTGACCTGCTGGCGTCTGTACATTCGTAACAGGTTTATGCACAGCCGGAGATATCAGGTAATGGAGAGATTAACTTGTTAATCTGCGCACTAACTCCTCACATTAAGGGAAACATAAATATCACGACAAAAGTTAATGGTACACCTTGCCCCAGAGATTTGTGCAGCCATACTTTTATGGAATCCATTAAACATGAACTATGGGTCGAATGGACATTAAATTTGTCTAGACGCGGAAATCAAACTTGGAACACACAGTCACATCTAACACGATAGAAAAGACAACTTGCGCTTGCGCCGGCCGGCGGTACATTTTATGAGTATGTCACATATCACCAGAGTATAGTAATTTCACGCTAAAATATGTGAATATGTAAACCTGGATTCATGTTCATTAATATTCACGTCACGGGTTCACACTCGAAGGTTTTCGAAACGTTGTTGGTAACAGTTATGCTCATATTGCTTTATAAGGTGATTGTCTTTATAAATTATAATTGTTTATAGGTATTTGATTACGAGCTTTGATGATACCGGCAGAGAAGAAACATATGGATGCTTTTTTATTTACCTATTTTTACTGTAATTAGAAGTAGGCTCTAAAGTGCTTTTTATTAAGACTGTTGATGGTTAAGGTTTTATAATAACTAACGATCATAAAAGTGCAATTTGCTCATGATAGGTGCGAAGTAATATTCATTTTACTACGATTCACAAGAAAAGTTGAAGACCGCACAAAATTATGAGACATAAAATCTTTCTTTTTCTCTTAGAATAGAATTTGTACACATGTTCTAATTAGTTTTATAATAATTACATAATGATGACGATGGCGTTTCTTTATATTACAAGCTTTTATGGTGTTCAAACATATAATTATGGACAATTTGCATCGCGTATGGTCTTGTAATTGCGCTTTATGCCTGGCTTCCGTTTCATGCTCGTTACGGCGAGGAAGCGGCGAATTTCGTAGTATCATCTAATAAGTAATAACAATCATGTTTATAGTTTAGTGAGGTTCATTTTTGTTGGTCTACATTAAACTCTGTTACAAAGAAAGATGAGTGTATTGAAATTCTTAATTACTTTCATACGAGGCTTGACAACTTAAGGACCATTTTTAGGTAAAAGGAGCAGTAGTGCTTGCAACCACGCAGTTATTTTTCTTAACTGCGTGGTCGCAAGCACTACTGCTCAGCATGAGGTTTTGGGTTAAATTTCTAAGTTGCACAAAGAGTTTTTGTGTTTTTCCATGAAATTGTTCAGTAGCTGCCCATGCCCATTAAATGGAACTCGAACATAATTGTCGAAATGAACCTACTATAGACCACCTCTGCCTAACCCTTTGGGGAAACAAGGCGTGATGTTATGTCATAAACAATGTCTATGAGAAAGGTCATCTCTAGTCTAGTCATCCTCATTTGCAAATGAGCAAAGCAAAACCAACTAAAGATAACTAACTGAAATTCACTTGCCATTAAATAATAGATTTACTGCAAATAGGAACACTCGCATTCAACAATCAGATATTAAAACAATACATTGCTCGGACTAACTGTTAAATTAACCTTTACAGATACGAGTTAAACTCAATTTGCTATCATGTTAGTTTAAATATTCAATCAGTTGAACCGGAATCCTTACTAAATAGGAAATAGTTAACAATGTATGGAGTCTATGGAGTTACAGGCAAATCAAACGCGCTGGATATCTTCGTCCTAATCTATAACCGTAGGCAATCTATTCAGATAAGATAGGAATAAATCTTATACCAGCTTGGTACCCATTAATAGTTACTACTGGTTACCGGTATGGGTACAATGGACATCGACGGCAATTGGTATTGGCAGGCGAACGGTACGTCCACCAGGTCTAATATAGCTGAAGAGGAATGGAATTTCCAATTTGGAGAAAGGCATATGGTATATGGCAAATAATTTAATTTTATGTTCTGTGTCTTGTTATGTTAATTACTTAACATAGGTACCTAGTATTGTATACAATCAAGTATTTTCTAACTGAACAGACAGCTGTGCTGCTGGGGAGTTTGTTGCGCCACTTCTTCCCAGCGATAGCACTAGGAAGTGGTTAACGGCGGGCGTTTTTGGGAGACTGTCTCTTGTAATTTGACGTTCGAAAAGTGCTGATTCTCAGCCTAATTTGAATAAATTACTTTTGATTTTGGAGATCTATGTAGATATGTAGTGAAAAGCTGGCTAGAGTTTGCCTTGAATAGTTTAGATTTATTTAGTCATTCTCTTGTTTCTTTAGACTCTCATAGGACACCAGTAAAGTAGTCATCCCCGTGGTAGGTATTTATCTATACAGGGTGGTAGGGACATCTAACGCGCAACATGTTAAAATATTCTAAGTAGCTGAGATGAAATTATTCGTCGGTTATTAAAAAAAAAAAAATATTGCTTGTTGCATAGATTTTGACCGCGTAGATACTAGGTAGGCGTACTTTTCTATGAAATGGCCGATTTTTTTTTTATAACCGATGAAACATTTCTACGATCTAGAATCATTTGCTGAATTCATGGTAAAAGTTTGCGGACTGGTTAATTATTTTCCTGTACAAATAATATCTATTGTTCCAGTATTTAAACATGAGCAGCCCATTGCTAATCTATTTCGGCGAATACCTATACTCATTTTTACTACATAATAATTCATACTTAATAATTTATTGTAACACTAAAAACTGTTTCAGACTTTTATGGTACAAAACATAAAATGCAATTTCTCTGTACCAACGCGTTTTTATCCTTAGCTCTGCACTATTTTATCTTTTTATGTGAGAAAAACATTGGTCTATGATTTTAATTTATTGTTTTAAAATAATTAGCTCGCTATTATTATACCGCACCATAAAACTAGCTTGAATTAACATAAATGGTGCTTTATATAATTATAGTGTTCTGGTGCTTCTTTGGTACAGTTAACCCTTCATTTTATTTGCACTAATTTCCTGCCGCTACCGTAAAATAAACAGATGAACACAAAGCTATTATTATTCGGTATTAATATTTTTTTTAATGTTAATAATTATGTTTTATTTATTGTTGAATATTAAGTATTTATAATTAAACTTAATAATTGTAGCAATAAAAACTGCTTCAGATATTTATGGTTGAAAACATAAAACGCGATTTCGCTAAACCCACGCGTTTTTATCATCTCACTGTTTTCGTATTTTATGTGAGAAAATTGACTTTAAGCTAAGATTTTGTTTTAAAATAATTAACTTACGATTAAACTTGCTAATCGTTCTTTTGGTGTATCTACTATTTCAAATGCATGCCCAATATAATAAAACACATCGTCAATAACTACATTTGTTCCATCCGAAATAAATCCTTAGAAAGTACTTAGGCTCCCATTGCAAGTCTTAAATTCGAAGCCCCAGCCCTAAGTCAACACTAAATAGGTACACTCGATACAGTCGCGATCATTGCGATCGCACCTAACGGTCCCACTGAATCGCTAGGTGAGCAAGCGTGTAAGGAGGCTCTAATTGCAATATTTACATTTAAATCGAGAGCTTTCGTTGTTCAGTTTGTTGGTCACCAATCGATGTTAACACGAGCACTGCACGCGAAGGTACCGGCCAAGATTTATCGGTGCAGTCGACCGCGGCCTGACCCACAATATGTTGTATATAAATACTCCTTATATACCTATGTAGTTTTTGTCTGAAAGCTGTTTGTATGGGGAATGTCATGATAAATCTGAGGTTGACACTGTAACATGTTATTTTAGGTAGTAACTTCAAGTTTCACTGCCATGATTCAAATATTTAGATTTGCACATTGTCGCGATCTGACGCGTGTCAAGTTATGCATTTGTCACGCCCGCGCCCTAATGTTAGAAGGGAAAATTGGACTAGAGCACGTGTCAAGGTGTCATACATTTTCGTCATTTATAAAATCAATCATGATAATTATAATAAATTGAAGTACCTACTCACTTAGTTTAAGCTGATTTCATTTAATTTTTAAAAAGTCATTATAATTATTAATTAAAATAATAACACATTATTTGTGTAGTTTATACCTAATAGAAAATACATTTTTCTATGTATATTTCAATATTCTTAATATTTTAACCTAGCATGAAAAGTGCTAACGAAAATCTATCTTCACTCCTCGTTTCCGCGAGAAAACATCCAGATATGGTCAAAATGCCAGCACCTGTTAAAGTAGCCATTAGCCACTTAGCCACGGCGTCCGGCGACATAAATGTTGTTCCTTCCCTGTTCAATTTTTCATCGTTCCACGCTAGACTGCGACACACACTGATCATGACGACAAATCGTTACTTGTAATGCGACAAGTCGACAAATCGCTCGCTGACGGTATCTCTCAATCGCAGTTTTATATTAGCACTCCGCATCATAAATTAATACGCTACATGGAAGGGCATTTCAAAAACGACTTGTATGCTTTGTCATGGAGACGGATGAGTACAATATGGACATGGGGCGAGATTATTTAGCATAATGTAGATCTTTATCGAAGTTTGAAAAAATCAGAGTCTCAAAACGTAAATAAAGAAAAACAATGCTTGGTAGCAATTCGAAGGTTCTTTTGAAGACTGTTCAAAGCAGTGCAAAGACCTGCTCAATCAACAATACCGTTAATCTTCACGCCTATTTCTAAAAACCTGAAATTCATACTTATTTTTCTTATAAGAGGCAACAAAAAGCTGAATAACAGGTTTAAAAAAATGTCTCTATAACGCTTTACAATTTTTGCAAGCGTTCATAAGTGCGATTTAGCACAGTAGCGCACTATGTAATAGACTGGCCGGTCACCGAGGATCGTGCGCCCCCCGTGGAGTGCAACCAACGGGGGCAACAGATAAGATTTATATCTTTACATTGTACTTAAAACTATCACGGAGTAGTAAGCCAATGGAGTGCAGTAGTACGAATGAATGGCGTGATCGACAGACCAAAACAGTTTAATTATATCTTGCAGATCGATCGCCATTGAAGTCTTCATTTTTTAAGTTTTCAGTATTGAAATGATAACATCCGTCTTACTGCAGTAAAACGTATGACTATAACTAGCAGCGCACCGCGGTTTCACCCGCATAAGTTTCGATCCCGTGGGATTATCACGATAAAAGGTATCATACGTGTTAATCCTGGTTATAAACCATATGTGTGCCAAATATCATACAAATTCGTTTAGTAGTTTTTGCGTGAAAGAGTAACAGACATCCATCCATCCATCCATACAAACTTTCACGTTTATAATATTAGTAGGATTACTGACTGCCTCATTTCACTTCTACATCTAACCTACCAAGATGGCCAAAAACTATAGCAGAATTTGGCATTCCAATTTTTCCTACTATTCAGTCCAAGGGCTTCCTTGCCAGTTGGCAGAAAACACATCATTACTAGACAGAAAGTCAAGAAAAAGTTAACAATCTTTAACGGTTTTCCGCATCTACGAACGACATTATCAATCTATGGGCCGTCATAGGTACTCTAGATTTATATCTAAGTTAGACTTGAACGTAATACGTCGACATTCCGCCGTCGATCTATCGCGGTAGTCCGTCAGGCAGCCGCCTGGCGAGTGCAAAACTAGACGCAGCCCGTCACTTACTAGAAAACACTGCATCTTTTAAAATGAGTCCTGCTTGAGGAGCTGTCAGTTTGTAAATTACTACAATTTATACAGAAATAACGAAATAATTTGGTACTTAGACAATTTTCGCTTAGAGTAATAGCTAACATTAAGTACATAATATTTCCGTTCTAAGTTACAAAAAAACGTTATCTGAATAATTTCTAGCACGTTAACACTGGCTGCTAAGAGAGTCCTAATCACACCCGCAGGTCTATTCTGAGCAAAATGTCACCATTAAAATTTAAGCAAAGTGAGCTTACAGTGAGCTGTCATTCCACCTAATGCTAGGGATTGACATTTTTGACAGCTCACTTCAACTAAGTTTTCACGGTAAGATTTTTACAGATTACATCGGCTGTTGTCTGAGTGTATGTATACCTTCATGTTTGCAACGCTCTAAGTTATTTAAGACCATTGAAAGCGATATCGGTTCTCATGTAATTCTCCATTATTACGCCCGATCTTTAATTTCAATCTTAAAGAACGAAGAAAATTATTAAAGTCCTTAAACTGAAATTCACAGTCAGACCTCACACTTGGTAAACGAAGCACGAAGTCAACTAGGGGATAAGATTTATTATCAATGTTCCATTCGGACGTAATGCGTCCACATTCCGCCGCCGACTATCTTTGATACTACGTGGCAGAGGCAAGTGCTAACTCGACACTCGTCCATCACTTAATAGCATTAAATAACTTACAATCAAGGCTGCTCTTAACGTTTCAAATACAGATATGAAGAGGCTGTTGAATGCGGGAGATTTTTGTTCCGCATGCGGGATCACTATGCTCCTTTGCGACATCGGTAATGATTAGCTATTTAGGATACAAAATCGAAGTGTCAACTAAGTATGTCAGCTTTACTTTGAAAGCGTCTTATTAATAGGATAATCGATGCCGTACTTGGCCTCATCAATGGTTAAAATAAAACAAAACCATTGGTTGCTGTCGCATGTTGTTTGACTGGTCGATACCGACCGCATGCGGGGGATATATTCACCCCGCTTCCGGCCATTTACAGCACTCGCTGCATCTACTATAAACTAGTGAGAAAGATCCTTTATAGATTTATTAGTCGGATAATTTATAGCTCAAACGTCAATCAATTTTACTAAGCTCTCCATAAAATGATGCTGTAAATATTTTTAATTACAAAACTGATGTTGTTAATTAATATTTTATGATATTTTTAATTATGTTTATTTTTTATTAAATATTATGAACGAATTATATATCGCGTGCTGTTTTGTCTTTGTACGAAATAGCAATAAATAATTTACTTAATAACTATTGATATATTTTCTAAAGAGCGTGAAACTTATCAGATATATATCTTGACTGCCCCGTTGGTCTCGTGGTTGCAAACGTGACTGCTGAGCGTTGGGTCCTGGGTTCGATTCCCAGGTCGGACAAAGTGTTATTGGATTTTCCATTAGGAATTTCTTAGTAACAGTCCAGAGTTTGGAAGTTGACGGTTTAATACCCCCATGCCTCGGAAAGCACGTAAAGCCATTGGTCCTGCGCCTGATCTCTTCCCGGTCATGTCGGATTACCGTCCCATCGGACTATGAGAGTAAAGGAACAGAGAGTGCACTTGTGTTTGCGCCCACACTTATGCACTATAATATCTCCTGCGAACCCTGGCTTATCTCCGTTGAGATTGGCCACCGTGACCGAAATCGGTTGGGAGGCTATTATACATATATCTAGATGCAAAAAGAAATAAAGAAAGATGTTTATTTGGCACAGTAAGTACCGTATGCAAGAAACACATTCGAACGAAATTAAAATGTGACATAAAAAAAAGAATTACTTATGTATATGTGCCTCACGACACGGCGATTGCCTCGGTTTTATGTTTTGTTATTTCATTTGTTTTCTAAGCAGTACTGCTTGCAGACGTAAACAGGTACATATGTACAGATAAAGTTCGATATCGTTGCAAAAGTCATGACCATACAGGATGCTAGTGACAGTAATAACTTCAACGTGTAATTACTGTCATTACAAGTATTAACGCGTACCTACAGCAATGTACTGAATTTACAAATTGTCGTCATTAAACCAAGACCGATTGCTAACTCATCGACACTTTTCTCGTCAAATGTGTATTCACGGGCAATCATAAGTGACTGACCGCCAATATTACTTAATTTATGACAATTAACATGAGGTCCTGGGTTCGATTCTCGGGCCTGGCAGTGTTATTGGGTTTTTGCAGCTGGAATTTCTCGGTAGCACCCTGGAGTCGGGATTTGTGCCTTGTTGATGACAATAGGTTCGCCCCCTATTACATGGGACTTAAAAAAACTGACTAAATGTGGATGTACTATAAGTGCACCAATACCTCTGCCTAACCCTTTGCGGAATGCAGGCGTGAGGTTGTGTTATGTTAATTATGACTAAAAGCAAGAGTGACTTATAGACAGTTGAATGGTATGATAAACAGCCAATAAATCAACCTTTTAATGCCCCCATCATCACGAACATCAGTTATTAAAACAATTACAACGATACCTTTCTCCATGATGTAATTTAACTATTACAATTTCGACGTCTATCAATCAAGTGGTAGCACGAAGCAATCAGTGGCCCTGCTAATCAATCAGTAACATTTGTATCAAGTACCTCATTCAATTTACTGTCTCAGTTCTCAAAGGCATGTATTTAGTCGAACGTGTAATAATTCCCATTTTGCGCTCCTAAAAATATTATTGAACACACTAATATAATGATTGCGCCTCTTTTAATGAACCTCAAATAATTTATATTTTGGAGTTCTAAAAATACTAAATAGCCAAGTTACTGCGACCAACTTAAAAAGTTTTCATCAAAAGCGCAAAAAAAATTTTAGAAGTCCATTAATTTAAATAAGTATCCATCATTAGAAGTTAAAAAAATGTTTTTGACACGCAGTTAAATATTTCCCATTCTCTATGCTCAAATGCTCGGGTTACCAGGTGAAAACCCACACAATTTCTAATGTAAATCGTTTCTAATGGAGAAGGTATCGCTAATGGGGTTACTTACAGCAAAACCAAAGCACAAGACTTATTTACTTAGTATAAGAAACGTAACTAAGTGTTATTATATCTAGATATGCTGTTTTCTAATTAATTTTGCAGTCGAAAGCTCCACTAATGTTTGATAGATAAGGTAATGGCCGCATTGAAGGCAATTGCAAGCTGTCTCTATAGCTCAGAGTTTCTTAAGATGTGGAATATTTTTCGAGATAAAGCTTGCCTTCTTTTACTTCTTGTCCTGTCAGCTTCTATACATCGGACAGAACATGAATGGAAACGCGGAGAAATTACAACCATGAATAACTCCATAACTCATGTGAAGTTGGTCATAACAATTCTTTATTATGATATTTCTTGTTAAATGTGTTTATTTATATCGTAAGAATATTCCCCGTTTGAAATAATTTACAATACTTAAAAAATAAATAGATGCCATATACGCATAATGGAGTGCAGTCATCTCTTAGGACACCTACAGCGATTTATAAGTGAAGTTATAGGATTATTTTCCGAACAGCGCTGAAGGTCCACCGTTTTATAAAATATATATTTCAGGCTTAACTTCAAACGCTTAGAGTTCAAAATACCGCCTCTCAAAGTGTATCATTTATATTTATCGAAAAGTAAATTGAATTATTCATCGGAATTTCGAAGTCTGAAAAGGAGCCAATATTTACGAACTTGCGCAGACAGGTGATTACGAAATATTTATTGATTTTTGGTCGTGATGTACAGTTGGCGCCGTAATTCGCCACATAAGTGCGCCACCGAAATCATTGCAATCAATTTTAGAAAATTGATCGTTATATAATTTGTAAAGGTCACTAAGATCGCCGGATCTAATACGTTTCAAAAACCGCAACGTTGTTATAGAAATTGCACGACGGATAGCAGACCGCAGTTATATTATTTTGCCTTGTTAGTATTGCTGTGATTGCATTACCTACAAATAAAATGTGTAGAAAATTATCCGTAAATGGGGGTTGTAAGTATATTCAGAATTAAAATTAAGTTGTTACATATGTACACTTCGTACATAAATGTCAACGTAAACGGAATTTAATCACGATATATTAAAATATCGAACTTATCTAAACTTTTAGTCCGTAAAATCAATAGAATTTCTTATATAAAAATCGTCATAAAGATTCCTCGGAGTTTCTTGCTCGGTTTTCTCCATAGAGATCTACGTTTTGCAATTAACTAACTTTAACTTTCTGACTAACTGACCGACTCTTTGACTATTCAAAATTGCCTGTAAATGGTTTAGTTGAAATAAATGCTTTGAGTTTGAGTTTGAATCAAGTCAGAGACGTAATTTCTTTTCCCTTCAAAGGAATGGAAAGAAAATAAAAGTAATGAGCGAACTCGCGGAGTGTTTGAATAGCTATTAAAATCGTTGCGTGTAGGAACGTAAAGGATTTACCGCCGCGAAACAGATAAAACTTTGTTATAAAAGGGCAAAACGAAAGCTCAGCTGTATTACTTTCTTTTTCCCTTCTTACTATTTTTTGCTTTAAATTCTATTGCCAGCCCTTAAGGTTCCTTATATAGGGTGTGTAAAAATAGCCTCAATACTGTGATCACGCTGTTTATATCCGTCGATTTGTCACCACGTAATTAGCGGCCATATTAGCTAGTGCGGGGAATAAGAATTAATAGTGACGAGACAAAAACTTGCCTGCAGCCCATTTGTTGAATGTCGTGTCGATAAAATTATGCGTTCGATCGTTACTCTATTCTTACTATGTGTGAAAACGGTTGTAACAATAATTTAATTAATTGAATTTTGTCCTTTGATTAAATAAATTTTCAATTACAAACAAATAAAACGTAGATATAAATTGATTTCCATAATCCGAGCAACTAATGAACAAAAATTACAACTTAACAATGCAAAAAAGCTACCGGAATTAAGCCTTCAAAAGCCGTAATTATTAGGCGTTTTAAAGCGCTTCACAGCCTCATTAAAACAGCGAAGCCTCACGAGAGGCTAAACACATCTGATGTCTGCCTAATGTGAAATGAATTGCAATTATTTGTTCATATTACATCGGACATATTAAATTTCGCCGTTCATTCATTCATTGTCGTACATGTTGAGAGTGAGATTTATCTAAATAATTGAATTAAATTGATGTAATGGTTTCAGAGCACGTGACCGGATGATATGGTTTCCTTCTTACTTTTTGATTAAAAATTCGTTTAATTTTCTAAAGGTAATGGTTCGGCCGTGCAATGGTGTGGTTGGATTGAGATATAAGATAATTTTTTTTTGTATTTTATTGCATTTATGTAAAGAAACATAATTTTTGGGGTTACAAAATTACAACTTGCATGTACTATTAAGAGAATGAACTAATTACAGAGTGAACGAATTTGGCTGTCGTGGTTGTCATGTTAAAAACTCAAGCATAAACTCAACGAATTTATTTTTAATAAACTAATTACAGGCGCTTTTGAATTGTCAAGGGGTCGGTCAGTTAGAAAGATGAAGCTAGTTGCCCACTTCAAAGTGTAGCCATGGAAAATAACGGGCAAGAAACTCCACGAACGATCTTTTAAATCAAACAAGGTGCCTGTATTTTTAACAGATGACTATTTACTCCTTGAATCAAGTTAAGAATATATTTCCAGCTAGATCGTTACTCTTCCACTAAAAAGCCTGACTTAGGACTTGTGTACTTGCTGTGACTTACACAATAATTATATTATTCGTTATTTCAGAGATACGTTACGTCGCGATAATTTTGATTTGTAGCGTTTCCTGTATCCCTGACAAAAATACAGTTACAAGCCTACGGTTGTATGCCACAATCTACCAGATAATCTAAATCTCTACAATTACTAAGGCCCTTTCCGGGAACCCCAAATCAATAATGCCACCCTTTAGTAATAAATTTAACAAATATATAGTTATAGCACGTTATTATGTACAAATCTGTGTTATTATTTCCTGGGCTGTCATTATAGTTGCGCAATGCGAACGATTTCAAAATCCACTCGCTGGTGCACAATTGTTATTCATTGCGCTCCATAATATTATTATTGTACTACAATCAGATCATTTTCTGAGCTATTACAATGAATCGAGTGATTCTAAAGCATCGATAACAGCACTTACCGACGCGATGTGCCGTCTGGTTCCGTTCTAATTTCACCCACAAAGAAAATCATGTTTTCACCACAGACAATTTTAAAGTGTGTAATTATCTTTTTAAGAAAATGAGTGTGAAATTATGGTGTGGATTCCATTGTCTTTTAAATTTTTGATTGTTAATGAGCCCTTTAATAGAGTTTGTATTGTGTGGGGTCACACTGTTCTCAATGTTTTGTTTATACTCAATTTATTTATAACAATACGATAAGATTCATTAATAGCAACAATCTTTGTGGGAAACTGTTATTGTATTCGAGTGACGGCTTAATTGCATCGTTTAAACGTCAGACAACAATTCAACGTTGCTTACTTTTGAGGTAAAACTTGAAGTCTTGGCAACAATGTGTGGGCAATAAAGTCTTTAGTTTTTCTTGGGCCTTTAAAATTCCCATCGTAGATACTAATTAAACGGCTTTATTATCCATTATTACCGTCTGCAGTTTATTTGAACGTTTTCAATGAAGGCAAATATGCAAAAAAGGCAGCTTTATAAGTTAATAACGTCTTTGCATGTTATCTTAATATTGATCTACAAACTCGTTTGTCTAGTGGTCGCAAGCGCTACTACTGAACGTGAGGTCCTGGGTTCGATTCCTAGGTTGAGCAAAGTGTTATTGGGTTCTTGGCTGGCGAAATGTGGGAGCACTAACTATAGGTACACCTCTGCCTAACCCTTCGGGGATTACAAGCGTGATGTTATGTTTTGATCTATTTACAACGAAACAGTTTGAAAAGGTATTTACCGCGCTAGTTAACGCAAGACACACATGATTAAATTGTAAGATGGTAATTACCATTCGAGTGGCTTACTTGGGGCACGCCCCAAATAAAAAGGTAATTGCATATCGAGGTAACTGATAAGGTTGGGACAGAAAGAGTTAATTATAAAAAGTTTTCTTTTTCGCCAAGCTGCTGTAGAAAGGTACAGTCATGAGCAAAAAACTTTTGCAAGAAGCTTTATCGGCCAGTCTATTCTGTAAAATCTCACCGTGAAAACGTAGGTGAAGTGTGCTGTCATTCTACTTGATGCTATTAGGGATTGACTTCAAGCTTACTTCATCTAAGTTTTATCTGTGATTTTTTTTACAGAATAAATCGCCTATTGTCCTAAAACAAGCTAAATTTAAGAAATTTGAAGAATATTTGGTAGGTAATTAAATCTAATTAAAACCAACCCGCACTGGGCCCGCGTTACTTAACCTCACTGAGCCCGCGTGGTGGATTTTGGCCTACTCCCTTTCACCAAGCGGAGGCCTGTGTCCCAGCAGTGATTATGAATGGTAATTAAAACGTTTTATTCATCGTACCTTTTATCTTAAAATATTTCTCATCTTACACGTTATGTACCAGTTTTAAAGATCACTTTCCAGAATTCTGTCTTTAACATCCCATCGAAGTGACATAAACTTTGTTCATGAATGTACTCTGATAGCGAAGTTAAATGTCAGTTATCGAACTAATTAAATTACGATTAATTGTTCGCGATACACCACATAAGTACATCGAGATTGGAACTTTTAATTATAGATAGGGCTTCATTATTGAGAGCTGGTTTTAGTTATTTGTTCAAGCACTTTACTTTTCCCATCATTAACATTTTTTTATACAGGTGCAGGAGGTGCAGAGTTAAGACCAATCGAATTCGTTTTTTTTTCTTGGATATTTTCGTTCATTCAAACAATTTTCCAAGAGATTTTACAATATTTCCCTACGTATAAACGTAAACTAATATTATAAATAAAGAAAAACTATTTGTATTTATGTTTGTTTGTTACGCTTTCACGTTAAAACGGCTGAACGGGTTTGGATGAAATTTGGCACATGGGTAGACCATGACCTGGAGAATTACACAAGCTACTTTTCATCCTGGATCGCAGACGAAATCGTGGGCAAATAGCTAGTTGTGAATATTTTGAAAATGGTAACTCAAAATACACCGTCTTGCCGCCCTAAAACTGCATCGACCCGTTGACGATATAATTCACGCAATATCAAATCAAACACCCTGTAAAGCTGTTGACAGTTCAACAGCAGCAGTGCGATTCTGTAACCATCTCACAGTGAAAACTTAGGTGAAGTGAGCGTGGAGTGAGCTGTCATTCCAACTAATGCTAGGGATTGATACTATTGACAGCTCACTCTAAGCTCACTTCACCTAACTTTTCAAGGTGAGATTTTTACAGAATCGATCGGCTGATTTGCTTGTTATAGCATAGGGTTCAACAGTCATCACAATAAAATCTTAATATTACTGACTGGTATGCTTTGATTGCCTACTGTCAATATCTACAGGTATAGCAGTTGACTATACACAACATTGGTATCAATAATATATGTTTGGACTTTAAAAGAGACGTCTGAGTTCGTTTCGGCATTTCTTCTCAGGGATCAATCAACAAGGAAATGCCAGCTAACTAGTTTTAAAATAATAACCAACAGAATATCAACGCGTAAAAGTGTCCTAAAGGATCTACCAGAACGAAACATTACAATTTATTTAATAAAAAAACAATAATTTCAGTACTTAAGTATAATAAACTACAATTAAAATTAACCAGTCTCATAGTAAATTCAACCAGCGTAATTCACTGAAGGCATATCGAATTGATCGGGTCGCTATCTTTAAAAGGGTAAAAAAGCGTGTAAATTAAATATAATGAGCGATGAGTTACGATTTGCGAGTATCGGCAGCGGTAGGCGCCAACTGTGGTGATTATCAGTGTATTATCAGTGTACGTACTACTACTGAACTTAAGAGGAAAGTGGGATACAGAGAGTCTTTTTCTACTCTTTCTTCGCTATAAATAGCTCATCTGCCTAGCCTTTTCCCAACTATGTTGGAGTCGGTTTCCAGTCTAACCGGATGCTCAAGCTCAAAGCATTTATTTCAATTGAACCATTTACAGACACTTTTAAATTGTCAAGGAGTCGGTCAGTCAGAAAATATGAAGCTAGTTGCCCATTCAAAAGCGTAGTAGGTACCTATGAGAAGAGAAGAAGATGTAGCTCAATACCAGTACTTAACATGGAACGACTGCCTATCTGACCTTCACAACCCAGTACTGGGTACTACGATACCCCTTGGTAAGACTGGTTGTCAGATGTTCAGAGCTTCTGACGACCCGTAACGAATGTCAAATATTCACGAATTACAGCCGGGACCAACGGGTTAACATGCTTTCCGACGCACGGCGAGTTCTTGTTATGTAAAGATGGTAACCCATCCACGGGCCAACCACGGCAAGCGTAGCTTAACCGGATCGATCGACCCGTGCGGTTGTTACTGGTTAGCCAAGAAGCCTTTGCAACTATCGCGAAAAAAGAGAAAAGTAAAGTTCGTAGATTTAATACGTAAAATATTTTATGCAGTTTTACACCTCTGTAATCAACAATCTTGGTCGTATTTTGTCATGTTATTATACGTAGATAGTAGATTCTTCTCACAATACGAGAACAATGTAACATTATGGGCTTCTAAAGGAGGAGGATACATGAGGTACTTGACAGAAACTAAAATCGTTTTACTTAAAAGCTCTGTTTAATTGCTTTCATTGTATTACTGCTGTTTAAAAGGCCCACGCTGTCGCACCATTTTGATTTTTTTTTCAAAATGGCGGCCACGCGTGAACTCTATATAAATCGATAGCTGACATCAATGTAAACAGAAAACATAATGAGACCAAACCCCGTAAAGTGTCACGTTTCCGAGATATTAACGTACAAAGTTGACCTTCATTCTTGGATTTTTTAAAATACTTGAGAAACAAATCATGTTTATAATTTATTTTCTATAGGAAAATAAAAACTTCCGTCTTCCGAATTACCTACTTTAATGTAAAAGAAAGTTAGCTTAAGCGATATTTTTTTTTTTTTAACTAAGAGCTGGCCAGCGTTTTTCAATTGGTAAAGAAAGCAACTTAAACTATTCAAGATCCAATTTAGATCTATTTAACAATAATAGAGAATACTTACTCTGCGAACTAACTTCATTTAATCGTTTTTGTAATCATCATTTCATATAGCCAATAAAATTCTAAAGAATTCAAATGACTATTATTTGATTTCAACGAAGATTGGGTTATTTGCATGTAAGTACAAGAAATATAGGTAATGCATAAAATTTACATTTAATAAAAAACTAATTTGCACCTTCCTAAAAAGGTAGTGCGGTAAATAAGGGCACACCCCTAATCTTAAACGTCGTTCAATAAAAAAGAATGCAATATTTTTTTAAATTATGACCTTTGTTTGGCCTCGCCTCTGACATGTCAAGTACGATGACACTTTGACATATCGCGTTCATCCAGAATCTCAAATCAATGATACCTGGAAACGGGGGCTTACCACCAGCTCTTATAGCAGGGTAGAAGTTGAACAGCACTGCTTTTTTGTTCTATGAGTATAGAGATAAGTACAAAAAAGCAGTTCAGTTCAACTTCTGCCCTGCTATAAGAGCTAGTGGTAAGCCCTCTGGAAGGGGTGTTTCCGAAAATGAAAGCCACTTTAACGGTGATAATATTAGGTATGTCAACGATCTTTCAAAAAAGCCAGAAAAGGCTTATTGTAAATCTACACTAATATAATTTAAAGTGACTTTTCGTGACTCTCTGTGTAACCGCACTGTTCTTTTAAACTACGCAACAGATTTTGATGTGATTTTCACCATTACTTAGAGAATTTATTTCGCAAGGTTTGTGTGTATCGTACATTAATATTAAACTAACATATATAAAGAGATCTCGGTGTTTTGAGGCGCTAGAGTAGGTAATAAAAGTTTGACTTTCATTTTGACTTGACCGTTCTCTGAACACCCATCACAGCTCTAGAAAAACTGCACCCTAATTGCGTAACACAGTATTACTCTCAATTTGAATTATTTTGAAGCATATTGCTAATCCATTGCTCCATAAGTTCGAAAAATGTGTCTGCTCAACAACTTAAATAACGCAATCAATGTTGTTGAACTGTTAAAATGAAACCCAATGCTACTGATAGTGTTTTGTTTTACCTAATTACCCTGCAGCTCCCTTAAAAAAAGTCCTTTTTCTGCAACAACATGCATAGATCGTGTTTTGTTTCCGTGGTTACACTTGAAGCTTCTTCTCATTACAACGCTAAGTCCTGAATCGGACGGGCAGCCGGCGGCCGGTGCTGGCCCGGCCACGGTTGGCATGGACGTAAATAGCGCGGTCGACGACCGGCCTCCGCGCGGCCTTCACTTTACCGCACGCTCGCACGCCAACAGACCGGCGACCCAGCCGTCATCGCCCGCGAGACAGGGTCCTTACGTAGGGTTGCTCAATTTATTTATTTATTTAGGATCTTCAACAAAAGATATACACAATACGTGACACATAAATAATTAGCAACATCATATTTGCTCATAGAGTGCTACTAGAATTTTTTTGCGCCTGAATGACATTGACAACGGGGCGTTGTTGGTAAAAATTTGTAAAATTGTCACAGAAATTGTATTGCCAAAACAAGATGGCGGCGTTAGTTCCGATTTTGGCCACGCGCCAAAAGAACCTTGTAGCGCTGTAGCTCTGCATGTCGTCTGATTGACTGGGGTTTTTTTTTTTATTTTGTGTTGTCGTTGTTATTTTTTTTTTTAATAGGCCAGTCAGATGCTCCTTACACAATGTCAAAGTTTGGGACGTTGAATTTGAAAG
The DNA here is from genome assembly GCA_911387795.2 of Apamea monoglypha. Lineage (NCBI taxonomy): Eukaryota > Metazoa > Arthropoda > Insecta > Lepidoptera > Noctuidae > Apamea > Apamea monoglypha. The sequence continues at coordinate 6,106,798 of OU426922.1, forward strand.
CTTCACCTAAGAAAAAGTAATATTTTAATTGGCTTGCCAGCGTTACCTATCTGCCTGTCGACATATTTAGGTAGGTAGGTCATACTACTCCGCTTTAGAAAAACTACTTGAAGTAAGAAAAAAAAAAAACAGAAAATAAATCAGATCTGCCTTTTCAAGAATTATGTAAATATGAAGTCCTTGGTCATCCCTAATCCTGGCGCCACAGCTATTGTTTTGGCCTATGCTAAAAAGAGAGCCGTAAAATCACTGCAAAAAGATATGTACATCTCTTTTTGACTTGAAGAAAACATGCAATTTGTAAAAAGCATTAGGTACAGCAGCGGTTGGACAAATCGACGCATATTTCTTTAGCAAATGAACTTTAGTGGCGTTTGATGTATTATCTTGTTTAGTTTGTGAGAAATGTATTACTTTGTATTGGTTGTTTTGACTTGATATTATGATGGCTTTTGTCAGTTTGCCTAAAATATGACTCCAAATACAAAACACCACGCCTGTAATCCCCGAAGGGTTAGACAGAGACAGAGGGTTAGATTGTGCCTGCCATTAACAACTTTCGCTAGTTATGTTTAAGTCTCATGTCATAGGGGGCGAGATTTCTGTCATCAACCAGGTACAATCTACGAGCCGCTACTGAGAAATTCCTGGTGAAAAAAAACCCAATAACAATTTGCCCGACCTGGGAATCGAACCCAGGACCTCATGCACAGCAGTAGCGCTTGCAACCGCTAGACCAACTGTCAGTCAACTCTGAATACACAGCTATATTATACAGTTTAAACCCAATAAACCACAAATCTATTATCACATTTACTAGACAAGAAAAAGGCCTAATAAACACCTAAACCGCGTTCACAATCACAGATTTCTAAAAAAAACTTTCCAGATCGATGGACGCCAACTAAATTAAGAAAAAAGGAAAGGAAGCCCCTCTAGCGTCCCCTAGCAACGACGGCTGCATTGTAAATAGTTTTAATCTAATTTAATCTCACTTTACGTCGTTAAGTTGCGCTTGAATAATTGTATTGATACCGAGAAGGGCTCGGATAAGCCCTAGGCACAGACTAGATAGTGCTTACAGAAGATAAACTGCATAAAACGAGCGTAAACAGGCGCACGCACACATTGACGCGTATACTACGACGAGCCTACTGTGCGTATAGTTGACTTCGTAATTTGTTTACCATTCTAAGATTTAATGTCCCTTGCACGTTGAACGTCGTGGGTTCGAATCCTAATAGACGCTTTACTTAGTGTAAATTATTTCATCACTACTGCTCTCAAAACGGCTAAGGAAAACAATGTGAGGAAACCGGCATGTTCTAGAACTAAACATTCGAAGACATGTGACATTTACTAATCCGCACTGGGCCCGCGTGGTGGATTACTGCCCACTCCCTCTCACAGAGAGGAGGCCTGTGTCCCCGCAGTATGAACATTAAGCACGTCATTAAACGACAAGGTCTAATTTTGCTTTCAAGAGGAGTGTTTTTCAAAAGTGGTAACGAGCGCTGGTCGCGAGTACGCTTGTACTCGCTGTACGCGAGTTTCTATGTGTGCTTGCATTTCCGCTCGTTGTATGAAACCGTCCTTCTGTACCTACCTATTCTGTGCCTTAGGTTACACGCACACACTTTTATTTCCACAACCCGTTTATATGGTAATTGAATTGCAAGCGCATGTAAACACTGAGGATATTAAAAACTGACATCGTAAATCCGCTGGTCGCTTATATACGAGCAGCTTTAGTAAAGCTATCAATGTGAATAATAGTTTCAACACCTTTGATATAACATAGGGTGAGTTGCTAGAGCAACACCAGAGAGAAAACTTAAAGTGGAAAAAAAGGATGTCTATCGTTTTATAAACTGCAATTCTGTTACGGATCTAAAAGTGTTTTCGTTGAGAGAAATCTTTTCAATTTTGTACTTCCAAAATCGACTCAATATAATATGCTTCAAAAGATTTTCACTTCAAGACTCTTAAAGTCACGACTAATTGAAATAAAATCGGGTAGGTATTACAGTAGAGTGCTGGACATAGGGTCTCTCTCTCTCTCTCTCTCTCTCAAGTTACAAACACCGGGCTCTCCACCTTTTGCCTTTCTCACCTAGTCTGTTCTAGCAACATTTTTAAGTCAATCAAGCTACCACCACTGACACCATTAACAACAACAAACAACAACAAACAAACACAAACACAACAACACAAACAACAACACTAACAATTCTCTAACAATTTTGGCGAGTCTTTGTTACTTGAATTAAGAAAATTCTGTTCTATTCTATTCTATTACTCGTAACTAGATCACCCAGAGTGCAAGCCTGTTAGCAAAGAGACACAGTCTATACATATATATCGTTAATATAAAAATAAAAAAAATCCATGAAAATTAAGAAAACCATTCTCAGAAAACACGATTATCACTGTAACAACTTTGGGCCATTACCCGAATCCCTCTCTTAGCTTCCAACGATAATACGGATGAATAAAAAATTACCTTTCGCAAATACGAATCCCAGTTTAACTTACTACTTCCCAATTCGGACGTGTTAAGATAAGATTGCAAGTGTTTGCACACCTCTCGTGACGTTAAAGTAATGTCTGCTGATTATTTACGAGAATATTACTTTGTGAGGCTATTTATAAACCCTAGCAACGGTGCTAAGTTCTATGAGAAAATTAGGTAGGGCTGCAGAGATTATTTATAGATGCACTGCACTTACAGTGATCAAGAACAAACAAATAAAATGAGAAGTTTCTCGAGTGAGCTCGTAAAGTGAAGTAATTATACATAATAAATGTTTATATGTTCTACCTTATTTTCGATCACGCCTTTAAAACTTAATTTTCTTGTAATAAAAACAAAACTATTATTACAAACAATTCAAAAGAAACTACGACGTATAATAATATTATTACAGTTCCATTTTTGCAAGCATTTAAATTAATTCACGGTGATATGTGGATAAAGAATTAAAAACTATTTCGACAAAATAGTCAGTATAGGAACCAAATCTACGAAATTGATTTCAACTGCTACGCCGTAGCTTCGCCGCTACACAAAGAGGACCGCCTACGACCAAAAGGTTCTTAGAAACATAAATTAATAATCTGTTTTACAATAGACCGGCCATTTTGTTATGGCTCCTAATCTCCCGTTATTACATGGTGCAACCACGTCCCGAGTAGAGTAGAATATTCATCTCCCCTGCGGCCCAGTAATTGTATAAATACAATTTATGAGTGCCATACTTCAAGTTGGTTCTGATGTAATGTTACTTGCACCGACTAATTAACAATGACATGCAATAGTCGTAACAATTTTAATGATAGGTACACCACGACACAGAAGTGGTGTGTTGTTTGTCGGTTGTGCGCTGATGGGATGTGAAAAATTAATAGTTTTGTCGTGTGTGCATCGTTTGTAACTGAAATAATGGATGTAGTTAGCCCTAGGTGGTGTCATGTTGGCAAAGCGCGTCGTCTGTACTACATAAGGTTGTTATGATTTTAAATAGCTTCCAGTCATAAATAAGATTCAATTAAAAAGAGTCATCACCATCCACAGCCCCACTTCACCCACTACTGGGCCATAGGCCTCTCTTGTCTTGTGCCAATCCCCACGCTCCTATGCCAGCCTCATCCAGGTCAAACAGAGTCTATTCACACAAATTCATATCAAGATATGGAATATTTTTGGAAAGAATTTGTAATAAGGATAGTATGTAGACTAGTATATAACGCGGAACTCTAATCTATAGGTATAGGTACTATATAGTATTATAGTCTGTCTGTTACTTTTTCACACCCTAACGGCTGAACGGATTTGGCAAACAGATAGACCATGATCTCGAGATAAGATTATTTTTATCCCGGTAGTAAGTACATTTCCGTAGGATAATTTTCGAACGTCACATAAGCTTGTACTAACAAAAAGTGGTCTTAATTAAATCAGCATTAGACTTAAAATACCCAGAATCTTACATCCAGTTCAGTTCTCACTTAATTAATTAGACTCAAAGTATAGAAAACCAGATCAAACATAGTTTTTCTAAACTAGAAGAAACCTAACATTTATGTCAGTAGTAAAGTCTGCGGCACTTACCCGATATCCCTCGTTAGCCGTGTGATGAGTGCTTCCTTCACAGAATACTCGTTATCTCGGAAATATGTGTGCGTAGGTATAAAAATTTCATCATAACCTGTTTATGTTCAACATGGAATCGGTGGAGATCAAATTAAGAGATTGATTTATTGCAACAGCATGTATAATATGAATAAGGCGCGTTCTGCACCATGTCATGTACACACGACAACATAAAAGCTAGCCCTCGCTTTTCGTACAATTAGAAGTTACGAGTAGCTTATACTGGAAATGTATAGCTTGATATGTCGACAACCCGTCGCACCGTTCCTAATTCGCCATAATAAACTATAGTGTGGACTAATGTTTAATGGTTTTTTTACGCACTTTCCTTTGATATAGCAATTGTCGATAACTCCAAGATCTAAATAGAATGCGACTCATGAATACGTCTTTATTTATAATCTGGAATGCTTTCTGCATAAAACCTCAACTCACTTTCAAATGCGGTGCCTTTACGAACACAAATCTGTTGAAGCTTTTATGGATACTTCAAGGTATAATAAAACACGAGGAAAGCAATACAAGGCGCATAATAATATCTGTTTTTATCTTCAGTAAGTGTCATTTTACAGGGTATGTCTATTTCTAGACGCGCTCTCGGAAACATTTTCGAGTGGTTATCTTTTCCGGAAACTGTAAGTGCTGTTGAAATGGTGTAAGCTCATAACTGAATAGCTGCCTTTACTAGACGCCTACATATTCCTAAAGATAAGTAATATGGAAAAAGGATATACAGGGAGGAAGGGACATCGGCTAACTAAAATCGATGATTCTAACTAAAATCCCAGCATTTAATATCTTCAACGGTTATTAAGAAAAAAAATGCTGTTCTATACATTTTGACTACGCAGGTATTGATTGCATTTTTCCATAAAATAGCAGTTTTTTTTTTTATAACTCACGAAAAATTTCTACGCTTAGAATTTGCTCAATTCATGGTTTCAGTTTCCGCGTCGATTTCCCTGCCACCCTGTATAAAACAATAAAGGTAACATATATAATTAAACCTTAATCTATACTTCGGCCTGTATCATCTTTTTATGACATGATTATTACTTGCCACCGACTCAAAATCTATGACTCGACAATTTCTTACATTACAAGCACTATCACTGTAGCTCTGAAATTACAGATAGAATACTAGAAAAAGACTTAAAGAATGGTGGAATATCTGCGCCGAGGGTATTGGAAGCCGTCCGTGATTGTTATGACGCAAATCGCCGACGTAACCGAAGATTATTTTAATCGCTCGGTGGGAATCCTCGATGAAACTAAATTACTCGTACTTGTTTGATTTATGCGTCTTTGGGGAATGTGCCGTATTCTGGGGTAGTGATAAAGTGCTTAAAAGTAGAATTTTAATTAATATACGTTAGAGTCATGGGTTAGGGGCTCGTGGCTATATAATAACAGTCGCATGGGACGATCGATCGGTCCCTTGCACACCCATGACAGTCGTTACGGGCAGTCAGAAGCACCAAAGGGTGACAACCAGTCTTACCGAGGGGCATCGTGTTACCTAGTGGTTTGTGGAGGACAGATAGGCAGCCGCCCCATGTAAAATACTGGAATTCAGCTGCATCCGGTCAGACTGGAAGCTTACCCCAACATAGGTGGGAAAAGGCTAGGCAGATTGATTTTGGGACGTTAGAGTTATGCTCTCTTGAATTTGTAATATACCTATCTACTTAGTAAAACTTTTTACTGTATTCTGAATTATGAACCTTATATCTTTGGTCCTAAAGTAGGACGCAGCTTGCATTATTAATTGGTATTTGGTACACCAATTGAATACCTCTTTGTTTTTATGTATAAACGGTGGTAAAGTTGTAGCAATATGTAGCTTTTCAATTTCAGTCTCTATTGTCACCATTGGGTGACAATAGAGACTTGACTTGAGGCACAATTAAATCATATTAAGTGAAATTATTTAGTCAGTAAATTAAAAAATAAGCTAGATCTAGTCACCATTTCCTACCTGACTACCCCGTAGAAGAAATGGCGACACAAACTCAACGATCAAGTCTCTTTTATTTTAAAGTCCAGACATAGTCTTGGTCAGATACTCAGATCATATGAGGACAATGTAGATTAGTGTCTAAAATTGTCTTTTGAGGAAAGAACAATACAGAATTAAGTGGGCCAGTCCAGTTAGTGCAAGCATTTGTCAGTAATCGTGTAGCTCAACTCAGTACCTGAGTTCAACAAAGAAATAATAGTGAAATAGAGATTCGAAGTAAATGTACCAAACCTAAGTTGCATTGTAAAGAGCTGTAGGTATAATAGATGTTCTAACTGCGATGGGTCAATGCCCGACAGCCAACTATACGGTTTTGGTTGGTTACATTATCATTAAAAAAAAACAATCCTCTAGAATGTACATACCATCTGCTAGATTTCGAAAACTGTGCTCATTTTTTATTTGGCACAGATCATAAAATAAAACCATACTTACGCCGGTTTTTCCACTAAAATATTTGTACACCGTAGAGCTATACCATTAATTAACGACACGCTAATTAATTTTTATCATTGCGCTAACAGACATACTCATAGGACTAATTAGGTACGAATTTTATTTAAAAATGAAAGTTTTCATTAATTAATTTGCGAAAAAGTTCACTCGACGCAAATTAGCCATTTTGTTTGAAAAATATTTGTAAGTTAGACTTACTTGACAGTAACATTTATAATTTTGTTTACTCAAGTTACATAGCATCAATAAACATTGTTTTGTAAAAATATCTCGACCATTAACATCGACATCTTCCTAAAAAAAATGTCGACTTTTTTGTGTTTTCAGTTCCCACAAAGCCAACACATTAAATAATTTGATCAAAATATTACCTACTTACCTAACAAGTAATTAGATAATTATAGTTTTATATTCAATCAAGTTAATGACAAGTTATCAGCTGATCCCTTACGAACACTAAAGTATACAATGTCCCACTACAATCTTCACTTATTCGTACCAAAAAATAAAACTTTATCCACCAACCTCTGATTAACCATCATAATAATTATCATTTTAATCGGCAAGTCATTGACCGTACACAGCTTCTTGACTGCAAGTGCAACATTGCACAATGTGCGGGTAAGATCTCGTGATCGCAATGACAGGGATGAGTCAGCTTATCCCGTCTCTAATAACCCACTTAGACCAACTGAGATTGATGGTTACGTAACTAATTCAATCATAGAAACGGATCATGGGAGAATGGGACTGAGGAATGTTTGATATCAGATTCATAAAAGATTAATTAAAGAATTTAATTCAGTAAGAAGATTGTTGAATTATCATTGTTAAGCTACTTCTAAACATTGCCTAGTTAACCAAGAAACGTCAATTGAAACTTGAAAGAAACTGGAGCTTACAGCTTTCATAGAAAAAGTCAAAAACATAACTAAATATACATTAATTTGTATCACCACAACCGCAAATCAAATTGCAATTTGTTTAATCAATACAATGGACAGTAATACACATTCTAGTGAAAGCGAAACCGAAATTCTGTAAAAGAAGCAAGATACCAATTTGGTAAAAAACGACTGTTACAATGGTAACATAATCGGCGGTCGGGTGCGCGGGCGACGGACGGCGGCGCGCGACGTCTCGCCGACAGCCGTGACAATTAAGTTAGGTTTTTTAATGACTTTTTTACAGGTCCAATAAATTGTGCACTTTTTACTCGGAAGAAAGTGGTTGAAAAACGTTCATTATGTTAGCAAGCTTTTGTGGGAGCCGTTACGCTTGTTGGCATATAATGAGCGCCGGCGTCCGGTTCGTTACCGGCTCTGTGCATGTTTAATCAGCATCTGTGTCTGTTCAATTTACAGGACAGTTGGTCTTCGGGTCAGTGGTTTTAAAGACATCATTACACATCTCCTGATAGAGCTAATAAGAGCAAAAGTGTGGAGAAGCATCTGTTTGTAGTGTTCAAAGTGGCACGGAAAAGGTTCATGTTGTTAGTCACGTCATCGTGATTGGTCTTCAACTTTCTTTTCTTTCTCAACACTTTTTTAGTTCTTATTTTATAAGTAAACAAGCAAATAATGACGTCACTAGACATTACTGAGCGTGAAAATTGGTTCACAGAACTATCAGACGGCAAAAGTAGTCCAAACCGCATTAGGTATGACTCTAGGAGTTTGCTGACTTATTGCATTCGACTGGTATGTTCTTTTACCCGGTGATCAGCGAGAAAGTTACCACATACATCACTAGTGTCAAAACAAGCCACCCAGAGAGAAATTGCGGATAAAAGCCAGCTGGAACAAGCTATACATCATTGGTTAGCCTTGTCGCGGACATAATAACACCCTTGGTGGCTACAAACAAACAGCATGATGGGAAATAGTCCTAACACAATACCGGTGTACATTGTCCTTACACTCGCATAGATTAAAACCATGCAACCCCGCCTCTCTATGTAACGGGCTACAGGGCGTGTTGGGGCATCTCTAGCACGCCATTGTTACGTCACACTTTGATTTATACCCCAAGGTTCCGAACGCCTGACAACTCTATACCGTGAGCACACTCGTAAATATTTCCCGTAATAAAAATAAAATAAGTAGAAAATTGAAAGAGATAGTGTTGCTACAAAATATTATGCGACTTTTGAATTGATATTATGTTGCTTTGCGTGTGCAACTCTGTGTGTTTATAACACAACTGACATGGAATTAAACGGACGTTTGCAACTGTTGTCAGTGTCGTGAAATATCGCAGCAAACGAACTAGACTCAACGTTTTCATTCTGAGATTACTTTGTAGTTTGTACCTACATCAATGAATATTCAATTAAATAAACCAATCCATAAATCAGTGGCTGAACTAGGCAACCAATTAGCTTTATGCATTTATCTAGGAGAAAGATCTTCAATTAGAACTGACCATTTAGAATGACAATCACACGTAGGTACTGTAATTTATATCATAAATAAACAATCATAAGTCACAGTTTTCAAATAGATTTCACCGTTGTTAGCTCCTTATACGGTCACAGTTAAGGTCGCGTACCTATTAGCCTAGCTTCATAAAAGCTTTACTACGGTCACAAATTGGTTCTCCAGGTACCTATGGTTTTAATAGGTAGCCATGTCCTTTAATGATTTAATTTTGGAAAGTACCTACTTATGCTTTGATTCATTTCTACTTTAAAAGTTATAAAACCGAGCATAACCGACCAATCGAAAAAAATAAAAATAGTTTATTTAAAAAATATGATTTACAATAAAGTAAGTAAAGTTGTGTTGTTGTTGTGTTGCAGCCAATACCTAATCTAAAATAACTTAATATCTTGTAATTATAGGTATCAGCGCCCACCCTCGATATAATTATAACCTATGTTATTGTGCCTAGCTTGTTGAATAATTTAAAACAAATGAGAAAGCTAATTGAAAAATTCATTGCTTTTTTTTACCGGAAAAATCAGATTATCTTTGAATGAACCCACGAAGCTCATCACTATACCCCACATTTACTCCACCAACACTCTTCGGAATGATAAATGTCTTATTTCCTGTACTGTCCTTTAAAATCAAACAAGGCAATCTAAGATTAAATAGCTGGTACATAATTAATTAGGATGCCATTTATTTAATCTCGGCTAGATTACATGCCATCAATTCAAAGTTTTCAATCCGTTGATGCCTGCGGGGCAAGCAGGGGTACACACTAAAGAGTGAATGCTATCGGGTATCACGTAGAAAATTAATCAAACATAGCATCACAAAAACATAAAATCATCATCATACCATACATCATATCATTAATTTTATGTTTTTCGTAACAACTTAAAATTTAATGAAAAACGAAAAACAAAAATGTGGGAAATAAGGAATGCAACGTTGAAATATTTTGACGTTGAATTGTACGAAAAAATCGCAATTGAAAGTTGCCAAGTGTTGACATATTGGTGCTCGTGATGTACCTACCTGGAAGCGACTCAACCGCTCACAGGTAGGTACTGTACTTCCTAATTCTTACTCTCGGGAGCAGTGGGTCAAGAGGCTTGGATTATAAGATCATACTATTTAAAATTTAAGTGATTTGTTTTTTATAGAAGTCCATCAACAATTTGACAGTGACAGCTCAGTAGCAGTAAGGGCCGGTAAGCACTTTGAGCGATATAATAAAAATAAGTTTATTTCTCTCTCCACAAATATCTACAGTCTTTATGAGAAAAGTTTTCCTGAAAGAAAATTGCTCTATTGAAAAAGTATACCACATTACTTTCACGTGGTCATTAATGCAGGTGCAAATCTTCAATTGTTTGACACGATTACCGGTATCAATAGTCGAATCATTAATCAGCCGAACAAAACAATATACGATTATTTGTATCGATGCTCATTTATTTAATTCGAATGCTGTCAAGAACAATTGTCATTCATCTTTATAATCTAACTAGCTAGCCCGCGGCTTCGCCCGCGTGGACATCGGAAATTATCCAATGGGAGCGCACTACAGGGGTTAAAAATAACCTTTGAATTAAACCAGGTAATTGTCTACCTGTGTGCAAATTGTCACCGAAATCCGTTCAGCCGTTTAGAGCCGTTTAAGGTAACAGACCGACAGACAGACAGATTTACTATCGCATTTATAATATTACTATGGATTCTATCCGTATCATTTCAGACCGCGAGCAATGTGCGCGCGGGAAATAATCGACTCTTGCGCAGCGGTTATTACGCGCGGCTTAATCGGCGCAGATTGAGACCGTTTAGTGACAGACACTATTAATCGTCACAGTGTAATTGGTGCCTGCTCTTAGAATATTCTCGTAAAGAACATAAAATCTTATTTTATGTCTGAGATTTAAATGGATATGGGGGTTTAAACTCAGTTAATTTTACGGTTGAAGGAAAAGGATGTATGTTGGTTAGTGACAGAAATAGACCATTTTATTATTCTGATTTTTTAATCAACGTTTTTACACTACAAATAAAATTTATATACATTACTCGTATACGCAGAAAATTACTTCGGTTGAAAATAAATTATTTTCTATATTTATTCAACACCAGCTGCGCCCCGTGATTTCACCCGCACAAGTCTCAATCCCGTGGGAATATTGGGATAAAAATCCTATATCCTAATCCAGGTCATGGTGTACCTATGTGTCAAATTTTATCCAAATCGGTTCAGCCGTTTTAGCATGAAAGCGTAACAAAGGAACATACAAAAAATGAAATCTTTTCTCTTCATAATATTAGTTTAGCTTCCATATCTTACGTGGGAATCATAAGATTATTTAGATGTGACCTCGAAAATTACACTTCACTATATGACATTATTATGATAAATGTGTCAATAATTAATCTCTTGAATTATTAAATCGTTTTATCCCCGACATAATCTTATCTGGGCGTACAAACAGCAGTTCCTAAATTGCTAAATGGACTTAAACGAACGGCGTGTCGCAGAAATTATAATAAAATCATTAATATCTATGAATCCGAGGTCTGTAGGAAGGTTTGTCAACCTACGCGGGCTCTCAGAGTTCACAACGGTCAATATATTCGTGGATTATAACTGTTTTGACATTGACATAAAAAATTAATCCGTATAAATTGATAAAGCACGATTGACTTGGACCTGTTTTGGCGAAAATATTGTTTGGTGTTAAGTTACCGGATTTAGAGTTCATAATATCGCTTCTTCTTCTTTTCGTGTCGATGGTACTCTTCCTCGTATTTTTTTAAATAAAGTTTGAGCCAACCAAAACAAAGAAGTTGCAAGACGCACCGAAATTGCCTGGAAAAGCTATTGGGCCATGAAAGACCTAATCAAGGGTGATCTGCCTTTGTGCCTTAAGAGAAGACTCATTGACGTGTGCATACTTCCCATCCTCACATATGGTGGTCAAACATGGTCTTTGACAAATCAGCAGAGGTCCACGCTCGAGGTTTGCCAAATGGAATTGGGCTGGACACATCTGCAGCATGTCAGACGATCAATGGGCCAAATATACGACCCAGTGGGTCCCGCTTAATGGCAAGCGACATCGCGGCAGGCCCAGGCGGAGATGGCGGGATGAACTGGACTCCTTCAATAAGAACTGGTCCTTGGCGACTTTGAACAGAGAGGAGTGGAAAGAGAGTAGGGGGGCCTTTGCCCTGCAGTGGGACATCACAGGCTGATAATAATAATAATAATATTGAGCCCAGGGCATCAGTAGCATTTTTAGGTTATCCAAGGTACAGGTGAATGGACAATTAGGACACTTCAACAAGTGGGGCATGGTCTGATCAGAAGCACCGCACTAGCACAGGGTGTTGGATAAGTCAGTAACCCCCTACTTCGACAAATAATTGTGTCTGCAGCGGCCTACTTGGGTACGCAATCGATTCATTACACAATAATATCACTAAAGCTACGGTTATAGAAAAGCGGTGGCCGCCACATATCGTCCACAGTGACGGCTGTGAAAATAATGGCGGCGGGATTTGACTTTACTGTGTTAAAAAAAACGCTATATAGGGACACCAACTTACTTTCATAAATAATAGTCTCCCGACCGATTTCGGTCACGGTGGCCAATCTCAACGGAGAGTAGCCAGGTTCGCAGGAGGTATTATAGTGCACAAGTGTATGCGCAAACACAGGTACACTCTCTGTTCCTTTACTTTCATAGTCCGATGGGACGGCAATCTGACACGACCGGGAAGAGATCAGGCACAGGACGTTGCGGCTTTACGTGCTTTCCGAGGCACGGGGTATTAAACCGCCAACTTCCAAACTCCGGACTGTTACTAAGAAGTTCCTAATGAAGAACCCAATAACAGTTTTTCCGACATAGGAATCGAACCAAGAACCCCACGCTCAGCAGTCACGATTGCAACCACGAGACCAATGGGGCTGTTAACTGTCATAAATAACATTTCAGTGACGTCATTTGCCGATAAATTGCTGACGATATGTGAGGGTGGTCTCTTCTAGGAAACCCTAGCTTCACAGGAATTGTAATTAGGGAAAACTCATGTGGTACTTACGCTTAATGATCTTACAATTGTGATTTAATTAAGGAGGTTAAGTTAACGACGCCATGTTTTTGTTGGAGATAAGTTGGCTTCGGCTTCGATTACGAGCCTTAAGTGACAAAATGTTTTATTGTCACTTTCTTAAATGCTTTTTATTGAAAGTTCCTGACTTTAAATTAATGAAAATCACTTATCAGTCTTTCAATGGAAAGTTATTATAAAACTTGATTACCTACATGAAGATGAAAACCATTACACCGTCATCGTTATTTAATAGTTTCTTCTTTTCGATTTCATACATCACAGTACATAAAGTCACGCCTTCTTACGATGGGGGTATTCAGAAACTACAGAACGTTACCTGCTACGACCCTTATATACTCCTTTTGCCTCGTTGGTTATACACGCACGCCGGTTACGAGTACCTACCTCACCTTTCTGAAGAACATTTTTTTTTCGATATGGCATCTCACAGTTCACCCTATGAGGTTGTCTTCTGCTTACCTGGCCTTGTCTGTGGATGCCTCGATAAATTAATGCCTCCAGCCCGGGCTTAAAAAAACCTTAAAAACTAAGTGGCTACATGCTAAGGGCACCCAATGGGGTACGGACTTCGGCTTAGGGTGTCGCTGGGAGAGGGCAGCAAGGGACAGGCTGGATCGGAATTAACTGAAGAACATTACGAATAAGATCACTTATATGTCCTCCTAGGGCGTCCCCTCCCGGCATTTCCGCTCACCTTGTAAATGACCAATCCATCTAAGCATACTCTTTTCAATTTATCATCTAATAACATTCCCATCCATTTATATTCCTATCTTTAGTATTTATTTCCTGTCAATCAGAACTTGTGTCATACTCATTACAAAACGTACCTAATCACATACTCGTTAATCTATTTAAGGCTGTATCTCACTAGCGTGAGTTTGTTTTGACTGACATCAAACAAAAAAACGATTACTTAAGCCGAAGTTTGGAAGTCATTTATCAAAATTAAGAGTGGTTACTCCGCCTTCTTGCATGCTCCGACATTATATCTATTACCGTTACTATTTTGTAATGGTGTTAAAAAACTAGATGCATTGGTAGGCAGCCGGCAGTGTGCTCATGTGCTTATGGCATTTTAATGTGCGTTGTGGTTGACGTACTGTGCGAAAATGTGGGGAAACTATTAAAAGATACTGCACAACAGAAAATGTACCACTGGAAAAAAATAAGTAATAACTATCGAACTAACAATAAAAATGTAAAAGTTTATATGTTCGGACGTTTGTTACCCTTAAAAGATGGCACATAGGTACTGGAACTCGACCAAAGGAACTGAAGTATTCCCACGTGTAGATTTAAGACTGGTATCGACATCCGATTGTGGATAAAATTACTCAATCGCGCAAAAACAGTTGAACGGATTGTTGACAGAATTTTGACAACTAGGTAGCCTGGAACCTAAAAAAGGACAAAGGCCTCTCATCCTGAATCGCATACGAAGTCGCGGGCAATAGCTAGCAAATAATACTGCTTGTTTAGATTACAAAATAGCAATGAACGAACTGATAAAGCTCATTTGTGTCTTTACTTATCAGAGAACTTTAATCCTGCGCATTTCCATTAGACATGTTTCAATCGTATCTTTCTTCTACTCAAGTTATTTACAACTTATTTCAACGTTCTGTGCCGTCGATTAAAAGCTTAGCACCAGTCTTTAATCCAAGACATGTTTCAGTTATCTCAGTCATTACATCTATTAATGTTCGTTTGTAACTAAAATAAAAGAACGTATCGTAAAAAGACATTAGCATTAATGTGTTTACACCAGTTTACAGGCGCATTTGCATTGAATTCATTCCGAAAACTTTATCACTTCGGAATAATGTGTCTAGTCAAAGTAGTGAACTGGCTCTCACCTCAGCGTCCGCTATCTCGCGATCTGAAACAGAAAACACCACAATTTAACAATAGCTTATTAGCAGGGAACCGAATAAATCGGCTAATCAGATGGAAATGAGAGAAATTACCATGCAATTAAATGTGTGTGAACTTCAAAGATATATCTAGCAGAGTGATACATTTCAGTGTAATGTTAATTTGTAGATTTGCATTTGTGCGGTAGTTACACTTTTTGCACAGTGGCCCGCGTGGTAACGCTCCCCGCTTTTTGCGTACGCGCAAGTGCAGTTATAATGAGTTCGAACGAAAACATTGTGTTCATTAATCCGGTAGCTACTTGCTTATTCGCATTTTATTCGGTCAGTTTAATTTCAAGGCCAAATGGCGTCAGGATAACTTCGTCAGGTTATCTTAAACAGAGCGGATTATGAATCGCTTAGCGTGGATTTAAAAGTAAACGTTCGCGTGCGTGTAACAATTACAGCTTAATTACAATTATCTGCTAAATATCGTGTCTTCGATATCGTTATTTTAATCGATCGAACAGTTGTCTCCTCGTAGTAGATTTAATTAACCAGCAACGGTTTGAAGATATTGATAGTATCCATTTCATAATTACGTGCACACTGCACACGAACATTTCTATATTGAGCACGAATAACATTATACCTAGACTATTCTCCCATCTTGACACAATTTACACCATTCTAGGTCACATACTCTAGAAAATTCACGGCCAATAAAATTCAATGAATTGTTCGTGCGAACGTGTGAGCATGAACGATGTCACACATTATCGATTCCGCACATGTGTGGCCCCAGACACCTCACACTAGTTAATAATATCGCTCACAAAAAGCTGCTCATTAATATTGATTGTAGGTAATTTCACCTTCGTGACTTTTCTATGATTTACACCGTAATATTTCACAATATAAGTGACGTTTTAATTGGGCTCACTTGTTTGTTCCGTGGCGCGGTCGACACAGTAGGCGGGGAACATTCGCACCCGACCCTCAACACTCAACTATGCTGATTTATCGAGTTTTATCGAGCAGACTAGCGGACCTTCGAAATGCTGCCTCCGAGGGCTCGATAAATTATCTACTATAATAACATAATTCGGATATTTATCTCACGTCCAGCTCCCGGCCTATTAAATATTCATCTCTGACACTTCATAAAAAAATGTAACGCTATTTATCTCGTTCGTAGTAAGTAATAGTGTTATGTCGTGAGAAATTAGATGCATCAAGATGTAATTTAAAACTGTGAGAGCAATAAATTTTGATCTTGTTAGAGAACCACTTTTATGATTTATGAACAAGAGATTATGTAAGCTAAAAAGAACATTTATTAAGACAAGTGGAGAATTAATTAATTATCATCTCAACAAATACGAGGAAATAACATTTTACGCTGGTCTCTACTATCGGTACCGGTAATAAATCTGGAACAAAAAACGTTAGCAGCAATGTATAGCGTACGGGGCCTTACACACAACACGACCAAGTCATGCTGATCCATCTACAGAAAAACTTCATAAAATTGTTTCTATCTAACCATCTGCCGACATTAGCGGTCGCGTGTGCAATCTGATACCGACGAGCAATGAAAACAGATCAATTAAATCCTCGATTTATAAAACAACTCAAGCAGTTCTTGTTGGACAAGTGTTTATATACTTTGGACGAATTATAGATATACAATGTTCTACAAATATAAATATTAGACTTATTAGCCAAATTATATTAAGTATTATTATTTTTAGTTTTTATAAATACTGTTATTCTTACAAATAATAATTATGTACTGACATTTAACAGACATTTAAAATTTATTATGATGTTTTTTTTTTAATATTAGGATTATGAAATTTATATATGGAGGAATTATTTTGTAACTATTTTAAATTAAATATTATGTAAAATTCAAACACAATGTACATTGTTTTATGAATAAATAAATTGAAATTGAAATTGATTAATATTTATCAACAGTTCTTTTGCACGAGAATACGTAACCAGACAAAAGTAGTTCGGAAAGATGATGTATCATATTTGCTGAAGAGTGTACCATGGCTACTTTTTATTATTTACTAGCTTCTGCCCGCGATTTCTTGAAATTTCTTGTTCCCTCGACCCGTTTTCGCTTGGCGCTCTTTATTTTTGCTCGGCTCCTAAGCTACGATAGGAGCCTAGCGTGATGTTAAAGAACCGACAGCCTTCATCAAGAATTTTTCAAATCCGACTGGTAGTTCCAGGGATTAGCACGTCCAAACAAACCAAACAAAACACGTGGCGGACCCACTATACCACTGGCCCTACTCCTGGTGGTATGGTGGGTCTGAAACTATACCACTGAGAAAATAGTGTTGTGGTAAACTAGTTTATCACAAATAAAAATATGTCCACATATGTACATACTCCTGTTACGCAGTTCGCCACTAACAATCATGTTCGGAATTTGTCCAAGGCATGGTCTACTGATATTTCTCTGTTTATTAACTGCATTTGTACATTAGTTATAAAATCATCATTAACTTTTTAGTTATTTAGCCGTTTTTTAGGAATCGTCTTTGCCTTATGTACCTATAATTTGCAACACATTTAACAATCGCATTAACGTTTTGGTATTCTTGTTTAGTAATTTATTTTATTCAGCTTTATTATTAGTATATGTAGATAGATAGATACGAAGGAACTACTATTTTTATTAATTTTACCTACTTTTAATAATAATAATGCAATGGTTCTATCGATACCATAAACATCTAAATCCATTCAGTCGTTTAGAAGTTACAGTGGAATAAAGAAACTCACACACAGACATACCTATGTACTCGTAATTACACGAACCCTGAATCATAACACTTATTTTTTTGCCCAGTAAAAAGTGAGATGATTTTTGCGAATTCGGCGTCTACTTTCGCTCAAAGCTATTATAAAACACATACTCATAATTTTAATGTATGTAAGTACTCAGGTTGAACAATGAAAACTCTTTCTACAGGAAGTGCCCGATGTGAAGCAATTAGAAAAGATCATTAATCATCTGTCATCGTCAACTGTTTATACACTCTGTGGTGAAGCCGATCCCATCCGAAGTTCGTGATTCGGACATTATCGTGATCAATAACCTTTTATTGTACAGACGCCAGCAGGTCCAGCTACCCGAAACTGTCAAATTTTCCCAATCAACCTTGAACCTTAATGCTTTAGCGATAAAGTTGAAAATCTATTAAAGCAATTTGACAGATTGCAGTAGCTTGATGTGCTTTCGTCTGTATATCAGATAATAACTCGTGCCAATCAATGATCGATTATATCGGAATATAATAGACTGATCATTCGTTTTATGGCGCCATCTTGATAATAAGTCGTTGATAATCTATACATCTATACAAATCAATAAAATTGAAGTGTCTGTTTGTAATGTCAAAATAACAGTTTTTTGCTAAATGCATATGAAAGTATATACGGTACCTACTTACAACTATTTTATTTTTAATGTCTGCATGTCTGTTTGTTCCGGTTAATATCCGAAACGGCTGGACTGATTTTGATGAAATTTGTTGTGGGGATACTTTGAACGTTGGGGAAGGCCTTTATATGCACATGCATCAATACATATTAAAATAATAATACCGACAGAGTGACTCATCAACGCCCAGACCAACCCCTTTGGCCAAGAAAGCTAAAATTTAGTGCAGAGGCTCTATTATGGTGTAGATAACATAAAGCTCGCCCCTTATTACATGTGACTTAAACATAACTGGCAAAATGTGGGTGTATCTACTATAGGTGCACCTCTGCCTAACCCTTCACTCAATACAGACTTGATGTTAATGTTATGTTATGTTACATACGGCCCGGATTCCCACAAGATGGAGACATAAATCATGAGCAGACAAAGCCGTTGGCAAAGAGCTAGGTTTTAATACAAAACGTCGCATACCACAAATGAAAAGGAAATCCCTATGATTAATGTTAAAAACTCTTTAATTTATTTCCCCTTTTTTGACTTTAAAATAACAAAAAGCGACACGAAAACACGGAATATGAGTGACAGTTTGACTGAACATATCCGGCGAAGCTTTTGTCAGTAACATTTTGTGGTCAGAAATCATTCACATGCATGTTTTACAATAGTTATCTGTCAGAGTTTGAAGACTAAATTGTTCATAAATGCATTGCCAAATTAGGTGGCACAATAGAGTACCGTCACAAGCTTGAATACAAGTAAAATTTAAAGAAATACATGTTAAACACCCACTTACGGTACGAAGCGAGTTATTTGTCAAAGTAAAATCATTTATTTCAAATAGGCACATAAAAGGCACTTTTGAACGTCAATCAACATTAAAATAAAATTGATTCTAGTCGCCTTCCAAAAGGTAGTTTTCGTATGGAGAAGAATGGGCAAGAAACTCCACCGTTACTCTAAAACATATATTATTACTATATTTCTTTTAAAACTATTATTTTAAAAGTTTAAATTTTTCAACAACCCAAATCACGTTCCACGTTTAAAACCGTAAGTTTTCACTGTCAAAAATCGGCGGGAATTCATTAAAATATTTGAAAACAAAACTATCGAGATCTAGCTGTATGCTTTTGTTTTCAGGCTTACTGCAGTGCGATTCTGTAACCATCTCACCGTGAAAACTTAGGTGAAGTGAGCGTGGAGTGAGCTGTCATTCCAACTAATTCTAGGGATTGACACTACTGACAGCTCACATCAAGCTCACTTCGCTTGAGTTTTCACGGTGAGATTTTTACAGAATCGACCGGCTGTTCTATTGATTGTCTTCGCTGAATTCACTAAGTTTCAGCTGGCATTGTCTAGCCTCCTTATTAGCCTCGGTGGAGCCGGTCACGATTATACATTCCGTTATATAATTATCAAGCTTTTTTTTTTACTTGTAATTGTGCGTTTTGTTTGTGCAGAATAAAATATTTTCTTTCTTTCTTTCTTTAAGCTGCAATAAGTAGCACCTACTCCAAAGGCGTTTGTTTATCACGAGTATATAATTCGGACTGCAAATTATTTTTTGAAAAAAAAACTGCAAGGAATTTTAAATTATCACTCATTTGGTCTAGGTATCTCGTCTTTTTACTAATAAAAATATTGATACTATATCATACGACCTGCGGGATAATTGCGTAACTAATCAACAATTGCAATGTCTTTAATTTGGACAATTCAACCAAAATTTTAACTAAGTTCGTTATCGCACGTAATAGTCTGCACACTTGGCGAATAAGAGCTAGACCGAAAAAGAGTAACATATAACCGTCACAAGTCACAACACTTTTGCTAGATATAGTATGTATTTCTTTTTTTACAAAGAAAGAAATTTCGTTCGAACCAGCACCCTAATTGAGCAAGCACACTAACAATCACAATCTATCATATTTCGAAGGTTCCAAAGAAAATTTTGAATCCATTGCTTACAAAAATGTGTCTTCTTAATCACGTAAATAACGCAATGAATGTTGTTGAACTGTCAAAATGAAAGCCATTCTGCTGTTAGTGTGTTACGCAATTATCCCGCGGGTGTCCCACGACATCTCGCGCCTTTTTGGAATAAAAGAGAGGAAGTGTTTCCTTTCCCCCTTGCAGCTTACCGATCACTGCTTACTCTGTAACATACACTCAAAATTGTACATTTTTATGAAAAAGAAATGCCAAGTCCCTCAAATAAACACATAACTACATGTATCTCATTCCGTGTAAAATAGAATAAGTGCGATAAGTGTGGCGGCAATCTTCCGAATATTTTACACTAAAATGACTTTATGATTGATGTTAACAGTAAAATAATATCCAGTTTGAAATCACTCTTTTTACTACTCCTACTATTTTTAATGTTTATGTAATAAAAAAATCTTTATAATGAATGCAAATGTTACTAAAAATGGTTTAAGATAAGGAGGTGGTGCAAACAAATATCAGTTGTATGGTATTTATATACGGATTAGTTTTGTTTAAAAGGCGTTAAATATTATATTTTTTTGCAATTATGCGAATCACTGGGGTGTAAACGTAAACTCAGATATCTGTAGATTCGTTAAAACCTTAATTCATTTTTTAATTTAAGGCAAAAATTACTTTCTGCACTGTTTCCTAAACGCAATTAAAAACAGATTTGGTAACTTAATTTAACGTAAAATTTTACAGTTAAAAAATACAAAATATCTTTAAAATATGTAGTCTATTTACATAATAATTTCTTACTTTATTTGCGAAATGCCCAATAGTTGCAAATGATCTTAATCATTAACTTATAACAATTTCGACGAGAGGGACAACGACCTTTAACCGTAACCCTTTTTTTTTTACTACCTTTTTGGTGTAGCGGTCGCGAATGCTACTGTTAAGCAAGAGGTCAAATTATTATTGGGTTTTCCATCAGGAATTTTTCAGTAGCAGCCCAGAGCCTGGATTCGTGCCCGGTTGAAAGCAATAGGCCTGCCCATACATGTGACTTAAACATAACTGGCGAATTGTAGGTGTACCTCTGCCTAACCCTTCGGGGCTTACAGGCGTGATGTTATGAGAATAACCGCAGTTTGCTTGTAGCGTTATTGACATGAAATCGAAACTCTATGGACTATTTTTAATAGTAGTAGTAGTAGTAATACATTACACTAATATTATAAAGGCGAAAGTTTGCGAGTGAGTGTGTGTGTTTGTGTGTTTGTATGTTTGTTACTCTTTCACGCTCAAACGGCTGAACGGATTTGGATGAAATTTGGTACACAGATAGTTTATAACCAGGATTAACACATAGGATACTTTTTATCCCGATATTCCTACGGGATCGAAACTTATGCGGGTGAAACCGCGGGGCACAGTTAGTTAAATATAAAATCATAGGTAGGGTTCTATGTCTTAACATCATCATCTGCCTAGCCTTTTCCCAACTGTGTTGGGGTCGGATTCCAGTCTATCCGGATGCAGCTGAATACCAGTATTTTACATGAAGCGAGTGAATATCTGACCTCCACACACAACCCAGTGGTGGTTACGACTGTCAAATATCCACGACTGACAGCCGGGAACAACGAGGCACGAAGGGGTCTTGGTATGTAAAAATGGTCACCCATCCACGGACCAACCGCAGCAAGCGTAGCTTAACCTGATCGATCGACCCGTGTGGCTGTTGTTATTACGTAGCCACAAGTCTCTATGTTTTAACAGAACCTTATCTAGTGTCATACACAAGAAGAAAACCCCTGAAGGTAACATAACCTATAATTAAGGGCTACATCATACATAGCTTAGTTATCTTGAAACTAAGTCGTCGTCAATATTTTATGAATAAATTAATAATATCGTTAAGCTTTATAATTACAGTTTATGTATGATGGCAGAGATAATTCTAGAGGTACTAACGATAAATGTAAATTGTATCGCGAACGTATCCGGTGAAGTGATTACGGGCGGAAATCACGTGATCACAACATTTTTAAGACTAATTGTGACCATTAATAAAGGCTGAAAGAGCCTGCGCGTGCGACTGTTTCTTAAACAGGTTTTGATGGATCAATATCGCAGATTAGCGGGGAGATTGCAAAGTTCTTTGGGTCTTTAGGTAAATCTCTACTCTATCAGGTCGGTTTGAAAAAGCTAGCCGAATCAATAAAGGCGATAATAAAATAATAACTTTATTGTACAAAGACAAACACATACTTAAATATAGTCTTACACTAAACATGATTTTACAGGCGCCAGCACATCAAGCTACTACAATCTGTCAAATTTCTTTAATAGATTTTCAACTTTATCACTAAACCATTAAGGTTCAAGGTTCATTGGGTTAATTTGACAGTTTCGGGTAGCTTGACCTGCTGGCGTCTGTACTCCTGAACTAAGTAAATATGTAGATACTTGTAGCAATCTTTTATTGAGATAGATCAACAATTCATTAACAGCTTACAACATTGCAGTCTTGTCAAGCCTTGCCTTGCACGATTGTCTTTACCTTTAGTAGGAAATGCATTTCTTGCACTACTTGCAGATTGCACCTAAAGTACAGTCTTATTGTACATCATTCTACACGTGCAGCCTGTGGGCCGACTATACTCAAAAGTCTTACAGTGCCCTCCGAGTCCAATTTCATAATGCGTTCAGGGTGCTGATTGGGCTGCGGCGATTCTGTAGTGCATCAGGGATGTTTGCTGAACATCGCGTAGACTGCTTTTAGGCTACGATGCGTAAAACATGCGCATCCCTGGTGCGTAGGAGTACGCGGCAGCGCCAACAGCATCCTTAGCATGATCGCTAGTCGGCTGGACTGTAATTACATCAATCATTGCTGCGCCATTTGTCATGAAATGGCGCAGTAGTGATTGTTGTTGAGTTTACTTTCTTTTTATATGTTTGGTATTGTGGGTAGTTTTAAGTATTACTACAACTAGTCTATAAGAACATTGTTACTAACAAAATGGACACCATGGTCTGAAATAAATTATTTATTATTATTATTATTAAATACAGCATTCTTTTACAACTAGATCATTATATCTGCCATCCGCGACGCTGTTAGCTAACATGTCTCACCTACGGCGTACGGAATGCGAACGGTAAATATCCCGCAGGACTTGCCGGGCCCGCAAATCGGGCGGGATGCCTGCGGCGGCCGGGACCGGCGCATGCGCATGATTCTAACGACGATCGTAATCGCCTGTATTACTTTTATGAGCGACGAGATCGTTTGTTGGTTGAATTGCTTTTTTACAGGTTTATTACGGTGTTTGTGTGAAATATTTTAAATGTGACAGCAATTTTTTAAATAGATTGTAGGTAGGTAATTGGTGCAGCAGGCGATCCTCCTTTATTGGACATGCAAACAGACAAGCAAACAAACGGACAAACATTCGAAAAAATATATTTCACCATCATTCCTAAAACTAGCAGCAAATACTTTTTGAAGAATATTATACAATGTACGATTTCGCCATTATTTTATTTATTTATGTATGGTTTTATATTGTTTTTTTTTTTAAGACACAATATTCGTTTTACGAATACCTATAATACATGCAAATATACCCCAACTTTATTTTTTTGTAACATAATATAAAAGTCCAAGTTTACGGAAACCTGAAACTTTCTAAAACTTGAGTAGTTTTTAGCACTTCACTGGCATATCTTTATTTTTTTTTTATCAGTGTCAGGAGCCACAATGCCAGAAAAAGAACAACACTATCTTTTACAGGTATCAGAACATCAAACACCGATTATCAAATAAAACACGACATCTAACATTCCTGATAACATAACTCGGCACACGCTTGGCCATACATCTGATCACCATGTATTACACTATAAACTCCACACGGCAAGGCACATCGAGGCGTGAAAAGGTTTCAATGTCTGTTAACTCATAGTAAATAAGGACAGGAAGGGGCAGAGCAAAGGTAATATGGTGCGTTTGACAGGATTCCGTAGCCCTTTTGTTATTCAGGGTGGCGATTTAGTCACGTGCATCCGTCAAGGGGGTGATTCTACCCGTCATACAACTTTTGCTATGAAACTGAAATTCGATTAGTGTAAAATGAAATCAAATTAAAAATAAAATAAATCCTATACAACTGTAGATGGATTCTTTCGATACATGTACTTATAAAAAGTTTTTATTTACGATTCGGATATGAGTATAATTGCGAAAGTTTTTGAGTATGACGGGTGTAGGTGAATAAAGCCACAATGTGGTTTGAGTCGGTAGTGTTCTTAAAATATTCTTCGTCATTCCTCCTTCTATCTCTCCGATTAATCTATGAAAGTCTGCGTCGTGAGCTGACGGTCTATCCTACAAAGCTCTAATTTATCTTTCTTCGTCATAAGGCTACTAAAATGGCGTTTTGTCTAGCAAAACAGGCCTCTCGTCTCGTGTCCTTTGCATTAGTCCCGAACTGCAAAACAACCCGAACCATACAACCTACAGTAACGTAACGTAGCTAAGAACGGCATCTAAGGCTTTGTCCACACTTGTCACTTTGTCATCATTTTGGTGTATCAGATCGTGACGAGCTCCACCTTTTACTATTATCGTTAGTTTGGACGCATCGGAGATCTGATATATGCCGAAATGAAACAAGTGTGTACAAAACCTAACCCTTTTAACAACATATTCCATCAAATGCCCGGCTATATACCCACTGATCACAAGTCAGTAGCCCATAAACTGGAAGATGTTCCTCGAGGCGTGAATAGGGTTACCATCCGTCCGGTTTTGTCCAGCCTTGTCATTTGTATGGAGTTTTTTTTTATATAATATTAATTAACACACATAACATCACACCTGTATTCCCCGAAGGTTTAGGCAGAGCTGTACCTATAGTACAGCCACATTTCCTCAGTCCCATGTAATAGGGGGCAAACCTATTGCCATCAACCGGGCACAAACCCAGAATCAGGATTTTTACTGAAAAATTCCAGGTGGAAAATACCCAATAACACTCAGCAATCTCCGGCTTTTTGTCAGGAGTTTTTAAATTTCAAAATGGTAACCCTAGGCGTGAATAGCTTTCAATGCGTGGTGTCTTAGCGTAATTTGTTTGTAGCCTGCGCCCGCGCCGACCGTGTAATCCTACACGGACAAGTAACCGCCTGTCTGCACTTAATGTTACATGTTCATATCATTTCTTTTATGTTGTTTTTCTTTTATTATGTTTGTAGTTTTTATTTGTTAGTTGTTTCATGATGAATAATTGCTGTAGAGACTCGGAGTATTTTTTGTTTTTGTAACACTTTTAGCTACTGCTGGCTTATCGCTTGAAAAATTACACCAGAGAGAGAAGCCATAACAATTTTGTGGGCACTTAATTATTTCTGAAAATTAAGTAAAACCGTTTGTAACTTTGCCATCGCTTAACAGGGTCCTAAACTAACTCCTAGAATAAAAAAAAAACTCTTAAGCATAAAAATAATTTTATTTCGCTAAGTTTTCATTCAAGTGGAATAGATTCCTAGACTGGGATTCCCTGTGTTGTGAGATCCCGTTAGGCTCCTTCGTGTCGATAAGAGTTTAAATATAATAAGGTAAATTGTTAAAAGCTAAAACAGGCATACAATCTACCAAACTAAGCTAGATGTATTTTACTACCTTGAAGATTTTCACTGCTCGTTCATTGACTCAGTTTCAAGTTTTATAAAGTAAAAAAGTAATGTGTGCAATTTCTGCGATTGCTAAAGTTGCTACCAGATTGATAGCTGGTATAAAATAATAGTGTTGATAAAAACTATCAATGAACGACGATATATCAATGAAAATGTTCGTAGATAACTGAACATGTTTATTAATAAGTGGTAATAAATGCTTGTGCTGTGCTCATGGTCACGCTTTTTAATTATTTTCTATCATATAAACTTTTTTACTCGATTGTAATTTATTAGTTTTATTATAGAGAATAATAGAAGGTATATTATTATTTGAAATATCTGCACGTTGGACAGCGCAAAGGCGTGGTGGATGTTATCCTTTATTTTCTATGTAAAACCACAAAGTATGGGATAAGGTGTACGTGGGGATCCCAAGCTTGGTTAGTGGTTATGAAACATGAGTAATATTTTATTTTAGCTCTATTTTTATTAAAATAGAACGATTTATATACATTTCAATCGCTAAAAATTCAGAAAAAAAATCATTTAATTCCTGGAGAACTGTGAAGAGTTTTAAGCTGATCAGTTTATGGTTTAGTTAAGCGAGAGTTCATAAAACAGTCTTCAATTTTTTTTTAAATTAATCAAAAAGCTCCATTGTTTTTTTTTAAGAGATTTCCTTCCATCTTTTTGGTATCTTTCTCTGATTGCAGTATCATACCATACTGTATCTACAATTCCACATGACGTGTTGCCAACACCAATCGCTACATAGAAACGGATTCGATATAATTGCATCGAACGATGTACGTCGCACGTGTGTACTCAACACTCGCCATTTTTTACACGCCTGCGCATCCACGACATTATTAGGGCTGTAAGTGATTTAAAAAAGTAATATCGACACTCCAAGCGAGTAATTTGCAAAATGGCCGCTAATGATGCCTTGAAGGCGTTATTTTTATAAAAATACCAACTAAGTTTAAAGATGCTGTCACGTAATAAAAAAACTAGTTAGTAGCAAATACTACTTTTAGACTGACATAATCTATCAGTCCCATCGACTGATAGATTATGTCAGTCTAAAAGTAAAGCTAATGTTTCAATGATCGAAGTAATATTATCAGAGGGCAATTCATTTACTGAACCTAAATAATTATTCGCGCCAATCCAGTTTCTCGACGCCTTTGCGGGATTCGAACTCAATACTTCCATTCGATATCTGATTCAAGAAAGGACAGACGTGCATCTCTAATAAATTCAATTTTCCCGAGTTTTAATTGCAAACAAGTTTCGTGTTCGCGACAACCCTGCCGAAGACGCGGAAGTGACTCCTTAGGTTTATCTCCATTAGCGAGAATCCAGGAGTTTATCGAATTCACTGGGAACGAGACACATTAATGTAAGCGAGAACAAATGTTTTCCTAAAGTCCATAGAAATCGTTTAATAAGGAAGTTCATAAACACTGTCGGAAAACTTAACACAGATCTGATCGATTTACACGCCCATAAAACAGTTAGGTAAATAAAGGCAAACCCTGACGTATGATGAAGAATAATAGGTACCTCATAACGGTAAAGGTCGTCAGAGAGTAGTATGGTAAACAGTGCATCAATGACCTTTTATTGTCCCTCTGGAAGTAGGTTAAAACCCTCTCTTCATACTGAGAAGGAATGAGCATAAATCACTACAATCACAAATCACAAATGGTTTCTTACAAGCCTACCCCACGATGCTTTTCTGTACAGACAGCCAGTAGGTTAATGATGAACTAAACACAAGCGAAAAAAGTCCCTTAGATACTTTCCGAGTTCGGTTATTAGCTGGCCATGCTGCATATAATTACAATGGTCCCAGCTATTACGTAGCATATTAGTGGTGAGTTCTTGTAACCGAGTACAACAAACCACTACGTGTCATTACACAGGAATGATGACATTACTACTAGAACCGCCGCTTGATAAGTTTTTGTAGGGCTTTTTGCTGGCAGATATCTCTGAGTTTCTCTGGGTGTGGCCACTGCAGCTGTTGGATATGTATGAATTGATGGATCATAGCAAAACCGAAGCGGAACCAACGGAAGCCCTCATTCTTTGTATAGAAAATATTCTATTTTATTTTTCTTTATGGCAATTAGTGCCGATGTCGACAATTCTGCCAATGTCAGATGGAATATCGTGCGTTAAAAATTGAAGGAAGGAATTTGGATACAAAATAGGTAAGCTTTTGTTACACAATCATTATCTTTTTTTTCTTTATCTCTAATGGAAATGAGTTTTAACAAACAGCCCTACATTTTCTACTCCAAAATCAAATATTTGAAATCAGGAAAATCAAAACTACACAGAATTCAAAAACTATAAATATAAAACAATACACGAACGATAACTTCCCAACATTTTTTACTCCACGCATCTCAGAAAACAATCTTCATAGATTCATTGATACTCTATTATTTTATTATCTAAACACAGGAACAAAAGCTTGAACAAACGGTAAGAATATTCTCGCGCACGCGCCGCCCGTCAGATAGGTACCTGCGCGTGCTCAGACATAACTACTTACGTGATACAAATCACTGTTAATCAATCACGAGAAGCCACTAGTAGATCTGTATGGATTTATTCAGGTTTTATGCTGCTTATAAATATTTGCATTGAAAATTATTTTATTTTGTTATTGTTTGGTTTAACGGAAAATTTTATTATTTGGATCGTTTAGATTTCAATTTCAAGGAATTAAAAATATCTACGTTTTTAGAAGAGACGTAGATTTTTAAAAGTCTTTATAAATTATAAACTGAGAAATTTAGAAATTTTCCGTTAAGTAATTTCAAGGGATTGTAAATTCGGTATAACCTGAAAAAGTCCAAGGTACGCCGTCCCGTTTTAAAACTTGCTGACTGGATTTACAGTTTTCATCACAGAAGGGAAGGAAAGGATGCATGGACTGTGTGAAAGAAGAAATGGCTAGAAAGGGGATGACTACTGAGATGACCATTTATAGAGAAGTATGGAAGAAAAAGACATGTTGCGCCGACCCCAAATAAATTAGGATAAAAGCAATGATGTCGGGCTACTTTTTTCACGACATGAAAAAAGAAGAACAAGTTACTGCGTAAACTTTCTTTTCAATTTCGTTTTAAACCATGTAATTATAACAATAAAATATATCGCTAAAAAGAGCCAATAAACAATCTCATTCATTCATGGTCATTGTTCATTATTTCATGGATTGTGCCATTTGCTCGGTTGTTAGTGGCGTGTCATCGCGATTTGACGGCTTCACGGATTTGCGAGATATTCTGTACCGTTTTAGCACTACTACTCCACTTTTTGAATTTGGCACAATTTTTCATGTATCGAGTGATTGCTGAAATATTAAATTGAAGACATCTCAGAATGAAATCACACCCCATTTATGTGCAAAATTTTAACTTAGAAATCTCAATACCTTATTTACACATTAGGGAATAGCCTAGAAAATGATAATGTTCAAAATCAAGATGGACTTCGGGCGCTTCCACCAAGAAGCCTAAAGCGCCACATACTTATTCGTCAGTGCACAATTTTTATTATACAAATGTTTGTGCTATTTTTGTACTGGACCTGATTGACCAAGATCACATCTGTTTCGACTGCACCCACAAAAAAGGCATGCATTTTTGATCATTTCATCGTATTCATACATCTTTATCAAAAGCCTCATCTGAAAATTTCCATTCCATGATCACACAAAAACATGTGCTCATATGAGTACAACATTGTTTGTTGTTTGATGTTTATTCATCGCAAGTTGAAAGACTTAACGGTCGGTTCTGGTCAACGATGACACAATGCTGTTTAAGGCTCACCACAGCGGTACCAACATACCTAACTGAATTTTAACTACTAGGTAGGTAGTTGTACTTACAAATGCATTGTCAGTTACATAGTTATCTTTCTGTGTTCAGCTTTTTGAACAGTGGTACCACGACATATAGCACACTATACCGAACAAACTCAAACCATTTATTTTAAATATGCACATAAAAGGCACTTTTGAATGTCAAAATTTACAAGAAAATATAATTGATTCTAGTCGCCCCTTCCAAAAGGTAGTCTCGTATGGAGAAGAATGGGCAAGAAACTGAACCGTTTCTCTTTTAAAATGATTTACAATATGTATCAATTGTTTAATTATATAATTATACTCGTAATTAATCATCAGATAATATATCTCTGATGAAATGAGGTAAAACATAATTATTTACCCGAGTTCACCAATGATTTATTTATTACCTATCCTACAAATATTTTAAACGCGAAAGTTTGTACGGATGGATGGATGGATGGATGTTTGTTACTCTTTCACGCAAAAACTACTAAACGGATTTAGATGAAATTTGGCACACAGATGTTTTGTAACCAGGATTAACATATATGATACTTTTTATCCCGATATTCCCACGGGATCGAAACTTATGCGGGTGAAACCACGGGGCGCAACTAGTTAAAAATAAATGCAAGAGGAATCTGCTTAGAATAATTAGACCTGCATTATAAAAAGGTTTTTGAAAAGAGACGATGCGATGTTCAAACTGTATGCAAAAAAGTCTTAACCAATCGTCGGATAGTTTATAGAGGTAATACCTATATTGACTATGAAATGATAAACGTGATGGTGCACTTTCACTCTTATTTATTGAACCATAAAGTAAATAGTGATCTTATCCGAACATTACTCTCATTTTACTTTATGGAAACTACGATAACTAAACTATAAAGCTTTCCTTTCAAAGTTCCATGTAGCCCAATAATCGATTTCAATGTAAATTCCTTAGAAACAAACATAAAACTTTCCTCCATATTACTAACACTTACAAACCGCCTACTTACAACAACATAAGCTTAAAGAAACAGGGACACATACGGTATGAATTTATTCACAACAGCGTCGATTTTACTTTATAACAACGCGGTACTGAATATTTTGCAGTTTATTTTGCTGGGACCATAACTGGTCCCTGTACTGTTACAGGGAGACGTCTTGTTGATAAACAGACAAGTGTGCCACTGTACATTTCCGTATATTTATTGAATAACTGACAGCGGAGTAACTCTTGAAATTTTGACCTAGCACGAATAGTTTTTTATGACCTTGACCTTGTTTACAGTATCTTTAATTTTAAGGGCACCTTTGGGGGTCATACTTATTTGCGAATCCGTACTCTCATTCAAAGACTTCAAAGGTAAAGATATAAGATTACCATAACGATTACCTTCTCCAAGAATCGCTATATTGTGTGTGTTTTTAATGGAGATAGTATAAACATGAAATGTGACATCTACCAACCCGCACTGGGCCCGCGTGGTAGGTTATAACCTACTCCCTCTCGAAGAGAGGAGGCCTGTGTCTTATCAAAGGAATATTAAAGGCATATAAACATTGAGGAACTAATAAGAAGATTATCATTATGCTTTAAGAGAGCTAGATTTCACAACCCAACATCTTTAGCTTTTTCCAAGTTGCGTTCATGCAACCTCATCATTCCTTCAATACTTACCAAGGTCGTTGATATTTACAGCTACTTCCGACATATAGTAAATTCTAGATGCTTACCTGTGGACAAAAGACAGTTTATTATTAGTTTTGATAGCTCATTAGTCAAATATTTTTTTTATTGCAAAATGGGCCAGCTCAAGAGCTGGCCCATTTTGCAATAAAAAAAAGCCTTGATCTCGCCTGATGGAAAGCGATGGATGAGGTCTATGATGGAGCAAGCAAGCCCAGAAGATGCCTATTCAACCTTTCCTTTGAAGGCTGATGGATTATACGTGGAAGAGGAACACAGACGCTGGAAGTGAGTTACATACTTTGGCCGTTTCGGAAAAATAACAAATTTTGGTTTAATGCTACAATGCATACCACATTTATTTTTATTTATTTATTTATTAATCACAATTTGTACAAGAATAGAATAGACGGCGACCCCCAAACTAGGCATTTGCCCGTATCTTGGGAGTCAGAGTTGCGACATTTTCAAAGTGTGGTACATAGTGATTATTGCAAGATAGGGAAACAAAAACTATATTTTAACTAAACTAAAATTAATTAAAATAAAATAAAAGAACTTAGAATATGCATTGCCATCATCGTGAGATCAAATTAAGCAAAATAAAATAAAATTAACATTGATAGGTATACGATTGAAACTTCGCTTGCACATCAAAATAATGGATTCTAAATTGAAAACCCAAGCCTGCACACGGGCTGCACAAATTTGAAAAAAAAAATGCTTCAAAATTTTAATTGCTGATCAATTTCAAACCAAGCTTCCTTATAATTGCGGCCTCCTTATAATTATTTTATTTATTTCAATTGACCGTTTGCAATAATCGGCGTGGAATCGAAAATTTAATATTTTTGCCGCTTCCACCGTTTGAGGATTGAATAGCTTTTGTATGTAAATATTTCGCGCTTCCCATTTTTAATATTATAAAATGTTTATTGTATGATCACGGAAGAAAACCGCGTTATAGATTGAACTTCGTAATATTTCAACAGAATCTTTCCTCCTTTCAAATATTATGGAATTCAACATAGCGCGGAGTCGTTATTGTCCTATTGCTGGACAAAGGCCTCATACTCTCCTTTCATCTCTCTCTCACTCTCTCCAGAACTGCCAAGGACCGATCTTTGATAAAGGAGTCCAGCTGACCCCGCCATCCCCGTCTGGGCCAGACGCGAAGTCGTTTTTTTAAATAAATTAAATAAATATTTCAAAAGCAAGATGCAGGAAATTTCATATTTCAGTCGAAACTTTCGCATTTTTTGCAAGCATTGTTATCTATAACTAATCTTATTGTGTCACGACTCCCACACATTTTAACAGCTGCCATTCAATTTTAAACTCAAAAATTGTTTGTAAAGCTTTATTTAACCTAGTGCTTTCAGCACCTTTTTATATAGAAAAAAAATCAATACACTATTATTATAAGATACGGCAATCTAAAAAACAGTACTCAGAGTGCCGTATCTTAAATAATACTTTTGAGATACTTTTAACTGACCATACTTACAGAAGTATGGTTTGTTTGAAAATTAACAGATAAAAATGTAAACAAATGGATCAGAAAACGTACTTGTGGATGCCAATTTGTAGTGCCACTTGAATACTTTAATCTGAAATACGAATTTTAAATCACCTTATCTTTAATAATTTTTCAGTCACAATTTAATAATGTTAGGTATCTAAACAATAATTGTTGGAAAAAGTGGTGAGAGGTTGAATCCTTCTAAATATAGAAGAATGTGTTACCAATTCCCTTTAGTGCCTTTTTTTATTAGCCATTGTTGTCCCACTACTGGGCAAAGGCCTCCCTACTCTCTTTCCACCTTTCTCTGTCCAGAGCTGCCAAGGAACAATCTTTATTAAATAGTGACTGATTGCGCAAATAAATTAACCTAAAGAGGTCTTGTTTACACTTTCATCAGACACACTCGGAACTGACTATAGGTACCTGTACCTAGTCTAAAAAGCAGACAGATCGAAAGGGGCTGAATCAGAACAAGCTCAGAATCTAGCGATTGTCTGGCCTCTGACAAGCGACAAGCGATCGACTCCCGATATTCTGACGAGGTTTAGTTTCAAACTAGTTGGTGCATTCAATTCTAAGTTCCACTGATCCTATTTGCAAGGAATTTCGAAAGCAATCTAAGATATTAAGTATGTATGAAGTGTTTTCTTTACCTTATTTTATCCCAGTGAGAGGAAATAGCAAATTTGAATTTATTATAGATGAAATGCGGAATTAAAATAAAAGGTGTTATTTAAAATTCCTTGTTTTCCGGTTACCGAGACTTGCTTTCGAATGTCACATTGTTGTATCCTTTTTAAATATTGCTATTTTATGATTTAACTAGCTTGTGCCCGCAACTTCGTCCGCGTGTAATTTCTTGTTCCCTCGATCCACCCCGTCGTATCGCATCGCCTGCCCGCGGTATTTCTGTGTTCTTTCTGACATTTTTGTTCATGCTCGGTTCCCAAGTGTCTTAGCGTAAAGGTAAGTAGTCTAAACCCTTCCTCAAGAATTGGGCTATGAAATACAGAAATAATTTTTCAAATCCGACTGGTAGTTCCAGAGATTAGCGCGTTCAAACAAACTCTTCAGCTTTATTATTTGTATAGTTAAAAATGCTCAATCTTAACAAACGAACAGCAACATAAAAAAAAAACTACATCAACCAGTGAACTCCAACAGCAAAAAAAAAAAAACAAACTTAAAATATAAATCTTTAAAAATAAATCCAGCTGTCGATAACACTAACTTCCAACACTACTCGTAATACAGCCATCGAAAAAAGCATTAAATTAATTAAACTAATCATGCAATCAAAACATTAATAGTTTATTCGAACATCTCTATTAGCATGATCGGTGCGTTTTTGCAGCGTTTTTGCTGCGTCTTCGTGTCAAGCAATTATTCCTTACACGGTACCGGCTCTATTTGCATGTTAATAATAATATATGCATTTCGAATGATATCGGACACATCACTCACTATTCCTTTTGTTGTTGTAAAAAAAAATGTGAAGTGCTGCGTTTGCGATGGAGGTTCTACATTATGACGACGAATGTAGATCAAAGATTCACACTTTTTAGCGCACGTCTGTCTATGTATAATGATGGATTGAAGTTTTCTCCATTGTCTAACTATACATACATACTCATACTATAACGTTCCCACTGCTGGGACACAGGCCTTCTCTCTGTGAGAGTGGGCCATAATCCACCACGCGGGCCCTGTGGGGTTTGGTAGATGTCACATGTCTTTGAATTTTCGGTTCTAGGACATGCCGGTTTCCTCACAAGGTTTTGAGAGCAGTGATGATAATATAATTTACACAAAGTAAAGCGCCTGACTGGGTTCGAACCTAACGACCTAAAACTCGTAAGTCGCGACCGTGACCACTGGGACTGCCAACTATACAGGGTCAAATCAAATTAGCTAGCGGAACTCCGCGCACGTGATGGGTATCGAAATCGAAAAACGATAAAACAAAAAAAAATATTAATTAGAGGTTTTTTTGTGGGTTCACCGACCGCAGATAGTGTTGTCGCTTGAAATATCAGTTTAAAAATAAGCTTTTTATTGTGTAAACTTCACAGACGTAACGGGTCTGAACACGATAAAACTAAAGAAAATATCCAGCGGTCGTTGAACCCCAAAAAAAACATCAAATCGTTTTTGTTTTTATTTAATAGCGTTAGATATCGATACCCATCACGTCTGCAGAGTTTCGCTAGCTAACATAATTTGACCCTGTAGAAGTAAAGAAGTTAGTCACTATGGCAGCGACAGATTGAAAATACATATTAGCCATGGCTCTACACTACGGTTAGACTGGAAGCCGACCCCAACATAGTTGGGAAAAGGCTAGGCAGATAATAATAGCCATATAACTCTACAATATCCAGAGGTAACATATATCTGTCAAGTTGATTTAATTATAAAAATAAGTCCTAACTCAAGTTACAAGTTTTATTAAACCCCAAGAATGCTGTCCACAGCTGGTACACTTAAAGAGGAAAGCTGCAATGAAATAGCTTAACAAAACAATATTGTGTGTACAATTACTTAACAGTAAATTATGTATCAATTGCCTTCCAACGCCGCAGGAGTCGGACACAATATACAATCTACGGCTAATAATCCTCTAACATAACCACTTAACAACCACCGTCAGTTCTAATACCGAAATACGTCTGTTTACAAAAACAACTAGAGAAATAAACTGTTTTACCGCCCATTACTGTACTTGATAATAACAGCCGCATAGGTCGATCGATCAGAATAAGCTACGCTTGCCGAGATTGGTCTGTGGATGCGTGACCATCTTTACATACTGAGACACTTCCGTGCCTCGGAAATCACGTTAAGCCATTGGTCCTGGCGTCGTTCGTGGACCTTTGACAGTCTTTACGGGTTGTCAGAAGCACGAAAGTCTGACAACCAGTCTTACCAAGGGGTACTTATCGTGTAACCCAGTAACTGGGTTGTGGAGGTAAGATAGGCAGTCACTCCATGTAAAATACTGGTTACTGGTATAGACTGGAAGCCGACCCCAGCATAGTTGGGAAAAGGTTAGGCAGATGACGATTACGGTACTGGGACAAAAACATTAGTTGTAAAGTAGTATAAAAGGCGACACAGAATGAAGTGTAAAGCAAACACTTCCCACTTTGTTTGCGTGTATACAAACAATTACAAGTATAAACTAAAGCATGAAGGACTACTTCAACCTCAAATTGCTTTTGAAGAGACTCGCGACAACTCAAATGAGCCGGTACCGTTAATGTAGCCAATTGCAAAAAACAAGATATACTTATGAGAATATTAAAATGGTCAGTGAATATAATATTTCGGTTTAAAAATGTACAGTGGCCTCCAAAAGTCAGTTGACATTTTTCCACTTTAGCTGTGACACACTACATTATGATTTAAAATTCTAGTTTCAAATGTTTGAATGACTAATTCAACCTGTGACGTATCGTAAAAAATAATCAAGTAATCCCTCAGGATAACCTGATTATTTTTTTATATTATATGATAATGTGGCATCACAGCTGAAATGAAAAATGTCTTCTTTTGGAGGCCAGTGTGCATTAGCATTTAGATATGATATCGATTATTGTTTCTTAATTGAATTAATTAATTGGTTAATTAAGTTAATTTATCAGCTGATTAGATGTTAAGATTAGATAATATATTTCTATCTACATAATTATATGAAAAAAGAAATCGCGAATATTTCCAAAGACTTCCTGCACTCCACCACTAGTCTTGTCTCACAGGATCATAATCACAACTTCTTGCAATTTGTTTTGAAAACTGGAAAGTATGAAAATAGCAACATTACAGCAATTAGCTATTTCATTTTATGATAATCGTGACTAAAACGTGATTTTAATGACGAGATAACGATTACTATCACTTGGAGCTCGTGGTGGATAACTAGTTTTAATTTAATTGCTTAAGATCAAATTACTACTAAGTAGAGATTCACGGCTAGGGAAACCACATCTCGCACTCACAAATAATTATTATCTAAGTAACCGATCCCTTAACCTTAACGTTTTAAGACACAGAATTTGTAGGTACTTAATTGTCCGTGTCCAGGTCATGGGCCAGAGACGTAACAGAATGGTATTCCAGAGAAACACAATAACAAGTGTAGACACTTATTCAAACCCAATTATCACAACCGAATATTTCATAATCAATTAAGTAAAGCAAGTCTCCGAAGACACGTGAACCGACAATGTTGCCAGATCTCACAGAATAACATTACCAGCAAAACTCCACTAAGTACCCATAATTATATGCATCCAGATCATAGATTCTCCAGTCCTGCCTTTAGTCGTTACGTGCAAATCTTGACAATGAAAAAATTTGCATGAAACCAGAGTATTGGAAATTCTGACGAACTCTTTAATGCGATCAACTTGACTTTTTACTGCCTTATATGCAAAGTAGGCGCCTCGTTTGCACGATAGATTACCGCTTTGTTTTATGTATTGATGGAATATATAATTAAAGAGTAAAAAACTCTGTTGTGTGCTGAATTAAAAGCACGAAGTGTTTGTGTTCCTGTATTTTTGCTAACTGAAGCATGTGCAGGTAAACTAAAAAAGTCGTCAGGTAATAATAGATTTCTTTGCATATTGTTAGCAGTTTTGCACGAAAATTACTTGGATTTATATTCATGATCATATTTTGTTTATTTTTACTTTACACAGTTTTAATAGCTGTCATTATAATAAGTAAAATCAGCTTATAATGTTCCCAATTTTGGGACTCAGGCCACCTCTCTGTGAGAAGGAGTGGGCCGTAATCTACCACATCTCGTCGCGTCTTCGAATTTTTGGTTCTAGGACATGCCGGTTTCCTCACGATGTTTTCCTTCACGTTTTGGGAGCAGTGGTGATGAAATCATTTACACAAGTAAAGTCTGTCTGGGTTTGAACCTGCGACCTACAACTCATCAGTCGCGGCCTTTAACACTGGGCCACGAGTGCTCCTCTCATCATAATAATAGCTACTTACTCTATAAAAAAAGGTAAAGTGTACAAATAAACTAATTAAATATAAGTACATTATTTACCGTACCACAATGAGACACCAGACCATACACCTAGAATCTGCACACTGAGACAAGTTCAAATAATTCATTACAGAACGGTATTATACTTAAGAATACCGTTCCTAACCAGGACGCATTGAGGCTATTGAATTCAAAATCATTTCAGAGCTAAGCTCCTTCGAGGCTAGAAACGGGAACGATTAAGCTAACAAGTGAATGTAGACTATACAAAACCTTAAATTGACGTTAATAGACGTCTAACATCTTAGTTTAACCCGAGATCTTATTCTACTCGCGATCACGAACTCTGAAAGGACTTGAAGGTAGCGAAAACCGAATAGGAAAATGTAAAATAATAAGCGAGTTTATTTTGAAGAAGGTTTGGTGATTTAAATGGTGATGGATGGAGAGGGAGAGGAAGGCCAAAGAAAATACGAATGGATTGTGTGAGGAATGATATGAAAGAGAAAGGAGTGAATAACAGCGTGACGGTTGACAGGAGAATGGAAGAAAAATGTATGGGGTAGGATGGGACAAGAGCAAGAAGACGATGATTTGGTTTGGGTTTAAAAATCATTGCTTTTTCTTCGCTTTATCATGAAAAACTACACATAATTGGGAGCTTGAATTCAAATATTGAAATTAAAGCATCTAAGTATGGCCTCGCCTGCCAGGGCGGCCGGTTATTCGAAAGAGATACCGTGGCCCCTGGCACAGGCAACTGAAGGAACACGGGTGGGTTTTAGTCAGTAAAAGTCTGACACGCCCTTCCGCTCCGTCCAGAGCGGGAGAAACCATACGATGATTTCCCAC
Source organism: Apamea monoglypha (assembly GCA_911387795.2). Taxonomy (NCBI): domain Eukaryota; kingdom Metazoa; phylum Arthropoda; class Insecta; order Lepidoptera; family Noctuidae; genus Apamea; species Apamea monoglypha. The sequence continues at coordinate 6,145,881 of OU426922.1, forward strand.
CCAAAAGAAAAGTATGGCCTCGCCAAATAAATCTTTGGATTGGAGAAACAGACAATGAGTTCGTTCTCTCTCGTTTACACATGCCATGCCGCTGGCGACTTGCCAGTCTGTGCTGCAGTTTGTTCATTCATAAAATCTTCCCAAGTACTCGTATACTGCATTCGTATTAACATGTCTTTACCAACAAAATACTAGTTACTTATAAAAGTGTCAAAACCTTTATGATTACTATGATGTTTCAAATGACTACCACGTTCATCCCGCTGCGTGTTTATGACGAGCCCGGAGGCTGCAATGGCTTCCGTATTGCTTTGCACTGATTATACACTGCCCCTATTATCTGTTGTAGCATATGCTTTATTTCGCGGATTCGCTCGCTGAGTAAACACTACGTTATACCTCTGAACGTGTCAATGGTTTATGATTTTAGTGATGAATGAGATTACTAGTGAGCTCCGTACGTAACGGTCCGGTGCAGGCTATCTTCCGTTTAACTTTACGATGTTAACTGGCCTTAGTGTCTTTATTACTCTCTAGGCTTTCTCCACAATTCAACGGGATAAATTAACAATCCATAATATATTATATAATACATATTATGTATAATGTGGAAATAAGTCATAAGTTAAATGTGAAAGTAAGTCTGTCAGTCTGTCGGTAACCCTTTCACGCCTTAACGGCCAAATGGATTTCGACAAAATTTGACACACGAGTAAGCCATAACCTGGGCGGATGGGGAGGATTGCTTTTTATCCTGATAGTACGATCCCGTGGGATAATTTCTGATAGCCACGGGCAAAATCTAGTACAAAATAAAGCTAAAAAGACTCAAAATACATAAAATTATTATCTCAGTAATGAACTACATTATTTTCAACCGTTATAATTTAAATGCCCATCGAAGTAAGTACCGTTATGTGATTGTAACGACCATACCGCTTGAGAAATATATCTGCACCTTAGGCGTCCTTTATGAAACCATGCACTACATAAAGCAATATTTATTTAATAACAATATTTCTTAACTAGCGCAGCGAGTGATCTCCGATGCATACTGAGATAAATGACACTTGAGGCTGCGCAGGCGCAATGAACACCGTTTAATTGTTATTGGATTTTGCTTCCTTATCGAGAACTCTTTGGTTACACTTGCTATTTCTCGAAGCTCTCAACACACTGAAGGCGGCGCGAGCAAATATATTATAGCCATAAATGTTGGAGGCACCTGATTTATATGAATGGTGAAAGTTCCTTATAGGGGTGAACTCGAAACATATATTGAGGATATGATATGATATCACTTCAAGTAGACCAGTCTGGAACGAAGTCGTCTGTGTTATAACTAGTAATTAGTTGGTACTATAAATTGGATTTATGAATGTGTAGCGAGAGATTTAGAATTTTGCTTGCCACTGTAAATATTCTCAATTCTGCAACTACTGCAGATTATTTAGACTAGATTATATATCGTGTGATATTATCTGGTTTCGCATTCAGTGTGTTGCGCTCCTAAAATGGTAATTTCTGTTATAAATAAACGATTTTTTCAAATGCATAGGTACAAGGTTATTAGGAAATTACCTAATAAAATGTATTTAGAAAAGGTTTAAAAGAAATAAGTTTTATTCGTTCTCTCATACCCATTGCCTTGAATTACATCATTGTTGTTTAAACACTACAGAACAGACATAAAATAACCCTAGCGATTCTTTATATATTTTTTTTTTCATTTCAACTTTAATCTCAAAGCCACAACAATTGCATTTTACAAGCTAACACTAAAATATATATATATATATATATATATTATACAAGTATATTAGTATATAATAAAAAAATAAAGAAAAAGCTCATTGGGTATCAAAAAATTCGTCCGCATCGCTGTCAATGGGATAAGTACCTAAAAGGCTGACAGCAATTTTTTTTTTAAATAGCTTATTTTTGTAGGCTACAATATTATATTAATACCTAGAGCGATCTTTTAATTAATTACAGCCGAATCACAAATATCCACCGCAACTGATGACCTAATTTTCGCTGAAAGATTTTGCACCGCTAATCGTGTAAACAAGTGTTATTTAACTTGCAACACTTATCAAGTTGTAAAATGTTACTTGAGACTCGCTTTCTGTTAAAGCTGTTAGAGAAATAGATAAAGGCCTAACCCTGAGAAGGTCACACAAAAGATACTATGTCGTAAACTCCAAGTTGATTTTTACCATCTATTTTGTGACCCTCCGTTCTACAGTAGATAGTAAATTCAACTAAGACTCTCATGATAGTCTTGCCAATAGATTGTCTATTAAAACTTTTTAATAGATATTGTCTTGTTTTAAAATTCCCCATTACTTCTGGGAACATCAATGTCATTACATAGTTACCTACAGCAGTATTGGTGATTATCGCCTTCAATATTATCAAAGATTTTAAGGATACAGTTAACTTTAATACATAAAATAATATTTCAGATTGACGTTAACGGTTCGGTTATTGAAACGCTTTGGCTTTCTATAAATAATGGAGAGAATATTCGCCTAGTTTATAACCTTGTTATGATAGGTAATATACTTAAAAGCTGGTCTCAATAATACTGTCATTTAAATTGCAGACAAGCTTTAGAATTGTAAGCCAAACTTTCCTTTTACGGAATTGGAAATTATATTTCATAGCTGATATGATAAATATCATGATGTTCGCTGAGTAAGTTGAAGGGAATTGCCAAGAATCTGTGTCAGAATAATCAATTGTTGTAAGTAAGAAGTATTCATAAAAAAAAAACACTGAATATTGCCAGTCGGAAAAAATAACGACGCAGAGACATTCCGATTTTAAATAAAAACCGAGAAAAATAAAAGTCTCGAAATATTAAGGCTCATTGCTACATTTCATGCTTAACATAAAGGACGACTGTTTGCACTGGCCAGCAGACAATTATCGTATTTTTTCATCTTAACTCCAGAAAATAAATCGCGTATTTTAATTTTATTCGAATAGACTCGTTAACTTTAACTACTTTAAGTTCATATTTTAAGTCGAATGTTGTTTATAGAACAGGTTTATGGGACTCCAATAAACTATGGCAAATTATTTGCACTTAAAGAATTAAATTTGTTCGTACTTTGTTGGTAATGATTTTTATCTTCTAAAGAGCATTTTCTTTACAGGTGATTTGATCTATCAAAATGTTACTTATCCTACTAAATATTTTAAATGTGAATGTTTGGGTGTTTGTTACTCAATAACGGTTAAAGAAATTTGATGAAATTTTGCACACAGATAGTTTATAACCTGGATAAACACATAGGATATTTATTATCCGGGTAGTACGCTCCTGTGGGATAATTTTCAACCACCATGCGGGAGAAGCCGCGGGCTGAAGCTAGTTTACTTGGTGGTGGTTTAATTAGTAATGTTAATGTAATTAGTTAATTCAGCAAGTATTGTTAAACTGAGGAAGATCAATAAGAACTTTGTGAAATTATTACAATACTAGCTGCGCCCCGCGATTTTACCCACATAAGTTTCGATCCCGTGGGAATATCGGGATTAAAAGTATCCTATATGTTAATCCTGGTTATAAACCATCTGTGTGCCAAATTTCATCCAAATTCGTTCAGTAGTTTTTGCGTGAAAGAGTAACAAACATCCATCCATCCATACAAACTTTCGCGTTTATTAGTAGGATTGGTGTGTTTTTCACCTTAATTTGACATTAGGTATAATTTCATTTCCAAGAACCTAAATCATTAATTTATAACAATAAAGAAAAAAGGTTTCGCCCATGACCACCTTTTTTTTTTTTTTTTTTTGGGATGGGAAATCATCAAATGACCCCTCCCGCTCTGGGTGGAGCGGAAGGGAGTGTCAGACTCTTACTGACTAAAACCCACCCATGTTCCTTCCTTCGCCCTTTATGTTCCGGGGTAGCGGTAACCCTTTCGGACAATCCCGCTGCCCCGGCAGGCTTCGACCCTGAGGGGCCCCTCGTTGCTGATGCTGACATCTCTTTGAGGCGCGCGTGGAACACTTACGCGCCGTCCGGCACGGGCCTGGTCCTGATCGGGCGGTGAGCTACCCATTGCTCTCCGCCCGCAGGCCCGCGCCTACGGTGGCCGGTAGTCGTCTCTCGACTCCCGACGCCCGGGGCGTCTCCCGCGGCGGGCCCATGACCACCTTGATCATTGATTGCTTATAATTAAAGACAACCAATAAATCAATTTATGGGTTTTTCAAAATTGAATGTTGCGATTTATTATTAGTTTGTGCTGTCTAATTACTTCAAATACCAAAAAGAGAACACAGAAAAGCTAACAGCTTAAGATGAATCGACACTGAATAAAGAAGCCAAATCAACTTCGAACATTAGGCAGTCACACACACATCTTTAGTTAATGGCTATTTATAACAGATACTAAATTAAGGGCTGATTTTTCTAACGCCAGATTTATCGCAGGAATAATTTTTAATTTTTGACAATTCTTCCATACAAAAATTGTCAGACGTCAATTTTATTCCACGAATAAAAATAGCCGGTCGATTGAAAAATCAGCTCATAATATATAAAAACAAAAGGACACTTAGGCGTCTAAGTACTCGTCCGTATCTATGTCATCCGGAAAAGTGCCCAGAAGACTGGCAGCAAATTTTTTGGCTAAAGAATGATCCAGGGGGTCTACTCCGAAGTGGTATCGGCCGAATGTTCGGCCGTTTCCTGTTACGAAGTTACTATTTGGTTCGATCGGTCCCGATCCTACACTCCTACACTCTTTCAAATATTGGCTATGGTGACCCAACTGAGCCGAACCGAACTTTTTTCGCATAGTTCAATAATATTCGGTTCGGCAATGTGTCGGTCCGATCCGATCATTCGCACTTTGCACTTCGTAGTAGACCCCCTGGCTATGCAACGATCAGCAACGATCGGAAATGACACATTTCGACATCCTGATTTGCCTTGCCCCGGACAGCAAACAGTTGTGGGAAGGCTGTTTATTTGATTTAAACTGATAAAATTTTCTGGGTTTAGACTTGTGAAGAATGTTTAAAGGACTCCTACGATAACATTAATTGATGGTCGGTACGGTACGGAAGCGTATCGAATGGTTGTGAATATCTATGCTGATCACGTGAAGCGACGAAATTTCCTTAAAACGGAGACGCGCACTCGAGCCCCCGCTTTGTTAATCGAATGTCATCATAATAAAATAAATTTAAAAAAAACTTGGGACCTTTAAATAATCATAGGGAATCTTATCCCTTGGATGAACTATGGCCAACTCTTATCGGTACCTTATAAGGGGCCTTGGATGCGTAAAGACATTTATTTCGTGTCAATTATAAAATAGCTATCAAGATTGCTGTTTTAAAAAACCATATGTAGCTGAACTGGAAGAATACGCAGTTGACATTTAACTCGGAGTCGGAGATCGTGGACAAATTCGTTTAAATTGCAAAAAATAATTGTCTGTCCTTACAAGAGGTGAAACCTTTTTTCTTTGGAAAATAAACGTTATTTATAGTTTGCCTTGCCTCGTTTGTCTAGTAGTCGCAAGCGCTACTGCTCTACTTAAAGAAAGAAAGAAAAAATATTTATTGGGACTCGTACAGGAAGATCATAAACTAAATAAATCACAGTTAAAATAATAAAAAAAGAAAAATGAAACAGAAAGTCCTGTACGAGGCCAAAAGGCCCTGCCCTGCCCTGGCCCTGGTTGAGGTCCTGGTTTCGAATCCCAGGTTGGTCAAAGTGTTATTGGGCTTTCCCATTAGGGATTTCTCAGTAGCCGCCCGGAGTCTGAATTTGTGCCTGGGCCTTAAGTGTTCAACAGTGGTGCAAAGACAATTTTCCTGGTTTCATCAGCTCCAAAGAATGGTCACTCTACTCGCCTCTATCTTAGGAGCAAGGTCCTGTGCTACGCGTCATAGATAAGTTGATGAGCGAAAGGCAGAACATAACTGGCGAAATGTGGGTGTACCTACTATGGGTACACCTCTGCCAAACCCCCGGGGGAAACAAGGTGTGATGTTATGATATATTATTGTAATGGGACACACTTGTATAGGATCAGCACCCGTGTTATCCTATGATACACAATAACTTGAAGTAAGAAGATACGAATCAGATGAAAAAAGAAAATAAATGCAACGCATCACAGTTGATTGTTTTATTTACCTCACTTATCTTACATATGTAAAACAATCATGGGAACTCGGTGTGAAACCGATACACGTACTGAATCGAATAAAAATATCGGTTAAGAGTTCGTCCCAAACGATACGAGGTGAGCCCAACGAAAACCTTGAAAAGAATGTCGGGCCACGACAACCGACGACACTAGGTCCGTGGATTAAAGTAGACTTTTCCACACCTTTGCATCTAGATAACGGAAGATGTCCTGCAATATCGATTTTATTATCTAGTCTGCCGCAATGCCATCACCATTATGTAAATATTATAGTGTAATTCAAGTAGTTCTCCAACCACTGCATAGGATTTATAAAGTACAGTAGAATATAAAAAACATTCATTAAATTCAGTCGTGCACTCGGTTTTTTTTTTACGATCTAGACGGTGTCCCAGATCTCATTGCTATGCACTGATCTGCATGAGTGTTCCGCTCACTTCGGCGCCCGTGTATTTGGAGGACAGTTACTTACGTTGAACAGTCAGCTCACGTGTGCTTTACGGGTATTTTAATTTTCAGTTCACACGCCAACCATGGTCTTCTTTCAGATGGCGGCTGCATTAATATTAATAACGTGGAGCGGTGTATATTGCCCATATGTACGTAACAGTAACGCCATGGTTCCTACAAGACGTCATTGTTGCATGCACCCATAACGAGATGGCGGGTATGAATTCCAAGTGGGTACGTACAGCTACGCAATAAGACTTGATAAGCCACGGAAGTAGCAAGATAATCTCGATACATACATTTCAACGTCTACTTTGATCTTCAAGTTGAATCAGCAAGCAGCTTTCTGAGTTATAGTGTCAGTTAACGATCAGAGGGGCAATTCTCGTAATTTTAAGAACGTTCACAGTCTGATCTCAGTCTCAATCTGTCAAAAATACCTCTAACTTCCCTTCATTTTGACAAGTTTTTTACGTTTGTTTGTCGCCGAAATGAGACTGCGACTAGATTTTGAACGTTTTAAAATACGAGAATTGGTCATCAGGTATTAAGGATTGCTGGTGATTGTACTTCTCGTTCAGTTTGAATACTATGATATAATAATAAATAATATATAATATAATATAATATAATATAATATAATATAATATAATATAATATAATACATTAATTATAAATAATAATAATATTCATTTCTATCTATATACGTCGTATTGAGGCAAATGGGGAATAATTTCAGGGGTTGTGTTTAATGACATATCATAACATAGCGCCTGCAATCCCCGATGAGTTAGGCAGAGGTGTACTTACATTAGGATACACCCACATTTCGCCAGCTATATTTAAGTCCCATATCATGGGGGGCGAAGGGGTGTTAAATGAGGTCAACAATTATTGCGATTACCACTCCAGCCGAGCTTGGACAACCAGGGGATATAAAACACTAATTTAATCAAAATAGGCTTTAAATCAGCATTCCGCAAAGCTTTCACCGCTATCGTAAGAAAGAAAGGGCCAACGAAATCACCCGTTTATGACAATCTCCATCTTAATTAATTTCATTAGTGGTTTAACGTTCACTGGCTTAATTATGATGAGATATACTACCACCCAGGTAGCGAGACGTGTCACGACAGTAAACCAAAATAATTACAAGTATACCGGAGTGTTAGCTGATGCACAATTACACACGGCGCAATCTTCTACATAAAAATTATCAGATTGTTGGTCGTATAATTAATTTCAATCTCTCGGAAGCAGACGCCATTCGTGTAATTTTCCATGAAAATAACATACATATCGTAATAATTGTACTTTCTATAGAACCATGAATGTATGCATAAACTATTCAATTATGTTCATTAAAGGCGTATTAACGGCTAATATCTGTTTTTCTTGGCGCTTCTGTCGACTAATAGCGCCACAGCACTGAATGTTAGGTTTGTACGCCTGCAAGGTAAGCGATCTGTAATATATCGCGTGATAAAATTAATTGGGTTGGATAGAAAACCTGTTTATAATATTTCAAAGAAAATGATAGTGTTGATTGCTGTGTCATATGTCACGAAATAGAAAGCATATTTAGTTTATGCAGCAAAGAGAGACTTTGTAGACCCCACTTTATGAGAAACAGAAGCATCGCTCTGAGGGGCAATTCTCGTAATTTTAAGAACCTTCACAATCTGATCTCAGTCTCAAACTGTCAAAAATACCTCTAATTTGTCACTAGTTTCTGACATTGATTGTCGCTGAGATGAGATTGTGACTAGATTTTGAATGTTATTAATTACAGGAATTAGTCTTCAGTTATACTTGGATTATAGAACACAATACATACCATAATAAGAAAACTTCAAGACCTAAGCAACTCATAAACAACGCATCCTTATAAATTACACAACTATCAACAAATATAACCAGCCATTAAACAATAAAATTCAGTAAACATTTTCGCGAAGACATAAAGCGATTTTCTGTAACAGAACTGCACATTATCGCATCATCACAGTGGACGACAGAGCTTACACCCACAAATGTAATTAAAGACTAGATATTAAAATAGACAGGTCTTAAACATGTAATTATTTACAGCATTTTTAAAACAATTATGTGCTACGTTTTGTTAATCTATTTAAATTATCCGTTCACAATTATACGTCTGTTCGACTTAAAAAAAGCTGTGGCAGTAAGACTGTATGAATTATTCTAATTCATTCTATCCTTGGTGTAAGTAATAGGTAGGTTGGACATGTTCAATTGTAGGTTAATCTTGAGACATTTAACGGCATAAAATCGATAATAGTGGAATCTGGCTCGTTTCTCACAGTTGATATATCGTGGTTTGTACGAGCGTACGTCGTCGTTCATTTGTTTATTAATATTACATCGTGTTGGGGTTGTGAACGTTTCAAGATTTCTGGTTTTACATAAGATAAGAGTAGGGGAAGACCAAAGAAACGATGGATGGGCTGTGTGAATGATAATATGATATGGTTAGAAAGGGGGTGAAAAATACATACTGCGTCGGGCAATAGAGACATGGGACCACAGCATAACAGTGATGTGTGAGCATAACTGTGGGGCCTTTGTTGGAATACCCTAATTACTTTTTCATGGATCCTTTTATACTTATTTACTTCGTCGTTAATCCAAAAAAAAAGCTTTAAGACTCACGCTATGTAGGTACATATTTCCCTAAATAACATTCAAAATTTGTACATCGCCATCCATCGATGGGTGGACTGTGTGAATGATGATATGGTTAGAAAGGAGGTGTCTACCGAGATGACGACTAATAGAGATGTATGGTATAAAAAGACATGTTGAGTCGACCCCAAATAAATTGGGATAAAGATAGGAGAATGACAATGAACATTCAAAATGTTTCTTTTTACCACAAAATAAATGAGAAAATTACCTTAAAAGAAGTGTAGCTAGTTGCTATCACGTCACCACTAAACAATGTTTTATCAACTGTTTCCTCCTAACAAATTAAAAACAAAACCAATGACACACAAAGAGCCTCTGAACACAAAAAAAAATCAATTAAAGTGCGGCCCACTAACGTACATACTGTACAAACACAACTGGCTCATAATTGTATAGAAGATCACATGTGCGTAGTATGTACAAACATCGAGTCAAGGAGAGAGTAGACAATACATATATAGTGATGATTTTTTCGTGAATTTATTTAAGTTGCTTGCTGACTTCTACAATGTACAGACGCCAGCACATCAAGCTACTACAATCTGTCAAATTTCTTTAATATATTCTGAACTTTATTGCTAAAGCATTAAGGTTCAAGGTTAATTGCGAAAATTTGACAGTTTCGGGTAGCTTGACCTGCTGGCGTCTGTACATATCATTGTAGAATGTAGAGGAGTGGTTTCACTGTATATGGTCGAAAAAGAGCTTTTCTAATAATTTATTATTGATCTTACTTTCTGATTAAACTCACTCAGGTACACTTATCTGGTGATATTTTTTATTTGATGGGTACTTGTCAGATACGCAGTCGCTCCATGTAAAATACTGGTATTTAGCTGCATCCGGTTAGACTTCAAGCTGACCCCAACATAGTTGGGAAAAGGCTAAAAGATGATAATGGGTACTTGGAAGATTTTAGGCCATCATCTTTAACTATATTTTATGGCTATATGACTTATCGATACAAAAGGAAGTTCTCATTAAATTAAAAGTATACATGAAAATTAAAAACTCCGGAGTCTGGATCTGGGCTCGCTCGATGGCAATAAGCTAGCCCCTATTTTAATGGGACTTGAAGATAACTGGCGAAATGTGAGTGTACTATATGTACACCTCTGTCTAACCCTTGTCGATGTGTGTGATGTTGTGTATACAAGCTGTTGTTTTGCATCCTCGTTACGAGGAGGAGGATGCAAAACAGGAGGCTGTTTATATGAAAGACATAAATAATCAAATAAAATTACGATCCCTGGTAAATAATGAATACATACTTGTTTTTTTAGTTAATTTAAGTTTGACAGTATTTCAGAATACACCACTTTCAAAGAACAGAATCGCGTCATAACGCGATTCTGATACCATAGTATCGTATAAGCGGCCGTTTTTATGTGTGTGTAAAAGGGCAGTTACAGTGCGGTCTCACACAGGCCGCGTTTTAAAATGCGTGCCCCACACATGCCAATTTCCGAAAATTAGAAAAAAAAAAAATACTTACTTATTTTATTATTGATTTGTGTCGAGAATCAGTAGCACAGTTACCACCTTGAATTTGACGAGGATGCAAAACGACACCTTGTATATGTAAAAAAAAGCTACCTTTTTGTCTGGTCCTAAACTTCGTAATCGACTTTCGTTGCTGACCGTACTTACCATATAAGTACGGTCAGCAATGAAAGTCGATTAAAATTGTGACTTTTACAAATAGGTACCTATCTCAATAGATGATATAAAGGTAGGATGTACGATCATGTAAGCAAAGAACATGCTTCCTAACACCGGTATTAACATCGTGTAATGCAAACGCACTCTAATGAGATAATTAAACAAAGTGCCGATTCCCAATGCTAATGATACTTGTACTCCTTTCACCGACACAGCCTCTTATTTACATTTGTTAATGAGACGAAAAACTATACCGAATGAAGTCATTGATGGCTAATTAGAAAATTGTAATGATATTTCTTAAGTAGGTATGTGAGTAGCACCTAGTTCTTCTATTTGCTTTCATCTTAGTTATTTTTAAATCAACCATCAGTACAATCCAACTCAAATGTGATCACCTACTCGTATATACCTACATGAGTTATCAACCTACACCAGTAATCAACAACAGAAAAACGTATTGAATTATTGATACTTAAATTCCATGTATTATAAAGGAGCTTGTGGCCAAGTAATGGCAGCCCGTCCGTGGATGGGTGGCCATCTTTACATACCAAGACCCCTCCGTGCCTCGGAAAGCACGTTAAGCCGTTGGCCCCGGCTGTCATTCGTGGACCTTTGATAGTTGTTACGGGTCGTCAGACGCCCGAAAGACTGAAATCCAGTCTTACCAAGGGGTATTACCCAGTAACTGGGTTGTGGAGGTCAGATAAGCAGTCGCTCTATGTAAAATACTGGTATTCAGCTGCATCCAGTTAGACTGGAAGGCGACCCCAACATAGTTGGGAAAAGGCTAGGCAGATGATGATTTCATGTGTAAAAATAACGATTATCACTCTTTCAATATTTTTATATAAACGTATGAAAAAACTCCGTTATTTCACGATAAGTACAACGCTAAGTAGGTAATCTATTTGTCATTTGCATTAAAAAATAACTGTAATTACAACCATATTACACAATAACTGTCGTTATTTTGCTGTTATTTTTCTAATGCTATAATAGAGTATAGGTAGGTATGTGCCTAACGTAGGTACATAAGGTAGTCTGCCTAATTTGAACAAATGACTTTTGATTTTGATTTTTGATTCTGGCAGTATCCTATCAAAGTAGGTACGTAACGAAAAACAGAAAATTATTGAAAAGAATAAAAAGTTGTTCTTCCTCAAACCGTCTCTTAATTAAACTATTTATTTCTTAATTGTAATGAATATCACGATTAATGACACGGGAAAAATCAATTTAACATATTTACTTATAGCTATCAGTACCTAGTAAACCAGTCATAATCAGTAACTAACCATATTATGACAGAGAAATAGAAAAAAAAAACCTTAAGTGCCGTTCCTATGTAGGATTATTAAAATACAAAATAGATTTGATTAGCATAAATGTACGTAAAACATCACATCTTTGTCCATCTCTGCGATACAAAGTAGGCTTGAAAAACTTTAAATTCCTTTTAAAGCTAACCGAGTAAAAAAGCATAAAAAAATTTTAGCAAAACAGTTTTACAAAAGAATACACAAAGACTGGCACATAACTAAAAAAGTACCGAAACGTTTATGAGAATGGAAAGTCAAAGAAAAAGAATTCAATGATCAATTTAGACATCTCAATTCGTAAGTTATGCACACTTAATGACTTAATACCACTCTGAGGTCAACGGTCAGGAGTTACACGACAATTTGTCTATCATTATAAAATCATGAACATGACTGGACTAGCGAAAGTGTTCAGCCCTAAAGTAACAACCAACTGACAACAAGCTAAAGAAACTCGACTCTTGTCCGTCACAATAGAGGTGAACCAAAATTAGAATTGAGCACAGTACGGTTCGCGTGATCGAATGGATTCGTAAACCAATTTCGGCAAATCATGATTACGGACAGCACAGACTGAATACAGACGAGCAGTTTTTATGTAGCTAACTACGCACCTACTTTCGTATGGACGCGTGTGAACTGTATCGTGACGAATCTGTCATTCCTAGCAAGTGACATAAGCCACTGACTAAGTCCATTTCCGACACAAATTTATTAACAATTTACTTTCCTTAACTTTTTATTTTAATGTAAGCGGAAACAATAATTAAATCCAATTTAACGGATACATCGATTTTACAGTCGAATGGATCGATCAAAACGTTTACGGATCTTTTCTCTCGTCTTATCAAATTATGGCTTATTAATTAACAACTCTCACTAACGAAATATTCATTATTTCTGTTATGGTTACGTAATAAATAACGTGCCTTGATGTATTTCATCGAAACCGTTTCGGAAGATCGATGATTGTCCTGTCAAATTGCATCGGTCATGCATTTTTTATTGCTGCACATGTATGTTCACGCTTTCTGGTGCAAATTCTGTCGATGCCGGCGAAGCGGAAGTCACGTCTTCTGTCCGAACAACTTTCACACCTTGTTTTATTTTCACACAACTCCCTAATTTCATCACGTCTAGGAGTTAAAGACAAATTTTATTACAGCGGATCTGAATTTCGTACAACATTGTTCGACTCATAGTGTCCACTTTTTTGTTAACGCTACTTGCAGTTTCGCTTCGTCAATAATAGTGCAGATAAAAAGAATTGAAAAACATTTGTTAGTTCAGCTGCATTTTCGTTCCGGTGGTTTAATTTACAGTAAAGTTCAATGTCTAATAATTTTATTGATAGAATTCGGTTTCACTACTTACGGTAGGAGAAACCTCTCGATATAATTTGGGCTACACGCGGTCTGCATACAGGTGCCAATTGAATTATAAAAAAATATTTTTTTAGAAATGACGGATTTCGTCAATCCGCGACGCTCTACATATCTGTTTAGAGAACAGAAACTTTTACTATGTTGTGATTCCATCGTACTTATAAAATGCTTAGATTATATTCAGACCACAACATCCTCCAGTATGACTAATATCGACAATAACTGTGCATAATATAGCCTGAACAAAAAAATACGACGATAATGTAGGTACGCGAAAAATCCGACATGCTCTCGAGAATATTAGTGTTGGCCTCGACTGAGAAAATGCGAAACATATTGATTTAAAATCTGCGTATTAGATATTTAATGTGCAAATAAAACAATAACATGCGTGCAATCTCTACGGACGCCGATTTTACGGCTATCAAAACAGCGCACACGTCGACTTCATAAGACTTTTGAACTGTAATAGTTCAGACAGCACAGTGGCGCTACTCTATCCGTTCCTAGAAAAAACTTGAGCACCCAAAGAATAATCGTAGAGTAACAATTTGCTATCCAGCATTCATACATGTTCAGAATAATTTGCGCGTTTAAATTCCCAAGGTATGCGAGTGGGACTAAATTTAATAGCAGCTGTTTAAGGCCACTCAGCATCCATTAGGCGGGCTCGTGACGCCGGTGTCCCGGTGTCTCGAGCCTTATTTGTACCAGCCCGATATTAGTACCGTTGCGTGTCGAAATGATCCAGAATAGAACGAAACATCGCAACTGAAGATAATTAAAGACCGCGGAGGAAATGTGTTAGCTGATAAAAATATGTTGCCAATATTTTTTCTAAGTAGCATAATTTTCTGAGTAATTGTGTCATATCAAGTTTCTAGCTAAATACTTGCTGTCGTGTTAACATGTACTTGTTTGCGGGCTGGTGTTTCATCTCGAGTGAGCCGTAACTAAGTGTATCGATAGAGAAAAAGAGTGCAACATTGCATTAAATAAGTGATGGACGATCCTGTCAGGACGTGGAACAATTTTTTTTGTTATTTTATTAGAAAAAAAAATGCACGATGCATTTATTATATATATGCTGTTTTTTTTAATTCATGGTTTAAAGTCCCCTTAGGCGTTTGTAAGAAACCGTTAGCATTAAATAGGTAAATAATAACGTGCAAAAAAATAGTGCATGCTAAAGCCAAGTATTGTATCGCAATAAAAACAACAGAAGCGTGTTGGATAGCAATAACACTGTCTGATTAGATTACCATCTATTCAATATCCGCAGTTCCGTGGACTCCGCGACGGTCTGAGGCTAATTCTGGACTGACGCCAGTATCGATTTTCCAAGTATGGTTTGTCTATTTTTATGATACTTTACTCGCTACGCCATTGCGCTAAGTACACCGTAAAAAGCTCGCCAAGATTCCACTATCTCGTATTCTCGCTAAACAAGTCGCAAGGACGTCGAGTGTAAGGTAATTACACTATGAAGTTTCAATATCCACAGCGATCAATTCATTACACGGTTGTAACGCATGAGTTTAATATAAACGTCTTATTGATTAATTGTACGGCATTATCGGCGCCGGCCGCTCGCTCACAACCACGAACCAATTTATCTCCTCACTACTCACATTTGCATATCAGTCTATTCAACTCGATTAACGTCATCGTGTGAAGCACTCGTTTAGTTTACGATACATTTGACCGAATTGAATTACGCTCGCGTGATAAGGCAAATAAATCAGTACAATATAGTTCACCAAATCATCACTTTCTACGTTCACAGTTCGCACCCACAAACGGCGGACACTTTCACGGAAACGTGCGTAAAACGATTTCTTAATCGATTATCGTCAAAACGGTAACGTCTACGAATGTAGAATAATTGATTCGGTTTTATTATTTGTAACTAAGCAAAAGCAACAATAATTGGTGTCATTTCCGCACGATGATTTTTGGGATACATGCGAATGTGGATTTTCAAATGTTTTTTTTAAGAACAACCCTATTTGTATATTCTTATAACGCACTGTTTTTAAAATTACACCTTCTGTGACTTGTCTATTCCCCAGTCATAAAAAATAAAACCATAATCTTTCATTCTTTATTTAAATTAGTGCAGAGCTGAACAAGAAAAATGACAAGTATATTTTTATGGCGCGCTCATTGACAACACTCCGAGTTTATGGTTTCTTATGTAAAAGTTATGCGACTTAAATTGCACGGGTCGTTATTAAGATATCTATTAAAGCTACGTTAAGTAGCCGAAGCTAGCGTTTAGCATAATTGAGATATTTATTTTATGCCAGCAGCTGTGGGTGGAAAGCATGGATATTCTTTTCATGTAAAAGAATATTGAACATTTATTATTTAATGATGCGGCTTGATAAGATGCGTCTATTTCTTAAAATAATCGTTGATTTTTATGGGTAAGGCAATTTTTCTCCACCGGTTATTTTTAATCGAAACATTAAGCAAATTTTGTTTTTCCGACTGTAGGTTTAAGTCCAATAAAATATTTTATTTAGATTTTTTACGAAAATTATAATGAAATTTCAATTTTAAAATATTTATATTATTTACATGTACTTAGTTAAAATATTCGAGTTTAATATTTTCTAAGTAATTTTATTTATGTTAAAATATTTGACTTAATCATTTCCTGTGTAATTTTTAAATTCATATTAATATGCACAGCTTGATTATTTTCTTTACATATGTTTATTTTTACATCATATTTTTTTGCATCACTTGATTTTTTTCTTAAATACCAAAATAGTTAACAATAACTGAAAAACTCACCAAAAATATTTTCTCAGCGCTATCACCCGTAGAGAGCAATAGAATCTATCACAAACGTAAAGAATCACTGCATCACACTAAAGTCGCGTGCGTGCGTGCATGCGTGCGCGTGCGGTCGTGTGCGGACGTGTGCGTGCGGCGCGCGCAGCTACGGGCTCGGTACTCGAGTGGCGCGCGGCGTGCACTGCGCGCGTTTATACGCCCCGCTCGACGCCCGGCTGTTGCACTTTCGCCGCCCGACGTCTAGGAAACATCCCAGAGGCAGTAAGGGTGCGTCCGATTGAACTAAAGTTTATGTTTATGAATTTATTGGTTTTACGCTGATTGATGGCTTTATAATATTTTATAGCTGGTTTATCTTCTCTTTCATGTGTGTCTAATTGTTTTCGTCTCGGCTGAGCTGTTGATTGGCAGTTCCTGTCAATTGATATGTCTTTTATAATCTAAAATGATTGCCCTTCATAAATTACACAGGACTTATTTCCTCATTCGTTTCCAACTTCATCACTAAACCATTTAAAGTCTGACGGCTGCCCAACAATTTAGAATTTAAATCGTCCAATAGTTTAGCTAGTTACACCATTAAAATAAATGGAAGTCGCACACGTCGTACGATTTAAAATTACCTTAGGAAATAGTTAACAGACTCTTAGCCACATTACGACTAAACGATTGGTCGATAAAAATCGCACGGTGAATAAGAATGTGCGAAGAAAATAGAAAAGGACAACTTTTGTGATTGGACGACACAGTTTACATTTTATTGGAATAGCTTATACAAACAAAAGGAAATATGGCCGCATAATATTGCTTTTAAACAGCGTGAAATAATTTATGAACATTTGACATTTGAGAACTAAGTATTTCGCGATTCGTCGCTGCCTATGCGCATCCTATAATGTATTTAATTTACGATCGCTGTAAATCATTGTCTTCTTAACACTTTTGTGATTTTATATGGATCTATAAAATGTATTGCCAACTATGAATCGCTGTCTTTTTTGCGGGGTGCTAAAAAAATATTATGCGTTATAAACATCTCGAAGTCAGGATATATTTGCATCTGTAAGTACAACCTTCTTTTATATAGGTAAGAACCAGATTTGATTTTGTATTTAAAAATGTAAGCTTCATCAAGTAGGAAAGCAGACCAAATTTTATTTTTTTCTGTGTTAGAAGAGCTAACTACAAACACCGCTACAAACGGATGCTGCGGACGTTATCATCTGCCTAGCATTTTCCCAACTATTTTGGGGTCTAACCGGAGGCAGCTGAGTACCAGTACTTTACATGGAGTTACTTCCTATCTGACCTCCGCAACCCCGTTACTGGGTAATACGTTACCTCTTGGTAAAACTGGTTGTCAGACGTTCGCGCTTCTGACGCTTGTAACGGTTATCAAAGATCCATGAATGACAGTCGGGACCAACGGCTTAACGTGCTTTCCGGGGCACAGAAGGGGTTTTGGTATGTAAAGATGTTCACCCATCCACGGACCAACTGAGGCAAGCGTAGCTTATCCTGATCTATCGACCCGTATGGCTATTATTACTTAGCCACAAGCCCCTTGCTAGGATGCAAGGATGCTGCGGATGTGCGGCTGAGTATATCGTGTATGGGCAAGGATAGAGGAGGAAGGAGGATGGGGATATAAGGTACCGGGGAGGTAAGGACCTTCAGCAAAAGAAGGCTTCTTAGGCCCACTTGCAGCACAAATCATTAAATGCGTTTAACGCTAAACATATTGAAAAACTTCATCTTGTCTGCGTCATCTTCAAACCATTGATTGAAACAGAACGATGTTTTCATTCGTCTGTAACTGGATGTATTCACATACGTATTTTCATAGATAATCATCATATTTAATTACTTTACTTCCTGTAATTTATTTCATCACCACCGCTCAAAAATAGGGGAAGGGAAACATCGTGAGGATACCGGCATCTCCTAGAACCAAAAATTCAAATAAATGTGACATATGACCATCCACACTGGGCCCGCGTGGTGGATGGAGTGGACCGTACCACTCCCTCTCATAGAGCGAAGGCCTCAAGAGTGTGGTGTGTGGGGTGTCCCAGGAGTGGGAACATTATAGGCTGATTATGCTGGACCATGCTTAACTGCTAGATTGATGACGCTGGTCGTTCGTATTGTGCTCCGGAGACCAATCTATACCAGTATAATAAAGAGGTAAAATTTGTTTGTTTGTAAGTTTGTATGTAGGGGGAAATCTCTGGAACTACCAGTCGGATTTGCGTTTATTAGCCCTATTCTTGAGGAAGGAGCAGCGGTGGCCCAGTGGTCTCGGCCGCGACTTACGAGTTGTAGGTCGTAGGTTCGAACCCAGACAGGCGCTTTACTTTGTGTAAATTATTTCATCACCACTGCTCTCAAAACGGTGAAGGAAAACATCGTGAGGAAACCGGCATGTCCTAGAAGCAAAAATTCTAAGACATGTGACATCTACCTACCCGCACTGGGCCCGCGTGGTGGATTACGGCCCGCTCCCTCTCACCGAGAGGAGGCCTGTGTTCCAGCAGTGGGAACATTATAGGATGATAATGTTGAGGAAGGCTATTTAACATCACGCTATAGCCATTAGGAGCCGAGCAAAAAGATAAAAAGAGAAAGAACGCTAAGCGAAAACGAAGAGACAGCGCGGGCAGGCGATGCGATACGATGCGACGGGATGGGTCGGGGGAGAAAGAAATTTCACACGGACGAAGTCGCGGGCAGAAGCTAGTATTAATAAAAAGGGCAATATTAAAGAGATATATTTGTAAATACAGAAATAAATTACCCGATCATACTTATTACTCTCTAAATAGACGGTTTAATTTAAACATAGTCAGCATAAACAAGTTTTAACCATAATTTAGCTAAAAATGCCGGGTTATCTATAAAAGGCTTTGAAACTGAATGTACCTATCTCGTTTCCCAAGGAAGCTGGGTATTAATTTTATGAGCGTCTAGGCCTTCGTCTAATCGTTATATGACGCAGCCAGTCCTGTGGGACTTCCTTTTATCTTCGTATTTCAACCAGTTTTTAATAATTTTCCCATGAAGACACGAGGCCTGCGTTATTTAGCATAATAAGAATGTACTAATTGACTCAAGAATAGTTTGTTGTTTATTTATTATGAAGAAATCTTATCTTAGAAATCTTAGCCCCTGTCATTTTACAATAGTTAAAGTGACCATGTGTGTCTGATATATTTTAAGGCTGGAACTAAAACAATCATGTTGCAGTGATGAATAAATCATTTTATTTTGGACAGTTAAAAATATCCATAAATTGTGAGTGGCACTTAAAACACTATTTTAATATACTAACTTAAACTAAAGACGAATTAACGAGAAGACCACCCATCAACTAGTCACAACGAGATAAGGAAACTAGGGTCGTCTTATAAATTGCCTTATTATGACGCAGGATGTGTCAGGTGCTACAGCCTTCCGGAGTGATGACTTTGGTGTTTGTGGAATGATATAGACAATTTTCTATTCCAGAAAAAAAAACAATCCATTGTTGTCTGTCCCTCGAAAATAAAAACTCATAGATAGGTACTACCACAACTGTTATTTCATGACTTTTAAAATAGTTGAAACAATGGTGTGTTTGTATCGATAAAATTTAGCTTGGATTTGGCTCTAACTAACGCAATGAAAACTTGTCGACGCAATTTTTTGTGTTTGACAAAATATTGGTAAATTATAGTATTCAAGACGGGCTCGTGGATAAATAATAACAACCACAAGGGTCGACCTTCATGGTTAAGCAACGCTGGCCGGTGTCGGTCCGTTGATGGGTGACCATCCATTACGTGCGAAGACCCCTCAGTCCCGGCTATCTTTAGTAGACCTTTGACAGTCGTTACGGGTACTCAGAAGCCCCAAAGCCTGACAACTAGTCTTACGAAGGGTATCGTGTTACCCAGTAACTGGGTTGTGGAGGTCAGATAGGCGCTCGCTCCATGTAATATACTGGTATTTCAGCTGCATCCGGTAAGAATGAAAGCCGACTTCAACACGGTTGGGATAAGGCTAGGCAGATGATGAAATTATAGTATTTCAAGTCTGGTGAGTATTTTGTTTGATAGAACGATCAGTAATACTTGTATACCTCACCTTCAAACGACTTGTTTTAAAGGAACAAAAGAAGAAACAATAGAAGAGAAGAAGAAGAAAAACAGAACAAAAACAGAGAGGCAATCCTTGTAATTTTAAGAACGTTCAGTCTGATATCCATCTCAATCTATCGAAACTCTAAAAAAATTTCCTACATTTTTGACGAGTTCCTAACATTGATTGTCGGTGAGATGAGATTGCGACAAGATTTTGTAGGTTTTGAGGCAATTACGGGAATTGGCCTGCAGAAGATGCAGCACCTATTTGAAGCTGCATAGTATGCCCAATATTTCTCCGTGGAAAAGCCACTATGAAAGTCTAAGAGAAAATAAATATTTCGCGGTAAACTAAACACATAACTAGCTACGCAAGAATATTATATACGACTGCTTCTAAATACGCAATTACGCGTCTATAAATATATAATAAAAGTGATTGCTCGCGAGTCGCGCCATAACTCGTTCGTTTTGCATGTGCAAGCGCATATACCGGCCGGTATAACGACCCATGTTATACGACCTTATGGATGAAAATTAAAAGTATATTAGTCATGTGTTGTTGATTGGATCTTTCCTACTTTGCAAAGTGAGGGCTTAAATTTGCTAATAGCTGGAAGTGTTGAAGTATGCATGTTTTCCCCCAGCTTGTAATTTTTTTTTGCGTTTGTGTTCTTTTTTGCGCCATGTTTGCCGCAAATAAACGTATTTTCTTTCTTCTTTTCTTTCTGAGTTGTCGTCAGGAGGTCTACTCCGTAGTTCGATCCATAGGTCGGTCCGTACTTCGTAGTTTCGATCACACTTACGGACATTTTGTACTTCGTATCACCTAGGGATATAAGATTAGTTTGCGGCTCGAATGACTAAGAACGAACGACAACACGAATTTTCCTTACTCCCGATGTGATACCCATCCGAAAAGTTAATTAATCGGCACTTGGGTTTATTCCGAAGTGACGAAAAACTTTCGGACGCGTATCTTCGGTTACGGACTTAAAGAGTAGGTCCTCTGATCCGCGGACGGCTTGCCTGCAGCCTAATTGCGTATAACTCTCACAATCACCTTAAACTTTGTTTTTGAATTGAATTCAATTTAAAAATAATTCATGTCCTTCATTAGGTACCTATGTGGTCTAGCAGACGAATTTTCAAACATGTGATGCGATTAATTATTATGTATGTATCCCCTTGGAAATGAAGGGGATTGTGATTGTAAGCGAGGTAGGCAATTTGGGGTGCTGATCGTCAACCATAATTCGGTAAAAGCTCCTTAGTATTTTTGTCATTAGTCTATTGAATGACTATTTCATGAAATATCAATTTCGCGGGATACCCTGGCGCTTACCCCTTAAATAAAACGAAAATACTGTCTTCTGACCTCCTCACCCTAACTAGTGATGTGACCGGTAAAACTTAGAAAACCCAAGATATATTCAGGGTCACTAACCTTACAGGAAAAGATGTCAAACTGTCAAGTTTCTCATGACGATTGTCATAAATATTCGCGTTATGGCTGTGCTCGACGACGCGACAGTGATAGTTACGTCCTCCCGGAGGCACAGAGGTCTCAATAATGATATCAAGTGTCACTCACTCCATAATTGATTGAGGAAACATTGCATATAATTCCGCAGATTGATTGATATCTGCGCCAGCCAATTAGCAATGAGCCAGTGAGTATTCTCAATGAAATATCGCGTAGTAATAATTTGTTGGACGTTTACTTACGAACGTAAACAAACGGTGAGTGTCAAATGTCTTTAAAGCGAGAGAGACATTTTTGCTGCTTCAGAGGTTTACCTAATACAGATCGATACTACTTCTTCTTGACTCGATAGTAAATAAATATACAGCTATATCTATATTAATAATAAAGCTGAAGAGTTTCTTTGTTTGTTTGAACGCGTTAATCTCTGAACTATCAGTCGGAATTGAAAAATTATTTTTGCATTTGATAACCCAATTCTTGAGGAAGGCTATAATATTTTCGCTATAACCCTTAGAAGCCGAGCAAAAAGAAAAACAGACAGAAAGAACGAGAAGGAAAAACGAAGTACGCGATGTGATGCGCCGGGATGAATCATGGAGCAGAAAATTTCACGCGAACGCGAATTTTTGCCACCAACATGTTGGTGGCAAAAATTTGAACCGAAAGGAAGTGAGAGTAATGCTCTATGGACAATTTTGCAACTCTCCAACAGCCACATTTAATTTAATTTAACAGAACAAAAAATATTCATAGAAAGTGTGAAGCTGACACAAGCTATTAAGGTCGCATGAAACCAACCCTAATGACCTTCAGTACTAATCTAACCGACGTAATTGAAGTAATGATACAAAAAAATAAAACACTAACCTGCGTACACACAGCAACGACCGATCAAGGTATACATTGCCAGTCCAAGCTGACCTCTCATAGAACGTTAAGACTGTATCTAACAGGTGTAAAAAAATGCTTAACGGATCCAAGAATTACTTATGCTCCCCGTCATTGTTATTTGTTTTTGTACTGGCCCATAAAACTGAGAATCTTCTGAAGGTCAATTCCCGTAATTAAAAACATTCAAAATCTAGTCGCAATCTCATCTCAGCGATAATCAATCTCAAAAACTTGTCAAAAATGTAAAGAAATTTGAGGTATTTTTGAAAAATTGAGACAGATCAGACAGTGAATGTTCTTAAAATTACGAGAATTGTCCATCTGATTACGAAGATATTCAAGGTCTCAAACCTTTTGGTGATCTTAACTTTAAATACTCCCACGATCCCTGTAGCGTTGCATGCACCCGTCAACACAAAGTTTTCTGCGATTTATCACACCAAATATCACCAAAAAGTCATCTCCCAGCAATAATTTTAGCACAATGTTGCTTACTTTGATAGGTAAGTACAGAATGCGTAGACAACGGCTATGTGATGGGTGTTTTTACACACTGTACTTATAATGCGAGGTCAGCTTATACTAGAAATGCATACCTCAACGTGTCGTCGTGTGTACAAAATGATGCTACTGATGCAGCCTCCTCATACGATTTACTTTCGACACGATTAAGGAAAACAATAGGCAAAAAATTTCGCCTACATATCGTAATAGATTCTCTGTAGTGTCTAAACGACGGGTATTAATTGACAACTTTATTTTATTACGGTATATTTTTTAACCGTAAGAATTGAATTCATCAAATAAAACAATCACATTTCACTGTTAGATTATTCAATCATGCAGCCGACAGACGTCCACTGCTGGACATAGGCCTCCCCAAGTACCGCCACATTAACCGGTTCTGTGCTTCCCGCATCCAGCGGATTCCTGCGGTCTTCACAAGGTCATCGGGAACCCTTCCAACTCGACTTCTTCCAGCCATCTGTTCTGCGAGCAATGTGCCACTTCCCACTGCCAATTAAATTTGGTAATTTATCGGGCTATGTCTGTTTGTTCCTTGGGAAGTTACATTACAAACCGCTTCAGAGTTTAGCCATTTTTTACAATCGGCAATTGGTATAAGATGAATCGCAGATGCGTTGCCAGTTGCTAACACAGAGACAAAGCAGGAATGTCTCATTTGCCTGTAATAACACTATCAATACCCTTAAAACTAGAATACAGCAACGCAACGCTGCGCAGCGTCTTGCTTGCTTGACGGTATGGAGCTGGTGGTGAATGGGACAGCTGAGCTCCACTCAGCTCTTGCTCCTCTCCCCCCCTCCCTAGCTCCTCAAAGAGCTCTACTACCACGTAGTCCACCTAGCTATCTTTTAAAGCCTCCAATCTTTCGGGCATTACTGCACTCTCGAATGTTTAAATTAATTTTTCGATGAGAGATTTTGACCATGTTTACTAATTTAATTATCTATAATATTTTTAATGTTCTCATATTAACATGACATTTATTTTGAGTGAAATTATACTTAAATTTTATTAATATTTGCATGCCAATTTTTAAGGCACACGTGATGATCTGTGTTATCCCTACTTTAACATCTCTTACATGCTGACAATTTGTATTGTATGTATTCTTTTTCTTTTTTTTTTGAAAAAAACGTTGCCCCACACTAGGAATTTCTCATGTATCTTGGGTGCGTTTACAAACATTTAAACTCACATACACAAACAGCCAGACCCGGAACAACTACTTGTAGGTCATACAAATATTTGTTCCGTGCGGGAATCGAACCCGCGACACGCAGCGCAGCAGTCAATCGCTTAACCACTGTGCCAACCGTGCCGTCAAACATGTACGTATTGTACTCATGTTTGAGCATATAAATGATTATCTTATCTTATCTTATCTTATCTCGTTCGTCGACTTGACTCGTTTGCACATCCCTAAAGTTACTCAAAGTAAGTTATGATGGGCAAAGTAGTGGAGAAAAACGGTGTTGGCCTCATTGAGAAACAGGCGTGAATCGACCGGAGTCGCGAACGCTGATCAGCTGTTCCACCTCACAAAGGACATTCGGAGTGAAAGGCCAACCATCACAGAAGAGGCACCAAAAGAAGAAGAAAGTAATACAATACGTAATAAAACGTAATACGTAAACACGTAAACGTAATAAAACGAAACGTAAACGCCGCGTAAACGTACGCTTTAATACGTATTGTTGATGATGATGTTATGCATCACGCCTGTAATACTCGAAGGGTTAGACAGAGGTGTGCCTATAGTAACACCCACATATAGCCAGTTATGTATAAGTTCCATTTAATAGAGAGCAAGCCTACAGCAGCAGTGGTGATCCAGTGGTAACGGACCCGACTTACGAGTTGCAGGTAGTGAGATCGAACCCAGGCAGGCACTTTACTTTGTGTAAATTATTTCACACCACTGCTCTCAAAACGGTGAATGAAAACATCGTGACGAAACCGGCATGTCCTAGACCCACAAATTCGAAGACATGTGACATCCACCAACCCGCACTGGGCCCGCGTGGTGGATCATGGCCCACTCCCTCTCACCGAGAGGAGGCCTGTGTCCCAGCAGTGGGAACATTATAGGTTAATTATGAGCCTACAGCCATCAAACGGGCACAAATCAAGACTGCGGGCTATTATATATGCTACTGAGATATTCCTGATGGAAAAACTTAATAAAACCATCACCTAGAAATGGAACCCAGGTCCTCATACTCAGCAGTAGCGGTTGCGACACTAGGCTTTTGCTCCGTAGATTTAAGTAGTTATTTACATACTAAAAACCCCGAGCCTAAGTTTATTGAACTTTGATGATAAATCCAAGTTATAATATAAACAATGGTTTCTATCAGAATATTAGAAACAACACACGATCACAAGTAACAAGAACTTATGAATAGTTAAGTAAGACTTCTACTTCCTATGGGATGAACCTTCAATGTTGAATAAAGCACGGCCATATGCTTTACATTATTCAACGAAGGAGAAATTTTAAAATTAAATAAGGCATGTAGACTTTAGTACTTCCTTTCCTAGCCATTGTAATAAAGAGTATTCAATCTATCTTTCTACTAGCTGCTACCTGCGGTTTCACTTGCATAAGTCTCAATCCCGCAAGAATATAGGGATAAAAAGTATCCTATGTTCTAATCCACGTCATGGTTTACCGATGTGCCAAATTTCATCAAAATCCATTCAGGCGTTTTAGCGTGAAAGCGTAACAAACAAGCATAAAAAAAATCAAATCTTTTCTCTTTATAATTTTAGTTTAGATTGCAGAAATGATTCATCAATGTGTTCATATACTCTTGATATATAATTGCTAATTGATGCTTAGAAACGAGATGCCGATTCATACTATTGTCTGTATAATATTAGCCTTAGGTAGTGTTCAGACAGAACAAAAAGGATCAATGAAGCAATTTGAGCTTTAATTGAGATGCTCATAAGTAAGGGTCGCGGTTTCGACTCTCTCTTCATTATTTGAAGTCTTGCATAATAATAATGCTTTGATATAATCATCATCGGACTAGCGTTTCTCAACTATGTTGGGGTCAGCTTCCGGTCCAACCGGAAGCAGCTGAATACCAGTATTTCACATAGAGCGATTGCCTATCTGACCTCCACTGCGTATAGTACTCCTTGGTAAGACTATGTCCTAATGAAATATTGGACTATATGTGAATATAGAATAGCTTGGTAGTAGCTAGCTGGCATAGCTACCACCACGGATATTATATTCAACTGGCTGCGCCCCGCAGTTTCACTCGCATTAGTTTCGATCCCGTGGAAATATCAGGATAAAAAGTATCCCATATGTTAATCCTGGTTATAAACCATCTGTGTGCCAATTTCATCCAAATCCGTTCAGTAGTTTTTGCGTGAAAGAGAACACGAACATCCATCCATACAAACTTTCACGTTTATAATATTAGTTGCCAGCGATTTCGTCCGCGTAGATTTTACTTTATTATCGGATTTACATACTGTCATCCCATTACCTATCACTCTTGCGGGTAGAAGGTCCAAAAATCTTTTTTCTTCTTCGTGTCGCTAGCATGACTTTCCTCAGATTAAATTTACTTAGAAATGATGGATTTTCATACAAAATTTCAAACACCATGAAAAAAAAACTCCTTGTGTAAAAATTTAACGCTCAAACTTGATGCATAAAGTAAGTACCAGAGCAGAGTATCTATTTTCTTCCAAATCATTCGTAAATAGACATTTATGAGCTGATCCAATCACTGCTTAATTGCATAAATTCACATAAAACTCTCAATGCATCAAGCCGACCATTTAAACAACTTTCAATATAATTCTTTTTTAGATCTAGATGTTATCAACACATATAGTTTATCGCACCTGCCTACAATAAAAACTTTAAGCACTTTTTAACGTTTAATACCAAACCCCACAAGAAATAATCATTCGTAATTATAAAAGATAAAAAAGATGGACATGGAACAACGCCTTAGGTTAATGTCTATATTAATAAAAAAAAACTGCAGAATTACCTAGACACCCTAGCTATTGCTGAATTTTAAAAGTTAATACATACTTAATAGAATGATTGAGCAGTGCAATAAATGATAGCTTACCGTAGAATTACATGCCATTCTAGTCATTATCTCTACTGCACAAAGCCCGTAACTGTAAGCATAGAATTGACTGATAGTGTCAAAGAGTGGCTTCGTGCGACTACGTATTTGGAAGTACGTGTCGATTGCAGGCACGAGAAAGATATGGTAGCTTTCACATGGGGATGTAATGGTGTATTGTAGAGGCTATAAAACGATCATAGAAAACTTGGGAGAATGTGCTTCTCTAATGATCAATGGGCCTCACATTAATGTTATGTAACATCGCTGTATACACGAGAGCTGTAGTGGGCCCAGTGTTAACTGGGGACTTACGAGTTGTAAGTCCCCACTTACTTTGTGTATACAAGGTGGCAGGGATATCGACGCGCAACCGCTTACCATGGATTCAGTACATGATTCTGGACCCCCCTGCGTTGAAATTTTTTGTCGGCTTTTTCTTAATTTTTACTGTAAACCGTATAAAATCATTATTTCTATCTAACCCAATGAGATTTTTAATAAAAAAAATAGTAAATTCACTTGTTTCACTTAAAACAGCAATGTAAATAATACTCGAAAGGGCAGCGCGCGCTATCGCGGTAGGTAGCGCGCGCGCCATCCGCGGAGCGTTTAGATTTGATCACGTTGTTTGCACTGCGCACTCAAAAATGACAATTTTTTTAACCGGTCATTTCCGAGATGAATGAATTTCGTAATTTTATTTGTGGTATCAGGTGTAACCTTTTCACGGCGTTTGCGCGTCGATGTCCCTGCCACCCTGTATAATTCATCAGTCATCACCACTGGTCTCAAAACGGTGAAGGAAAACTTGAAGAAACTGGCCTGTCCTAGAACCAAACATTCTAGAAACCCGCTGAGGGCCCGCGTGGTAGAACTGGTAGATTACAGTTCCCTCCCTCTCGAAGAGAGGAGGCCTGTGTTCCTGCAGTGGGAACATTATAGGCTGATCATGATATTGTATACCTACACGTGCAATCTTTCATCCGGAGCTTACTGCAAAGTAAGACATATTTTTTCTATTGACTATTCTGTAGATCTATCTGCTTTTTAAAAGTGACCAAATTATACATCAAAATGCCAATTGGGTTCGTATTTGATGTAAAAGACCAGCTTCTTTATTTCTGCTACATTTCCAAGACCGAAGGAACTACCGTAGCCGTACGTTTAAACCACAACAACTATGTTGGGGTCGGGTTCCAATCTTACCGAATGCAGCTGAAATACCAGTATTTTACATGGAGCGACTGCCTATCTGACCTTCACAACCCAGTTACTGGATAATAAGATATACCCCTTGGTAAGACTGGTTGTCAGAGTTACGGGCTTCTGAAGACCCGTAACGATTGCCAAAGATCCACGATTGACAGCCGAGACCAACGGCTTAACATGCTTTCCGAGTGTGTAACGATGGTCACCCATCCACGGACCAACCGTGGCAAACGTAGCTTAACCTGATCGATCGACCCGCGCGGCTGTTAATACTTAGCCACAAGCCCCTCTACGTTTAAACCGGATGTAGAACAGTTATCAACAAAGCTTAGCTAAAGTTAATAATTTTATAGTTGTGCCGTATATTGGCGCCGATTCCCTTGTTCAATAACTAAACTAAATTTAAGTTCATTGCATCTTTTTCTTTCTATTTCATTAATAAAAGGACGGAAGATAAATATTAGTTTAGTCCTGTCAAATTAGTCAGCACCTGACGTAAATTGACGTATTTTTAGTAGCCATGTTTTTAATCACGTCTGAACTGCCTATAGAATATCTTAATTTGACAGGACTAAACTATTATTTATCTTCGGTCCTTTTCTTAATGAAATAGAAAGAAAAAGATGCACTAACTTAAATTTAGTTTAGTTTGTGAACAAGGGAATCGGCGCCATTGTTTTGTGATTTTGAAGTGAACTTGAGTACTTCAAATTGTAAAAGTTTTGAATCATAAGTTTATTGCTATTTCATTCATTTAATAACTTGTAATGTTTTTTTTAGTGCTTAGTATTTAATGGAGTTAGAGTCAACATATTGTATTTTGTGAAAGACGTAGTAAGAGAAAGAAGTGTTATTAGTAAAAGACGGCTAGGAAGGAAGCGAACTTTGATATAGAAATAGAAAATATTTATTGTCTAGGTAATAAAGTAAGCAGGTTCACAGGTTAACAGCAAGTTAAGACGACATGAGCGGCTTAAAATACTAACTACAGCTAGGTTACAATATGGTATATGACGGCTTATAGACATGCATAGAAGTAAAAGGAACGCTCGTGCAGCGCTGAACGCAAGCAAATTAAGATACGGGCGCTAGTTTATTGATTGATACAATTTAACTGAAGCATTTTGGCAAGTCTTTTAAAGTCATAACATCACTCCTGTATTCCCCGAAGGGTTAGGCAGATGTGTATCGAATGAGAGTGATGAGTAATGTGAGTGGGTGTGTGTGTGTGTGTGGGTGTGTGTGTGTGTGTGTGTGCGTGTTGTGTGTATGTGGGTGTGTGTGGGTGTGTGGGTGTGTGTGTGTGTGTGTGTGTGTGTGTGATGTGTGTGTGTGTGTGTGTGTGTGTGTGAGAGAGGGTGTGTCTCTGTGTGTGTGTGTGTGTGTGTATAGTACATTTATGTACTATGAGAACTAAGAAGATATTATAAGAACATTTCGATTACCGACAACGCCGTGGAAGAGGCAAAGTTTTGGAAAAACAAGATTTAAAATACAGTCTTGCCAGCGACATGTAGAAGAAGTACCTTTCGTAAATTATGTTTAAGTCCCATGTAATATGGGGCGAGTCTATTGCCATCAACCAAGCATGAATCCAGGATCCGTTCTGCTACTGAGAAGTTCCAATTGAAAAAACCCAATATCACTTTTCCCGACCCGGGAATCGAATACAGGACCTCATGCTCAATACTACTATTGAGCATGAGGTCCTGTATTCGATTCCCGGGTCGGGAAAGTGATATTGCAAGTGCTACCACTTGCAACCACTGGACCAACGAGGCAGTCTTTTCGTCTCTGATCACAAAATCCCGTTTTCTTGTACAAAGAGGAAGTAGATTTTGCGAAACTTCTAACTGCTGTTGATTATGTACGTAGGAGGTAGTACATATTACCAATAGCCAATCTGTCTACTTAGTATTGTATATTAGTACACACACAATTGTGTTATGTGTACTTAGTATTGTATATGTTCTGTTCAAGCAGTTTAATGATTATAATTTATCCATTATTATGTTTTGTTACCCACTTATGTTTATAGGCGATATAACATTGTATGACATCAAATAAGGTGAATCATTTAATTTCCTGGATGAAACCGTTTTACGAGGGGAATGTGTTAGAAAATTAACGGTAATAGCGCCGATTCCCTTGTTCACAAACTAAACTAAATTTAAGTTCAGTGCATCTTTTTCTTTTTATTTCATTAAGAAAAGGACAGAAGATAAATATTAGTTTAGTCCTGTCAGATTAGTTAGCGCCTGACGTAAATTGTTAGCCATGTTTTTAGTACCCATGTTTAAAATCACGTCTAAACTGTCTATGGAGTATCTTAATTTGACAGGACTAAACTCTCTATTTCTTTTCTTTTTCTTTAGAGACTGAAAGTTTCAGGTTAAAACGACTTTTTACTGCGTCGCGGTCTTTTTTTGGATTACCATGACAAAGCCTCCTCGTTCCACTGCAAACAATCCTTCACTGTCTTCACAAAGCGACAACACGGTTGGAGCAGTGGTTGAGCGATCGACTGTTGCGCTGTGTGTCGCGATTCCCGCACGGAACAAATATTTGTATTGCCTACAGATAGTTGTCTGGGTCTGGCTGTTTGTTTATGTGAGTTTAAATGTTTGTAAACGCACCCACGACACAGGAGTAAAGCAGAAGTAAAGACTAAGTAATGTCTTCTCTACACAGCTTCCTCGTACTTAAGCTGGGAAGAATTTGCACCAACACAATAATGTGCTAAGTTTTACTTAGTTGTTCTAATAGCTTAATGATCTTGTAAATTATGACTTAATCACGAAAGCACACAATAAATAAGTTATTTAATGAGTTAAGCGTTTTATGGTTGCCTTTATCCGATATTTATTGAGCTGAAAGCTGGCTATGCGGAAAACGTTAGTAAACTTTATACTAATAATGTATTTATACCATGTATTTAACTAGATTAGCCTTACCTTATGCACCACCCTCAGCAGTGTTCTTTCATGATTTTATTATTTTTTATTATTATTTATATACATCGAACACAAAAGATTCATATAGTAGTAAGTAACACTTATAAACTACGTACAATTTTTCATTAAAATAAAATAATACAATAATTAATTTAAAAACCTATAACAATCACCAAGTCCGCCTCCCGCTGCACCAGACCTGCAGCTGTGTATACGGGTCCAGTGCCCCAGGAACGGGCTGTCAGGCTTATACACTATCACCTTTAAAATGCTGTTGGTGCTCAGCATCCCTGATGCGAAGGCTTCGGAGGACCGAAGCCTTCGCATCAGGGATGCTGTTCTTTTTCGCATAATTGCTTGAAAGCTATCTGTATCTGCTTCAGCAAATATGCCAGATGCGCTACAGAACCGCGGGAGCCCTAAAAGCGTTATTGTACTATATGCGAAGAGCGTTGTAGGCCCTCTGCGTATGTCTAACCCACAGGCTGCACGTGTAAAATTACAGGCAAAACGCCTTGAACAGAGTGAGTTTTACTTCTTTAAGTACATCGTGCAAACCTACGTGCCAGCATATTACATCGGTTTGTCAAGTTAATAGTTATAAACACATTGGAACTCAAAAGGTAAATAGTTATATACAGTGCATCAAAACTAATCTAACTGGTATTAGTAGTGAATATAGCTTGTCTGTAAATATTAATGGGGTCAGTAATAAGACCACTTTAAGATAGAACCAATAAAGTCACAAATTCATCTTGCCCTTCTAAAACATCTGACTCATTACTCTTTAATGGCAAAGAAGTCTGAGCTGCTGAAAATAATAAAAAATAAAGAATTAGAGTGTGGGTTAAATTAATCACAGAATGTAAAATGAATGTCATAAAAAACAATTATTATAATTAAATTAGCAACCGATTTGATTTTGTCTAGACTCTAAATTGACCTATGATACAAGGAAGAACCTATTTCCGGCACTGGCTGGCAATAAGCCAGGTGCAAAATAAACATCAACAAATCTCCTTCAGAACTAGGATTTAAACAAAGCTTAATTTACCAGCAGCAAAGCCGTGAATAACCGCCAATAAAAACAGAAGTACGTGTGAATTCTGCACAGGGAAGTCGGCCTCCGCATCGCTAATTACATCAGTAAATCGCAACTCATTATTCAATGAATTATGGCTATGTAATTATGTATCTACAGTACGAAATGTAGTATAATGGGACTATTATTGAAATCAGATAACGTATAACCATAAAATAATGTAACCGTAACAATGCAGGCTATAAATTCACCATTCTTAACCATAGCATGTATTTCTGATGAGTACTAAGTGGAAGTGTACCGTTTGTTGGGAAAAAACACCATAACACCATGTATTTCGAGAATCCCTTGCCATGGGAATCTAAACCTTCTTTCTTGAATAGGTTCCCGTATTGTTGACACGCTCCTTCGTCATGCGAAAATAGGTGCTTAATGTAGTTTTTACTATGTGAATGCTGGAGGTCCTCGGATAAGCCATTAACATCTCTTCCCATACATTTTATTACAGGCGATACGTCTGTCAAATGACAGCTTGATATCCGACGTATCTTGAATCATTGGGAATGTTTTCTCATGTCATCTGGTGGCAAACAAGCCCTTAGGCGGCCCAACTGACAGTTTGATCACCGCCGTCTCTGGATACTATCTCAGATATAAATCTGAAGCCTGTAAATCACACCTTCCGCTCATATCTTTCAAACCAGCATCGCTGCTTGGCTTACAAAAAGGCTGCATGCAAAAAAAAGAATGCCTCGGACAAGGGAGGGTCTGATGAAGGAATGTGGTCGTTGGGAAATGGAAACCTCAAAAGAGAATGAGGAAATCCACTTATATAATTGCAGATATTTAAATACTTCCTTTTTTTCCAGCCTACGTTGTCCCTCTCCTGACACAGGCCTCCTTCCACTTCTTCCTCATCCACGAGCCCGCTAAAAGACGTAAGGTGGATTACTTCCTCACGTTCGGGACTTTTCAACTTTAATCAATGGCCGGTAATTTTTTACTACTTTTAATAAACCACTGACATCACCAAGCCATAGTCATAAATAATTAATTAAGATGTCCGTTGTTCCTATCTGTTCTGTGTTCCTATGCCTATATAGCAGTGGGCGTTTTAACACATATTAAAATATTAGTAAGATTAGAATGATTGATAGTATTTAACAATAATATGGTTTGAGGTAGCACAACATTTTCTGGTACATAAATCACTGTGGCCATATATCAGTAGCGAATAGCAGAGTGACAGGTTACTAGCGAAACACTAATACTACGGCTAATTAATTTAATTAATGATGTTGATATTTATCGCGATGTTTGATGTTAGGACTAGTGATTCAAAGTCAAAGTCAAAGCATTTATTTCAATCTAGATGCGCCCCGCGGTTTCACCCGCATATGTTTCGATCCCGTGGGAATATCGAGATAAAAAGTATCCTATATATGTTATAAACTATCTGTGTGCCAAATTTCATCCAAATCCATTCGTTTACAAAAAAATTGAATTGATTCTAGTCGCCTCCTCCAAAATATAGTTTCGTATGGAGAAGAATGGGCAAGAAATTGAAACGGTACTCTTTTCAAAATGTTTTCAATATTTTGTATACATTAATTAGGTATATAATTATATGTGAAGATGATGCACCTAGAATAAAATTACAATACCACAATAGGTAAAAATAAAGCAATGACAGGTAAACTAATTTATTTTGAAAACCAAATTAAAGAAAATGGAGAGGGGTAAATCCCCGGGTAATGATGGCCTCAGCACTTGCCGCGTGTTTTCGCTTCGTTTTTTAACATGTGTGTTACTCACGGATACTTACCGCATGACCTAATGTATACAATCGTAGTGCCTATTGTGAAAATTAAAACCGGGGATGTCTCGGACATTTCCAACTACAGGCCCATATCTCTGGCCACTGTCATAGCAAAAGTTTTGGACAGCCTGCTTGACAAGCAATTGGCTAAACACCTCGAACTACATGATGCCCAGTTCGGTTTTAGGCCCTGATCCTTGAGCTCAGCAGCGCCAAAGTCGGATGTCATATTGACGGGGTGTGCATTAACAATATTAGTTATGCTGACGATATGGTGTTGCTGAGCCCATCGATCGGTGCTTTGGGGCGACTGATCGCTATATGCGAAGAATATGCGGTGACTCATGGGCTCATATAACGTCTTCAAGAGCGAACTAATTGTTTTTAAAGCAGGCAGTGTGACATATTCGTGTATTCCTCGTGTCGCACTGTGTGGAGAACCCCTGCGAAGGGTGGACCAATTTAAGTATCTGGGCTACTGGGTCACCGAAGATCTGAAAGACAGTTGTGACATTGAAAGGGAACGTAGGTCGCTGGCGTTCGTTGTAAAAAGCTGGCCCGCAGGCTTGCGCGATGTACGAAACCAGTTAAAGTTATGCTATTCAAAGCTTACTGTCAGTCCTTCTACACGTGCAGCCTGTGGGTCAACTT
Organism: Apamea monoglypha; assembly: GCA_911387795.2. Lineage (NCBI taxonomy): Eukaryota > Metazoa > Arthropoda > Insecta > Lepidoptera > Noctuidae > Apamea > Apamea monoglypha. Next base: position 6,181,215 of record OU426922.1, read on the forward strand.
CACTCAGCGGGCATGCAGCGACCTACACGTTCAATATAATAATGCACTGAGAGTACTGTTGCGGCTGCCGTGGCGTTGTAATGCGTCAGGAATGTTTGCGGATAATGTTATTAATGGTTTTGCCGCCATTATTAGGAGTAGATGCGCATCCCTGATGACGCGTGTTTGCGACGGTACCAACAGTATTCTCAGTGTGATCGCAGACCGATGGGATTCCCCGATGTTGCGGAGGTGGATGCAGCTCCACGCTGAGTTTTAATTGTATGTACATCTGTGTCGGTAACCTACTAACACTAGAAGTTAAGTAAAATTGTTACTAACCCTATGGACTCCTGTCTGAAATAAAAGTTTTCTATTCTATTCTATTGTAAAAGTAGATTTTCCTCAAATTCAAATACGACTGCTGATCTTGGGATCCTGTGTTCGAGCCTCTGATCAGGAAAAGAGCGGCAGACCTGCATCCTGTTAGACTGAAGGCCGAGAAAAGCTAGGCAGATGATGATGATGGTAGCCCCCTATTACATGGGCCTAAGACAGCTGGTGAAAGCCTATCAAAACTATTGTGCCTCTGCAGGTCTACAGAAAGAAACGGACTTGTCAAAGTTACATCACACAAATAAAACACGTTAATGCAATAAAACACAAAGCAACCCAACTAGCAAAATTTTAACTTACAAGTGTCCCAAGACCTATTTTTTTTTACTCTTTTAGCATACTTACAAACAACTGTAAGTGTCGATTTAGGCGCACTTTATAAGAGAATTCTTACTTAGAGTCAACTTATAACGCTCTTAATGAAGATTACTTTACACTTACAATAATCTTGTTACTGCTCTTGTAATACAATAACTTATAATGGTTTTATAATGGCATGGTTTGAGGGAAAATAGGACTAAGAGCGCTCTTACGACTGCCCTTGTAAGTGTAATTCCCCTTATGTTGCTCTATGGAAGCTCAATAAAGGAGTATTTATCACAACGGCCGAAAGAGTGTGCGCGAGCGCTGTTGGAATAAAAAAAAGTTGTCAACTCATTGAAGTATCATTTGTATTAGTAGTATTTTTATTTCCTGTAATCATTTATTTAATTTGCTTGATAGTTATGTGTCTATGAACATAAATAACTTGCGGTGTACATTTCTTCGAATGTTTTGCGGAATAAAGTGAAATATTTTCACAGGCCCACTTCGTTATGTATTTAGAATATTATTTAAAAAAATATTAATTACTTGTAAAATAAAAACTGACGCCATTAGAGATTGATAAGACCAATTACTCTTCTCTAAGATAAGCTTAATACTAAAATGTCTTATTTCACACTACCTAAGTTGATTTTAAACCTTTTGGTCTTATTGAGCACTTACATAAGGTAACTACTTGCAGCCATTTAATAAATTTAGGGTTCCTTTTTAAACCATGGCATACAAATTACCAGTTTGTGGTAGGTTTAATGTTAGGTGAGCCAAACGTGCATAAGTATATATGTACCTAATGGGTGGGTAAGTGGGTACCTACTATTAAGTGTGTGTGTTTTAAAATATTTTTATTAACTCTTTTTTATAGTGGATATTGACCCCCGGCCGTGTCACGATAGTATAATGGTTACCATAATGGATTTTGACTGCTTTTTGAGTAAAAAAAAAATGAGATTGCTCAAGAAGAGGAGGTGGCCCTGGACCGTAACTCACTTTATTCTTTCACAAAAATGTTTCGCTTGTGGATACACATCATGGTTTAACGCCAATGAACCTCAAAAGCCATTCAGCGGGATTGTCCGAAAGGGTTACCGCTACCCCGGAACATAAAGGGCGAAGGAAGGAACATGGGTGGGTTTTAGTCAGTAAGAGTCTGACAGTCCCTTCCGCTCCACTCAGAGCGGGAGGGGTCATTTGATGATTTCCCACCAGAAAAAAAAAAACCTCAAAAGCGGCATCTTTGGGTAGTATGTGCTCGATTCTTTTATTAATAATCACAGAAAGTTCATTAAACGCCGAGTGTGGTATATTATTCTGAACAGCCCATATTTTGATTTCTTCACGAAATTGTATATTTTTTTCGTAATCCGTTGTTTTTGTTTCACATTCACTTTCATCGCTATCGTCAGAACCAGAATTAAGACTAGAATCTGCCAGTTCAAAGTCTTCAGAGCTGATATCTTCTTGTTTTTGTACGGAACCATCGAACGATTTACTGGCTCCATCGTTGTCTATCGTAGTTCTACTAGTACCAAGTAGCCTTTTCTCTGAGTCCGTCTATTTTTGTTTAATTTTATTCCTATGCTCCACTTCTTTTAAATCTTTTCCATTTTTCAAACTCCATGCTTAACTGTTACAAACACTTAGGAATATTTACACGAATATAATGGCGGACATTCTTAATAAAGTATTCACAAGTCTTTTAAAAGACAAAATATTCTGATAGAGCTCTACTATTAGTCGTCTTCTCTTTAATTTGACTCAGAGAACACTTAATTCACACTTACAACTTGGCTTTATAGTAGTTTTATGTAAAAGTTTATTAAGGTCATAAGTGTTATAAAACACTCAATGTAGACTCTACTAAGAAAGAATGTACTTTTAAGATGATTTTTTAAGTACAAATAATATTCAAGAGCAATTGCTCTTTAAAAATGCACTTGTAAGACAACTGTGCTGATAAATGTGTTACAACGATTCTTTATAGACATATATAAGAGCACGTACTAAGTGTTAGTATTCTTTTAGTTCAAAATGCCTTAGATCATGCTTTTATAAGATGTACTGTCATAGTCTAGACACAAGTAAGTCTGCTGTAACACCTTAGTTCTTAAATCAGCATATCCGCAAGAGAAAATTGCTAGTTGGGAATTTAACAAATTGGTCCCAACAAAGACAGTCTAATCAATTACGTAACAGAAAATACTCCACAAGTAAGAACAATAATATAAATTAGCACCTTTCTATTAGAACGATTAAATTCGAAGGCGCAACGACGCCGTCGTGACTCGATTACAACGTAATTGAATATCGATTAAATATTCAGGCTAAAAAAAAAAAGTTATGTAACTAAAGAGTTGAAACACTAGGGCCTGGGGTCCGAGTGCTCATCGAATTTTTCGGGACATCGCGAGTAGTTGACTCTTCACGTGACCTGGGGGTCTACTACGAAGTGCAAAGTGCGAATGATCGGATCGAACCGACACATGGCCGAACCGAATATTATAGACAAATGCGAAAAAAGTTCGGATCGGCTCAGTTGAGTCGGGACCATAGTCAATATTCGAAAGAGTGTAGGAGTGTAGGATCGGGACCGACCGAACCAAATAGTAACTTCGTCGCAGGAAACGGCCGAACATTCGGCCGATACCACTTCGGAGTAGACCCCCAGGACTGGCCTATTTTTAGCCCAAAGAATCAGCATTGCCATCCAACGTGGTAATGCTGCCAGCCTTTCGGGCACATATCCCACTGACAGCGATGCAGACTAATTTTTTGATGTCCAATGAGCTCCTGCCTTTTTCTTTAATTTTTTATTATACACTTGCATATAATATATATGTATCAGTTGAGTGTATTTATACATATATTCAAATACAATTCCACATCCATTAAAGTGGCTCTATATCTTTTGTCTAACATAGGGTAAGCCTTGGATTTTAATGTTCGATAAAAAACTGAAGTGACTAAAAAACCTCTTTTGTTAAAAGACGGAAGTGTAAAAACAAAGATCTTTGCAGACATCAAATTAGCGTAATACGGTTTCCATTAATGTGTGACTATGCGGAATATCGTTAATTGAATATGTTGCACCAGCTCATAGATAAAATTATATGTATACGGCACTAGCTGCACCCTGCGGTTTCACCCGCATTAGTTTCGATACCGTGGGAATATCGGGATAAATAGTATTATTCTATATGTTAATCCTGGTTATAAACCATCTGTGTGCCAAATTTGATCCAAATCCATTCAGTATTCTTTGCGTGAAAGAGTAACCATCCATCCATCCATCCATCATCATTTGCCTAGCCTTTTCCCAACTATGTTGGGGTCGGCTTCCAGTCTAACCGCATGCAGCTGAATACCAGTATTTTACATGGAGCAACTGCCTATCTGACCTCCACAACCCAGTTACTGGGTAATACGATACCCCTTGGTAAGACTGGTTGTCAGACTTTCGGGCTACTGACGACCCGTAACGACTGTCAAAGATCCATGAATGACAGCCGGGACCAACGGCTTAACGTGCTTTCCGAGGCACGGAGGGGTCTTGGTATGTGAAGATGGTCACCCATCCATGGACTAACCGCGGCAAGCGTAGCTTAACCTAATCGATCGACCCGTGCGGCTGTTATTACTTAGCCACAAGCCCCTCATCCATCCATACAAACTAATATTAGTAGGATGTGTCAGAAATGTATGGTCATACGGTAGGGTGGCACAGATCATTAAATTGAACAACTTTCTCCGTGGGACCAACATCCTGATCGCGAAAAAGGGTCTGTCCCACTAGTCCCATTGACCCAGTCCCATGATGGGATTAGTGGGACAATGGGACTAGTGGGACAGACCCGCGAAAAACAATTAGCTGTCCCATACAATTGACTCGAGTAGGTATTAAAGTTTTGTATGGGAAAACTGATTGTTTTTTCGCGATCACTATGTTGGTCTCATGAAGAAAGTTGTTCAGTTTGATGGTCTATACCAAACCCTTCAATATGACCACACCTGATACATGATGTAAAGATGCAATTGACAGAGGATGAGCAGAAGAATAGCCGCGAATGTGAGCATGCCAATCAGTTGGTAAGTAGGTAACATAGATATGGTAAGTACCTAGCATAATCAGCCTATAATGTTCCCACTGCTGGGACACAGAACTCCTCTCTTCGAGAGGGAGTGGGCTATAATCTACCACGCGGGCCCAGTGCGGGTTGGTGGATGCGGCGCGACAGCCTATCTGACCTCCATAACCCAGTTACTGGGTAATGGGTGGTGGGTGTGTTTGGGAGCCGCATAGCTGAACACACCGGTGTACATCTCCCGGGAGGACATCGTGGAGTACGTGCGCCAGAAAACGAGGTACACGCCGAGGGTGCAGTTACTGGAGTCACACCGCAACGTCAACATCAAGGCGTTCGCGGTGCGCGTACCGAATTGTTATCTGCCCGTCGTCATGGAAGAAGACTTCTGGCCGCAGAACGTGGTTTTCCGTCGCTTCCGCGGACAAGTACTTCACAGAACAGTACGTGCACAGAACAGCACAAGAACAAGCTAATGAAGTACTTCTTTATAATAAAAATATCTATGTTTAAGTTGTATTTATCACCTGAAATAAATGAATAATTAAATACTTTTAAATATATATACCTTAAAACGCACTAGCGGCTGGCCGCGATGCGGCGTGCCGTTGCGGCAGGCCGCACATCGCTTTTTACATGAAACCGCATGATATCGACGCACTGATTTTCGGCCAGCCATCAACCGCTCCGGTCGTTCTGGGGCTGCGGTAATAAATACCTTGGTAAGAGTTGTAACTCTCACGCTTCTGACGACTTGCATCGTCTGTCAAAGATCATCGAATGGCAGAATCAGTGACCCATATTCGATTAAAAAAAACTGTACAAACACTTCGACCTGCACTATTACCTATTTGAGTAAATCAACTCTTGAATTAAACTCATTAAGAAGTCTGGAAAGTAATCGCTCCTAGCTGCTGGCTGACACAGTCTAGTTGTCAGACGATCTAATCGATCTGATCTAGACTTGCGCAGTTGCGCAGACGCAAGAAAAATACAAACATTTCCTACCAGAATTACACGGTAACAAAAAGAGAGAATGGAAAAGTAACAAAAGGAAAACTTACATCTCGCTAATTACATACAGATGATATCTCGGTTCGAATGTTTAAATAATTGCATTTGTTGTAAGATGTACGTAAGATGTAATTTAGGAACAAACAGTGGAAACATAAATAAAAAACATTTTTGATTCGCTGAGTTTGTGTTATTAAGAACGTAGGAGATTAGTTATGAATAATAGAGAACACAGTATCATCTTATCACCTTTCTAAACCCAAGAGTATGAATAAGACAAGCCATTGATGATATAGAGCGATTCAGAAAAACAATCTCTATCAACGTAAATACCCAGTTTTTACAAGGGTTAATTTGGTCGGTCAACCACAGGAATATAGATTAAGTTTTCAATGAAAAGCGAGCGAAACGAGCTCGAAAATTGGAGCATTCTGGACCTGGATAGGTTACGCTTTCATTTCATTAGAATCTAAGAGCGAGGAAAGCAAGTTAGAAAGTGGAACCTAACTTATCCTGAGTTAAATTAATGATCATATTGTTATAATAAGAATTACGGGCCTCTTATCAAAAAGAATTTGAGGTTGTGGATAACATTTTACTCATTTTTGCTTACACATTTCGGGAGGCCCCAGTAGCTCAGGGCCCCGTATCATTGATACGGCTGAAACGGTAGCTAATCAGAAATTATGTGCAATTACGCAAAACGTAACACCTCTCTCCATTCATACTCAAAGCCCTGAATAGTGACTATGCGTGTATTATACTTAATATTACCTAACGGAGTGCTTCACACTAGGTAACATCTTACAACTCGTAAACCAATCAGTAACCGGTGTATTATGAAAAATCTACTGCAATGCAACACGGCATGCGGCAGAGGAATGACGGAAGGACATTACCATTTACAACTCCTTGGGGATTTGATAAACATCCTTGTTTATTTAATTACACGGCTCGTACATGAGTTTAAAGGATGTAACGGGAAAGATGTGTTAAAAACATTGTAAAATTTTCTACATTGTAAAAATAAAGCCAGGTACACACGTCTCAAAACTTTAGGTCGAATGCTAGGTGATTCGCTTAATGCGTAATGCTACGATGTGTATTGCTCGGTGGCAGCAGCACTCTTAGCGTACCAACGCAAGGTTTTAAACTTAAACTCAAAGCAGTTATTTCAATTAAACCAATTACTGGCACTTTTACATACCGAGACCCCCCTGAGCCTCGGAAAGCACGCTAAGCCGTTGGTCCCGGCTGTCATTTGTGGATCTTGGACAGTCGTTACGGATCGTCAGAAGCCGGAAAGTCTGACAACCAGTCTTACCAAGGGGTATCGTAATACCCAATAACTGGGTTGTGGAGGTCAGATAGTCGCACCATGTAAACGAAAAGGCTAGGCAGATGATGATAATGACCAGTCATTGTCATAATCTGCCTAGCCTTTTCGTGGTCAGTCAAAAATATGAAGCTGGTTGGCCATTCCAAAGCGTAAGGGTTCCTATGGAGAAGAATGGGCAAGAAACTCCATGGACACTTTACTATAATTGTTATAATGGTCTCACTGACGCTTGAAGCAACGTTACGAACCAAGCATGACATCAAGCGCCAAAGACGAGTTTTTTAAACGATTAACAGTTATAAATATTAAGCTGCATTTAAAATCTATATTCTTTTTAATGACTATTGGAATGTGTGTTTTTATTAACGACATTTTATTTTTAGCACATTTATTTTGCATGTTACCCCATATTTGTATGTCTTGAGACAAAACATGGCGTGCTATTTTATATGTGTAACCTATTGTATACCTATGTTTCACAAATCATCTTTATGATTATGACTAAGCGAAGGGGGGGGGGGGGAAGCTGTGTGGCTTCGGCCTTAGTACCTAGCTAGACTACTGGGTGTAACCACATTTTATTCCACAGAAAATCATATGAATTTGAACAACACTGGACTTTTGTTCCCAGTTGTTCAGCGGGGTAATTGCGTAACACACTAACAGTAGCAATGACAACAGTAGCTTTCATTTCAAGTAAAGATAACGGTCTTTAAAGCGTATTGTCAATCTTTTTACTCGAGTAGCCTGTGGGTGAGCTATATGCGACGATCTTATGACAGCCTGCGGGTACAATATAACAATGCTTTCAGAATGTTGTTAAGGCTACCGTGGCGCTGTAGTGCCTCCAGGATGTTTGCAGAAGCCCACACAGACGGCTTCAAGGCCATAATTCGCAACAAAATCGGCTTCTTTGCTGCAGCGTCTGCGGGGTGCTAAAAATGGCATTCTGAAAGTCATTGCTGCTAGATTTGACTGCCCCATTCAAAAACACTGGGTGAGGGTATTTAATGGTTTTGTATAGGTAGTCTACATATAGATAAGTAGTAACAATACTAACATAATTGTAAGCTAATATTGTTACTAATATATAATATACTATCAAGATATGGATTTTAATTATCTGAAATAAATTATTCTATTATATTCTATTATGATCTGTCTTAATGAAAGCTACTGTTCAACAACAGTCATTGCGTTATTTTTTGACGACACGGTTGGCGCATTGGCTGAGCGATCGATTGCTGCGCTGCGTGTCGCGGGTTCAATTCCTAGTTGTTCCGGGTCTGGCTGTTTGTGTATGTAAGTTTAAATGTTTGTAAACGTATCCACGATACAGGAGTAATTACTAGTGTGGGGCAAAGTTTCAAAAAAAAAAAAAAATTACGTTGTTGAGCAGACAAATTTTTCGAACATAATATATAAAGCAATGGATTATCAATATCCTTCAAAATGATTCAGATTGTGATTTAAAATGTGTTACGCGATTAAGGCGCAGGTTCGTACCTATTTAGATATGAACTCGAATACATTTATCTCCTAAATAGGTACCTTATTCCAGTACCTTAGGTTAGCCACTCTTATCTCATAATTAAATCAATCTATCAACAAGCAATCTAACAGACGAGCAAAGCAGGCTCAGAAAAATGCTGTTCAATAATACTAAAAACCTAGTAGCTTAAAATCAAACATCCAATCAAGTTTATAAACGGTTAATCATAGATTTACTACCATATCTAAGCCCCGTAGAGTTAAAAACCCGCTTTTAAAATCTGACTATAAACATCTAATAAAGGAGTAACTTTTTTCTTACGCGGTCCCTTTAATATTCTTTGATATTTCTTTATATGGTTTTAAATGGTCTTAGATCTTATGTAACTATCCCATCAAGAGAGTAAATGATCGTTGTAGGTACAGTGAACTGCACGTCCGTGATTACAATTTGATATTGGCAGCAGCTTTATGTCGTAGTGGTAAGTCTGGTTTTTGCAGCACAATTTTTACCACAGATGTGCGTAAACCTTTGGCCGTCGTAATTAGGGGAGTGTTTACATCAGTTAGTTTAGTTACGTCTGTATAGTTCAGTCTAGATTTTCCACTTTGTTCGATAAGGATTCATGTGAGCAGGACAGGTCGTTTTTTGATCATGCTCTTACGAACAAGATACATCAGAGAAGCGATATGAACAAAGTTGTTACATAATGAAGCCATCTGAACTCAGTAAGAGATTGGATGTTTGCATGTGACGTTTTGGATCTTAGCAATATTATATTCACTTCCTACTAATCCTACTAATATTATAAACGTGAATGTTTGTATGGATGGATGGATGGATGTTTGTTACTCTTTCACGCAAAAACTACTGAACGGATTTGAATGAAATTTGGCACACAGATGGTTTATAACCAGGATTAACATATAGAATACTTTTTATCCCTATATTCCCGCGGGATCGAAACGTATGCGGGTGAAACCGCGGGGCGCAGCTTATTTTACATAAAGGTGAAAAATGAAATATTGCAAGATCCCGCCGTAGTAACGAAAGGTTGAAAAGTAGTCAACCGCCAACACCCCTGCAGTTGAACACTCAGGGAAATTAATTGGTTATCAAATTGACACTACCTATGTCAATTTTGCCGTGTTATAACAATTTCTTACAACTGTCAAAGAATAAGAAGATATAGATACTTATATTATTAAGTGTTCAAATAGATACAGAACCCTAATAACCCTAATAATGTTATTAGAAATGTTATAATTTTAATTTTAACAAATTAATGTTTGTTACATTTAACATGTTTAAATATTTGTATGCCAGTCCATGGCAAAACCTGTAAGATCATAACTTTATTTATGAGACCTTAATGTACCATTTTTAAAGCAAATAAATATTATATTCTATTCTAAAAGATGGATTCGAATATATGGACAATTTAAGCTGGTAACCCATTTGATTAACAAATAATTTTCCCCGACTTTACTTTGGTTCAAAGAGCTCAGATTGCTACCAATCTTCTTCTAATTGCTTTAATTACTATTGTGACTAAGAAATAACAGCCACACGGGCCGATCGATCAGGTTAAGCTACGCTTGCCGTGGTTGGTCCGTGGATGGGTGACCATCTTTACATACCAAGACCCCTTTGTGCCTCGGAAAGCACGTTGAGCCGTTGGTCCCGGCTGTCATTCGTGGATCTTTGTCAGTCGTTACGGGTCGTCAGAAGCCCGAAAGTCTGACAACCAGTCTTACCAAGGGGTTTCATATTACCTACCCAGTAACTGGGTTGTGGAAGTCAGATAGGCAGTCACTCCATGTAAAATACTGGTACTCAGCTGTATCCGGTTAGACTGGAAGCCGACCCCAACATAGTTGGGAAAAGGCAAGGCATGATATGCATCTTTTTGGTAAGCTTCAAATAACAAACAAACAACAAAATAAATTGAAACAAAACGGACTCAATGTAGCATAAAATGGTTCAATGGACCACTGGCCATGACGGCCACCCGAATTAGCATTCTCGAGAATTTTCTACATTTTGATATTATTCAAATACCAAGCATAATTTTCGCAATAGAAACCATTTTATTTTAGAGAGTTTGTTATTATGAAATAAATAAAAAGATTTAGTTAGAAAGCTGGTTTGAGTAAATAAGATCATTTTATGCAAATAATACCTAATAATACCTATCAGATACTCACTGGCCCATTGCGGGGCAGAAGTCTTGTCTTAGAATGAAGCCTCTTTTTTTTTCTGGTGGGAAATCATCAAATGACCCCTCCCGCTCTGGGTGGAGCGGAAGGGAGTGTCAGACTCTTACTGACTAAAACCCACCCATGTTCCTTCCTTCGCCCTTTATGTTCCGGGGTAGCGGTAACCCTTTCGGACAATCCCGCTGACCCGGCAGGCTTCGGCCCTAAGGGGCCCCTCGAATTATGCTGACATCTCTTTGAGGCGCGCGTGGAACACTTACGCGCCGTCCGGCACGGGCCTGGTCCTGATCGGGCGGTGAGCTACCCATTGCTCTCCGCCCGCAGGCCCGCGCCTTCGGTGGCCGGTAGTCGTCACGCGACTCCCGACGCCCGGAGCGTCTCCCGCGGCGGCTGGGACGGTAGGCTCTCTCCCTCATCCGTCCCGCTAGAATGAATGCATGAATATCCATGAATTAGTATCCAGTAGTAACGGCCCCAACTCCCGAGTAGGTCGTGGGTTCCAGTTGGAACCCAGACAGGCACTTTACTTTGTGTAATTTGTTACATCACTGCTTCCAATAAGGTAAAGATAATCATCGTGAGGAATCCGGCATACCCTAGAACCAAAAATTCGAAGACATGTGATATCTACAAACCTGCACTGGGCCCGCGTGGTGTATTACGGCCCGCTCCCTCTCATAAAGATGAGGCTTGTGTCCCAAAAGTCGGAACATTATTTTAGGCTAATTATATTATAAGCCTGTTTTGTCCCACTGCAGGGCAAAGTACTACATACTTCGCTTTTTTATTAAAAAAAAGTGGTCAAGTGCGAGTCGGACTCGCCCATGAAGGGTTCCTTAGCAGCAAATTGCGGTTTAAGATTTATGACGTATTAAAAAAAACTACTTACTAGATCTCGTTCAAACCAATTTTGCGGTGGAAGTTTGCATGGTAATGTACATCATATATTTTTTTTAGTTTTATCATTCTCTTATTTTAGAAGTTACAGGGGGGACACACAGTTTACCACTTTGGAAGTGTCTCTCGCGCAAACTATTCAGTTTAGAAAAAAATGATATTAGAAACCTTAATATAATTTTTGAAGACCTATCCACAGATACCTCACACGTATGGGTTTGACGAAAAAAAATTTTTAGTTTCAGTTCTAAGTATGGGGACCCCCAAAATTTATCTTTTTTTTTTCTATTTTTGTGTGAAAATCTTAATGCGGTTCACAGAATACATCTACTTACCAAGTTTCAACATTATAGTTCTTATAGTTTCGGAAAAAAGTGGCTGTGACATACGAACGGACAGACAGACAGACAGACAGACAGACTTGACGAATCCATAAGGGTTCCGTTTTTTGCCATTTGGCTACGGAACCCTAAAAAAAGGCTGATTATGCTTACCTAAGTTCAATTTTCTCGCAATTGTTATTGCACGAACAAACCCCTATTACAATATAAAAGAAGTCACATGCTACAAACCCGCAAGCTCCTGGAGAACCGTGAAACCGACGAGCCACCACTCCATAAAACCCATGCTGATAAATTGTAGAAATTCCTGCCCGTAGATCTTAAGGACCGACGGATATTGAGCATAGTAGATTAGATATCTTGCAGCTTCGTTTAAGGAGCTAGATTTGACGCCAAAACAAAGTGCAGAGTCGATAATATATCAAGACATAAATGGTTGTAAGCAGAATAGTTCGCGAGGAATGCCCTTGATGTACCTACCCACATATTTAATGCTGGTATGCAGACGAGCTGACCACTGGTGGTCCTTTGTCCCTTAAAGACTACAATCACAATCCTTGCCTTTTTTCCATTTCTCTAAGACAAAATGATTTTTACAAGACGATAAATATTTCGCGGTTAAAGAAACTAAAGATAATTGAATGAAAAATAAAGCGAAGTGAACCCATTGTTGAAGAGGCTAACTCCTTATATTTAACTAGCGACACGCCCCTGCTTCACACGGTTTTAACGACTTGACAAAGCATGGAGATTACTTTATTATATGTATATAAGTTTAATACGCACATAACCCTTCCGGAATAATAAATTCTTTAAATGATGTGTATAACCTACTAAAGTATCCTATATGTTAATCCTCGTTATAAACCATCTGTGTGCCAAATTTCATCCAAATCTGGTCAGTATTTTTTGCGTGAAGGAGTAACAAACATCCATCCATCCATCCATCTATACAAACTTTCACGTTTAAAATATTAGTAGGATAACCGCTGCAAAATCAGTTGGGTAGTTTAAAAGAACAACGGTCGCACAGACATAAGTATACGAAAAGCGACTATAATTTATAAAATGCATAGAAATCGGAGCAGTGGTGGCCCAGTGTTAACGGCTAACTTACAAGTTGTAGGTCGTAAGTTCAAACCCAGACAGGTGCTTTACTTTGTGCAAATGATTAAATCACGACTGCTCTCAAAACGGTGAAGGAAAACATCGTGAGCAACCGGCATGTCCTAGAACCAAATATTCGAAGACATGTGACATTATCAACCCGCAATGTTCCCGCGTGGTGGATTACGGCCTACTCCCTCTCACCGAAAGGAGGCCTGTGTCCCAGGAGTGGGAACGTTATAGGCAGATTATGTCTGCTGCTTTATTCGCACAACTCGTCAAAATGTTGGAAACAACCGATATTTTTTTACGGTTTTGGGTTGGTGCCTTATTAAAAATTGTTCATAACGATGAGTACAATCAGGGTTTCAGGTTTTCAGTTATTTCAATTTGGTGCACCATGTATTATCCAACTAATATTATAAACGCGAAAGTTTGTATGGATGGATGTTTATTACTCTTTCACGCAAAATCTACTACACGGATTTGCATGAAATTTGGGACACAGATAGTTTATAACCAGGATTAATACATAGGATACTTTTTATCCCGATTTTCTCACGGGATCTAAACTTATGCGGGTAAAACAGCACGGCGCAGCTAGTCTTTTCTAAACGCTTTATAATATGTAATGACAATATAATCATAACTACTTCGCTGTAAATTTGCCTTATTAAATAAAACTTAAGCAAGTACGTATTGTAGGTTGCAGGAATTGTAAAAGGATTGGTTTTGTGTATAGTTGTTTGAAATTCTAATTACCACATTGGCTCATCCCTTCCGCCCATTTTTACTTAGTAACCCTTTTTGAGTAAACAAATGCGCCCTTACAAGGCAAACAAATTCTTAAGACAAGGGAGATCTTTAAACAAACAGTCAGTTCGGACTGTCTTCATTTTCTACATATTTTATTTAAACCACTTTTTAGTGTAAAGAAATAAAGAAAGAAAAAGTATTTATTGCGACTCGTACAGGATCATAAACTAAACTAAACAGTTAAAAATAAAAATAAAACAAATTTTATTTTAAAAAAAAGTAACAAAAAGAAAAATGAAACAGAAAGTACAGACGCCAGCAGGTCAAGCTACCCGAAACTGTCAAATTTTCCCAATCAACCTTGAACATTAAGGTTCAAGGTTGATTGCGATAAAGTTGAATTGCTTTAGCGATAAAGTTGAAAATTTATTAAAGAAATTTGACAGATTGTAGTAGCTTGATGTGCAGGCGTCTGTACTATACGAGGCCAAAAGGCTCCTATCTCAGCATGATGCCTCGACATTTAAAAAATTAATGTCATTTTTTTTGTTGTAATGTAGTCGCATGCGCAGCCATCGAGTGAGGTCGTAGTTTTGAATGTCAGATGCGGCTAGGATTATTCGGGTACCTACCTGTTAATCCCATAGTAATAGTAATTACTTTATGCCTTCAAGGACAACATAAAACTAAGACAGTATAGTCGCTCATTTTACCTTGCATATCGTTTCTTGATTGATTTTATCTCACTGTGTTATCACTTAGAACTCTCTCTGGTCGATTAAGTTCTCAACCGACGCCTTCGCACTGATATCGCTAATTCGATATGATAAGTGTTAGGTTTCTAAGGGCCTTTGCACCTCAACATCCGGAAGATGGCGAGAAAGCCTTCCCTTAGGAACGAGCAGGATGGAACTAATGATGGAACTAACCATGGAACTAATATTTTTGATAGCTAGTTTTACAAGATGCGCAAATTCTCGGGGCAAAAATTTTCTAAATATACGAGATATTAAAATAGTAAACAAAAAATACACAAAAATATCTTATTCCACGATTTACACCTAAATTATTAGAGACGTACACACGGCTACACATCAAGCTATGCATTTCCAGTTTTAGCTGACCTCGTATTGTATAGGTTTTTCGTACAATCAGAAGGCAGCTTATACTGGTTTTGTATAGCTTGATGTGTAGCCGTGCTTACCAAAACAAAACGAAGGCCATTTGCGACAATGTCTCAATTTTAGTTCCAGAGACGCTCGATGGGGGCGCTTTGAATTGGCACAAAAACCAACTCTCACTTCCACTCGTTACCCGTGGTTCCGGTGGGTCGACCCATCGTATAGTATATTTAGTCCAGGTTACTTGTATAATATATGTAGGTCAGTGCACCGCGTGCACTGTGAAGGAGTAGAAGTAGAGGTCAGTGGAGTGGGGAGGGGACCTAAGGAGGTTTCTAAGATGCATCTTAGAAACCTCCAGATGCACCAAGTAGGTTGCAACCTGCTCGGTGCATCTGAAGGACGGGCGTAGGAAAAACTCTCCCGCAGATAGGATGGCGTTTTAGGATTGTGAAGGAAATTGAATAGCATACACAATATTTGAGAGTTCCTGCGAAGTCGAATGCAGGCAGCCTTTCTTTTCTCTTTGTGTAGTATTTCTTTCTTTTTGTAATCCTACTAATATTAAGAACGTCAAAGTGTGTATGGATGGGTGGATGGATCGATGGATGTTTGTTACTCTTTCACGCAAAAAATCCTGAACGGATTTGGATGAAATTTGGCACACAGATGGTTTATAACAAGGTTTTAACATATAGGATACTTTTTACCCCGATATTTCCACGCGATCGAAATTTATGCGGGTGAAACCGCGGGGCGCAGCTAGTATATTAATATTTATGTCATCAATCCATTGTGTACCACCCGATACCTGTCGCTTCCTTCCATGCATTTCCCCGAAACATGTTTTTGAAGCATATATTCCTATCGTGCAACTATCAATTTGCGCACAATTCAGCGATTATTCATAATATTCATAGGCGACACATAAATACAATCATCAAGTACTTTTTGTCAGTATTTAATACTCAGTAAATAAAGTTTTTCAGTGCGTTGAGAAGCAAAAACGCTGCTGCGGTTAATTCGCGTGTTCGACTTACATTAATTATTTAGTTCTTCCGTTCTTGTAATGGCAAATTGTCGGTCCCAAATTATGAATATTTAATGCTTTAGTAGCAAACTGTAAGGACTGTTTACGGAAGTTGAAGACGTTGAAGTTCAGAGTTTGATTCTGGTCTCATCTTCAGACATCCATAATTGCTTTCATTTTGACAGTTCAACAACATTCATTGCGTTATTTACTATGTTCAGCAGACACATTTTTCGAACATATGAAGCAATGAATTAGTAATATCCTAGAAAATGATTCAGATTATAATTGATAGTGTGTTACGTAATTAGGGTGCTGGTTCTTTCCCCCTACAAAATTAAATGTTTATGGTGTACCTACCAGAGGTCTAATACATGCAAGAGTTTTTCTGTGAAGTGGGCCTTCTCCATCTACCTACCATGCGTCACTCTTCAACACTCACATCACGATAAAAAGATAACGTCTTTCAAGCCGTTTGATTATTATCTGCATCGAGCGCCAGTCAATGATCGATTTACTTTCATTCTGACTTCATTAGATTCAATTAAAATCATATTAGCTTAATTCTTTTAATCGATTAAGTATTTGTGCGAATTTTTTTACACGCAAATGTAGAAAGTCGGCAAAAACATAAGCATTGAACATATTATTTACGATTTTTATTTGTAATTTTTCCCAAATCTATCGACACTTACTAGTAACTTATTCAGAAAATATTACAATGTTCTTATGGTTATTTTTTAAGGACATTTTCATGGGGGCTGTTCATTTATTACGTAAGACGATTTGGGGAGGGAGGGGGTCCAAACAAGTCTTGTTTAGGGAGGGGTCTAGATTATTCTTACGTAAGATAACAAAAGTAAGCAAAAATTAATAAGTTTAAAAAAAGTTGCTCCTTTTTTTTGCAATTTTTGTAGATACCGATCTTACGTAAGATTCAAAGGTCGGGAGACTTATTTTTCTTGAATAGGGGGGACGGGGGTCAGGGATTGATTAAAATTGTCTTACGTAATAAATGAACAGCCCCATGGTTATTAACGGTTATTCCGTTTATTCACCCCAAAAAATCGACACACACACACCACATTAGGCCGCAGGCCTAATTGGATATACGGAATTTATAGGCTTTAGGGACGTGGATTCTCGGACTTGCGTTTCCGCGTATTCATCTTAGGCTGAATTTTTTTCCGTTGGATAAACGGAATGACACATTGTTAATCTTAGTGGTAAGTAGGTACCTAATGTTATTTTATCCGATGAAAAAAAGACACAGTTAACCTAATTCACGTCAATATTCCGTCCTTCTTTTAGATACAATTCAGGCATACAGTGACATACGAACGTCAATTAAAAAAAAAAAACGTTAGGTACCTACACATTTTCAAATCACACCGAAACCTGACGAAACTGAATCCGACACCAAAACAGTTATGGCATAAACAGCCCAAACCTGAGTTTGGTGTCTGATAGGAGTGTGTACGCCAGGTAGTAGCACATTCCTATGGTGACGATGCTGAAAATGAGGCTGCAGAACCATATGCACCCTGCGTCGCAGCATATCGGCTTGGTATCAACGGGGGGCAGCGTGGGCGGAGGATGCCTCACCAGAGGCCTCGCTGGTATTCTGTTGGATATATATAACACTTACAATATAACCAACCTATAAGTACCTCAATAATAGAGTATACCTTTAGTAAGAGTATTATAGTCGTACAGTGGTCGTACAGAGATGTAATAATAATAATAATTGTCGCTACGACACTATGTGCTAGCGACCGTTTTCGGGGGCCCATTATCGAGTGTACAAGTCACCCCCTGCCATTTCATCTGTGAATATTATAATTAGACAGTGGCCATAGACCTTCCATAGTTTAAGGCGACCGATCCACTATAGCCACCTAAACCCATAGCCCAGTATATTTTGTTTCCATGTTCTGCAATAGTCCTGCACCAACCGAGGGTTGTCCTTGGGTGCACTTGCATTGTGCATACAGGGATAATCGTCGGTTGGTGCCTCCTCATCATTTAGAATTGTGTGATTAGTACATCTCTGTACGACCTCTGTACGACTCCCACTCCCACTGTATGTAGGTACGGACGCCAGCACATCAAGTTACTACAATCTGTCAAATTTCTTTAATAGATTTTCAACTTTATGGCTAAAGTGTTAAGGTTCAAGGTTGATTGGAAAAATTTGACAGTTTCGGGTAGCTTGACCTGCTGGCGTTTGTACTACAGCTATCTAGAAAACATTTCTCTGCAGCTTATTTCACAATTCACTCATCGATGGTGACCCAGTGGTAACGGCTCCTGCTTACGAGTTGTAGGTCATGGTTTCGAGCACTGACAGGTGCTATACTTTGTACAAATAATTTCATCACCTGCTCTCAAAACGGGTAAGAAAGTCATCATGTGGAAACCGGCATGTCCTAGAACCAAAAATTCGAAGACATGATATATCAAACAACCCGCACTGGGCCCGCGTGGTAGATTATAACCCACTCCCTCTCACTGAGAGGAGGCCTGTGTCCCTGCTGTGGGAACATTATAGGCTGATTATGCTACTGCTGATTTCAAAGATGTTTTAACAGGATCTGTAATAGCTACATTTACCTTACTAGGCATGTACTAACACAGGCGTAGCTTCTTTAATTTCCATCACATTTAGGCTTGTAGTAGCCAGGTACCATCTGCCATGTATCTGAAAATTCAGATTGATTTTTGAAGCATTTTGCTTTATCGTCAAATAATTAATTAAAGGAATGTAAAAACATAGTCGATATAATATAAAATTACTTGCATACTGTTGATATAATAAAAAATAATAAAAAAAAGAGCGAAAAATATGTTTTTTGTTTAGGTTCGTGCAATTTTATTTTCAACGAACTCTAGGTACTTACTTTTTCTTAAAGTCGAATCTAGGACTGTAATTCACGTAGTTTAAGCTGGCTAAATACAGGACGAAGTAGAAAAATGCTATCAATGTAAAAGCAAACGCGAAGAACTCCAAATACCAGAGCGTATTGGCGAATAACGAATTATGCATTTTTGAAATTTATCATAAAATACTTCTTACTTTTTTCTTAACCAGATAGGTTGCAAATTTGATTGTTTATTTTACTATCATTTGAATTTTCTGCCGAAATGAGTCGAAGTCGAAATCAGTCAAAATGCCAAATATGACATAATCCTGACAAGGCGCAGTGACGATTATTTGGATGCAGATAAAAAACCGAGCGATTGTCGGAGGTTCTAGTGCAGTAGATACCTGCTTAGGTTTTGGTTTCCTAGAAAGCGGTTCTAACCTATTTATCATCATCATTCTAGTTAGGGAACTACTGTTCAAATGCTATATTTTTAGAAATTTATTTTGTATAGTTACCGGCACGTAAGTTGACAAAAGATTTTGTAGTGGGGGAAGTTAGCGCATGTAAAAATGTATGAAATTGTACGTACGTGAACTTCCCCCACTACAAAATCTTTTGCCAACTTACGTGCTGGTAACTATAAGAGTAAGAATAAGAATAATTTATTGATGCATCAATAAATTATTCTTATTCTTACTCTCCTGCCCTTATCCCAATTTATTTGGGGTCGGCGCAACATGTATTTTTCGGTTCGACCCATTATAACGACCGTGATGAAAAACCGTCGTTTTCCCCAGTATTTGACATTACGATTTCAAAAAAGCACTGACCTATATTATCCAAGTACGCTGGACCAAATATACTATACGAAATGACAGTTGTTTTTTGTGCCGATTCAAAGCGCCCCGCTCGAACGTCTCAGGTATTAAAATTGACACAATGCCGCAAATGGCCGTCGTTTTGTTTTGGTACGTCTCTGACGATTTAGGTCTAAATCGTGGAATAAAACTTTTTTGTGTATTCTGTGTTTACTACGAGATATTTAATATATTTTTATCAAGAGAGTATGCGCATTTTGCAAAACTCGCTATCAAAAATATTAGTTCCACGGACGCTCACGTTGCTGTCAGCACCAAAATGGCGAAAATCAAATGTCTTTATTTTGTCATCGATGGTATGAAGTCCAGCGTACCTACTTGTTTTAGGTCGGTACAAAAAAGGCACTGTATTTGGACAGCCATTATTATGTAGGTAATCGTTCATCCTTTTCCTAAGAAATCAAAGCAAAGCAAGTAGCAACGTTCGTGGTAGTAGGGTCCTGTATTTCTTACAGAAAGATCCCCATTGTATTGAAAAGTACTCCCACCCAGAAATTAATGTAGCAGCCTCCGGAATCCCATTCCAAACTCCAGACAGATGTTTAGTTTAATATAGAAAACCGGTCATGAGCGAGTCGGACTCACTCAACTAAGGTTCCGGTCTGTGGTACGTTCGCTGGCCTGCCGGTAATACTGTACTGCGCCTAGACAATAGGTACATCTAAATAATATAATGTAAGGAATAAAAAAGTTCTGCACTGCCTATAATGATTCAGCTAACAATTTTTATTTCATAAAGGTCTATCTTTGGTTTCTTGTAAAATATATGGATCGTAATCTAAATAATTCTATTAAAAATACTTATTATTGAAGATAACTCAAAAACTACCGAAACAAAATTAATAAAATTTATATGGGATCACCCCTGAGGCATACCCTGTCCAATAAAATTTTGGAATCGATCCACAATTGCCGGAGATATCGCGGAACATACAAAAAAAACCGGCCAAGTGCGTGTCAGGCCACACATAGAATAGGGTTCCGTAGTCACCCATAATGGCACGTGGATTTAGAAGACGGGGTTGGTATTTATTACTATGAACAAGTTAATTGAATAAAATGGTTTAGCCATTATTATCCGTAACGTTTAAAAACGGGCCTAAATTGGACGATGGTAACTGAATGAGTTATAAAAAATGTTACCGCGTGTAGAGGCAAGCCGTTGTAGAAATGCACAACGCCATCTATCGAGTGTCGTTGTAAACTTTTTTAAGCCCCTAATTTTATTTATCCTCTTTAGAGGATTCAAATTGAAATAAAATCGTGTCCAATAGATAATATTTATGATTTTATTTTTAATATTTACACGTTTAGGTACTTATTATTTCCTTATTTTTGTACGAAGTTTTCCAAGTAAGCGCATTTTACAAGTAAGGCCTCTTTATCTCCGGAACTAACAAAGTAAACCGTGGCCAAAGAATCAGCATTGCCATACAACGTGGCAATGCTGCCAGCCTTTTGGGCACGTTTCTTATTGACAGTGACGCGGACGAATTTTTTGATGCCCTTTGATTACTTCCCCTCCTTTTAATTTACTTGTACATGTTATTATTATTTTAAGACTATTAGCTTTTTAAATTATGTAAATATAATGTAATTTAAATAAGAAAATAACATATTATAAATATGAAAGATTTCCAGAATAAAACTCACAAAGAAACCGGTATGATAAAAGATTTTATTGATTTTATAAATGCTGGCTGATAGCTTAATAAATAAAGATTTAGTGGATGCAAAACGTTTTGACTAATTAAAATTATCTACCCAAAAAACGACAGTTTTCCCTTAGGGGGAACTTCATTCTTATCTAATAAAGTTTTTGGCATTATACGTATCGATAAACTGACGTCGTCTCTTTCTGTATGAATGGTCAAATAAAAAGTCTAACCTGTACAACCCGGCCCGCAATTTGTGAGCTCGCTTTGCTCGCTCTTGCATCTTCAACAAAGTCACGTTTTTTTCTGTATGACTGGTCAAAAGAAAATCTCACCTAATCGAAAAGGATGCGAAAAAATTCAAACTCGTTTCGCTCGCTCTTGCATCTTGCGTTTTCTTAATTCTAACCTAAGTACTATCGCATAATCCTGCATTTATTTATTTATTTCAACAAAGTTAATTCTATTTTTCTATGAATGGACAAAAGTAAACCTAATCTATCCAAGACGGGGTGCACTATTTCCTAGGTTCTCTAAGTAGTTAAATGTGGAAGGAAAGCATAATGTGGTTCTGAAGCTGCAGCTCCCTGAAAATAATCCTGCCGCAGAAGAGATACCTACATAGAAGGTTAGGTTTAAAGATCAGAGGGGCAATTTTCGTAATTTTAAGGTGTGTATAACTCCAGCTTCCTCATATGTGATAGGATAATTCTACCTGTGCCAATATTTAAGGCATAATAGCTGCAATCGAAGTTCCCAGTCATAATTTAGCTGCCACAAAAACTTCGTTAATATGAGTGGTTTAGTGTGTGTTAGCTGGATTGACGTCACCCCAGCTTCCTCATTCAATACAGACAAACCAGTGAGGTTAGAGTTTTGGACTATAGTCAGAAAAATAAGGCATACTAGCTGCACAAGGAAGGAAAAAACTGAACGATAATACTTAAAAAGTATTGAAACTACGATCAAAAACGTGTGTGCAAGCTAAAATTACTTCTAATAGAATGCTTGCTAAGTTCAAATTTGGTTGTAAAAATGTAGCGCACGGAACGGCAACGTCGCTCGTTACCTACTCCGAAGCAAAAATTTGATATTTTTGGCGCGAAAACTGTTTTTTTGTTTATCACGTGGAAACTACAAGGCCTAGAGATTCGAAAATTTTGCTGCCTATGCCAGCTATTATGTCTTATTTTTTGAGCTATAATACATAATCATATCTTCTTTCGTTTGGAAGTTATGGTATGAGCAGCTGGGGTGACGTCACTCCAGTTTACACACACGTTTTTGATCGTAGTTTCAACACTTTTTAAGTATTATCGTTCAGTTTTTTCCTTCCTTGTGCAGCTATTATACTTTATTTTTCTGACTTAAGTCCAAAACCCTAACCTTACTGGTTTGCCTGTATTGAATGAGGAAGCTGGGGTGACGTCACTCCAGCTAACACACACTAAACCACTGATATTAACGAAGTTTTTGTGGTAGCTAAATTAAGACTGGGAACTTTGATTGCAGCTATTATGCCTTAAACATTGGCATAGATAGAATTATTCTATCACATATTATGAGGAACCTGGAGTTATACACACAATTTTAAGAACGTTCACAGTCTGATCTGTCTCAATCTGTCAAAATTACCTCTAATTTCCCTACATTTTTGATAAGTTTCTGACATTGAATGTCGCTGAGATGAGATTGCGACTAGATTTTAAACGTTTAAAATCTAGTCGCAAATTAGATTTTAAACGGTTTCGATTACGGGAATTGGCCCTCTGTTCCTGTAGTCGGACTAACAAAACATACGTTGATAGTCTTTTGTACAAGCTTAATAAGAGAAATTAGGGTTGCGGTGGGGGGCATTGTTGGTTGGCTAGCGGACAGCCTGCACTAAGAAAACTGCTACAGGAATTAGAGTCAATCTAAAAAGGACGGAAGGTTTTCATAATAAAATAAGATGTTCTTAAAGTACCAAATAAAAATTAAAAAGACTTGGAATTTATAAGTTATGTCTGGTTAAGCCAGCCAGCCATATAGTACCATTCCTAGGGCGGCGACACTGAGTATGAGGCCACAAAACCATATGCATGCTGCATCGTAGCATATCGGCTTGTTGTCGTTGAGGCGTTGCGCGGACGCAGAAAACACCCGGGGTCTCGCTGGTCTACTGTCAAATAAAAAAGGTTCTTAAAACCTAAAAACAAACCAAGTTCTAGCAAGGGGCCCGTTAGTATAATTTGCTACAGGCCCCGCGTGGGCTAATCCAAATAAAGCACTGCAAGGTGGTGTGACAACTGAACCATGTGTGAAGAAAGAACGTCGTTTGGATGACGGGTGGGGAGGCCTTTGCCCAGCTGTGGGACACAACAAAAGGTAAAACATTATAGGCATGCTAGGCATGTATGTACTTACGAAGGCTGGGCAAAGGTCTGGCTGGGCTGTCTATCCATCACATTTAGGTTTGTAGCAGCCAGGTGCCATCTGACATGTATCTGAAAATTCAGATTGATTTTTACAGCATTTTGCTTTATGGTCAATTCATTTATTTATTAATGAAACGACTGTAAAACTAATTACATAATTTTTATTAAAGTTTTTTGTTGAGGCTGCTGTCTTGTATGGATCAGAATGTTGGGCCACAAAACATGCATGCAGCTGAGATGAGAATGCTAAGATGGATGTGTGGTGTTACGCGAATGGATTGAATAAGAAATGAGTACTGTAGAATCCTGTTGATTCCGTATTTATGTTTAATATATCTCTTCACTGGCTATCCACTACCTCACCAAGTACCATCGTAAATTATAGCCAGCTTCACTTTGTCTGTTTCCCGCCATTCCTCGTAACTGATAGATGACATAAGTGACAGCAGCTACCCCGCTTGTGTGAATGAGACTGTGTTGAAATATCAATTTAATAGATACACTACAAGTGCTTGGGAGGAAGTCTGCCAGTGGCACCGGTAACTGAAAAGGTGTGTGGAAATCTGTTGTCATGGTATGGGCACGTGATACGGAGGAATGAGGAAAATGTCGTGAGGAAAGTTTTAAATATGAATATCGATGGCTATAAGAGTAGAGGAAGACCAAAGCAACGATGGATGGTCTGTGTGAATAATGATGTTAGAAAAGGGGTGACTACCGAGATGACGACTAAAAGAGAAATATGGAAGAAAAGGACCTGTTGCTGATGATGATGACGTGTTTTGTTGAATTTTGCGCAATTTTATTTTAGACGAACTCTACTTACTTTTTCCTATAGTCGTTTTTAGGACGGTAACTCACGTAGTTTACGAACTGCCATGCATTTTTAATTTACTATAAAACACTTCTTATTTTTTTATTTAACAATAACTTTGATTGTTTATTTCACAATAATTTTGATATTCTGCCGAAATGCCAAATTACTGACATTTTCCTGTCAAGAATTATTTGGATGCAGATAAGAAACCGAACGATGTCGGAGGTTCTCGTGCAGTATATCCGACCTTAGTACAGAATTTTATATCACGCAGCGACGCGCGCTTTTTTTTGCAGCGTGTTTACACTTGGTAACCACAAGTATGCGCGTTGCTTCGTGAGGTGAAAATACCTACTAGTGAAGTCTGTAGCGTTGAAAAGCTCGTGGTAGTAGGTTTCGGTATTTCTTAAAGAATGATAATTCTGATTCTAATAGGATACTATTGGATTGAAAACCTCACCACCGGATAATGGACATACCTACCTACACACATAGCCACATACCAAGACCCGTCCGTGCCTCGAATCACGTTAAGCCATTGGTACCGGCTGTCATTCGCAGTTCTTTGACAGTCGTTACGGGTCGTCAGAAGCCCGAAAGCCTGACAACTAGTCTTACCAAGAGGTATCGTATTACCCAGTAACTGGGTTGTGTAGGTCAGATAGGCGGTCGCTCCATGTAAAATACTGGTATTCAGTTGCATACGGTTAGACTGGAAGCTGACCCCAACATAGTTGGGAAAAGGCTTGGCAGATGATGATACATAGCCACATTGGACATTTTAGTGGGTGGGTATAATTATAATATCAATCCTTACAAGTAAGCCTAGGTTCACACGGACGTAAAAATATCGCGGCGGGATTTTATCGCGCACTGGATTTCAACTCTCGGTGTTGAGCCGAGCATTGAGAATCCAACAGAGTGCATCCCAGCGCGTTGACGCGCGTAATACACTATCGATCTCGATCTGAATAATTTTGAAGGGTATTTGCTAATCCATTGCTTCATATGTTGGAAAAATGCGTCTGCTCAGCAACGTAAATAACGCAATGAAGGTTGTTAAACTGTCAAAATGAAACGCAAAGCTACTACTATCAGTAGTATTGCGTTTCATTTTGACAGTTGTGTCGTGTTACGCAATTACCCCGCTGGGATTAAAGTTGGTGAGCATGCTAAATGATTAATTCACCTTCTTTTGTGCTGTGCCTCATTAAAGCCTCCGGAATCGTTCTCCGGACGGATGTTTAGCTCAACACATAGAAAATAAGTCAAAAATATAAATTGATTGAATACCAAATAGTTTAGTTTAATTTATTTCAATTACGTTTCTTGTGCAGGATGTCCGCAGTCCGACCGTGAGAGTAATCACGTTGAATTTCTTCATTCAGTGAAAGTTAGAATATTTTTTTATCGTGTAACTAGTGTGTTGTCCGTTGTTGTGATGCATTAGTGATAAGGAATTGCAAAAGAGTGTTGTATTGTGAATTCTTAATCCTAGTCGGAACTGAGAAACTTTTCACTTTAGGCACTCGAGTCAGTCTAGAGGGAACGGTTAAATATAATAAGTAGCTAGTTCATCATCTGCCTAGCCTTTTCCCAACTATCTTGGGGTCGGTTTCCAGTCTAACCGGAAGCAGCTGAATACGCGTATTAAAATATTATAAGTAGTTATCATTTTAAAATGACTGTGAATTTTGTCGTGTTAAAAGTATATGTTTTTTAAGATATTTTAGCTTATTTCATCGTAATTTCGGGCCAAGATGGGAACTTGTTGTTTTGTAAGTGGGTGTAAGCGAGAATCGTATCCAGGTTGTACAATAGTGTGACCAAAATGTTCTTATTTTGTTTTAGTACAGACGCCAGCACATCAAGCTACTACAATATGTCAAATCTCTTTAATAGGTTTTCAACTTTATCGCTAAAGCATTAAGGTTCAAGGTTGATTGGGAAAATTAGACAGTTTCGGGTAGCTTGACCTGCTGGCGTCCGTACAAGCGAAATGTGGGTGTACCTTTATCTACATCTCTACCTCACGCTTCGGGGAATACAGTGATGATTATGTTATGATATAATTTGGAACCCTTAAGGTTATAGTACGACTTCGTCTGTCTGACCATCGGTCACACCTATGGTGCCACAAAGTTATTTTCCCAGGTGGCCAAAATCGGAACTAATGCCGCCATGTTGTTTTTTGAACACCAAACGACAAATGTTATCCAACAGCGCCGCCCTGCCAACGTTATTCAAACATCAAAAGATCCTTGTAGCAGCAGTGTACAGACGCAAGCACATCAAGCTACTACAAACTTTCAGATTTCTTTAATAGATTTTCAACTTTAGCGCAAAAGCATTAAGGTTCAAGGGTGATTGGGAAAATTTGACAGGTCGGGTAGCTTGACCTGCCGGCGTCTGTACACTGCTGCTACAAGGATCTTTTGACGTTCGAATAACGTTGGCATGGCGGTGCTGTTGGATAACGTTTGTATTTGTACTGTTTGAAAAATATGTCACAGTCGTTTCAGTGTTGTTAGACTTGGCTAAGACATGATGTTTTTTTTTTTTCAGAATTCCTGCTAACAACAAGTGACAGTCGCAGCCCGGAATCTGGATTTGTGCCCAGTTGATGGCAATAGGCTCGCCCCTATTACTTGGGATGTCAATATAACTGGCGAAATGTGAGTATACTATTGGTACACCTCTGCTGCTGCCTGACCCTTCGGAGATTACATGCATGATGTTTATGTTATGTAACAAGCGGAGAGATTTTCTATGGTTATCAGCCATGAAACATAATAGTAATGCATGTCTACAATACTAAAGACGACACTTATGCAAAATTATAAAAAAAACCAGTTGTACTTGTATCATAAAGTATAATATGATAATTCCACGTACGGTAATCGTAATAATGACCGTGGCCATTTCTCGTCGTCGTCATCGTCGTATTTTTCGTATAATTATCATTACAGCTATCGAGAATGCCAGCCAGGTTTAAAAAAAAAGAAACATAGTTGTACAGATTAAAAATAAATAATGTGATTGTAGCTCTGATCAATCAACAGAAAATCGACTAAAATTTTATTTATTTATTTTATTATTTATGTAAGTACACACAGTAAAATAGATACTTAAACGACATATTATTATTAAGTATCTACATACAAAGCACTGTTTATTTCTTAAGAAATTTCTTTCAGCAGACCTGTGTAAGAAGAAATAAAAAAGAAATGTAGACCATACTGTGTGAACAAGAATAGAAGAATTTGAATTTGGGGCGTCTTATATTAAAATATATATACCTAATTATTAATATACGTACTACATATTTATTACAAAAAAAAACATACTTAATGCTCAAATATTTTTTTTGTTAGCCTACTTATTGTGTCCCACTGCTGGGCAAAGGCCTCCCCTTGTTTCTTTCAAACCTGTATTTTGCGATCTGTGGCCATGTTGGCCCTGTAAAGGTTACCACATCGTCGCACCACCTGCGCCGTGGTATACCTCGACGGCGATGTCCTCCGTCAGGCGTTCAGTTAGTGACGATTTGTGCCCATCGCTCCGGGTGCATTCGTGAAACGTGTCCGACCCATTCCCACTTCAGCCTGGCTGTTTTTTTTCCAACATCCGCTGCTTGAGTTATGCAGCGTGGTGTTTCTGACTCGATCTGTATGCTTAACACCTATTATGCTGCACTCCATTGCCCGTTGGCAAATCTTGAGTTTGGACTTCTGTTGATCAACTTATCCACCGTAGATTAGGATGGGATGCCCATGTCGATGAGTTTTCTTGTGTACACATCGACTTATTATTGCAACCCATGTCCATTTACCTCGACCCTACGTTTCGTGCTGTTGGCCATGAGCTGTGTCTTGGATCTATTCATTGAAAGTCCAACCTAAAATAAAATAAAGAAACATAAAATAAGTAAATAAAAACAGTTAGGAGAAATGGTAATGCTCTTTTACTCCATATTTGAATTGAGAAATAAAGGACTTCACCAAAATCTGCATAAACGAAGTACCTAGGTACACTTCGCATAAAATACACTAGATTGTACTGAATAATATTGCATGTATATATTTTTCTTATGGTTACCCGAGGACGAGAGTAACAGGGTATTAAAATTATAAACAATATTTTTTATGTAGTTTAAACTTCGATCAATAATAGTACAGTTTAAAATGATTTAAGGATAAAAATACAATTGTTTTCTAAATAGTCTTCTATTTTTTCTCTAAAATTTGGTGCACGTGTTTATATTATTTTTTATTTTACGATTAATACTTACAATAACACAACAAAAGCTCATACATACAACTTTGCCCAAACATCTACCTCGAGGTACAACGAGGTAGATGTTTGGGCAAAGTTGTATGTAAAAAAATAATATAAAAATGTTGAGCTTGAATTGTGATTTTTTGACAAAACTAAAATAAAATGCATTTCTTTTTCTGGAAACCAAACCAGAAAAATAAATAATAACAAATGGTCTTTTGGAACGCATGACAAATTCTTTAGATTGGTAACATTACGTTATATTAATAAAAATTGACTACCTAAAGTTGTCAAAAAATAAAAGGCCCGTTTTGACATTTGAGAATGCGTTCTTGACACCTGTCAGTTTCATACAAACGAATACGGGTTTTGCGAATTTGATCTTTATTAACTACTAGAACTGTCAATGTCAAAACGGGCCTTTTGACAACTTTAGACTTGCTTCTTGCTTGATTTTCATTGACGCTAGTTGAACTGCGATTTAAGTTCGTTTGAAACCAGCTGGTGATGATGAAAATCCATAACCATCTATATAGTAAGTTTGATAAATACGTTTAGTATAAATTTATTTGTTGGACATAACAATTTCATTCAAGGTCGGGAAATGATGTAAAGTTTACATTGTCACAAATAATATCAATCAATAACAAACGTCCATCCAAGCAGCATCCATGCCATGCAGTGTGTGATAGTCATATCAAAATTTAACCAGTAATAAATTTACGCAAAATTTGTCACTTGCTTGATTGTCATTACCATTTTATTGAACTCCGATTTAAGCTCGTTTAAAACTAGCTGGACTTATATTGCGATGATGAAATTCCATAACCATCTATTTAGTAAGTTTGTTATATAATTTCAATGATTCTTATGTTGGTTAACATTTCGGAATAAATTCTAGATTAACTTAATAAATAATAATACTATTTTTCGTGAACCTACTATTATTATGTATTATTAATGTTGGACATGACTATTTCATTCAAGAACGAGAAATGATGTAAAGTTGTCGTTGTGTCAAATAAATGTCAAAAACAGACTACAATATAGTGAAAAACTAATGTCACTATCCCATGCACAGTGTGTGTTATTCATATCAAATTTTAATCAGCAATAAAATTATGTAAAATTAGTTCTATCCAAAATGCACCATATTCTAAACCGTAACACGTCGGCAATATCATTAAGTCTCGCTAAAACTGTTCAGCTGTTACATTTACCAAGGGTTTCTACACAACGATTAGTGAAATCAACTAGTGATATTATTTAGCACATAATAAGGGTGTAATTACACATTACTAATTTATAAATGATTCGATTCCACTAGTCATTTAGCGAAAGTCAATTTCAGTGAATTTATCATGCTATAATTATATTTATTATGAACGAGTATTACGAGTTTGAAGATCGTAAAATGAAAGGCACCCTTCGTGACTGGCGCAAAGCGCTGCGCACCCCGGCCACGTACAGGGTCGGCAACGCTGTGAGAGTTCAGCCACAATTCGTATTATTAATTGTGTTAATAGGAACATTCCTTCTGGTGTTGTGTTATTATAATTGGTGGACAAGCAGCCAGCCAGTCAGTGTCCAGCGATGGGCTAGTTCAGTGCGGCCATACAACACGACCTACCCGCTGACGAAACCGTTGGTTGGTGTAGATTTAGTCACATTCAGGATTGGGATAGTGGCGGACTTAGATACCAATTCTAAGAGCAGTAGTAATAAACACACATACATAAGTTATTTTAAGAAAGGCCAACTCTATTACCACCCTGTCAAGAAGTCTGTGCAAGTGTCATGGGACATACGAGAGCCCACACTGTTGTCTTCAACATACTCACACAAGGGGAGGGGCATGGAGCTGTCCGAGTTGATAGTGTATGATGGAAGATTGCTCACTTTTGATGACCGCTCAGGGATGGTAAGCACATTCTTGTAACAAATCTGGTTTCCCACTTATACCTATTAAATTTATGAAATTCAATTTGAAGTCAAGTAAATCTTATGTTCAGACCCACATTCTACTCAGATAGATAAAAGGACACCAGTCAAGTTTCATACAGAGATGGGCCCAAAACCCAAAGTGGCCAGTGAAAAAAAAATTATTACCCTAGTTGGGGAAGTCCTTTTTATAATTATTGATTCTTGCGCCGAATTTCTACAACCATTTCTTCAGCTGTTTTTTTAAGTTGAAAAATCTAGTTTTATCATCATCAATCATTTTGGCTTTTGGGCCCAATATGCTGATCTCCTTTGTTGTGTAAATTCAGTTTTAAATGTTTAACAACCTCTGTTGTTCAACACTGTTTTGTTTTCCTTTAGTTATATAACTTCGTTTTTTTTTTTTTGGTACATAAAAGAAACAGCTAAAGCAAAATAATACATAAAACAGCATTTCTAGAAGTTTTATGTCACATAATAAACAGCTGTTTTTATTGTTTTCCAGGTGTTCGAAATAATCAACAATAAAATAGTACCATGGGTGATTTTACCAGATGGTAATGGCCAGGTCGAGAAAGGATTTAAGTCCGAATGGGCAACCATCAAGGATGATATTTTGTACGTCGGGTCAATGGGCAAAGAATGGACGACGGCCAGTGGGGAGTTCCAAACCTATGACCCCATGTGGGTGAAAGCGATCAACTTACACGGAGAAGTAAGATTACTAAAACTAATTACAAAATTAATTGTTTAAAATAAATGTGTCTTATACAATGAATTTAAATTGTCTGTTTCTAGATAATATAGAAGACACAATTCACATTAATCTATGTAAGTTTTTGTGAAATAATTAAGTATGAAATAAGTTGTTACTTAATTAAGCAAATTATTTTGGTTGTTCAGTGTCTGAATGTTCATTCAAAATGCGAGGAAATTACCAGATATAGTCAGTCGGTCTATTAGTCTTTGGGCATTTTATTTTTATGTATTTTTGTAAGCAACAGAAAACGATAAATAAAAGATTTGGTTTCCCGTTCATCTATTTAGGTGAACAGGAAAAGTTATTGTATGTTCTATGTTAGTAAAGTTATCATACTTATAATGTAAAATACAGCAGTATTATAGGTATTTGAAGAATACGGCGTCATGTACCTATCTTATCAACAAGGTTTACTCTGTCAATCTGCAAAGGTTATCTTTATTATTTATCAAATTTATAATATATCATGTTAGGTAATCAGTCTGGTTCCTGGTGGGAAATTCAAATTATTAAACTCATTTGTTATAAAGTGGGACAAAACCTGTAGCAGAATAGTCAAAACTAATACTTTAGTTACCAAATAGCGTTTCATACGAAAATGAACCTTATTCTTATGGAATTAATGTTCATATTCTTATAACGACTGTAATTAAGCGCTTCATATGAATATGAACATTAATTTTATCGGACCAAGGTCAGTTTCATTTGAAATGCTGCTTTTAAGTTTGAATAAAATCAAAGTTCACTCTATAGACTGATCTGTTTTAATTTTTTTGTATAAATATTATTTGCCTATTCTTACTCAAAAAGAATTCAATCTCTTAATACATACCTGGGTATGAAAAAAATCTTTTTAATAAAAAGGAATGACGATCCAGTGCCATTATACCTTTTTTTATTTGCAGGTGCAGCCGTTAAACTGGGTGAACCAGTACAAAGCCATCCGTAGTTCCATCGGCATCCAATGGCCGGGCTACATGATCCATGAATCCGGAGTATGGTCACCTGCCAAGCAATTATGGCACTTCCTGCCAAGGAGGTGCAGTCACGAACCGTACAATGAGACAAAAGATGAAGTCATGGGATGCAACTACTTGATCACCGCTGATGCCAATTTTAAACATATTCATGCTCTTGAGGTGACTTTTTTAAGTTTATTATTTTGTTTACTGTGGCTGGATTAGCTTTCGGTCCCGGCTGTCATTCATGGATCTTTGACGGTCGTCAGGAGCCCGAAAGTCTGACAACCAGTCTTACCAAGGGGTTTCGTATTACCCAATAACTGGGTTGTGGAGGTCAGATAAGCAGTCGCTCCATGTAAAGTACTCAGCTGCATCCGGTTAGACTGGAAGCCGACCCCATCCCAACATAGTTGAGAAAAGGCTAGGCAGATGTTGATGACTGTGGCTGGATCAACTCATCTGGGAACCAGTGCGAACCGGCGCCGACTAATTTAGATAGGAGCTCGTCGGCGCTTATCGGCGCGGTGGTTTGTGATCATTTGGCAAAAAGTATGAAAGCTGCCCGAGATGAACAGCGTTGACAACCAGCGCTTATCAGCGCCGATGAACGCTGGCATATCGGCGCCGGTTACCTTTTTTTTTTGATTCTGCGGTGAAAATCCTCATGGACTTCCTCCATCGTGGGGGTGATGGAGGGGTATGCCGGACTCTTGCCGGCTAAAACCACCGCAGTGTTCCACTTCTGCCTATGGCCGGGGGTGCGGGATTCATAAGCATTCACCGCTCCACCGACAGGTCTTGACGTGCTGTTCCTCAGCGGGTCCCACCTCCCCGTGCGGCCATTCCCACAATGGTCGCACCCACACGAGTGGCGCGCGTGGAACACTGCGGCGCCAACTCGGGCCTGTCTGGTCGGACGACGGGCGCCCCTAGTCCGCCGCCCGTAGGCCACCTCTCCGCTCCCGCTCGCCTCCCGCTCCGCTTCTCGGGCGCCCGGTGCGTCTCCTGCGGGAGGGGAGAGAGGATGCGGCTTCTCTCCCGCTCGGCTGCCTCCTTTGCAGACATGACATCCTCGCAATAGGAGGCAACCCCGTCGGCCGGGAGCGAGAGATCGCGCCCCGCCGACGCCTGGCGCCTGGCGCCGCTTACTTGGTTTCTACGAGAATACACCCTTAAGGCTGAGATCTATGTATAAGGTATAGACCTCAGCACATCAAATTACTACAATCTGTCAAATTTCTTTAATAGATTTTTAACTTTATTGCTAAAGCATTAAGGTTCAAGGTTGATTGGGAAAATTTGACAGTTTTGGGTAGCTTGACCTGGTGGCGTCTGTACTTAAGATTTCAACCAACCGTTTTCGTAAGTGCATATTCCTATTTAAAGCCTATGTGATCCAGCATTTCATACGAATATGAACATTAGCTCCATACAAATAAGGTTCATATTTATATCGAAATAGTCAAGTCTTAGAATGCTCTATAGACATCAGCTACATATCGCAATTAAAAAAAAAGACCGTCGTTGAAGTAAAGACGTTGAAAAAGAGAATAACTGAAATTCAGACCCTTGACTTGAAAATTGAGGTCTTTCTTCGTGTACCACACGTGAGTGGTCTACTAATACTTAAACTACGAAAACCGCTCTTACTGCTACGGTATAAAGGCAGTAGTGCCTTTATACCGCTGATAACAGTGTGACATATGTAGATATGTCACACTGTTATCACCGTGCAATTGACTGTAGTATGTCGTTATAACATTTTCAGTGCTTAAATTACTGTGGATCAAATCAATGTTTAGTCAGTTGTATAAATAATCAACCATAAATACATACCATGTTTGTATGCTATGTAAGGTACGTCATGACACGTTACCTAAACAGACGTGTTCACAGTTCCTATTAAGTCCCACAGTTAGGAAAAATACGGCCCCGTTGTTGGTCTCGTGGTCGCAAGCGCGACTGCTGAGCGTGGGTTCCTGGGCTGGGTTCCCGAATCGGGCAAAGTGTTATTGAGTTTTTCCATTAGGAATTTCTTAGTAAGGCCGAAGCCACAACACTGCGTTGCGGTTTTTTTTTTTTTTTTCTGTTTGGGAAATCGTCATATGATTTCTCCCGCTCTGGGCGGAGCAGGAGGGCGTGTCAAACTTTTACTGACTAAAACCCACCCGTGTTCCTTCAGTTGCCTATGCCAGGGACCACGGTATCTCTTTCGAACAACCCGCGGCCCTGGCAGTGCGTTGCGGCGTCGCATCGTAAAAATCTAAGGCGCACAACCACAAAATTTTTGCGATACGACCCGCAACGCAGTGTTGTGGTCTCGCCCTAACAGTCCGGAGTTTGGAAGTTGGCGGTGTGATACCCCCGCGCCTCGGAATGCACGTTAAGCCGTTGGGCTCCTGATCTCTCTCCGGTCGTGTCGGAGTGCCGTCCCATCAGACCATGAGAGTGAGGGAAGTGCCACAGGTGCACTTCCTTCTGCGCATACACTTGTGCACTTATAATATCATACACGCCGAAGGCTAGTCTTCGTTGAGATTGACGAAAAAACTAATTTATATGTATTAGTTCTACCTATGCTACGCTTACACAATTTCTAAGCAATTTATTGACCAAGCAACTTTATCCCTTTTCAGATAACAAAGCACCAACCAAAGCATGGTTTCTCATCGTTCAAATTCATACCGGGAACGAATGACGAAGCCATAGTAGCTTTGAAGACCACAGAGTTTGAGGGCAAGACGGCCACATACATCACTGCATTTACAACAGATGGCACGGTGTTACTACACGACACACTGGTGGAAAACATCAAATACGAGGGCCTGGAGTTTATATGATAGTGTCTTAGAAAATTATTCATAAAAATCGTAACTGTAAATATGTAAAATATAATATAGTTTCGTTATATTGTGTTTTATTTTTGTTTGCAACTAGCTGACCCGGCAAACGTTGCCCTGTCCAACCAATAAATCCCACAGAAAAAAAGATTTTCAGTTTTCCAGCCGTTCTGAAAAGATGCGCTTATCAACGAAGAGCCTTTCATTTTTATTATACAGAGTACCTGACCCGACAGACTTTGTCCTGTCCAAACAATATGTACTCGAGTTCATACTAGAATCCCATAGAAAATAGGACGTTAAATTTTTCCCAAATTTGAAAATTTCCCGGGAAGTTGTCAAATTTTCTTTCCGAAAGCACCTAATTTGGACTATAACGATAATTTTAAAACTACGTAGGTCGCTACATAAATTTTGTCGTACTTTTTTATTTATTATTTTTTTTCGAAGTAATGCCCATTAGCACTGATACATGCTCTCATACGGTCGAACCATGTACTAAATACGTCGCCCCAGAAACCATCTGGAACACTACCACATATCTCTTCAAATGCGCCTATAAGCTCTTCGTCATTAGAAAACTTGCGTTCTTTTAATGCTTTTTTTGCATAAGGAAAAAGTGCAAAGTCGCATGGCGCTATGTCTGGACTATAAGGAGGATGTCCCAATAATTTCACTCCAACTTCACGCCAGTAGTCTATAGTTTTGCTAGCCCGATGTGCGCGAGCTTTGTCCTGATGCAGAAACCATGTGTCGAGTATTGAGTTTGGTCGCTCGTTTTTCAACGCTTCTAAAACTCGAGGCAAACATTTTTCCGTGTACCAACTTGCAGTAACAGTCTTCTGTTTATCAAGCACGATAGTTGACAATATTCCGCGTTTTGAGAAAAATACACCCACCGTTCTTTTTTTAACAGATCGAGACATTTTGACAGACGTTGGCGCATCTTCATCTTGAAACACCCATACTTTGCTTTGGGATTTAGTTGGGACATCAAAATAGTAAAGCCAAGTTTCATCACATGTAATGATTGAATTGACGTACTTAGATTTGCCGCCGTCAAATTTTTTTAACATCTCATGACACCAATTTATACGCTGTTCCCATAACTCGTCAGTCATCGAATGTGGTACCCAAAGTGAACAAAGTTTCCTAACTTTTAGATGTTCGTGAAGAATTCGATGAACAGTTGGTGCATTTAAATTCAGGGTTTCCTCGATCTTGTCTTGTCTTCTTCCAGTAGTTTTCGCACTGCCTCAATGTTTCTATCGGTAGTTACCTCTTTTGGCCTACCCGGCCTCGAATCGTCCTCCAAGCTAAAATTGCCGCGATTAAACTGAATAAACAATCTTTCTATAGTCCTTAAGGAAGGACACGTTTGTCCTAATGCACCACTCATTGCTTCAAAACACTGTTACCTACTTAGTCAAGCCACGCTTGAAATTATATAACATTATTCCACGAATATGGCGACGAGTAAATTCAGTAATTTTTAATTTTTAAAAAATCGCAATAAATCTACAAAGCTAACTTACGTTACGAAACTTGTAAGTACTGTTATTGTTGATGTTAGTTTGCCTTTATATATCTACCCTCAACTAAACAATATCTTACATTTATTTCGCATACGAAAAAACTTATGTAGTGGCTGTATAATAGCCAAATCGGCCCAGCCATTCTCAAGCTTAGCAACGAACTACATTTCATTTTTATTTACAAAATTATATACCTACAGGTTGACTTGTAATTCAACGTGTTCATTCCAGGGAGGACGTGATAGTGCAACATTTAAGCACCCCGCCCGTATAGACGAAAATCCAAATCCAATTGGTGTGTTTCTGAAAAATTCCCAAAATTCGTCAGCAAATATAATTTTTCTCTACTCTCAAAAATGGTTATCATTGTTATCAATGCTATTTTTATTTGGTAGCGACTACGTTAACGAAGCTTTCGACGTAATTCAGTTTTCTAAAACGTCAAACAGTTGAAAGAAACAACAAGAAGTTAATTGTCAATTTTCAAAATCAGCTACGAACTTTGACACCATTTGGCTATACCTAAGGGGTGCTTCTTCTTTTTCGTGTCGTTGGCACGACTGAATTTTATATCCTGTTGGCCCAAAACCTATGGGGTGCTAAAATTGTGAAAAGGCGCTTGTGTTTGGAGGGTGTGCGCTATCACGTCCTGGAAGGAATACGTCGAATTACAAGTCACTCTGTATAGAAAGTATTGTTGGAAACAGAGATTACTTATTTATAGTTACCCACACAAAGACTGAGTAAGAAAAGGACGAGGTTACAAGTTATGAGGCCTATATTTGCTGTCGTTATCGCTTCAAGGGGTCCGACCTAGAAATGTCATTTACGTTCATAAATCATACTGACATACTTACCTAGAGCATTGAAGGCGTGAACTGTCGTATTCTTGTGGTAGGTAATCATGTCACTTTTTACTAACCTCCTTACTTCTCCGACATCGCAGCTGGCCCTGACGCTCACCGACTGTTGACGTTTGCTGACTCGCCATTAAGCTGGACTGGGTCGTAAATTTGGCCCATTGATCGTC
Organism: Apamea monoglypha; assembly: GCA_911387795.2. Taxonomy (NCBI): domain Eukaryota; kingdom Metazoa; phylum Arthropoda; class Insecta; order Lepidoptera; family Noctuidae; genus Apamea; species Apamea monoglypha. The sequence goes on from OU426922.1 coordinate 6,219,289, forward strand.
TGACATGTGGCAGATACGTCCAGCCCACTGACCTCTAATAATAAACAAGTACGCTGGACATCATACCATAAATGACAAAACAAAGACATTTGATTTTCACCATTTTGGCGCTGATAACAACGTGAGCGTCTGTAGAACTAATATTTTTGACAGCGAGTTTTACAAATTGCGCATACTCTCATGATAAAAATGTTCTAAATATCTCGTAGTAAACACAAAATACACAAAAGTCTTATTCCACGATTTAGACCTAAATCATCAGAAACGTATATTCAGTCCAGCGTACTTGTTTATTAGAGGTCAATGGTCCAGCCCAATTCTATTGCGCCGTGGCAGCTTGTCATCATGTCACTTGGTTTACATTTAAATAGTTACTTACAACAATTAACCAAGTCATGTTAAATTCTTGTCATCGAATCGTGTGACGAGTTATCGTAGATATGAGGACATTATTAAATTAATACAAGAAAAGAAAAGACAGGAATAATAATGAAATAAAATTTATTTTCTTCAATAAAACAATTATAGGTACATTGTAAACTTACAACTGTATCTTAGTATAATGGCAACGGTCCTTTTGTGCAGTAACATTGACGAAAGAAAGAAAGAAAGAAAGTAAGAAAGAAAGAAAATGAATTTATCTGGCACAAACTAAAAGACACACAATACACCAGATACATACATCAAATAAACACACACAATAAAAAAATAGTAATAAAAATAAAATAAAAGATTAAAAAGTGTGAAGTCCGATGTAAGAAATTAGCAGGAAAAGTGTGCCTCACGGCTGCTTCGTTGTCTTTTATACGTCACGTCATACAAACAAAAAAGGGCTTTCTAAACCCTGAAATTACATTATTATTGCAAAATCCCTCGGAAATACAACAAGAACGAGACAGTAGTAAATAAAAGCTATCAAAAAAAGGTTCCATGTAAGGAGAAAACGTCAGATCAAGCCGACTTGTATAATTCTAATTTGACAGCTCTTAAACTGTCACCCTCTCTTTCTCGCTCCGTCAGTTAGATAAATATAGCAATACTTTTACTTTGTGCACAACGGCATCAGCGTCAATATCAAAAATATTCCGAATAATCTATATAATACATTTTTGGCCTATCGGCTAAGGCTACAGATTGGATAACAATTAAAACTAACTAATACAAAAGGTTAATTAGGTAACAATAAAAACCTATACAAGGTACATATCACAAGGCACTGAACCATCAAAACAAATAGTACTAAATTAAGTTAAAGCATAGATAATATTCGAATACAACTAAGCAGATGCAAAAACTAGGAACATCATACCAATAAGATCTCCTTCGAACGGAATCACAATAAAGTTTTTTTATAAAAAAACAATGTAGGTATAGAATCTCATTTCAAGCCAATAGTTCTGGTGACTTCTTCGAAGACGGTCCATGCCATCGCGGCCATTAAAGTGCGACGCAACATTCTTGGTACTGCACCCTTGAAGTATCCTCTTACACCGTATGTCTGTAACAAAGGAGAAAATAAATTAATTTAAGAAAGACTACACTATGGTAACAATTTAGGGGGAGATATACAGCGCTAAAAGGTTATTTTGGCGCTCGGGCAATATCGGAACTAACGCCGCCATCTTGTTTTGTAAATATATTTCAAGTGACATTTCAAAAAACAACTGTACAAACTGTCAATGTCATTCGAGTGTCAAAAGGTCGGTTAGTATATAGTTTTTAAAAACGTCTTGCTTGGTAACTAACGCCTAGTAGGTCGACAAGATAAAAAGTGTTCAATAGCTACACAAAATTCGGAAAAATCGTATAAGATTAGGTACCCTATTTAAATGACACATGGTCCAGTTTCTATTGCAACTAAATCTGTTTCATTACTTCTCTAATACTGTTTGTCATTCTGAACTCGACTTAGTTTACAGGTAGTCAAAGTTGACATTTGTTTGGATATACTCTTGAATACCAACAGTAATCAACCTCGTCGACAGGGGGCATGATTTGCCCTTCACTGAGTAAAAACAGTGATAGCAACTCTCTTTATCACAATATTAATTATTTTTCTTTGTATTCAACTCATATGTATAGCAATTTAGTCATGCTATTGCAAGTACTATACTGTAGTCAAATTATATGCATTTGAGTAAACAAACTAGCGTGTGTTGTTTATAAATAGTTAAAAACAAGTTTTATGGTTATTAAATTAATCTACATTAGTTATGACGACAGTTTGAATTCAAGAAACTGGCTATAATTGAATACCTAATGGCAACTACTGTTTGAAAATAACTCATGAAGTCAATATGCAATTGTGGAGTAATTGTGTAAGACACTAACAGTAGCAATGGCTTTCATTTTGACAGCTCAACAACATCCATCGAATTATTAACGTTCTTGAGCAGATCAATATGAAGCAATGGATTAGCAATATCCTTCAAAATCATTCAGATTATGATTGCTAGTGTGTTACGCAGTTAGAGTGCGGTATGGGATAGTTTGTTTTCATTAATGACACATCAAATTTGTCTGGACTATAATAAATGACAGAAGACATATTCCTGCGCAAAAATAATATTGATAACCTATGAGCAGGTTGTGTCATGGTGTAAACATTAAACAATGATAATCCAGCGGCCTTAATTATAATTTCATGTAATTAGCAAAATATTCATCGTAAACTTGACACGAGTTCATCATGTCAAGTACACGCAAACTTTAAATGTCCGATAGACCCAATTAAAAAATAAAGAAGCGACCCCCACGGATGTTGCTTATTAAATTAATAAATAATTAAGTAAATACGGTCACTGAAGGAGATAAGTAACCAGCGTCGTCGGATATAGTTGAAGTTTAGAAAGAAACCGATGGATGTTTTCGAATAAAATTTATTAATAGGAAACAAACAGTAAATTTACAAAAAAAAAAAAACATCCGATGACGTCCATCGGTTGCTTACTAAACTACAACTATATATTATATGCGATGACCCTGGTTGATCTCATTTGGTGACTGTACGTACTTATTTTAAAAATTACTCAGAAACAAATTGGAGTCTTAACAACCTTAGGTTTAAGTACGCACGCCGACAATGCGAGCTCAGATAAAACTGGAGATGTATAGCTTGATATGTGGTCGTGTGTACTCATGTTCATAATCTTCCTGATTTTAGTTATCGTGTCGACACCTTTGACATTTGCTCTTAGTAATTTACTACACTGACAGAAATATTTGATACGTATATCTGATAGGTACCTACAGTTCCAATTTATTATTCTTAATAATGAGTTGTGTGATGTCATTTGAGTTCAACATAATAAATATTAAATAGGTAGCAACACAAAGGTTAGCATTATGATAGATAGTAAGACCGAATTCTAGATGGCATACTACCTATCTATAGATACTTTAAGCCGAATACTCAAACGCTATACCTAGGTACATACTCATTTTAAAGTCCCCGTTTGCCTCATGCTGTCTCGGCCACTTTAATGTTCAGTAGTGGCGACAAGACACACCCCTAGCTCTCGTCCCACGAGCGATTATTTATCGCGCAATGAATTTTCAACTCACTGCTTAGCGCCCAGAGTTGAAAATCCAACAGTGTATTTTAATAACGTGCTGGGATACACTCCGTTGGATTCTCAACGCTCGACTCAACACCGACAGTTGAAAATCCAGTGGGCGATAAAACATCGTCGCGCTTCAGAGCGCTTTGAGTATTCGGTAGTTACACAGAATTTAAAATGTCAAGATTTTAAATTCCTGTCAGACTAAAAAAAGAAAACGAATTCTTACCTGCTGAACATATACGGCGGCACTGAAGGCATTAGGAAACTTGTCTGGGTATAACTGCATATTGGTCTTAAGTACGTCGGCAGGGTTGGTGGCCAACGACGCGGCTATCCCGGCAACTATACCGCAACTAAAGTGGACGGCACTGGCTGCTCCGGGCGACTGCAACCATTCTGGAAAGAGGAGATAGTTTGGTCAGTATGGAGAGGAATAATATCGAGTTGTACTTTAATGGTACGGGATTTGAATATAGACCATACTGCTACAAACTTATAAAAATACACGATTTAAAAAAATATATATATTATGCTCAGCCTCTTAAAAATGTACACTCCAACACAGTAAATTTTGTAATGAATATATCTATAGTTGTCAAGTACAAAACTCAACTTCTGCCTATCCCTTTAGAATTACCTACAAGCGTGAAGTTACGATAAAATGCATCTACTTTCTTATGGCCACGTTAATTTTTCAACAGGGGGTAAAATAAGTGTTTGTAATGTTTATGTTATCTGTTATCTTTTAGTAATAATAACTCTGTAACTAAGTAAATGATTGACGCGTTACTAATTTTGTTCACGTCATTTTAATGTTTAGAAAACATTGCGCCTACGTTTTATAGCATGATGTTTTTTTTTTTAATATTGACGTACAAACGAAAAAACAACATGTATGTTATGAAATACTTTTTGCAAAACAGAAAATATGTAAAAGTTATTGTTAAGATGTTATCTTTATATTTTTCTGTACGTCACTGAACTCTTCCTAAACGGTTGGACCGATTTTGATGTTTTTTTTGTGTTTCGGTGGGATCCTGGATGGTTTAGATTCACAATTGGACCCAGTAGCTGCGATCCAGTTCTAGGAAATAGTACGTCTGTCCGGCCAGTTAGTTATAAATACATTAATTAAGAGACCACTCAATAAATAAGTCACAATCAATATTGTATGTGGCAATAGATTTATAAATAAAACGGATACAGTATTGAAACACGTAAGTCCTATCAAAACGATTAGATTGCCACCTTTGTCTGGCCTGACAAACAAAAAAGCCATTTGATGACGCATTTTAACCACAAGTAAACATGATTATTTATTAATAAATCTAATCAATTAACGATCATTTTCCTATCATAGGATTATTGACAAAACGTGTTTTTGTAATTGCCATCTGTTTTATGTTGCGACTAAACACAAACTAAAGACTATCCCCTTTATTTATAAACGTCGATTAAAGTTAAGAGACTTTTGAACATCATCAATAATATTGATGATGTTCAAAAGTGACGGTTTAAACATTATATTATAATGTTTAAACCGTCGCTACCCCAGGCTACGTTTTCGCTCAAGGGGGCAAATGTTTCTCTCTGATTGGGGGCGATTTCTCATGCCTTTAAAGAAAACCAATGGCACATATTTTCCGTTAATTCTAGCAACCCCCATTTCGAGGACGATTACTATGCGGATACTACGGGTTGTAAAACTATGTTTATGTCTAATTTTCAGTTTGACCGAAGTCCCGGGGGCAACTGCACCCGTTGTCCCCCCTCTGTATCGGCGCCTGCGCTAATCACTACTCAACTTTAAGCAATATTTATAAACAAAGGGTATCTGAAAAATGAGGACCTAATGAACGAATAGAATAATTAAAACATTGGCTCCTACCTTACTTACTGTTAACCTTATCAAATATGCGTAGAAAGTACTTACTAATAATAAATATTTATTAGGTAATCATGAATATCTAATGTTTATATGATGCAGTACAAAGTCTACTGTGTTTAAGAAGCTTATTAAATAGCTATACCTCCCTCTGTATCGTATAGAAACATGAAATTATCTATCTAAAGTGCTAGAAGGTACCGCGACCTCTTTTCATCATTACCTACGCATTTTATCAGTGTATTTCGAATTGCAATTAACCTAATATTTTTTTTTATCTAATACTTTGATAAGAAGCGTCATTGAAATTACAGATTTAAATTCAAAGTTAACTGTCACTTGTAATCTATACTAATATAATACAGGGTGGCGGGACATCGACGCGCAAACGTCGTGAAAAGGTTACACCCGTAGCCTAATTGCGTAACCATTTTCGGCAAATGATTGAGATTAATTGGTTTCGTTTCGATCGCTTTTTGTTTCATTTTACGATTTTCTTAAGCACATATCGTTCACTCTTTAGCGTTTCAAACCAACAGCTGTTGCTATTACATGATAGTGGAGTTACGCAATACGAAAATCGTAAAATGAAACAAAAAGCGATCGATTTGCCGAACGCTCCGCGGATGGCGCGTGCGCGCGCAGTACCTACCGCGACACCGCGCGCTGCCCTTTCCGAGTTTTATTTACATTGCTGTTTTATGTGAATTAAGTGAATTTACTATTTTTTATTAAAAATCTAGCGGGTTAGATAGAAATAATGATTTTATACAGTTTACAGTAAAAAAAAATTGCAGGAAAAAACGTAAAAATTAAGAAAAAGCCGATGAAAAATTTCAACGCAGGGGGGTCCAGAATCATGTACTGAATCCATGGTAAGCGGTTGCGCGCTTGAAGAGTTTGTTTGTTTGAACATGCTAATCTCTGGAACTACCAGTCATTTGATTTGATATTTGCATTTTATTTAAAGCCCAATTCTTAAGGAAGGCTATTTAACATCACGCTAGGACCCTTGGGAGCCGAGCAAAAAGAAAATAAGTCTGGAAGAACGCTAAGCAATTTTTTCCGCAAAAGACCCAATATCTTACCTTTAGGTACTCTTTGCTTGGCCTGCGAGTAGAACATGAGGTACAGGCCAGAGAACGGCGCATCTCTGGCTAGAGTTGGGCCCAGGCCACAGGAAAGGCCACGGAAGCCCTCTGATTTATAAATGGCCTTCAGAGCACCACCCAAGCTGTTGTATTTGTACACTCCAGATTCGTATCTGAGAAAGAAATAAAATTGAATATTATTTTTTGAAGTTGTAACTATAATAGTTGTTAGTTTTTTGAAGTGATGGATACTTTTATCAAGAGTTGGCAACCGCAAAAGGACCCTCAGAAAGGACCAGTTCCGAAAAAAATAAGAAAGCATACAGCCCAGAAAGGTGTGTTACATTATAAATATACGTAGGACCTACGTCGTTGGTAATACAGGTGACCAAACAAAAATTTATCCAAATAATTAACATACAAAGCGGAGTGCGTTGATTACAGTACCTACAGCGTAGAAAGTCCCGACTGCGCTGTAACCTCGCCATTACCATAAGTATTGTTTACAGATGACCTGAACAAACGTTTCAACAACGTGTGTCAGTCACGAGGTGGAACAAGTAATCGGAAACACGTTTTGGGACAACGAACATATAATTATGAAGATGGTATTTATTGATTGTAAAGTGCTAATTATCAAAGGTGGGGCATACATATGATAATATGACGTCACAGATCAATCTACCGACAGTTATCGGTAATTAGTTCTACATCTTGGAATAACACACGATTAACAGGTAATTGGGACATTTTTGGCAAGGTAATGTTGATAATATTATTGATTGTATCAATTGACAATCGATATTATCAAATACAATGACTTTACTAGAAAACAGCTTAAAATATTTTTTTTTTATAATATGTCTAACTAAGTAAATATGCCTTCTTACCAGTCTAATTATAAGCCCAGTGATTAACTTGAGTCAACTAAGTTACTACTTAACTGTTACAGAAATAAATTACTTTTTGTATAATAAAGTGGCACTATTTGACAGTAAACAAAATTGGAGAAAATGTCGAGGTTGTACCTTTGGTATATAGCGTTCAACTTAAAATTATCAAGTGAAGTAAATGAGAGTGTTAAAGCGATCCTCCGAATGAGTAAGGACCAGGGGGTCTACTACGAAGTGCAAAGTGCGTATGATCGGATCGGACCGACACATGGCCGAACCGAATATTATTGAAAAATGCGAAAAAAGTTACGATCGGCTCAGTTGGGTTGGGACCATAGTCAATATTCGAAAGAGTGTAGGAGTGTAGGATCGGGACCGACCGAACCAAATAGTAACTTCGTAGCAGGAAACGGCCGAACATTCGGCCGATACCACTTCGGAGTAGACCCCCAGACTCATCTAACTAAAACTACGAAATATGTTATTATAATCATGAAAATCAACTCACCTAGTTTTAATCACAGTTATAGGTATTAAAGCAACGCCGCTCATGGTCCTTGCGACGACTCCTAACGTGATGGCTTCCAAGGCACTAAGGTCGCCATTAGTCTTCCCCATCTTGGCTTTAAGCCAGTGCAGGGAGGAGAAATAGATTCCCACTCCGGGAACGCAACGAGCAACGGAAGGCACCATGCCTCGCCATAGCCCAACTATTTGTTCTTGCCGGATGATGTTCGTGAAGATCGTTATCATCCCGGGTTGGATTCGGCTGCTGTAAAGGAGGTTAGGTTAGTGATTGATAGAATTGAGAAGCACAATGTAACGCTTCTTCTTCTTCGTGTCGCTGGCACGACTGAATTTCATATCTTGTTGGCCCAAAACTTTGCCACTTCCACTCCAGCCCTTTGTGTTATATCAATGTAACGCTAATAACTTATTTTGAAAAGTTTTTACTAAGATCAGGACAGGGATACCTCAAGGCACATCTTTTGTCCTGTGCTACACCTTGGCAATGTAAGGTTTAAAAAACCTTAATCGTTTCCAAAGGTCAGACTTGTGCGCAGTTTTTGCAGTCACTGATAGTCTTTCCTGGTGATTGGCAATCAAATATAAATAAAACCGTTTGTTTATCATTCATTAATAACTAAGGCTCATTGTGTATCCACTTGCACGCGCCTGGGTCGTAACAACGCGGCCTTAGCGATAGCTACTTGCTACTTGAGATAATTAAGATAAAAAAATACTAAAGTAATTAAAATCCGAATCATTTTAAATATTACTAATATAATTAATTACGAACAATAAAATAACAACAGATAAACTAAACTAATATGTCGTGAATATTCGTGAAACTTGAACGCGGAAAATGATAATAGGTCATTGGCAGTCTAGGGAAGCATTCTCACAAGAGTAGCAGACGTTATCAATGTCAATGTTAAGGATATTATGTCCAGTGTTAACAATAATTACATAATTATTATCTCAAGTCACAATGTAGGTACCTACAATAAACAAATCAATGAAATAGCTAATCAGGCGTTGGTCATTGCTTGTGCCTTTATACCTACTTTTTTTTCGTAGCAACAAGATAATACCGTCTGCTGTTATCTAGTACTGAACTTATTTTTCTGTGAGTTTTTTGGTCATTAGCCTGTTACTGTGCGACGCTTATTTTACTGTTGAGATGAGAACTTTTCTTATATTTGTATTGAAACTAAGACTGTTTAGAAAGCACAGGACTAGTCGTTGAGGCGATGCTAAGGGAAGCCTATATGCAGCAATTGACGAGTTTTGGCTGAATGATGATGAAGATGAGGTTTAAGGTCAGTTGATAATTTTATGTGACTTACTTGACAGTCGCCGCAACAACATGTTGGGTTGGGTTCTGTAGACGAGTCTTCACCAAATCAAGCGGCTGGAACAGTATAGTACTGAAGGTCCCGGAGAAAGAACCGGCGAGAAATGCCTTGAACACCGGGTGGTACTGTAAATATAAACATTATCTCTGTTAGCATTATAAGTTCGTTCAATCAGAAGAAAACGATACACTTTGACCCTCACACGAGTCTTGAATGAGTTAACTTCGTGATAAAATGAGACTATCACAGAGTGTTGAAACTTACGTTTGCCACAATATCCATTCTGGGTTATATTCAAATCCTTTTTGATTGACAAGAATGTATCCTTTGTCAGGTAATATCCTTTGTCAGGTAATATCTTTGGAATATACTCCGAACTTGTAATATTCAAAGTGAAATAGCCAATGACAGAGAGAGCTTTTGAGCCGAAAGAGCTTCAGGTATAAATCTAGATCGTATCCGAGTAGTCTGAATAGTAGATAGGGTTGATACGGTACATCAGAACAATGGTCATTTTTTGCAACACCTCGCTTGTAAAATGCATGTATGCTGGTACCAGTATGAATTTTAAAAGAAACGTAAATAACGCTAGAATAGCGTTCACAGAAAGTTTGTAGCACTTGTGAGTCCACTTTCAAAGACACTGAATTAACTTAATTAGGAGAAAGAAAATCACTGTCGATTAATTTAGCCATGGGGACTAAACAGAAGAGAACTGAACAAAAACTGTACTACGCGGACAAAAGTAATCGAAGTTGAGCGATAGGTAGGACGCGCACACTGGTAGATTGGTGAACGAACACTGAGCGAGTATAGTGCGGGGCGATTATAAGCGATCATTTATATGTGTCTTTATCAGCGGTAGACGAGGGACGTAGGCATCGCGGGTGACAAGAGGTGGAAGGTCGCGCTTGGCACCCCACATGATAATAAGTATCCGTGCCTACAGACTAGGGGGTAACGAGTAGCTCAGATAATGTAGGGTCGCCACTGCAGAGGAAGGATAAGGCAACTGGCAATGCAGTTAACTAGCAGAAAACACGTGTATGTTAGTATTTTAATGACATTATTGCAAAAGTATTGATGGGGTACTAGTTCAATGACCTGTCTCAACAAAGCAATACTATAATGGCCCTGATTAGAAAGTTAACCACCTTAAATTCCTTCAGTCTTTATATATGATATTTAAGGGACTTTTTACGATAACTGCAGGTAAGAGTGCTCCTATTTATAAATAGTAGATTCCTAAGAATAAGTTGGTCACTATGCTAGAATATAAAATTATTCGTAAAAAAAACTCACGGAGAGAAAATCACCACAGGCAACGCTTAAATTGTTAACCATCACAAAATACACAACAATGTAACATCAACGCACTCAAACATAACTACCATGAAAACACGAGTACGAGACTCTTTATATAGATTCTGCACCTACGTATTAAAAAGAGGCGTGCAATAACAAAATTATCAAAGTGACATTACAACGATAATTAGATAATTATCAATATACGCAAATAATATTAATATACTTCGTAAGAAAAACAAGTATCTACGTAAAATGCGATGCGATATTGATAAGTCGATGTGGGGTCTTGACTTATCGTGGAATTAAATCTTTGAACAAGCGGTGGAAATCGACTCCAAGGACCATTCGATAAAGAAATAAGAACCACTGATTGGTTAGAGGACCTAATTGTGGTAGCAGGTATGGGTATGTGTGATAGGCAAAAAAATCGACTCCGAGAACCGTTCGATTAAGATATAAGGACCAAAAATTAGGTAAGACTTAGGACCTAATGTGGTAGTAGGTAGGGGCACGCATGATGCGCAAAAAGTACTGTAACTAACTGTTTGGCCATGGAATATACGTGCCGAGGTAGCACTCGACCTCCGTGACGTCATTGTTTGTCATGCTTGTTTTTAGTAATAAAAGCGGTTCCTGTAGCATTTCATTTTATGCGGTGCTGAACAAGCAAAAAACACACATGATAAAAAATACCCCTTTGGCAAAGTAGAAGGCTGTTAAATAATTTAATATTTTATGCTTAGGCCCTATATTTTTGTAGACATGTAAGAGACAGTAAGTATTAAATCATATTTATTATATAAAAACCCTTAACGATATGGAAAAAAAGATGTTGCAATATATTGTTTTAATTTCAGAATAGTTAAGCCCAGTATCATGCGTTTGATAAAGTTAAGTGTTATATTTAAATAAATTATATTAATGTTATGTAGGCTAGGCTATTAACGGATCAGTTCAAAGGTGGTCAATGTTTAATTCAGTGCCTGCAGCGCAATAGGAAATAAGAATAAGTCGGAGAAAGCCTCATTACAATCTAGTGACTGGAGTTCCAAAAGGAAGGACCCTAGGACCAATTCAAACTTAGTGCTTGGTAAAATTATAATAATTTAACATTCTATTAAGTAGCCGAAATATATTTTGACATTTTATCTATAAACTGTACTTACGTACGGTACTTAATGATAATGAATGCTATAATTACATTTTTTTGATCATTACTAGATAATCTACTGCATAAGGCAGAGTGGCATTGCAAGAACCTAAAACATAATTTTTTTTCAATTTAACATTCTTAAATGGACAGGCTATTTACCAGTAACAAAAGGTATCATGTCATAGTGTGATAGAGCTTTAATAGTGAAATTGATGTCAGACGAAGTATTTTTTATTTTAATTAAAGTTGCATTGTGAAACAGAATCCATGAGTGCATGTGGATTTCTGGTGTCTTAAATAAGTGGCAAATAGTTGAAGTTTTCATAAGGAAAGCCATTTCAATTTTAAATGTAAATAACAGAGATGTTGGTGAAATGGAAACTACTTATGCTTTTTACTTAGTCCATTTATCACCTCAAAATTAATTTTATGCTAATGGGATAAGGTGGATACAACAGTTTGCTCCTCATTTAGAATTCTTAAAAAAATTTTGCTTACTCTACATTCAAAATCAATCATTTTTTAAAGTTAATTGGGTTAATAACCCAAACTTTACTTTAAAAATTCGAATGAATAAAAAAAAATATGAATTGAATATCGGGATAAAAAGTTGCCTATGTAACACATACAATACTTTTTATACCGGTTATAAACTATCTGTGTGCCAAATTCCATCCAAATCCGTTCAGTAGTTTTTGCGTGAAAGAGTAACAATCATCCATCTATCCTCATAAACTCGTATTTATAATATTAGTAGGATTAGTTCATATTTAATAGAAACTCTCATCCTTAATTCTTAAGACAGTTAAAGCGCTTGTTTAAATATGGTCTGATAATGAAATCATCAAAACGGTCTAAACAAATAAAAAGAGGTGACCAAAGGTCAGTGACTTGACGCTGTTCATTGTTCTTATCAGATTGGATGCCAATATAGGCCTTCATAAAAAGACGTCATTTAAATTTTAAAACAAAAGTTCCCTGGTATAATTTCAGAACCTAAAAAATCTCTTTTTTCAGACGGAAATCCTAACGGACTGGATATTACTATGGAAAATATCATGTCATATTGGACTACTACAAAAAGCCCACAATCTACCTTATCATGCATTATCTGCCATTTAATGGGGATCCATCAAAGTACCCCCAAAACTCAAAATTTATATTTTTGCAAATAGCAGTAGGTACTGTTTACCACTGTATTTTGATCAGAATGATCCGTTTACCATTGTATATTATAATAACTAAATCAAAACCATTTAAAACTTTTTTTCAAAATGGTTTGTCTAATAATAAAGTTTTAATTTGAAGCAAATGCTTTTAGCTTTTAAGTTTTTCATCGACTTTGCAGAAAGCCTCATGATTATATATTTAGTTTGTTCTAGCACATGAATGTGCGATGTGCAAATATAATATCTAAATGATATTTAGATAATCAATTACAGTTATCATTACAGCAATTAGTTTAGTACCTAATGAGTAAACAAAGATTGTAAATATTTCCATAACATGAACCAATCAACTAATCCAGATAGCTATTAAGACTTTTTATAAATAAAAAAAATAACGAATGAACGTTTGTGGGTTAATTTAAGTTGGCAAAAACACGCGGCTTCGTCCTGATAAGGTCATAAAGGACGCTTTATCTGTAGACTGTAAGACAAACAACTCTGCAGGGGGCCACTTACGTCGTTATCGGTAGAGTTCGGCAGGTCAGGCGCTGTGTCGATCGCCCATCCATGAGAAAATGCCGTTGCCGGTTGCGACATACTTATTATTTACCAATGTAGAACCAACGTATTACGCCGTAACCTCGCTAACATTTTTACGTGTTTTGGCGCTTAGATAAGACTTGTGCAACGTTTTAATTGATTGCGTTCGATTTAACGGTGATTAATCATTTTTCTAAGGACACTCCGAACAGATTATTAACTGATAACCGTAAAAAACAAGATTATTCAATCTTTTAATATGTTTACACCCCCGGAAAACATCTCGATCGTTCTCAATTGTTTTTATACAACTTACATCACTATCAGCTGTTTTAATGGCAGATTCAACCAATAGAAACTGCGGATACAATGTTTTATTTTTCAATTTTACCTGACTTACCAAAGAAAACTTATTGAACAACAATGACGTGATGACGTCTGACATTGACATCGCGAGATTGTGAATTTGTGATTGCGAACATTGCGTTCAAAAATAACAAAACTACTGGGTATCAAAATAGTGATCATTTCATTACTGATAAGTTTAGTATAGTAAGGTTACCTATACGTTTTTTTACTGAACTTCCTATACAATTTTTTTACTAACCGTACTACCTACGAAGAAAGGCATTCCCAGCACTTTGAGTCATTTATCATGTTCAAGTTACGACGTATTATTCGTTGAGGAGGGTCAGTATGAAAAATCTAAAACTGATTGATACTAATACTACTCAATCTCAGATATAGTAGGTATAGTTAACCGCACATTAGTGGTAGGTAACACAATCATGCTGTTAGGGCTAATGGAAGAACACCAAAGGAAAGACTGTTATAAGGATTTATATAATACGTTTATTATCCTTTTATATTTATATATTGGAAGGTGTGTTTACTAATATTATGTGAGACGTGTGATCCCACACAAGGCCTCATGAGTAGTACAGTTGCTATGCGAAAGTAAGGATTTCGCTCAAGTGGTAAGGGTGGGCTCGATAGTAAAAAATAATATTTATGAGTTAGAAAGAGAAAGACGATAGTGTTGAAGTCGGGTAGATTTGTTTTTGCTATTCTCCAACACATGCAGCACGTAAATCGGCCTCCTTATTGCTACCTACGACATAAAGACGCTGTCAATGACAAATAAATCTTTATTAATAGTTTCAGACAAAGACATTAAATTATTTATCTTAAATCTCTTTGGTTTCAGAACTTTTCCATTTGCCAACAGAACATTTTGTATAGCTATAGTTCTATGCCAGAGGTTACATTTTTTTTTAAATAAATAAGGATTACCAGAATCGCATAGTAGGTAGGTAGGTATGTCCCCTTATCTTTAAGTTGTTTTTCCAAAAGTAATCTCTTCCGTAATAGATACTTATTGAATATTTGTAGGTATTGGAAAACAATATTTGTATAGTGTAGTGTGTATATATGTTAGTGAAATGGTATAGGGTAACCGCCTAGTGAAGTTGTATTGGTATCTACTTACAAAAGGGACTAGGGTAGGCCCTAGTCCTAAAAACATATTGGTGCGAATACTTTACTTCAGAGTCGACAGAAGCTTTCATTTGATTTTTCTCACTTGAGCATGTGCGGCCGCAGAGCCGTATTTAATTTATGGAGGACCTGGGCACTTTATGATAATGGGACTCTTAAAGAGAATGCAGGATGCAAGAGATGCGAAAATCGAAATTTATAATTCTCCGCCTTGGATAGGTTAGGTTTTCTTTTGACCGTTCTTTCAGAAAAAGAAGTTACTTTGTCGTCATTAAAGAAAAAAAGGAATAAAAACTAAGGAAACGCAGGATGCACCTAGGAGAGAGCGAAGCGAAGTCGAAAATTTCAGCACTGCGTCTTATTCTGACATTATGTAGCCACTTGCCCAAAGTGGCTAATGTAAAAGAACCGGCCGCAACGACGCCTTCGGCATTCCGTGGCTACCTATTATGAAAATGATTGATAAACACAATTATTTTTTGCCTTCTAATGGAATATGCCTTAAAAATAAATGAATGGCCTCCATTATCGCTGTAACCTACCTACTTACTATAAGTAGCGGAATATTTTGCGCGAGGTTATCGTTCTACCCTGTCTACAAAGAGAACTCTTGATGATAACACGCCGTTGGGGGTGTGACTTATTATAATGAGCAATGATCATGGACATCACGTGATGATGATTGATTTTAACGTCTCTTAAAGTGATTGTGTCGATATTTCAACTTGTCACGAAAAACTTTTTATTTGCCTTTATTACATCACAACTTGTCATTTGTGGAGAAACGTTGGAAGGCCTCCCACAAGGTGGACCGATGATCTTGTGAAGGCCGCAGGAATCCGCTGGATGTGGAAAGCACAAAACCGGTCGAAGGTGCTTGGGGAAGGCCTATGTCCAGCAGTGGACGTCTTTCGGTTGAAATAGTGAAATGACGAAGATGATTTCATCATAGTGGCAGAATAAATTTTCAAATCTCTGGTCAAAATACTCTATGAGCTATTAAGCCGATAAACATGCACCCCAGCTGCTCATGACATATCTTCCGAACGAAAGAAGATATGGTTATGTATTATAGCTCAAAAGTTAAAGCATAATAGCTGGCATAGGCAGCAAAATTTTCAAATCTATAGGCCTTGTAGTTTCCACGTGATAAACAAAAAACAGTTTTCGCGCCAAAAACATCAAATTTTTGCTTCGGAGTAGGAAACGAATATTCACGAAGTTTTTGTGGCAGCTAAATGAAGACTGGGAACTTTGATTGCAGCTACGAGTATTATGCCTTAACTATTGGCATAGGTAGAATTATTCAATCACATATGAGGAAGCTGGAGTTATACACACCAGACAGACAGCGTAACCTAAACGGTAGGGTCCCATTTGGTTGGTTCTTTATGGATACGCAACGCCAAATTCGAAGCATCACCCTTTATTAAAATGGTTGCATTGTCATTTCAATGCAATTGAGTGCTTTTGCGAGGGCAGTCCAAGCCTTGCAGTTTTATTTTTATGAACCAGACAAGCATTAATGAATTATTAAACGCATAAAAAGTACCCAATTAGCTGTAGGTGCCTACTGTAATACGTAAGTAGCATAATTTGTATCGAAGGGGGCGTTGCATTTTCTGGCATAGCTCAGAGATATCATAATCAATTCTGCTTATTAAATTATTAATTTTTTAATCAGTAAATCGATCAAATGACGTATTGGCTATATTATTAGTGAATGGGATTAGTTGTTTGAGACGCAAGGGTCAACGGCCACTGACTTACAAAGAAGGCACACTATGTGAAAGTTTCTTATTCATTACCTAAGCGTGAAGTTGCTCTTGTCTTGACCCATAACACACGAAGCATTTCATGATGAGCTCTTGACCCAAACACAGCTGACTATAAAAAAAGGCTTCATAAATCTTGGCTGGCTCTATGATTTTAAGACAGATTTAACAACCTAGATACTTCTCCCAAATATAGGAATTACCACGTTCAGAAATGGAATTTTACATTAAAAATTACAGAGAGATTGATAACGAAGATTAGGTATATACAAATTATATAAATTAATCTAGCTAAACTTCTACAGAATTTAGATTGTTTATAAGTCGGGCCTACAGTATTTTTATTTTTAAACCGATTCAAGAGTATGAAAAGTAGCTGCGATGATATCTTGTTAGGCGCTAGGTTGACTCTAAATTACGCGCCTGTGGGAATATTAATAGCAAGCAGTATCGTTTTCGATGAAAGCAATTTCTTCGAACGTATATTCAGCGTAGGCGTTTAAGTCGCTGCGCTAAATAAATGCACGTCTCAGCATAACGTGCATTTACTACTATCTGTACTGTCGTTGCGTAGATGTAGTTGTCATAAATACGTCATGTTGTTTCACTGCGTAAACAGATGGCCATTATTGTTATAACTATCTTGTTATGTATGTACCTATTACTACTTCGGTGCATATATCGACAACAATAGGTACTACTATAAGTATTATGTTGGCTCACGGTGTCAGTAACGTTGTGGTGAGGTTTTCATTGCATGGATAAGTAGGTATCTAGCTCTTGAAATGATGGTGGGCTATAGGCAGTTTTTAATCACTTGTCACAAACAGACATGTCGAGAAGTACCTACCTTCCTACAAGTACTTGGACTACATGGAATAGGAATTGTAAGTAAAACACGATTTAGTTTACTTAAATTTTATTATTCTACGTACTTCCATAAAGCATAGTAAATACTTTATGAAACTTACACAACTAGAATTACACGTCATCGTCAAATATATACGTAACTATACGAAAATATAGTATAGAATGTTTATAAAATCATTAATCACAGTGTGTACTAACATTCTAAATATAATATGGAATGATTAATTTCAATTTTAAAATAAATAATAAAAAAATAGAAGGAAACCCTGATTGTAAGTTAAAAGCGATTATACATATTTTGTTAGACACCTTTAAAACATATACATGTAATAGATTCTCAACCCCTATGGAGTTCGAAGGCACAAGTATTTACCATAAAAGAATTTGTAATTCTAATAATTGTACTGTTTAATAACACTTAATAAGAACATTGTGTGTGACGACATTGGCACAATTGTAATATGTTGAGAAGAAAAAACAGAAACAAACTTAAGGAACAACCGGTTAATATGAAATGCTAGCTGACTTAAACTTATCAAAATATAAATTAACAAACTTCAACGGCACAAAATTCTGGAATGGGTTCGGAATGATTTTGTCACATAAATACTTAATTTTTAAATGACTGCAACATTGGCATGGCTCAGTCCCGAATTAGTAAGCGCCGCTCCAGTATCGGGACTTTTAAGCTCCACAAAAACACGTATCAGGAAAATTCTAACCTTAAGTAAGACCCTTAAGTATGCACATATAGCCAAAAAAGAGATTCGAAAAGAGATGTTTTACAAGGAAATGGTCCTTTTCTATTCTAATATTAAGTCATTTGAATCTAATAAGTACTGCACTATGTATAGTTTATTATTTTGTGTGTTTTCAGGGATGATTTTCATCAAAAAATCTTGTCAAAATCTTAAAAATACAACGTCAACGGCTTCACCAAATATTTTTGCTATCAACTTTTTAGTCCACACACTGTGCTTATTTTCCCATCGTTTTTTTTTTTCTATAAAAGTTAAATAGACACTAAATATATAGACGACAAATTCTTACACATTTATAAGTAGAAGGTTTAATAAACTTTAAATATTATTCAAAGGTTGGTTTACTAATTCCTGATGCGAATCATCCCTATCCAACAATTATCAGGTGTACATTCAGGTTGAAGGCAGAACCACATTGAACCCCACGACACGAATGGCTGAACACCGCCGAAAACAAAATGTTTCGAAAATTAGAAATTCAAGCGATTTAAAAGCACACATGGAGTGGCGTAGCGTGTGGTTCTGTCGTTATAGTCAGACTGGGGTTTACATGTGCCTCGTGTTTCCGAAGTTGATGCCGCTCTGGGTGGCTCCCTTGTTGGAGCCGTACTGCAGTGAAATGACACCTTGACCGGCCCTCAGCTGTTCCTCTGAGAAGTTTCGCACGTTCTTCTCGGATTCCTTTGGTCCTATTGAAGGCTTGCCGTAGTTACCAGCCTGGAATAGATATTGGAATTCGTTAGTTAATGCGTTTACATTGCGTATAAGCGCGACAGCGTGTAAAACACCGTTTTCAGGCAGAATAAAAATGAGAATCTAGCTTAAGGACATGCTCATAATTAAGTTTAAATACCTCATACAGGTACACCAAAGTTTATAATATGTATAAGTCATTACCTTTCTGCCAAGAGACTGAAGGCAGATTACAACAGAGTTGAGATTCTGCCTCTCCCACAAGTCGACAGTCTGGAACGTTTCCTGTGCGGGAACGCCCAGTGTCTTGGCCGCCTCGAGGAACGCGTTGATGTTCTCCATGCACTTGAACGCCATCTTGGATACGTTCACCTTCTTCACCATGTTTGGCTGAATGTCGTTTACAAGCCTGCAATTTAATAAGATAATGAGTAAGCACATATTTTTTTTTTTATTTAGAGGGTTTCGTATCCTAAGTTTGCAAACGGGTCCCTATTACTAATCCTACGCCATCTGTCCGTTTGTCTGTCTCAGGCATCTTAGGGCTATATCCTTTTAATCGTAGACCTGCATAGGTAAGTACTTATGTAGCCAATTGAAAATTTCTCTGAATACGAATAACTATCGCTTCTACCATGGCAAATACTTAAAAGAAAATAAACAGTCGTAGTTTTTGTGGTAGGTACGGAAGCCTTAGTCCAACTCGCTCTTGGCCGGTTTTAATACTTGACTTGTCCAGACTTTGAGTTGGGAAATCATGTGTGTTCGAAGTCACTGAGGATAAAATATCTATTGCTGTGGTATTTAACGACTCAGTGAGTGGAGCACAGCACAGGGCGGCTAAAGTAGATAAAACATAGGAGTATAATATATCCAATAGGTATCTAAGTACGTATAATATAAGCCACAAAACACAATCGTTTCACCACGTGACACACACCCACAATAAAGCGATGACGGAATTGGATGACCCATTATGTGATGAGTTTGAGGGGAACCCGGCATTACCGAGCTCGGTTACCTACTTAGACTATTGAAGTAATACAATACAGTTTCAATATTATGCCTGAAGTTTGTATACATGTTGTTCGACCTTGGGCCAAAATTTCTGCCAATTTCAGCCACGAGACTCCCAAGGCGACGCTTAATCCTATTTATCAGTAACAGGTTTCAACTCCGCTTGTAATGCTGAAGTTAAGAGAATGTTGGCTATAAAACATAGCTGTTTTTCAGTCAATAAAGACTTCGAATAGCCATTAAGAGATGGATGACTGATCTTTACTCAGAGACGTAGAGCCGTCGTCGGTCGGTTGCCATGCAAATACAATAGTCGTAATGGACAGATTCTGTCTGGCAAACGGTACTAGCCGCACGTCTAAATTTAATACATCAGATTTACTCTGATATGGTGTAAAGATATATATCCCCCAAAGATGTAAATGATAAATATGGATTTAGGTGATGGTAAATGATTGATCTGCGGGGTAATTGCGTAACACACAATGGCATTTTGACAATTCCACAACATTAATTGCGTCATTTACGTTCTCGAGCAGACATATTTTTCAAAAATAAAAAGCAAGAGTTAGCAATTTCGTTCAAAATGCATCGGATTGTGATTGAATGTGTGTTTCGCAATTGGGGTTCTTTCTGGTTTTGAGACTTTTTCACAAAGGAGGTCAGACCTGGCGTAAAGGACCTATTTGATTAAGAGTGCATACGCCGGCTGTCGCTGACTTTATTATTATTTTAAGCGTCATATTTAGTGGCAATAAACGTATATTCATATTCTTTCTTTTACATTAAGATAGGTACTCACTTGCACAAAATAGTACCGTCCTTAAGTACTTCGTAGAAGTTGTCCATATCCCCGGAGGTATTGGTAGGCTCGCCAATGATCGCGTTGATCCATTCTAGACACTCCTGCGCAAGCTCCTCGCTGTATTTGCTGTTGATCTGCAAATAAAACGAAAGATAACGTTAGAAAATAATGTGTATGTGTTTCTATGCTCTGTTTGTTTCAATATTTTGGGAAAAAAGAGGCATACGTCCTAAGATTACACATACACTATATACTTTAGATACTAAGGACTATTAATTGAGAAACCTTTGTGTAACTGTTTGTTTTCCCAAAGAAAAATAAATAAATAAATAAATAAATAAATAAGATGCTATTGTTGGTAATACTGGATGAGAGGATCAGTGGGAGTGGCTAAATTTGGTGTACCTAAGTACAGACGCTAGCACATCAAGCTTTCCGAAACTGTCAAATTTTCTCATTCAACCTTGAACCCCAATGCATTGTCGATAAAGTTCAAAATCTATCAAAGAAATTTGACAGATTGTAGTAGCTTGATGTGCTGGCGTCTGTACCTCTGACTTCTTCTTCAAGGTACCTTTTGGAAACACAGATTTCTATTGAATAGCCAAAACGCAACATAAAAATATACGCAAGTTTGAAAAGATAAATACGGTATTAACAACTAGATTCTATTAGTATATACGGGACATTAAGATTGAAAGGCACTTCTAACTTCATAGAATTTAATGTTTCGTCTATCTGCAACGTACATGTATGAAATTTGAAAGGAGGTTTACGATATTCAATAAACTCGACACACTTCTACATGTCTACAAGGAACTGGCTGTCTGAAAACACGGTATACATAGGTACTTCGGTTGTGGTATATTGCCTGGTTCTTACATAGATAAAGAAACCTTTACCTAAGTAATGTTATGGGATTAATATTTACTCTACATAATAATTTATAGCGTGTGAGGGGCTTATGGCTAAGTAATAACCGCCGCACGGGTCGATCGATCAGGTTAAGCTACGCTTGCCGCGGTTGGTCCGTGGATGGGTGACCATTTTCACATATCAAGACCCCTCCGTGCCTCGGAAAGCACGCTAAGCCGTTGGTCTCGGCTGTCATTCGTGGATCTTTGACAGTCGTTACGGGTCGTCAGTAGCCAGAAAGTCTGACAACCAGTCGTACTAAGGGGTATCGTATTACCCAGTAACTGGGTTGTGGAGGTCAAACAGGCAGTCGCTCCATGTAAAATACTGGTATTCAGCTGCATCCGGTTAGACTGGAAGCCGACCCCAACATAGTTGGGAAAAGGCTAAGCAGATGATGATGATGAATAATTGATAGCGTGTCACAATCGATATTGAATAAAATTTTAACACAATATAACATAATATTATACACACACTTGTAGTCCTCGAAGGATTAGGCAAAGGTACCTATAGTAGAAACCCACATTTCGCCAGGAATGTTAAGACCTATGTAATAGGGGGCGAGCCTCATAACATTAACCAGGCACAAATCCAGACTCAAGGCTGCAACTTACTGAGAAATTCCTGCATGGCAAAACCCAATAACATTTTGCTCGACCTGGGAATAGAACCCAAGACCTCACGCTCAGCACTAGCGCTTGCGATCACAAGATAAACGAGGCAAAATTTTAAGTTAGGTACTTTTAAAGATATTTATGCGTTGCAGGTAGCTAAAATTAATACATTACAGACATTAGGCATACAAGTAGAATAGTAGATATCTAACCTAAATAATATTGTACAGACGCCAGCAGGTCAAGCTACCCGAAACTGTCAAATATTCCCAATCAACCTTGAACCTCAATACTTTAACGATAAAGTTGAAAATTTATTAAAGACATTTGACAGATTTTAGTAGCTTGATGTGCGCTGACGTCTGGACATGTCTAAGTAGGTACTTTTTTAAGTTGCAGTTGGTTTACCAACTACATAATTGCTCAGTAAAAGCAGGTTAAATATACTGGAAAATGCAGCAGCAAATCCATGTGCTAATCAATTCGTCAGGGTTATAAAACTTTATCCGTATTTAATGAAACTCAACGCACTAAACGCAGGGCTATTTTGATGCACAATAAGTTGTTTACAAACACGTAGGTAAACGGTAAAAGTATTTTTATTCTGATTGTTGGAATCATCTGTATTTGAATGTAATTCTTCATCACCATAAACAACTTAAGTTGACGAGAACGTATAAGTACTAAGTATACCTATAATAATAATCAACTGCCTAGTCTTTTCCCAACTATATTGGGGTCGGCTTCCGACTGAATACAAGATAAACTTGAAAGTAAGTAAACCTACCTAAATTATTTGATACTGAGATATTGACTACAAGAGAAATCGCTTATTTTATTTTCCACGAATATCGCTTAGCCCCGTTAAATGCAGCAATATGTAGGTAGTATGACACCTTTCTCGTCAGTTTACGAGATTTTGCATTTGAAATCATTTTGTAAGGATCATGCATAATATTCGCTAATGAATTCAATAGTAATATGCAAGTTGTGTTGCACAGTATTATGAAATAGCAGACGGTGCGGAAAACAGCACCACTTTCTGAATTAACTGTGATATCATCTGTCATTACAATAGTATCATTGTTTATTATGTTAAAAGGAAGAACTATTTTGGAATACAAAGGTAGGCTGTGTAAATACCGAGGATTTTTTATTATGAGAAGCCCATTTTGATTCTTTTAAGAGTAATTGCATTTTGCAATGTGGCATGCTAAACGTCATCTTAACACCCCAAAAATTCACATACCTACCTATGTAGTTAGAATCATAGGAGCTTCCAGAACCGTGGAAGGGGCTACACATATTCAGTGGGGTAATTGCGTAACACTATCAGTAGCAATGGGTTTAGTTTTGACGGTTCAACAACATTCATTGTGTTATTTACGTTATTGAGCAGACACATTTTTCGAACATATGAAGCAATGGATTAGCAATATCCTTCAAAATGATTCAGATTGAGTTTGATAGTGTGATACGCATTTAGGGTGCAGATTGTACAGACGCCAGCAGGTCAAGCTACCCGAAACTGTCAAATTTCCCCAATCAACCTTGAACCTAATGCGTCAGCGATAAAGTTGAAAATCTATTAAAGAAATGTGACAGATTGTAGTAGCTTGATGTGCTGGCGTCTGTACATTCGATTCAGCAGTATTTTTTGGTATTTTTTTGTCGACCCGAAGCAATTACTACACATATTCGGCTTTCATTCGGCTCATGCCGATCAGCAAACTTCGTTCATCTACCCTCGTATAATCATGTTCAGGTCGGCACAATTCGATCTAAGCTGAGAGGCTTTTTCTCGAACGTATTATATTTACTTACATAATTTCAATTTTACCGCCAGGCTGTGCCGAATCATGCAGACCCGGACATGGACAAGTTGGTAAACACCGCCTAAAACAGTCTAAATGCGCCAAAAATACCTCCTACCTGAATCCTGATCCAAATTTAATGCCTGTAACGTTTTGATCTGTATGTAATGTTCTTCTATGTTACAAACGGGAAATCACATAACCATGTTATGCAGTTAGTGAACATCAACTGACTGCGAGCTCAAGGTCGGGCTGATAAGAAATGAGCGAATAGTTTATTATAGCCACTTAGTTTCTGCCGCTTAGTTTCTGCTGATGTGTAATGTTTAAATAAAATTATTACGTAGGTGCATATATGTAGATACTGTTTTTATGGCAGTATAAGTATTACTAGTTTCTGCCCGCGACTTCGTCTCGAAAAGTATGCTATGTGTTAATCCAGGTTATAAACTATGTGTGCCAAATTTTATCCAAATTCGTTCAGCCGTTTTTGCGTGATTGAGTAGCAAACATCCAAACATATTTACAAACTTTCACATTTAAAAGTATTAATAGTTGAAAGTAGGATAATGAACAAAGTGCACTGTACGATATTTTTTATGTAAGTAGGTATAATTCCCCAGGTCAATCCTCTCAAACCAAAATATTGTTATTTCAAGCCATAAAAACTATTTTGTAATTAAGTTATTTTTATAATACTATACCGGGCATTTTTTTTGCACATCGTTTGTTGATTTTGCATGGCAATTAAATAATTTGTTCCTAGTTCGACACCTGTTAATTAGTACTCTTGTGTAAAAACAAAAAATCTTAATAGAGATTCAAATGATTCTCAAATGATGCTATCTAATGTTTAAATGCTTGGAACAAGAAAATGTTTAAAACTGTCAGATTTTAATGTAGGTGTTTAACTTTTTATGCAGGATTAAGATCAAGTTTAATTTTTATTGTATAAAGTCATGTTCATAACTTTATGAGTTCTTATGACTACCTATCTATATGAAAATCAGGAAAGAAATGAGAAATGTGGAGGGTACAGCCGCGGTTTAGAATATTAATATCATTCTAAATTCTTTAGCTACTATTGACCGTATTATCATATAAATAATTTTATACGCATCACGTTCTGTTATGAACGTGTGCGATAGGACAGTCTCCGTGACTTTAATGGAGTAACCGTGTATTTGATACGTGCACTAACAGCTGTACTAATTAAATGTGCCCGTTCTGTTTACCTACTAAACGGCTTGGAAGAATACTGGCTCCTAATCAAGCCTTCGAGTTTTCAATTTATAGATAGGTAAAGAGTGAAATAACCAACCCAAATGTAGGTAGGGCTAGAGGGATGGGCGCTTGTTTATTTTTATTATTGTAAGTGTGCACGCTAAGAAGGTTTAATTTCGCTGATGACTAAATTCTTCAGTGACATTGACATACATAGAAGCGTTGTTTAGCATTAAATTGATAAACCCTTAATAATAATTATGTGGAATTTCTGTCGGTGAATGTTTGTTCAGTTAGTCTGTGAAGGTGACAAGCGACTAATGAATCAATAAATTCGATAGAATTATAATTAAATAATCAAATCTTCCTGTAACAATGCGTAGTATTCCACCGAAAACAACTCATGCGCACGATGAGGATGACGTAACCAGCCAAGGATTCAAACGTGACTCAGAGACCGGTATGTCAGACGTTTGTAACCTTAAAAAATGAAAAGCATGGTCCCTCACAACCTGCTTTAAGGATGTACAGAGTTTCAGTTAAGAAATATTCGTTACTATGGAAGTGGACTTGTCTGCTTTTGGATAAACAACGAAGGTGTCTGAATTTTAATTTGTCTCAGATGGGTCGAACTGATAGGCTCGTCCCTTTCATTAATATTCCGAAGCGTTGTCTAATTTGTGTTTGAAGTTAGAGGAAGTGATTTCTTGTAAGCAACGTCCTGTTTAAACTTTGTTGCACTGTGCTCAACAAAAAATGGTCTACTAAATGGTTCTAGGTACAAGTTACTAACCAACCATAGGTAACAGTTATCAGCTAGCGAATCGTTTATTAGCGTTTCCACATTTAAGTTTAAACAATATATCAATGTCATTATTTCCTATATTCAATTAATTAACTCCGTTGCTAGTTAACGTCATTATCAAGCTAAAACAAAAGGTCGTGGAGTGAATTAGGTTAGTTTTGATAACTATGGCAGCTATCAATTCGTTAGTTTCGGAACTAAAATAGTTAATTTTACTGATATGAATACAGTATCCTACTAATAATATTATAAACTTTAAAGTTTCTATGGATGGATGGATGTTTGTTACTGTTTCACGCAAAAACTACTGAACGGATTTAGATGAAATTTGTCACACAGATGGTTTATAACCAGGATTAACATATAGGATAAATTTTATCCGGATATTCCCACGGGATCGAAACTTATGCGGGTGAAACCGCGGGGCGCAGTTATTAATAATATAAACTGGCAATGAAAATGAGCAAATGTCTTGATTGGGACTGAATGGTAACATTCACGGCATGTCATTTGATCTCTTCCCTTTTTAAGCTAACGTCTGTCATGAGCAGATGCGAATGGAGGCCGAGAAGGATAAGATTGCAAATATCAATACTGATGTAATGATATTAAAGCGTTCATTCACTAATAATCGCCATACGACCATACAAGGAATCGGTAACAAAAACGTTTGTGGCCATAAATAAGTATGATTCAATGTCAACGGCTTTAGTCTTTTGAAACAGCACGTCCTCGCAGTTACGTCAGATGATAGACGCTAGATAGCTACAGCAATGAAAAACTTGGGGAAAAAATGACTTACACTATCACATTCATATTTCAAATGAAACGTTACAGGATAAACGCAAATAGTATTTATTAGGTCAATCAATGTTGATTTAAGGTAAATTATATAAAAGTATCCAGCCTCGTTGGTCATCGTCAACAATGGCTCCAACACTGACTAGTAAGGGGACAGGAATGGGGTCACCGCGCGAGGCCGGCTGTCAGACGCGGTCAATGCAATGCAACCAGTATTGATTCGCAAAAATGGGAATAACTTCAAGTTTATACGAGAATTCACTCCGATTATATCCTTCAATTAAACTTACGCCATAGTAAGGCCGTACCTACGTGCTGCATGTGATAGTGTCATAGTAAAAACAACGATTAAAGTGAGGCAATACTATTTACATGTATCATATTTCAAGTCATGCCACACAAGTGGTAATGCGATCTTCACCTTTTTGTTAAACTATGTATCTTAACTTGCACAACATTGCCAAGTTGCTTGTGCAAGCAAAATAGAATTCCATTTTAAATTAAACATCGAAGAGAAATTTGGTCAAGTGTCAATCTTGAACATATGGCCGGTTGAAAGTGGCCTGCATTTAAGCCATATAAATGAATCCCGCGTAAAGGCCATACCTTATAAGGTGGGGTACTGTGTGGTGTAACAGAACCAAGCCTTATATGAGTCATCGTCTCGGTGAATTAGTATAAAATAAATTCTTTTGAGCTAATTGAACATCTGTTTCGTCCAAGTTATTGGTGAGCATTCGGGCACGAAACGATTCGTGACCCGTGACTAATCCAAGTTGAACAGTTGATAACGTAGCAAACATTATCAAATAAATGATAGGTCTTGTCACCTTCTAATAATGAATTAACCCGTCCTCACTTATCATACGCATTATGTATTTAGTCTTATTGAAACTAACTGTAACTCCGTAATTAGAAGAAGAGAGTAACGAATACATATAAACGTCCATCCGTTTGACCTGCATACTCGTTTTACTGATAAGGCGCATAGCCTCACGTACCTGTGTATCAGTCAGAAAACCCACTTATTTTGGTATTCATTGGAATGGCGACTTATAAAATATGAATCATTCTAAAGAAAATCTTCCATGTTCTTTCCACTTGAGTGCGGTTAAGGACTCCCACAAAAATGTACTAAAACCGGTTGTAAAAGCTGTGTTAACTGATCCTCCTTGACCCACATGCGACCGGTGCGCAGGCGACGAGTGCAGGAAGAAAGGTGTCCTGACTGATAATTACAAGACCATAAAACTTCACAGATCTTGGGTTTTAAAAGTAACAGAATGTAAATTAAAGGTGCTACGGTGCCATGAATTTAAACATTGTGTAAAGTCATAATTAATATTTATTTAGGTAGTTATCAAGACGACAAGGCTTGGTTGGCTGGCAGAGCGTTGCTGGAGCAATGACCGTTTAGGTGTTGTTGAGAATGTTAAGTTTGAGTGGGATCCTATTTGATGGAGGTGCTTAGTAAGTACCTACCTAAATATAAATACTTAGAAAACATCATCTGAATAATGCTGTAGTTACGAGTGATATATACAGATGGCAAATCATAATTCGAGATCTATTTTTAGAACAATGATGATCATCGTTACGTCCTCTATAAACGAGATGTCACAATAGACAATAAAATAAATTGCCTAATTAATTAAACGCGTCGATCTAGTCTCCTCGAAGTCTATTTATGGCCTAGAAACATTGACATTACGTTGCTAACAAAAAAGGTTTCTGCTTTTTATATTGTGCAACTTTTATTTTTATAAAAAAAGGTGACAAATGATTCATCTGTAACCTTGCTTCAACGTAAACGTGTGATGCAACTATACGTTACTTGTATTTAAATGCTAAACCGAGTCATTTCTATACACTATAGTGCCTATCTACTTTAAATTTCCTTGGAATGTAGATACCTATATCGCATAACCTTTATTCTAAACACTATTGTAAATTCCATAATAATGGCTATAACAAGTTACACGTACTTAAGTATTAATTTTAATTAACTTCAGTCGAAATGAAACGAGCCGTATTAAGTTTTATTTCTTTTACAAATATTACTATATATATGACCAAATACTAAACACTGAATTTAGGAACATACCGTCTCGCGCCGTTAGGTTTTTAAAACTTTTTTACAACAATGGCAAAGGTACAGTAAAAAAAGAATTTTTGAATGGGTGATTGAGTTCATTTTTAAGGCTTACCTAACCATTAACCAGTTTACACGACTGTTTAGGGTTACCTACACGTATAGTCATTATGTGTAGCCACCTGCAACGCTACCCTACCCTCCTTGACGGTGGTGGCGCGATGGCACCTTGGGAAGGCGCGGTGAAACGACCATTGGCAGGTAATAAACCAGCACAGGTAGTTACGCACGGGCAAGTGTTACATTAAATATTAATGAATACAGAAACTAAGCAAACATCTGATGTATACGCGTTAGTAGTCTTAAGTTTCATATTCAAGACCATCTGTCCCTTGTATCTCCGCTAACGAGGTCACACCATCTGTTCCCTAAAGTAGGTCACGGCTGAGTCCTTGTAACACAATTCTGGACCTCACAGCATCCCCAATCAATAATCTAGCTGTACAACGCGACCTGTTTACGAAGGGCCACTCCCACATCAAACTATTAAATAAAATGGAACTACAGCACATGGTCGGGTTATAGCTTCAAAATCACAAGTTCATAACTTACCTTTCTCTGTGCTTCGGCAGCAAATCCAGATTTAGTAGCCCTGTTGTTAGCCATGTTGAGTGAACTATCTAATAGCTAGCTAATATAAATAATAAATTAAATCACAGACACGGGTGTACGCCGTGCAGTCACTGTGTACAGAATGTAAACAGGCGCGCGGGTCAACACGACACGACCAAGTCACACGGAGTCCGTTGTGTGAGTGTGTGTATGAATGACATCATGCAACGCGGCGCGCCGCTGCCGGCCGGTACGAGCAAGCCGCTAGGCCTGACCGTACCCTGTCGATAGAATCTTGCAATTCCAACAAGAAAAATACAAAATTCGGGTATTAGTTAAAATATTAATTTCGTGTAAAGTAAGAAATGAGAATAAATATGTTGGAGGAAGTTTAAAAGTGGGGCCAATGACAGAAATGTTGAAAGAGAACTGTTTGTCTTGTCATGGGCACGTGATGAGGAAGGATGAATCTTATGTGACTAAGAGAGCGATTAAAGTAAATATTGATGGAACTGGAAGGGGAGACAGAAACCAAAGATCAATAAAAAAGAAAAGAAGAAGAATAGCAAGGAGAAAGAAGAGGGAAGGGGTAGGGTGGAGGAGAGATATAAATATCGATTCCTATCACTCGATCACACTGTCTGTAAATAAAAAGGGAATGGATGATAATGTGACGGCGGACAGAGAAGAATGAAAGAGGAAAACTAATAAAAATATAATTTTCTCACTCAGGTAAACCAGTTTATTACAATAAAAAACATAAAACGACTAACTTATTTCTCGATACCATGTACAGCCCAACACTAAAAGCTCGAAATGTAAAACGAAATCCAAGTAGGGAATACAATGAGAGCGAATGAGTAAACGGCATAAGCCCGTCCCTCTCTAACGTCTCGTCGAAATGGCGGCAACTTACCGAGTGATCCGACCTCAGCTAAGGAGTCTGGGAGGCTTTGTACGATGTGGTTTGAATGTGCACAACAGCCTAACCTAACTAAACCTCTAACTTATGCATTTCCAAGAAGTTAATGAACCAGCCACTTACTTCCTTGTACGTATTTCTGAGAGACCTGTAGAATGCCTAGCCTAGTTACCTAGCTGCTAACAGTAATATGCTGCAGACAGTATTTAATGGAAACCGTTCCCAATACATACATTCTGTAAGGTATTTAGAGTTTTGATGGACAATCTTACAATACTAGACATTAAAACAATGAAAGCAAAACAAAATGATAAGGCGTGACAACCGGCCTAGCTCTATCGTAATAATGAAGCATTCTATAAAGTTGAAGATCAAGGGCCTCCATTCATTACTTCTAACTTCGTTCGGTTATCATTATAACTGGTTGGTTTAACTCACAACTCAAAGAGACTGAGTCTATATAGTCATGTATTTACCTAGAATATCTAGAAAGATATGGTGTACCTACTGTCATTACCATCGTCAATACTAATAACAAGTAGAACTATATTGAATAAAGAATAAGTTCTAACTAATGCGATAATGTAGATATTACTTAAGGATGATATGCTAATCTGTATGCTGTCAACTTAGTTATACGGTCTAACATCGTATATTTATTACGCTAGTCTGATATAGACGGGTGACGGTACCGAGGTTTTGTCGTTATTCTCCAGTCTGACGTCATTTCATGATTATGTATGTTTCTTGCATCTCCATGTTACTATACATCATGTACATTAATAGATTCATTAATCATGAGAAAAACCTCTTTAGGTTATATGTCTGCGCTTTTAAGTTATACTGTGAGCATATGTATAGGTACCTGTATCAAATCCTCCTCTCTTGGAGCTATTTTATCTCATATATAAGCAGCCTTTATTTATTCCAGTACTGTATAATTTACCTTACAATCAGCAAATATACCGAACTTTGAAATTGCAAGAACATCATGAATCAGTAGGTGCATAGAATTTAACGGCTATTCCCACTTCCTAATAAGTACCGATAAAAAATTATATATGATAGCAAAAGTAAACTGTAAACTAAAAAATCATCAATCAAGTACTTTTTAAGTAAACAAATGAACATGCAGATAAACACCACATGGTCAAAAATGGTAGACAGTGCTAGCTAATAGATGAACCTGTAACGATAACGTAATGACTGGAATTAACCCGACCACCTCATTCTGTTTTGTCGACATGTGGAATTAAATATTTAGGTCACTGCAGCTTCAATTTTGCCATGGCGCCATCTCTTAGAACATACCATAAGCCTTTTGTATCAAGCTACGGTAGAGCTACGGACGCTGTATTCGTTCCTGAATACATAAAGGTTTTCGTTAGTCTTGGTAGTCCGGCTCGATTTAAGTAGATGGCGCTCGTGTAACAAACGTAAACACTGGCTGCCTATATATGTACATACCATTGTTAGGTGCAATAGACCTTGTATCACAGAAACGTCAAAGCAATTTGTCAAACTGGAAATTGGTTCAGTTCTCTAGTTTAAAATTGTAGTTTAAGGTTCTGTTCAAAATGTGAAACACCAAATTATGAGCTGATAAGAACCCTTCAAAATTTTTGTAGAAATGTGAGCTAAAAAATAAAAAGCACTATATTAATAAGCAAGGGTGGCTCGCCGCAGTCTTAAAACGTTTGGGAAAAAACGGCAGAGTAAGATCAGAATGGATTGCCGTGTAAGAAGAAGTCGCAGAGGACGTTGTTACTCTAGTTGCGCTCCTGCACCATGCCAACCTTGGAGCTTTGTGGACAGCTTCAGTAGCTTCATAATATTATCGGCTCTCGTGGGACTCATTTATTTAATGCTGGAGTATCACTGCAACACTTGCAACTCTAGTTGTAATCTAAACCACATTAACAAGAGCATTCTAGACATTGCGGTAATTTTTTGTTAATATTGTCTATACTTTATAATAGAAGGTTTAATAAACTTAGTTACTTTTCCCATATATATTTAATGATTGTTTAAAATGTGTTGTTACAGAAAAATGTAGCCTACATGAAGCACAGGTACCAAGAACTGGAACTGAAAATTTCACAGTTTTCTCAAGAAATACCGAGGTTAGAAGGACAATTTGAACTTATGGAAGCACTTACTTGTGCAATCGAGAAAAAAGAATTAGGATGGGATCCAAGAAGAAATTTGCCTTTACCTTATGTTGATGTGTCTCTAAACAATCCCGGTGAACTAGAAAGAAATGTCACCTTCAATTGTCCGAAATGTTCTGCATAGTCAAGACATCTAGATTGACTCAAGGTTCTAAGCTTATGACTAAACTAGGTGAAGGAAAAAATGGCCAAAAAAGTGCTTTTTTTAAATATTTATTAAAAATAAAGTAAAATACGTATCTTCTCTATTTTCTCTTCTATTCTTACTTTTACCTCACACAACATCTGAAAAACATTTGATAATATTTGAATTTTACAATTTTGAAAAGTTTTTACGTTTAAAACGTTTAAAGGGATGTGATTTAAGAAAGGGACGTAGGAAAAAAAGTATTGCAATATGAGCTGGGTTTAAAAATTCACATGGAAATCGGTCATTTATGATTTCTATAAGTCGTACCGCCACCGTGGCAAACATGTTTGCAATTCTCTAAGTCTTTTTGGCAGCGGAAGTATTCTTCTTCGTTCGATATGTCCGATGGAGTCCCAGTAGATTTAGGAGGGTTCTTTGTATTAGTTGCAGCGTTTATGCCTGAGGGCCCTGTGGCCTTATCTTCCCGAGCATGTGGTTTTTTATTATTATCCGTCTCAACTCCTACACCAATTTTCATTTTATTTGTTGTTAACACTGTTTGAACTTCAAAATCACGGCGCCTTTTATCTAACTTGTTTTCGGCCTTACACCTAGCTTCTAATTTTTCCTTATGCCGACATTCTGGTGTATCCTTGTGGTGTTGTATCTGTTTTTTATCGACCTCAAAGAATAAGTCTTTTAGCTCGGTGTGAAGATTATCGTATGCTTTTCCTATATTTCCTATAGTATCCTGTAACATGAAATTGAATGTTAGAACTTTTGAGATCTATGTTTTTAACAATTCATTAACGCATTGTGGATACGATATTGTATTTACCTTGAGTGTGTGTAAGCTATGTTTCATGGAGTATAATTCATTTTGTATCGTGTATCTTTCCCAATAGTTTATAGTTATATGACCCACTAAGGCAAACATTGCAAAGAAAAGAACAGTATCAACACAAACAGTTTTGAAAGATTTTCTTAGGAATGCCGTTGGCATTTTGGGAAAGTATTTACTTTGCACTTATGTTTTTTTCTACAAAAATAGACATTTATGTACATGTGAATTTATAAATGTATTTTTGTGAAAATTTTTTCATTACCATTTTTATGGATTTAACTTGACACGTCTATTGAGTGGCTGCCGTGTGCCAATATGCCAATTATGGCAGATTATGGAATTAGTAAGTACTTTAGAGAAGCTGCTTACATTGATTCATTACGGTATTTATTTCAACGAGCGCTGGAATCCAGTAACACGAGTTCGATATAATGTGACCAAGTGCATAATTTTAATTGTATTCTTAGACGCCATCTCCACTGTCGATAAATTCACGGCGACAGTACCATCAAATTTAATAGAATCAATATTCACACGCGTTATGTCATTAACGGCGATAATTTGAAGGCATGGTGGCGCCGCCGCCGGTGTAACTATTGCCGCGATTTTCCCGTCAGTGGAGGTGGCGCCTTAAGGTTAGTATAGACTAGAGCATTTACTTCTAATCTCAAATCTCAAATCGTTTATTACAATCCATAATGTTCAATAACAGGTGGTAAATAAAATAAAATTGAAACAATTATGGACCCTGTCGGGCACAGCAAATTTTTAAATAAGTAGAGATAGGAAGAGCGCTTTATTAATTCTCTTTGTTATTTAGTTACAATTATTTTATATCCTATTAATTATTTTATACCTATGTATTTATATTTCTATTCATTCACTTATTCTATTAATATTTTATATACTGGTCTATTCATTTATTTAAATAAATTTAATATTGCTTATTTCTTTACAAAACATAAATTTAATATTGCTTATTTCTAACAGAACATCGAGCATTGGCCGTTTTTAAATTTTATCGAACCGCATTTTGAACACGACGATCAATGTTTTGATACAACCTGATTTTAAAAACCAACGGGCGTATTGGTGTAACATTTTATCGAGCAAAGGCACAAGCGCCGGCGACGCGGAGTGAGATGCGCGGCGAGGACAGTCGGTCGATTCTTTAAAAATCTCACCGTGAAAACTCAAGTGAAGTGAGCTTGATGTGAGCTGTCAGTAGTGTTAATCCCTAGCATTAGTTGGAATGACAGCTCACTCCACGCTCACTTCACCTAAGTTTTCACGGTGAGATGGTTACAGAATCGCACTGTTGGTCGTTACTTGTTAAATGTTAGGTAAATGCATTACGTCGAAGTCGAACACAGCGTCGAGCATTCGCAGTTAGTAGTCGCACGTTGCCATTACATGGAAATGCTTTTAGAAACTGAGCTTTTGTCTATATTGTACCATTCGTAAGAACGTTAAATTACATGGAAATGCTCAAGAACATGCTCTAGTGTATACTCATCTTTACAAAGGAGACAATTCTTTAAGTGCATTGCAACATTATCAACGATTGCAGACGTTAATTCAGATAGGACTAAAACAAAAACTCCACTGTTCAAGTTTTAATAAATCATTTAGAGCAGATAATATTTTGAGTAACATTTTCATTTATCAATATTTATTTGCAAGTAGTATTTGACACTGATGACTAGATTACTTGCCCTTGTAGTTCCGTTTTGTTTTTATCGTCGAATGAATCGGTGTAGACATATGACATGAGCGTGACTTCCTGCAGAAAAAAAAAATCATACTTTACAACCCATAGCGTGGAGGCCGAAGCGGGGAACATATTTTTCCCCAAACAAAACCTTTTAAATGAGAAAGTCACGTGAGTGGGGGAATAATAATGCATTTTGTATTACTCTGGATGTGGAATAAAAATCATTAATGGAATTCCATTACAGATCTGCCAGGATCTTAGCATACCGGGCGTGCTACTTTTAGCATCACAGATTAACGATTTAATCGCTTTTCGGAAGTTCAATACAGCGCCTGACGGAAAAGCAACCGATAGAAAACACGTAATTTTGATACCGCGCTCAAACACAAGAGGTCGTCAAAACGCGATGCAGAATCGAAGAGAATTTCCTAATTAATCGGTTGAAGGACAGTGAATGAGACAAATAGAAGTTTTACGCCGAGTATTGCGCCGCGTTTTGCCAAGTGTTAAAAATGTCCAAATATACGGCGAATATATGTTTCAGTATTATACGACGAACCTTATTGGACGTGTTTCGATTGGGGAAGAATAAGCGCCGAAAGAAACCAACTTTTTTCTCATTTTGGGCTGGTTCCGATTGTGTGAGTCGCATGCAATGGCTAGTGCACGCGGATAGGTCGTGCAGCTTTTGTTTTGACTGAAATAACGTTCAAAATAAACTAAGTGAATATAAAGCTCATCAATAAGAAACTAATTGATTAGATACAATACCTTCTTTCAACCTGATACTAACAGTTTCCGTGGTGTCATCATGCATGTTGCTCTGGAGGTAACAGATCTCATCAGCTACTGTTAGGCATGCCACTTCAGCACGTTTCACTTCATCCTGGAAACAATAAATAAATATATTTTTTATTTCACCAAAAGCCTATATTAAATAACATCCTTATGACTAAATGAAGAACCCTAAACTCGATGAAGTTCCTGTGACTTAGGAGTCGGAAATTGAATCAAATCAATCCCCATTAGAGCAGTGGCCGCAGCTTTCGAGTTGTAGGTCGGAGGTTCGAACCCAGACAGGCGCTTTACTTTGTGTAAATTATGCCATTATCAATGCTCTCCGACTGTGAAGGAAAACATCGTGGGCAAACGGGCATATCCTAGAACCAAACATTCGAAGACATGTGACATCTACCAACCCGCACTGGGCCCGCGTAGTGTATTACGGCTCCCTTGCACCGTCAGGAGACCTGTGTCCCAGCAGTGGGAACATTATAGGCTGATTAAGCTAATCCCCACCAAGCATACGAATCTCAGCGTATTTCTCTTCACACACATGTGACTTTGTTTGCGACCTTATTATTATTTCAGGTTATCCACGAGGATTGACAGATCCAATAGTAATTTAAGAGAAAGGTGAAATTGTAAATCACCGATGGTAATTTTATCTCGGTTCTTACCGACATCTTATCTAAAACTTTTTTTATGGACTTGAGATCTTGCGTTGCGTGGAGTTTATGTGTGAGGTCGGGTAGCAGTAAGCTGAGGATCAGCACCACCACCACGGTACCGACGGCTATATAGTTGCCGGTCATGGCGCAGTACGCCGTCCATACGTAGTGCAGGGCGGTTTTGGTGAGCATCTCCCATTCGCCGTAGACGGTCATCGCTGGAGCGACTGCTGATTGCTCGCAGCGCAAAGGCATTTTGCTGGTACGTGTCCGAAGGTAGATACCTAGATTTAATTAGACAGTTCAGTTCATGAGTTGTGTCTTAATAATTATTCGGCATCCCCATGCCCCATGCATTTGATAAGGTCATCGTACAATAATCTTCAACGGGGCAGGTAAATTAAAACTAAAGAGAAACCTGATGACAAAATAATGATATCATCAGAGCTAAATTTTGCATTTCGAGGTTGGCTTTATTTGAATTTCAATCCACACGAGGTGCATTGTTTACAAAAAAATATTATTATGGCTTACCCGGAAAAGAATAACGCTTCGTCATATTCGCATATTAATATGTTTATTTTTATAACATTTTTAGATGAAGTTGTGTGCTTGACAATAATTTACTAACCGATATATTACTTTACTCTATGTTACTAACCAAAAACCTAACCCGTAAACTATGAGTTGTATTGTAAATGTTCTATAATAAGCCATAGATAAGCAATACCTTTATGAAGGTGTCAATTGAGACTTTATTTGAATTAATTGAATGCGTTTTGGTGTAATAAATCCTTTGGTAAAGTTTTCTTTAGTATAGTTTCTAACAGTAGATTGCTGTAAAAAAGTTATGAATTTTACAAGAACCTCCTTAGACGTCCAATTTTATGGTTCAACAACACGTTCTCTGCTTTCACCCATTCAGGGTATAAAAAGACACGTCCTTTGACAATCATGGAAGAAGCTCAGATCCTTGCTCGATCATTCAGTCATTTTAGTGGTTCTGCGGCGGCTTTCCAGCGATCTACCATTTCTTCAATATCATCATCATCATTACCAGCCTATAGCAGTCCATTGCCAGAAATAGGCCTCTCCAATCACATGAACTCAGGAACTCTCATCCCAGCTGGTCGTGAGTTGCTGAGAATGGCGTGTACTGGCGTGGATAATAGCCACCCTGCGAAGTTTGTCGTACCACCTAGCCTGGGGGCTTCCTGCCTTACGTTTACCGATTAGTCAATATGGTAAATCGGTTCATATTCTCCTATGAAATGTTTGGATAAATGGCAGCAATAACCA
Organism: Apamea monoglypha; assembly: GCA_911387795.2. Lineage (NCBI taxonomy): Eukaryota > Metazoa > Arthropoda > Insecta > Lepidoptera > Noctuidae > Apamea > Apamea monoglypha. Next base: position 6,257,579 of record OU426922.1, read on the forward strand.
TCAGCCAATAATGCGGCCCGTGGCGGGAATCGAGATAGACTGCACATTGATTTGGTTAAAATGGTTCTACAGTTCACATGCTCGTTTTGCCTAACAACTTCAATCGCCTTGGAATGTTGAATCGTTATGGGTTGTTGACTCAAGTAGTAGACTATACGAATATTATAAAGAGGTCAAAGGACATCGGTCAAAGGTAACATTTTATACCCAAAAATTAAAGCGCCAGAAAAAAAAACTACAATTTTCTTATGGGAAATAACACCTTGAATGGTTTTTACGATTACAGCGAAAGAATAAAAATAATCGCCCGGCTGCTATTTGAGATTGAAAATGACAAAAAACATAATCATTAATTGTCTAGTGTCATATAGATATACTTTATTTTAAAACAAAAAAATTCACGCGGACGAAGTCTCGGGCAGAGACAGCAATATAATAAAATTATCGTACGCAAAATAGGCACTTAGAAGTGGAGTTCCGGACACCAAGTCCATATATATAATAAAATAATTAGTAGTGGCTGAGTAAATAGTAATTAGACATTTTTTTTAATACGTCTCAACTTTGAAAGTCCGTCTTTGCAATTGTATTTGCGATGATTAAATAAATGAATACGTCACTTCCTTATTTAATTTTATTAAAATAGCTGAACTTGTTGGTTAATATACATATAATTGCAAAAAGGTTAATTCAAAGATGCACTCAACAATGGAAAGGAAAATAAATTTAGAACCCTAATATTTATAGTAAATAACGTTATAATAGACCATTTACAGTATACATTAAATTAATAACAAGACAGGAATTACACTACAAAATTAAAGTTTACCTAACTTATATCTAACATTCTATGCGCACGTTATGTACTCAAATAATAAAGCATAAAATATAAAAAATAATAAAAGAACAAATTGAGATTTTTATGAGAATTTTACATCTGCTTGGTCCGGTCGGTGGTATCATTCATTCATACAGCATACTGAGCAACATGAGCGTCGCTTGGAGCTACGTCGAGAAGAAGATGGGTGATGGCTGCTGGCTGAAAATATAAAAACATACATAACTTCACGACTGTATTCCCTGAAGGGTTGGGCAGAAGTGTAAAGTAACACCCACATTTCTCCTGTTATGTTTAAGTGTCAGTTCACACCGAGACGCGACGCGACGCGACGCTGCGCGCACACTTTAAAACGACCTACTGCACCGCGCAACGTATTCTGAACTCTCACAATGCAATGTGTACCTTTTCGTGTAGAAAATAAAGTATATTTTGAGTCACTCTTTTAAAGTGTGCGCGCAGCGTCGCGGCGCGTCGCGTCTCGGTGTGAACTGACCCTAAGACAAGCCGGTTTGCTCACGATGTTTTCCTCCATCGCTGTGAGAGCAGTGGTGATGAAATAATTTACACAGAGTAAAGCGCCTGTATGGGTTCGGACCTACTACCCACAACTCGTAAGTCACGGTCGTTACCACTGGGACACCACTACTCCTTTTTACATGGGAGCAGTGGTACTCCCTTTAGGGTCAGGGTCAGTTCACACCGAGACGCGACGCGACGCGACGCTGCGCGCACACTTTAAAAGAGTGACTCAAAATATACTTTATTTTCTACACGAAAAGGTACACATTGCATTGTGAGAGTTCAGAATACGTTGCGCGGTGCAGTAGGTCGTTTTAAAGTGTGCGCGCAGCGTCGCGTCGCGTCGCGTCTCGGTGCGAACTGACCCTTAGAACCAAAAATTCGAAGACATGTGACATCTACCAACCCGCACTGGGCCTGTGTGGTGGATTATGGCCCACTCCCTCTCACAAAGAGGATGCCTGTGTCCCAGCAGTGGGAACATTATAGGCTGATTCATATAATAGGGAGCAAGCCCATTTCCTTCAGGCATACTATTGTATAGAATCGAATTTTTCTATTTGAACAGATAGCGAGAAATAATTTGTGCTGCTGGAGAATTTGTTGCTCCACTTCTTCCGCAAAGCTAAAGCACTAGTAAGTGGCGTTTTGGGGGGCTGTTTTATGTAATTTCGACGTCCGAAAAGTGCTGATTCTCAGCCTAGTTTGAATAAATGACTTGATTTATATTTTGCAAAAATCGAAATTCACCCAAAAATAAGAAACACCTACAAAAGGACACTAATCAATTATTATAAGCGCTAGATTCGCATAGAATTTAGCATTACATGTTTAGATTTTACGATTTTTATTATATTTTTTCACTTTGCACTTACTGTTTGATAAGGACGGCTCCCTAGTAGTAGTCTTGAGTTTGTATTCGATTCTGAAAAAGAAAACTTATTTAATTTCAAAGTATTTAAAATATACGAGTAGGAACCTGATCGCCTGAAAGCCTGATCCTGACATTATGCTGAGCTGAGGCGTTTTTGGCATTATAATCTTTGTTTTTTATAATTTCAAGGTCTAATTTTTGCTGTACTTAGTGCCAATCCTACTTCCTACTAATATTATAAACGTGAAAGTTTTTATGGATGGATGAATGGATGGATGGATGGGTGTTTGTTACTCTTTCACACAAAAACTACTGAACGGATTTGGATGTAATTTGGCACACAGATAGTTTATAACCAGAATTAACATATAGGATACTTTTATCCCGATATTCCTACGGTATTGAAAACCGTGGGGCGCAGCTAGTAAACAAATATTTCTTTATTTCTTTAAAGTTGTTGAATGAGTGGACAAATTCTATCTCTAAGTAATTCGGAAATATTTTTTTTTTCATTAATTGCTGAATAAACGTACCCAGTTAATTCACTGCTCAAATTCAGTTGATATAGACTAGTTTTTATTCCATAATTTATAAATATTTTAAAACAAATTCGTTTATCGTGACTATCCATTTGTCCGCTTAGTTCTCGAAAAGAACAAAATAAATTTTGATGCTGTTTTCGTCATAATTTCGATTAATTACGGAAGTTATTAAGACATCCAGTGCGAGTGCGGTGCTCCTAAACAGACTATGTCCCATCTGCTGGAGTTTCATAATTGCCGTTCACTTGTACCCTTGACGATCTGAACATCGATTCTGACGCCGAAATTAATGTGGCCACCTACTGGGCCCAAACGGTATAAGCAACACAAATAAATGTAATATTAGTCTTCCAGGCCGTATTTCGGTCATGGCGCCCAATCTCAACGGAGATTTGCCTTTGACGTGGGAGATATTATAGTGCACAAGTGTGTGCAAAGATACAGGCGGACTCTCTCTTCTCTCACTCTCATAGTCCCATGGGACGGTAATCCGACACGACCGGAGAGAAATCAGGCGCCGGACCAACTTCCCGAGCCACGGGGGTATCACGCCGCCAATTTCCAAACTCCGGGCTGTTATTAAGAAAATCCTAATGAATAAGCCCAATAACATTCTGCTTAACCTGGGAATCGAACCCAGTGGCGACTCAGCAGTCGCGCTTGCGACCAGGAGACCAAAGGGGCGGTTGATTCACGGGGGACATAGATGTTCCGTCTATACGAAAAGAAGAAGAAATCGGAAGGTTAATTATGGACACATAAACCTAGGTATTTAATTAATATGTTACTTTAAAACAAACTCACCTCGCACTTTTCAAATCGTCACTCACTTGTGCATTTTTACAGGTGTCACAGGGCTGAAAACATAGACTCCATTATTACTCTATTGTATTTCTATTGCATCGTCCTCTAATTTTTATCATCATCTGCCACCTTTTCCTAACTATGTTAGGATCGGCTTCCAGTCTAACCGGATGCGGCTGAATACCAGTATTTTACATGGAGTGACTGCCTATCTGACCTCCACAACCTAATTACTGGGTAATACGATACCCCTTTGTAAGACTGGTTGTCAGACTTTCAGGCTACTGACGACCCGTAACGACTGTCAAAGATTCACGAATGACAGCCGGGACTAAGGGCCTAACGTGCTTTCCGAGGCACGGTGGGACCTTGGTTTGTGAAGATATAATTTGTTAAGGATAAAAAATATAAAACATTCATCAGGCAGGGCCCATAGTTTCCCCTTAGTCAGTTCAGTATAACCAGTTCATATCGTATTATTATAACAACCGATAACGACAGACTGTTTCCCTTGTTAGTTAGTAGTAAGTGGACTCCCTTTTTCGCACTTAGTCTCAATTTCATACACGATACCTACATAACCAGTCTAGCTCCGTCCAGAAACACAGAAGCTGCCTGGGGACTTCACACGCTTCGCGAAGCGACCGCACTCTTCCAAGGATTTGTTCTCGTTGGAAAGCCAAACCCTCACATTCTAGGAAGACGTTGGCAGCTGATTTACGGCACTAAAGCAGCCTCTATAAAGTAGGCTGTCTGTGGCGTCTACATTTGTTAGTTAAGGGACAGTGACCCGTAATTGTACCTAACTTTATTCGGAAGTTGTTTCTGTTCAATGTATTTCACTTGGTCTCAAGACTCGGAATGCTCCTGATGTCTAAATTATGTTTTCGACCGGAGATCTGTTAAGTTGTGCTCTGATATTTTTATAAGCATGATCAGCCTATATGTTCCCACTGCTGGGACACAGGCCCTCCCTCTGTGAGAGGGAACGGGCTGTAATCCACCACGCGGGCTCAGTGCGGGTTGGTAGATGTTACATGTCATCGAATTTTTGGTTCTAGTTCGTGCCGGTTTCCTCAAAATATTATTCTTCATCGTTTTGAGAGCACTGGTGATTAAATAACTTATTGAAAGTAAAGTGTTTGCCTGGGTTCGAACCTACGACCTACAACTCGTAAGTCGCGGCCGTTGTTACTGAGCCACCACTGCTCGCGATATGTTTATATGACATACTAAATAAACACAAATTACTACAAACTTACTTTTGAAATGATACACATTTCAATTTCTTTCGTAAATTTGTCATCAAAGTTAGGATCGGTGTTAGGTATGGCTTGTAAAGAAACCGTGTTAGTCCCGTTTGTACTGGGTAAGTATGCGCTTATAAGAGATTTAGTGTTTTTGTATGGATTTTCGATATTAGCTCTGCTTTCTGTGAGATCTTGTGTACTGACTTGGCTGAATTTGTCAAAGTGTTCAGTGTTAGCTGAAATAGAGAAAAGGCGAAAGTTAGATTAGCTTTTAGAGGTATGAGGAATAGGGTGTAAAGTTCACTCATCCTCCATAGAAAAGGGAGGATCCTCCAACCAGACGCGTGTTTTGTCTGGCGGGCATTTGCCCAACGACTGATGTCGGGAAGTTTGTATGTATGCTAATTGCGCGGTAAACTCTGCTTGCGAGATGCAGGATTTGCATGACGTCAGTATGACGCGTTGTTCGCATGTGGCGTTGTAGATACCGCTATAAGCTCGAGCCTAGTTCCCGGTTGATGGCAAGAGGCTCGCCCCTATTACATGGGACTTAAACGTAACTGGCAAAATGTGGGTGTACTATAGGTACACCTCTGCCTAACCCTTCCGGGAATACAGCCGAACTTTTCTGCAAAAAACCTCACCGTGAAAACTTTGGTGAAGTAAGCTGTCTGTAGAGTCAATCCCTACCATCAGGTGGAATGACAGCTCACTTCACCTAAGTTATCACGGTGAGATTTTTACAGAATAGACCGGCTGGCGTGATGTTATGTTAAGTAAGTTAGATACAATTTCATGTCTTCAATCGGCATGAACTAACAATAGTCAGGAATCAAGGTGGTAGATTGGCTGGCTGTGGAGGCAATTTGAATGTAAGAAGCAAGATTGATTGCACTCATCTTTTATACGGCTTTAAAAACATAACTGAGAAATGTAGTACCTAGTTAATTAACTATACCTCCTCCACATGATACAGTTCAAGGACTTTCGATTACACCTAGTACTTATCTAACTTTTAAAGACAAATAATACAGCCAATTTTATGCTCAAACGATCACTTTTCTATTATTGCTATGTAGAAAAAAACCGGCCAAGTGCGTGTCAGGCCACGCATAGAATAGGGTTCCGTAGTTACCCATAATGGCACTTTACAAGTTAGGCCTCTATAACTCCTGAATTAAGAAAGTTTTCTAAGCCGTTATAGGTTTCCTTTAAAGTTCATCACATGGACTACCATCATGAATTTTTTCAGATTTTTCGAGCTAGCCGTGTAGCTTTTGGGGGGGGGGGGGACGCCCTATTTTAACAAAAAAATGCGCTTTAAAGTTGAATATCTCGCAATCGGATACCTAAATCCAAACCTCTCAATGTTTAAAAGACCTATATAATGATATCCCACAATATGGGGTAGATGCGAGAAAAAAAAAACATCCCCACTTTACGTGTAGGGGACGTACCCCAAAAAAATATTTTTCGTGATTTTGCTTTAGCAATTTGTCGACGTGGTAAAGATGAAACTTTGTATGGATATGTGATCCATGCAAAGTTTCATCTTTCTAGCACTAAGCTTTGGGAAGGTAAGCCGAGGACGGATGGACGGACGAACATGACGAAACTATAAGGGTTCCGAGACGTGAACTACGGAACCCTAAAAAGCCGTTTGCGGATAGACCTACCAACGATTTGTGTTCCAAATAGGTCTGTCTTACATTTACTTTTTTTCGTGTAATCGTGGTTCTACTCGTAAACAAGACAGAAATACGAGTATTTCATGCGAGCGACATCGAGGTCGACTGAAAACTTCCAAAAAGTCAAACATAACTCGGGTGTCTGTAACAGTTGCTTCTCGAATTTCTGTTTATCTTGTGTCCATGTGTACTGCGGATTACTTTGTAATACCAACATTATTATAAAACTTGTAATTAATTACACAACTCCAAAGTGTTTCCAAAGACAAATATTCGGTATTTTAGGCGCGGGTCATACAGAAGAGACGCTCAACATCATGGCTCCGAATGCAGCATGCATGAGACACAGTGTACCGAAGTGTCTAGCAAGCAACTCATTTCACATTCAACGTTCGCTAATAAAGCCCTGAATACAGTTTGGAATGTCATCTTAAGTGTCAGCAGCAGCTGAACGAAATACGTCTACAGTCTAGTTTGTCCAGCAGTAACTGGTGGACATAAGCCTCCCCTAAGGGTCGCCACATGGACCGGTACTGTGCTTCTCGCATGCAGCTGATGTATTGGAATCTGCTATGTATTTATATTACTTTTTCCATCTGCTGCAGCTGCATTAGGTGACAGCTTAGAACAAGTTACATTTATAATTTTACTAGCTTTTGCCCGCGGCTTCGCTCGCGTTAATTTATAATTTGACAATCAATTCGTATAATTCAATCATGATTTGAAAGAGACGTGGCGCCATCTATTATCATAATAACGTTATTGTTGTTTTCCTCGGGAACAGCACTTTTTTTCGGGATGAAAGGTACCCTGTGTCCGTTTCTGTACACCTGACAACGTCATCATCTGCCTAGCCTTTTTCCAACTATGTTGGGGTTGGCTTCCAGTCTAACCGGATGCAGCTGAATACCAGTATTTTACATGGAGCGACTGCCTATCTAACCTCCACAACCCAATTACTGGGTAATACGATACCCCTTGGTAAGACTGGTTGTCAGATTTTCAGGCTACTGACGACCCGTAACGACTGTCAAAGATCCATGAATGACAGCCGGGACCAACGGCATAACGTGCTTTCCGAGGCACGGACGGGTCTTGATATGTGAAGATGGTCACCCATCCACGGACCAACCGCGGCAAGCGTAGCTTAACCTGATCGATCGACCCGTGCGGCGGTTATTACTTAGCCACAAGCCCCTACACCTGACAACGTATATGCAAAATTGTGGTTTAGGCGTGAAAAGGTAACAAACAAACAAACAAACTTACTTTTGCATTTATAATATTAGTTAGGATACCTGTCATGGCACGATTTATCCCTCTGCTGGCAGCTCGGTCAGACATTAGTTTGAGGACATACATCACCATAAGAACTAGAGTGCCTACTGCCACAGAGACCACCACCATGAACTTCTTGACAAACTCCTCAAAACAGTCCACCAAGTCATCCATGTAACATTCTATTTGACCGATAAGCCTCTCGTGTGCACGTGATGTACACATTTGTATTATTTCTATTTGAATGTTTATTGGTCTGAATTTCGGGTTTTTGTTAAAATGTGTAATAGATATACCTGAAAAATACATAATTTTATTTCTGGAATAGGGATATTTAATGGTCCACGTAATAAAGTAAGCAGGTTCAAAGATTAACAGTAAGTTGAGACGGCATGAGCAGCTTAATACCTACAGTTAGGTTACAATGTATCATTTGCCAGTGAGCCCCCAACTAGACAGTTAGTCTGTATCTTGGGGCTCGGGGTACGAATTCCAGAGTGGAGTCTAGTGAGGTGATTTCAGGTGTAATAAAAGGTACCTTACGTAGGTAAGGAAATGTGTTTGGTGCTTTATCATAAACATTATCAAAGTTACGTCGTTGTGTATTATATTTATCTAGACTTCTACTTTCATTATTGGTAAAGATGTCTAATATAATACTATATTCTTTATTATGTAAATTTTACAAGAGGTGACACAATGGGCGGTCTAATAAAGTATGATAGAACTATATTCTAACAGGAAAGCATTGGAAACTGCAAACAATAATTCTCCGGCATTCACTCGTATGTTTTATTATGAAAATACCTTTATTGCTTGAGTAAATAATATGAGGTTTAGATATCTAATATTGCATTGTTAACAATTTCTAGTTTGTAAATATTTTAAGTTAAATAGAAACACATACCACGCTATCCTCTTCACATTTTTAAAATATTGTGAATATTTTTTGTATACGAAAACAGGGCGCATAGTATGTTTAGTTTCTGTATTTTTTTTTTATCTAATTCAATTGCACATCTTAGCGATGGAACATGACGTTATGATTTTTTAAGTCAATGACAAAGAGTACTCTATGATACCGGGTAGTCAATGATTTTACCAAAGAGATTACCGAATGACAGAGTAATTTGTTTGTGGTCAGATTTCTGGACCTTTTCAAGGTTTTAGTTGTTATTAGTTGATGTGCTGCAGCTGCAACTGGGTGCTACGGAAATATGCAGGTAAAATAGATGACTTAAAATTTAAATGCCGCTTGCATTTAAATTTTAAGTTCAGAATTAAGTTCAAAATCATCTACTGAATCCATGGTAACGGATTGCGCGTGGATGCCCCCGGCTACACTGTATACTTATGGCAAAAACTTACAGCTTATTACATAAATATGTACTTAGATTAAATATCAAACAACATCAATTTTCCTTATATTAAGGCAGCTACAAAAATCTCCTATATAACTTGAAGAGTCGATCGTTTTTATTTGGTGAATTCCATTGGATTTACGTTAAGCAATCAAAATGCAATGTATTCCGCGCGGTCGGCCAACGCAACAATATGGTCCGCAGACGTGCCTGACCGCATATTGTTGCCCACTTTCCATAATCCATGATAAAACGGGCAATATTTTTCACGTGTCGCGCCGTCAGCGGGCAAGAGATAGATCGATGCGATCCGTTCACTGTGATTTATTTCACTATTATATTACAAACTTTTTATAGTTGGTGGGATTCCTCTGTAAAACAAGGAAACGCTTTAGTCTCGGCTTTTTTGTGTACGTGTGTCACAGAAATGCGTTTACCCGGTGTTTGGTCGGAAAAAATCCAATCTTTTGTTTGCCTACCAATATCAAGATCATTGATAAGCTGTTAAGTGCTAAACTCGGAATAACACACAGATAAGGCAAGTACTTAATTGTTTTTTCCTATTTCCTGTTTCCATGGAATTTATCAAGAGATAACTGAAATCCGTATACTTGCCGTGGTATAGTTATCCGTTTGGCACTTGGCAATATTCAGCCTTAGCAACACAGCATTAAATTCCAGCCTATTTTGTTATCACACATGATATTGGTATCTAGTACCTACAATATGGATTTATTGTAATATTTAAACTGCTCTCATATTTAAATTCATTTATTTTACTTACACATAGTTCTTAAAGATACAAGTGACATGTCATGAAATTCTAACCAACAGAAAACGTCTCGACTCTTCACGTGACCAGAGGGCTGGCCTATTTTTATGTCCAAAGAATCAGCACCACCGTACAACGTGGCAATGCTGCCAGTCTTTTCGTTTCCTGTTGACAGCGATGCAGTCGAAGTTTTTGGTGCCCTGTGATTTTTTTTCATCTTTTTTATACACATTGACATGTTATTCATATTATTTTAAGTCTTATGTAAATCCAGGGTCAAATTAAATTATCTAGCGAAACTCTACAGACGTGATGGGTATTTAAACACTATAAAATGAAAACATAAAATATTTGATGTTTTTTTTGGGGTTCAACGACCGCTGGATGTATTGTACAGACGCCAGCAGGTCAAGCTATCCGAAACTGTCAAATTTTCCCAAATCTATTAAAGAAATTTGTCAGATTGTAGTAACTTGATGTGCTGGCGTCTGTACATTTTTCGTGTTGAGATATTGATACCCAATCACGACTGTGAAGTTTAAACAGTAAAAAGCTGATTTTTAAACTAATATTTCAAATGACTGCACATACTGACATAACTGTGGTCGGTGAAAAAAAATCACGAAATTAATATATTTTTTGTTTTATCGTGTTATGGGCACCCCCATAACACGATAAAACAAACCACCACCTCGTACAGCACTTCAGTGAGTGAAAGAGAGCTATACGGAACGTATAGCTCCATATTTGTTCGATATCGATAGGTACCCATCACGCCCAGGGAGTTTCGGTAGCTAATTTAATTTGATCCTGTATAATAGTCTCTACAGAAAACTTAGACAGATATTTAACAGTGGGTCCCGTAACAGCCGCAGTCTATATCTTGGTGAGCGGTGGAACCCAAACACGAAGGTAATATTTTCATTCTGTATTTGTAATAATGAATGCAAACAACTGCGAAACACGATGTTGATGAATTTTAGCTTCTTCATTAGTAAACCTGTGATCGTACATTGATATGGAATGTGACATTTCAGGGAATATAATAAGAATTTGTCTCACAGGTGGTACCTATAGCTATGGTGTACTAATAATCTAGTGAGTGCCTCAGTAAAGAAAGAAAGAAAAAAAAATATTTGGGGCACGCTCAATACAAACAATATAAAGAACATTATGGGCTGATTTTTTAATCGACAGATAATTTTTATTCGTGGAATAAAATTGACGTCTGATAGTTTTTGTAAGGAAGAACTGTCAAAAATTCCTCTGATAATTTTTTTTTTTTCTGGGTGGGGAATCATCATTTGACTTCTCCCGCTCTGGGCGGAGCAGGAGGGCGTGTCGAACTTTTACTGACTAAAACCAACCCGTGTTCCTTCAGTTGCCTATGCCAGGGACCACGGTATCTCTTTCGAACAACCCGCGGCCCTGGCAGGCATCGGCCCTAGCGGACCCCGTCAGTTCGTGTTGACATCTCTTTGAGGCGCGCGTGGAACACAACTCGCCGTCGACCCGGGCCTGGCGGCGAGCTGCCCATTGCTCGCCGCCCGCAAGCTCGCGCCTACGGTGGCCGGGAGTCGGCTGGTGACTCCCGACGTCTGATAAAATTATCTGGCGTTACAAAAATCAGCCCAAATCTAACAAAATCCTGCTTATAAAATTTTATGTGCTTCTTGTCACGGGGATTCAAACTTTACGATATGTCTTGCCAAATATTGTTCCGCAATCATTTACTAAATACGGTGCCGCCGGCGTTTTAAAAATATTAGTTGATCAATATGGTTGGTTTGTACTGACTCCTCAGGGTGCGACTGGCGAAGGTACCTACTAAAACTAGGCAGACGTTACTGCTCATCCCCTAGACATCCGTTTCGTATCGTAATTAGGCCACCCATGTGTGCAAAGTTCTTGTCCTACTTTTCCGAATACGTAAAAGATTCATATTTATAGTAGGTGCCTACGTAAGTATACAGGGTGGATTTTTGAGACAGGCAGTAAGGGCAGGTACCTTAACTGTTGTAGCTATAGGAAAGTCGTACGAAGTAGCATCGATTGGAATCGTAAAATAAAACGTGAGGATTGACGTTTTTCTAGCTGACTGTACCATTTTTTTTACAAAATCTGTGAATGCAGTTAGCAATTACTCAAAAAATTAAGGACAGTCTCCTAAGAACGTTTTCCTGTAGCTATAACAGATAAGGTATCTGAATTTACTGCCACCTCTCAAAGATCTACTCTGTTAAACCCGTTGTACAACCACGATGTTTTGCCGTGAAGAACTACGGTTGATTCGCCATGTGTAGGCACGGTCGAGTCGAAGATCTACGGAAGTTTGTTGAAAGACACGGCGGCACTACGGCTCGGTACCGTCGTTGTATACAATACGACCGGTAGTTTGCCGTGTTATATACAAGCTCGCACGATTATTCTGCGGTGCGGCTAGCGCGCCGTGCCGTAAACAAACCGTGACATCTAAAACGGGTCTTAAGGTACCTGGCTATAATCTTTCGGTACGTATACGTGTATTCGAAGGTCGTACATCCGGTCCCGGTCCCGGCTCGGGAGATCCGGGTTAATGTATTTTATTGAGACATAATAATATTGATATGATTTTTTATGGGATGAAGGCGTCTTCATATTTATTTTATTGTAACTATAAGGAGTAACCCGCCCCTGCGTCAGTTTTTACGACTTAACAAAACATGGAGATTTCTTTATTAAATGTAAGTTTAAGAGTAATTTATTATACAAATAAACCTTCTGTAATAAGTTCTCTAAATTTTAGCGAAAACCGCACAAAATCCTTTGCGTAAGTTGAAGACCAATGCGGTCATACAGACAGCCACGAAATGCGACTTTCATTTATGTATAATATGTATTGATGTGGCGGTGGTGCCGGCCGAGGTGTCGGTCGTCCGGCAGCGAGATGGGCAGATGACATTGCTGCCATCGCAGGCAAAACCTGAATGAGGCTGGCACAAGAGCGTGCGGATTGGCACAAGAAAAGAGAGTCATATGCCCAGCAGTGGATGAAGTCGGGCTGTGGATGATGGTGATAGATATAGAAGAGATATTGTAAGGTACGTTGCGTCAATCTGATTCAACGAAGAGACAGCTATACAAATATTCTACCAAACATCCACCATGATTCTACTAATATAGAATGGTCTTCCAAAAGATATATTATCTTGAAATTCTTTTGAAAAAAATGTACCACCAGCTCACGGTGTGATCAGATCGACGCTCGTGCACGCTTGCCTAGAAGGAACCTAGTCATACGAGACGACTATCTACTTAATAAAAATTATGAATTCGTTCATTTATTTACAGACAGACAACGCACACCCTAAATCTTGACCTAGTGGACAACCACTAGGTATAGGGAATATGTTTCTAGAGTCTAGAAATACTCTACAAACATATTCCACAAGAGTTCCTTATACAAGGATAATGAGCACTAAGAAATGACTTTTGGAAATTCTACCCCTATAGGGAGATGGAAGTTTGTTTATTGTTATTTTTGCCAATGGGCAATGCCGTCGGGCACATGGCTTGTGATTAGCTAGATGCAAAACGTTAGGCTGGTAAACAAGTCAAAATCATCCTTATTAAACCTAATTTTATAACAAAGAAATTCATGAAACACGCTCATAGCATAAGCATAATCAATCAGCTTGTAATGTCCCCACTGCTGGAACACAGGCCTCCTCTCTCTGAGAGGGAGTGGGCCGTAATCCATCACGCCCAGTGCGGGTTGGTAGATGTCACAAATCATCGAATGTTTTGGTTCTAGAACATTTATTTTGAGAGCAGTGGTGATAAAATAATTTACACAAAGTAAAGTGCCTGTCTGGGTTCGAACCAACAAGTCTTATATCGCGGCCGTTATCATTGGGCTCGCACGCAACGCACTGTTGCGCAAACACACTCTAATAAGACAAATAATAATTTGTTTAGGGATGGAAGTTTATTAGTATTCTATAAGGACAACATAGTGATCTCCTCCTCGAGTGTACGAAAGTATAATCGGCTCCTATTCACATTGTGACACGATGTCATATTCGAATAGGCAAGTAGGATGAAAATGGGACAGAAACAAAAGTAATATATGTAACATTACAGATACCGTGATCGTTTGACGGTTCATCGTTCCCGCCCGGAAATTCTTAGCTCCCCTGACCCCGCTGCGTCCGCATCTATCCACGCCAGCACAACCACTGAAGTCGCCGGGCACTTGGGACCTGTCTCTTATACTTCTATCCATGGGTTTGAACCATAACCCGCCACGCTGGTCCAGTGCGTGTTGGCGGATCGCTATAGCCTCGATTGTTTGTCGGCAGGGTGCACCACGTGCAGGCGAGGTTGGCTTGAGTTCCTACAGATATTAGCTGGGACTCCTTAGGTACACCTCTGGACGCGTAATTATGCAAGAGTAGTTAGTAGTTTAATTAAATAATTGTATCCTACGTGCTTGCAATAAATTATAAGAAAGAAAACAACTTGTGCTTTATTGTCTAAGTTTATGGAGTTTAATGAGTTAAATGTTGGATCTTTTATTGCTTGGTGAAAAACAAGATGCATCGCTAGAAAGCTTTGGTGGGTCTTAGCGATATGGAATGGGAGATTGACAGAATTTATGATTCAAAGTCAAATAATTTCTTTCAAATAGGCACATAAAAGGCACTTTTGAACGTCGAAATGCACAAATCTTAAGAATTGATTTTAATCGCCCCTTCCAAAAGGTAGTTTCGTATGGAGAAGAATGGGCAAGAAACTGAACCATTACTCTTTTAAAAATGTTTTACAATATTTTGTATACATTATTTATATTATAATTATATGTGAAGACGGTGATGATTACATTATTATTGTAACATTGAAGTCAAATTTAGATCCAAGCTTAGAATCTAAGCTTGGCTTTTGGCAATGGCCTAATGACTCAATGCCAAATCCTGTTAACTCTCCACCATTTTGGCCTCAAAGTGGACTCGTAATACGTTTTTATGTGGGTCATGGCTGGACATTTTTAGTGACAACCTGTCCACTAGCACGTGTGTAGTGGGAACCGTATGGGTGATTGATGACTCTTTGCAAAAGACTTTGTTTATGAATCGGTGTTAGAGGTTGAAGGGTTAAAACTACAGCGGAGGTCCAAATCTTTTTAAATTTGTCAGAATTTAAGTTACATCAACTCGAGTATTTCAGCATCATTCATTTTACTAATTATACTTAATATTATCAATGCGAAAGTAATCCTCTCGTCTGTCCGTTAACTTTTCACACATAAACCAGTAAACCGATAATTATGAAATTTCACAGATAGGTAGCCTGGGACCTGGAGGAGACAGGTTTTCATCCTGAAAAAAAAAATACAAAGTACACCAGATGTGTTGATGTCGTGGAATAAGACTTTTTTGTGTATTTTGTGTTTACTACCAGATATTTAGAACATTTTTTATCATGAGAGTATGTATGCCCATGTTGTAAAACTAGCTAACAAAAATATTAGTTTCACGGATGCTCACGTTGCTGTCAGCGCCAAAATAGCGAAAATCAAATGTCTTCATTTTGTCATCGATAGTTTATAGTACAGCGTATTGTTTATTATTCAGGTCAGTGTACACAACCCACAATAACTTTTGTGTAGGTATAGCATTATAAGAACATACACTTCGAACGTAATATCCGTTTCTAGTTCGGTAAGTATCTGAAAGTGATATAAATTTCACATTTATATCACTTTCAGATCCTTACCGAGCCGGACAATCATATTCGGTAACACATCAAAGGTTTCTTTGTGTTTGTTCTCCTGGTAACAGATTGTTCTGTTAAATGGATTTGACTGCTTTGAGCTCTTGCTTACATGAAAATACATTTTATTTTCCCAAAACCTTTTCAGTAAGATCAAGGAATTCGAAATTGCCCAGCATTTTTATTAACATTATAGAGGTATAAGGCATAAGGTGGACAGTTCTTTATCCTTAATAGAAAAGGGAGGATCCTCCGACCAGACTGGGGGCTTACCACCAGCTCTTATAGCAGGGCAGAAGTTGAACTGCACTGCTTTTTTGTTCTATGACTAAGTACAAAAAAGCAGTGCAGTTCAACTTCTGCCCAGCTTTATGAGCTGGTGGTAAGCCATTGTGTCTGGAGTGCCCGACGTTATACAGGTGTTAAAAGACCCATCACGGGATCATGGAAGTATAGTTATATTACAACATTTAAAACTGCTACTCGTAAAAAAACGTCAAAAATGTTGGAACTTTGAACTTCAATATCTCCGTAGCGAGAAGGTTCCCTGGTATAGTCCAGTACAAAAAAAAAAAAAAATCACAACGACGGGCAGAAAAATTTCCTCTTGGCTTTATTATGGGTATTTTTACACCCGTTATATGCAAATCGTACGGATAAACGAATCGGATTTTGCGTGACGTGAATGTGATGCGTATTGCGTAATTTCAATGTGGCGTTGTAGTTGTAAATGCCGCCACAAAATTTTACCGTGGCCTACGAAATCAACCCTCAAGTAAATCATTGGTTATAAAAAACTTATTTTAATTTAATATTATTCTCTTTGGGTCAACGCCGGTCAACTCTTTCTCAGTATTACATTGTAGTCAACGACCATATAGCCCATGGACGCTGATTGTAGTTTTTGGATTTACTATCTCTTATTAATCATAAACATGGAAGTTTTATTTGTATTACTTACTTATTCCATGCCTGCTATAGTTATCTGTGCTCACCAGAGATCTAAATCGATGCTCAGAGTTTGACAGAAGTGATGGTGGCAGAATGCCGTTGCGAATCACGAATGCTATTATAAAATCCTCAAATCTCGATATTAAAAAAAATGAAGATTTATTTAGTTATAATAAGAAAGATAAAGAAAATGATATTTGTTTGTATTTTTTTGATGTTTATAGCCGTTTGGTACTCATTACGGTTGGAGAGCAATTATACAGAACTCCAGGAGAAAACGATACGAATAGAAACAACAACACGAATGGAACAGGCGAGGACGGATTCGCAAACCAAAATGAAATATATTTTACAATGGACGAAGTCTCACGTAGAACCATTCATATTCATGGAAACAGGTCAAAAGGCATTTATCAAAAGAAAATGTGCTGTCGATAATTGCTTCGTAACATCAAATAAGAGTTTTTTAAATGATTTGAAATTATTTGATGCTGTGTTATTCCATGGGCCAGACCTGAGTTATACCATTATGCGTTTGCCGAGAAAAAAATCTCCAAGGCAAAAATATGTGTTTGTTAGCATGGAATCCTCTGCCAATTATCCCGTGTGTAATAGTGTATTCGATGGATACTTCAATTGGACTTGGACATATAAATTAAACTCTGACGTATATTACGGATATTTAATTATAAAAAATAAGAAAGGGGATATTATCGGTCCAAAAAAAGTAATGCATTGGCTCAAGGTAGAAGAGATGAAATCTATAGATGCTAAACTCAAAAAGAAATTAAAAAGTAAAAAAATTGCCGCAGCATGGTTTGTATCACATTGTAACACCAACAATAAAAGAGAAGAAGTAGCAAAAGTATTGCAGCAAGGGTTAGCCAAATACAACATGACAGTAGACATATATGGTGTTTGTGGCGATAAATATTGCCCGCGGAGTCAAATGAAGAAGTGTTTACGAATATTGGAGACTGATTACTACTTCTATTTTTCTTTTGAGAATACGCTCACTGATGACTACGTGACGGAGAAGTTATTGCATGCACTGCAACACTACACTGTACCAATAGTGTACGGCGGTGCTAATTATACCAGGTGATATAACCTATACATATACATAGTATATTGGATATAATGGACAGTAAAATTAATGTTGCGAACGAAACTTTTAATAAATGAAGTTTTCATTTTCAGGTTCATGCCAGAAGGAACATATTTAAACGTTCGAAATCAAAGCATAGAAGCATTAGTCAAACAAATGGTTGACATTATAAACGATAAGCAGAAGTTCTATGATTACTTTAGATGGATGAATCATTATTCGTATCACCTTGCAGAGGACTTTCCTGAATCTGACTACTATTGCGACTTTTGTAAGAAGATCAATGATTTCGAATTAGTAAGCCAAACTAGCTATATTAAAAACTTCAAAGATTGGTGGAACCCGCGGGCTAATTGCGTGACACTCTTTGAATGACAATTGCCTTTCATTTTATGAATTCAACAACATTTATTGCGTGATTTACGTATGCATACGAATTTTCCAAACATATTAAACAAGGGATTAGCAATTTCATTCAAAATCCGTCGGGTTTTGATCGAAAGTCTGTTACGCAGTTGAGGTGCTGCTCTTTACTACTCACAAAATAAAATAAAATACATAGTAGATCAGACCGATAAGAGAATCCCGACTGCACTAGAATAACGCTGCTGACGCTAAAACACTTTTTTGTCTTTTTTTTGTTATTTGTATTTTTTTCTTGTGTATGTGTTTTGTTTCTATGTAGGTAGGTTTTTTTTTTAATAATATAGAAATATCGGGAATACTTTTGTCTTTTAATTATAATAATGATATAAGTTTACTAAGTCTGTTGTGGTTTTTCAATGCAGCTATAAAATGTCTAAGTTCCCTATAGTCTCCTCGAGTTGGCGATCAAAACTATGGCACACTTTCCAATCGGTCCTTTACACATTTCGAGACCTTTTGGGACTAACTTGTCGCTAAAGATATGGCACAAGGAACCTGTGCATTTAGAAGTCGGTGTGGAAAGTTGCTTCCCTCGTTTATTCCTATCTGCCCCCACGAAAGTGATCCACGCGTGATCGCGCTATGAATATGATGTAAGTACTTGCGTGATCAATAACAAACGCTAACGCTACAGTCGCTTTCGTTAAGGACTGGAAATAAAGCACGACTGTAACCGTCCACAGCAAGTGGCTAAGCATTGCCATATAACGTGGCAATGCCGCAGTTACCGGTCTTGGGCACACGAACATTACCAGTCGACAGCTAAGCGGACGAGTTTTTCTACGCCATATTTTAGTTTGTTAATACTATATTTTAATTTTAATAGTTTGTTAGTTTATTTATGGCCGATTTTTCAATCGACTGATAATTTTTATTCATGGAATAAAATTGACGTCTGGCAGTTTTTGTATGGAAGAACTGTTAAAAATTATTTCTCCGATAAAATTATTTAGCGTTGGAAAAATCACAGCAGAAGAAGTATCCGGTGTATTTATTTTTATCCTCTTTAATAATTAACCACAGATAATAAAACTCTCAAATGTATAATTAAATGTGTCCTGGGACAACTGAGTAAAAAGTAAAGTAAGAAATAATAATTACAAGTACAAAAGATTACAGAAAATTAAAAAAAACGTATGAACTACAAACGCGACGCTTATTCAACTTTTTGAACACAACCAACGTTCCAACCATTCCACCACCTTGCTAAGTCGTGTTTGGGAGTCGCTTGCTTCATAAAATGAGGATCATTTATCTTCTTACAGAAATTGCAATAGTAATCAGTTTCGGGATCTTCATCTGCATTGTGATAAGTGTAATGATTGTGCCATCTGAAGAAATCATAGTACTTCTCTTTATTATTAATAATATCAACCATTTGCTTCACTAGCTCTTCTGCAGTAAGAGTTCTTGCATCCATATATATTCCATCGGGCATGAACCTGAAAATGAATACAAGGGATTGAATGTTGTATTGCATTATACGATAAGAAAAGAGCTTTTTTCTATCATTATATTGATGGTCATCATCTGCCTGCCTTTTTTTCCCAACTGTTTCAGTCTAACCAGATGCAATATTTTAGATGGAGTATTTCAACTGCCTGTCTGACCTCCACAAACCAGTTACTAATATTAAAATAATACAGTACCGGATACCTCTTACCAATGGGTCCTCGGTAAGACTGGTAATCAGACTTTCAAGGCTTCTGACAACCCGTAACGACTACTGATAGTCGTTCTACAAATGTCAAACAAGGGTGAGGAGGACCACGGGCCTTAACGTGCTTTGCGAGGCACGGAGGCATTTTGGTATGTAATGGACGGTCACCCATTCACGGACCACCTCGGCAAGCTTTGCTTAACCTTGAAGATCAATTCGTGCGACTGTTCTTATTTATTGTGTTTCTGATTTAATTATACGAGAAGACTACTGTTGGAAGATATCAATCATATCTTCCAACAGTAGTTTATAACTTACGGATATCTTCCAAAGGGAGCTATAATTTTCGAATCGATGGTTAATCCTTTTCTAAAGTAGGCCATGTTAATCGCGGCCGTTTTAATTTGTAGGTTTAAGGACATTTCGGGCATGTAAAAAAGTGGGCCATCGTCTGCTCAGGCGCACCACACTCACACAAGCTGTCGGAGGGATAATCTATATAATCTCCCATTTTGCTAAATTGCCTATGGCCTATTCGGGTGCGTAGTGTAATGAGCGATTTCCATGTAGACCACTACAGATCACGTCTGAGTGCAGGGCTTCCTGGGGTGGATGGTGGTAAATAGGAAGATGTTATTCTACCTGGTATAGTTAGCTCCTCCATAAACTATTGGCACGGTGTAGTGCTGCAGCGGGTTCAATAACTTCTCCGTCACATAGTCTTCGTTGATCGAGTTCTCAAACGACAAGTAGAAGTAGTAATTGTTTTCCAACATTTCCCAGCACGATTCATTACGTGGACATTTATTTTTTGTACAAGCGCCGTATATATCCAGCGTCATATTATATTTAGATAGTTCCTTTTTTATTTTTATTGCAACTCTTTTTCTTCCACTTCGCGCACAACAGTGTGATACGAACCAGGCAGCGGCTTTTTTCTTACTGCTTAGCTTCTCTTTGAGCTTATGATTGACAGGCTTCATTTCTTTTATCTTTGGCCAGTGCATCACTTCTTTGGGACCAATTTTTTCGCCATCTTCATCTTTAATTATGATGTATCCGTAAAATACATCAGAATCCAATTTATAAGTCCATGTCATGTTGAAGAAACTGTTGTATCTTTCATGATATATCGGATAATTTGCTGCAGCTTCTGAACAGACAAACACATACTTCTGGTGCTCAGATCTTCTTTTTTTTGATAATCGTAAGACATGACTTGTCACGTCGTTACAATAGAATAAGATGGTATCGTAATCTGTAACATTGCTAAGATATGTTCTATTCCATGTAACATAGCAATTGTTAACAGGACAGTTTCTTTCAAGGAAGACATCTTGACCTATCTTCATAAATGTAAATGGTTCTCTCACTGGCTTTCTCCATTGCAGAATATATTTTATACGTGGTTTATTTTGGTGAATTGTCTGTGCAGAGGTAACATAAGTGTTGTTGGTTCCACGGTTTTTGAACAGAAGTGTCCAATTAAACCCACTCAAATAACATACTATAAAAATTACAACACCGTAAATAAATGCTACTCTCTGAGATTTCATCGTTATTTTCATGTTTTGGCATGAACGGGAAACTAAATGATACCTTTGCTAATTTAGCTCTAATTTGTTAAAATATTCTTGAAAAAAATCTACATTGTTTGCGAAGCATTTTCAAAATTATCCTCTGTCTATGACACATTTTTTTGACATTAACTTGAACAGTTTTTTTTGTTAAGTTTTTGATAACTTGTATAAAAACTATCGCTATTTTTTGCATTTGTTCAGTCTGTAAAGCTGTGGTTATTGAGAGCGGTTCCGTCATATTAAAACGGCTGTCATGAAAATCTGACATTTTCACACTGACCAATATTATCTGTGATTCAAAAAAATTTAAAAAAATTGGTGAGCTTGTGTCTTGTGTATTATATTGATAAACTGGAGAGGTAAGTGTTTGAACTTTATTTCACATTTTATTTTGTTTTTGTTGGCAAATAATGATTGTTGCCCGTGGGGTAGCCTACGGGCAACAAAAAAAGTGTAACGTTAAAAACCTGTAAAATTTTGTTTTATACCTATTATGCTGATTATTGTTTTTTTATGTTCCAGGATGTCTCTTAGCGGCCCCTTGGTGAATAAGATATTAGTTTTGCGCTAAATGATGATGCAGATAGTGAAGATGGCCTAGATTTGGATGACGACAGCCTTGCCAATCCTGATTTTTTCCTGAATTAGGCACCTTCGAAGATGAGGCTCCAGAGGTAGATACCTATTGATGTGGATTCCAAAATAGAAACTCTAGAAAACATTGATGAAAGTCCTTGCTCTATCACGGAAACTGCACCGTCACACGAGAGCACTGGTGGACCTTCCCAAGCCAATAACCCAAGAAAAGCTGCTAAATCTTAGCCAGCTAAACTGAATTTACGCTGGATGAAAAAAAATCTAGAGTTTAATGCAGAACAGCTCATGTTTATGGGAAACAATACCCTGGTCCTGGTCCTGATCTTCTTGAGCTAGATACTCCCATACAGTTTTCTCTTCGTATTTCCAAATGACCTAATCAAGAAAATTTCTGAAGAGACCAATTTCTATCACGTGCAGAAAGATCCTAATAGCGGTTTTCGAATGTCTGACGTCAACGGGATCGATGTTTCAACTGTCGCATGGAAGGTTATCAAATCGTCAATCTGGCTTCCACCTTTGCTGGGCAAAAACCTGAAACTGATTCGAAAATGGGACAAAGAGAACTCAAGGTATGTGAACATAAAGCGACCCAATGTGGTCGGAGAGTACAATCGCCTTATGGGTGGTTTCATTTTGACAGCATCATGGGTACCTATATACAAAATTCGTTTGCGAAGCAAACGATGGCCCATGCGACTATTTTATCATTATTTGGATCTCACGATATCCAATGCATGGATACTTTATAAAAGGGTTGCTAAATACAAAAACCTTCAATCAGGCTGCTTATCGTCAGCAGATTTTCGTCTGGAGGTTGCTGCGACCCTTTGCAAAATGGGTATAAAGCCTAGTTTATCTAGTCTGCGGTCGCTTGACAGCGAGATTCAGGCCAAAAAACATAAATGACCTGCTCAGCATGTGCCTCCGAAAACAGTCCGGCAAGACCAGATTGGGCACTGGCCGCAATGGTCTGATAAGAAAATCAGATGCAAGTTTCCGAAATGTAGTGGCTTTACCCATAATGTATGTGAAAAATGCGGGGTAGCCTTGTGCTACATGAAAACCAAGAATTGCTTGAAAAACTTCCATCTTTCGTAACATGTCATTGTGCTGCCGTACTATATAGATTTTGACCACTTACCTCAGTGTTGCCTATTAGCAACACTCCCTTTTGTAATTTTGTTTCCAAATAATTAAAACCCAGAAATACGTGTATATTTTTTTTTTTTTGTGTAATCATCTCCAATCCAAAAAATCAAATAAATCCCAGTTCATGAGTGATAGAGGGTAGGATTTGGATGAAATTTGGCAAACATATAGTTTATTAAATTATACCTGGATTAACACATATCACCGTCCCCGCAGAATAAACGCGCAAGTGTAAAAAGTCAATTTTACAGGAAAATAAAAAAAACCCAAATTGATCCATAACTTTATGACTGCACTAATAGAAGTTTGTTTTTTATGTCGTTCAAAAGATTTCTTTTTGTCGATAGTCTAATTAAAATTAAGTGTTAAACAGGTAGGTACCGTTTTTGAGTTATTGCTAAAAAAAAACATTTTACAGAAATATTTTAGTTTTTTGTTTTTATCACTAATGTTACTTTGAGTTTTTTTTCTGGTTAACTATTGTTTTTTTTTTGTTTTGCAATGTAATATACCTTAAATTTTCTTTGCGTTTTTCGCAGTACAGTGATACCGTTAATGGGCGATTACGCGTTTATTCTGGTGCAGTCGAAAAGTTTTTGATAATGTAATAGGAGATTAAGTTTTTGTTCTGGAAAATATATCATCAAGGTCGGAATTATAACATTATGTTACGGTATACGGGATGTAAGGGGGAGCACAGAACAACTGGACTCTCCAAACGTCAACCTCACCTGCACGCGGTGACGAGGTGCTGGCGACCGACCGATGGCGGTATAACTGTTACAGTTAAAACCAGTTTTTAGATAGAACGCGTTTTCCCTAGTTAGAACTAGTTTTTACTAAATGCCTTTGTTAAAACTAGAATTAACTAATACTTGAAATGGAATATCAGTTAAAACTAGTTCTTACTAGACAACACGCGTTTTTCCGAAGTGAGTCAGTTAAAACTGTTCTCAAAATTGATCGTACCTTATTCTCATTGATCGCGAGACATCGCCCGATTCGACAAATTTCGACAAGTGCGGGAGAATCCCTTTCCGAGCGCCATCCACGCGCTGTGCGCTCGTCCATTCCCGGCGATTCGCTTCTGGCACATCGCCGGCCGCTGCCGCGGCACGCTCGCTTCGCTCGCTCGGCTCGTGCGTTGTTTGTCATACTCTAACCTAACCTAACCTAACTGTTTCCTTTTCCAAAAGCGATTCGCTTCTGGCACATCGCCGGCCGCTGCCGCGGCACATTTCTAGTTTTAACAAAGGCTTTTAGAAATAACTAGTTCTAACTAGGGAAAACGCGTTCTATCTAAAAACGGGTTTTAACTGTAACATAACCATCCCACAAGCCAACCTAAATTCTCCAGAACAATGACGGGCAGTAGCATATCATCGTTGCGAAAGGATTGGCTCTGCGGTCACCAACCCGCAAGCCCAGTGTGTTGACTATGGGCATGCGGGTGGGGGTGCGGGTGGGTTGCGGGTGTGGTAGTCTGAATTAATAAAGTTTATTATTATTATTATTAAACCTCCCACATGACCAAAGTACTAATAATAATAATAAAATAATAACATTTATTTAGCTAAGTTTACATTCAAAACCAATCCACTCGGGATTGAATTCCTAGACCTCACACTAGAATTCCCTGTGTTGTGAGATCCAGGGTCCTTCATTCCGTTAACAAGTTCATGTAATATGATAAAATTTTAAACTTAAAACTTAAAATAGGCATATAAGTAATCATGTATACATGGTGGTGTAATTTGTGTCAGTTGTGTTAGTGTTGTAATAGAGTATCTGTATGCGATTAAAACAACGACCCCAGTTCCCGGTGGTCCCGCTATTCCTGGTCAAGGTAGCGGTCACGGTAATGCTGGGACGGCGGGTGCAAAGAATCCCCGGGTTACGGCAGGCTACCAATGACCTTCCCCGGTAGATTCCCGCATTGTCGAGGCGGGGGGGCTCAGTAGCCGTGACTTGGTCACCCACGGTGAAGCTAAGAGGAATCCGAGGAGGGGCCGCTCGTCAGGGCTTTGCCCGTAAGCCGACGACGTAGCGGCCAACAAGTAGGTTGCTGTGCCGCTTGAGCGACATCGCAACTGAGGCGGGCCGCGATGTCGTATGGGAGGCATCACGGCTGAAGGTTGGAGGCCGCGGTGGGAGAGGAGTGCCGGTATTGCGGTGCATCGCTTTCCCTACCTTCCGCGGCCTTGATGGGGTCGCCACCATCTGATGGCGGATGCGGTGAGGCCGCAGGGGAGGAGGAGTGTTGGTATGACGTTGGCCGCTCTCCCTATCCTCTGCGGAAAATTGGCAGGCGGCGGGGCCAATGACCTGACCCGTCGCTGGGGGACCAAGGGTGCCCAGACACGGGGTCGTCTGGCGCCCATGTGCTGGTTTGGTCTATTGGTTTGGTCTGAATATTTTATCTTCTGTCCTTTTCTTAATGAAATAGAAAAAAAAGATGCACTGAACTTAAATTTAGTTTAGTTTGTGAACAAGGGAATCGGCGCCATTATCGTACTATTAAGTTCTTGAAGTTGTCTGCGATTGCACGTTGCGGAATCATAGTATTAAAATCTGCACCAGAACAAACGCGCAATGGACAACGCCGTTAAAATGAGTTCTCAGTTGCACCTGAAAAGTACGGTACCTAATATACTTTACACAATGTAAGACTTTAATTATGGAACGCATATATTTTTGATTTTGGTTTTAAATAGAAAATAAAGCAATAACTTTTCGTAACTTCGTAAATACTTGATTATAAATCTGGAAAAAAATTGATGTGATGTATATTTTTTTTATGTGATTTTGTATTTTTGATTTTGACATTACGAATATGGATGGACATTAAAACCGCCGCAATAGCACTTCCGCGTTTATTCTGCGGGGCGGCGATGATACTTTTTATCCCTGTAATACGTGGGATAAATTTTGACCTCCACGCTAGTGAAGCCGCGGGCAAAAGCCCAACTCAATAACTCAATACCTACTACGCTGGTACAATTCAGGCTGAATATCGTCAAGCATTTTCTTTATTTTAATTTGTTACAAACAGGCTGGAAATCCGTAAAATGACGGCAGAGTTTTACATAGCAGTCCATGACTTGTCGTCCAGCTATAAGGTAGGACATTTATGATTGACATAAAACGATTACTAAGTCATTGGAACGTAACTCTTATGTATAGGTAAGGTAAGGTATAAATTAGAAAGATTGCCGAGAGTTTTTATCTAATTCAAGGCAATTATTCTTTATAACAATAAGATTATAGTTACATTGCAATGACTTACGAATGGTTTTATGTCATACAAATTTAACCGTGAATGTACCTAATCAATGACCAAGTATCCATGTTGAAATCAGACCTTAAAGGATAAATGAATCAAACCATTTTATTGAAGTAGCATTATTTAATATATATTTTTAAATCTATTCCTTAATTACGATAACAATTCAACACATTTTCGAAGTATTTTCGAATGTCTTTTTTGTGTATCAGGGGCACTGCCACTGATACACAAAAAAGACATTCAAAAATCATTTTATCACTGTTTTCTTTTCTCAGAGGTTAGGCGAGACATGAAGAACGAAAAACATTTTATTTTATTAGTAACACATTACTTCTAATTACCTTTTTTATCTACACAAAACGAAAAGTGCTAATTTCTACTGAATTGCGATTAGCCTCGCGGCCATTTCACGGTTAATTAATTTAGCTACAAGAAACCGGCAAGTGCAAGTCGTACTTGCCCACAATAATTTTCTCTGACTACAAAGAAAAGTAATGTTGTGCAATTTTGATACTTTGCGTTCGATATGCGTTCTTTCGAAAAGTTTGAGATAAAAACATAAATAAAATAAAGTGCGATACGATGATCTTGGTTTTTTTCTCCTTCCAGTGTTGCTCGATAATATCCCTTTTAAACGTTACCCAACCGAAAAAAAACAACTTTTTATGATTGGGACAGACCAGAGAAACAGATCGACAGTCGAGTCGAAAATGCCTGGAGGAGCTACTGGTCCTTGAAGGGCGACCTTCCTATCTCACTAAAGAACAAGCTCGTCGACATGTGTTTCCTTCCCATCCTAACCTATGGCGCTCAAACTTGGTCTTTGACCGAGGCTCAGAAGTCCGAACTCAAGGTTTTGCCAAAGAGCGATGGAGCGTAGCATCTTAAAAATCAAACTGACTGACCAAATTGGCAACACCATAATACGCTCCAAGACACGTATCGCCGATGTTGGCGAAAAGTTTGCTAGGCTGAAGTGAGACTGTGCGGGTCGCACCTATAGGACGCATCAAGACAGATGGGCCAGATCCTCACACAGTGGGTGCCTGAAGACGGGCGTTGTCACAGAGGCAGACTCGTTCTTAACCGATAGGCCGGAGAAGGCATAGCATAAAGAACAGTAGAAACATGTGAGGGATACCTTTTGCCAGCAGTGGCCAACATAGGTTAAATAAAAATCAATAATTGGGAAACCACTTCTTTTAACGTGTCTGAGAAAATTGCGTGTGACAGACGTACAGAAAGGCACCGAAGTGTTTTCTTAGTGTTTCGTTTCTCCAAAGGCGGTGCGGAACACTAAAATGGAGTTATGTATGAGCCTTTTAGTCAGTATTTTAAACAGCCTTGGTAAAAGCAACTCGCAGTGTGATGTTTATAACCTTTCCAATTAGGACGGTTCTCTAGGCTGCGGTGCGGTTAGTGCAGATTAGTGGATTGCCTTGCCATTATGTAAAAGTTAATTAAGTCATTGATTAGAAGGATATTCAAATATATGAGGTGTGCGCGAACTTGCGATGGTCTCGTCTACGATCACAGTTTTCCTTGATAATAGTCAAAACGTCTACCTATAAAGTGAATTTAATATCTTAAATATCTACATAAAGTAGCATTTTTCTTGTGAATATTTAGTGATTGACAACCATGAAGTTGCAAAATGATAACATGTGAATATTATGTACCTATGTTTAACTGGAGCAGTTTCAATTGTTAATTGACGTACCACAATATCGATAATATGCGTGAGTGAACTGACTGTTACTAGCTGCTGCAGCTGTGAAGATGCTAATTAAGAATCAATTTACGAAATATTTCATATTTTGCGTGATTCTCAGCGTCACTCTGCTTTCGCTTTTCTATCATTTGAATAACTTGTGTTCAGAAAGTAGCTTTAAGATTTTGATACAAAGTAAATCGATAGATTTGAAATATTTATTAGTATGGACGTCAATTTATGTAGATCCGATCAAGTATTTGGGTGAAGGCACTAATACGTTTATAGGCAGAAGATGTTCCTTCACTAACTGTTACGTGTCAACAGATAGACAGTTGTTCAAAGATGTAGCGGATTACGATGTGATATTGTTCCATGGACCAGAACTTCACAACGAAGCTTCATCTTTGCCTCAGTCTCGATCACCTCATCAAAAGTATGTTTTCGCTAGCATGGAGTCATCAGCAGCCTATCCGGTTTGTAATCTAATGTATAATAATTATTTCAATTGGACTTGGACTTACAAATTGAATTCTGACGAATATTTTGGATATATGAGTATAAGAGATAAAGAAGGGACAGTAATTGGTCCAAAAAAAGTGATGCATTGGAAGAAAGTGGAAGAAATGATGCCTATAAATGACACTCTGAAAGCAAAATTAAGCACGAAGAAAATTGCCGCCGCTTGGTTCGTATCTCATTGCAAAGCACGCAGTGGAAGAGATTCAATTGGCAAACGGCTCCAAACTGAATTAGCAATGTATGATATGCAGGTTGACATATATGGCAGTTGTGGGAAGAAGAAGTGTCCTAGAAGCAATATGACGGACTGTTTGCGGAAATTGGAGACTGATTACTACTTTTACTTGGCGTTTGAGAACACACTCACTGACGACTATGTGACGGAGAAGTTGTTGCATGCTCTCAATCATTATGCTGTGCCGGTGGTGTATGGTACCGCTAACTATACAAGGTTCCATAGTTTTATAATTTTGAAACTGCTAAAAAAGAAAACAGTTTTTGCATAATATTATTCATTATCATATTATAGTTGGAATCCCGGTGAAATATAATTATTTAAATGATTTTGTATAAATCTTATATATTTGTCAAAGGAATAGATAGAGGAAAGTATTATGTTTCAGCCTCATGTACCTATTATTGGGCCTATTGCCATTGACCTGGCACTTTCTGAATCGGAGCCTGAGGCTGTTGCTGAGAAATTTCTAGTGGTAAAATACAACAACACATTCATTACAGAGATGCCTACAAATTACATAAAATCATAACTTGATCGCCATAAATTTTCTTCGTCATTAATTTACTTTGTGTAAATTTATTTCATCACCACTTTTCTCAAAACGGTGAAGGAAACCGGCATGTACTAGAACCAAAAACTCAAAAAAACATGTGACATCTACCAACCTGCTTTACGGGCCCAAATAAGGGCACGAAGATGATGATGATGATGACATATTGCGTGGTGGTTTATGGCCCACTCCCACTTATCGAGAGGAGGCCTGTGTCCCAGCAATGAGAACATTATAGAATGATTATGCATTAATTTTCAGATTCATGCCGGATGGAATGTACCTGTCTGCGCGACGGCCATTGATTCACGTCAGGCAGCTAGCGAAAAAAATGGCTGATATTATAAATGATAAACAAAAGTATTACGAGTTCTTCAAGTGGCGCAACCACTATTCTTACCACGACCTGAGAGAGTCCCGCGACACAGACCCCTATTGTAAATTGTGTGCGTTAATTAATAATAAAGAATTTTTTTTAAGAACTAGTGTTTATGAAGATTTTGTGCAGTGGTGGAATCCACATTATACGTCATGTAGGCATTACCACGGAACATAAAGGGCGAAGGAAGGAACATATGTGGGTTTTAGTCAGTAAGAGTCTGACACTCCCTTCCGCTCCACCCAGAGCGGGAGCGGTCATTTGATGATTTCCCACCATAAAAAAAAAAATACCTTATAAATGCGAATGCGAAAGTTTTTGTTTGTTTGTTACCTTTTCACGCCTAATCTACGGAACCGATCATCATGAAATTTTGCATATACGTTGTCATGGGTATAGAAAAGGACAAAGGGTAACTTTCAGCCTGAAAAAAATACTATTCCCAAAGAAAAAGAACAGTAACTTTCGACGGTAACAATTACGACGCTAGATGGCGCTACGTGTTAGTCGAATCATGATTGAAATATGACCCGACTTCTGAGCATTATTCTAACAAAAAATACTAGCCTTGCATGAATTTACGATAGTATTTTTAAAAGGATTTGGGTGAAATTTGGCACACAGATAGTTTATTATAACTTGGAGCATACTTTTTGTCCCAGTAAATCGTTTCCGTGGGATAATTTCGGACCTCTACGCGGGCGAAGCCGCGGGCAATAGCGCTAGTAATATATATACATAATCCATGTAAATATAATATGTTTTTTATATTTCATTTGTTTTATTGTAGGTAGATGTTCAATTCTTTCCATTCTATCAAAGACGTTTTAGTAGTTTTTAGTCTCTTTGTTTTTACATTATTAAATATTTGACATTCAAATTGAATTTGGCGTTTTTATTTCATTACCGCTCTATGTATAGACGCCAGCAGGTCAAGCTACCCGAAACTGTCAAATTTTTCCAATAAACCTAATTCGTTAGCGATAAAATTGAAAGTCTATTAAAGAAATTTAACAGATTGTAGCAGCTTGATGTGCTTACGTCTGTAATTTCTTAACATGATTCCTAGTTTATAGCTCATAAACTATACCTACTCGTACTTCTCTACCATAGTGTATGGAGACGCCTCTGTGGGCGTTGCTTTGTGCCCTCTACTATACTGTAATTAGGCGATGAACTGAAGGTAAGTTTGCCATCGCATCCCTCGCACGAACAAACGATGAACGCACTGCATTGTTCGTACACAGTCGGGATCAAATACACTTTTCTCCAAATTAGTTTAAAAGGAATCACGTTGATTATAATAATCCAACGTCTAAATAATGCACATGTGCTTATATTTTAGTTGGCTTACTGAGATCGGACACCATGGCCGTCTCCACACTAGTGTTGTCCATCCATCATCCACTATACACTAGTGATGTCTCTACTTACTCAACATACATACTACATCTTTCCATTATTATTATAATTAATTTTAACAAACATAATCTGATATATGTTTTGGAGGAATATCGGTTCTTTTCATTTTTTCGCACAATATTTTTCACATATTTTGATATAATATTAATAAAATCAGTCTCAAGATTTTCAATTGTCTTATTTATTCCAAAATGACTTGAATGAACTTTTTTAATGCATCTATCTCTTAATACCAATGGCACTATAATCTTATAATATAAATAAACAATTCCATATTCATATGTAATGTTATTCTTACATTTATAATACAATTTCACAGTATCAGCTACTTTATTTTTGCAAAATATTTAACTACATCAGGTAAGTATTGAATTTTCTTTGGGATAAACTTAATATTCAACTCACGTGGTCTGTCAAAAAGTCCTCACCTTTTCGAATACATATCATCATGTTTTTATCTGGATTCCGCATGAATTAAGAAATCATCGATGTATGTAAACAAACCTTCAATGTCACTGAAGCAATTTCTACAGTTTTCTTCAAAACACTTCAGCTGAGATTTCAAGTCCAAACGGTAAGACATTAAAACAATAAAATCCACAGATTGTAGAGAATGTTCGGTACTTTTTATTGTCATCAGTCAACCGATTTTGACAGTATGGTTCTTTCGGATCTAAAACAGAGAATAATTTTGAATGACCTATTTGCGACTTTAAATCATTGATAGCTGAAATTTTCTAATACTTTTCAATAATGCACTCAATGAGAGCCCTTTTTTTTTCTGGATGGGAAATCATCATATGACTTCTCCTGCTCTGGGCGGAGCGGGAGAGCGTCTCAGAGTTTTATTGTCTAAAACCCACCCGTGTTCCTTCAGTTGCCTATGCCAGGGGCCACGGTATCTCTTTCGAACAACCTGCGGCCCTGGCAGGCATCGGTCCTAGCGGACCCCGTCAGTTCGTGCAGACATCTCTTTGAGGCGCGCGTGGAACACAACGCGCCGTCGACCCGGGCCTGGTCCTTGCCGGGCGGCGAGCTGACTCATTGAGAGCCCTTGGGTCTAAACATAAACAGATAGAAACATCATTTTTTCCACAATAACAATCCTTTTCACCCATTTCTGTTGCCTTCTCAATTTTGGATTTTACACTTAGTTTACAGTCTGTGAAAAAAAAGATTAAAAGAAAACTATTTCAATGTTCAAAGCTCCACAGGGTCCCTTAAAAATGTAAAGATAAATAATTGCCACTTACATCTTATATCTTTTAATATTAAAGCAACCTTATGTGGAGATTTGGACACTGGAATAGTTTTCTTTTAATAATATTCTATATTTTTTAGGAAATTGACCTCATGGACTTCCTCCATCGTGGGGGTGATGGAGGGGTATGCCGGACTCTTACCGGCTAAAACCACCGCGGTGTTCCATCTCTGCCTGTGGCTGGGGGTGCGGGATTCGCATAAGCATTCACCTCTCCCCCGACGGGCCTTGACCCGCTGTTCCTCAGCGGGTCCCAACTCCCCGTGCGGCCATTCCCACAATGGTCGCACCCACTCTCGAGTGGCGTGCGTGGAACACTGCGGCGCCAACTCGGGCCTGTCTTGTCGGACGACGGACGCCCCTAGTCCGCCGCCTGCAGGCCACCTTTCATGGAGGTCGCAGATCGTTTTGCACCCTTCTCAGGCGCCCGGTGCGTCTCCTGTGGGAGGGGAGAGAGGATGCGGCTTGACCTGTACCTGAGAAAACACCGTTATATATCCATCAGTATCTGTTGATACTGTTTATACACTTTCTTTCAACAATGACTAATACCAAACATGAATCTTTCCCTAATGTTGGCTGATATCCAGAACTAGTAACAATAAATCCAATAAATAAACTTTTGACTTTAATTTTCGTTTCCAATAAAAAAGTGCCACAGGTTCTAATTTTTGATCTGTTGTATACCTTTAATGTGACTTTTCATTTACTAAGGGCTGATTTTTCAATCGACTGATAATTTTTATTCGTGTAATAATATTGACGTCTTTCAGATTTTATATGGAAGAACTGTCAAAAATTCAAAATTATTCCTCGGATAAAATTATCTGGCGTTGGAAAAATCAGCCCTTAGTTTAATATTATTAAGTTTATTCCTTGAAATTTTAATTTGAATATCCTTTAGTAACGGGATAGGTATTATTAGGTTAACATGGCAACCAGTATCCAGTATCCAGTTTTAAGTTACAATTTATGACATTTTCAAAGATTAAGTTCTGCTCCCAACAGTTAGAAAAAAGATTCAGATCCGATTCAGAAAAAAGTTCCTCTTTGTCGTTTTGCTCCTCGGATACGACTTATACTTTTTTGGTCTGGCACATTTTTACAAAGTGATAATATTTTCCACATTTTGTTCCCTTTGGAGGACATTTGTTGATGTCCCGCTCATCTTGGCCACCACACCATTTGCAATGTATAGTGAGATTTTTCATCTGCACTTTGTGAACGTCCCCAAACGTCGTTCGGCTGAGTCACATTGCACTTCTTTGATTTGTGACTTTGTCAACGCCTTTTTACAGTTTTATCTAAATCCACATCTCTACAACTTCTGTTCGGATGTATTGATGGTGCCAAAAATAATTCTATCGCGGATGGCTTCATCTTCATTTGTGAACTCACAGTTTCTAGCTAGACTTTTCAATTCTGTGAAATATACATCGAATGCCTCCCCCGGTCGCTGAGAGCGCTTATAGAACTTATTCATATTATTTCAATACATCATCGAATGTCGCTACCTTTTTTTTCCGTCAGCATCGTCAGCTTGTCGACACAAAAAATATTATAAATCTGTACTCCTTCCTCGCCATTTAGAAAAAATCCAATTTTTATTTTATCCTTTTCGTCATCAAGTCCAGAGGCAATAAAGAATATATGTATACTTAATTGTTGCTTAAACCTTTTCCAATTGCTTGGCAAATCCTCACTAAGAAACAGTCACGCGGCCATGTTTGCACACAATTACAAACTGTACAGCGATTATCGCAAAAGATGGAATGTGAAACCATTACGACATATCGTAATGGTTTATAAAAACCATTAAGACTGCTTCACGTATCATATTGATAATAATAAAACAACGTAATAATATTGCACAGGTGCATAAACGAGTATTTGAGTTCCTTTACAGAGATCGTTATCGGACGCTATTGCCGTCTCCATACCTAGTGTTGTCTATCCATCATCCACTAGTGATGTTCCTATTTACTAAACATACATACTACAGATTTTATTTTATATATAGGATCATAATAATAATATTACTTACTAGTTGTTGCCCGCGACTTCCAGGCCAGCTCTCATTTTATCACATGGCAATCCTGGTATAGCTATCGAAATCATAGGCTCCCTACACGGTCTGTTTGCTTGACCTGACAAAATTTAACTCTTCTCACATAATCCACAATATCTCTTGTTATACCAGACCAAAATATTAGTTCACGAGCACATTTCTTACAATGATCAATCCCTAAATGCCTTTCATGAATAAGCTTTAACATGTCCCTTTACATAACATGTGGTATCAAATTTGTTTTTGGCTGTAAATATTACTCCATCTACAGAGTCATCTCTTAAATACCAATAGTATCTTAAATCATTGTGTAATTAAAACTTATAAAAATCCGGAAGAGGTGTCCGCGATAATGTATCAGGTCGTCGTGGTATGGTATGGTCATTTATAAGCTTGAACCCCTGCAAGCGAACTGGTACCGAGTTTAAAGTTTGTTAAAAAGATTTTGATGAAATCACCCATAGAGTTGGATGACGCGACG
The DNA here is from genome assembly GCA_911387795.2 of Apamea monoglypha. Lineage (NCBI taxonomy): Eukaryota > Metazoa > Arthropoda > Insecta > Lepidoptera > Noctuidae > Apamea > Apamea monoglypha. The sequence continues at coordinate 6,292,651 of OU426922.1, forward strand.
ACGATACGCACCTTTTTAATGATACTTTACTGAATCATTTTATTTAACTTATCATGTAACGACAATGACATACAAATATCAAATTCAGAAACTGACAAATAAGGTGAATATTTGTCAGTTTCTGAATGTTTACATTTATAATATTACTAGAGGCCCGCCCCAGCTTTGCATGGGTGCAATTGCTTTCCACGAGTGCAATCGCAACATGTCCAAACAGCGAGATTCCTGCGCTATACCTAAGTGTTGTTACTATGTATAGATTATCAAGTATCCCTATTTGATAATACGAGTATATATGTACATACCCGATAATCTAGGTAGAATTACATGTTGTGATTTTGTTTATGATATCATTAAGTATCTAATTGAAATATCGTGTAAGTATATATAATACACGATATTTTAATTACTTAATCGTAAAACATATCAATGTGGGTGGTACCTATTCAAACGTCTGTATTACCAAATAATAATAAATAAATGTTATAAGTCTGGATGATAAAGGCAGAAATGGTTTATTTAACTTGTATACGCACTTAGCAACTATGTAGTTAGTAACTAGCACTTAGATTATTCAAGTCATGTGTGAAACATTTCCTTCAAATCCGTTTAGTTGTTAAGGTGTGAGCCCTTAACGAACATCAAAACCACATGGAGTCCACAGGGTTTTTGAGCATATGCAGGGCGAAAACTTGATAGCTGAGTAGGTGCGGCATCTGGAGAGAACACCGAAAATATACGAGTATTTGAAAAGTTTCAGATAGGAGACCCGTGGTCAGGAGTGCACTTTCAGATTTCGAAAAAGGACCAAAAATAAAGTGATCTTCAGAGCCTTTGATTTTGATTTTGATATGATCGAGTGCGGCGAAATCTGACGAAGAAATTGTGGGCTTTCCCTAAATCTGATGACTGAAAACTCAGATTTGGACAATTTTTAAAAGGATATTCAGAGCGAATGAAAATCATTCGGAGTCAATTATGTTATATGTCGTGATAGTGAATATATAAATATCTGACAGATTCATGGAGCCCTTTGGCAAGACGAAATTTCCTTCATTCAGAAAAGTACCCAAGAGTGGTATCATTCTGTATTTATCTCTAAATAAACGAATCAAATAGCTTTGATTGCTATCTGAATGAAGCTGAAGCTGACCCTTTGGTGATGATATTTCAGTATTCAGAAATTTTAAAATAGCAAACAATTGACCATAATGACTAAAAGTTAATTAGCAAAATTAGAACACCTTTAGAGAACACCATAAACAATGCTGATTATTTCAAAATGTTACAACGTCACTAAGCAAACAAAGAAAAACATCCACATCTCATGGGTTATCAACATTTAAAAAAATATTCAGCGATGCCCGTCAATTGTTTGATAAAGCTACCAAAGATGGAAAACCACAATTACTAAAATTAACGAAAAAATTCAACTAACGCCTTGTTTACGTCGTAACACTTTTATATTCAAAGTTTTATTGCTTCTACGAACCTCTGCACTCGATATTGCTACTGAGGTCGACCTTAATTCTTAGTGATAGATCGTTTTTGTGAGTTTTGTTAAATAAGTCCCAACACTTTTGCTTAGGTCGCCAGCTGCGAGATAACTAGTTTAAATGAAAGATCATGTCATACAAATTTATTCTAAACTGACATCTTAAAGAAGGAGGTTAATAATTTGTCTGTAAATACAGAGTGAATGTTTCAAATCAGCATGGGTGGCCAAATCCAAAACTATAGGCAATAGCGAAAAATACTTAAAGGAGTGTTAGGGCCGATTTTGATGAAAACTAAAACTGCATCATTAGATTTTTGAAAAACAAATTTCTCTAGCCAACAATCAATCTTGTTTATTTTGAAAATTAAACACGGCCTGTATTATTACTACACTAATAAAGATCAAATTCTGGGAAGTAATAATACACGACAAAGTAAAGGAAAGTGTTTATTTTAAAGATTAACTCAAATCAACAAATTGATCAGTTAAGATTTAAAAAATGTGATAAAAATAAAATGTATTATATTAAACACATAAGTGAACAAGGAAATAAAGAAAAGGTACCGACGACTCGTTTCTGGTTTCGGTATCAGCTAAAAAATCGTGTTCCGCCGTACTCTATCTCTATTTTTATCTCGATTCTGCGTCACTAATTTAAGCACATTTGGTCATAAATTTAGGCTCAGTCTGGTCCTACCCCTACTCATACGCTATTCAGCTTTTTTATCCGATTGTTACATATTATATTTATATGGGTCTCTTAAGTGTTACTGACTTTATTTAAGAGTTAGGGAATTCAGTTTAATAATTATGTACATAGTATATATTTTTTGATAATAATTGTTTTGTGATGGACAATAATCGCGTTGGATTTTGATAAATACGATAAAATACTTAAAAACATATTTTGTATTGGTAACAGCGCCAGCTGTTAGTTAGCTGTTTATTACTAAAGTCTTGAACCATTCTCATATTATTATGATGGTAAGCATGAGTGTTAGTGTAGTTTGACTGTAACTACAGTTATAAAGATGACTATTAGTGAGTGTGACAGATATTTCGTCATTTGTGTGATTCTCAGCGTCACTCGGTTTTCAGCCTCCTATAAGTTGGATTACTATGGTCCAGACCCGGGCTTACCGGTATTAATACATTCAAATACATCGTTAGATTTGAAATACTTGTTATTATGGACAAATGAGACTGAACCGATTAAGTCTAATTTGCGTGAAGGCAATATTCCGTTTAGAAACAGAAAATGTTCTTTCACTAACTGTTACGTGACGTCAAATAGACAGTTGCTCAAAGATGTAGCGGATTTCGATGTTATATTGTTCAATGGACGAGAACTCCCGGACAATGCTTCACTTTTACCTCAGTCTCGTTCGCCTCATCAAAAGTACGTTTACGCCAATATGGAGTCCTCAGGAAACTTTCCGGTATGTAACCAAATATACAATAACTATTTTAATTGGACTTGGACTTACAAATTGAATTCTGACGAAATTTACGGATATATGAGTATAAGAGATAAAGAAGGGACAGTCATAGGTCCTAAAGAAGAGATGCATTGGGAGAAAGTGGAAGCAATGATGCCTATAAACGACACTCTGAAGGAAAAATTGAGCACGAAGAAAATTGCAGCGGCTTGGTTTGTATCTCACTGTGATGCGCCCAGTGGAAGAGATTTAATTGCCAAACAGCTCCAAAATGAACTGGAAGAGTATGGCATGCAGGTTGACATATTTGGCAAATGTGGGACGAAGGAGTGTCCTAGGGGCAGTATGAAGGAGTGTTTACGGCTGGTGGAGACTGATTACTACTTCTACTTGTCGTTTGAGAACACGTTTGCCGATGACTATGTGACGGAGAAGTTGTTGAATGGTCTCAATCATTATGCTGTACCGGTGGTGTATGGTGGCGCCAACTATACAAGGTTTCTCGACTTAAATTAAAACTTTATTTACTCATCATTATCTTGCCCTTATCCCAATGTATTTTTCATCCATACTTCTCTTTATGTCATCTTGATAGTCAAACCGTTTTATTCATATATAAGCTTTCCCACAGTCAATCCATCGTTTTTCCTAAAACTTTGTTTACTATCTCATCATAAAATTAGATAATTGTTTTGTTTTGAATTCCGTGTCGTGATCGCCTATAGTGTGGCATCATCAAGCCTGGTGACGGCGGCGCTCTCGATAAAAAAGACAGATCTATCTTAGTGAATTTGTGAGTTAAATATTAAAGCCACCGGTCCAGATAAGCTTGCTGTATTTTACTTGCAGTACGGCCTGACAGAAAACTTAAGACATGTGGTTTTCTATGTCTCAAATAGGCCTGCGGGGTAATTGCGTAACACACTATCAGTAGCAATGGCTTTAATTTTTACAGTTCAACAACATTAATTGCTTTATTTACGTTTATTTATTTATTAAAACTATTCGCACCAAAAGGTACAAAGATAAGTCCGCCTTTGTACCTTTTGGTGCGAAAAGTTTTGCTTGAGGCTTTCTCTACCAGTTAACCAAGGGTGGTGAAGAGGTTAGACGGCAGGTGCTTTGGTTGAGCAGATATATGTATTTTTAGAACATATGCAGCAATGGATTAGGTACCAATATCCTTTAAAATGGTTGATAGTGTGTGAAATTAGGGTGCTGGATATATATTTATTTCGTATTTACACCGCGAGTCCTGCGTCGCGAATACCACAGGCTCAAAGAATCTATATATCGCCGGAATTCAGGTGAATTCTGGCGAATTTGTGAGTTAAATATTAAAGCCACCGGGGCTTTTTCCAGATAAGCTTGCTGCATTTTACTTGCAGTACAGCCCGACAGAAAACTTAAGACATGTGGTTTTCTATGTATCAAATAGGCCTGCGGGGTAATTGCGTAACACACTATCAGTAGCAATGGCTTTAATTTTTTACAGTTCAACAACATTAATTGCTTTATTTACGTTTATTTATTTATTATATATTGATTCTTTGAGCCTGTGGACGGGTGGTTGACCGTGAGCATCTGTAGCAGTCTACAGATGCTCGCAGTAAACCACCCGTCCATACAACCTGAGCCTGCAGAAATTATAGTAGTAATAATATGCATACTTACTGATTAGTTATCGTAGCTATCTATATATCTATCATCATCATAATACCTATTTCTCTAAGTTATACCTTTTTGCTGGTTCTAATTAAAATAATTTCCAGGTTCATGCCGGAAGGAATATACCTGACAGCGCAACAGTCACGCATCAGGGAGCTGGCAAAGGAAATGGTGGATATTATAAATGACAAACGAAAGTATTACGAGTTCTTCAAGTGGCACAACTACTATTCTTACCACGACCTGAGAGAGTCCCGCGAGACCGACGCCTATTGCAAATTGTGTGCGTTAGTTAATAATAATGAACACTATTTAAGAACTAGTGTTTATGAAGATTTTGGTCAGTGGTGGAGTCCACAACATGACTGTCTATAAATTATTTTCATTGACTACTTTATTTCAATTTATTAAAGACTACTCGGAGGATTTTGCATTTTATTTTACTCTCACTGCCTTCTTATGATTGCTAACAAAAAACCAGTCATGTGCAAGTGAGACGACGCGCTGTGAAGGGTTCCGTATTCGTACTTCCGTAGTCGGGATGAATATTTGCGCTTGCACATGCACAGTATTGATTTTGATATGGTTAGAAAGGGTGTGACTACTGAGATTAATAGAGAATTATGGAAGAAAAAGACATGTTTGGCCGTCCCCAAATAAATTGGAATAACGGTAGAACAATGATGAATGATGATGCACAAACGTTTTACCAACTTCATTAAAGCGTAATAAACAAACTTACCTTCGCATTTATAATAATGAATAATAATATAGTTAGGATGAGGATACTACCTTCTGTCGTAACACACTATATACTGAAATAACAGTCACAGTTTTGTAAAAAATTCCTGTATACTACGTTTGTAGTTTTGGTCTAAGCAGCCAAAATATGAAGAGAGCCAGGACTGGTGACGCGGGAGCAAGGAACGTACAGTTGTACGTGTGAGAAGCAGCTCGTCTTGCGGTCAGCACCTACATTCTTCATTGCTTGCGAAGTTTTTCGTTTTTAGTGAATTAATAAGTGCCTGCGTTCTTCTATATACTACCTAATGGCAGAACACTGATACATTGACTGCCGCTTTCGTGCAGATTATTCATGACGAACAGCTCTTTACAAGTAGATACCTTTCAAGTGACGGTGGATATTTAAACAAGTTTTAATGCTAAAAAGTTTTTAATGAACTCAAAAGTACTAAATAATAGTTACGTTAATATAGAAGTTTAATATTTTCTTAAAAGCTTGAGGCGACGTCTACCACGTCTACGTCGGAGGTAGACGTATTTCTTACACTTTAAGGTAGCTTTTAAGTAAGCTTTTAACATTTTTTTCATTAAAGGCTTGTGTTTAAAAAGGGTTTTACTTATTATTATCTACTAGCTGCGCCCCGTGGTGTCACTCGCATAAGTTTCGATCCCGTGGGAATATAAAATAAAAAGTATAATATATGTTAATCCTGGTTATAAACTATATGTGTGTCAAATTTCATCCAAATCCGTTTAGTAGTTTTTGCGTGAAAGAGTAACAAACATCCATTCATCCATCCATCCATCCATCCATCCTTCCGTCCATCCATCCATACAAACTTTCACGTTTATAATATTATATAGTAGGAAGGAAGTAGGATAACGTAATAATGTCAAGCAAAAATAGAACATATTTAGTTAATATACGGCATACCGTATATTACCTAAATATGTTCACGCATTCTAGCTCATAAGCTAGAATGCGTGAATATGACTTTGATGTACCAGTGACGCACTCAGTTAACAAGATATAAACATTACATATCGATACTTTCACGATATTTCAAATTAATCGTATTATTCGCCACACACAATGTAAAATATATACGGTCAGATCAAAATGTCAGGTGTCCTCTTTCCTTCTCTCGTATCGGCATAAACAGTCGGCAACGTGGTTGTGGAGCTGGTGGCCAGGGTGTGCTGGACACGCGTTACCCACTTTATATGCGATAGGAACCTTTACATACGTAATATTACATTACACTCTTTCACGCCTAAATCCCCTAAAGGGTATGCAGATGTTTAGGTCTTTAGTTCACTTACAATTTCCAACAAGTGTACCTATTGTCAGTATTGCTACTTAGAGCAATAATGGCTAAAAGGCTCAGTTCGGCTGCCTACGCTGTCAGGAAAGTAAGACAATACACTGACGTTGATACAGCTCGTTTAGTCTATTTTAGTTATTTTCACAGCGTTATGTCCTACGGTATTCTGCTGTGGGGCAAAGCCGCTAATATACAAAATATCCTTCAAAAACGAGCTGTTCGAATAATTTACCAGCAAGGTGCCAGAGTTTCTCTAAGAGATTTTTTTAAAGATATTGCTATTCTCACGGTTGTATCACAATTCATCTTCGCCAACATCGTATACACATATACATATTAGGCAAAATGTACACTTGTACACTGAAAACAGTGATATACACAGTGTTAACATTAGAAATAAGGACAAACTACGTGCCCCCTTTCACCGGCTTCATAAGGTTCATAACTCATTTGTTGGGCTTGGTATAACCTTTTATAACAAGATACCCTCCTCTTCTTTGCTAGACTTGCCTTTCAATGCGTTTAAAGCTCAAGTAAAATCCAACCATTGTTCAAAAGCATACTATTCCATCAACGACTACTTACACCATAAGAATAGTTGGTTGCCTTAGTTATCGCAAGATAATGTTTAAGTTCTTTCTCCAGAATTAGCTTACTGACAAGTTATTGTTATTAGTATTAACTTATTTTACTTCGATGGTCCTAGTTTATCATTTGTGACTTCAAGTAACAGCAAAGTGAACAGAACCCAGCAATGCATAAATAAACAAGCAGACACGCCTTTTATGCCTGGAGGCTTTTATTTACATTTTAATTTTAATTAATTATTTTTTAGCTTGAGTACGTATAGTTTTTTTATTATATTTGTTGGTATATTGGCATATTTGTTGGTATACTGACATATGGCAAATAATTTAATTTTAAATAAGTACCTAGTATTGTATACAATCAATTTTCTAACTGAACAGACAGCTGTGCTGCTGAGGAGTTTGTTGTGTCACTTCTTCTTCCCAGCGATAGCACTAGGAAATGGTGAAGGGCGAGCGTTTTTGGGGGACTGTTTATTGTAATTTTGACGTCCGAAAAGTGCTGATTCTCAGTTTAATTTGAATAAATGACTTTTGATTTTGATTTTGAATGGCAAACGTAAGCACAAAGTCAAATCAATGAAACTGCTATTGAGAAATTCTTGATGGAAAAACCTAAAATAACTAAGGAACTAAATCGTTATTAAAACGAAATAAGAACTATATTTGAGATAATTTACAAGTTATGGAACAACAAACTGATTGTAATACTATACAAAGTTCAAATTCTATTGCAACCAAAAACTTTTTAGGACGTTTTTGTTACAAATGGTCATTCAAAAATCAAATTAGAATGCATTCCATTAAAGTGGATGACATTGATTAAGTGGCGATGGAATGTAAATCATCTGAGATTATAATACTGCTATAGTTCATATTTTATTTCCAGGTACATGCCGGATTGAATATAGCTGTCTGCGGAGGCCACATCGATCAAGGAGTTGGCGAAGAAAATGGCGAATGCTATAGAAGATAAACAAAAGTATTACGAGTTCTTCAAATGGCACAACCACTATTCTTACCACTATCTGAAGGAGTCCCGCGACACAGACCCCTATTCCAAATTGTGCGCTTTAAATAATAATAAAGAACAATTTTATATGTCAACAACACAAATGTCGTTAGATTATTATAACATATTATTATTGTAGATAAGTCGCCAAAAATTTGCCATTTTTATTTATCACACTATTTTTTAATAATGCCTTGGTCTTAATCAATTGAAGTCATATTTTTTGGAAAATTTAATTTTTTATTGACTTTAAAAGACGGTTAAGAAATATTGCGATAGCAATCGAAAAAATAAAAAAAATCGTCGTGTAAACGCGGCTTTACTCCTAGGTTTTTTTTCTAGAGACACTAGCTTGTCGAATGCTCGTAGAATTAACACACATACAAAAGGTCAGACGTACAGTCAAGTCTTTTAAAACTTCGTCAGTTTTCATATTCTTTCCTATATCAAGTCAAGACAGAAAATATCTTTTGAAGCGGCACCGAGCAGACTATTGCATAGAAAATTATAATTATATTTTACTTGATAATCAAATATGAACGAAAATAGCATCCATCAACCAATGTCAAGTTGACATCAATCTAAAGCCATTTTGGCTCAATGACCTGGCCATTTTATGACATTTAAATAAATATTTATTTTCAATTTAATTGTTAGAGTCTGTTAGTATCACATTTTTAATGCGGCTTGAGATTTTGGGAAGATGGCTGAATGTCATTCTGCGTATCTGCGGTTGACATTACGACGGAATATACAGTCCGTTCATATTTATTTTACCTCTGACAGTAGTTACCTTATCGCAACGAGAATAAAGGTCACAATGATTTTGATAGACTTGTCAGTGGCAGCAACCCAACAACGACCTTATTAAAATGAGAATAAAGATCACTGTGATCTGGGAAGTAATGCAAAATCTGCCCAACGATTGATGTTGGGAAGTTTGTATACTTGTATAAGCTAATTGCTCGGTAAACTCTGCTTGAGATGGAGGATTTCCGTGACGTCAGTATGTATTGCGATGATGGACTCCGAGATGGAGGATTTGTGTGACGTCAGTATGACGCGTTGTTCGCAAGTGGCGTTGTATATACCGCTACAACTGTGAATGAACTGTGTAATGCTGAGTCGGTAAAGCAGATTTTATCGTAAAATAAGCAGGAATAATAAAATAGGTGACGAACGTATTGCTGTGACTGTACAGTTGGGCAAATAGATTGGTATACAGCACTCTAATTGCCTAACACAGTTTCAATCACAATCCGATAGTTTTGAAGGATATTTCTAATCCATTTTTTGAACTGAACTGTCAAAATGTAAGGTATTGCGATCAGTTGACATTTTATGTGTGTTACGCAATTACCCCGCTGGCATCTAACTTACAGCTAATTTTAAATAATGTTGTCAGTTTGCTGAGTAGGTAGTCACTCAAATTAAATAGTCATACTCATTATCATTAACGATAATTTGTATTTGAATTTACAAAAAATCAATTAAATAATTAATCATTGGCAGTGTAGTAGAAGATTAATATTTTTGCCTGTAGGTTTACCAATCTTTCGACTGAACCATAAATAATTATTTGGACGCAATGTATGTCGATACCCTTGCGCCATCTCATGTTCCTAGCACGGCAGGCTGAGCTGGCGCCGCTGCTGCGGCTGCTGAGACCCTTAAGCGTTACGGGTTATGGTTTACCCAACAGCTTTGAGCTCTTTTGGGTCGAAACGCTCAGGTTATGGGGCCCAAGTGCACGTGTCCTTTTTAAGGAAATTTCTCGCCGGCTGGTCGACACTTCACGTTACCAGAGGGCTGGCACGTTCTTTGGCCAAAGAATAGCATTACCATTCAGCGTGGCAATGCTGCCAGTCTTCTGAGCACGTTTCCGGATGACAGTGATACGGACGAGTACTTCGACGCCTAAATGTTATTTGTTTTTGTATTTATTTGTATAGTAAGTTAGATAGTGATTTAATTTAGTATCTAGTGTAAATAGTTAATTATGTATAGGTAAACAGAATAAAAATACTATTATTATTTCGGTTTAAGGTATCGGTTAAGGTACAAATTAATTATTTTCGATACAGCTGCGTAATTTAAATGCCATGTCATGTTTCATAAAAGTGCTGATTAGTGTATGAACAGAAAAATTATTTAAGTAATTATTTTTTAATTAGATTTTTTTTTTGTAGCTATAGGGAAACATCACCAGCTTAAACATCAACACGGCTTCAATAAGTAACTACAATTATTATTTTAATTTTAAAATGCTTTTTTTACAATGTTATGTTTCAAATGGTAGTGAGGAGTGTGGTGTTGTGTATGTGGGCGCAGAACTAATAATTTAATTAAAATTGTAATAATTTGATTAATTTAATATATTTATAATGTTTGATTTAATTTAAAGGTATTTGTTTTGACAGCTTTAGTTTTCACATCTTGTAACTATTTCATTTTTGTTCTTCCGGTCAATTTAAAAACTAATGTTGATATTACGTCATATCCACTGTATTTCTTTTACTATTTATTTTTAACTTCCGGTTGATTTAAAATATCGGTTCTGTTACGTCACATCCACTGTATTAGTTTTTGATTTGAACTTCCGTTTGCGATTTAATTTAAAATGTAGTAAGTTTTTATTTTGAATTTCCGTTTGTGAATTAAATTAGTATGTTAGGATTTTATTTTGATTTCGACAGCATTTCTGATTGTTTTATTCTATTTTTATATTTGTTATCACTTCCGCTTTTTGTTTTGACGAATTTGATTGTGAACCGTTGTGAGAAATCAGTATAAATAGACCGTAATGTGGCCAGTAGGATCACGTTTTTGTACGCTCAGCAGTGAATAAACACCTCAAGTTGAAGTAAGTGCTTTCCTTTACGCCATTATTATCCTCTACTATCATATTTGTGTGAACTTTCGTAAAAATCATGTGTGAAGGTTTTGAAGACCCAGCCGGCCTAAGGCTCCTGCAGACTGCAGAATCGTGAATAAGGTGAATTGGACCAACTGCGAATTGGACATTCTTTTGAAAATTGGACCAATCGCCCCTAAAGGATCTTGGTAAGTTTGTTATCATCATCAACAAAAACGCACGTGGCTTGACTTATTAAAATACGTTTAGTAAGAAATTAGATCTAAATTAGATATGCCTAATAGTAGGTACCTACTACATTTTAATTTCTTCAAGCAATTTTCACAATATACTTTCAAAAAATGTATCTATCTGTACCATATAAGCAGTGCGATTCTGTAACCATCTCACCGTAAAAAGTTAGGTGAAGTGAACGAGGAGTGAGCTGTCATTCCAACTAAATGCTAGGGATTGACACTATTGGCAGCTCACTTCACCTAACTTTTCACGTTGAGATTTTTACAGAATCGATCGGCTGTACACACGGCTACACATCAAGCTATACATTTCCAGTTTTAGCTGACCTCGCATTGTATAGGTTTTTCTTACAATCAGAAGTCAGCTTATACTGGTTATGTATAGCTTGATGTGTAGCCGTGCGTACCACATGAGAGATAAGGCGCGGCGTCACGTGACTAGGCGTTCAATACAATCACATTATTGTGGACAACATTACTATTCATGGCTATTTTCTATCAGCGCGGGCAGCATTTATGTAAAGTCAACAAAAGAGAAAAATATGCAGGGTCGTCGGATATAGTTGAAGTTTAGTAAGAAACGGATTGATGTTTTCGGATAAAATTTTATTTAATTAATAGAAAACAAACAGTTCATTTATCAAACTAAATTTCATCCGAAAACATCCATCGGTTTCTTACTAAACTTCCACTATACAAGACGACTTCATCATCATCATCAGCCTATAGCAGTCCACTGCTGGACATAGCCCCATTTATGTACAGACGCCAGTAAACTTGACAATTTCGGGTAGCTTGGTCAAGCAAGCTACCCGAAATTGTCAAGTTTTTCTCAAATTTTGTCAAATCAATCTTGAACCTTAATGATTTAGCGATAAAGTTGAAAATCTATTTAAGAAATTTGACAGATTGTAGTAGCTTGATGTAGCTTGTTGCTGGCGTCTGTACACAAGATTGTAACTAAAACTTTCTGGCAGTCTTGATTTTACAATAATTTACCAATGATAGAGTATCAATCGTTTTTAGGTTTTTAGTTCACGTCTCGGAATAGTTTCGTCATGTCCGTCCGTCCGTCCGTCCTCGGCTTACCTTCCAAACGGTTAGTGCTAGAAAGATGAAACTTTGCATGGCTATGTGTATTTACCACGTCGACAAAGTGCTAAAATAAAATCATGAAAAATTTTTTTTTTTTGGGTACCTCCCCTACACTAAAAGTGATAAAGTGGGGATTACTTTTTTTTCTTGCCTCTACCCCATATTGTGGGATATCATTAGATAGGTCTTTTAAAAACATTGAGAGGTTGCTGAAATGATTTTTTTATTTAGGTATCCGTTTGCGAGATATTCAACTTTAAAGCGCTAAAATAGGGCGTCGTCCCCCCTCTAAAAGCTAAAAGACTGGCTCGAAAAATCTGAAAAAAATCATGATGGTAGTACATGTGATGAACTCTGAAAGAAAACTATAACCGCTTAGATAACTTTGTTAGTTCAGGAGTTATAGAGGACTAACTTGTAAAATGCGCTTACTTGGAAAACTTCGTACAAAAATAACGAAATAATAAGTAAACATGTAAAATATAAATAAAATCATCAATTACAGTACATTTGTTGCCGAAAATTTTTTTGCTGTTGCTGACTACATATGATATGCTATTTTCAAAAATATAACTAAAAGATTTTTATCAGCTCTAGTTTCTGAGTTTCAGCTATGTAGGTATAAAACGGAAAAAAACATGTATTTACTAAGAAAAACTGTACTAAAAACTTCGTTTTAAAGCTCTGATATTAAACTTTGGAAAATAACGTATCAGAGACCAACAATAGTCAGACATCATATTCGTATCCCAGAAACCCTGGTAGCGCTCTTCCATGACGCGTAATTCCTGGTGCATATGCACTCCCTGCTCTTCACTCAAATCTCCGAAATTTTCCGGAAACCAGTCCAGATGACTATAGAGGAAGTGGAGTTTTATGCTCATATTGCACCCCATATTTTTTAATTGTAGCAGAAGGTCTTCTACAAGTTCAATATTATTTTTAGATTTTTTATTTCCGAGAAAATTCTACATCACAGAGACGAAAGCTGTCCAAGCCTTTAGTTCTAACTCAGTCATAGAATTTCTAAATCGAGTATCTTTCGTAAGTGGTCTAATTTGGGGGCCATCAGAAATACCGGCTTTAATCTTTTCCATAGTGAGCTGAGGAAATTTTTGGCAACTGTAAGAAAAGCAGTTCCCGTCTTTATCTAGTGATTTAACGAACTGTTTCATGATGCCCAGTTTTATATGTAATGGTGGAAGGATAATTTTGTCACGAGCTTCTAATGAATCCTGGATTATATTTTGCTTCCCAGGCTCCATATTTTCTCTCAAGGGCCAGTTTCTTCTTACCCAATGCTCTTGTTTAGCTCTATTGTCCCAAAGACAAGGAATTTTAGTGTAACCACTTTGTTGACCGAGAAGAATGTTCACAATTTTTAAATCGACACAAATTTACCACTCATGGTCATTGTATTTTATTTTATTCAAGACTAAAAAAATAATAACTGCCGCACGGGTCGATCGATCAGGTTAAGCTACGCTTGCCGTGGTTGGTTCGTGGATGGGTGACTATCTTCACATATCAAGACCCCTCCGTGCCTCGGAAAGCACGTTAAGCCGTTGGTCCCGGCTGTCATTCGTGGATATTTGACAGTCGTTACGGGTTGTCAGTAGCCCGAAAGTCTGCCAACCAGTCTTACCAAGGGGTATCGTATTACCCAGTAACTGGGTTGTGAAGGTCAGATAGGCAGTCGCTCCATGTAAAATATTGGTATTCAGCTGCATCCGGTTAGATTGGAAGCCGACCCCAACATACTTGGGAAAAGGCTAGGCCGATGATGACTAGCAAAATGTTACAATATTCTTCCTTTAATTTTGTACTGTGAGCAATAGGTAGGTACTCCAGCGTATTTATTTCCATTATGTAATAGAATACATTTTAGGCTACATTTTGAGCTGTCAATGAACAAACGCGATTCGTTTGGTCCGTATTGTTTCAAGCCCATTTTAATCAACCTGTTTTTAATATCTGAACAAAAGGTAATATCGTTTTCTTCGGAAAAATAACGCCGTAATTCTTTATCTCTTTCACGATAAAAAACTTATATTAGTATGAGGAAAGCAATTTTTTTTCTTTCTGTCTTGATGCTAACAATTCTGAAGCTTGTTTAGATAGATTTAAATCTCTCGCAAGATCATCTAACTCATTTTGGGAAAAGCATTTTGGCTCGTTTGACATACTTTCTAAATCAGCATCATTTTGTGATGAGCTTGGTCCTTTAACGTCTTGTTCTAAGGGTTCAGATATATTTTTAGGCACTGAAGAGTCAGGTGAACGCTGCACTGGACGTTGAACAGAACTAGTACTTGGGTACTGCCATTTAGCTCGATTTTTTGTGTTTAAACCGTTTACGTTCACGCTACAAAAATAAGTCTTCGAGATGATTGCGTGGCTCTCGCCAAATAGTCGGTGTTCCAAATTTAAAGGCACTTCTTTTACCACATTTCCATAATCATAAATATTCCACACACGATTTACAAACACAATTGGGAGCCCAAGACTTCTCATTTTTGTTCAAAAGCATCCCAAAATACTCAAAATAGGTATTTTTCACCAACTCTGATATAACTTTCCTACGATCGTTAAACATATATTCTCCGCATATATAGCAAAAATGATCTGGATTGTTTAAACGTATTTTTGAACTACTCATGACGCAACTTCAGATACTAATCTTAACACAGTAAAATACGCCTATTATCGATTAATATATACGCTTAAATGATAAAAATCAAAAACAAAGTAACTCGAGCTGCTCAAACAATTTATAAGGTAGATTTGACAAAAACAAGTCGTAAGTGAACATTATCAACCACAAAATTCGCGGCAACAGACAAAAAGTAAAATTTTGTAAACTAGTGATTATCTATTGGTACGGAACCCTATGTGCGCGAGTCCGACTCGCACTTGGATAGTTTTTTTTTTAAATTTCGGCAAGTGACTACGTCTTACAATTTAGGCTTTTGTTTCAATGTAACCCGCTGTTAAAACAGCACAAGGTTAGATAAAAAGGTACGGTAATTAAAATTACTAGTGATATGGAACGGAAATATTAATAGCCCGCGGTTTTATTCGTAACCGAGGGGAACAACTTTATGTACCCGGATAAAGTGTCAATTGTATTTAACCAGACATAGACAGGGTCTATCTGTGAGCTAAGTGTCTTCTAAATCAGAACTCGCAAAGTAACAAACATCCAAACATTCCTATTTATTATTTAACTAGCTGTGCCCGCGACTCCGTTCGCGTGGATGTCGGAAAACAATATGTGTCTCTTTAGTAATTCTTTTTCTTTTTTCTAAAATAAGGCTATTTAGTTACTTCTTATAACATCAGCTATCTGCCAGTGAAAATCCCGTCAAAATCGGTCCAGCCGTTTCGGAGTTAAACCTAAACAGACAGACAGACAAAAATATATATTTTTTTATTTTTATTATAAGTACCGAATGTACTTTCTTTATCAAAGAAGTCCAGCTCAACCCACCATCTCCGTCTGGGTGTCGGATTAGTCCTTGGCAGCTCTGTACAGAGAGAGGTGGAAAGAGAGTACGGAGGCCTTTGCCCAGTAGTGGGATTTTAACGGCAAAAAATAAATTATAATTTATACTTTGGTATGCATTTAATAAAAAGCTGTTATTTTGACATTGCAAACAGGCACTTCAATATTATTTATTTGTATAGAAGAAGATGCAATCATTACAATTATTAGCTGGCCGTCCTTAATACTATAGAGAAATTTATGACAGTGGGCTGGCATAAAACTCGTAAACGTAAGGCGATTTCCATGCCTTATGGCCTTAAGCAGTTACCCTTGGTGCTGATCAGGACAGTTCTAAATGCTGGCTGGTTTGATTTTGGCATAACTGGCCAATGCAAAGCCATACTCATAATACCTGACAAAATAATGTCGTGAAATAGGTTGATACTACTCCCTACTGCTTTATGCTTAGTCGAAATAAAGTAGAAACACATAAAAACGTTGTAAAAATTTGTTAATAAAATTTGTTAGTATTGTTGGAAATCGCTCAAACATATTCATAATGCATTCAGAAAATCACTATAGATTAGACGTGCTGATAAACAGTCTCGATTAGGTGTATGACATACGTAAATGTAGCTCTTCATAGTCAGTCTCTCCTCACTGGCGACAGACTCACACACTCTTTTTTTGTAGGTACAACCATCCGCAATAATTTACAATGAGGGCCGTGTGTACCAAAAAAATGGTATTTTTTATAATATTAATGATAATGTTGCTACTGTTATATAACGCAACGAGAACAATAACGAGAAGTGATCAAATACTTTCAGACAGTGACAAGTTAATAACTGATCGGACGTTAGTGAAAAGTGAAGTGATTCAAAATGTGACAGTAAACAAAGTGGACTTAAAATATATTTTACAATGGACGTCGCCGTCAAATGTTCCATTCGTGTATATGGGCAAGGGACAGGATGGATTTATTGAACGAAAATGTCCTTACACAAACTGTATAGTGACCGCAAACCGCTCGTACCTCGACGGCGACTATACAAAATTTGACGTCATTGCATTCGCAGGGCCAGAAGTGGTAACTTATGGTACTGCTCAATTACCTGGTAAGAGATCCGCCCATCAGAAGTATGTTTTCGCAAGTATAGAGTCTGGGGACAATTATCCAATCTGCTCTAATAGACTAAATGGATATTTCAACTGGACATGGACTTTTAAATTAGACTCTGAAGTAAGATGGGGTTACTTAACCATTAGAGATAAAAATAATACTATAGTTGGACCAAATAAAGAAATGCATTGGATGAAGTTGAAAGATATGGATCCAGTTAGCGACGATTTAAAAAAACAGCTTAAAATGAAAACCAAAGCTGCGGCGTGGTTCGTGTCTAACTGTTACACCAGAAGCAAACGAGAACAAATTGCTAGAAAGTTACAAAAGGAATTAGCAAAGTATGGTCTGACCTTAGATATATACGGTACGTGTGGAACCCTGAAGTGTTCACGGGATAATGAAGAAGATTGTGATAAATTAGTTAAATGGAATTATTATTTTTATTTATCGTTTGAAAACTCTTTTAGTGAAGACTATGTCACTGAGAAGTTATTACGAGCGTTGAATAATGACGCTGTGCCAATAGTATACGGGGGTGCTGATTATTCTAGGTATGTACTAGTTGAAAGAAAGAAAAATATTTTATTTGGGACACTCACAGGAAATAAATCTAACAAAATCAGTTGGATTGCTGTTGCTTGGGTTCGAAATCAAGCAGGTACTTTCATTATAAACATCATTTCAGCCCCAAGACGTCCACTGCTGGACATAGGACATAGCAGGGACTTTACTTTGTGTTAATTATTTCATTACCACTGTTCTCGAAATGGTGAAGGGAAACATAGTGAGGCCACCGACATGTCCTATAAACAAAAATTCGAAGACATGTGACATCCGCTAACCCTTACCGAGCCCAGCACCCTAATTGCGTAACACACTATCCGTAGCATTGGGTTTCATTTTGACAGTTCAACAACATTCATTGCGTTATTTACATTGTTGAGCAGACATATTTTTTGATCATATGAAGCAATGGATTAGCAATATCCTTTAAAATGATTCAGATTGAGAGTGATAGTGTGTTTCACAATTAGGGTGCTGTGCGGGTTGGCTCTCTCTGTGGGAGGGAGAGGGCCATAATCCACCTATTATGGCCCACTCCCTCACAAAGAGAGTAGGCCTGTATCCCAGCAGTAGGGACATTATAGACTGAATATGCTATGCTTATGCTAAGTATTAATGAAGCGAGAAATGCTTGATATTATTGTTTAAATTAAATACACAAATAATTCTATCAGCCAATAACGTTCCCACGCTTGGGATTTACTTACCTAGTGTGACTGTTCCTAAATTACCCTAGGCTGATAAAATTTTCGTTTTTCCTAATTGAGTGAAATATTACAGTTAAGATCGGCTCTCCCTGTGGGAAAGGGAGCACGCCTCAATCCACCGCGTGCTCCTGTAGGGCTCGGCTAGACTTGGGTACCCTCCCACCGTTATAAGAAATGAATTCCCATGAACTAAAGTGCCTCGTCCCGACTTAGAAAGCTTGGGGACAAGGATGGGATGCAAGGTGAAGTTAATAACGGGAATTCACAGTTAAGAAACATAAATATTACAATTATCAATATTATATGAAGCTAAGAAGACAAGAGGGTATGCAAAAGTATATAATATAATATATTAGAATTTAGTATTATAAATGTTGCTCGCAGGTCGTCACTGATATCTGCAATAGTCTTGATGATTAGACGGGGTAAATAACGGGATCGTTGCGCTTGTGCTTAAATGAATAAATTATAACTACCTTAGTTTATCTGTTTACAATGTACCCACTGCAGTGAGACTGGGAACCGTTTTAAAACGTATGCCTCATCGTACGTGTTCTGTTAGACCTAACGCATAGAACCTCTGAGGACACTAATACGATTCTAACAGAACACGCTCCCTAAGCACTAAATTAATGTCTTGCTCAACCCTAGGACAGAGTACTGCGAAGTCCAACTGTTATTGAGGAAGACAAGTTTCGAATAGCTTTTAACGCGTATTAATATGAAAGACACCCTTACGGCAACCTATCCCTTTTCTAAGGTACACAAACTAGCACAAGCGCACCGTAGACTCAGCCTCTAGCAAAACTCATTGCGATCGTACTTGGTGCACACCGAAGTGGAATTTCGTCACTTCACATTTCTTTACTCTTCCCCATTTAGAAGGATGCATTGCATCCCAATAACGTGTTTCGATAAATAGTGTTGATTCAGTAATTGGCCTACTAAGAGCCTTGTGTGGGTTTTATCGAGACACGATCCCTAGCGTTCTTAAAACGACTACCAAACCAGTTTGGGGTACTTGGTGAAGCCTACCCCGCTCCCAGAAATGTGCATACAACAAGCCTCATGAAAGTGTTCTGTGGCGAGACCTTTTTGGAAGCAGAAGTCATCAATAACGTTTGGTCAATCATTTAATTATAGGTTGGCTTTGTAGCCCAGTTTGATCAAAAAGATCTGTGAGTTCTGCCTTCCATATGGAGTCTTCAACAGTCGTCAAAGTCAGGAGCATTAGAGCTCGTTGTCAGGTTTTATCGGAAGGCCTTCTCCGTATTCCTACAGCCAAATGAAATTGACAAACATGTGTCGAGGCAAGGATTAGGAGATGGACACATAATACAAGAGAAAATAGCACGAATGACTAATTACAATCATTTAGATGATTTATTTCCCAAATAAATCATCACTAATAGCTTCTCAGCTATATCGCCCTTCACTACTTCCTAGTGTTTAGCTGGGGAGAAGAATGGGCGTAATAAACTCTCCAGCAACACGTATCTGTATGTTTGATTATAAGAACTTTAATAACCCTATCAGCCTAGGATAATTATTATAAATAAGGACTCACCCAGTCACACCAACAGACACACACACACCACCTTAAATACTAGATTAGCCTAATCTGGGCTCCAACCCAACTAAATTTAACTTAATAACTCGTATTCGTTATTTCGCGACAGCCCACTCGGACATAGCCTCCTGATATTCCCTAAATCTCCTAACTAGCCTGGACTAGGAAGTCCGTCTCGTATCGCGGTTTGAAACCGAGTGCCCTGCCTTCTTCCATCCGTCCCCTCACAATTCCTCAAAAATACCACGCCTGGCTCAGCCCCCAGATTTCTCAATTGTTTCAAGAGCTCTTTCTCACGCCTACGGACCCATTTTATGCTCAACAGATGTGCGGGCTCGTATTCCGTTGCATGAAAAGGTTTCAACGTTCTTAGAATTCGTACAAAATATTGCATCTTTAGTGACGAAAAATATCGCTTTCTAATGATGACTGGCCATAATTGCCGGTCTGTTTCCCATACAATATAAATTAAATGGGTTTCTAAGGGTTTCAATATTGTTTTACTATTTTAAAGAAATAGAATATTTTATAATTGATTAGGGTAACATGTCGAGCTGTCAGGCCATAAATTTAAGATTCAATGCGCTTCCAAGAGGGCCCATATCGGGGAACAATGTTAAATAAGAATTTAGAATAAAACATTTTGTTATTAATTAGGAACAAGTGACAGACAGTCACACTAGGCCTTTTCTCCAATCCACGTAATCTACCACATGGAAGTGTGACCCAGTTTTGGTTCTAGGATATGCCGGTTTCGTCATGTAATAACAGAACAGTTGTAATAAAGCAAATTGCAAGTAAAGGGCTCGCCTGGGTTCGAAACCACGACCTGTGCTTCGTGAGATGAAGCCCTTCTCACCATAAGTCAAGTAGAAACTGTAACTATTTTATTTTAATAATGTAAGTTAATTTACTCATATTTTTTTACAGATTTATGCCAGATGGCATTTACCTGGACGCTGGACTACAGAGTACTGAGGATCTAGCAGCAAAAATGTATAAATTAATCAACGATCCGGAACAATATGCAGAGTACTTCAAATGGAAAAATCATTACTCGTATCATAGACAAAATGAAGATGTTGAAACTGAACCTTATTGTTTATTTTGTGCCGCTTTGAACAAGGAAGAAATTGTAAAAACGACCACAATTTATGACGAATTTTACAAGTGGTGGATGTCGCCTCCGGGTCGATGCTGATTTGAATCAAGTCAGGGTTTGTAAACCTATGTTTTCACAGAGATCTTTTTTTTCAATTGATGTTTGTTTTATACTTTCTATATTAAAAAAATAAATAAAGTGTCTTTCGACTTTCGTTACTGACTATACCCACTGCGCCAGTTACCACTATTCTCTTTCATATTAGACTACCTCCGCCCCACGGTTTCACCCGCATAAGTTTCGATCCCGTGGAAATATCGGGATAAAAAGTATCCTATATGTTAATCCTGGTTATTAACCATCTGTGTGCCAAATTTCATCCAAATCCGTTCAGTAGTTTTTGCGTGAAAGAGTAACAAACATCCATCCATCCATACAAACTTTCACGTTTATAATATTAGTAGTATACTAGTGGAACCAGACGATTGATCGACACACAGATAAAATTTTATCAAACAACGCAATGTGAGTCCTTGATAACAGCTATCGTACTTGTAGTTAGTTATATTTATCCTATTTGTGTATTTTAGATAAAGCAGAGTTAAAACTACGACCAAGGTAATATATGAAATTGGCGGAGAATATTTAGTAGCTACCGGTACTTGTCGTCCGGAGTTACTCTGAAATAATATACGTACCTAAGTACAACCTAAGTACACTGAGTACAGTACAGTCCCAAAACCAGTGTAAGCTGACCTCTTCTTCTATTGCAACTCCGTACTACGGTAGGCCAGCTCAAAGCAAAGTGATACTAGCTACGTGCAGTCGTGCTACACAAAGAGATAAAACTGAACAGATGAATCTGATCCATTCCGCCCCATGATAACGCATGCACATGGTAGGTACAAAAAACGATCAGACGGTTCCGTTTCAACGATTTGCTTGTAACTAATCCATCATTGCTAGCTCTAGGAAGTGGTGAAGGGCGGGCGTTTTTGGGGGACTCTCTTTTGTAATATTGACGTTCGAAAAGTGCTGATTCTCAGCCTAATTTGAATAAATGACTTTTGATTTTGATTTTGATTGTAACCAATCATCATTCTCTTGCCTTTATCTCAATCTATTTGGGAACGGTGCAACATGTGTTTTTTCTCAATTAGTCGCCATCTTTGTAGTCACCCCCTTTCTAGCCTCATCATATTTCACACAGTCCATCTACCGTTTATTTGGTATTCCCCTACTCTTATAGCCATCCACATTCATTGCTAGCAACAAAATGAATGCCAAAATAAAAACACACTCTTGGATTTTCAACGCTCGGCTCGGCGTTGAAAGTTGAAAATCCAAGAACGCGCTTTTACCCAGACCTTGAAGTCGTGACAGCCCCACTAGATATGGATTTTGGTTCTAAATATGGTTGCTCAGTCTAAGAAATAGCCGTTCGAAGTTTGGGTTGACCAGCTACCTATTCAGTTTGACGATCTGTAGGTACTTCGCCCTTAAATTTGACTACACCTTTCTGATAAACGCTGTATACTGAAAATTGTAATAGTTTCCAATATAAAAACAATAGCAATGAAGGACGTAATTTAAATCAACATTAAATCTGAAGACTATGTGGGTATTTTTCTCTCTGTTCTGTTAGTTTTCGTCATGGTCTGGTAGTTTGAGTAATTTATGTGGTCTACCAAAATGTCCTTTCTTTGGTTGTTCGTCGAATCGTTGAGCTCCTTAAGTTTTGTGTTGAGCTGCACGATTTCTGACAAATACGTGCTCTGACTGGACAGGTCCTCTCAATCTGTGTGGTTCTTTCCTCAAAAGACCATTTCGGACATCGATCTACATGGTCTATTATGACCTGACCAAGGTTATGTCTGGACTTTAAGAGACTTTGATCTCTGAGTTTGTTTCAGCCTTTCTTCTCAGACTTGTCAGATAGGAAACGCCGACCTCATCTAGTGTTTAAAATATGAGTGACGTGTAAAAGTGTTTGTACAAACCCACTTACAAAATAAAATCATTTAACATTTTTCAAATCTTAAATAGTGATGTGCGAAGAAGAAGAGGAAGAGATGCTGTGACGACCTAGACGCGTACCGCAAGTGTTGGGTCGAGGTGGCTCTAGAAAAGGATGCCTGGAAGGATTTGGGGGAGGCATTTGGATTTGCACATCAGAGGGAGTGTGTAGGCTAAGAAAAAAAAAGTGATGGGTTGATAAGTACACTCGAGATTGAGTAAAGTGTAACTCTTATGAGTTTTTCAATCTAGGTTAATGATTTAAGACGTAGTTTTTACGTCTTAAATCATTAACCTAGATTACGAGCACATTGCTGATTACAGATCAAGTGGACTTAGACAAAGGCTCTCATTATTTGAGCACTGACAGCACAAGCATTAGATAATTAAAATTCTGCCGGACTAACAGAGCAATCTTTAGCTGAAATAAATGATTTATAACAGCTCTTCGTACTTGTATTTTGTGGTGAGATAAACAGACGTTTTATATAAATATATTATAACTAGCGGACCCGGCAGACGTCGTCCTGCCCGGAAAAGCAGTGCCACCTACCGGGTACAATTGTGTTTTCAAACCATCCAGGAACCCATTGAAATATACACAAAAAAAATCATCCAAATCGGTCCAGCCGTTTAGGAGGAGTTTTAGTTTTTTTTGGGAGGTCAACGACCGCTGTTTTCTTATGTTTTATCGTTTTTATATATCGATATAACAGTTACGTCTGCGAAGTTTCCACAAAAAAATAAACAGATTTTTATACTGATATTTCAAGTGTAACTAGTCCAAGGGGCATCCAGTCTTACCAAGGGGTATCGTATTATCCAGTAACCGGGTTGTGGAGGTCAGATAGGCAGTCACTCCATGTAAAATACTGGTATTCAGCTGCATCCAGTTACACTGGAAGCCGACCCCAACATAGTTGGGAAAAAGCTAGGCAGATGATGATTTCAAGTGTGACTACAATAACTACGATTGACGACTTCAAAAAAAAAAAACATCAAATTAATTAATTCTTTGCTTTATCATGTTTAGATATCGGTACCCACCGAGTCTGCGAAGTTTAGCTAGCCAATTTAAAATAAACCTGTATGTACTCGTACATAACAAAATTGCAGTTATGCAGTATCGGTAACTTTATCCGCGTAATAAAATTCGACTTGGATACCATATGTAAAACATGCATTACTGAAATAGAAACGATAGCAGAATGCCAGTCAGAGTCAACGCAGACGCGCCGATACAATCTATCACTACATTAAAGAAGAGGCTAAACCAAATAGTTCTGTGTGTGTTTAACTACCAATTAGATGTTCGGCTAGTTTAGAGAAAAGTCGTGAGCCTTAGTTTCGGGTCTACGCTCATGTTTTGCGTTACGTGTGTACTGCTCTCTAGCCGACCGACAAATAATCCAAATCGATAAATTCAACGGAAAGATTTAAAAAAATAATATTATGGCTATTAGTAAAATGAGAAAATTCACTAGCAAATTATTAATTTTTGTGATGTTTTCCGTTATGATAATAATAATGATAAAAAAGTATAAGTACAACCAAAAAAGTTTTCGTTTACACGGGAGTAATGCAAGGCCAGGAATGAAATACATATTGCTTTGGACTAAAGAAGATACCATACCGTTTGTATATATGGGCCTAGGAAGAACAGGCTTTGTCGGTAGGAAATGTACATATACCAACTGTCTAGTTACGGGTAACAAGAGCCTTCTGGGCAGTACTACCGCATTCGACGCAGTCCTTTTTCATGGACCGGAATTAATTGGTTCCCGTGTTACGTTGCCAGAAGAACGGATGCCATACCAAAAGTTTGTATTCGCAAGCATAGAATCACCAGCAAATTATCCATTGTGTATTCACAATTTTAATGGATATTTTAACTGGACGTGGACATACAGATTAGATTCAGATATACGTTGGGGCTACATTGCGATACAAGACTCTAACGGCAACATTGTGGGTCCTAAGAAAGACATGCATTGGATAAAATGGAAGGATATGGACCCTGTCAACAAAACCTTTAAGGCTCAGCTTAAAAGTAAACACAAAGCAGTCGCCTGGTTCGTGTCTAATTGTCATTCAATAAGTCGGCGTGAAAATTATGTTAAAAATCTTAAACACGAGTTAATGAACAAGTATGAACTAGATATAGATGTGTACGGAGATTGTGGAAAGTTCTCTTGTGGTCGTGAAGAACAAGATTTCTGTGGAAAAATGATACGCAAAGATTATTACTTTTACTTATCTTTCGAGAACTCTTTTAGTGAAGATTACGTTACGGAGAAGTTGTTGCATGCCTTAAAAAATACTGCAGTACCCATTGTTTATGGAGGAGCTAATTATAGTAGGTAAGTTGGACGAGATTATCGTAGCTTATTCCTGCTTACGTTTACGCGTCTTTTACTATGTAAATCAAGCTGAAAATCAATAGAACGTCATAATCATTTTCATGATCTTTAAGATATATCACAACGATCAAGCTGCTTAAAATAACTCTACATTTAGTAATAAAGTACTAAAGTAAAATCGGTCAAGGACATATCAAGGACTATTACTATATAAAAGTCACTTTTACAATAGTGAGACTATGTGTGCGCTTAGTTCTTCTAAAGTACACAATAGATTAGATGCAAACGTAGAAATTTTATTCCGGAAGGTATGCGTGTATTATCACACATTAAAATTTAACTGAGATAAAACACAGTAATCTCAATGTTTTGACTTGTCGCTAAGACAAGTTAATTGAGACAAATTAACTAAGTACTAAGTTAACTAAGACAAATTTATCTCAGATAAAACACAGTAATCTCAATCTCAAGATTACTGTGTTTTATTTCAGTTAAATTTTAATGTGTGATAATGATAATACACATATACCTTCCGGAATAAAATTTATACATTTGCAGTTAATCTATTCAATCATTAAATTGAACCGGTGTGGAGCAGAGATGGGTCGCTATTATCGCCTGTGATGTACTGATGTCCCACAACGGGGCAAAGGCCTCCCTACTCTCTTTACACTTCTCTCTGTTTAAAACTGCTAAGGATCAGTTCTTGTTGAAGGAGTCCAACTCATCCTGCCATCTCTGTTTGGGCCTGCCGCGATTCGCTTGCCATTAAGAAGGAGTAAGTTTGACCCATTGGTTGTCTGACATGCCTGATGCGTCTAGCCCAATTCTATTTTAGCGTGGCAGCTTTCCTAGTGATATCATTTATCTTTGTGATGGAACGGATGATCATATTCCTAACCTGGTCTGTCGCTAGTATTCAATAAAACATTCCATTGCAGATTCCTGCCAGAACGATCGTATTTAAATGCCAGAGATTTTAAGATCCCGAAACTAGCAGAGCTGATTGATCAACTGATCAGAGAGCCTGAGATCTATGCGGAGTTTTTCCGATGGCAGAAGTACTACTCCTACCACAAGACTACGGAGCTGAACGAAACCAATGAGTATTGCAAGATGTGCGCTGCTTTGAATGATGATAAATTGATGGAAACCACGTCAGTGTATAACGAATTCAGTGAATTTTGGGAAGTGTATGATACGTGTTGAGTGAATCAATTTATAATAATAAATAATAAAAAAATTGCTCAAAATAATAAAAGTAATTTTGAGCAATAAAGTTTTTATTATTTATTGTTAGTTATAGTCTAAATAATAATTTTACCATACCTACGAGTATATTTTATTGGATAAGAATGTAATCGTATATAAATTAGGTACATAGTTCGTTCTAAAATATTTGTTGAATTGTGAAGTGATGTTTTTTAATGATAAATAGCTATAAAAATGATGACATCGTATAATCAGTGCAGTCATTTACTGACACATTATGTAGTCAGTAGAGTACAACAATAGTTGCATGAAAAGGATTCATGGTTTTTGTACTTTATTAAGTAGTAAATAATGCTTTTTTTTTTAAATACATGAATCATTTTTACTCAGTCATAAATTTATGGCAAAGGCAAAGAGTTATTTAAAAACATGATGCATGAAATTGCACGAACGTAAAATAACAGTTTCGTACGATAAAATATAAATTCTACAAAAGCGTACATTGAGGTGAAAAAAAATCAAAAACAAATACATACGAGTAGGTACCTACATAGGTATTTAACAGTTAAAACTAAAGTAAGAAAATAGGTGATTTATACCGATAATTTGGACTTTATCGGATAAGTACTTGTGTATGCAGTGGTGGCCCAGTGGTAACAACCACGACTTACTAGTTGTAGGTCGTAGGTTCGAACCCAGACAGGCGCTTTACATTGTGTAAATTATTTCATCACCTCTGCTCTCTATACGGTGAAAGAAAACATTGCGAGGAAACCGGCATGTCCTAGAACCAAAAAATTCGAAGACATGTGACATCTACCAACCCGCACTGGGCCCGCGAGGTGGATTAAGGCCCACTCCCTCTCACAGAGAGGAGGCCTGTGTCCCAGCAGTGGGAACATTATAGAGGCTGATTATGTACTTGTGTATATTCCAGCTGAACTGAAGAAAGTGCGTGAGTAGATTCATACTAAAGAGATTTATTGAAATCACTTGTGACTGGAATTGACAAAATAATCCATGTCCTTAAAGCCCGTTCACCAAATAGAACCTCATGCAACAACAATAGTTTTCAGTTACAATTTCTTACCGTTATTCAAAAAGTAATTATTGGAATAAGGCATAAAGCTGAAACCTTCAGAATACAGATGCACGAGTTTCTAATTCTTTTAGTGAGTAATTGCGTAAGAATTTAACCTGAACAGGGTTTGATTACATTTTCATCAGATGCTTTTGGTATAGACTATAGATGTGTTCGAAACGACCACGTTTTCGGTTTCCTTGGGGATTCAAGTCTAAAATCATAAAACTTGAGTCCGATTAATATGTAGATATAGAATCAAGTGGACGAAGAAAAAATGTGGATTAGTTATGTGTAACGTGCTGGTTGTGTCAACAAGAACGCTGCAATGTTTGTGTCGAGTTCACACACATGATAATTGGTCAAATATGGTAATGCAGTAGGCAAGTATCTAAGCATGACCATATTTGACCAATTATCGTGTGTGTGACGAGAGGGCGATGACACAATATGTCTAACATGTTTCAGCTCCAAGTCATTCTAGTCATATTCGTCGTCACGCTCTATGTACAGCTTCATATTGTGCCTTATGGATTCAAACAGCTGGCGGTATAGTAGATTCATATTATTTTATACTCAAAATGTAATAAAAATAAAGGAATCAACGTTTCAAATGTTTACATTTAGTACCCAATGCTTACATCTACGTCCACAGATATTAAGTTATGTACCAAGATTATGTCTGGACTTTAAAAGAGACTTTGACCTCTGAGTTTGTTTCGGCCCTCATCCAGTTTTTAAAATACGATTGACGTGTAAAAGTGTAAGAACAAACCTACTTACAAAATAAAATCATTTATTATTTATTTATCATAGAAATTGTCTTTTTTAAATAAATTTATTTGCTACCTTATACTTGCTATTCCATTAAGTCTATGTGACTTAATTTACCTTTTTACTGCTACAGCCAGTCATTTTCAGGTTGGCTGGAATACGTATCTTGACCTACCAAGTGTTTACTTGTAATACCTGTTTCCACCCTTGGCTTACAGATAGATGGGCACTTCACAATGTTGTAAACAAGATTGAAAGTCACTGCGCGAAATATACAGACAAATGTATCACTCACGCATGTTTCCCTTAGACCTAGGCAACGATTACAGAAATAAGGTTGCGTAGTTAATGTTTAGCTCCAGTGCTACGATTCTTATGTTTGTTTTCACTAACACTACACGAGAGATCTAAATAAAGCCCTAAATAAAAGGGCGCTGTTGGATTTTCAACCTTTGGCGCTAAGCCGAGCGTTGAAAGTGCACTTTGTAAATAAGAATTGAACACTTAGTGCACAAAACAGTCGCACATTCACGCCTTGTAGGAACTTCTATAGGAATAGAGGTAAGTAGAAGCTACAGGAACGTTCGTGGTACGATTCTTACATACATACTGCTTATATCGTCGTCGGTCAAGTGTAACAAGGTAATCTGTCGAGAGTGAGAGAGCATGCAGCCTCCCTGAGTCCCGGAGGCACCGACTGAATCCCAGGGCCAAAAGTAGGTCACGGTCAAGGTGAGAATCGGCCTGGTTTTGTTATACATTATAGTTCGACTGAATTTCGATTTCGGTTTCCGACTGAAAAACTATATAAATACTGCCGAAGTTGTGGCCGAAAAAATTAAGTGACGGCAAGTCAATGCTTTCAATTTAAATAAACTGAGAGTGACTTGCCGACATAATTTTTTTTTGGTCACTTTTGTGTGTTTTAAAATGTATAGTACCCAACTAAAAACACAATAACTGAAAAATGCAGGAAAAAATGCTTTGTCTCGCAAATAATATCAGATTTTTAATAATTATATTTTTGATAAAAGTTTAAAGTTTCGTGTGGTATATACGAGTACGTAAAAAGTTGACACTGTTTATCTTTTACTAATGAAATGCATAAATTGTAAGACAAAAAAAAATATATACGTTTTCCGTTTCGGCCGAAAATGCAAATATCGGTTTTCGTTTTGGCTGAAAAGATGCCGTTATCGGGCGGACTCTTTTAAACAGACCATTTTATTACATTTAGATTTAAATGGCTCGACCTCTTATTACTGTAGCGGTATCTACAACGCCACATGCGAACAACGCGTCATACTGACGTCACGCAAATCCTGCATCTCGCAAGCAGAGTTTACCGCGCAATTAGCATAGATACAATTTCCCAACATCAAACGTTGGGCAATTGCCCGCCAGACACAACACCCGTCTGGTCGGAGGATCCTCCCTTTTCTATGGAGGATTGAGTGAACTTTACATCCTGTTCCTCATACCTTCTAAATTACTATCATTCTTATTTCCTTGAAAATTTATTTGTGACATAATATAGGTATTTACATTATATAAGTTAACATTTAAAATAATGAGAAAAAATAAGCAAAATAATCATAGGGCATCAAAAAATTCGTCCGCATCACTGTCAACAGGAACAGTGCCCAAAAGGCTGGCAGCATTGCCACGTTGTATGGCGATGCTTATTCTTTGGCCAAGAAACAGGCGAGCCCTCTGGTCACGTGAAGAGTCGATTAAACGCTTGGCGATATAAAAAAAACAATCTATCTTTCCTTGAAAATAATCTGATTTCTATAAAAAATATAGCAAAACTTGAGTCAACAGGAAATCTGCAATTCTTGTTGATGTAGCTCGAACGTTCCATTTTAAGTATTTTTCCACTCAGATATGAGTAGAGACCTTGAGGATTATCACAAGTCCTTAAGCTCTTATCAGGCTGACTAACATATCACCATTAACATCATATGAATTTATCCATAGCCAAGCCACTCTTGTTGATCACTTCAAGCCGTCGCCCCACTTCAATCACTCATGTGACCAACAGCCAACGTGATTAACATCTATCAACTCAGCCTATCGCAGTCCACTGCTGGAAATAGGCCTCTCCCAGGCAATGCTACAACACCCTGTCTGCCTTCCGCATCCAGTCGGTCCCAGCCACGTTCTTAAGTTCGTCGGTCCTTGTAGCTAGGGGAGTCCCATGCTATACTTGCCATTACGCGGTCTCCATTCAAGAACTCGTCTGCTCCACCAGACGAGTTCTTGAGTGGAGTCCTTCGACAAACATGGCCAGCCACTTCAGTTGGCTTACTCTGCTAACTATGTCTGTAACTCTGGTTATTTTCCGGATAATTTCATTTCACATCTGCAATACCATGGGCATCGCAGATGCGTTGTCATTTCAAAGACCAAACTGAAATGTCACTTGTGCCTAAAATTACGATGGCCTACCCATATTCATCAAAACAACAACGCTGATAGGTCATATAAATAACTATGATAGTAGTACTCACTTCCCCTAAAAGTTCCTTCACAAAGGGCAACCGGACTATTCTGTTAAAATCACACCATGAAAACTTAGGTGAAGTGTGCTTGAAGTGAGCAGTCATTCCGCCGGATCAGGCGACACTATTCTCACAGGCTCACTTCACCTAAGTTTTCTTGGTGAGATTTTTACAGAATACATCGGCAGTACTTACATTCGCTTTTTTTTTACATTTTTACTATCTTGAGGACTAGGCTACCATTTGAGATTCCATGTGAAGTCGCGTCCATGTAATTAATGTCACTCACTGTACTTGCATAGTGGAAACCATTATTTAACATGCAAATTGCAAGCACTTTCGCATCTGCCGGGCTATCGCCGGCACCAGTCGTGGTTTAATTAAAATTACCAGCTAAACATTGACATACAAACGCTTATTATAATCAAACGATCATAGGAACGCTAATTAGTTCTCCTTTGGGCATCTAATACTAATTATCATTGCCCAGCGATTATCAGATGTATAATATACGATGGAGTTTCATATTAAATGTGTCCAACCTCTTTTAGAAGGTAGAAGGTAGGTGCATACATAGGTAGGTATAACCTAGAGAAATTCCTTCAGGATATCAATTCAAGCTTCCTTGCTTCGCGATTTCCTTGGTAAATAAGTCAGCAAGCAATAGTGTCCCTTTAAGAGTCCACACCTATTCTCTACATTGACTTTGAAACCATAAGTTGGTACAAGACATCGAAGTATATGAAAGTGTATGGAATTAAAAAGTGAGTGGCGAGGTTCGGTTCGTGAACAAGTTACGAGTATATTTTGAAAAGGCATGTCGAGTCAGTGTGGGACATCAAAGACCATGTGAGGTTTATTTTTGTACAGAATTAGACATCTAAGGCTTTCCACAATACTTGGAGTTACTGGTTTTATTAATCATCATATTAGCCGAAAGACGTCCACCGCTGGACATAGGCTTCCCCCAAGCACCTGGTTCCATGATGGAAGGTGGATTACTGGTTCTATTAACCTGTCTAAAAATAGTGTCAGGGCGTGTCGAAAGAACGAAGTTTCTTTAGCTTTTGCTCACATTCTTTGCGTAACAAGTGGCTTGATGTCAAAATCTTACGCTGTTTTCGGTCTAGCTCTCATTCCCCAAGTGTACAGAGTACGTGCATTATGGAACTTCATTCTAATATCGGCTGTTTTGCAAGCTTCCTTAGGTTAGCTTGTCGATTTTGACACGATTTCGTGACGGTTCGACTGATTCGCTGACGTAGACATTAGGTGCTCAACTGTACAGGTGACAGGGCAAGCAGCCCAAGACGAAAGGTGAGCCATGGTCTGCGGGGAGACGCCGCATACACATTAAAGATAGAAAGAAAGAAAGAAAAAGTATTCATTGCGACTCGTACAGTAAGATCATAAAACTAAACTAAACACAAAAAAAATATATAAAAAAAAACAAATTATATAAAAAGTAACAAAAAGAAAGTCCTACACGAGGCGAAAAGGCTCCTATCTCAGCATGATGCTTCGATATTCGACACACAAGATCGAAACCATCCGAGAAACCCCACCTGTGGAGATTGTATTTACTGCGGCGGCCGACCTGAGTGCGGAGTCTGTTTTAAGTTTCCCAAGGTCTCTGATGGTTCAATGAAAGAATCAGGAGTTGATTCCTCATAAATGATGCCAGGTGCCTGTTATGGCTGGCGGAATGGCGGCCGGTCGCTGCCAGAAGAATGAACTTACATAACCAAAGTTAATGCACAAGCGTTGCCCAATTGCACAATACTTTTAGTCTGAAATATCAAAATTCATGAGGTTTCAGTGACATGCTAATTGATGCTTATAACCGATTAGTACCTAACAGTTATACGCCCTTGGCAATCACGAAATTGGAAATCTACACACGATTAAGTATATTCGACCTCGAAATTGATTTACCACTTTTGACAACAATTCCCAGTAAATTGCAATTTCACTTTAAAGAGTTAGTTTCATCATAACATTGTTGGGGAATATTGACACAGTCAGCTCTTGGAAGCAGTTTAGATGTGCTGACCGCATTCAGTTTAACTGGTGAAATCATCCCTAAGGTTGAAAGTATGTCACGTAGACAAATAGACCTTATAAAGGCCTAGACAAAATGGTATTCAATCAATGATAACGACAGAAGGATGGAAAAGTAAAAAATGTGTCATATTAAGCTATGTACCGAAAGGCTTATTTCAATCCTGTAGAAAGTCGTCGTAGAAATACAAAATGCTTTGAAAGCCATTGGCACTTGTCTAGGCCCTTTTGTCGTTTTCTGCCATGCAAAAGCCCAAGTTTACGATTTTCATGCCATTATGAGGAATAAAACAGCGTCAATAATGGGCAGGTGCTCGGAAGCTGCAACAGAATCCTCAAAACATAAAAACATTGCGTCATAAAGTGAACAGACCTTTTATTAGGCACTTGGCACGGAGGCACGTGTCAACATGTGTTGGGCCACGTTATTATTAGTGGTTGTTAGGTTAATTTGAAAAAGTTTACTAACATAATTATTAAGTCGATACTAACACTACGAGTATGTATATGGATTTAGAAAAAACATTTAGATAATCTTAGGGTGATAAAGTTACTTCGAGGTCGACTATACTTAATTTGTATTTGAGTCGGCCAGATTGCTGTACGAATTAGCATGTATGACTACTGAAGGCTGTAGTTTGTAGTTAGCCTAAGCTGTGAAGACAGGCGTGCTTATCGGTGACACGACAATCTGATGCTGACGATGTGAAACGGTAAGTAGCGGTGTTGTCATCATACTCGTCGATCCGCTGCAGTATTGCCAGCATAATAACAGGGTGGATATTTAAGATAGGGCAGTAAAAGCAGGTAGCTTAACCGTTGTAGCTACAGGAATTCGTTCTTAGGAGAATATCGTGAACTTTCTTAGTTTTATCTAACTGTATTAACAGATTTTAGAAAAATGGCACAGTCAGCTAGAAAAACGTCAATTTTCACGTTTTATTTTTGTGATGCCACTCGATGCAGTTTTTTTTAAGGAGTATGAGACTTTGCTGGACTCAGTGAGGTTAGACTTAGAGGTTAGCAGTAGAAAAATCACAAAACGCAAAAAAAAAATACATTATGCTTAGCATAATGCATTTTTTTTGCGTTTTGTGATTTTTACAAACTTTCGCGTATATAATATATAATACTATGGTATTAATATATATAAGCGCGAAAGTTTGTATGGATGGATGGATGGATGGATGTTTGTTACTCTTTCACGCAAAAACTACTGAACGGATTTGGATAAAATTTGGCACACAGATCGTTTATAACCACGATTAACACATAGAATATTTTTCATCGAAACTTATGCGTGTGAAACCGCGGGACGCAGCTAGTTTTCCCATAAATCATGACTGTTTATTAGAACTGGCGCTGGCAGTATAAAGAAGGTACTTACGCAACAACCTGAAATCTCAAAAAAAAAAAAAAACTTTTGATACAAACAATAATGAAATACATTACCCTCTTTTGGCATCTCCGTAAC
Organism: Apamea monoglypha; assembly: GCA_911387795.2. Classification (NCBI taxonomy): domain Eukaryota; kingdom Metazoa; phylum Arthropoda; class Insecta; order Lepidoptera; family Noctuidae; genus Apamea; species Apamea monoglypha. The sequence continues at coordinate 6,327,168 of OU426922.1, forward strand.
CAGGTGAAAACGGCCCGAAGGTCCGTGTTACCTTTGCGTAAAACTTTGCAACTTTGGTATTAAAACTTCAAACAACGACTTTACAACCCTTGTAAACTTTAATTTGTTTCAAAGAACGGAGAATTCGGGTAAGTGTAACATAAAGTTATGATATACTGGTGGTGCCAAGTGCGCGCACTAACCTACTGGGACGCGCACCGCTGACTCGTGCGCTGCGCACTGTCAACACGGTGGCAGATGCCATAGACACATTCACCTGTACACTGGGTGAGTTCACAAGGGCCACGTACTGTGTAGCATGTAAGGTATTAAACATAGTTAAGTATATTTTAAGTTACTTTGTCGCATTAGATTAAATATCTGTAATGTAAAGGAAACGTGATGAATAAAAAAAAAATTAAAAAAAACAATTGCACTCCGGGAGTGCCGGCAGAAGTGAAAACTTACCGTCTTACGAATTTTCGATCAGGTCACGTGTCCTGACGCGAGTTTAACATTTTTTACCCATTACAAAAAAAGTGTTCAACGCCGCTAAAGAAGTTTTCACTTCAAAAATAAATATTTTATTACAGGAAAATAAAAACAATGGAAAATCTGCGAGAAAAATCCTAGTGAAGATGAGAAACCTTCACTAGGACTGAAAATTAATGTTAATTACGAAGGTGGCAATGCTGTGTGAAAATTCTATAAAGATATCAATTCGCGAAATAAAAATGCTTTCCCGAAAACCAGGGTTTTGAAAATACTCGTAAAGTAAGTATTGAGTTTTCGTCAATTTACATTGCGACAAAATTTAATTTATTCCTTATTAAATTCTTTACAAAAAAAGCCTACATCAGATTCATTTAGGATCAATAGTTCCAGAGATATCGGGCAAAGAAAATTTCGACAAAAGCGCATTGCACTAATCTGTGTAGTACACACAGATTTAGTCAATTTAAGCCAATAAACTATATTTTTTTATGCTCAAGGAAGCAGTTAATTATACCCATTTATTAGAGATGTGTCATTTTTTAAATGCCGCAGGGAATTTAGGACTGTGTGATGTTAGATACTTACCTACTTACAAAGGTATACAGAGATAGTTCAGATCTGTGAACTAGTTTCCAGAAATACAATAGTCGCTGAAGGCAGAGATAAAGATCAAAGACTCTTGTTATCTAGGCTTGGTCAGCTGTTTGAGGGCTTACCTTTTGTGGGATAGAAGAATCGTTGGAAAAGGGGGAACGGGGGACGGGGGTGACAGACTGTGAGTTGATGAGCTTGTTACTATCAGCTAGTGTAAAGTATAAAGCGAAGTATATATGTAATCACTTTCGTAACGTTGTGTATAAACTATAGCATACTACAGGTGGGCCGCACTTTTTAAGGGGTTATATGTTCGTCCGTATGCATTTTTTTAATGTATGTTTTAATCGATATTCTCGTCAATTGTGGACCGATTTTGAAAATTATTTTTTCATTTAGTAGAGGAAGCTTGCGCAGTGGTCCCATATAAATTGTGTTTACTTTGCTTGCAAAAGTTTTTGTTAGCTTCGATAATACGTATTTAATTTATTTTATTCTATTCGGAAAACTTACAGCTAAAATAAACAGTTCTTAAACAATATGCATTTGAACGCCATTTATAAGTTTTCACTGATAAAAAATCAACTTTGTGTATCTACACAAAGTGGATTTTTTATCAGTGGAAACATCATCTAGGTAGATGATGTTATGATACCCTGTGACTGTTGTTTAAATAGCAAGTAGTGGTATACGAATTGGTGCGAGGTAGATACCTTAATTAAACTACAAAAAAAAAAAAAAGAATAAACAACCGACTTTCAAAAAAACACTACAAAGTGAAAATTTACTTTAACTGCGGCCCGCTGCAGCTGTAATGTGAGCCAGCCTTTATGGTCTATTTATGCAGGTATTGGTAATCTGTTGGTTTGGATAAAAAAAAGAAAAAGAAATAAAAAAAGAAAAATAATGGTAAAATGGTTTCATAAATTAGTTTTCTATTGAAATATATGTATAAGCTACGCAAGTTACTACACTCGATTACAAATAGAGCTAGGAAAATGGCCTTGATAAATTACAGAAACAAAATATAGGCTACAACATTTTTCTTTCTTTTTCTTGTATTTGACATGACATTACGAGTACAATAAAATCTACATCTCCAAATAATACGAGTAAACCAAGAGCGGGCGGCGTTTACTCTCGTTCATGAAACAGGGTCACTTCCGTCCCTGACCTGTTGCTATCCGGAGTAAGGTCGCACAAAACTCCCTAACATTACTGAATATTTCATTAACTACCTTCACATCTATGTAAATTCTTTGTTTTTGAGAAAGCTCAACGATTAAGGATGACATATGTACAGACGCCAGCACATCAAGCTACTACAATCTGTCAAATCTCTTTAATAGATTTTGAAGTTTATCGCTAAAGCATTGAGGTTCAAGGTCGATTGGGAAAATTTGACAGTTTCGGGTAGCTTGACCTGCTGGCGTCCGTACCTACGTGTATTAAGCAAGATGCTTCGTAAGGTACTTGCGCTGTAGGTACAAGGATTTTTACTTTAAGTTTTTTTTTATTTGCGTGTCTAAATAAAACAATAATTTAGTGATAATTTTGCAAACATTTATATAAGATGCAAGTCAGTTGCGCCTGCTGACAACAAATAGCAAAGTACGTAATTAAATGACTCAGTATAAACGTTGTGTATCATTTGTTCAGGCGTCGTTGTCAGGTTACCTACTTTTAGGATTTTCATTTTATTTCGTAAATATTCGGATTGAAATTGAAATTGTTTATTGAAATAATTGATAATTTACATAAAATATTTACAAAATAGGGCCTTAAACTAGAGGTTGGTAAGAAATAATTGGATTCTACCTAAACTGGGAATAAACCTGTATCTCAGGTGCTTATACGTATTATCTAAAATTCCTACAAATATTAAATAATGTATCTACTTTAATTATGGTTATATTCAAATTGAGCAAAATAGTATGCTACTTTTTTGCATCATCGTAACACATTTTTGCAACCATATTCTATAATATTTTTTGCAACAAGGACGCGTTTACTTTGTCATACAAAAAAAATTGCCGTGTCAAAAAAGTTAAATAAAAAAAATTGAAATTGAACAATGATTAATTTATTTCTTTGTTTTGTCATGATAGCTGTAGTTACATCATGGGGTTGGTAGAAGTACGACATAACGCTCCGTATTTTCAAACTACCACGGATTGCTTTGGTTTCCTAAGAAAGCGGTGAACGGTCATATAATATACCGGATATCCAAATACTAAGCGTTTTACGACACTTTAATGTCAATTATTGATGAAAATGACAGATTTTAATGACGGCCGTTATATATAGTGTTACGAGCTTCGGGGTTCGTAACAAATAAAACTGCCGATATAAATTACCAAAAATTACACTTTAATTAAACAACACTAATAACAACTCAAACACACTAATTATAAAACACAATTGCACTTAAGTCGCACTTGAAGATCGCTTTCGATGTATTCGCTTGTATCGCTTATTCAACTCTTTTTTGTCGTGGCTCATCTCGGCCTTATATAGTGTCACAGATAGTTCTAGAACCTTCTATTGTAGAAACATCTAGAATGTTCGAGTACATACCTTGACTCTATTAGTTCTGCTACTCGATGCTAGATTGCTAGATGGCGTTAGTGGGAACTAATGTCACCATGTACCAGGCATTAATTGTGGCGCGCAACAATAGGTAATGTCGGAATGTTACCGTCATATTGCCTACCTATCTGCATTGCAAGGAAATCCAAACTTTACACTGGAAATGAGCGAATTGAAAACAAAAGAAAGCCTTCAGAAAACTAGCATCATAAAAAACATCTCTTCACATAGAAATAGGAGCGTAGATACCTACAAAGTTGGCCAGCATCTCCATTGAAACATTTATGAAACTCAATAAATTGGCTGGCGTTCAGAAAAGAAGTTGCTTAACATTTAACAAGGCAAGTTAGTGGAAGTTTGCCACAACAATCAGGTGAGGCCTATTATCGAGAAATACCTACTATAGACATTCCAGGAGTTTGGAACATTATAGAGGCTGATCGGAAAATCAAACTCGTTCTAAAAAGGTGAAAAATACCTTAAATACTGTGGCTGCATCTACATCGCCACATGCAAAATACGCATCACACCGTCACGCAAAATCCTTCATCGCACAAGCAGAGTTTACTGCAGGACTAGTATATACAATACAACGCCCCGTCATCAATCGTCGGGCAGTTACCCACCAGGCACAACACTCGTCTGGTCGGATTATCCTCTCTTTTCTATGGAGGATGAGTGTACTTTACACCCTCATGCCTCTATAAAAGTATTGAAATATATCCATGTTAATATTATTAAAGTTAATATTTTTTGTCAGTATTCTCCAAGATAAACTAAGAAAGAACAGAGGAATTGAAAAAGTTACACTGATACTCAACCTCGTGCATTTGAGGTGAGGCTTAGAACTGAATGGTAGGTAGGTATGTAAGTACAGACGACAGCACATCAAGCTACTACAATCTGTCAAATTTCTTTATTAGATTTTCAACTTTATCGCTATAGCATTAGGTTCAAGGTTGATTGGGAAAATTTGACAGTTTCGGGTAGCTTGACCTGCTGGCGTCTGTACATAAAAAAAAAGAATCACCGACACAGTTACAAACTTTTCGAAAATTTAACACCTCGTCAGTTTATCAAATTTTTTACTTTGTGAAAACTTTTAAGAGATATTTACAAAGCATTTCAAGGAATTCCAAAATTCAAAATAAGCAGCATTGCTACTAACAAAATAAAGTTTAAAGAAATGTTTCTCTATTTTATTTTAATAATACCTTTAACAAAATGCTTAAAATTTTCGTAAGTACGAACCCTTTCAAATGAGCACCAACAATGAGTCCTATTGTTTCATGTTCCCATAGAAATAGGACCCGCTTCCTAATTAGGATTCTTGCTTATTGTTCATTATACATGAATAAGTATTGTGTTTTTTAATTACGCAATGGCTTACCATATTTTGATGGAAAAACACCTTAAAACGTAGGGTCGCAGCATTATGCTGGGCGATGGCTGTTTTAAGTGGATGTGACGCATATTTTCCCCAATTTTTTTTTTGAGTTTTTGTTCTTCCTTGCTTTATATGTATTTACCGCAAACAAACGTATTTTCTTTTTGTTCTTTCTTTGTTCATCATATTTTGCCTAGCCTTTTCCTAACTATGTTGATTGTTGGGGCTGGCTTCCAGCATAATCCGATGCCAATACCAGTATTTTACATGGAGCGACTGCCTATCTGACTTCCACAACCCACTTATTGGGTAATACGATACCACTTGGTAAGACTGGTCGTCAGCCTTTCAGGCTTCAGACGACCCGTAACGTAACGACTCTCAAAGATCTACGAATAAAAGCCGGGACCAACGGCTTAACGTGCTTTCCGAGGCACGGAGCGGTCTTGGTATGTAAAGATGGTCCCATACATGGACCAACCGCGGCAAGCGTAGCTTAACCTGATCGAACGAACCGTGTGGCTGTTATTTCGTAGCCACAAGCCGTTCTTTTTGATCTTTCTTTGTTGTGAACTAGAATAAAATGCAATGTATCAGCAAACCACCAAAATGTTAAATGTAATTCTTTGTCATTTGTAAGCTCATTATTGCCACAATATAAAATTAGTATCATTCAGACTTACAAGAAGCGTAGCTATGTAAGAAATAACAGCCGCAGGTTAAGCTGTGCTTGCTCCGGTCAGTTCGTGTACGGGTGACCATCCATTAAGTATCGAGACCCCTCAGTGCCTCGGAAAGCGCGTTAAGCCGTTGGTCCCGGTGTCATTCGTTTGTTGTGTTTTTGACAGTCATTACTAAAGCAGTAGTCAGAAGCCCAACAAAGTCAACCAGTCTTACCAGTAGGTATCGTGTTACGCTCCAAATCCCAGTGACTGGAGAAACTAGAATGTAGAGATAGTCGCTCCATGTTAAATACTTGTATTCAGCTGCATCCGGTTAGACTGGAAGCCGACCCCAACATAGTTAAGAAAAGGTTACACAGGCATGGCCAATCACAACCGGTCACGACCTTGGACTTTTTTTAATTTTCATAAATAAGTGATGCTAATTGTTTGCTTCCTTTTGCCAACACATGAACAAAAGTGCACACGAACCCTTTAAAACAAAACAACACTGTTTGCGGATACGTATTTTTGCTATAAATTTCCTACCACTTAAACCAGTATAGGTACTAATTAAGTGCCCCAAGCTCAGTATCCCCTTGTCCAAACGTGACGTCACACAAGCGGTCACTTTTGCAAGTCCCAGGGGCAAATTAGTGCCATCTGAATACGTAAATTGGCAATGGCCTTTACGCCGATACGTCGATATACCCGGGAGCACGGGAGCTAATTCCAATTATCGAGAACTAGGTAACTGTACGCGGAATTGTCTATCAATTTAGGTAGGTTAGTGGGTACATTGAATTGGAAGCACGTCATGGTATAAAGATGAGTTGGTAATACATCTCTTTGTGGATGCATTAATTTAGAATAGGTTAGCAGCTAAAAATAGTGCATTAGACAGCAGCAATTACCCAGATATTATGTTTTGGATGGACAGACGAAAATATGTTTTTACAATTACTGGAATCCGCTGAATAAGGCAGGCACAGGAGAAGTGTGGTAATGCGTAATGGGGGGCGTTCTTGGTAAACATACGAGAAATTGTTTCGTAATTTTTTTGTTGATAAAAAAAGATGGCAGCATTAGTTCCATTTTTAGGCACGCGCCAAAATATCCTTGTACAGCTTTATCAACAAAACCAATAGCGGTGTCCATTTGAAACAAATGACAATCGTTCACAGCTAATCAATTGTGGTCGCACAAATGATGAACGATGGTCCACTCTAATTAGTTCATTCTATTGTATAAACTACATATTATAAATCGTATTAGCGGGTAGCACAATGTGTCCAGTGTTTCTCTCTAATTTGTCCGATTCATAATGTAAAATACTGATTTATTTGTGTGGAAAATGACCACACAAATAAATCAGTAATATCGTCATATTGTGTTTGATGTGATGGGTGACCTGTGTACCTATTACATTTCTGGGGGCTTACCACTAGCTCTTATAGCAGGGCAGAAGTTGAACTGCACTGCTTTTTTATACTAAGTCATAGGACAAAGCAGTGCAGTTCAACTTCTGCCCTGCTATAAGAACTGGTTTGTTTTCATTTCCAAAAATGCAATGAACGTTTGCTGGGGTCTTACCCCAGCAAACGTTCATTGCCTTTTTGGAAATGAAAACTTCTATAAGCGCACTAAACTCTCACGCTTGGGTTGGTAACACTGAATCGGGTATACTTAGCTGCATTCGGTCGGTGACGCTGAATCGGGTATACTCGGCACCAGTCGGGCGGTGACGCTGAATTGGGTTTATTTTATTCCAGTCGGTTGGTGACGCAGAATCGGGTGTACTCGGCTCCAGTCGCTCGGTGACGCTGAATCGCGTATACTCGGCTCCAGTCGTAAGTTTGACTTCTTTTGCGTGGTCAAATGCACAAACCGAATTTTATTTAAAAAAATTGACGGGAAAGAAAATTGTACGGCGCTTAGACTCAAGCCGAAGATGATTGCTGATTGCAATATGTTCTTGTCAGCATACTGTTGCTTTATCCTTATTAAAAGGAGCTTTCAAAATCAAGTAATTTTACTAACGAAAGCACCAGATATGCTATTCTTTGTAGGACTTACATGGATAAAATAATATTACCAGGGATATGCATTCTAATAAAGGTACACGAAATGCTAATATTGTACAAAATAGTGTACAATGGTTAATCCTAGTGTTTCAAGACGTGAATGGGCGAGAAAGAGGTGCGCCAAAGTTTAACAATCTCGATTTACGACTGTTAGTGAAGCCGTAAGTTCGTATATATTAAACCCGGTATTAGTTTGAGCCTGAAACTTTGCCTAGCTTTATAAGATAGGTACGCAGAATATGAAATGCTTTATTGGTCTAGTGGTAACATGTGCCTAAGTTCGCTGCACCTTCAACCTTATTTTGTGAAACTTGCAGATTCATAAAATGAAGGTGATATACAATTAGTTAGGTCCTCAAAATTGTATCCCAGCTTCTTTCAGTTAGAACTACAACAGTAACCTATTAACCTATTTATGAATGTCATAAGCTGACTTGGTTTTTCTTGCTTTTTGATTTTGTTATAGCAACTTAACTGAAACGTGTAAACATACTATAGAATCATTTTATATCGAACCTTGTTTTAGGAGAGTAATTTGAGATTCATTTGACCCACGAGTATTCCATCCAGTTTTTTCAGTAGATTTACCATCGATGCGCTAAGATTAGGACTACAGTACCTTTTGGAGTAGGAGGTAAATATGGGACATTTCGCTCAAAAAAAGCTTTTTTTATTGCTAAATGGGCCTGCTCTTGACTACGATCACGCCTGATGGAAAGCGATGGATGAGGTCTATGATGGAACGAGAGCGTGTCCAGAAGATGCCTGTTCTGTTCGAAGTTTGGCTTTAGGGAGTCCTCTCTCTGTCATACCTGTTTGACAGTCTCGTTCTATAGCTGATGATATAGATGTGTTAGTACATATCGAGCTATATAACGAGAAACTGGGAGTTACTAGTTTAACTACTAGTTTTGAACAATTCAACGGGAAATTTTCCTCCGTATTAGAGAGCACTATATGGGCGTATTGGCACTGGTGCCAAGGGCGCCTGGACAGTCGTTGGTACTGGAAATGGAACCGTAATTGTCAATCTACTCGTTCATTCGGCAGCGGATATCGGCTAACGAGGGAAACGAGTGCCCTGTTTTACACATTTCTCGGCTAAGACTTAGGTAGGTGACACACATTCAGAAAACAAGGAAAGCCAAGGTAATTGACAACGGGATTATTCTAGTTGACTTAAGTTAGTCTTCCAGGTGGATAAGTAACTGAATTCAGACGAGTGTCATTCGCATTCAGCATATGTTAGCCTCCTAAAAAGTGAAGTCATTAGAAAGAAAAACAGAATTGGGTTGTGTGATCCTGATGCCTTCTAAATACCTTCTCTGTTCTTCAATAGACGACAAAATTCAGACGATTGTATTAAGCTAAGTGAATAAGCCCTTAATAAAATGTTCGTTACAGTAGTTTTCAGTTAAAAACCTGTAAAAAACAGCCACGTGGAAACGTCTCCTGATATCTTAATCTATTTCTCCTATCGACAACAATAAGTTTAGGTATATCAGACAGATTGAACCTTATAATTTTTAGGCATGATAAAGAGATAAGAGAAACTAAATTCTATGAAGGTATTGGGTTTAATGTAACAGGTAATTTAAATAAAGGCAAAAAATTCAAGCAAACAAATTACATCATCGCCGTCGTCCTGAATGGATTCAGCGTCGACGAAGATTATTCATGTGAAAGTTTATGAATAAAACTCGCGCAGCTGCAGCTTTCACTCCATCAGAGTCGTGTTCCGTCAGCAATAAATAAAGATGGCAAACTTTGAAGGAACTTCCCATCTTCCCAGAGCCGCCTGTTGCTTCAGATTAAACTTTCTGAATATCTATCGACCATTTCGCAAATACTTTTCGAGATATTACTCGAGGATTCTTCGAGAATTGATGGAATTCGCGCGAGAACTTTTGATACGGTTTTTCGTGGATAAGGTTTTATTTGTGTGTATTTAACACGAGATTTATTAATATTTTATCACAACAACGTACTATGGCAAGCACGTTATATTTGTAAAATATAACATGTTTGTTTTGTTTTGTGTACCTTCTACTTCAATAATTACCTTATTATTACAATTTTATGAAAATTATTTAGTTATTTATTTAGAGATTTACCAACTACTATATACAATATATTTGTAAAAAGGTTGTCTAGTGAAAAAAAAAGGTTGTGACAGTTGTAACCTATTTTTTCAATTGTGGAATTTTAGAAACAATAATCTTGGCATCAGAAAAATAATCATAACTTGTGAAATATAATGTAAAAAGCATTTCAAAATATTTACAAAAAGCTTTCCTAAAGGCATTGAACCGTTGTGACGTCATAATTAAAGGGACAAACCACATGAAAGGTGTGTCGGGAGCTTTCATTTAATTACGCGCGTTTACAAACGACACGTGTCCCTTTGAGTTATGTCAGCAATCCTAGCTGTTGTCGTCTGTTGAAAAACTGGACTACCCTCGAACCTGTTTGGCGTCAAAACAAGGGATTTATCTGCTACGAGTAAGTGACGTGTTATTTATTTTATAAAAGTAAAATGTTATGTTAATACTAATTTTATATGTATTTTAACTAGCGACTCAGCCCTGCTTCGCACGGTTTTACGATGGGGATTCCTTTATTATTTGTTAATTTTTTATTGTTTAATTTTAATGTATTGTAGGTACATATAAATCTTCTGGAATAAATTCTCATAAACGATGATGAAAACCTCATCAAAATCCGTTACGTAGAAGAACACACCTACTTAATTATCTTATGGATTGCTGCTGGTTCCAGTGTATCGTATCTTAAGTATTAACTGAAACACGGTGGAGCACACGTGGAGGTCTGCCCCGCTTGGGCGGAGCACCGCCATGTCCTTGTAGAGGCGATTGGCAGCGGCGGCGGCCTCTCGCGCCCGGCACTTTTGCAAGCCATGGTCCGGGGCGAGAGGGAGTGGGAGGCAGTCGCCTCCTTCTGCGAAGCAGTCATGCTAGCGAAGGAGGTGGCGGGACGGATGAGGGAGAGAGCCTCCCGTCCCAGCCGCCGCGGGAGACGCTCCGGGCGTTGGGAGCCGCGTGACGACTCCCGGCCACCGTAGGCGCGGGCCTGCAGGCGGAGAGCAATGGGTATCTCATCGTCCGATCAGGACCAGGCCCGTGCCGGACGGCGCGTAAGTGTTCCACGCGCGCCTCAAAGAGTTGTCAGCATAATTTGAGGGGCCCCTTAGGGCCGCCGGCGTCCCTTAGCCTGCCGGGTCAGCGGGATTGTCCGAAAGGGTTACCGCTACCCCGGAACATAAAGGGCAAAGGAAGGAACATGGGTGGGTTTTAGTCAGTAAGAGAAAAAACAGTATTAACTGAAAACGTTGAGGTGTATGAAACTCAAACAGATTTCGACGTTTTTTTTTTTATTATTTTCTAGAATTTGCTCGGATGAGTTTATTTTTTAATATGCTACGCTCCATCGCTCTTTGGCATATCCTGTGTTTCGACTTCTGAGCCTCTGTAAAGATCAAGTCTGAGCGCCATAGTTAGAAAAAAAAGAATATTTTAATACGCAATAACCATAGACCTGTTAGATATAACATTGCTCTGTAAACTCAGCTGGGATTACACCAAATAATTTGCAAAAATGGAACCAATTTATTTTCTCTACAAAATATTTTATCCAAAATTACGAATTTTAGCCATAAATATTAGACGATAGAAGCCTTTTTTGCCTGTCTCAATTTATTCTGTTTGCTATGTATATTTAATCCATCAATATTGAATAGCAGCTTTAATATATGAATTCACAAGCGACCAGGTGTGTGCTGTATTGTAATCTATTACCGATCGCCGGGATCCAATTAGCATTATAAACGATGTCTACTCATCTAGGTCGGCTTAATTGAAAATGTAGGCCGATTGCGTCGAACTGAGCTAACTCATTTATAAAGATTATTTCCATTTTTTTGGTTGTCAATTTTTGATTTAGGAGACAACGTAATGCAACATCATGCCTGCAATATTCGAAGGGTTAGGCAGAAGTGTAGGTACCTATATTGCATACGGCTTCATATTGTGACTGTCTGTCACTTGTTCCTATTTAATAACCAAATGTTTTATTTTAAATTCTTATTTTAACATGGAAGCGCAATAAATCTCAACTTTATCGTCTGACAGCTTGACACGTTCAATAACAAAATATCCTATTTCTTTAAAATTGTAAAACAATATTGTAACCCTTAGAAACCCATTTCATTTATATTTTATGGGAAACAGACCGGCAATTATGGCGAGTCATCAATAGAAAGCGATACTTTAAGATGCAATATTTTGTACGAATTCTAAGAACATTGAGACCCTTTATGCAACGGTATACGAGCCCCCACATCTGTTTAGGATAAAATGCGTCCAGAGGCGTGAGAAAGGACCCAGACAAAAAAAGGGATACGAGGGGCTGAACGTCGGAGCGAGGGATATTTGAGAGATGGGTGAACGAAACGGACGAAGGCGAGACACTCGATTTAGAACCACGAGATAGGACGGACTTCCTAGTCCAGGCTAGTTAAGTTAGGAGATTTAGGGAATATCAGGAGGCTATGTCCGAGTGGGCTGTCGCGAAATAGCGAATACGAGTTATTAAGTTAAATATAGTTGGGTTGGAGCCCAGATTAGGCTAATCTAGTATTTAAGGTGTAATAAGGTGGTATGTGTGTGTTTGTTGGTGTGACTGGGTGAGTCCTTATTTATAATAATTATCTTAGGCTGATATTGGTATTAAAGTTCCTCTAACTAAACATACAGATACGTGTTGCTGAGTTTATTACGCCCATTCTTCTCCTCAGCTAAACACTAGGAAGTAGTGAAGGGCGATATAGCTGAGAAGCTATTAGTGATGATTTATTTGGAAAATAAATCATCTAAATGATTGTAATTGTAATTGATTGTAATCCATGCTATTTTCTCTTGTATTATGTGTCCATCTCCTAATCCCTGCCTCGACAGATGTTTGTCAATTTCGTTTGGCTGTAGGGATACGGAGAAGGCCTTCCGCTAAACCTGACAACGAGCTTTAATGCTCCTGACTTTTGACGACTGTTGACGACTCCATAATATGGAAGGCAGAACCGTAAAAACTCACAGATCTCTTGGATCAAACTAGGCTACAAAGCCAACCTATAACTAAATGATTGACCAAACGTTATTGATGACTTCTGCTTCCAAAAAGGTCTCGCCACAGAACACTTGCGTGAGGCTTGTTGTATGCACATTTCTGGGAGAAGGGGTAGGCATCACTACGTACCCCAAACTTGTTTGGTAGTCGTTTTAAGAACGCTAGGGACCGTGTCTCGATAAAACCCACACAAGGCTGTTAGTAGGCCAATTACTGAATCGACACTATTTATCGAAACACGTTATTGGGATGCAATGCATCCTTCTAAATGGGGAAGATTAATGAAATGTGAAGTGACGAAATTCCACTTCGGTGTGCACCAAGTACGATCGCAATGAGTTTTGCTAGAGGCTGAGTCTACGGTACGCTTGTGCTAGTTTGTGTACCTTAGAAAAGGGATAGGTTGCCGTAAGGGTGTCTTTCATATTAATACGCGTTAAGAGCTATTCAAACTTGTCTTCCTCAATAACAGTTGGACTTCGCAGTACTCTGTCCTAGGGTTGAGTAAGACATTTATTTAGTGCTTAGGGAGCGTGTTCTGTTAGAGTCGTATTAGTGTCCTCAGAGGTTCTATGCGTTAGGTCTAACAGAACACGTATAATGAGGCATACGTTTTAAAACGGTTCCCAGTCTCACTGTAGTGGGTGAATTGTTAAATTAACGTAGTTATAATTTATTCATTTAAGCGCAAGCGTAACGATCCCGTTATTTACTCCGTCTAATCATCAAGACTATTGCAGATATCAATGACGACCTGCGAGCAACATTTATAATACTAAACCCTATTATATTATATTATATTATATACTTTTGCATACCCTCTTGTCTTCTTAGCTTCATATAATATTGATAATTGTAATACTTATGTTTCCTAACTGTGAATTCCCATTATTAACTTCACCTTGCATCCCATCCTTGTCCCCAAGCTTTCTAAGTCGGGACGAGGCACATTAGTTCATGGGAATTCATTTCTTATAACGGTGGGAGGGTGCCCAAGTCTGGTGTCGAGCCCTACAGGAGCACGCGGTGGAATGGGGCGTGCCCCCTTTCCCACAGGGAGAGCCGTTCTTAACTGTGGTATTTCACACAACTAGGAAAAACGAAATTTTTATCAGCCTAGGGTAATTTAGGAACAGTCACATGTGGCGCCGTGACCAGGATTCTCGTCATTAAATGTACTGATTCACTTCAATGCAACGAGAAAGAACAAAATATGGGTTACTATGAAAATAACACAACGAATTTAAACAAAAATAACACAACGTAATTTTATGGTTCTATCTATTGTTAGCAACGCGACGACGGCAAGCTTTCAAAGGTTACAATACTGATGAGTAAGTTACGGTTCGATAATGTGGTTCAATTCTTCAACTACTGGTAGTGGGTTCAATCCCCGCATGATTTAATTGCTGATGTGCTTAGATTCCATTGTCATGGATCTTGGATTCGATTCCCGCCTGATGTTATTGGTTGATACAATAACTTATGTTTAATTAAGTTAAGTCTTGATAATGATGATTGAATTCTGTAAGTACTCGCAGTGGGCTCGATTCCCACCTGATGTTCTTTGTTTGTAAGCGTTTGATTTCCATTACCATGGATATTGGGTTCGATTCCCGTTATATGTATTGGTCTTATGATTTTTTGGAATTCCTGTGTCACGGCTAGTGGGTTCAATTCCCGCATCAATTGTAGAGCTTTGGTTCCCACGCTACTGCATTGGTTCCGACGTAGGTAATGGTACGATGTTGCTTGGGTGCCTGTGCTACTGTAATAATAGATTCGACTCTCTGCAAACGAGAGTTTAGTATCTGATAGTATGTGAATGTGAAAATGTGGTTGTGCGTTTGTGATTTATATTTGTGTGTATGTGGAATGAGGTTAGGTATAAGACACGCTCTTATTACGGGTAGATCTAATATTATTAGCGAGTAAGACCTACAAAGCGTGAAGCTTATAAAATGACAATTCAATTCATAAGAAGTAAACCTAAATCTTTCCATCTCTGCAGTCGGCGACGTGTGTCGTATAATTGAATAGATACTCGTTTGGCCTTATTTCAAATTCCAGGATATTTAAGTCTTCACTCGGCTGCCACTACGCTATGTCTGAACCTTTGGTTTGTGAGTTGCGCTTGGTTTAAAATTCCTTCAAAATCAGCTGACATCGGCTGACTCCAACAGCAGTAGCTATGGCGTGGCTCCTTTTGCGAAGCTAAGTTTCACTTTTATTACACACTACAGTTACCCGTAGTTACGTGGTATGATGTTTGTTATCTCATGAAATATTATAGATTTATGTTTTAGGGCAAAGGTACTGTACGATAGTTATCAGTTCAAATATACCAGAGAATGTTCATGTCAACACCTTTATAATTTGAAGGGATAGTTAACAGCATTGTGTGCTAATAAGCCATTAATTGGCTACACAGTCTAAGATTCCTATGTTTTCTAAGCAGTATAAATTCCCAACTCTCAATAGAACTCAAAACTGTTCTAACCTCTTAGAATCAGAGGGGGGCGTCTAATTGGAATCAAATCTAATATGTTTATGTGCGGACTATTTCAGCTACTCCTGGAATACGACTGCGGGCAGCTGATTAAGCTGTCTCAGCATTGAGGTGCATAAGGAGAGGCCTCTGTCCAGCGGCAGCTGCGACAGGCTGAGTTTAGAACGAGGGAGCAGCGTAGGTAGCGTGGCTCAATAACATAAATACTCTTAAAAGAGTCCCTGGTATGTAAAACTAAATAATAAGCATGCACGGGCTTACAGAGCTTAGCTGAGGCGCGATAATTTTATTTAAATTATAATGGAAAGAGTATTTGCAAGAACAGGTCAAATATTAAAGAGCAATCATAAATATGTCGATTGAAGATGCTTCTGCGATACAGTAATACATTATAGCAGACATTGCATCTCATTGGGATCGTGTAGGATTGAAACTAGAATACTTACAATATTCTAGTAAGTATCTGATTAGATAAATACAACAAATAAGCATAGGTCTATATTCTGTGACACTTTCGAGAGGCATAGTTCATCCTATTGTGAAAGCTCATACGCTGCACTGCGTCACGCGTCTGATTTTCAGAGGGGGGAATGTGACTGTCTGTCACTTGTTCCTATTTAATAACCAAATGTTTTATTTTAAATTCTTATTTTAACATGGAAGCGCAATAAATCTCAACTTTATCGTCTGACAGCTTGACACGTTCAATAACAAAATATCCTATTTCTTTAAAATTGTAAAACAATATTGTAACCCTTAGAAACCCATTTCATTTATATTTTATGGGAAACAGACCGGCAATTATGGCGAGTCATCAATAGAAAGCGATACTTTAAGATGCAATATTTTGTACGAATTCTAAGAACATTGAGACCCTTTATGCAACGGTATACGAGCCCCCACATCTGTTTAGGATAAAATGCGTCCAGAGGCGTGAGAAAGGACCCAGACAAAAAAAGGGATACGAGGGGCTGAACGTCGGAGCGAGGGATATTTGAGAGATGGGTGAACGAAACGGACGAAGGCGAGACACTCGATTTAGAACCACGAGATAGGACGGACTTCCTAGTCCAGGCTAGTTAAGTTAGGAGATTTAGGGAATATCAGGAGGCTATGTCCGAGTGGGCTGTCGCGAAATAGCGAATACGAGTTATTAAGTTAAATATAGTTGGGTTGGAGCCCAGATTAGGCTAATCTAGTATTTAAGGTGTAATAAGGTGGTATGTGTGTGTTTGTTGGTGTGACTGGGTGAGTCCTTATTTATAATAATTATCTTAGGCTGATATTGGTATTAAAGTTCCTCTAACTAAACATACAGATACGTGTTGCTGAGTTTATTACGCCCATTCTTCTCCTCAGCTAAACACTAGGAAGTAGTGAAGGGCGATATAGCTGAGAAGCTATTAGTGATGATTTATTTGGAAAATAAATCATCTAAATGATTGTAATTGTAATTGATTGTAATCCATGCTATTTTCTCTTGTATTATGTGTCCATCTCCTAATCCCTGCCTCGACAGATGTTTGTCAATTTCGTTTGGCTGTAGGGATACGGAGAAGGCCTTCCGCTAAACCTGACAACGAGCTTTAATGCTCCTGACTTTTGACGACTGTTGACGACTCCATAATATGGAAGGCAGAACCGTAAAAACTCACAGATCTCTTGGATCAAACTAGGCTACAAAGCCAACCTATAACTAAATGATTGACCAAACGTTATTGATGACTTCTGCTTCCAAAAAGGTCTCGCCACAGAACACTTGCGTGAGGCTTGTTGTATGCACATTTCTGGGAGAAGGGGTAGGCATCACTACGTACCCCAAACTTGTTTGGTAGTCGTTTTAAGAACGCTAGGGACCGTGTCTCGATAAAACCCACACAAGGCTGTTAGTAGGCCAATTACTGAATCGACACTATTTATCGAAACACGTTATTGGGATGCAATGCATCCTTCTAAATGGGGAAGATTAATGAAATGTGAAGTGACGAAATTCCACTTCGGTGTGCACCAAGTACGATCGCAATGAGTTTTGCTAGAGGCTGAGTCTACGGTACGCTTGTGCTAGTTTGTGTACCTTAGAAAAGGGATAGGTTGCCGTAAGGGTGTCTTTCATATTAATACGCGTTAAGAGCTATTCAAACTTGTCTTCCTCAATAACAGTTGGACTTCGCAGTACTCTGTCCTAGGGTTGAGTAAGACATTTATTTAGTGCTTAGGGAGCGTGTTCTGTTAGAGTCGTATTAGTGTCCTCAGAGGTTCTATGCGTTAGGTCTAACAGAACACGTATAATGAGGCATACGTTTTAAAACGGTTCCCAGTCTCACTGTAGTGGGTGAATTGTTAAATTAACGTAGTTATAATTTATTCATTTAAGCGCAAGCGTAACGATCCCGTTATTTACTCCGTCTAATCATCAAGACTATTGCAGATATCAATGACGACCTGCGAGCAACATTTATAATACTAAACCCTATTATATTATATTATATTATATACTTTTGCATACCCTCTTGTCTTCTTAGCTTCATATAATATTGATAATTGTAATACTTATGTTTCCTAACTGTGAATTCCCATTATTAACTTCACCTTGCATCCCATCCTTGTCCCCAAGCTTTCTAAGTCGGGACGAGGCACATTAGTTCATGGGAATTCATTTCTTATAACGGTGGGAGGGTGCCCAAGTCTGGTGTCGAGCCCTACAGGAGCACGCGGTGGAATGGGGCGTGCCCCCTTTCCCACAGGGAGAGCCGTTCTTAACTGTGGTATTTCACACAACTAGGAAAAACGAAATTTTTATCAGCCTAGGGTAATTTAGGAACAGTCACAATATCAAGTTTGCATTGTAAAGGTTTTTCGTACGGTCACAAGTCAGCTTATACTGGTTTGTATAGCTTGATGTGTAGCCGTGCGTACCACACACATTGCGCCAGTTATGTTTTAGTCTCATTAATAAGGGGCGAGTCTGTTGTCAACAACCGGGAACAAATCCGAACACTGGGCTGCTACTGAGAAATTCAAAAACCCAATCCTTTCAGTCCCAATCATTGCTGTGGAAATATTGATACTGATACTTAGACGTGGTTCTTAAACGCGATTTAGATCTAGTTCATTTTAGAGTTTTGAAGCTGAAGTAATATTACATATGTACCTGTTAGTTAGAAAACACTGTTAGCACCAAATATATTACTAACCTTCAAATACGTACTCAAAATACATGAAAGGAAGCCGAAACAAGATATCAGCTATTTAAATCCGATATTACCTTCAAAGCAACATGGCTGAACAAGTTGGCTTTGACATCGTCAAGTTGCGGGTGGGATGTCGTCGGAGTACTAGAGACGTGGCTCATCTAAATAATAGGATTACCTGTAGAGACACCTCTTTGAGATATTACGGGATCCAGAATGCGACGGGCAAACTGTGCTAAGCACATTTTAATTAACGAGTGATATATAGGAATCTGGCTTGTTTAATATTATATCTGTACTAGCTGCGCCCCGCGGTTTCACCCGCATAAGTTTCGATCCCGTAAGAATATCGGGATAAAAAATTATCCTATATGTTAATCCTGGTTATAAACCATCTGTGTGCCAAATTTCATCCAAATCCGTTCAGTAGTTTTTGCGTGAAAGTGTAACAAACATCCATCCATCCATGCAAACTTTCACGTTTATAATATTACTAGGTGCGCCCCGCGGTTTCACCCGCATAAGTTTCGATCCCGTGGGAATATCGGAATTAAAAGTATCTTATATGTTAATCCTGGTTATAAACCGTCTGTGTGCCAAATTTCATCCAAATCCGTTCAGTAGTTTTTGCGTGAAAGAGTAACAAACATCAATCCATCCATCCACACAAAATTTCACGCTTATAATATTATAATAGGAAGTGGGATTCCCTCTGACTGAGAGGAGGCCGGTGTCCCAGCATTGGGAACATTATAGCTGATTACGCTATGTCTGTATTCACCAAAGGTGTAGGCAGAATTTCGAGTAGGAATTTATTTAAGTTCTATGTAGAGTATCCCTATTGATACGAGTAACTAATTCCTATCGGAAACAGAATGGGATTCAGCACTTTTTAAACGTCTAAAGTAACCCGTAAAGTTACGCCAACCCTTCAGAATTTCATTGTATTTAGACTGTGTAGAAGTGGCCCTACAATATCCCCAGCAACTCTCACTCCACGAAATCACTGTCAAACATAATCCCAGTAAATTGACAACCAACAAGAACTGTCATAAATCCCGGTGGCCAGGAGTTACAGTCAACATATCAAAGTGGATGTCGTACTCTCGTGATCTAATTACTCAGTGCTTCTTCATATTCTCACGGGACATGAGAGTCTGGTAGTAAGTGAGACCACACGAAACTGTGACCAGCCGCAGGTTTCAGGCGACTGAAAACAAAAACCTTCGGAAAATTGTTGCGTATTATTTTTGTAGTATTTCTAGTTTTGATTTGAGGTTAGAGTTAATAATTTATTTTATTATAACAAACACATAATGACGTCTGTTTTCTCCAAAGAAAATAAGAAAGAAAGATGCACGCTAAAGTTAATGCTCACGAAGATCAGATATTATTAATTAAGATCCGGTATTCAGCTGCATCCGGTTAGACTGGAAGCTGGCCGAAATAGTTAGGAAAAGGCTAGGCAGACGATGATGATGATGCTCACGAAGATCAGATACCTAACTACAAAATAATTAATAAGTGAATTTATCGAAGCTTACAGAAAATATCTAGAATTTACAAGGACAACAATATTTAATTTAGACTTTAGCGAAAATAGCTACGGTATAACCTACTGAAAATATAGGATAGGTAAACAGAGGTTTCATCAAAATGATTGACCGAAACGACCTGTCGATAGTTCACCAACATTCACTGCGTTATTTACGTTGTTGAACAGACAAATTTTTGGAACATAGAAAGCAATGGATTAGCAATATCCTTCAAAAATAAAATAATAATATATTATCTTAACTTATCTTATACCTTCAACTAACGATATCTTGTACGTACTATTATTTTCTGTGCTAGTGCTCTTTTGTAAGTGACGAATTCACAATTCCTAAAACTGTACGTGATTTTTGTTTGTGTATGTCTTAGTGAGTAAGTCGTTGAAGTGCCATATAACTGCCCCGCGGTTTCATCCATATAAGTTACGATCCCGTGAGAATATCGGCATAAAAAGTATCCTATATGTTAATCCTGGTTATAAGCCATATGTGTGCCAAATTTCAACTAAATCCGTATAGTAGTTTTCGCGTAAAAGAGTAACAAGATCCATTCATCCATAGAAACTTTCGCGTTTATAATATTATTGCTTATGACTTTTTAAGATTTATTTACTATTTATACCACACACCTGTAAAAGTATATAATAATATCGCCCTTGACGCCAGTCGGCTAGTTTTTCAATATTTTACTGCTTAGAGATTCGATCAACGAAACTGTCTTCTAACAAAAGTTGTATGTGGGGTGTGTTCACTAACTTTTTCGACATTTTCGGTTTCACGCATCACGAATCGTGGATAAACATGTTTGCCCAAAATAAAGAGGGCAGTAACTTAGTTATACCTCAATCAGATAACATAAATTCGAAGACGTGACATCTACCAACCCACACTGGGCCCGCATGGTGGATTACGGCCCACTCCTCTCACAGAGAGGAGGCCTGTCTCCCAGCAGTAGGAACATTATAGACTGATTATACTATTATATTATTACTAGCTGCGCCCCGCGGTTTCACTCGCATAAGTTTCGATCCCGTGGGAATATCGGGATAAAAAGTATCCTATATGTTAATCCTGGTTATAAACCATCTGTGTGTGTCAAATCCGTTCAGTAGTTTTTGCGTGAAAGAGTAACGAACATCCATCCATCCATGCAAACTTTCACATTTATAATATTAGTCGGATAGTAGGAAGTAGGATACTACGATAAGATAAAATAATGGCGCCGATTCCCTTGTTCACCAATTAAACTAAATTTAAGTTCAGTGCATCTTTTTCTTTCTATTTCATTAAGAAAAGGACAGAAGATACATATTAGTTTAGTCCTGTCAAATTAGTCAGCGCCTGGCGTAAATTGACGTATTTTTAGTAGCCATGTTTTTAATCACGTTTAAACTGTCTATGGAGTATCTTATTTTGACATTTGATTTGTTTTTTTTTTGTATTAAAAAAAAATCTATTTTTGATAGCATGCATAGCGTAACATGCATAGCATAGCAGGGTAGGATAATATTTGGTATCCTTACAACTAAACAGCTGGCCAGTATTACTAACGTGGATCCCTAGTGAGGTCGGCTTAGGTACCTCTCTGGAGATTGATATGCACTAATGTTACTATAATGTGTATCCTGTACCTACTTGTGATGTATGTGAAGTTCAATTCTTTGAGATTTGCATGAAGATTTTGTATGAGAAAGTCAAAGTTAAGGTGCTTTGATCATCACTGAGATTTTATGGAAACAGTCATTTTTATACATTTCTAAAACGCTATCGTAATTATTGTTTATCTGAATTAGGAAGTTCTATTCTATATCTTTATTCCCTTTTTTATTATGTAAGACTGAGATAGCTGCAAATTATGATTAGAAAATTGATTATCGAAAGCGGAAACGTTCTAAAATAAGTATAATTAACGTTGTACATACCTACATCACCCAAAAAGGAACGAATGAAAAAACTCAGTTACTATCTTGTTTACTCTCACAAAAAATTGTGTTTTTCCCTTTTGTACCACTAGAAATACCTAAGCAAAAACCCCGCTTAGGTCCATTCACCTGCTCGTCAGTAAAACAAAGTTCTTAAACTGCAACAGCCACCCTTACTGCTACAAAATAAAAGCGTTTTTAAGTTGTCAAAGAGACGTTTCTTTACAGCTTCTATTGACGATGATACGCACGTAGCCTTGCACCTACGCAAGACTTCTTTCAGCCCGCAGTCAAAAATGCGTAATTTATAATGAACTGTAATACGCTCTGATAAGATTTCTTCTTGCCCGGAGTTTGGAAGTTGGCGGTGTGATAACCCCATTCCTTTGGTCCTGCGCCTGATCTCTCTCCAGTCGTGTCGGATTGCGTGCCATCTCATCGGACTATGAGAGTGAGCCAAGAGAGAGTGCATCTGTATCTTATGCACTATAATATCTCCCGCGTCGAAGGCTAGTCTCCGTTGAAATTGGCTGCCATGGCTGAAATACGGTCTGGAAGACAATTATTTCTCTTTAACTACATATTGAAACAGGAGATGTTCAACTCAAACCCAGAGACTCCAAATTTCTAAGCTTCTCTGTACACTATTTATTATTTTAACTCCCTTTTTTAGCACAGAACATGAATATAAAGGTACATTTCAGAACAAACCTGTGTAACGAGATCACAGTCTCTATGAATACATAGTAGTTTACTCTTTTACAACCTCCCTGAATGCACATACTTGTTTGAGATGTAGGTAGTTTTTTTTTTTGTTCTCTTCGTGAGCTAAATCACTAGCATATATTTTACCTTTTAGTTTTTTTTTCAACTTTAAAATGTTTCTTTTATAATATCATGGTTTAGTATTCCCTTGGTTGGTATTTCCTTTATTACATTAAACATACATACTTATTAATTTCATTTTTATAAAAATCATGATAAAATATAAACAATAGTAGCCCACCGGTATCGGGAACAGTGTCCAAGCTATTATGGTATTTTATTATAATCGTATAAAGGATTTTATCACAATGTCCGAGAATATGTGTTGTTGTATCTGTGGAGAACGTTGTTGGTAGCACATTTGTATAGCCCGTTATGTTCTTCCAAATAAAATATACTATAGAGTCTATAGTATATTTAAAAAAAAATGTATGGTCTATAGTATAGACCATACATTTTGTTACATTGACTCGTGGTTATCTTTCGATCAAAGTTGACATAATTGATATGATTTATCGTACCAATATGTCAACTTTAGTCATATATATAAAGTAACAATTTCGTTTGAAAAGTCCTGACAACAAGCCGGTCGTTTGCTAAAATCCAGAGATTTTACTTTATAATATTGATGATTTAAAAAAAAATATTTACGAAAAAAATTACCTTTATTTTGCACAGTTCGGAAAAATTACAAGGCCGGTCGGGACAGTCCGGACGGGTGGCCAAACAGCCGGACATATTAGGACAAACCTTAACGGATAGACGCCCTAGACCTAATATGTCTTTCATTCAAATAAAAAAAAAAAATATTTATTTCAGGTACATACCACATAAACCATATTAGAAAAATTATTCAAAATGATTACAAATTAATAAATACGAAACATCACACATCAACAAATACAAACGAATAAATACAACATCAACACAGATTAGACAAACCAAATTCAAATTCTTATTCAATCATTATTACTCGTAACTATACAAAAAAGAAACTATATGAAAATTACCTTTTGGAAGGAGTGACTAGAATTTCATGCCTTGTCAAAATCAACCTTGGCTTTCCTTTGCCTTGTGTAATCTTTGCAATAAATCATATTTAATAATTGTATCTTGAAACTCTTACTTATGATTAGGTATAGTCTAGATAACGGGGAAAATCATACGAGCTGGCCGGAAAAAAAAAATTGGCCGGATATTCCTTCAGAACAACAATGATGCCCAAATATCACACCTACAAACATCATCAACAACACATAATCTAAACATATCATCACACTATAATATATTATCATCTATCGCTTAGGTTAGCACTTGGCTTCGGCCCGTGTTATTCTATAAAACGTATACCAACAAATATTAATAATAGTAATTTATTTCAGAACATAATTCCATATAAAATTATTAGTACGGCTTAAAAACTATGTTAGTACCTTAAAACTACTTATTAATTAATTTAAATGACATTAATTTACCTGACATATCAGGGGGGGCACTCTCTTGCGCACAATAGCCCTACTGCAGTCGGTGTTGGCCTCCGCAAACATCTCCGACGCACTACAGTATCGCGGCAACCCCATCAGCATCCTAAACCCATTATTGTAGAGGACCCGCAGGGCATTGAAAGCCCTCTGCGTATAGCGGACCCACAGGCTGCAGGTGTACATTGTCTGGCAGTATATAAAGTCACTCGAAAAAAGAAAACCATTAGGTACAGTCAACAAAAGAGGTAAGTATACTTAGGGTTCTCGTAAGTATGCAGGGTCGTCGGTTATAGTTGAAGTTTAGTAAGAAACCGATGGATGTTTTTGAATGAAATTTTGTTTGATAAAAATGAATGAACTGTTTCTTTTCTATTAATTAAATAAAATATTATCCGAAATCATCGATCCGATTCAATTTAGGATCAAATTATCACCCGATTATCGGTCCGTTTATTTATGTAGTCCCTTATCTTGTACATCTTTAAATAATTCTTAAAATAGAAAAAATAAGTACTTACAAAAACATTTAAAAATATAAAAAATAATGGTCTGCCGGTGTCGGAAGCAAACTACCAGTCGTTAGGGCTCCAGAGACAGGAACCCCATCACAATGCGAGTGTCGAGGAGTACAGCCTTCTGAATCAGGCCTTTGATCCAACTTCCTAACGAGAGCTTCTTTCTATTGATGTTGATCGAGTCTTCCAGCCATCAGGCTATTGACAGATACGACTATCGGCACAATGACAGCCGTGCTCATATTCCACATGTCAACAACCTCGTGTGCTAGGTCAAGATATTTGATTTGTATTTCTTTCGCAACTTTCACGAGGTTCTCGTCATGATGGATGCGGCGCAGTAATCGATCCACTATATTATCACCCGATTATTATTATTGTTGGTTGTATTGGGGAGCAGTGGTGGCCCAGTGGTAATGGACCCGACTTACGAGTTCTAGATCTGGCATTAATTTACCTGACAATAAATAGGTCAGCACCAGAACTATGCACCTTATTCCAGTGCCTCACAATAGGACACTCCATCTGTTCCTGACGTCACATACCACACCGCGATCGCTAACTTCCCCAGTCCTGTCACTCATTCGCCGACATCTTGAGCGTGCGCACACAATCGGTCGTCTCCGTATATATTTTTTTGTAATCAGCATCCAAAAATACAGTCATTGTAATATCGTAGTAGTTTTTTTACCAAGTCAAGACTCCCAGCAGTACACCTGGAGCTTGACACTCAACATATGGTCCTTCGAGTTAAAGAAGATCGCCGTTTTTGTGCTACGTACGCGCCTCCTGTGGACTTTGGACTGGCCGTCCGTACCGCGCTCTCGCCCGCTGTAGGGGACACTTAAAGGACGGTCTACCCAGAGGGACATTATACTGAGTGAGTCCGTTCCATTATCCTTTTCTACTTTCCTGTCTTTTTGCCTTGTCATCCAGGAATGTTAAAATAGTGCTATACGGATCAAGCATACATTGATATCTTCATATATTGCTTCCCTACCTATTCAGTGGTAGTTTCTACTATCAAATCATCTTCATTTTGCATAATAACATCTCATAATTTCATTAAACATTCCTTTGTTCGCTTGGCGCACGTGTTTGCCAAACGCGTAAACAACCTGATTAGTGTTTTTTTCGATATTGTACTTATTGCACCGGTTAGCTCGCCGGGCTTATTAGCAATATCAGCTGATTTTACCAGTATCAGTCCGTTTATTTATGTAGTCCCTTATATTATACATCTTTAATAATTCTTAAAATAGAGAAAATAAGTACTTACAAAAACATTTAAAAATATAAAAAATAATGGTCTGCCGGTGTTGGAAGCAAACTACCAGTCGTTAGGGCTCCAGAGACAGGAACCCCATCAGAATGCGAGTGTCGAGGAATACTGCCTTCTGAATTAGGCCTTTGATCCAACGGATCCAACCGCCCAACGAGAGCTTCTTTCTATTGATGTTGATCGAGGCTTCCAGCCCATTGGCAGATACGGCAATCGGCACAATGACAGCCGTGCCCACATTTCACAAGTCAACAACCTTGTGTGCTTAGTTAAGATATTTGACTTGTATTTCTTTCGCAAGTTTCACGAGGTTCTCGTCATGTTGGATGCGGTGCAGTAATCGATCCACTATACCTAGTCTTGCTATAAATATTGTCACGAAGAAAAAACATTTTTTTTATTGCAAATAATATTTATTTCTTTTACAGTGTGTTAGTTTAATACATAAATATAAAACAATTTAAAATATAAAAAGCTTATTCGAAGTGGTCTCCATTGGCTGCAATACAGTCCTTTAAACGTTGAGGACAGATATCAATAGAAGCACGCACTCTTTCCATGGGAAAATTCTTCACTGCCAATCGTATGGATTGTTTTAGGGACTCCAAATTATGATGGCGTACTCTCTAAAACTGACCATAAATCATAATCCAGCGGATTAAGATCGGGACTAGACGACGGCCAGTCTTCAGCTCTGATGAAGTCCGAAACGTTCACTTCCAACCAAGACTGCGTGGACCGAGCTTTATGACCCGGCGCCGAGTCTTGTTGGAAGGACCATACTTGGTTATTGAACATAGTGTTGTTAAGGGGCTTAACTACCTTCTCAAGAGTGGTATCTTGATACACTTGTGCCGATGTTTTGATACCTTTTTCACAAAAATATGGCTCAGTCACTCCTTCATAGCTAACACCCCACCAAACCATCACTGAAGTCGGATAATGCCCACGTTGCACTATGTCGACTGATTGGGAAGCTTCCTTAGAGCTTTGAGCATAAACACGGTCATTTTGTTTGTTAAAATGTTGCTCAATTGTAAAGATTTTCTCATCCGTAAACAAAAATTTTCTGTGACCTCCCTTTGCGTACCGCTTCAGTAGTTGTTTCGATTTTACCGCCCTATTCCATTTTAAATTATCAGTTAAAAAATGACCTGTGCGTCTCTTATAGGCTGCAAGTCCTAAGTCATCTTTTAAAATACGCGACATGGTTCTGGGCTATCTTCATCTCCCGAGATAAAATCTTTTGCTTTCGGACAGGATTTCTTCGAATTCTTTCCCTTACTGCTTTTTTTTTTTTTTTTCTGGTGGGTAATCATCACATGACCCCTCCCGCTCTGGGTGGAGCGGAAGGGAGTGTCAGACTCTTACTGACTAAAACCCACCCATGTTCCTTCCTTCGCCCTTTATGTTCCGGGGTAGCGGTAACCCTTTCGGACAATCCCGCTGACCCGGCAGGCTTCGGCCCTCAGGGGCCCCTCGAATTATGCTGACATCTCTTTGAGGCGCGCGTGGAACACTTACGCGCCGTCCGGCACGGGCCTGGTCCTGATCGGGCGGTGAGCTACCCATTGCTCTCCGCCCGCAGGCCCGCGCCTACGGTAGCCGGTAGTGGTCACGCGACTCCCGACGCCCGGAGCGTCTCCCGCGGCGGCTGGGATGGGAGGCTCTCTCCCTTATCCGTCCCGCCATCTCCTTCGCTAGCATGACTGCTTCGCAGAAGGAGGCGACTGCCTCCCACTCCCTCTCGCCCCGGACCATGGCTTGCACCAGGGCCGGGCGCGAGAGGCCGCCGCCTTCCCTTACTGCTTTGACCACCTTTTTCGTACGAACACTACGTGGACGGCCAGTTCTTTTTCTGTCACAAATAGAGGAGGTCTCATTGTACCTATTAATAGCCCGGTACACAAACATTTGACTAATACCAAGCGTATGGAGAGTTTTAAATATTGCATTTGGCTCCATACCAACTTTGTGTAATGCAATCACAGCGATTCAGTTCTCTTTATCACCCCACTCCATTTTAATATCGCAAAATATTGTACAATGTATTGGCGCCAAAATTAGAAAACTCAATGAAAAATCGTATAAAAATGACAGATTCCAAATTCAAATGTAATATCTTTCTTATTTTTAATTGTAACAGTATTTATGGTCAGACTGTGTATTATCACCCGATTTTAATTATTGTTGGCTGTATTGGGGTGCAGTGGTGGCCCAGTGGTAATGGACTTACGAGTTGTAGGTCGTGAGTTCGAACTCAGGCAGGCACTTTACTTTGTGTAAATTATTTCATCACCACTGCTCTCAAAACGGTGAAGGAAAACATCGTGAGCAAACCGGCATGTCCTAAAACCACAAATTCGAAGACATGTGACATCCACCAAACCGCACTGGGCCCGCGAGGTGGATTAAGGCCCACTCCCTCTCACAGAGAGCAGGCCTGTGTCCCAGCAGTGGGAACATTATAGGCTGATTATGTATGTGTTATTATTGTTGATACTTTGAACGGCCTAGCAACATTTGCTGATAGAGGTTGTCTAATAGACATAATTTGTGATAAAAAGAACAGCTGTTTATATTCGCTCTATGATGATGGGTGAGGTGAAATAGATACTTTCGGTGATTTGATACAATCCAGAAACGTAACGTGTGATTACACAAAATACATATAATTTGTATATTTGGTTCATATGGTTTTTTAGGGTTCCGTTTATATAAAACTTATACAATATGTAGCAAAATTAAAGTATTGAGTTAAAAGTATAATACAAAGACCAAAAAAAATTTTTTTTTTAATGTTTACTATTTTTTATGTTTTAGCATATCTCGGGACCATGGGGTCCCGGTCCTTTGGAAGGCGTACGAGGGGCTGAAGCCAACTCGCAGAGGCCCTTTACACAATTTTAAATGATGAGGTGGCACCAACCGACGATTATCCCTGTATGCACCATGCAAGTGCACCCAAGGACAACCCCCGGTTGGTGCAGGACTATTGCAGAACATGGAAACAAAATATACCGGGCTATGGGTTTGGGTGGCTATAGTGGATCGGTTACCTTGAACTATGGAAGGTCTATGTCCCATGCCTGACCAATGAAATATAATATTCACAGATGAAATGGCAGGGGGTGACTTGCACACTCAATAATGGGCCCCCGAAAACGGTCGGTAGCACATAATGTTTACTATTATTATTAAGAAGATTGTTTTGACCATTATTTTATGTATTTAACTAAATGCACAAACTGCTTTCAGGACTTGCGTTTATTCTGTTCCACCTTGTATAGTCACATCCTTGAAGTATTTTCCTAATTTTTCCAAATGATATCAGTACTCATTTATTCGCCAAACAAATTACATTACTTACTGATAAGATAGCAAGTTTGCTTATAACTAGAACACTATAAATAATCACAGTTGATGTAGCTCTAACGCTTGTCCGAGCAAAAAAGGATAAACATCAAAATTTACGAGTATTGGTCTAAAAACGATTTTTTAAGGTTTTTTCTACAATTTTTTTTTTGCACTCAACATGTCAGGATCTCCTAAAGTGTGGTCTAAATTCTCGGCGAAGATGAAAGATGGTACTGTTATTAATCTACGTATAGTGGAAGCGCCTGCAACTATTTTTCAAGATGTGCTAACTCTTTACGTGAAGTATTTTGTGAACGAGGAGACTACTTTTAAAGCAGCAGGTAAGTTCAATTATATTAAATTACTAGCTTCTTCCCGCGACTTCTTCCGTGTGAAATTTATTTTTCCCACGATCCATTCCGTCGCATCGCATCGTCGGGAGACAGCTGAGAGAGCTGCGCGAGGACCGCACGCAGGCGCATACCGCTTGTCAACGTTTCTTCGCGGACGATGCGAGCTACCCACTATTATGTATTGTCATCGTAACATTTACTTTAATGCAGTTGATTTAAAATCCTAGCTTGAGTGACAAGTTATTTGTTGTGTCGGAGCGGTGCTGTTATAATGAGTGATGACCATTGACCGTCATGAACATCAGTATGTTCATAAAATCCAACTATGGGGTTAAACATAAAAACCTCCAATCACTTGAAATAAGTAAACTGAATATATGTATGTACAGATCAAGCACAGCACATGAAGCTACTACAATATGTCAAATCTCTTTAATAGGTTTTCAACTTTATCGCTAAACCATTAAGGTTCAAGGTTGATTGGGAAAATTTGACAGTTTCGGGTAGCTTGACCTGCTGGCGTCCGTACACCAACCAAAAAAAAAAAACTGACTGAAACCCAATCTTTACTTCCCACCCAGTCTTTTCTACCCAATTCTAGTCTGTATTTTTTACGACGACTTTTTTCTTGTCCTATGCATGTGGTTTCATAAATAAGATTAGAAAATAAAACGTGGATTATTTATTACAAAATGTGGGTATTTTGTGTTAAAGGTGTCCCATACAGTCTGGAAGCGATGCAAGAACTACAAGGGCCGTTACTACAAGCGGCTGGTGAAGAAGGATTACACGTTGTCGTTTGTTGTGTAGACAACGGAGAGGACCAAATTAAAGACGTCGTTGGAGCTTCTGTGATGGCAGTAACTTCGAAACACGATCCAAAACAAGAGGTAAATGTTAACGGTAAACCCGAATAGTGTAATCACCTTCTAGTTTAGCCTATACCTCCCACTGCTGGACAAAGGTCTCCCCCAAGTCCTCCCAGAACCCCCTTCCCCGCGCCACCTCGTACCAGCCCTCGCAGTACGCGTCCAGGTCACCGCGCCACCCCTTTCTGGGCCGACCTCGGCGGCGCCGTCCATCTTCAGGCACCCACTGTGTGGAGACTTTGGCACTGATGTGACCCGCCAAATCCCATAATAATCACCTAAAGAATTAATTTAGAATCAAATTATTGCATATTATTTATATTTGATCCACGATACACTTTATTAAACAGAATATTGAAAGACAGTTGGTATAAAATTATAATAAAGCAAACTCATAAATCTCAAACTCTAATACGTACAGACGCCAGCACATCAAGCTACTACAATCTGTCAAATTTCTTTAATAGATTTTCAACTTTATCGCTAAAGCATTAAGGTTTAAGGTTGATTGGGAAAATTTGACAGTTTCGAGTAGCTTTACCTGCTGGCGTCCGTACATGAAATGCTGAAAAGCATGGTATTGACAATCTGTGTCAATTTAGATAGTTAGGTAGGTATTTTGTGACACTTATACCTTGTCCATTAGCTTAACCGTTTTTTGACAGCTGTCTTAGAACGTACATATTCCAGATTACGTATATGTTAACTTTATAATTCGTAATAAAATAAATATCAACTGGCTTATCGTATTGAATTATCTTATTTATGGCTTCTTACAGACATTATAATACCGTACGTGTATCAAAAAATGTATTGTGTGTTGCTGCAATCTGTAGTTCCATCTGTCACAAAACGGTTTACCTAATGGACAGGGTATAACAGTGTTAATCGACTTTCGTTGCTAACCGTACTTATGTCAGTATCTACTTTATTTTCGTACTAGAAATTATTGGTTAAAATCGCTGAAAAACATTTTTTTTTAAGTTGCCCTACACTAGGAATTTCTCCTGTATCGTGGGTGCGTTTACAAACATTTAAACTCACATACACAAACGGCCAGACCCGGAACAACTACTTGTAGGTCATACAAATATTTTTTCCGTGCGGGAATCGAACCCGCGACACGCAGCGCAGCAGTCAATCGCTTAACCACTACTGCGCCAACTGTGCCGTCAAATTAACTTAATTAATTAAATTAATTAACGTTTACATTATTTATTATTTTCAGTATGACTTCAAAACAATAGAAATGCAGCGACTATGGAAAATTGCCGTAGTCTTGGAAACCTATTACGACGAAAAGAAGGAATTCGATTTAGAACGTCGATTTACTGATAAAGGGCTCTTTGTCTGTCCTGAGTACAGAGGGCTTGGCATTGCACAAAAGTTCCTCAAAGTCAGGTTACTATGAATACTTATAATTTATTTACTTGTTGATCTTAACAAAAAGATAAAAAAACATTTAAAAATATAAAAAATAGTAGCCCACCGGAGTCGGGAACAGGGTCCAAGCTACCGGCGGTCAGGGCTCCAGAGAGAGGAACTTTCTAACAATGCGAGCCGTGTCCAGAAGTACCGCTTTCTGAATCAAGCCCTTGATCCAGCTGCCCAACGAGAGCCTCCTCAGGTGTTGGTCGAGGCTCTTGGCTATTAACCCATTGGCTGTCACGACTAACGCCACAATGATTGCTGAGTCCACATGCCACATGTCGACATCCTCGCGAGCCAAGTCAAGCCATTATATTATTATTATTACATTAAACCGTCAGTTTTGGCCTTCTGTAAGCGTAGTATTTCCTCACCTAACATAATAAATAAATAAATGTTAATTATGATAAAATCAAGCAACAGCAATTGATTATAGATATAGAGGTATGAGGAACAAGGTGTCAAGTTCACTCAACCTCCATAGATAAGGGAGGTTCCGACAAGACAGGTGTTCTGTCTGAGTGCGGAGTCTGTGTGCAACTGCCCGAGGATTGATTTCGGGACGTTGTATATAATATGCCAGTTTGCACGCTAAACTCTGCTTTTGCGTTACGTCAGTTTGATACGTGGTTCGCTTATGGCAATGTAGATGGCGCCACAATTGTCTTGGTAGTTTACTGTCTTCCACATCATCCTCCTCCCTTTATCCCAATTCATTTGGGGTCGGCACAACAGCTCTCTTCGCCTGGGTTGTCAATCTTTTTCGATAAAATATAATAAACAGTGTAGTCTTGTGTTTCTAGTTTCTTTTATCACGAGGTTTAACAAAATGTTTGGTGACCATTACAGATTATGACAGGTCTTTCTTAATAATTTTCAGGCGACTGATATGCAATGAATACGGTATACCTATAAACGGAGCTTGGATGACGTCATATGGCACGCAGAAAGCTGCTGAGCGCGATGGATGGGAGACTGTCTGCGAAGTCAAATATGAGGAGCTAGCGAAAAAACTCGGCTTTACAATCAACAGCGAATTTCCTTCTTCTAAATTTATGATTGCTAGAATTCAATAACTTTATTAATAGGTATAATTAAAATCATAGCTATTTAAAGTGATTGATCTGGTAAAAAAAATATTTATAATTTATTGTTATTTTAATATACCCAAATAATTTATTGTTATGTTAATATACCCAAATCATTAAAAAATGCGTAACACGGTTTGTTGTTGTGATTTATAAATAAACACTATTGTAATTATTTACTTACTATTTTTGACCCGGCAAGCAACATTAAGTAAGTTAAATAACACATAATCAGCCTATAATGTTCCCACTGCTGGGACACAAGCCTCCTCTCTGTGAGAGGGAGTGGGCCTTAATCCACCGCGCGGGCCCAGTGCGGGTTGGTAGATGACCTTAAGAAAGTGGTTGGGACCAACTGGATCCCGAAGATGTAGAACAGGGTGTTGTGGTGCAGCCTGGAAGAGACCTGTGTCCTGCAGTGAACTGCGATAGGCTTAGTTGATTGATTTATCACCCGTCCAGCTACATGTTTACAAAAAAATCGTTTAGTCAAATTCATTTTATAGGGACGGTTGCTACAATACTATAGAATCATCTGCCTAGCTTTTTCCCAACTATGTTGTCTGGGGTCGGCTTCCAGTCTAACCAGATGCAGATGAGTACCAGTATTTTACATGGAGCGACTGCCTATCTGACTTCCGCAACCCAATTACTGGGTAATACGAAACCCCTTGGTAGGACTGGTTGTCAGACTTTCGTGCTTCTGACGACCCGTAGCGACTATCACGAATGACAGCCGGGACCAACAGCTTAACGTGCTTTCCGAGTCACGGAGGGGTCTTGATACTTATGTAAAGATCAGGTCACCCGTCCACGGACAGACCGTAGAAAGCGTAGCTTAATTCGATCGATAAAATCGAACCTGCAAGCTACTGTGTACACGGAACTGTGTATTATATTAAGCACTATGTTAAAACAGCCATCGATGATATAAAGCACGAGTCTCCGAGCCTTCTTATTAATGATGCAGTAATTACACAGAATAATTACTGGTTTACTAAATACATGAACTTTGACAACAAACATGGTCTCATTAATAAAGGTGAACCATTTCTTCTGCACATTCTTCTTGTCGTGTCCATGGTACTCTTCATTGGTGTTTTCTTTTTTAGGTGTGTAGCAGGTGGCCACATTGATAGCGGCATCTGCAGGATTCTTTAGGTCATCCGAAGTGCAGGTGAACGGGCACTACGACACTCCAGCAAGTGGGGCATGGTCTGATCAGAAGATCCAGCAATCCTGTTCGCTAAATCCCCTTTACGATTACACAACGACCCCGGGTAGTTTTAAAAGTCGTAAAAACTTCTTATGCTCTACGCAGGCCATCCAGGACCAACCATCAAATTAGAGGAATAAATTGTCGGAAGAGAAGCATCCACCACCCGGACTTCGTTCTGCACGTCTATTTTATTATATAGTAATTGAAGATTTATATTAAATGGTTTAACAATGAAACCAGATTTTTTTATAAAAATATAATTTAATGAAACAAATACTCACATAAAAGATTTCAACTAATTTAGATTGAAATTGTTTTGAAAATTCACCATTTTTACCCGACTGCGGTAGAGGACGAAAGGAGGGTAACTTTTTAACCGTTTTACAAAGAAAGGTTAACCTTCGTTTGTAGAACAGTTAAAACGGTCACCCTATATAAAAGGGTTTCATAAACGAAGTTATGATAAAGGTATTCTCACAACCATAAATTTACAAGAAGGAGGTGCATTTTCGAAGGTGACCCCATATTTTTTTTCGTACTCATCATATTGGATCTCGCAGACAGTCTCCCATCCATCGCGCTCAGCAGCTTTCTGCGTTCCATATGACGTCATCCACGCTCCATGTATTGCTACTCCGTATTCTTTACATATCATGCGCCTGAAACAATATAATTTTTGATAAAAATCATCATTAATAAACAACCTCAACCTCAAATTTCTTGATTTAACATATATACAGAATGAAACTGAAAACTTGCGCCAAATCCAAATAGGAGGTGCAGTAACCGTTACTTAATCATTGTAAATTGTCATTTCCTTAATCGAAATTCTTGAAAAAAATTGTGTAACTGTCGTCTTAATCGTCTTGCCTTCAAGAAGACACGATTTATAGACGTTCCAGTTTTTTTTTTCAAAATTGTCGAAACAAATAAGAGAATTTAAGATAACCATTCCATTCATCGCGGAGTTCACAACATTAAGCATGTTGGCAACGCGTTGAACTAACGGTATTTACCAAATTTTGACCGTTCCTACGAAAAAAAGGGTGCGCGACGACGTTGCCAAATCGCTTGCCTAGGCGCACGTTATGTGAGGAGGCGGAACGCGTGAGGGAGAGGCTATCTCTGCGCCCTCACGCCCCTAGTCGCCGCAGGAGACGCCCTGGACGTCGGGAGTCACCAGCCGAGTCCCGGCCACCGTAGGCGCGGGCTTGCGGGCGGCGAGCTATGGGCAGCTCGCCGCCCGGCAAGGACCAGGCCCAAGTCGACGGCGCGTTGTGTTCCACGCGCGCCTCAAAGAGATGTCAGCACTAAGTGACGGGGTCTGTTAGGGCCGATGCCTGCCAGGGCCGCGGGTTGTTCGAAAGAGATACCGTGGTCCCTGGCATAGGCAACTGAAGGAACACGGGTGGGTTTTAGTCAGTAAAAGTCTGACACGCCCTCCTGCTCCGCCCAGAGCGGGAGAAGTCATATGACGATTGCCCACCCAGAAAAAAAAAAAAAAAAAAAAAAGGCGCACGTTATGTGCATCCCTTTTCTTATGCTTGCTGCTCTAAATTTACTTTATAACACGTTGAATTAGATATTTTAATTTGGCGCACCTATTCAATTTCATCCTATAACACTTGGCAATACTGTAGCCTCCCATTAGTAAGTGAATTTCGAAGATCGTAATCGGAACAGTAGTTCCGAAGAGTACTCCCTGCATACAAACTCACAAATTTTACCTCGTTATAATATCAGTATATATCGGTATATAATATTAGTAGATACATATAGATAACTTGATACGATTAAAAAGATCGGTGTGGTTACTGACCTGACTCTAAGCAACTCCTGCGCAATCCCAAGTCCTCTATAATCAGGACGCACGAAGACGGCTCGGTCAATGAAGTGTCGTTCCAGATTAAATTCCTTTATGCTATCGTATGCAGACAACATACCGCCATATACTTCACACATCTTTTTTAATGCTTCTGTTTTAGGCTGTGTCTGTGCCTGTAAAATAATATCCCAATACAAAACTCATTTATTTAAATTAGGCTAAGAATTTGCACATTGTAAACGTTCATATATACTCAAAATGACAGTTCATAAAACACCCAAACTTCACTACTTCGCTACACGATCTAGTCTTTTAACTGGGAACAAAATGTATCGCAACAAATACCCTTTTTAGGGTTCTGTACCCAAAGGGTGCCAAAGGGACCCCATTACTAAGCCTCCGCTGTCCGTTCTTCCGTCCGTCCATCCGTGCGTTCGTCCGTCCGTCCGTTTGTCTGTCAGCGGGCTGTATTTTATGAACCGTAACCAGTAGCATGTTAAAAGTTTTCACAGTGTGTGTGTTCTATTGCCGATATAACAACAAATAATAAAAATAAAGTTAAAAATTAAAGAGACATACAAGGAACCATACAAGAAATGTGTTTTATCGGCGATTTTTACCTTGCGGTATGGAACACTTTGGGTGCGAGTGTGCACTTTATTCTTTCAGCCTGTTTTTTCCCACTCCTGGGCAAATGTCTCCCCCATAGCTTCCCACTCTTATCTGTGTGTTGCCTTCTCCAGCCAATTCCCCAAAGACCCTTACATATATTTGAACTTTGTTATGTTTTTTCTTTAAGAGTGCCAATTTATGAATATATTAAATGATTCCATCAATCTATAGCTCGATTAGGACTTTTATTATATTGTGAACTAGCTGCGCCCCGCGGTTTTACCCGCATAATTTTCGATCCCGTGAAAAATCGGGATAAAAAGTATCCTATGTATTAATCCAGGTTATAAACTATCTGTGTGCCAAATTTCATCAAAATCCGTGTAGTAGTTTTTGCGTGAAAGAGTAACAAACATCCATCCATCCGTACAAACTTTCGCGTTTATAATATTAGTAGGATGTAACTCTTAACGGTTTAATCTCTGGTCTACCACGATTTTTTTAAATTTATACCAGTTTATTTTATGGTTAAGTACCTTTCCTTGTATCACCTCCTCTGGTGTACCTAACATCATTGCAGACGCTCCAATGATGGCTTGTATCTCGTCATCATCGTGGTCTAAACAACAAATCACTGTGTGTGTTGCTCCATCATCTTTCCTTTTCAATACTTTTTCTCTAATTTCTTCCATTGCTTCTGCACTTTTTGGTACTCCTAAAACAAATTTTTTTCATACTCGTACACTGTTTAATGATGCGGTTCTAAATTGACTTGATGACGTCAAATGCCTTGGTTTTGAGGTAGTGGTAAATCCCATGGATATTGTGAGACCGTCAGCCGCACATGAATTGTAAGAATTTGACACTGACAGCGCAGTTGTGTCGTGGCAGTAAGTGCGATTTTTGTAATGCAAGTGTTCGCCCATCAGTGGTAACATTTGCACTACGAAAATCGACTGTACTAATTTATAGTTTACATATTTTGGTAAGTGTACTTGAAATATAAATCGAGTCACTTTTGTATAGAAGCATAGCTTTTGAAATGTCATGAATTCAAATTCGGGATACTATGTTGACATCAAAACTCCATACAATCTTTGACTCATCAATATGTTTTAGACCTTTATACCTCACGTAGAATTGCACGGTGGCTTAATTTAGGAATCTGAGAGTGTACGGGCACTCAGGTACCTACCTGAAGCTTTAAATGTAGTCTCTTCTTTCACAAAGTAGTTCATGAATTGTTCCAAGAAGTCTCCATAACGATCTTTTGGCAAATCTACTATACGAAAGTTAAAAACAGCACCTCTGTTATTTGTCGCTGAGAATTTAGACCACACTTTGGGAGAATTAGACATTTTATCAAACTTATTAAATGAACATCCGACGCACCAGTATCCTCTATAGTTTCATATATTATACTAAGCATTACACGTCGTTATCAACATTATATTTGTTGCTAACCTAACCTAACCTAACATTATTTCCACATAACATGTCTTATAGCCTTAGTAATAAAGGTCTTTTTTATTTAAACGAATTTTTATTTGCACATTGATAGACGGTATCAATTGAGAGACTATCTTATCAGTATGCTCATTTTGTAGGATAACTATTTGACCCTGTATGGGACAAATTAAATTAGCTAACTAAACTCCGCAGACGTAATGGGTATCGATATCTTAACACGATAAAACCGAACAGAAATTATTTTGTTGATATTTTTTGGGGTCATCGACCGCGAGTATTGTTCTCACTTGAAATATTAGTTTAAAAGATGACTTCATTTCTGTAAACTTCAAAGACGAAAAAAAGGGATTATCTCAACTCATACATCAAGTAAAAACACTACCATCCATATGTAAACACGATAAAATAAAAATAAAAAATCATCAAATATTTTTTATTTTTATTTTATCGTGTTTAGATATCGATACAGATCACGTCTGTGGAGTTTCTCTAGCTAATTTAATTTGTCCCTGTATATGTAGAATTGTAGACGCATTCAGATAAACAGGGAGCTGACTGTGCCCTGGACATAAGTATCTTAGTAATATAGGTAAATAACAGATAGCTATAACAATCAAACTTTGTTAATGCTTGACAAGGTCAGGCCTAAACTTGAGATCAGAAGGCCAATTCCCATAAACAAAAACGTTCAAAATCTATTCGCAATCTCATCTCGGTGACAATCATTGTCAAAAATGTAGGGAAATTAGAAGTATTTCTGACAGATTGAGACTGAGATCAGACTGTAAACTTTCTTAAAATTACAAGAATTGCCCCTCAGAATGTTGACCACATTGTATTTATTCACCTCTGCACCCTAATTGTTTAACACACTATTACTCTCAATATGAATCATTTTGAAGCATATTGCTAATCCATTGCTCCATATGTTCAAAAAATGTGTCTGCTCAACAACGTAAATAGCGCAACGAATGTTGTTGAACTATCAAAATGAAACCCATTGTTACTGATAGTGTGTAACGCAATTATCCTGCTGTTCCTCTCTATGTTTTCGATTGTATAAAACGTTCAGTGATCAAACATGAAGACATGAAGAACATCTTTCGACTCACCTAATAATAACACTACCATACTGCATACTACCAACAAAGGCGGTACAAGATATTCATAAATCCATATTATTATCAACCATCGTACCTAAGGCACGCAATAAGTCGACGACTCCTAAAAAACACGCTAGCTGACACCGACTGAACCGTTAGACGCGGCTCATAACGTAATTGCGCCCATCGAGTGCACGCGCCGTACAAAATGGCCGTACTTTCAGAGCCTAACAGGAGTATAGTTATATATAAAACAGAGACCAAGCTTCATAATATGGTTATGTGCGACGTTGTGATTCATTTTGATGAGATTCGTCACGACCGACGTAGGCCACTTTTTCAAGTAGCTAAGCTACTTTTTCCTCTCTATTTTTAAGTTTATCTATTCGTTATGCTATGCTGTCTACTTGTTAAGTATCTGGGTCCACTCGATGAGCTAGTCTTCTTCTTCTTCTTTGAGTCTTTCGTCGAAAATTTCGCCACTTCCACGGCGTCATCGGTGGCAGCGCAGAGGTCACTTTGACTGCAGGTTTTGGTCCACACGATAGGCTAGTTTGTGTATTCTCTTGGCTAGGTAGCTTACTGGTACAACCCAATAATAAAATCTCACGATGACAACTGCACTTCCGAACACTTCTCTTTGTTTCCACGAAGTGCTTTTACAAAAAAGTACTGCTGAATACATATTTTTTTGTAAAAGCCGTAATATAATAACGAACGTAATATAATATACGATCACAGGATCGTAGTAAGTATCAACGATTGGCGTAATCTCCAATA
This sequence comes from Apamea monoglypha, assembly GCA_911387795.2. NCBI lineage: Eukaryota > Metazoa > Arthropoda > Insecta > Lepidoptera > Noctuidae > Apamea > Apamea monoglypha. The sequence goes on from OU426922.1 coordinate 6,367,425, forward strand.
TTATATTACGGTATAAGACATTTATTTCTCTATCTTTTACAGCGTTTTAGGTATAAACATTACATATCGTTTATTAAAGGCATGGCTATAGAAATTACTCATTGTTTATAGTAGAAGTAATCAATTTATATACCAATTATATATCATGTTGACGACGATGATGGCGATTTGTTTTTCCGAATTATTAAAGACAAAGAACAGTCAAGTTACGATTGTAAACTCTATAGTTTAAAAGCCCTATAACTAAACCTTTCATCTACCATGGCTAAGAAAACAGCAAAGACATGAACGATTCTTAGTAACGAGTTTGTAACTACGATGACGTTATCTCGCGAATTTATTTGTTTATATTGGCTCTACGACATCCCGAGGGAGTTCTAAGAAACGGGTCGTGAAATAAACAGGAATAAAAGTAAATAATATAAGGGGTTTAAGAATTTATGACTCCGATTACGAATAAAATTTCTCATAAAGTTATCATAGTTCAGTGAGATGTGACTGTTTTTGTGCTGATCGGAAAAACAGAATATAGAAGTGAGTCAAGTCATATTTTTTTACTACTACCTACCTATATACATATTCTACTATAGCAGTAGTATATCTGCTCTCAAACCGGTGAAGAAAACATCGTGAGGAAAGCGGTATGTCCTAGAACCAAAAATTCGAAGACATGTGACATCTACCAACGCCTCTGGGCCCGCCTGGTGGTTTACGGCCCACTCCCTCTCACCTCTACCATTTGTACTAAATGACAGCAAAAACCTACAACCGCGTACGAGCCCTTATAAAAAAGAATTCATTTTAAGGTACATAACAAAAATAAACTGGGGGTTGTCGTGTAGCGACAAGAAACTAAGTTTAAATTAAAGAAAGGGAAGTTGAAGTTAATTAAAGATTTAATAATAAGTAAAGATTATATAAAAATGGAGATGATCTGGTCAGTGGTGTATAGTGTGTGGGTGAGGAAGGATGAAGATGAGTGATTGGTGGGTTGAGGAGGCTGAAGGGGTAGACACGACGCGAGGCAGGTGTCGGTGACAGGTGCAGGTACGGGCGTGGTGAGGTGCTGGTGCGTGTGCGGCACAGAGGATACCCGTAGGGGGCCCACGCGACAGTAGTAGGTCGCAGCACGGCCGCACGACACAGCAGGCGCGCAGGCACGGTAAGGGCCCACGCGACAGTAGTAGGTCGCAGCACGGCCGCACGGGAGGGCAGGCACGGCGGCGCGAGCGAACAGGCACGGCGGCGTGAGAGAGCAGGCACGGCGGCGTGAGAGAGCAGGCACGGCAGCACGCGGTCAGCCCGCCAGGAGAGACGCCCCTCGGTTGAGAGCAGGCCAGTAGTTTCAGGAGGTTCCGGCGAGGCACGCCAGCGGTCCGACTGGTACGGAGGACGGAGGACGAAGGTGCAGCGCTGGTACGACAGGTACCGGAGTCAGAGAGTTCCCTGGCTAGGTGACTCCGGAGTACCAGCACTACTTTGAGGGTTCCTTTTAGAGGCGAAACTCGAACTCCAACTCGAACTCGAACTAGAACTGGAACTCAAACTGGAACTGGAACTGTCACCGCGTTGCTTGGATTCCACAGGTAAACTCGCAGAACAGCAACTTGAAGAAATAAATATGAATTTGAAATATGATGGCCAGTATTGATTTGCAATAGTTTGAATATATTTTCAGCTAAAAGTTACAGGCTGAATTTATAAGCAAACTTGTCATGGCGACGTATTGACAAACGTCGTTGTCAGAACTGTCATAATAAAATAAATTAATAAAATACAATTATATATATAGTTATTTCGTATTAAAAGCGTATTAAAAGTATAGTGTTTATAGGAAAAATGATATCAATGAATGTGGGCGAAATTTCCAGCCCTTGGATGTTACTAAATCGTCGTAGTGTTATGTTGAAGTTTGATGACTGACTATGGATTAAACGTGACCTGGTGTCGTGAGGAATAGTCAGATCAGCGCCTAACGGTAACGGCATGCTTTTCTGACCTGGAGGAATGAATGTAGATAACCGTGAGTATGTACATTACGTTACAGGGTCTACTACGAAGTACAAAGTGCGAATGATCGGAGCGGACCGACACATGGCCGAACCGAATATTATTGAAAAATGCGAAAAAGGTTCGGATCGGCCCAGTTGGGTCGGGACCATGGTCAATATTCGAAAGAGTGTAGGATCGGGACCGACCGAACCAAATAGTAACTTCGTAGCAGGAAACGGCCGAACATTCGGCCGATACCACTTTGTAATAGACCCCCAGGTTTGAAAATATCTTATAGGAATTGATGAAAGTTACCACTCCGAATAAACATGTTTACCCGACAGTCGCAAATTCAAGACATGTGTGACTCAAAGGTAGAGAAAGTTGGTGAACAACTGAACACACAGGCAACTTAAATCGCGAGACTGTTTACTTACTTTAAAAGATTATGATAATAATACAGGTTCTTAGTAAACAATTGAAAATTATCACTGTTAAGTTCCCTCGAGGCTTTTTACTGTTTTCGACTCTCTTATTCTTGGTATACATACCTCATGCCAAAGTTTTACGAATTTTGGTCTCTTTCGTAGCTTTTAACTTAAAGACTCCCTTTTCGATAAATCATAGCAATGTGGTCATATGGCAAGTACATGCTAATGAAGCGATAAGATCGCCCATTGTGTCACCCTTTGTAAAATTTTATATATTTATGTTCTATAATTTGTATGGTGTAAATAAAGAGTAATTATTCTATTCTATTCTATGAAGAAAATACTGTGACAACATTTTCATTGAATTACACTCCCGGACCGTCTCGGAAGACGTAGCTTTGGAAGGCCTCCCACAAGATGGACCGACGACCTTGTGAAGGCCGCAGGAACCCGTTGGATGCGAGAAGCACAAAACCGAAGTGGAGGTACTTTGGAGAGGCCTATGTCCAGCAGTGGACGTCTTTCGGCTGAAATTATGATGATATCGTACATTTTTATATTTATAGGCCTACAACAGCAAAATAATGATAAATCAGAAAAAAAGTTTTTATGCAGTTTTGAAACGAACATATTGGCATCATTTCGGTATCACAATTGTTCCAAATTTGAATTGACGAATTTGCAAAAGAGAAGAAAATCAGAGTTTGATCACTCTAAAAGAAGCAACAAGGTTTGATTAGAGTATCTTTATGCCAATAGTTATTTGTATTGTTTTACTTAAAAACAGTATCGAAATTATTTTTCCTTATTTCTTAATCCATTCTGACGTTCAAATTATGGATACTGCATCTGAAGAAGCTGCGCAAGCTGTGGCACTTTTTCAGTCTGGGCTAAGTCCGCGAAATGTAAGTGCACAACTTCATGTAAGTCATTCAGCCGTTCAAAAAGTTTTCTAACGATACCTGGAGGCCGATTCCCGTAATTCAAAATTTTCAAAATCTAGTCGCAATGTCATCTCAGCGACAAACAATGTCGAAAACTTGTCAAGAATGTAGGGAAATTAGAGATATTTTTGTGCACTTTGAGACTAAGATCAGACTGTGAAAGTTCTTAAAATTACGAGAATTGGCCCTCTGGTGACTGGCCGTCCAGGAGGACCATGACACCGGGTCGCTACAGCACACAAGATCGGTTTATATTTACTAGCCTACGTAATCGCCACTTCTACATGTCCAAAATAGCCAATACAGGTCCAAGAACAGCTTCGAGACTTTCATAGACTGCCTGTTTACACTCGAACTGTTAGAAAAAGACTGGAAGAACGTGGCCTGAATCCTCGAATGGCGCGCCTGCAGATTGCAAGCGAACATTTGCATTGGACACAACGTCAATGTAGCCAGATTATTTTTAAAGATGAAACCAAGACTATGTTGTATGGCAATGATGGACGTAGGAAAGTCTACCTAAGACAGGGAGAACGTTTTAATCAATGTTGTATTGAAGAGAAGGTGAGTTATTGTGATGGTTCATGGGCAGTCTGGGGCAGTTTTCAAAAATATAAAAACAGACTGCGCCGTCCAGCGTTGACAACCAGCAATTGTCGACGCCTCGAAGCGCTGGCATATCGGCGCCCGTTTCCAGCGTTCTATATGAATACACCCTAAAAGACATTGTTTCCACGTTGTACCTAGAATATATATCAAACACCGTACAGTCAGGGAAATTAATTGTTAAGTAAATGAACACCCTACGACATTTTGCCGTGTCATAGTCATTTCCCAAGGTCAAGGTATTGTAGCGGTATCTACAACGCCACACGGAGAACGCGTCATATTGACGTCACGCAAATCCTGCTGCATCTCGCAGGCAGAGTTTACCGCGCAATTAGCATACATACAAACTTCCCGACATCAGTCGTGGGGCAATTTCCCGCCAGACACAACACCCGTCTGGTCGGAGGATCCTCGCTTTTCTATGGAGTATGAGTGGACTTTACACCCTGTTCCTCATACCTCTATAGTATGACAAGGAATGACAGTTGTATTTTGATATATGGTAATTTATGTTCGTAGTAAATTTGCATAACAATTAATTTCCCTGACTTTACCTCTTAAGTTATGCGAGCTTTGTTTACGTAGACTCGTTAAAGACAACTCATTAGGCACCAGTAGACTGTAAAAGACAACTTGTATCCATTTTAAAATATGCAAGGCAAAGTAGTTCATACGATGTAGCACTTTATTTTTATACTTAGAGTGGAAATAATGTAACTGATGAACATAGCTAATGGCATAATATTAACCCATTTTTAAGACTCTGCCTACCAACTCTATCTCCAACAACTTGAGGACCTTGCATGGCCAGATACGTGTGTTCTTTAACTATTATGGATTTTTAAGTTTTTTTTTATGTCTTTGTACGTTAACGCGGTTTTAATACTGTCGGGTTTCATGAGATTTTCATCATTTATTATAACAAATACTGCATATTGGGACACACATTTTTACGGTGAAGGAAAGCATCGTTAGGAAACCGGCATGCCCTAGAACCAAACATTGGAAGACATGTAACATCTACTAACCCGCACTGGGCCCGCCTGGTGGATTACGGCCCATTCCCTCTCACAGAGAGGAGGCCTGTGTCCCAGCAGTGGGAACAGTATAGGCTGATTATGTGTACTGCATATTGAGCCATTCAAGCATATCGGTGGTGGAAACTCTGGTGGCATTTAGTAATAAAAATAACAAATATCTCAAAGTTGAATTCTAGCAATCATGAATTTAGAAGAAGGAGGATCGTTCCCGAATGTAACTCCAAAGGTTTTAGTTAGCTCTTCACTTGTGAGCTCGTAGACAGTCTCCCAACCATCGCGCTCTGCAGCTTTCTGCGTGCCATATGACGTCATCCAGGCTCCGTTTATAGGTATTCCATGTTCTTTGCATATCAGTCGCCTGAAAAATAATATAAATAATACATATTATTCTTTTAAGACTGTTAGCTTTTTAAATTATGTAAATACTAGCTGCGCCCCGCGGGTCTACTCGCATAAGTTTTGATCCCGTGGGAAAATTGGGACAAAAAGTATCATATGTGTTAACCCTGGTTATAAACTATCTGTATGTGTTTATAATATTAGGATAATATATTAGAGTATATTTATAAAAAATTAAAATTCCACATCATATAAAATGTTTGATTATCTAATTAATACCGATCTGTTTGATTTCCTAATAAAGCTAGTTTTAATTTTATTAGGAAATCAAACAGATCGGCTGTTTGATTTCCTAATAAAATTAAAACTAGCTCCACCTATTGGACAAAGGTTGACGGAAGAAAATTATGTGGTTTTTGTAAGTTCTGATAGATCCTACGAGTACATAAATTAAAGGATAAAGACATACAAGTAAATGGTAAATTAAGAAATAATTATGATGTACTTTCTGAGCTTATCTTGGACATTACTGACATTTCGATGAAGGCAAAAATTGTGAGGATACCTGGACTTATATTTAATAAACGACTGAAATCGCGAATATTCCCAGTCATGGATTGCCAGGTGGCAATCGGGAATAAAATTCCCAGTTGCTACCGGATGGCGACTGGGAAGTTATTGCCCCCACTTCAAATCGCTGTACACTGCGGCGTGGATAGCCAACCCCCCTCATCATTGTTTGTCTTGCATGTTTCAACAATAAAATAAACATTTTTTACCAAAAAAATACCTTTGCCTACAAGTTCTTAAAGTTTTGTATCAAAAACTCTTAAAAATGTAAATAGTAAAACGGAAGGAGAAGGGAGTGACACATCTATTGTGATTTGTGTAGGTAATTTTATTGTTAAAACATGATTATTGAAAATATGTAATTTGATTATCCGTGACTGTGACTGATGATTAGCTTTTGTTAGGTACTTTAATTATTGTAAATACTTTGATTATCTGTGATACGAATTTACACGTACACATTTTTTATGATTAATAAGTGATTATAAGAAACTACGATGAACAAATTTTTTTTTGCATGTCCCTAATAATATCACTTCTCTACTAATAAAACCACATTGGATAAGTCTGACCACCAACCCCCTCATCGTGGCCGTAAGACAGACAACCATGAGGGGGGTTGGCGATCGATCCACGCCGCAGTGTACAGCGATTTGAAATGGGGGCATGTGGGGCGACTGGGAATATTCGTGAAATCGCCCAACGAGTCTTAAGCAAGCGCAGTGATGAATGCTCGTGCCTTCTGTGTATGAGAAGAGCCCTTTGCCTTGCAGTGGCATAATAATAGATTGATATTTTTATTATTAAAACAGTAACTAACCTGACTTTGAGGAGCTCTTGCGCAATGCCAAGCCCCCTGTACTCAGGACAGACAACGACTCCCCTGTCACTGAAGCAACGATCTAAATCGAATGCCTTCATTTCACTATATTGAGTTTCCAAGGCGAACATAATTTCAAATAATTTCTGCATTTCTGGCGTCTTAAAGTCAAACTGAAATAAAAATATATATTACTAGCTGCGTCCGGCAGTTTCACCCGTATAAGTTTCGATCCCGTAGGAATATCTGGATAAAAAGTATCCAATATGTTAATCCTGGTTATAAACCATCTGTGTGCAGAATTTCATCCCAATCCGTTCGGTAATTTTTGTGTGAAAGAGTAACAAACATCCATCCATCCATCCATCCATCCAAACAAACTTTCACGTTTATAATATTACTAGCTGCGCCCCGCGGTTTCATCCTCATAAGTTTCGATCCTGTGGGGATATCGGGATAAAAAGTATCCTATATGTGAATCCTGGTTATAAACTACCCGTGTACCAAATTTCATTCAAAGTCGTTCAGTAGTTTTTGCGTGAAAGAGTAACAAACATCCATCCATCCATCCATCCATACAAACTTTCACGTTTATAATATTAGTAGGATAGTAGGATATTAGTAGGAGTAGGATTTTTTACATAATGTGAATATGGTGTAATTTTTATCTGAAGAATAACTATGACAGTTTGACATATTTTATATAAGAAAGCTGTCAAACTGCAACATTTTTTCCTCTTTTATTGAAAAATCAGACCTACTCGTAAGTTATGTAACTTACGACACTAATTTCTCTGTATAAGCTCGGCATTATCGATATAAGTTACCTCTGGGTGTGGATCATTTTTCGATACTAATGACATCATAGATGCTCCAAAGACATCCTTAATTTCGTCATCACCGTTGTCTAAACAACAAATCGTAATGTGAAATCCGTCTTCATTGGTTGCGGCTAACAAAGGCCCCTGTAGTTCCTCTATTGCCTTTTCATTTTTTAGGAATCCTACGAACGAAAAAAAAAACAAATCAAAAGAAAATACTTACCTAGTTCATTGGATTTGAATATTGTTATTGATTACAAGCCGTCTGCCCGAGGGGATTTCCGAACGAACAAACTGACTGATAACAACTTGTAATAACAAGTCGTTATCAGTCCGTTAAAATAATAATATAAAAAAAATAGAACATTGAATTTTTCAAAAATAAATAGCTCTAAAATTGCCATGAGATAAACCGCCTTTGATAATAAGGCACTAGACACGCGCGGGGCGATGTTATCAACAATTCAATACAAACTTTATTGTACCTATTGTAACAAATTGATCACAAATCAAGTTTAATTAACAAAAACTTGATTTGTGATAATGTTTTAATACTAAATCGATAAAAAAGGCCCCCGGGTAGAATGTTAATTGTTGTTACTTATTTTAATTGTGTACGTTTATAACACGTAATGTATAATGTATAATACGTGGTCTCAAATGATAATCGTAGTGAAAAATTGCATGCTGCTATACGCAGCGGTTTATGCTGTGCGTTGTCCGTCAGTGAATTTAAAATTATAATCAAAAATCTTTGTTTATCTCAACATCACATTTCAGGCACTGATCGATATAATGCATAATCTTATATAGAGAAAGGCATATCGGCATGTCCTAGATCCCAAAAATTTGAAGACATGTGCCAAGCAGCACTGGGCTCGCGTGGATTACGGCTTTTTTTTTTTTTTTTTTCTTGGTGGGAAATCATCATATGACTTCTCCCGCTCTGGGCGGAGCAGGAGGGCGTGTCAGACTTTTACTGACTAAAACCCACCTGTGTTCCTTCAGTTGCCTATGCCAGGGACCACGGTATCTCTTTCGAACAACCCGCGGCCCTGGCAGGCATCGGCCTTAACGGACCCCGTCACTTCGTGCTGACATCTCTTTGAGGCGCGCGTGGAACACAACGCGCCGTCGACTCGGGCCTGGTCCTTGCCGGGCGGCGAGCTACCCATAGCTCGCCGCCCGCAAGCCCGCGACTACGGTGGCCGGGAGTCGGCTGGTGACTTCCGACGTCCAGGGCGTCTCCTGCGGCGACTAGGGGCGTGAGGGCGCAGAGATAGCCTCTCCCTCACGCGTTCCGCCTCCTCCTTTGCGAGCATTACTGCTTCGCAGAAGGAGGTGACGGCTTCCCATGCACTCTCGCTCCGTACTATGGCCTGGACCAGGGCCGGACGCGAGAGATCGCGGCCGCCGATCGCCGCCACGAGGACGCGGCGGTGCTCCGCCCAAGCCGGGCAGACCTCCACCGTATGCTCCACCGTGTCCTCCGGGCGATCCACACAGTGGTGCCACCCTGGCGTTTCCTCCCGCCTTATCCTGAACAGGAACCTCCCGAAACAACCGTGTCCGGTGAGGACCTGCGTCAGGCGGAAGGTGAGGGCGCCGTGGCGCCTCTCCAGTCACTCCTCAAAGAGGGGACTTATCGCCGCAATTGTGGCGTGCCCAGCACTGGGTTGTGACAATCGCACTCTCTATGTCGCCATGAGATCCCGCCGGAGCTCTGTCCGCTGTACCGTGATTTCTCGCGGCAGCGGAGTTACGCCCCGGCGTTTTGCCTCCTCTCGCCACTCCCATATGTGGGCGAGGGCTTTTGCTCCAGATCCCATGGCGGCAATCCGGCAAGGAGGCTCCCCGCCTCAGCGGAGACCGTGCGGTATCCTCGGATCAGCCGGACGGCCATGACCCTTTGGGATGCGTTCAACCAGCGGACTGGTCGCCGCCTCAAGGAACGCGCCCACGCCGGTGCTCCGTAAAAGGGCCATGGACCGCACGACCCCCGCATATAGCCTCCGGCAGGAGGCGTTTGGACTAGATTGGGCAGGAGCCGCCTCAAGGCAGTCCCGGCCCGCTCCAGTCTGGGAGCCAAACGTCGGAAATGCTCCACGAAGTTCCACCGGCTGTCGAGGACGAGTCCCAGGTACTTCATCGTCGACTCGACGCCGATGTGAACCCCTCCTACCGTTATTTGGGAACCCGACGGTGGCGCGTCCCGAGGACCATGAAAACACATGGCCTCGGACTTGTGCAGGGCCACCTCGAGTCCCAATTGCCGGATCCTCTCAACGATTGTCGCAACCCCGCGTGTCGCTATTTCGGCCGCCGCCTGGTGCGACCTCCCCTGCGCTAGGACCAGCGTGTCGTCAGCGTAGCAAACCACGCTGACGCCGCTAGGGAGGTCGGCGCGCAGCACCCAGTCGTACCCGATATCCCACAGATGCGGCCCCAGGACCGATCCCTGTGGGACACCGCACGACATCTCTCGTCGTGGATTACGGCCCTTTCACAGAGAGGAGGCCTGTGGCCTAACAGTGGGAACACTACAGGCTGATTATGTATGTTATGTATATAGTGAAAGGTGTCTGTGATAGGAGGGTCCTGAGTTACAGATCAACCGGCTTTCTTAGATAACACATTTCACTATACACAGTCTGGCCATAAATACGGTTATAATTAAAAATAAAAAAGATATTACATTTGAATTTGGAATCTGTCATTTTTATACGATTGTTCATTGAGTTTTCTAATTTTGGCGCCAATACATTGTACAATATTTTGCGATATTAAAATGGAGTGGGGTTGTATTACACAAAGTTGGTATGGAGCCAAATGCAATTTTTAAAATTCTCCATACGCTTGGTATTAGTCAAATGTTTGTGTACCGGGCTATTAATAGGTACAATGAGACCTCCTCTGTTTGTGACAGAAAAAGATCTGGCCGTCCACGTAGTGTTCGTACGAAAAAGGTGATCAAAGCAGTAAGGGAAAGAATTCGAAGAAATCCTGTCCGAAAGCAAAAGATTTTATCTCAGGAGATGAAGATAGCACCCAGAACCATGTCGCGTATTTTAAAAGGTGACTTAGGACTTGCAGCCTATAAGAGACGCACTGGTCATTTTTTAACTGATAATTAAAAAAAAGAATAGGGTGGTAAAATCGAAACAACTACTGAAGCGGTGCGCAAAGGGAGGTCACAGAAAAATTTTGTTTACGAATGAGAAAATCTTTACAATTGAGCAACATTTTAACAAACAAAATGACGGTATTTATGCTCAAAGCTCTAAGGAAGCTTCCCAATTAGTCGACAGAGTGCAACGTGGGCATCAGTGATGGTTTTGTGGGGTATTAGCTATGATGGAGTGACTGAGCCATATTTTTGTCAAAAAGGTATCAAAACATCGGCACAAGTGTATCAAGATACCATTCTTGAGAAAGTAGTTAAGCCCCTTAACAACACCATGTTCAATAACCAAGTATGGTCCTTCCAACAAGACTCGGCGCCGGGTCATAAAGCTCGGTCCACGCAGTCTTTGTTGGAAGTGAACGTTTCGGACTTAATCAGAGCTGAAGACTGGCCGTCGTCTAGTCCCGATTTTAATCCGCTGGATTATGATTTATAGTCAGTTTTAGAGAGTACGGTTTGCTCTAAACGCCATGATAATTTGGAGTCCTTAAAACAATCCACACGATTGGCAGTGAAGAATATTTCCATGGAAAGAGTGCGTTCTTCTATTGATAACTGGCCTCAACATTTAAAGGATTGTATTGCAGCCAATGGAGACCACTTCGAATAAGCTTTTTATATTTTAAATTGTTTTATATTTATGTATTAAACTAACACACTGTAAAAGTAATAAATATTATTTGCAATATTTTTTTTTTCTTTTTGACAATATTTATGGCAAGACTAGGTCACAACAACGATTAGAGTTTAGATACCATAAAATGAAAGTTAAAATAGCAATTATGTGTAAGCAAGTACAACATTCAGAAAGAAAAAATAGAAAGAAATATACAAATTATGTTATATGCAAATTAAGATTAAATCTATAGCAATCGTATCTTGTAGGTAACCAAAATTGTGATCAACTTACCAGCAGCAATAAAAGTCTTCTCCTCTTTCACAAAATGATTTGTGTACAGGTTTATAACTTTGTCATTAAGATGTTTAGGCATATCCACTATACGTAAATTAAGAACAGTTCCATCTTTTTTTTTCACCGAGAATTTAGACCACACTTTGGGAGATTTTGACATGTTGAAAATATGCGTAATTTTATGCAGTAGATATAAAATTGTAAGGTTTACGTGAAAAGTTTTTAAATAATTATTTTGTTGAACTGATTTTATTTAAAGTTAATTTTTGAGCGTCTTTATCGATGTCAAGACTTTGTCTAAATGTGATTATTTTATTGTATCAAATATTAAGCAAGCCGGTTATCTTATCAGGCATTAGTGTTGTGCGAGTTTATAATGTTGATGTCATTTGGGACTATTAACAAAATACTTAAATGATTAAATAATTGGTGGAGTCACACACATACATACATAAACTCACGCCTTCTTCCAACGGGGGTAGGCAGAAACTACGGAACGACACCTGTTATAATCTTAAGACCATTTTTGCTTCGTTTACGTTCATTCATCTGGTCATACACCTTACCATTCCGAAGAAGATCAGCAATCACCAATAGTCTTCTTCTTTTTATAAATAAACTAGTTATGCCCACGACTTCGTTCGCGTGGATGTCGGAAAACATATGTTACTCTTCACTTATTTTTTCTTTTTCTATAATAAAAGTCGCCTATACTAACAAGATCATACTCCTTATAACATCAGCTATCTGTCAGTGATTGATTGATTTTAGAAGTCTTTATTATTAACATATTAACGCAAAGTGCACCACGCACAATGGTCCACTGGAAGGACTAAGTGCGGAAACCAAACCCGTGTCATAGAACATAGAACGCAAAGTGCATACAATAAGATCTTATTTTAATTGTATACAACCGTATGCATAACACGTTCTTAGTCTAACTTACCTTTACAAACATTTTACACTGAGTTTACTATTCTATAATAAGTTCATAAAAAACACACTAACATTCAAAAAGCACAAACGTCTTAACACTGACTTTAAACGCATACTACTGTTTACCTGCTAAAGGTAATGCACTCACTGACTATTTGGAGCACAGGGTAAAACATTACAATAATATAATATAACTTCGATTTAAACATTTATCATCGCCTAGCTGCATCCCGTGGTTTCACCCGCATAAGTTTCGCTCCCGTTGGAATATTGAGATAAAAAGTATCCCATGTGTTAATCCTGGTTATAAACCATCTGTGTGCCAAATTTCATCCTAATCCGTTCAGTACTTTTTGCGTGAAAGAGTAACAAACATCCATCCATCCATCCATCCATCCACACAAACTTTCACGTTTATAATAATAAGTAGGATGAGGCTAAACAAAAAATGAGGGTAATTTCCGTAACTTTTCGCCGAATACGCTTGCTGCGACCGGGTGAGGGCAGCACGGTCGGTCCGGTGGTAGGTAGATATTGTTATTCGCTCAAAAATAGTGATGAGGTAAACGATATCGATTATCTCGTATGTTGTTAAATACAATAAGTTATTAGATCTACTTATGCATATGGATAAAAAAAATCAATTCAGTAAACGATTCTGAACAAACTACTTTCATGACGTGCAATGTGTAATTCAGTTACACGTTGTATAGCGAAAAGAATACGAGATTCTACAAAATAGGATTTGTTAGACTTTTATTAAATAGAGCCAAAAGGAAAAGTAATTATTGTATTTTAGCAATCATGAACTTAGTAGACGGAGGGTCGCGTTCGAAGGTAACTCCGAGTTTCTTTTCTAACTCTTGAAACTGGATCTCGTAAGCAGTCTCCCATCCATCGAGCTCAGCAGCTTTTTGGGTTTCAGATGACGTCATCCAGGCTCCGCTTACTGGCATTCCGTGTTCTTTGCAAATCAATCGCCTGCAAATATACAAAGAAGAAATAGAACATCTGTACCTATTACAAATTACGTATGGAACAGCTTTAGCTATTCGTATTAGGTAGCTAAACAGTATGCTTTGATGAAAATAGTACCGGTTTCATAATTATTTCATCGATATCGCGAGACTGGTATATTATGGCAAATCTCCCACTTATGTGTGGCGGGAGATCTTTCCATGAACAAATGTATATAAAATGTTTCAACATGACATGGAAAGGTATAAACATGGTACATATGGTATGCTATAAACTAATAGAGTATGAATGTCGATGGCTATATGAGTAGGGAAAGACCAAAGAAACGATGGATGGACTGTGTGAATGATGATATGGTTAGAAAGGGGGTGACTACCGAGATGACGACTAATAGAGAAGTATGGAACAAAAAGACATGTTGTGTCGACCCCAAATAAATTGGGATAAGGGCACGAAAATGACGATGATGAATAAAATATAAATATGGGATAGGAGGTTTAGTAAAACTAACCTGGCTTTAAGGAATTCCACTTCAACACCAAGTCCTCTATACTCAGGACTGACAAATAGTCCTCGGTCACTGAAGAAGCGGTCAGATTTGAGCGCCTTTGCTTCGTCGTAGTAAGACTCAATTCCATAATACATTTCAAAGAGCTTCTTCATTTCCTCCGTTGTAAAGTCAAACTGAAATAGTTTAGTACATTAATATTATTTTCGACGTTTTGTTTACAACTGTTTATGGGTAGAAGAACGGGGGGGACCACTGTGACCAGATATAAAAGGTGAGATATATTATCCTTGGATCCTTCCTGTAGTATATCTGGCGAGCCACTGTCCGATAGTTAATGTCGGGCACTTGTAAACGATGTAGGATTTATTGAAGTCAGTGGAAGTAACTGAAAAATATTCTGATTGCAATTTCTTCAAGACCCAAATGACAAACATCCAAAGAAACAAAATACCTAATTTCTGTTCCAAAAGTAAGTATCTGATGAAAGTGTAAACAAATCCAGTTCACTGTTACGGAATCACTCGCTAAAGGGAAATAGCGAGCAACAAGAAACAAACATTCATCTGTATTTAGAAGGCTTCAACTTTATATATTACCCCCTTTTCCCAACAATTTATTGTTTGAATAATAATTATTATTATTGAATGAGAAACCACATTAAGGTGATCTAAAAAATGAATTTCGGATCTAAGTATTCAAATCAAATCCAAGTACTCCATTTGTAAGTGGCACTACAAATTGGGATCCATAGGTACGTTTTCTGATCCATTTGTTTACACTTTGATCAGCCCATCGATTCTGTAAAAATCTCACCGTGAAAAGTTAGGTGAAGTCAGCTTAGAGTGAGCTGTCAATAGTGTCAATCCCTAACATTAGTTGGAATGACAGGTCACTCCACACTCACTTCACCTAAGTTTTCAGGGTGATATGAATACAGAATCGCACTGCTGATGGTTTTGGAACAGACAATATGCACAAACTTACAAAAAACACAAAAGAATATACAGTTTACTATAAGTTAATATTTTGATGAAAAATTTCGCTTTACGTCTGGCTCTGGATCTCCTTTCGATGTTAACTCCATCATGGAAGCTCCAAGGATCTCCTTAATTTGGTCAGCACCGTTGTCTAAACAACAAACCACAGTGTGGAAGTCCTTTTCTTTTATAGCTTTAAGCGTAGGCACACGTAGGTCTTCCATTGCTGCTGCACTTTTTGGTACTCCTGCAAGAGTATAGTTAGTTAGTTCGTATTTCGATGTTTTATGATCTATTTTGCAATATTTAATTCTGTTTTATTTGTTGAGTTGAGAGCTCTTGTCATATTTTACAACAAATTAGGGTTTTTATAAATATGATCTTAGTAGGGCCACTATAGTCCCTCTGGTAAATCCTGATATCATATAAATAAAAAGTGATTAAGTGAATTGAGTGTTATAAGTGAATTGTTATTTTATGTATTTTATCTTATCTTCTACTCTTATACACCTTGTCTACCACCTCCATGTTTATCTACTTTCCAATTGCAGGAATGCTGAAATAGAAGATTTATTTAGAAATAAGCATCGCCTTTGTACGTATTTTTCTGTTCCTTTCTTTTTATCTCTTTATATTTCATATAAATTATTAAACAAACAAATAATTACAAACGTTTTTTTTAATGTAAACATACAATAAAAAAACTTTTTTGCAAAAAAAAATCAAGCGACTTCCAAAAAAGATTACAAAGTAAAAAAATAATTTTAATTTCGGAAGTCGATGTCGTTGGGTTCGCATTTTCGTTGTTTGCCACCGAATTTCGAAATTAAAGTTATTTTTCACTTTGTAGTCTCTTTTGTGGAAGTCGGTTGTTTTTTTTTTTTTTCTTGCAAAAATGTTTTTAAATTTCACTTTTGAGTTGTAATTTTTATCAGTATTTTTGGTTTAAAAACCAAACTACTGAACCGTTTTTGATGAAATTTCAATGGGACTAATCTGAAAGTATACCCTTACAAAATAAAAAAAATAATTTTGCAAATCGGCTTATAAATAACGGACTTCTGAGGTAACAAACAAAAAAAAATACAGTCGGATTGAAAACCTTCTCCTTTGAAAGTTGATCTTACCAGCAGCTTTGAAAATAGGGTCCTCAGTTACATAATACTTCATGTATTGATTTATGATTTCTTCAAGAAGATTTTCAGGCGCGTCCACTATACGCAAATTAATAGAAGCACCACCCTTTTCTGCAGTGAATTTGGACCACACTTTGAGAGGTGACATATTGAAAAAAGTATCTTATTTTAGTAAGATACTAAAACTACACTTTAATTCGTTTTATTTACACAATTTATGTTTTCTTTTACGTGAATTAAGAGTGTATCTTCACTTAGTACTTCAATACTGTCTCTAAATGAGATATTAACTGGTATATATAGAGTGTCATATTGTAACAAGATGTTATCTAAAGCCAGCAGTAAAATTATAAAGATAGCATTCGGGGAAATTGATGAAACACCCAAAAGAAGGAAAATACGTACTTAATTAACTTTATGGCCTTCGTAAAACAAGATAAGATAAGATAAGATAAGATATATTTATTTGCCCAAACATGTGTACACATACAAGAATAAAAATAAAGACTTGCATGCAGGATAACATGGAATCAAAGAGACAGTTCAGAGACATGTTTGCCACATAGTATGGCGTGCAAATATTATGTTTGTTAAAAATTAATAACACATGAACATAAAAACATGATACTTAGTTACAAAATATGCTCACAGTACAAAAAGTGAATATAAAATAATGTCAAAAATATTAATAAAAAAATATGCCCGATTTAGATTATAAAAACATTGGTCAAATTAATTTCATTACAATAAAAATATAAATGTCAAAATTAGGGCTTACGCTGTTACAGATTGATGTCAGATGTCAGTAATTTAAATAGAGGGTAATAAAATAATACAAACATGAAAAAACACACAAAGTACCTGCTTAAAACATTTTAGGTTAGCGTATCTAAAATTTGTCTTCCAGAAACTCAGAAATAGTATAGTAGGCTTTACTAACAAGAAAGTTCTTTAAATGTCTTTTAAAAAGATTAATATTTAACATTTTAACCGATTCTGGTATGTGATCATAAATTATTGGAGCCATACAGAAAACACTATTACGCATCAGTGCTGTTTTGGATTGCCTTGAGCACAACATATTGGCGTGCCGTCGACTCCGGTCATTTCTGTCTGATAGCTTAGGAAATAGTTCTGGGTTGGTTTTTACAAACACTGCAGCTTCGAAAATGTACATACATGGCAATGTTAGCATTTTACATTTAATAAAAAAAGGTTTACAAGTGTCTGTGAATTTTAACGCAAACATTGCTCTGATGCACTTCTTTTGGGCTTTAAAAATAAGCTCCCTATTTGTTGAATTTCCCCAAAAGATAACTCCATATCTTAATAATGAACCAGCCATGCCATGATATGCTGTTACAATAGCATCCATTCCTGTGACTGGCGCAAGTTTATATAAAGCATAAGCTGATTTGCTAAGTCTCTTTGCCAAATCTAATGTGTGTGCTTTCCAGTCTAGTCGTTGGTCTATGGTTAAGCCTAGGAATTTAGACGTGCTTACTTGATTAATTTGTTTACTGTCGTAATAAATATTTATAGGTAAATTTTTGCGTTGGTTGAATGTCATTATTTTGGTTTTGTCAATATTTATCTTAAGATTATTGTTATTTAGCCATTTTATAATTGAATCTATGGTACTAGTAATGTCATTTTCATAATTTTGTTTATCTTTACAGTCAATGGTAACTGTGCTGTCGTCGGCAAATAGTGTCATACGATGTTTTGTACATTTTGGTAGGTCATTTATGTATAGTAAAAATAGAGGGGGGCCAAGCACGCTGCCCTGTGGCACACCATATGTGATTGTTCTATCACGCGAACGATAGATCCTTTCGTTCTTTGTTTCAGAATCTATCTGTGATATTTCCACATATTGTTTTCGGTTTTTTAGATATGACTCGATAAGCTGTAGGATATTTCCTCTTATTCCGTAGGCTTCAAGCTTACTAAGTAAGATATTGTGATCTACGTAGTCAAATGCTTGAGTCATATCGCAGTAAATTGAACAGACTGGTACATTATGGTCAACATTTGTGATAACTGTATTTAAAAAATCATAAATGGCCATATTAATAGTTTTATTTTTTCTAAAACCTTTTTGTTCGTCAATCAAAATGTCATGTTTTATTAAATATTTACTAATTTGTTCATATACGTATTTTTCAAATATTTTTGAGAAAATAGGCACAAGTGCAATAGGTCTATATGACTCTGTTTTATCCCTTTCGTTTTTTTTATACAAAGGTTTTATTACGGCAGTTTTGAGTTTGGTCGGATATATACCTCGCGATATACTTAAATTAATTATGTGACTTAAATGGCCACTAATGCTGTCTGACACATACTTTATTGTTTCTGTTGCTATACCATCATAACCTACACTCTTAGTGTTTTTCAAGGTTTTTATTATTTGTTTTATGTCATCTTCGTGGCTAGGAGACATAAACATTGAGTTGTTGTGTTTGGATATTCTTGAAGTCATTTGTATGCCAGTATTGCAGTTAGGTTTAATTTTGTCAATGAAGAAATCGTTAAAAATATTAGCTATGTCACGAGGTTGTGTTATCCTTTTATTCTCCATTTTAATGCTTGCAATAGTGTTTTTGGGTAATTTTGGTTTTGACTGATTTATGATATCCCATATTGCTTTTGATTTATTTGCTGCTGATTTAATTTTGTATGTATTTTGTGCACGTTTAGTTAATTTAACTATTCGTTTGTACGTAGTAGAATACGATTTAAGTTTTATTTTGTTTGCCTCATTTGGATTGAGACGGTAACGCCACAAAAGTGCCCTCTTCTGGTTACCACAGGCTCTAATTCCACGTGAGACCCATCGAGGTCGTTGGTGTAGATTTATTTTTATTTTTTTAAATGGGAAACACAGGCGATAGAACATATAAAATGTCTCCAGAAATAGGTTGTAAGCCTTATCCGGATTATCGCATTGATATATATCTGAAAAAGAAGTGTTTTGTATACATTCTCTGAACTTTTTCTTATTTTCTATACTAATGTCTCGCCGTTTTATATACCAGTGATTTACGCGGAAAGTTCTTTTTATGGGACACTTCAAGATTTGACAGGTGTGATCTGACAAAGCTAATTCAATTACGTCAGCTTTACATTTATTGCCAAGATTATGCGCAAAGTTGTCAATGCATGTATTACTTTTTAACCTGGTTGGTTGGTCGATTTCCAACTTTAAATTAAAATTAAGCAGTAGACATTCTAGGTCTAGGGATGTATTGTTACGTTTTAATATGTCAATATTGAAATCGCCACATATTACAATATTTCTGTTTTGTTTCTTCGCTAGTAACTGTAATAATTTTTCCAAGCGGTCAAAGAATGTTGTCAAGTTATTCGTTTTTGGGATTCTGTAAATACATATAACAATGGTGCATGATTGCGTTAATTCGATAGCACAACATTCAAATGAATTACTTATTGCTAGTTTATTTATGTCAGGTAATTCCACCCATTGAAGTCCCTTTTTTACCACGATACATGTTCCGCCTCGTTTTGTTTCTGCTCTACTAAAACACGTAGCTAGATTGTAGTTAGGAATATCCAGAAAGTCTTCATAGCCTGACATAATGAAGTGTTCAGAGATGCAGATGACGTCAATGTTGATATTCTTCGTGATAAGTTCTTCAAGGCACACGATAAGAGCATCTGATTTATTTAGGAGTCCTGCTATATTTTGGTGCATGATATGCAAATAGTTGTCATAGAAATAACTGATTATTTGGAAATTCCTCAGTCTGTAATGTCTCCTTTAGCTTGGTTTCTCTATCCAATATGTCATATTTTTTTAGTCCTTGAACAAATTTGTCAATATCTTTGAAAATAGTATGCATGCCATAGTTATTAAGTGATCCCGTGTGTTTTGAAAACATTGTGAAGTCATTTGAAAGATTCCTATTTGTGTCCAGAAAGTATGCATGCTCATGGGTCGTTATGTCGAGATAAAGCAGGTTGTTAAAGATTTCTACCCTCCAATTATACATATTTTTGTAGTTATTGTATTTGTACGTCGGAGCACAGATGATAACATTGGTATGTTTTATTTTTTGTAAGGTCGTCCTTATTGATAGTACCAGCTGGAAATAGTAGTTTGTTGTGTTGAAGTCTTCCTCCCCTAATAAAATGATACACAAATCATTGTACGTAAAATTCTTTATTCTGGATTCTATGTCACTTATCAACTGTTCGGTTTTACAGTCCGGTGTTAAATAATGACATATTTTATCCGAATGTTTACTGAGCGTAGTTTCTGCAATATCCCTTATTTTGTTCTTGTTGTTGGTACTCAAAATGCAGATATTACAGTCTGTCGTCTCTACTTGTAATCTTTGTTTAGGCTTAGGGTGTTTTATTATAGTTTTTGTTTTATTTTGACATTCTGCTTCTGGAGATGAGGCAGCTTGTTCCAAACCCAGTTCCGCTTTCCTCACACCCAATTTTTCATTTGTTTCGTGGTTTTGAGATATTTCATGGGTCATAGCGTTAGATATAGATATTGTAGGGGATATATCAGTCTGTGTTGCCTGGTGGCTAGAACGTTTTTGACCTTTATGCATGGACGTGTCATCTTTGCTTAGAGTAGACTTCCTAGCTTTACTCTTCCTGGCATGACTTGGTGTCATATTTGTGGTATCTGATAGACTAAGATTTTTATAAGTTTCAATTACTTTCAAGCTTTTGCTCAGGTCAGTCTTCAAGCGAAAGTTCTCGGTATTTAAATTCTCGATTTCTAGGTGAGCGCTTGTCAATTGGTTTGTGAGTTCAAGTATCTTCTCGTTAAATTCAATCACTGTTTGACTATCGTTGAAAGACGTGTTCGGGAGGCTTGCCATGGTAGTATCGAAAAGATGTGACTCATTTCTTGAAAGGTCGTCAAGTGAGCTTGCTCGTTGGGGTTTGTTGTTACGATAGGTAATATTTTGTTCGAGATCCATGTTGAAGATTTTAAACAAATATATATAATATATATTTAAAAAAAAGTGCTTCGTGTATCGGAACGTAATCAAAGCGAAATCCTAAAAGACTTGTGTCCAAGTTTGGTAGTTGTTGGTAGTGCAATTTCCGAACGAAAAATTATTCTGTCAGTGCTGATTTGTGATTGGATACATTGGATATGAGTAATCAGCTGTCCTTTGTTTACATTGAAAAAATACCGTTTTTAAATTCACAACTACCTGTCAAAGATATTATTTGATCCAGTGAGTGATATTTTCATGGAAATGTTATTGGTATCTCAATATTTGAAAGCCAACCTGGTATTATGATGTTGTTGGTAAATCATCCATTATAATCCATGTTCACCGCTTAGTATGGTCTTGCACTGTTGCTTTCATATGTCATGAGAAACAGGGTTTTTAACTTCGATAATACTGTCACTGATTCTACTCCAAATGTGGAATGCACTTGTGTATTTTAATTGTGCGTGGAACTAGTAAAAACAATTATTATTTGTAAAACTTTCACAGAGCGATGTTGACAGTCGTAGGCGACGTTCCGTTCTGATTCAAGAAGAAAACATGTTGGTATTTTTATTTAAATAATAAAATAAACGAAGTTTGTCAACCAAAATAAATAGTAGCAGAAGATGCCAATGGGATTCAGTCATTCATAATTAATTTATCTGAGGTATTTGTAAAACTTCACGAAAACATGAAAAGTAAAACAATTCATGATTATTAGACTAGCGAACCTGACGGACGCAGTCCTGCCCGAACGGCGCCACCTACTGGGTCTAATTGTGAATTAACACCATCCAAGGACCCACTAAACCACACAAACAATGTTAACCGTTTATGAGGAATTTTAGTGACACACACGTACAGAAGAATTACACATATTAAGATAAAGATATAGCAAACAACACTACAATGTAATAAACAAAATCAATACAATTTAGGTATACTTTATAATAATAAGTACGGTAATTTTCTATATAACTGTCATAACAATTAACACATAATACACAACAACACACAGTACATAACACAAGTACACAATACACAATACACAACAACACACAGTACATAACACAAGTACACAACACACAATACATAATAACACACACACACACAACTTACAGACGCCAGCAGGTCAATCTACCCGAAACTGTCAAACTTTCCCAATCAACCTTGAACCTTAATGCTTTATCGATAAAGTTGAAAATCTATTAAAGAAATTTGACAGATTGTAGTAACTTGATGTTCTGGCGTCTGTACATAATATTTATCACTTCCTTGTGAACACTATGATGATATTATGATGTTCCCACATATATCAGTCTGCACTCGAATTTATCGAATCCAATGAGAATAATTATTTATACTTTTACCCACACAGCAAAAAGGTCATAGCTCCAATACAGGATCCCTCTCCGGGTGGGGATTTAACGATATCATTCAGCTTGTTTGTTTTCAATTAATGGGAAAGCTGCGAAACAACAAACAAAAGGGATTATACAAGATCTGCCGCAAAGACAGGCTCGCACCAAATATTGGTGTTATTTTCACGATTTCTTCTTTATCTATGGTGTTTTTGTTTGGATATCATCTTACCAACACACACCCCTTTATTCATAAACGTTCCTTAAAGTTAAGTAGTGATTAGCGACTGATTAACCAAACATTTTTAACGTTTAAATGTCACTTTTTAATCATCGTTTATAAATAAACCCCTATATGTTTATGGTAAAGACGCCAGCACATCAAGCTACTACAATCTGTCAAATTTCTTTAATATATTTTCAACTTTATCACTAAAGCATTAGGTTCAAAGTTGGTTGGGAATTTTTTATAGTTTCGGGTAGCTTGATGTGCTGGCGTCTGTACTTCATTGACCTCGGGTCTCTTTTTAATGAATGGGCCTGCTCTTGATCTCAACCACTCCTGATGGAAAGCGATGGATGAGGTCTATGATGGAATGAGCGTGCCCAGAAGAAATGGGGTTTATGAAACATGGTATAATGGTAAGGATTTACGACTTTTACTTGAAGTACAAGTGTGGTGTTGCCACTTTATTTAGTTATTATAATTCTAATGTATTTTCCTACCTTCACTCAAACAAGATGAAATCGGTTGGAAATCCTAATGTCTATTGCCTTGTGTCACTCTGTCTGTCCGTCTGTCACAGCTGGACATCTCAAGAACTATTAATGCTACCAACTTGAAATTTGGAATAGTTTTATATGACGCTTGCCCAACTATTTTGCAAATAAGAAAGAAATAAAAATACCTAAATATATATATTTTTTTATAACAGGGATTGAAAGGGGGTCTTAAAAATTAGGAGGGGGGTACTAGTTTTGAGTAGGTACTGTATAGTATTGTCAACGCCATGGATAAACATATTAATGGGTTATAAATACTGGATTTTATCTCTACAAATAAACAAGAGGTGAAATTACTTTTACATAAATTACCTAGAGAAGTACCTTTTGTCCAATCGTTCCCTTGACTTTAAAGTAAGCCGCCTGGTAAAGTACCTAAGCATTGCCTATCATGCAGCCAAATCTGGACCTGCGTCGGCATTTTGTGCAATTATCCCATATTCGGCTCCAAAGTCAGCTTGATATCGTTAGCAGATAAGAGTACCTGGATAAGCAGGTCCCTTGAAGAAAAGATAAGGGCCCTTCGAACTTGGAAGTCTTGGGCCCCTGAGGTTTAACGATCTTGAGATTAAAATCATTGTTCGATCCCTTGCCGTTAATGAAAACAGAAAATAAGAACTTCTATTTGAGACGCAATTGTATGGAAATCACAGAATACCTAAAGTAAGACTATTAGTTTTTTTTTTATTTCTCGGATAACGTTGGAATTATAGAAAATAATTATTTTTTTGGACTGTACCGTCTCTCGTGCTCGTGGCCGCAAGCGCTACCGCTGATCATGAGGTCCTAGGATCGATTCCTGGGTCGGGCATAGTATTATTGGGATTTTCCATCTGGAATTTCTCCGTGGCAGCCCAGAGTCTGGATTTGTGCCCGGTTGATGGCAATAGGCTCGCCCCCTATTACCTGCATGGGACTTAAAGATAACTGGTAAAATGTTAATTTATTATAGGTACACCTCTGCAATACCCTTCGGGGATTACAGGCGTAATGTTCATGTTTAAGAAGTTTTGTTAACTGGTTTCGAACTTTATAATTGGCCTTCATACTTTCTGTTGTTTATTTTTGTTAGAAAAGTCTCTATAGTTCAATAAATTATCATCCTTTAAGATTTCGTGAGTATTACTTATTATTGTTTATCACTTCACGGGATTCCAGCTCCGTCATAAAATGATTTGATCGAAAACAACAATACTTGCTTCTTACTGTCTCCGTAATATTACAAGGCGTGACAAATTCCGTAGGCGCGGGCTTGCGGGTGGTGAGCAATGGGCAGATCGCCGCCCGGCAAGGACCAGGCCCGGGTCGACGTTGTGTTCCACGCGCGCCTCAAAGAGATTGCGCGGGTTGTTCGAAAGAGAGACAACTAAAGGAACACGGGTGGGTTTTATTCAGTAAAAGTCTGACACGCCCTCCCGCTCCGCCCAGAGCGGGAGAAATCATATGATGATTTCCCACACAAGAAAAAAAAGAAGGCGTGTAAAATTTTATTTGTCTTATTTCCCATTTATCTTATTTCTCGACCTAGATTTTGACGACCTTGCCTATTGCTGGCTAGACACAATTATGCTTAGGCATTAAGATTATCACAAATTATCTCATTTTAATCTTGATCATAATTAGCTATTTTAGTGTAATTGCCAATCGCAAGTCCACCTTAATTGGTAATTGATTCCAAATTATTGGATGCAATAACAATTAGCTTTAATGGGGAATGTCTTATTAACATAGTGATAGGGTATTATTACGACTATGGCTAATTATTATAAAGTAAGGAAATCCTATATTCTGTAGGGTAACGTTTAAAACAGGATTTTCTTTACAAGGAAGTTGGCTCCGGTAAATCGTCTAAACTGGCGAATTTTCTACGTCATTATTTTATACTCACATTGAGCAGTGGTGGCCCGGTAGAGCAGTCGTAGGTTTTAACCCAGACAGACTCTTTAATTTGTGTAATGTAAATTATTTCATCACCACTGCTCTCAAAAACGGTAAAGGAACTCATCGTGAGTAAACTGCCATGTCCTAGAATCAAAAATTAGAAGACATGTGACATCTACGAACTGCGCAGATCACGCGTGGTGGATTATGGCTCAATCACAGAGGGAGGCCTGTGCCCCAGCAGTGGGGACATTGTAGGCTGATTATTATAACCGGTCAGATAGACTCACCTGGGCGTGCACAGCTGTCTTTAGCTGTAGGAAGGGTGTACTAAAAACTGAATAAAAATAAAAAGATAACATGTTTTTATTGAATTTTAATGGGAATTCCATTGCAAAATGTAAATAATCCCTGTCTTGTTAAAGAAAAGATTTTGGCAAAAGTAAAAATCTGATTTATACTACAGAATTTCTACTCGAAATAATGAAATAAATTATACAGTTTGCTACGGCTAATGTCATGGAACGTTCAATATTGGGAAAATGTCATTTCCACAATCTAATAGTCAACCTTGCAAGCCTTAACATTACCGCAGTAATAACCATTTTATTTGTACGATGATCACCAAACTGTAGCATTTTATGAGTGCCAATGTTTGTTGTAAAACTAGATAAACATTTTTCGAGAAAATAAAAGTCAGAAGGTTATAAATGATGGCATTTTTTGGTCCCCTTTATTGCTCTGTCTGTTTTGTTCGAGGGTTATGGATGGTTTAAGCCTTGTTGTTTCAGCAATTTTCTTACACTCTTTCTACTTATCCGTAAGATATATGTACAGGCAATTCTGGTAACAAGATTTCTTTGTACATTGGGGACTGAAAAATCCCTATAACTTAAACGGAAGAGTTCGTTTGTTTGTTTGAACGCGCTAATCTCTGAAAAATCCCGGTCGGAATTTAAAAACTGTTTTTGCATTGAAATTAAGAAGGCTATAAATTACTTAAAATCACGCTAGAAGCCTTAGGAGCCGAGCAAAAACAAAAAATGTCAGAAAGAACGCTGAGTAAAACACGAAGAGAAAAAGTCTTCATATGACTTTTCGTTGATTTGCTAACCTAACCTTCTGCTAGAAATAAGTCATTGCCATAAATCAAATAAATGACGTACGCGACGC
Organism: Apamea monoglypha; assembly: GCA_911387795.2. Lineage (NCBI taxonomy): Eukaryota > Metazoa > Arthropoda > Insecta > Lepidoptera > Noctuidae > Apamea > Apamea monoglypha. Next base: position 6,393,815 of record OU426922.1, read on the forward strand.
CTGTATTTGAATATATAACTTACCTTTAATACCCTGACAGCAGATGGCTGGTATGAAAACCATGATAATCAGGCGCGGCGCCGCCTGGGTACCAGGGTGTCATGTGATGACGAGGGTGCGATCTACTTTAGATAAACGAACGTGTGGAAAACACGGACGTGCCTCGAACTAAAAGAGAAATAAAATCCTAATAATATTTTTATGTGTGTTTTGACCTAGCACACGAGGTTGTCGACATGTGGGACGTGGACTCTGCAATCGATTACTGGTACAATTGTACCGGTAATCGTTATGATTAATGACCTTATAACAGACAGCCTCAACGAACACAGCCGCGCAACGAGAGCCTCCTCGTTGCGCGGCTGGGACCAAGGGCTTGATTCAGAAATCAGTACCCTTGGACACGGTACGCATAGTGAGGAGGATCTCTCTGTAGAGGTCTGACCACCGGCAACTAAGACCATGTTCCTGATGCCGATGAACCACTCAAAGCAAAAACCCCAATTTATTTCAAGATAGAAAGCAGGTTTTAAAAAAAAAATCAAGAAGGTTGGCCAGTTGGCCAGGATTAAAAACGCGCACGCATTTTTATTCCTGGGTTTTGGACGTCATACGTCATGATGGACGTCCAAGTAACATTGACGGCAACCGGAATATTTAAAATCGAGCGTGAGTTTATATGGACACAATTGATACTGTCTGAAAATAAAGTGACCGGAGACCTACTTTATTGTACAAACGCCAGCACATCGACCTAATACAATCTGTAAAATTTCTTTAATAGATTTTCAACTTCATTGCTAAAGCATTAAGGTCCAAGGTCGATTGGGAAAATTTGACAGTTTCGGGTAGCTTGATGTGCTGGTGTACATAACATCACGCATATACACAGTCTGGCCATAAATACTGTTACAATTAAAAATAAGAAAGATATTAAATTTGAATTTGGAATCTGTCATTTTTATACGATTGTTCATTGAGTTTTCTAATCTTGGCGCCAATACATTGTACAATATTTTGCGATATTAAAATGGAGTGGGGTGATAAAGAGAACCGAATCGCTGTGATTGCATTACACAAAGTTGGTATGGAGCCAAATGCCATTTTTAAAACTCTCCATACGCTTGGTATTAGTCAAATGTTTGTGTACCGGGCTATTAATAGGTACAATGAGACCTCCTCTGTTTGTGACAGAAAAAAATCTGGCCGTCCACGTAGTGTTCGTACGAAAAAGGTGGTCAAAGCAATAAGGGAAAGAATTCGAAGAAATCCTGTCCGAAAGCAAAAGATTTTATCTCGGGAGATGAAGATAGCACCCAGATCCATGTCGCGTATTTTAAAAGATGACTTAGGACTTGCAGCCTATAAGAGATACCCTGGTCATTTTTTAACTGATAATTTAAAAAAAAGAATAGGGTGGTAAAATCGAAACAACTACTGAAGCGGTACGCAAAGGGAGGTCACAGAAAAAATTTGTTTACGGATGAGAAAATCTTTACAATTGAGCAACATTTTAACAAACAAAATTACCGTATTTATGCTCAAAGCTCTAAGGAAGCTTCCCAATTAGTCGACAGAGTGCAACGTGGGCATTATCCGACTTCAGTGATAGTTTGGTGGGGTGTTAGCTATGAAGGAGTGACTGAGCCATATTTTTGTGAAAAAGGTATCGAAACATCGGCACAAGTGTATCAAGTTACCATTCTTGAGAAGGTAGTTAAGCCCCTTAACAACACCATGTTCAATAACCAAGTATGGTCCTTCCAAGAAGACTCGGCGACGGGTCATAAAGCTCGGTCCACGCAGTCTTGGTTGGAAGTGAACGTTTCGGACTTCATCAGAGCTGAAGACTGGCCGTCGTCTAGTTCCGATCTTAATCCGCTGGATTATGATTTATGGTCAGTTTTAGAGAGTACGGCTTGCTCTAAACGCCATGATAATTTGGAGTCCCTAAAACAATCCATACGATTGGCAGTGAAGAATTTTCCCATGGAAAGAGTGCGTGCTTCTATTGATAACTGGCCTCAACGTTTAAAGGACTGTATTGCAGCCAATGGAGACCACTTCGAATAAGCTTTTTATATTTTAAATTGTTTTATATTTATGTATTAAACTAACACACTGTAAAAGTAATAAATATTATTTACAATAAATTTTTTTTTTCTTCGTTACAATATTTATGGCAAGACTAGGTATTTACTAAAGGAGTAGGCAAATGTGTATAGTAGCTACCTGGTAACATCACATCGGCTTATGATTTAGTTGCATAAAACAGATAAAGTGCGAGTCTATAAATTCTTCGTCATCGAGTCGCTGGCACGACGTAGATCGTGTTGGCCCAAAACTTTGCCACTTCCACGGCATCGTCGGTGGCAGCGTGGTCACTTTGACTGCAGTAGTCTAATCTATTAATATTAACTGTTGACAAATGTGATGAGATGCGCGAGACCATACATTTGTCAATTGCCTTCCAAGTGACAGCTATGTGAACAGAACCCAGCAATGCATAAATATGTAAGCTGTCACGCCCTTTACGCCTGGAGGCTTTTATTTACGTTTTAATTTTAATTAATTATTTTTTAGCTTGAGTACCTATAGCTTTTTATTATATTGTTGGTATATTGGCGTGGTTAGCTGACATATGGCAAATAATTTAATTTTATGTTATGTGTCTTGTAATGTTAATTACTTAACATGTGTACCTAGTATTGTATACAATCAATTTTCTAACTGAACAGACAGCCGTGCCTGGGGAGTTTGTTGCGCCACTTCTTCCCAGCGATAGCACTAAGAAGTGGTGAAGGGCGGGCGTTTTTGGGGGACTGTCTTTTGTAATTTTGACGTTCGAAAAGTGCTGATTCTTAGCCTAATTTGAATAAATGAATTTTGATTTTGATCCCGTTGGAATATCTGGATAAAAAGTATTCTATGTGGTAATCCTGGTTATAAACTATATGTGTATCAAATTTCATCCAAATCCGTTCAGTAGATTTTGCGTGAAAGAGTAACAAACATCCATCCATCCAAACTTTCGCGTTTATAATATTAGTAGGATACAAGTACAGGTTTCCCTATGATGTTTTCCTTCACCGATGTGAGTGATGTCCAAGATAAACTCAAAAAGTACACTCGACGCCATATCAAGCTATACATTTCTAGTATTCGCCGACTTTTCATTGTACGAAAAACCTATACAACGCGAGGTCAAAACAAAAACTAGAAATGTATGAATTAAAAAATCACATGGATTGGGTGGGTTTTTGAGCATAGCTCATTTCATTATGATTCCCAAGAACTATGTAAATAGAAATTGCTGCTCTGAAATAAGTACCATCATAACGTGAGGAAGTCTCCTTGTCCTAGTATAGCAGTAGTTTAGCATCTTGAACAAAGCTGTCAGGGCGTCACTAGAGCTCTCTGCAGCGTTTGATTGATGCCTTTCTTTTCTTTAGTGAATGCGTGCTTTGTTCAACGAACCCGAGGGAAGCGTTGCATGTAGGATCATTTCGTTTCAATATCAGATACTATAAAATTATAGTATAGACGTTTCCAGAATATGACATCACCAATCCATGCATAAGCATAGATTCTGCAAAATAAAAAAAAAAACACTCGCATAAATAACATTGGTAATGAAACGGTCGATAATGCTGGCAAAATCCGGGTTTGCAAATTTGTTGAAATACATATTTAAAAAATGCACCCCGAGAGATGGGCAAAGATCGTTACTCACTGGACGCCTGAGGGAGGACACCGCCGTCGAGGCCACGGCGAAGGTGGTGTGACGATCTGGTAACGTTCGCCGGGCCAACATGGCCAGAGAACACTTTCAATCACAATCTGAATCATTTTAAAGGATATTGTTAATCCATTGCTTCATATGTTCGAAACATGTGTCTGGTCTACAAGGTAAAGAACGCAACGAATGATGTTGAACCGGCAAATTGAAAGCCATTGCTACTGTTAGTGTGTTACGTAATTACCCGCAAGTAGAGGCGAAACTTTTGAGTGGTTAGTATTACTCGCAGTCGATGAGCTAATCACTGATTACTTGTCGCTTAGTTTGCGTGTGTTTTACGTACTGTTCACGTACAAACTCTTAATTTTTTCAACATACCTACTACGGTTTTTCGGGTCACACTATCACGTCATGGCAGGAATACGTCAAATTGCAAGTCAGCCTGTATTTCTATAATATGTCAGTCTTTACCAACACAGTGACTTTGTTTTTTGAATAAATTTTTAACTAGAAAAAGCCAGAAAACTTTTTGGTTTAATTAATGGGAAAGGCAACATAGGACAATTTAAAAAAAAAAAAAAAGGTTTTCAATTTTTCATTGTGCTCGAGCATATTTCATTAAGCTGAGTGTTAACGGGGCGATTTTTCGGCGAAACCTTTAGCAAAAAATAAAAATTCGGAAGCAAAACAAGTGTTTACTCTGCAATATCTACATCACTGCTGTAGAAAATCACTTACGGTTTGGTTTTTCTGCGCAATATAGGTGTATATAGGTGTATATAGGTGTATATAGCACAACAAATCAGCCTATAATGTTCCAACTGCTGGGACACAGGCCTCCTCTGGATGAGAAGGAGTGGGCTGTAATCCGCCATACGGGCCCAGTGCGGGTTGGTAGATGTCATCGAATTTTTGTGTTCCTCGCGATGTATTCCTTCACTGTTTTGAGAGCAGTGGTGATCAAATAATTTACACAAAGTAAAGCGCTTGTCTGGGTTTTAACCCACGACCTATACTTAACTCGTGAGTCGGGGCCGCTACCACTGGGCCAACACTGCTCTCCGTATAATATCTACATCACTGCTGTAGAAATAATCACCTACGTTTCGGTGTTTCGGCACAATGTAGGTGTTATTACCTACACACGTCTGCCAAATCCTTCGGGGAATACAGGAGTCATCATCTGCCTAGCTTGTTTCCAACTATGTTGGGTTCGGCTTCCAGTCTAACCGGATGCAGCTGAATACCAGGATTTTAGATGGAGTGACTGCCTATCTGACCTCCACAGCATACTGGGTAATACGATACATCTTGGTAAGACTGGTTGTCAGACTTACTGGCTTCTGACTACCCGTAATGCAGTCGTTACGGGTAGTCAGAAGCCATCATTAGTAGTCGAGGCTATCATTAGTAGATCTTTGACAGTTCAAAGATCTACTAATGATAGCCTCGACCAACGGCTGTACGTGTTTTCCGAGACACGGAGGGATCTCAGTATGTGAAAATGGTTCACGGACCATTCACGGACCGACCGCGGCTAGCGTACTTTAACCTGATCTATCGACCCGTGCGGGTCAGATACAGGCTATGGTATGGATTACAGGTCATAATGTATTATGGTTTTCTCACAAGGCTATTCGGACCCTCGCTTGTCCATGTCACAGTTCTGTCCATATTGTTCAATTCTGACCAACCCAGTCACTCCTTTTCGACATGCCCGGTACTTGGCATTTATAATGCGTTTAAACGGGAGATTCGCATCTATACCAAGTTTTGTTTTTATCTATGCTTGCGGCCAGTTCGGCGTATGTTTATGGTACATGATTTTATATCATAACTGGATCAGACGCATGTAGTGGCGTAACTGATGCGCCAAATTAATTATTATGTAGCACCGTGTACGGTCAATCGCACATCAGAAGTAACACTTGGACTACGAAAACCATACTTACTGCTACGAAATAAAGAGGCTGTCAATGTCAAATTGTTATATGGACGTGCCGTTGACTGTAGGTTACATTATTTTTACTTTTAAACAAAGAACAGCGAATGTATTTTCTTGGTCATGCTATTTTTGGGTGAGTGAGAGTGGATTTTCCCAATGCGTAGGCATCACAGCTTTGTTTCGGATATAAGACTTTGTTATTAACCAACGTTCGATTTACATTGTTAAGACCGACATTCGGCTGCTTTAGCAATCTTCCAAAATACGGGTCATGGACTGAACATTCCGTTTAGGAACCTTTCGGTAACAAACAAAAAAAAATATAGAATAGTCAAATAGCTCGCCCGTCCTTTGTTTTACAACTAACTTAGGTAATCTGCGTTTGCGATTTACTTGCCATACATGTAAACAAATATGAGTTTATGGAAAAATAACTTTAAGTCCTACATAATAAAGTTCAATTTACACTACATCTTCAAACATTTTCATTATAACTTTTTCAATAGTCACTCTGAAATCAACTTAATGACTACTAAAATAACGTTGATATTTGTTTAACTTGAAATAACATCAATTGGAAACATACATTTGGATAGACCTTAGGAAATAATACCTAAAGTCTATCCAAATTTATGTTGTTTTTGTTTATTTTTTCAACAAATGAATAGTTATAGAGATTGTACCTATACACATTGAGAATTGGCTCTTGATTAGAGCGAAAACGAAGTAATAGCGCGGTCGGGTGATATTTTACAAGGACGAAGTCGCGGGCAAATGCTAGTTTTTTATACATGTTCGCTGCATTAGGGTTAAGGAAAACTTGTCTAGTCAATTAGGCACGAATAGCTTAAGGTCATATTTAGGCTAAAAACTAAGTCTTGTTAATATTTCATCTCAATAATCAATACTTAAGTAAAGTATTCGTAAATTTCATTATACGAACAATAAAACCACTGGTATATTCTGAAAGAATTCCAGCACAAAAATAAAACAACAACAAAAAGGAATTTGCATTTATCTCATTACTTTTTTCTTGCAATTCATTATACAAATTGTTTGCGAAATGCTGCAGTGTCCATAAAAACCGTTTTTATCTAACGTTTAGTGTTCCATAAAGCTGTTTATCGCATATTAATAAGAGAACAAAAGATAGCAGGAATTGTCACTTGAAACAGGTCAAGTGTACAATGCGAAGAGAAAAACGTGATATTTGAAATATTTAAATTGTGGTGCCGCGTTTGTTTTACGATTTCTGAAACGACGTTGCCAGTAGGGTGGCCAAGCGTTTGGCTTAGGAGGTACACACGGCTACACATCAAGTTATACATTTCCAGTTTTAGCTGACCTCGCATTGTACAGGTTTTTCGTACAATCAGAAGTCAGCTTATAGTGGTTATGTATAGCTTGATGTATAGCCGTGTGTACCTTTGGTTACCATTGGTTAGTAACTGTTACTTTAGCTATGATTGCTTTCTTTGATGTCTGGATTGTCGTCAAGACGTCCAGTGCTGGACATAGGCCTCCCCCAAGCACCTCCACTTCGACCGGTTCTGTGCTTCTCGCATCCAACGGGTTCCTGCGGCCTTCACAAGGTCGTCGTCCACCTTGTGGGAGGCCATCCAACGCTACGTCTTCCGGTACGTCGTTGCCACTCCAGAACCTTTCGGCCCCATCGGCCATCTGTTCTGCGAGGAATGTGCCCTGCCCACTGCCACTTAAGTTTGGCAATTCTTCGGGTTATAGATCAGATACAGATAAAGGTAAATAGATCAATCTCAAAATCACATGATTTATTGAAGTATAGTTTCCATTATTTCAGGATCCAGCTTCACCTAAGTTTTCACGGTGAGATTTTTACAGAATTTTCCGGAAGAATGGGTCAGCCGAATATATCGGCAGAATATATCGGCCTGTTTCTTTAATACTTCCACGTATGTTTATAACTTAAAAAAAAATGATTTTAAGCTGTCACAGAATTAGAAGAAAACTAAACTTTTCCACAAATTCCCGCCTCAAACATTAAAGATGGCCGCCCTATCCCCGAGCGCGTCTCACGGCTATAATGTTATTTTCCTTGCGGCGTCCGGGCAGATGGCCGTAACGACCGATACCTATACCGAAACCACGTTTAATTGTCGCCTTAAATAAATGCTGACCGACACTCTCGTTATTTTTATACGACCATGGTAGCGGCTATTTGCTTATAAATCTGGAGCATTTTTAACTACCATGTATACGAGTATACCTATCTATTTTAAATCAAAACAACGAACATTTTCAACAGCCCGCTTAAAGAGCTTATTACACCTATGCTAAATATCGGGCCCGATATTTAATCGTTCCTAACTTCAGGATAGTTTGTTTAATGCGATTAAACTATCCTGATGTTAGGAACGTCTAAATATCGGACCCGATATTTAGCATAGTGTAATAAGCCCTTTAGGTAGGGACTGCGGTGACCGCCAAATAGCGTCCGCCATTTACCGTCGAATGACGACACTGAAACGTTATTCATGAAGGTAAGTTTGTTTGTTTATAGAGCGTTTTTGACACCGTAAAGTCAAACCCCGGAGCCATAATTTTTATGACGGCGCTCTCCGTGGCTGAACCGCTCCTCAAGGAATCCGTAGCTTTAGCATGACCACCATAGTAAACGGAAGAAACGAAATACAATATGGAGAAAAGAAGATAATTATTTCTATACTTTGAAAGTTCGTAGAGTAGATGCTGCAGTAGTCACGTGCCGGAATCGTAAATTATTGAGAAACATCCTAATTTGGTAACACGCTTTTCAATCACAATCAAATGGTTTTCAAGGAAATTCTTAAACCATTGCTTCATAGGTTTGAAAAATTCGTCTTCTAAACATCGTCAATAACGCAAGAGACGGCTGAACTGTCAAAATCATAGAAATTGCGATCAATTGTCAGTTTAAGTGTGTTACACAATTACCCCCCAGGTTGTTAGTCTTCAATGACAGTACAACTCACGAGGTTACCGTATTTTCAGTCATGTTTAGGGGGTTCGTATGAACTGATTGCTTGCAGAGTAAGCAAACTGAAGTGGCAGTTGACTGGCCATGTTTGTCGAAGGACCAATGGCCGGTGGAGCAGACGCCTCCCAGCTAGGTGGACGAGAAGGTGGCTGGGACAGACTGGATGCGGAAGATGGAGGACAGGGTGTTGTGGCGCAGCCTGGGAGAGGCCTATGCCCAGCAGTAGACTGCGATACGCTGAGTTGATTGGTTGATATGAATCTGAAACTTTACACTCAATTTCATTCAATTTCTAACTGTATTCAAAATATCAAACTATACTGTACAAGGCAACAAGTTAGAAATTCCTCTGTACAATAACTGAAGCGAGAGAAACTCGATTAAAGTGACTCGATTTACTTGTCACACAATCTTGTGGGTAATATACATAATGACGTAACAAGAGGTGATTACAGCAGAATTACGCTGTTATTCGTTTATGTCATCACGAGTTTATAGTAGGTACCTACATAGGTAATGTTTACTCTGATAAGAAGGGACATTGTGACCGAGTTTCGTGGAGAATAAGTGACACAGAAATAAAAAATTGATTACATATTGTGCACAAAGAAACGCACTTTATAAAAATTATACAAGATAAAGAAGATATCTACTAAAGCTAAAAGCACAGTTTTCGAAAATGATACCAAGAATATTTCGAAATTAAAAAAAAAAAACTGGTCAAGTGCGAGTCAGACTAGCGCACGGAAGGATCCGTACAAATTTGTTGGTTTGTAAATAGTTTATCACGGGAAGAAAAATTTTTTTTTGTCATGTAGGTAACTACGAGTACAAAACGGTTTTCGTATTTTTTTCGTTTACTTGTGCTACATGACATTGCTTCTTGCCAAATTATATGATTCTAGGTCAACGAGAAGTACCCTGTAGGTTTTGATTCCCTTGTGAGTGTTAAAATATGCGGCATAAACGGAACATAAACGCCTGTATCTTTTGATTGCGTTGACTTAGAAGTTAGATGTTTTCACTGCTTCAAGGGATTGCAGCTCTGAGTACTTATTATTTTTTTTTTAATATTATTCAATTTCAACTTGATAACTCCACACGCTCCTGAGAAAAAGAGTCTTGACAACGAAGTGAGAGTAACGAAGTGATAAGGGGTTCCGTTTTTCCTTTTGAAGCACGGAACCCTAAACATACATACAGATAAACATAGAACCTCCTACGTTTTTGACATCGGTGAAAAATTATGTTGTTTTGTCATACAAACTAACTGCATTAAACTGTACCGGCCACAGATCATTAACGGTTAATGAGAGCACAACAGGTTTTGTTCACAAATAATGCAATTCGCTACAACATTGTTAAATTGTGCCATTGAATGATTGATCGCCGTGTTTCGAATGTTTACCGACAAACACACTGTTTGAGCTTGTTATGTATTTAACATACGGAACGAAGTACGGAACTCTAAAAATGATTACTGTGCACAAATAAAAAAGCACTTTATAAAAATTATACAAGATAAAGAAGATGCTAAAGCCAAAATTAAAGTATTTGTGAAAATGACACCAAAAATATTTCGAAATACATCCGTCACCTCACCACACATCAGCTTCAGTTGAAACCCAGCGTCAAGCACTAGTTATCTGACATCTTTGCTGAATTGGGCCTTTTTGGTGCAGCCGTGAGGCACACTTTCCTGCTATTTTCTTACATCTGTCTTTATACTTTCTATTTGATTTTTATTTGTTGCTACCTCATGTATGTGTGGTATGTCTTTTATTCGGTGCTAAAGAAATGTATTTTCTTTCTTTCTTAAATAAATAAAAATCAGATGCCTCTTCTTTTATATAGAAATCAATATTTGCTTCTCAGTTACCACTTACCTCTTCTATTTCATCTTTCGTTATAAATCCTATCACTTAATGATCTAGGTATGTCTTTGGACAAGGTTATATAAGCAAATACAGGCTGTTTGCTTTATAATACAGTAATTACTGATTAATCACAAGATATTGATCCGCTCAACAGGTGCGTAAATTAATGTCAGTAGCTCAATAATAAAGTATGAACATCAGTACAATGATAAACTACAAATTAATTTCATGTTCATTCGGGAAATGTATTCAAAAACTTTATCGAAACTATTATACAGACGCCAGCAGGTCAAGCTACCCGAAACTGTCAAATTTTCCCAATCAACCTTGAGCCTTAACGCTTTTGCGATAAAGTTGAAAATCTATTAGAGAAATTTCACAGATTGTAGTAACTTGATGTGCTGGCGTCCGTACCTGTCATTAGACTATTGTGAGACCTTTTATTTGCATGTGTATGAAGTTTGAATAGTAGTTTATGAAACTGTTACATAATGTTATGCATTATAGATACATAGCCGCGACGCACCGCGTTGCAAAAATGTGTCAAAGCACATTAGGTGCCGCGGCTAACCGCTCATAACGCAATTATTGTTTCAGACAGATTCAAATGTCGAATTAGAATTTGAACTGTTTCCAGTCCATTAAAACACAGTTTTTGATTATTTATAACTTTACGAAATGCGGTGGACAAATTCTGTTTACTATATATATGAGACTAGATAAATAGCTTTTGTGCATAAAGCTAACAGATAACTCTTTTTTGAACACTTCTTCATAACGTGTGAAGGGAGGACAAGGAAGGAAGTGACACAAAACTACCGATCTATTTTGTATCAATCTCACCGTGAAAGCTTAGGTGAAGTGAGCTTAGAATGAGTTGTCATTCCACCTGATGTCAGGGATTGACACTCTTGACAGCTCACTCGAAGCTCACAAGTCTAAATCTCACCCAAGTTTTCACGGTGAGATTTTTACAGAATAGACCGGCTGAGGGTTTTAAGAACATTTTATAAGAATATTTTTTTAAGTACAATAATTTTCTTCAAAATAGAACCAACAAGCCTTACCAAAGATATCAGATGTTTCAATTTTAATTAAAACTTTCAGTAACATTCCGTTCCGCGGTATATTTATATTTAGGACTTAAAGTTGTTCGTAACATTTACATTTCAACTCATTTAACAAATTGCAAATTAATTTGTAGAATTGGAATCATTTTCAATATTAGTTTAATTGCTTTGCTTTAATAATTTATTACGGCTTACTGAAATTCGCACCAATTTCCTCGCCCGAAACGGGCGAATCGACAACTCCAGAAATATATATTAGGCAATTGGTACATTTTTAATTGTATGCAGTGAAGTTAAGAAAAAAGTATACGTTTTATATCACTTCGCGCTAGTGTCCTTTTTTCTATACTTCATTGAATAAATACCAAAATGTGCCAATTGCCTAATACATATTTCTGGAGTTGTCAACTCGCCCACAAATAAATTAACTTCGTGCGAGTCACCAATAGAAAAAATATTACTTAAAAGTGTCGATTCGCTCGTTACGGGCGAATCGACTGCCTTTATTACATAAATGACCCTATTATAATATTAAAAACAAATTCATATTTCTGTGTAACGCAAAGTATCTAAATATTTAAGTCCGGAAATTCAGGAAATTCCATTGTGTCATTGTGCATATGGCTGTCGTGACCCACTCGATTCCACTTGATCTTGACAGCGTTCTTATGCCCGTTTTGAAAAAACGCCCTTATAAACACGCACAGATTAGAGCAATATGTTCCGACGTATTTTCACTATCGTAGTCGCGTCACGAATACAGTGTAATTACTTCGTGATATTCTTTTAATAACGCCCTCGATCTGGTGCGGTGAACATACTGATGAGAAAGAAGCTTAAAGTCAACATCGACTGACTATTCTATTAGGGTCAGTTCACGACGCGATGCTGCGCGCACACTTTAAAATGACCTATTGCACCGCGCAACGTATTCTGAACTCTCACAATGCAATGTGTACCTTTTCGTGTAGAAAATAAAGTATATTTTGAGTCACTCTTTTAAAGTGTGCGCGCAGCGTCGCGTCGCGTCGCGTCTCGGTGTGAACTGACCCTTATACGACTAGTCTACTATACAGGGTCGCAGGGACATCGATGCGCAAACTAACCGCAGAAATTTTACGTAGGTTATCAAAAAAAAAAAGGTCCAGTATCACGTATTGAACCCATGGTAACAGGCTGCGCGTTGATGTATAAAGCCTTGTCTTTTATCACGTGTTTTTATGAAGCCCTATAGAAGAATATTTTTATATTGTTTTTCCTGCCTGAAAAAACTCATAGTCATGATACATTCATGATAATTTCGTTACATTTTCGATAAATTTAGTAGAAAAACACTACTTCCACTGGTGGGATGTGGGTAAAGTTATTATTTATGTATATTGTGTACTCTAGGTACTTACCGAAAACGTATATAGGTATATCTTATTCATAATATTAAGGTCTCGCAATGGGCGCCTAAAGAGATGGCGAGATGACCTGGACGCGCACCGTAAGGGCTGGTTTGGGGAGGCGAGTGAAAAGAGTTCCAAAGAGTTGAAGAAACATTGTTAATATGAAAACGGGACTTTAGTATTATTTGTTCCGAAGAAGGCTGCGAAAACCTCTTGCTTCTTTATAATTATGTTATACATAATTATATAGAATGATTGCCCTTGCTTTCAACTGATCGTTTTTCTACCTATCTGATTGGGTTTTCACAGAACACTAGAGAGATTTGTCTCAGTAAATAATAATAATAATAATAATAATTTATTGAAACCCAAACACAGAGTTTCTGTACTCTGTGTTCGATAACAACTGCATTAGTATAATACTGTGTTGCAGTCATTAACACCCACCTCCAAAAAGTTGAGACAAAAGTAAAACTAAAAGACTAAAAACTAAAACTAAACAAAATATTAAAACTTAGAACTTAAAATAAAAGCAACAATACTTCCACTATGTAAAATAACTACGGATTAGTTAATCAAATGAACATCGCAATCTACTGCTGGGCGTAGGCTTGTCCCAGGCTGCGCCACAACACCCTGTCCTCTGCCTTCCGCATCCAGTCAGACCCAGCCACCTTCTTAAGGACGTCGGTCCATCTAGCTGGGGTTGTCCCACACTTCGCTTGCTGATACGCGGTCTTCACTCCAGTATTCGTTTCCTTCACCGACCGTCGGTCCTTCGAACAGACACATATATGGCCAGGCCTCTGCCAATTCAGTTAGCTTACTCTAGTGACCAACCCAGGGACCAAACCAGCTAATGGGCGCCAGACGACCCTGTGTCTGGGCACCCTTGATCCCCCTGCGACGGATCAGGTCAATGGCCCCGCCGCCTGCCAATTTTCGGCCGCAGAGGATAAGGAGAGCGGCCAACGTCATACCAACACTCCTCCTCCCCTGCGGCCCCATCGCGTCCGCCATCAGCCGGTGGCGACCCCGTCTAGGCCGCGGAAGGTAGGCAGAGCGGCGCATCGCAATACCGGCACTCCTCTCCCGCCGCGGCCTCCAACCCTCAGCCGGGATGCCTCCCATACGACATCGCGGCCCGCCTCAATTGCGATATCGCCCAAGCGGCACCGCAACCTACTTGTTGGCCGCTACGTCGCGTCGTCGGCTTACTGGCAAAGCCCTGACGAGCGGCCCCTCCTCGAGTTCCTCTTGGCTTCACCGTGGGTGACCAAGCCACGGCTACTGAACCCCCCCGCCTCGACAATGCGGGAACCCACCGGGGGGGAGCTATGTCGGTAACTCCGGTTCTTTTCCTGATAATTTCATTCCTGATTTAGCTTTGTATTCCGAGTATTAGTGCCAACAAATTACTATCAAACACTTATATAGAGCTAGTTTTTCAACTGTTTAATACATCAACACATCTGTATCAATATAAACAGCATAATGCTAAACATAGACCTCTTCGAAATTGCATATTATACTCCAAGCCGAAACTGCAGATAATGTGAAAATAGATCATTCAAATTATAATTAACTGCAATTCGAAATTCATTGCCAAAAATAGCCTAGTTCGAAGTGGAAGTCAGTATCTTCTCAATATAAATTAACGGGCTATACTTAGTGGGATGATGGCCGGTGGAATGGGTGGCATCATGAATGTGGAAATAATTTATAGCCCATAAAATCACTGGCGTACTAATTGAATTGTAATAATTCGCAATTAAAGTTTAATAATACGGAAAATGGGCTGTGTCTAATAGGTACAATATACTAGGCCTTTCACGGTTTACGTGGGTTTTACTTTTAACTGTTGCATTTTGCAACTCATTTTGTTTGGCTTTTGTGCTACTTGATGGTTGTAATGAAATATTTGATAACGCTCTCCTACATACAGGCTTTAAAGTAATGATTGATGTATTTAATTATGGCTGGAGATGAGATCATTTCCTCATACAAGATACTATGTCATTTACTCTCTGTTTTTCGATGGTAGCTTAAAGTCTCTCCCCCAGAGGCGCGTTATATAGGTCGATAATATCCGATGCGTTATTGCGATAATGCGTCCCAATTCCTTGCCGCACAGCTACGTTTTTATCATCCGATATTTCTTATGTGTGCCTGTAACCTACACTACATCCCTAGACGTTACTGTGTTATTAACGCAGGTGTGTGTAAGATCGTATGCGTCCTAATACAAAATGTTCTAAGAACTCATATCGAATATCGCAGGACGGAGGAATGCAAGCGTCCTACATTGCACATTGCATCGTTATTATCGCAGCAGTGTGTAACTTCGCGGCCGGCCTAATACAAAATGTACTCAAAACAGATATCGCAATAACGCATTCGATATTATCGAGCGATAATAATGCGCCCGTGGGGGAGAGCCTTTAATAAGACTTTTGGAACGAAGTTCATTAACTGAGCTAGCGGTAGGAGTAAAATTGGGAGAAATCGTGACATTAAGAAAAGACGTTATGCGTCCTCATGCGACTTTTTATTGCATATAATATAGAGTCGGAAAGAGTCAACATGGCGCCTGCAATTTTTTTTAATTTTTCGTTATGTGTATCGTTTTCACGGTTTTCGAGGGTGTTGAAGCCGATAGTGGTGGGTCAAAATAAAAATCCAACAAGGCGACTGCAAAAATGTTCAAATTTTCGCAGCCGCCATCTTGGATTTTCATTTAGAACTTCATTCCTGCCGGCGTCTCCCGATCCCACACGTTTTTTTAATACTTAGTTGAAAAAATAGTCAACAACGTGGCAATTTTTATGAAAATAAGATCTATTTAAACATCATCGTCAGAATGTCTAGACAACAAGAGACGTCGCAGGTGGCACGTACGTACTTAGACATTCAATTAACGCATATTAAGCTCAACACCTTCACAATCTAACATAACATGAAACAATATCAAACTACTAATCAATTCCATTAAGTCTGCTTAATAGACGAAACACTAGTAAACTAAATTGTGTCTAAGTCTGCGCTAAAGTCTGAATAGATTACATACATAATGGTGCCATTAGACACACTCCATCAATAATGATATATATACTAAGTAAATGATGCGATATACATATATTAATATTATATACTTGTGCGATAAATCACGTAGCCTGTCGAATCTATATAGCTTCAAGCTTAGGTAATGTTCTACATTTGTATATTGTGTTGAGTTTCAATTAAGTTAACATAAAATAACATCGCGCCTATTTTCCCCGAAGGGTTAGGCAGAGGTGTACCTATAGTACATCCACATTTCGCCATATAATAGAAGGAGAACTTATTGCCATCACCTGGGCACAAACCCAGACTTGGGGCTGGTACTTAAAAAATTGAACCCAATAACACTGCCCGACCTGTGATTCCACCAAAAGGAATGGCAGTTCACTTCACCTAAATTTCATGGTGAGATTTTTTACAGAATATACCGGCTCATTTTTTCAGACTTATAAAAATTTTGAAATACGTTTTCAGGACTGGAAATTTATTTTTTGGCAAACCATTGTTGATTTATTGTTCATGTGTATGTACATTTAACTGACCCTTGGTCGAATATGAAATAAAACAAGCTTTACAATTTCGTGTTTTAAGTAAACACGAACGTTGAATTTCATTTTTGTACCAAGCTGTATTTTTTGTTTGTTTTAACATATATTTCATGTAGGGAATTCAATAATGATTTATTTAAACAGGTTCCAAAATAAAAAACAAAATAAAAAAACCTATTTTAGAAATAAGTAAATGGTAAAACGAAAATTGAGGGTTGTTTTTTATTTTTAGGATCTGCCTAGCCTTTTTCCAACCATGATCGGGTCGGCTTCCAGTCTTACCGGATGCAGCTGAATATCAGTATTGTACATGGTGTTACTGCCTACGAGTATCCGACCTCCAGAACCCAGTTACTGGGCAATACGATACCCCCTTTTTTTTCTGGTTGGAAATCATCAAATGACCCCTCCCGCTCTGGGTGGAGCGGAAGGGAGTGTCAGACTCTTACTGACTAAAACCCACCCATGTTCCTTCCTTCGCCCTTTATGTTCCCCCGGAACATAAAGGGCGAAGGAAGGAACATGGGTAATGGTAGCGGTAACCCTTTCGGACAATCCCGCTGAATTTTGTACCTATATAACTTAGCGAGTACGAAACCCCTTGGACAGACTTTCGGGCTTCTGATAACTCGTAACGACTGTCAAAGATACACGAATGACGGCCGGGACTAACGGTTTAACATGCTGTAAAGATTGTCACTCATCCATGGACCAACCGCGCTCGACCCGCGCGACCGTTACTTATTACGTAATAACAAAAACCAACCTCAACGAATTTCCCCTTTTCAAATTAATTGTTACACTACGTCAACTACCGTATAGCCATTTCACAAAACTGTCAAATGACAGCTGTTATGATTTGAATATGCTGATACTTTAGGTTGGTAGTCAATTTGGTAAACAATGAATTGCCCTGACTTTATTAATATTATTTTAGATGGAACAATGGAATCCTTTCATTAATCATTATTCTGTATAAGTGGATTTGGAGGCTGTAATTATAACTCAGTAAGCTCTTATAGCACTGACTGAATAACGCATTTAGCGTACCTACCTATTATCATCATTATAAGTATTATTAGTGTTAATATTTTTTCCCCAGAATATAAAATAATATATAATAATATTATGAAATGAAAACAACCTATTACAATGCATCAGCTACAAGAAGATATTATAATGTTATTGTTTCAGTGAACATTTACTTCGTACGAGTAGGTACGTACCTATATATTTTGTGCTTTTAGCAACATCCATATTGATTCCCAAATATCAGCCAAAAATGAAAACTATGAATTTATGACCAAGCTAGCGCTACTAGAGATTTTTAACCGACCTCAGAAAAGGAGGGTAATATCATGTTGGCATAAAATTTTAAGGCATAATATAGTTTGGCATAACGTTTTCGCATGACTTTTATTAGCATAATAATACTGCTGCATAATAATACTTTGGCATAATGCAAAGGTTAGCATAACTATCATTTAGTCTAATATTTTTTTTAGTTTTGGCTTAAGTTGGAGTTGCATAAATTTTAAAGGCATATTTATTCGTCTAATAATCATGAGCCATAAATATAAAAAGTCATAATTGGGTGAATGTAGCCAATAATTTTAAATTGAACTTTAGGTACTTGGTAATTTAACATACAATTATTAGGTATGATGTTTCTTGATATTTACTACTATTATTGAATCATATGGGTTAGGTTAGGTTAGAACAGTGCGCCGTGCCCTCGTCTCAGAAGTAGGCAGTGACCTGTCGCTGCCGGCCGTGGTCGAGTCGATGGTCGGCAGCGAAGAGGCCTGGGACGCGGTGGTTTCCTTCTGCGAAACGGTCGTCTCGCAGAAGGAAGCTGCGGAAAGGGAGAGGGAGATCTCGTCCTCTCACCCAGCCCGCAGCAGGCGCACCGGGCGTCGGCAGAGGGCGGACAACGCCCTCTTCCAGCCCCCCTAAATGGGTCCAGGGGCGACGGACTCGGGGACGTCCGTCGCCCCACGTCCGTCGTCACACATCTGGACCCGAGGTGGCGGCGCGTAGTGTTCCACGGGTATCATTTAAGCTATCACCAATTTAATTAGTTTTGTGTTTCTTAAATAATAGGGTTTGTCCTCAAAATAGATCTGTCACCAAAATGTAGTCACCAAACAATGCAAAATCAGTTCCACAATAAATCACCTAAAATCCTGAGATATAAGGTCTAGTACCAAATAAATGTTTTTGTATGTATTATAATAGGTGTGTCCTAATAAGTATTTAAGCAAACTAATTTAAAGAGATCACCAATAAATCATTAATGTGACCTAACCTAACTTAACTGTTTCCTTTTACAAAAGCGATTCGCTTCTGGCACATCGCCGGCCGCTGCCGCGGCACGCTCGCTTCGCTCGCTCGGCTCGTGCGTTGTTTGTCATACTCTAACCTAACCTAACCTAACTGTTTCCTTTTACAAAAGCGATTCGCTTCTGGCACATTTTACACATATATTAACATTAATTTGATAATTCATACCTGGGAACAATTTTTGTTTATCTGAGAACGAAAATATTTCGTGGCGATAGATCTATTTATTAGGTGATACAACTTGATGACAAATATAAATTTTGGTGATAGAAAATATAGTTCCCGTGTTCCACGCGCGCCCCTCTTAGACGTCGCGGGGGGAGTCTAACACCTCACTCCCCCCCCTGACCCGAGGAGGCCCGCGGTGGCGGGCCGGCACCAGTCGGGGGTTGCGGAAGGATCTTACGTTCCCGCGACCCCCCGCGTAGGTGTGAGATGGAACACTGGGGTGGTTTTTAGTCAGTAAGAGTCTGACAGACCCCGTCGCCCGCCCCAGGGCGGCGGACATCCATGAGGATATTCCACCCAGGAAACAAAAAAAAAAAAAAAAGTGAGCTTAGAGTGATCTGTGAATAGTGTCAATCCCTAGCATTAATTGGAATGACAGCTCACTCCATGCTCACTTCACCTATGTTTTCACGATGATTTGGTTACAGAATCGCCCTGCAGATCCCCTATATCACTCGTAAGTTTTCATTTCGATCGTGTGGTCTTAAGCACACACCCTCTTTTTAACATATTTAATGCCATCTAAAGGTATCTATTTAGGCATCCCATGAATATGAATAGTATGAATTATTTTCTTCCAAAAATATGTGGGTAGGAAAAAATAAACAGGAAAACTTTTTCGCATAGAAATTATAAGAACAGTATACACGACTTTGAATTATGTTGAGTGTAATTTATCCCCCCGCGTTCCTGTATGTTTTAATTGGTAGCCTTGAACTGAATGAGAGAGATTTATGAGTGATGCTACACAAATATGAAGGGTATTTTGGTATTAATTGAACATGTGGGAATTCGTCTGGATGTAAGAAGCACTTCATAAGGTCAGGTGAATGTTGTATCTTTGTATCTTACACAGAACTAGCGACTCGCCTCTGCTTCGCACAATTTATACGACTTGACAAAACATCGAGATTTCTTTACTAATAAGTAGTTTAATATCAATGTGTTATGCACATATACCTTCCAGAATAAGTTCTCTAGATAATGATTAAACCGCATCAAAATCCATTGTGTAGTTTAGAAAAACTAAGTCGTCACACAGGTAGACATGAAAAGCGACTTGGATTTATAATGCGTATAGGATGATATCTATAGTGCAACGTTTTCTTCTTTTTTGACGCTAGTGTTTAAGTCCCCTATATGGTTTCGGCCCTTCAGATTGGTTCTTCAGATCTTTGTAAGTGCAGTTCACTTGGTCACTGGTCACTTTGGATAAGTTATTCAGCAAGCGCCAAATTAGAATTGCTCAAAATATACTACGAAGTTAGTAGTAGTTTTCAGTAGTTCCAAATAGGCTTAGGTGGTATATTTTCAGAAATTCAAAGGATTTAAGTCAGCCCTTCTTATAATACTTATACGGTAATGTATTGAGTTAGTCCTATTCGAAAATAAAGAGAGAACATTTTAGGATAAGTATTGATTAGGATTAATAATGAAAAGTCTATTAACAATTAATGAAAGATCGAACTTAGAGCCCAGATAAATATTTATGAAGTAACTTAAAACTTAGAATACGTTTAATAGACGTTATGAAGTTATCACAAACATAGATACGGAGTGCCTAGTTAATCTAAGATTCAGTAACATACTGCATATTGCTCCAGGGAATACAAATCAACATCAAAGTCTGCCATGTTCGTACAACTCATGCTGCCATGTTCATGTATGTACTGTAAATGTACCTGAACGTATAGTCCTCGCGCACCTGTATGAGTGGCGCGCGGAGGCACTACGCCGGGGGGAAAGTCCGCTCCCGCGGCAAATTGCGGCGGAGCGGACGGATCTCCGGCTCGATCTCATGGCGACATGGAAAGAGCGACTGTCGCAACCCAGCGCAGGGCACGCCGCGATAGCTACGATAAAACCCCTCTTTGAGGAGTGGCTAGAGAGGCGCCACGGCGCCCTCACCTACCGCCTGACGCAGGTCCTCACCGGACACGGAAGTTTCGGGAGGTTCCTGCACATCATTAGGCGGGAGGAAACGCCCGGGTGTCACCATTGCCAGGATCGCCCAGAGGACACGGTGGAGCACACGGTGGAGGTCTGCCCTGCTTGGGCGGAGCACCACGCCTCAAACAGTTGTCAGCATAATTTGAGGGGCCCCTTAGGGCCGAAGCCTGCCGGGTCAGCGGGATTGTCCAAAAGGGTTACCGCTACCCCGGAACATAAAGGGCGAAGGAAGGAACATGGAATGAATTTTGAAGTTATTTTAAAACAGACACTACCTATTAAATAGTAATACCATTCTCATCGGACACACACCGGAGTTACGGACATAGCTTGCAGAGTAACTAAGCTGAAGTGGCAGTGGACTGGCCATGTTTGTCGAAGGACCGATGGCCTGTCGAGCAGATGAGTCCTGGAGTGGACACCGCGTATCGGCAACTGTGGTGAACGACGCTTCCCAGCTAGATGGACCGACGACCTCAAAAACTGGCTGGGCCAGACTGGATGCGAAAGGCGGAGGAAAGGGTGCAGTGACGCAGCCTGGGAGAGGCTTATGTTCAGCAGTGGACTGCGATAGGCTGAGTTGTTGTTGACCATTCTCATTAAAGGTGCCAAACCCAAGTTAACCATTGTGGTCCCAAAATATTATTCAAAAATAATTATTGTATCTATAGGTGGAATCCGGGACCGCGATCCCGGCCCCGTAACCCCACAACCCAAAATAATTACAAAAAAACAAACAGCCAGTTTCATCCAACATTCTAATTCTTCTTTTGTTTTCTTTCGCAGAAGATGGCTCCAATAAAATTCCAAATTACCGGAGGCACTGCGAATACTAGTAGTTGCAGCAAACTTTCTTCGTTAGTAGATTCATTAGCACTGACTAAAAGTTGGCAAGTATTGTCAACTTGTGCAAGAGCTTCGTACACCAACTCGTAGTAGTTTCGTTTGAAATCCAGTGAATTTCGCGGCTGTTATTGTTTGATACCGCTTAGTTCTGGAGATGCAACGTTATAATTAACTGGCATTCCATGTTTAGTTGGGATTTCTCGTCTTGGAGTATTATGATTGTGTGCGGTAGGAGATGAATGCTTGGTTGAAACTATGCTCGTTATTAAAGCGGAAGAGATACTGTCATTACTAGCTTCTGGTCGCGACTTCGGTTGCTTGGAATTCTAGATATACGCGCAACCGCTTACCATGGATTCAGTACATGATGCTGGATCGGGTGATCCAGCATCCCCTGCGTTGAAATTTTTCGTCGGCTTTTTCTTAATTTTTACGTTTTTTTCTGCATTTTTTTTACTGTAAACTGTATATAATCATTATTTCTATCTAACACAATGAGATTTTTAATTATAAAATAGTAAATACACTTGTTTCACTTAAAACAGCAATGTAAATAAAACTCGAAAGGGCAGCGCGCGGTATCGCGGTAGGTAGCGTGCGCGCGCGCGCCAGCCACGTAGCGTTTTGATCGCGTTGATTGCAATACATTGCTCACTCAAAACAGTAAATTTTTTTGACCGGTCATTTCCGAGATGAATGACTTTCGTAATTTTATTTATGGCATCAGGTGGAACCTTTTCACGACGTTTGCGCGTCGATGTCCCTGCCACCCTGTATACTTAAATAACAGTCACTTTTTTATAAAACTCCGACGGCCAGAGCCACCGCGTCGTATAGCATCATCCAGCCACGCTATTCGCATAGCGTTATTTCTGACTTCCTTTCTTTCTTTTCCTTTTTTTCCTTCTTTTCTTTTTACTCGGCTCCTAAGTATCGTAGCGTGATGTTTAATAGTCTATCAAATCGAAGTATAGATTAACCTGCCTATAAAGAAATCTACGAGTGACTAGATAAATATTGAAATTACATTAATTTATGCAGATTTTCACATGATTGGGTAGAGAGGCTTTTGGCTAAGTAATAACAGCTGCGTGGGGCGATCGATCAGGTTAAGCTATACTTGCCGAGGTTGGTCCGTGGATCAGTGGACCATCTTTACATATCAAGACCCCTCCGACCCTCGGAAAGCACGTTAAGCCGTTGGTCCCGGCTGTCAATCGTGGATCTTTGGCAGCCGTTACGGGTCGTCAGAAGCCCGAAAGTCTAACAACCAGTCTTAATAAGGGGTATCGTATTACACAGTAACTGGGTCGTGAAGGTCAGATAGGCAGTCACTTCATGTAAAATACTGGTATTCAGCTGCATCCGGTTAAACTGGAAGCCGACCCCAAGGCTAGGCAGATGATGAGATGAAGATTTCACGTGATTAGGTTTTCGATTTTTAAGTTTATCTCTCTAGAAAGACTAAAAAATTCCAAGTTTTCTTGTAAAATCGATTTAATAATAGTAATTAAAAGTGCACGAAACACCTACTTACCCACTACTCATTGTAAATATATAAACATTTACTCCCATAACCAAATGTTGATGGCTGTGTACCACTTATTTAAAGTGGTCTGTAATAATATTGAATCAAAACACTTACGGAATTGCTTCCGCGTCTGTCCCGTTTAACAACCCCCGCAAATGATCTTGAAACCATTATTTTCAGTTATATCTGAAAGTCAGAAGTAGATAAGGTTCATTTTAGCATGTAAGTATTTTGTAAATGTCAGAGATTACAATGGCGACTACAAGCATCGGCCAAACAGTTTTATTCTGTGTAAAAGTAACATTTTGTTATATTCTATTCAGTCAGTCAGTTCTAGAGAGTTTGTATTGAAGACCAGTCAGGGAAATTAATGGTTAAAGAAATAGACACCGTACGTCAATTCGGCGTGTTACAGCTATTATACAACTGTCAAAAAATAACAGTTGTGATTTCAATATACGGACAATTTAAGTTTATACTCAATTTTCTTGACATTTTTTTCGCTGACTTTAGGTACCTACTACTAATAATATACCATACTGTGAACGGACTAAACCTACAAGAAAATTCAACAAGATTTTCACGTAGGTGTATCATCTGCGAAATAAAACAAACGAGCCATAATTCCCACAAGTTGTCGGCAAACATCACGAACGGAGGGATCTCGCATGAATTGCTGGTAATATGATCCTGTGTGAGATCTATCTCGAACGATCCATTGTTCCCCTTCTCACGGCATGCAAACGACACGAAGTTCAGACAAATACGCTTCTTCCAGCAAGTAACGTACACGTGGGAAAAGTGGTTGGTGCGCAGGCAATAAACCTTTTTCTCTCTTCTCTCTCGATCTTTGCTCTCAACACGGTGAAGAAAAACATCGTGAGGAAACCGGCATGTCCTGGAACCAAATATTCGAGGATTTTCATTGGCTGTTCATCACACCCAGAGCACATCCAGAGCAGCCATATTGAGAATTTCAGAAATGATGACATAAAGAGACGTCAACTGGTTCATACACTTTTACCACTATGACCACTTAACGATTCCTTACTTCTTAACCACGTCAATTCCGTAGTTAATCACGACATCTGCTATTAACGTATTCTCTATGACACAATGGCATGGTTTGAACTGTCAAAATAGATGTTGTCAGGACGGTTGACATTTTGATCCCTTGCCGTTAACAAGACACGATATTGATGTGGTTTGCACGTGGTAAGATTTCGCGGGGAATAATACCAAATTCGGGCCCTGAGCACGCAAAAGTATTTAAATTAGCTGCCGAAATACTTATTTATTTCGTCGACTGTACGCACAGGCGCGCACACAAATCATTCCGTAGATATCTAGGGCTTATTATGTATAAACTTTGGGGGTACTGGCGCGTACAGTGCTGTTATTACCCAACCTTGAAGGGGTACTAAAGTTTGCCGTGACGAGAGGAACAGAGGAAGGAGGAACCGTCAGCCACGAACTTCAAACTGCATTGTTTAGGAGGTCAAGCGTTGTGTGACTGGACGTAGCCTAATCTGAAGAGAGGAGGTTTGTTTGTGACATCCCGGCCGGTTCGTTGGAAAGTGGAGCTATTGTTGGTGCTTAAACAGGAGAATAAAGGATGGCCCGTAGGCTAGATTTTCTAATAAATATAGAAAAACGGTAGTGCTAGAAATAAGTGTGACAAATCAAATACTGTCTCATTTTGGAGTAACGGCTCGAGAACACCTACTCCGTCATAGGCCAAACTATGCTCGTATGTCGTCGGCCGATCAAGCAAACATAATTAAGTAACAGTGAATAGGTACACCTAGATATCGGACGTCATCGGAAGATGTCGGTTAATGTAGTGTGCGCACAAACATAATATGAATGTTCGGCACGTGTGAAGCTTCCAATTTTATCGCATGCTTTTCCTGTTTGACAATTTCTTCCAGTAGTTTAGAAAAACCTTTATCCCTCACATTTCGCTCAAGTCAAAGGCAAGTTATAACAGTGTGATTGTTTGGCAAGCGATCTGTGAAAGTTATTGTAAACAGATTGAGCTCGGTGAACATAATAAAATGGTTAACAATATTCTGCACATCCTTCTACAACCTGATGTAAGTTTTGTGAAATTATTTTGAAAAATCTGAGTTATAAATAGCGGGTATAAAAATACCCTTAACGAAGTCGAGAGTCACTTGTTCTTTCCGCTATTAAGATATTTTTTTCAGTGAGAACCTTCTACTTACGGAGATATTGAAGTTCAAACATGCAATTTTTATTTGACGTTTTTTAATTAAAACAAGTTTTAAAGGTTATAACTTTAATTTTAAATACTCCCACGGTCCCTGTACCATTGCCTTCCTGCCCATAAGCTAATGAGCACAATGTTTTGCATGCGTTACATTGCGCACTACCGTAAACAACGAATTTCCACACTATATTTTTCCACATAATATTTTTGCACAAAATTACTTGTTTTGCTGAACAGAATGCGCAGATAACGGCTTCGTGAAGGATCTTTTTACACCCTGTGTCTTTAAGATGTTATCAAACAGGCCACAAAAACTTTGTTGCAGATATCTATTTAATACTTCAAGCAGAGAAATGTACAGAGGCGGTCCATAGGCATTTTCAACCAGTCAACCTTTTGATGATGCAGACACAAACAGTGGTAGGTGCTATTACGAAAAATTGAGGAGTTGATATTTATTTAAATATATACACATACTATAAACGTAGACTACGACTATATTATTTCAAGTATTCTACATAACTGAGTTTACCTACGGAAATACCCAAAATCCTTCAGACGTTATTATAATTATCTACGTTAATTTACTCGGTTCCTCTCCATTACTATCTCAGATATAATTAAATTATTGTGTGCCAACGACGTGTGCAAAGGGGTAGCCCCTTTGTGAAAACACGACTAAGCTATTACACATTATGACGATAAGCGTACCTACCTCATTATTTATGAAAGCATTATATTATCAGTCTCCTTGCTTAATCTCTGAACCGGTTAATCGTTTGAAAATGGAATCGTTCGCTGTTAAGGTAAAAGCGAAGGATTTTTGCTGGTCCGCAAATAATACGTATTAAGTCTTGTGCCGAGTTATGCTACGATTTCAAGTTTTTTTTATATACTAGCTGCGCCCCGCGGTTTCGCCCGCATTAGTTTTGATCCCGTGGGAATATCGGGATAAAAAGTATCCTGTATGTTAATCCTGGTTATAAATAATATGTGTGCCAAATTTCATCCAAATCCGTTTAGTAGTTTTTACGTGAAAGAGTAACAAACATCCATCCATCCATACAAACTTTCACGTTTAAAATATTGGTAGGACAGGGCCAATGACTGCAACGAAAGGTTATGTGGTGACAGAATCAAGATGCCTATTTTTTTTTTACCTGCATTTATTTGCGGTTCCTAAGAAAGACCTTCACGGACAACCTATAATTACATAAATGAAAATATTGGTTAGAAAGGGGGTGACTACCGAGATGACGACCAATACACAAGACACAACATGTCTTTTTCTTCCATACTTCTCGTATGGAAGAAGACGACATGTTACGCCGACCCCAATTAAATTGGGACAAGGCAGGAGAATCATGTTAATTATGATTAAATAATATCATTATCAAATTCATAGCACTCAGAAATAGATCAATCTCTCAACCGCGCTGTATCTAGTAAAATTATGAGTAATGGATATAGGTACCTATACAATATAGTATATAATGTTAATTTCCATGGGAAATCCATTAGCCCAACTATTCATATTAATTATTCATTTCCTCAATACAGATCCATTTATATTTCGTTGTGAAACCAGATGATATTCGTAAAGACGTCGTATATAGGGAGATATGGGGGGTGAAAATAATGTTTTAGTGTTTGAATCAAAATTGTATGCTTTATGTTCTATGCCTCAGTAGTTAACAAATGAAGCCTATAGGTTCCTGTACCTAGGATATAGGCTACAAGTCGGTGCATAGGGGTTTTTTTTTGTCTATATTGTGTCTAGTCTACGACGCCGGGGACAGAGCGATGCGCCTCAAGTGGAGTTGGGCGGGACATCTAGTTAGACAAAGAGATGGCCGATGGAGTAGATGCTATGACTGAATAGTAGCCAAATAAACCAGGGCCGTCCAAAAGTGCGCTGGGTTCACGATATCGTCAAAGTCGCGGGAACTACCTTAACCTGGATAAGAGACGCACAGAACCGGGAAGTGTGGCAGAAGAAAGGGGAGGCCTATATCCGGCAGTGGGTGATTCCGGGCTGAAATGCTGATGATGATGATGATTGTGTCCAGTGGGTAAATTGTGTGAGGAAAAAGGAAAAACCTTCGCCACTCCTTTTTCCTCCTCCTGTCTTGAGCGATCTCTGGCCATGTTTGCCATGCAAACCACGCCAGATCGTCGTACCACCTTCGCCATGGTCATTGGTAATACACTTAAAAAAACAATAGAGTTAAGTCGTGTGTCTAAGATCACATATATCACCATCATTACAGCCGAAAGACGTCCACTGCTGGACTTTCCCCAAGAATTGTATAATATCCATAGTCTGGTCCTAGGCTGTCCGGTGCAGTTAGGTAGCTAAATACATTCTTAAGCTATGGTTTCCTAAAAGGACGGTGGCCGCCACATAACGATTCCAGTGACGGCTGTGTCAAAAACGTTCTCTAGGAAAAGAAAGCACACTAACTAACTTTTATAAATAACATTTCAGTGACGTCATTCGCTTGTAATTTGCGGATGCTATGTGCTTCCACCGCTTTTTTATGAAACCGGAGCTTTATAAAAAAGCGAAACCATAAAAAAATGCAAGATAAAGCACCATCACTTTATTAACTCAGAATAAAAAGCTGACGAACGCGGACATAAAGCCGTGATTACACAATGCGTGTCCACATTTTTAACTTCAATGTAAACCGTTGTGTCATCGGACGGACCCTTCCTGGGTCTGTTAGAAATAATACACTGAGGGGTGACGGCCTGATTTATCACCTGAATTCCTTACTAGCAGTTCCTATATTACAGCCTTAAGAAATCCTTTAAATTAGGGAGCATCTTTTTGAGAAAGTATCGAACGAATACTATATCGAAACATACAGCATATAGTATTAAAAATGTGTGGTTGTATTTAAGGGTGTGGTACAGAACCACAAACTGAAAAATTTTCTCCATAGGACCAACATCGTATTCGCGAAAAAATTATGAACTGTCCCATACAAACTACAATTTTCGCTATTTATTTCAAGAAGACGTGTTCACCTTTGCACGCCTATCACATAACTGTTATTTTTTAAAACAATCCTTCCATATTCTATTTTGAAAACTAATTCTAAATTCGCTCGAGTGATCGAATGCAACCAGTTTTTTTTTCTACCGGCCTGTGTGATATAAGGTTCCCTTTGCAGACAACCTTTACAGTACTTACCACCTAAAAACGGGAAAAAACATCATAGTTAGTACACGGCCCATGACTATGTAATAAGGTAGAATGCAAGTTCGTCGAAGTAAATCACTTGCTACTTTATAGGGCGACCGGGGAATTGAGAGACGGTATTCTTCGTGGTACTTTAGACTTTATAGGAGCGATAACTTATGGATGCTTCAGAAGTTTTGCTTGCATTCATTATGTCTGTAAGAAGAATTTATTATCGATGTTAAAGAAAAGTTTTTAATACAGAAAATGATAACATGAAAGAAATCTAATCATCTCTTACTGAGTTAGATAAGTATTAAAGTCGTCGTAAACAAAAGAAGAATTTTCCTAGTGATGCTTTTCTACCTTAATTAGTGATGAAATTAATATACTAAAAGCGATAAACTTCGCAAGCAATGAGGACGAGCTGCCTCTCACACTTATTTCACTTGCTCCAGTGTCACCAATCCTAACAGTTTTCATATTTTGGCTGCTGAGACCAAAACTACAAACGTAGTACACAGGAAAGTTTATAAAAATGTGGTCATTATATTAGTATTTTGTGGTGTCTTACGACTTCCACGCAAACGAAATCGCGGGCAGAAGCTGGTTAATACAATAGTTCAAATTGAGATAATGAAAATTCATCTAATTTCGTCTCAAGTTCCAGTTATGAATAGAACCGCCATAATTGAATACCTCAGCTATTCAATCTAAATTGTGCCGGGCGGAATAATTATTTATGAATAAAAATAGAAACCTAATTATACTATTCCCACCTAAATGAGCAAAACATTTAATATTGAGCAGATTTAGATAAATAATATTATGGCATTAACTACGCCCTGTACATGTATGCGATTGAAGTATTAAATAATATTATGCACCAATAACTACCACTAATGAAGAGTTCCCATGCACGTGTTTCATTAAATGTGTTTACTCATAGTCTACCAAGTGGACAAACTAATAAAATATAATGCTAATGAACAGCCATCTTAATTAGATGCTGATTTCCATAATAAAATCCAGTGTCTAGTGGTAAAAGATTTATTCATTTTATTGCCAGATGGAAATGATGTGACTAATGATGTGTGTGTGTGTGTGTCCGAATGTTACCACATCATAATTATATTTCATGTTTCACCATCTTTTTTTTTATATAATGTACGTTTATTTTATTTTATTTCATGTTTTGATTGTTGTTTTTATTTATTTATAATTGCAAGCTGCACTGGTTGACGTCATCACGTCTACGCCGGCTGCCGCTGAAAACCAGCGCTGGGGCTCTGTCTCGTATAGGGTCTAAGCTTTATGCTGAGCGATGGCCGTTTTGCGTGAATATATGACGCATGTTTACCCCCAACTTGTTATTTTTTTTTGTGTGTTTATGGTCTTTTTTATGCGTCATGTTTGCCGCAAATAAACGAATTTTCTTTCTTTTCTTTCTAAATGTAGAATTTGTTGAAATAGATCATCATTATCATTGGCAGCTTTGTTCCACCACTGCTGGGTACAGACAAGCCTACACCCTTTCGTGCCATGCTTCCCTGGTCTCTGCGATTCTCATCCAGGTCTTCCCCGCGATGGAAATCGATAGTAACTACTTATTTGTGTTGTGAATGCATTCATTTTATGTTTTTTATTTTTTTTATTTTATGAGTTGATTTTTCCAACGCCAGATAATTTTGTCCAAGGAATAATTTTGAGTTTTTGACAGTTCTTCCATACAAAAACAGCTGTCAGGCGTCAATTTTATTCCGCGAATAAAAATTATCTGTCGATTGAAAAATCAGCCATTACAGGCAGATAGGTAGGCGTAAAGTTTAAAAACTTGCCTTGGAATATACACAATATAACAATAATCGCACCATTTTTAACAATTGTATTACAGAACTTTATAAAAGACTAGCTGCGCCCCGCGGTTTCACCCGCATAAGTTTCGATCCCATGGGAATATCGGGTTAAAAAGCATCTTATATGTTAATCCTGGCTACAAACCATCTGTGTGCCAAACATCCAAATCCGTTCAGTAGTTTTTGCGTGAAAGAGTAACAAACATCCACCCATCCATCCTTCCATCCATCCATCCATCCATACAAACTTTTACCTTTATAATATTAGTAGGAAGTAGGATAGGGTGCCACAATAGTGTTCAAACAAGATTACTGTAAGATCAGTTAAATTGGTTTTACAAACAAAAGAAAAGCAAATGTATTCTGGTTTTATTTATTTATCTAATTTTATGGCCCCGTTCCGAGGCCATTACTAGCCCACGGTGGCGGTCATAGCGAGCGAAATGGACCATTCTGATATTCTTTGTTTTATTTACTAAGAAAAGCAAACAGTGGATAGCTTAGTACAGTTCAGTAGATACGTCGTTTTGTTGTCATCTGCTGTGTCGCGGGCGCATCACGGATTAGTTTGTATTGCCAATGTCAAATGGATAAATCAACATTTTATATGCTTGAGTACGAGGCTTTTGACTACATGTCTTTTTTTATTTGTAATGCGCGTTTTGTTTGTGCAGAATATTTTTTTTCCTTTCTTCTTTCATTAAAGCTATCCTGGTTAAATTTCTATTTATTCTCGTTCACTTATTTACAACAACGCGACATCCAAAACCGATGAAATATTCAAGCACCACGGCAGCACTTTACAGCACGCTTTTCGTCTGCATAGCTTGCTGCATCGATTTAAACATTAATATTTTATATGTGTACTGTGTACGCTATGTAGAGTCAAAACAAAAGATAACTTTACAGGCATCGATCAACTCCTTTTTGTTTGTTGTATTGGTGGTGCTGAATAGTCAGTTCATTGACATGTCTTTTCTGGGTAGTCTAAGAACTTTTGCACAGTTAACAATGAGTAGTACTAAATACTCAGTGCGTAAGGCTCGCTTGCATACCAAATCACTTAATGCATTTAGCGTTAAACGCAATTAAAACATCATTCTCTTTCTACCAATCGTTTGAAGATGACAGAGACAGAAAGAGGTTTGAACTAGGTTTAACGTTAAACGACTATTTAATTCAGTTCCTGCTGAAACGAGAGACGACGGAGATGTAAAAGCATGTTAAGTTTGTTCTCTTTGTTGACTGCAATACCTAAAAATAAAGAGATGAATACATTTCTCTCTTTACTTAATTTTATTCTTTTCCGGGAATTTAAGAGTTGCCGAGATGTGCTCGTTGACTGAGAAAAACATGCAAAAAGCTTACGACAAAGAAACCACTTTATTTAATATGTATTACATACAGTATGAAGCATTGCTCATGGTTTAAACATGCGCTCTGGATTTTATTGTAACGCTTACATTTTAATTGGGCCACGGTCACTGCTTTGCTTGACTTCCAAACCAATAGTTGAGCACAATATAACCCTGCGGGGTAATTGCGTAACACACTATCAGTGGCCATGGGTTTCATTCTGACAGTTCAACAAAATTCATTGCGATATTTACGTTCCTGAGCTGACACATTTTCCTCGGGCCCATGCGGGTTGGTAGATGTCACATGTCTTCGAAGTTTTTTATTTCTAGGACATCCGGTTTCAGCACAATGTTTTCTACACCGTTTTGAGAGCAGTGGTGATGAAATTATTTACACAAAGCGAAGTGCCTTTCTGGGTTCGAACCTACGACCTACTCGTAAGTCGCGACCGTTTTCACTTGGCCACCACTGCTCTCACACATGTTTATATTAGGTATAGGTAAGTTAATTCACGTGACAGCTCAATTGACCACATTATGTTCTAGACTAACAATTTTATCGTTCCTATTCAAATATTTCACAAAAACAGTGACACAAATTCAGTAATACCGACCCTGCCTCATTTACATAAAATATTTTGCAAAGGCTCTATCACTTAGAGCAAATAAGGGCACAACTACAAATGAAAATAGTGACCAATTTAAAGCCCCCAACTTACACTACTGAAATAAGCTGAGCCTACACAAAGCCTAATTAAAACCCTCGTATACAATATGTAACAAAAACCCTGTTGTTCCTTTTAGGGACGTATACATTTACCCACAAGCACAACATTGATGAAATTATAATTAAAAAAAAATAAGCATTGGCTAGTTGAGAGGTCAAAATCAAATAACTATTAAAATCGACACATTAAAAAAAATAAGCGGCGGCGGTGCAGCGGCACCGAGCAAAGAGAGTGGCTCGTTTTATCTCTTTCTGGTTTCGCGTCATCGCTTCATCCAGAATTGCAGAGGTAAGAAATCAGTTAAACATTACAAATATTAATAATGTAATATTTATTTTAAAAAAAATTTGCGAACAGTTTTTTTTGTAAATGACTTGCTTTAATTACGTATGTATACCGATTCTTAAAACGTAGGTAGAAGGAACAACAGGGTTTTTTTACATATTGTATAATAACACTATACTGTCTACAGTGAAGATAAAGCCTAATACGGTCTGTTTTATGTCGAACAAGTCCCTTTTTATCCTCTTTATTCGTATAGCCAAATATGTCGAATGTGTTCACCCCTTTACGTACATGTGCTGCTCTAATAAGGGCCACCATATGTCCGAATTTCGACCGGATATCATTAATTTTATGTCTTATTTGGTCCAAAGCTCAAAGCATGTTTTCAATAACATCCGAAAGCTTTTAATCTTTTCGCCGCTTCGTAAAATCTGGAGAATTATTATTGGTACGTATTGATGTTTGGTTTTTATTTGATTACGTTTCAAATATTGTGCTTATACAATGATTATTACATAAAACATGACGACTGTATTCCCCGAAGGGTTAGGCAGCGGTGTAGCCATAGTACACCCATAATTCAGTCAGATGTTTCAGTCCCATGTATCCATGTGAGCTTATTGTCATCAATCGGGCACAAATCCAGACTCCGGGCTGTTACTGGGAAATTCCAGAAGGTGGAAAACCAACTCAAATCATCTTCATTCTTCATCTGTTGAATTGCAAAGGAGTCGGTCAGTCAGAAAATATGAAGCTAGTTGCTCTTTTTTCGAGACGGGAATTGAACCCCGGACCTGATGCTCAACAGTAGCGCTTGTAACCACTAACCCAACGAGGCAATTCCTAATGATTATTTCGTCACTAAAACTGGTTTCAGTTAGAGTGCTACGTCCGGTACAGTCGAACTAGTTTAACAACCCTATTTGTTTGTTGTTGGAATATTTCAGTATATTTCAACTTATAAGCTCCGTAATGGAGTTTAGCTGTTGCAATGTGGACATTTTCACATTTTACTCTCTGACGTATTTACAAAACTATTTTCTATTAACACAGTGACTTAGTTCCAGAATATAAACATTTGTATTTCTATTTTCATTTGTATTTTTTTTTTCCTTTTTCTTTTTTCTATTTATTCAAGATGTAGATATTGTATAGCTACAACAGCACGAATTTAGCTTGTTTTGCATGACTTCCCCACTAGCGTAATACAATGCAGTGGAATCTTCATTGTGCTTGTGATACAAAATCCAAAACAAATGAAAAAAAAAAGAAAATTAAGCACAGCTTCTTGTACAAACGCCAGCAGGTCAAGCTACCCGAAACTGTCAAATTTTCCCAATCAACCTTGAACCTTAATGCTTTAGCGATAAAGTTGAAAATCTATTAAAGAAATTTGAGAGATTGTAGTAACTTGATGTGCTGGCGTCCGTACATGTTGCCGATGCCGCATGTTTGTGTATGTATACGAATGAATATCGCGTATGCGCCGCACTGCCGCCGCACCGTCGCCGCACCGGAACCGCGTGTACACCAAATTGATGCCGAGTTTAAATAAACAACGATCACAGTTCAATAAAGCATTGCCAACGAAACTTTATTTTTTAGCATGGTTTAAATAAAATATTTTAAAAACTGTAGTTTTGGCAGACCAATTTGATCCCAAGCGAGCTCATCAAACATCTTCATAGTATTTTTATGCTTTATGAAATAAGCATAGAAATATTATGAAGATTTCTCACCTCTGTACCTTTTTTTTCTGTTCTGTTTTTTTTCTTGTCTTTTTATATATGAGCTTGTGTGTACATAAATGGTTAAATAAATAAATAAAATTAATATTTGAAATACTTTTTAGTTTATCCTTTATTACAATTAAAATTAAAGACTAATAAAGAAGAACAAAGACCGTTTCAGTTAGTTAGTTAGTTAGTCAGTTAGTTAGTTTCTATTTATCATCCCGCGAGAATATGTAATTCAACTTTTGCAGAGCAGAAAAATCAAAAAGTGTGGACAAATCAAAATTAAGGCGATTATCACACTGCCACGCATCACGCTGCATGTTGCGTGTCAACGCACTGAATGAACGCACGTGGATGCATTTTCTGTGTGTTGGACTGTGCGGGTTTTCTATACAAACGGAGATACTTACAAGCGTTAAAACACGCATACACGCGCTATGCTGCGTGGTGCGTGGCAGTGTGTTGATCGCCTAAACACGAAATCATAAAAAATATAGCCTCTAAAAATGGCAATACTCAAGTACGATTTGCAGATACTTACCCTGGACAGTCAGGACTATTGCCAATCCTACTAACTTCAGCTCTCCTCAAGCAGGCGTTACGTTACGAGACCATTATTATAGATGCATTTAAAAATATGCACCTGCTTAAGCTATTTTCAGCAACATTTTCTAAAACTTTTTCATAGTTCCAGATGATAAACTGCACAGATAGTGTTCATGCGGTCCCAATAGATCACACTTGCTAGACCCTCGGAAATACCAGTAAAACTCAAACAAATAAAATCTTAATATCTTTTACGTCTACAGAGTCCGAATTAGTCTCGAGATGGGATAAGTGAAAAGAAAAAAAGTCAGGCGCGGCTGAGGTTCCAAATTACGGACAATAATTCACCTGGCGTACCATCTGGCCATACCGAATGAAACGCATTTAGATACTGAGAGAGATATTAAAAAGCCAGATCTCTTGTGTATTCTCAACACATTAAATTAAAGTATGAACGATCTTGGGTCCTTTTTAAATGTAATAACTTTGCAGAATAATACCGTTTTGTTTGACAATGATGGTCATTTGTTTAGTTGTATGTGTTACATAAATGGTTATTGTTGGAATAATTAAATGGTCCTACTTCCTACTATCCTACTTCCTAATTCCTACGAATATTATAAACGTGAATCCTATATCCTATCTTATCCTATTCCTATAATCCTATCCTATAATCCTATATCCTATCCTATCCTATATCCTATGCCATATCCTATCCTATTCCTATCCATCCATCCATAGGATGGGATAGGCCCATCCTATGGATGGATGGATGGATAGATGTTTGTACTCTTACCCTTTCACGCAAAAACTACTGAACGGATTTGGATGAAATTTGGCACACAGATCGTTTATAACCAGGATTAACATTTAGAATACTTTTTATCCCGATATTCCCACGGGATCGAAACTTATGCGGGTGAAACCGCGTGGCGCAGCTAGTAGTATATAATAGTAAAAAGTAATAATTTTAGGTCTTGATAGTTTGGTTTTATTCTTCTTGTGAAAAGCAATTTTATGACAACTTACATACAGAGTTTTGCTTAGATATAAATAGTATTTATTCTTACAAGTATTGCTGTTAGCATAAGCTTAATCAGCCCATAATGTTCCCAGAGGGAGTGGGCCGTAATCCACAACGCGGGCCAGTGCGGGTTAGTAGATGTCACAAGTCTTCGAATTTTAGGTTCTAGGACATACTGGTTTCCTCACGATGTTTTCCTTCACCAGCAGCAGTGGTGATGAAATAAACACAAAGCAATACGCCTGTCTGGATTCGAACCTATGACCTATAACACGTAAGTCGCGGCCACTGGGTCATCATTACTTCTGTTGCTGTAAATGCATATTTTATTCGTTGCAACCATTTTTTTTATAAAATATAATATACATATATGTAGGATTCTATGCAAATTGAAGGGATTATATTGCATAAAAAGCATCGCATAACAAAGCTTATATCAGAAACAACTAAGCTTTAGAAGTCTGAAAACACAAAGAAATGTAAATCCTTCAAGTACAGACTTGCTGTACTTGCAACAGGTTTCCTTTCAAGTTGGTTAGGACACGAACGAGGTTTTGTGTTAAAAAATATATACATGGTCTCAAAACGTACTGGTCTGTCTTTCTACAGTACACATAGCATACCAACATACAATTTCGTTTTACGTCTTCTTCTCATCATGCAGAACACCACCAGCTACGTTGACCCATATTCAAAATTAATTTATTTATGTTATGCGTTCGTATTTGGGGTTACAGAAATCCATATTATGTGTACTGCCTTTCAACCTAATCGGTCCAGCAGATTCGGAGCAAATTGTCTGTGATAGACGGACAGGCAGACAGATACAAGAGTGATCCGATAAGGGTACCGTTTTTTCGTGCAGACGTACGGAATCCTAAACAGTCAGAAAGTATTAAACGTGAACGTTTTTCCCGAAGGTATTCTGCATAAATTGAAATAAGATTTTCAAGCAATCGTACTTGAGATTAATAAACGCGATAATTTCCTTTCAATTCGTTATTGCTTACAAGTTGATCGAGCTATTAATTTTAAGAACAGTTTCTTGCATTTACCTACAATATGTTTATGCAATTAAAAAATGGGATAAAAAATTGGTTTAAAAAATTATGTACGAAACAAAAGAAATCCAATACAATATAAGTAAGTTTGATACCGCGCTTATTGTAGCAAAAAATATTTCAAATGTATTTATTAATGATCACACTATACAAGAGTAGATTGTAATGTGACCCCCAAACTAGGCATTTGCCTGTATCTCGGAGGTCAGAATTGCGAAATTTCCGGAGCGAGGTACATTATTGATTACCTATAATATTAAATTAGCTTTTCGTTTCAAAACGTTTTCAAATAAATGATAAATAAGAGAATTTCGGAATATCACCTCCAGCGAAAAGTAGCAAAAGGAATAAATTCCACAAAATCCCTATGTAGGAATTAACGGCGTCATATAATATCTTGAAGAAAATCAGTTATCGCGCCAAATATCGGCAAGGAATAAAGTTAAAAACGGGTTCCGTGCAATTTATTAGACAATTTGATTTGCACAATGGTTTGGATTCAATATTCGGCAAGGGAACGATTTGCATTAACGCCGTCGGCGGTGGTGACGTTGGAAAACTCGTGATTCTATCTTTCTTAGGCTGGTTTTCCACCTATGCTGTTAGAGAAAGTGGAGCGGTGAGCGAGGAAAAGATCCACCAATAGAACATAACATAATATCACACCACGCCTTTATTCCCCGAAGGGTTAAGCAGAGGTGTACCTATATTACACCCTCATTTCGTCAGTTATGTTGAAGTTCCATGTATTAGGGGACGTGCCTATTGCCATCAGCCGGGCACAAATACAGCCTCCAGGTTGCTAATGATACATTTTAGATAAAAAAACGCAATAACACTTTGCCCGACCCGGGAATCGAACCCTGGACCTCATACTAAGGAGTAGCGCTTGCGACCACTTGACCAACAAGGCAGTCAATCAGAGGAGCTGCGAGCAGTGAAAATTGCACCAATAGAATTGCTACTTTTGAATATAAAGCAATTTTATTGGAGGAATTTTCTTTGCGCACAGCTTCGCTTCTTCGCAGGTCTGGTGTAAAACCTGCCTTATGCATGTAAGAATGTCTAATGTCGACCCCTAAGGATGCCGTTGTTCGACGCTACCCCAGATTTTACACGAGTTTTCCTAGTAAATTTTATTAAGTCGAACAACTAGATTTAAAAAGGTCGGCTCTGTCTCCCATTGTGGGATCTTTTTACTTCAATACTTACCTTAATAACGGAAGAATTTAGGGGTTGGAAAATGTCTGTCACGGGGTAGCAAAGTACCGGCTAAAAATATTAAAATAAAAAAAATCATGAAATTGTTATAGTAGACGACAAAATTATAATTGTATTGGAATAATAAATTGTTTATTTACATTAAAACCTCATTCCTGAAAGAAAGTTCATGTTTAGGTAAAGTCAGGGACAATTGATAAGCAATTAATATTGACTACCAATTTAAATTGTCTGTATATTCAAATCACAATTTTTTGACAGTTGTACGAAATGACACGGCAAAATTGACGTAGAGTTTCAATTGGCTTAACAATTAATTTCCCTGGCTGTACATTCGAGATGCTTACCTGAAAACATAACATCTTCGATCCCTGACTGCCTGAAAGTTAATCAACAATAAAATAAAAGTGTTATTCGTCTGAAATCTGTATTGTATGCTCCTATTGAACTAACTTTATATCGGTCGATAAAGTAATTAGGGCGCATTCCAGGAAAGTTGTATGCCTAGGTCTTATCCTGAGAATAAAGGGAATTGCTCAGTTTGTTAGGGCAATTTGGCTTAACGTGAACATTAAGTATAATATTTAATGACTACGGTTTTTAATAGTTTATGCCTAAAAGAAATGAATTATAGTAATAAGGTTACGGGAAAGTGTAAAAATGGTTCATATTTAGCATGTCTTATGCTAAAACTTGTCGCTGAAAAAGTTACAATTATGAGTATTTATTTTCCAAAATAAATCATTTGCCTTTATAATAATGATATTCTCTTACTTTGAATGCAGTAGTTACATATCCTGAGGTCATTTATGGAAAAAATAAAACTAATATTTTTTGTTTTCAACATTCACAATACACGGAGGCAAAGCGAATGTTTTCGTTGTCTAGATTTGTCATTATTGACAGTTAGTGTTGCCAGGTAATAAAAAAAAATCGATTTGACAACAATCGAACTAATATTATAATCGGATGTAAAACGATTTGATGGCCAAAAACGATGAGTGTTTAGTTTGTTTTAATGTAATTAAAGGAAACTAAATATAAACCTTTTGAAAAATCACTTAATTACAGATTTTCAAGAAAATACATACTTTTTACTCAGATTTAGAAATCGATTATTTTCTTTAATAAAAGATTGAAATCACAATTGTTATTAATGTGGCAACACAGAATCAGCCTCCAACCATAAAATGGCGACGCTTTTTGAACTCAATCAGCTTAAATACTTATTAAACGACTTGTTTTTACATTTACTTTCCTGCAACGAGAATCAAAAAAATATTCATTTTAGTTTTAATTATATTTTTTCGTAAAAATACTTTTTACAGAACAACTTGTCCAAGTTAAGCCAAGAATGAGCAATTCCCTTTCGATTTTTGACAGTTTTTCCATACTAGAACTGTCAGACGTCAATTTTATTCCATGAGTAAAATATATTTGACTTTGGTAAAATGAGCCCTAAATCACATAACATTACCAGTGTAGTGAAAGTTTGGATTTCTTTGTTAATAATAATGTCCGATTATCTGCAACCAGCCAAAAAGTTCCGCAATAAACTATCGTTTATCGAAATACGATGCTGGCAACTTTATGTAACTTTAACGATTCATAACAGTAATTAAACATAAATGTT
Source organism: Apamea monoglypha (assembly GCA_911387795.2). Taxonomy (NCBI): domain Eukaryota; kingdom Metazoa; phylum Arthropoda; class Insecta; order Lepidoptera; family Noctuidae; genus Apamea; species Apamea monoglypha. Next base: position 6,434,206 of record OU426922.1, read on the forward strand.
TATTCACGTCATCTTTTCTATCATAACATACTATGTGTTTTTAAAGCTCCAACACGTCATTTTACAATGACGTTTTAATTATAAAATGTTTATTTTGGCGGCAAAAGTGACGTTTAAAAACCATACCTGATCACATAAATGATGTCAATGGTGAATTTCTAATTATAAAATCACTTCACAACTGACTTAACGAAAATATTGTTAATAAAATATTATGAGGTTGCGGAAAGCCCGTCGGCAAAATAATAGTAACTCAAAAATAGACATTACAAAACACAAACAGACGATGACGGATAAAAATCACGTTATAGTTACGTACTAAACTTATTCGTGATAACCGAAGATTTTTCGGTAAATACCACCCAGTCTAGCTGATGTTTATCGTTAGACGAGAATTTATGAATCTCCGGCAAATTCCGGGAAGTGGTACACTCTGAGCGAGAAAAATGTGGCTCAACACTTTTTATCTGAGGTATTCGAAATTCGAACACACGGTAATCGCGGCGCGCGAAAATCAATTCGGTTTGTCCATCAATAGCAGCTACTTAGTTCTGGATGTATGGGGACCGTACCTGTAACAGGTATAGGGGAAGGCAGGGCGGGGAACGCAGGACCAGTGCACCCGCCGCCTCCGCCCACTGAGGACGCCTCGCGCGCTCCCGGCACAACACGCGTCTACGACTCTATGCACAATATATAGTGGACAAGTGAACAGTTCTAATAGTGATATTTTATTCAAGTGTTCCTTTTTTGAAAAAAAAATTTTTTTTTCTTATTTGTATTTTTCTTCACCGAACGTTTAACGTTCGGCTCCGAATTCTGCGTTTGTTAATTATTTCGGTATGTATCTAATTATAATTATTTATTTAAATTATAATCTTTTAGATTTAAGCACAAAAAGACCACATTATTTCTAATTCAATTACTCATTATATACGATGGTATTATGAATTAAATTAAATGCTAGCCCCGAAGCCCCGTTTGACCTTTTACGTTTCGGAAAGCTTTTCCGTGAATAAACAGGATTAAATTTTAATGAGGGCTTAGTAATGATTTTAACCGATATACAAAGAGGAATCTACCATCATTAGAACAAGCCCCGCAAACGTCTGGTTCTAAAAAACCAGCTTTCAAAAAAAGTAGTTAATACAAGAACAGTCATTAACGACATATTCAAATAATGGACACGCTTAACAAATAAGACAATGGTAATTATAATTTCCTTAAGGTTGGTTGTAACAAAAGTGTATTCACACTAGTGGAGGTAAATGTATAATCACATCGTGTTAACAAAAGGCTTTCGGGGTCAGCCCTGGCTTAACTTGTTGCGTTCGGCGCTAATGTAAGTTGATGTAAAATGTAACATACTTTATGTTGCACATTCCACCAAAGCAGAGTGGGTAGAATAATAAACGAAGAAGGTTTTAATGTGAAATGCGAACTAACAAAAAATAACCAGGCCACATTTCAAAGGGAAATTAAAAAAAAGAGTGTCATGCAATCATTATCTCGATAGAGATTGCAAATGTCTCCAATAGCACGAGTAATAAACGAAGACGGTTTTAATGCGAACTACCAAAAAAATTGACAGTTAACATTTCGAAAGGCAATGAAAAAAAAAAACATCATGCAATAATTACAATGATTTCAATAGCGCAATGATCCAACTTTCCTCATTAAACATGATTTAAAGCGTACTGTACGCGGGGAAAATTCATTAGAAAAAGATGCACCAATTAGTATTTCGTTACATTGTCTCAACGGTAACATCCGCGGGAATATTATTACGAAGTGTAACAAAATATTGCGATTTTCATTTCCTTTACAACGGCTTATTTTTAATTCGGATTTTCAAAGAGCAACATTGCTTTGTTCCTCCTACGTATCAAAGTTTTCAGTCTAATTGGACCTATTTTTATATAATTTTTCTTAGACAAAGAGAGACTGGCCGATAAACAAAAAAAAGCTATTGCGAAAAATTCAAACGTGAAATATAAAGCCAACGGCACTATTCTTTTATCACGCAATCGAAATTAAAAAAGGAGCTGACCTTTTTACAAATTGAAACGTTTAGCAGGCGAACTAATTCAGGTCTGTGACATTAGGTAAGATTTTTCGACAAACTATTATGTAAGTATCGGATCCGCTTTCACATCGATATGTAGCTCTATAGCACCGCCTGATATCATCTCAGAGCACCGCGACCAAAACTAAACCTTACAAACAGTAGAAATCAAACAATAGCACAAAATAGTTGCGATAACAATTTTCAGTAACCAAAACCAAATCAAGTTATTAAAGTTGTACCGGATTCAAAGTTCGGTCACAAAGGATAATTCTTAGGGGACTGCTAATCTGTATTTTGGCGATGTTCCAAGTCGCAAGAGATTAGATATGGCGATGGTTCGCCGAGCCCGCTGTTGTCATTAACTTTGTATCTCTACAGTTTCAAATCTGCGGATTCGTAAACATTCGGTGAACGCTAAACGGTCTAATGATGATTCACTTTGTGAGTTTGGAACTGAGATTGGTACCCTTTTGATATGATTTTCAATTTGCCCGAGAATTGTTCAAGTTTAGCGCTGAAACCTCTGGAATAATTTGATATTGCTTCCGTAGCAATCTGTTTTGGATAATAAAACGATTACATTATTTTTATATTAAAGTACTGGCCTTTATAATAACGTAAACGCTTAACATCGTAGTGAAACTTTCATGTCCGTGAACCCCTCAGTTGACAAAAAAAATACAAATGGAGTGTGTATCAGATTCGTTATCATTGCGCAAATATACGAATCTAATAGAAGAAAAATGAGTTCTAGTAAAACTAGCTATAATGACTTTTAAACTTCGCGATTTATTGCACTGTCTTTCATAAAACACTACCAAAACAACGACATAATCATAATAGTAGGTGCCTAAAGTTTAAGCACCATATTTTAAAGTTTAAGTTTTCTTCACGGAAACTAAGGCGTCGAGCCAAAACTCTGGACAAGAATTTAATTCTCTATATCGTCGACGACGACGTCGTAAGACAAATTGGAAGAAACTTTAACTGAAAATTAAACCTGGCACAAAGCCTAAGGAAATAGTCCTATAACGAACTCGTCCAGTACCTAATGTGAATTGATTTTCTTTTTTTTTTTAATTGAAATTCATAAAGTGCCAAGCTCAATTCTCATTGTTTTGGGAAACCATCTTGTCCTTGACACCGTCTGTTTGACAAGTACAAAATGGTAATTTACCAGAACAATGTCAATGGGTATTTTAATTAACTGAAATTTCGAAAATATTGGATGGGTATAAGAATAGAGTCAGACCAGCAGGGTAATTGCATAACACACTACTATCGTTAGCAATGGCTCTCATTTTGACAGCTCAACAATATTCATTGCGTTATTTACGTTGCTGAACAGACACATTTTTCGAACATATGAAGCGATGGATTAGCAATATCTTTCAAAATGATTCAGATTGTGATTGATAGTGTGTTTCACAACTCGGGTCCGCTTGTCCTTGACACCGTCTTAAGGGAAGTCCAAATGATAATAGTGAGAACAATGACTGTGGGTATTTTAATGAACTATGATTAAGTGGCTTGATTATACTTGACAGACATGGAATTAGGGTAAGGGCTAGAGATAATCTTATATATCTTATTTACAGGTTAGTTACACCATTTATTACTTAAGAACGGCTGGACCGATTTTTATGATCTTTGATTTGTTGGATGTGTCTCCGCCCCGAATAGCAGAATAACTGGGAAAAAACCACGAGAACAAATAAAGAAGATAATTCATTTTCTTGTACATTATGTATGGAACGGTTTTTTGATGATACGAGTATCTTGAGAACGAATTGACGGATTTTAGGACATAGGATACTTTTTATCCCGATATTCTCACGGGATCGAGATTTATGAGGGTAAAACCGCGAGACTCAGCTAGTTATATACCAAATATTATTACTTCAATGAACAAACAACTGGAATTTAAACAAATCTACAAAAACAATAACAGATAATTGCAAAAACCCAATACGTCATGAAAGCTTTCGCCTATATATCAACTGCACTGCAACACAATTGGGCTCCTACATATTCAGGTTGACTTTGAGCTTTAAAAAGTATAAAATTTTCCTATTTCAACATTTTCAGTTGACACTATTCAGTAATTCCATTGTTTGTATCTGGATTGCTGTCCCATCGGACTATAGGAGTGTAGGAAGAGGGAATGCACCTGTGCCTGCGCACAAACGTGTGCACTATATAATATCTCCCGCGCCGAAGCCTAGTCTCCGCTGAGATTGGCTGCTATGGCCCAAATTTGGTCAGCAGGACTATTATTAATAAGTAACCCCATGTTGCAAAACTACATCTAACAATATCTTTAGACACATCTTTTACAAAAGTCGCAAAACTAAGCCGTAACTAGTATTTTCTGCGTCTCTTTAACTACCAAGGAGACATTTTTCATAAAAGAGTTCTCAGTCTAAGTGGAAAAATGTGGTATCTGCTTTCAAAAAGATGTAGTGCCCTCGAAAAGTTAGTTGATGAATTTATCAATAAAAACGATATAGTGTATAATAATGTCGTTCAAACACTTGAAACTAGAATGTGAAATCATAATGTGGCATCACAGCTGAAATGGAAAAATGGCAACTAACTTTTGGAGGGGACTGTAGGTTTCACCAAACATGCTGACCGGCTCAACAGGACATTAACAATATTCAGAGCCTACAAAACCTTTATAAAGAGGTGATTATTCTAAATTCCTCATATTCAGATTGTCACCACACAACCCTGTATCGTCACAAGTTGTAATCGCGACGAGAGAGGGTAGAACATTAAGTGACGATATTAGCACAGTTTATGATTTTAGTTTGTGTTTCATGAACGTCATATTCTACATAATATAATTCTCACACACAAGTGAGTTAGTATTATATCCGATGCAAGATATGCTAGGAATGGTTTTGACATTATTAACTTGGACCATGACAATTTACAGGTATGACTATACCCGTCTTATTACAAAACGAGCACGATATTGTATTATAAACTTTATTTAGAGAACGGTAAAGTTTTAAATATAAAATTGACAACTCAGACTCGTGTTTGCTGTTAGTTTTTGTAATTAGAACTTTAATTTTGTCGGAATAGAGTTCGAAATTCCAAAAAGGCTTGATGGTTTGAACCTGGGTCTAAGATAAACTTGGTTTTGTAATAGGTTTTAAACAATTGACTATGAATATTTTGGTGAATAAGGACGACCTAACATCCACGTATATCAAACTGTTGTACCTACTGTAATTTCCCAGAGGAATAGCTAACCTAACTCATCAGGTGGTCAAACTAGCCATCATTGATTAACTAACTGATCGTGCGCATGCCTCGTACTTTGAAATAACGCAAACGGTTATATCTATATAATGAGTTCCGCCAATGTATCACACGAAAATATTTTTTTTTTGCAAATTACCGCGCTGTGTGTTGATCAAAATTGAATTTTAACGGATATCGTAAAAATTAATCTTGCGAACGATCTTTTTTTCTTATAATAATAAAACCAGTCTGTTATTGTCCATCTGCAGAGCAAATTCCGCTTCTCATACAGAGAAGGCATGAGCATTTATCACCGTTCCTTCAAATCAGTGTGATACAATTATGGTTCAGCACTTGATAACAGCTCTTTGTCAGCTAAAAACAATTGCACTAATGAATACAAGTTAAAGCGAATGCGTATCATCCCTTTCCTATACTTAAAATCTGTGTCAACTTTGTCTAATAATGATTTTGTGATCAAAAATTTTGGCTTAGATTTTGTAATTCTCAGAGCGCTTCCTGAAATTTGTTGATTTAGGTAATCAGTAAGTTTGAGAGAAAATAATTAATATTCTAGATCTTTACCCTTTCTTCTTTTGTTTTAAAAGGCTTTAGGGCCTTTTTTAAATATGAAAGCGAGTTATTCGCGAAATTATATTAAATTATGATTTGAATGGCTTTCATCGCATTTGAGAAAAAGGATTCGGATTTTTTTGTTGTTTTTAGAGTCGTTTCTAATTTAATTAAAATTGTTTGATGTTAACACGTTTATTTGCAAAGTCAAAAGTATTCGTTCACTGTAGTGACATTCAAAGCTTTATGTTGATAAACGACATTATAAAACCATCTAGATTTTTGTGAGCGATTCTCACAAAAATCTTGTTGTAGTTGGTTTTACAATATTACAAAAATATATTTTAGAAAACCAAATTAATCCATCAAACTAACTATATTTTTAACCCACTTTTATACATCAATAGAAAAAATAAATGGAAATCACATAAAAGTAAAGTCTAAGCAATTTTATAGGTAATAAGTAGGTACTAAATACCTGCACTTATAAAACTACACGAAGGTAAAGTGTAGGTAGTCGTTAAAATACCCATCATATCGGCCTGTAATTTTGCCTGGCTGTGAGCCTGTATTTATCTACAAAACGACCATTAGCTACATTCTTAAAATGTTCATTTTCTACTATTTACAGTATCATAAAAATAAAACTCATATATATTAATAATTGCAGTAGTAACCTTCCAACTCTTTGTCATTATTATTGAGTCAGGTCAGGTCTTATCCGGGATCGTTTCAAACAGCTGACTGTTGACCAGGGAGAAAGAGCTTAAAGCTTGTCTCTTTCTGTTTTCACTACCGTCTTTACCTCTACTCCAACTACCATTACTGCTCTCATGATCCTCATTTTAAACTAAAGTCTTGTCCAAATAAAAGAAAAGTTTCTTTCGCGAAGAACAGTATAAGGAAAAACTTTTGAATAATTTCGTCTTGTAAAAACTTGCGAACAGCGAGTTGTACACTTGGCAGGGACACAAAGACTTCTAAACTATAATTTGATTTTATTTAATGTATGCATTGGAACTTTGTACTGCTCTGGGAAATACAATTTATCTCCCAGAACTGATTTTAAATAGACAGAGATGGAAAGGCTCTTCTTAAGATCTCTTAGGTTGGAGAAGATGTGCAAGAACTCATCAGCTGCTTAACCATTTCCCAACTATGTTGGGGTCGGCTTCCAGTCTAACCTGGTGCACCTGAATACCAGTATTTTACATGAAGCGACTACCTATCTGACTTCCACAACCCAGTTGCTGAGTTATACGATACCCTTGGTAAGACTGTTTGTCAGTCTTTCGGGCTTCTGACGACCCGTAACGACTGCCAAAGATCCACAAATGACGGCCGGGACCAACTGCTTAACGTGCTTTCCGAGGCATGGAAGGGTTCTGATATGTAAAGATGGTCACCCATCTACGGACCAACCGTGGCAAGCGTAGCTTAACCCGATCGATCGACCACAAAAACCTACAAGTGCAAGAACCATAGAAATGTAATTATATCTATGGCAAGAACTAAATTGTGATAATAATGGCAGTGTAACTTTGACAAAATCAACATACTTACTTAGAAAATGAATTCAGTATTCAAGCCCATCCTTTAGACGTAATTCGACCTAAACGGCACCCAAAGAAAGTGAGATCCTATTCTGAATCCCTCATCAGGATTTGATTCTAAAACACGAAGTATTAAATAAATGAAACAATGATATTTTTACCAAGAAACAAATCAGCCTATTTCCCACCTTTATTGATATTCAGGACACAATAACAATACAACTCACCGTTAATCTCCTTGATGGCTAAATTATGAACGATAGTGCGAATCTTCGGGGATTCTCGACTCGGCCGAACGTTTCGATTTTTCCCGTCGGGAGTTTGTCGAGAATTATTTATAGACGGCCGTAACACAAAATGGTTCAAGTACAGAAGGTCAGTTCCTACAACAAACGAAAACAAACGCACACATACATATACACGCTTCATGTACAGCAAGTGCAAGTGCACTCGCGACTGGCATTTGTTTGAGACGGTGAGATCTCCGTATGCGTCAATGTGTGCATGCGTTTCTGCTCGTTGTGTGAAGTGGACTTTCTGTACCTATCTACTTTGTGGCAGTAACCTGGGGCGACTCGGTACCTACTTGTATCTGAGGTAAAGAAACCCGGGGATTGCCGGGGGAGCTAGAAACCCACCTTTGTTACATTACTTACTGCTAAGCCGGATTTAAGCGGTGACCTGAACAGCTCTTAACAGTTAATTATGCTACTATAAGTTTGTAATGAATTTTCTTGGTTGGCCAGATTTTTCAAGAAAGTTTTTTTATTTTATTTTTGTTAGGGTAGGTGATGTGTAATGTGGTGTTGAAGAAAGGTCAAGGCGTCTGAATATAATAAAGTTCACCTTGCATAACTCATTTTTAGAAAGAATTTTGTAGCTTGCAAATGGAGCTTTAATAAAGAGAACCTTGATAAGGCTGAATTTAAAGGCAAATTAGTTACTTTTAATTTTATTTTCAAACAATTTACTAAATATTTAAGCTAACATTTTTTAAATAATAATAATATGTCGTGGTAAAGCTGCTGGCGTTTTGGGCACTTTTCCTGTTGACAGCGATGCGGACGAATGTTTTGATGACTTGAGGAGGGGAAAGCCCCTCTTATTAACCGATTTTAAAAAAAGGAGATTCTATATTCAACCCGTATGTACATACATACGGGTTGAATATAGAATCGCCTTTTTCCGTTTTTTTTTCTCATAAACTATTAATCCGATTTGGATGGGGCTTTCGTTATTATACATGTTTATATATTGTTCGCATCAAGTTCCACATGCTCGGTCATTGCAACCACAAGGCATATATTTCAGGTATCGTCTATCATGACCTAGCAACGAGAACCACCGATCATAGCCAGACCTACCTTCAACAAAGGGCAAGTCAACAAAATAAAGGTAAACATCTGATATATTTGATGGAAGTCTGTACAGTGGCATAGTTCTTACATCTCCCAAACTCGCGTCATATGATTCTTATGTCTTATGTCATTGCTATAAGGTATAAATTGCAATGATTGACGTGCGTTCGTGAAATATTACAACTATAACAGTTTCACGGTCAGCTATATAACGCAGCATATATCATTAGGGGCTATAAAGTTTTATGTCGGATTCCAGTTCTTCAACATTTCAGCCGCATTGGAACTTGCAGCCAAAATAGACCGATAATATGTTGCAAATAACTTTTGCTATCTGGTATTTTGAGCTCATTCGGTATTTCGGTATTCTGGTTTTTTTTTTTTCTTTTGACTTGGGATTGAAAAAATGCCGTATGATTCTGAACATGCATATTGTATTATTATAAGGCATGTTTTTAAACGAACCTCAAATAGTTCCCATTTTGCTTTCCTTAAAGTATTATTGAACACTCTAATATAATAAATACGCCTCTTTTTGTGAACCTCTAATAATTCCTATTTTGGGGTCTTAAAAACTAAATAGCCAAGTACTTGCGACCAACTTCGATTTAGCGCTCGCCTACGGCTGCCGCGGCACTGTCCCTTCGCTCGCTCGGCTCGCGCATTGTTGGTCATACTACTAACCGGGGTGCCTTAGCTAAGTTAGTTACTGCGTCCAATTCGTCTCGTGAGTGGTTAGTCACAATTAACCTAACTCGTTTGCTTGGGGTATCCTAGATTAGTTACTGCGAGTAGCTGTGAGAAAAGGGCAGAAATTTAAAAAGAGGTATATTTATAAAAAAAAGTGTGCATCATTAAAAGCTCAAAAAGTTTTTAGAGGTTCATTAATTTAAGAAAGTGTAAGTAATGAGTTAGTTTTTGGAAGATTAGTGGAATATTTCCCAAAAAATTGGGAAATATTTTACCTTGTCACTTTCGCTTAAAAATATTTCGTGTGATTCTGAAGCCGTATATAATTTAGGTATTGTATTTTGTAAAAGCGTCTGATTTATAGTAGTTAAGTTAAGAATTCATAAAACCAATACATAATAATACCGTGATCCAAACTTAATACATAATAATTATAGATACTTAATATTACGTATTCGAAAGTAACTTAATCTGTCTGTCTTTTAACTTTTCACACCCTAACGGCTGCGCGGATTTCGATGAAATTTAGAACACAAGTAGACCATAACTAGGGTTAGAACATAGGACCTTTCCGTGGTACAAGTTCTGACCTCCACGCGAACGACACGTGCAAAGCTAACATACAATAAAATACTCCAGAAAAGAATACAAATATCAAAAGTATGTAGTTCTCAAAGGCACCATGTTTTCCTTAAAGATCTAAATGAGCATGACGAGATTTTCATTTACTTTTTTACGAGACTTACAAAGTCTTGGAAACACGTAACCATTGAAGTCGTATGTGTTATATGTATATTGGATTTGTCGACATGTTCAGTAGAGGCGTGTTTATTCGCACGAACCTGAGAGAGTAGTGGATCTGTAAGGATTTGTCGACAGAGCTCTGCTCCCCTGTTCTGAAAAAGATTTCTCCATAATATGTGCGTGTTACCTGTTGAAACCTTGAGAGAAAATATTTGTTGGTTTTCCGCTGGATGTTTTTCGTTTAGGTTTTTCCTTTAGAATTTCAGTAGCAGGGTCTAGATTTGTGCCTGGTTGATGGCAATAGGCTCGCCCCTTGTTACATGGGACCTAAACACGATTGGCTAAATGTGGGTGTAATATAGGTGCACCTCTGCCTAACCCTTCGGGGAATACAGGCGTGATATGTGTGTATTTTTTTTCTTTATGTAAAAAGTTTCTAGTCGTGGACAACGCACTGAAACCAGGGATCTCTATTGCTCCCGAGGGGAATTTTCGCGACTTGTAGTATAGCGCATCAGCGCTAAATACACGATGCGTTTATCTTTTAATAATTTATTTGGAGCTTGTCTGTGTTGCGCCTGTGCTGATACGGTGTTTCAAATTTAATTTTGAAGAATTAAAAAATATGGATTAATGGACATGGATAAGTTTCACATTCTAACTCTAAACACCATGAAAGATTGGGCCTTGGCAGCAACAATGGGATATGTTACATTTAAAGTACCTTTACTAACAAATAGGTAATCTATCTAATTAATTTATTATTAATCTTTATTTATTCAGACTACAATGCGGTCTACAGGGGTAGTAATTGACTTTCAATTATAATTATTAACCAATAAAATGCCCTAATAGATAGATAGTGTGGTTTCTGTTATTTTACCAACCGTTTTAACAACACAAAGCCACTATATAGAGTTTAAATTATTTCAAATCCTGACTAAAACGTGCATAAAGATAATCGGCTTACCAGCTTTTAGTGAACAATCTTTTTTTGTCATGAAAGTCCTTTTTTTATACCGAATATTGTACACGGTAAATAACCAACAAGGCAATTAGGGTGTGAAAATATTGCGGATTATACCATATTCTATTTTTTTGTAATATTTGTGCGGCCTACTCACATAATACCATAAAGGAATGACGAACAGGGATTAGAGTTCACTCACCATTAAAGAAAAGGGAGGATCTTTCAAGCAGACGGGTGTTGTGTCTGGTGGGCAACTGCCCGAAGATGGATGTCGGGACGCTGAATATGTGCTAGTCGCGCGGTAAACTCTGCTTGCGCGATGCAGGATTTTGCGTGACGTCAGTATGATGCGTAGTTCGCATGTGGTAATGTAGATGCCGCCACAATACAAAGTAAATTACGTAACACATCATCAGAAAGACGGCCGAAGGAGAAAATATGAACACAGAACTTACGATAACAAGTAGGTACTCCAGTTTTCATATTCGCGTGTTTTTTATCATAGAAAAATCAAGTTCGCGACGTTTTCTTAATTTGTATGTCGTTTTCACTCACGCTGTCATACGTACTGTGCTTCAGAAACGTCGAGATATTTCCAAGGTCGAATGATTCGTCACAGCGGGGCAAAGTTACGTATTCTTAAAGTCACAATACAGGCCCAGGAGTATAATACAGTTTAATTTCGTCGAGAGAGCGCTTTGAAAAGGGTTTCGCATTCAAAAAATTTATTCACAAAAATCTTATTTTCATGTTTTTTTATGGTGGCACATATTTCATGAAATGCCTTAGTCGGCCATTGAGGAATTTTAATGGGCTGTTCATTATTTAGACACAACAATGAACATAAATTATAAAGTAAATTTAGGTAGATAAGAGCCCCTTATTTGTTATTCATTAGTCACAATACGAGTGCTATTAAACGCTTATTTATTTGCATACATATATGTATAGATTGACTGTACAAAAAAAACTGTTTTCGAAAAATGAGCAAGATTTTGTAAGGAAATTCTTTCTCTATTTGCATTTTAAAAGAGACAGCAAAAATACGATCAACCGGGACTTATCCGTCTCAACGCTGTATTCAATGGTAATTAAATCAATTGCAGCAGAATAAATCTAGACACAAGCTGCAATAGATCAAATGGACTTGATATTCTATCTTCAGGAAATATCGCAAATTAGGAACAAAATCTGTGAAGTTGATATTAGCATTGGTGCACTTAGTGCTGTTCTAAAATTTATTACACGTCATTATAACATTGACTGTGTATGATCCTGGGTTCAATTCCCAAGTCAGGCAAAGTGTTATTAGGTTTTCCGTTAGTAATTTCTCAGTCGCAGCCCGGAGTCTGAATTTGTGCCCGGTTGATGCCTTCATTAGAGACCAGGCGCAGGACCAACGTGCTTTCCGAGGCAGGGGGGTATCACACCACCAACTTCCAAACTCCGGGCTGTTACCGAGAAATTCCTAATGCAAAAACCCAATAACACTTTACCCGACCTGGGAATCGAACCCAGGACCCCATGCACAGCAGTCGCGCTTGTGACCACGAGACCAACGGGGCAGTCAAGTAATGTGGATGTAGATACTATATAGCAACACCTCTGCCAAACCCTTCGGGAAAATAGACGTGATGCCATGTTATGTTATGTCATTATAACAGAATTGGAGATTATTTCCCCACAAACATTTGTCATAGCGTTGTCTGTGCACGGGAAGTCCATGTCCGTCTATTGACATTTCGCGCTAACAAGATGAATTAAATTGTCCGCGCAATATTGGCCGTAGCTCTATGAGATCTAGTCAAGCCAATAGCATTGAATTTAGCATCAGTTTGGCTGAACTTTTCAAACTTTTGCTCTATCATCGAAGTTCGAAGTTCTGAATCTTAATTAACCGTCACTATTTCTCAAAGTTAATGGGCGTGCTCGACAATTGAATAATAGACTTTCTAATGCTCAATGCTGTCTAAGCAAGTTCTCAAGTAATTGATAAATACTTAATCACTTGAGCGATCAATTCTCGAGAATTGTCAAAAAGTTCGGACTACGTAATTTGAAATTCTTGACAGGTATTTCAGTTGTTGACGATGATAAATTACTTTATAAATTTTTAGTTATGTACATTATAATATATTAGTCCCTTCCTGCCTTTAAGCTTTGGTTTTTCGTAAGGAAATTGCTCTCATAGTGCTTAAGAAAGGACTTCGTGTAATTTAGTTCCCATACACATACAAGTAAAATATAAGTTTATGTTACACAATTTATTTGATTTATTTCGAACAATAAACTAGCCATGTAAAGAAAATTACTAGTAAGTACTACCACCCACTGAGTCTTGAAATTGTAAGTTCAATATTGAAGAATTGGGGTTACCTGAAGAATTGGGGGAGGGTTAAGGTTAAGAGCCCTTGGAGTTTGAGAATTTTACTTCTGAATGAATCTACGATTCAACAAAACTTTCAAGGGTTATAGGGATAACCCTTGAAAGTTTTGGAGAGTTTGGGAGTTATAAGTCAGGGACAATCATCGAACTGAAACATGGGACTGACGAAATATGATTAGCGGTCGGTAGTAGCCCACCAGACATAAACTACGCACAATATCAGTCTGGTCAGAGGTGTCTCCCTTTTCAACGATCGAAACTTTAGCTTTAGCAGAACAGGCAACACAAACAGATCAACAAAGCGTCCCAGACCTTCCTTGACGCATATGCCGCAGGAGACTATGTTATTCGAACGGAAATATTGGATTATCGTCATCTGACTACCATTGGGCAGTAGCCCTTGGTGCGCCACTGCCCAATCGTAGTCAGATAATGTATAAAACTGCGTCCGGTCGAAACTTCCTCCATTATCAATCGAAAAAAATCCTAACAACGTCACTAAAACAAAACAATCAAGCGTCGTTTAGCTGAACAGATCAACAAGGTGTCCCAGCATAACGTATCGGTTGACGCATAGGCGCAGGAGATCGCTGACTATCGACATCTGACTAGTGTTGCGAAATTGTTCCCCCACCAGAAGTGACAATACCCCCGCCTGCTCGAATTTGCCTCTCTTTTCAATGGAGGAACTTCACACCTTGTTCCTCCAACGCCGAAATTCCTAGCAACATCAGTATAACAACACACTCAGATCAACAAGGTGTCCCATCATAACGATTCGATTGACGCATAGGTGAAGGAGATCAAGTTATTCGAACTGAAACATCTGACTATCGACATACGACCAGGGTTTGGCAATACCACCAGACAAAATCGCGTCCGGTCGAAGGTTCCTCCCTTATCAATCGAGGAATACTTGTTCCTCTAACACTATAAAATTCTCCTAGCAACATCCACTACAATCAAGCGTCGTTTAGCAGAACAGGCAACACAAACAGATCAACCAGGAGTCCCAGCAGAACGTATCGATTGACGCATTCGCAGGCCTTCTGTGTGGCGAATGATTAATGATTACTCTCATACATTGGCTTTATCAGAGTAAACGGTGATGCTGTGTTGTTTGGTAATCCTGGTTCTGGTAAAATGTGTGCCGATTTTTGTTTCGCGGAAATATGTTTTGGAGGAACTACGACGAGGCAAATTCAGTGAAAATCCGGTATAAATAGGTACCTTCGTAGAATGATTTACTAACGTGTGCTTTTATTTCGTAGTTGTTTTACATAAACTATAAGATAAGATAGACGGACAGGTAAAAAATATATTTGACTTTTACGAATCCACTGTACTTCGATATGTGACCTTATTTCTTTTAATAAAAAGGAAGAAAATCTCAACCATATATTTTAAGATTTTTCTACTAACGAGTCTTGTAAAATGTCAAAGGACAAGAAATGAATGTTCATTACTACTATACTTCGCTTCGGAGGACGCCACAGTATGTTTTATTGAGTCAGGTCTCGTAGAAGAGCCATTATTTTAAACTTCAGGACAGCCACTCCAAATAGTTCAGACGGACATCTAAGAGCAGAACTCGTTAAAAGTTAGCTAGACATTATGTTGTACTTGTAAATATTGTGTTTCTATGTACCGATCTTGTTATGAAGTAAAACATCTCTTTATCTAATTTTTTTTGTTTCTATGAGTGTGTTTAGTTAAGTTTTGTGATCTTTCTGTGCGAGTCCCAATAAATACTTTATCTTTATTTGGTTCTTTGTTAACCATAGACTAACGTATTGTTATCACATTTGGCAAGTTGCGCAAACTCTTAGTTTCCATGACTAACTACCATGCTCGTACCTAGTCGGTTACCTTTTTTGTAAATAATTATATTGTACCTATTTACTAGCAGGCGTGATAAGTTTGGAATTCGACCAAACGAATTTTGTAAAGTCAGGGTAATTTATTGTTGGTCAAATTCACTACCAACTTACAACTGTCCGTATATTCAAAACACAACTGTCATTATTGACACTTAGCTAAATCACGGACAATCGACGTGGTGTGTCAATTCGATAAACATTAATTTTCCTGACCGTAGTAAAGAACGCAAACAAAGGAACCCTTCAGCAAAACAATTGAAAATCGTTCAAACGTAATCGAAAATCAAGCGTCCGAAAAATTCCCTGATTGTTTTGAACCTGGGAAACAGTACCAACATAAGTAAATCGTCGACAACAATTGCTGCCTTTCACTGCCAGACAAGAATGCTTCAGATATATATTATTGGATTATTTTCTGGGGTACAAACGAACAAGGTTTTCGGGTCAAGAGTTGCGGGTTCGAGTGCACGTGCTCTGGATGGCTACCCGTCGTTACGCGTACCGATGTTTTTTCAATCATAAAATAGCAGAATTATGCTCTTTTGCTCGCTCGCATAGCCATATTGACTGAGCTGATGATTTTCGCGAATGGACTGATTATGGAACGCCGAAATTCTATTTCCATTATTGTGCTTTGGCTGACGATTTCAAGCGAATGTCATTATTGCAAATGGAAATGGTCATTATAAAATCTGATTGCCTATTGCTGAAACGGTCATATTGATAGGAAATAACTAGGTATTTACTGTATTTCAATCAATATGCCTAGCCTTTTCCCTATTATTTTGGGGTACCAGTATATTACATAGAACGACTGCCTATCTAACCTCCACAACCCAGTTACTGGTTGTCAGACTTCTCCGACGACTCGTAGCAACTGTCAAAGACCTGCGAATGACAGCCGGGACCAACGACTTAACGTGCTCGGATTACGATATGTAATGAATGGACACCGCTCCACGAACCGCCCTCGGCAAGTGTAGCTTAACCTCCGACCGACCCATGCGGTTGTTATTATTTAGCCACAAGCCCCTCAGTTATTTCTCAGGTATTTGTTGCACTAAGGGCTGATTTCTCAATCGACAGATAATTAAATTGACGTCTGACAGATTTTGTGTGGAAGAATTGTCTTAAATTCAAAATTATTCCTCAGATAAAGTTATCTGGCGTTGGAAAAATCAGTCCTCAGTTAAACTATTTGGTACTGTAAAAGTTTGCTTATCTTGGCGTTACTTCAGCGTAATGTTTTCACTTCTCTTTTAAAGTTAGAAAACATGTCGAACATGATTAGACGCAACAAGTAAATGGACAAAACTTGTACTAAAGTTCCGGTTTCAAATTACAAAGTACTCAGCCTTAGCTGGGATAATTTTGTTAAAGTTCATCAGATTAGGGTAATAGCACTTCAGTTACTTACTCGAATTCATTACGATAGTAGATCGGCCCCGAGATTTCCGCCTCGCCTCGCCTTGTGAAGTATTATGTTCCAAATTACATGTATCCTCTAGATTTTCCTGAAAAGCTTACAAATTCAGTTTCTAAGTCTAAATAAACTGATGGCAATCTTATTCATATTCTCTCCCTCGTTTCAGTAATTTTAAGGGGCGTAGTCTTGGGGTAACATTTTATGCGTAGGTACGATCTACATTGAATATTCATGTTTTAATCTCTACTCTTAAAATATGAATAAATAAAAACGCGGGTACTGAAAGTACCTCAAAATAACCGGCCACTATTCAGAATCCGTAGCGTAATTAAAACGTCGTTGAAAAGAAAATAGAACTGGCGATTTTTATTAAAAATTATTGGAATACCTCACCATTCACATAGAAGCAATTACGTAAATATCATGACGGAATATGCGAAAAGAATCCGCAGAGATAACATATTCTACTGAACATTATAAAAGTAAAAAGGTCACCATTACCTGTTACCATACACCCTTCTATTCAGCCGGAAAATATCGTGGGACGAAAAATTCAATAATAAAAAGTTGTCAGTCCAAATCCGGCGGTTCGGAGATAGCATCGGGCGATTTCTACGTGATTTGTCGCGAAGAGATGGGGCTCCAGCCAGTATGACGCTGATCTATTGTGATCGAGCTCCCGAGGGTCGCACTAAGTGAATATTTTTCTGACTAGCAATCGTTCGTGGTTCCGAGCTCCGACCTCGTGAAACGGGAGGAAAGAATTTTTATAGTCGAATTGTCGTATCTGGTTCAGGTATTCAGGTGAAATGTTATTCGTGTTAGAATGATGAATGCGTTTTTCGGCCTTGGTATTCGTAGGTTGAAGTTTTGTTGTCTTTACTAGATAATAATTTTAATTTATAATGTAACAAAGACGAGGAACAAACACAAACAGAATAGAAATAATTCCCTCACTGAAATAAAAGTACCTAATGCAGTACATAAACTTGGCTCTCGCTTCCATACCTGAAATAAAATAGAAATATGCAATAAGTATAAATAAATTCTCCATTCCACGTTCATGAATACAAGTTCGGAATTCAAAGCTACGAGTTCCACCTGTAGCTCAAAAATGCAATATTTATAAAATTGAGTCCGTAGATAATCCAACTTCGATGCAGGATGACAACATATACCAATACGAGTTTACATTATTAAAATCGAAACAGATATCTACAAAATCATTACGACATATTTTAAGTATATACACATAAAGCATAATTATCCTTTATTACATGGTATTACTGGTCGTTTTCCCTTTTAATATGGAAACTAAAGCCCCTTTTACATTCGGTATTAAAGAGACTTTTCTTTTTTCTTTAAGTGCGAGGCTTTTACACAACGTTAATTTTATGATGTATTTATGTGGCATATGTATGTAGCATAGCAGCTATACCTACCATAATTTATTTTCTGAAAAGGTATTAAAAAATATTACAGGAGACAAAAATGTGATGAATCAAATTCCGTGGCAAATTATGATTTTGTAATAGAAAAAAGCCTGCACTCCTTCGAATAACAGCGAAGCAACACTGCACGATTGATGAAAATTATGGTATTCTAAAAGTTATTCTTAAAAGCCAGGATTTGGCGTTCATTGACAAATGCTTTTCAATTACGCATTTTATACAAAACGTATGTGTGGTCTATGGTCATAACGCGCGCTCTTGTACTATGTGCAGGCTTAACAAAAAGCTTTTGTGATTCATTTATAGCATTGGTATACCTACTGAGTTTTTTACTCGTAGTTTTCCATTCTGGGTAATACTTAATAAAATGTGTATTTTACAGAACACAAACATTCATAAATGTACGTAAGTTAAGTGGTTTTTTTTATTTTAATAGCTGAATTCGCCTCGATCACGATCGGATGGAAAACGATGGATGAGGTCTATAATGGAAGGAGCTCAGAAGATGCCTGTTGACTATTGCTTTAGAGTGATAAATTCAGTGACCTCTTATTAGCTTCTAATCTCACTTTGAAATAAATATAACACAAGCCCTTATAATTTGTGGTCGTTCACCCCACCATCGTTTTCCGATTTACCACCAAAAACCATAGACTAAAAGAGAAAATCCATTAGCAAAATATTAAAGAGACATTTGATAGATTTATTCTGCAGACGATTGTGTGCAGAATAAATACAATATTTTTCACAATATACAATATTTTCCTCTTGAGGTCCGTTTCACATTTCGTCGCCGCGGTCCGGGTAATGGCGTAGTTTCCGTCTGTCCATCCGAACTTCCACGGTCCTCGATCGAGCCATAATGGAAACACATTATGTGAATTGATATGGCTTATGGATTCCCCGACGATTAAGAGGAATGAGTTTTTGGAATAGATACTTATTGATAATTTTATTCTATGGAATAAATTGGTGATTACGTGTGAGATTGCAGATAGTTGCATTTTTTTGTGTTTTTGATTCATTTTTACTTTTTTAATGCTACTTGCGAAATAGGTAGACCTTATTTGCATTTAAAAGCGTCCGCGACTCCTTTCGCGTGAAATTTCGGAAAATATCCCACGGGAACGTACTATCGGGATTAAAAGTACCTTATGTGTTAATCCAGGTTCCAGACTATCTGTGTGCCTAATCCGTTCAGCCATTTTTGCGCCAATCCGGAACAGACATACAGACAAAAGGATAAAAATTCTTCGTTACTATTTCATTATACATATGTATAGATGACACTCAGCAATACTGTAGCTTCCCACTAGTGCGAGAATTTTAAGAATCGGATCAGTAATTCCGAATATTACCCCTTACATATAAACTCAACATTTTACCTGTATAAAATATTAGTGTAGGCGATTGGTAGACACTCATAAAAGCTATTCAGAGCTAAAGTTACATAAGAACACTTAATACATGTGTGATAAGACAATAAAATAAAAATAAAATAAAATAACCGAGAAAAAAATAAAAGCTACACGTGAAGGAAAAAGTGGAATTGATATAAATTACTCCATCTATATTCAGTTGCCTGTTACGATCTGTACTAAGCATCTAATTCCTAATAAAGCCTTTATTCTCCGTATCAAGTACGTGACTCTTATCTTAAAGACTACAAGCAAAGCTTTCATGGCTTTACTAGACTTGCTACTCAGCTCGGACTGCTGTATTTATTTTTATTTTCGATTATTGGAATGAAACCTCTTTAGGTGATTGTTGGCTATTTGTACGGTTCTGTAACTGTCTAAAATAATAACACTTAATGAGAAAATAATAGAAAGTAAATTGAGATTTTTTTTGAGAATCACCTAATATTTTTAACCGTCTTCAAAAAAGGAGGAGGTTCTCAATTCGACGGTAAGTTTTTTTTTTGTATGTTTGTTACGCGATTACTCCGCCAATGGTGGACCGATTTTCAAAATTCTTTTTTTGTTCGAAAGGAGATACTTCTGAAGTGGTCCCATAGTCACCAAGACAGGATCTGATGATTGGATCCTGGAGAAATCGAGGGCAACCCTCAAATTTTATGGGACCACACATCGTTTTTTTAAACCAATTTATAACTTAAAAGTGAAAAATAAAAATGTATTTGCAAAAAAAAACCGACTTCCAAAAAAGACACTACAAAGTGAAAAATAACTTTAATTTCGGAAGTCGGTGGCAAACAACGAAAATGCGAACCCAAAGACACCGACTTCCGAAATTAAAGTTATTTTTCACTTTGTAGTGTCTTTTTTTGAAGTCGGTTTTTTTTTGCAACAAAGTTTTTTTGATTTTAATGATACCATTTTAGAACGTATTTTTATTTGGTAACAATATAGCATTAGCCATTAGCTGAGTTCCTATGAAAATGCTGTTTTATTAATAACTAGCTGACCCGGCGAACTTCGTACCGCCTCAGAATCAACAAGAACGAATGTATGAGAAAATCAATTATTTATCTTAATTTTTTTTTTCGTGAATTTTTCCCATGTTTCAATAGTTATTCTGATGCTCGGGGCGAGGAAAATCCAACAAATCAAAGATCATAATTACGGTTCAGCCATTCTTGAGTTTAAAAAAATAGTGTGTATCTAATGGGCTAAATACACCATTTTTCACTTTGTTTTATTTATGTGTAGATTATGATTATTTAACGTCAGCAAGTATAAGCCGATGTACTTGCTGACCAAATAAGTAATTATTCGAAATTATTATCAATTCTTGTATTTGATAGCACCGTAGAAGGACTATAACAGAGACCGGAAAAAGTCTATGCTTTTTTTTTCTATTATAGAGGAAGGAAAATTCAAACAGCGTCACAACCCAGAATAAATGTTTGAGGGTTGATACAGTAAGTGGGGGCAAAAGGAAGTTATACTGGAGTCAACGAGGCGTGAAGAAGCCGTGTCGTCTTGCAATCCCGTTTGCAAGGATGTGGCACTGATTGTTGCTATACTGTGGTATTTTTGAGGTTTAATGGAAAAATCATTTTTGATGTGAAACATGTATTGGCGTGCCGTGGGGTAAGACCGAGTCGTATGCCGTGACGGCAAAGTCATGACGCTATCTTATGCCGTCATGCTCCCGCTCCTCCACTCTTTTCGATGTTTCACATCTGCCGGGCGTTCCGTGACGACCACATTTGGCTGTGAACAGATAACGCTGATTTATTAAAAAATGATGTTCATTTATTTTTCTACATTGTTTAATAAAAACAATAGTATTTTTAATGTTGACAGTGACCAAATTACTGAGTCTTCATCACAAGCATAATTTATATTACATACCTGTAAGTAGAATATTGTTAATCCTTTATTTAAACTGATTGTATCACTCACACACCAAGCCTCTCGTGCAGGCACCCTTCACTTTCAATTGTTTCCTGCCATTTGTGGTGAACTGACAGTTGACATTAGTGACAGCTACCTCACTACTGATGTGTATGAAATAGTGTTTATATATTATCTATTAAATATAATATACACTACATGAGGGCCATTCTCAAAATAATTACATAGGTATACAACAAATATTCCAAGTTCGTTAAAAAATATAAAAAGCTCGATGAAAAGTACAGGCATATTGGCAAAACCAATATTCAACTTTAGGTGAAGGTTGGAAAATCAAACGATAGTTTCAGTTTTCACGTCAGCGTAATTGGAATTTTTAAAATCTCGCTAGCCTTCGCTAAAATGTATATGAATATAAAATGCTTCATGGAGAGAAAGTTAATGAAGAATTTTGCTTCATAAAAAAATATAAAATTTTAGCATATTTTTCCTGCATACCACATTAAATACTTTTAATAAAAAATCCCATTACATCAAACTAAAAAACATTGCACGTACAAAACTAATTATTGCTGGAAAATAACTTTTATTTATGGTATGAAAAATCTGCTTAGGTAGCGCGCAAAGAAACGCACGCAAAACATTGTTCATATACCCGCATACACAACTGTAAGGCCCTAATTCACTATGACCACTGAACGATTCCTTGCTTGAAACCATGTCAATTCCTTAGCTAATCCCGCCGATCTCACGTTCATTTCGCGCGGTTTCGTTCATTGTATCATAGAGAATAAGGCCCCAGGAGTCGTGATGTGGGTACTCAAAGTTGAGTTGCCTTCGTAAAAAAAAACAATAAAATTGAAACTGACCTTAAATATCACAATGACGAGAAGAACAAGTGACACTCGCCTTCGTTTAACACCCGTTAAAAAATAAAGCAATCGGGTAGGGTGCTCAATTAATAATGAATATGAATACCCAGATATATTAGGAATTAATAATAAATTGTCTATTACATAGAGTGCTCTGTGTGTGCTATATGAATCTTTTGGCGCCTGAATGACATTGACAAGGGGCGCCCCCTGTTTGTGAAATTGTCAAAGATTAGGAACCAGACGGGCAATTTTCGTACTTTTAAGAACGTTCACAGATTATCAGTTGCAAAAGAGAAAAGAAAAAAGTTCACCGTCTGTTCTCAGTCTCTATCTTTCAAAAATACCTGTAAATTCCCTACATTTTTGGCAAGTTTTTGACATTGATTGTCGCTAAGATGAGATTGCGACTAGATTTTGAACGTTTTTGATTACGGGAATTGGACTTCTGATCGTCGGTATGTTTTATTTTTTTGACCGATTGATTAAAAACTGCGCAATCTTAAATCACCCTACTCTCAGTCATGTGGAATGTTTATGGCATATAATGGGCAATTTCGCGTTCTGCAAATCTCAAACCTACATACAGTTAAGGTTAAATGCTTTTTTATGGTCTTGAGAGAGCAGGGGCCTCTCAAAACGGTGAAGGATAACATCGTGAGAAAACCGGTATGTCCTAGAACTAAAAAAATCTAAGACATGTGACATCTACTAACCGTGCCCACGTGGTGGATTACGGCCCACTCCCTCTCACAGCGAGAAGGCCTGTGTCCCAGCATTAGGAACATTATAGGCTGATCTTGAGAGAATATAGAATAGGTCTTCTTCTTTTCGGTTCGACGTTACATCCGCCGTGCTATTCTGTAAAAATCTCACCGAGTAAACTTAGGTGCAGCGAGCCTTCAAGAGTATCAATCGCTGGCATGAGGTGGAACGACAGCTCACTTTAAGCTTACTTTACCTAAGTTTTCACGGTGAGTTGTTTACAAAATAGACTGGCTGTATGATGCTTTATTGTTTGGGCTCAGGCGCAGGAAGTCCATGAGGATTTCCAACACGCACAAAAAAGGTGGCCCTAATTCAATGCTGCGTCTGATGCATTGTTGAGATCGCCAAGGGTGCAGGTGAACGGATATTTGGGACACTCCAGCAGATGGAATTATAAATACCATAATTATTGCGACACTCAGCAAATATATTGTTTTCTTAGCTCATCCTAACTTTACAGATTATATTACAAGGAAGTTTTCCTCTCATTAATCATATCCTACTCTGTTTTCGTTTTGTTGTTACCAATTACTAAAATGAAATATTGTAATTCAGGTAATGACAAACTAATTGAGTAGGACAATTAACGGATGTAATCTTAAATAATTAAGTCAATTCAGGCAGATTTACGGGTTCAATTACCTACTGAATAACGATCGAACGATCGGAAAATTTAGTATATATATTTTTCCTATTTCTAAACGTTAGTAACTGTAGTTGTAGTTTAGATACACCTCTGCCCGACCCATCGGGGAAACAAGGCGTGATGTTATGTTATGTGCAGTCCGTTAATAGTTATTTTACGTCTGAATTTGCATCACTGTCAAAATCAAAGTGAATTTTCGTTACAATAAGGTTGCCATTTTGGGTTGTTGCTACCGACTAGCCTGTAAAAATCAAAGTCATCTTTATTTATGTTACAATAAGGTTACTGTTAGGTCGTTGCCACTGACTAGTCTGTCAAAATCACAGTGATCTTTATTCACGTTGTTATAAGGTTGTAATTGGGTTGCACCTGTCAGAGGTAAAATGACTGTGAGTGAACTGTAGTAACTTACATTGAACAAATCGATTCCTGTTTAAATATAGAGCCATTAAATCTTCTTCGACAAACGGAAAGTCGCTTAGATTATAAGTACAACTCCATTAGAATTTAACTTGCTCACCTAAAAAACTTGCTCCGAAATGGAAGCCTGTGTTCACCAATACATCATTTTCTTAGCAAACTCAAATAAAATACCTGCCCAAAACAAATACATAAGGAAAACTGATCGCATGTCATACAATTTGAATACAATACGAAATTGTAATAACAACTCACAATACGGCTTTCCAAATCATTAGTCATTACGCAACGATACCGTGACGTTAGCGTGACGACTCCGTTGCGTGACGTCGACGTGACTCAGTGGAGCGAGTGAGCAATGACAGCAGCATTGTTTCCTCCGAGGGCTCGTTTGATGTGATCCTCTCACTCCGTTATGAGATTAACAGAAATTATGCTAGGACGGAAGGATGTCATGTCAACAGAATTGAGTTTTGATTGCGATGTGTTCGCAATTTGTGTGGTTGTGCTGTTGTATTCGGTTTTAATGAAGGTTGTGAATGTGATGTGTGTATGTTAATGTTTTACTGTCTGAATGTGTTGATCTGCAGTGTCTTATCATTATCTGTCTGTATGTGTATTTCCCAACTATGTTGGGGTGGGTTTCCAATCTGATCGGGTGCAGCTTGAATACCAGTATTTTACATGAAGGAATTGCATATATAACATTCAGAACCCAGGTAAGTTGTGTTCGGGCTTCTGACGATCCGTAACGACTGTGAACGATCCACGGATTATGCTTTCCCAAGCGCGGAAGGATCTCGGTACGTTAAATGGTCATTCATCCGCAGCCCAACCGCGGCAAGCGTAGCTTAGACCCGTGCGGCTGTTATTACTTAGCCATGAGTCCAACCAATAAAATTACATAAAATTGAACATAGAATGGTTATTAAGTCAGACTAAAGATGACTTACTGCATGCACCACTCAATTCTACATGCGCAGTCTATGTATTCACTTCACATTAATATGTAGGTTTTAATTTTGTACGTATGCATTAAAGGTATGACAAAAAACCTTTAATGCATACGTACGTAATACCACAAGTACCACAGACACAACACAAAAACACAGTATGTTCTGTGTCGAGACGTGGTCTATTTTTTGCGTGAACGCTCTCCACTCAACGTCGCGTTTGTCTTAACTTAAATTAATGGATGGAAAAACTGGGAACAGTTGTGAACTTCACACTTTGCCTCGTAAATATGTTACTAATGTAGGTGAAGAAGGAAAAGTGAAAAGAAAACATTGTGTTACCAACACTGAAAGGTCTTTTAAACAAGGTATGCTGGACTCTAGTGCAGCATACCTTGTTTAAAAGTTTACTATAACTACTAAGTTATAGTAAACTTTTACCCCCTTAGCATAATCAGCCGATAATGTTGTCGGTATTGATGGCCTCCTCTCTGTGAGACAGTGTGGGCCATAATACACCACGCGGGCCTAGTGCGGTTTGGTATCCACCCCCTTACCTATTTAAAACCCAGAGTAAAGTTACAACGAAAGAGAAAGCCATAGGCATAGTGCCCAGCAGTGGTGAATTCGGACTATGGATGAAGATGATGACAATAACAACCACTATTATGTTCAGATTTCCATTTTTCCTTGATATAACTATACTCCGCGTTTATTTATAAGGGGGTAATTGATTCTGTTGTATTCGAGTTTGAAGTACACAGGATGACGACCACAACACCATGATATGGAGATGGTCGGGCCTTACGAAGCAATGACTGAGGTTCAGGTAGTGTACGAGATCAGGTGGTCCACCAAATAGTTCCTCTACTTACCCATGTACAAAAAAAAAAACAGTTTTCGATGTGGAAATATTTTTTTGGCAAGAGCGGTAAAAACCACAGCATTCAACGGAAGATTTGTTCACGCATACTATCGGAAGCGAGTACCTATGTAACAAAGTAAGTAGGTACATAATGTGAATACCACTTGACATTCTACTCAATCTGTAAGGGAAAAGGGGCGGAAAGATACGAGTAAGTAGATAACATCAAAAAGCTGATACGGTTAAGCTGACTGTAAATGTATGAACAACTTTATCAAAATATCAGATTACTTTCGCTCTATTTGTCACGGGGTACTATTGTCATACGAGGATTAGAGGTGTACTGGTGAGTATACTTAGCGGCACAATTTATCGATAAAAAAAACGAAATTATTTTACTCAGTAAGTTGTTATCCACTAACCGGGTTGTGGAGGTCAGATAGGCGTAAAAAACTGGTATTTAGCTGCATCTAGTTAGATTATAAGCCAACCCCAATATCGTTGAGAAAAGGCAGGCAGATGATAATGTAATATATAGATAGAATACTCTTTATTATATATACCATAAAAAGAGAGGAGGAGGAGAGGAGGGGTGAGGTCTCTGGACAAGCGTTAAGTAGCCTTAAAACATTACTCACAGAGAGCAAAATGATATTATGAATTAGGTAGTCGTTTATCCTTTTCCAACCGATCGCCTAAAAACTTTGTAAACGGAAAGTTTGTACATATATCCATGGTGGTAATAAGCTACTTTTAATCGTAGCCACGACAGCGAAGTCACGAACAAAAGCGCTACCACTAGCCTGTACTAACAAGATAAATATTATTTTACACAATGTATCTTCCTCTAGCAGTTTAGTTTTCAATGGCACAAGTTCAGGACAAGCATCCAATGTATCTTTCTCGTACTAAACTTTATCGCGAGGCCAATTCAACGGTCTTAAATTGTATGAGACATAATTTGTTCAACAAAACACTAGATGGAGACATTACATTGCGTTCTCTTGAAATACATAAATTTCTATACATATTTGACACACATGAGGTAGAGACTCATAAAATCGTTCATCTGGTACAGTAACTATAGATTCTCATTAAAAAATATACAATTTCAGTGAGTTTTATGGTATATCTTTACCATGGACAGAAAGTGATTTTACCCTTTTGACAATATGTCAAATAAGGGCTCCCGCAGACAGGAGCGCCGCGACACTAGTTGAACAAATTCCACGAAGTTTTCATAGAAATTGTTCTACTAGTGTCGCGGCATGCCTGTCTGCGGGAGATTTAATTCATCCAGAGGTTGTATATGAAAGATCGCTTTTAGCGATAAGACCGCCTATTGTGTTACCCCTTGTAAAATTTCTATATTTATATCTGTAATTTTTATGGTGTACATAATAAAGAATATTATATATATCTATGACCTTGACTATATCAAAAACCTCGAATTCTAAATTCAGTTGAAAATTCAATGAAGCAACTAAGACAGATGAATTCTCTGGTGTAGAGCAAATTCATGTATTATGCGTGGGAGTGATAGTGATGCGATCCATTGTATCATTTGTTGCACATTTTTAAATTCGCGTTCAGAATAAATAAACGAGAATGTGGCGTTTATTGGCTGAGTCCGATGATTTTATAATATAAACAAATGTATGCTTTAACATTATGCGGCTTTTCGTTTTTATCTACAGTCACCGCATACGGATGTGAATGAAAATGTATTGGAATCTGCACAGGCTTGGTAAGTTTTTTCGAGAACCCGGTCGTTTTATACCCGTATTCGTGAAAAATAAAAAAAATAAACAATGTTGTTTCAGCCACATATGTTGTGAGAAACATTTCATCTACTGCCATTTTGAGAGTAAAATTATTTATGTTAACAACAACACAAAATGATATTGCCAACAACACAAAACGATTTTGCTGCAACAGTGTTGAGTTTACCATGAATAAGGGGCTTATGAATGAATGAATGATTGAGAAGAACAAATTACAATGAAAACAGTAATTTGTTTTATGTAAGCATGTAGACGGTACTTATTGTACATACTTGTTCCACATCATACATATTGTAGGCTGTGTAATTGCGAACAATACATAAACAAGCCTTACATCGTAAAACAATTATCAATACAAATTCTACATGTAGGTATACAAATATATCGGACTACCTCGAGCGGCAATCCGACTCCAATATTCTTCTGTCATTTACAGACATTACGGAGTAAAGAAACATATCCGATATTGAAATAATCTCTTTTGGGTTTTGGGTGTAAAGTATTTGTAGGTACACAAACAAGTACGTTTATAATTTAATTTGAAATACTTTCGGTGCAGAATTACTGGGAGTTTGGGGGAAAGCGCGCTGTTTATGCTCGGTTCGTTAGTTTACGTAATTAGACGACGATTGATTTTCAGTGAAAAGCTGCTGCGTTGCTAATTGACGGCAATGTACACCCGTACGTGTTTCTATGTAATTCTAGAACAAAGAGACCTTTGCTTGATTATGTGCTTTTTCTGTTTCCCGACAAATCTCAACTAATAATTATTATAAATAAGCTTTGATTTTTTGTATGTTTATTTTTACGCTTTCACGCTAAAACGGCTGAGCGGATTTGGATGAAATTTGGCGCATGGGTAGACCATGGCCTGGTTAAGGACATGGAAGAATTTATATCCCGATATTTTTACGAAATCGATACTTATGCGGCATTCAGCTAGTAAATCAATGATTCAAGCAGGCTAAAAGCACTAATTTAACCAGTTCAGCCAATACGTGCTGGGTGGCGGATGTTTAGCCATTTTGTTTAGACTTCATCAGTGGATGCTGAGTTCAAACAACTCACACGTGGATCGATGATTGAGATGACAAAGACAAATGTTTCACCACTTAATACCTACCGGACTTACCGGAAGCTCTTAAAATTTGTAGAAGATGTAGGTAGTTAATAATTAGATATCGAAAGATTGTTCGATATTTCATAATAATATGTAATTAACTAGGTATGTGTTAAGTACAAACGCCAGCACATCAAGCTACTACAACCTGTCAAATTTATTTAATAGATTTTCAACTTTACCGCTACAGCATTAGGTTTAAGATTGATTGGGAAAATTTGACAGTTTCGGGTAGCTTGATCTGCTGGCGTCTGTACAATGCGTCACGAAAAATAAGTTTTTAATTCTGTCTCATAAGCTGTGATTTGATTGGTTAAACGTAACTGGCGAAATGCAGACGCGTTTTACACACCTGCCTTCATCCTCGTCATCATTGGCAGCCTTGTCCCACTCACTGCGGAGTATAGAAATCTTCCTATTGTGCCATGCTTTCCTAGTCTGTGCGAGTCTTATCCAGGTCTTCCCCGCGATCTTCTGTATGTCGTCCGCACACCTGGCAATCTACACCTACCTTACCTTTAATTCTTTCCTGCCCATTCTTCTCCATACGATAACTAACTTTTGAAAGAGCGATTCATTGTAAATATTTACATTCGAAAGTGCCTTTTATGTGCCTGAATTTGAAAAACGAATATGTTGGTCAAATATGTTTGTTTCGATTAAAGTTTTTACGAATACGCAATCAACCCAAAAAGCTCACAAAAGTCAGCAAATATCAAAAGTTACATAATCCGAAAAACTATTTTCATTTTCAGTTTGACATCGTTTAGTTAGTTCGCTTGAATTTCATACAAAACTCATATGAAAGAGACAACCTTGTAAACTTACTGCGAAATATTACATTGAACATATTAATTTTACTGCGAACTGACTTGAATATATAAATTTACTAGCAGAGCCCCGCGGTTTCACCCGCATAAGGTTCGATCCCGTGGGAATATCTGGATAAAAAGTATTCTATATGTTAATCCTGGCTATAAACTATCTGTGTATAAAATTTTATCTAAATCCGTTCAGTAGTTTTTGCGTGAAAGAGTAACAAACAAACATCCATCCATTCATACAAACTTTTGCGTTTATAATATTATAGTAGTATGTAAAGTACTGAACAATAAATGCTCTAAGGTACAGTCAAAAGCCTAGTTTGGGATTCACCGTCTAATCTGCTGCGGACTGTATATTGTACTTGTTTATTAATAAATAATTTGAAATCCTAACTAATATTATAAATACGAAGGTGAGTTTGTTTGTTTGCTTGTTTGTTATGCTTTCACGTTAAAACGGCTGAACGATTTTCTATGAACTTAAGCACACAGATAGATCATGACCTGGGTAGGCTACTTTTCATCTTGGATCGCAGACAAAGACGCGGGCAGCAGCTAGTAATGAAATAATTTGTTGGGTATTTTAGTTTATAGCTATTGGCATATTAACTTACCTATTTACTTACTTAGGTAGCTTTCGAGTACATTAAAAACTTCTGTTGGTTCCATGCAAATAAAATAATCGACAATAGCTAGAATATTATAAAACCTAGGCCTATTTTCATATCAAACTTCTAACTCTATCATATACTACCTACAATCTCTTACAACCCTAACTTTATCCCGAATGGCCCACCCAACTTTACCGATTAAATCCAACGTTGTCAATAGCCCTAAAAGCTCTAAGCCGAAGCTTACCACAGTGTAGCTACCATTTTATCTAATGTACCTATGTAACCTTTTAATCCGCTTCAGAACACAGCACTAAAGGCTTCCTGGACCCGGTCCTTTATAGACAAAACTAAGGTCAAACACATGAACCCTCTACGGTCGGAAGTCCAAGTAGCTGAGTTAAGGCAAATTGTACTCCTCACAGGATACTAGGAATGTATGGATACTATTGTCCGATAAGTAATCATAGTTGATTACGGTAGTGTTACACGATTGCTCCAAACTATTGTCCCGTTACCGAGTTGGGTACTAAAGCAGTGATTTTGTATTCACAAGACGGTTATTTCACATGAAACTTGGAAATGTACACTGTACATACCAATTTGCTCAAACATTTAGGGGGAAGCGCCAGGGTAGCCCGCGTAATTCAAATATTCCTACGTTTTTTTTTCAATTTGTAGGTCAGTGTTAGGTTGTATGTTGAACAAAATATGATTTGCTACCGTAACAAGTACAAACACACCTTCCAATATACAAATATAAAATGATAATAAACGTATTAAATAAATCCTTATAACAGCCTTTCCTTTGGTGTTCCTCCATTAACCCTAACAGGTTATCATCCCCTTGAATTTCACTGGTTACCCCGGTGCTTCCCCGTTTTAAATGAAGATGCAAGTTTCAAATAAAGATATTTTCAAGAAAAATAAAAGTAGAGAAAAATTAAGTATAAAATATACTGATTTACTTTGTTTCTCTTTCCAAATTTAGCGTAGACAGACATTTAATTGAGTAAAATAATAGTGTATTTCTAACAACAAGCTAAGAATATATCCACGTGAGGAAACACACTTTACACATCGTAACCCAATGAGAACTGCATTTACACATAAAATAACTACTGTATTACGTTCTTATTCTCGAAGAGTAGAACTGAAAACACCTGTTTCGTATCCAAACACATTAGTGTATCGGAAACATTCGTTTTATCATACGGCCATTCCGCGTACTCTAGGCTCCTTAGTACACGCGGCAAAAGAGTTAGCCCACCGACGTAAAAATATCGCGGCGGGCTTTTATTATGCACTGGATTTTCAACTCTAGGTGTTAAGCCGAGTATTGAGAATCCAACAGAGTGCATCCCAGCTCTCAAACCCAAAAACACACTGTTGGATTTTCAACCTTCAGCGCTCAGCAGTGCGTTGAAAATCCAGTGCGCGAAAAGAAATCGCCGCGGAAATAATCACTCCTGCATACGTGAGCTATTAAGTATACTGGCATTGGAAAAAAAATTGTACTTGTAAATTATTAGGGCGTTTATTTTATGCCGAAGACAAAAATGACAGATGTCAATTTATAAGCACGTGCATTAGCTAGACGTGCATGAGATAACCTGATAATTTTACAGTAAATCCAAGATTACTTAGGACTGATTTTTCAATCGACAGATATTTTTTATTCGTAGAATAAAATTGACGTCTGACAAATTTTGTAAGGAAGAACTTTGTCAGTTCTTCCTTACAAAATTTGTCAGACGTCAATTCAAAATTATTCCTCGTATAAATTATTTAGCGTTGGAAAAATCAGCGATTAATTTAATAAACTAATTGTTGTTTCAACCACGATAGTTTTATCATTCTTGTGACTTGACCAAAATATGGCTTTCTGCGTACTTTGCAGTGTCTTTTCTGTAAACATAACTCTTTTGTCCACCATACACCTATGTTACGTTCCAAACCCTGCATTACACGGTTCGAGATTCGCTCGAATATTCATTACTCGCACGGAGATACGGGAATGCAATGATAAATCTCAACAAACACGCGTATTTGATAACTAAAAACGGGTCTAGCTAATGTATAACTTGATAACTAAACTAAAAGCTTATGTACGTCATTGTAAAGCCACAGTAAATAATCCTCGGCCGCCATTGTATTGGGCTCGGGTGAGGACAAACAATGTTGCATTTACACAAATAGCCGTTCATTCAGTGGAAACCGTTCTCTTGAATGGCGCTCTTTATTGTGAGCCTTTCTTCGATCAGTTTTTCTTTTTGGTGGACGTTTCAATTTGTAGCAAGACTTTTTTAAAGTTTTTAAATTAGTGCAGAAAAAAGTCAGTACTTTGTTTTTAATTTCCAAACTTTATAAGTCACTTTTGAGCTAATGGCATAAAACAAGTAGATTTGATTTTTTTTACCAATGTTTGCTGTCGATTGATCTATGCTTAGTTTACTTCGGTCAAAACGTTAGTTTAGTAGGTAATTTCAAGGATTTTCGGTCTACCGCCAAGCCTCTCATGTGGTGTATAAGAGGGACACTTACTCCACTGAAAAAAAGAGGAAACTACCTCATTTTTAAAGAAGAAGGTAATGGATAACAGCACTTTGTTTGTACCTACTTAATTACTAATACAATAAAAACACACAAAACTACAAAAACTAAATTTCTGAAGCAGAACCAATTTCCGCTCTATTGTTAAAATCAAACAACGAAAATAAAGCAACCGATACATGGAAGACTGAATTCAATCTCGTAGATCCAAGATAAAAATATAAAATGTAGTTTTCAATCAAGCTCGTGCGAAGTCCGAGTTCCTTAGATCTCTTTCCAAACCGAATTAGTATTCCAGCTCCGTCCGAACGTATAAATAAATAAATGTTTACCTCCAAAGTAAAGCCTTTGAGCTCTTTATTTACTTTGTCCAGTGTATTCTGTGTCACAGTTGAGCTGCAAATGAAAGTGACATAAATTCTGTAGCGAGTAATAGTTTCTTTAGTTAAAGTCTTAGAACTGACAGAGAGACTAACCAGGTTATAGTGAAACGTAGTTGTAGTAGTTCAGACTCCTAGAAGTAATATCTAGCAGAATAAAACAGTTCTAGTTCGTTGCCAACTTTTTTAAAGTCAGGGAAATTAACTGTTAAGCAAATTGACACCCTACGTCAATTTACCGTGTTCTATTCTATTCTCTTATTTATTATGGCAAACAAAGCTGATGTAAACCATTCTGCCAATGTCTTAAGTGAATTGGAAAGGTAAGTGTGCATTGTTATAAACTAAAAAATAATTAAGTAGGATGATAAAATCTTCTATGTTGGTCTTGCGGGGTTAGTACTACACTAAAAATGTCCGTGATAAATAACATGCAACTGCCAAAGAATGACATTTGTGATTATTACTCCTACTTCATCTTTGTATTGTTAGTTACGGTGCCTATGAAACTTTATTATCAAACAAGATAATATTTATAAACAATCTTTAAAATAATAATATGAATATGTATATGAAAAAGGAGAGGAAAGAATCATAGGGCATACAAAAATTCGTCGCATCGCTGTCAACGGGAAAATTTGTAATTTGAATATACAGACAATTTGTGTTGGTGGTCAATTTTCGTAACAATTCATTTTCCTGACTTTACAGAAATTGTGACAACGTCATGTCATAAATGGAACTAAATTAGTTTCGTCATCAATGCTAATAGTGGTAGTTGGCACTTGATTTATGGGAATTGGTAGCAGGAACCATTAATTTTGACAAGCATTTTAATACATGCTTCATTCGTCTGTGTTTCCGGATACTCTGTCATTCATCATCCATTGTTTTGTCATATTGTATAGAGTTTTTCGAAGGCTGATCAGTTAGATAAAGTTACAGCAATCGTGTAAGGAACCCAATACTTGGCTGAATGTTTTAAAACCAGGTTAGATTCTCTAAAGAAAATCCAAACATCGGTTTTCTCGTAGAAATAATATCGTTGAAAGCCCAAGATTGGGAAGCAT
Organism: Apamea monoglypha; assembly: GCA_911387795.2. NCBI lineage: Eukaryota > Metazoa > Arthropoda > Insecta > Lepidoptera > Noctuidae > Apamea > Apamea monoglypha. The sequence continues at coordinate 6,468,749 of OU426922.1, forward strand.
TGTGCCTGATAAAAAGCAATAGGCTTTCCTCCGGGGGGACCTAATAACGCTACCTGTGCGCGACTAAAGTGGTGAATGACGTAGATAGGTGTATGACGACCGTGACATAGTATCTACCTGTGGGTACGTTTATTTTGTTATCTTTCAATTTCTATTGTAGGTTTTTACTTTCTACTAGAGTCTGACCGAATTTTGTTTTAGTCTTCGAGAATTTTCTGGCTGAAATATCCATCTGAAAATATATAAATGCTGTGTATCAATACTTTCAATTCATTTATTCAGAAAATACCAATTAATAATAATAAATAATTAATCACAGTAATTAAAAGCTCAAAAACAAATTTTGAAAAAAAAAATGCTTTTTTCGCATATCAGATTGTTTGATTATTACTATTTTTTTATGTCTGTGAGAAAAGTAGAAAGTCAACTTTAGACGGTTGAATAAAATTAAAAACTGCATTTCTTTTACTTTTACTAAAGAAAACCGAAATCACCTGTTTTTCGTTATCGGTTTTCGGCAGAAAATGCAAATCAGGTCGAATCTCGTTTTCGGTCCGGAAAAAGATCCATTTTCGGTCGGACTCCACTTCCTACGAATATTTTTACTACATAAAATAATTAATTCAAGACCTAAAAATTTCAACGGACTAGTTTCTGGCTAGAACAAACAAATACTTCTTACGGAATGTTTGTTAGCGCAGGCGAGATATGTACTCGACAACGTTTAAAAGTATGCTTTTGAGTTTATTGGTAGGTACTGTTCATAATAATACTCGCTTTTGCCCATGGCTTCACCCGCGAGGAGGTCAGAAAATATACCTGGCGAGCCTATTGCCGGGATAAAGAAGTATTCTACGTTCTAACGTCTACCTGCTGTATGCCAAATTCCATCGACATCCGTTCAGCCATTTTTTTTTTTTAAACTTTGCCCCACACTAGGAATTACTCCTGTATCGTGGGTGCTTTGACAAACATTTAAACTCACATACATAAACAGCCAAACCTGTAGGCAATACAAATATTTGTTCCGTGCGGGAATCGAACCCGCCACACGCAGCGCAGCAGTTGATCGCTGAGCCACTGCGCCAACCGTGTCGTCAAAGTTATTAAGGCGTGAAAAGGTAATAGAAAAACATGCAGACAGAGTTACTTTCGCATTTAAGATATTAGTATGGATAATACCGCTGTAAAGCGGTACTAAAAGTACAAGTTCTCTTATAAAATAAAAGCAGAAAAGCCCCTAAAAAGAAAAAAAGAAGTAGGAAAGCCCTTTAAAAAAGTAGATAGAGCAATCGTCCCAACAATCTTAGCCGACATCTTGATTATTCTCATCATTGATTACTGTATCGTGATCTTCCGAGCTAACACGCTATAGCGTGACTTTCAGCGATATCGAACCAGTTGAATTAGTGTCGTACTTCGTGAAAGAAAGGGCCAGTGATGTGACATGAAGGTTTGTTGCTTTCTGTTTATCGCGAAAAGTTTTTATGGTTTTGTCAGGTATAGGTGGTAATGAGGCATAACAAAAACTGATAAAATAATTTTGGCCTGTGTTTCGAGTACATAACGACGACATATCAATTTACACATTTCCAGTTTTAGCTGACCTCGGATTTCGTATAATGAGAAGTCAGCTTATACTGGAAATGTATAGCTTGATATGTTGTCGTGCGTACAAGTCTTTTCTGCACCGATCACACTATAAAATATATTTTCAGTCATCGAGGCGCAAACTGAAATCATGAATTCAGCACATGATTCTAGAAACTCAAACTCAAATCATTTATTTCAATTAAACCATTTACAGGCACTTTTGAATTGACAAAATTAAATAGTCGGTCAGTTAGTCAGAAAGTTGAAGCTAGTTGCCCATTCCAAAACGTAGATCTCTATGGAGAAGAACGGGCAAGAAACTCCAAGGACACTCTTTTAAATCAAGATATTATTACAAAATCCTGGGTACATTATTCTTATTGCTTCTATATGTGAGAACAATGTAAAAAAAAAAACAAATAAAGAAACAATTTAAAATATAAAATTAAAAATAAGACCTGGCAGTTAAGAGATGACCAGTCTCAACCGACGGCGCCCGTTCACGTGCACGACGCGTAGATCAGCCCCACCCAGCTCAACCATTTTGTAGGGAACCGAATGATCCAACACACGCGCCACCTCCAGTGAGACATTTAAGTGAGCATGACATATTCTCAACTGCCATGCTCTTTCAAGTCAACATCAAAATATCATAAAAAACGGATCCATGGTTCTTACATTTACAAAATTTAAAAAAATGCTTCTAAATTATACAAAACTATAGTTTGCAATTTATTTAAGAGATGAAAAAGAAAATTACTACCAATCACCCCCTAGCACTGCTAGCAGTGATATTTTTCGCCAATTATAAAAAAAAAAGTTGTTTTATAGAAAAGTAACTGCGGCCAAAATGTACAGATACGGTTTGTTCTACTTAGGTACACCAACATACATTTATACATATAGACTATATAAATATAGGGCTTCTCTATGAATTCAGTTAGGTGTTAACAACGAACAAGTTTAACTAAATACTAATCATCAGCGCCACGTCTCAATTCTGCTTTTGCGCAATACTCTCGCGCAGCGTTCTGTTGTTTCAACAATAAATTGATTTATGCTCCAGTGTGTATTTGTAATACGTCTATTTTAATATATTAGACAGGAATGTCTATGGGTTCCGAGTGGAAATAGAACGGGCATGTGTAATTTCAGCGAGAAGTGCATAGTTCTTGTAAATCAGTAGCTAGCTAGCTTTGTTTGAATTCGTACGGTTCATAATTATTGATATTGTGTTCAAATATTTATGAAGGTGTCAATGGGTTAACGAGCTTTGTTAGCTCTGCTATTCTATGTTGTTGAGGTAAATTGAAAGAAAATCGATGAAAAACATACGATGAAAATGTGTAGAACGTGTTATGTATAATGATTAATGGGAGAACTAAGAAACAGAGAAATACAATATAGACGTAGTGGGTATAGGGTAAGTATAATAATAATAATAATGATTTTTATTTCGGAACAAAGAACTCATAGAGTGTTAGCAACATAATATTATAACAGCTTATTATCTAGTGTTAGTACTAATTGAAAGATGGTACTAACAAAAGATATCCAGATAGATGGGCTATAGTCGTCACATAGTGGGTACCTGTAGACGGGCGTCGTCACCGACGCAGACCTAAGAAACGCTGCCGTGACAGTTTGGAATCGTTTCTAACCGATTGGACGGAGAAGGCACGGCACAAAGAAAGGTGGAAGAATATTTATTTCTTAAAACTTTATGCACAAGTAAAAAAAATACTGTATAAAGGCGCACTTAATGCATGAGAAATATAGGGAAGGCCTTTGCCCAGCAGTGGGACAATATAGGGTAACGGAAAAAAAAATACAGACGCCAGCACATCAAGCTACTACAATCTGTCAAATTTCTTCAATAGACTTTCAACTGTACCGCTAAAGCATTAGGTTCAAGGTTGATTGGGAAAATTTGAGAGTTTCGGGTAGCCTGACCTGCTGGCGTCTGTGCCAATCGCCCTCCGCACAAACTGTTTTACAATTAGAGAACTCAAACTCTCCGCTACAGTTCTCAGGATGTGGTTGCGACTGTCTCACGCTCTCCTTAGTAGTGAAGCTATTTTGTTGCCCACAATCGCGTGAAATCCGTGATATAATAACAGTACTTATTCTTCTTAAACTGTTATTGCAGTTTTCAACTTCAACCAATCTAGCTGTTCAGTTCAACAAAGCCCATAAATCATCCGAAGTTGTTCAGGCGCCAGCGCACAAATGAAAAGCTTTGATGACATATTTATGTCAACACACTGACTCATCTATTTGCTCTAGACTAATATTATTAGCTCCAATGAAGTTGCTAAACTACTCTGACATTTAGAAGTACCATTACTAAAAAGGTTTTTTTTTTTCAATCTGATCCACACGTAAGTCTTTTTCACCATAATTTATCCCGGAAACTTTATAATACCTGCATTAATATTAACCTTACCTACATATACTTAAGAAATCTCTTTTGACAAGTCGTAAAAACGATTTAGTTACATTAAATATTTAACTATATCTACTCTAAAATTTATTAACATTTTTTTAAGACATGAATAGGTTAAGACACCGTGATGTGTTTGAAATGAAAATGAAAGTTAAATAACTAAGTTAACCATTATAAAATGTTACAAATGCCAAGTAGTGTAACACATTGGAAATTTGGGACTAAAAGAGCCATAAATATATAATTGATTAATTATACGTATAACAATGACTTTTTTTAGTTGAGCAAGTCATAATTACAAACTGCAAAAGTTATATTTATCAACATAGTATCGATACCGTGTATCGATGTAGTGATAGTGGGTTCAAATTGTAAACTGAAGTTACCGGTAGTTACTGGTAATAGACGTTATTAGTGATACCAAGTACCGACTGTCGGATTAATTTCCTAGTAAATCCTACGTACCTACTGAAAGCACCCCAAATTGGCTTATGCTGTCGGGCTGAGCTGTCAGTTTGATTAATGCGTCTAGTCGTCTAATTCTAACTACGTTAACACAATGTGAGTACTGATAAGTAGATGGGGATACCAGCTGAAACTGCGTTTAAATCTTCTGGTTTTGCAGAGTACGAAGACGCAGCCAGAGCCGGTATTGTCAACACTTTCCAAACAAACCAAGCGTGTCATTGTTTACTCGTACTACGACATAAATTACATATAGAAACTGAAGGCTTCGTAGGCGGTTCGTGACAAAAGATATTCGCACAACGACCTTTTGGCGCCAAGAATTTTTTTAGTAGGTACTGTCGGGCCGGGAGGAATCAAACAACGATACGATTCCTTTACATTTATATTGACTAAACGACTTTACATATTACCGACTAAACTAGCACTGTATTTTCCTAAACAAATAAACCTAATAAAATATTTGACACCCCATTCTAAACTTGCTTGAATGTTCGAATGGAACCCGCGCTAAATTATAGCCAGCCTGCACTACATAAGGTTGACTTTAGTGGACAACCTTTACAGTACTGCCGTCACTAGCCGCAGGTCGCCGCGGTTGGTGTAGTGGCAGCAAACGTTCTAGAGGTTGACCTGTTTGATTGCACTTAGAAAATCAATAAAAAAATAAAAATAAACTGCATTACGTGTGCAGAGATTGACGTTGTACAACGCTTTCCACTTATTTCTACTACACCTAGTGCACGTGCGCGCACCGTATTATTAAAATAATATACGACCCGATAAAAAATAAGCAAGCATATAAATAAAACAATTGAACACTGAAATAAACTTACAGCAAATGAAATACAAAAGAAACAATTGCTTCTACTAAATAAGGTTTAACCAAATGAGACCCAAAATAAAAAGTTTCATTGCAATACATTAAAATGCGCACATGGACTGTACTGTGATAACTTAAACCTAACAAATTATAGCAGTAAATACTTAAAAGCTTGATAAATTGTGTGGAGAAATTGTCTTTAGTAATGGTCTTCGATGCTTCGTTCCATTGTAAACAAACAATTTCATATACATATGTATTAAGAAGTCCAAACATAAATGGAGAGCTTTGCGGAATTTTAAGTGCGCAAAACCTTTTTAGTCCAACAAAATATTTTATAGTCTATGTTATGTTGATTTATGTTCTTGACATATAAATAACAAACTGAATAAATCCTTTAAAGTCAGTACCAATGTTTGAAACTAGCTGCATACCTTTTCAATTTTTCCTGCTACCGAACTCATGATAACAATAGATACTATATGTATATAATTATCATGCTTTAACAACTAACAAGCAAACAAACAACATGTCGTATTCAAAACACGCCACAAATAGGGACGTGCCGTGCGGATACATCGAATAGTCACGATGACTGACACCCCTATCAAGTATCAGCACCTCACTATCGACCCATAATATCGAGACAATAGACTTAATTAAAGCCCTCGTACTTATAAAATCCAATTACAAAACTTCGGCTTAATCTATATTTAAAAATTGAGTTTGAAATTTCTGTGCTTTATTTCTGTATTTTGTAATAGACAAAAGATTCTCTGCTTGTTCCAGATACCTGTCTTTTCGTGATAGCAGCTAACTAAATTAAAAGTTTCTTGGATCGGGTTCATTGTGTTCGGATAAGAAGTTTGATTAAATTCTATAGCTGTTCAGTTCGGACGTTAAAAGGTGAGTAATTGGAGATTTTTGACGAGTAAATTGTTACTTTGTTACATTTTTTTTATGAAATATTGTGTAACCTATAGATATCCCATCTGTGTTGTCCCACGGTGTATCCCGTGACACGTGTTTCGCGGCTGATCGGCTATGCAAACGCTTGGTTTCTTGTTGGATGACAATTAAGACCGAGTGCGGGGGTCTCACTCAGCCCGGGTGGCGACAATCGACCGCGCGTTTAAGCGAGAGCCTCGTTTACACTGTAGCGGTTTACACTTCATTATGCACTGGTTTCGGTTTGAGAACTAGCTGCTTGATAATGGGGTACGGTCAATTTAACCGCAAGCACTTGTTCGAAGATGCATTTAACGTTTGCAGACTAAAATGCACCATGCACGATCGTACCTATGGCTTCTTTTCACTTACTGACTGTTTTATTGCAAACGAGCAAAACCAAAATCTACCTAGCAAGCGGATCACTATGGTCTATTACGATGTAGGTAGGTATAATATGGTTGACTAGCTGCGCCCCGCGGTTTCACCCGCATAAGTTTCAATTCCGTGGGAACATCGGGATAAAAAGTATCCTATATGTTAATCCTGGTTATAAACTCCAATATTTCATCCAAATCCGTTGAGTAGTTTTTGCGTGAAAGAGTAACAAACATCCATCCATCTATCCATATATCCATACAAACTTTCACGTTTATAATATTATTAGTAGGATTAATATAGTCACAAATTATCTACCTCTATTGCTCTAGCAATAGTGCAGCTTTTTCTTTGATAAAATATGTATCTAATAAACACTTCAATGTACCTAATGGAATCTTAACAGTGTTCTAAGAAATAATTCACTAAAGGAAAAAAGTCGGATCGAACATACATCTGCGTCGTCTAATCTATTATTCATTGCAGTACTCATTATACAAAATATTTTACATATTCGTGTTTCTAGATATATGCCGTAGATGGCATGTGCTTATGTGCCGTTTTTTAAATAACTTCGTGAACTCAAACCCCGCTGCCCAAAGATTTAAATCGATAGATTTGCCCTCACCGTACGTAGTCACGCGAAAAAGTGTCCATGCTGAGAAGAATGAGCACACACATTATTATACACCGTGTTCCGGACGATATCCATAAACTTCGACCAGATGTTCAGACCATAGCAATAAGCATTTTTAATAATGGACACAAATTAATTTTTATTTTTTATTTTTTGTTAATTGTAATACAAACTAAATACCACCCGATATGCATGCCTCTTTATCTCTTTATCCGAAGCATTTGATAGATTTATCATTTTAATTGCACTAAGCCCTAACATAGACCAAATTAAGACCCTTTCTTACTCCATAGCTTAATTAAATTTCATTAAATGAAATCACAAATATTTATGTAACGAAGCCTTTTTAAGTACTATGTACTTTCTTAGTTAGATTTGATTTGTAAAAGCTATAGAAGCGTTTGCCAAAGTTTAGTAAAGAACACGGTGTATAGCTTTTCCATGACAATCAAGTCAAGTCACTGCGTCATTGTGTGTCAGAAGTGGCAAAACGAAAAAGAAACGCGACTATATTTTGACGCGGTAGGGGCGTATTTAGCAGTTTAAATCTTTGCCGCTGTCATCATTTTCATGACAGCTATCATTGCTGCCATTATGTGCAGTCATCGCTTTTCTAGGAATTTGTAGCTTTACCGACCATTATAATAACGCGTCGATACCACATTTTCCTCTCAGTAATGTCAAAAAAATAGGTTCATATTTGACGTATTGGTGCGTAATTTTCTTTCACGGATAAAATTCCAGGTGTCGTCAACGTAAGGTATTTCGGCATATGAGGTCACATTCGTAACAAAGCGTCCTTCGCGATTGTCCGCAAATAGAGATGGATAGGTGAGTCATCGCCTTCACAATACGGTTTCTCCACTTGACGTATTACTTTCTCGGGATTACGTTATTCTGTTTTTCTTTTATCTTCGTTGACATATAGTATCTTATTTGGAAAAACAAGACGTAATGTTAAACAGAAATCTTTTCACTCAAGAATAATTATAATTAATATAGGTATACAAAATATTGTAAATCATTTTAAATGAGTAACTATGGAGTTCCTTGTCCATTCAAACTCAAAGTCAAAGCATTTACATATTTCAAATAAATACATAAAAGGCACTTTTGAACGTCAAAAATTTCAATAAAATAGAAATGATTCTAGTCACCCCTTCCAAAAGGTAGTTTTTGTATGGAGAAGAATGGGCAAGAAACTCCACCGTTACTCTTTTAAAACGTTTTACAATATTTTGCATACATTAATTATATAATAATATGTGAAGACGATGCACCTAAAATAAAATGTTAAGTAAAGGTAGGTAGTTCCGTATAGAGAAGTCCATACCAAACTACCTTTCGGAAAGGGTACATATTTTTTATTAGCCTATACTGTCCCACTGCTGGGCAAAGACCTCCCCCAAATCCTTATCAAAATTATGAAGGGCACATATAATAATTTCTATTTTCTTGTAAATTTTGACGTACGCAAGTGCCTTTAATGGCCTACTCGAAATAAATGCAAATCATTTAGTTCAACTTCTACTTTGAATAATGATTGTTTGTTACGGGGTTTCAAGCTGAAGGTTATTTGTTTAATTTTTCTGTTTCTTAAACTGACTTTTTCTATTTCTCATAGTTTCGGTTTCCGCCCTGAAGCATTGATTTCTAAACTCCAAAATGCGGCAAACTTATTAAAAAACAACGAAAAATCACCCTTTACCATACCATTTCTCCATCTATGAACTTTGTACGTCCAGCATTCTGTAGAACAGTAGCTAAAGTTAGATAGAGAACAAAAGTGTATTGTTTACGTCATAATCGCCACGGAACCGCGAGATAAGGCAGAGATAGGCGTATATAGTGGGCCTGGCCTAGTTTACACCCCCCTCCGTTCCTGCAGCGGCTGCGTTGAATAAGGCTTTCTTGACTAAATGAATGTTGCCTTCAACGTGGTTATAGTGTTTCTTTACATGTTACGTGCTTTATAGAAAATATTGAGTGGAAAGGCTATCGGCTATTGAGACTTGAGAAATTTCTTCAAAGAAATATCTTCTCTTTTTCTTTATCTATACACGGTCAAATTAAATTAGTTAGCGTAACTCTCCAGACGTGGTGGGTATCTAAACACGATAAAACGAAAATGATACTAATTTGAAGATTTTTTTTTTTTTGTGGGGTCATCGACCGCATTTAGTGTATCGTCTTCAAATATCAGTTTAAAAATCAGCTTTTTACTGTGTAAACTTCACAGAAGTGATGGGTATCGATATCTTAACGCATTAAAACAAAATAAAACCGATTTTCTCAACCAACAATTCAATTAACAAGACAACCAGCGGTCGATGAAGCCCAAAAAAAACTTCAAATCTTTTTTGTTTTTATTTTATCGTGTTACCCATCACGTCTGCAGTTTCGCTAGCTAATTTAATTTGACCCAGTATAAGTAAATAAAATGGCAATAGGCTTGCAAAATGTGGGTGTGCTATGGATACCTCTGCCTAACCCTTCACGAATTACAGCCGTGATGTTATATTATTTATGTTACACTCATATTCTAATAAAAACTTTATTTTAACGATGTTTTATTTTAGAACTAAAATTGAGTAGTTAAAGTAAAACTCACTTTAAATAAGCTTCGTCTACAAGCTAACAGCTCGTTATTAAATAACAACGTTAAAAACTTGGACCGGCAAGTGGCAATTAACATTTTCTTGGAAAATGCTCCGTAAGATTTTGTTTGAAAGTTTTTAATTTTACTATACCCGCGACATATTTTGAAAATGTTTATCAAATAATAGAAACTTAATTGGAAACTTTAGGATATAATCCTGTTATTTTAAACACGCTTTTTGATTCATAAATTAGGTATAAGTGGATATACCACTATAGTAGTCAAAGTTGTTAAACTATTTTAAGATTTTTCTGTTTTTGTATGAATACTATGTGCCTTAACCTGGATCAAATAAATTTATTTCTTTCTTACTAATGTACATATCATTTTAATTCTGAATAAAGCTAAACTCTTTTGAAACTGTTTATATTTAGGTTAAACAATTATGAGCTTTTTACCTACTAAAAAGTAGGTATCTATTAGATTTATATTTCTATAATTGACCTTGGAAGCTACTATTTCAAGGTAACAAGAACCTCGTGAGGGTATTTGGTTTTGGGTTTGAAAGAAGCCCAAAGAAATGTGATAGCAAGAATATTCATCAACGTGTTAGAAAACCAAGTGATTGCGAAACACAGCCTAATCATCTCATCATTAAAAATCAAATTGCTATGTTATCTTCAAATTCACCCCATAAACCACACGCACTGAGCCATAAAACACGGTTCGCAACCGTTTAGCCCATCGCACAGTAAAGGGGCGGAATAACACGACACCTCACATTCTCCGAAAACGTTTTTCTTTGATAAAGCTCCTCGATTCAAATCGATACTCATGTAATAAGGCACTTCTTATTGAGCAAGCGAACACTTTGCTCTAACGAGTGTGAATAAATCGTACGAAGCATATGACTCGAATCATTGCCCCATTTATCGGAATGTGGAATTGATTTCTGGGAACGCTCCCTTAATGATATAACATCGTTATGTTTGTTTGAATTCTTCTTCTTTTTAGCGTATCGATGGCAAAAAAAATATATTATATGTTTGGCCCAAAGCTCAGCTACATGAACTGCACTCACTGACACAGTCATATTATAAGGTCATCAAGACATAGAACATCACAGACTGCCTACAGTCTTGTCTCCCCATCTCCGTTTTAATCCATCCAAAGGTTGTCCCTAAAAGATCGTTCTCAGAGATAAGACCGCCCATTGTAAAATTTCTACATTTATATCTGTAATTTATATGATGTAAAGACGCTAGCAGGTCAAACTACAGCAGGTCAAACTGTCAAATTTTCCCAATCAACCTTGAAGCTTTAGCGATAAACTTGAAAATCTATTAAAGAAATTTGACAGATTGTAGTAGCTTGATGTGCTGGCGCCTTTACATAATAAAGAGTATTCTATTATATCCAGTTAATAAGGTCCAGGACATGCGGCGCAAGATGGAAGGTGGAAATAGAAGTTTGAAGTCTTTATTTTATGAGAATGATTTGGTGCCGTTATGGACTTGCATTAACGAGTGTCGGATGAATTAGCACAAGTATTTGAGCCATTCGGTGTCATGCAGAATTGTACAAGTCAAAACTAGCGCAAATATATCGTTACGTGTGTGGCCTGCATTCGATTTTGCGGTTTCTGTAATCATTTATTGAAGGAAGGACAAAATTCATTTATTCATTCATAAATTAATGCACGTAATATTCCTGGTTCCAACAGGAAAATTTTCGGCAAATGATTTCCGTAAACCAATATTCGGAATTTTGGTTTGCTTCAATCATTGAACAATCATAATATTATTTTACAAATTGATAATTTCGATATACCGACGAATAAAATTGTTTGATGTTGTTTTATAAAACACGGATCTCTGGCATTGACTAGATAGACCAACATGCCTTTTTTATAAAATAAATTATTCAATGGCTGCCCGTTGTGCCCGGTTGATGGCAATAGTCTCGCCCCCTGTTACATGGGACTAAAACGTGTGAAAGTGTGGCTGTACTATAGGTACACCTCTGCCTAACCCTTCGGGGATTACAGGCATGTTAAGTGTAAATTACTATAATCTGCCAGAATTTCCGTGAAAGGATTTCCACGTCACGTCACACAATGTTTAATTTGATAGTGCCTTAACTATTTTAAGTTCCTTTTACTACATTAAACGGAGGCTTAATGGAGTAGAAAACGTTTGTTTTAAGGGTCCACTTATTTTAAGTGAATTCCTAAGTAGTTCCCTAACTTCAGTTAGGGTGGTCTGTAGAGGATTTACCTTTAAGTGAATACTAAAACTTACTACTTACTCACTAAGTTAAATCAGATTATTTGTATGTTAGAAGAAATTAAAGGGAGACGTCAAACTTTTATATTGTTTACTTTCACTTACCTCTTCCAAAAAATTATTAACTAACTACTGCCCGCGACTTCGTTCGCGTGTAAGACACCATAATATAAAAAATACAGCCCATGTTACTCGCTGTAATGTAGCTTTCTAAATCGATTAAGTATTATTTGACTCAAATAATCAAATCTTTTATGTTTATAATATTAGTTTAGACTTCTAATAAATAAATTTCCAATCGACCCTGAAATCAAATTTGAAACTGTCAAGAACTCCACGAATCGGGCTCGACCTAGTGTGGGTGGTCACAAGTTAAAATTTTTGAAATTATGTTTCCTTTTGTTACAATAATTTTAGGAATAGTTTGTTTCTATTATAACAGAAATGTAAGAAACATTATTTGGTAAATAAACGATTTATTTTTATTACTTAACAAATATGGTATACCATGAATTATAAATATCTTCAAAGAAGTCGATGCAGTCATAAATCCCAAAAGCATTCACGAGGTCCCAAAAAGCTACGACACTAATTAAAACACTAACAGCCAAGTGCTTATTTCTATAACATAAAATAAAGCATTTATTTACAAAATACAGCAAAACATTCTTTGATCAGGGAAGATAAAAGGCTTCATAGCGAATCCAATTGAGAATTTCTCTTCATCTGCAGAAGATTATTCCCTGATCCAGTTCTGGTTCTCGCTTTGCACAAAGCAACTGCTCTAGTCTCATTAGCATGCATACGACTACAGTCTGACTTTTTATTCCTTTCATTGAAATCTTCATAATCCATACCTTTCGGTTTTCTCCTTTTACGTCTGAAATTCAATCGAGAAGTATTCCAATACAAATAAAAGATTAAAGGATAGTTCAGACTACGCTATATAGAGCATATATAGCAAATATTGTATAGCATAAGAATATTACTCAGCATACATTTTATATGGACACGTTCATATATCGGTATGCTATAAAGTATTGGCTTTCTGTACGCGATAAACTTGCTATTCTCAGAGCTATAGGTATCGTACCATTCTCCGATTACTTTTTTCTTTTTCAGAATTTCTTATCAATAATTTTGAAAAAAAAAACACCAGAAAGCCAATTCTCATAATTTAAAACGTTCAAAATATAGTCGCAGTCTCATCTCGGCGACAAACAATTATCAAAAGCTTGTCAAAATGTAAAATGTTTTCAAATGTTGTCAAATTAGAAGTATTTTTTGACAGATTGACACTGAGATCAGACTGTGAACGTTCTTAAAATTACGAGAATTGCCCCTCAGAGAATGGAGTCAAACTCTATATCATCGTCATCGCTTGATAAGCTTTCCACGCTAGTAATATCTATTATGTGTGCACTTTATAAGGGATCGACGTCAAAAAACTTGATATACACAGTACACTGACTTGCGATATAGCATAGAGTGCGCACGTCATGCAATACAGTTACAGCTTATGACGCAATATGCTTTAATATAGCAAAATAATAGAGCGTAGTCTGAACTAACCTTTATACATAATTCTATCCAACATTCTTACTTATCAGAATCTGAATAATATTTCGGAAAATCGAATATCGTGAAGTGGCAGTTATTCAATAAAGTTTATACGCAATCTCACTCGATATACTCGTAAGTAATATTATATCGAGAGCAATTTTCCTACGGAAAACTGTCGTTGGACAAACTCGTTGCGTCACGTTTGCCTTGAATAATAACGTCATCAGCAGTGACTGAAATCCGTGGCAATTCGGATGTTCGAGATTGGTTATGAAACTACATGTGACTGACAACTGATGCTCGTTAATTCATGTTGGATACAACACATCGTTATCTCCAGCGTTATTGCATAATATCGCATTCTATACACACATACAACATGCAAATATAAAAAAAAACAGCTAACAGCTTAAACGTTAAAATAACAGCTTCCTGAGCGTGGTAACGGACAGGTATGACAGTCCGTTCTTCAAAAATTGTATGCGTTTATGTGTGAACTAACATAGTTTTAAGCATTTTCTTACTAACAAAATGGATTTTGTTGTCTGAAATATTAATAAATAATAATATACGGTACATATGACAAAAAACAACTTTTAAAATGTCTGTCTGTCTCTGTTTGTTCCGGCTAATCTCCGTAACGGCTAGGCCGATTTTGTATAGCAGCATTGCCATTCAGCGTGGCATTGTCATCTACCAACCCGCACTGGGCCTGCGTGGTAAATTAAGCCCACTCCCTCTCGAAGAGAGGAGGCCTGTGTCCCAGCAGTGGGAACATCATAGGCTGATTATGTGTGGCATTTGATTGCTGCCAGTCCTTTAGGCACTTTTCCTGTTGACAGTGTGCAGACGAGTTGTTTGATGCTCTATGATTATTTCCCCTCTTTGATTATATACATGTACATTTATATTATTATTATTTTAAGACTGTTAGCTTATAATTATACTATGTAAATATGATCTTACTTGGTACTCGTCAACTAAAATGACAGAATATGTTTGCATAGGTGTTGCATTTTGTCGTTTATTTGGTAGATTCCTACTGTGTATCCGTCCCTAATGATTTTTAATTAAATTCGAGTGAAACTCTGAACCCGCTAGGGATTTCGATAAACCTGAAGTATTTTCATTCAAAATCCACTAGAACAATAACAAAATACAGTGTACAACAGATTTCAATAGAATCCCTCTTGATAAAGCATTTGTATGTGATTTTCGTTGAACTGATAAACCCGTCCCGATATTTTAGTCGGATATCGCTGCTCTGTTATTGGCAGTTCCACGGATTTTCGTTGGAATTTGATGTCAACTTTATTAGTAGGTACATTAGTTTACTGTAAACGAGTATCCGACTATTTTAGGGATTTTCACTCGAAAATGATAAATAATAAAGCTGAAAATTTTGTTTTTTAGTTTGTTCGCGCTAATCTCTGGAACTACCAGTCGGATTTGCAAAATTGTTTATGCATTTGATAGACCAATTTTTGAGGATGGCTATTTAACGCTACGACCCTTAGCAAAGTCAAAAAGAATGCTAAGCAAAAACGATGTAACAGCGCGGCGGGGGTGCGATGCAACGCGGTGGGTCGGGGAACAAGAAATTTCACCCAGACTACATCGCAGAAGCAATTATTGTCGCTTTAAATTGTCATAATGAAAAAAATATTTTATCACCTTAATCTGGCTGCCGATAGACAGTAGCTAGTGTTTCAAAGTAATTAAGGTATGTAGGGTACTTGATTTCTTCACGTAACAAAATCAAAAACACGGTATAATAAAAGAGAAACCCCCTTATTCATAAACGTTGCTTAAAGATAAGTAGTGATTAGCGACTGTTGTACCACACATTTCTGACGTTTGAACGTCACTCAACTTTAATCATCGTTTATAAATAAACCCCAATAAGTTTATTTCTTTATTTTACCATTTATCTACAGAAAAATAGGTACAAAAGTGATGCTTATTTCATAAGAAATCTCTTCCAGCATACCTGCGATAGGACAATAGATAGAGAGATGTAGACAGCGTGTGAAAGAGTAAAGGAGACATAAAATAATGCATAAAAACATAAACAAAGTTTATTTTTATGTACAAACGTAAAACAATTTTAAATTGCACAAGAACTTGCCAGTTCTTGTGCAATTTAAAATTACACATTCGTTCTTCTTTGATGGTACCTACGTTAAACATTTTAATAACATCTTTTGTTCTTAGAAAACGTTTTTTTTTAAATGACTAATGATTCACTAAAACTTACTCATTACAAATGTTTGTTTTGTTTGGTTAAAATCGCACTCAATGTTTGACATTTTCATGCGTTGTTTTAACCAAAGTTGAAATTGTTTTGACTACTTTTCTGTAACTACTTATTAACAATTAGTGGATTCTTTTGAAGATGGATAGGGTATGACGATTGTAGACTTCAAAGTAAATTAGAACCTTTGACATACATTTTCTGTAAACAATACGTTCGTCTTTCCCTTAAAGAGAAAACAAATTTCTTATGTATATGTGTGTTAAACGGCTTATTTGAAAGGTAAAGCAAATAGCAAAATGCTTTATGAAATATTCATTACACAGGCTCTTTTTGAGTAATCCCCGGAGAATAAAAAATGTTATATAGCTACAAATAGAGGATTTAGTCCAAGCAGATTGGAATGAAATACGTAAACTAAGCCTAGCGATACTGCTCCGGTTACAGCCGACTTTCCATCCAAAGCTATAGATATAAAAGACGGAAAATAAAAATGTTTTAAAGATCGCCTCATGAATACCTTTCAATCAATATTTATGAGGAAATTTGGCTCCCGAGATACAAGAAGGTATCTTTTTACTTGGTTCAGGAGCCAGCTGTTGAAACAGCGTTTGAAAAAAAAATACGAACTAAGCTGTGAGATTTTTATTGGTTTCGGATTAAGCAGTTTAAAATGTCGCGTGAGCTCCCAGAGCGATTGCGGATTGGTTCAGTTCAGATATATTTTTAATCCAATATTGGTTCCATATGAATAAGATAAGCCGCTTACATGAAATCCTTTTGAAAAAAGAAGAGAAAGCTTTTTCTCAGTAAGGTGATTGGTTTTTGATACTACCGTATTTTTCGTAAGTAAAACTTTTATAGAAGTATTTATGCCAATATTATTCCATTACCAAAAGGAAAAGGTGCTATCAGGATTCTATAGCTCTGTCTCTTACCACACTGAAAAAATGGTGGCATTAATACGTCACACGGCTCCAGGAAATCGTAATAAAATTATATCAAAGCACGCATGTCATTAAATATTAGATTACGTTTGTACTTTATGAGTTTGTTTTGTCAATAAATATTTGAAGTTGCGATATTTATGTAAATAAACCCTTCGTAAGTTCATTAATTTCTTTTCTTTTTTCATTTTATTTGGAATTATAAATCAGACAAATACTGTCTGATTTACAATTAGCCTTCCACCTCGCAAAGAAACGTCTCTCCACAGTTGGTGAGAGCTATAAGAGTACCTGCAAGTAGTCAAATTCAAAATTGTAGTTTTTAACTTCTATAATTGAATGCAGAGAAATGGAAGTTTCAGCTACACTTTCAGTCGCTTCGTTGTCAGTGGATTCGATCTCAACCTTAAGCTGTTACATCAGATACTACAATGTTTATTGCTTCTAAAATATTAAAAGGTACTCAAGTGCACGTTACTTTCATTTTCCGTTACGTAACAACTCATCACCGACGTAAAGTTGTTAAATTATTATGAGATTAATAAGTTTCCACATGAAGTAATAACTTAATCTTCGCCTTCAGAGTTACGATTCAAGCAAATGTTATCACAGGGATTATTGGACCTGAAATATAGACTGTAAAGTAGAGCTACCACGAAGATCTGTTGATATTATTGTAGTCATCATCATCAACTCAGCCAAAAGACGTCCACTGCTGGACATAGACCAAGCACTCCACTTCGACCCGTTCTGTGCTCCCCCAAATCCAGCGGATTCCTGCGGCCTTCGCAAGGTCATTGATCCACCTTGTGGGACGCCTATTGTACTTAAGTATAGGAATTTCTTATTAGTTATTTTTGACAATTCATCAGAAACTTTCAGCCGATGTTAGTTAATAAAATATTGAATTGTAATGGAATTTTTATGCAATATTTATGTCGTACTGTAAGCTCAATAATAAGCTTCAATCAACCCAGCCTATCGCAGTCCACTGCTGGACATAGGCCTCTCCCAGACCGCGCCACGACACCCTGTCCTTCGCCATCCAGTCTGTCCCAGCCACCGTCTTAAGGTCGTCTGTCCATCTAGCTGGGAGGCGTCTCACACTATGATTGTCGTTGCGCGGTCTCCATTCCACGACTCGTCTGTTCCACCGGTCGGTCCTTCGACAAACATAAAGCCACAAAAACCCACAAAAAAGCTTAGATAAATTAAAAAGGCGGATTATTCTTTTGTGTTATTTTCATATTTCTAATTTCTCATCTTCAACGATTGTGCGCTGTGTGCAGCGCACAACCTAAACCGTTGAAGATGTAAGATGATATAAGCACATAAAGAGTTATAAGACACGTCATCTTAAAAGTCTTTATGTGCTTATATTTTTCCTAGCTAAAAACTGGCACAAAAAACCAGGTCTCAGCTATTTAGGTATGTCGGTATACCTGAGATCCACCTATTTTAATCTGCACCTTCACTAACAGGCCGATCCAATTCATAGTCCTCCGACAAAGGTTAATAAAAAAGCAGCCCATTATTTATACTCCGTACCTATATTTATAAGGCTTCAGACGTCGTTCCAGGGTGCCTACGTTGTTTAAAAATAAAAAATAAATGCGGTTGAGAGGAGGCTCATCAAGGCGAGAGCAACCAGCCAGGCGATAGCCGATAGACGGCAATTTATAATGTACTCGCTATATTTTACAATGTACTTTCCAACGGTTCATATTTTATAGGCGAGAGAGCAACAGCCACGGTTCTACGGAATAAATATGTTGGTAGGTTTGAGTTTTTTTTTTATGTTAATGTGGTTTTAAATTTTCTGCTGCATCCGGAACTGGAAGCCGACCCAAATATCGTTGTGAAAAGGCTAGGCAGATGATGATGATGTGGTTTTGACTTTTGTGTTAGTAATTGTGAAAGCACGTTTTGATGATAATAGAAATGAAAACGTTCAGTAAAAGATAGAAATATATAAGTCGTCGGTTTATCGGTGTAAGTTGTTGGAAGCGCTCGTAAAGACAATAAAGAAAATAAGCTGACCATTTGACCAAATGAGCCTCTCTCTTTTAACATTCCTCAAGAGAGGACGACGATAAATCTGCTTTGTTTTTTTCGTAGAATTACGTGTAATTCTATGAGACTGTGACAAATAAACCTATTCTTCTTTCCCAAACTGGATAACTCGTAGTCACTCATGTCATATGTATTTTAGTGTCATGATCTGGCATAAACCATAGGTAATACGGGCTGGTGTCGGCAACTCCACGTCAATGCGCGTATTTTCCGTACGACATTAACCATAACAATTTTAACTAATTACGTTACCGAAACAGCCCTAAAGCCGCTGTTTTTTCTCGTGGAAAAGCGCTTCAAGCTGCTCGAAGTACCCGTAAAGCCACCAAAGCGCACGGTCACAACTGAATTGACCTGAATAGGTCTAACCACCAGACTACCAATCAATCATGGTACCTATTCGTTGGTGCACAAAACCCCGACCAAAGGATTGAGGTTTTGTGCACCAACGTAGAATGGATTAGGATTTCGTTTCTAGATTTCTAATACCTACAAAATAGTCGTTTTCGTTAGAGAAATCCTAAGCCGGTTAGAAGTACAGGCATTTTGAAGACATTTTCTTTATTGCTTTTAAGAAATCCGTGGAACTTATAAAATCTATCTTCGTTGGAAACTTTTTAATATTCTGTAACGGAGTTTGTTTTTAAACGAGTTCCTCTGTAGAAGATATTTTGTTTTTATTATAATAGGTACAAGTGCATCGACAAATGGGGGCTGTTAGCTTTCAAATGCTCTAACTCCATTGCCAACCAGAAACGGCATGTGATCCTCATCAGCCTGCAGCAGTCCACTGCCGGACTTAGGCCTCTCCAATTGCACGCCATTCAATTCGATTTTCGGCAGCTCTCATCCAGCTGCAACCAGCCATCCTTCGAAGATCATCGCTCCACCTAGCCTGAGGGTGTTCTACCTTACGTTTGCCGATTCGCGGTCTCAACTCAAGAACACGTACCCCTACCCTAACGGTCATCGGTCCTACGGCTGATATGGCCCGCCCATTGTCACTTCAGCTTGCTTAATATGTGAGCTATAAACGGCAAGTGATAATAATAATAAATAAATAGATCAGCACAGATACTTTAATGATTCCTGCGTAAAAGAAAAACTGTAACATTCATCCTTGCCTACTTGAAGCCCTGAAAGTATATCATTTTATGTTTCCCGCTACCAAGCAACGTCATTTCTATTCAAAACATGACGTACATTCGCGTATAAGCTTGTACTCATCTAACAACATGGAGCTTTGACTCACACACAGTCGGCGATGCGAAGCGACGAGTCATACTAACACTGCATGACGCGTATTATAAGTTTATGACGTATGTCGTTACGAAAGGCGAATTGACTTACAATGACGAGGTTTTTAGAATTACTATACTATTTATTGCAACAACATAACATAGCATCAATCCTGTATTCCGCGGAAGGTTAGGCAGAGGTGTACTTTTTTTTTTTTTTCGGAGGAAGCTTTTTTACTTGGACATTTTACCAGTTAAGTTTAAGTCCCGTACTGGTATGCAGTTGCATCCGGTTAGACTGGAAGCTGATTATATAAGGGGGCGAGCTTATTGCCATCAATCGTAATTTAAATCTTAATTTCGTTTACTGACAGACAACGCACAACAGAAGCAAACAATTTTGCACAAGAGTTCCCTTTATGACCAAGCTGATTTTGGCAAATCCAGCTCCCAGAGGTGATAGGGAAAATCCAGGTCCTAATGGGATGAAATAGGGTATATGGAATTTTGTAATTTTTGCCTTTGGGAAAACCCCATCGAGCTGGCGCATGGCTTGTCACTCTTAAAAGTTGAAAACTTTTTTGAAACAGGATACCGGATACCTTCACCTTCCTACACCTTAACTACTTACTTGATCACAAACGCGATGTGCGTTTGTGATCAAGTAAGTAGTTACACAACAATACAAAATACAAACGAGTGTATGAAAAATCGCCGTCATATTAGAATGCCTGGTAGAGAATGCCTAAGGCATTAAGTTCGCCTTTGTACCTTTTTGTTCGAGAATATTAAATAAATAAATGAATAAATAAATATTAAATCGTACTGCAGTATAGCACGGACCTTACAATTTAATTTATTCCACACACTACACAAGCGGTCAATCTCGTAAGAACATATATAGATTAGCTAACGTATTGTTATAACTCATAGTGCGTACTACAGAGCGTTAACTACTGGAGTTATTCCACTAAATAAATGGAATTGTTGGAATCATGCCATAATATTGACAAATAAATTGGCTGGCCTTGGTATTACATTGGAATGCTTCGCTAAGAAATATGAATACCTTAAATATAATACGCTGGAAATATTCATAAATAATTTAAAATGGGTTGTTTGGCGTTCTTAAGTGGATGTGCTAATTTGTTTAGTATTTTTATGAAGAATGTTTTGTTACCCTATGTAAAATTGCACGAGAAAAATAAATAAAAAAATATTTTTGAGGCAATAAAATGTCATGTCAAATTTATGATGATTGATTCGCCAAAGAAAAGGTAGAATAGCATTAGTTTGATAAGATAAACCTAATATTGCACTTAATCAGAGTGACCTTTTAAAATCTACGTCGTTCAACTTCGAAAATTTTCAAATTCAAAACTCATTTTTGTGAATAAAATCTAGGATTTATTTATTGCAAAAAAAAATTGTAATTTTTGTTCAAAATATTGACATAGAACTTGAGAAAGTAAATCATATGGTGGTAAAATGCTAACTTCAAAGAATATTTAAGTAAGAACATATAGTGAACCATTTAAAAAAAAAACCTGAGTAAAGTTTCAGTCATCATACATCCCGTATAATACCCGACCCGGTCCCACCAGCAGACTGACCCAAAAAAAGTTGGAAAAATGATTCACAGCTCCGAAAAAGGTCGCTCTCGAATACAATGAAATGCTCTTTACGGTTTTTTCAACGTTTATACAGTATAATGTTTTCACCAGGATTGTCCTAAAACTGTTGGTGCCTTGTGTTAATTCTCTTAATTAAAGAGACCGGTTATTGGTCGTATTTTTAAGCCTCGTGTGTGGATAAGGAAATTATTGAGGTTGTAATGAATATTTTAGGCATTTCAACACAATGGGTACACGATTTTATTCCGTTCTTTTTTTTTCAGTGTATGTTAATGTCGGTGCCTAGTACAACGGCATAATTACATGTATACATTAACCCAGATCCTTTGAAATAAATATGAATATCTGGATAAATAATTTGGCAGAGCCGGAAAATCGTACCACTTGGCCACCACTGCTCTTCGCATTGCGACTTACGAGTTCTAGGTCGTAGGTTCGAACCCAGACAGGCGCTTTATTTTGTGTAAAATTATTTCATCACCACTGCTCACAAAACGGTGAAGGAAAACATCGTGAGGAAACCGGCATGTCCTAGAACCAAAAATTCGAAGACATGTGACATCTACCAACCCGCACTGGGCTCGCGGGGTGGATTACGGCCCAGTGGGAACATTATAGTCTGGTTATGTTATGATTATGGAAAATCGTAAACGCACCCATTTTCACAACAATTACATTGCCGACCGAAATCGCAAAGTAACACAACATAAAATTACGCCTGTATTCCCCGACGGGTTAGGCAGAAGTGCACCTAAAGTACCTATACACATACATTCAAATCTCAAAGTAATTGTTCTGTATCGGCACAAAATATAGGTCAACGTACAGAATTAAATATAGGTCTTTACAATTGGATCAAAATCTCATGCCATACGAGTGTAATCAGTTACAAGACGCATCGTTACGTCACGTCACAAAGGTCGGTGTCTGCCGAGTGCGGACTAGGCCGGTATCACATTATCAACGGCCATTGTATTGGCCTAGTTCAGTGCTTCTACAATCCGCACATACCGAGTGCATGTATCATGTGTACAATTGTCTAGCTGTATAATGGCCTAGATTATTTCGATGGGTGCCTACCGGTTTGATCACCAGATAGAATCGACTCATCATTTTCTCAAAATACATGAAATGAAAAAAAGAACAGATTGGAACAGCAGCATCCACTTAAATAAGTTGAATGCCGTAATTACAGAAACAATTAAAAAGCCGTCTTGTCTTGCGTGGATCCACTTTCCGATACGAAAGGTTAAAGATTTTTTTTTAAATAAGCATTTGTCAGCCGTTTATTTTTTTGATAGCTGATCCTCTATAGTACATCTTCAATAAGACTCTCAGCTAATCAGTGACCGGTAATCCGAATCTGCAAGCTTCTGAAAACAAGCTACCGAGGCGCGCGTTCACAAACATTGAATCAACATGACGCTATGCCGCCGTCCGTCGAGCAAGTCGCCAATCAACACAAACGATAAACAAACTTCCACTTTCTGGAGCATCAACAACTCGGAACATTCGAAATAGATCTAATTCCGGCTTTTTGGTTCGAAAAACCGGAACAAAACAGCGTTGTTCTCAATCGCCTAAGGCACTGTCCCACCGCCGACGAGGAAGCGACTACTAGCTCGTCGACGATTTCCTCCACTCGCTCAAAAAACGTACAAAAGCTTGTAGGTTCCGTGTAAGTAAAAGAGATACATATATTTATTTATGTATTTATTTATCCATTTATTTCAGGCATCAAGGCCCATATAAACACATACAATACAATATGAATATAACTTCAAAATACTATAAATACATACAACATTATAATTACACTAAAAAAACTAACTAACGCACACGAAGTGTCTGCGTCGTGTTTCGCTGCATGGTGTCATGTAGCCGACAACGAAACCGGCGGTACACAACACCCTTCGGCCAGAACTCTTCCTTGAGAATCTTCTCGGGATGATGTGTCGGAAGTTCCGACACACACTTCAAATCGTTCGTGGTGCGTGTTCCGACTCGGAACACGCACCACGAACGATTTGAAGTTAGAGTTGTGACGCGACATCAACTTTTCGACCCTCAAAGTCCAGTTGGTCGCACGCATCGCTTCACACGCATGTACTCCACGATCTCCTCAACCTTCGTGGAGTGGTTCAGTCTGGACACGTACAGCTGCGTCGTCGGGATTGCTGGACGCAGCAGCATGTTGGGTCCTGCCTGCGCGGTGCCGCACTGGTTCTGACAAGGAGGCTTATTCTTTTGGTGTATATAGTTGATCGCTGACTATTCACACCGCAGCCGCCGGCCAGTACTCGTTTGTCGCAGCGACAAGAGGGCAGTTTCAAAGAAAGTACTCGGTCAGAGAATATCGCTTGGCAGGCAGAACACTTGCTCAGAGACTCACGCTTGGTACATACGCATACCAGCGAGTAACCGCTCGTCACCGTCGCGCACTCGCTGCTCGTTGCTCGCCTACTCGTTTTTAGTTGCTAGCTCTACTCGCTTCTCGTTTATCGCCGGCAGTGGGACAGATGTCTAAATACTCGTTACTGAAATAGCTGCACGAAATTGATGATGCATGTACGGCAATCAAGCTTCGCTGAATGGTCGCAGTTACAGAGACAATACGTCCAGATGAACAAAAATGTCCGACCATGGCCCTGTGCAGAAATAACGGTAGTAACCTTGAATATCTAGATTCCGTTTTCATCTATTTTCTACTTTTGCTGCCAGAAATATCAATATGAATCTAAATTAGGCGATATATTCTCGAAATGGAATTGCATTAAGGAAATGATGTCATAGAAACTAATATTACAAAAGTATTTATAGTAAAGTTAAAGTTTAACGGTCTATCTATAATATAATGAGCTTTATAATACAAAATCGTTTTAACTTTTACTATTTATCGGGCTAATGAAGGCAATGGTGCAGGTCACGGTAATTGCCCGTTGTTAAAAGTAATTTCCTCATTTTATCGAAAACCATCGGTAAACGAGCATCCGCGATGGAAAATCGTGATAATGTCAACAATTTTTCGTTTTAACGTGAAATTATAAATTAACACGCAATCACTGTTATCAAAAAACAACATTCATTTATTTATTTGCATAAAACATGGTATACAAAGGTGTTACATGAGTTAAGGATGAGATCATACATGTTTTGCTTAAGACTAAAGCATGCAAAATGGTTAACACAACTTATGTTCAACTTCAAAGTATTCTTAATGCTATAAAAGTTATTATCATTTAGCCATTTAAACAAGTGAGTTTTAAACAGTCTTCTATTATATATGCAGTCAGTATTATATATGTATGCTATTATGCAGTCTGTTATTATTTTCTATATACCTACGTAGATTTTCATGGAACAGTTCGAGATACGAAGTTAGTTTTAAGAATAATAAAAATAAAAATAGAGGCTTTGAGGTGGTTGAGAACATTTTACAATCAATATGTATGTTAAATACCGCTCGTAATCAGCATATAGTGTTCCCACCGCTGGGACAAAGGCCTCCTCTCTTTTAAGAGAGAGTGGGCTGTAATCTATCACGTGGGCCCAGTGTGGATTGGGAGATATCACATGTCTTCGATTTTTTGGTTCTAGGACATGCCTGTTTCCTCACGATGTTTTCCTTCACAATTTTGAGAGCAGTAGGTAGTGATAAAATTATTACACAAATTAAAGCGCCTGTCTGGGTACAAACTCACGACCTACACCTCGTAAGGCGGGGTCATTACCACTGGGCCACCACTGCTCCACTGCTTTAAATCGTGATGAATAGAAAAATGCACTTCTATATTGTGAATGCAGATATTATTTCTATGTCGCGTTTGCTCCCTTGTCACGTGTGCAACTCTGAAAACGTTTTGTGCTCCCGCGAGGCCTGCAGTTGACTTCTAAAGCCGATAAAATAATGTAAAACTGTCTAGTGTGGAAATAGAAATACTGCATCAAAAGCTGCTGTTGGCTATGCGAGTGACACAACCACGTACTGTGGACAAACTAGAAAAGTATGCAGGTCGCTACGCTTGGTAACTACATCACTTCAAATAGAGATGTGCGCGTGCTGATCGGTGAAGTATTTGATATCATTCGGCTGACTGTGTTCGGTGTATCGAACGTTATTCTACATGCAATATTAGGCAATGACATTGCATAGTTTAGGCAGATCACGCACTACAACGTGCCACGCGACGGAGCGCGGGAAACGAAACTAAATTCCCGCGTTAAAGCGCTGTAACGCGTTTTTATAGAATTTGTATAGAAAAAAACATGCGTGTTATCTGTGTCCCGTCGCGTGGCGCGTTGTAGTGTGTGATCCTTATTCCTGACTACCTAATTTTGTCATGTAATCTAAAGAATATATTTTAGTAATCTTTTGATTAATTTGACTATATAATTTTATAACGAGACTACTGCGCGGACACAATTACCTAGGTCGGTATCAATCCCCAGGGATGTGCCTTACAGGCGTTGCGCAGGGGTGGTTCCGGAATTGGTCTTCTAAGAGAAACCGGGACCAACCCCTATGTGCGGATGGTGATCATGAATCCCACACTCCCCAACCTCACTCCCCGGAGGTCGGGTGCCTTTGGAAGGTTTCCCCCCGAAAATAAAAAAAAGGTCGGTATCTATACTTCTAAAAACGTCGAAGCTGGATGCTTGCTTACTACTTGGTTGTGACCTCATTAGTGACGTTAGACCATCACTCTTTGTCATACGTCAGTCGACTTTCATAGCTATGCTTGATTGCTTTCCTAATGAATGTTTGCATTAAAATACGTCACACAGAGCTCCAACTGCTTTGCCGTAGGCGGTAGCGGAGCGAAGCGAAACAGTAGCAAAGCGGTGTTTTTTTAACTGATCCGGGTCCACAGAGGTAGCGGAATGGTTTACTTTTGCTGACCATACTTACTGACTTTATGGCAATTACTTGTCTAAGGTCTTTGGTAGTAAAATACAGCCTCAAAATAATGTAAAGAAATATAAATAAATTCTAATAAATAATGGAATTCCTGACAGTTCGTATCAGTGCTGGTAAATTTTTTGCCATTTCAGGAAAGCCAGCAGGTTGAGAGAAAATATTGAATAGATTACAGACATTACATTAATTACTTGAGAATCTTACAGAAACTATAAAGTAGTTACAGGTAACACTTTAAAGATATAAAACACTCGAAAGGTTTTAAAGTACCCTCTATTGAAGTAAACTCACTATTTAAATAACATCTACACTCTCTAACCATCAGTGTTTATTACATAATAATATGTGTTCCAATATGCACTAAATGTTCATGTTCTCTATTATTTAATTAATAACCGCAAATGGTGGTTTCCTCAACAAATAACTGGACATTATGTGTAATATTTACATAAGTGAAATAATTACTATTTACATAATATTCATGTATATATATGAAAAAATAAGCTAAAGAATCATAGGGCATCAAAAAATTCGTCCGCATCACTATCAATAGGAACAGTGCCCAAAAGGCTGGCAGGATTGCCACGTTGTATTACTATTTTGTGTGTTTTGTGTGGACTTGTCTATCGTGATACAGTGATTGATAGTATAGAGGAAATTGCAGAGAAACCCGAAAAAACTGGATGAGCGCAATAGTGAGTACGTTCTACATATTAAATTCATTCTATCATTCAATGACAGACAACGCACAGCCTAAACGGCTGGGCCTAGAAACATGAAATTTTGCACAAGAGTTCCTTTTATAACGAAAGTGAGAACTAGGGATTTTTGAAAATCATTCTCTGAAGGAATTAAATTATTTAACCTCTCTAATTATTATAGAGGATATATATATAATTATTTATATATATAATTTGTATGAAGTTCATAGTTTTTGCGGATGTGGCGTCTCATCGCGCACATGAATTGTACATACTTATCTAAATATCTTTGATTAAAAAAAAAAAAATTAAAATCATCCAACTATATCCACATTCAGACATAAAGGTTTACATATCAAAAATATCAGTTCTACCCTCCGTCTTTTAGTAAATATTTATTCCTGTTCAATAAATAAGTAATGTATCAACATTTATCGACGGCCGACTGCGTTCAAAAGGCTACCGCTGCCTGATAATCTCTCGTTAACTATTAATGAACGATTAATTACCAATGTGCGATTAAATAAATGTTATACAACATTGAAACTTTTCACAAAATGGGGCTTACAACAGTACAGTTCGTATTAATATTTTATGTTAACACTAGTTCATTGTGTTTAATGTGCGTTGTTTCGTTGCTAAGTAGGTTATAACAGCCGCATCGGTCGATCGATCAGGTTAAGCTACGCTTGCCGCGGTCAGTTTGTGTATGGGTGACCATCTTTAGAGACATATCGAGACCCCTCCGTGTTTCAGAAAGCACGTTAAGCCGTTGGTCCCGCCTGTCATTCGTAGATCTTTGAACCAGAATTACTAAAGGGTATCGTATTACCCAGTAACTGGGTTGTGGAGGCCAGATAGGCAGTCGCTCTATTTAGAATACTGGTGTTCAGCTGCATTCGGCTAACCAAAAGCAGCTTCAAGCTTCAAGTCTAAACTTGAAGCTGACCCTAAACATAGTCGGGAAGAGACAGATGATGACCAGTTTATTGTAGATCCTGAATGTTCTAAACGTTGTATTTTGCCAACATAACAATTGAACATAAATCACGGACATAGTGCCATTCATAAAATTAACACAATTTACTCATTCACACCTACATATTCGGGCTTTTTGTTACAAACAACACTGCATTAACACTGACTAAACTCGACTGAAAGTATTGTCATTTTTACAAACAATAAATAGTAAAAGGATATTAAAGAGGCTTCATGTAAAACAGCGTGTTAATAAGTTGCATATTGTACAGACGCCAGCACATCAAGCTACTACAATCTGTCAAATCTCTTTAATAGGTTTTCAACTTTATCGCTAAAGCATTAAGGTTCAAGGTTGATTGGGAAAATTTGACAGTTTCGGGTAGCTTGACCTGCTGGCGTCCGTACCTACAATGCTTCTCACTGCTGGGTCACAGACCTCCTCTTTTCGAGAGTGAGTGGGTTGAAATCTACCACGCGGGCCCAGTGCGGGTTGGTAGATGTCACATGTCGAATTTTTGACTCTAGGACATGCCAGTTTCCTCACGATGTTTTCCTTCACCGTTTTGAGAGCAGAGGACACAAAGTAAAGCGCCTGTCTGGGTTCGAACCTACGACCTACAACTCGTAAGTCACGTCCGTTACCACTGGGCCAGCCACCACTACACATATTGTACAGTCTCATCTAATTTTTTGGCTATGTTTTTTCTCCTACTGTTCTAATAAGTAGGTATATGGTTCCCAGTTAAAAATGCAATTGTACAACAAACATTTAATACAATTCTTTCCAGCTACACCTACATTAAAACATACGACTTCCCCCACTACACAAAAGGTACACCCAATAAAGGGGTGGACAGCCTGAAGCGAAAGGCATCTCAATCGACCCAGCCTTTTCCCAACTATGTTGGGGTCGGCATCCAGGCTAACCGGATGCAGCTGAGTAACGGTATTTTACATGGAGCGACTGCCTATCTGACCTCCACAACCCAGTTACTGGTTAACACACCCCTTAGTAAAATTGGTTGTCACTTTTGGGCTTCTGACTACCCGTTACGACTGTCAAAGATCTACGACTGAGAGGTGGGACCAATGGCTTAACGTGCTCTGAGGCACGGAGGGGTCTTGATATGTAATGGATGGCCAGTGGTCACCAATCCACGAACGACCGCGGCAAGCGTAGCTTCGATCGACCCGTGCGGCTATTATCATGTAGCCACGAGCCCTGAAAGGAAATGTATCTATAAACTCTTAACAGGAAGCGTTAGATAGCAACGCGGTCTTGTTTGTGGATAATGTTTACCGTGTGCTCACCTGTTTACCCTGTTGTTCGCAGTTGTTGTTCTAACAAGTTATATTGTTAGAGATACTTCTGATTGTTAGTGTTCACGTTGTTAAGGAGTTGCATTAACGTTATTATTTGCCGGTTCCTCTTATGTGGTAATTTAAGACTTATAGAGGGTCTAGGTTTTGTCCGCGACTTGGCCCATCTGGAGGTCGAAAATGATGGTATATTATGGTCTACCTGTGGCTAAATTTTATCGAAATCCTTTCAGCCATTGTGGCGTGAAAAGGTTACAGACTGATAGAGTTACTTTTTCCATAACATAACATCACGCTCGTAATTCACGAAAGATTAGGCAGAGGTGGTACCTATAGATACATACCTATTTCGCCAGTTCTGTTTACGTCCCATGTAGGGGGCGAGCCTAATTTATTAAATTATTTTTTATTTAATATGGCGTATAAAAGTGATTCTGATGTCCTATGTACAGAATAAACACCTTCATTTCATTTCATTTCTTCACTAGTGGAAGCTCTTTCGTAGATTTCGACTGCGGTTGGTCAAGTGCAGTTTGCTTGTTAACTACCAACGTGCAGGCTTTCTGAATGTGCTAGTGCACCCGAATAATTACCTACTTACTTTTAATGATAATTACACAGTAAAATCAGAAATGTTGTTGTCAACTATTAAAATAATTTACATAATTGCTTTAGAGACCTATTTTGGTCTTTAAAGCAATTATGTAGATACACAGTACATACTCATACTTTTGCTGAAACTGTACTTAGTCGATCATTCAACAAACATTTGGCCTTCATAAGGAAAATGACACAACTTTCGGCAACAAACAGTTTGCTCTCCGCTTCTGTATTTGGCTGAACTGCAATAAAAAAGTTACACAGACTCAATCACGGGCAAGAGTTTTGCTAATGTAGTGATTGGGAAACTTCAAACTATGTACAATATTTAAACTATTCTCTCAATTCCACAAACGTAGCTAAATTATACATTGAAGCAAGTTTGAGCTGTTCCGAAGCCTCGTATATTAATCATATTGGGTTCAAATCGCTATGGAGCATAAAGTTTTGACAGATCGCTATGCCAGACTTGCTAATAGTACCTACCCGATACTGCCATTTGAATAGTTTCAAGATTTCTATAGAATACCTAAGTGGTTAATATTTTAGCGATCAAAGTATGCTGAATGAGGTCGTATTTCAGTTTTACCTGTAACGTTATAATTTACAACCTAGTAGTTTCCTGTTAAACGGACAAAATATGATCTAAAACAATGTTAAGCGCTGTATACAACAATGTTCAAACCAGTTACTGAAGCCACGTTGAAATCGATCCAATACTTTCGGTTCAGTAATCTATGAACTGTTCTTCCCCCCGTGTCACTTGTAGCCATGAACAGTCAGATATAAAGCCAACAGTCCGATATCGCGCTATCAGTAAACATACTATTGTTACGGCACAGGGCTGTCAAATTAACGTCGTTATTATTGACAACCAAAATAAAAGATTTAAAAAAAAAATTGTGCTTTTGTATAATTATTTACAGATTCGGTTAGAATTGTTGCGATGTGTAGAAGTTAGAATACTGACAATGACAGCCCTAAACACAACCCACTGACCCAGTTCTTCATAGCCAAAGTGCAGAATTATACGGTCGGCTGATCCGGCGACGGCAGATCGCGAACGATCTCGGGAGTTCGTAAACCGAAACATAGGAAGTGAGATAAGACGGTTCCGTTTTAGACATGCGACACGAACACGACACGACGTGACGTTCAGGGAATATTGCTCAGAAAAATCGGAGCTACAAATTGACGTTACCGATAAATTCTAGCGAAGTTTGGTAATAATATTGTACCTAATATCATTTGAATTCGAATCAAAAGCTCTGTTGGGATTCTGTGAACCAATAACAATGAAATGCTGCAGGTATTTATTCATTTCAATGGCATTTCCTGATTTTACACTTATCAGCTTTTAGTCTGAGTTCCTGGAAAACCTTTTGAAACAGGCATTTCCGAGTAGTAAATCGAGATTAAATGAAATAGTGATTCGATTATAAATAATTACAACCCTACCTATACTTACTATGCCTATGAATTTGTGTCGCTAAAATAATTGATCTGCTATACTTTTCCCTTTTATGCACGAATTCGTCTGTTTTCATCAGAGATAACTTAGTAAATATTTTTATATATATATATAGCACCACTGTTTGACCTCCACAACCTTTAGGAGGATTTTTTCTCCCTTTTGGTTCAGATAGATAGAAGATGGATAGAATTCTTTATTATGAAACTCTTTATTATGTACGCCATAAATATTACAGATATAAAAGTAGAAATTGTTTATACTTACGGTGACACAATAGGCGGCTTTTCGCTAAAAGCAATCTTTCTAAAAGAGATCTGAAACGAACGCCATGAAACGAATTCTATCTCTGAGATTCATTTCGGCACAGAGATACAAATTCGCCATGTCACGTAAATCGAAGGTCACTACTTCCCCATCAACATGGGGTAAATAAAATCGAATTGATATAAAATCTTATCAGTATTTGTCGAGTCTGCCTTACGGAGAAAGTCACAGTTTTTTAAGAGATGACTTTTCGAATATTTTTTGCAGTTGATACATTTTTGCGGAGAGTACGGAACCCTCGCCTTGATGCTTGGTTCCGACTTTATTCCGGATTTTAGGGTTCCGTACGTCCTAATGAGAAAAAGGAACCCTTATAGATCTAGGATTTACTCATCAAGGTATTGATAAGTAAATTCTATTCTAGGCAAAATAAATAACAGCCTACTAATCCTACTTCCTACTAATATTATAAACGCGAAAGTTTGTATGGATGGATGGATGGATGGATGGATGTTTGTTACTCTTTCACGCAGAAACTACTCAACGGATTTGGTTGAAATTTGGCACACAGATGGTTTATAACCAGGATTAACATATAGGGTACTTTTTATCCCGATATTCCCAAGGGATCGAAACTTATGCGGATGAAACCGCGGGGCGCAGCTAGTAATATTATAAACGTGAAAGTTTGTATGAATGGATGGATAGATGGATGTTTGTTACTCTATCACGCAAAAACTACTGAACAGATTTCGATGAAATTTGACACACAGATGGTTTGGAACCAGGATTAATATATAGGCTACTTTTTATCCCGATATTCCACGGGATCGAAACTTATGCGGGTGAAGCCGCGGGGCGCAGCTATTTTTCTATATTAATGAACATTTATGGTAAATTATTTACTTACCTGCGTATAAAAAAAAAATTGAAAGCTTGCATTTAACTAGAAAACATTTCAGTCAACTCAACTTTGTACCTACATCATCACACAAGATAAAATACATTATGAAAAGTGTTCGAGCAAAAATGTTTTACCGAGCACTTTCTATTACGAGGTGCATAAATGAGGTACGTTATTAATAAATGAAGTGCACTGTTTAATTTTATCTCCCGGTAACAGTCGCCATTTTAATTAAACCCTCCAGGCTTAAAAGGCGTTAAGTATGAGGATATTGATAAAAAAGTAACAGATAAATATGGTTACTGATTTTCATTATATTACCTACTTTTTATAAGTACCTATTATTGTTAAGAATTCACTAAATTTATTAGACAGGTTTGAATAATAATTTAAAAAAATTGATCTATACTTTAAATTTTTTACTTGTAACGTGATTCAATATTTGTATGCCAGTCCTTGGCGATACGTAATACTCTTATAGCCACATGCATACATATAAATATATTATACATTAATACTCAAAACTTTCCTCATGACATTTTCCTTATTCCGCCGTATCACACGCCCACGCCATGACAACCGATTTCCACACAACTTTTCAGTTACCGGTGCCACTTTCAGACTTCCTCTATGTAGTAATTTCGTATTCTATTCATTTGTTTAACATAACTCATCCCTCTTAGGAACACGAAAACTTATTGCAACTAAAATTATTGTAATTATCTTCCTAGTAGAACAGGAATCTACTAGAGTACCTACACATGATACCTTGCAATTAGGTCTAATGATCCACGCTATTAGTAATTAGATAGTTCATTACTAACGTATTTAGTTTACCGTATGCACTGAGAGTGTGAGATAAGACTCATTATTTTGAACTCTATTTACGCAGAGATACGTTTCACTGAAACTGATAAGCCCAGGTAGAACGGGCGCATTTTTCACGCGGCGTTTTTTCTTCGCGCACTGGATTTTCAATGTACTGTTTAGCGCCGAGAGTTGAAAATCCAATAGTGGGTTTTTTTGACGCGCTGGAATGCGCTCTGTTGGATTCTCAACGCTCGGCTCAACAACGAGAGTTGAAAATCTAGTGCACGATAAAATCCCGCCGCGATATTTTTACGTCCGTGGGTACGTAGACTAAATGTTCTAGAGAAGGCACTGGAAACGGTTTGAAGTCATGGAACAATTCTAAAAATAAGTTTATTTCGTATTGAATGTGAGGAGAGAGGGGAGAGAAAAAAAACCACTGTCTCTACACGGTGTTTTTTTTTTACATTACATAAATCGGAATAATTTCGCCCCTGAAATCATAATATCATCACAGTGACGTAAGTTTACCCACGTATTAAAAAAAAAACAGTAAAATTATGATTGCAGTTTCGAGAACAGTAAAAAAATTTGAAATGTCCAAATAAAACAAACTTCATGAATTTATTTCTCGTTGATTGTTGAAGTTTTTTATCTCATCCATTAGAGCTGTTGTGGTCGCAGCATCCGTTAAAGTTAGTTTTATTACAATTATAATAAATAATCGTGTAAATTAAAAAAAAAAAACACATTTATAAAAAAAGAACACTCGCTTGCAAGCACTTCTTTTGATGAAGTTAGAAATATTTTTAGAGTTATAAACTCCATATTTGAATTCTAACAAAACAATACGAGTTGATTTAATAAGTTTTATCTTTAGTTTTTCGTAAATAAGAAAAGTTTCGAAAAGTGAAAGGTCGTCCCAAAAAATATCTTATTACTTCAAGTTTATGAAGCTACTTAGGGTCCATCTATTCGTTTGTTACTTTAGACAAGACGTCACCTGCCTCAAGTTTTTCAAGCAATTTAAGTTTGGGTTAAAAAAATATATGAATATGATTCAGTCCGCGTTGAAGTAACCGATGGATGTTTTCAAATGAATTTTAAATTGAATAAAAGAACGGTTTGTTTACTATTAATTTTTTTTTTATTTCGAAATCGTCCAACGGTTTCTTACTAAACTTCAACTACTTCCGACGACTCTGGTTACTTATGTCCTTTGGTGTCCGTACCTTGTATTTCTAAAGTTATAAACTCCAAACAATTTTCCACCTGGACACAAAAAATCCAACAGACAAAACCAAAAACACAAATGCAAATCAATCGTAATATTTATTGAAAAAGAGAATGTTTGATGTAAACCACAAGATAATTACTTTTCTTCTCGTTCCTGTTTAGCGACCTCCCAAGTTTTTATCAAGCGAAAAGGTCGTCCCTTTGTTATAAAAACTTGGGGCGATCTATTACGGCAGCAGAATGCTTCCTCTTTGAATAAACAACACTTCTCTTTGATTTATTACACCATTTTTTCTTAACGATAGATAGCATCAGAATTTGGCATATTTTGTATGTTATTCTTACAACATACCTACGCTTATATGATATTTTTTCTCATACGTAGTCTGTTAAAAGTGAAAATCTAAGAATACCATACAATAGTTAAGCAATCATTATTTCTCCTTCTTGCACTTTGTCCCTGTTATTTGGTCTGACTGCCTCGTTAGTCTAGTGGTCGCTAGCGCTACTGCGAGCGCTACTGGTTCTGAGTTCGATTCCGTGGTCGGGCAAAGTGTTATTGGGGTTTTCTTTTCGGAATTTCTCAGTAGCCCTGAGTCCGGATTTGTGCCCGGTTGATGGCAAAAGGCTCGCGCCTTATTACATGGAATTTAAACAGAACTGTCGAAATACCCTCTGCCTAATTCTCCGGGGGTTACAGGCGTAATGTTATGTATGTAATCCATAAACAAGCAATATTTTCTAATCTATTTAAATCATGCTATTTTATGTAAGCGGTCTGATAAGGCCCGTAAAAAAAATTGATAAAACTTTTACAGTCGTAAAAATTGTAAAAATCTGCTCGGCGTTTCCCAGCAGAGTCAATAATAACTAGGAAAAGAGTTAAGACGCGTCGTAAAATACAAAATACCCGGCAAGGTGTTGGGCCTGGTTCTAACTACTAAGTAGAACGAATGCATTTACGCTTCATTTCCTTTTGTATTGCATTCCTATTTCATTAACTTTTGTAAGTTCAGCTCAAGTTTGCTTTCTTATACGTAATTAAAAGTTTCAAGCTCAGTTCAGTGTAAGTTGGGAATGATTAGTTTTTAGTTCCTTTCTAGGAATGAATTTCTAGGTATTCTTCTGCATTTTCATTCCAAAGGTTGGCCATTTCATTTATGAATCACTATAAATATATTATTAAAAAGCGAACTTGGTCTTGAAAGAAACACACTTCTACGTCTAGAAATTAAAACTAGTAGACCCAAATTAGTATACATACATGAATCAGAAAATCTGCCCTGCTAAATGTGAAACCAAAATCACGACATGGAATGGCGTATGTATTTTTAGGATCGTGGCCTGTGGCCTGTTTCTGGGTCCTTTGAAATAAAGCTAAATCTATATCTATACTAATAATAAAGCTGAAGAGTGTTTTGTTTGTTTATTTGAACGCGCTAATCTCAGGAACTACCAGTCGGATTTGAAAAAATCTTTTTGCATTTGATAGCCCCATTCTTGAGGAAGCTAAAGGCTATACAAGCTACGGGCTACAGGCACACTAAAAAGAAAAAACAAGTCAGAAAGATCGCTGAGTGAAAACAAAGTAATAGCGCGGGAAACAAGAATTTCACACGGACGAAGTCGCAGGCAGAAGCCAGTTAGATTATAAAACTGTACGTGAAATACATATTACAATAAAAATTATGCATCAGGCAAAATTTGTGGTTTGACTGTATGTATGCGAGCAGTTTTATAAAGCACATGATCATCAGCAATAATTGCTGTTCAGTAAAATGATGTAGGTACAGATGCCAGCAGGTCAAGCTACCCGAAACTGTCAAATTTTCCCAATCAACTTTGAACCTTAATGCTTTAACGATAAAGTTGAAAATCTATTAAAGAAATTTGACAGACTGTAGTAACTTGATGTGCTGGCGTCCGTACAACAGTATGCACCAAGTTTGAATCCCTATACAAATTATTTACGTACAAACACATACGTTACATGTTTCTGTACACAATACACACGTTACCATACAAACGTGCATTCCTGCAACCGAGCTCCGTAACCCACTTTACAATATATTAGTGTTTTGCCACTAGAATCAGACACGTGCTCCGTAATAGCCGTTCAAGTGTTTAGATGCACATGCTTCTAAAACATTGGCGTGATAACACGTGCATCAAGCTCTCGAGCTTATCTTTACATTTACATTATCTACCGTAACTAAACATAGGTGTGCTAAAATTGAATATTTCTAGTAAACATAACATCAACACATAACGCCTGTATTCCCCGAAAGGTTAGACAGAGTTGTACACCATTAGTACACCCACTTTTCGCCAATTATTATGTTTAAGTTTTACAACCGGGTTATAGTTTACAACCGGGTTATACCGGCAACCCGGTTATAGTTTACACCAAGAAATTCCTTCTAAAAAAAGCCAATAACACTTTGCTCGACCTGGGAATCGAACCCAGGATCCCGTGCAGCAAGACAAACGAAGCAGGCTAGTAAACAATAATATAAAAATACGTAAAGTACCTACCTAACCTACGAGTAGGCATTATTATGGAAATGAGACAGTGGGTAAGTGTGTTAAGTTACTACAGCCAGACAGAAAATAGAATAGTTACTATAAACATCCTGAAAAGACTGACAGGGATTGCGA
This sequence comes from Apamea monoglypha, assembly GCA_911387795.2. NCBI lineage: Eukaryota > Metazoa > Arthropoda > Insecta > Lepidoptera > Noctuidae > Apamea > Apamea monoglypha. The sequence continues at coordinate 6,506,498 of OU426922.1, forward strand.
ATAAAAATACTTTTATATTTTTATCCCAACTGAACAAAGAAAACGCACATGAATATTGACTCCCAAGATACAGGCAAACGCCTAGTCTGACTGTCACCGTCCAAACTGATCTTGTATGTGTACAAATTGATTAATATAATTATTATTAATTTTAAATAAATTACCTTCACACGCCTATACTGAAAACCAGTAGCATTTCATAAATCTTATTATATTATCTACATATATTGTCTTACAAACAACCAGACATACATTCCTCTGGGTTGTGGAGGTCAGATAGGCAGTCGCTACATGTAAAATACTGTTACTCAGCTGTATCCGGTTAGACTGGAAGCCGACCCTAACATAGTTGGGAAAAGGCTAGGCAGATGATGATATTGTCAAAACCAAAGTCAAAGCCAAATTAACTGTAAAAACATTAATAAATATTTATCACGAAAAATCAAGAAGTTTTTAATAACACGCAGTGCCGACATAGCATGTAAAACAAGACTCTTTGAAGTATCTGTCTGACCGAACATCCCGTTTATGTAACTACGAACAACAGTCAGTATGTGGACGATGACTTGTTACCAGTAGTGGCACTTGACTGATAGTATGTTTACTTATCAACTAGTGGGAATATTCTGCTTATTTTTCTTGAAGGGAACAGACAAGAAGGAGAGAACAAACGAAGATCAATGTAATGTCTGTTTGGCAAACATTCCCCTGACAACATGACACCCTATCACACATTTCCGTTCCTGTTATCATTCCGGGCCAAGATCTACAATGGTAACCAAAATGCCAATAGTTAACCGTTGGAATTATGACTGGTTGTATATGTTACTAATAACAAAACGTAGTTTCACAGAATAAATATATGTTACTAATAACAAAACGTAGTTTCACAGAATTAAAGCCATAGATATAAGAAGGAAGCTGTTTTTTTTATATTTCTGTGATAAAAACAGTATATAGGTAGATATACGATATTTTTTTTTTTGTAATATAAACAAAATACGCAACGAGTGTTAATAATAGGGACCTATACAATGGAAAATGTTATTTTCTCCTTCAACAGAATACTTTTTGTTACGAATATGACAATACAGCTGTAGAAATCCAAATCCTATCTCGTTGGTCGCAAGTGAGAAAAGAAAGAAAAATAGGTTTATTTGTCACGGAAACACGGTTATACAAAAACATAATTCTAATAGTAAGGAAAAATAAATATATCTATAAATAACGAGCACAACACAGAAATATTCGACGGCAGCACGTCATATCTGTGACAAGAAGGCTTCCACTCAGCATGATGGTGGGCTATAGACCCACAGCACAGCGCAGATTTTCGCTGTGCTACTAATGAGCATGAGGTCTTGGAGGTCCACTCTCTAAGTCCGTCAACGAAGATACGGACCGTCCGAAAGTAGCTGATCCGTCAAAACCAGTGACAAATTCAATTTTTCGAACAGGCAAAAACACATCAAGTATAGAGACAACTTCCAAATCATGTTGTCATTCATTCTTACTTCGGGCTTCGAACTACTCTTATGTGATGCGGAGTGGGCAGCGCCCGTAACTTCGGCCGAAACCACGGCTTTTGTGAAATATTATTTTCCTAAATAAAGAGTAAGATTCACGGGTCGGGCAAAGTGTTAATGGGTTTTTCAACCTGGAATTTCTCAATAGCAGCCCGGAGTCTTAACGTGTGCCCGGTTGATGGCAATAGGCTTGCCCCCTATTACATGAGACCTAAACATAACTAGCGAAATGTGGACCGTGTACTATAGGCACACCTCTGCTTTACCCTTCGGGGAATAGAGGCGTTATGTTTTATTGTGTTATAACAATAGAACTGTACGTAATAAACTATAGTATTCACAAATTAAAATACTTTATTTTTCGAACCAAATATGTGATAGTGAATATATCCGTTCAGCACATATTACTTTATTTTCGATACGCACATAAAACATGGCTACAACACAACAAGCCTTTGTGATTCTAGTTTGAGTGACATGACTTTGCCGGCTGTACCATGCAGATCAGGCTTTAATATTTCATTCAACTCTTTGATATCTAGGCTTCAATCTAGCTAGACGATGATTGCGACTTTTTATAGTCAACGGGCGAAAGGTCAAACAATTTTGTGGTATTGGATATACTATTTCAATATAATCCTAATTTTATTGAATGTGTGTAAAGAGTTAGTAAATACTTCTGTAAATGTAAATAATTTCTTAAAACGGTGAAGGGAAACATCGTGAGGTGACCGGCATATCCTAGAACCAAAAATTCGAAGACATGTGACATCTACAAACCCGCACTGGGCCCGCGTTGTAGATTACAGTCCGCTCCCTTTCAAAGGGAGGAGGCCTGTGTCCCAGCAGTGGGAACATGATAGGCTGATTGTATTATGCATGTACCGGATTAAATAACTTTTTGATACAAATTAATGATTGCAATGGAAATAAATAAATCAAACAAACCTTGAAAATCCCTGCAGTAGAATCTCCCTGTCTTTCTAAATAAAATAGCTCTGAATTAGCTGAAGGAGCTAATTACCAACCTAGAGGAATACAAATTGGCTGTCGCACGAGCCAACTACGGGAAATAAACCTTCCTTGACGGTTGAAAATAATTACGACAGTAACAATTCGTTATTTTGAATGCTTTAAAAATTGGTTAGTTTATTTTTTATCTTTTGTTAAGTATCGTGACTGTTACTCCAGATGCGTAAGCTTTCAATCAAGTAGTCTATTAATAATTGAATCAATTGTACCAAGCTAATGTGCATTTTTGAAACATTCAATTGTTTACGCGACATTTTTGTTCCCACCATATGTTTCCGGCAACGTTGGTGCAAGCCGAGGTCGGACATCCATTTGGCCGGTTTTCAAGATATTCAGCGGTCGATGACACATCTAGTTATACATGCTCTCGTCCTTATTCATGAGTAATAGCGTCTATTATACTAGTTCATTGTTTTAAAGCCAGTATAATGTTTGAGATCATTGACGTGCGTTTTAGGGTTCTCTAGGTGTCGGTGATACGAGATGGATGGTATTCGATTACGCAATTCGCTTGACGTAGATATCTTAGAATGAGCGGTAGGCACTTGATGGTTTCCTAGAAGAGGGGTTCCGTCTTATTATAATGGTTCTCATGGAAATCTGTTATTTTCATTATGGTGCCAAAAACGCTCTGAAAGAAAAAGAACGAAATATTTTTTTTTATTCTGCACAAACAAAACGCACATTAGAAATGAAAAAGGACATAAAATGTACACATACAACGTAGTCAAAAGCCTCGTACTCAAGCATATTTAATGTTGACAAGTTTGTCCATTGCTAGATGTCAGGGCCAGCGACCTAAGACAGCACACATTAATTGATATTCAAGTCAAGTCAAGTCAAATAATTTATTTCAAATAGGCGCATAGAAGGACACTTTTGAACGTCAAAAATTGGCTCGTCAAATATTGACAATACAAAGCTCTTTCTATCTCTGTATTTGAACAGTCGTTATTGTGTGTCGGTTCACCGCTTACTTTGGGAATAAAAGCTTTAAAGATTTTTTAACAACTTGTAACTAAAAGCCTTTCACAGACGTTAAAGACAGGACCTACAAAAAAGTTTGTCACACGGGGAACAAAATAATATGTAAGCTTCACAGTCTTGTAACTTATCAAAAATCGTCTGCTAGTCCCAGTTTGAACCTTAATTTATTTCCATAAAGCTTGCACTTGACTGTTTTTCAACGTTAATGTTATACAGCCACCCCTTCCTGCCGTTTTATTACATTGGCAACCGACTCTTCCTATAAAATTGCATTTCAAAATAAAAACTTTCTTAGAATTTATTTTTTTCCTACTTGTATGTATGCTTTATTGTACACCACAAAAATACATAACAAAAAATACATTAAACGCTTACAATGGGCGGCACATTATTTGAATACTAGCTGCGTCCGGCAGTGTCACCCGCATAAGTCTCGAACCCGTGGGAATATCAGGATAAAAAGTATCATATGTCCTAATGCAGGTCATGATTGTCCCATTTGCCAAATTTCATCCAAATCCGTTCAGCCGTTTTAGCGTGAAAGCGTAACAAACAAACATACAAAAAATCAAAGCTTTTCTCTTTATTTGTTTGTTACGCAAAATTTTGACAGTTATTTCATACAAAAACTGTCAAACGTCAATTTTATTCCTCGAATAAAAGTTATCTGGCGATGGAACAATCAGCCCTTAGATAGGTTAAATGTCAATAATTATAAACTATCAACTATCACTGAAATAAACAGACCGTTTTATTAGTTTTTACGATGAAGCAAACAAACTGATTTACATGATGAATAACATTCATTTGAACGAATCTTAGAAAACATTCCTCATTCTTCGATCGTGCCAAATAAAAATATCTTGGAACGGCATAAAAGAAATTTATTTCCTGAAGAGTCTCTTTGGAACAAACAATTCTAGTCTATGACATAGTGTAATAATAACGTACTTTAAAAGGAACATTCCTTTTGACCAGAAAAGGTCTCTTTTAATGGAACTAATCTCTAATCTCACAGAATATAAAATTAATCGTACTCCATTGAAATATTTCCAAGCCATATTGAATTTCATTTTGTCCCAAAAGAGAGAATGGATCCCTCATCGATCATAATTTATCGGATACAGGTTGTGGCGGTTTTTGGAAGGATAATAATCCACAAAATCAATGTACTTCGATTTAGATTGATTCATTGAATCAATCAAAATCAGGGATGAATCATGTTTGCAATAGTAATTAACACTGGTAAAATCATTATAAAAATTAAATGAAACAATAGAAATAGTCGTACAATACCCTATAACAGACTGTTCTTAGTTTAATTGCTCCAATTAAAATTGATAGATTGTTTAGTTATAAACTTGCTTATGAAATTCGGAACAAAGCCTAATTATAGATCGCAGACAACAAATGAAAGACCTAAGCCTCGGTTCAATGCCCTAGCGTTCATCAAAACATCGACGTTGAACAATTAAAGATACGGCAGGCTAAGTCTGGAGTCAGAATTACATCCGATAACAAGACATTGTCCAGACAAAACTAAACATAGCAATCTGCTATCAAACTTTATATCCAACTAGCTTTTGCCCGCGGATTCGACCTCATAGAGGTCGGAAATTATTCCACGGGATAATACTACTGGGATAAAAAAAGTATACTGTGTTAATTTTGGTTCCAAACCTATCTGTATTCCAAATATTATCCGTATCCGTTCAGCCGTGTTTGTGTGATTGAGTAACAAACATCCAAACATACAAACTTTCATATTTAGGATATTACATTACATTCTATTATAATAATGTCATTCGTGAATCTTTGGCAGTTGTGACGGGTCCTCAGCAGCCCGAAAGTTTGACAACCAATCTTACCAAGGGGTATCGTACTACCCAGTAACTGGGTTGTGGAGGTGACATAGATAGTCACCGCATGTAAAATACTGGTATTCAGCTGCTTCCGGTTAAAATGGAAGCCAACCCTAACATAGTTAGGATAAGGCTAGGCAGATTGATTGATAAAAAAAGTAAGTAGGATTAAATGAGGAGAAGCAAAAAGATAAAGAAATTACTTTCGACATTATTACCCTAATTTGTTCTCCAAGACCATTTGAAATATTTGAAGCAATATTCATTAATTTGTCATTCAATAAATTTCTTTTTTGCTGAGAACATTTTAAATGTGTTTTCGTTTTAGTACATACCCCTGTGAATGTTAGAGCTTCTGTCTAATTGCCGATATCTATTGCGGCTTTCTCGGCTGGAACAGATTTATCTCAACTTCCAATCTGACCTTGTTTTATTTACATATGAGTGAAACTTAGTGACTCATCGGGGTAACTTTTCACAGGATACCTTCGCAGTTGGACGAGTTCGTATTTAGGTTTACGATGCGAGGTAATGAGCAATTTGCTCTGTTTTCTTCATCATTAAGTGGAATAATTGTTATTTGCAAAACAAATATTGAAAGGGTCCGGGGTTTTTAATGCGGACTCGGCAGTTCTGGTTGGTTCAGGAAAACGAGTACTTGCTTTAATGTTTTGAATGGTAATTATGTTTATTATTTAAATTGTGTGATTTAAATCTGTTACGACCTCGTTAGTCAAGTGGTTGCAAACGCTACTGCTGAGCTAAGGTCCTGAATTCGACTCCAGGGTCGGGCACAGTTTCATTGGATTATTCCATTTGGAATTTTTTTGTAGCAGCCTGGAGTCTGGATTTGTGCTCGCCCTCTATTACATGGGACTCAAACATAACGGGCGAAATGTGGGTGTACCTACTATAGGTACACCTCTGCCTAATCCTTCGGGGAATACAGGCGTTATGTTAAGTAAATCTATTAAAGTTGATTAATTATTTACATAAACCTAGTTAGGTACTAGATGTTGGGCCACAAAAGGGATGAATGAAAGGCAATTGCATTCAACTGAGATGAGAACGCTAAAAGGGATTTGTGGTGTAGCCTGAAAGTGGCACCGGTAACAGAAAAGTTGTGTGGAAAACGGTTGTCATGGTATGGGCATGTGATACGGAGGAATGAGGAAAATGTCGTGAGGAAAGTTTTGAGTGTGAATGTCGTCGATGGCTAAAAGAGTAGGGAAACCCAAAGAAACGATAGATGGACTGTGTGAATGATATGGTTAGAAAGGGGTTGACTACCGAGATGAAGACTAATAGAGAAGTATGGAATAAAACGACGTGTTGCGCTGACCCCAAATAAATTACGATAAAGGCAGGAGAATGATGAGTTAGGTACATACTAGAAATGCCAAAGATATTTGAATGGCTTCGTAAATTACCATTGGTTAATATAGACACATTGCCACGGTTGACACATTAGCCAAAGCTCTCTAATAAATTAGACAAATTGGTTTTACTTCGTAAGTCGTTAATAGTACCTATTAATAAATGCTCTGCGAACCCTTTCGCACAAGATATATTACATATAATTTAATAACACCCCTTATTTGAGGCCTTATTTAGTTATTATGGTGCTGGAACAAACCATGTGTTTTCTATAATATATATAACATAAGAAAATATTACGCCTGTAGTAAACCAACATTTAAGAAAAAGAAAAATTTTGAAGGAGGCTTTTGGGGGTAAATACTGTCTATCCACAAGAATTAATCTAATTGAAATTAAAAGTTACTTTTTTGCTTTACATTTCCACTGCTTCCGGGTTATATAATTTGAATATTTCTTCAATCAAAGTATTTATGTTATCTAGATCACCTTGTCTTCTTTTACTAAAAGTTCTCATAAACTTACTGCAATCCTACTTAATATTGTAAATGCTAAAAATGCTAAATGAAAGTTTGTATGGATGGATGGATGGATGTTTGTTACTCTTTCATGCAAAAACTACTGAACGGATTAGGATTAAAGGGGATCCGCCAAAATGGCCCCAGCTCCGGCGCAAAAGATATGTATCTCAGTTTTTAGATTAAAAATATTAAAAAAATAATCAGGTTTCGCTATTGCTAAATTCGATGGCTAACATAGTTTTTTTGGCCGTGGTAGCTAGCCGTAATGACCAATTTTTAATGATTTTTTTTATTTTATTTTTTTTTTTGCTCTTCAGTTCGAAACTATAAAAAAGTGAAAAATAAAACAAGTAGTATCGTTATGAAATACTTTATTTTTATTTTCTGTACAAAAATATACAATAAGTAGGTAGTTATTTATAATGTCAATTAAAAGATACACAATCTTTAACTAATATTGCGAAAAATGTTCAGTTGATGGATTCTAAATCCACTAAAACAAAATCTAAACCTAGAGCTGGGTGGTCTAAATCACGTTCGTTATGTCTAGCCCAACCCAAATAATATATGACACTTATTACATGGGCGCAACTTCCCAGTGTTCTGTTCCCATGATAACAGGAACAATAATATTCTTGAATCGCGGGTTAAGCGAAGTCGTCGTAAAATAAAGATCAAGATAAGGTTTCGCACAGTACACAACACAACAAACGTTAGCGAAGGACTGCGCGTGGGCATAAACCGCCTAAGCGCTGGCGTCTTTGTGTTTCTCCCTCTACCATTATGTGTGAGCGAGACAATAAGATGTACAGTTGTGCCCTCACGTTACAGGTGCGTGTCGGTCACAAACAATAAAAAGGATTGCAATTTTCACTATAAATATAATTTTTACATCTAACGCCTACGAAAATTCTACGGGTTAAAAAAATATGTTAGCCACTGAATTTAACAATAGGGATGCTTTATAATAGTTTCACTACCTTTACTCTAAAATCTTAGATAAATTGCTTTGGCGCCGGGCCTGGGGTAATTTTGTATGGGATTTGGCGGATCTCCTTTGGCGCACAGATAGTTTATATTCAGCATTAACACATAGGATACTTTTTATCCCGATATTCCCACGGGATCGAAACGTATGCGGGTGAAACCACGTCTCGTAGCTAGTATTTTATAAAAGTAATCTCTACAATATTTTCTTATAATAAAAGAATACCAAAAACTGTATGCAAACAAAGCCAATCGAAAACCAGTCTTGTCGTTTTCATTGGAAAAAAAAATGTTTATCCCGAGCGACCGTTAATATGATTCATGGCAACCCCGCTCTACGGAGAGCGTTCGTCGAAACAAAATATGCACTCGATAAATCAAGTATCATAACAATCGAAACAGGCCGAAGTAAATTATGAACGATGAACGAAAAATCTCCGTAACCTTGGAGCAACATATGCCGAGCTGGTCGGCTGTTCCGATGTTTATATTCAGGGACTAACCAGAAATTAACTACGTAATGATTTAAACTTATAACACTTTAGAATTATGGAGAAGAAGGTGTTGTTACTTACGTACATTAGTTCTTGGAAATTATGGACTCACTGAAAGATGAGGATCTATTAGTAAAACTTCAACTATTTAGTACAGTACAGTGTCTTCAGTGTCTTCAGTATCTGACGATAGATACTATTTTAGGACAAAATACGGGATTATGTATAAACAAAAGTAGTAAAACTTCAAAACACTAGTCTTAAAGCAGTACTAGCAAGTTTACGGAATAGGTTAGTTCATTTACAAAGTTATAAGAAAATATTTTTTCATCAACACGAGATGGTAACTCAATAAAACCTGCTAATCTGTCCAACCCTTTTCCAGAAACTACTGGCAGCTAGTTGCCACAGCTAACATCACAAGCACTAGCCTAAGCCCAGTGGACGTAGCACTTAATCAAAATCGATTACACAAACAGCGCAGTTGGACAGAATCCCATCGGGTGCGTGGTGTACAATCACAAACAAAATGTCGTTGGTACAGGCATGCGAGCGACCACCAGCTCTCTATTAGTTCGCTTGAGTCCGCCGGCACGCTGCCAAATGCTAAGGTTTGCAAACTTAATTACCGTGCGCTTTGCTTTACTGGGTTCACTCAAAAACGTTTTGTTTGTATATTCACCTTTATCGTTGTTTATATTTTTCGTATTGTTCTTCTTGACAAAAAATACTTCGTATTTTTTCCTCTGATTCCGATATTTTCATTCATAGAAACAGAATTCTACATTAGAATGTCGGAGAAAAAAAAAGTTTGATAGAAACAAGATTTATCTGTACAAAATAATGTTTTATCAGAAGTCATCAATCAATTTAAATGCATTATTGAAAACACACAGATGCCAACGTCTTAGAATAGCATTCCATACCATTGTTAATGTACGGAAAACGGTCTGTCATTCAAATTTTCTGAATTTCTTTTGAAATAAAAATAAACTTTACTACAACTTATCGACAGATATAGGGGAACTTGTTGTCAAAATATGACAGGTGTTTAAACTAATAGTAGTTTTATTTTATTCAATAACATATTTTTAGTACCCAGAAAAACAATTTTGTAAAGTTTCAAGATTCGCAATCCAAGAAATATTTCTAGCAAAAAGTGACTCTTATAAAAAGTCCTAATAACATCCACGTGTTCTAGAAACCAGCAATGAATCAATCAGGACGTATCCTTCGGCGAAAAGGATGAAGACAAATCTTTCAAACAATATTCCACACTATTATAGCAACTAAAATCATAAAAGTCAACGTGATATAAAGCAAATATATGAACAAGATCTTTTTCGCAGTGACTCACGTTTCATGCTGTTGTGTAATGTTCGTAGGAAAAACTAAATCTATGTTAGCCGTTGCGAAAACATGGATTTCATCTAATATGTGCTAACTCAAACAAAATGTTACTGACATCATCTTCATCGGTATTGCTTTATTTCTTCGCTTATCACTGTCATCATCTGCCTAGCCTTTTCCCAACTATGTTGGGGTCCGCTTCCAGTCTAACCGGATGCATCTGAGTACCAGTATTTTACATAGAGCGACTGCCTATCTTCTCCACAACCCAGTTACTGGGTAATACGAAACTCCTTGCTAAGACTGGTTATTCGCTTATCGCTATAATTATGTAAATATACAATACTTATTTTGATCATTGATTTCCTACATTACAACTGAATAAAATTTTGCAGATTCCCATGTTTAATATCTTTACTCCGCCCAAATATTCCGCCATCATTCCTACTTTCAAAATATTATGCCTCGGTATGTCATATCATATCCATCCATTTACAGAGTTAGCTAGCGTAGATTTGCTATGATCTGAGCAACATCTTGATCCAATCACGAAGTATTATTAGCTGATTCACATCTTTCAGTAGCATTTCGTTTCTCCTTAGTTCTATTTCTGAGTTCCCTTGAGCGAGCCACTTCATTGATACTACATGTTGGATTTACTTTAATTATACACATCGGAATGCACTGTGCGATTACGTGATCTGAATTTCCATCCTGTTAAAGCTGAAATACTCGTGCAGTATCATGATATTCTATAACGTAACAGTCGTAAAAAGTGATGTTTAGTTACCGCATAATAGCTCTATAATGGATATGTATCGAGAAAAATCTAAGATAGTGTACTCTGTAATGGTGAATACCGCCCACAAAAGGCGTGCTCGGCCGCAGGCGCTGCCCGTTCGATCGGTCCTCTCACGGCGCGGCGTAAACACACGCTAACAATGCCCAGATGATGGACATCCAAAATAGAATGTAAAGTAAACAATTGGCAACAAAGCGCGTTGCGAAGTCGTCGGTGCGGTGAGATTAACCAACGCTGAACAAGCTTTTGATATCCTGTAACGTCATACCGTCATACGGGCTGCACGTGACTATTGAATGGTTACTGCTGATAACGCTATTGTCGCGTGTAGCTGTTACGCTCTCTCAGCGTTTTCATGTGCACTCTACCGTGGAGCATTAAATCTCATAATGTATGAGAGATTTGTAATATTTCATGATGCATAAATTATGATGTAGAAGCGTTTTTCGGTGCAACTTTGTGAGCGATTATCGTTTAACGTACGGGAGCACTTAAGATTTATTTTGGTTATGTTCATAACGTGTGTTTCGTTATCTTTACGCAATACTTTACGTAGAAATTAACTCACAGAGAGATTAGATCTACAAACACGCAACTTCTGTTCTGTAAAATTTCGCTTCACGCGCATAGTAATGCAAGCCTAGAACATATATAAATGTTTACGTATCGTACCTGATATAAACTAATGAACTTTAAATTTTGAGTTGAGCGGCAAGTTTGCTGCCAAATGCGGGCACTGACTGAACAGGTCCACTCAATCTGTGATGATCACCAAGATCATGTTTGGATTTTAAAAGAAACTGTGACCTCTGAGTTTGTTTCGGCCTTTCTTCTCAGAGTAGTAGCAGATAGGAAACGCCGACCTTTTTTTTTTTTTTTTTTTTTTTTGGGATGGGAAATCATCAAATGACTCCTCCCGCTCTGGGTGGAGCGGAAGGGAGTGTCAGACTCTTACTGACTAAAACCCACCCATGTTCCTTCCTTCGCCCTTTATGTTCCGGGGCAGCGGTAACCCTTTCGGACAATCCCGCTGCCCCGGCAGGCTTCGGCCCTGAGGGGCCCCTCGTTATGCTGACATCTCTTTGAGGCGCGCGTGGAACACTTACGCGCCGTCCGGCACGGGCCTGGTCCTGATCGGGCGGTGAGCTACCCATTGCTCTCCGCCCGCAGGCCCGCGCCTACGGTGGCCGGTAGTCGTCTCTCGACTCCCGACGCCCGGGGCGTCTCCCGCGGCGGCTTGGACGGGAGGCTCTCTCCCTCATCCGTCCCGCCACCTCCTTCGCTAGCATGACTGCTTCGCAGAAGGAGGCGACTGCCTCCCACTCCCTCTCGCTCCGGACCATGGCTTGCACCAGGTCCGGGCGCGAGAGGCCGCCGCCGCTGCCGATCGCCTCCACGAGGACACGGCGGTGCTCCGCCCAAGCGGGGCAGACCTCCACCGTGTGCTCCACCGTGTCCTCTGGGCGATCCTGGCAATGGTGACACCCGGGCGTTTCCTCCCGCCTGATCATGTGCAGGAACCTCCCGAAACTTCCGTGTCCGGTGAGGACCTGCGTCAGGCGGTAGGTGAGGGCGCCGTGGCGCCTCTCTAGCCACTCCTCAAAGAGGGGTCTTATCGCCGCTATCGCGGCGTGCCCTGCGCTGGGTTGCGACAGTCGCTCTTTCCATGTCGCCATGAGATCGAGCCGGAGGTCCGTCCGCTCCGCAGCAATTTGCCGCGGGAGCGGACTTTCCCCCCGGCGTAGTGCCTCCGCGCGCCACTCATACAGGCGCGCGAGGACTATCGCCTCCAGATCCCATGGCGGCAGTCCGGCAAGGAGGCTTGCCGCCTCGCGCGAGATCGTGCGGTAGCCCCGGATTAGCCTTACGGCTACCACCTTCTGGGGCGCGTTCAGGTAGTGGGCGGCTCGCCGCCGCAGTGAACGCGCCCACACCGGGGCCCCGTATATGGCCATGGACCGCACGACCCCCGCGTAAAGCCTCCGGCAGGAGGCGTTTGGCCCCCCCAGGTTGGGCAAGAGCCGCTTGAAGGCGGCCCCAGCCCGTTCCAGTTTGGGGGCCAAACGTCGGAAGTGCTCGACGAAGTTCCACCGGCTGTCGAGGACGAGACCCAGGTACTTCATCGTCGTCTCGATGCCGATGTGAACCCCTCCTGCCGTTAGTTGGGATCCCGGTGGTGGCGCGTTCCGGGGCCCATGAAACGTCATGGCCTCGGACTTGTGCAATGCCACCTCGAGACCCAACTGCCGGATCCTCTCCACGACTATCGCAACCCCGCGTGTCATCGCGTCGGCCGCCGCCTGATGCGACCTCCCCTGCGCCAGGACTAGCGTGTCGTCAGCGTAGCAAACCACGCTGACGCCATCAGGGAGGTCGGCCCGCAGCACCCAGTCGTAGCCGATGTCCCACAGGAACGGCCCCACAACCGATCCCTGCGGGACACCGCACGACATCTCTCGCCGGTTCCACTCCCCATCGCGACCGGGGTAGCTGACGGCTCTGTCCGTCAGATACGCCTCGACTATTCGACGGAGGTAGGGCGGCACTCGGTGATACCGGAGTGCCTCCACAATGCAGCTCCAGGGCAGGGTGTTGAACGCGTTGGCGATGTCGAGTGACACCGCCACGACGACCCCACCCCGGGACACCGCGTCCCCCGTCGTGAGGGCTCTCACGCGCATGATGGCGTCCACCGTCGAGCGCCCCTTGCGGAAGCCAAACTGGCTGTCCGCAAGATCCGGCCCCGTCCTCACCAAGTGCCCGACGAGGCGGTTTACAATTACTCTCTCAAAGAGCTTGCCCACCTCGTCGAGCAGCACGATGGGCCGGTATGCGGACGGAGAGTCCGCTGGGCGCCCTGGCTTCCGAATGAGGACCAGCTTCCCCGTCTTCCAACGAAGCGGGAACTGGCCTCTCTCCAAACATGCGCTTAAGAGCGCCTCCAGTCGAGGCCCGAGAGCCCTCGAGGCCAGGACCCAGGCTTTACCTGGCAAGCCGTCGGGTCCTGGGGCGGTATTTTTGGCCTTCAGCCTTCCTACCGCCACTCTCAGTTCTACCCCGGTCACTTCAGGGATGTCGTCGTCGTCCGCGTGGTCCGCTTCGGGCACCGCAATTGGCGGAGCCATGGGCGGGGGTGTGTGCACCCCCCGTGAGGGGAACAGAGTGCTCACCACCTCCTCCACCAGCTGGGGGCGGAGACTCTGCGTCAGCGGGGGGGCCCAGGTGCGGAGTTTATTCCGCACCATTTTATAAGGGCGCCCCCACGGATCTCTGTTCAGAGTCTCCACCATCTCCTCGCGGGCCATATCCTTGGCCCGCCGGACAGCCTCTCGGAGGGCGGTCTTCGCCGCTCTGTACCCCTCGTACAGCTCCGCCTCCGTGGCTTCCGCATCCGGAGGGCGAATGCGGAGCCTGCGGTGCCTGGTGTACAGGTGTCGCGCGTCGACGCACGCCTTGCGTAGCGACCCTAACTCCTGCGACCACCAGTACACCCGACGCCGGGCGCGTCCCGGCCGGACTCGGGGCATTGCCACGTCGCAAATGTCGGACATGGCCTCCCGGAACCACTCCGCCTCATCGTCGATATCGGCAGGCCTGTCCGGTGATGACACCCAGGCCTGCACGATCGAGGCTTCCAGGAGGAGCTCCCGGTCCAGCTGCTTCAGCGCCCACCGCGGACCACTCGGGGCCTGTCGGACCAGCGCGCTAGAGGTCTGGGTGGAGACGTCGAACCGGATATACCGGTGATCGGAGTAGGTCTCCACCTCCTCCATGACGCGCCAGTCAATGACACGCTGTGACAGAGCGGGGCTGGCGAACGAGATGTCCACCACCGACTCCCCCCGCATCCGCACACACGTGGGAACAGAGCCCCGATTTAGGACAACCAGGCCTGTTTCCAGAGCCCAGTCCTCCACCATCCTGCCCCGCACATCCGTGCAACGGGAACCCCAGGCCAAATTCTTGGCGTTGAAGTCCCCGAGCACTAGAACGGGGAAGGGATGGCTTCCGGCGACGACGACACTCAACTCTATTAAAGAGTTGTGGAACTCGGCGAGAGTTCGGCTCGGAGAGAAGTACACTCCCACTACTACCATCTCTCCGAACCGTGCTGCTACGCACCCCTGTCCCTTCGTGACGCATTCGAGGGACGGGGTGCCGGCGGCGGCCGACGAAATTATGGCCACTGAGCCGCTCAGGTCCTCCACCCAGTCATCCCTGGGCGGGACAAAGTACGGCTCAGCGACCACGGCGATGTTAATCGACCACTGCGCCACGCTCTGGAGCAACAGGTCCTGAGCGCAGGCGCAGTGGTTGATGTTCGCCTGGAGGAGGCGTAATGGAGGAGCCATTACTCCTCCATTTCAGCCCCCTCCCGGGCCCCCTGTGAGGGCCCCTCGCCAGAGATGGCAGCGGCGGCGGCGGCGGCGGCGGCGGCGGCGACGGTGGCGGTGGCGACGGCGGCAGAGGGCCTGCCCTTCCACTTCGCTCCGGTGGGCGGAGCGCAGGGTTTGCTCCCCGCCCGGTGATCGGCCGGCTTGCCAGCTGCCGCACATGCGATGCAGTGCGGCGCGGCGTCGCACGAGCCGGCCTTATGTCCGGGCTGACCGCAGCGGAAGCACAGTGTGCTGCGGTCTACCTCCGAGGTGCACTGGACGCCAACGTGGTGCCCCACATGGCATCGGTAGCACCTC
Organism: Apamea monoglypha; assembly: GCA_911387795.2. Taxonomy (NCBI): domain Eukaryota; kingdom Metazoa; phylum Arthropoda; class Insecta; order Lepidoptera; family Noctuidae; genus Apamea; species Apamea monoglypha. The sequence continues at coordinate 6,522,130 of OU426922.1, forward strand.
AGAGGCTTGGGTTCCAGCAGTTTGACCTGCGCTGAAACCCAGCCCACCAGGAGCCTTCGGCCCTCCACAATCGTTTTGGCCGCCGTCACGGGGCAGCTTACCACTAGGGTACGCATGCCCGTGGAGTCTGGCCGTATGGTGCCGGCCTTCACCTGCTCGGCCAGACACCCGCCCGTCCTGACGACGGCGGCCACCACCTCTCCCTCCGTTACGGAGTCATCCAGGCCCGAGATGCGCATGTCTGCGCACTTGACGGGCCTGGACACCCGAGCCTCCTCCGCATCAAGGGACGCCCTTAGCTTGTCAGCTAGGGCGTCAGCGGTGGGGCCGCTAGCAGCCCCGGGGATCTCCAGCATGCGGGCGCCAGTGGCGGTCACCCTGTGCCGGAGGCCCCCGGTGATCCCCAGCTCCCGGAGGTCCACCGTCGCCCTCGCCTTCGTGAGCACGTCACCGTAGGTCACGCCCCTCTTAACCGCGTCCGGCTGTAGCGTTATCACTACAGCCGCGGTCTTCGGGGCGCGAAGCCTGGCCGCTACGGCTCGCTCCTTGCGCCGCTGCCTTTGCGCCTTCTTTCTGGCCGCTTTGGCCGCCTTTTTCTTCTCCCCGACCACCTGCCATTCGGCGTCGGTCGCGGGAGAAGTGGGAGGGTTTTGCGGGCGGGACGTTGGCTGTGGGGCCTTCGCCTCCCGCGCCGTTTTTCCCCTCCTCTGGGCCTGTGCCTGTGCCGGGGCTCCACCTGCCGCCGCCGGTCTGGCCGGCGCCGGTTTGCCTGACGCCGGTTTGGCCGACGCCTGGGCCCGAGACGGCCCGGGTTTAGGGGCGGCAACTGCCGCAGCGGCCGCATACGTGGCCGCCTTCGGCCCCGGGGCCTTTCTCCCCGCCAGGGTGGGGCGCAGCACTATGCCCTCCAGGACGGTAAACCGCGCCTGGAAGGCCGCCAGCTCCCGCCGAACCAGGCTGAGGACCTGGTTCTCCTCCGGGTCGGGCTGGCTCAGCGGTTTCGCCTGCGCGCCCCCGGCGACCCGCAGGCCGGCCAGGTCTGCCCGGAGCCTCTCGTTCTCCTTATGGAGAAGCTCCGTGGCGTTTGTCAGGCGGGCCACCTGCGCCCGTAATTCGGCCACTTCGCCGGCCGAAGGGCCGGTGTAGTTGGCCGCCTCCGCTGCCGCCATAATGGAGGCCGTCGCCGAGACTATGGCCCTGTTTTTGGAAGCCTGCAGCTTCTTCAGGGCCACGTCCCGTATCGCGGCCTCCACGACCGCCGCAAACCGAGGTTTGCTTCGGTCCTCCTCGGGGTTGGGGGCGCCAACCGCATCCGCCTCGTCGCCCGAGGGCCCCGAAGCGTACTCCTCCGAGAATTCGGCTGCCTCGCGAGCCGTGAGCCCCCTCCCCTTGCCTCGCTCTCGGACTCCACCCCGCCTACTGGTGGGGATCTTCCGAGCCGAGGCCAGCTCTTCGTCGGAGGACGGCCCCTGGCTGTCCCCTGACCTTGGCCGCTTGCTCTTCTTCGCAGCGGCCACCTCCTTGGCACGACAGGGGCTCCCTGAGCCTCCCGTGCTCGCGCCTCCAGATGCGGCGTCGGACTCCGACCCCGCATCACTCCCCATCTCTTCTGTAGTTTTAGGTTTTAATATTTTTTCCATATTGTTCCCACGAGTAATTATCAATCTGTACTTGCTCAAAAAATAATGGTCCGCACTAGCGACTAAATCAAGCTACCCATTAGCCAAGCTTACAACCTCCCTCACGGTGCGCCGCCGCTTGGAGGTTTGGGGAATTTTTTATAGAGGTTAATCTTCCTCGCGGTCCGGGCGGTTAAGCCAAGACCCTCGACCCCCTTCAACAGCCAGAGACATGACCTTAACTGTCTCCGGGGCTACGAGATTGGCAGCAGTGGCAGAAGGGTTGCCCCTCCTGCCTGCCCGGCGGCAGGGTAAGTGCACACCGGGCCCGCTCTGACCCCCCACAGTTGTTGCTCTGCTACTCAGAGCGACCTGTGTGGGGCGATCCTCTTGGCAGAACATTAGCATGCGGACAGCGAAATCCCACTGGGAAATAATCCCAATGGGAAATCGCTGCCCGCACCCCAGGATGTACCGGCCCGAACACTGGTCTTCCCCTAGACGTATCCAGAAAGGAACCCCAGTACCCGGGCACACGTGGAGGTTTTCTGCCCTGACATCCCGGAAACGCCGACCTCATCTAGTTTTTAAAATATGATTGACGTGTAAAAGTGTTTAGATACGGTCTAATATGTTGGGGTAACAAACACGACATGGTATTTAAAATACAAAAGCGTTGTATTCGGGCTATGTTTAAGATCAAAAATACCGACAGCTGTCAACCGCTGTTTATAAAATACCATATACTGACACTTCCGTCACTATACATCTTGGAAATAGATTTATTTGTTAGAAACAATCTTCACTGGTTTCCTCATTCGTCAGACATTGGCGCCGATTCCCTTGTTCGCAAACTAAACTAAACTAAGTTCAGTGCATCTTTTTCTTTCTATTTCATTAAGCAAAGGACAGAAGATAAATATTGGCTTAATCCTGTCAAATTAATTTATTATGGCACCATTAATGTCTGGATTTAATCTGGGATTTATCATAAAAAAACTAAAAATCTTACCAACTCAAAAACTCGTTAGAACATTTGGGGGCTTAATTTGTTGCATTTTCACCCTACTACGACGTCCTCCAAGGAATACGTCGAGTTACCAGTAACCCTGTATAATAAAATTCCAGACGTTATTAAAAGAATAAAGAATTACCAAACTTATTCAAAAGAGAACTTAAAAATTTACTTACTGAAAAATGTTACTATTATGTTAAAGATCATTTAAATAATATTTTCTAATCTATTTGTGTTGTATTTTAATTTTGTTATGCTTTTTTTCCGTCTTAATTGTGTTATATTTCAAGTGGCTATAATTTATTTTGTACGCCAATGGTGGTAAAACATGTTGGAACTCACAGATTTTCACTTCTACATCCACATTTGCATGTATATGTATAATGTTACAAATAAATATATCTTTATCTTTAAACCTACCTACAGAAATAAAATTATTTCTTATATTGTAGAGATCAGAATTGTAATGAAAATGGAGCAACAGCTATTCATAAGTCATAGGAGCTGATGGCAATAGGCAGCACTAGCGATGGCAAACAATGGGCTTGCTAGAACATTCCATTACCTGGACACACATCCATTATAAAGTAAATTAGATGGTGGAGGTAATATTGTTTCACTGCGTAACTGCCTGGGTTAGATAAAGACATGATGCATTAGTTAGACAATGGCGCCGATTCCCTTGTTCACAAACTAAACTAAATTTAAGTTCAATGCATCTTTTTCTTTTTATTTAATTTGGAAAAGGACAGAAGATAAATATTAGTTTAGTCCTGTCAAACTTGTCAGCGCCTGACATAAATTGACGTATTTTTAGTAGCCATGTTTTTGATCACGTCTAATCTGTCTATGGAGTATCTTAATTTGACAGGACTAAACTAATATTTTATCTTCTGTTCTTTTCTTAATGAAATAGAAAGAAAAAGATGCACATAACTTAAATTTAGTTTAGTTTGTGAACAAGGGAATCAGCGCCATTGTTTTACATAAAGAGTGGCAGTGTATTTGAAATGGTGCAATTTCCTCTAAAATTGTCTAACTATCGTTCTAAGTATAAATAGGAGTTAGTAGTGCGGGGTAATTGCGTAACACATTATCAGTAGCAATGGGTTTAATTTTGACAGTTCAGCAACATCCATTGCGTTATTTAAGTGGTTTAACAGACACATTTTTCGAACATATGAAGCAATGGATTAGCAATATCCTTCAAAATTATTCAGATTGTGATTGATAGTGTGTTTCGCAATTAAGGTGCTGTGTGTCCTTTCTGGCAGTCATGAAACGCCAGCCACCACCAGCACCCTAATCGCGTTGCTTCATATGTTCGAAAAATGTGTCTGTCCAACAACGTAAATAACGCAATGAATGTTGTTGAACTGTCAAAATTAAACCCATTGCTATGCTACTGATAGTGTGTTGCGCAATTACCCTGCAGTTTAACAGAAACTTGCGTTTTCAATACGGAGTATGTCCCCAATTTGACTCGCCATCAGTAGATTAAGCAGATGTAAAAAATCATCGTACAGGTAAGTAACGGACCGAACTATTTATGTTATACTCGTAGCTTGGTTCCGGGAAAATTAAATTTGTCCGTGCCTAATTGCCTGCGACTACTTAACCATACTGAAACATTGATTCGGCCGCGGCTGCACGAAATACGTGTGGCTTTGATTGAGCTGTCACTCATTAGGGATCGGGAAGCGGGGACGAACCGTTGAGGGTAGTGACGGTAGCAACAACAACCGATAACGAATCGTACTCGCTGGATTGATCGCTCACCGACAATCGAGATAGAATCTGTTTCAGGGTTGCTTTTTGTTGCCTTGTTGCTGTTTGAAAGCTACGCTACAGTTTCTTGTATGGTATTAAAAGAAAAATCACTCGTTTTAATACTCACAGATACTCACGTTGTCATTACATGCAGTTTTAATTTTTATATAATGGACCCGACTTACGAGTCGTGAGTTCGAACCCAGACAGGCAGTTCACTTTGTGTAAATTATTTCATCACCACTGCTCTCAAAACGGTGAAGGAAAATATCGTGAGGAAACCGGCATGTCCTAGAACCACTAATTCGAAGACACGTGACATCCACTAACCCGCATTGGGCCCGCGTGGTGGATTATGGCCTACTCCCTCTCACAGAGAGTAGGTCTGTGTCCCAGCAGTGGGAACATTATAGGCTGATTATGTTATGAATATCACTGGTTGAGAAGCTTACGAGATGACGACTAATAGAGAAGTATGGAAGAAAAAGACATGTTGCGTCGACCCCGAATAAATTGGGATAAGGGCAGGAGATTTATGAGAATGATGAAGGAATGAGGACTTGTTGAGAAGCTTGTGGAAACCTATTTGTCCTCCTATGATATACATACCTAACTAATCGCGGAAGTACGAATGCAATAAAAAAAACTTGGTGAAAGAAACTAGAATTCTGGATAACTTTGTACTAACGTCCAAATTTCGGAGGCGTAAGTAATATATAGTTAAGCTTATGATAAATGAACGTCTCAAAAGACACCTTTTAGAAGAATCATTTTCCCAAAACGAAATTTAAAAAAAAAAATCTAAGTACTTTTATACATTTCAACCCACATATGATCAGTATCGACAGCTCTGAATTCAGTAAACACAGTCTAAAATAGACGCAATTAAAGCGACGGAGCGACATCCAGCTAATCCAGCGCTAACGACCAGACTTACGTTATGTATGTACATATGTACGTGTATTTGCATACCGAACGCCTAATTGCACTTGATACAATTACGGTTTTTTAAAGCGCTTTTTGATGTAAGGGACATTTTAACGAATTAATGTCTATACAGCCCTGTCTATAAGGACAGAGCTTTATAGACAGAGCTGTATTGACATTAATTCGTTAAGGGAAAGATACTTGATTCCAGATGCCAGTATCTTCCCCATAATATAAAAAGTATAAGAAAGACGTTAATAGATGTTATTTTTTTTTTGTTAGTTTTTAATTATGTATTAGCCAATAGACTAGATTGTAATTTGAATAAAGTATCACCAACTGTGACCATAAAAGGAAAAAACAGCTCTTTTGATGATTCGGGTACCTATATAGAAAATGGTAATAATTAGGCCAGGTTTTTTGAGTAGGGAGGAGGAGAAGGGAGGACCTATGAAAAGTCTATAATTAGGTATCTATGCCAATGAAAATTATGTAAAGCTACGCGATTTAAGTAAACAGTTTATTTGATAGTTTTACTGAATTATTAAAGCCTCCTTTACATAACTAAAGGTTTAAGTATCTGCTATACAGGGTCAATTAAATAAGTTTGTGAAACTTCACAGACGTCATGGGTCGATATCTAAACATGATAAAACACTGATTTTCAAAACTCATAATATCAAGTAACTACACTAACCGCGGTCGTTGACCCCGTAATCGGCTGTAGTTACTTGGAGCATGAGTTATGAAAACCTTTTTTGTTTTACCGTACCCCCGTTTTTTGTTTTACCTTGTCATGCTCAGCCGCTATTGGGGTCGATTCCCGGTCGGACCAAGTTTTATTGGGTTTTTTCCAGCTGGAATTTCTCAATAATAGAGCCCAGAGCCTTTTTTTTGTGTTGGCAATAGGCTCACTCCCAATTAAATGAGACTTAAACATAAGTAGCGAAATGTGGGTGTACCAATAGGTAGGTACACCTCCGGATAGACCACAAGGTCAATTCTCGTAAATTAAAACGTTCAAAATCTAGTCGCAGTCTCATCTCGGCGACAAACAAATGTCAAAAACTTGTCAAAATGTAGGGAAATTAGAAGTATGTTTTGACAGATTGAGACTGGGACCAGACTGTGAACGTTTTTAAAATTATGAGAATTGTCCCTCTGATGTTATGATAATCTTACGGCAAGATATAAATTATAATAGAGGAACTCGTCATCATCATTTCGGCCGCAGGACGGCCATTGCTAGACAAAAGCCTCCCCCAAGCACCTCCGACCGGTTCTGTGTTTCCCGCATCCAGCGAATTCCTCCGGCCTTCCAACACTACGTCTTGCGGCACGCGGTCGCCACTCCAGATCCTTTCTGCCCCATCGGCCACCTGTTCTGCAAGCAATGTGCCCTACCCACTGGTACTTAAGTTTGGCAATTCTTTGGGCTATGTCGGTTACCGGTCCCGCGGACAACACGGACGGACTTAGTTCAGTAACTATCCTCTATTAATCGTTGGTTAACAAAGTTACTGAAAAGAAATTAAGTATGATTTCGAAGACCTCTGAAACACAAATGGTAGTTGCTAAAATTGAAATAGATTATATTCATACTTCACTATCCGCTTGTTAACAAACGTTAACAAGACTACGTAAGCGGCAGGCGTGTTATAATTACAGTGTGAAACAGATAATTTACCTGTCCTAAAATGGAAATTACGTACAAGCTTGAACAACGCAACCGTGAATAATATTTGATTCGAACTAGAGTATTTCGAAAATCTTACTTCCATTATGTCAAGCTCGTGGGTTTAGATTTTTTGTATTAAGGTCAAGGATTAAAAACAATTTCTAACTCAAACTCAAAACTAAAAGCGTTTATTACAAATAAACCATTTACAGGCACTTTTGGATTGTCAAGGGGTCGGTCAGTCAGAAAGATGAAGCTAGTTGCCCATTCCAAAGCGTAGTAGGTACCTATGGAGAAGAACGGCCAAGAAACTCCAAGGACAATCTTTTAAATCATAAAATTGGTTACATCATTCATATTGAAATCATAGACATGAGAACGATCTTGGAAGACGTGCACGTCCGTTATAAAAAGATCACAAATCGACCTAATCATACATCATGGCTTGCAATTTTCTCACTCCTGCTTAAGTGAGTTAGGCTTCAATGAGAAACTTTAAAACATCTAAGTATCAAAACAAAAAACGTATCAAATCAAGGTACCTAAGAGAATCTTTTGTTTTTCATCATAATGAGATGTAAATTCAATCAGCTCATTCAAGATTGCTAAGAAAGATACCATCCTTGTCTCCTGTTATCAAGATTCTAAATAACGTATTTTGAAGAGAAGATTCTTTATGCTGAAATAAAGCTTTTTAAGGTTCCGTACCCAAGAGATGCCAACGGGATCCTATTACTAAGTTTCCGCTGTCCGTCCGTTCGTCCTTCCGTCCACCCGTCCATCCGCCCGTCTGTCTGTCAGCGGGCTGTATTACATGAACCGCAATAGGTGACAGTTCAATTTTTCACAGAGTGTGTGTCTAGGGCCACTATAGGTAAATATAATAAAAATAAGACCAACATTAGAAGGGGTCTCCATACAAGAAACGTGTTTCTTTCGCCGTGTTTTGCCTTGTGTCACGGAACCCTTCGTGTATCAAAGTTTGTACTTCCAATATCGAACACAGATAATGATAAAATGCCTTTTAACAAAAACCACAAAAACTATCATTTAGATAATCGAAGGTACTGAACAGCGACAATTTTCTGTAATTTATGGCGGGGGGTAGATTCCAATCAATTGATTGGCGGTTTTATTACTTATGACTTTTATCTTGTTTTCTATCGACGCAATAGCGTGGAATAAAACGCTTATATATTAGGATAATTAAATATTGAGTTTGGCAAGACTGCGTGATATTTGACGTCCAATATTATTGATATTAACTGGAAATTTCATATTGAGCACGTTTGCAAAAAGCTGGGGAATTTTTCATATGCATTATATAGATTAGGGAAAATAGCAAACCTGAGTACTTTGCTAGCAGCTTACCACGGCTACGTTGCCTCTATTCTCCGATACGGTGTAATATTTTGGGGCAACAGTACAGAAAGAGAGCGCGCTTTCATTGCTCAAAAGCGCTGTATCAGGGCTATATTCAACCTATGCGCAACAGACTCCTGTAAGCCATTTTTTAAAAACCATAAATTATTAACACTACCATGCATCTATATACTTGAGGCTGCATTATTTGTTAAAAACAATATCCACATGTTCAGCTACTACACGCGTATACGGCGTAAGGATATACTACGCACGCCAGCCAGTAAAACTCATCTAATGCATGAGAGCATCTTTTGTTCAGCTTCTCGCATCTTTAATAATATACCGGGGCCTATCAGAATAAATACGAAAAATAAGGATTTCAAAAGGACTCTCCATGATCTGCTAGTAAACAAAAGCTATTACTCTGTAAAAGAATTTCTGTCCGACAAATCTTTACTAAAATATAGTCCCACCCAGTCGTGATGTGTTCGATGACCTTTAATATTATAAACTATAATCTAATTTTATTTTATATTATGATTTTGCAATTTCTCATTTTAGTTTGTTGTGATTAATTTTATTTTTTGAATTTACGTGTATAATTTGACATCCTACCTATTCTAATCCGTTTTGACTTTATTTTTATTTTTTTGAACCTTTATATAATAATAATTTAAATCTGACATTTCCATTAATAACAATTTGTAATAATGTTCATTGGATTCGTAGTTTGTCTAAATGTAATTATTGTATGCCCTACGGGCGGGACATAGCTGATCAAAATTTACAAATATTTAAGAACTGTACTATACATACCTATGATCCACAATAAACATTGATTTGATTTGATTTGATTTGATTTGATACACTTGTTGTTTGAAAAAAATAGATATTATTATGAGTTTTCACTTTTCCTAGGATAAAAGAAGGCATCATTCTATAATAAATTATATTTTAGTAATGTAGTGGAGCCCTGTTCTAGCTAGAAAGCGTCGCGGGAGACCCTGTAGAAGATGGCGGGACGAGCTGAACAAAACAAACGACCACGACCAGGTCCACTTTAGCCATGGATCGAAAGAGTTCGAAGTCATGGGGGTCTTTGCCCAGCAGTGGGACGATGAATGCATTCTACTGTAGACTACTGCAAAGCCAAAGGTTATGATTTTTTAGAAGCCATCGTAAGCTTTCATTTGGTAAAAAAAAGATTATCTAAAATATATCAAATATAACATCAAACATAAATCAAAAAGATATCTAGGTCAAAAAGTAGTTCTTTAATTCTTAAGATAAAAATATATACACTGGATAAACTTCTAATACTAAATATACTAACTATTAAAATTAAAATATAATATCGTAACCTAACTAAAACTAAAATATGGCATCGAAATATTCGTCTGCATCGCTGTCGCAAAAATTATTAATTAATGTACGAGAACAAAAACTTCAAGATATACCTAAGAAATAATAATGGAAAAACACGGGTGTGTTTACACCATTATTATTTCTTAGGTATACCTTCAGAAATATTGGTCCGTAATATTGACAAATTGCCCAATAAATGATGGCTTGCCAACCCTTCGTCTATCAATTACTCCGACCCTTTGCCACGAGTTTTTTACTTGAAATGAATGATTGGAGAAATATAACTAACGCTGTCATAGACTTTCTTCTGGAAGAGCCGTTTTGAGCAAAATATTACGTACTAGCTTCTGCCCGCGACTTTGTCCGCATGTTTTAACATAAAACATATCTTATCGCACTCGGCAATAAACGCTATTGCCGACTGCGATTTAAATAATTCCACTGACAGAAAGCTGGGTGAAAGAATTTTTGAAATCAGATGAGGTTAAGTTTGTTAGTTTAAACTAACAAACTTTACCTCTTTTTATAATATTATTGTAGATGTTTCATTCATACAATACATATAGGTTAGGTATTAAAAGTGGCACCGGTGACTGAAACGATGTTTGGAAATCGGTTGTTGTATGGGCATGTGATGCGGAGGAATGAGGAAAAACGAGTGAGGGAAATTTTGAGTATGAATGTGGATGGCTATAAGAGTAGGTCTACACTCCCTACTATTACAGCAATCCACATTTTTACTCAAAATTTTCCAAAGAAACCATGGATGGACTGTTTGAAAGATGATGTAGACAAGGGTGACAACTGACATGACGATTTCCTTAACAGAGAAGTATGGAAGAAAAAGACATGTTGCGCCGATCCCAAATAAATTTATTTTTTTTATTTTGGGGTCTACAACCACAGTTAGTGAAGTCACTTGAAATATCTGTTTTATTTGTGTTAACTTCACAGATTAGATGAGTATAGATATCTAAACAAGGTAAAACAAAAAAAAAACAGATTTTATTAACACATACTTCAAGTAACAACACCACCAGAGATCGTAGACTCAAAAAAAAAACATCATATCCTTTTTATTTTGTCGTGACGCAACACGTCTGCAGAGTTACGCTAGCGAATTAAATTTAACCCTGTAGATCATAATACGCACTGATTTACTACTTAGCGGAAAGTACGAAGCAGATTGAGTTTACAAGGAACCGTCTAACAAACAGTTATTGTTGACGTATTTGCTTTGAAAATAAACCTCTCAGCAACTTTGTAACGTTATTAGCACGCCGCGAAATTATTGTTTATTTTATATGTTTCTGCGGAAATTAATATACTGATCCACGCGTCGATTTCTAATGCGGAGATTTAGTCGTCGCTACGCTCTGTTATTGTAGCTAGCAACGTGTTTATAGGGTGAAAATAGTTTTATTAAAATGTGCATGTAAACTTACCATAGTGTACGGTTTATTCCGGCCGAACGTGCATCGTTCACGTACACGTTAATATTACAGTGTCAGACTCAAGATTAATTAGGAACCCGTCACACGGTACATATAATAGTACGTCAAATAAATTTTCTTGAGTTACAACGAAGAAAATGACCTGTCTCGTCCTTTATGGCGGGTGATTTTTGTCACACGCCCCTGTGTCGTCTCAGAGGTCCTTTATTACTACCTGAATACATTGACCGTATTGTATGTTCTAGTAAAGGGAATGAGAATGAGTAACTGTGATTGAGATCCCGAATTTGCGAGTCTTGTGGAATCACTTAGCTAATGAAACAAATCCTCGAGCACGTTCATCAAATGAGTTTTCTGAGTAATATGTTGTGTTTACTTATCCAATTTTCGTAAGAAACCTTTCCGGTATACCTGTGTTGCTGATTTATATGGGCTTGAGTTAATTACTCGTGTCACATTCACATTCAATCTATGTTTAATGTTTGTATGAAGTTTTATAGTAAAAATAACAGAATTAAATCCTAACTTAACTAAAACTATACACAAACTAAAATATAGTACCCAATGAACCCAATGTACCCAAGATACTGGCGGCATTACCAAGTTGTGTGGCAATGCTTAGGCTCTGGCCAGGGTAAAAGACAGCCCTTGGATCACAGGAAGTTTCAATCAGCCGTTTCGAAATTTCCTTTAAAAAGACCATGAGCACTCGGACCCCAAGGCCCGAGGGTTGTACATGTAAGTGCATGTACTTATACCACTATTTTAAAGTCAATGTCTAATTTATATTACGAAACATACATCCAGCAAGTAACCTCTAGGTTTAATAAAGCATAATTATGGTTCTCAACCATTACAGATAATTGCAGACAAAAACAAATAAAAAATATTCTATCAAATTATTCGCATACTTTCAAATAATATATTATTAAAATTATTCTTTGTCTAGAAGTGTCTCAGTTATATTGCCACTTTATCCAGCTATCAAGTTCACGTCGTAACATAAAATATATTGTAACAATCCCTCTGTTCCACTTACTAGAAAACCCTATTATTACAATTTCTTGAACTTCGTGACAATTTGTTGTATAAAGCCGTCTGTCCCCCTTTGTAGGTGAAACTTGAGATATTATTACTTGACGTAACAATAAATTTGTAAATTAAGACGCCCCCCCTCCCTTCCTGAGGGGAACCTTCACTCACCTGAACACAACAGGCTAATGAAGAAAAATTGCAATTAAGGTTTTACTTCAGTGAGTTAATTTTGTTAGAGTCTTCAACGTTTAGACTTTCCTCCTTTGTTCCGGCTGAATTAAGGTAAAAGTCTTGCTGGTGACAAGATTATTTTTAAGTCTTGGCTTGAAAATCAAATAGTTTATACAAAATCCTAGTAACTTAAAGTGAAGGCAGACAACATAATTTTTGTATAACGATTTCAGTTTATTACCCGGTAGTGATAAATACGTAGCTATACACAGCATTTTCTTTTTACATTTTTAATGTTTTGAAAGTTATATTTCCATAATTTAAAAGCTAACAGTCTTAAAATAATAACAACCTCTACCTTTCCGCTACTTTTTATATACAAGTGTATAAAAAGTAGAGGGAATATTCAAAGGCCATTAAGAAAATCGTCCGCATCGCTGTCAACAGGAAAAGTGCCCAACGGGCTGGCAGGCTGACTGGCTGGCAGGCTGGCTGGCTGGCGTGGCGTTGCCACGTTGTATGGCAATAACACTGCAATTTAATAAACCTAATCACGCAGTAATCAAACTTAACTCCTAAATCATGATTGATAGCCCTATAGCCGACCAGTCACATCTAACTAGAGATGTCTAGAACCGAAATGCAAACACAGTGAAGTCATCGATCAAAATCGCGTCTATTTCAGCTAATGTCACAGCACTAGCACATTCCTTAATGACACAATCCCAGCTGTGAATTAATGAGGTATGTACTGTTTAATTGTCTATGCTTTTGCAAAAGGAATTTACCGAGTAGTTACGCCTAATACCTATGTGTTACCAACCGTGAGAGGTTTAAACTTACTCTTGTATCTTTGCCAAAACTAAAGCAATTGCTTTAAAGGTTAACGTATGTAAACTACCAATGAGGTATTGCCAAACAGTACAATTAGAGAACATTAAGGATCCATATTTGGACATGGCAACAGGACACTAGTAAAAAAATTATGCTCAGGTGTGTATATTCACGTCTAATTTATAATTTAGTAAATGAAAAGTTTGTATCCATAATACATATAGCAATATTTTACAACGCATGTTGGTGACCAGAATGATCTAAATATACAACATGTGTTAGCAAAGTGATTTACTATTCGACTGGCGGCCCAAACGAAAAGCCTAACCAAACCCATTCACTGCCGGCCAAAATTCACAAAACATTCCAACACTAAAGCGAGAATACACGGATACACGAAATTTATAGAGCCGTGCGTGCCCACCGATGTTTACAATCAATATGTAGAATGTAGATAGTGGTAACATGGAACACAGACGTTTGGTACTTACGCCCGACCGCGTCTGGAGTCAAGGCAGACGAACAGAAATAACGCTCACCTATTGTGCCGAGCGAGAGGAACATCACACATCACGGGCGCGTATAGCTCAATACACTTCGCATCAATACAGGGTTGATACCATCGGTACGGGCTTGTCGGGCATAAAGGAAAGATATTGAGCGTAGGTTCCGTGTTCCCGGTAACAATGGGCTATTCTTTCGTATCAGGGACCTCGCGGATGATTAGGGGATATATATCATGTGATGGGTAGCTCTTTGAACGTTGTACTTTAATATTGTGAGGATCTTGTGACACATAAGGGTGGATAAAGTCAGGTTAAAGACGCACCGTAATAACAAAATTCTTAAACAGAATTTGCCATCTGGTTAATTGATCATATTGTTTTTTAATCAAAGTTTGGTTTTCAAACAGCAAATTCGCAACTTTCAAAATTTTCTCGGAATAAAAATGAGTGACGATGTAAAAACGAAAACATATGACGTACAAGCACCATAAAATATGACGCTTGTTTATAATAAAACGTTACTACAGAAAGTTTAATTTAATTCAGAAACGTTCAAGGATTTTCTAAGACACTAGCCTAACACAAAAATTATTTTTATATCGGTTGAAATTCCAGGCAACGATCTACAGTTATTCGCTGTCTAATTTTGCTAAGCGTCTTCATGCCTTTAAGCAATTTTCCAATAAACTCTCACTTGCCAATTTAATATCGAAATACCGGGAATATGGTATGTTAATTAAAATACTGTAGTAGCGTCAACCCTGCATCAGCTTTGATCTGTTTGCACTCAGGTTGGTTAAGCTATGGGTGATCATTCACGACATGCCATTTCGCGTTCGTCTTGGCTCGACCGCTCTTGAACAAAAAGATTTTCGTGACAGGCGACATTCCGAACAAACAAAGCGACTTCCTGCAATACGTTGTGCCGTTTTCAATGGAGAATGTGTACCTAGTCTATTTTGTGTGTTCAGTAGAGGGAAAATCAGGACAACGTACTGAAAAAGACAATGTTAGGTTAGGTATTACAGAAGTTTGTTCATCATAATATGAGAATATTGTTGCCATACCTATATTTTCTTGAGGAGCTGCTCAACTGCTACAGCTCAACTGTCACTAATGAGACACAATTACTTTTCTATTGTTACCGAACTTAATAAGGGGTTACCCCCTCGTCTATTAGGCAAGCTTATAACCTAAAGCTAAAAAGAGCTAAAGAACATAGGTGCAACAACGGTCATGAATATATATTCATGAGCGCTGTTGCACCTATGTTATTTTTAGTTAGGAATAATTTTAACTAACATTAGCATACAGTACACTAATCATAATAAGTCGTATTCTATATAATAACATCCTCATGTCATTAATAATTGCCCCTCATCATTCATTCTCTTTCAATACCCGATATGAATGAATGAAATCGACGTCATTATCCTTAATATTTCCTTCCGTGTACCGAAACATATTTCAAGAGCGTTCACCAGTGGGTTGCGGAAGTCCTCCGACACTCAGTCATTAACTCTGTGCAAATTGGATAATTATTAAATATTTATTCTTTTCCTTCCCCTTTATTGCCTCACTCGAGACGAAGATGAAAAGGAGAAGAATAAATAGAATATGATTTCAAACAAGTCAAGATCAAACAAAGTTATCATAATAAAATCCAAGCAATTAATTGACGATGTCAACGTTTAACAATCCGCGCTGAAAGAATATAAAAGAAATATCAAATCTCTTTTCAAGTCGAAAATCATAAATTATTCTTTTAACAAAAAAAAAAAACTTATTATCATCCGTGTTGAAAGTAATGCTTCCAATAAAACCGATTTAT
Organism: Apamea monoglypha; assembly: GCA_911387795.2. Taxonomy (NCBI): domain Eukaryota; kingdom Metazoa; phylum Arthropoda; class Insecta; order Lepidoptera; family Noctuidae; genus Apamea; species Apamea monoglypha. The sequence goes on from OU426922.1 coordinate 6,537,700, forward strand.
AAGTGTTAGGAAGTCCGTGACTGGCACTGAGCTGCCGAATGGAAGTATCGAGAAAACAATATGGCGACGCTGAATAAAATATTAGAATTTTACTCAACAGCCGGGAGCTACGGCTTTGTGGGAACGCGCCTTACTTCATGATTTACGAGTTCAACGTGTATCACGAGTAATGGACTTTGTTATTTTGAGATTTGTATGATTAATATTGCATGGTGTCATTAGAAAGTCGGTTTCCAGCGAATGTATTGATGCAGTGACAGTTGACATTTATGTCTTTGGAACTACTTACTGCAATTATTTTCATTGATGAGTTATATATTGTCAGCCAGTTTCTTTATTCACGATTGTGAATAACTTGATATTTGTTAACTAAGAAAGAAGTAATGGGTAAGAATACGATAAAAACTTGTGTGATAGCTCATAAAAAGCTAATCTAATCGTATATTATAGACGTGCAAATCACATACGTAGACGTAGACGTTCTTTGCTAAGGCGCCTTTTGAGCATAATAATATTGATTTTTTTATTACCTCACAAGGTTCTAGCGAAAGCTTGAGAACTCATATCCTCAAGCTTAAATCTAGTATAACCTTCGGAACTTGTGGGTTGAGTAAGTGATGAAGTTCACACAACTACAAAGAAATTCCATTGTTTGAAGAATCACATGATTGATTCTGGTACATTTTTCCTTATATATACTGGCATCCGATTTCTGAATTGAGAATTTGAAGTTGAGAATTTGTCAAACTACTTTAGCATTACTCAAGGTGAAAGACCGCGGATTTTTTTTTTTTTTTTTTTGAGTCATTTTAAATTTCGCGGGTTACATTGAAGGAACCACCAAATTTTAAAGGAAACCGGGTCTTAATCTTCTAGGTGCATATACAGTCCATTCACAGTTATTTTACCTCTGATTTTGCATCACTGTCACAATCACAGTGGTCTTTATAGTCGTCACAATAAGATTGATGTCTGGTTACTGCTACTGACAAGTCTGCCAAAATCACAATGATCTTCTTCTCTCGTTATAATAAGGTTGCTATTGGGTTGCTGCTGTCAGAGGTAAAATAACTGTGAAAGGTCTGTAAGTCACTCAATGAACAATAGAAACACCATTGGCAAGCAATACAGCACAACGATAAAAGAGTTCCAGAATGAAGTTCCTACCTTTTTCGCCGATACCATCAGAGTTACAATAGACCTCATTTCCACTTCCATTGAATTAAGTATTCTGATATACATACCTACATTTATTTGTATTCACCTTTATTACCTGAGTTCCGGAGTTAGGGATTTCCTTCCCCACATGGCGGGAAGTGTGCTAGTAACATTAATTGCCTAACCTTCACGTCGTTCGCCAAAATACTTCGCTTAACGAGATACAGTAGTGTTGATAACAGTTTTTTGGAACTGTTTGTGACTGTAAGCGTATCTTTTATGTTGGGTCCGTCGAAAGAAACAAACTGTTAGTGTTACGTCTGTTCTAGTTGGTATTTAAAAGGTCGGTCAGTTTAGGTAAGGCAGTTTTGATAACGGTAAATACGTTTTAATGCAAACCTCTGGTGCTAAGCCTAACATAGGTCCCTTATGTGGCTTTCTTCTATGCTAATATAATATTATAACATAACATAATCAGCCTATATGGATCCCACTGCTGAGACACAGGCCTCCTCTCGGTAAGAGGGAGTGTGCCGTAATCTACCACGCGGGCCCAGTGCGGGTTGGTGGATTATAAGAAGGAATATTATTCAAATTTGTGAGTTTGCGTGTAAGGGATAAGGTTCGGAATTACTGATCCGATTCCGAAAATTCTTTCACTAATGGGAAGCTCCAGGGGGGTCTACTCCGAAGTGGTAAATGTGTCGTATCGGCCGAATGTTCGGCCATTTCCTGCTACGAAGTTACTATTTGGTTCGGTCGGTCCCGATCCTACACTCCTATACTCTTTCGAATATTGACTATGGTCCCGACTCAACTGAGCCGATCCGAACTTTTTTCGCATTTTTCAATAATATTCGGTTCGGCCTTGTATCGGTCCGATTCGATCATTCGAATGTTTCACTTCGGAGTAGACCTCCAGTATTGCCAACACACAAACAGTAAACAAGAAACTTTCACCCGCACGAAGTCTCGGGCAGACGCTAGTCATAAATATATGTAGGTATATAAGAAAGTAACTGTCACATGTCCTAACAAAATATATAGCTGACCCTAACCAGACAAATCGCCGCAGAAACTAAGACAGATGGTAAAGCTAACACGATATAAATCAGCAATAAAGCTTCAGACGTACTTGCGTAGCCAACGATGTACTTGAATACTACGCGACTGAAGTCTAGACGTCATTTCATTCTATTGTCCATTGCCACAATATAACTCTTTCCGTTCCACAAAACATTTTGTGAGAAAAATGTGTTTACGAACCCAGCCCCTCTTAATATTAAACTGCCGATATCAGCCCCTATAAATATACTTTAGGAAACCTAAGTTGTTTGTGGCCATCAAAAGAAAGAGATTTCGGTATGTGAGCGGAATTTCTTTTGTCACGGAGTAATCTATACGAATCTTTATTGGAAGTTTTAATGAAAATACTTTTATATACGTTGGTTTGCAACTCTTAAAAAGAAATGGAGGGATTTTCAAAGAAATTCTATTTCTAAAGCTTAGTGAAAAGTACTACAAAAATAGAATAAAATGCATTGCGCGATAGATAGAAATGTTTATCTAAACTAATGCGTGTAGCTATGGTTGTGTACATTGTGCATTACAAATAAATAAATTTAAAAAAAACTTACGCGGTTGAAACCGCGGGGCGCACCTAGTTTTTTTATAAAACGCGAAGCATTTTTGATTAATCCTGTGAATGTTTGATGTGTGTTTTAAAATGCAAACCAATAAAGAATATTTTAAAACAAACAGTCAAATGGAAATAAAAATGTGAAGCTCTGAACGAAAACATTAATTTTATAGTGAAAAAGTAGGTACACATACGAGTAGCAACAAAAACTACAAATAAGTTAACGAAACAAAATAAGTCATTAAACACTATTAATCACGAAACTAGCAAGCAATTTCATTGCAAAAAAAAAAAACACCCGAACATACTTATAAAAAGTTCCAAAACAAAAGAACAAGTTCCTAAAAAAAAAAAAAAAGTTCCATTCTATAGAAGAAAACACAGTGAAAATTCTCGAATAATGGGTGTAGTTGCGGGAATCGATTCCCGGGACAAATAGCGGGACGATTGCCTTCAGTACTACACAGTTCTCTTGCAACTAATACTGGTTACTAGTGTCGTGTTTCTTCACATTTGTTGGTTGCATTGTCCGTGTGTCTCTCTCTATTTATTTCCACATTTCTATTTCCTAGTATTGAACTTGTGTTGCTTCTATTCTTAGCAGTGCGCTCTAGGTAATTTGTGAGAATAGCGAGACTGTTTGTCGTCTGCAATTCACTAAAGAAACTGATCATTCCGTAGTAGTTGCATTAGTATTCGCACTTGTTCAAAAACACCAACTTTTTTTTTTAAGATTATTTTTAAGGTAAAATAAAAGTATTTTTAAAATAAAGGTAAAAATACTTTTATTTTACCTTAAAAATAACCTCATTAGATGCCTTTATGGTTGGTGTAAGCAATAAAAATAAATATTTAATATTTGTAAAATACACACACCTATACAATGCTACATTTACAAAGTCAATTCTTTGGAAAATTGATATGAATCGAGAGTATTCGAAAGGGTGTGTGATTTGAAATGCGGTCAACCATAAATATGTATTTACTTACCAAATAACGCGGAAACACTTCAATGATAAAAGAATACGGATTTAGATCTTCTGGAGTATTCCAGTATTTTCTATCTATTGTCAATAGCGTCGTAGATCAAAATGACAAAGGGCGAGAGATTCCTATTTCGTAAACGTTTTTTGATCCAGACTGTTCATAAGAACTCGGCTACGATCGTTCTGTGTTTGCTAAAATATGACAGTCGTTTCAAATCTTTATGTTCTCACGAGGCTCCCAATTAAATTTCTTTGGGAGAAATTATTTGTGATGCCGACATCGATACCTTTATCTTTTTGTGTAGGGCTTCTTTCAGAACAATCCAATAATATAGGTAAGCTTCGGAACGTTCTAAATATATTGTAGTAATGGATGTTTTGTTATTGTTGTTGTTAACATTCAAAAGTCCAAACTCAAGATTTGTAAACGTGCAAGGGAGCGCAGTATTCTAGGCGTCAAAAGGACAGACTATATTCGCAACACCACACTGCGCTCCAAAACATAGATTATTGACGTTGCTCAAAAGCCGCTAACTTGAATTGGGCTGGCCACGTCTGCCATATGCTCATCGAGCTGCGGATTAAAACAACCACTACGTGACACAGCCAAAAGGCGTCGCGGCAGACCCCATTGAAGATGGCGGAACGAGCTGGAGAAAATAAATGGGCCAGTGGTTCTTTAGCCCTGGACCAAAAACCTGTAAGTCATGTTGGCCTTTGCCAATCAGTGGGTTGATGCAGGCTAACAGTAGTGAATGATGTCATTGAACCCGAACTGGTTCTAAGACCCTATTTAGGAGAAAACTTTATAAATAAATATCATTTGGAAACTTTTATAGTATTTTCAGACGAGATTCTCTTCGAAGTTATAACAATTGTGATTTCTGTAATAGTAGTCGTGTCGGTTGCTTTCTCTTTCAGATAAGGTCGCTCTGTAAGAAAAGTACTCAATAAATAACTGAGCAGAACATCTTTATCAAGATCAAACCCCTAAACAATATCTCAATTGTGTATGTTTATTACATTGACATGCGTCGACAACCAAGAAATCACTCTAGCAAATCTTTGTACATGTAAGTAATGAGATACACATAAAAGATAAGAAAATTACGTAATTCAGGGAAACATGTACAAAATGTTATCGTCGAAACACATTTTATTGGTACATAACATGCATGTTTACATCCATTTTTACGTTCTCCTCTAAATCAACGGGATTAAACGTGAAAATATTGCAGTTACAAGCTACACGGCAGTCAGATTACATTCGTAAAATTTTTATGTGATTCAGAGTACTTACCTACCAATGAAGTAGCGTATCTCACCGTAGGTCTTGTGTTTACGAGGCGAATTTAAAGGTCCATTACAGAAAACCTAAGCGGCCGCAAACGGCATGGGGCGCCTATCAAAACGAGGTATAAACGTTAGTTAATAAGCCCTCGATATCGTTTTAATGAAGATGGAGCGGTAAAGTTTGTCGAGTGGCTTGTATCGGCGAGTACGTATAAAATTAACGCTTAGTAATTTGACCGGTGGCCGTCGCGTTTGTTCGCCCGGTCGACTTAATTGCCGGCTGTAAAATTTTTGTTTGTGTCCGAAATCGGTCGGCATCCGCTGAGTAAATGAGAGCTGCATTTGCGTGCAACTACAAAGCGCTTTTCATCTCGGTCGTTCTGAAATTAATTTTTATTTTCTTCAAAGGTTTGGTTTTGGCGTCGGCGATGTGAGGCTCTTTAATGAGTTTACCCCAAGTTCTCTCATGAATATTTGGTACGTCAACTGTTTGGGTCATGATCGTTCCAACAAAGTTTAACAACGTTTTAGTTAGGAAAATCGATTTTGACATAAAGCTTTATTCAATATTCGATTATTCAGTGTGAAGAGATCTTATATCAAAACATAATTAAATCAGATTTATGTTACAAAATATTTTAGTCATCTCTGTGAGGATAGAATATACAGTCCTCCAGACCGAATTTCGCCCATGGCAGCCAATCTCAACGGAGACTAGCCATCTACGCAGGAGATATTATAGTGCTCAAGTGTCTGCGCAGACACAGATGCACTTCACTCTCATAGTTCAATACGACACGACCAGAGAGAGATCAGGCGCAAGACCAACGGCTTAACGTGCTTTGCAAGGCACGGGCGTATCACACCGCCAACTTCCAAACTCCGGGCCGAGAAATTCCTAATGGAAAAATCCAATAACACTTTGCCCGACCTGGGAATCGAACCCAGGGCCCCACGCTCAGCAGTCGCGCTTGCGACCACGAGACCAACGGGGCAGTTAACAAAACAGAATAAAAAGGTTGCTATGAGAAACTATCAAAGTTTGGAACAAAGGAATATAATAAAATGACCAAATCGATTTACGAACTGGTTGAAAACTATTTGAATATTGAACACTTTGTGTTTTGATTCCCCACTCACACATAGAGGTTGTGATAAAATAGATCGCATGCAAATAGAGCTTAGCATAAAGTTGGAATCGCTTTTCTATTAGCAGTGTTAGCAACGTTTTATTAAAGGACCAGAGTGTCGGATTACGCTGATTTTGCATTATACTTGCAAACTAAACACGTGTTCTAAGTTGTTATCCCTTAGACTAAACTAGTTCAGGAATATTAAAGTTTCTAAATTGTTCAGTCGCTATACCTAATAGGTATCTTAGTGGCTATTATTTTAGTTAATAATACGACGACTCGCAGGATTCTTTTGCCTTTCGGAAAAGGTATAAACCGGGAATTCTCAACATGTCAAATCCTCCGTAGCTGTTGTAATACACACGTCACTACAGTAATCCCCGAAGGCCGACTACGCAAAATCCCAATAACTCTTTGCCCGACCTGGGAATCGAATCCAGGACCTCATGCTCAGCAGGAACCCTTGCGACAACTAGGCCAATTCAATTAATTTGTTTCTTCCAACAATTACATATCGATTAAGAAGCTATTAAAGTCCCCAGCAGATCGTTAAAGTCCAATATTGGCGATCAAATCTTATGATGTCTTATGGGTCTTAAACGCCGATAATAGGTGTGTCATCGAGAAGGAAGCAAGGACCGCTACACGTAATAATGAATAGCCAATTAAATATAACGAGCAAATTATGTGGAAGTGCCATAATTGTGTTAAAATTACGACGTGTGAAGTTTATAGTTGACGCTATATTATGGTAATTTACTAATGAATTTCAACTCACAACTATAACTTTCGTATTAAAAGTTATAGCAGTGTGTTGAAATTCATTAGTTTGGATTTTTGATCTTTACCTACTATTAACGCAAAAAAAGAAAAATTATCAAAATCATTATTATTAAGATTGACTTGACTGCATGGTTGGCGCAGTGGTTAAGCGATTGACTACTGCGCTGCGTGTCGCGGGTTCGATTCCCGCACAGAACAAATATTTGTATGACCTACAAGTAGAGTTGTTCCGGGTCTGGCTGTTTGTGTATGTGAGTTTAAATGTTTGTAAACGCACCCACGATACAGGAGAAATTCCTAGTGTGAGGAAAAATTATCCAACGAATATTTTTTTTTTTAAATATTTTTTATCCTTGGTGCCAACCCGTCTTGATCAAGCGTGGTGATCAATTCTCTTGACTTCTCCGTATGAGAAGAGGCCTTTGCTCTATTAATAGAGAGACAATTATGGGCTGGTATAGTTGTTATTATTATCCTTGGTGCCTCCATCTGATCATGGTCTCTCATTTTATCTGGCAGGCCTTCTTCTTCTTGGTCACCGATAACAACAACCACACTTAAGGAGGCTTTGTCTTTTCAATTTTACAACTCGCATAACCAATTGTTTCATAGCCACGTAAATCGTTTAATTCCACTTCAGCCCTCTGGCAAGCATTACAGGCACGCAAGTATTCTATAAATATTTTATTGCTTGCTTTGTGTACGCAGAAAGCTCATTAGTCATTTTTGTCGTCATAATTATGCAGTGTGTTTGTTTACCACGCCATTATTATTTATTTTCATTTTCGAACTTCTCTTACGCAGTCTCGTATACGGATATTGCTGAGCAAAACTTCTGCACTACATAAAACTTTCAAGAGCATTTCCTTATAAAAGGCTTATGAAAAGGAAAATTTTCACGGCAGTGAAAAACAGTCTGAATGCGAAGCGAATGAAACTGGCGAAATGCGTACTTTATACTTTTATATCTCTTTTTAAATAAGTTTTTTCACTTTTATATTTTGTTTCTCCCTGAATGCGAGTTTTGAATAAACAAAAACGTTTTTCGATTGACTCGACTGTTTTCTCTCACGTTTAATTTTTTTTATGAAACCAATAATGTATTTCTTTTGTTTCAGATAAAAGTGTTATTCGTTGAAATACCCCAACGATGGAGTTTGTTGACAATGTCGTGACGGAGCAGTCCACACACCCGCTCCCGGTGATAACCGACACGTATCTGTATAGTTGAGCCCGCGGCTAAGATGGTGAAGTAGTGTTTAATAGACAATTAAGTGATACAATGAGCTTATAAGTTTAAGTGAATGTCGGGTGATCGGGAGAGGATGCCTTACTACGGGTACCGGGAGGGCGGGCCGGAGTCGGACTCAGAAGGCGCCTGCTCGGACTCAGACGGAGGGGATTCGGACTCTGAGGGGGGGCTGAGTACTGAGAGTACTGTCGGGCAAGGCCTGCCCTTCCCCGGCTTCACTCCGGTCGCCCTCCGGTATCTGACGCAGGAAACGAGGCCAAGGAGCTGGTGCCTCAAACTCATCACTAATCCATATCCTTTTTAATATGAGCTACTTTTATCGTATGAAAGATGTGTGCATGCAGTTCCCTTCGGTGTCTAGATTATCAGATTTCAGAGCTGTCCGTAATGACTTAAAAATAATGGTTCTATCACATAAATGTAGGTACACTTTTGTGTGCATGTATTATGCCTATAGCTTATAGATGCGTGTTTACAAGGTCATGGTCAAAATCAATACCCATAACTTTTTTGTTTTGGTCAAATGACATTCAAAGATAACAGTAGAAGAGCTTCGTTAGCGGGCAGCGGGCAGTAATAAAAGTGGGCATAATAAATAGGAAACATAATATGTACAGCAGTTTGTATAGAACTTCGTATAACTTGTAGTAGGCGAAATATTATTGTTGAACTCTTAGAAATTATCTCCTACTGCTCTAAAGTTTGTTGTGAGTAGAGAACACACTCTATTTTGCTAGCTTTATAGCTAATATTACCAATATTATATTATATTATATAGTTGATGACCACAAATACTCATCCAAGAGCAAACTGTACACTGGAATTGTTTAAGCCCCACTTCAGTCTATAGCAGCAAACATTTCAACAGAAACAGCAAACAAACCTTGGGCACTCAAAAATCAATACCTCCAATGGTCAAATCTCAGATGGAGGTATATATATTGGAGGAAGAAATTTCCGAATACTTTAACAGATTTTTGCGACAATAGGTACTGAACTTGCAAATAAAATACCACAAAAAAACCATAACAACTTAACTCAGACAATAACATATAATAAAACTAAAAATAACAATCCTGAATTATCAAAATTAAAACCAACCACTACAGACGAGGTATTGAAAATAATAAAAAACCATGTGTCGGTTCGGCCATGCGTCGGTCCGATCCGATCATTCGCACTTTGCACTTTGTAGTAGACCCCCTGAATTCTAACACTAGCTCCGGTTTAGATGGGATTAGTACGAAATCCAAAAAATCTGTAAAAGACAATATAGCGGACAGCTTAGCAAACTGTAACGAAGGCTATTTCCCCGACCGCCTTAAAATTGCGCAGGTCAGCCCAATATTGAAATCAGGCAGCAAACTGGACTCAAATAACTATCGACCTATATCGGTACTGCCCGTGATGTCGAAAATATTTTAAAATATTCTACATAAACAATTGTATGAATTCCTTACTACTATTAATTACCTATACAAAAAGCAATACGGTTTCCGCCCCAAATCGAACACTGTTTTCGCGAATGTACGACTTGGTAACTAATATTAGACTTAACATTGATCAGAAAAAAAAAATACTTTAGGAATTTTCATTGATTTAAAAAAAGCATTCGACACATTCCGCCATGTACAAATTCCATGTGGTTTTGTATCATAACATGACTATAGTAAGTTAAACACAATAATAACAACCATCTAAGTACTTTAAACGCAGTGAAACAATCACTGTGTCACGGGCCATAATAAACATGTATTGTATCCCTCAACTCATGCACAGCTACCCGCAGTGGCGATACGCATACGACGTCGTGCACTTAGTTCCGTGTGAACTTCTTTGCAACTACCCTTTTATTAATGTAATTTTGTCATAGTTCCCACCCACTACACCAATCGGCTATAAGTATTTTTAATTGTAATATTGTATTTTCTCTGTAAGTGATTGTAAATCTTTTAAGAAAATAAATGTCTAAAACCTTAAAAATGGAATTGACGGCGGAATCGTAGGTCGAGTGGTCATCTGAAAGATTTGTAGCACCACTCAGTGGAGAAGGGCTGTGCCTACCGTTCTTTGTTTCAACGGAATTTCGTTGCAGAGTTAATGAATATTCAAACTAGCGTTGTAGTGTTGATAGTTTCCTTTTGTAGAATGCAATAAAAATACTCTTTATTATGTACATCATATAAACACTTGGAACGTAATTTACTATGGTTTATTTTTGTGGTTTAATTTTGATTTGGTTGATATTATTGCGGAATTAAAGTAAGCCGAAATTACTTCGTGATGTTAACACGAAAGTACATACAACTAATTTTGAAATTGACTAGATTTTAATTTAAAACAGAACCGTGGGTAGGTATTTAATCAATCTAGGTTTACCTATTGGACGTTGAGACACTTACAAATTGATTATTTTACCCGAAAGTCAATAGGTAAAGTCCATTCACTGAGATCCTCAAATCCGCACCTCAATTCATTGCTATTACTAGTTCTACCTCAAAGACCAATGCTTATTCAACTGTTCCGATTTGAAACATCAAGGTTTCTCCTACAAATACAAGCTGTACAATCAACCGCTCGCTAATGATAACAGTTTGACATTGACATCGTCTTAACTCCTAAGCAGTAAGGCCGCTTTTCGTGACTACTGTTATGTACCGGGGTGTAGTATACAGAGCATATAATAATTGACAGCACTCGTGAAGATCAAAGCTTTGCCGCGTGTATTGGTAGTGTAACTCGTGCAGCCTCCGGGCGTCACGTCTCTGCTCACGACTTCATGTGGAAATTAATACGGAATAACACTTTTGGAGATCAAGTAGGTAAAGGTCTTACTGGTTTAGGTTAATATTCGTTTGCATAGAGAAAAATTTATGTCTAAATGTATAATAAAGCTGAAGAGTTTGTTAGTTTGAACGCGCTAATCTCTGGAACTAATTGTCGGATTTAAAAAATCTTTTTGCACTTGATAGCCCAATTCTTGAGGAAGGCTATAAACTAGCCTTTACATTACGCTATTGCCCTTAGGAGCAAGACGAAAAAAAAATGAGAAAGAACGCTATGCGAAAACGAAGTGATAGCGCGGGCAGGTCAGGGGAACAAGAAATTTCACGCAGACGAAGTCGCGAGCTAGTATATGTATAAAAGAGCCATGACTGGTCAATGTTCATCAATAGGTACCCTTTTTCAGTTCGGAAATAGCATCTAAAGAATCAATACGGTGTAATTCTTTTTCACTGAAGCAGTACTAGAAATAGAAGTATTGTGCAGGACTAGAAGTATTGTTCATATTGTTTTTTTTTTTTTTTGTTAATAATATGCAGACTTTTATGCCATCACCTTTTTATCGCATTGACATTGACCTAATAATTTAACACTACGAAGGTTGTTTGGCCTTCTATATCCAATGTTTACTATCAGCTTAAAATATGAGGACATTAAAAATATATACGTATTATACGGGGAATATAAATTAAGAAAGTCTGAGGTACAAGCGTATTTTTAATAAAAGATTCTACTTATTGTATAAGCATAAAGAATTGTTTACAGCTTGTTATAAAAATAGTTAAAAATATAAATAAATATCAACGTTTCATTGCTTCAAGATTTTCCGAAATTATACGACTCAAGATGCAAGGTTTTTAGTTGACAGCTTTTGGATTGTAGGTATCTAACTTCGACGGTGACTTCAATAGTGGTGGAATGATTAATAGAATAGAATAGAATAGAATACTCTTTATTGTACACCATACAAGTTATAAAACATAAATATACAAAAATTTTACAAAGGGTGACACAAATAACGGCCTTTGTATCTATACATACAATACAAATGAATAAAAATGAAGTTTCTGTTTGGAATATCAAAATAACAGCTGTTTACTAAATGCATATGAAAGTATATACGGTAAACAAAACAATTTTTAAATTTTTTGTCTGTCTCTCTGGTTGTTCCGGCTCATATCCGAAACGGCTGGACTGATTTGGACTGGACTTTCACTGGCAGATAGCAGATGTTATAAGGAGAAACTTAGGTTAGGTAATTTTAATTTTTTAAATAAGTAGGGTTCCGTGCAAAAAAAAGCGGAAAACCCGTGAAATCCAGTGTGATTTCCGACATACACCCGAACGAAGTCGCGGGCACAGCTAGTTTTGATATTTAATCCAATACCAAACCACCAAAAATAAGTAGGTACCTAGCCACCGCGTTTTAATCAGGCTCCTACATAAATAACTAATCAGCGCGCTCCAGCCGATTACCCCTCAAACATAATCGCGCAAAGACAACCGCCATTGTTGCCAAGTTAGGGCACGTAATGAATATGTAAATTGAATAAAACGTATGTATTTCAAACGAGTACTAATTTTCCTTCAAACAAAGGGAATTCATATATACGTTTTGAATGTAGCTTTCCCGTTAGTATGAGTATTATTTTAAAGGTTTTTAGCCTTTCACTGGTGCGTCTCCGAAAAGAAAATATTAATCTGATTCTCTAAAAACTTTTTAAATCAATGAACCTCTAATAAATGTGCGCTTCTAATGATGCACACTTTTTTAAATAATTGAACCTCTTCCGCTGTAACTAAGCTAGGACACCCAAACCAATTGGATTAGGTTAGGTTAGAACTGTGACAGGTGTGCGCTACATCCATGTTGGTGACAATTACTTGGTTATTTAGTATTTTTAGCTCAGAATAAGCATAATCAGACTATAATGTTCCCACTGCTGGGACACAGGCATCTCTGTCAGAAGGGCAGTTAGTATTTTTAAGACTCCAAAATAAGAATTAGATGCGCAATCATTATATTAGAGGTTTGATTAAATATAAGCCTTTCCGGAATAGATCGAGTGTTAAAATAATTTGGTAAAATATTTTGGCGCACATAACAAAGCTGGTTGTGTTCATATGGACTCGCCTGCTATGGAAATGTGCCCCGAGGGGTAGACAAACAATCAGGCTGAGAGCCGCCAACCTCCACGCTACTCTTGCTTTTATATCTCTGTCTAAATATGCTGGTTTTGATTTCATATTTGGTAATACAAATTGTGATTCTATGTTGCATTCATGTGCTTTGGAGGGATCTGATCATATTTTTGATATTTTTGAAATGATGATATCTAGATACTGTAGGGATGCTGCTGCCTATTTGGTGCTTCAACGCAACCTTTATGAATATTTTAAGTTTAAGGCATAATTAGGAGACAAAAGTTGTTTTATATTTAGGAGGCGAAAAAACAGTACATATGAGTCAGTTTAGCTGACAAGCCATGTCATATTATAAAAAATATAAAATTGAGATAATCGTAGCACTGTTTAAAAAAATAATTATCAAAGTTTTGTTTTATTCATTCGTCCTGGTACCGTGAGCTAGCAAAGACTTCACAGTACGGACGCCAGCACATCAAGTTACTACAATCTGTCAAATTTCTTTAATAGATTTTCAACTTTATCGCTAAAGCATTAAGGTTCAAGGTTGATTGGGAAAATTTGACAGTTTCGGGTAGCTTGACCTGCCAGCTGGCGTCTGTACCTATTTTCATAATAACCTTACTTTTCTCCGATACTTAAAACTTCGTTTTAGACAGCTGCGTGAAAATTAGGACACAATGGCTGACCGACGCCATCCATTCGTAATTATTTAATCAATTGAAATACTGAGACGGTTTTTTGCTAAACCCTTGAGCCGGAAACGGTTTTTTCCTCTTCATAGCACTTAACTGGTTTTCAATTTGAGCTGCAAGCTTCTTAAGTATCATTAATTTCCATTACCCTCGCAGTTATTGAATTTCTTGAATCAACATAAATATGTCTGCCACTTTATTGCTTACCGGCGCGAATACGTTATTCATAATTTAGTTGGAATCGCAATACCTCGCTACTTAATCATTCGGGAAGGAAAGCATTTTTACCAGATATTAATTTACTTTACTTTTATAGTACAAACAAAAGTTCAAAGTAACAATACCAAACAAAATCATCGTGTTACTACAGCCGGGGCTAACTATCATATAAATTATGAAAAACAAATCTGGTTAGTTTCAACTGTGTGGCGTGTATGTAATGAATCTAAATTGTTTTATGCCCACCTGCTTCGGTATGAGATGTAGGTGAGTTCTTTTGTAGGTAACCATTCATAGGTTTTCCTTCATCTTCAATTTTTACCCTAAAGCCGTAATAAAAAGAACTGAAATTTATTTTATGGTCCCATAATGAGTCATTAACGCGCACTTTCAAAGCATAAAAATTAGGGTAATGTGTGAAATGTATAATAGCACTTTTCACTTTCCATTTTAATGCTAATTACGAGTACCTATCTCTGATGACGTAATTTTCGTTTCATTTATTTAATGTTGTCGTAATGAGAAAAGTTGGGTTAACATCCTAACAGCAGCTGTAGTCTGCCCTGTGTACCAACCACAATAATAAAGAGCAAACATTTAACAGATACTTATTGCGCTCTAGATGTAAAATCAAAGGCATAACCTTTATTAAGAACGTCTTCACCAGACGTTTTGAGATTGTAGTTCATTGTTCCAGTACTTGAACACTGATATAATAATTCAGAAATGTCGACAGCAAATCTCAGGAACCCTGCTCACTGTCATGTTGTTCTACGAATTCCGCCATGCTTGCGTAAATCCTCGTATATCAGACGGATTCAGAGGTAGGAGTGACTGGTTTTAAATACAAGATGAAGTTACGGAAATAGTAAAAATTATAAAGTATCAATAAACTGTTTGAATCATGAATTGTTGTTTTCAGCGTACCGTGAGTCACAGCTGATTCTGTCTAGCAGATATAGTAGGATAGGTAAGCAGCTTTGAAAATATGAATCACAGAATACCTACCTAAGACCGTATTAAGCATAAGCCTACATTCACGTAGGCTTAGGCGGAAATATCATATTTCTATCTACATACATTTCAGATTTAAAACCTACAAATCGGGTCTTAATATATCTCCAAGTTAAAGCCACCTCCATGCAAAATTAAACTCTAGCACTTATGAATAAAGTATGAATTCTGTTACCGCAATTATCTTTCGAGAATTCACGTTAAATTCCGATGTCGACCACTCCAGGCCACTTGTGTCTTGTGGAGCACTGAATAAATTAGGTTCTACAGTTACAGTGGGGTGTAAGTGGAAAACTAGAGTCTCCCTTTGCCGTGTTCACATTGTCGGGTTTCAACGATTGACACCGTTTCTGCCACTCGCGATAAGGGTTGTCGTGACAACACCCCGGGATACGTGCTAATTAAATTGAAGTTTTAATTAAGGTTTAATTAACTTTACGGATTATTTTAATTTGGAATATTTGCACGTTTGATAAGCTTCTCAAATTAGATATTATGAAATGGTAAAGGAGACCGGGGCTGAAAATGAGGTTTTGTATTTAATTATAGATTTACTAATAGAAATGAGGTCTGTGGAATCCTCTCATAAAAGGCGCCTTGTTGTGTAATATTTACCTATATCAAAGTAGGTATCATGCATGTTGTTATTGCCTTTGTCTAGACAACGTTTACGAGACATACCTGTGACAGACCGCAATGCAATTCAAATTGGAATTTCAAATAACTGCTAACTACAAACTGTAATAACAGGTAGAGGTACATGTTAGATTGGAATATCAATGTACAATATCTCGTCATACAGCTTTGTTAGTATTACTGAACTAGCTGTTGCCTGTGACTTCGTTCGCATAAAACTTCAAGCTCGGTTTGACTCGGTCAGAGCTCTTCGAAAAATATCTTAGTGCACTACTGCTACTACCACTACCTTATATGGACACATCTTCTAATACTTAAACTCACGCCTTGTTCCTATAGGGGTAGGCAGAAACTACAGAACGTCATGATCCTTTCATACTCCTTCTGCTTAGTTTACGTTCATACATCAGAAGGCCAATTCTCGTAATTTAAAACTTTCAAAATCTAGTCGCAGTGTCATCTCAGCGACAAGCAAATGTCAGAAACTTGTCAAAATGTAGGGAAATTTGAGGTATTTTTGACAGATTGAGACTGAGATCAGACTGTGAACGTTTTTAAAATTACGAGGATTGCCCTTCTGATCATACACAAACGCCAGTTGCGAGTAAGTACTACGCACTTGATGTCGTTCTAGGCCGTCATCCAATGGCGCTTCCACTCACATCGGCCTTGTGAGTGGAAAGCACCTTTAGTGCACCTTCTGTTAGTCGCCAATCATTCATCCTCTTATCATGACCAAACCATCTAAGCACATCTAATGTAAGTGTTAATATAAATCATACCTATTTTTGATCGAAACTTTAACCAGTTTGAAGTGCAGAGAAAATATTGTGACGATGTTAAATCCTTCAGTTCGGTATTGCATGCCATTCTCATATATTTAGCAAATTATTATGAATACTAGCTGCGCCCCGCGGTTTCACCCGCATACGTTTCGATCCCGTGGATATAACGGGATAAAATGTGTTATTCCTGGTTATAAAATATCTGTGTGCCAAATTTCATTCAAATCCGTTCAGTACTTTTTGCGTGAAAGAGTAACATACATCCATCCATCCATCCATTCTTACAAACTTTCGCATTTATAATATCAAGTAGGATTTCACGCCGACCGATGAGCGTACCTAGTGTTTTGAGTTATGGCATCGAAGTCAACGTTCGCAGTGCCATTTGATTGGTTTCAGTCACGCATACCATTTCAAAGAGCTAAAAAATTGCTATTTATGCACTATGCATTTTAGTGATAGACTGACTGCAGGTTTTAGGGGTGAATAAACGACTGAATAGAACTTTTTGTAAACCTAAATATCATCTCTTGATTTCATATAACGAATGAAGATTCAGTATATTATTTTCTGACCTTTCGATTAAATAACAAGTCAATAATACCAGCCTATTATTTATTGACCCACAGACGGGGAAAGGCCTCTTCTTATACAGAGAAGGCACGAGCATTGATCACTTTTCAACTTCTTCCGCTTATTTATTCATCAAGTTCAATACTATCATCATGTACAACTACAACAGTTACAACACGCAATACAACAACACAACCCTCACTCACACATACTCACTTAGTTAGTTACAATCACACTCACTACACTCACTCACTCACTCACTCACTCACACTCACTCACTTACACACAACCCTCACTCACTCACTTAGTTACAATTACAGCAGTTTAATCTTTAGGCTCTATCTCTGATAGAATGGTACAGGAAGGTCTAAAATACGACACTAGAACAGGCGGCCCTGTACTGTGGAAAGCTCGTTTCCTTTATGAAGCTGCTTAGCGCAAGCTGTAGCAGTTAATGGTCAAAATGGTATATCAACTTTGACCAGCCAAAAAACAGCTCGTACAATAAAATGAAACCTCGGACAACACTGCCAACTATCAACATTTAAACATCCAAAAAACCAAACTTTAATCAAAGCCGGGTGTCCGTAACGTAACGACATCTATTAGATAGCAGGGGTCATGGTAATAGTGGGGCCCGTTGGAGCCGTGCCGAGATCGAAACACAATTGTTACCGGCTCGAGCTGACGCCAAAACGACTGCCTAGGTACGTAACTACCTATTTGTTATCACTACCCCACAATTATGTAAATACGAGCCTACATGTCACTATCTACCTATATACATGACATGTCATGTCGATATCGACGTGTGACCTGAAAATATCCGGAGCGATGTTTTGCTCATTTCTATTTCTAGCAAGGGTTAAGAGAAAATTTGGATGTACGGCACTAAAGGTCGAAGTTGAGCCGTGTTGAAAATTTAATGTTCGTGAATTTTGTATGATTTATATGATGTCGTTATAATAATAATGTTGAATATTTATAAATCCACAAAAAAATACATATTATCTATGCCGAATCGATTATCCGGTGAAGGCACAGCATAAAGCTAAATTTAAAAAAAAATGGGGGATAGTTACCTATGCCCAGCTACGCCCAGCTGTGAGCAATAAAGGATAATAAAAAAAAATATTTTACATGAATCTCTCTCTTTTAGTTTAAAATATTTTATTCAACATTGCTTGCAGTTCATAATGGCTTCCACGAAAAAAAAAAAGAAACTCAAATATTGAACAAGCTCCGGTCCCACCAATTAGCTACCCAAATACGAATAAGCCAATTTAGCTTTGTGCAATTGTGCTAATTAAACGACACCGATTTGGTTTCATTACCCAAGTATAAATGTTGGAATAGAAGAGAGATTAGTCATTAAATTATTAGATGGAAATATTTGCTGGCGCGTTATAAAGGACGCTGTTCTAAAATATAGCTGGATACAAGGTGTAACAGAATAAACGCAAGTCCTGAAAGTATTTTGTTCATAATTGACTACTGAAACGATTCCATTTTAATACAGGTATATAAAAAAAAGGAATTTTGCCATAGATACTGCCCGCAGATTGAGTCAAAGAAAATTAAATCTTATTTCAAGGCATGAGACTCAGTTTTAAATCCATAAAGTAATACTAGGGTCAACACGATTATCTTAATTATAATACCATATTAGCTTTTAAAAAAAGTAGTTTACTACCTTTAATACTTTAACTCAATACTCTAATCGCGGTGTACGAGGTCTTGCGTTAATCATTTTACATATTGTATAAGACCAATTAAGCAACTCTTGAAGTTGGAAAAGATAACACTCACAGGAAAAGCACCAGACACATGCTACGAGTACATATAGATACTTGAAAATACCTATATCGGTAAGCTTACACAAACCAAAACTACTCCAAACAAAATGCAGATTGTAAACAAGACAAGTGAAGGAAGCTTGGAAGTAGGTAAATGTGCTGCTAGGTCACGGGCAGGCTGCCACGGTGCTGCTACGGCCTAGACCATTATATTGTTATAAATGTGTCTGCGGCGCCAAGAAACCTTGTGCAGGGAACTTACTGCTTGGAGAGATACCGATTAGAAGCATTGTGTATCTAGTTTCACGGACCAGTGTATCCTGCCAAGTTTACCTGAAGGATACTAACATTAAGATTAAACGTACCAACGACCAATAAAGAAAATACTACTCAAAACTCTCTCTCTCTCTCTCTCTCTCTCTCTCTCTCTCTCTCTCTTACTAAATACTCTTTCTTTTTCTCTTCTCTTCTTTTTCTTTTATTATGTACACCATATAAATTACAGATATAAATTTTGCAATTTTACAAAGGGTAAGTTATCAATGAAAAGGATTAGGATAACTCAAATTACGAGCAGTAATTCCAAAGGGCTTTACTTTACTTTTTAAGTAAAGCTAAAAAAAACAATTTTCAGTACCTAAAGTTCGTTTTTTAAACCCAGATACTAATTTGACAGGTGTAATGTCAAATTTCTATACGAAATAACACAAAATACTTAAATGTCAGATTAGTATAGATCTGGGATTCAATAAAGAACTTCAGTTTACGCTGTATCTGCCAGTGATCAGTAACGGACGCTTTTTATAGAAGAGAATAATATTATGGATGTCATTCGTAAAATGCCCGATCATTGAACTCTGATATAATACCAGAAAAACACCCCTGACCCTATAGTTCGCAAGATGGAAACGCTAATAGCCGCATGAAATCGTTAGCCGATGATAAGGCAAAAACGGTTTTATTAGGAAACCCGACCTGACGCCTTTTGCGGAGTATTAATTTTGATTGTTTACCATGAGTCTAAGTTCTGATTTAGGAAAATATTGTTTTTAGGTGGAGGGTATAGTGTTGTAGCTTAACAGATGTTGTTAAAGAATACATTGGACATGAAGGGTAAAGTAAAGTCAACATTCTGAAAGGTGGACGATAGGTTCATAAAATGACCCTTTTTAAATAACATTTTTACTTTACTAATATTCATGTTAGATATAGTTCACCTTAATATAAAATTAAGGGTCTAAAACATAAAACAAACTGGAATGGCCATGTTGCCAAAGAGTACAGACATCATAATCATAATTTCAGCCGAAAGACGTTCACCGCTGGAAATAGGCCTCCCCCAAGCACCGCCACTTCGACCGGTTCTGTGCTTCTCGCATCCAGCGGATTCCTGTGACCAAACAAACAAACATTATATCAATTCTAAATTACTATTCGGTTTCCCATAGGTATGTTTTGAGAAAAATAACGCACGAACAGGCACAATCTAACAACTGATTAATGTATAAGATTCACTTAAGTTCCAGGGAAAACCAATAGAAATTGATTACGCCCGTGTAGAGAAATAAAGTAAACATGTTTACGATCCCTAAGAATTAGATAAGTAGATACCTTATTTATGTACATAAATAACTTCTACTACAACTGAGCATTGAGAGGGGCTTGTGGCTAAGTAATAACAGCCACACGGGTCGATCGATCAGGTTAAGCTACGCTTGCGGCGGTTGGTTCGTGGATGGGTGACCATCTTTACATACCGAGAACCCCGCCATGCCTCGGAAAGCACGTTAAGCCGTTGATCCCACATTAACATTTATTGAGTATTGCGAGCTACGAGTACATTGATTTCCGACCTGTGTTTATGTTGTCACGACAAAATAAGACATAATTTTCACCTATGTTTTTCTTCGTCTATCGTACCAACTTATGTGTGCAGCTAGTAGGCGGTTTATAATACACACTACACTACTATTACATAAGTGTGTACACTTAGTTGTGACATAGACAGCACTTTTATTTGTATATATTTTAGAGTGTTCATTGTACACCAAATCATTCAAACCATCTACTCATTAATCCCTTTTTAGTTGGGTAATCAGAACAAGATCTAAGATGAACCAAGGTGCAATCCATCTAAATAGCCCATATACGAGTACCCAAACACCATACTGCGATTGCTAACCCGCGTTTATTGCAACCCCGCCCTTTCCCCCACTTTATGTAGGTACAACACTGAATGAATGTAACTCTTTACATCCACTGTAGTCGTAGATATTTACACACATAATTATATACATACTCGTATAATAAAATATGCATACATACCTACGTATGTGCTTTAAGTTATATCTCTTTTCACATTTAGCTTTCAGAATATCTCCCAGCATAAACTAAACTAAAATTAAAAAAGTTCCCTTTCACAACACCGTTTTTATGTAACGAATACTCTTATAATGATCCTCACAATTGAAATGTGTTTCTTCATTAAAATGTAGTAGTGTATCACGGCGAAAGAGCCCTTCGTGGTAATGCATTGTTATGATGAAGTCGCCTTTGACACATTTTCCAACCTTTTTACCCAAAATAAACGTCTCCAAGGTTCTTTGCCGTCTCGTTTCACTGAACAACTTTATTCGTACTTTTTGCTTATCCAATTCTGTGTAAAAGCATTTTCTGCACTTTTCTGATAGTGATCTGTCTGTTTTGTGCTTTTCATTTTCAATTTTTGTGCACAAAGAAGTTCAAATCGTATCAGTTTAAAAATGGGAAAGGAAACGACTCCAGTTTTGCACGTGGAATCGCGTGGCTTTGTAATTTCGTTTTTAGCATTTACCGTGAAGCAGAAAGAAAACAAAATGTGGGCAAAGTCGTTTATGCATACCATCCACTCTTAAGTCAACTGTATAAGGCTCAGATTTCAAGGTAGAAGATGAAACATGAGAATGCGCAGTTTCACTTTTGTACCAAATCGTGGCAACACAAAGCAGCGCTGCTTGTGTGGTGGTCTTTGAAACGCTACGAGGGAAAATTCTCGGCAAATGAGCTTATTGTTTACACGCATGAAGCAAGGCAATTTGGGAACTCAAGTGCTTTGTATAAATATGTTTAAACATGCTAAAAGCAAGTTCATTCAATTTGTGTTAAACAGAAGCTTGACTTTGCAAGGGTATCTTTTAACTTTATTTATTTAAAAATAAATAAGTATAAAGCGTCAGCCTATTATGTTCATGCTGTGCAAAGGCCTCCCCTCTTTGAGAGGGAGTAGACCATAATCCACCACGTCACTATTTGTTGTTTAGTTCTAGGCCATGCCAGTTTCATCACGATGTTTTCCTTCACCTTTTTGAGAGCAGTGGCGAAGAAATAATTTACACAAACTATAAATTTATTTGCTTACTTTAATTTATTTTCAAAGTGAAGCCACAAAACAAAAGCTCTAAAACAATAAAGCTAGCAATTGCAAAAACTGGCAGGTACATAAACTGTCACCCCTCTTCAAAGGAGAGCTTAGTCTTGAACTATGTATCGAATAAAACGGGGATAAAAACTCGATTCAGAATTAATAGCCCAGATTGAGGAGACTGGAGTGGCTCGAAACCAATCCAATTAACTTTTAGCGTCACTTTCGCCGTTTGTCAATAGATTTATCCCGAGATTTAATTCTAAATTGAAATTCAAACCTTCTTATTTTATCTTTAAACTCACTGATCCGCTCAAAAGAATTAATTAGTTTTCTTTTTCTGTTTGTATCGTGGATTCCAAGTTTGTTTTCTCTTTAGCTTGCTCTTCATTCAACATTGTACACAAAACCTTTGTTGTGTCAAATTCCTAATAAATAGCACTCTCTTGCTTGTCAATAATACTTAAACCTCCTTGAATATAAAATAGGTATTTCTTTCTAAATAGTTTTCATAAAATTCGAGTGCCCAATCACGGTGCTTTTAAGGGCCAAATATAATATCATTCAAATAATAATGGTGTTGACTCAGTTTTTCATTCCAACAGAACTCGTTCAGAAATGTCAGTCCATTTGTAAAGAATGAAATATTAAAGCGAGAGACTCGATGATTTGAAATCAGAGCTGCTATCGTGCGCTTCTTCACTTCAAGATAGTGCCTCGTACGAACGTATTTATTGGGACTTGCCTCGTTCTTTTTCAAGTATTTTTTACAACAATTACAGTTTTACAGTTTTTTTTATCATATGTAATATTCATTCCAACTGGCTCGACTTGTTATAAAGAAGTTAGTTAGTTAGAGATACCTACCAACAAAAGATTAGTTCCTTTGAAACTTCATGACATCTGAACTTTGCGTGACCTGAGACGTCGGTAATAGTTAATTCATGACCAAATGGACGGCAGCAGCCACTTTCAAAAACTTTTATCAACTTCAAAGCTACTATACTAGATATTCACACCATTACTGCAAGAATATTTTATTAATATAGATTGGAATTTGTTTCATCTTACGTATTTCTAATAAAAGTTGTTTGATTTCATGTGTTGTTTATTTTTCGTACCAAAAACAGAGTCATCAATAAAGACATCACGTTTCTTTGCATGACTAAACATATTATGTTACGGACATTCGCAAAAATAAAACTAGCAATTGCGTAAACAAAAGACGGTTGGAACGTTCACGGTTAAAGCCGGTTTTACGGTCAATAAAATACGTATCAAGCACAATCAATGACAATCATTGAGCGAAAATGCGGAAACCGATATAGACGCTGTTACGATCCCATGGATAGCTTATTCTAGATTTTTTTAAATATATAAAAGTTATTTGATTTAATATACTTTTGCCTTCTTTGTATAACAGTCAAAAGATCTCGTTTCTTAACTTGCAAACTTGTAGTTTGTAGGTATTTGTACTAGGATATTTACTTGACACACAAAGTCAAAATCAAATCATTTATTTCAAATATGCACATAAAATTATTATATATTATTATATATATATTATTATATCGAAATTTATAAAAAATAGAATTGATTCTAGTCACCCACACAGCTGTGAGAAGATAGTTTTCAAGACATCGTTGGTACCCAGAAAATCTTATGACTAGCCGGAACACTTGCTTGCCACTGGAGCAGTGTGAACGAGCGTCCGTTGTCGCTTGTCGGGACAATGGGTAGGCCGGTGGCGTTTTCCTCTCATAACACAAACCTTTTGTGATAGCTGGGCCCGATTCACATAATGCTATGAGATTACTCATTAAAGTCGTCGAATACGGCCGTCCCCGATAGAAATTCAAAAAGAATTCATGAAATAACAAAGCTATCGAAAATTGGCGACGAAACGCTTACTTAATTTTCTTTGAAATTCAAATTCGATCTGGTATTGGAACAGAAATAGGATATTTTTGTTTATCTTTAATCTCAGCAAGAATGGCTACTTAATTATTATGGCTATTATAATTCCTATATATATGTAGAACTGAAAATGGCTCCACCTATCTGTCTAAAAATAAAAAAATAAAACAATTTTCAAATGAAACGTAAAAAAGCACTGTTACGACCGCAGCCTGAAACTAGAACGAACTCGTAATCATAATTACAAACAAAATCAATAAATCATACAACACATCAGTCATAAAAAATATACAGTCACATAATCCATTAAACAAGCCTACAGAACTTAATCAAAATAATGTAATTCCAAATACATTTCTCCTACTGACAAAACAACAAAAATAGGTTAGTATTTTAATCTCATCGCTAAACCTTCCTTTCATCATTGTAATGCGCTAAGCTACCCTGCCCTTAGGTCCGACAAGTTAAAGTTGCACCTATTTATCAAGTATGCAGCTGTAGGCACCTGTCCCACCTCCAGCGATTAACGTGAAGCGAGTAGAGATAGCAACTAACACGAGTAGGCGAGCAACGAGCAGCGAGTTCGCGACGGCGACGAGCGAATACTCACTGATATTCGTATGTACGGTGAAGCAAAACATCGTAAGGAAACTGCATGTCATAGGACCAAAAATTCGAAGACATGTGACATCAACCAACCAGCACTGGGCGCGCGTGGTGGATTACGGCCCATTCCCTCTC
Organism: Apamea monoglypha; assembly: GCA_911387795.2. Taxonomy (NCBI): domain Eukaryota; kingdom Metazoa; phylum Arthropoda; class Insecta; order Lepidoptera; family Noctuidae; genus Apamea; species Apamea monoglypha. The sequence goes on from OU426922.1 coordinate 6,562,649, forward strand.
ACAGAGAAAAGGCCTGTGTCCCCGCAGCGAGAACGATATAGGCTGATTATGCTATGCATATGTACCAAGAGTGAGTCTCTCAGCGAGTGTTTTGCCCGCCAAGCGAGCGTCGCTGAGCGAGTACTCTCTTTAATAGCTCTTGTCGCTGTTACAAATGAATACTCGCTGCGGTATGAATAGTCAGCAATATGTAAACTATTATTATAATAATAAAATATATCCTTACATGGGACCTAAAGTCTATTCAAACGAATATTTGAAATTGATGTTATTTCAAGTTAAACAAATATCAACTTTATTGTAATGATAATTAAGTTGATTTCAGAGTAACTAGCACTATTGAAAAAGTTATAAAAATGTTTGAAGTTGTAGCGTAAATTGAACTTTATTGTTTAGGAATTAAAGTTATTTTTCCGTAAACTCATATTTGTTTACATTTTTTTTGGCAAACAAATCGCGAATGCAGATTATAATCTTTTATACGTTTCAAGAGCGAGAAAATCGTTGAAAGCTAGACGCTTTCTCGTGTGATGGCACAAGCGCCCAAGGGTGGGTTCAATAAGATTTAAAGGTTGGATATTTTTCCCTGTCGTAAGTTATGAAGCGTTAAAGGGTCGGTAGGCGTATTCATTTTACAGGTCATTAGAGTAAAAAGGGTAAACAAAATTGTGGCTGCGACCTTCTTTCGCTTTAAAACGAAATGATTTCTTTTTTACTGTGTTACACGCGTAAAAATGAGTAATATGGAGATGAATATTTTGATAACGAAGTGTTGTGGCGTAGAAAAATTTTGGCTATTCGGCTTTATATGTAGAAAGTTTCTTTCGTGGTACATATTTCCCTATTGCTAGAGGAGTTTGCTCTACCAACTTCCGTATATTAACGTCTACGTCCATGAATGTGATGTTTCTTCATGCGAACTTTATCTCAAATCTCAACTTTAAGTAAACACAGTAGCTTAAGATGCTGCTAGAGTAACTTGCAGCTTTACAGTTTAGTTTTGCATATGTAATCATACCTTGCATATGTAAGCATTGTATTGTCTGTTACGTACTAACGCTTAACCGTGTATTAATGTGTCGTAGTACCAACGCATCCATCAGTAACTGTTAAAAATCACAAGATATTAGAGAGACAAGGTCCGTTAAAACGTAATCTGACTCTTAGTCAGTACTGTGATGTGTGTATTGCGGGTAATATTGTATGAGAGCGTTAAAAATTATACAACGTTATATTTACTGCGTTTATTCCAATCGAACGTGTTAACAACAAGAATAAAAACCTAATACAAAGACTTGAAAGCTCATTCTAAATGACTGTTCGAATGCAGCCAGAGTTATTTTACTGCCAACCTGCAGTACAGAAGGTCGACTTTTGCAGACAATCTAAACAGTACTGTAGGTACTTTTTAAGAAAATAGGTACAAAATTACACATAGTTCGTATGTAGTTTAACGGCCATCATTTACAGCTAATTTCCTCTCAATTTTCAACGTTTTCCTTTCACAATCAATAAATTTCCGTCCACCAAAACGTTAATATACGTAATCCACAACACACAGGGAGTTACACTACCTGTAATCAAGAGGCACAAGTCGACTATTGCCGTGTCTCGTTTAATACAGTGACTGCACACTTCCACCACGCGTGACATAAACTTCCTTCAGCACCTAATGACGACTGCCACACTCGGATTTATACCGCCCATCTCTTATTGCTTATTGAACTTGACTGCCGTTTAACGTCGGTTTAAGTCGCCAGTTCCTGTTTGATGCGCTTAATCCCGCGTCTTTTATTAGTTGAGAATTTCCGTGGAAAGCCGATTCGGAGTTTTGTTTTATGAGGATAGTATAACACTTTGGAGTTCTTCAGGTGGAAATGTTACTTGTTTCTTGAATTAAACTTACAGCTTGCACACTTTCTTTGTGTTTCTTTTTTGTGGTAAGCGATAAGTTTCTCAAATATATTACAACAATACGGTTGCGCAATGGCAGCTGGGTACCCACCCAGCTGCCTGTTGCTGCTGGGTGTGTATGTTACGTATTTATGATTAAATAGCTGTAGTTATGTACAGGTAGGAAAGAATGGCTATCAAAGCGAAATTCGACATTTTTATTCTAAAGTTACCCTCCAGTTTTCTGTGAACGTAACTATAACTGTCCTACTAAAATATACAATCTAAACCTTGAACCTTGTTTTAAAATGCGCCAACCAAATGTACCAGGGATACATAAGTCGCTACGTAGTAGAGACCACCGCGCCACTTAAGCGGCTGTTGATGACAAAAAGAAGGGAAAAAAATGTCGACGACGTCATACCGAGATGACAAATGCGCCGTTTTACACTAAAGATGTGTTTGAGCTGGAAAGTTGGATTATTTTTTTCTTTTGCTTCTACACCTTTCGGTAACCTAACCTAACCCTTCGGGGATTTCAGGCATGAAGTTATCTTATGGTAACTTAAAAAACGTGGAAGTAAATATATTTGCTACTTTAGAATCTGTTATGGTTGATCTTACGCAGAAGTTACTCGGTAATTATTAATAGGCAGATTTTTTGGCCATTTCTAATAGTCATCCATGTCCACTGCATAAGTAATAGGTATACCTACTACTATTCTCAAGATTTCACACCTAATTCCGCTAAAAAATATTGGAAAACTCAGTTTAATTTTACTACTCATTTAATTTCGGTGAAACTAGAAAACAAACAAAACACAGAATCGAATTCCTGTATCAGATACACATAACGATTCGGTTTGAGCAGTGACTAGGCAACGCGACGTCATGGACCTGTGTAAGATGTAACGTCACTATAATACATATGTGTAGGCACCGAGATTCCACATATTTAACGACAGTTTTACGGTCGGCTGGAGCCGAGCTGACTCAATGCCGTACTCGGTGTACGACCAGCCTTAGATAACCTCTGCGAGAAACTATACCAGGAACACATCACTTAGGGCTCAGAGATCTAACTCGCTGGACATGCACTGAACCAATCGTAAATCATTAAAATGCATTAAGTGTTATTATAAAAAAACGTTCTAGATCAAAGAAATTTAAGATTACTTTACCTGGTAATCATGTTAACGAGTTAATTTAATCAGCACACAACTGGTGCATGACGAAGGACGAAAGTTATTTATAATTGAAACACAATAGTACATTTCTTGTGCTTCGTAACTGTCCACGTTCACGAAGTGAGGGGCAATTCTGGTAAATTTAAGAACGTTCACAGTCTGATCTCAGTCTCAATCTGTCAAAAATACGTCAAATTTCCCTACATTTTGACAAGTTTTTGACATTTGTTTGTCGCCGAGATGAGACTGCGAATAGATTTTGATCGTTTTAAATTAAGAGAATTGGCCTGCTGCTCATTAGCTATGTAAATTGTAGGAGAAATCAAGGAAAGAGGAAATGTAATTTTCTTATTACAATCGAATATTTTCTTACTAAAATAACTACAATAAAATTACAGTTTTAACCGCACTCGCCACGAGCGTTAATAATTTCAGTAAGTAAATTCGAAGAAAAAAAATTTTATTTTCTTGCTACTTGTGTTCGAAAAAACTTCTGAGGAAACATTTTCCTTTTATTTTCTTAATCAACTTTGACCTTTAGCGAACATTAAACAACATGTGGTGAAGTAAATGGTGGGAATGTGTACCCTCTTAATACTTCAAAGCTTAGCAAGTTAAGGAGAAATAAAAGTAGGCCTTTTATGTCTAATGTAATATGTAGTAACAGACACACTCGTTTTTTTCGACTAACTACAGCCTCCTCGCAAATCTGGGATCCTGCGATAAACTAATTAACTACGAAAATATCACCTCGACGACACAAACTGGTATAAGTGGATTAAGCCAGGATTTGTTCAAAGTCTCCTATTAAACTCTATAGTTTCTATTTTAGATACCTATTAAAGGCCCAACTCTAAGCTGTGTGCTTTAAACACTTCAATTACGAACAGGGATGAAAGTCACGAACCAATCTCCAACTTTCCATAACTTTATTATCGAATAATTTTTATTTTTTTATTTTTTTATTAATTTAAGTGTCTTCAAGGCTAGAGTGAATAGGCTCATAATAGATTAATGCGCTTCACCATCTACGATTGCATCACTGCTTTCCATCAGGCGGGATCGCAGTCAAGCACTATAACATTAAAAAAAATCTAGTTCTTGTTGTTTTTAGAAAAAGTACCTAATTATTGCACGAGTCAAACTGAAATTCAAAGCATTAATTTCAATGAAACCATTTACAAGCACTTTTGAACTGTCAAGGAGTCGGTCAGCCCGATATATGAAGCTAGTTGGCCATTCCAAAGCGTAGTAGCTATGGAGAAGAACGGGCAATGGAACAAATTGCCTCACGGGACTTTATGTCACAGGATGCCATCAGTCCGACGATACTACGTGATTACAGCCATTATCAACGATATATTTCTTCCTAATGGGTAAAAGTGTAGCATGTTAGTAGCATCTTCCGAGAAAATAAAATACGGATTTATCTGCCAGCGTTCGACCAGAAACGGCGGAATTTTCGCCTTATTTACGCGTCTAAGGATCCATTAACTTTACGGTATGTCTTGTTTGAGACGTTCAAAGGCTGTATTGTTTTAAGCGCAATAAAATCTGGCCTACAAACATAACAATGATAAACAAATTAGCGTGAGCTGATTTATGAAGTCACATTGACGTAATCCCTTTTGCTCAGAGCATACCATTGTAAAGGCCTTTTATCAAACAGATGGGGAGCATAATGGAAAACGCGAGTCACGGTTCGCGCTTCCTTTTCTCGCCTCAGGAAATTCTTACTGGTTCTGTTAAGATGTCTGGCTAGAATACGAAAGCACAAGCATAATGTATAATCAGCCTATCCTACTGCTGGGACACAGCCCTCCTCTCTGTGACAGGGAGTGGGCCATAATCCACCACGCGGGCCCGGTGCGTGTTGGTAGATGTCACTTGTCTTCGAATTTTTGCTTCTAGGACATGCCGGTTTCCTCACGATGTTTTCCTTCGCAGGTGATGAGATTATTTTACACAAAGTAAAGCGCCTGACTGGGTTGGAACTCACTACCTATAATTCGTACCACTCGGCCACCACTACTCGAAATACGAAATATTTCTTTTACCTATAATATAACTAATAACCTGCATAAAATAACCCCTACAAAATATCGAAAACTATCAAAACAACCATAAATATCGCCATTGAACAACAACGATTTTCGGCAGACTCAGACCACATCACTAACCAATACAACTGTTACTGGCCACAAACACGGAAAGCCAAAACCGCGCTTCCGTATCCTGTAATTAATGCAAGCGACCGAGCCGGCCCGAAATAATGAAGACCACTATACCGAGGCACTAATGGCTGCCACCAGTGTCCCAGATTCATTTCACTTAGAATAGAATAGTAATTAAGTACAAGAAACCACTTTTGAAAATCAATGAATAACTAAGCCTGTTTTGTTGATTAGGTTTTTATGGTGCTGTAGTAAAGGTAATTTCAGGAGATATTGGTGGTAAATGTAAAATGGGATGCTTAAAACATGACGACATTATTTGCTGAAATAAATGTTGATTTTAACATTTATGTTGCTTTGATACTCTAAACCAAAAAGACAAAGAAATTAATCACTCTCAAAACTGTCTCGATAACTAAATACAACCTACAAAGCCGATTAAACCTACATAAATTAAAAGCATTATTCCTCATACCTTCGTAACATTCAAAACTGAATGCTAATTCTGACCACAGCGCATATAAACCGCGCTCAAACCGCCCGCCAGTACCAGTACAGACGTGAACACTTTCAAATCGTTTTGACAGAACACTAGAACTAATCCAACCGAAGCCACAACACACGGAATAGTCCCCGACCACAAAACAGCTTTGTTACGTACCACAGAATTTGTGCCCTAGTCAAAAAAGTCAAGGTTGTAACCACAAAGTTGACCACATACTGAACCAGTTGTATCATAGAGAATTTTTGCCACATTTTCATTGTTGGCCGCGGTTCAAACGCAATCCGTTTGTTGTCCAGGAATTAACTTTACATAATATGCGTAATGATATTCGTGAAATGAGCGTTCATGATGTTGCTTTTGAACTTTATTATCTTTTCACATTGTGTTTTCAATTATCTTATTACAATTAAAAGATTATTTTTGAATTTATGTAAGTTTAAAACATGAAAACCATTACATATCGTTTTAGGGCCGGTTGTTTCAAACGGTTTGTTAACGTAACATACGTACGTCAAATAATAACGATTACGTACTCGTTACTATTTGACGTACGGCAAGGCCATAATTTTGTAATCGTAATTTGAAACAACGTTTTTTTTTGTTTGACGATAATTAGCGCCATTTTTAACGTATACGCGTGCGTCAAGTGGACGTAAAACAACCCGCCCTTAATCATACTAACACTTTCTTCGTTATAAATGAAATTTTAATTTTATCAAGCACTTATACTGTGCTGGTAAAGCAAAGGTTAAATCAATTAAAATGATAGCGATCATTAGGAGCGGCTTTGAAATCTATCAAGGGGATTGGTGGACCGTCGACATTTAATTTAAACTCAGAGCTTTCTCTTTGACATTCTAGTTACATATTACTCTAACGAACATTATTAAATCAAATATTTTCTTTTGATTAAATACTCGGATTTCTGAAGTCTTTTCAGCATTTATTTATTAATATTTCTACAAATCTTAATTAAGTGTTTAACCATGTTTCTTAATGAGAATGATTTCCTTAACTATCATTGCACGTGGTTCGAAAGGATATCAATGTTGGTAATCCTGCTGAACTGCGTAACGTTGGGCATGTACCAGCCGTGCGTCGACGATCAGTGTATTACGAATAGATGCAAAATATTACAGGTGAGTAACAAGTTAAATATTATTCAAAATATAGATTAAAAAAAAAAACAATTTACATCGATAACTGAAATAGTTATCGATATAAAATGTTTTTTTTTTACTCATCAATACTAAAAAGGCCGAATGCGTTTAAAATAAAGCGGCGTCAACTATTCGAAAATCAAACTTTCAGAAAAGACTCTCAGCTCAAAGATGAAAAAAAAAACAAAACAGAGTTTATAATATATCACACACACACGACACATATACATAAAACATACACACGACACATACACATGACTCATGCAGTCATACACTTACACTTTACACCACATACCTTACCTAATTCACACTAGAGAGAGGCTATACATTGTTATTTACATTTTAATTAGTTTTATAACTTTGTTTTCTTTTTGTACTCAATCGATAGCTACTTACCCAATGTAACTCCGTACTAGTGTTGTATAAATTGGGAAATGTATTACCCAGAGAGAGAGAGAGCCCTGGCACCCATAACACAAGTTTAATTTTAGCTTGGGTGCCAGTGGAGTAATCAGTGATTTATGTAATTTAAAAAAGAATACTGCAAAAAAAAAATTCTTTCTTGACGCGTGCACTCGGCGAAATTGAAAAAAAAAGAACTGGCCACCGAGAAAAAAATTGTGGAGGCTTTTAGAAGTGATTTTCTTTTGTTTTATTTTTATTCACGCGCGAACGTTATTTGTCCACTTAATTAGAATTCTTAAAAATGGGCATTTTTAATAAAACATCTATTGCAGGTTTTCGACGACATAATATTCGCGTTTTTCACGTTGGAACTGTCGATCAAAATGGTGGCGATGGGAGTTTATGGACACGGGACATATTTAGCGGACTCATGGAACAGACTGGATTTTTTCATTGTGATGGCCGGGTACGTGGTATTTTTTTATAAACGGTTATGCTGTAACTAAAACATAAATCTGTCGCAGTTTGATTTAGGGTTTGATGGACAATCTATGTTGGTTATGTGCAGATAATGGTACCTAAGTACTTTCACAGTTCTTGCTCCGTGATCTGTAAACGTTATTTAGCACGTACTTTGGCTAAGATTTTTCCTGTCACTGTCGCACAACTATCAAACCACAAGTGCAAAAGAGAGACGGGAACATGTCTAAGTCAAAGCAAGACCTACCTAAGTAACGTTTATAAAACTAAGAGTATGTTTAAACAATTTATATAGGTAGATGTATCCGTTCTGCGATTTTAATATGCACATATTTTGCAGAGCATTAGAATACGCACTGAATGTGGAAAATATCAACCTATCAGCGATCAGGACTATTCGAGTGCTCAGACCTTTACGAGCCATCAACAGGATACCAAGTAAGTCACACTTCACTATTCTTTCATTTCCAAAGAGATGAGTAATTAAACTTTTCACCAACTAAGAAAAGATCTCATGCCATGGTAAAGATATTACCAACTCCGTAATATGATATGTGGCATCCTGCTCAGTATTTTATTTCGTGGAGGCTTATTTAATGCCAACCCAAACGACAAGAGACATTATCATGTACAGTCTGCAATAGGTACCTCACATTTTCATTTTCCTGAAAATGACTTGTAGCATAACCCTGGACTTCGACCAAACTGAGTCTAAAACTCTAAGTTAGATATATACATAGTTTTATAACATGTATTATTACTTTGTATACAGTATATTAAAAGACGATATACTACTAATACGTCTAGTCTAAATAATATTTATGTCGTAGTCGTCCTTAAAAAGGGTTCAAAAACATTCTCGAATTTGCGGTTCCCCCATCAGACAGAAACATTTGTCCCCTCTCGAGCGACTAACGAAAACCTAGATCCGCGTCTGTGCATAAATATAATGTATTTTTGGGTACCTAACACAAACGACAGTTCTCTTAACAAAATATCCGGTCGAATCCTAAACATGTCACTTGGAAGAATATCGGCTGTATGCCCTATGCATGACATGCCGTTTGATCTACCACCGTATGGTATTCGGTATGCAAACTATTTACTGGCGTGCCTGTTACGATTCAGCAATAAAACTCTAGCTACGATTCTAGTTATAAAATCTTTTGAAAATAACCGCAGGTCAGGTTTAAGACATTCCTCACATAAACAATAATATAATTATGGGATTGTTGTATAATTATGTAGAATTTTTATTACACCCGCAATCACGTAAGATTGGGTTCGCTCACTGGGTGATTACTTACATATAAATACACATAATGTATATATATGAATATATCTACATAACAAAACTCAAACAAACAACCCGACTGGCACTGCTTTTAATGGCACATTTTTCACATGCCAGTTTTTATAGATTTATTTACTCCCTGCTATAATATTAATGACTTTTACACAGATACCCATCACCATTAAATACGCCTACTTAAGCATTCGACCATTGACAAAACGGTCTCTCAAACTGTTATGTTCATGCATAAACCCTAACATTAATTAACACATTTAATTACATTAGGAAATCATAAAAGAATTCTATTTTTATCAAAGAAACCCTATATATTCAATATTCCTCTTTTGACACTGAACAAATAGCCTCTACCACATAATCCAGCTGGATGGACGCAATTATTCATGCTTCTAGAAACTTTTACGATACCATTTCGTTTACAAAATATTAAATTGTACTTTTACTTGATGTAATAAACTTCGTTGGCGCCTCTTTCAAATTTCGAGAATGATTTGATTTTTTTATGATACCGGAAGATGATTTGATTTGATGAGATGATTTTGAAATTATGATAATGTTTGTAGTTTTAAATTAATATCATCTAAAGCTAACAGTGATCACGGCTCAATATTAAATTATTATAATACTCGCTAATAAGCGAGTATAATAAGAATTTAATTCAACAACTTCGTCCGCATGAAATTTCTTGTTTTAAAATAAAATATACTCGGCAATCGGCAGCTTTCCGTTAATGAAATAATTTTCGGAATCCCACTTTTATATAAACTCACAAATTTTACCTCTTTATAATTTTAGTATAGATCTGGCTAAGCATCAGCGTCCAAACATTCCGCGTCGTGTCGTAAATCTTGTTCGATCATTAATCTCTATTTCCAAGCCAATATATATTATATAATAAAAAAGGCATTCCAACGTACTCAAAATTGGACACACTTCAAAGTCTATTAATAGATTATAACACTGCCTACTAATCGACCTTTTCTGAGCGAATGAAGCGATACGCGTTAAATATGTACACCATGAGCCTTCTTCTAGACAAGGGCCATCCAAGGGCCAATAGCAAGAAAATTCGGGCGTTATTTCCCCGTAATAGCCTTACCAATCCTTAACCCTCGCGTAGTTACACTAAATTCTTAAAAGAAAATTACAAAAGGAACAGTTTTAAAGAATTGGAGTGCTTTCTATTGCTATTAACAGCTTTCTTGCTGTAAACCTCGGTGTTAAACTGAGGAGAGCTCTTAAAACGAGAACCCTTTTACTTTGGGTGACCCCCGCACTACCGGCTTTGTTACGTGCGGGTAATTTATTACGTGTTTATTTTTGGACCGGGCCCTTTCCAGGTAGAGTAAGTTTATTTAGGCATCAAACAAAATATTATTAACATTGAAACCATTTTATTAGGGTTCTAGGAATAATGTCACGTAACGGACGGTAGGTAACGCTGTGTGTCTGTGACGATAATAGGTATATTTTCATAATAAGTTAGTGTTGAAAATCTCATTGGAATTCCTGTCCTGATATGTTAATTTGAATAAAGTCCAAGTTTAATGTAAATAATAAGCTTAAGTAGATAAATTATTTTGCTTTATTTTCATAATTCAATATGGCAGCGGCGTTCCGGTTTTTAATGAAATTATTTAACATCTTCGGATTCCTTTATTTAATGAAATTATTTAACAATCTATTTTATATAAATTTTAGGAACGTATTCAGATCGTACCAAGTGCTGATAATTTTGTTGATTAGTTAAATGTAGTTATATATATAGGGTCTTACTGACTTTTTGTATACTTTAGTATACAAAAAGGCAGTAAGACCAGTTCTACTATATGGATCTGAGTGCTGGCCGATGAGGAAGACGGATGAACAGAAAATTCACACCATAGAGATGAAGATGCTACGCTGGTCTGGTAGAGTTGAGAGAGTTGGACAAAAGGGATAAAATAAGAAACGAATATATCCGTGGTACTTCTAAAGTCGCTAAGATAGACGAAAAACTTAGTAAAAACCGCAGGCGCTGGAACGGACATGTGATGAGGCGAGATGATGACCATATGACTAAAAGAGTCATGAATATTGAAGATCGATAAAGAGGCCATGGACGCCGTGCCACCAATAACTTGGCTGCGATCAATAAAAAAATACATGATAACAAGCAACACAACAAAGAGACAACCCACAACCGTACAGTCTGGCGCAGAAGTGCTAGTAGAGCTGACTCCAAATAAATTGGGATAATAGCGAGGAGAAAAAAAAAGAGTTAAATGTACTCGTAGATATTAACTATAATAACATATTATATATAAATTTTCCCGTGCCCATCAACCACGAGCTAAACTTAGCATAATGAAATCCAAGCGTACAAAGTTGGGGCACAAAAGATCTCCATAATATCTCGGTGGGTACCTACTTATAGAAATTAACCCAAGTCGGCATCAGGAGCGAGCGTGGGCGGCGATCGATCCGCGCAACAAGTGAGCCCGGCTCAGCAACCCACTGCGTCTGCTACAGATTATCTTACAGTCGGCAATATGTGGATGAATCGGAAATCGAAGATAGACTTGTTAAAAGAATGTAGTAGTAGAAGATTACATAATAATAAGAGTACCGTCTGCTTCTTGTCAATTTCAAGAACTCAGATTTGTACCTTGGTTATGAATTAAGTCGACGATGTTTCAAGGAAATAAGAAATTAACATCGGTCAAAGCGAATACTTTAAGGTTTTACGGTACCTTTACAACATCACTTCTTTGTTCGTCTGTCACAGAGGTATTGTTGTTATAATAAGTATGTATAAATACTATATAACAAATAGCAATATACCAGCTCGTCAAGTCCAATGATATCAAAGTACAATCCGAACAATAAGCATAAAATAAATTCCATTCATATATCATCATATAGGTTTACAAATTGAATTCCGAGTCGGAACCACGCACCTGGACTTCAGGACAAAAATGGACCAAAGCAAAGCAAAGCTTTCACTTTTTCTACGAAAATGCTAATAACATTAAATTGCAGCTCTTCTGCGAATGTACAGCCATCTGCGGAACAAAGAGCTTCGATAATAGTTCACCCTTTTGACGAGGCGCATTCCGGTAAAACTACGTTCCTGTCATACATGACGAGAAAAAATTAACCTAAGAGTAAACGTATATTCAAGTACAGTACAATACAGTTTCAATCAGAGTTACATGAAGTCTCGGGCATCTCTATTAGTGGAAAGGGTTACTTTACTTTACGTTAACATAATACAAGTGTATTATGTATTTAAACACCACTGCTGAATAAGCTACGAAATTTTCTAATCCCAGTATTCATTTTGTAAAGCGTTGAACGTGATAGTGCATACGAATTACATAACTTGTGGTACTTTGTAACTACAAACATTAACGTTAAGCATTTGTTTGTTAATGACACAACTGTTGCTTTCCTAGTCCCTACTAATGATGACAATCGTGTTTGTCGTACAGGATGACCCTAAACGAACTACAGACATTAATCAAGCTTTAATTATCGCAGGGCCTTCACGTTTCAAGGCGGAAATTTCATCTGCAAGGGTACTCCTTAATCTACCTACTCTCTTCGTACCTGCGTCTACCTCTCATAAATGTATTTACTGGTAGATTTTATCTAAATTACGTAAGGAAGCTCTTCTTTACGTAATTTAGAAAACAGTAAATAAGTAGAGTGGCGTTATGTTACATTATTTGTACAATATAATTTTTGATTTCGGCCGCTCGCAATGTTTTGTTTCCTTAAAATGCAACAAAGGAGTTAAAAAAAAGTTGACCGTTTTTTTCTTTTTCGTGTGCTTATTCATAACAAAGGTAAAAAAGGTAAAGGTAAATATTTATGGACAAAATAAAGAAAGCTTTTATCTGAATTTACATGATTTTAGCAGTGAACATTTTAACCGGATAGCCAGGATTTACGGCAGACATAGTCGTTATCCAAAGCAACATTGCATTCAGAAATAACATTTAAATTCAATAATAAATCACGGCAACAGCGCGGACCGTCGCGACTTCCAAACGGTTAGCATTGAACATTCAAACAAAAGACGGGCTCTAGCTAAAGTTTCGCACAAAACCCCATCTGGGGCTCGCAAACAACTGGGACAATGCAACTCTGCCGCAAATTAAATCGAGCCACGCGCGTCCGCGGTTACACATACATCGGCACTAATTTGCCCTCGCACAATTTATTGCTCCCACGTGCCTTTTTATTCCGTTAAATTGAAATATACGTTTTGATTTGCGTCCTAATGTGACAGTCGACGAGTCTCGTCTAACATGTTTATCAACATGCACCCTGAATACACAGAATTTCTGTCATTTAGTTCACAAATAACAAGCTTCGCAGAGGAGCACTAGTTAATCCTCTTTGGAGTACGTACGCCTAAACCTGGAACGAATTAATGTAAATCCATCTGTCCATTCATGTGAAACTGCACTTCAGCAGTAACTGAATTCACAAAGTTCAGCAAATTGCTAACGTAATCGTTATTTCTAACGTTATGGTGCAGAGCGATTTCTGCAATCATTGAATAATTAGAAATTCGCTGTGATTACTAAAATCACAGCGAATTTCTAATTACGAAACTTAAGTGCCTGACCTGAAGCTATCAGTAAGGTCAGGCAAGACTGAAAGAAGTAATGAAATATTCATCTTCATTTAGGATTTCTGGGTAGGACTTCATTAGTAATGAAACCAAGCGATAATTCAGCTAACAGCCAGCCACATGTATGTTATTGTTACAAGTAATTACTTAGAATTGTGTGATGTCCCCATGTCCCTAGCTCATAAAAGCAATGACCTGTATTCTGATTTTATTACGGCTCTATTTAATCAATCTTTTTATTTTCACAGGTATGCGTATCCTGGTGATGCTATTGCTGGACACGTTACCCATGTTAGGAAATGTTTTGCTATTATGTTTCTTCGTATTCTTCATATTCGGCATCGTGGGAGTCCAACTGTGGGAAGGGATTCTGAGACAACGCTGCGAATTTGTCCCTCCGCCGAATGTGCTGCGACCCAAGTATGTTTTACTCAGTTTATACTATCCTAACTGAGGTGCAGTATGAAACCAGTTGTAACACCCGTATCATACTGCCGATTCAGTATTACCGTTGATATAAGCTCATAGATGTAAGCGTTTATTAGTGTTCAATTATTATTATAATACCCGAATCTGTTTGACGCAACATATTGAGTGGCAATGTTTCAAGTTTTGTGGATGAAATTGCAGCTGAAAAGAGTTTTTCATTTGTTTCATTTGCTCGAGAGCGCTCGTCTTAGCGGCACGTCCCATTGCTAACGTTGACTGCATGCAATATTTAACGCTTACATCCTCGACGAGCACATCCATCGCTGCTCTGTACATCATTTTGACGTTTTGTATTTTCTCATTGCATATTGTTTTTGTACTGTTACTAACATTTTAACAAACGCACATGTTGAAGAGTACCGCTTACAGTCGAATAACCTACAACACACTTAAATATTGCATTCCGTCAACACTCAGTAACTTAAAACACGAACAAAACGAACCATTCGACAATGTTGGTGATGTCAATTCTATCCCCACTCTCCGATACTCTATTCATATTTATGTAAAACAAATTACATAGACTTTGCTACATTTCAATGGATCTAAACATACCGACCCAAACATAGAATAAAGTAGAAAATAACCGTCGTCATAGCAAACATGAACCAATAATAGCCATTCATAGTTTATACTTATCAAAACATCTAGATTTAGGACAAATAGTTACAACGAAGATTCAAACTAACAATGTGGTTTCATACAAAACAATATAATTTCAGCAAAAAATAAAATCGAATTAATTTATCATCATCATTTATCAAGGTTCACCTCTGATCAACCCTTCCGGTAATACAGGCGTGATATTATGTTAAGTTCTCATGTATGAAAGCACACTGTAAGTAACTGTGACCTTACTACAGACCTTTAGAAGTAAACTTAGGTACATAACACCCGTCACTGCTCCTCAATTTATGTTCCAGAGACCTGTCCGAATGGTACAGAGTGCGCGTCAGAGTGAACTCGTAAGGATTTGCGATCAAAATTAATGTGTTTCTATTAAGAACATTGCGAACTGTTGTAACGTGTACCTTCACACATCTGCCGTCCAGATGTGCTATCGTATTTGCTTCCCCTTCACAAATTGGCAGTTTCGACGAGGCACTAGGTCTCTCATTGCGTGTCGCTATTTAAATAATCTCACACTTAATTTGCAAAATTTTATTGAGAACTGCCGATTTGTTTCTGATCCGAATATATGGGTAGTTCTATCAACTTCTCTGAAATATATGAAATACTGTTTCCTTTACTTATAATTTCGCAAAATTATTTAATGGGCAGTCATTATGGAATAACTTAAACATCTGTTAAAGATTTAATATTTCCTACGATCATTACGAAAATATCCTTGCCTCAATTTCTTCAACTTTAGGGCACTCTGTTACAGAGAACAAAATACTAAATTACACATCAATTCTACATCTTTCATGATTCATTCAATAACAGTCATTGTTTTAAAAAATAATATTCAACGTTCAGCTTCGTTTTAACCATTGTACTGTCTGTTAATCTGCATTTATGTATCAATGCTCATGATTTGTTTCTTGACATAAATAACATTTAACTGTTATCTGAAACACTTAAATAACATTCACTGTTAAAAAGTTGCTTTGCACGTTATGTCGTTCAACTATTAGAACGAAGACATTTTAGTCCGAATTTGGAGACCACAATAAAAGCCTTATAGCCATCATCAAGAACAAGCCCCGTAACGACCGGGCGCCAAATGATGTGGGTTACGGCCAGTGCTCGTGTTTCTGTGTACCTTCTGTCGTTAACCGATAACGACCCAAAGGCTACTGACGTTAGTCTGTCCTGCCGATATTCGTCAGATTTTCCCCAGCCATCTTTACTAACGCTACCATTAGCATTAATTGGGACTGCTATTGATCCTTAACTCCTTTCTACGCTTCCATTCTAGCATGTCTGCACCGTGTGTTTCGATGTACTAGTAAATGTTTCTCCATTTGCATGGTTCGTATTACAAGTAGTGAAACCAATATATCAGTGTTCCCTGTTGTATAAAGTCAAATTATCAATCCAGATCAGTGTTAGAACTACAATCTGCAAACAATTTGGAAATATGTAGTTTGTTTTTAAAGTAACAATTATAATATTTGCTTCCAAATTGTTTGGAGAGTAAGTAGTTTGATAATCAGATAGTCAACATTTAAAATTGCTTTCATTGTTAACTAATATACCCGTCAATAAACGCATTTGTTTAGATCGATGTCAATACTCAATAGATAACATAAAAACTAACTCTAACTTGACACACATAAAACTATCCACTTCATAAAGATGCAAATAAAACTTAGAAACTCGAACTAAGAACGTATACAAAAATCTTTATTCGTGTTACAGTATATCATTCTACTACGAGTTCTCAAAGGAGTTGGACTACATATGCACGACTCCCGAAGATAATGGGATGCACTTCTGCGGAGATTTTCCTCCGTACAGATACGGACCGCTAGTGTGCAACGAGACGGCCAAGCCTTTCTCGTACAACCTGCCCACAAATACGTCGTGTGTCAATTGGAATCAGTATTACACTAACTGCACTCAACGGGGAAACAACCCGTTTCAAGGCACGATTTCCTTTGACAACATCGGCCTCGCTTGGGTCGCTATTTTCTTGGTAAGACATCGTATTTGGGAAAACATTTTACCCTATTTTTTAAACCTAAGGAAGGTTATAATGTTTGTTGTGTTTTCTAGGTGATATCGTTGGAAGGCTGGACGGATATAATGTATTATGTGCAGGACGCACATAGTTTTTGGGACTGGATTTATTTCGTATTGCTGATTGTGGTTGGTATCTGTATTTTTAACAAAAAGTATTCGTATATTGAAACAATCATACCATACTACACATAATAAACATTGACAGCATATTACCCAGGACTGATGGCACCCTATTTCCACTGCACGCTTTATTGAAACATGAGAAAACTGCCATAAAAACAAATGACAGGAAAAAAAGACAACAAAAATGTTACGACCATAACAACAACATTAGTTTCACCACAAAAACTGAAACGATCCGTCAACTCCGCTCTAACGTTCCCATTATCTCATAAACACATATTTGTCTTATAGATCGGATCGTTTTTCATGATCAACCTCTGCTTGGTCGTCATAGCGACGCAGTTCAGTGAGACGAAGAAACGAGAGATGGAACGTATGAGGGCCGAACGTGCTCGGTTCACATCAACATCCACTCTAGCATCATCTACGAACAACAGTGAACCTGCTACTTGTTACGCAGAGATAGTCAAATACGTTGCACATCTTTGGAGACGATTCAAAAGGAGGATGGCAAAAAAAATCAGGTCTGTAACACATTTCTTATTCATCAACATCCGTATATAAATCACAGGGGAGCTGCAACCCTTTCAAATATTCCATGTTATCATAAATATCTCGTATTTCGTGATTGTACTCTCCGACGTCAGTAAATTGCTGCCAGTATTTTCTTTCCTACAACTGCAATATTTATACTAAGTAACGCCCGGCATTTACAATGCAAATACCGATGAACACTTCTTTGCAAATGGCTGGCATTTCTTGAAAATAGACTCAATGGAAGTTATTTTTATAGCCCGGTAAACGATACCCTTTCCTGCTTCTTACAGATTTTTTTTTTTGTGACACGACCCCTGACTTTATAAAACTTATTTTTATTCGTAAATAGTTGAGATGACCTTTTATATTTATAGTACCTAACAAAAATAAAAAAAATGTTCAGGGTATACCGATATCAACGTGCTCAGCTGCAATGGCGGACAAGTAGAGAGACCCTTCAACTACCCGCAAACAAACCGAAGCAACATCATCCTTGTTGTCCAAGAGTACATTCGCAGGTAACATAACTTTTGTATTAAACTATCCTTCTTTAGAAACCCGTTATAATTTGAATACGACTCTGTTCTAGATATTATAAACGTTATTTTACCATCTTCAACAAGTAAAGTTCATCAGCTCATTATAACGTTCAGAATTACTTCGAACATTTTCATCAACCAGTGGTAATGAATTTCGAAATAATAATTCTCCAAGTTTCCGTTTTTCTACGGAGTATATTCTTAGAAAGCGGGGCTTATAATAAAATATTCGTGAAGTCGTACAAAGCTGCTTCCGTGTCGAGGCCATGTATTGTATTGTTGTCGACACAGCGTAGCCATTATGACGCTTTCACTTGTTAAGCCTTTGCGACTTAAGAATCATAATATATGTTATACCATTTATAATATTCGTGGCAATATATTCATCGTAGCTTATTAACGAAGCATTGCCGTTTTACAACACTAATAGTTACTGCTTCGATTTCCTCATTAGCAAAGTTTTGTTGCAAATTGATATTTATTTTGCGTTCAGATTTGAAATCAATTTTACGTAGGTGTTGTATTCAAATGTAAGCTAGCTGATAAGATTCTATTTTTCTCATAACGTTCAATTTAAAATTAATGAACAATACTTCAAATACCGCTGACTCTTACTTAGAAACCAAAAAAAAATTACGAACTTGGCAAAATTCAAAGCGTAAAATAAAGGCGTAAATATCATAAATAATTCAAACTCTTTTAAGCCTTACCACTTTATTAAACATACGTTTACTTTTTATTTTCTAAAACATTTATGCGTAGACGCTCGTAGCACTTTGCTACGAACTTGCTACGAGATTTTAAGCTTTTAAAACGCAATTCTTTTTACTTTTATTGTATATATTTACATTAAAAAACGGAAATATATATATACATGTATTAAATTTGTATTTGTTTACTGTATTTCAATAAAAATACAGTTTTATATTTACAAAATTTAATAAACAATATACTGAAAGATACTTGAATTTTCCAGTTTTCTAGATTTAAGAAAACCTGTAATAACGTTCATTATTTCAACTCGATCTTTTACATACATATACATACAGTATGTGTCAGAAAGATGTGGTCATATTTAAGGGTGTGGTAGAGACCATCAAACTGAACAACTTTCGTCTTGGGACCAATATCAACTACCCCATACAAAAATACAACACCTACTCGACTAAATTGTTTAAGACGGCTGATATACGATGTTGGACTTTTATTTTATTTTTAACACGTTCCATTCCCTCTACATCCGTTTACCTGTACCAGGGCAACGGTGGCAAGAGTGTGAGTGAGGAGGGGAGCGGGGGCCCGGGGCCCGAGGAGCCGCTCAGCCGGCCCGGCCTGTTGCGCGTCCCCTCGCTGTCAGCCGCCGATCTTGAGGTAACACCCACATTATTCACTTCTGCTACCTGACCTATTTGGTTCTAGAAGTTACTTGCAACACTGGGAAATTAAAGACTGGTAACACTTTGTAATATTTTGGGAGCTTGATATTGTTGACGATGAGATTTATTTCGGAACCGTAGGCCGCAGCTAGTATGAAATAAGTTGCTAATTTCAATAAAAGTAATTTTGCCTATATGAAAGGCTAAATACGGTAAACATACTCGTATATATGGAACAATATTTGATTCTGAAAAACGTTCAAATAAATGAAAAACCGACTAATTTGGTTTACAGTACCTACTCGACTGTAAATACGAGCAACTACTTCAATTTATTCTGTGTGTACACCCGTCGTGTCCTTTTATACGGGTACAAATGTAAGCGATTTTAGAAAATGATCATAATCGAAGTAAAGAGCCATTTGAACGACCCAGCCTGTTGCGCGTACCCTCACTGTTCGTGTCTCATCTTGGGGCAAAACCAACAGTTTATTTAATATAATTGACCGCTAATTTGTTTTAAGGGTCTATTTCTGGTAATAGTTATGGGTAAAATAATTAGAAATGGAGATTGTGATTTTAGATCATCACCTTTCCTAAATTGAAAATTATGTTCTACCTTTTTCTTAAACATACTACATATTCTAGATACTCTAGTTCATAGTGCAAATTTTCCCCGGAGGCAGTGTGGCTACAGGTGGCTATTAAAGCAATTTACAAGATGTACGGTCGCCTGCATTAATTAATTACCCCTTAGCTGGGGTGTTTGTATGCGTGAGCGGTACCTACTTAATAAACCCCTGCTTTTGAACCCCTACATCAGTTAATGACTAACTGATTGATCTTTTAAACACAGAATGCTTCGAACTTATCGCTGTTGTCACCTCCATCCCTGACTCGTCGAAGGTCATCGGTGATGTTCAGCGACACAGTGCTACTGCACACCCCGAATGATCCGCACGGTGCACATCCACACAACGTGTGTTCATCGGAAAAAATGACGCAAACAGGTAAAATACCATGTACTAAGGATAAGATACCTAATCGAAAAACTTTTTTTTTTGTCTACATTTGCAAACTTAATTGGCATAAAAAAGTTTTATTGTGTCATTGGCACAGCTGCTATTTGTCATATTTGTAATTTTCATTTTGTTCGACAATTCTTTTATGCACTAATGTAATCTGCTTCTTAAACAAATCATACTTTCATGATAATCAATCCGAAAACCCAAAACCATCTCTATCCGCAAAATAATAACTGATGAAAAATTTGACAACCGAAAGGAAAACTCAAAATAAATGTCCTTGAAATTCTTCGACAATAGCTTTTGAAAATGTGAAAGTACCCACCTCCGCTAGTAAGAAATAGCAGCTTCTTACTTTACCTGTTGCTTGTACTTTACACACTTGAAACTTTCCCCATCTTACTGCGAACCAAACTCAACTTGTGAATACACTACAAAACACTCTACATTCAATAGTGTTAAAACTTTTTAACAATCCGAATGAATATTTGTAGATTCATTGTGTCAGCGTGACTGGCTTAAGAGCCAAAGTGGTGAGTCTAGGAGACGGTAGAATTAGACGATGCTATTAGACGGGCATGTAATCTCTACTAACTTCTTGCTTCTTCTTTCTCTTCTTCTTCATAGAACCTAAATAGGATTAGGAAAACCATGAGATAAAACCGTTTTCTAAATTTCGCTTAACCCCTTCTCAGCATAGGTCTAGCACTCCTACACTTTTGAGATATGATTTACATATAAAAATCTTTAATCTTCCTTGAGTTATCTATTTTACCTCGAAAGCATCTTGTTATATTCCTTTGAGAAAAACCTAAAACATTTCTCAGAAAATATTTTCCATTTTAATGACTATCCTGAGACTAGAGTAGAAACGATAAATGTTTAACGCTGAATTGATTAGGACATCTATAGGTTATGTATTTTGAAATACTGGCATGAGTTTTGGTCAAGTAAAATTAATTTTACAGTACAGTACAGTACAGCATTCATAAAGGTTGCTCAAAACCTAAAACAGGTTTATATAACGCCCACGGTTTAATATCGTTCAAACCGCACATAGGTGGGCGTAACTTAATAGACCTTCAATTTAGTAATGGGCAGTATTAATACCCAATGGATTTGATGATCGATCTCATGTATATTGGAGTATCGTACATGAGCGATAGAGGAAAAAATATCGATTACATTTTCACGCGATATCCATAACCGCTACGTATACTAACTAAAATATAACAAGATGTTTTAGAGATATTAGAAGAGTTTTGTCCGTTTGTTAGTCCATGTGCTGTAGAAACTTTTATTTGGGGGCATAGAATTCGACCTGCCGACAGGCGAAACCGCAGAGGAACGCGCGGCGGCTGGCGGGACCATGTCCTGTCAAGAACTGCTCGCGCTGTCTGGTGCGTTGTCGGCCGCCCTGCCCACTGGACAAGTGGCTCTGGACTCCTTCTTTGAGGAACTCACTAAAGGCATCAGCAAGAGGGCGGGAGAAGAGAAAATTGACACCAGGGTAAGCCATCTTTCATTATAAGAGCAGACTACTGATTGAAAGGTCGTCATGTCAACTTCACGACTGTTGGTGAAATTTCACACCTGATGAAGAACCATTTTTACTAATTTTTGCATAAAATTGGTAGTGAAATACAAAAAAGATAACTAATAAACACCGATCCACACACTCGATGTTGTAAACTCAACTCATCGACGCAAGTAAATAATACATTAATTATATTCTCAACGTTCTTCTGAGAATGAACTGAAACTAAATTAATTAGAATGAAACTTTTACAATTTATAACCAGCCCGCGATGTATCTGTCGTCGTAAAGTCTTCATTGGAAAATTTAATAGCAACTTGTACAAAGTTGTATTTCATTCCACGCGAAGGAAACACGTATTTTACGATGATAGATTGAAATATGAATTAGCTTGTATTTCACCTCAGAGTAGTTGTACCCCATTTGTGTTGTATGTTGTTTGAAAGTAATTTGTTTTATTTTCAGGAACACAATACAGGGTGGTAGGGACATCGATGCGCAAACTGTAACCATAAATTCAGCACATAATTCTAGACAGATATATCGATATCGTAGATATTATTAGTCGTTTATCAAAAAAATCTGCTGTTTCATAGAAAACTGCAATACCTACGCGGTGAACATGTATGGAACAGCATTTTTTTGTTTTAATAAGTGACGAATTTCAACGCAGAGGCCTTCAGAATCATGTGCTGGTTGCGGGTCGACGTCCCTACCACCCTGTATAAGAAGACTTCGAATCTTAACATCCCTTGATTTATGAATTAGTTACGTAAAGCATTGGCTTCTTGTGTTCAATATTTTCTGCTTTCTAACTTAATTTTCTTCAACACGTTTTCAATTAAAGTTGAGTTTCAAAGCTGTAGTCTTTAATAAAACTTGTGAGGATATAACACGGTGTTTAATTGGATTGGTGGATTCAAACCTTTAGTTAAGGATGAGAAAAAAAATTAGAGGTGTCAAAATGTGATTTAAGTCCATCTATCTTTTGATGGTTAGATCGTGGAGATAGAAGATTTCTCATGCTGCGCGGAACTCATCGCGGCCGAGGCTGCCGCTAAGGAAACGCGCAAGGGCCGCGTACGCAACGCGTGCGCCAATTTCTGGAACAGAATATCCAGAGCACTGTCCAGACTTAGGAAGAAGATCAAATTCATTGCCGACCATAAATACTTTCAACAAGGTGAGACAGCATTTATCTTTATGCTACGAATAAAGAAATCTGAGAAGTTAAATCAAAAACTCGATTGTTTTTGTTACTATGCCATTTGCTGAAAAAGGTCTTCCTGCGGAACTAAAAATCGGGAACATTTTATCATTGTTCATTCGATAATATTTCTTCTCTTGTTTTATCTATACAAGAATTACATTCAAGATATTCCCAACTAAAATAACGTTACGTTTTACCGTCAATGTATCTGTTACACGAGATATCTCACAGCTGTAATTTACAGGTATATTATTGGCCATCCTCATCAATACGTTGTCAATGGGCATTGAATACCACAACCAGCCCGAGGAGCTCACTGTGATCGTGGAGATCAGTAACATTGTGTTCTCGGCAATATTCGCCGTAGAAATGCTTCTCAAGATCGTCGCCGAAGGACCGTTCAAATATATTTCCAATGGATTCAACGTATTTGATGGCGTTATTGTTATATTGAGGTAAGATTTTTCAATGTTTTAATAAAACTTGGATCTGTAATTTATTTACCTTATCATAATAATATGTATATCAGTGATAAGAGCTAGCTAAGAACCTCTTACGAATTGAAAATACTAAGTGCTTAAGTTAAAATATTACCCTGTTGTTACCAGGGAAATAAAACAAATTATTTTATTCATATAATCATAAGTTATTGAGTACGACCTGTGTTTGTAATAATGGTAATGGTATACTACATATTCATTTAATTAAAGCTCCACAAAAGTATATAGACAAAAATTTTGTGTAGCTCATTAAATACTGAATTGATACAGCTCCAATTATAATCCCGACTTACAAATAAAATATCAAAGAAGAATAATTTATATACAGACGAGTAGAAATGGACAGGTATTATAACAAAGCGTGGTACCAAACGACATGGATTAAAGTAAATCCATATTATGATAAATTCAATATGAAATTCTTCTATGTACCTATTGCTTGTTCGTTATTTATTACATTAAATTGTAAATTCTAAATTCGACTGGTTCTATTATTTAAGGGGGATACTCTATGGTATCTTGCGAAATTAAAATTTTCTTACGTTCAACATTTCTAAAGTTCATATAATCCTATTGATTTTCATGGAATAGTAATTCAATAGGATTATATGAACTTAGAGGGTTGTATTGCTGATTTTAATGATTATAATTCTGTAAATACATACTTGTTAAGATCGCGAATAATTTTTTTTTCAACATACATACAACCTGGCACTGACCTACAAATTGCAAAAAAACGTAAGATATTTTAAATTCGCGGGCTACCCTGGAGGTTCCCCCTTAAGTCGTGTCCTCAAAGATTTAAAGGACAATGTGAAATATTGGCTGCGATACCTCGGTAGCCCCCACTCAGGGGTGGCCGTAATTGACTATCCGTGGTTTTGAACCCGAGCTCCGACGTGCGAGTAATATAATGGTGATTCACCCCTGCTACAAGTACATCTAGCTTCGTGAGAACGGAGATAAATCACTTTATTCAGTTCACTTGAATTTATAAAACAACCACTTTAGCTAGATTTTTTTCTTTTAAGATGTAAGTACTTGTAAAAGGTTTACTTCGCTTTTTTAATATGTATGTGGGCAGAAAATTCCAAGAGTTGTTTTTTTTCCAAGAATTTGAAGTTTTTTTGTGTTTTTCGAACAGTGCATTCGAACTGGCACATAGCGTGGGTCAGGAGAAAGACATGGCTGGCAATTCAGGTCTTTCCGTTCTCCGCACGTTTCGACTGTTGCGCATACTCAAACTGGTCAGGTTCATGCCCAACCTGCGCCGGCAACTATTCGTCATGCTACGGACCATGGACAACGTCGCAGTCTTCTTCTCACTCTTAGTACTATTTATCTTCATATTCAGGTAAATATCACAATTTTATTTATACAAATATTAGTTCATCAAACCACGGAGACAGATCAGGTTTTGTTAAATAAGATTTAAAGAAAAGGTAACATAAATAAGCAATAAACGATATCAATAAAATGCATGTAATTAAACTACAATTTTAAATGGTAGGGTTTTATTTTTGAGTTTATGATTTTCAAATCCGTGAAACTGCTATTTATAAGTTTCCTGAGAATACTTTTCTTTTCAAAATTATTTTAAAGCCTATCTGTCCTACTTAAGTACTTATTATCCACAATTCTGAAAACCAAAACAATTTCTATAATTTTGTTTCTTTGCTTTACTTGGTCTAAATGGGTATTTAAATTCAATATCTCACTAGGGACTTCATAGGCGTTATGTAAATATCTGTCTACAAACCTAACCTTCAAAATTCAACTCTTTATTTTTTATGTAAACTCAATATTCCTATCTCACACCTGTATCGTAGTAAACTAGTAGCCAAACATCACAGCCCCCAGCAATCACTCATTGATTGCTCAATCAGATTTTTCATTTTTCCGTAGCAAAAGAAGATTTATTCGACTCTTCATAAAAATATGAAATTCTGAATGTTTCTACTTAACTGTCACACCCGCATCCCTTAACCTGTGCACTAACTGTGAGTGATTTCTCCTTTTTCTTTTCAATCTTATCCTTATGTGTGTCAACCACCTCTGTCTGTGACATTCCACCCACTACACACTGCCACTATCCACACTCTTTACAACTTTTTTCTCTTCTATTTATTATATCTTATCAACCATAGTGACTTCACGCTTTTGTGCTTTACGTCCACTTCAGTTCTTTAACACCTGCACTTGATCACTCATCTTCTTAGTATATATACACACTTATCTATGTATATATTATTCTATATATATCCTTTATTATTTTGTATATATATTCCCTCCTTGTGTGTGGAAAGGATTCTAGTAATCGTATTCTTATCTAATCGCATATTGCGTGGTAACGTTCAGCATCCTCGGTATGAACCTCTTCGGGTGCAAATTCTGCGAGAAAGACAAGCATGGCGATCAAGTGTGCGACAGAAAAAACTTTGATACGCTCTTGTGGGCCTTTGTCACGGTGTTTCAGGTATTCAACATTTTCAATTAAAATACCTAACAGACAACCCAGAAACAGACTGAACTTGCAACATTTACTAAACGCTTACCCACGGGTCCGTCAGCAGCCAACATTCACGACCGTAGGACAATCCCGAATAACAGAAGGTTGTCTAGTCACGGCTAATCGACTAACCACGAGAGTACACAAACGACCGTTCACTCTGCTGCAAGAGACAATCTACTCGAACACACAGAACTGTACAGCTATCAAGTAACACTAACGGAGGGATCAAGCTTGCAGCACAGTGCGTTGTCTAACAAGCGTTCAGTCGCGTAACCGCTACCCTAGTACCCGCGTAGTGAGATCTAGTACCATTCGTAACAAATTGATCAAACTTCATTAGTGTCACGTTCTCCATGTTGTTCGTACAGTACTCCCATCAGAAGTTGTCCAGAGCACATTACTTAGTCAGTGAGCTTGGTTGAGTAGTAGGTTAGCTTGAGGTCGTTCGAAGCCGAGTCGCGGGTTAACCTGTTCGTCAGTTCCTCTACTCCCACTACTACAACTGCACTCAGTTATACAGTATATCTATCACTCTGCATGCTGCTTCTATTATTTAGGTTTTAATCTTGAACAGCTTGGTCCGAAACTGGTGGAATGTTGTTTATTATTAACTTCACTGCAGAATATATTACTATGCTGTTCGAAACTTTAAGGATTATACGACAAAAGTTTCCACCAGTTTCGTTATCAACCCTGGAATCCCTGTTTTTAACTTCAGTAACAATCAAATTTTCAATTACTTCCCCCTTTCTTAAACTCTTAACTTCCACTTTATAAATAACAGAAGGTTATAGCTCCTTTCATCTAAATTTCCTTTTACTCTTTTCCATCTGCATTTCTCAGGATGAATTTATAATTTAAAAATTACTGCATTTTAATTTGAATGACCTTTGCCACGAGTAATATAACGATACAGTATGAATGAGAGTTTTCTTTGATTATGACTTAATTATCTTTTACGCACTTTACTTTCGCCTATTTATTCCTCCTCCGGATTATTTTTATTGCATTTCTACTTTTATTATAATAATGAGGCAGTATAAAGAATGAAACATAATTTAAGTATTAAGTTAGTCGAGGAACTTAATTGCACTATAAATAACACGATGTTAATGAAAGTAAATATATGATTTAGTTTATTAACATAATATCCGTTGGTTGTAGCGTTCCAACGGCGATAACACTGCTTAACCATGTAGGCTTTTGTTTATTAATTAATTATTACATCACATCCCAAAATAAGATCACTAGGACGATTGTTTGAAGTAAAACTAATTTTACGGCACTTTATCGTGTAGATACACAAGAATGACTGCACTACTAATACTGATTGTGTGCATATAGATCTCCACAATATTACAATAGCATTGTCTCTGATCATATCCTCCCTGTTATGGCACTAACTGCACACTAGATATGGGAACGCAATAACTATGCAGCCCGTAACATTAGTATTATTTCAGTAGTTCGTTCATGAGCGCAGGTTGCAGTGTTAACGTCTCGTACGCAACAATTATGTCGTCAGGATGACTCGGTCGCGGCGTTTGCGCATAGCGTTTTGTTTTTCTTTCATTTTACATCGACTCCACGACGAGCAGTATTCTGGGCATGTATCTATTCGGTGGTAAGTTTTGCAAGTACGCCGAAGACAATGGCAGCGAGCGGGATTGTACATGCCCTGAGATCATCTCGCAACATCCCAAGTGTGAGTGCGACAGGAAACATTTTAATAACATCCTATGGGCTACCGTCACCGTGTTCCAGGTAAGCTTCGAGCGGTACGCTACACTAGGCTCAGTAATAGACGGTTTATTTGCGATCCCGTTTCAATATGTTTTAGAATATAGACGCCGCGTTTTTCTCGTACCTACCAACTTAAACTGATTGGAACTGTAAACATATTTGACTTATTTGACAACTTACCATGGGTTGTGAAATAAGACAAGTACAAAAATTTAACGATAAACATGACTGAACATGATTTATACATTACTAGACTTGGCACAAGCGAGAGATCCGCCGTAGTTACTTAGTACTTATGTACATTTTGGTAATGCAGTACAAGGAGCGCTCCGTAGTTAGTTGCATCTTGCTTAGTAGTGAATAGCATTAGGTAATGCTGAACCCTGTATGCTTGTGTACTCAAATTCGCCGTCTGTGTTCCCTTTCATTACTGTGTATTAGTGAACACCGACACAACAACATGACACTTGTCAACACTAACACGCTAATTACTAACAACAGTTTTTTGTATTTTTTTACTTTAATTTATTAACATTGAAATAAAGTAACATTTTATTACACCAAAAGGCACGACTTGATACAATATGACAGCACACCTTGCTTATTTTGATTTATAAAACAAACTCGGATTTTTAAAATACTTGATGTGGTAGAACGATTTGCTCGGTTGAGGTAAATTCTGACATTGATGTAAAAATTTCAGGTATTAACCCAGGAAGACTGGAATGTTGTGTTGTTTAATGGCATGGAAAAAACGAGTCATTGGGCCGCGTTATATTTCGTGGCCCTTATGACTTTTGGGAATTATGTACTGTTCAACTTGCTTGTTGCTATACTCGTCGAGGGATTCAGCTCAGAGGTAAGGTGGTCTACATAATTTTGTAGCAGGTTACGTGAAGTTTGAATCTTTCAAGACTTTGTTTCTCTTTTTCTTTTCTGTAATATAGCAAAGGTATCTTGCAAGAAAGAATATTTGAATTTCTAAGAAAATACAAAATTCTTTGCATTACTTATGCTTTCATACCTCTGCCACAGAATTTCCAATCAAATACTCATGTGTAATTCAAATGTTTTAGCGAAATGAGAGGAGGGAACGTGAACAACGCGAGCTAGCGAAATCAAAATTGTCGAGTGACTGTTTCTCAGACAATAACGAATTGCACTACGACGACTCGAATTCGGGATCACATTCCAGTGAGAGTTTTTCGCAGGTAAAGTATTTGCGATACTATTTCATTAAGTCAAAGTGAACGATGTTATTCCATTTGAAACCTTTCAAATTCCCAAAGTAACAAAGAATTCGAAGTTTGATTCACATTTGATCAAGAATTTATGTTTGCAGAATGAAATAAAAAACTATTGGAGGTCAGCGGATGATGTACGAAAGGCTAAAGATGATGTAAACGGACATAAAGAGAAAGCAATAAAGTCACATCGTAAAAGCAAGTCCTCGGCACACCATCCGACACTTTGTAAGGACTGCGCGCAATCTAACAAGTGTAATCTACAAAAGGTAAGTCAACATTAAATGGATTAGGTAGGGACTTTACATTTTACAATTAATTTTTAATCAATATACTGGATGGCAGCATCGACCCGTATACGATTTTGACCGTTGAAATTTTTCGTCGGTAAATAAATAAAAATTTGATGTTTCATACATTTTGACCGCGTAGGTATTGCTCTTTTCTATGAAACAACAGATTTTTTTTTTTTTTTATAACTGACTATGTACTTCTCCGCGGTGGGGGTCTAAAATCATGTGCTCAATTCATGGTTACAGTTTGCACGTTGATGTCCCTGCCACCCGTTATATTACTATGTTTTAGTTTTTTAGTAAGATTTCATTACACTGAAATATTAGTAATACACTAGATTAAAATCAATCCAATTTATGTACTAGGTCACATTAAAGTTTTCAATAAAACTTCAGACTCATTTAAATACTAAAGATTAATAAGGCATGAAACTTTTTGAGCCTTATTTCGATACTACGAATCTTATTACCTCTCCGAGTCTCGCTGGACTAAAAACGAAATCTAAGATTTTATTCATCGTAAAATGTCTTATTACTTACTTTTATAATAAATTTCAATCCTAATCTTGTAATCTTCTGGAATATAAACCTGACTTTTGTCTCATTTACTTTATCTTGTCATTTACCTCCAGGTACTCTGATAATCGTCACAGCAGTATTGTAAAAGATTTATTTTATACCCAACCTTTTTTATACTCCTCGCCTCATTGATCATTTGGCCTCCTGGAAAACCCTTGGGGTCTTTAAAGCGTTATAAATTGTATGAGAATTCTCGGTGGTACCTTTAATTTTAAAACTTTCCTTTAATTTATCAACCATGTAACCAACTAAAAATAGTTTTGCACATTAATTGACTTTTCAATCCGCCTACTGTTTGTTTTAGGAGTCGAAAATGCGAGCAAAAAGTGCTACAACGGAATCTTCGGCATTGCCAATGATTACGCACACAGCGGCTACACCACAGGACTCACCGTCTACTACATTAGAACCTGGAGCTTCCTTCAGAGATTTTAACGTAGCTCTAAGCTTGGAAAGGTCCGCTATGTTATCCAGTTTGGATTCTATTGATCGTACTTCTGTAAGTATTTTTATTACTTCGACAGGAGCTTTAAATTTGTTTTAATTAGGTATGTACAGTGAACATTAACATGCAATCGGCTTTGTTCTTTTTTATAGTGTACCAGCATTCCCGGACTACTGAAGCCACCAAACAGCTACACACTAACCCTCCACTCCGCCCAAGCACAACTTGGAGCTGAAAAGGCCCGGCTACCTCCCATGACCCTTGCCCCTCCTCCTCTAACCCTCGCCCCACCCCCGCTAAGATCCGCTTCACCTGCGCCCACGACGCCGACCACACCAAGATCTATACCATCGCCATTGTTACCAGAAAAGAACCTTCAAATCACTATCGCTAAGGATGAAAATTGTCTAAATACTAGTGATAAATCCAGTCTTCTGAGTTCGCAAAAGTAAGTTATTGACTTCATAATACCATAATTTTACGTACAGTCGAGAAGTGAAAATGCTTTTGAGGAATTTCTATTTGCAACGTGCACGAGCCTTAACTTTTACACTCTGCGAGTGTAAAAACATGTTTACTTCATTTATTCCTGAATGGGACCTATTGTTGTCCTAAACTCTAATTTATGTAAATAAAAATAATTAAATAATGACTGACTGAATCATTTTCTAGGAACATAAGTGTAGTTAGTGCGGGCGCAAATGGCGAAGAGAAGTGTAGAGTACAATTCAACTACAGTTGGCGACCAAGTCTTAGAAGAAAACCGAAGCAAAGAACAGGATCCGATTCAGACGCTATCATACTAAACAATGGCAGGGATCATGCCGTCTGCAACGGTATAAGATTATTGTTACTTTTAGCGCGACTTTGCAATTACAGTACACCTACCTAATTACCTAATATTGTTTTGCATGTGATGTTTAATGTTCGATGTGCTTCTTAAATCTTTACGCTAACAATTTTATCCACTTAATTATGTACTTGGATGCGTTTGATTTGTTAAATTGATTTATAGTTTTTCAAGATCAAAGGGTCATCTTTGAACTAAACCTGGAACTTCATGAACATGGACGTGTGATAAAAGATTACTTAGAACTGAATACTTATTTTATAATACAGAATATTAACTTCGGCTTTAAAAAGTCTTTAGATATCGTCGTATTCTGAGAGTATAATTTAATATTATTACAATAAGTGAATAGTCAAAAACTGTAAACGTGCACCAAAATTCTGAGATAGACACATGAAACTTATGTAAAATGAAATACATTACAACTTGAACTTGAACAACAGGTTCGAACATCCGCAAGAACGACCTCCTGCTATCATCGTCGATGGTGATAAAGAACGACACTCAGTCGGAGCTGCCTAACAACAGGGCGCGCGCTGCTCTGCCAGCCGCGCGCGTCTTACCTCCTGGTGGCCAGGCCAGGCGGGTGTCTGCACATAATGCACCATTGCTACCTGACGTAAGTTCCAAAAGTTCTCTTCTTACTGCATGACAAAAGAAAAGTTTATCCTATTTCATAGTTGTTATCGTGGAACACAGCTTGAAGCCTTAGCCGCTAAATATTTGAACAGAAGCATATCATCCTTTGGGATGATAATAATCACTACACAATCCACAGATTTTCAGTTTTGCAATAATTGAAGTAACAACTTCAATATAATATATTTTGTTTGCTATTAGTTGCACACAGTTGCGTTCAAATACACATTTCGAGGTTTTCTGCATACCCTATATGTTTAGGTATCCTGGAAGGCTCCAGAAGCGGGATTCTCCTCAGACTCAACAGTTCGGCTCGACTCCGTGAAGCCTCCGCCTCACAGACTATCACTCACTAACGACTACTTGACAGGTAACCTACATTCACATAATATTTCAGAACGCTGTGGTTATTGCAATCGATTAGAA
This sequence comes from Apamea monoglypha, assembly GCA_911387795.2. Taxonomy (NCBI): domain Eukaryota; kingdom Metazoa; phylum Arthropoda; class Insecta; order Lepidoptera; family Noctuidae; genus Apamea; species Apamea monoglypha. Next base: position 6,595,144 of record OU426922.1, read on the forward strand.
CAACTGGGTGACTGACCGGACTTCTTGTGATATTTTATGCATTCCTTAACCATTCTTCAACATACAATCATTGCTTATCGATTGAGTTTCGAGAACATGAGTAGGTTAGTAGGTAGACCTACTGACGACACTAGTCTTTGTCTAACATATTCCTAGACAGGGGTTAGGTACATCTCTAGTAAGCAATTAGAATAATCTGGAAAACATCAGATCTGATCATCAAAGTGATCTTCCACCAATTTGACATCAAACGTGTCCAGATGAAGCTGAATAGTGCCGACAGGCACAATAACCATTTCCTAGATTGACTAACAACTGACCGGTTTAAAAAACAGTACATCCACTTACTATACACCAAATTTTCATAGGCAAGTTACGGGTATCTGAGTACGATTCATTGGTAACAGTGACATCTATATCAGAAGTGAAGGCGAGCAACTTGGGACCTCCTTCCCCCGTAGTACCGGTGACACCGCGGCCGGCTCGAGAGCCGCCGGCGCCCGCACTGCCAACAAGGCTCAATGCGCAGCCACTACCCCTAATGAAGCAAATCAATGAGGAAGTACGTAGCAGTAATAAATTTAAGGTAAAAGTGACATTGATGTCAGAAATCAAGACAAGCATCTCGGATTCATCCATAGCCAAGCCTTTACAGGCAAACTCAATTGCAGTTACGATACGGTAAAAAATAAAAGTTACTTCGGAACTATTATATTAGAAGCACATAATTCACCTCTTGCACCCTGTTCTGTCGTAAAAGTCGTATTTCAATTTCTAAATCGTCTTGTTGTTAAGTTAAATAATATCCGTTTAAGCAAAATGCCAGTAAACTTGAATAATTGTGGTAAGCCCTCTCCGAGCTTATTCTGATAGGTTCACCACAACTATTCAACGGGATATAACTTTGAACTTCAGTTCGACACCTTTCAAAATGTTATTATAAAGTTTATTTACGGTTTGTGTTCGACTTAACCTTATCTTTTCTGCACGCAGTGATTACATGGAATTCATAAACAACAGCTAAAAATTTTACAAACACACTTTTTACAAGATTTTACAAAGTTCAATTGTTTGCAGGTGGCTATAAACAACGTATGTATGTTATCATCAAGGTTCGACAGACGACGGTACAGATTCAAAGACCTTTTTCGCTTTATGGAGCCGACGGGCTGCCTCAAAGAAAAAGAATTTTACTCACTGTACATTTTTTCGCCAGAGAACAAGTAAGATTATAGCGACCTCAATTCCTTTATTCCGCTAAAATTATTTTAGTATTTACGTAATGAAATAAGTACTTTTATGTCTTCGAGGCCTCCCTAAACGAATCAGTAAACCACACTAAATTTCCTTGTAGAAAATTTTATTAGAAGATAGAAATAAATATATTTTTTCTCTTGTTGGATACTGTTCATGATACCATGTGAGTTTAAACGAATTATACGGTAGCGAAACCACTATAAACTGGCCTCTTATTCTATTGAAACTCCGTGCTGCGCTACGTCAGCTCAAGGTCAAAGCGGTACTACCGTAAGGCCTACTGTATAGTCGATCGATTCAATTATTCATAGTTTCTGCCTACCCCATGGGAAGAACACGTGAGTTTATACGTATGTGTTTGATAGCTTACAAAATAATCTTAATTTTGTTCAAGTAACTTAACCTAACTTATTTAATTATGATTACCAATACGCTTTTCAACATCAGCATGCGAAGATTCTGCACCTGGGTGGTGACAAGAGGTTGGTTCGACAACATTGTGCTGTTGTTCATCGCACTGAACTGCATCACACTGGCGATGGAACGGCCCAACATTCCGCCTGACTCCAAGGAGCGATCCTTTCTCTCCAGTGCCAACTACGTGTTCACAGGCGTGTTTGCGGTTGAGATGTTCATCAAGGTCAGTAAACTCTGAATAATTAATATCTATCCAACCATGAAATCAATATTTGCACTAAATGACGATATAACGATCTACGTGACCCAAATCCTATGAATTAGGTGATCAATGAATGGACAAATACTTTAACCCTAAATCTCGCTCAAACAAACGCTATTTGTATTACATAATTATATCATACTGATTGTTTATATATACAACGTGTTTAAGCCTCTATTAGTAACACTTGAGTTGGTTTAAAAAGTCAACTTAGAAGTACCATTTACATAAACTATGTATTACAATAAGAATTACCTAAAGTATTCTAGTAGAAACCACCAGCAGCAGTATGTAGCCCTGAAAAAGCATTAAAATACACAAAGTATTTGAGAGCAAACGTTTAAATTTCGCCATTTGTCAACAGCAATCATAAATGCTGGAGCGTTTTACTGGTGTTTCCGCTGTGACTTTGGATTGGCACTCGTTCCAAGTGTGGTTAAGACGTTAAGAGCATTCGTTTGATCCTTCCACAAAGGATAACTCAAACTATAATGAAGTGTTAGTTCGTCTTTCATCATCTACTTTCATGTTTATTGTAGCTTAGTGTAGTTTTCAGCAACATTTTGATAGGAGGTATCAAAATACAGCTGTATTTAAAAGTTTAATGCAAACAGTTTTACGAGTATTTTGTTTTTAATCCTGCTTTAATTAACTGCTCCATGACGATATACATTTTGGTTAGAGTAATACAAATTATTAATTTAATTGGTCTTTTTTTGCGAATCCAGTTCATAGTAGCTCTAAACACGAAATCGCCCGCCCTTTCATTTGCAAAATACTTCTAACATGAAGAGAGGCATCGAAAACTGTAGAATACGCGCGAGTGGAGTGGCGTACCAGCGAAGCATGAAACAGTTTGACTAGGAAACATAGTGCGCTGTTCGTGTCACGTACACTCGAGCTACGATAACTTTACCTACTTCTATCAACAGTTATTTTTCATAGTGTTTTGGGTTACATTTTTACGATACGACCTTTTTGAATAAGCCGTTTTGAGAGGAGATCATGCAAAACTCAATATTTATCTACGAAAAATGTTTTATTTATATCAAAACTGCTTAATTTGTATACCTACAAAACAATAATTATGTCTCGAAATACTTGCTTAATAGCAGAATACATTCGTGAAAAGCCTCTGTAATGTTCTGTGTATAATATAATTTCTTTATCCACACCAGGTAGTGGCATCGGGAATGTTTTACGGTCCCGACGCGTACTTCACTTCAGGATGGAACATAATGGATGGCTCACTGGTCATCATATCCATCATTGATTTGTTAATGTCTTTAGTATCAGAATCCAGTCCACGAATTTTTGGAATTCTCAGGGTAAGACGTTTTACAACTTCACACATTATGCCATAAAGTATAAAAACGACGTTAAAACGGTGAAGGAAAACATCGTGAGGAAACCGGCGTGTCCTAGAACCAAAAATTCGAAGACATGTGACATCTACCAACCCGCAATGGGCCCGCGTGGTGGATAACAGCCCACTCCCTCTCGAAGAGAGGAGACCTGTGTCCCAGAAGTGGGAACATTATAGGCTGATTATGGTATGTATAAATTACCTATGAAAATGCTATATTTTCTTTTGGTTTTTAGGTATTTAGATTACTAAGGTCGCTAAGGCCACTAAGGGTGATAAACAGAGCGCCAGGATTGAAGTTGGTTGTGCAAACGCTTCTTTCCTCGTTAAGACCTATCGGAAACATTGTACTCATTTGCTGCACTTTCTTCATCATATTCGGAATATTGGGAGTCCAGGTGAGAGATCTTATTATCATCGTTCATTATTATCTTAGGCCATTGGAAATTAAGATAAAACTTTAGGCAATTCATATTTGCTATTTTTTTCATCATTACGCTACAGAACATAACTGACTAAAAGTATTTTCGAAACCATTTTCTTAATTAAAACAGTAATTAACAAACATCTTCCAATATCCAATTACTTTACCGCCCACAATTGATGCAATTTGCGTGCAATCGTACGTAAGACGAAGCCCCTCGGGACAAGACGAGACCCGTCTAAAGCCCTGTGTGTGATTGTATCAGTAACAAGAGATGCTACACGGAGGGAACTAAGCTGCTTGTCCCAAGAGCAATGCAACACTATCGGCTTACATACTAATCAACCTAGTATCTATTGCCTGTCGATTTAATCAAAACTGATAATGAAATTAGATTTGATGCTAAGTCAAGAACATAAACGTGACTATCAACATATGATTGCCCATAAACTCATATCAAAACCGATTTGATATTTGTATAATATAACACTGCAAATCATACTACGTACGTTAAGTGCGTACGTGCTGTGTCAATATGCTAAACAATCACCCCTTTATTTATAAACGTTGCCTTTATTTATAAACCTTTTAACTTTAAGAAACGTTAATAAAAAAACTCCTTAACGTCTCTGAGCGTACATTAAGATTTTGGCAGATTGTGGTTACCAAAATCACAACTGATTGCAAAAACACTAAAACATCTTGAAGCGATTGACAAAAACATAACAATGTTTTAAATGAGTACGTTTAGCGCTCAAAGCTTTTAGTAATTTGAAATGCAAGGCCTTTAAAGCAGCGCCTTCATCTTTAGAGTAAAACATAAATGTCAACAAACAATAAAACATTATACAAATAACAATATTTCTTTCAGCTTTTCAAAGGCGCATTTTTCTACTGCGAAGGTGCAAACATAAAGAACGTTAAGAACAAATCAGACTGCCTGTCAATAGACGGCAATGTATGGGTGAACAGGAAATACAACTTCGACGATTTGGGCAAAGCGCTGATGTCATTGTTTGTACTGAGTTCTAGAGATGGATGGGTGAACATTATGTATACCGGACTCGACGCAGTTGGAGTTGATCAACAGGTACAGACACGGCATGAAAAACTTGACCTATCATTCTCTTCGCAGTGTAGGGTAGATTTTTTTCCAAACAAAATGATAGAGATGTTTAAAAGGCTATTAAGCCTGAAGCCCAATTTCCGTAATTAAAAAAACATTCTAAATCTAGTCGCAATCTCGTCTCGGCAACAATCAATGTCAAAAACTTGTCAAAAATGTAGGGAAATTAGAGGTATTTTTGACAGATTGCAACTGAGATAAGACTTTGAACGTTCATAAAATTACGAGAATTGCCCTTCTGGTGTCTGGTTTCTCAGTTTCCAGTCCAACTTTACTCTAGAATATTTTTCCAATTTGCCTGAAGTATTTGATGATGTCAATTTAAACCCGGCAGATGTTGGAAATGGTCACCCAAAACGATAACGACGTCGTTTTACGCTTTTAAAACGTTTAGAACTTACTGGCTTAAGAATTACTGTTACAAAGTTCACAACTTAAGTAACCGGAGCGAAAAAAATAGAAACGAATAATTCTTTGATTCAGGATTTATAATTTGTTTTTAAAAGTTCAATAGTTCTTATGACGAAATAAAATTGCATATTTTCGTTCAAGCGAGCTTTAAGACAAATACTTTTTTTCTCATTAGTGTTCGTATTCTACGAGTTTATATTTTTTTTTGCAGCCAATAGTAAACTACTCAGAATGGCGTCTCCTATACTTCATTGCGTTCATTCTCCTCGTCGGGTTCTTCGTACTCAACATGTTTGTGGGCGTCGTAGTGGAGAACTTTCACCGCTGCCGCGAGGAACAGGAGAAGGAAGAGAGAGTCAGGAGGGCAGCCAAGAGAGCACTGCAGATGGAGAAGAAGCGAAGAAGTTAGTAGAGTTGTTAATAAACACACCTACGTAAATGAATCTAAAGTCTAAACAACATAAGTTAAATAAAACATGATCCTGCCAAAAGACTGCATAAAACAGAACTGTTTTTGAACTGTGTACATTTTGTTTCAGAAATGCACATGCGGCCGTATTATGCAGACTATTCACAAACACGATTATTCGTGCACAACGTAGTCACATCTAAATATTTCGACCTCGCTATAGCCGGTGTCATTGGCTTAAATGTCGTTACGATGGCCATAGAATACTACAGAATGCCTCCGGCTCTGCAGTATGCGCTTAAAATATTCAATTATTTCTTCACTGCTGTATTTATCTTAGAGGCAATTATGAAACTTGTTGCTATAGGTTTCAAAATATACTTAAAAGACAAATGGAATCAACTAGACGTAATCATCGTCATATTATCTATAGTGGGAATAGTTTTAGAAGAGTTAGAAACTAATATAATTCCAATAAATCCGACGATTATGAGGGTAATGAGGGTGTTGAGGATAGCCAGGGTACTAAAACTACTGAAGATGGCGAAGGGGATACGAGCGCTATTGGACACAGTGATGCAAGCTCTGCCGCAAGTAGGGAACTTGGGGCTCCTGTTCTTTCTGCTGTTTTTCATCTTTGCTGCGCTTGGTGTAGAGCTTTTTGGGAGGCTGGAATGCTCTGACGAAATTCCTTGTCAAGGTAAGGAAAATTATAATACATAAGCTGAAAATGTTGTTCCTTCACTGTTTTACACATATTTTCTTTGACAGGTCTAGGCGAACACGCCCACTTCGCGAACTTCGGCATGGCGTTCCTGACGTTGTTCCGAGTGGCGACCGGAGACAACTGGAATGGCATCATGAAGGATACCTTGCGAGAGGACTGCGACAGCTCTGTGGACTGCGTCAGGAATTGCTGCGTGTCCACCATCATAGCGCCCATCTTCTTCGTCGTGTTCGTGCTGATGGCACAGTTCGTACTCGTCAATGTTGTCGTCGCTGTAAGTATCTTCAGCGTTGTTCCACTGATTACTTGGTGAATATGGTGTGTGTATGTGTTCAGAAAATAATTGTGTGCTCGTGTTTGACAGGTACTCATGAAACACCTAGAAGAATCCCATAAACAAATGGAAGATGAAAATGACATGGACGTAGAACTAGAACGTGAGTTAGAACGGGAGGCCGATGACGAGGAGGACAGAGCACTGTGCCGCGCTCTAGAACAGTGTATGAGCCCGCCGCGGCCGCTGAACAAGGTACCGTCCCTCCCAGCTAACTTCACGTACAGCGAGCCCAAGCAACCAGCACCGTCCCCCGCACGCCGCCGGCGCACGCTGCACTCGCAAACCGCTTTGTTGCCGACATCGCTACCGCCGAGACGGGCTTCCTTATCCCCTCACGCCTTCGGGCGCCGCCGACAGGACTCGGCGTCCGAGCCGCCCGCCGCGCTCTACGAGGAGGACGCGCGCTTCATCGACGCCGACGACGCCGACCAGCTGGAGCCCGGCAGCCCGCCGCGACGAGACTCCTTCGCGCAGAACAGGCGCCAGCGCGTCGACAAGAGGAACTCCCTCCGCGGCGAGGAGGCGCGCCTGCTGCGACCCGTGCTGCTCGCCGTGCCATCCAACAGGCAGAGTCTAAGACTGACCGGCCCCAAGAGGAGATCCTCCACAGAGTCGGCCGCTACGGACGCGAGCACAGCATCGCGCTCCCCCAACCAACTCACGCCTGAATCGGTCGATCAGCCGATAACCGAGGAGGAAAAAATAAGAATAGTCATAGCTGAGAGGCGGAAGATAGACGCGACGAGGCCAGAGCCGGACGATGTCGTGGAACTGTCTGAGCGAGGCTCCTAGTCCCGGCGGGGCCGGCCGCAGCAACACCATGAAGTTTACATCTAGACGCCGCTCAAAGCGACGTCCAGGTGACCTCTCCTCTCTCTCTCCTCGACCTATCTCTGTAAGTCTGTATGCTCAAGGGACAGTGAAAGCTTGAACTCGGTTGCACGAACAGTGATGACGTGAAGTGACGATTTTATAAACTAATCTTGACTTTGGTGCGTTTCAGTGTAGTGTTGCGTTGTCGATATTAACGAAAGAAGGATATTGCCCGTTCAGACGCGAACTTCTCCTAGTTTTTCTTTCCCACGTCCGACCTAACCCTCACTTCACCATTTGCGGCCGGTTCAACTACTTCATAAAGAGACTTTAATAAATTTAGTTTAAGATGTATAAAATTATGTAGATAGGAGTTAGAACTAGTCAATTTGTTGTGGTGGGACGTTTTCTACGAGAGCTAAAATTTACTTTGTAATTTTATTATTAGTACGGTGCTTGCTGTTAAAGGTTAATTCGTTATTATTAATAAATACTATAAGATTTTCCAAAGTAAACCTCAACGAAGTATTGGTTTGTAGACACGAACAGTTTCAGTTTATCGTACAGTCACTAACTCGTTTAAAGTTGTGTGTGCAATTAAATGTTAGACTTTATTTAAGAACAGGTTTCAAATCATTGAATTTTTAGTGTTAATCGATTTGTGTAATCCAACGATTCGAAAAAAGCCTATAACTATTATAATTTCGATGTGGGTACTTAGTCGTGATTACTTGTAAAGTATCTGTTAGCCAACGACTGTGTAGCCTTGTAGAGTATTGTTACTAGCTAGATCTTTGTCAATCTAATATCTAAATCGGAACCAAACGTTCGTGAATTGAGTATTTTCTCTCTAAAGATGAAAAATAATATTTTCTGAATATAAATGAATCCTATTTTCTTACAGAGTCATGTACGTAACTTAGACGTGTAACTGGCAATACGCACATAAAGGTAGAGTCGATTTTAGGTAGAACGAAGTAGATTGTGAGTAACGACATCGCAAAACTGATCTGTTAACATAAGTTATGCTCTACGATAGTTCGAACTTAGATTGTATCATTTTGAATGTTTAGTGCGATCTATCACTAGCCGTGCCAAATCTACAAGACCTTTTAAATTAAGCGAAATTTTTGTAAGAGTATTTTAATTGAGCAGTTGATACCTAGTTGCTTGTCTTTCAAAACTTTCCCGCTTGTTAAATTACTTACTGTCTACTTTAGAAAAGGCCACAGAGCAAGGCAAAGTAACTTAAAGTACCTAAAATTTCAAAGTAAGTTTAATTTAAAGCACAAACTGCTGGTTATTTTGAGATATGTCTATGTGGTTTTCTAGTTACTTACTGTAAAAGATCGTACCTAGTTAGGGAAGTCAGCAATAAATTTTATACTTCGACTGTGCCTTTCCTATTTCTAATGTATTAGCTTGTGAAGTTGAATGTGGGTAGTCTCTGAGATTAAATGTATACTGTAGGAGTTGGAGTGTAGATACATTAAATTATGATTCTTGTTGAGTCTTTATTAAGTTTTCGTTATGTGTCATGTGAAAAGTTTTGTAAATGTAAGACAGTTCCCCGAGAAAATGAAGTTAACTTTGCGTCATTCCGAAAACTAAAAACTACTCTATTTTGTACTATTGAAAGCAGTACAACAAACCTAGTGTTTAGCATTTTAGCCTTATGATTTCGTTGTACCATTTATTCCATTGAAAATGTCAAAATAATTGTCCTAATTAACATTATAATTAATTACTTTATTGCTTCTCCTTCCACAAGACGCTATCTTTTAATTACGTAATGTCTTCCATCTTTACTCAATCTTTACCGAGACTTGAAATGGTATCGATCGACGTTTTAATTATTAGCTACAATAGAGTTCTTGTATAAATAGACATCGAGTGATTTCATGTTTAATATAATTTATATTTTCAAGTTTATGTAAAAGAATTGATTAAAAGGAATTTAGTAAAATTAAGAATAGTATTTTCGTGATAAAAAGTAAATTTCGTGATAATGATAAATAATTGTTTTTCGGTACTGATCGTATAATAATTTAAGTGGTATGAACAATGTTCATAGTTGAGTACACCTGTTATCTTAGCTGGTGATCTGTCGAGTTAAGAAAGTTACGACAATGTTAGGTTGAAAAAATAAATCAAAATTCAAATAATTGCGTTTCATTTCATGAGAAATAGAAGGACCGCAGCGTTCCCAGTCACATGGTACTCGTATCCCTACATCCGTTCCAAGTTAGATTATTATTTTTAAGTTGTTTGTTTGTTCAGCGTCCCCGGGTAATTTGTCAGGCGCAGGTACCCACAAAGGAGAGAGCAACAGGCGAACTGAATTGAGTTTAGCAACAATCTTTGCGAGCGTCCTATCTTGTTAGCGAGCGCTTACAATCTCATTTGCATAATTCTTTGAAACGAATTTTAATGGGTTCTTTATCGTGTTGAACAACATAATGCCGTTTTCATGAAACGATGAAGACGCTCTGGCTCGTTGTGAAAGGATTTGTTTGTCAAATAATTAATTAAGACTGACCGATTCAGCTCTGAAGGGAATCCTGCTTGAAAATTCAACAAAGCTGAGTAATTATTTTGGGAGGCCAGACTTCTTACGTAAAATTAGTAATCTCTCTTGGGACGCTGTAACAAATTACAGTTTACCTACTATCAGAACCAGACTACATAAATTATCTAAATGATTTTAAAAAATCTCTTGAAACCACCTAAGAATGACAACCTAAAATAAAAGTGTACGTTCCCCACCCTGCATACAAATAAACTCGAAAGTTTATGGATAGTATTGGCCTGTAATCAAGGAAAATATCACGAGAAAAAAAAACGAAGAAAACGAGATACCCCTGTATCTCGTTTTATTTTCCTCGCAGGCATGGTGATCAATCGTCAAAAGTCAAAAGTGATCCCACGTACGCAACGTACGCAACGCAATATAACATCCGGACTCTTGATTTTATTCACCACACGAAACTACCTGTTCGAGGGACAACTAAAATCAATTCAATTTTTTATAAATTTTGACGTGTGCCTTTTATGGGTTATTCCACTTATCCCCATTGACAATCCCCATCAATTGGGATATGTGCCTACTCGTATTTGAAATAAATGATTTGACTTTGACTTTATACAAAAAAGTAGTAAACCTTCTCTGTATGAGAAGAGCAGCCTTGCAGTGTGACAAATACAAGTCTGAAAACACATGTGAATTAAGAACTATGATTTTATCTGCACTTAAAACACTAGTACCTACATACGTATCTACAGATGAACTGAATACAAATCTAAGTTAATATAGAGACCTTGTAAGTTTAAAAACAACTTGTTTACATTCTTCTGTGGCAGCCATCGAAGGAGATGTTTCATAACTCTAATTTTGTTACATCTTTTGTGAGCCGCGCCTGCCCGGAGCCAGCCTGACCCTAATAAAACTTAAATTAGTGTTCAACAGTCATATTTTACGAGAAATTATTTCCAATCATTTATGAAAGAACCTTCGTAATTATTTTGAGCACCTTGTTTACGCAAGACCAGTCAAATCGATACATATAATTATAATAAAATAGTAACAAAATCAAAACTGTACATTGAATATGTACAGTTTTGTTCCGGATAGGCGCAAAAACAGATGTACTGATTTGGATGAAATTTGGCTGGTACACATAGTTTATAACCTAGACATAGGGTACTTTTAATCACGGCAACGTACTAAAGTTCTCGTGGGATATATTCCGACATTGACGCGAGCGAAGCCGCGGGCAAAAGCTAGTATGAAACAAAAGTGTTTGATATTGTTTCGGCCTACTTCCTCCGAACTTTGAATGAATGGCTCAATAAAATGTTTTTTATGTTTTTTTTTTGGTTACTTTGTCCATAAACATGTAATAAATATCTAATAACATTAGCTCTGTTCAAAGCTCGCATCACAGTGTACTTATTACGTAGCAAACAAACAGTTTAACTATGTTGTCCGCTAAAATCCGACAACTTGTTTTCATTGTATTTATTTTTCTTTTAGCACAAAATGATTACCACATTTTCGATAACATTCGGACTACAAATGCTTTTTGTATTTTGCTCGGTTACATATGGGTAGGCACATACAAAGGGTTAGTATTTGTACGGAAAAACTGAGTATTTTTATTCCAAAAAAATGCACAACGCCCGCAGTGTGCACAAACAAACCAGAATGTTGGCACGATACGGTTTAGGTACCTACTGGTGAAAAACGCTGAATTTCGTCTGTCGATTTTCAACGTATTCACTTGAGCGGGTCAAAAAATTTATTTAAAAAATCTTAGCTCTCGCACGGCGGTTCATATTGTCGGCGGTATATTTTTTCACATGGGTTATACACCATTTTTTCTATAAATTCTAGACTGAAACGATTTTCGTGTCAAACAAAGTTCTCAAGTAGATCGCACATCGACTTGAACTGCCAAGATTGGGGAACTTTAAAAGTGGTTCATAGTTCAAAATTCTCGAAACGAACGTGATTTAAAAGAAGTGGCGTTTTTGCTTTAAAGAGGCTTAGTTTTTCAACGATTTTCCTCAAGTAAAAGTTTCGGTGCGCTCCCTAACTTACAGCATACTTATTTCTTAAAAAATATAGTATGGAAGGTTAGACCAAACTTCCTGTAATTATAAAACTTCCATGATTTTCCATGATGCCAGCTGCATGCGGTTAGACTGGAAGTCGACCCCGACATAGTTGGGAAAGGCTAGATGATGATGATTTTCCATGATATACTAAACATAAGGAATCCGCTGGATTCCAGAAACACAGAACCGATTGAAGTGATGGTACTTAGGGAAGGCCTGTGTCCAGCAGTGGACGTCTTTCGCCTGAAATGATGATGATGATTCTATCCCACTGTTGGGTAAAGGCCTAAATTTAAATTATTTATTAAATTAAATAATTTAAGAAAAAAATAATATTGCTTAATTATGCAATATTATTCAACATTTCAACCAAAGGCCATAATAATTATTACATTTATACCGACGCTACAATTTGTCGAAGACATAAATTATATTAGAAGTCAATAGTCTCGCTCCTAACTATCGGAGGGCCCTCTCCACGTCTATTCAGCTGTAATCGGTTACTCAGTGCGGTCTCTAATCGGTTTACCCAGAATATTGTTTGACAAACACAGCCAAATTAGTTCCGACCAAGATAAATGTTGAGCCAGCACTCGATAACCAATGTTATTGTGATTTCGGTTACGGGATCGACAGCGATATGAGGTATTTATTGTGATAGAAAGATTTATGAAGGGCGGGCGTTTTTGGGGGACTGTCTTATGTAATTTTGACGTTCTAAAAGTGCTGATTCTCAGCCTAATTTTAATAAATGACTTTTGATTTTGATTATGATTCATAAAAAGCTTTTTTGGAATTATCTATTAATCATTGTGATCACTCGTCGAAGTTATTGTTGCATAAGTGGAGATTCAAGAGATATTGGCAATCACTTTCTTTCTGTTTTTACCAGCTTATTGTCAAACACATCATATAAGACTTCACACTAGCTACTATAGAAATACAAAATTCCAGGGTTCCATCGTCTGTGTTCGGCAGAAACGAAAGGCGAGTAAAATATGAGTGATCCAAAAAGGGAGTGAAGGAACTGGCAACCTTACATAAGTTCTTTACGTCTTCTAATTCCTAAAACAATTATTGATAGACGACTATAGTCGTCGCATGCGCGACTACTGAGCGTAAGGTCCCGGGTTCGTTTCCCAGGTAGGGCAAAGAGTTACTGGGTTTTTCATGGGCCCGCTTCAGACCTCGATGGTCAGTAATTTTTCAGTAACAAAATCAAAAGTTTTTTATCCTAACTAGGCTGAGAATCAGCACTTACCTTTTTTAAGCCGCCAGGAGTCTGGATTTGTGTCCGATTTATGACAATAGGCTCGCCGCATGGGACTTAAACATAACTGGCGAATGTGGGTGTACCTAATATAGAGACACCTCTGCCTAACCCTTCGGGAAAAACCGGCATTATGATATGTAGTGTAATTGCCTAGCAACAACGCCATAATTATATTTATACTCGATATAAAAGTGTTGCCAATTAATCGTAATTAACATAACGTGGCGCTCCTACCACATGTCGCTGTCAAGATCGTAATACATCAATCAAAACTTTCTTCATTATTTTAATTCACTGGCTTAATGGTCATGCCTACGTTTGACATGATACAGTCTACCTCAAAAAGGTGTAAGCTGACAAGAATTCATTTGATTGTCTATAATATATATCACACTCTGATAACGTACACAACTAGACACACATTACACCCCACATGTACTCACCTTAACTGTTTTTGTATGTCTATTCTATGTAGTTGGCTCCTTTGTACTAACTTTGTTGTTTAATTACGAATTATAAAAATTATAAAATTAAATGATTAATAGTTAATTATTATGAAAATATCAACACCAATCTTGCGCTAGCAGAACAGATTCAATTAGTAACTTTGTTTAGTGTTTGGGTCACCAAGATACAGGCTGTGCCTATTCGGGACCCGCTGTTAAATGAGGCTAAGTTTTCTGTTGGTTAAAACTGCATGCTAATACTTGTATGTTTTAATAAATGAATTTGAAAATATGTGCTCTATAATACTGTATCAATATGTAGCTAAGGAGATGTTTTTTTTTTATTCGGCGATTAGGCCGGAACGGATGGCCGATGGGGCCGAAAGGTTATGGATAGGCGACCGCGTACCGGAAGACGTAGCGTTGAAAGACCTCCAATAAGATGGACCGATGACCTGGTGAAGGCCGCAGGAATCCGCTGGATGCGAGAAGCACAAAACCGGTTGAAGCAGCTATGCTTGAAGGAGGCCTATGTCCAGCAGTCGACGTCTTTCAGCTAAATTCATGATGATGATGAAGATATTATAATAACAGAAGCCATATATTATCTAAATACAATTCAGTTTCTATCTAAAGTCATAAACTACATAGCTAACTAGAGACCCACCACCGCGTCGAACAGTTTTTACGACTTGACAAAACTATCCAGATTTGTTTATACAGGTAAACCTTCCGGGTGTAAATCCTGAAAACTATGGTGAAAACCGTATCAAAATGTGTGGTGTAGTTTACAATAACAACGCGCTGTCAATGGCAGACACGAAAAGTACCTTTTATTTATAATATGTATACATTTAACTCTGTAGGCAACAGACAATAAAATTACAGAAGCCATGTCGCATGTCTACGAATTTTTAGCTTTAGGACATACCGGTTTCCTCACGATGTTTTCCTTCATCGTTTAGAGAGAGAAATAATTTACACAAAGTGCCTGCCTGAATTCCGACCTACGACTTACTGGTATGTCGTGACCGTATCTACTGGGACACCACTGCTCAACCAACGGCAGTAACAATTCAGTTACAATTTTATATTAATGATGATGAAGAAAGAAGAATGATTATATTATCAACTAGCTGCGCCCTTCGGTTTCACCCGCGTAAGTTTCGATCCCGTAGGAATGTCGAGATATAAAGTATCCTATGTGTTAATCCTGGTTATAAACCATCTGTGTGCCAAATTTCATCCAAATCCGTTCAGTAGTTATTGCGTGAAAGAGTAACAAACATCCATCCATCCATCCATCCATCCATACAAACTTTCGCATTTATAATATTAGTAGGATAGTAGGATTAGTAGTATCCTAGAGGGTCATTCTCTCGCCAACATAACATCGATTTCGTTTTTGTCTGTAAATCCGTTCCGGTCCGTAAGTTAAAGTGAAGTGAAGTGATCTATAAAACAACGAGGGTAAAATCAACATCATAATAACTGAAAGTCCTTGATCACAAAGAGTGGGCTTTTATTAAATTAATTGAGAGAGAAATTCAATCAAGGTCCATACTTCAAATTAATCCCCACACGGCTGCTTTTCGATCATTATTGGAAACCACTTGAAATGAAACACTGCCCAATCATATTTCAAAGGAAATATTACAAAGGGATTTATTTCGTTTCGAAATACTTGAAAAATTTATTAAAGCAATTTTTTGCTTTCTTATCACGATTGCATCTGCACGTAGCTACTTATGATAGAAATTGTAAAAATGTCATAGTGTGTCGTTTAGCTGGATTTCTGTTAGAATATGGCGAATTGGAAACTGCCTTTTTCAATAAACTTGTGAAACAATGTGTGTAATAATTTTCTAACCAAATCGGTGCATCCAGACAATTTACGTCTTGCAAACATTTCTAGAACATTTCGAGAAAATTTCCTCGAAATCTGTGAAATTCTCCGTGAGCCGACACAGCTTTTCGTTGTTAGAGAAAATCAGAAAATGCGCACTTTATTGAATGACCGAATAGGATATGAAAATCCTAACTGACAGTGTGACTTCTCGCCTTGGGAAGGAGAATGGACATAGTATTAGAAATCTGTTTAAGTATTTAAAATGTTTTTGCTGTGAATAAAAACATTTCACTCTGTATGAATAGAAGTCTAGGCTATTGTAGTTGAAGTATGCCAGTGAGCTTCATAAAATTTTCAAGACCAAGCAGTCCGTAGCTTGGAAACAAAGAGTAGATTTCACGTTGTATAAATAACAGTAGTTATACGTAGTTTTGCATTTTATATGAACTCCCAGAATTACCCTACTGTTTACATTTTAACCGAAACGTATTTATGTCAAGCTGTCTCTAACTTTTTAATGAAATTATCATGGCGAACTGGGGATTTGATATAATTTTCAGAAGTCTGTTGAATATTAACTTTTCAGTTTTCCATATAATATGGAAAACTTACACACATTTTTGTATTATGTTGTCTTTTCATCAAGTTATGCTACAGACTTTTTATTATGGAAAATACAAATAATCTTTCATATGTATTATACTAATCCAATGGGCCAGCACGAGCAGTAACATGAAGAAATAACATACTAATGCTACCAACATACTTCCTAATGTTTATAATGTTCCAATTGTGGATGTTACAGGTGAAAGATAACAAAACGAAATTAAACATAACAACGCCCGTAGACATTCGTAGGCGCTCGTAGTCGTTCGCTACGAAGGTGCTACGAGGGTGCTACGAAGGTGCTACGCTCCGAGCTAATAGAGGTTTTAACGACCTAAGTACCGACATTTCACTGTATTGTCTTTACTACCTTTCCTCGTAACCAACAATACTACAAAACCGTAAATAAAAATTTACTTTGTTAGAATCGTGACGGAATTTTTTGTTCCACCCAGCCTGTTTTTTTTATTTAGCAAAGTATACAGAATCATAATTTAAAGCAACATATCTGTTGTGCTTGGTAAATTTTGTGACACACTGTGCTCTGTCGAAGACATTTCGCTAACTGTTTTCACTCAACATCATTTTAAAAGTTAAAGTAGCCTTTATATTTTCGTAGTTATTGAATTTCGGTTGTACAAAAAATTAATATCACTTAATTACCCAACGCAGCAAATTAAGCTGGAAGCCAGAAAAATGAAAAAAGACAGCGCATAGTAAAAGACATTTTGTTCTTGAAATATAATTATTTAATTTAATCCCTAAGGGAACGAAATAAATTCGGTTACAGATCGTTATGTTGTTAAATAAATTGTTTTACTGCGAAGCTGCGTCGTGTAAGAGTCTGATTTCAGGATTTCAGTGCCTTACCACGTCTGACACTACGCAAAGTACTCATGAACTTAGGTACTACATTAAATAGTCCCCTTTCCCACTCGCGTTTATCTCGTCATCTTATACCATTGTCACATATGTACACACAACGGGTTGAGAGTTTCGAGTTCACATAATATATTAAATATTCAGCTGAACGTGATCCCGGGGCACGAAACAAAGGATCAGTGTATGCATAAACGTTTTGTCTGTCTGTGATTTTAAAATGTTACGTTAGGCTTGAAGGCTCTCCTTTGAAGCTTTAAAAAAAAGAGACTATGAACAATATGAAATGGAATACGAACTTTTCATCGCCTTACTTAACGAAGTGTGATTAGTTTTTTTTTTTAAGTTTAATTTGTTGTTTTTTTATCAAAACCTCATACTAGATACTCTTTTACAATGGTAAAAAGTAATACACAGTAATATAAAATACTATGTTAACGATAAGGCAATACCGGATTGATACTGTATAATATAGCTCAGTCAAAATCCAAAATCAAAAGTCATTTATTCAAATTAGGCTGAGAATCAGCCCTTTTCAAACGTCAAAATTACAAAAGACAGTCCTCCAAAACGCCCGCCCTTCACCACTTCCTACTGCTTTCGCTGGGAAGAAGAAGTGATGCAACAAACTCCCCATCAGCACAGCTGTCTGTTCTATTAAAAAATACTTGATTGTATACAATACTAGGTATGCAAGGTAATTAGCATAACAAGACACAGAACATTAAATTAAATTATTTGCCATATGTCAGCAAGCCACGCCAATATACCAACAAATACAATAAAAACTGTACGTACTCAACCAAAAAATAAAATAAAATTAAAAAAAAAACTTACTACCTAAATAAAAGCCTCCGGCTTAAATTATAAAAAAGAAGAAAAGAAAAGAAGAAGAAAAAGACAGTGCAGCGCGATTTGTTGATCAGTTGAGGGTTTTATATGGGACAGTAGATATTTTTTTCGCGATTACGATGTTGGTCCCATGGAGAAAGTTGTTCAGTTTGATGGTCTGTACCACACCCTTAAATTTGACCACACCTTTCTGGTACACATTTTATGCAGAGAGATGCTTCCTCTAGACTTATCGCCCACTTAGCACCAATAAACAATGTCCGAATCAATTATAGCATTCCATCATTCACTAACGATGCAACGCAAAAAAAAACTAAAAGAAATGCTTTAATTACTGCCAACACGGAAGGGTACGCAACAAGTTAATGAAATGCTTTTGAAACACTGCATCATGTCGGTGGTACAATATATAATAGGTAAGCAGGGATACCCTTTATTTCTAGTTACAAAAGAACATTTATAGGAATACCTTACAGACTCATAAATAAATTCAGTATACATCCAAGTATAAACCACAAAAACATAATTATTATCACATCAAACATGGGAGTTTACTTTTGGTCATGCTTCTGTGTAACATCTATGTACACACCTCCAGCCGGTCAAAATTCGTAGTCTAGCTCGCCTGCATCGTCCTTCCTTCGGCACTGATAAGACCTTAGCTCTCTCGATATCTGTCGATCCAACCGGGAAATGTACGGGAGCAAAGTGGGCACTACAGCTCAAAAATCCCCGCTTGCAGGAGTAGTACCGTGTTTGTTGTGGTTGCGACACGATCGAACTTTCTTGCCCTCAACCAGAGTAAAGCCACCCTTGTCCATTTGACTGGTTTTAAATCCGGCACCTTCCGCTTCTGTATCTCATGTGTCTCATTCATCGAAGCAACAACTATCCACAGTTGACAACTTTGACGGAAGCCTCAAGTTTTCATCGTGTGTTTTTCCTTGTTGTGACGGTCGCAGAGTCTTTTATGATGTTTATGAACTCGTAACACATTTTGTTAAAATATAATTATAATTTTCTTTCGCAATTGACACAAACATGATTGACATAACCATTGTTTGACGTTCGTACGGTGGTCGACACAGGTCATACGTCACGTGTCGACTGGTCATGACTACTCTTTGCATGTCGCATGTAAACTAAGGCATGTCGCGTGTCTTTCCTGCGAGAAATGCTCGAATCGACATGGCGAGAATAGCTCGGCTTGATTTTGTCGAAGGAAAAGATCGACTCGAACGTCAATAACGTACGCGAGATGCGCGAGAATTGCCTTCCTGAGTTGAAATTTTTCGTCGGTTATTGAAACAAAAATTTGCTGTTCCATTTTGACCGTGTAGATCTCGCTGCTAATCTACTGCTAATCTGCGGGTACATAAAAAAACTGCAATTTTCTATGAAATAATATAATATCTTTTGCACGTCGATGTCCCTGTCCTGTATACGACATACATGGCATCAATATCAATGGTAGATAGACTGTGATCGATTACATTATTATAGGAGCCGCGTGCTCGGCCAACCCGCTGACGCGTGCACTCCGCACGCTCAACCTCATAGCGAGTGAGACGAACTTATTATGTAGTTCTCTGAGTGATTCCACAAGGAATGCCATGTTTATAATCAATTATAGATTAAGTTTGTATACGCGCATTTATCACATTGGATTATCCTGTAACAGTAGATGCAAGTAAGTAAATAAATAATTAAGTACTTTCAACGAAATCATTAATATCAAGAAACCTTATTGAATTCTTAAGTTACTAATTAATCTCAATTAAAACCACCCTTACAGAAAAGCCTGATCAATATCGTACTTAACTAACAATAACGAAGCTTCTAGACCCTGAACGTAACTTATTTCTAGTCTATTCATTAGAGCGCCTAATTTACTGAAACTTCAATACTATCAAGACGGGGGCGAAACCCTGGCAAGAAAACCTTTGGCGCTTTAATAAGTAATGACTTGGAATCTTGTGGCCTAACATTAATCTTAACGTACAAATAAAGGTAGCTGTAATATTTATTAGGGGATTCAGTTATTTATTTGTTTTGGGGTCATTGTTTTGGGGTAAAGTGAGTTATTTAAGAAAATGTTTTCCTTTATTTGTTGTCATTTGCATCACTGCCATCAAAATATAAAAAGCTAAATAATTATGACACACATACTGCGTAAAAATTGTTATATAACAAGGTTATACCTTATTATAAGCGTCTAAATATCAATTGGAAAATATCTGATATTTAGAGAAAACCATTTATAGTTACGATAGATACTAACAAATCACATAGGTAGAGGAACCGAACGTTCTACACGTCGTGCCGCCGGGATATCTACAGTCACGAGCATGAGTGTAAGTGTAATTTAAGGTATTTTCATGAGAAAATCGGTTTTGAATCTTGCATAAGTCTAAGGTATTTCTGTTATAAATGCTCGCGACTGTACTGGCTCGGCATTCGGTCGCATTTTGTACTCAACTAGGCAGAAGTCATCTAGTCCGCAGAATATTTGGGAAACAGAATATTTTTTGTGGTGGTCGCCAATTCCCGCACGTCATTGGTAACATCTTGAGCTGGCCTAGCGTAGTACGGAGTTTCAATAGCATGCGAGGCCATCTTATACTGGTTTTATTAACACTGGCGAGCAGCCTGCCGTTCCATTATTATTAATGCGAAAGTATCTTTATCTGTTTGTAAGTTGTTACATTTTCACGGCTCAACCACTGATCCGATGGTGATTTTGATGGTGTTTAAATATCAGTATTACAACATTACGGTTCAATGTAACTTTCTCACTAAAGCTGCAACGTTGCTAATCTTATTCCACATCATTTATAGAGCATACCGACCGTACTCTGTAATTACGGATAAGGGTTATATTTACATGCTGTATTGACAAAAAGTTGCAGTTGGAATGTCTTTAGGGTCGCATTACGTATCTATGTATTAACACGTATCAGAAAGGTGTGGTCAAAGGATAAACTGAAGCACTTTCTCTTTCATGGCACCAATTTCTTAATCTCGAAAAAATAAATAGTCTAATACTTTTCTATCGAGTAAGTGTTTAAATTTTGTATGGGACGACGACTGATTATTTTTTTACTGATTATTATTCTTTATTAAGTATTGCATAAAATGGCATAATGTAACTTTTGTGATGGGAAAATAAATAAAAATTATTATTATTATTATATTATTTTAACATATCTCGGGACCATGGGGTCCCGGTCCTTTGGAAGGCGTACGAGGGGCCGAAGCCAACTCGCAGAGGCCCTTTACACAATTTTAAATGATGAGGAGGCACCAACCGACGGTTATCCCTGTATGCACCATGCAAGTGCACCCAAGGACAACCCCCGGTTGGTGCAGGACTATTGCAGAACATATTATTATTTTTTCGCGATTACGAGGTTGGTCCCATGGAGAAAGTTGTTTAATATGACCACACCTTTCTGATACATGCTATACATAACATTATCAAAGAAATTCCAACTGCAACTTTGTCGATACAGCAGGTAAATATGGGTATAACCCTTATCCGTAATTACAGCGTACGCTCGGTATAATAACAGTGGTCGGCAGCAACCTCAAACAACCACTTAAGTGGGTTAATTATACCGTCGTGAAGGCTGCAATTACATATGTTGCATTACCACCTACGCTATTTCTACAATGTAAATGACTGGTGAAGAAAATCGTTACGGCTAGAAAATATAGGTGAATATATTACAGTTTGGTGGGGTGGAAAGTAAAATTATGGTGATTTAAAGGCACATCGTTTTTGCCCTCTATCTTTAATTTTTAGGCAGTTTAACAGTACTGTTTTAATCCGTTTATTGAACACGGTTAGTTTCTCTAGAAAAGTAGACATTTACGAAAAAGCAATGCTTAGAAGCTACATTTGTTAAGACAATATTTTCAATTTCATTCGCAAAACCATTATTATTCACGGAAACACTTAATTTCTAAAGAAAGCTGACTCAATAGGGCTGAGAATATTTTCCAATTACGTTTGTAAGTACATTTCACTGTAACTCGAGCTGGTAGTAAAAATGTCGTTAAATTGCAGGCGGAGAACGAAGCCGCCCTATTACCTACTTGCATACAAGTCCTATTGCTACTTTAAAAGTAAAAAGTTCTGCTATTTTCAACCAGACTCGTTAGAGACTTCGATTTTCGTAACGTCTATGTAGATCGAATCAAACTCAAACTCAAACTCAAAGTATTTATTTCAATTAAACCAATTACAGGCACTTTTGAATTGTCAAGGGGTCGGTCAGTCAGAAAAATGAAAAAAATATAATGGCTTGTTACCTTTAGCTACATGGACAACCAGTCTTAATAAGGGGTATCGTATTACCTAGTAATTGGGTTGTGGAGGTCAGATAGGCAGTCGCTCCATGTAAAATACTGATATTCAGCTGCATCCGGTTTGATTGAAAGCCGACCCCAACCTAGTTGGGAAAAGGGTAGACCTTTAGCTACAGGCATTATAAATGCAACTCTTTTTATCCTATATTTTAGGCCCGTCGCCGCCTTAGCGGTTGACATGGTTGACAACTGAAGGCCAATTCCCGTAATCAAAAACGTTTAAAATCTAGTCGCAATCTCATCTCAGCGGCAATCATTGTCAAAAACTTGTCAAAAAAATAATGAAATTGGAGGTATTTCGGACAGACTGAGACTGAGATCAGAAGGGCAATTCTCGTAATTTTAAGAACGTTCACAGTCTGATCTGTCTCAATCTGTCAAAAATACCTCTAATTTCCCTACATTTTGGCAGGTTTTTGACATTTGTTTGTCGCCAAAATGAGACTGCGACTAGATTTTGAACGTTTTAAATTACGAGAATTGGTCTTCAGACTGTGAACGTTCTTAAAATTACAAGAATTGTCCTCTGATCTTCGACTTAAGTGGCCACCGATGTCGCATTGGACAATGTTGCACGAATTTGCCAGACTTTGCAAGATAAAACAGACTCGTTGCGGCGTATTATTGTCCCCCAGTGAGTACGTAGTTCACAGTTAACTGTCTATCAAGTTATTACGTACGCAACAATGTAACTTGTGTAGAGCGAAGAAGTTTATTTCCTAACTGTGCATCTAAACACCTAACTCTTCTATCTACTGACTGTGCAATCAGAGATATTAATCTCAAGCAAATTGAATACCAAATTAAATTTATTCGTATAGTCAAATGACAACTGTCATTCTTTGACAGTTATATGAAATGGCATGACACGGCAAATTGGCGTACGTTGCTAATTTGATTAACAATTAATTTCCCTGGCTGTACACAGATATTACATAAACTCTGATTTATAATTTACTAGACTAAAATGACAGCTGCGATCGTCCTTTTTTTTGACAACGTGACATTATTTCGTATGGGTGGGTGGGTGTAAGTCACTTGTTCTCCCCGTGATTAAGTAAGTACTTTTTCGTACTGGACCATATCTGGGAAAAAAAGAGACTAACTTCTGAGTTTTTTCGGCCTGCTCAAAGCAATCAGAAAGGAAACGCCGACCTCATCTAGTTTTAAAAATATGATTGACGTGTAAAAGTGTTTGGACAAACCTATTTACAGAAATAAAATCATTTATTATGTAGCCAATGAGGACTTCCATTATCCACCTCCAGGCTCCATCATAAAAATAACTAACTTTTCTTCAAAGTGATTTGATAGGTAGGATTTATAGGGCAGTTGTCTTATCAAATCCTTTATAAAACGTAATACAACTGAGATACCTACATACATATGTACTCATTCATAGGTAGCTGAACTAATTACTTTAATTTGATACAGAACTCTGGTACTAGTTGCACTGGGGTTTCGGATAAGTTCATTAGTCTGAAGAGGCGCGTCAAGATCATCCACTATGTAGGCACGGTAAACTAATATAACTAAGTAATTAGTTGTATAAACTAATTTCTGTGTTAATATGCGTAGCAGGGAAACATTTCGTCAGTTTGTGATACTAAGGGCGGGTTGTTTCACGTTCACTTGACGCACGCGTATACGTCAAAAATGGCGCTAACTATCGTCAAACCAAACAAAGCGTTGTTTCTTCAAATTACAATTACAAAATTATGGACTTGCCGTACGTCAAATGAAAGAAAGAAAGAAAATACGTTTATTTGCGGTAAACATGACGCAAAAAAGAACATAAAAACAAAAAAATAAAATGCAATAAGAAAAGGTTGACATGCGTCACATCCACGCAAAACGGCTGTCGCTCAGCATTATGCTGCGACCCTATGCAAGACAGAGCCCCAGCGCTGGTTTTCAGCGAAAGCCTGCGCCGACGTAATGACGTCGTACGGTGCAGCAAACAATTATCCATCAACAATTATTAAAAAAATTACTTATATTTTTAAAGCAACCACTTATTAGGACGCTGTACTGATACAGCGTACAAAAAGCAAAATAATACAATTTAATTTAAATGTGACAGAAATAATAACGAGTACGTAATCGTTATTATTTGACGTACATAAGTTACGTTAACCGTTAACGTTTGAAACAACCGGCCCTTAAAGGTTTCTAGTAATAACATGTTCAGTTTATTAGCCATTTCTTCTCATTAATACCGTACTAAGTAATTTATTGCTACCAAACCTAATATTCATTCTTAAACAACTGTATAGTATGTGGAGTTCTTAAGCCGTGTACGCACAAACGAACAAAAACATGGTGAACGCGAACATCGACAACTTTGTTCGAACATCAAACACGGTGTTCGTTAGTGGTACGCACGTGCGAACAAAGTGTTCGATGTTCGTGTTCACCATGTTTTTGTTCGTTCGTGCGTACATGGCTTTCGATTCAAAGATATTAGTATTTTAATGAACGTACCCTATTACAGCTGATTAAAAAACAAGATGGCTGCCATTCGAGGGGTGTTGGGTTAAGGGCATTTATAAATGTGTATTTGTCGATAAAAATTAGTATATTGCTTTTGCTATATACTCATTTTATTTAGTCATATTACTCATTTTTGATACTTATGTATAATCAGTCTTTAATGCTCCCACTGCTGGGACCCAGGCCTCCGCTCTTCGAGAGGGGGTGGGCTGTAAATGTCAAATGTTTTCGAATTTTTGGTTCTAAGACATACTGGTTTCCTCGCGATTTTTTCCTTCACCATTTTGAAATCAGTGGTGATGACATTATTTACACAAAGTAAAGCGCCTGCCTGGTTTCGAACCCTGGACCACCACTGCACTGAGAATAATATATAATAACCCTAAGGGTCCTTCCCTTAACGTATCGGTAGCCGTCCATTTTCCGTTCAAGCCGCCTCTTTACTTCAAACCCTTTGTCTTTGTCACAATTCAACTAAAGCAGAAGACCACAACACAATAAAAACACAAAAAAATAAAAAATAAAAAAAAAAAAAAAAAAATAGAAATCAAATAACAACCCCAGACATTTATAAACTACGTTTAAACCGACAAAGCCACACAATATTTCACTTAAACGAAGAATTAAAAGGACTTTCACATCTTCATTGTTTATTCCGTGCTCTCGCGACCGAACCAATAGAAATATAAATAACACGAGTTAAGCTGTAGACAGACTT
This sequence comes from Apamea monoglypha, assembly GCA_911387795.2. Classification (NCBI taxonomy): domain Eukaryota; kingdom Metazoa; phylum Arthropoda; class Insecta; order Lepidoptera; family Noctuidae; genus Apamea; species Apamea monoglypha. The sequence continues at coordinate 6,620,797 of OU426922.1, forward strand.
ATAACACGCCACGCGACTTAAATTAATCGTGCTCATCGGCCACGTTTCATGTCGGGAAGAGACGCTTCGTCATTTGGCCAATGAACACGAGTGGGGTGGCGTCGGGTGTTCCCAGTGTGCTAAGACCTTTAGTCTCTCGAACAAATAGAGATACAACATAATAACACAAGTAAGTGTTATTGTCGCAGGGATCAGATACAGGGTCACGTATTAACTTGACATCGACGACAATAGCCGGAAATAGCCGAAGTTGTTCGGGTATTATCTTTTGTACTTTTATGTTTTCGTGTAGGTTGAGATGTCTGATGATTGATTTATAGGATAACACCCCTCTGTTTTTGTCGGGTGTTAAAAATGTATAAGATGCGAAAAAGAAGTTAACTTTGTGTAATATTTTGGACTTTGTTCCAAAATCCTAAAAAAAAAAAAAAAAACAAGAAAAAAAGAGAAAAAAAAAGAATCCAAGTACCTATCGTAACACAACATACATACATAAACTCACGCCTCATTCCTAGGGGGGTAGGCAGAAACTACAGAAGCCCACATGCTACGATCCGCACATTCTCCTTTTGCTTCATTTACGTTCATCTCGTCATACAACTACACTGGTTGCGAGAACTACGCACCTGACCTTTCAGAATATCACCGTAACATTTCATGCATAACATGAAAATTGGCACAGTTACCTAAGTATTAAATAGAATTATGAAAGACATAAATCCGAGAATAGATAGATGATTGAAAAATCCCCCTTTGATAATATTAATTTCAGCAATAACTTATAATTGAAGCCAATAAAATCTATCGTTAATTAAAATCAGGCGGAGTTCAAATTAATAGCACAATTAAGTTAACTAACTGATCAGCTTTGATTTAAACGTTTGTCAAGTGATAAAATGCGAATTTTATTTATTTTTAATGCAAATGAATGTGATAATTAAACTCGCTGAAAGATTAATGATATTTTTATTACGAAATAAAATAAAATGACAGCAATATAAAATTGCAGAAAGCAGCCGTTTAGTTCTAAGGGAATATAATTTCAAAATAAGCAATGAAATAGAAATATTTCTACAGTAAAAAAAATAAAATGTAGATGAACATTGCTAAAAAACTTTGTTTTCTTTTTTTTTCAAATTATGTGAAACTATTCGCTGGCAACCGCATAGTGTGTACTATAATGGAAATTCATTGTTGTAGTTGTCTATCTCCCGGTGTGCAATAGCCTTGTTTCGAAAACTCTGGGGCTCAGAATAGGGGAAGAACCTAGAAGTCTGATTACTAAATAAATCTGGCTGGCATTTGGTTGACGAAACAAAAACTACGACTTTTGATTAATCGCAAGTTAACATGGCCCTAGACAACACCTTTCAAAGGCTCGAGGTCAAGATTCCATAAACTGAAAATGGTACAGTGGCACATCTTCCCCATGTCCAAATATTATTTCAACCCTACAGTTTAATCAAATTTCGCCAGCTGGTAAGTAAGGTCAGCTGGAACTCGCGTAAACGTCGATTACCATTAAGTGGAGCCGAGCGGAAATTACGACATGTCTGAGACTTTGTCGGAAGGAACCTCGCGATAAAACTGCCGACACGTCGTGAACGGAACAAATCCAGACTTTCTCAATAGCAGGGAGCGGGGTCTTGTAAACATTTTGTCACTTTGTTGAAGTGGAGTTGTAACATATTACTTTTAAATCAGTGTTTAAGTTTTCAGTTTTGAGTAGTCTTGTTACTGTCATTGTAAACTTAACACATTATTCATTAGAGTTTTGGGAGCATTGGTATGTAACAAGCAGCAAACAAGGGAACAAGGTTACTGTTGAACATAATTGTTGAATAAACGATTCAAATATAATCACGATCACTAACTTAATGCATAGTGGATAAGCGCAAACGCTACAGAAAACCACAATAAAAAATGGCCACCCAACTTTGTTTTTCAATCGTAAGCCAAAACACCACATTATTATCACAGATTATATCCAAACAATCTATTTATTACGTGCTTCCACGTAAAAAAGGTCGACAAAACACGAAAGTCGAGTGAATCTCATTAGAGCATTTCGGTTGGGGAACTTGGGGGAAATGGAGGAACATGGGGATCTCGGGTAACTTGGGAACCCGGGTAACTTGGGGAACCCGGGTTCTCGGCTACTCGGGGCGTGAATTCGCCGAATCCGCGGGTATCAGATGTTAGGGCGGAATCTATTACTGGCGCGCCGATTGCGCTCCCCCATCCGGAAATTATAAGTGGTAACTCGATCGAAGCTAACAGCCGACGGCGGCACAAGTGGCGGTATCATGAAGTTTGTTAGACAGCACTGCGTGAGAGCAGGCGGCGGGTTAGGATATTAATAATTTTTTTTTTTTTTTTAACTTATTCAAACTTAATTTGTGGAACGCGGCTTGATTTCGTAACGAAGTTTTTTTTTTCTGAGCTGGCTATTTAATCGGTCCTTTCCTACATCGGTCCTATATATTACCTGTGACAGCTGCAACCCAACAACAACCTTATTACAACAACAATAAAGATCGCTGTTATTTTGACAAACTTGAAAGTTGCAGTAACCCAATGGCAACCTTATAGTCAAGAGATTAAAGTTCACTGTAATCTTGACAGTGATGCCAAAACAGAAGTAAAATAACTGTGAATGGACTGTAACTATGGTCAGAGGCTAGGTGAAAAGTCAGCTATCAGGGCAGAGCACCCTCTCTCCATGCCGTGGATTTCACCGGTAACATGTCATAATGTAACCTACCAACATCAAAAGAAACTGTTCACCAAAAAAACACCCGTATCGAAGAACCTGCCTTTGTAGCATAGCCGTCTTACAAAGACAGTCCCAACCTGTCCCATTTCTAAAGCCACTAAGCACACTAATGTTTCCTCTGCAATACAAAACGCTTCCGCGGTCGCGTGGATACCGTAACTAAACCGCGCAGCGGCTCTCGTGTGGCATTGCCTTAATCTTAATAATGACGTCACATCCACTCGAGTAGGTAATCATTCTTGACTCCGCAGAATTTGATGTGTGAAATATTAATAAAATTGATTTGATTTGGGGAATTTGGTTATAGGTATGGGAATGATTTGTATTTGTTAACAAATGTATTAGATCTTCGGCTGCCAATTGTTGCCAAAAGAGACACTAAGGGCTCATGTTGGAACGAAAGGTATTTTCGCCCTTATTTTCAACCATAATATAAACATTTTTACAAAAAACTGAAAAATAACTTTAATTTCGAACGTCCGACTTTCGAAATTAAAGTTATTTTTCAGTTTGTTGTGGTTTTTATTGGAAGACGGTTGTTTTTTTTTTTGTAAAAAAGTTTTTATTTTTCACTTTTTAGTTGTACCTACCTTCCCCACACAAATTCATATATACTTGCAAGATTTGAGGTACCCCAATAACAACTTTGACAGAAATGAGGGTGTACCGTGGTATACTGAACACATCTTTGTACCCTTTAGAGGGTACAGGCGTGATGTTAGTTGTGTGATTGCGTAAACAATGCATAGATATGCGATAGCAGCAATCGCGGTTGATTTGCTGGCAGTCAATGAAGAGTTCCGTTGTCTGTCTCCGAAACCCATCATCAGACTGATTATGACGGCACGGTTGGCGCAGTGGTTAAACGGTTAACTGCTGCGCTGCGTGTCGCGGGTTCGATTCCCGCACGGAACAAATATTTGTATGACCTACAAATAGTTGTTCCGGGTCTGGCTGTTTGTGTATGTGAGTTTAAATGTTTGTAAACGCACCCACGATACAGGAGAAATTCCTAGTGTGGGGCAACGTTTTTTTTAAAAAGAAAAGAAAAAAGATCTTTACGAAATTTAAATGGGACCATTTCGGAATAAACCTCTTTCGAACAAAAAAAGAATTTTGCAAATCCTACTATCCTTTCCTACTTGCTACTAATATCCTATTAATATTATCGTACTAATCCTAGTAATATTATAAACGCGAAAGTTTGTTTGGATGGATGGATGGATGGATGTTTGTTACTCTTTCACGCCAAAACTTCTGAACGGATTTGGATGAAATTTGGCACACGGGTAGTTTATAACCAGGATTAACACTTGGGGTACTTTTTATCCCGATATTCCCACGGTATCGAAACTTATGCGGGTGGAACCGCGGGGCGCAGCCCGTCCTTTCATATATTTATGACGGAGTTATCCCCAAATATACATAAAAAAAAAAATATATAAACATCCAAATTGAGAAACTCCCCCTTTTTTTTGAAGTCGGTTAAAAACATTACAACCACAAATCCGTTACCGAAACGTGGTGATTATAACAACGTTCTTGTTCACAGGCTTTCGTATTGCAGGATTCTAAGTAGGGTCTATTCCAGTAAAGGATTTTTACAAGCTGTAAAGATGTGATGGCTGAAAATATCGTTGGTAAACCTTAGAGATAGTTTACAAATAACTGTAAAAGAAAACAGTAACATAAACTAAAAACCGTAAACCTAACCTATACAGAAGAAAAAGATGAAATAAATGCATATGTAAGTATATACGGTACAATATAACAAAAAATCAATTTGTAAATTGTCTGTCTGTCTGTTTATTCCGGCTAATCTCCGAAACGGCTAAAGCAATTTTGACGGGACTTTCACTGCCAGATAGCTGATGTTATAAAGAGTTACTTCAGCTACTTTTTTTTAAGAATTAGAGTCCCGCGCAAAATAATTAAAACCCACAAATTTCCGACATACACGCGGGCGAGGCCACGGACAGAAGCTGTTCCAAAATAAAATTAACACAAAACGTCGACGAGTCATCCAAGCGGCCGACAGTTTCTTATGCGAACATTCCTATGCGCTCATCCCCTGTCCATCCATTCCGTTTGAACGCCTTTATAGCTAAGCCCATGGGTCCCATACCATAAATATACATACGAAGTTTTCATCGTTCTGGACCCATGTTAGTCTTTTATAACCCTCAATTTGTACTATGTGCTTTACCGTCATAACACGACAAAGGAATTTCATCGACGGCCATCTTTATATGAAGTAACTCTATAGACAGAGGACTTGATTCGCAACATAAATATTGGTAAGTAACATAGTATTTTGAAAATAATTATAATACTTTTACCTACAGGGTGGACATCGACGTGTAACCTATTAATATGAATTCAGTACATGCTCCTGAAATCATTAAACTATTTAAAAAAAAAAATGCTGTTCCATACATTTTAACCGCGTAGGTATTGCACTTACTATGGAATAGCTGTTTTTTTTTATATAAGCCGACGAAAAACATCTACGTTACGTCTAGAATCATGTGCTGAATTCATGGTTTTAGTTTGCGCGTCAATGCCCCTGTTACCCTGTATTGTCCTCACATGATCTGACCAAGATTATGTCTGAAATTTAGAAGAGAAAATAACCTTCACCCTAATTGCGTGACACACTATTAACCGGTTGAATGCTGTAATTACAGAAACAATTAAAAAGCCATAGTGTCTCGCGTGGATCCACGTTCCGGTCACACAAAGGGTTAATCTCAATCTGAATCAATTTGACGGATATTGGCGCCGATTCCCTTGTTCACAAACTAAACTAAATTTAAGTTAAGTGCATCTTTTTCTTTCTATTTCATTAGGAAAAGGACAGAAGATAAATATTAGTTTAGTCCTGTCAAATTAAGATACTCCATAGACAAATTAGACGCGTTTCAAAACATGGCTACTAAAAATACGTCAATTTACGTCACGCGCTGACTAATTTGACAGGACTAAACTAATATTTATCTTCTGTCCTTTTCTTAATGAAATAGAAAGAAAAAGATGCACTGACTTAAATTTAGTGTAGTTTGTGAACAAGGGAATCAGCGCCATTGCTAATCCATTGCTTCATATATTTGAAAAATGTGTCTGCTCAACAACGTAAATAACGCAATGAATTTTGTTGAAATGTCAAAATGAAAGCTACTGCTACTGATTTACGCAATTAATCCTCCGTAAGTTTGTTTTTTATCATCAAGGATTTACCTGCTAAGCTAAATATAATTTTGAGTGTAATATCAACCAACTTAAGTTGGTCTGAACATAAATAGAAGCAGGTAAATAGTATTTCAGTGAGAAATCTCTGTTTACAGTTTTCCTTTTATTTATTCAACTCATTTCGGAACGGAAGAGGGTTTATTAAAAATTTACATAAAGACCTTTCTATTCACCTGTAGTGCCCTCCTGTTGTGCTCATAAAACATACAACTACCCACGTAGTCTTGCGTAGACAACTACGTAGTTTTTTATTTGTGCAGGCTTACTGCCCCTGTGTCTACGTACCTAGTGTACATCTTCGTACAAGTCTAATTTGGAAAATCAGCACGGTACAAAAATTACGAGTTTATAGTTAATAAAATTGAGCATAATTGTGATAACATGATAATGTAACATGCATCGTATTTCTTCTTTTTGCCAAATAAAAATTATTATTATTATGTTTTAACATATCTCGGGACCATGGGGTCCCGGTCCTTTGGAAGGCGTACGAGGGGCCGAAGCCAACTCGCAGAGGCCCTCTACACAATTTTAAATGACGAGGAGGCACGAACCGACGATTATCCCTGTATGCACCATGCAAGTGCACCCCCGGTTGGTGCAGGACTATTGCAGAACATGGAAACAAAATATACCGGACTATGGGTTTGGGTGGCTATAGTGGATCAGTTACCTTGAACTATGAAAGGTCTATGTCCCCTGCCTGACCAATGAATTATAATATTCACAGATGAAATGGCAGGGGGTGACTTGCAGACTCAATAATGGGCCCCCGAAAACGGTCGCTAGCACATAGTGTCGTAGCAACAAGGGGGCAACATGTCCTGAGGTGCATGTGAGGAGTGGAGAGGTATTCCACTGCTATCAATTCAATTCAATTCAAATAATTTATTTCAGAAATAATATCCATATAGTGTTAGTAGTAGTATAACTTAGCCTAAATGTTAGTATTAAATTAAATTTACAATAATTAACAACTAGTGTACCATGGAGCTGTTCGTTCCGTGGTACACCAGTATATTTGGGTAAGTGTGTCTGAACGCTTACCCACCTACGTATGAGGGGAGAGTCCCACCGATCCATGAACACATTCAGGATGCTATTGGAGGAGTAGCGCAAGCGCGCCATCATGGAAGCGCATCGCTTTCGCATGATCGCGGCAAACCCGTCGACACATGCTTCTGCGAACATCCCAGACGCGCTACATCGCCACGGCAACCCCAGAAGCACCCTAAATGCATTATTGTACTGCACGCGCAGGTCGCTGTATGCCCGTTGGGTAAACTTAGTCCACAGGCTGCACGTGTAAAACGACTGGCAGAAGGACTTAAAAAGCGTAACTTTTACTGATTCAGAACAGCGTGCAAACCTGCGGGCCAGCATGTTGCAACGGACAGCCAGCGACCTACGCTCCCTATCTATGTCTACATTGTCTTTTAAGTCATCAGTGACCCAGTGACCCAAATACTTAAACCTCGAAACCCGACCTAAGAGAGACCCAGAGAGTGAGAGTTCAGGCAGCTGTTTGTAGGTTAAAGTACCCGATTTAAAAACCAACCATTCACTCTTATCGGTATTGTATTTGAGCCCATGAGCCACTGCATAACTTTCACAAATTTTAAGAAGCTCTCTCATTGCACTGATAGATGGGCTCAGCAGCACCATATCATCAGCGTAGCTGACGTTATTCACGCAAACACCGTCTACGTGACAACCGATCTTAGTGCTACTGAGCCTACCCATCAGTTTGTTTATGTAAAGGTTAAAAAGACGGGGCGAGCTCAACCCACCCTGCCTCACCCCACAATCCAACCCATACATATCAGAGTATGAGCCTGCCCACTTAACTGTATTCTTTTGACTACTGTACCAATGTCTAAACAGTGATATCACATCAGCCGGGACAGTAGTGTCGTGAGTGAGCTTATGCCAGAGCAGGTCATAATTGACCAGGTCGAAAGCCTTCGATAAATCCAGAAAACATGCCATTACAGGAGTCTTCCTGTCTGTGTAGTATTGGACAGTCTGCTTAAGGCATAAAATTGCACTATCTGTTGATAAGTTCGGTCTAAAACCAAACTGAGCATCATCGAGAACAATATGCTTAGCTAGAATTTTATCAAGCAGACTATCCAACACCTTAGCACAGACAGTGGCAAGCGATATCGGCCTATAGTTGGAGATATCGGAGGCATCACCAGTCTTATTCTTTATTACTGGCACAACGATCGTATTACTAAGTTCTACCGGTAAGTAACTATGACTTAAACATAAGTTAAAAAACAAAGAAAGCACTCGCGGTAAGTGTACCCCAGCGTATTTAAGATGTTCGACGCTGAGGCCGTCGTGACCAGGGGACTTTCCCCTCACCATGTTCTGTATACTTCTCGCGACTTCTTTAGCGGAGAACCTGACAGGAGGAGCCCCGGCCACGGCCGCCCCCACGCCACTATTTGACGGTTCGCTATAGCCGCACAACCGCGAGTTTACATTAAAATGTTTTTGAAAAGCATTTGCTATATCCGTGGGGTCGCTCACGCCCGCGACGCTCACCGGTACCCCCGACCTGTGTTTTAATTTATTCGTTAATTTCCAAAACTTATTAAATTGTTTACTTTCATGACAAGATGCTAACATATCCATTTTAATTTTCTCTTGATTGTTTTGACAATATTTTAATTTAGTTTTAAACAGATTACGCGATGTACACATATTTTCATAAATAAATCCAGAAGTAGGTTTGTTGTATAACAGCCACGTTTGATAACACAGGCGGGCATCACGGTGAGCCTCGCGGACGTGTTTGTTCCACCCTACTACATACTTTCCTTTATGATGCTTTTTAGCAGAGCTAACATGAGTGAGTTCGGCTCCCTTTTTCAAGATACAAATTAATTTATTATACAACCTATCTATCACCACCAGATGCTCAGGTATACACATGTTATCAGCACATTTACAAAATTCAGAAGGAAAGTCAATTTGTTTTAAATTGCTATTACAGTAATCCATATACTCATTTATCTGTTCTAAATTCCTCTCCCCCCATACAACTTTGTTACAAGAAATGTTGGGTTCAATAATTTTAGGCTTAATTAGATTTATGTTACACTCTATTAACAATGGAATGTGGTCCGACACGTAAACACCGTACAAAACAGACGCATTAGTCACCAGATGTTTGGCGGCCTGTGTGACAACACAGTGATCGAGCCAGCGGAGGGAACCGTTGGCGGAGCTAGTAAAAGTATGCGAGTCTTGCGGTAATAGTTCTGTATCAATGCAAGACCAAGTTTGATCAATACACGTTAAAAGTAACTCACGTGAGAATCGTGTCCCTGGGTGCGCGTTAAAGTCTCCCAACACAAAAACAGACGCGACTTCACTGCTCTCAATCACTGAGATAACCTCACTTAAACAACTCGTAAACTCAGCACAATTTTCGGCACAGTCTGTGGGCATGTACACACAAAATATTAGCATAGACCGCTCGCCCTCCGCTATTTTAATACACACGATACGATCACTAGTACAACTTATAACCGATACCGACGCAAATAGCGACTTCCTCCACAACAGCGCCACACCTCCGTACGGTCTATCTGCTATCAGGACAATCCCGGAAGTACGGTCAAGATCCCTACCAGCATCTTACTGTAATACTTCCTTCCTCCGAGCACGTTTGCTCTTGCGAATCTCCACTCAAGCCAGCCAATAAAGGCAAGAATGAGGTGGGAGCTCTGTTCTTCGTCAGTGTTCACTCCAGCCGGCCAATAAAGGCAAGCCAGAGGTGAGGAACAAGACTTCTCCTGGGAGATAGGGTCCGTGGGGTCGCTACTGCCCAACAGCTCGCCACATGCTGCCCTGCGGGTTCCTGTATCTCTCTTGGTCTGGCTCCTCACCCTAGACCTGATCCGGAAAAGTGAACTCTTCCATCACAGACCTAGAGTTTAGAGCGCGCAAGCCCCACCACGACGTCAACGTAGAGATACGGCGGTGGGGTTATTATTATTATAGTTTAAACAAGCTGGGCCTGTGGATTCGCTCACATGAGTTGAATTTTTTTTTGATTTTATGTATTTTGTTTTCCATTCTACCCTTACACACGTTGTCTATATCTTTCTTATCGCTGGTATGCTGGAAGAGATTTCTTTACAAATAAACAAGACAAGTTTTCGACATTTGTCGCCGAGATGAGACTGCGACTAGACTTTGAACGTTTTAAATTACCAGAATAACCCTTCAGGGCGATGCAGAGACAAACAGTGGTAGGTGCAATCATGAAAATTGACGAATAAATATTTTAAATATAAACATACGCATTATCCTATCAAATATATACCTAATTACATATAAATATAAGCACAAATAAATATACATAAATACTCGAATATGCTAAAAATAAATAAGACAAACAATGAGAAAACATTACCGTTGTGATGATACTGTCAGCTTCTTGCGAATGTGCTCGCGAACTTTAACTTAATTATAAATTAACACATCTCAACAATTCATTACTTACAACTTTATCAAGTAAGTTATGTATGAACGCCTTGAGTTTGTTAGAAACAAAAACGAAATTATTTACATCATAATTGAATTAATTATTTAAATCGACGTTGATTTCCTGAAAAACTAAGTCTAAGGAAGTTAACTACGACAACGCAGCTGAAGTTTTTTTTTCTTTGACCTTGACTGGAAGGGAGGCTTGTGACTAAGTAGTAAGTAAAAACAGCCGCACAGGTCGATCGATCAGGTTAAGCTACGCTTGCCGCGGTTGGTCCGTGGATGGGTGACCATCTTCATATACCAAGATTACTCGGAAAGCACGTTAAGCCGTTGATTTCGGCTGTCGTTCTTGGATCTTTAACAATCGTTACGGATCGTCAGAAGCCCGAAAGTCTGACAACAAGTCTTACCAACGGGTATCGTATTACCCAGTAACTGGTTTGTGGAGGTCAGATAGGCAGTCACTCCATGTAAAATATTGGTATTCAGCTGCATCCGGTTAGACTGGAAGCCGACCTCAATATAGTTGGGAAAAGGCTAGGCAGATCCCGCTAGGTAGAGCCTTGACTGGAAGGTTTCAATTAATTAGTAAAAGCTAAATCAAATGAAAAGCTTGTCAGGTGACACCAGTAGAGTCAATATCGGTTCCGATGGAAGTATTGTAAACTTATAATGAGGTAGCTTTACTTTTACTAATTTAATATAATTTTCATCCAACCTTGGCCATGCATTAAAACTCTAGCGATAATATTAACGTTTATCATATAAAAATAATTTATGGTTTTAGGCTTCAAAGGAAAAGAAGAACTGGGATAAAATAAATACTGAGTAAGAAGTTTCAAAAATCAAATAAAATAAAAAAATGTGTACCTACCTGATATTAGGTACACACATTAATTTATTTATATTGATAAAATATTTAGACCACTAGCTTCACTAGCTGACCACAACTTCGTCTACGTAAAATTTGTTTTTCCCGACTCACCCCGTCGCATCGCATCGCATCGCCTGCGCGCCAGTACTTCGTTTTCGCTTAGCGTTGTGACTGACTTTTTTTTTTTTATTCGGCTCCTTAGGTTATATAAGAATCATCAACTCTTTATCCTACTTCCTACTAATATTATAAACGCGAAAGTTTGTATGGATGGATGGATGGATGTTTGTTACACTTTCACGCAAAAACTGCTGAACGGATTTGGATGAAATTTGGCACACAGATAGTTTATACCCAGGATTATCACATAAGATATTTTTACCCGGCCATTCCCAGGGGACCGAAACTTATGCGGGTGAAACAGTTAGTAAAATAATAAAGAGGTAAAAAATAAAGATAATCGGTAACGGTATAGATAAACGTCATTGATACTATTCCAAGTTCTAATAAATCTGTATCAAAATAAAAAGTAGGTGTATGTACTATGTATGATGTACGAATATCAAAACATTTCTATATAAAAAGGAGTGAAGCTAGCGAACCTAATGAGGAATTATTCAGCGTCGAGAGGGCTCCGTGGTCTCATTAAAACGAAAGGCTCTGGCAGCCAGATACGGAAGATTACGAGCATATTCTTGTGTGGAAATGTACCAGGGCAACATATACGCATGAAGGTGACTATGTCATTTAATACGTTGTAGGTATAAATGTGAAGTTGGACAAGAACCTTTTGGCCATCTTGTTTTTTCAATACAATTTTAACAAAACAATTTTACAGATGTTTGCCAACACCCCCCCCCCCCCCTTAATTCAAGGGCCACACAAGATCTATGCAACAATGTACATATGTATTTGACAAAGGCAGAGGAAATTGGAGGCCAATTCTCGTATTTAAAAAACTTTCAAGTTCAAGTCACAATCTCATCTCGGCGACAATCAATGTCAAAAATGTAGGGAAATTGATTATATTTTTGACAAATTGAGACTGACATTAGAATACGAACGTTCTTAAAAATACGGGAAGTGCCCCCCTCTGATTAAAATTATTGTGTAAAAATTCTTAGAATGCGACTTTCATATTTGTTTTTTTTTTGTGGTGTCTATTGCAACAGACAGAAAATAGGTAAGGAGCTTACATTTTCACTCTAATCTTTCAATATAAAAAGAATTGAGCAAACGTTGTACTGTACCCAACTCAACCCGATTAACTATCACATATTTCTAGTCGAATAAATCTGTATTCAATCCTTCAACAAATAGGGCGAAACAAAACTTTTGTTCACAGCAAAACACATTTGAAGAACAGGACAATCTATATTCTAGGATCAACAGAGTCATTTGTTTACGTATTTCTTGTATCAACATGTTGTATTATCTTCGTTCGGGTCTAGCGGGAAATACAATGTTATCCTATATATATTTATATTATTACGAATATAATAAAGCTGAAGAATTTGTTTTTTTGTTTGAACGCGGTAATCTCTGGAACTCCCAGTCGGAATTGAACAATTCTTTTTGCATTTGATACACCTTGGGGTTATAAGCTATTTAACATCACATTATGACAACAAATATAATAAAAGTCTGAAAGAATCCTATGCGAAACAGAAGTAATAGAGTGGGCGAGCGATGCGATGCGACGCACAGTGGACGGAAAAACGAGCTTCCCTTTCGTAGGATTTTTGAAAAATAAAATGTTTTATTTGATAGTTTCAAGTATACAGTTTTGTCGAATACATTAAAACATTGAATAAATTAGTAATTGCGGTTTTTTTTTTAACTATACCATAAAAAAAATGACTTTTTAGTTTTCAAATGTATGAAAATGGAATTTGTTTTCCTCATAACTTTTTTGTGTATTGAATTGTAAAGCTGAAACTTTTAGGTATTGTTGCCGAGCCTATACCAAAGCCACCTGACCTTTGACCTTGACCCCGAACTTCCCCGTTCAAAAGATATGAATGAATTTAAAATGCATATTTGGACGATGTTGTAATACGCGGTTATGTACCTCAAATATATGTATATACATATTTTTTTTACCCAGTATTGATACCTGAAAGACAACAAACCTATATGACTATCGATCTTGGCGGAAAGCGTACTTATTCATAACGTATGAATAGATTAATAATTGAATTTATACAACAAAAATAATAATAATTTATTTCAGATTCATTACATCCATATTTGTTAGTACAATTAGGAGCTTACAAAATAGTGTTAGTAAAATTAATAATAATTGATTGACCTATAATAATAATTTAATTAAATAAGTAATAGTAATATTTTTATAATAAAAGTAATTAAAGTAATTATAATAAGATGGAGAGTTTTTAGACGTGGAAAAGTTCCGGCAATATTGTGCTACAACGGCTCATAGATATGTTGAGCTCTATGCATGGTATTATATGCCCTCAAGTGTGCATAAATTACTCCTGATGGTGCCGACATAGTTGAGCACAATAACTTTATTCCAATCGGTAAACTTTCTGAAGAGGCATCCGAAGCTCGCAACAAAGATTTAAAAAAACATCAGAATCTTCGCGCTAAACTAGCAGAATTGCAACAAATGAGGATATCATCCATAATTTGCTGATATCCTCAGACCCATATCTCTCTAGTTTCAGACCTAAGATAAGGCTACTTCGTAGTAAACCTCTATCAGATGAAGCCGAATTGTTATTAACTTCTAGTTCAGACATAGAAAATGTAGACTTTGAAGACGTAGGAAACCTGCCCGACTGTGACATTGACTAATTTAATTGTGATTGGGTCTTCTCCTGAATCATTGAATTCATATCGCATTATTTATTTTATTTTTATATTTATCGGTATTTTAATTTAATTTATGTGATGGAAAAAAGATTACTTTTATTATAATTACTTTAATTACCTACTTTTATTATAAAAATATTACTATTAAGTACTTATTTAATTAAATTATTATTATAGGTCAATCAATTATTATTAATTATTACTAACACTATTTTGTAAGCTCCTAATTGTACTAACAAATATGGATGTAATGAATCTGAAATAAATTATTATTATTTTTGTTGTATAAATTCAATTATTAATCTATTCATACGTTATGAATAAGTACGCTTTCCGCCAAGATCGATAGTCATATAGGTTTATTGTCTTTCAGGTATCAATACTGGGTAAAAAAAAAATATATATACATATATTTGAGGTACATAACCGCGTATTACAACATCGTCCAAATATGCATTTTAAATTCATTCATATCTTTTGAACGGGGAAGTTCGGGGTCAAGGTCAAAGGTCAGGTGGCTTTGGTATAGGCTCGGCAACAATACCTAAAAGTTTCAGCTTTACAATTCAAGACACAAAAAAGTTATGAGGAAAACAAATTCCATTTTCATACATTTGAAAACTAAAAAGTCATTTTTTTATGGTATAGATTTAAAAAAAAACCCGTAATTACTAATTTATTCAATGTTTTAATGTACTCGACAAAACTGTATACTTGAAACTATCAAATAGAACATTTTTTTTTTCAAAAATCCTATGAAAGGGAAGCTTGTTTTTCCGTCCACTGTGCGACGCGGTGAGTCGAGGGCTGAGGGAGTTTTATAAAATTGTGGCTGTTATTTTAGTAGCTATATTGTGATTCTTACGACTTTCACACAAACGAAGTCGGGGACAGAATTTATTAAGTAATATATCCAGAATTCCAGACTATAAGATATTGTAAAAATACGAATCCGCACTGATCTTTATTTATGGCTCACAACGCGTTAGTCGCATGCGCTAAATCTCTTAAAATGACGCGTAAAACCATTGACAAAACTATGGCGAAACAAAATATTTCCAAACAGGGAAAAATATCGGGGAATTATCTGGTCGGGTTCAAAAAAAAGGTATAACGCCCGTTTTCACTACACTAGGCAATTCCTAAGCGTATTATTGGATTTTCAACGCTCGACTTATCGTCGAAAGTTGAAAATCCAACAGCGCGTTTATTGATAAGGTATAATTCTATCACAGTGAAGGGTTTTCGGTCCGTCTGCGGCTGCCGAGGCCCGGACCTTAATCTATTCCCAGTCCGTCTACTAACGGCACCTGTAAACGACTTCTTTCTTCACAATATTTTTTCTCAAAATGTTTCTCCGGACCCTTTATTCGGTCATTATGAAAAGTTGAATGTGCTCTTGAGTTTGATGTAAATGGATTTTTAGTGGGGAGATATTGTTATATGATTCAATTTGAGATTTTTTATCAAAAATAGATGCAGGGGTGGCCTAGTAGTAATGGCCGCGACTTATGGACGTGGGTTCAAACCCAAGTAGGCACTTTACTTTGTGTATTTATTTCATCACCACTGCTCTTAAAACGGTGAAGAAAAACATCGTTGGGAAACCGGCATGTCCTAGAACCAAAAATTCGAAGACATGTTACACCCACCAACCCCACGTGGTGGATTATGGCCAACTCCCTCTCAAAAAAAGAGGAGGCCTGGTCCCTGCAGAATGGGAACAATATAGGCTGATTGTGATGTTCAAAAACAGTTATCGAAATCAAGATTTAATTACTTACTTGTTTTTACATAATTTTTACTTTGTAAGAAAAAGCGCATTTATATTCTTAGGGAGAAAGACTACTTTTTAATTTTAATTTATTCATCGAAACTCACAAGCGACAAACAGAATCATTATTCAACCATAAACCCAACATAATATTGTGTCCAAGTGTAAATATCTAATGAATAAAATATTGCCTTCAAGCTACAAAAATGAGGTCAACACAGGACGAATAATAAAGTAAGTGAATTGCCCCCAAGCGGGGGGAGGGGGGGCGCCGTCGGATAAAACTTGAGTTTCCGAGTCTGATGGGCAAAACACGAACATCCGAAAATTGTTTTGCACCTACCGAACTTTGTTCCCCACTTTGAGATGGAAATATTGAAGTTTTTTAAGTTATAATACGTTCTTTTGGAGTTGTGAGCGAGTTCTTCATCGTTCCTTTTATCGAGTGTATTATTTCTATAGACTTCGATAACTCCAACATACAAAGTGTCATTCAAATAATTTTATAGACATCTATTGCTAAGTATTTTGCAAAGTTTGTTACGAACTTGGCTTAACTCAATTCGAAAGCAATCTCACATTATTCCTAAAATATAGGTAAAGAAATCAACATGAACTGCAGGTATATTCTGTAAAAATCTCGCAGTGAAATCTTAGGTGAAGGGAGCTGGAAGTGAACTCTGTCAATCCCAAGCATCAGGTAAAATAACAGTGCACTTCAAGCTCACTTATATCGAATAGATCGGCTGATGTTTAGAGACAAAACAAAACTCGTAGTTTTAGACATTCGTTTAAACTAGCTTATGGCAAAGGCATTAAGCATGGGTATCTATAGCACCCAGCAGCATTACCAGCACCCAGCAGCCAGCAGTATTATTCTATATGGTTTGAATCTCAACAGCCCACCTCTAAGCTCCGTGCAACGTAAGGACCGATAAAGCGATCACGTCAGCACACAGCGTCAGCACACGGACACCATGCACTTCGATCTAACAGTATCAATCTGAGACCCACCGGTTAATATGCCTGTTAAGCCTGGTTGTGATGTCATTATTGTGTTACTACCTACCCGTTAGTGACACGACAGCTCCCGATAATAGATAGATAATGGCTACAAAACGGTGCTGATTGTATTAAGCCTCGAGTGCCAACACGCTTTACGACGTAGAGCAAAACGGTGGCTGGGTTGACAGCCTAGAATGCGCCGAATGTACCTATAGATTTTCCAAGTTAAAGCACGCGCTTTTCACAAAGCGCGAGATTGATTCACATCAATCTATCTTCAGAAATACGAACACGCGATGATGAGTCCTAATACTCGTATAGAGCTGTTACAACCATGGTAGTACTTGCTTATTTTGTATAGACATGATAACACAATTTTCTGGTAATTCCGAGATAAACTTTTTAATCACTGTCTCTGTTTACTCTGTGGCGTAACGTTCGTGCTAATTCGGAAACACGAAGATTACCGAAGCGCATACCTCTCTGGTTAACCTGTACAAAAGTGTCATACATCGTGAACATTTTAACCCAGCATTGAAAACAGTAGAGCTGAGAGCGTATATTAAAGGTCACTGAATGAAAACTTTCCGAAAACTGTCGAAATAATGATATTATTATGAAAAGCTTTCTTCGCCTAACACGACATTACCAGACATCTCATTCAAACATAAGTATAGGATAAGGTTACCAGTTTATTGAATAATAATCTGCCCCTTAATAACCTTAACTCTCTAATCTATCTACCACTCTAAGCCTAGAAATTAGCCTACATTTCGCTATTAGGTCAAATTAACACATATGCCGGCTAATATAAGTCGAGTGGGTCAGTATTACAATCAGATTACAGCGAGCATCGGGTCGCAGCTCGGCAATGTTGAGCCACACTCGACCACCGTGTAATCCATTAGCTAGCCAACTGTGTTGGCCATGACTTCTGAACGTATTTAGACAAATGCTGGAGCAGAGATAAATTGAAATTCAGGCTTAGAAGCTGGCGTTAATTTAGTACAGACCTTTTCAAGGTGGTAGAAAAACTAACGGAGAAATAATTAACAATTTGGAAATTAAGTGACGATGAGGGAAAACATCGTGACGAAGCCAGCATGTGCTAGAACAATAAATTCGAAGACATGTGACATCTACCAACCCGCACTGGGCCAGCGTAGTGGATTACGACTCACTCTCTCTCACCGCGAGGAGGCCTGTGTCCCAGCAGTGGCAACAATATAGGCTGAATAAATACTAGAGAACTAAAAGGTCTACTCTACAACGGTCTACAGTACAAGATACCCGTGGCGGTGTGAAAGTAGAAAAAAAATGTTTCTAGATAAATTGTTCCATTTATGTATTATACGGCACGTGCAGTGTAAAAAATTGTACCTCAACGAATAATGAAATATAGGTAATGAAGTTTTCGCGCGGCCAAGGAGTATACTCCCCTAGCCGGGCCACCCCAGTTTTTATAAACTATCAGGCGCTCCTGGACAAAATAAACACAAAAAAAAATACAAAAAATGTTCTCTTTCGTGCCCTATAAAGAAATTCGAAAATCTTATTACTTCGCTACATACATTAGGCGCGTCGAGGGAGTATCACACCCAGTGGCGTAGAAAACCATAACTTTCTCTTCACCCTTTATTTAACTTATTCGATTGAAACTAACAAAATTGTACCTTTGCTTATCAAGGACAAATGGTACATTAATGCTAAAATGATGATTATTTCAGGTGAACTTTGCGTGACTCCAAACAATTAATATTACAGAGAATAACTAAAGCAATTCTCTAAAGGGTTATAAATGTGAATTAGATTGGCTGTAGGTATTGTATCAACGTTTTACTCTAGCAACAGTCTGCCTATGCTTATAAACAGCGAATCATTGTGAACAGACAGACCTTACAAATGAAAGGATAAAGGCCAAAGTTGTTCAACAAAATTACTGTTTGTGATTATTATGTTTATTGTAAACTAATAGCGATAGTAAAAATAAAGTCCTTCAGACCGAATTTTGGTCATGGCCGCCGATCTCAGCGGAGACCAGCTTTCGGCGCTGGAGATTCTATAGTGCACAAGTGTGTGTGCACTCACTCTTCGCCCACTCGCATTGTCCGATGGAACGGCAATCTGACACGACCGGAGAGAGATCAGGCGCAGGGCCAATGGCTTAACATGCTTTACGAGACACGGAGGTATCACACCGCCAACTTCCAAACTCCGGGCTGTTACAAAGAAATTCCCAAAAAACCTAAAAACACTTTGTCCGACCTGGGTATCAAACCCAGGACCCTACGCTCAGCAGTCGCGCTTGCGACCAAGAAACCAACGGAGCAGTCAAATTAGTAATAATACAATTGTAGGGAACTTTGAGAATGAAAATCAATACTAGCTTAAAACGCAATCAAGGGCCATTATTTGTACTTCTAGACTACTTATTACGGCTTGGTTGCATATTAGGGGCCTTACAATAAAACAAACCCTTCTAAAAACAGTTCAAAAGTCCAAAAAAATAACTAAAAATTTTTGACAACCAACATCCCGTCAATTCCCTTTGCGGGGTTTGCTCATTCATAAGCAATTTTATGCAATTCATATCCAACCAAAAAATTAATGAATCTCAGAGGTCTTCAGAAAACGTAAACAAATGACATATTTATTGCACCTTGTGTGGACGACCATCTGCGCTCGGGGTCGTGGCCAGCTGATTTCCGCATGGAGACAAATATTTGCACGACATATTTGTTCAGAATCTGAATGTTGGTGTATGTGATTTTAATGGAACGACACTGGTGTCCAATTATGTATAAGCTTAGAAAAGAGACGTGTTTATTTATTTACAACCCGTGAATTTTTAGGACACTTCTCATCAATTCTGAACGTATGGTTAACACTGGTATGCAGCTCTACACGAAATGTTAAACTCTAGCGAATAACTCGTCAGATAGCAACTCGATTTAGTTTTAACGATCGCCACTATTTAAAGAGAGGCTTTAATATATATGATCCATATGAAATTTTATTCGATATCGAACGTTTTGCTACATTTTGGTACGTATTTGAAACAACGTGTTTATTTACTAAATAATTGAGCTACCATTTGACTATGTATTTCAGCTAGTCTATTCTGTGTAAATCTTACCGTGAAGATTTTGGTGAAGTGAGCTTGGAGTGAACTGTCATCCAATCTGACACTAGGGATTGGCACTGTTGACAGCTCACTTCAAACTCACTTCACCTAAGTTTTCACGGTCAGATTTTTTACAGAATAGCACTACTGGATTACAGAAAATGGTGAAGGAAAACATCGTGAGGAAACCGGCATGCCCAGCAGTGGGAACATTATAGGCTGATTATACTACTGGATTATCGTTGTATATATCAAAAATGGATTACACTCATTTTTGTAATCTACAACACGATATACCTACTGTTTGTTTCGAAGTATACCACTAATGTACAACAACAAGAATCCTTGTAGTTATTACTGAAATTAACTTAGAATTTCCTTTTGGTGCTTACTGACCCTGAAAAGGATCTGAGCATTAAGGTAATGTAGTAAAAATATGTTCCTCAAAGGCAAATGGGTCTCTAAAACTTCGAAGATAATCTATAAGTCAGTAGTTTCAGACACTATTGACAGCTCACTTTAAGATCACTTCACCTAAGTTTTCACAGTGAGATTTTTACAGAATAGCACTACAGCCAAAGTTAGTTGAGGAACACCATGTGGTTTTCGTCAGTAAGTGTCTGACAGACCCCCTGCACCAGCCCAAGGGCGGAGAATATCCATTCGTATTTGCAAACGCAAAAAACGAAAATATTGATAATTTGGATTAGGTAAAAAATATTACTGGTAATTTTTTGAAGTAATCAGCCCAGGCAACCGCTGTCTACTAACAAAAAACTCCTATCATACGTAATCAAGACATTCCTCAACACAAACGAACAACAAACTACTCCATCTACATACATTCAGCGATCAGAGGGTCCAAGAAAAACCAGCAATACTACATCCGTAAATAAGTACACAAAGACGAGCAGCAGTGATTAACGAGGTAGGTAATTTGCGAGATAAAGGTCGCCGGACATAACCAAAATCGAAAAGAGAGCGCCCATCTTTTGAATCCTTAATTCGGGTAGGTATGTACCGTCGAACAAGCTATTTGGTATAGAATAGGTATGTTGGGGTACTTGGTAGATGCCAATTCCACTGTTCAATCGTCCATTGCATTGGGAACTTACGGATATAAAATAAATAAATAATGATTTTATTTCGGAACAAAGAATCCATACAGTATTAGTAACATAATATTAAAACAAATTATTATCTAGTGTCAAACTCAAAACTCAAACCACTATAAACTGCTTTGAGAGCTAAAACTCTCCGCTACAGTTTTCAGGATGCGGTTGCGACTGTCTCCCACTCTCCTCAGTAGTGAAGTTGTTTTCTTGCGCACGATCACGTGAAATCCGTCGTCATTGGCTTGCTCAAACATTTCCGACGCGCTTTAGTAGTGAGGAAGTCTCAACAACATTCTGATACCATTGATATATATACTGGACGCGCAGGACATCCATATAGTCCCGTCATCATCCTCTTCACCAACTCGGTCGGGTTGCGATGAAGCATTGGGTAAATTTTGCAGTTGCACCACGACCAGTAGCGAAGCAGGATACTCCGTAATTCATGCCGTAGTTGTACTTACGAATTAAATTCCCGGCAAAGGCAATATGTTGTACCGCTGACAACATTGTGTTCTGCACTATTTTATTCTGCCTTGACGGCCAGGGCAGAATAAAATGGTACAGAATTTGATTCGTACGGTCTCATTCCAGCGCTGAACTTAACCCAACATACCTCCCCTACAGGTATAAATATTCATCTCTCCGCTACACCGCCAGTATATTTTTTTATGGCGTAATTTTGTATGGCGTACAGATGTACGCAATAAAAAATTATATTCGCGGTGTTCATGTAAAAAGAAATGAAAGTTATTATATAATAAATTTAAAGCTTAAGGCATAATCAAGAGAATGATGTAAAATAAGAAGTAGTTACGACTTTACGACTGTTGCAAATCAGCTATACCAAATGTCTTGTTCGACTTTACATTCGGGCTCCGATGCGAGCTCGAGCCACCACATCAATAATTTAAATGTACTTAAACTAAGGGAGCGCAGTTTTTTGGCGGTGAGAGCGTCAGGATTTTTGTTCAATAAAATATTATATTTTAGTTGTTTTAGAGTTAGAATGTGGTTCATGAAGTTTAGTTTAGGTACTTTCGATCATGTAATAAATATACCTAAAAAGTAAAACCATAATTCATAAAAAAAAACTCAGCAAAAAGTACTCATTCAATGTGTAAGATAAAGAAGTACCTAGGTAATAGAAACACTTACTCATCACATTCAATCTCTGAAACAAAACAGCGATCTATTTCTCCAATTTCAGTTCCACAAAACAAATCCGAGATTAGATTAGCAACACCTCCCCCTCTCCCTTACAATCTGTAGTAACTGTAACATTAGAAGGAAACGATTCAAACACCCACTTCTCAGTGCACGCTCCAGTGATCTAACTAGAGTTTACTCGTAATGATAATAAGATGTTATTTAGACGGGAGATTAGTTGCTCGGTGAAGCGGGTAGCTTGTGCCAAGTACAGACTATTTACACGTTGTTGACACATTGTTGTGATTTGGATGTTGACACATTGTTGTGATTTGGATGTTGACTGTCTGGTACTCAATCGTATTATAGGATCTTGAAGATAAATAGTATTATTACACGACTAACTGTACCCGAGACTTCGTTCGTGTGGATCTCGGATACTGTATATCTTTACTAATTATTTTTAAAATAAAAGTCAGCCATCTCTCGGTGAAAGTCTCTCCAAAATCGATCCGTTTCGGAAATTAGCCGGAACAAACAGACAGATAAAATGTTTATTTTCTAATAAGCATCGTATTTACTTTCATTTAGTAAAAAGCTCTTATTTTAAATTACAAACAAACGAGAGGGAGAGGGCTGTAATCTACCACGCGGGCCCAGTGCGGATTATAGGACATGCTGGTTTCCTCACGATGTTTTCCTTCAACGTTTTGAGAGCAGTGGTGATGAAATTATTTACAGTAAAGCGCCTGCCTGGATTCGAACCCACGACCAACAACTCGTAACTTCTTCTTTCTACTCAATGTTAAATAATAATAACACTAACTTCAAAAACCTTAATCTAATTACAACCCAACAACATTTTCATAGAAAGCATAACAAAGTCCAAAGAAAATCTCTTAATCTCCCGAAAATCAAGACGTCGACAGTCATTACGAAAGTAGGAGATGAACGAGCACAAAGAATACTAATGCTGAAGTTCGGGATCCTGAGTTTAGCACAGGGCTCCGATAATTTACTTAAGAAAAAACTGAATCAATCTCCTAAAGAAACTTCATGTCTAGACTAACATATGGAGGATCATACACAAATTGAAATACGAAAAAAATATTTGTCAACCTTCATTCCTAGAAAATGGAATGCATAAAATATGTCTGTGGAAAATCCTCGCAAAATAAGTTCTGTTGCCAAAAATGAAGATTTGTAGGTAGGCCTACAAACTTGAAAGTAGCCAAAACCTTGGGTAGCAAATGAAAACCTAAGCCACCTAAGCCTCAGAGAAACTAAAAGCAAATTGAAGTTTTTTAATAGATACATCTTGGGAGGTAAGATGTCTAGTCCGAACTTATTTTCTTCAGTAAAAAAGAAACTGTAAATATTCAGACATTATAGTTCAGTCAATGGTACCTAAGCCTACAAGTACCGACAGTGTCTGGGACCTATAAGCACCTAAGTATTAAAAAGTAGCTGCGCCCCGCGGTTTCACCCGCATAAGTCTCGATCCCGTGGGAATATCGCTAAATTTTATCCAAATCCGTTCAGCCGTTTTTGCATGAAAGCGCAACCCACAAAAAATTAAATCTTTTCTCTTTATAATATTAATTTGATAAGCAATGCCTTATCGAAACACAATACTTCTCTCCAAAACTAATATAGCTGACGTGGCTCTAAAGGCTGCAAAACTCAAAGCACAGACTGGTGCCCTGAGACAGTAAGACGAAGTCGCAGCAGGCCACGTACTCGTAGATGACGGGACGAACTGGAAAGGTTCCGTCAAAACTGGAAGGAGGACGCGGGCTCGCAAAAGATGGAAGAGGTAGAGGGTGGCCTTTGCCCAGGAGTGAGACATTGCATGGTAGAGGAAACAATAAGAAAAGCCATATCACCAAAATATTTCTAATAAATGATATAGGTCCTCCAGTGACTCCAGTCTAACATGTACTCTTACAAGTTGACAACCCATTTTATACAAACCCTTATCAAGTCTGGTAACTTCTAATTAATGACCTAACTAATCTCGAAGGTCAGGCAGGGGCATCTTGGGCAGGTCACACATACGTTTAAGTAAGTAGATTTTAAGATAATTTAGTTTATAATTATAAAACCCAAAGTAGTTTATTATGAAACTTGCGAAAACTGTCTAGCAAACATGTAAAAGCTGCTTACGGAAAACTGGTTCACATACTGGAATGTAGCGATATACATCACTGGGGAGTCGAAATATCTTCGAACTTATGGAAATAAATACCTGAAAGGAAGCACTTTATACAGATCGTGGCCATAAACTCTACCTATTTGTAATACAAATTTTTCGAGATGGATATTTATTGAGCCCGTACTAAAATATTGTAAGCTAAATATTGTGGCAAGAAATTCTTAGAAATTTTATGTCGTCTACTTCCCAGCTTTCTGTGATCTTATTTTTAAATCCTGGTGTTAGCTCCACTATGACGGTGAATTGAGGATTCAGTACGACTTCGGCTCCTCACGTCAATTGGCTTCAAAAGCTGATTTCCGAAGCGGTGTTTAACGCCGCCAGTGGCTCGGAAGCCCGTTAATCGGCCGCGTTACCATACGCGTCGATAAATTATAATCCTCCTTCAATTTTAAGCCCGGGCTTAGAATCGGCGGTAAACTGTTCCCTTTATTGTTGGCCTCATATACGTCCTTAGGTAGATGAGCCTTTCTGAAAAAAAATATGCTCTGGAAAACACTTTAAAATATTCATACGTACTCTGAAGTAAAAAAACGCAAACATTTCAGTTTAGATAACTATGCATGAGGACGAGAACGGTTATGCCAGCTGCTGAAAAAATTCGGCAATTTAAACATAGAGTAAAACGTTCAATATTTTAAGCATTCAAGGCGTGTGACCCTGAAAGAGGGTTTGAAATAAAATACCAACTCGGAAAAACTTTTTCTCCGCGCGATAAAACTTGAGAATATTTTGGTGCTAAACAAAAAGTGAGTTTATTGTACTGAGCGAAGCCGGCAAGACTATAAATCATCCGGCACCGCTGCTCCTGAGCACCTATTTGATGTAATAACAGGCAACATTATTTATTAAAATAAGGTCAGGAGTGTCAGATGTTATAGGAGTTACGGTGGTCCGGCGAACCGCAACAGCCTGCAGGCCATAAACAAAGATGGCGACGCTTTGCGAGATTACACCGGCGAAGTGTGCATCTACATATTAAACGATATGACGACATAAACTCCAAGTGTGTATGTGTGGATGAGCAGCCTTATGTGCACTTATGTATGAACACTTTTACTGGGCAATTTTGTTCACATATAAAATTTAAGTGGGTGACAAATATTATGACATTTTAGATTCATGTTCGACCCTTTTACTGAAAGTTAGCACTCTTCCTATAAGATACTCGTATATCCTTAAAACAGACACCCTTTCGTTCATAAAGCGGTGACTGGTACTCGAAAGTCCTCACCTGCCTAGTCTTTTCCCAACTACATTGGGGTCAGCTCCACGTCTAACCGGATGCAGCTGAGTACCAGTATTTTACTTGGAGCGACTGCCTGCCTGACCTCCACAACCCAGTTACTGGGTAATACGGTACCTCTTGGGAAGACTGGTTTTCAGACTTTCGGGGTTCTGACGACCCGTAACGACCGTCAAAAATCCACGAGTGACAACCGGGACCAACGGCTTAACGTGCTTTCCGAGGCAATGTCTGGCAATGGTATGTAAAGATGGTCACCCATCCACGGACCAACCGCGGAAAGCGTAGCTTAACCTGATCGATCGAACCGTACGGCTGTTATTACTTAGCCACAAGCCCCTCTCTCTCTGGTACTCGAAAGTATGATCTCATTTACCTACTTTCAACATCATAAGCCAATAATATCCACCATAACTGCTCCAAAAGATAAACGACCAATATATTTTCACATGTCCAACACACTACAGTAAAGAGCTATTTAATCTTCATGACAAAGCTTTATAATGAAAATATCAACGTTTCATTAATTAACAGACCGCTGGAAACTCCGCTTCAAGCGGTTATTTTCCGCGCCATCGATACAAAGGCTGCAATTTCGCTCCACCCCGTATGGAACACAACACTAGCTTTGTCCACTGTACCCGGCCGTTCAACAGGTAAACAAAAAGTTCCCTGTTGTTTCCTTTTATACCTATCTTGAATATTTACACTGTTCGCTTTCATATTATCGATTCAATGTATCGATATCTCGTTTACAGAAAGGAGGACTTTCAATGAAAGGGAAATTATGCGTTATTTAGAATGTTGTTGCATAAATTATAACAATGTTTTAACGAACCATTAGCATAGCGTTAAAATTTAATCCTATTATATGAATAATGGAAATGTCAGAGTAAAGTTGTTAGGAACAGGCTCTGTGGAAAAATAAAACACAAGAGACGTGGGTATTAACGTAAATTAATAATCTATTGGAGGGCAACAAAACTTTGGGTAAGGTCGGATTTAGAACGTGAAGAGGGCACCAACAAATATTGATTTGCGGCCTTTAACTTGGGGACCCTTGCAAACAGTGCTGAGGGTTGGGGGATCAGCACACATGTAGGCTTTAAACAATATATGTATAACACTATACGCGTGCCTGTAAACCGTACATAAAGTCAAGCTTTTTTTCCCACGGGGGTCGGCAGACACTACACCACCAACTACGATCCTTATACAGGGTAATTTTAAATTGGCTAGCTAAACTCTGCAGACGCGATATCGATAACTAACCATGATAAAACAAAAAATAAATCAATTTGATGATTTTTTCGTGCGCAGTTATTGTAGTCATTTGAAATTTTATAAAAGAAAGTTTAAAAAATCCGGTTTCTTTTGTGTAAACTTTAAAGACGTGGTTATTGATATCATAAAACGATAAAACATAAGAAAACGGGTTTTCTCCACCCATAATTACAGCGGCCGCTAACCCAAAAAAAACACCGAACATTTTTATTTTATCGTGTTTAAAAATCGACACCCATCGCGTCTGCGGAGTTTAGCTAGTCAATATAAAATAATTACCTATGTAAAGGTAGGTACTCCTTTTGCTTCGAAGTGTAAAGCATAACTTGAATAAATGTGGATAGTAGTAAAAGTTAGGTAAATTGTGCCGTGGGGGGTTGAGCGTCGAATAACGATCGCGCGGCAAATATATCGGGTGTCATGCATTTGCCACGTTAATTGACACTCCATTAAACGTGCCGGCTTCAGTGAGAGAGGTAGTGCTGTGAACATAGATGAGTACCGAACTTGAGGTCACTTTTATTATTTTACCCGCCAGAGTTATTACTTCGTTTT
The DNA here is from genome assembly GCA_911387795.2 of Apamea monoglypha. Classification (NCBI taxonomy): domain Eukaryota; kingdom Metazoa; phylum Arthropoda; class Insecta; order Lepidoptera; family Noctuidae; genus Apamea; species Apamea monoglypha. The sequence goes on from OU426922.1 coordinate 6,648,510, forward strand.
CGCTTAGCGAACTTCTTTTTTTTTCTTTTTGCTCGTCTCCTAAGGGACATAGTGTGATGTTTTATGAGCCTATAACCTTCAGAATTTTTCAATACCGACTGGTAGTTTTTTTCTTTTTTGCTTTTGACATCGAAAACGCCTGATCGAAAGCAATAACTTCTGGAGATTAGCTCGTTCAAACAAATAAACTCTTCAGCTGTTTTATTTTAGTATATTTTTATATTAATATAGAAAAATCACTCTAAAGACTTAACTGCAATAAAGAGAAGAACTATGAACCTTTTTTTTTTGACGATTAAAAAGCAAACAAACAAAAATTATATGTTTGAGACCACAAAGGCATTGCTTTTATTCAAAGTTCCAAACCCGCGAATATTTTAAAATATTTTATTCACATTGAATTTGATTAGCATGTCAATGTGTTTGTTACAAATTATGTGCATATATATGTACATCCATTGAAAAATGTAGCCAGTGTTCAATATTAATGACGCACTCTACATTTATTGGTAAAAACGTAAAACTTCTGTTAAAGCAGAATTTTAAATATGTAGTTATATCCTGTCCATTAGGTGAACCGTTTTTTGACAGCTGTCTTAGAACGTAACTATTCCAGATTACGTAAAAGTTAACATTAAATGCGTAATAAAATAAATATATAAACTACTTTATCTTATTGAAATATCTTATTTATGGCTTCTTACACACATTATAATACCGCACGTGTATCAATGAATGTATTGTGTGTTGCTGCAATCACTAGTTCCATCTGTCAAAAAACGGTTTAACTAATGGACAGGGTATAATGTCGAATCTCTGTGGGCAATTCTCGTAATTTTAAGAACGTTCACAGACTGATCTCAGTCTCAATCTGTCAAAAATATCTCAAATTTCCCTACATTTTGACAAGTTTTTGACATTTGTTTGTCGCCGAAATGACACTGCGACTATATTTTGAACGTTTTAAATTACGAGAATTGTCCCTCAGCTTAAACATTTTTCTGTTTATTAAAATAATGCACCTGTTACAGGCCATTCACAGTTATATAAAACGTTCAAAATCTAGTCGCAGTGAAATCTCGGCGACAAACAAATATCAAAAACTTGTCAAAATGTAGGGAAATTAGAGGTATTTTTGACAGATTGAGACTGAGATCAGACTGCGAACGTTCTTAAAATTACGAGAATTGCCCCTCAGCTAAAACATTTTTTCTGTTTATTAAAATAATGTACCTGTTAAATGTTTTTTTTACCCGTACAATTTTTTAAACGCCTACTGCAATATTAATGTCTGAGGCTTTTAAGAGAGAAAAGGCTTAATTTTCAGAAACTATCTACATCGTCATTGGGGCAAAAGCGACATAAGCAGATGCAGACAAACCATTCACAGTTGTTTTACCTCTGAATCCAAAACACAGTGACCTTTATTCTCATTCTAATAAGGTTGCTGTTGTGTTGCTCACACTGACAAGTCTGTCAAAATCATTGTGATCTCTATTCTCATCACGATAAGTTTGCTGTTAGGTTGTTGCTATCACAGGTAAATTAACTGTGAAGTGACTGTACTATGCCCATTTGGTGCAAAATTCTGATGTTGATTCGATTGTTAACATAGTCATAGTGGCACTTTATTATTATTAAATAGTTTTTATTTTATTTTGACACCCTATATAGGAAGCTCTCAATCGATTGCTTACTCAAGTAGGCCGCTGCAGACACAATTTGGGGAAGTGGGGGATTACTGACCCATCCAACACCCAGTGCGAGTGCGGGGCTTCTGATCAGACCATGCCCCACTTGCTGGAGTGTCCTAAATGCCCGTTCACCTGCAGCTTGGGTGGCCTAAAGAATGGTACTGATGCCGCAATCAACGTGGCCACTTACTGGGCTCAGATTATAAAAAAAACAACGAGGAAGAGTACCATCGACACGAAAAGAAGAAGAGGATCTTGTATTTTATTTAATACTAGCTCCGCCCCGCGGTTTTACCCGCATAAGGTTCGATCCCGTGGGAATATCAGGTAAAAAGTATGCTATATGTTATTCCTGGTTATAAACCATGTGTGCCAAATTTCATCCAAATCCGTTTAGTAGTTATAGCATGAAAGAGTAACAAAATCCATCCATCCATCCATACAAACTTTCACGTTTATAATATTAATACGAGTATGTAATATGTATGTACTTTTTTTTCTGGGTGGGAAATCATCATATGACTTCTCCCGCTCTGGGCGGAGCGGGAGGGCGTGTCAGACTTTTACTGACTAAAACCCACCCGTGTTCCTTCAAGTTGCCTATGCCACGGATCACGGTATCTCTTTCGAACAAACCGCGGCCCTGGCATGTATCGGCCCTGGCAGGCATCGGCCCTAGCGGACCCCGTCAGTTCGTGCTGACATCTCTTTGAGGCACGCATGGAACACAACGCGCCGTCGACCCGGGCCTGGTCCTTGCCGGGAGTCAGCTGGTGACTCCCGACGTCCAGGGCACCTCCTGCGGCGACTGGGCGTCTGGGCGTGAGGGCGCAGAGATTGCCTCACGCGCTCCGCCTCCTCCTTTGCGAGCATTACTGCTTCGCAGAAGGAGATGACGACTTCCCATGCACTCTCACTCCGTACCATGGCCTGGACCAGGGCCGGACGCGAGAGATCGCCGCCGTCGATCGCCGCCACGAGGACGCAGCGGTACTTCGCCCAAGCCCGGCAGACCTCCACCGTATCCTCCACCGTGTCCTCCGGGCGATCCACACAGTGGTGACACCCTGGCGTTTCCTCCCGCCTATATGTATGTACTGAATTTTTTAACTTTTAATTGTGCTTTTGTGTGTTGTACTATTTATTTTGTATGCACCAAATAAATGGTTTGTCTATATAAGGTAACGAAATATTTTAAGAGAAACATTTATAGGTAGTAAAGAAGACATAGCAACGATTTTTTTATACAAGCTTTTTTTTAACGTACCTACTTATTAGATTTATTTTTAAAATTGCTTGAGATATTTGATATTACATAAAACCTTTACTCCGCTTCAATGACAGTAAATACTTCGTAGAAACTAACGTAGCAACGTTGAACTAGCGTAACTGATGTGAAAAAATAGGAAGGAGCCAGTATGTATTATGTATGTCAAGTAATTTTAAATTAATTAATGTTTTGAATAATATATACATTCATTTCTATGGCTTCTTTACTACCTGTAAGGTATTTTAAAATATTACATGTATGAATAGATACACATTCTACATCTATCTCATGTTATTCGTAGGTATATTCATCACATAAATATCGAATGAAGTGATAACTCTTAAAAAAAGTTCGTAACCTTAAAATATATCCCGAATAAGAACGTCTGAAGTCCGAGGGAAATATTCTTACTAAAATTGCAAGAGCAATGTCTTAATGAAAATTAAAACTTATCCATTAGAAGAACCGGCAAGTTCCGACTTCATTTTATTAACAAGTTAGTTTGTGTTTTGTACTTTTGCCAGCGAATGTTCAATTCCTCGGAAAACGTCGTATCTTATACTCATCTACACCGTCTGAAATTAATTACTAAGATTGATAATGTAACGAAACTTGTTCGCTAACTTTGTGTTAACGCGACACTTTGCTGTTAACTGTAATTGATTATAACTACGTTAATAGGTTAAATGTTAGTAATTATGAGGACATATAGATCATCGCTACATGAGAGCCTACGCGTGACTACCTAGACGTCACGCGTGGTTACGAGGGCCTACGCATGGCTACGAACAACTACGGGGGGAATACGCGCGTCTACGAGAATACGTGCAACTACGAGATCCTATCTAAAGCCAATTATTTTATGATGGGTAAACATCATTATGTGAATCGAACATGCCGTTCATATGCAATGTAACATTCCACAAGGCGAATTTGTTTCAACATAGTGTGTAACATTTCATGCTGCGTTTCACATATCACTCCACCAGTGGAAGCCACTTTCGACACTACCTACCTACAAACCTACATTTACCCGTAATGTTTAACCTTTTGGCACATACACCCCCATGAAAGCTTCAGAAGTACCTACTTTTAATAAAACAGAATGCGACAGCGGCTCCACGGATATTGTAAAAGTCATAGCAGAACCGGGAGACGATTCGTTCAATATGGTAGAAGGGTTCCGAACTTACGGCCTGCTATATAGCAGGCATGGCAATGTGATGCCATCTTTTACCACGCGTACGTTGTTGAAATATAAAGTAACGTTTTAAAGTTGTAATATAGATAACGCACATCCACGCGTACACCACTATAAATGTAGTGAATAGAATATATTTAGTTTCCATAAAATATAGTACATAAAAGGTCTTAAATATAAATAGTTCCACAGATTTTTCTTACTTATTTCCGAATGCAAAAATACCTACCCTTGAAAAGATGGAGTGACTAATATTACCCACACTGCACACGGTTTGATTTTTCAGAAGTATTTTTTATCAGACACTATTATACACCAACTCAGCACAAATGTCTTATTCAATATCTCTTGCAAACTTGCAACCAACCAACTCCTATACCCAAGAAAATTATGTGACCAAAAGCGAGCCCATTCAATATAAAAAATATAAAGCCTGTGCAATTACCCAAACAAAATATTGGAAGACCTGCACTCTATTTTTAAAAGCTATTAAACTACAGGCTGTTCCCAAAAATATGTTTCATCATTTTCCGTAACACGTAGCGTTGTTAGCTTTAAAATACAAAATCATTTCTGTCCCTCTTACATAGTTACGGTTATCGGCCTCATGGGGCTGTTTTACGGTAGTTTTTATGTCAGGAGGGTTTGTTCCCTCAAGGGTTAAATGGCGTAGGTGATACAATGTGTTAGTTTAGTGTTATGATGCTTAACAGATGTCTCTTTTATAGCGTGTAACTTCTAGCATCTGATTTTTGTACATTTTATTTGTGCATACTTTTTTTCCTTGAAAAAATGACGGGGTAATCGCCTACCTGTTACGTGGTATTGTCTAAGTTTTTCTTCGCGTCTTTGTTTGGGATGGCCTTCCCATTTTCCCAACCTGTTGCAAAGGTCTAATTTTATTCGAATGCTCAGTTTGTGAACTGAAATCAGTAAGCACAATATAGAAAGGTACTACGTATGGACTTTCAGCTAGTATGGAGAATTCTACGGCGTAAAACTTTAATAGAATTGCTGCCATCGGAATTTAATGGCCCTGAGGCAGTGTTTTAAATTAATATTGGACTACTGGCAAGAGACGTCCAGTGAACTGCGGTCTGTGGACGGTAGGCAGCTGTTATTCCTCTAAGTCGAAGATGCACAACACACACACATACACATTCACATAGTCTTGTCTTTCTCTTTTTTGTTACTTACGACAAAGTTGTGTGTGCATGCAGAGTTTACCTATAAGTGAGTGTTACACTTTACACGATTTGTAGCTTATGTTTAAATTGCTTATAATAGTGTATACAATTGTTGGTGAACCAATAAATAATAAAGTCTGAGGATATTTTTCGACGAGTCTTCAGGATAAGAAGTCCGTCCGTAACCGATGAAAACCAGGACAATCTGTTAGCCTATATTCACTAGACAATAACCGTCTCTCGTAATTCCGCAACACTATATATCATCACGTTCCACTATTACAATATTTTTTCGCGACGGGAAAGTTGGACGGACAGCAGCCGAATATTAAACATGCCATAGACACGAACAAAAAAGATAAACGTTTTAAAAAAATATCTCGCGGCGACGCGTCACGTCGATATAATGCAAATAGGCTTGTTTAAACAAATTTTCGCTCGATATAATATAGAAAAGGCCGTTATTCATGCAAAATAATCATTTTTATTATTTCGCTGCGAACCTTCGAATGGACAGGCTTAATTGAAACACTGTTGCGTTCGAACAGGGAATGAATGAAACAAGTTTAACAATGTACGTGAATGTACTGACAATTCGCGTTTGGATTTATTTTTAAACAGCGTGTCAGTCGAACACGCGTTTAATTAATTCATGCAAAAAAACTTACTTCGAAAAAAACCTTCCCTTGTTTATTTAACAGGTTGAATCATTGAGATAGGTCAGTATGGAACATTCTAAAACTCTCACAGTAGAGTTTGTTCTGAGAAACCACTTATTCAACGTGGATTATACAGAGTTAAGAAAAACTACTTTCAAAGATTTTCGAATAAAACAGTTTCAGAATTTTTCCAATTTAACATCAAGCTACCCGAAACTGTAAAATTTTCCCAATCAACCTTGAACCTTAACGATAAAGTTGAAAATCTATTAAAGAAATTTGACAGATTTTAGTAGCTTGATCTGCAGGCGTCTGTACATACAAAATGAAGAAAGTTTGAAGATAAACTTAATAACCTATAGTTATTAAGTTTAACTTCAAAATAAATTATTCACTTTACCTCGGCATCTCAAGATATGGGATTAAGTGTCCTTAACCTCGTTCAAGTCAATCTTAATTTAGAACTAAATTATGAATTCAAAGTTTGAAGGCAACGTTGACATCTGTTTTTCATGAAGCTACAGACAAAAACGAAACAAGAATCATTAATATACTAGCTTCTGCTCGTGACTTCGCCCGCGAGAAAGGAGGATGCAAATCCTGGTCCCAGCTTCCAATAGCTGTGTGTTACATCGTTGGATAGGTATTTTTGAGCTGAATAAAAGTTACTATGGCGCCAAGTTCCAAATCTTAGCCCGTTCAGAGTTATTCTTTAATAAACATGGTAGTTTTATTAGTAGCCAAGTAATGCTATTTTTACGTAATAATTGCATTTGTGCTATAAACACGTAGTGTAGATACTAACCTACGGTTATCAATTGCGTCACTGAGTCGCAAACCGTATGACAAAAAGTTAAACAGATGTCAACATTGACAAAATGCTTTTTTTTACAAATAAAACAACGATAGCGTATTTTAAACCTATACATTTATTTAATCATCGTTGTCTACAATGACGTTATTTAAAAATAAGGCTGGGCCAACAAATCCCTCATGCCTGGCCTGCACTGGAGGATTTACCTGATTTTGGCATTGATGAAGATGCTTGGCTCTTACGTGGTCGTATACAGTCGCGACACGTGAGAGCTAGAAAGTACTACTGTTACTTATTAGTTCGCAACAATGACATTATACAAAGATATTGTACCTGCATGACGGGACGACGTACTGTAGGGACCTGTGCGCATATCGTTTGGTACCTAGGGCACGCCAGGCATGAGGGATTTGTAGGCCCAGCCTTATTTTTAAATAACGTCATTGTAGACAACGATGATTAAATAAATGTATAGGTTTAAAATACGCTATCGTTGTTTTATTTGTAAAAAAAAGCATTTTGTCAATGTTGACATCTGTTTAACTTTTTGTCATACGGTCAGCGACTCAGTGACGCAATTGATAACCGTAGGTTAGTATCTACACTACGTGTATAAAGCAAAGAAATGCAATTATTACTTAAATAGCATTACTTGGCTACTGATAAAACTACCATGTTTAATAAAAAATAACTCTGAACGGACTAAGATTTGGAACTTGGCGCCATAGTAACTTTTATTCAGCTCAAAATTACCTATCCAACGATGTAACACACATAGCTATTGGAAGGTGGGACCAGATTTCATAGAAACTCTTGCATCATCCTTTCTTGTTCCCCCGACCCACCCCGTCGCATCGCATCACCTGTACGCGCTATCACTTCTACGCTTAGCGTTCTTTTCAACTTTTTGTCTTTTTGCTCGCCTTCTACAGGCCATAGCGTATAGCACCTATAGACCGCGCCACCCGCCGCGTGACCGCGTGTCGCGTGTGGCCGCGTGTAGCGCCTATAGTCTTCCTCAAAAATAGGGCTATCAAACGCAAAAAGAATTTTTCAAATCCGACAGGTAGTTCCAGAGATCAGCGCGTTCAAACAACCAAACAGACTTTTTTGCTTTTATTAGTATAGATATAGATTGATTTTTATGGTAATGGAGCTGTCCACTTAATCCCAGTAACTAGGCTGTGGAGGTCAGATAGGCAATCACTCGCATGTAAAATACTGGTATTCAGCTGCATCTGATTAGACTGAAAGCCGACCCCAACATAGTTGGGAAAAGGCTAGGCAGATGATGGAGATATCCACTAAATAACATGATTCTGTACAGTCACTCTGATGCACCCTGGACCGCCATAACCACATCATAAGCTTTTATCTTATTCACGCCGAATTGCCGATGTGTAGATGTGGTGTTGTTCCGCAAACGATGGGACACTTATCATCGTGTCCTGCGTGTCCTGTCAGCTGCACGTTACAGGAACTGATGGACGCTGGCGATGCCGCCAAACAAGTGGCCGAATTCTGGGCCGAGACCATTTAGATTGCTATCGACACGCGAAAAAGAAGCCGATACAGGAAAAGCCAAACCGTATTTACTAGCAACATTGGAAGACTGAAACATTCAAATTCCAAACCCATTAAAAATTATAATGGAAATACATTTTCGAGTAACAAACGTATATTAATTAACATGTAGCAAGTTAATATCGTGAAACGCAGTGCCGTACTCTAAGTACTTAGCTATAAGTACAACTTCATTCGTCGTTACTCGCTGCAGTTAAATCCGTACAATTTCAATATCACATTTGCAAATGGCTTTATTTTACAACTTGTGTAACATAAGGAATAGTGAGCTATGAGCTATAAATTATATTGCGCCATTTCTCTTCAGGAGGAGAGCTTTCATTTGATGGGTTTGTTTATAGCATCTTGAATCTGACACGTTTCAATAATGTAGCTTCTGTTAGAGTGTGAAGATTAGTGCTGCAGCTTCTACCTGATCGTTTCTTGAGGGGTTTTATGAGTCACTTCTCAGCTTCTGCTCGCGACTTCGTCGGTGTGAAACTTCTTGTCCCCCGATCCACCCCGACGCATCGCATCACCTGTCCGCGCTGTCACTTCGTTTTCCCTGAGCGATCTTTCTGACTCTTTTCTTGTTTCTCGGTTCTTTAGGGTCATATCATGATGTAATATAATTATATAGCCTTCCTCGAGAATTCGGCTATCAAATGCAACAATATTTTTTCCAATCTAACCGGTAGTTTCAGAGATTAGCGCGTTCAAACAAACTCTTCAGCTTTATTTTTAGTATATGCTTATAGATTGTCAGTAAACTTCAAGAATTGACTTATGATAAATGATTCAAAACTGTCCCTAACAATGTAAGGTAAAACACTTCCGCAAAATATGGAAATTGATATTTTTTTTTCCTCTTTGGCAACTGAGGCGGTGTCGACTATTCTGCCAACGTCACGTGTGGTGACGGCAGTGCAGCGATGTGAGCCTTCGAACTATGCACATTGTGGTATGGAAATACATTATTCAATACTGGAAAATTTCTTCTATCTTCATCCTCTTTTCTTTCATACCTCCATAGACCCGATCCATCATATGATAAATATCAAGTTGTAATACAAATGATCGATTAAAGTCTTCGTGTGTCTTGCCGAACGTATAATTTCCATTTTACTAAGCACTTTCTAATTTAATATAGCCCGAAACGAATAATTTCTCTGGGGCATTTGCCTTGCCGCCGAGATAAACTGACACTGACAGTGACAGTTTACTTTTTAATTCAATTAGTATTTCTCCAAAAAATAAACGGTCTTGTAGATAGAATTAGCGTTGCGTTCAAGTTAAATTAAAACTCTATTCGGTGGTGAATGAATTTGGAAATGATTTCTTTCTTCTTTCTTTCTTATTAGCAAGTATTAATAGAGAAATAGAACTAGGTATTACCACTTTAGATAATGAGAAATGTCGTTTTCGAGATTAGTTTTGATAAGATGCGATTGGATTAGGCACAATTTTTACTGGATTTTTTTAATGAAATGGTTTTCATTATGTAATAAACGTGAAAATAAATAAGTGTTTTTTTTATAGCCACATCAGTATCTATCTAAGTGGACGTGGATCCTTAGCAGAGGGAGAGAGAGAGAGAACGATGGAGAAATTGACACTTAGATAGAGTCAGTATCTGATTCAGTTTCTCCATCATTCTCCTCTCTCTGCTAAGGATCGCGACCACATTGAATTTATAAGCCAAGTATGCGATCTTCTGTGGTAGATAAATTCCTCCAACAGCCTTCCTTATTGCGTCTGACCATCTTGTTAACTTATAGATGTAAAGCGATCATATTGTAAATAAACTAGTAGGTTACATTTTCTAAAGGCGTTAACGGCCGGGCTATTCTGTAAAAATCTCACCGTGAAAAGTTAGGTGAAGTGAGCTTGAAGTGAGCTGTCATTCCACCTGGATGGATGGACACTATTGATAGCTCACTCTAAGCTCACTTCACCTAACTTTTCACGGTGAGATTTTTACAGAATATATCGGCAGGTGCCTACATGAAACCTAGAAATCTCGACTTTGTGCAGTTAGAATTGTAAAAGCTAAATAACCAAGAACATTCAAGGCTTAACAATTAATTAAATACATACGAATTAAGAGGTGGTTGCTCTTAAATACAGACTTTTATGATACACAATGGATTTCGGACGACTGCATAATTACGTACTTTATAGCTGGCACAGCTGCGTTTTAGTTTTAATTCACGTCGTTTGCACTGCACGAATCCCATTTCAGGCCCTGCGTTGTTTTGCTAAAGTCTTCCATAAATCTATTTTGAACATTATTTTATTCAATTAATGTAAAAAGTTACTGTGAGAAGAAAATTTATATTTTAACTTCCAATTTTCGCAAAGTAAATTTTCAAAAATACAGTCTTTTTTTAGAATATAAATATAGTTGGTCAAAAAAAAACTTTCTTTTCAACATACCTCTACAGTGTGATATTAATAAAATAAATAAAAGAAAATTCTAACATCGAATTTGTCTGTGAAAAAGTCTGAATTTAGCTTGTGCACACCACACCAAGACGTCGTTTCCTTTCTGTCAGTTTATGTGTTGACCTGTCAAAAGTGAGAGGTATGCTAAATTAGACATGATGGTATTACCTGAGGGGAGTAACTTCAGTGTAGTAATAGTAATGAACTCTAACCGCTAAGTTGTACAATGGCTGTAATTTTACAAGGAGTTACCAGTTCACTAGTTCAGAGCAAAACTAGAAACTACATTGAACTTAAATGAAGTTAGGTGATAGTGGGCCCTCAGGGCTTGTTTGCTTATATTTGCTGATAAACTTAAGACACCCTGAAGTTCGTGTATGTTCTCTATTCTACTTTCCACCCACTATATGAATAGATACATCCCTAATATATTATGTTATAATATATTTGCTTGCCTCCGCCTTTCCGTTGTGTTTATATTTCATTATTTTTCTCCCCATACATTGTTTCTTACACTATCAAAGCCGACCCTCTTTCATTTATAGCACAATTTGTTCACTACGTAATTCATAGCATACAAGTAAATACGAAAGGCTTCTACCCCCCTCTCGCTCTCCGCCCTCTCTTTCTACAGTTATAAATCATTTTCAGTGGGCTCGGGGACTAACGAGCGATACATCTGGAGTGAACCCTACACACCATTGTGTATGATATTCGACTGAATAACTCTACGGGAATCACGACATTTTTCCCTGTTCGCATTTGTTTAAAAAACTGACGCAAAAACACGACTTTGGTTTGTGAATGTTTTAATAAAAGCGAACATATTGCATGCAGTGAAAAACATAACGATGACGAGGAATAATGGCCTACGCGGGCTACGGGTAGGCGGGTTAGCTATTTCGAAAACCAATAAAATTGTCAAAATATGACGTTGAACATCGACAACAAATCAATGGAAAGACGAATGAGTTTTCATGAAACAATATCCAGCTATGATGAGATTTTCGACTGTTTGATTTAGGTTATTTTGTCTATTTCCAAACACATTTTAATATTCAACGATCGTATGACTATTCTAACTTTTGAAAGTGATTTTTGAAAAGCAGAGTTTGTATTCCGAGGTAATGGCGCCGGTCGGGGAATGCTCATGCATAACAAGCCAGGGTGGCGCCGACCGCGGCTGCTCACAGGATGTTATACACATTATAGAGGTGACGTAAACATCGAGTTTTCTCAACGAGTTTTCCTGCAGCCATTACTGTTATTTGTAGATTTATACTGTTGGTTTTGTTTTGAAACGCATTAACGCCTTCAGTAGGTATGTGGTAGAATGTTTATTTGCCACGATTTTCAATTTACTCAAAAAGCATGACGTTGTCGCCTTGGAAGGTGGTAAGGCCACGCAACCTGTGTCGACGCCCTTGCGCCACCTCATGTTCCAAACACGGCTGGCTGTGCTGGCGCCGCTGCGGCGGCTTACCTTATGGGTAACTACAGATTTGGGTCGCAAGGGGTCGAAACGCGTGCGCGTCTCCTTTTTAAGGAACTTTCTCGCCGACTGGTCGACACTTCATATGACCAGAGGTCTGGTTCGATCTTTGGTCAAAAAATTAAAATTACCATTCAACGTGGCAATGCTGCCAGTCTTCTGGGCACGTTTCCGAATGACACTTACAGACGAGTACTTCGACGCCTAAGTGACCAAAAAATACAAGGATTTTTTGTATTTATTTGTATATTTAGTTGGTTATTCAAAAGTACTCAGGTACTCAAGTAGACCTCTAAAACCTGAATATGTGGATATTTTTTACTTACTGAAGTTTAAACAATTTTCCTTACATGAGGAAACTCTTACTAAAATTGTACAGTAAAAACTTTAAGCATATTCTGTTTTGTAACTTAGACTACAATGTCTTGCGCTGAAATCTTATTAATATAACAAAGAGGGAAGCTGTAGTTGTCCTCTTAGAAAGTTTTTATAGGATTACCTACAATGAAGATTTTATATGGTAACAAGATCGATTTTAAGTAACTTTTTGTTTTAAGTACGCGGATCACCTGAAAAATGAAGAAGCGATAATAAATTACCAAGAGTTTCGATGTTGCTGATTTTAAATAATCTGACTGCCAAAGATTTGCTGATAGACGCTAATTTTTTAGATAATCCTTGAATCATTATTAAAATTAAGCCGTTATTTTTTCGGAAACACTATTATCATTCTAACTACACGAAATTTGAGGAAAGAGAACAACAAACTATAAGATTCTTGATGATAAAAAATCATGTTAAGCTTTATCGAACGTGGCGATATACTAATTACAGCATACAGCGCAGTTGAACGCGAAAATTAATTAAGGCAGCGTACACAATGTTCATTTAAAGTTTCCGACTCGCCGGTCACCGCGGCACCCGACCACAGATTATTTTGTAACATAGCCTTAAACATGCAAACGTTTCCTAACGATGTATGCATAGTCTGGATCAATTTACTCCTAAAATAACAAAACTCCAGACCAACTACTAGGAATATGGATAAAAATGTCTTTTGTTCTGTATGAAATACTCAAAAATATTTCAAAAACTTTGTTGAATCAACTCCTCTGTCGGGAATGTCCACACGAAGTTCGATTGTTGAGTTTTATAAGTTTTTGTAGGTTAACAGAAGAGTACCTACTCGTAAGTAAGTATCTTAGCTAACCTTCTTATTGGCAGAGCAGTTTGGGATCTAAGATCCCAAAAGTCTACCAGCAGCTGGTAGCAGTTTATATTTCAATCTCAGTTTTGACTAACAATAAATAAATATATAAGTTTTAGGATACAACGATTTCGTTCTCTCTTTGTTTTTCAATTCAGTGTATTTACATTCTGGCAATTAAAACCAACATGTGAACTTACACGACAAGCGTGCAGTAATTTACAACTACCCGCAAACTGGCGACTCATTAACGAGTCCTGTTACACAATTCAAGCTATTCATTTAGTTCGAAACCAGGTTTTTGAGTTCCCGGTTTAATTTTTTGTTCATGAATCCGCTTTCTTACAAGGAATTGTTACTTTAAACAAAACACATTACAATAGCTGTCTAATTATCCTAGGTTTATGAAATTTTGGGAATTTTTGGAACCGTCTAATCATAACTTTTCTCTTTTGTTCAACTTAGGTAGGTACCCACCCGCCCACGCAGGAGTTTCAGTTGTAAAACCGTGTCATAATGAGTACTTAATGATTATTACTCTTGCTTCTACATGTTCCTGTACTTATATTTCTGTAAGTATTTCCGCAAATGAATAAAGTTACCTTGGAAATTAGTTGTACCTTGTTAAATTACATAATTTTGTGAGAGAGCAGTGGTTGGTGGCTCAGTGGCAACGGCCCTGACTTACGAGTCGTGGTCGTGGGTTCGAACCCAGGCGACGCTTTACTTTTTGTAAATAATCTTATCACCACTGCTCTCAAAAACGGCGAAGGAAAACATCGTGAGGAAACCGGCATGTCTTAGAATCAAAAACTTGAAGACATGTGACATCTACCAGCCCGCACTGGGCCCGCGTGATAAATTATAGCCAGTGTCTCAGAAGTGGGAAAATTATATAATAGGCTGATGATGATGAAATGACATGAAAGTACACAGTTTTACACTGTCTTTCCTCTAGTATTGCTGGAGATTTATACAATAATTGCATTTAATACGAATTGATGCAAAGATTAGCATTATTTAGGTACATAAATTCCCTCCACGTCGTCTTCCAAACACAACTAGACACACTAACTCAACAGGTCTAAATAGAAAATAAGATGTGGCTTCCTTGTAACTTGTACCTAAGTCTAAGACTAACTGGAAACGTGACTCGAACCGCCTGCTTGTGCAAGCGTACTGCAAGAAGGCAATTTTGTAGCGTTCTGTATATAGTGGCGCCCTCTGTGCAAACTCTTACGAAGCTCCTTTGAGACAAGCAACTGGTAAACGTTGTGTTCTGGACTTTTGTTTTAGAATTTACGTGAATCAAATTGTTTATTGACTTTAGGACTTCTGTGATTTTGTAATTCATTCGGAATAGATATTGAAATAAGGAGGAAGTATACCTCTACGTACTTTTGTTACAATTTTTTTATTGGGTATTTTTCTAACTAACCTGCAACGCAAATTGCAATCAACATTAACAAACAAAACTATTATCTTAGACTTCTTAAAAAACTGTAATGCAAAAGTTACCGTAGCTTTAAAATGATCAAAGTTTGAAAACAAAATGAACAACACAAGTTGTTTCATCATTATAAGTTAAGTAAACTTATTCACCCAAAAAAAAAACACGCACTATCCGCTCTTTTCCGCCTGAAAAATGGATATAAAAAAATAAACACAGGGATCCGTCAACCAGCCAATAACTCTCAATGTTGGGGCAGGAAATTAAATAAAAGCACGACAGCCATGTCGATAGAACAAGTTAGGCAATTTCGAGCACCTGACAGACAGAGGGGGCGCACTCAATATTGAACTTTTTTGTTCACATTTTATTCCATTTTGATAGCGACGACTCGACTGCGTCGTATTTATGTATATTTGCTACGCCATATCGTACTGACGTGCCTTTTCATACGAATTTCAGTTAGAAAACCTACTTTTTGTGGATAGCTATAATGCAGACTACGATTTTGGTCCTAAGTATATTATATAATAAATATATACTTAGGACCAAAATATAATATAATAAATATATAATAAATGCAATAATGAAGAACTGCCTTCTAATACGTAAGTAAAAATAATAATATACACATATCAGTACAAGCATATAAAAAAAAGGAAGGGAAATAATCAAAGGGTATCAAAAAATTGTTCCGCATCGGTTTCAGCAGGAAAGGCGCCCAAAAGACTACGTAACGACAATTCCACCTCGAAAACAAGACTAATAAATGTACGAAATATATTTTAACCATCCCATGTAAGTAAGTACCTGCTTAATAGACTAATTTCTGGGAAGAGTTTAAAAGTCCAAAGTTGTTTTCAAGTTGTTACCATAATTTAGATTCAATTAACGCAATAATCAAAATCTAATTGCAAATCCTCAAAAAAGTTGACAAAGAAAAATGAAATAACACAATTTACAAGATAACAAAAACTTTGTGAATTTCTATCAACGTTGGGAATACTTGTTCCTTTGTATATGAAACTTTTGATTTTGCTTCTGACGTAGCTGAAAATGTTACCATTTGTATTTACATCAGAGACGATCGTTCATTTGAGGAGCAGATTTAGTTTCGAAAATTAAATGTCCCGTGGGACAAAGAGAGTTTCATATGAACATAAATTGTTTTAAAAACGGGTCATTCGACCTTCCAACATTGTGTGAACGGACCTAATTCGGACCCATCTAATGAATGACCCGCACGTCGCACATACATCCACTTTCAAAGTAAAAGTATACACCTACAGCATGTATCAGGATGGTGTGGTCATATTAAATAATCAGCCGTCTCATATAATTGTAGGCATTGAAGTTTTGTATGGGACAGTCAATATTTTTTTCGATGGTTCCATGGTGAAAGTTGTTCAGTTTGATTGTGTCTTACCCTTAAATATGTATGACACTTTTCTGATTCACGCTGTATTGGTAGAAAAGGCCCTAAAAAGTAACGCAGTGGAATTGGTAACGTCTCCAACGACTTACAAAGAAAGAAAAATGAAGGCGAGATTATGGTCGAAGTCATGGCAACCCATTTAATTTCACTCTAATTACACTCACCCGCTGTAAAAGTTTGCAAATCCAAATAGACTTTTGCAGTAAAGTAAAATGTAAATTTTGAAACGTTTAACTCATTTATTCTCTGCATTTTAAGAAAACCAAACTCACATGTTATAAGTTCCTCCATAATAAGTCGGTATCTAAATAGCAATCTTAGAAAAATACGCACTTCTCTTTTTTTTTAGACGATGCTAGAAAAATACCCTGGCTTACCTACCTCTATTTATATACGTTTTAAGATCTTATAATTTCGAATTATTAAAAAAAATACAACTAATTATATACCTACATTAAAACTAATAAGCTAATAATACTAATAAAACTTTTTAAACAGTATCTCAAATTAGATACCTGATTATGCCTGACGCTTTCATTGAAACCTAAACCCAAGACAACATTAGAATAACGATTTATTGAATTGCAAAGGCATGTGAAAAACAGCTGTGTGCTCAACTGGCTAGCAACTCGACGCTCGACCACAAGTCGAGCGAGAGACATCTCGACTTCGTTACGGGAACCAGCAAGCGATCACGTACATCCAGCTTTGTACATAATTTAATTGAAATCAGATCATTGTATGTTAGAAATTCAATTGAACATGCAATATTGTATGAAAATTCCTCGACAAAAATATATGCTCCACGTTGTATCTTTATCAGCTTTTTCTTATCTAGTGCAATGGTTTGAAACGATGTATTAATGTTGATCAAACTAGTGTTGACTTAAATAAACAAAGATGCTAGTAGGTAGGTACGAGTACCTAAGTACCTATGCGCACTAACATAGTTATGTAATAAGTAAAGAAGTCATAACCCAAAGATGGTACCTTCTTCTACAAATAAACTTTGATTTGATTGATTTGATTTGATTTACCCCACGACGACTCTGCACAATTCTAAATAGAAATGAATGCAAGAAGTAGTACCCTTTCTAAAATGCAGTACTCGAGTGTAGCGCTCCTTATAATTCCCTCCTTCCAAAAACGTAACTCCCCCACAAAGCAGGCTAAGCAAGCGAAACTAAGCTAAAAGCTTTCCACGCTACCACTTTAACTATGTAAAAACGTTTTACAGAATATATAAAAGATATAGATAGTTACTAAAAAGATTCTGTTTAGTCACGTAAGAGAATAAGTTATGGAGTCGAAAGCCTTACCGTAAGCATTCAATGTAACAGGTACCCGGTAACCTTTAGCGTCTGAATGTAACAGGTACCAGGTATACAGAAGTACGTAGAGTGCCTACCTACGTACAGGAGCACATGGCTGACCATTCTACGTAATGAGAGCGCCGAGAAATGACTCGCTCAATGGCAACAGAGCCCGCTCGCTGAAATGACTACAATAAACGGAATTGCATAACCGTCCACTGCAAACTACACGCGCTGACCTAAAAACAGGCCGGAGATAGGCTTACTTTTAGTTTCAATAGATTTTATTACATGAATTGTCTTATTATAAGGTCTAACGTAATGTATACCAGTTTCGAACGTCCTTATGGTATCACTAGCTGCGCCCCGCGGTTTCACCCGCAAAAGTTTCGATCCCGTGGGAATATCGGGATAAAAAGTATCCTATGTGTTAATCCTGGTTATAAACTATATTTGTACTAAATTTCATCCAAATCCGTTGAGTAGTTTTTGCGTGAAAGAGTAACAAACATCCATCCATCCATACAAACTTTCGCGTATACATATAATATTAGTAGGATGTAGTACATATCACAGAGATTTGTAAGGCCCTATAATACTCTTGTCAAGTAGACAAGTTATCTCAGAAATTGCTTAATACGCACAGATCCTTCTGATTTCCCCATCGACGCGTTTAATAACACCCACGGGATCTGATGGCGCTCTTCTCCGTCATCCGAGGTCACAACGCACGAAAAATTACATAGAAAATTAAATTCTTCAAGCCATTCTATGTTTTATTATTATATAGGCGCCATTAAGTTAGAGTCACCTCAGTCTCAGCTCGAAGGCGACGCTGACGGAAAAATTTATCGTCTGTCCTAAGGCTGCACTAAAATAAAGCCGTAAAATCCTCGCAGCTTTGCTGTGGAAAATGTCACCATTTTACGGTTAAAATATTATATTACTTTGTTGATGATGAAACGAAATTGACTTGGAAACTGGCGAAGTACTAGTATACTACCTAATGACTTAGTGAGTAACTTTTTATAATTGGGAATAATCTAGTTCGTTTTTTATTTAATCTTTATGAGAAAACAAGTCAACGTCACTAACAAGAATTATGTTTATTTTTAAGTCTTGAGCCAGTGTTGCCAACCCTACTATTTTAACAGTAGACCAACTGTTTTTTCAATGTCATCCCTGTTTTCTGTTTTAGTCCACATTTCTAATGTTTTTTGGACTTTTTTTTTTCTGGTTGGAAATCATCAAATGACCCCTCCCGCTCTGGGTGGAGCGGAAGGGAGTGTCAGACTCTTACTGACTAAAACCCACCCATGTTCCTTCCTTCGCCCTTTATGTTCCGGGGTAGCGGTAACCCTTTCGGACAATCCCGCTGACTGTTTTTTGGACTTAGGGCGACATCTGAACACACACATAAAAAATGCTTAACTTATGCTAGAGTAAATTACTGTTTTGAAATGACTATTTACTGTTTTTTACTATTGTTTTATTCTAGTTTGGCAGGAGGTGTTCTTTTTCGTTTATTAAAAAAAACCTCTAACTAACCATAATATCTTAGCTTCCACATCCCGGTGGATGTGGAAGCTAACAAAGCTGGTCAAGGTAACTAAACGAACATAAATCGCTTATCGGCCATTGTAAATAAACTCTTATTCTAACCCAAATAAAACAGCACGTTCTCTGTAAGAAGTCAAAAGAGCAAATCAGTCTAAGAGCAGCTAACTAGGTGAACTGCTAAAGGAACGTAACTTCTGCTAAGCATTTAATCGCACGCATTAACTTAATGCACCCCAGTAACTTGTTTCTTATTTCATTAAAGTCGGAACACTCTTTAGACTGGAAGCGCTAGTTTCCTCAGACAACTTCATAACAACATTACGTCGGATATTTCTACAATTCTACTGGAACTTTGTCGTCATATTATTACCTCGAGGGCGTCCTAGTAGTTACGTGTTGAGTTACTTAGGTCTACGGAATAACCAACTAATAAAGACGATAGCAGGTAATTACCTGTGTTGCCCGTGTCTATTAACAACACTCATGAATGGAACCGATTACAGAAGTTCATTCTAAGCTAAATTCCCCTACAAATGAGGTACTTAGGGTCCTATATAAACAAGATGCAGAGATCGAATCACTAATGGCAGGTGTTTACTCCTCAGACCACCTTTACCCACATTTGAATGTCAGCAATGGCCCTTATTTGCTTTACGATATTTATCTCGGTGAAAAACACCCTTGCATGGGACCTACATACGAATTGAAGGTCGTCGGAAATTTCACAAACAGAAAATAAACATTTGTGTTAGAAATGGGGTTGGTAAAATCTGATACGATACGACATTACAGAAAAAGAACTAAGTTTTACTTCAATAGAAAAGGGCTAAACGGAATCCAGACCCTTACCCCAAAACGAACGAATTCTTTTGCTCTTTCTCTATTTAAAGGGAACACACGTGTTAGTTTAATCTAGCATCCACATTTCTAGTCCATTTCTGTACCCTTAGACCTAAATAAGTGCGTTATTAGTTATATCCAAGTAGAATTATTTAAGTTTCCAATTACCTACGTATGGGCTTACTTACATTCTTACTCCGGGCCAGAACTCAAGAATAAAAGGTCCAAAGATGTTTATCTACTTATTCTGAATATTTATTCGCCGTCATGGCGTTTAACGAGTGCGCTGCAAGACTATGAATAAAATTATAATTTGCGAGCAATGGCTGTCCTATCATTAAGATGAGTGTCGCGATAACCTGGATTTTCTCGTCAATGTTGGAAGGCTTTAGAAGTTTTTGTACTGACTTCATTTAACTGCTAAATTATGTTGCTATTTAGAATCTCGTTCGTACTTTATTGTAAGATTCTAAATTAAACGTAGCATGTCTGATGTCGTCTATTGTTTTACTAAGAACAGCTTCCAGTATTTACAACTAGCTTTTCAGTATTTTTATCTTGCGTGCGCTATTCCCTGAAGCCTAGCCTAAAGCGTTACACGATGCAGGTCAGAGAGATAAAACTACTCACACCAACATTCGTTTCGCATGCTCTTCCAATGTTAGCAGTTACTATCGTTTAGAATCATATTTGACGGCTGCGAGTGGCCTATCATGATCATAGAGCTCTATTAAGCCGAGAATCTGTCGTTAACCCCGAAACGTGCGGGCTGTGGCACGTACACTCTCGCAAATTCAACACCACATTTGCGATTGAACTTCAACGTGAAATGTTATATTGCCACGGTGATATAGGTACCTGCATATAGTCGGTATAGTTTCCCGACAGATACGTAGGTAATGTAGGTATTCCCAACATGGTCGAGTTTTAAAAGATACTGTTCATATTCAGTCCGAATTATGTATTTTGTGGTCACTTTAAGCTCTATTGGGACATTTCCTTTTGGGAATTTAATTTCATAAAGTGCTTAAGGAAACGGACCCGAAAATGGTATGTAGGTATAAATATTAAGGAAAGAATGGGTATTTAATAACAAAATGTACCAGTAATGTACTAGCAGTCTGTTTCAGACTAACCAGAGATAATTAGGTAATACAATCTACTAATTACATTGTTTATCCATGGCATCCACGAAGGAAATAATGTAGCACGAGTAAAAAATACACTTATCTCAAATACTTAGAGCAAATTCAAAACTTAATCAGTTAAGCAAACCACCAGAGCCCCGAAGACAAATGGAATAAGGAAAACTATGCGGTCCGTAAGTAATTTGGGCACAATCACAAAATTTACATAACATCTGAGAGTAACTGGTAGCTGGCCAGCTGCGGAGCGCTTAGAGCCATATCACGTTACGTGGTCCTAACTTTGTTAGGCTACTGTTACAAGGGGAAGCGTTAAGCGGGGTGAGGGTAAAAATGCTCTGAAGCTATTAATCTATCGGGCAACGTTGTATGTTGTACCAATTCAAATCAGAGTAGTTTTCTACAGTGTATAACATGGCTAGCAAGGTATTAAAAGTGACAACCACTGCATACAGTAGCATAGCCTGTCATCATCATCCTCTGCGTAGCCTTTTCCCAACTATGTTGGGATCGGCTTCCAGTCTAACCGGATGCAGCTGAATATCAGTATTTTACATGGAGCGACTGCCTATCTGACCTCCACGACCCAGTCACTGGGTAATACGATACCCCTTGGCAAGACTGGACAGCTGCATCCGGTTAGACTGGAAGCCGACCCCAACATAGCTGGGAAAAGGCTAGGCAAATGATAATGATGATGCTCTTTCCAACGCAACACGCCCAGCTACAAGTTCCACTAACATGTGAACACAGCCTTTTCCCCCAAAAACTGGTCTGAAACATCCCCAAACATCCCGAATACGGGTCCTCAAAGTAAAGTTGTTAATCTAGTTAAGAAGTTTTGTAAGTAATTACTCTCGTCGTCTCGGAATGAATGCATTCAGACTACTTAGTTAGTGCTCCTACGTGCCATTCCGTCTTGTTTATCGGGCAGTCGGACTATTTCGTTGGTTGAATGCCAGTTGAAAGGTCCGGCGGTAATATGGCTCTATTACTTACCTCCTACTCGAGGCCGGACGCCAGGTAGGTAGATGTAAGATCTGAGCGCTGATTTCATCTGTGGTTAAGATGTAGGTGGGTACACGGTGTAAGACATGCTGAATGTACTTAGGTTAGTGATTTAGAAGTTCTAAGTTTACTTAAGGGTTTATGGAAACAGGCGCATTATCAAGTATCCACAAACTGATTTAATTGAACACCTTAGTAATGCAATTATAGGTACCTTTGTATTTCTATATCTTTCTGTAGGTAGTCTGTAGGTAATCAATGAAGGTACCTATATAGGTTTATCATTTAATCTTAGCAGCCTTAGTCCGAATTTATCTCGATCCGCAGTTTAATTAGCAAGATTAAAACTCATTCCACCATCTTGATTTTTTATTTAGAAAATTAAATCTCGGAAATGAAAGAACATCTCATATAAATTACGTCTTAATTTGATTATAATCACGAAACAACAAGCTAGAGAAAGATCGAAATAATTTGCAAAAGAAAATTACGTTTTGACAAATTACCTAATTAAAAGTAGGTAGGTAGGTACCTACTTAACTACGTAGCCAATAACTTAATGGACGTTTTAATAATAACATTTCTAACGTGACGATACGAGTATTATCATGGACGTTTCGAAATATATTATTATGAATAGGTACACTTTTTATAGGTATTATCCTACAATATTTTTTGTTGTTTACATTGATGTCAGCTATCGATTTATATAGGCTTCAAGCGTGGTCGCCATTTTAAAAAAAGGCGCGACGATATACATATATGGCAGGCTCCATACCCTTTCTGTCCACGAAATCTTCTATCCCCTTTCTGTCCACGATAACGTTAACCGTATGTTGTGTTATCAAAGTGCAATGAACGCGATAATACCGTCACGTTAGAAATACTACAATAGAGTGCTGTTGTTATTACCAAGTAAAATTGAAGACCTAGTTTTTAAATTAGGCATTTTTAGGCGGTTAGTTAGTCAAAAAAGCAGAAAAATCTAGTCCTCGTTTCAGGATGATTGAATCTGCATTCAGAATGGTATATGTATGTAGTACCTACCTAATAATATAATAGGTAAGTCTATATATGCTCATAAACAATGCATAATGATCCTATATAGAGTTACCTGCCTATTCTCAACCCCGAGCAATTTGTAAGCTGATCCCAAATAAACATGAGAGAGGCTTGATAGGCAACTTTTATTCTCAAATCTCGACATTCTACTAAATCACTACCTACATTATGAAAACGTTCGTACCTGAACCTACGTTAAGGTACGAATATTTTCATAATGTAGTGACATTTTTTCTAGCTAAAAGTATAGATGTAGGTACCTACGTACGGACGGCAGCACATCAAGTTACTACAATCTGTCAAATTTCTTTAATAGATTTTCAACTTTATCTCTAAATCATTAAGGTTCAAGGTTGATTGGGAAAATTTGACAGTTTCGGGTAGCTTGACCTGCTGGCGTCTGTACATCTATACTTTTAGCTAGAAAAAATGTTTGTCGAGTTGTTGTTTTGTTTAAAAGTGACCTCTCCGCTGTCACCGACGACGCTATGAGAGGCGAAGCTTAGGGCCAACAAAATTTGAAATACCTAGTTATTATCATGCCATCGACCCGAAGAAGATTTAAATTGGAGTCATTTTTTTTAAAGTATCCGTCGATTATTAAAAAAAATAAGCTTTTCCATACATTTTGACCGCGGTCGCGCTGCGCTTTTCTATGAGACAGCTATTTTATTTTATTTTTTTATAATCGACAAAAAATTTCAGTTCATGGTGGTTCAGAATCATGTACTGAATCCATGGTAACACGCTGCGCATCTATGTCCCTGCCACCCTGTACGTTATTTGAACTACCTTTCAGATAATGTAGTCGCCTACCCTAACCCAGACCATAAATGAAACAAAAAATCAAAAAGGCAGAGGTAGTAAAATAAATAACCAAAGAATAGATACTTGGACGAAACGCTATGAAGCATAAAGGAGAAGGCAAACGTGATCGGCTAAGCTTGACTGGGCTGCATGCATTACCATAATCCGAGCTATCCCACCTATCGATTTTTCCCGCTTCAAGCCTTTTTAATAGAATTATCCACCTACCTACGTTGAATTTGCTGCGTGCCTCGACTACCACCGATCGACTAGAAATTTTATGGAGTAACCGCGCTTTTTAGAAAGAATACTTATGGAAAATGTTTCGCTTTTAATGCCTAATATTTATGTAAAGGCTAAAAATAGCTATTTTAATAAGTAAGTAGCAAAGTACGCCTTTACGACTAACTAAACCATAAAGTAGCAACTGTAAAAAATGGTCACAAGACCTAAATAAATAAGACGTTCAAAATACCCATGACTCGTTAAAATTCGCACTTTGGGAGCCTGCATCACATACGCTATAGGTACGTACATAATATAATTATGCAGTTATATGCACACTACATAATTATATTTTTTTTAAACTATGACAGACAGAACCAAACACGATCAACTTGAATCGTGTTTGGTTCTGTAATCGGCAAGAAATATCATTTTAGGTTTTATGTGTAGGTCATCAAAAGTAAACCTATCCTACAAAATGATGAAATAAAACCTTTTCATCATTCATGCATCGTGAAAACACCGAAGATATTTAAATATATTTTTACACAAAATAATCCCTAATCGCCAATATTGAGTACAGGAGCGTCCAAATAAAGGCTGGGGCACATAAAAAGCCTTCGCTTGAGTGTGCGCCACAAAGCGACCTCAACGAATCGATTCAGCAACAGGTCTGTACCGGGCTTTCACACAGTTCCTTATACCTACCCACGTAGAGCGTATGCAGCGGCTTTTCGACGCTGCCTTTGTAAATCATTCGCAAACTCGGTGAGTTGTGCATTGTAAATTGAATTCTGCTTAAGTTCACCTTTTAGCAGTAAGAAAGGCTTTATAAATTGGTTTATCTTTGTTCTTTAGTTATAGCGGTTCGTAAATAAGTTGGATAAACGTATTAGGTGATGAACCGGTTGTTCTCTGACTTTTCATTAAGTAACTAACAACTACATAACATCACGCTTGTCGTTATTCCCCGAAGGGAAGGGAGAAGGTGAACCCAATAACATTTTACCCAACCTGGGAACCGAAACCGAACACAAGACCGCATACGCTCAGCAGTCAATTTAAGTAAGTACGTTACTTGCCCAAAATTAGGTAGGTACCGAATCTCGAGTATTACTATTAAAGTAACCGATAGATATCGGAATAACTTCAGCAAAGCAATACAACGCATGAAAAAGCGATCTTAGAGTATGCGAGTTCGACTCTTGCTTATAGGATTCTAGATCGAGGCACCTAGCGCCGTGCCGGTACAAGTAATACCACAAAAGCGTTCCAAGAATTCAACCGGCGAAGAATTCGATGTCCCTCTATATCCGTCTCCAGAACCTAAACATGGGCACGGAAGAGGTTTTAATAGGCAAAGGTACACGATTATTCCACCCTTCATCTTTACAAACGTCGTCGGGAGTAATTCAAGATTCCCATACGAAACAAAAAAGGTGCAAGCAAGTACCAATGATCTACATTCCTGTCGAGAGACCCACCTATGTCAAGTTACAAGTGACTTTAGGTTCCTATATTGTCAGCCAGCATCGTTAAAATTGCATGATGTGTGTTGTTGCTGAAATATACCTCATAATATAAAGCCTAGCTAATACCAAAGTTCATCAACACCAATAGGTAGACAGGTATAACAAACGGCGTCTAAGTTAGCCAACTAAGCAGAGTATCAATAAAAAAACCGGCCAAGTGCGTGTCAGGCCACGTATAGAAAAGGGTTCCGTAGTCACCCATAATGGCATGTGGATTTAGAAGGATATTTTACATGTTTACTTATTATTTCGTTATTTTTGTACGAAGTTTTCCAAGTAAGCGCATTTTACAAGTTAGGTCTCTATAACTCCTGAACTAAAAAAGTTATATAAGCAGATATAGTTTTCCTTCAAAGTTCATCACATGGATTACCATCATGAATTTATTCAGATTTTCCGAGCCAGCCGTTTAGCTTTTAGAGGGGGGGGGGAACAAAAATGTGCACTTTATATTTCGTAAATGGAGCATTAAATCGAAAAATAATTTTAGCAAACCCTCAAGTCATTTTGGAAGACCTATTCAACGATACCCCACACCATGGGGTAAACGACGAAAAAAATATTCAACCCCACTTCACATGTAGGGAGCTACCCTAAAAAATATTATTAAAAATATTATTTTCCAAAATTTTATTTTACCACTTTGTCGGCGTAGTTGACATACACACTCCTACAAAATTACAGCTTTCTAGTACTAACGGTCTCTTAGCAAAATCTCGGACAGATACACAGACGCACATGATGAAACTATAAGGTTTCCTTGTCAGAACTACGGAACCCTAAAAAGGATCAATGTTTATTCCCAATCCCCATATATCAGCGACCCAGCGAAGACAATACATTAATCCCCAATTCGGTACATTCACATTGTAGCACTTTTTGCTAGATTTTCCGAATCTCCCTTAACGCCCACCAGCTATTGATTGGATACAATTCAATTAGATCGGGCTTAGAGTTTGCGTAATATATCACAGGATTACCTGAGGCATCCCTAGAGATACCTGATGGATTACCCATTCCTAGACAGATCGTTTGGTTTTTTCGTTTTTTTGCATTTATTCATATTGTTTTGTATAGGTAGGAACAGGGGGTCTACTACGAAGTGCAAAATGCGAATGATCGGATCGGACCGACACATGGCCGAACCGAATATTATTGAAAAATGCGAAAAAAGTTCGGATCGGCTCAGTTGGGTCGGGACCATAGTGAATATTCGAAAGAGTGCAGGAGTGTAGGATCGGGACCGACCGAACCAAAAAGTAACTTCGTAGCAGGAAACGGCCGAACATTCGGCCAATACCACTTCGGAGTAGACCCCCTTATACTTACCTAAGTCGTAAACAGTAGGTATTGTTTAGGACATAAAGGGTGAAATTATCGTGGTGGGTTCTTCAACTTTTAAGAATTACTTTACTTTAAATTAAATTCCATAGGACAGAAAAATATTTCGACAGCTCGTGCGGTTGGCAACTCACAACGTCTCACCTGTATTAGTTTTTTACACACACCGCCACGAAAATAGCGCCTGACCGAAAGCTGCAGGCAATACGATTACGCGGCACACGCCGCTAATAGATAATCAGCTGTCGAGCCTAAACAGGTATCTGTTCATGTGATAAACAATGCTAATTGCTAATTTACCTTCGACCAACATAATTCAATAAAATCCACATATGATTAAGAATCAACTAAAAATACTTTCACTTCATAAATTTACTAAAATTCGAGAATTAATTATATTTTTAAAGTTCCGTACCCAAAGGGTGCCAACAGGACCCTTGAACGGATGAGCGGATGGACGGACGGACAGCGGAGACTTTACTAAGCCTCTGCTGACCGTCCGTCCGTCCGCCCGCCCATCCGTCCTCTCGTCCGTCCGTCCGTCCGCCCATCCGTCTGTCTGTCTGTCAGCAGGCTGTATCTCATGAACACGTAATAGGTAGAGAATTGAAATTTTCAAATTTTTGTATCTCTATTGTCGCTAGGTGTAACAACAAATAAAAATAAAATAAAGTAAATCCTCGCTTTTTTTTTGCGCGTGGTTCGGAACTCTTCGTGTGCGAGTCCGACTCGCTCCTGGTCGGTTTTTTTTATTATCATCTTGGTGTATCTAAGTTAACTTAACTAGTTACCCTGCAAGTACCCTACTATTTTACTAAAATTGTCAATATATCATTCTAAGCTACAAGATCTTAGAATTAAAAATACTTCTATAATAATACTCTATAGCACTGCTTCCTCTAATTTAATTTATTTGCCCCATATGTTCCAAACCTGAATGATATCAAAGTAGCAACTTTCAAGCTATCTGTATTTTTTTAAATCTAAAAAAATGATAATGATCCACCCTACTATGCCTATAGCTTAGAAAACACCAATCATTCCCAATTAAGACACCACTTTCACCACACTTGGCAGCAAAATCTGAATGCACAATATAGGTATAACATCCTTAAATTAAAAAATAAATTATTTAAAGGGAATTGCTCATTCTTGGCTTAACGTGGACAAGTTGTTCTGTAAAAAGTATTTTTACGAAAAAATATAATTAAAACTAAAATGAATATTTTTTTGATTCTCGTTGCAGGAAAGTAAATGTAAAAACAAGTCGTTTAATAAGTATTTAAGCTGATTGAGTTCAAAAAGCGTCGCCATTTTATGGTTGGAGGCTGATTCTGTGTTGCCAAATTAATAACAATTGTGATTTCAATCTTTTATTAAAGAAAATAATCGATTTCTAAATCTGAGTAAAAAGTATGTATTTTCTTGAAAATCTGTAATTAAGTGATTTTTCAAAAGGTTTATATTTAGTTTCCTTTAATTACATTAAAAACAAACTAAACACTCATCGTTTTTGGCCATCAAATCATTTTACATCCGATTATAATATTAGTTCGATTGTTGTCAAATCGATTTTTTTTTTATTACCTGGCAACACTAACTGTCAATAATGACAAATCTAGACAACGAAAACATTCGCTTTGCCTCCGTGTATTGTGAATGTTGAAAACAAAAAATATTAGTTTTATTTTTTCCATAAATGACCTCAGGATATGTAACTACTGCATTCAAAGTAAGAGAATATCATTATTATAAAGGCAAATGATTTATTTTGGAAAATAAATACTCATAATTGTAACTTTTTCAGCGACAAGTTTTAGCATAAGACATGCTAAATATGAACCATTTTTACACTTTCCCGTAACCTTATTACTATAATTCATTTCTTTTAGGCATAAACTATTAAAAACCGTAGTCATTAAATATTATACTTAATGTTCACGTTAAGCCAAATTGCCCTAACAAACTGAGCAATTCCCTTTCTTAACAAAGACTCATTTTACTTAGTAAAGGGATTTTTAGACTTAAAATGATTTTACTATGTTTTTATTATTTCTTTCCTCTTTACTGCTTTAAATAAAGTGTTTATGTCTGATTGAGCGCATTGTGAACTGTATAATTGTTTTTTATAATTTGTATGCCCATGAGGCTGATCACAGCATGAACTCCCTGTATATTGTAAGACCTATATTGTAACCTGTGTATCACAAATAGACTGTTTAATTTGAATAATAATGGTATAATAGGAAACAAATTAAAGCAAATATTGTTTTTATATTATTTTATTATCCTGTTCATTCCCACTCCTAGGAAAAGGCCTCACCCCTCCCAAACTATTGTTACCAGTCCCAAAAAAAGCAATAACATGAAAGAAAAGGGTTAAATAAAATAAAAATATATCTCTCATATAAAATTTTAACTTAGCTTACTTTAATTAAATACATCATGGTAACTCAATAGGTTGGTCAAACTCAACAGCTAGTACATCAGGAGTCCTAAGCAGTGCCGTAGAAATCTGGAGGCGAGCGGGTGTCTCGAGATCCCTGAAAATAATTTCGGAGCCATCTGGATGCCACGCTGCAAATGTTGCATTTAAAGTTGTAGTCTCATACGTCACGATAGTGCAGCGCTTACCTAGGAATAATTTTTGGTGCTATTAGTTGAGATTTTTAATGTATTTAACATGTGGGTAATTCATTCAAAATTACTTTTTTCAAACTAATCCAGTACTAGCCTGATTATTTGTTATGATGAAAACCAACGTATTCCTTAAATAATCTATAGGTTACCAGAATAGATAAGATTTCTATTGTTGCATAAAATAAGTTACCACTTAGTTCCCCAACTGCTTTGAGAAATAATTCCCGAAGTGTCGCTCTGGCTTCCTGTTCTTTCAATGCAATGTCGACAACTTCCTCTCCATCGGCCATGATGAAAAATTGAAAACTTTGAACTGAAAACTATTATTTACAACAATAATAAGCATTTGTTTACTCTTCCTGTTTTGATACAACTTGACAATTGACACATTTGACACTGTCCAGACTAAGTGCTGCCAGGTGCCAGATGACCGTCTGCCGTCTGGCGTTCTCCCCAAACCTTCCCCGAAATGCGACCAAAAAACAGGTTTTGAAGAAAAAATCCCTCATAAATGGCAAAATATTTAGTTATTAATAAAATACAATTTCAGCAATAGCTTCCATCAGTGGGTAATTTTATTAAAGCTTTTTTAAATGTATATTAATATATATATTAATATTTATTTCATTGGTTGCCTGAAGATTTTAATAACTTGAGTTGGTAATATTTTTCTTTCGTATTTGTAGTTTCTAGTTAAAACGTATTTGATAAAACCTTATCTTTTGAAACAGATTATTACAGTTTTGGTGATCAAAAACCTCCAATTCCCTCCAATCCCAGATTATTCTCTCCAAATATCCCCTCAAAAATATTGTCCCCCATAGCTATAAAAACCCCCAAATTTGGGGGAATTCCTCCCAATCTGGCATCACTGTCCTGACAGTATCCTGACGTTTTACAGTGACATAACTTATCGATCGTGTATTGCTACAGTAAAAATAAACATATTTCAGATACGAATAATTCAATATTGTAGTCGTGGAACACAGGGGTAAGTTTTCGATCGTTTTTGAGATGGATTTAAAAAGAAAATGCAGAACAGCATTCCCTACCGTGAAGATATTATACAGACCGTACCTCCCTATTTATAAATGTTCTGTCGGAGACTACTGATTCAAAAATTATTTGTAATGATAACTTCTTACATCGCAGATTGATTTCCACTATAGTGGAAGGTGGCGTATGTACGGACGCCAGTACATCAAGTTACTACAATCTGTCAAATTTTCTTAATAGATTTTCAACTTTATCGCTAAAGCATTAAGGTTCAAGGTTGATTGGGAAAATTTGACAATTTCGGGTAGCTTGACCTGGCTGGCGTCTGTACTGGCGTCATCGTCCATTTCGTCTAGTACCCTACAGTGGCGAAGCCTTAAAGGGTTTTCACCCGACTGCGGTGAAGCCCAAAAGGAGGGTAAGTAATGTTTTTAATCAGTACCTCTGTATTTAATTTCATTGAAACGACAAAGACCGCTGTTATGAATCCTAGTAGATTATGGATCATCATCATTAGCCTACAGCAGTCCACATAGGCTTATCCTATTGCACGCCATTCAACTTGATTTTCGACAAATCTCATCCAGCTACCACCCTGCGAAGAGTATGGATATTACTTACGAATGAAGTCTGTCCCATTGGTCAAGCATGCGCGACTGCTGAGCGTGGAGTCCTCGGTTCGACCCATGCCAGTGATAGGCTGCACTTCAGTTGTTTTTTTTTTATATTTACCATAAGATCCTACATATTTTCAGGTATACAGATAGTACGGTAATTTATAGTTGTTCGCATAAAGTTTAAAGCGGTGCTATCGTGAAACTTAAAAATGTGTGTCAGAATGGCTGGTTGCCTGTGGCTTTGGTCTATGAGAGTTGATTAGAAAATTGCTACATAATTGCTTATATTTGCTACATTTAATAAATAATTGCTACATACTATATATATTTAGAAATAACATTTTTTTTTTTTGTACAGCCGACGTTTGGTTGGCTGGTCGCCTCCTAGTTTAAAGCCAAGCATGAAGAGTTTCCCGAAATGTATTGCGTCAATAATTGCTACATATTTGCTTCATTTATCTAATTTAGTTGTATCTTCAAACATATGTTAAATAAAAGATGTAGCAATTATTTTAATTATCCCAAGGAAAAGTGCCTGATAAAACAATAAAGGCAAATAGTTGCAGTGTGTCTTCAGTCAACGGTATTGCTACTTTAGGAGGCTATTATTGCTACTTTATGTTATGAGTAGGTAAGTGGAAGTGGTGGCAAGTGGAAGCACATTAAAAGGATATCGTAAATAAAAACGTCGGGTCGTTCATAAGATTCATTTTAATGTTCATGCTTGGCTTTAAACTAGGAGGCGACCAGCCAACCAAACGTCAGGATGGCTGTACAAAAAAAAAATGTTATTTCTAAATATATATAGTATGTAGCAATCATTTATTAAATGTAGCAAATATAAGCAATTATGTAGCAATTTTCTAATCAACTCTCATAGACCAAAGCCACAGGCAACCAGCCATTCTGACACACATACTTAAAACGCCTTAGTTGCGTCTGCAGGCGACACGCCAAATGTTTTCATTTCACTAAACTTCGGCAAAACTTAATATTCAGTATGACCCACTTAATAACGACGCTACTCAGATTCTATTCCCTTGTAGTAAGTTTTTCTGCATATTTCTGCACTACTAATATTTTGATAATATACCTACCCTTCTTTGACGGATGAAGACTGCCCAGTGTGAAGTGTGGGTGTGATTTTTAATCTTTTTGCCGACATGTCATGATCTATCTTGTCATCAGTCAGCCTAAAATGTTCCCACTGCTGTGACACAAGCCTCCGCTGTTCGAATGGGAATGGACTGTAATCTACCACGCGGGCCCAAAGCAGGTTGGTAGCTATTCGATAGTCTTCGAAGTTTTGGTTCCTCACGATGTTTTCCTTCAACGTTTTGAGAGCATTGTTTTTCTTGTGGGTTCAATTAACCTTTTGAACGCCATTGTCACATATACGTGACAAACGAAATCTTACCCTGAACGCCAACGTCACAAATAGATGACAAAATACACGTCGCACCATATTATGAAATAAACTATTTAATCATTACTTTTGTGTGTTTTTATTTATATAATTTAAAAGTTTAAGCTTCCGTCTATATTGTATTGCATGAAACTAATATAAATAAACCACCAATATCGAGAAATTTGTTGTTTTAAAAGTAGATGTTAAACGCGTATAAAAGGAGTCCCCCACACGCCGTAGTCCGCTATATGTGACAGCTAGTGTTGTGACATATGATTGTAAAATCAATAAAAACTTAAGAAGATGAATATGAAATTTTGGTCCAGAGTATTTTATTTGTGTATAAGTTGGTATCAGGAGAAATAAAACGTATTTTTAAAACTACTTAGCCTTATACTACCGTGCCTCTAGCTACACAATCAAAAATAAAATATGCAAATGTCTAATATCGACACTTGTTAAACTCATCTCTTGCGCATCCCTAGCGCAAACCAATATTATCAGTCCCCTGTACGCCATAGTCATAAATGTATGACACAGCGGTGACGTCGTAAGCGCAGGCGATTAAGTTTAGTGAAGTGCTTTCATTTTTTTTTTGTATTTGTTTATTATTAAAATATCGTGTAAGTTAGTTATAGTATAAACCGTGATCATGAGTGTAATGACTACCGAAGAACTTCTTCGAATATTAGAAGGAATTTGAGATGGCGAAGAGTTCTCGGAAGCGGAATCAATACAAGAAGATGATTTAGAGGTGAATTATTTTAAAAACTGATCAAAAATGTTATATCAGCATTTTAATTTATTTATTAGGGACAAAAACAGGTCAGTAATTTCTTAAACGAAATTTTTTCAAAAAATTACTCACACTATTATAGAAGAACGATACAGGCTTTGATAAGCACCTGAAATATTTTCTCTTTTATTAGATTTACTTATGATATGAATCAATCGTTGAAAATATTATCTGACCTTATTGTTCTTGTTTTTTTTTATATAACTCTTACGAATGAGTAAAATGTCGTACCTAGACCAGCGCACACTGTCTACATAGGTATGCATTAATAAAGGTAGTAATCATAGTATGCACCTAATATGTAAGCTAACCTAATTAAAAAATGATTAATTTTAAATATACTACTAAGACGGAACCAGTTAGTGTACTTATTATTATTCTACACACTTTACCGCTTTGGCTTAGACCGGAGTCGTGGCCAGGCCGATATGGCCGCTCCGAAGTATATAGGTACATAGATTGTCGTTTACAAACAGCGGACATAAAGTTTAGAACTATAATAACTTTTGCTTTCTGATAATAATTATAAGGAAAAATAAAAAGCTTTATAGAATTTTGTGATTTTAATTTTGAACCCAAAATAGATATTATTATTATTAGGTACTAAACTGATGTTCTTCCTAGTATATTATTAGGTACCTACATTTTGTTAAAGATTTGTGATATTTTAAGACTGATTCGTAATAATAATTATTAGGTATATGTAACTGTTGATTTTTAAATTATTTCTGCGTATTTTTTACATGTAAAAAAAAACAATAATTAAAATACTGATTTCAATATTTTTTTATTACTACATTAAAATCCTTGCGTATTTTAGATATGGATAGGTATTATATTAGAAAAGAATACTTACTTATTAGAATCGATAACCAACGTGTACACTGCTACATCCCTAATTCGATGCGAGAATTTCATAAAATTGACTGGCAAGCAACGCCATTGTCACAATACCATGACAAGTCATGTTGAATAGTGTTGTAACCATATTGTAATAAATATATTTTTTTAGTTTTCTAATATCTGTTTTTTCATTGATAGTCTCTGTTAAATGCTGTGTAAAGATTACTATATTGGAATATAGTGGCAGGTTAAATAAAATTTCAGTGTCGTGAGTACGGTTTATTAGAAAATTAAAGACGAAAATAAAAACTCAGTTGTATATCGATATAAGTTTTGGAATCCCTATTTTTTATGAAGGTCATTTGACAGAAAAGTGGCCTGGCGTCAGGGGTACGGCGATACGTTTATACTCTGGCGTTCAAAAGGTTAATAAAATTTGATTCAAATAGGTATATTCAGTTGATTAAATAAAACACAAAGATAAAATTAATAGTTTATTCCTTGAAGACATACGCTTGCTCAATCCCAAACATACACATTAAAAATAATGTTAACATTATTACGGAGAAGATAAAAAATTGTTTGATAAATACCTGAATGACTCCTCAGAGGAAACTGGTTTACAGAAAAAAAACTGTGACCTTGCTAAAGATCGAATATCAGTGGTGACTACACTGTTACAAATATTTAATATCTAATCGTAAAATATAACAAGTCCATTCGTAATGCGGGACTTTGGGCTACATGCATTTTATTAACCAATAGTTTTGGTGCTAACAATGAAAGTCTTATTAATACGTGTGACTATTCTATGTCACCTCGGAACCGGTGGTTGACTGTAGATTTTTCTGGAACGCCGTCGCGCCTCGCCTCTTCTGTACGGGTGCTTAATTTCAAAAGTACCTCTTTGACAGTGGTGGTAGCAGCGCGATCCGCAGGTCTTCGTCTATGGCTTTCCAACTGAAAAGTCCATGGAGCAAGCTAGTAACAGGTACTTAGCAGCGGGACAATATGGAACTGACTTGTCAATGATTATTCCTTTTTTATTTACAAAATCTGACGTAATAAATATACTAAATTATTTTCAAAATACAATTAATAATGACCACATTGACATTTCATTTCTCTTTGGATGTTGGGGTTTAGGTTAATTCGTAGTGTGACATAAAGTTTCCTATTTCATTCTATGTCTCATTTTATACATTAGTTTGAACAAGTAACCAAAAACTTGATGCCACTTGTTATATTATTCGGGTACCTGGAAATACACAGTAGATGATGTGATAACAGCATCTATGTGATACAAAGAGCACCTATGTGTAAGCTCTGTAAGTCTTCGTACATAACATTATATTTATGTGATTGCTATGCAACGGCATTCAGTCATTTAAAACTTTACTTTTAAATAGATTCTAATCACCTATTAATAGTATCACAGACACGATATCAATTAAAACATTTAAAAACTAACGACTTATACACCTCCCCTTCAAAAGCCTTTATCAGAAGAACGCAATAGCCTAACAAATACCTGGCAAGTGCGATCGGCACGAGTCGACTGGCGACAAATGACGACGTCGAAACATAACATGATGAAGTACCTCAAAACGACGTCGAGGCGTACAGCTCGTCTGAATGGACCTTATTAGAAGATCGCCTTCGTACTCTAACACCCAACTAAGACATTAGATGTGAGAGAGAAATGTACGGCGATCAACAAATAAGTCTTCTCCCATTGATGGC
This sequence comes from Apamea monoglypha, assembly GCA_911387795.2. NCBI lineage: Eukaryota > Metazoa > Arthropoda > Insecta > Lepidoptera > Noctuidae > Apamea > Apamea monoglypha. Next base: position 6,684,803 of record OU426922.1, read on the forward strand.
TCTCGGCAACTATGCAAAATACCAATCAAATACCTGCCAAGTCCGTCGGTGTGACGACAACTATCGAATCGAGAGTGCAATGGGTGTCATTACTCCCCATATGTTTGCCATATACCGAAGTATTATTTTGGTATGCTACACATAAGCTGTAAAACAACAGTGTTCACTTTATTACTTGTAATTGTCTTATCTTTGGGGAGAGGATTGAGTAGTGTCAGTGTGGGTAAAGGTTGAAAAAAAAATGTTGGTTAACTGTTGTCAAACAAATTGTGGTGAATGAGTATGGGGTAGTATGTGTCATAGATGCGGTACCTGGACGCTTCGCATTGGTAGGGGGTAAGACTTAATGTTATATACTTACCGGTTTCAGGCGCATTTGTGATACCTCAGTCATTAGCTAGTGGCGGTCGCGTGAACGTCGCCGCGGCCGCTCGTATGGCGATCCTGCAATAGTAATTTAAAAAATATATTGCTAACAATTTAATGTTTAAACAACGAGTGTCAAAAGACGCTTAACGAAGCCGAGAGCTCACTTGTTCTTCCCGGCGTTGTGATAGTATTTTTTGTACTAGACAATAACTGGGAACCTTCTGGCTACGGAGATATTGAATGTCAAAGTTACAACAATTTTTTTACGATTTCATATGTTCTAACTTTAAATACTTCCACGATCCCTATACCGTTGCATTTTCACTCCAAAAATAAAAGTAGTTTCCCAGCAATTATTTGCACAAAGTTACTTAGTTTACAGAATGCGTAAATGACGGCTTCAAGATGGATCTTTTTACAGCCTGTATGTAACATCGGACACATAAAAGCCTCAAATGTTAGCGCTACAACAGCTGTGAATGACAGGGTAATACTAACTTCTCTCCTTGCGGTGCTTGCGGTCGCGCTCCCGATCCTTGTCGCGGTCCCGTTCTCGCTCGCGATCCCGGTCCTCGTGGCGCCCGGTCTTCTCGCGACTAGCGCTGAAATAATCAATGGCATTTTACATTACAGAACTTTACTTTATATTAGAAAACCTTTATGTTTATGGAACCACAACCATGACATTATAATGTACCCTCTTATAATCAATAACCTACTTAATAAAAACTTTAACTTCACTGATAGACAATTAGGCACAGGGCCTGTTTATAAATAAATAAATAACTCATATGTTCGAAGACTACTCACTGGTGACGATCCCGTGGTTCCCTCTCTTTCTCACGTTCCCCCCTATCCCTATCCCTTTCCCTATCCCTTTCCCTCTCCTTTTCCTTTGGTTCCTTCTCCTTCTCCCTTTCCTTCTTATCGTTGTTCTCTCGCTCTCGGTCGCGGTCCCCGCGCTCGGGACGTTCACCGCGTTCACCCCCCCTGTCGCCTCGGTCGCCTCGGTCGCCTCGCTCGCTCCTGTCCCTGTCTCGCTCTCGGTCGCGCTCCATTCGCTCCCTGTCGCGACGATCAGAGCCGAGGCCGCCGCTGCGAGCGCTGCGTTCTTTTTCTCTCTCTTCCCGACGTTTCCTCTCTTTCTCTTGCTGCTCTTTTTCGCGAGCCTCGTTCATCTCTTCGTAGGCTTGCCGCAGTTTGAAATAGCTAGAGTTAATGAATAAAGATTTAGAAGAAAACTTTTTATTCCTACGAAGCTTTAGATTTGTAGTTGTTGTATTGATTTTTCTGTAATGAATAATTCTAAAATATTAATCTTTTATCTCACCCGACATGTTGTTTTCCAGACAGATGGTCGTCGATGCGCTGTTGTGCGTCACCAACGATCAAAAACGCGCCACAAACAGGACATACTTCCATTTGCTTCTCTTGGGCGGCCGCCAGCTCAGCAGTCATGGACCAGTGGCTAAAAATATTGGCAATATTGAACATTATGGGCTGATATTTCAATGGTCCGGTAACTTTTATCTGAACAATAAATATGACATTTGGCCCTATTTTCCATACAAAAACTGTCAGACTACAATATTTATTCCTCAGAGAAAAGATAACTGGCTATTGTACAAACATGTTGTAACATTGTTACTAACAAACTTATGGACAAAGTCTGAAATAAATTACTTATTATTATTAATCTTTATTTATTATTATTGCCTAAGTTACACAAACAAAACAACATCTACCAATAGCTCATTGCAGTATTTATTTATTTTTTTTATAAAAAAAGCGAATTTTTCAATGTAATCTTAGCGCTGAAGAAAAATTGGTGTACAGACGCCAGCAGGTCAAGCTACCCGAAACTGTCAAATTTTCTCAATCAACCTTGAACCTTAATGCTTTAGCGATAAAGTTGAAAATCTATTAAAGAAATTTGACAGATTGTAGTAACTTGATGTGCTGGCGTCCGTACAATAAAAACATATTATGATAATCAGGTTGCTCCCTCAAACAGTAGACGAGAATATCACTTCTTGCATTGCATAAGAACAGTTTCGAGTGATGGATTACCTGTTCTCTTGTTGTTTCAATAGTTGTTCTTTCTCTTCCTTCAGCCTATCACAGAGCTTCATAAGACCTTGTGCTTGCTCCACATCTCCACGAGTCCCAGCCTCTTCGGCCTCTTGGACTAAAGCTGTTATCTTTTCTGATAACAATTGAACCTGATAAAAAAAATATGTATAATCAAGTGGTGAAATCAAATCAATAGTGAGGTGAGCAATGTGCATATTTATTTACTATTCTCAATCGCACTGAGATTTGCTATTAGAGAACCCAATTCTGGGTTAAGCAATTGTATAAAAGCTACCCTCAATACTTATAATTTAATAAAATTGTTTTTGTAATTTATATGTACAATTTCGAGAAAGATTAATTTACCTGCTCCTGGTTCTTCTCAGTCTGAGCTTGAGTCATGGGTGGTCCATCAGGCTTAGAGTTCATCAATTCCAATCTTTGTTTACCTTTTTGGATTTTTCCTGAAAAAGACATATACCATTAGCAGCATAATTTATGGATGTTGAGAGAAGCTATCATCAGATGTTTTATGGAAGATACCATAACTCTGTTTGTACTCACGTTCAACATCATTGATCATGTGACGACAGAACCTCAAGAATTCTTCAACGTATTGTGCCTTCTTGTACGATGATTCTGCTTTCTCAAAGAGCTCTTTGACTTCATCATCATGCACCTTCGGACAGGCACCCAAGTCAGCTCTAGTGTTCACAAACAAATCGTGCGGACAGAATTTCACCATGTAATATTTACAGTACTGCAACAAAGTAAAATGCACTTAATATTTGCATCGATTTTGACTTTGGGGATGGAAAGAATATTCGTTTTGAGTTCACATTATTTGAACCTGTCACATAATTGTTATTCCTTGACTTTTGAGTACAATCTTTGGAGGATAAGCATCTGCAATGAATTTGACAAGAAAATAGTTGGTTTTGAGTATGCTCAAACAAAAATTCTCCATGAGGTAAAATTTATTTCTTGATTTTGATTGAAATGCTTTATAAAAATACAATGTGGGAAAGAAACAGTGAATGAAATTTACAAGCAATGTATTATGATTGCATGTCTTTTAATACTAGCCTTAATGCATAGTACAGTCTGATGTAAACTTTATGGTGGCTCTACTGAGCCACCATAAAGCACCACCACCACTTTCTAGTGAGGCGCGAGCCACTGCATAGTAACAAATTCACATTGTGTCAATGGTTCAGACCTGTCATGAAGTTGTATGCTTATTAGACAACACTCTCAACACATTAGCTAAACAAGAATGACAGCTGAATTAACCTTTTTTTGTCAACATGACTAAAAAAAAAACACTCGCAGCTGTCGTTTTGGTGTAGCAAATTAAAAATCAGAGTATGTTTACTTATTTGTAATCAAGTGGGTAGTACTTTTGACTGCATCATCAGTGATCGCAATTATATTGTTACTGCTGTGCATGAGGTTCTGGGTAAGATTTGTATGTTGGTGTTAGGCATTGTTTTTCAATCAGGAACATCTTAGTAGCAGCATGCAGTCTGTATTAGTGCCAGTAGCATATAATCAGCCTATAATGTTCCCACTGCTCACACACCACTGGACACTGACCTCCCTGTGATTGGAGGTTCCTAGCATAAACATGCTTGGCGAAATGTGGGTGCAATACAGCTCTGCCTAACTCTTCCGAAAATACAAAAATGAAATCTATATATTCTCATGGACTAAAATATTAAATCTGCTAAGACCTCACTAACCTAAAACTACTATAGAATACTTTATCAAATCTGCCGTATCGTGCGTGCTCTCATATTTTTTTGTACCGACAGTCAAAATGCTATCGGTCGATATACCTACCATACTACATCACCTTCAACGTTAATGAAGAAATAACATCGACAATGTACTGAAGAATAATTACCTCTGGATCCTCCCAGTTCGGCTTCTTGATTTTTTCATTCGGATTTGTATTACGGTGTCTGCCCATCAACTCATCGAGCAGCTGAGCGGCCGCCAACACCGCCATTGTAGCAAACCTAAATATCTAATAAACTAAATTGAAATCTATCAACGTGACCTATTGAATATACATAATCCACCTTAATTGCGGTATTATTTTAATTAATTACTCGTTATATAGCGTAAAGAAGACAAAACAATTTTGCCCTTCAACCTAAGCCGTGTTGTCTATGACCCATAGACCACAGAGTACTTTGTAATATACTCCATAGACTACTATTTTAAACTATAGAGACTTACTTTATGATAGAGACCTACGCCATCTATAGAATAATAATTATTTTTTTGCTGTGGATTTAAGGAGGTTTTTGGTTAAGCTTTGGTTTTGGAATTGTTATTTTTTTTTTTGGTAAAAGTAATAAAATTTTAACTGCACTTGTTGGAAAATTGCACTGGGTTAAATCCTCTGAGACTGGCTCATAACATCATTCTATTTTCTCTAAAGGAATTGGCGGAAAGTCATGAACATGTTAATAACAACATAACATAATATGGCATTGCCAGAAACATTTGGTTCTGCCATTTTACCTTCTTCGAAAATCACAAAAATGGCACTGACCTTGGGAGAAATGAATATATCAAGGTTTTCACTGATTACTAATGTAGAACCACGAGACAAACCAATCTTACGATAATCTGCAATTTTCATTTGATTTTTCACATTTTCCCCTGCGATTTTGATCAGTGGTACGGTTTTTAGGAATTAAACATTTATCTTGAAGAAGGGTTGATTTTTTTAAAAGTATGTCTAACTGTTTCTTCATTTTTGTGCATTGCAAATGCTATGCTGGGGAATGGGCCGCTAATAGTCATGATAATATTTAACGGTCACAGTTTTTCACGGTTTTCTAATACTTGTCAGTGGTTTCCTCCAATCCTCATGTTTTTTACAATAAGTCGGACTCTACCTTTATTTTGTACTGTTTGACATGAATCTGCTCCGCTACATGGAATTAGTATGTACTATTTATATATTAGCAGATGTGAATGTCACTTGTCAGTGTCAGTTCAATATTTGTCAGGCGTAATTAATCAGTTTAGATTTTTATGCAGGTTGTGTGCCATCAACAAAAAGAATAGTTAATGTAAGTTGTCTTTGTGTAGATAGTTAGGATTTAACAATAAATTTTACACATGCCTAGTACAGCATCTTAAAAATGGGTTCGTTATTTGGTAAACATAAGAAACCTGTAAGCAGAGTGACTGAACAAGATAAGGCTGTTCTTCAGTTGAAACAACAGAGAGATAAGTTAAAGCAATACCAAAAGAAAATAGAACTTAATCTCGAGAAAGACAGACAATTAGCTAAGAAACTTTTAGACGAAGGAAAACGCGATAGAGCGAAACTACTTTTGAAAAAGAAAAAATATCAAGAGAAACTTCTACAAAATACAGATAATCAGTTGGAAAAATTAGAACAGCTTACTCATGATCTAGAGTTTGCACAAGTCCAAGTCCAGGTACGTATTTTCTGATTAACTTTAGTATTATTGATTAGGCAGTTTAGTGTGTTAGCGTGGAAAGGTAATTTTTTTTTGTCAGGCATGTCAAGTTTTGCTACCTAGAGAAGTAGCGACTGTAGCAAGACAGTTACTTGGTGGATCTTGGGCGTTAGGAGAAGGCCTAACATCAAACTGGCTATGGCAGGAATAAAAAGCTTTGTGCTGTTTGCAAGAATTATATCTTAGATTTATCAACATTCTGGTTAGTTACTTCAAGTTGTTAATTTTATTCCAGGTGCTTGATGGTTTGAGGACTGGAAATGAAGCTCTGAAAAAGGTGAATGATATCCTAAATATTGATGAAATAGAAAAGATTTTGGATGAAACTAGAGAAGGTATAGATAAACAGAGAGAAATAGATGACTTGATTTCTGGACAACTAACTCAAGAGGATGAAGATGATGTTGAAGCTGAACTGGAGGCTATCCTAGATGTGGGTGACCAGCTGCCAGATGTGCCAGCAGACATACTGCCAGAGGTCACCGAAGAAAGAGAACCAGAAAAGCCTCAAAGAGTCAAAAAAGCACCTACAAAAGTTGCTGCAATGGCTTAAGTTAACTTGTGCATAAGCTTTAAAAAAATTATATATTTTTGAATCAGTCCAATTTGAATAGATTTTTATTTACTTTGTTATTGTAAATACTTAATAATGTAAGAAAACATAGGTCAACTTTAACGAAAAGTGCATATTATAATACTTGGACATGTATTGTATTGTATCCTAATACTTAACATTATTGGAGATCAAATAATTTTATTATTAATTACCTACCTTACTCTTTATTTTTCTTATGATACCTGTTTTATTCCTTCACAAAGTAGCAGCTGGCCAGCATAATCTGAGTTTGCCTCTACTGGCATTATGATATTGTTATGTTATATTTTGATTAATAAAGGGTCCGAGCTACTGGTGGTCAGGACGGTAGAGGTGGAGAGGAATGGAGTGGAACCCCTAATGCAGGGCTATTATGGCAATAAATCTTTCGAGGCCCAACAAGCATTGCTGCATTATTGTAACCTTTATGAGTTTGACGCACGGAGTACCACGCGGGCGATACGGTGTCTAGCACTTGGCCGGTTTTTATTATTATTTTCTGTCGTTCACAACTGTGTGGGAACAGGAACAACCGGTCAAGTGCGTGTCCGACTACGTACATTGAAAGGTTCCATATTCGTAATTAATAATTATTTACTCATGCACAATATTGTTTTATTGACAACGATTTACACGACGATGACGACGACTACATACGGACGCCAGCACATCAAGTTACTACAATCTGTCAAATTTCTTTAATAGATTTTCAACTTTATCGATAAAGTATTAAGGTTCAAGGTTGATTGAGAAAATTTGACAGTTTCGGGTAGGTTGACCTGCTGGCGTCCGTACATTGAAGAGTTCCATATTCGTAATTAATAATATTATTTACTCATGCACAATATTGTTTTATCGACAACGATTTTTGCGTGTAGGTAACGAAACTACTTTTATGCGTGATTAATATACACAGTCTGGCCATAAATACTGTTACAATTAAAAATAAGAAGGATATTACATTTCAATTTGGAATCTGTCATTTTTATACGATTGTTTATTGAGTTTTCTAATTTTGGCGCCAATACATTGTACAGACGCCAGCAGGTCAAGCTACCCGAAACTGTCAAATTTTCCCAATCAACCTTGAACCTTAATGCTTTAGCGATAAAGTTAAAAATCTATTAAAGAAATTTGACAGATTGTAGTAACTTGATGTGCTGGCGTCCGTACAATATTTTGTGATATTAAAATGGAGTGGGGTGATAAAGAGAACCGAATCGCTGTGATTGCATTACACAAAGTTGGTATGGAGCCAAATGCAATTTTTAAAACTCTCCATACGCTTGGTATTAATTAAATGTTTGTGTACCGCGCTATTATTAGGTACAGACGCCAGCAGGTCAAGCTACCCGAAACTGTCAAATTTTCTCAATCAACCTTGAACCTTAATGCTTTAATGATAAAGTTGAAAATCTATTAAAGAAATTTGACAGATTGTAGTAACTTGATGTGCTGGCGTCCGTACAATGAGACCTCCTGTTTGTGACAGAAAAAGATCTGGCCGTCCACGTAGTGTTCGTACGAAAAAGGTGGTCAAAACAGTAAGGGAAAGAATTCGAAGAAATCCTGTCCGAAAGCAAAAGATTTTATGTCGGGAGATGAAGATAGCACCCAGAACCATGTCGCGTAAGATGACTTAGAACCTGCAGCCTATATGAGACGCACTGGTCATTTTTAACTGATAATTTTAAAAAGAATAGGGTGGTAAAATCGAAACAACTACTGAAGCGGTACGCAAAGGGAGGTCACAGAAAAATTTTGTTTACGGATGAGAAAATCTTTACAATTGAGCAACATTTTAACAAACAAAATTACCGTATTTATGCTCAAAGCTCTAAGGAAGCTTCCCAATTAGTCGACAGAGTGCAACGTAAGCATTATCCGACTTCAGTGATGGTTTGGTGGGGTGTTAGCTATGAAGGAGTGACTGAGCCACATTTTTGTGAAAAAGGTATCAAAACATCGGCACAAGTGTATCAAGATACCATTCTTGAGAAGGTAGTTAAGCCCCTTAACAACAACATGTTCAATAACCAAGTATGGTCCTTCCAACAAGACTAGGCGCCGGGTCTTAAAGCGCGGTCCACGCAGTCTTGGTTGGAAGTGAACGTTTCGGACTTCATCAGAGCTGAAGACTGGCCGTCGTCTAGTCCCGATCTTAATCTGCTGGATTATGATTTATGGTCAGTTTTAGAGAGTACGGCTTGCTCTAAACGCCATGATAATTTGGAGTCCCTAAAACAATCCATACGATTGGCAGCGAAGAATTTTCCCATGGAAAGAGTGCGTGCTTCTATTGATAACTGGCCTCAAAAGGCCAGGCGTTTAAAGGACTGTATTGCAGCCAATGGAGACCACTTCGAATAAGCTTTTTATATTTTAAATTGTTTTATATTTATGTATGAAACTAACACACTGTAAAAGTAATAAATATTATTTTGCAATAAAAAAAATTTTTTTTCTTCGTGACAATATTTATGGCAAGACTAGGTATACAGCCCATGTCTGATAAGGTCGTTACGTCCGTCCGGATTAGTCATTTAACTCGTGAGACTATTTGCACTATATCGATGAAAATTAGGAAGTATTTCTGTGCACTGCCCAACAATGGTGTAGATAAATAACGAAACAAACAATACGAGGCTGGCTCCCCTCATATATTATGTAACCGAAGGATGAAAAAACTACCATGCACATCAAGCATGTTGGATCCCATAATTAACCTATTGACCGTGTTATATCAATTGCCGTTTTTCAGATATGGAATCTTTTCGGTTACAGATTAGTGTTTCGGCATTTTTTGGATTTTGTAGGCATCGTAAGACTAGATCTGTAGACCATTTTTTATTTTACCTGGTACCTACTTGTTGACAGGCCTACGCTGTCCTCCCATACCTACTGTAATTTGAAAACATTGTAAAAGTGGAGTTTACAATGTTTGCCGGCTCTTCTCCATAGGAAACGACCAATTGGAACCGTGCACCTAGCTTCTGACGTTTCATAAGTGCCCATGTTGGTTTATGTTAAATAAAATATTTTGATTTTGCATTTCTTCTCAGGGATCAAGGGGCTTACCACCAGCTCTTATAGCAGGGCAGAAGTTGAACTGCACTGCTTTTCTGTACTAAGTCATAGAACAAAAAAGCAGTTCAATCAGCCCTCACAAAAGAAAAATCAGCCCTCACATCAATTTGTTGGACGGCTAGGAAATGTCGGCGCCATTAGTTTTAAAATAACGTCCAACAAATTGATGTGAGGGCTGATTTTTCCAACGCCAGGTAACTTTATGCGAAGAATGTTTTTAAATTTTTGCCATTCTTCCATACAAAAACTGTCAGACGTAAGTTTTATTCCACGAATAAAAAATATCTGTCGATTGAAAAGTCAGCACTTACAGTATGGAGGGTAGAGCGTCCATACCTTACAGAAATAATAGTAGATTATGCACCGAGGGGCTAAAGTTGTGTCTTATGTCACGGGCGTCATATTGAATCTCGAGCGCAATGAAGGATTCGGGATTTAACTCCCGAGCGCAGCGAGGGAGTTAAGAGTTTAACTCATGAGCGAAGCGAGGGAGTTAATACAAGAATCCTGAATGCAGCGAGGGATTTAAGCTAGCCCAAGGCAAAGACACCTTTAGTCCAGAGGAGGATACTCTACTTTTTACACCTACTGTGAGAAAATCATAAATCATTGGAAATATTATTAGCTTCGGTTGTAATGAATTCAGGAGTACAATCACTTTCATCACTCGACATTTTATAATACTTTGTTGATAAATTTAAAGTATAAATGCCAAAAGTTCGCGCCTTTATTGCGTCTACCAATAAGTAGCCAAGACACGACCAATTCGATTTTCAAAAAAAAGTCTCTTCTATGGTTTTGTCGTGTGTTTTTTTATTTTATTGATATCACTTCATGGAAGTGGCGTTTGTGTAAACTAAGCTTTATACAGGGCTGGTAGAATGGTTTTGGATGATTGGCTGTATGCATTTTGAATTTAGAACGTCATTGGAGACGCTCGTGAAAATAGAGTATTTTTGATAAAATGTGATAAATCGACTGTAGTATTCTGCACAAAATCCACAGCAATCTTTGCGCAGTTTACTTAAAATAAATTAACTAATGTTACAGCCAATTACTATTACGGTATTACGGCGCGGTACGGTATTTGTTATTATTAATGCCAGTTTTAATGTAATTCCATTCCTTTTAAAAAATGGTTCGTAGTTATCTAATTATTCTTACAATATTATGTCTTTGAAAACATGGCAACGATATGAAGAAGCAGTTGTTATGATTTTGTAGGAAATCGAGAATATCATCTACGCGTAGTAAGGGTATCGAGAATAGCTTTCCTCTTTCTGGCACCAAAGGGTGTTTGTTAGTACTATACTGCCAATTTAGCTGAGCATGTGAGATTCCAAATTCAAATCACATTATTGACCAGCGGGTCATAATGAAATCCAGTACAACATTATTGACCGGCTGTGCCCCCGGCCACTAATGACTCACTTTAGGTTAAGGTTGCTTGACATATAATTTGACATTTTCGAGCAGGTGGTGTAAAAACATCATTTCGTTTCAAGCGCAATGATAACTGTTTCTCAGTTATTTTTCCACAAATACAAACTTATTTTTGCGGTCGAAAAAATCGATACTGTATTATCTTGTCGCAAATACTGCGGACAGACTTACGGACTTTGCGAAATAAGGGTTTACGGAATCCTAAAAAAGTCGGCGCGTGAACAGAGTGGGAAGTACTTAATGAGAAAACAAAAGTTAGTTTCATTTTTTAATCTCATTCATATCAAATTACTGAACATAATTTAGATTTTAGTAGGTACATACTATTGTGTCTAAGGAATTAGATTTCCTATAAAATATACATTAGCGTGGCACCATTGAAGATAAGTTACCCTTTGGCTGTGATATAAATTATCTCAATGAGTCATCGCACCTTATAAAGAAAATCATTCTACACCACGATTCTGAATCGTATATTCCCAGCTTTCCATAAGATAACAGTTATCAATCCAGCCAAATATTAACATAAATGATATTTTAGTAGTCTTAATTTTGCTACAGAATACAACTATATAATTATAACTATCTATGTACACGTAAATACAGGCTATATATAATATTTTATTACAAGCGGCGTGTTTACAGTAACCACGGAAGTGATTATAACACCACTTCACGTGCTCATAGTTACACTAAGCTAAGCGATACAATCACCGTATTACCTCTATACACATTCTTATAAAAAAACAAGTTATAACAGATTTATCACACTTGTACTGTACATACATGGCAAAGAATATTAATGTTCTAAGCTGGACACAAGTAATATTTTAATATTCGGCATATTCCATTGAAAATGATTGCCCGTCAAATAAATTTTTTATTGGTTCATAATAACCAAAATAAATAAATAATTAAATAAAAAAAAATATAATAAATTCTTGGGAAGCTGCAAGAGGGTTAGCATTTATTTAAATTTATACTCTCGCCTTGATCTCTGGTCCCTGGTTCGTAATTCGAGTAACTCATTTTAGAGTGGTTTATAAATATATTGATTCATAAAATGAGACTTCATATCAAGCGCTCGAAAAACGGGTGCCACAATAAAATTAGAAAACTTTCATTTTGAAAATATTTTCTTAACCGCACATGATTTTTACACATTATGGTATAATGAATAAAAAAGGAATGTCACTATTTTTTATAACTTGTATGTTAATAGTAATTTTTAAATCCACGACGAGAAAGACATATATTATAATGCATATTTTACACAAAGCAAAAATTGGTTATGTGCAGTTACTATTGAAAAAAAAAAACTACATGAATCTGGTAACCACTTAATTCTAACCGACTTAAATTAATTAAGATGTGTATCAGTTGTGATATAATAGTACTGACTGAAAAATAGAATTGCCTATGACTAATCACGGAAATTTAATAAAAATAAAATAAGTTTATGCTAATAATGTTGAACTATGTTGATTGAAATAACAAGTGATATTCAAAAACACTTCAAACTCTATTTAAACATGGCTGTATACATTATTTAATTAGTAATTGTGAAGTATGAATAAACCTAACATTATTTTTACAAGGCTCTAGTTTTATTTACAAAAAAATATATAAATAATTTCTATATTTGCAATGGACATTAATTATACTCAAGTCTAAACTCTTGTATCTGAAAGACTCTTCTATCACTATGAATTGTAAAATTGATTATGCACCAGAATACCTACAGAGATACGGAAAAATCAAACCAATTTACTTTGAGTTTCACATAAAGGTAAAGTCGTCAACAACTTTTAAGTCCATTAATCACTGTTAGTTCATTTAGTCTGTGCTCTCACTGTCCTTTATATCTCTGGCTAACGAGGGCTGGCGGGGGTTAACTGTGTCAGAGACATTGCTGCGTGGCTTCCTCGAGCGTGGGCAGAGAGAGGGCCGTATGCTAGTAGTTGACGGTGACGGGGTGGTGCGCGATGTTGGCGCCGGCGTGGTGCGGCGCGGCGTGCGCGAACGTGGCCGCGCCGCCCGCTGCGCCCACAGAGCCAACCGCGCCTACCGCGCCCACCGCGCTCACGGTCGCCGCGCGCACTTGCTGCAAATTACACCATGTCATATTTTTAGTGTAAACTTTCTATTTTTTTAAACACATCAAAATTTTGTTACAACAAAAGATCAACATCTACTTGATTAACTTCTAACTTGTTTAAATTTTATATAAATACTCCAATTAATTAAACTTACTTGATTATTGGTTATCATCACCGTAGCCGTGTTTGGTTGACTTTGTGCGACATTGGTCTCAGCTGGTCTCGTTTCGACTGTCGTCCTGTTATACAATAAATTTTATTATTACAAATTGGTTACTATGTACCCGTTGGATGCGAGAAATACAGAACTGGTCGAAGTGGAGGTGCTTGGGGGAGGCCTATGTCCAGCAGTAGACGCCTTTCGGCTGAAATGATGATGATGATGACTGTGTATTTTCCGTAACTGTTTGCCAGTGCCACAAGGGATGAATGATTGGGATACTTTTTATTCTACTCTATACAAAATGTTATACAAACCTGACTTCATGTTTTCTTTCAGTTCGTTCTGGCTCGACTTTGATACACTTATTATCAGTACAGTCTTCTGTTTCAGCGGGTGCCTCGCCGGTCGTGGCGCCTTCCACCCACTCCGAGTGTGTGCGCCGATGAGACACCAAATGGCCTGGAATTAAAGTTTATTTTAGTATGAGATCATCAAGAAACTTGTCGTATTATGAATACTGTAAAATTAAAGTGATCTACACATACCTTTACAGAGGAATTCCTTGGAGCAGACTTCACATCGGTACGGCTTATTGGCAGCATTAGCATTGTTCTTGGCATGGGATCGTTCATGGAATAGTAGGTTGCCTTTCAATGGGAAAGATTTGCCGCACTCGCCGCAACTGAATGGGCGCTCGCCACAACTATGCGACCTGGCAAGATTATAAAAAATAGCAGTAAGTAACACGTTACATTATTAGAATCCGTAACTAAGCCAAGATACCGTTACTTTGGGAATTAATAATATCTAAAGAATTTTGAAGAGAGATCATCCACAAAATTGAATTGACGTTCGACAGTTTATGTATGGAAGAACTGTCAATAATTCAAGATTGTTCCTCCGATGGAATTATATGGGGTTGGAGGAGTCGGCCCTTGGACGATGTAGGAGTAATACTTTTTGTGTTTATCTGTGGAGGCTTATAATTAGCAATTTAGTTATATATTACTGTTATAATAATGTTATTAGTCTGTAAGCCTTCTGAAAATAAAGAAAATAAATAAAAAAGTACCCATTGAAATGAAATTGTTTATTTTGTAAATAGGATATCGGAATCATTTTTACACATAATATTATTTAAAAAAAAAGTTAGCTGGATGAGGTCAGGGTTTCCTATCTGACTACTCTAAGAGGAAAGGCAAAAATAAACTCAGAGGTCACAGACTCTTTTAAAGGTCAGGTTTTATTTCCCCTGCACTGCCAACTTATTTGATTGCTTAATTTCTGAAACGATAGAGGAGTTAGAGCGATTTTGAAAGATAGTGGTAAAGAAGATTAGTTACCTCATGTGTGTGACAAGATGTTCTTTCCTGGTGAAATTCTTGGAGCACACCTTGCAGACGTGTGCAGTATCGCCGGTATGCTGCTTCAGATGATTCGTCAAGTGCTCTTTCCGAGTAAACGTCTTCTGACAGAAGTCGCAGCGATGCGGAGACTCGCCCGTGTGAATCCTAATGGTGAGCAGAAAAAAACAACCGATGTAGAAGAGTTCAAACATTTATTATTAGATATTATTTCTAAGTTTTCTTCTACATACACAACAATCATTAACTAACACATTCAATGCTGTGCGTGACAATTAAAGCAACTATGGGATTCTACAAGAAGTAATGTGCTGTTGACGACTTGGCAGTTTAGTCACTGCAGTAATATCATACTGGAATGATGTACAATCTGCCAAGTGAATCCATAAAACATTAAACATCTCGAAGATAAAGTTAAATTGTAAATACATACCTGACATGGTTGGTCAAGTGTTCCTTTCTGGAAAATGTTTTTGTGCAGAAGGGACATTTGTGTGGCGTTGCTCCTGTGTGAAGGTTCACGTGGTTTGTGAGGTGCTCCTTACGAGAGAACGACTTTGAACAGTACGTACACTTGAACGGAGTCTCGCCCGTGTGTTGCCTGCAAACAACGTGTGGAATTAATCCCCGGAAGCTGTTTTTTTTTTAAACTCTGATTGTAAAAATTTGCAATATTTAATTGTTATTTTATCATAAGCTTTTAATGTTAGACTAAATTATTGTCTCTTGCGGGAATCGTATCGGCACGGCATAAAATAGTTTATTGCTAGCCGTGAATGATAGGAATAAAACGCAATCTAGAAGGCTATTGCAGAGAGACTTCGTCCAAGCGTTCTGAGTTCTAAAGACACACTGCGACGCACCCAGTGTGTTTTATTTAATGATGGAACTGTTCATAGCTTTTCTAAACAACGTCGCGATGACCGTGTCGTAGGTTGATTACTGGTCTTGAATCCGCGTTGTTGGCATCCTAGCATAATGAAAAAACGTAGTATCTGTATACATACCGAATATGGTTAACGAGATGCTCCTTCCTGGTGAAACTCTTGCTGCAGTAGGAGCAGGCGTGCGGAGTGATGCCGGTGTGCTGTCGGATGTGGTTGTTGAGATGCTCCTTGCGTGCGAAGGCCCTCGGGCAGTACGTACACTTGTGTGGCGTTTCTCCCGTGTGCTGTCTGCGCAACAGAGTACATTCCGATTCCATAATTAGTAACAACATGCCAATTAGTACTAGCGCCGTCGCTACCGCAAGAGGAAGGGAACGGATAGAACAACATCTCCTGTACAACCCAAATCGGAATGCACAATGCTGTGCTACATAATGTAAGGGAAACCTCACACAAATGCCGTCTGAGAATACTCTAGTTTCGATATACTGAATTGTAAGGTTTGTTGGTAGTGGTTTGATTTATAAAATATAAATCTCAAAGACCTTACCTTTTTTATTATTATAAGAAAGAAAATTTATACTATTTTCATGCGACTAAGTTATAGAGACATGCATCTAGGGCCGGTGGGGGGTAATCAATCTACAACAGACGGTCTCTAGTACTGCTTACTGTGGCAACATTGGCAGTAGACTGTAGCACAGCATTGTATGTTAACTACGAAATAATATTTAGTTAAAACGAAACACCGAAATTGGCATATGATATGAATAATAAAAACACCAAAAGTACTTTGCGTCGAGAGAATAAGTAGAGACACACAATACAATAAAAGCACGAGACATCATTCCAAAAAAATCTACTTCTACTATTATAATCGTAACTCACGAGCGCGTGTCGTGGGTTTTTTTCAATATTTGACAGTTTTAAATTACAATGTCTGACGCGCGCTCGTGCTCTTTACATTTCTTTTTACGAAATTCATTCGACCATCTCATTTCAGGCATTGACTGCCACCGCGGTCACCGGTGACCGCCAACAATAGATTTTCTATTGTGTCTGTTGTCTGGCACTCAACGTGTTAAATCTGGTTGAATGAACCACGATAGTCACAAACTACACATCCACATTACCGCCCTTATAGCATACCTAACGTGGTTAGTGAGGTGTTCCTTCCTCGTGAAGGACTTGGCGCAGTAAGTACATCGGTGCGGAGACTCGCCCGTGTGTTGTCGCACATGATTCGTTAGGTGTTCCTTGCGAGTGAAAGACTTTGTGCAATACGAGCACTTGTGCGGGGATTCGCCTGTATGTTGACGGACGTGGTTCACTGAAACATCGTAGGACAAGATTAGGATAAGACATTGGAAGCGAGATGGTAGCTTAACAAAATAATTTGAAATTAAAAAAATCAGCCGTCGCGGAGCGCCTGGCAGATGGAAAACATAGAAAGTATTTTGTGTAGAAAATACGCTCTAGGTATACGAGCTCAGCGCGGTGAGAAAAAGGGGAGGATCGCCGAGCCGAGTGGGACGATAGTCGCAGAGTAACGAGCGCGTGGCGACTATTTTTTTACGCCAACAGCCGTTCTGACCCGCCGCATTAGATGTGTCACATCAAAACTTAAAAATATTTTGATGATACAAGACAGGGCGATAAAAATTGGAACATTTATTTATATACACTTGTGCTCAACTTGACCTATCAAAGCGTTTGTGATTTACTAAAGTGTTTTCTGATATATAGCAGCCTTGGGAATGGATGTCTGAGGTCCAAAATAGTCTCTTAGGACCGGCGCCCACTGGCGGGTCCGTAAAAATCCCTTGCCGTGCCGCCAGCCCTTATTGTAACGGTATTAAGTTTCAGATTAAAAAGGTGTCAAAAATCATACAAGTCGTAACAAAAAGCCTTATTACCGAGGTGATCTTTCCTTGTGAACGCTTTAGGACAGTATCCACACTGGAAGGGCGTTTCGCCGGTGTGTTGTCGCACGTGGTTGACAAGGTGTTCACGGCGTGTGAATGACTTGCTGCAGAAATTGCAGCGGTGAGGCGACTCGCCCGTGTGTTGGCGGACGTGGTTCAGCAGATGCTCCTTACGAGTGAACGTTTTGGAACAGAAGTCGCAGCGGTGAGGGGTTTCTCCTGTAATAGTGAATATATATTGAGTGGATGGTTAGTGCAACATGCATATATTTTAGTCATTTTGAGAATAACGTTACATAAAAGAAGTTTGTTGCCGCAGTATACTGCGTGTTGCGTGTCAATTACGCAAGACGTAGAAGAACGTCTGCAGTCACCGACTATATTTTATAGTAGTTAGATAGTTAATTACACACACACACACAAGCAGAGTTATATAATATACACGACTTCGAGAAATTTGGTTAGTTTCATACAAAGATGGATTAGAAAATTAGGGTAAATTGAACATCTGGAAATTCCAAGCCTGGCACCAGGAGCAGTCCACAGGGTCGTTAAGTCAACAACACAGGAAACTACTTAGTTTGGAACAGTAGCTGTTTCACTGGCTGCGTAATCAAAACTATACTAACCCGTATGCCACAGTATGTGATTGGTGAAGTGTTCCTTTCTCGTGAACGACTTGCCGCACAGTTCGCATCGGAACGGAGTATCGTTCGTGTGAGATCGCATATGGTTCACTAAATGCTCCTTCCTAGTATACTTCTTGCCGCATATTGTACAATGGTGCGGCGTTTCACCTATTTGGGTGGAGCAGAAAATAAAATGTTATCATTCAATGATGCAACTATATTGCTCGAAACATTTAGTTTGTCTCTTTAGTTTGAAAACAAAAATTAATCTCCCGATTTAGTGTTAGTAACAAGCTTAGTTTGGTGGAATTTAAGGGAGATTGTATTAGTCAAAATTTAATTAGTTACACAGTTAAACATCAAGAGTGTTGGATAGATAGTTGAATCATTCAATCATTATTCTACTTTCTGCACCCCTGGATCAGCCCATGGTTCTGGTGCAGGCTTGGGTATTCCGTACAAAGAAAATAAATCATTTTACAAACTAAAAATTCCGAAATTATTACAAACATCATGAGAACATTTTGTCTTACAGTCTCCACCCATTATCACGGTTCGTAACCGGACCGTAATGTAGCCGACACAGTTACAGAAGTTTCCGTCTGAGTTTACGGGTTCATAAGCGCTTGTACGTCGTCAGGTAACCGTTCCGACCTTCAATTATCAGACGGCGTGCGCTGGCCGCTGTCTGCGAGCACAGGCCTGGCAACGTCGCGTCTCCGGCCTGGCAACATCGCGTCTCCGGCCTGGCAACATCGCGTCTCCGGACCGGCACGTCATGTACCGTGCTTTGCCGGCCTTGCGCCATCGTGTAGTAATTCATATTAACTATTTTTATTTGCATGTGGTGCCTATACAGTTTAGTTCTGGTTACGGACCGGGATAGTGAGTGAAGACCTTTAAAATTATTGCATTTTTAAAACAAAGGTTTTTTGTTCTAACAATACATTGTTTTATATAAGAAGTGTAAGAAAATATCAGGGTTGGTTAGCTTGAATCATTGCATTCGAAAACTGTGCGAATGGGCCATCTATATATAAAAATCAATTGCCGTGCGTAAATCTGGCAAAAATTCGAAAATGGCTCGACCGATTGTGATGAAACTTTGGTAAGTTGTGTGCGCGCGTAGATGGTATTAGCTAGTTTTGAATAAATATCAAGAAAACAGCGTGGAACCTTGCTTTCCGATTATCAATGAAAGGATGAAGGTAGAAAAAACTCCCTCTTAAAAGTAAAAAAAATGACCGTGAGTCAAAAACTTCTAAACATTTCACATCACATTTCTACTAGACATAAAAAAAAAGAAAATATGAATTTACAAGTAAACACAATTTGGGACATACAACTGATAGAATACTATTGGTATCTTAATTATAACAGTTAGGTTTTATAGTCCTATTTAATAAACACAAGAAAGATTAAAACAATAGCAATTTTATGGTGGAATTACTACCTATCACATGATCAACATAAAATGCGTTAATACAGTGCCCTCCAAAAGTTAGTTGACATTTCCCCACTTCAGCTGCAATTCCACAATTAACACAGGATATGAAAAAAAAAACAGGTACTTAATTCCTTATCATAAAACATTAGCCAGTAAAATGTTATAGTGTACATACAGTTCAAACATTGGAAACTACAATTTTAAATCATAATGTGGGATTAGGTACAGCTGAAGTGTAACTATATCAACTAACTTTTTCAGGGTACTGTATATAACTAGTGGTTTAACCCATACGCCCAGCTTGTTAACTACATAATCGCATATGGACGTGATAAAAAAAACACGTATAACTGTTATCAGCATTTAAAATGTTAATAGAACATTTACGGAATTCCATATCAGTTTGTAAATCGATATAGCTGTTTATCGTAGCAAGTTTTTAGTTGTTTAACGTACCCGTGTGCCACATAACATGGTTCATGAAATGCTCTTTCCTGGTGAAGCTCTTCTTGCAAATATCACATCGGTGCGGAGTTTCGCCCGTGTGTTTTCGTACGTGGTTGACCATGTGCTCTTTGCGGGTGAAAGTCTTCGCGCAGAATTCGCACCTGTGTACGATAGATTAGGTTTATTATGTCGTCTTTATTTATAGAGATGTAATTTAACATGTTTTGAAACAGCAGCATTTGTATGCGTCGAATATATTGATAGTAGCTCTGGATAAATGAAAGTAGTTGGTAAAGGTACTAATAAATATCTGCATTTTAATAAGATTGAGTAATTACAGCGATAAATAAAATTACCAACTCCGATTTCAAATGACTGTATAATATGTAAAATACCAGCGCCAATTATCACAACAAACATGACAGCCATTAGCGTGTTTAACACCTTCAGTCTATTCAGACGACCTGATTTAAGCAGAGGCGTGCTAAACGGCTGCGAATTTGATCTGGCATGATGTAAATACTTTTTAATAGGTATGCAAGAGTGTACTATTTACCTGTAAGGAGTTTCTCCAGTGTGACTTCGAACGTGATTGTCCAAATGTTCTTTACGGGAGAAGGTTTTGTGGCAAGTTGTGCAAGCGTATGGTTTATCTTGCGCCATTCTCTTGGCGTGTCTTTCGTTCGGGTCTCCGGCTAGGTAAATCAAATGAATTAAGGTTTATAGATCAAGCCCATAGAACAAAATAATAATTATGATGAAATAATGAGGAGAGATCATATTTTCTTACCAAGATGGCATTTTCCATGCCTTGACAATTCAACAGGATTTGCAAATGCGGAACCACAAACCTGACACGTGAATGGCTTACTTTCACCGTGATAACGCCTGCACACAAAATATTTAAGATTAAACATATAAAATCGTTGAATTAGGCGAATAAAATTGATTATGTTTATGTACAATACCTATGAACAATAAGTTGGTATCGGAACTGGAATATTTTCCCGCAGATGTCACACGAGTGGTGGCCGGGCGAGGATTCTGCTTCAGTCATGGCTGCGCTAGTCCCGGCCTCCACTTCTACTTCCACCTCGCTTATTACCTAAAAGCAGCATTTGGAATACAGTCGAAAGCATTGAAGATGTTTGCTGTAGATAAGTGAATTCGACAAATGTACGCGAGTCCGATGAAACGCAAATATACAATATGTAATAAAAACCCTGTCCGATCCAATAAAGGCGTATTCCTGGTTCAACATACGTACTAGAAAAAATTGTTATAAAAATGTAACTCATAAAAACCAAAAGTTATTGATTTTTTATTTTTATAATCCATGCGAAATTTAACACTGAATATGGCAAATTTTCATAAGTTGACAACACTCCACCCGCCGGCAAAATCTTTTTATTTTTACCTATTTTTATTTCAAAGAACACCGCCCTACACTACCGCGTCGTAGACACTCTTTCAACTAGTCGCCGACTCTTTTGATATCGCCGCCTAGTTACCTACCGACGCGATACTTGTTGCTAGTCTTTCGTGGAGATAGCTTTCGATCTGACGTCCGTACGTATCAAGCGCTGTCGTTTCGCGAACAATGTCGTATTCTAATCAGGAATATTTTAATATGTTGATGTGCTTAGGCAAGACCGACTGCAATTATGCAGCTGCGCGTAATACGTAGGTACGAGGTGCGTTTCGCTAATAGACCAGGTGTGACAGTACCGTCGGAGCGTGCGTTCCAACGCCTGCATAACGGTGTATACACCACAGGCAGTTCATGGGCACGAGTCGCAAGCCACTGATGCTGGAAGACCACGAGAGCGCAACGAGGAAATTGAGGAACAAGTGCTGGATATGTTTGCCGCGGACCCCACGCAAAGCACACGCTCTGTTGCGCGACGATTAGACACAAACCACAGTGCGGTTTGGAGTGTGCTGAAGGGAGATGGTCAGCACCCTTATCACTACCGGCGGGTTCAATCCCTTCTGCCCACTGATTACGAACCAAGAATGGAATTTTGTAAATGTGTTTGTGTGTGTTTTTTTTGTAAATTTAGCAAAAAGGTGTCGAATGTGTATTAGTGTTGGAGGTGGACATGTGGAGCATGATCGCCGAAGTATGCAACAACAACAAGTGAACATTTTAATAAACTAACACCTGGAGTCGGTAAGTACATTGCCAGAAGCACATCACATTTAAAAAAAAAGCCCTTATCAGGGCTACATTTAATTCAATTAATTGTTTCTTGATAAACAGAATTAAGTCAAAAACACAAAATACAGAGAGTATCTGAAATCCGGATTACTATGCCTACAAAACAATATCAGCTGATACCTACGCGCACCGCGCGTAATGTAGGTATGTTTGGCGGCACGCGACAAAGCGCGGTTAATGACACGGGCGGCTTCTTTGACACAAAACTGTAGGTAGTAAGACGTGAACTTTGTCGAGCGATCAGTGTTGCCTTTGGTCAGTTTTTATTTTTTATTTTAATTTAATGATATTCACTGGGGAAAAATAATAATCTCAAATCCATTAAATGATTACGCATATGTGTACGCAGTACGATGCCGAATAATACTCTTAAGGATCGGACAGGGTTTTTGTTACATATTGTATAATGAAAGGAATAATTACAAAAAAAAAATTGAAATTTGTTAGGTATATGTATTGTTAGTATAATTTATCTTAACGATACTATTACACACCGATTCACTAATAAATCAATAAATAAGTTAATGGTTAACATTAGCATGCGTTATGTGACTTTTATGAACATTGACAGAAGATTTATATTAGAATGGCGCGCGCCTGTGAATTACACGGTAAAGTATTAGACTGATACAGACCGATAGTTAGTTGTCTTTTCGCAAAACCCTTACCTTTGCTTGTTGTTGCTGTCCTTCCGTATTAAGTTTGCCGAACACTTCATGGTAAGCAAGCAGTTGTGACAGATCTTCTACATTGACTTTATACATCGCGTGGAGGTCATGTTCTGAAGCGCCGGCTGATATTTTCACGACTGCACCTTCCATGCCCATGGCTCCTACATTCTGTGTTGACAAAAACATGATGTGAAATTACGGTAATTTTATCATTTGGTGATCCGATCTCAGAGTTAAATGGTGTTGATTGAGGAGGTCTATACTAAGCAGAGGCCTGCTAAAGGTTGATGATGGTGGTAAATCTGATCTAAAGTCTAGGAAGAGTTGTATGATAACACCGCACTAGTTTATAAACATTCTACATGGACTTTCTTGAATGTGTATCACGACTTTACGAGACCGCATTTTCGGGGAATGGCGAATGTGTGGAACTATTTTGAGTTGAGTGTTTTAAATTATTATTATTATTTATTAATTAATCGACGATACGATAAAGAATAGACGGCGACCCCCAAACTAGGCATTTGCCTGTATCTTGGGAGAAACATGAAATGTTAAAATTGTTTCTACTGAGCCGGAGAGGAGTTGAGACGAGCATGAATATTCCAATCAGATTTTTAGGCGGAGCAGCGTGTGGATTTCAAATGATCTGATTGGTGTTTCCTGCACATTTCGCCTCCTCTCAATATTCTCTTTCTGTATTATAACCACAAATACCTAAAGGCCTTACCTTCAAGTCAATTCCCTTTATATCCTTTATCTCAGCAGGAATAGCGAACTGTGCCGTCTCTATTTTATTAGCACTCTTCTCATCCTTGACAATCAGAGGGTCGGCGGCACTGGCTTCAATAGAGGTCGTACCATCAGGATTGTGGGTCACTAAGATGTTCGCCGGCTCACCGGTCGCTTGCTCTATACGTACTACGCTGTCTAATACCTAATAGGACAAGGAGGTAAGTTTAGGATCGGGCTTATACATTTTCTACCGCCTTCAAGATAGGTTGTGTTTCGGTTTAGAAACCAAGTTTGTTGATAGTTCCAATTCCAAGGCAAGACGGACATTACATAAGTAGCACTTGGCAGGTTCGGGTGGTTAAAATCACAGCTAGTCTACTTGCTGTGTTTCTATGGTACACAAGTCGGTTGCAGACGGTAACTTGCGTAAGTTGCTAGAGGACTCAGTTGCTAACTCGGATATCTATGGGTACGGAAACAGTTTCCCCTTGATGTAAGTGCTTATACACGAGTGAAACATCAAAGGCAGCGGCAACTGCAGGTGTAGACTACATACCGCTCGAGTATTTGAGCACCATACTTAAATATTCGAGCGGCACATTGTCGACGGGTGTCGTCGGCTACAGCTGCCTCTGCTGTTGACGAGTGCCGCTCATGTGTATGCACATTAAGGAGACTGACTCATTGGGGTGGGACTGGGGGGTCACCGGATCTTTTTATACCACCTTCCCAGGTTAATCCCAAAAATTCCGTTTTCCTAGGTTATTCCTTAGAATCTTCCGACATATAAAAAATTAAATAATTATTGTTAATTACAACACCAAGGTTCAATGAGAACAAACAACATTACAGCAGGTATACCTGTTGTCCCACTATCTGCTGCAGCTGATGCACGGTGAGCGTGTGGTCATTAGGCATCTTGATAGCCTCATGGAGTTCCTCCTTGTCAACCATCTTTGTGCCCGCCGGCTCCACCACTGTTACTATGCCATCCTCGCTTACCGTCAGTTGAATCTGTTTGGGATATTTTAAATGTTGAAAACGGATCGTATTTGTCAATAGATGGTCAAAGTATAGTCTAATCCATAAGTAACTAATGAAAGTGTAAACAACTCTGGTTCCGGCTAAATTCTTACGCAATCACTTACTAAAAGGAATTAGTAACATAAATGCATATCAAATTATCCATATTTAGAAGGTTTTTTCACTTTTTCCAACCATGATTACTTGAATAACATTATAAAATTGTAATTTAAAAATCATAGATGAAAATTGAGATCGTAAAATTAACTTGAATTTTCAAATAAAAATCTCTTCCAAGGTGATTTCAAATTGATTTTCGTATTCAACACCCACAGATACGTTTTTTGATCATTTGTTTACACTTTCATCAGATAGTTTTGGAACAGACAATACTCATTTATTTTGGTCTTTATTTAATCGACATGTTTTTTAATATTTGGTACTACGATCTACGACATACAGAAAGAGACAAGCAAATATTGATTTAGGATAAAACCAAATAGTCGATCTAAACCTAACCATGTGTATTATGTCGAACTAGCGATTTAAACGATAAAATGTATCCGAAAATGGAGCATCTGGAAAACGTCACAGAAACATTCAAAGACTGAAGCTGGCAGTTTTGATTGTTTGGCTTAACAGATGGTTTTGTAAGGGGTGTTGTTAAGCTGACCTTGGTGCTAGTACATAAATTAAAATCATAATAAAACAGAACAGGTAAGCTAAATTAAGTCAGTTGTTGAGTAAATGATATGAGGTGTTTTGTGTATGAAAACAGTTAAATTAAATAATTATAATGTCGAGTTATAATGTAAAAAAACATTAGCAGATAGATAGTTATTCAAAGTGCACAAGGCCAATATTACGCAGAGACACCATGGCGGATGAGGATGCACAACTGTATGATTATGCATATGAAAATGTATGATAAATTGCGCAACCATGTGGACGATAGGTGTGGTTCCCTAGAGCTGTATACGAGGGCGCAGTGGATAAGTCTGGTAAAAATCTATTTTGGAATAAAATGATCGCAAATTGCATGGAACCTCCTTCACAACTCTTTTGGAGGAGTAAATTAAAATTTTCAGCCAGTACTGCCGGTTAGTTTAGCATTATGGGGACTGCTCCGTCGATTAAAATGATTCATAAGTGGTTCAACGATTTTCGGTGTGGTCGTACAAGCACAAGTGATGCTATGCATCCAGGACGCCCAGTTGAGGTCACTACTCGAGAGATAATCGCTAAAATCCAGGATAAAGTGTAGAACGACCGAAGAGTAAAAATGAGGGAGATAGTCGAGATAGTAGGCATCTCAGACGAACGTGTTCGCAATATCTTACACCAACATTTAGATATGAAAAAGCGATCCGCGAGATGGGACGCGGCAGCGTTTACTGACTGTTGATCAAAAACGCGTGCGTGTGACCACTTCGAAGGCAGGTTTGGCGTTGTTTTAATGGAATAATACCGAAGTTTTGCGTCGTTTTATAAGTTACAAGGAAACTACGTTGAAAAATAAATAATAATAATTAAATAAAATTGACTCCTTGTTTAATTTTTACCAGACTTATCACTCCGGCCTCGTACATTTTGGTGGTCAGCGCGACGCTGCGGGCTATTGCGAAACACACTAACAGAAGCAAAAGCTTTCATTTTGACAGTTCAACAACATTCATTGCGTTATTTGCGTTGTTGAGCAGACAAATTTTTCGAAGCAATGGATTAGCAATATACTTCAAAATGATTCTTCATTGATTCATGATTGAAAGTTTGTTACGCAATTAGGGTCTGGTTGCGCCGCCAGTGCCTCGGTGTAATATCGGCCTAAATTAATGGGAAAGAAATCTTGGTTGATCTTACCTCACTGATCTGCTGCATGATGATAATATAAAAGCAGCGTAAAGTACACGATTATTTAGTTTACATGTGCATTAGTACAAGGAAGCGGATTGGGGGAGAATAGCCAAACTTATTGCTATGTAAGTTAAACAAACCTGTTGGTTGTTGTGATCTGGTCGCGCCTGCGCCATTAGTTGCTGCTGCATTATGTGTTGTTGGGAATGGTGGCCCTATAGAACAAACGTTATATTAGATTTCGGTTTATTATTTTCGACACATGCACCTAAATACTTTGTATAAAAAAAAAACTTGCAGAATTATCAAAAGGGTTTTTTTTTCTAAATTACCTACCTAATTTGGTATATCATTAAATAATAATATTACTGATAGAATTATTAGAAGGACACTATAATGAAGACCCTACAAGAAAATATAACTGTATTACAACTGTTTTTGTTTACCATGCACATCACAATGAAGTCTTTTGGAAAAATAAAAGAAGTACATGCTTTCTACGTCAACTGAACAGAATATCTTTAACAGTCCGATTCATACTTAATGGCAGCTCTGAAGTGCGCTACTCACTGTGCAGTATCTCACCCCTCACCCTCGCTGACATGTGAAATTGTTACTGCGCAGCGAATCGCCTCATGTTCCGAGCCGACATAAAGTTTGTATCGGACTGTACCATACCATTTAAAGCGACACTAATAAATAAGGGAGAAAACCAGATGAATATAAGAGATCTGAAAAAGATGTTGAAATGAAGACTAGTAGATGATTATTATTATACAGGTTGGGCCATGAATTTGTTAACATTTGAATTTAACATCCCGTACGAACACAAGCCGGGCGGATTGTGGGGAGGGGTCTTACCGCTAGCTCGTTTCTCGGAAATTTAGTCGCAATAGATCGCTTCACGGGACCGCAGCGTGCTTTTTGTGTAAAACAATTTTATTTAAACAATAATTCGCTCGTTACTGTGAGACGCTTATTTCGCATTGAATACGATATACACGACTTGAATCAGTGTCCAAGTGGTCCTTTGATAAAGAAATGGGTGAAGAAGTTCGAAGAGACGGGATTGACACTAAATGTAAAGCAAACCGGCGGCCCACGGACTTCTCGAAGCCAAGAGAACGTGCAAAAGTTTCTGCTTCAGTTCGACTTGATCCAGATTTATCGACGCGCAAACGTTCGGCTGAATTAGGATTATCCCGCACATCTTTACGCCGTATTTTGAAAGCTGATTTAAAATTACATCCTTATAAGATCCAAATAGTGCAGGAACTAAAACCTAATGCCTTAAATTTACGCAAATCGTATGCCGAAACAATGTTGAATCGATTCAATAATTATGACGTCTTGTTTTTTGACGAAGCCCATTTCCACGTGAGCAGCGAAAAGTCAAACCGAAACTGCAATTTCAGCAAAAGGAGTCATTGGCCCCTACTTTTTCGAAGATTCTCGCGGCCGTACAGTCACTGTTAACTCTGCTGAGTATGTGAAAATGTTACGGGAATTCTTGGCACCACAACTTCTGGAATTTGCTGGCTACAATCGTAACACGTGGTTTCAGCAAGACGGAGCCACCTGTCACACATCTAACGAGTCCCTGCCGGTGGTCAAAAAAATGTTTCCGAAAAAGCTGATTTCAAGGAGAGGCCACCCAGGAGTCCAGATTTGTCCCCCGCAGATTTATTTTTGTAGGGTTATTTAAAAAGCAGTGTTTAAAACAATAAACCAAAGACGCTGACACAACTGAAAGAAAAAATCAGCGATCTCACGGTTTCTTTGCCGACGAGTATTCGAAAGTTTCAGTACTCGATTAGAAAAATGCAAAAATCGATACGGTGGTCATTTAGATGATGTTATTTTTAAAAAGTAAATTACAATGAATAAGCTATTTAGTAAATAAATATTTTTCATTATATATGTCAATTTATGATTTTTGAACTAATTCATGGCCCACCCTGTAGTAGAAGCTTGACAAAGACTTCTTTGTTTTTCTAATCAAGTTCCTTATGTCATCATATTGACCTTCGTACTAAATCATGCAATCTGAGGCTACAAATTAATATTTTGTTTTGTTTCTTTTTTTTATTGTTCTTACTTTTACCTTTTATTTTTTTTACATTCAACTTCTCTGTGACAAGATTTCATAATGCTACTTTAAAATCATGGCAGCCTTATACTAACTAATATCCTAATTAAAACTACAAACGTATAGAAATAATCTATGTACTACACAACAGCAATGTACGGTTAGCATTCCCGCTAGTAAAGGGGGTGTGTTACCACGTGATTTACCATATCAATGTTATGGTGTTGTACAAACTCGACCCGATTATTGGGTACCTGCTGGTGAGTGGCCTGGCCGGCACTAACTGACACCTGGGCATTGTTGCCGGCAGCCTGGGCTGCGACCAGCTCGGCTTGCTGCTGACTATGGGCCACAAGTGCTTCTGGAACAAATGTTACTCCATTAGTTTTGTTTTGTGAACCATAAAAAACTAGCTGCTGTAGCTTTTCTTCTCTAATCCTTGAAACACATACAATTGTGTGGAGTAACTAACATTTATGTGGCAGGAACTACAATACTGCATAGTTAATTTGCAAATGAATTATCATTAAACTAGCTTTTGCCTACAACTTCGCACACATGAATGTCGGAAAATATCCTACAGGAATGTACTACCAGGATTAAAAGAGTACTCTTTTCTTCCTTTCTGTTAACTCAGGTTATAAACTATCTGTGTACGAAATTTCACCCATTGAGCCGTTTTTGCACCAATCTGGAACATACATCCAGACAAACAGACAAATATTCCTGTTACTATTTTATTATAATTATTATGCAAGATATAGATCATAAAAAAGAAAGGATACACCAATAAATTGATAATATACAGGAGCAGTCTATTTGCCTAAATAGTTGAGTCCTACAGATTGTGGTATTAAAACTTAAGTCGGCACCAGAAAACAGAGGAACTTTTATATACAGGGGATTTTTTATACTCATATCAATTATGCAGAAAATCATGTGTAATTCTATGCAATTTAAAAGATAAAATTCTAGTGTCACGCAGGTCAAATCAGCAATAAATTCAAAGATAACAAAGAACATTTTAAGGATAGATTACAAATAGCATCTTTAATTGGAGACCCACTCATGACAATCAATGATTTGTTATTAAAATATTATCTGTTTAGATAACAATAAAAGAGTTGTCAAATATTGACATACTTTGGATTGAGTGAAGGTCATTCGAACAGGCATGACAATTTATATTTCCTATATAGATTAGTTTATCAAAATTAAACAAAAAAATCTGTACTTAATGAAGACTTACCATGAGTTTGTCCAGATTGTGTGGCGATGATTTGTGAGACAGGTATCTGCTGTCCACCGGGAGCAGATACCGTAACTTGGGACTGTCCAGCATGATGCCCAAGTATAATATTTGGATCCCCATTCAGTATACTGGCATGAGCCTGACCAAGATCCTGAAATCACTAATGATTTAGTAAATGTTGTTTAAGGGGTATTTGACTTGGCTGAATCCAATTATCTGAATTTAGTCAGATTTATAGGAAGAAGAGATACTTAAATAGCTTCTATACACTAAACTCTGATTTTTAATTTGCTAGACCAAAACAACAGCTGCAATCATTACATTAATGTCATGTTGACCAAAAAAAGGCAGATCGCAGATCTCATTTTAGTCGAACAAATTAAATTTTACACTGAATTAGTTAAGGAACCTGTCATCAAATTAAAGTGAGACAGAGACTGATAGGTATATCACCTGTCTTCTTTCTAATAAGGTTACTTTTTATTAGAAGCTTTTCTTGTTGTATGTGATTCAACTTATCTGTATTAAATAACTTATCCATTCAGATAGCCCCTCGTTTGTTAGGCAAACTTATTAAGTTTGGTAACATTAGTGACAGTTGAGCTCATATGCAAGTTTACCCACGTGGAATATAGCTTTGGGCAAATTCCACCAAACTTTTATACTTAGAATTTTTGACAGTTATTGCATACAAAAACTGTCAGGTACTTCACTTAGGGTTACTAATAAAGTCAGCTTTAGTAGTAGCCCTAAGTGGAGTAGCTATAACTTACTTATTTATATACATTCCCAGAATACATTTATGTTTTTTAGAAAATAATTTACAGAAAAATGCATAGTAGTCTCATAATTTCTTTTAATTATGGCAATTTGATGTGCAGAGAAATAACTCTCTCATGCAACTTTATGGTTGTTTAATAACAATGAGAATAAATAACTTCTACATTTTTACAATATGCTCTTTTACTCATAATGAATAGATTGTTTTTGAAATCACACTGTTATCATACCAATACCAGCAATTGTGGTTAATACAGCTTACAGACATAGGACTTGTGGAGGCCAAAATAAACAGCGATTCACTAAGTCAACAACACAATTTACATAAATTAGGCTTGGCAGACTGATATGTTCAGCTTAACAATGAGGCGATTATAACTATTTTTGTAGTCTGTTTCTATGCACTGATCCCATGATGACCTTTAGCAAATAATTAACAATTTGCATGATTTTTTGTAAGATTTACATTTTTTGTAAATAACACTGAACTTACCTGGACAGGCTTCCCATTTTCAATCCTGGCACCGGCAGGCAATCCGTACACAGACACTTGCGGTATCGGTCCGGGGAATAAATTCGTAAACACCCAATATTTCGCGACACTAGACAAAGCAACGTTCACTGCAGCCGAGTTCACTCGCAAATCAGTGGCAGATGTCGTGGCAGGCAAGTTATTCTGCTGTTGCTGCTGGGTGGCCTGAACTCTTTGGCCCTGTGACTGCAATCAAGTAAAATTAGTATCTCAACTAGAAAAAAAAAATCGCAAAAAAACTAACAAACCATTCGCACCTCAGAACCTCCCGGAGGCTGGCCACCACCCGTATTCATATTATGGTGATCCTGATTCATATTTAGTCCTTTTGTAACCGTCTATCATAAACTTTCACTGAATTATTTACAAATACACAACATTTTCTAAACTTTACGTATCGGCATTGTCATAATTTGACTGTCATCGAAATGGAGGCGCGGGGGACGCGACGGGCCGCCATTATGAAACTTAGCACACAAAAACATTTTCTTCTATAATCTCCAAAACAAGATTTGTTTGTTCAAAACATTTAACTCATCAAAGAGTAGAAAATTTAAGTAGTCTTTATACTAGTCAATAAGGATAAATATACTTTTGATCAATTTCAAATAAAAGTTTTCAATAAAACACACATTTCCTATCTTGCACATCAACGAACGAACGAAAGTTTTGTCACGGTCACAGTGGTACCAACGTAAGCATGTAGTAATTAACGACTACACAAAATAATTTGAAATTTAAATAAAATAGCTTTGTTTTATTTTTTTGTATCCACTATTACTACACAAATATAATAACAACGCGGTAAAAAACTGAAAAACGGATTATAAATCAAAATTAGATGAGTTCGAGTTGTATCTTCAAATATTATACAATAGATGGCGCTATTACAAAAATACATGCACAGTTCTGGCAACATACAGTTACGAAACAGTATGGAAGCGTTCAATAGAAAATCTACGTTCACAATTTATTCAAAACAGGGTTTCTGAGTCTGTGCAGAGGTTGTTTTGAAAACCAGATTGTCCTGCATGGACATGTAATGTGGAGTAATAACAAACATATAACAAGAAAAGCGTGAAATAATTATAAGTGGTGCAAAAATTCACCTCATTCATCTGCCTCTCTTTTTCCCAACTTGTATATGTTAGGGTTGGCTTCCACTCTAACCGAATGCAGCAGAATACCAGAACTTTACAAGGAGCCACTGCCTGTCTCTCCTCTACAACTTAGTCAGTTGGTAAAACTATACCCCTTTGGTCAAAACTTGGTGTTAAACTTTCAGGCTTCTGGCTAGCCGTTATCCACAACCAACTAGTGATCTCTCTATTACTGGATATAGCCAAGTTGTCGGTACGTAATACGGTAAGTACCTTGAGTGGACCCATGACTGTCAGAAACCTAAAAATGTGAGACTACCGTGCTTTCCCGTTGGATGCGAGAAGCATGGAACCGGTCGAAGTGCAAGTTTTTGGAGGAGGCCTATGTCCAGCAGTGGACATCTTTCGGCTGAAATGATGATGATGATGATGAACGTGCTTTCCGAGGCACGAAGGAGTCATCATATGCAGTGTCATAACTATACCCTTTGGGGCCCGTGGCAAATTCATGGGATTAGTGGGGCCCTCCCTCAATGAGAAGAAGTTCAACCAACGTTATATTTTTTTTTTACTGGCACTTCGCCGGCGATTTCGTCCGCGTAGATTTCGTAATTTCCCCTACAAAATGGTATACCTGGCTGCTTCTTTGTTCTAGTGGTCGAAAAAAGATTGCATTTTTTGTAAAGAAAGAAAGAAAATACGTTTACGTATACGTTGTACAGAGGCCAGCAGGTCAAGCTACCCGAAACTGTCAAATTTTCCCAATCAACTTTGAACCTTAATTCTTTAGCGATAAACTTGAAAATCTATTAAAGAAATTTGACAGATTGTAGTAGCTTGATGTGCTGGCGTCTGTACTTAGTTATGTTAGGATCCTCCTGTGCTCATAGCACTCTCGGGCCGGGGGCCCCTCTGGCTAGGGGCCCGTGGCATTTTGAGTGACAAAATGCCACCCCACTGATGGATATGTAACCTTTGATCGACCCGTGTCGATGTTATATTAAAATTATATAACATCCACACGGGTCGAATATTTCTATTTTATTTATTACAATTTTATCCCCTTTTACTAACGTAATTAAGAATTTACTGTTTAGATCGAACCTTTATTCCCGTGACAACCTTATGTAAAATTAGCAATCTCCTATTTTCTAATCTTCAATGAGATGCATGTATTTCTGGATAGAGAGTCAGGAAACCGCAAAAAAGACAATTCACCGTGTTTGGAAAGTGGGTCGCGTGCGCAGCAACGACGCCTGTTTATATTTTTTACTTCCTTTATAATTTGTTTAGTGGGTAACCATCAAGTTACTACGTGTGTGAAAGCTCTAGAAACTTCAACATAGGTATATGGTGAACAACATACCTATAGGTATATGGTGGCGGGGCTCCGACCTCCGACGACGTGAAAAGCTATTTCCTAGTTTTCCGGAATCAATCTACATAATGTGGAACTAGGTGACATCTACGAGTGATTTTTTTATCTAAGTATATCTAGTGCAAAACACATAGGTACCTATATCTAGTTATCTTTTTTAAATAGTAATGGTGGACTTTAAAAGTTCTGTAGGTACAGTTTATGGAACTAGTTGATACGCACGGCTACACATCAAGCTATACATAACCAGTACCGGTATAAGATGACTTCTGATTCAGCTGAAACTGTAAATATACCTATAGCTTGATGTGTCGCCGTGTCACCTTGTGTACCTATAATGAAAACATTAATCATAGTCTGTAATTTACTAGGAAATGTAGTGTATACTGTACATGCAGGGTGGCCCGTTTACAGAGCTCCAAAACGATATTTTTTGAAGCCAATGGCTTTCCAAAATACCCCGTGAATGTTGAATGACTCTTTATAGTTTAGGTGAAAAGTTGTTCCAAACATTTTGTTCCACAAAATTCTTTCGAGATTCCTAGACCCAAAAAATTAAATGAAGGGAGTGTGGCAATGACTTTCCGGCAGTTTTAAAAAGTCGAATGGGCCATTGGCTAACCGGATCTGCTCCTGTTCGGTATTTATCGGCCTCTATGTGATTTCGTAACACGATACTAATAACTATACTCCTTTAGATACTTGTAGGTAGAACTTTGTAGGGATCTTTGTTGAAGATTACCAAAATAAGCCTTGGAATTTGTAAAGTATTTCTACTAGTTAGGAAAATCCGTTCAGGAAACCACTTTCTCATCTCATTTTCTTATAATCCCATAGATACATTTAGTTCCTTTTTTTATCAGCTTCGCTATTTGTAGAAAGTGGCATTGCCTTGCTAGCTGGTTAGACTAGAGGCTCATAGAAAAGAAACAACTATGAGGTAATTGACTCTTTACACGCTTAATAAGATCTTGGGATAGGAAAAGTATTAAGAAAGATGTCCAAACACCATTCTTGACTCATAAAGTGGAAGTGCGGAGCAGTGGTGGCCTAGTAGTAATGGCCGCGACTTGTTGTAGGTCGTAGGTTTGAACCCAGACAGGCGCTTTACTTTTTCTAAATTGTTTCATCACCACTGCTCTCAAAACGATATACGAATATGATTCAGATTGTGAATTATCGTATGTTACGCAATAATTAAGGGTACTGGTGTCCATTGACGGCGGTGAACACTTTACACCAGGTGGGGGCCTGTTTGTTTGTTTGACATATAATATCAACATGAAAAAATGATACGTACCTATCAAATATATTTAATGAGCTATGAAATCACATAGTACCTGTCACGTTTTTTTAGTGTGAGTAACGTAAGTGCTCCCACTTATAACTGTATTTTAATTAGAGATCATATCGCCCTGTAATCATCAACTGATGACCATGGGTCTCTTAAAAAAGAATTACAGAGAACAGCCAGAGGTTTGAGGGAGAGAGGGGGAATAATTTCATAATCACCACGCTTGTACACTTACGAATTGGCGAACACCAATTATCCTCATAGAATCAGTAATACAACTCCGTTATAATTGGCCTCAAATTTTATATTTCATGAAATAGTCATTCAATAGGGTAATATTATTATGAATTTAGAGAGATATATTGATGATTTTTATGATTAGATAAAATTCTGTAAATAAATATTTCTTCCGGTCGCGAATCATATTTAGATCAACATACAGACGCCAGCAGGTCAAGCTACCCGAAACTGTCAAATTTTCCCAATCAACATTGAACCTTAATGGTTTAGCGATAAAGTTGAAAAACACAACACAACTTGTTACTTTTTTTTGTGTTTATGTTCTTTTTTATGCGTCATGTTTGCCGCAAATAAACGTATTTTCTTTCTTTCTTTTCTTTCAAAATCTATTAAGGAAATTTGACAGATTGTAGTAGCTTGATGTGCTGGCGTCTGTACAACCAGCGGGGTGATTATGTAACACAATAACGTTAGGGATTGCTTTCATTGTGACAGTTGAACAACATTCAATGCGGTATTTACGTTGCTGAGCAGACAAATTTTTTGAACATAATTATGTAGTGATGGATTAGCAATATCCTTTAAAGTGATTCGTAAAAAAGAAATTAAGAACATTTGAATTACCCGGGCTTCCCTGACGCTGTCGGCTGAAGCGTTATTATTACTGTCTATAGATATCCTTGACGACCTTGTGAAGGCCGCAGGAACCCGTTGATGCGAGAAGCACAGAACCGGTCGAAGTGGAGGTGCTTGGGGGAGGCCTATGTCCAGCAGTGGACGTCTTTCGGCTGAAATAATGATGATGATGATAGATATCCTTACAGGAACATAGCTGTCGCGAAAACGCACGTGTCAAGGTGCCCTATCTCCTCTATAATATATAAAAAAAGTTCACTATGGAACTGTAACCAAGAATTGGTCTCTGAAACCCTAATAAATTTGATCTCAACAATCTTTAATTTTTTTTTATCTCAAAATGTAGGACCATGAAACGCACTATTTTGAAAGCAAATTCAGCACCCTAATTGCGGAATACACTATCGATCTCAATCTGAATAACTTTTGAAGGATATCGCTAATCCATTGCTTCATATGTTCAAGAAATGTGTCTGCTCAACAACGTAAATAACGCAATGAATGTTGTTGAACTGTCAAAATGAAACCCATTGCTACTGATAGTGTGTTACGCAATTACCTCACTGGAAACCACGACCTCATGCTCTGCAGTACCACTATACTGCAGAGCATGAGGTCGTGGGTGCGATTTCCAGTGAGGTAATTTCAGTGATTTCAATGATCACTGGATTAACAAGCCCGTCAAATCCCCTTATACCTATCCTATTAATATAATGGCATGATAGTAGAAGTGCTCAATGAATCAGTTGAACCTATTATAGGTACCGTAAAGGCGGGTTACTTTAGCTATTTTTTTCAAATAATTTATGAATTTGATCTGTAGTTTGTATTGGTGTTATCTTGTTAGTGTTCTTATATGTTAAAAAGAAGCTCAAGGATGTAATCAACAAGATGCGTAGTGTATTTTAGAAATATGATAAGCGTAAAATGTTTTTTTTTTTTAATTAAAGTTTGGGCCAAAGTTGTTCTTAGAAAAGGGTTAATTTAACCCCATGAACTTTATCGGTGAAAAATCGCACTTGCAGCTATCAGTGACCAAAGAAACCACCAAGGGCGGTAATATTGAATATCCAGGAGAGGTTTAATGTAAGAAAAAAGTTCGAAATAAATTAAAACACGATGTAAAATCAACATTATATATTTGAAAGAGATTTACAGTAAGAAAATATCACGTAACGATCTTAGATACATTCGGTAACATTCGCAAACATATCATACTTTTCAGTTTTATAAAATTATAATTTCAGTCTTATGTAGGTATGAGAATCAACGTTCTAAGTACAGACGCCAGCACATCAAGCTACTACAATCTGTCAAATTTCTTTAATAGATTTTCAACTTTATCGTTATAGCATTAAGGTTCAAGGTTGGTTGGGAAAATTTGACAGTTTCGGGTAGCTTGACCTGCAGCTGTCGTCTGTACCACAATCTAATCTAATAATACAAACGTTATTGAAAAATATTTTCTTATCACTCGTTCATTTCTGGAACAGAGAAAGAACCCTTTTTTTCAAATTTAGGAAGTCCAATCTTACACACTACATGTGTTCCCAACTATAAAGCTGTTCATCTTTAATCGCGAGCTACCGCCAGTACGTCTTACCTCTTTTCATGCATGTTTTGTAGGTTTACCTGATTTGTTAGGGTGCTTCCGGGTTAAATTGTTTTTCAAAGTGCTGCGAGGAATGTTAATCAAATCTGCAGCCGCTCTTTGTGTGAGCACTTTTGATTGGATTGCATCCAGACATTTTGTTTAAATCTGCCTGGGTGTAATCAACATATCGACGACTGCCAGTCTGTACACGGATGGCAGGAATGTCGCTCTATATTTAGTTCTGTAACAAATTGATCAAAAATGTAAAGTTCTCCACTAATAAACATCGCAGAGTTACTTTAGCCTGCGGGGCCAAAGTTACCCGAAAAGGCGGTCAATGTATACCGATTTTCTAGATCTGTAATTTAAGTCCCAAAACATAAGTAAATCGTCTTTAAAAAACAATTGCTATACTCCTACAGACATGCCTACGAAAATAAATAACAATCCAATTGGAAAACTTACCAAAATTTAGCTGTACACATCAAAGTTTGCAGCAGAAAAATACGCCGGTGTTACTGTCAAAACTTCAAATGGCGCGAACATGTAGCGACGTGCACTCGAATCCGTAAAACAGTTCCGCAAGTACGCGTTTATATCGCCGTCTGTTAGTTACCGAAGGAACTACGATGTTCCCCCCCGGTGGGTTCCCGCATTGTCGAGGCGGGGGGGCTCAGTAGCCGTGGCTTGGACAACCACGGTGAAGCCAAGAGGAACCCGAGGAGGGGCCGCTCGTCAGGGCTTTGCCTGTAAGCCGACGACGTAGCGGCCAAAAAGTAGGTTGCGGTGCCGCTTGGGCGACATCGCAACTGAGGCGGGCCGTGATGTGGTATTGGTGGCATCACGGCTGAGGGTTGGAGGCCGCGGCGGGGGAGGAGTGCCGGTATTGCGGTGCGCCGCTCTCCCTACCTTCCGCGGCCTTGACGGGGTCGCCACCGTCTGATGGCGGACACGGTGGGGCCGCAGGGGAAGAGGAGTGTTGGTATTACGTTGGCCGCTCTCCCTATCCTCTGCGGCCGAAAATTGGCAGGCGGCGGGGCCAATGACCTGACCCGTCGCAGGGGGACCAAGGGTGCCCAGACACGGGGTCGTCTGGCGCTCATGTGCTGGTTTGGTCCCTGGGGTGGTCACGGCGTGCCATGTGTGCTGGTGCGCCGGTGATGGGGAGTAATCCCCAGAGGAGGGTCCGGTGACGGACGGCCGCGGCGGGTTCACGGATGAGTGCTAAGGCGTGCCCGTGTTCCCGCCGTAAGCGGCAGAGGAGGACACCGTGGAGTTTTAGTGGGTTAGAGTCCCACATAACTGCACTATCTCCCCGTGGTAGTGCAGTATGCATGAGCATTTC
This sequence comes from Apamea monoglypha, assembly GCA_911387795.2. Lineage (NCBI taxonomy): Eukaryota > Metazoa > Arthropoda > Insecta > Lepidoptera > Noctuidae > Apamea > Apamea monoglypha. Next base: position 6,723,581 of record OU426922.1, read on the forward strand.
TCCACGTTAAAAAAAAAAAAAAAAAAAAAAAAAAAAAAGGAACTACGATGTTTGGTTGTGTGGTCGCGACACAGCGGGCACTTCAAACATTTTCTCGATTTGGGCCAAAGTTATGCCCTAGAGTCAAAGTAACCCGCCTCTACGGTAGGTATTATCGTCATCCTCTGCTCGACATAGGGTTCTCACCTTAGAAATTATATCTATGGTCTCACCACTTGCACCACTCACAACATGCACCTTCCGCATCCGGTTTTTTTTTTTTAAATTTTATTAGGGGGCTTTGTCACTATACTGACTATGTCGCTCCATCATAGCCAAAATTTGAATTAAAAATTAATTTATATGATCGTAATATATTTTGTACAGAGTTTTAGCCTCGTCCGACATAGGCTTATTCAAAACACTATTTAAAGTACCAATTTCAAACATATTTTGGGAATTAAAAACATTTCTCTTGAGGCATTCTCCCCGCTCACACTCGGTCAAGATATGCTGTACGTCCTCGATTATTCGGTCCGGTCTTCAGGACCCTAATTGCGTAACCTACTATCAACCACAATCTGAATCATTTTGAAAGATATTGCTAATCCATTGCTTCATATGTTCGAAAAATTTGTCTGCTCAACAACGTAAATAACGCAATAGGTGTTGTTGAACTGTCACAATGAAACCCATTGCTACTGATAGTGTGTTACGTAAATTCCCCACGGGTCCGCTCATGTTTGTCCAGCTGGATTAGATTTGATTTGAAATGTTCGATATTACAAAAAAAAAAACATGTATTGAAATACGATAGGCAAACACTTTCATTGTTACAACTAATAAATTATAAGTGAATTAATAATGCTAATACTTAAATACAATAAACCGGTTTGTCTAGTATCTTAGATAAGTATTTAAGTCATACTTTTTTAAGCTAAGCCCCTCATAATTAGGTAAACTAGGTACTAAACACCTACTAATTATAACCTAAAGTAGTCATTTAAGAAATGTAATCTACAAACTTACATAATAATATTAATATACTAGCTGCGCCCCGCGGTTTCACCCGCATAAGTTTCGTTCCCGAGGGAATATCGGGATAAAAAGTATCCTAATGTTAATCCTGGTTATAAACTATCTGTGTGCCAAATTTCATCCAAATCCGTTCAGTAGTTTTTGCGTGAAAGAGTAGGTAACAAACATCCATCCATATAAACTTTCACGTTAATAATATTAATGGTATATTAGTATTAGTGTTAGTATAGTATTATTAGTATATTAGTATTAGTAGGAGTATGATAGAATTCTTTATTTCGGATTACAATTAGTCATAAATTCACAATCCATATGCATAGTACCTATTAGTAACAATGACTTAAAAACTATGTTAGTAAACTTTTACAAACTAAAACAACGAAAAATGACGTGCCCCACCACACATTGAAAAAAAAACACATAAAAAGACATTTTAGTTTATTAGCTGTTCAGAAAAGCTACTGTTTACAAGAACACTCAACTAAAACGAGTTATGTAATAACTAATTTGCTAAGAGATAGTAATTAGGTACTAATTATTCAACCAATTTAAATTACCGGCTTCCATATCAATGAAAATAATAAAAAAACAACGCCAAAATCATAAGGGTCATTTCTCTATCAAACTCACTGCATCACTTATGTACCTTTTATTTACAATTTTGTCACCAATAGGAATGGATTTAGGGCTTCCGTGGACGCTTACATTAAATTCCCTGTTTTAGACCTTGTACACCAGGACATTACGTAGGAAATCCAGGAGCAAGGGTATCGTGATAGCCCCTCGCTAGATCTGTGTGAATACGTCTACGTTCAACGTGGTGGTATACGTCGGAACGAAGCAAAATACGTTTTTACTCAGTAATAACAGCGAAGCTACACGGACCGCGCGCCTTTCCTCTCGCGTGCCGCGTAAACGTTTACGTTAACTTAGAAAAACTTTTAAAAATTCGTATCTGGTTTATTATTGTAGACTATATCGTGGAAGTGTTGTATTCTAGTATATAAAGGAACTTTTCGTTTATATAACTGTTATCTCTCAGTTTAATTCGATTATTCACTCAGCTGTCATTTGTTTTGATTAGGAAACGTCAGTGTGCGTTGCCGGCCGGTCATCCATTGCAGGTATGTACACTGTTCAAATATGTATTGTTCAGAAAAAAATGGTCACTATGATACACAGTAACACGCGTTTTACGGAAAGTGTTGATGATTCTAATCGGACAGCTGAATTTCTTTGAAATTATGTACGCAATCAACTCAGGCGTTAAGCCAAGGAAGCTATTGTGGCTTTTAACCACAAAATAAAATTATTCAAGAAATATAAGTAGGTATTTATTTATTTATTTATGTAGATATTAACTTTCTTATTGTCTTGGTGTTAGTTGTAAAGTAAGAAGTGCATGAATAATATAATAAAAAAAAATGTTTTTATATTATTTCGTTAACATAAATCAACTGAAATTATTTGCTTCGACATGACATGTTAAAAAGAACAGAACAGAAATAAATACACACGCAATAGAACAATGCATTGTTTATATAAGTATTGTATCGATAGTGGCCATACAAATAATAGAGCCGTACTTTGTAATTCTATTCAAATTAAAAATATGACAAATGCACTATGGTTGCATTCAATATTTTTCATAATATTCACAATTTTATTTGTGATATAAAACCCGATAAGTGCTAACTAGGTAGTTTTGCTGAAAATTACTTTGTGCATGTGTGCTTTGGACTAGGTCATTGGCCGCGGGTCGTATTCACACAAATTGTGTCCCTTCGTCCAGCATACTCACCATGGAATCCTGATATTTCATGAATGTCAAAAAACTGTTCTGAAATAGTGCTAAATAGTGCCCAAAGGAAAAAAATAGTGCTCTTGTACTTGCGAAGTTATAGCCATAGTTCGATGAGTATGCTGGACGAAGGTTTCGCCCAGCATACTCACCTCCGTCCGGAGAATCTGTATACGCTTCAAACATAATTCATACTTCAAAAAATAGTTCCCAAATAGTGCCAAACGGTGCCCAAAAAGAAAAAACAGTGCTCGAATAACTTCGGAGTTATAGGCTTCGTTCAGTGAGTATGCTGGGCGTAGGTTCTACGCCCAGCATACTCACCTCAGTGCGCGAATATCGAACGAGCTATAGGTACAATTTACGTCTCAAAAAATTGTGCTTGAAATAGTGCCCAATATCAGTCCAATTTTTGCTTGACTTTTGACTTAGAAAACCATTAAATTTTAATGTAAACTTCTACATACTAACGTAAAATGGGGAACAGTCGTCGACACATGTTTTTGGACAAAAATATTAAACTTTCTAATTGTAGACTTCATGTTATTGGAAATAATTATGGTATTTTCTCACATGTCAAAAACTTTCGATTAAATGCATTATTATATATTTTATAAATAATAATAAATGAATGAAACTTTGATCCGGAAAACAACTACCTTGATCCGGAAAATGATTATTTTGAATAATTTTGTCAGTTGTAATGTAAGCATTAATAACAGCAACTTTATTTTTCATGCATGATTTACTTCATTTGATATCTTAATCCTTCAAGCGCCGTGATCTAGACAAAATATATAAAATCATTGTTCCTAGCTACCGGGGTCCCATGCGACGCGCGAAGGCTTAATCATATTATTATAAAGTATTATTAAAATAATGTGTAATTAATAATATTGCGATTCTAAAGTAAATACTCCCTTACATAGACAATTAATAATTTACACAAGACAAAAATTGTTAGAAAGAAAGTTAATAATATTGTATTCGACTGTACTCAATGTAATGTATGTAGAAGTTTACAATCAAATTTAATGGTTTTCTAGGTCAAAAGTCAAGCAAAAATTGGACTGATATTGGGCACTATTTCAAGCACAATTTTTTGAGACGTAAATTGTACCTATAGCTCGTTCGATATTCGCGCACTGAGGTGAGTATGCTGGGCGTAGAACCTACGCCCAGCATACTCACTGAACGAAGCCTATAACTCCGAAGTTATTCGAGCACTGTTTTTTCTTTTTGGGCACCGTTTGGCACTATTTGGGAACTATTTTTTGAAGTATGAATTATGTTTGAAGCGTATACAGATTCTCCGGACGGAGGTGAGTATGCTGGGCGAAACCTTCGTCCAGCATACTCATCGAACTATGGCTATAACTTCGCAAGTACAAGAGCACTATTTTTTTCCTTTGGGCACTATTTAGCACTATTTCAGAACAGTTTTTTGACATTCATGAAATATCAGGATTCCATGGTGAGTATGCTGGACGAAGGGACACCACAAATTATAGTAAATAATTAATTACAGAATCGTGCAGGTCAGGCATAAATGATCTACGTATCGAAGAAACACTATTTTAATACAGGCTTTTATTTAAGTTATAAGCTGCGATTTAAATATCATAATTTTGTTACGGTGATTAACTTAAAAACTTGTTTAAATAAGACCAAACTCAATAAATAAGTAACAAATTAATATTATACGTAACCGTAGATAGTTCTAATTTGATAAAACCGTATCAAATGTTACACAATTAAAATTCATTGGTATTATTAAAAAAAAAAAACAGATTTTCCTGCTTGTGTAATTGATGATTCCCGCGCAAATGTCGACAATGTATGTATTAACTTTTATGAACGAATTAAAAAAAAAGAACTACAACAAAAAAACGTAAGTAAATAAGTTCTGTGGCATGGAAAAACCGACAAAACTGACTTACAAACTTACAAGGCCAATAAACTAGTTTTAAACCACACAATTTATGTTTCCTATACTTAAATTCTATTGACAGTAGGTAGCTATCAACTGATCAGCCATGTTTTAACAGCTGTTCCTAAAAATAATAGCAAATTAAGTATGTAATACATCTGTACTAGGCATATCGAAAGTATCTGTAGGTATATCGAAAGGAGTTTTTCCATACACATCTGTGTATGGAAAAACTCCTTTCGATATACCTTTCTGTATGGTTGTCTCATATTCATGAATAAAGATTATTATTATTATACCTGAGCGGCAAGTCTAACTTTAAAGAACGTTCACAGTCTGATCTCAATCTCAATCTGTCAAAATTACCTCTAATTTTCCTACATTTTTGACAAGTTTTCGACATTGAATGTTGATGAGATGAAATTGCGACTAGATTTTAAACGATTTTAATTACGGGAATTGACCTGCTGAGTGTCTAAGTGTGTGAACGTGTGTGAGTGAACGGACCGTAATGTTGCTTTATTTACAACTTTTCTATTGTTTTCTAACTTTTCTGTTTTTTTTTTGTAGAGGAAAAGTTAAAACTGTATAGTTAACTTTAAAGTTAGAACCTTTATAGGAAAACGATATAATGCAGTAGGTCTAGGTAGGTTTCTTATTTTATATAACAAACAAGAGTTGAGAGTTTTTTAACTTATTTAATTGTTATTTTGTGGTTTTCGATTCTGTAATCACTATCACTTCAATTATTATAGAACAAAGTCCCCCGCCGTGCCGCGTCTGTCTGTTTGAACGCGAAAAACAAAAACTACCGAACGGATTTTCATATGGTTTTGAATGAACGGAGTGCGTCATGAGGAATGTTTAGGTGTATAATTAATTAAGGTTTTGTTTAAATTGGCTGAAATATGACGATGATTGTTGAAAGTGTCGGAAAAAAAATCAGGTCGACTGGGAGCGTTACTGGCGTGCGCCGCGTAAACCAATAGAGTTGTATGAAAATCCCGGTAGACCTTGTAGTACGTTCCCGTCGGCTATCTTCTGACATCCACGCGACGACGTTCACTATCGTGACACACATAATAATCATAGCACAAAAAAATTAATGAGGCATTAAATTTGTTAGAGGACCATATTCAATCGGTGATGACGTGAAAACGCTCCCGCAGACAGGTGCGACCCGACACTACATAGTAGAACAATTTCTATGAACACTTTATGGAAATTGCTCTGCCAGAATCGCGTCGCACCGTCGCATCGCGCCTGTCTGCGGGAGCCTTACACCCGGCTTGCACTAAACTGTCGCAATCGGCAAGTTTAATGGTCTACATTCTCTACTCGCATCTTTAAACTTTAGATGGTATGTTGCACCGTTAATATCTAGGTACCTATGTACTAAAAAGCTGAACGGTCGATTGCACAATCGCCTGCGGCGATCTTTTAAACCGAGATTTAGATGGCCATTAGATTAAACGTGAACTGTAACAAATTAAGGTGATTTAAAAGAGTTCCTATTTATTTATTAGTAATGATGATAAATCTAAAAATAAATAGGAAGTTAGGAACTTTGAAAGTACGGCGTAATAAATTATTACGCCATACCTTTCTATCACAAAATAAGTCACTATTACTATCAAACTTCGTAAGTACTAGGTTAGGACGTATTTAGTTGTTATTGGATACTTTTTATAACACTGCAAAAACAGCTTTTAATATAAGGCAATTTGTATATAAATTCATAGAAACCTTGCGTGTGGATAAACCAATAACGGCTAGCGATTCAAATTGCAAAATAATGTAACACAGATAACCGGTTCAAACTCAATAGTCAATACCCATGTAGACACTGGTGTTATTATGTCTAAATGCAATGTCCACTTGTCAGAACAGGTACAAATAATATTTATAGATAGATTTGCATACAAACAAGTACAACTAGTACCGACATTGTCCGATATTTTATAAAGGGCAGCTAACTTTATAGCGATTACAGAAATAAGTAATATTTTCAAGCTTAGGTACAGACGGCAGCACATCAAGCTACTACAACCTGTCAAATTTCTTTAATAGAGTTTCAACTTTATCGCTAAAGCATTAGGTTCAAGGTTTATTGGGAAAATTTGACAGTTTCGGGTAGATTGATGGCGTCTATACTAATAAAATTTAACTAAAAACGAGAATTTTTCGATTTTTCTAATTATAAATGCAAAAGTGTGTCTATTAAAGAAATTTGACAGATTTTAGTAGCTTGATGTGCTGGCGTCTGTACATACCTACATACGTAAGTTTTTGAGGTTGCTGAACTTCTAGTATTCCTTCTGTAAGTTCTCTGACCATAGCGCTAGTAATAATTGGTTTTGTTCAGTAACCTATTTCTCTTCCAATATCGGGCTATTTCAACGTCATATATTTTGTACTGAACTCCGCGGGAGATCTAAAATGACCGCAATAAATAATGCAGAGTCAGCGGTTTCGAAGGCAAAAACTAAAAGAATGTCTTGTCCTGCAAGATTGCAAGATCAGGACATAGCTCATGTTCGGAAGTGACCGGTGGACTACGATATTCGACGATTTATTTGACAGAAATGCATATGTTATCTTTCACTTCGGCCTGGAATGGAGCCCCCATTCGGAACTGGTAGAATTAGGTACCACTTTCGGCTTCTTACGGTACCTACTTTAAGTTATTCTTGATTCAGGTTTTACAGAACTTGGCTAATATAAATGATTTTTGACCTATATCCTATCAACTTCTCTCGCATCGGCACGAACTATACCTACTTATACAGGGTGGCAGGGTTATCTTTCTTTCTTTCTCTTTCTTATATACATATATGTATAATAGAAATTATATAAAATTGCTGTTCCATACATTTTGACCGCGTAGAGGCTGCATTTTTCTATGAACAGAAGTTCTTTTTTCCGTTTCGTTCGTGCGATTTAAATGCCGTGGTAAAAATAGGTAGTAGCCACTATTATAGACAGCCAGTTAACCGATGTACCGGATTTACATTAAGTATTAGATACTTCTCATGTAGGCTACACGTATGCACCTTACTACAGATAAAAACAATTATTTTCTGTCAGTAGTCTCCATTTACGCAATCCCTATAATCCAATAATGTATTATATAAGAATTAAACATATAATTGTGTTAGTAGAAGGTCGGTTACAGCCGATCGATTCTGTAAAAATCTCACCGCGAAAAGTTAGGTGAAGTGAACTTAGAGTGAGCTGTCAATAGTGTCAATCCCTAGCATTAGTTGGAATGACAGCTCACTCCACGCTCACTTTACATAAGTTTTCACGGTGATATGGTTACAGAATCGCACTGTTGGTTGGAACAGCTGAATAAAGTAATACATTATAGGTACCTGTGCATTATGGGTAGTAACTCGGTGTCAAGGTATAGTACCGACGATCGCTGTCATTTTTTTATTAAAAAAAAACAACACCTCTATTGCGTAACGCACTGTCTACTAATCCATTGCTTCATATTTTTAAAGCATTCGTTTGCTTAACTATGTCCATGCGGAAAAAATGAATGGAACAGCAAAATTATTGTTGATGTTTATGTTGTGTGTGTTGATAAACCACCATATATAATATACATGACATATTATCATCATCATCTGCCTATACTTTTCCCAACTATGTTGAGGTCGGTTTCCAGTCTAACCGGATGCAGCTGACTGAATACCAGTATTCTACATGGAGCGACTGCCTATCTGAGCTCCGCAACCCAGTTACTGGGTAATATGATACCCCTTGGTAAGACTGGTTGTCACACTTTCGGGCTCATGACTACCCGTAACGACTGTCAACGATCCACGAATGACAGCCGGGACCAACGGCTTAACGTGCCTTCCGAGGCACAGAAGGGTCTCGGTATGTAAGATGTTCACCGATCCACAGACCAACCGCAGCAAGCGTAGCTTAATCTGATCGATCGATTTGTGCGGCTGTTATTATTTAGCCATGTCTCCCTCCCTTCCTCCCTCAATACCTAAAATTATATGGGGACGAATTATTTAGTGAAAAAGTCTGTTCTAACGCGGTAAGTATCTAAGGACAAAACTGTGCTGCATTTGTATAATTATATTACTTCTGTTCTGCAAAATCATGGGGCAGTAGGCAATTGCCTACTGCCCCATGATTTTTAAAGAGGTAGAGGAACTTAAATAATATACAATTTTAATATATTATACAGTTTAGTCACACACAATAAACGTCATGTAACATATAATGGAGCGTAATATTAGATATTGTAACTGAACATATTCGATTTTTATAATAAAAATTCCTAGATTGGACAAAATAATAATATAATAATATAAATATGCTGGGTGACACCACATTCCGGCTCGCTACATGTTTGCGTCTGGGCGCTCCTTGCAGAGCTCCACATCGCTGTCAATGCGGTGAAGCAGTCGACTGTCTCGGACACCATGGCCTATCCTGCAGCAAGAGCGCTGGACGGATGGCAAGGCACGCCAGCATTAACGACATCATCCGTCGGGCTCTTGTCTCCGCCGGGGTGCCAGCTGTTTTAGAACCCAATGGCTTGGCACGCGACGATGGAAAGAGGCCCGATGGAATGACCATAATGCCTTGGAAGTTGGGTAGGCCTTAGGTGTGGGATGCAAACTGTGTCGACACCCTCGCGCCATCCCATCTTCCTAGCACGGTGGGCTGTGCTAGGGCGGCTGCTGCAGGAGCAGAAAACCTCAAACGGCGCAAATATAACAACCTTATTGGGAGTTATATGTTTGAGCTGTTTGGGGTTGAAACACTAGGGCCTTGGGGTCCGAGTGCTCATCGGATTTTTCGGGACATCGCCAAGCGGTTTTTTGACTCTTCACGTGATCAGAAGGCGGGCCTATTTTTAGCCCAAAGAATCAGCACTGCCATCCAACGTGGTAATGCTGCCAGCCTTTTTGGCACTTATCCCATTGACAGTGATGCGGACGAATTTTTTGATGCCCAAAGCGCTCCTGCCTTTTTTTTTATTTTTTTGTATTATATACATGTATATAATTGTATATATATTTTAGTGTTAGCTTGTAAAAATAGTAATTAATCAGTGTATGTTTAATTACACCTATGTGTACAAATAAATACATTTGAATTTCATATAATATAATTGAATTATGATAAGCACCTGCCATCTTATCTCTTCACCACCCTTGGTTGACTGGTAGAGAATGCCTAAGGCATTAAGTCCGCCTTTGTACATTTTTTTTGTGCAAAAAGATTAAATAAATAAATAAATAAATAACTTTATCGAAGAAATGCAACATAAATATAAACAAATAAGTACGATATATGAATAAAACGTAATGTTACAAGTAAATTTTATAAAACGTAAGTAATAATTGATTAAAATGATTGCAATTTCATCGGCCGACTATTCCAACGTATTTTACCGTAAGAATAGTTGATATTAGTTTATAAGCTAGCACGGTTTGTTTCAGTAATGCCATTGCGTAATCAAAAGCATAATGCTGGTTACAATGGCACCCTGGTGCACTTATAAACATGGCTGGCTGTTTACAAATGATTGCATTACTAGCAATTTCGCGATCGTTCGACACATTTTGATTGTTCTAATTATTGTGAATTTCTTCCATTATGCTCTTACATTCTGTACCATTAAAGCTTCCCGTTTTTTTAGGACAGCCTGCGCTGTCTCACTCCTGGGCAAAGGCCTCCCTCCACTCCTTTCGTTCACGAGCCCGCGCGTCCTCCTTCCAGTTTTGGCGGTATTTGTCGAGCACCCTATTAATCTCAATCTGAATAATTTTGAAGAATATTGCTAATCCATTGCTTCATAAGTTCGAAAAATTCGTCAGCCCTACAATGTAAATAACGCAATGAATTTTTGAGAGTTCATCAACAGTTGAACAGTCAAAAAGAAAGCCATTGTTACTAATAGTGTGTTGACGCAATGACTTCGCAGTTCATTCTGCCATCTCCCACCTGCCCTGTTGCGACCCTGTCTTACTGCCTCAGTCTCAGGGCACCAGGTCTGTGTGATTTGGGCCCAAAGTTCATCAAGCAAAAGTATACAGGAGACATGTCCTGCCCGGTCCCATTTAAGTTGGGCAGCCTTTTAGCAATGTCATCTATCGTTCTAATAAGTATGAAGCCGTTCTCCTATGATTGATCGCATTTGTAAGCATGAAACAAACTTGTAAGAAATTTCAAATTACATCAGCGAGCGATAACTGAAAGACCAGTGTAATAAATAATGTGGTATACTTTTTGAATTCAATGAGAGTTTTCACTATAAATACTGCAATAATTGATGGTTGGTCTGGAACGAAAATCAAATACCACAATATAATAACAGTACCTAACGTGGACACACATAAAATGAAAATTGATCGCATTTCATTCACTTTGACAGTTCAGCAACGTTCATTGCGTTATTTACGTTGTTGAGCAGACAAATTTATCAAACCTATGAATCAATGGATTAGAAATATCCTTCAAAACTCTCTTATTGTGATTGGAACTGCGTTTCGCAAGGGCACTGGACACACGGCATTCTGAAATTTGTCAACATAGCTTATATTTATTAATTGCTAGAAATAACTTTGGTAAATATTCCAGCTATACAGCTTTCAGATTATTTTCTTAATTACACACACAAGCTCATCCAACGTGACAAAACAAATGAATCCCTCATCACTCTTTATGTATCATTAACTTTGTTTCTGCATAATGACAAAGCCGTAATAATGGGGTTGCATATCAAACTGACTATTTTTTTCATGTTCCATTTCCGACGAGAAAATTGTGGTGTCTATGGTACAATTAGACCTCCTTGGTAGTTGCCCACTTAGTATCGGATGACATGCTACATCGAGGAGGAGAAATGAGCTCTAATTAGCCAGTTCACTCGAACATTACGACAATTTCATACTTAGGTTTAAATTGGCACATTTACTACACTTGTTTAAACAAGGCATTAAGGTTTTTTCTTGTTTGACTGTTATGATTGTTATACCAACGAGGTAAGCTTGACATTATTCTACGCTTGAGGCCATTTTAGGGCTTAATTGCACTTGATCGTTGGCGTCGGCTGCCGGATGTGGGTGTATTTGACGTAACGGTCAATTTTGCTCAATGTTAAACAAGGCTTGGAACAGATTTTTCCAGTCATTGATTTAATCTCCTACGTAATATAGTTCCGCAAAACTGTGGTTTCTTTAGCATTGGGATTCTAGTAGAATACTGTTACTATCAAAACATCTCTATTTTACATCTAATGGTCATTCATGTAACATGTTTGCAAAGCTTTTGGCAATTCAATGTTCGTCGGAGATCATATTCGAGATTCGATTCAATAGTTCATGTTACTCATTGATTGCTGCCGTCATTACAGTCATCAATGTCTAATGGCATCTCGTTTCAAATACAACTCACTGGCCGTAGTCATAACATTAGAACTTCATTAGATTAGAAAATAGTGTAGTGCAAAGACATATTACATGGCGGAATGTGTCTTTGCACTACAATTTTATAAACTTATCATCTTTTGTAACTACCACATTTTATGGAAATAGACGATTTAGATTTGATTTTGATTTGAAGACAATTCGTTGCTTACAGTTCGGCTTTCGAGAGAATGGATTCTTGACACCTGTCAGTTTCATACAAACTATGTTTTGCGAATTTTATCTTCATTCGCTATTGGAATGGTCGCACTGACAGGTGTCAACAACGCATTCTCTCTACGGCCAGGCTGTAGTAGTATTGTAAACTCCACTCAACTCAACTCTGGGCATATTTATGGTTCCAAAAATAGCTACTACATATTTGCCATTGCTGCAAAACGATTAGTATATACTCGAATCAATTCTTAGAACCAGGTATATTAAGTGCAAAGTGGCTATTTTCTAGGCCGCTGTCTTGTAAGATGACTCTAATGTGATTTCATAACTGTCACCCACTGTTGTTAAGTCGTTTTTACACAATAATACATTGACATTAAAACACACGGGTATACCTTACCGAAAAATAACAACTCTTGTTTTGGTTTGATACATGATTGATTTTAATTAACGCTCCATCTGACTGATTCTGCACTTTTTGTAATATGGCTTTGTATTCGAATTGGTTTAACGTAAGTAGGTTAGGTAACTCCTACTATGTTGTTTAGTGCTATTTATCAATAGGGTTGAATGATTTTCCAAAGTTTATTTTAACCCGCTTTTATTAGTTTCACTTGTAACTAACTAAAAAACATTGTAAGAAAATCTTAGAAGTCAATTTTAACCTACTTTTAAATGTCGTATCGAAATGAAACTTTGTATGTATATGTAGTTTGGATGACAAAACTATAATTTTGGTATGTTGGAGCTGATCTACTGATGAAGCCGATATATAATCGATATAAGTACATATGATCTACTGATGGACAGTGGAACTCTTCAGTGTCTCCTAGTAAACCCCTCGAGTTTGGGCTCATATGATTTGTTTTGACGAGTCCAATTGATTGGGTTTGGTAACGAGGGTCTGGTGATGGTGTCAAGAGAGGGGTAGTGGAACTCTTTAATGGCTACCGGTAAACCGCTGGAGTTTGGGGTCATATGATTCGTTTGTCGTATGATTTTTTAATTCAATTAAGGTCAACTTAATTATTTTATCATTTTTATGCATGATAAAAATGTGATTTTTAGTTTTTTTTATACTCTATAATTTTTTTTTCTTGTCTTTGGTCAGTTGTTTCTGCTACGACTGCCAAGGTCAATGTTAAGATCATAGTTACAATCTCAATCTCAGCTCAAGACGACCGTCGGCGTCGTTCTAATTTGTAATGGTGCTGCGAATTCTAGCCTTAGAGAGATGCAACTAGTACGTTTTAGAAACTTCCCTGGGTTTCTTAATATGTTGTAATTGTTGTTGGGTTTCTTAATAGTCGATGGTTTGGTGCCTCTTCTTGCTCAATGGGATCTTTTATAATCTATACTAATATTATAAAGAGGTCTTTGTTTGTTTTTATGTAGGGGGTAATATCTGGAACTACGAGTATCAGTCGTGTTGTAACAAAGAACGGAAAGCGAAAACGAAGTAACAGCGTGGGCATGCGACGAGGTGGGTTGGGGGAATAAGAAATTTCACGCGGGCGAAGTCGCGGGCATGAACTAGTCTCTTATAAGAGTTTAAGGAAAGTGACTCATAACTGTTTAAAGTCAACATACTTATGCAAGAAGTTGTCAAATCCATAAACATGTGATAAATGATTGCCCATATTAGTAGTACATGGCTCCTATTTATAGTTTCTTTCTATTCAGATTTAGCAAACGGTGCCACTCTCACGCCGACACGAAAACATGTATTATAGGCAAAGTTGTCGAACACTTGAATTTACTTGAAACGTCAGACGAAAGCGATTACGATGGTACTTACACAATTAGCCTGCAGGCTGCAGGTGTTTGAACTAACAATGAACGTAACTGTGTGAACTTCAAGGGTTTTGTCACACTTGTTCGTTGCGCGTTTTCTATAAGTGCGCGTGAGTACATGTTTACCTAAAACCCCAGTACCTATAGCCGGAAATTGCAAAGTTATGACCTAGAATGTTTGTGTGAGATTGTGTTTGTTTTAAGTATTGGCATTTTTCTTCTTTTGTTTTATGATTGGTTGCTATTTTCATCATCAGCCTATTATATAGCAGTACACTGCTGGACCTCTCCTATTCCAATTCCACTCGATTTTCGCCAACTCTCATCCAGCTGCTACCAGCCATCCTGCGAAGATCGTCGCTCCACCTAGCCTGAGGGTGTCCTACGAGTACCTTACGTGTACCGATTCGCGTTGCTGTTTTAGTCTATTTTTATTTTGTTAGTTTCAAGTCAAACTGTTAATTTTATCGTATCTGGTAATTCCACATAGCTATTGATGGACACAGCGTTCATTGTTTTCCCCATAACTTGTTTCCATCATCGATATTATATGCACAATTTTTATATTGTTATTTATATCCTTTATTTCATTATTTACACATAAATTGTATTTGTTAACATTAGAATATAAAATATATAAAAACATTTCAAAACATAAATTATTGTTATTATTATTCGGAAAAAAATTCAGCATTTGTAAACTCCAATGTAATATCACCAAGTTCACTCTTTCGTCTTCTTACTTCGTTTCGATCCACCCCTTCCCACGGGTTTTACGACTTGACAAAACATGAAGATTTCTTTATTATATCTAAGTTAAATATAAAAGTATACACGTCCTGGAATAAATTCTCTAAATGCCGCTGAAAACTGCGTCAAAATCCCTAGCTCAGTTTAGAAGAGCAACGTGGTCACAGTCAGACACGAAGAGCGACTTCAATTTATAATAATATGTATGGAAGCATTGCTTCAACTGTCACTGCAGACTGCAGTCAGGCATTCACGCAGCCTAAGAAGACACGTATATCAACAACAAAATTATACTAACGACTGTGTAAGAGGTTAGTAAATAGTGAAAAGTAGTCAGACACCGCCTGCCAAGTCTCCGTAGGTTGCCGCAAATTGCACAGCGATTGCCAAACCATTATAAAATTACAAATGAACAGGTTAAGGGCTATTTCCTTATCTAAAATTGTTTACGTTAAATATTTAGTTTTACATAGACATTATTCGACAAACTACTTGAGAAATGTTAAGGTAAATTTAGACTATTAACATAACATCACACCTTGTATCCCCGAATGGTTAAGCAGAGGTGTACCTATAGTATACCCACATTTTGCCAGTTATTTTTATACTCCATGTTATAGGAGGCGAGCCTATTGCCATCAACCGGGCACACATTCCAGACTGCAGATTCTGGGCTGCTAATGAGAAATTCCTGATGGAAAACCCAATAAAACTGCCTGACCTGGGAATCGACCCCAGGACCTCATGCTTAGCAGTAGTGTTTGCGACCACTAGATACTAATAGGCATGTTATATACGTGCATATTGTACATAAGTATCGTATCATAGGTATATGGTCATACTATACAAGGTACCGGCTACTGGGTTGGCGAAGGTCACAGGAATGCGCCTTGAGGGTAGCGCAGGACTGGTCGCAGAGGCAAGCCTTGGGAGACACCTATGTCCAACAGTGGTCGTCAACGGCTGTAATAATGATGATGCCTCATAATGATAGACTCTTTCGTCCTCTTCTTCACTAAAGTACCTACTTATTGTAAATCTACATTGTGTAGTCTCCACCAACCTTCAAAAATCAGACAAACTGATAATTGAGCAGTAAAGTTCCAGTATTATTTAACAAAAAACACCAGCAATAAGTTCGGTATTTCACTATTATACAATAGTAGCGTAAATTGACAAAAAGAAAGTTACATTGGGTCAGATTCGGCACGAATTTTGTGGTCACGGTCAACTGGCTGGTTATAGACAAGCTTTTGCCCGCGGCTTGGTCTGTCTAGCGTCTGTTTATTAGTTGCATATGGTTAAATAATAACAGCCGCACAGGTCGATCGATCAGGTTAAGCTACGCTTGCCGTGGTTGGTCTGTGGATGGGTGACCATCTTTACATACCGAGACCCTTCCGTGCTTCAGAAAGCACGTTAAGTCGTTGGCCCGGCTGTCATTCGTGGATATTTGACAGTCGTTACGGGTAGTCAGAAGCCCGAAAGTCTGGCAACCAGACTTACGATGGGGTATCGTATTACCTAGTACCTGGGTTGAAGAGGTCAGATAGGCAGTCGCTCCATGTAAAATACTGGTATTCAGCTGCATCCGGTTAGACTGGAAGCCGACCCTAACATAGTTGGGAAAAGGCTAAGTATATGATGAATTCTTTTCGTTATTCTTTATTATGGATCATAGGTAGGTTAACAATACATACAATGTTCTTAGTACGTTAAAATAGGATCAGCTATGTCCCGCCGCTTAGGCATACAATAATAGTCACATAGTAAATAAGATTAGATACTTTAAGGAAGTCAATAAAAATACACCAATTTCAATAAAAATATCAGAAGTAACTACAGCTATTACACATTAGAAAAAATAAAAATATATATATAATATCATTGTCCATCGATGTTAATTAATTGATTGTCAAAAAAGATACTAATAGATATTTAAATAGTATCTTTAAAGGTACTGTACGCATCATGGTTGAGGTAGACTATATTTTGAAAGTGATTCGTCAGTTAAGAAATCCTTTACAGAGTACATAGTAGCATTTGTCCACTAGCATCTCATGCAGTTTCTTTATAAATATTTTTATTTCTTGAATATTTCTTATCATACCCGGGATTTTATTAAATATAGGTACGTGGAGCCTCACAAAATATACTTTCGTAGAAGCTATCAGTGTTATCATAGCTCTTGAACGCGGTTTAGATGTTTTCGTGTTGCTTGCGCGTGAAACACGCCCTTAATGACCGAATGTTTTGAAAAGAGATTGTGTTAAGTATAAGTCTGCCAATCGAACATGTCACGTTTCGACATCAATCGCTACAGTTGAAATGAAACGTTTATTGTTTGTAGTTTTTGTTTGATTTATTATTTCGTCGCTATTCTATTTCTTAATCATTTGAAGCCCTTACAATGGTGGTTACGCATGAGTGCTTGGACAATAAGGCTTGGCAATGCAAAGGATTGAATAGTTGTGAAATGAAATGCAAAATTATTACGGATAATTTGATTCACAACAACCAAATATTGGATAATCAATGTTTCTTTATAGTAACTTATTTATGTAGCAGTAGCTAGTCTTTCAAAGACTGTAAAAAGTTAATTCACTTTACGTTCTAAAAATAGCATTTCTTTCAAGAACTAAAAGGTCACTACGCAGGTATCTATTTGTTGATTCAAAACGTTTCAATTTATTGCGTTTATTGTGGTTTTGAATTATTATTACCTGAAGAGTTTGTTTGTTTCGACGTGCTAATCTCTGGAGCTACCGGTCGGACTTGAAAAAATATTTTTACATTTGATAGCCCAATTCTTGAGGAGGGCTTCAGATATCTATGAGAGGGCTATAGGTTATTCAACATCACGTTATAACCCTTAGAAGCTGAGAAAAAAAAAAAAAAAACAGAATTAACGCTAAACGAAAATGAAGTGATAGCGCGAGCTGCAGTGCGATTCTGTAATCATCTCACCGTGAAAACTTAGGTGAAATGAGCGTGGAGTGCTGTCATTTCAACTAATGCTAAGGATTTACAGCTCACTCTAAGCTCACTTCACCTAACTTTTCACGATGAGATTTTTACAGAATCGATCGGCAGGTGACGCGATGCGACGGGGCGGGACGGGGGACCAAGAAAATTCACGCGGACGAAGTTGCGGGCTGAAGCTAGTATTCTAATAACGAGTCATCGACATTATTTCCAATAGTTGCGGTTTCAATTATGTTTAGATACATGCTCGTCTTTATGTCAATTCATTGAACTGATGTTTTTACACTGAGCGAGTATCATCGCGTGCGCCGATTACGTTAACGCCTCGTGTGTAACGGCCTCTTCCGCGGTATAACACGATACTTTGATTTTAGGATTAAGTGGATCTTATATCAGATGTAATGATTATTAGATCCATGGTTTATGAAGGGCTTTTGATCGTTTTGTTATCAAGAACGTCCTATCGGCTAATAATTTATGGGCACTTGTGAAGTTATTATAACACGGTCACACACGATCGATAAAAAATGACGAACTTCTATACACACTTTCATCCCCTATTTACCGCTTTTAGGGGATGTATTTTCAATAATCCTTCTATAGTGCTCACCTCCGATATTATAAAGAATTCTTCATGCTTCTAGGCCCAGTAGTTTAGGCTGTACATTGTCTGTCAGTTAATAACTGAATGAATATAAGATTTTTATTTAGTAATTTATGTGGTACAAAAATGAAGGCGATGGAAATGGACTGTATGTATTAGTGGTTGGTGGAATGAAATAAAACTAAAGCTCAGTGTGATGATATAAGGATTTTAGTAGAAAAAAAATGAATAATATAATATAAAATTGAAAACGCAAACCAAACCTATTGACAGATGCAAGAAGAAGCCATAAAAAAAGAATATCATTCAAATAAAAACTATAAAAATCTTCTAAAAAATTAACCACAATCAAGGACTTTGCAATAATATTCGTAAGACTTTTTCTCAGTAATGGGGTAATTATAGTTTGGTTAAAAGTAGTGAGAGCGCGTAGCTAGTGTGGATATATCCGATGCAGTTCGCAGCGTTGTCTGTCATTGAACGAATTTAAGGTTTTTATAGATAGGAGAGCAATCAAAGGCCTTAATTTCGTGGGAGAAAATCTCGCTGAGAAAAGAAAAAGACACCAACTGGAATTTTATCGGATCAGATAAGATGTCAATATCGAAAATTACTGGATTTACATAATGTCTTTTTATATCAGCAGATTACATCATGAAGAAGTTTTATAAAATTAGTATATGGACACTAACAAAACATGAGTGACGTTAATAATCTTTACTAGTAAGTAGGTACGCCACACGTCAGTGGTAATAAAACCAGTATAAGCTGGCCTGTTATTCTATTGAAACTCCGTACTACGCTAGACCACTGGCCAGGTCAAGATCAAAGTGTCCACTGACGTGCGCACCTAATATCTTTTGTCTACTTTTCTCTCATCACACTTCCGTGAATTTCTGGACTCCAGAAGGCCAATTCTCGTAAGTTAAAACGTTCAAAATCTAGTCGCAGTCTCATCTCGGCGACAAACAAATGTCAAAAACTTGTCAAAATATAGGGAAATTAGACGTATTTTTGACATATTGAGACTGAGATCAGACTGTAAACGTTCTTAAAATTACGAGAATTGCCCCTCTGGTACTGATATAAATGCCAAATCAACCGTCATTCATTGTTGCATCCGTATGACAGATGTCAATCACGTATTATGTAAACTTATCAATGAACTTCAAATGTGCAGAATTAGTCCATTGTGTCCATTCAGTTTTTATGATTCGCAAGAATTTGACAAACATGACGAATCTCCATGATGTCAGCTTTGTGACCTCCATTTACTTAACCGCTAAATATTACGTGTGTAGGCTGTTTAAAACTTGTTTATGTACGTGACATTGTAGATTTAGTTCATATGCATCCATATTTAGCTGGAAAAAGACACTTTTATCATAGCATTTTTCCCCAAAAACCAAGTTAGGTACTAGATACCCATAACATACCTTCTTGTATTTCATAAGTGTTTGAACTGGGCTACTAGATTCTGTGGAGGTTTTGCTTGGATGGCTTTGCCAACTAACCTCGGCGAACCTCCACGACTCTTAAAGTTCTAAAATATCTAGTAAGTATGCCAGTATCCTCGACAACGCAACACATAAAGATGATATATCCCCCATAAATGGGGTTTAAAATACAACAAATTCTTCTTACTCGGAAGACGATACAGACGACAAGCTTTAAGAAAACCACACTACAACGAAGCATCTTGTAAGTAAAAAAGACTTGTTCACGTGTTCTACAAAATTACCGAAGCCAATTTGCGTATACCTATCCAATCAAGTCTAGTAACGGTCGTTTCTCCCCAATAAACTGTTTTTAGAAACAAAATTCCCATTACGATGTCCGTTACAAATCGCTTAATAAGCAAAGAGTTAGTTAATGAATCGGCTGCAGTCTCTTTTTAAAAGGCTTGAAGTATTTTCAAGACTACGGGCGTTTCGAATGGATTGTCTGCCAGCAATGCTTACTAAAGTAACGTGTGGGAAAAATGATAAATTAGAAGTTAGATAAAAACTGGATTAAGCAATTTATGTACACGAGCGAATGCAAAATTTATAGGCATTTTGGAGTGCCGCTGGTTCTATTAAATAAAAAAAGCAATGAATCAACCGCAGTCCAAACTGGAACAAAGATCTTGAAAGTTTACGAGTCATGTCAAAGAACAAACGTAAATGCGGTATATGATATTCTATATCTTTACAAGAATTGTACTTATAACAAAACATTGAAATATTGCTATAAAACATTTGCATTAGTGCGTAAACGTTTTAATGGTGGAATCGTTATCGATTCTATCATTAAAATGTTTACTTTGGAAAAAAGTACAAAAACCAGAAAAAGTCGTCCTTAACACTGAGGGGCAATTCTCGCAATTTTAAGAACGTTTACAGTCTGATCAGTCTCAATCTGTCAAAAATACCTCTGATTTCCCTAGATTTTTGACAAGTTTTTGACATTGATTGTCGCTGAGATGAGACTGCGACTAGATTTTGAATGTTTTTAATTACGGATATTGGCCTTCAGGGTACAGTCAATCAGAAGTCTGTGTCGGGTGAATGCTGTTAAGTCAAATCTATAACATACAATGCCGCTTCTCCGACGACCATCGCTTGTGTGACTGGTCTGGCTTACATATTTGTATGGATAATGTGTTATTTATTATAAGCCTGTATTATTATATAAATATCATCATTTTTAAAGACGCGAAATTCAAATTTACTTACGTCAGCGCCATTTGCAGGTCAGTGTCAGGTTGTTTGTTGATTAAAATATGATTCGCGACCGTAACAAATCTAGCTCTACACAACAATTCGCCTCAAATGTCAAGTCATGATTTCATGAAATAGTAATTCAATAGGGTAATATGAACTAAGAGAGTTGTAGTTGTATGATTATAATTCTATAAATACATATTTGTTAAGGCCTCGAATCATATTTAGATCAACATATAACCTGATACTGACCAGCAAATTGTAAAAAACGTAAGAAAATTTAAATTTCATACCCTGACGCTTTCGCCTTAAATAATAAATCATTTATTTAGAACTCTCACACATCCATATTATTGTTAGTACGAGTAGCACAAAAATGCTTATAAACGTAGTTAGTATACATAAAAAAAACAGAATTATTTTTTCGCCTTAACCAATCTTTATTAGTTCAACTCATTCCGCCATCTCCGTCTGTGTCTACCTTGATGTCACCTGTCATACGCCCGTGAAAAAGCTGCTCAATGCTTGCGTAGCCGTAGTTCACAAAAGTTCATATCTTGCCTGTATAACAAACTTCTCAGCTGTGTGCATCCTCAATGTACACAAAACCATCATTGCGTATCACAGCTCATTACAAAGGTTCAAAGTCAATGACAATGACATTGTGTAGTAGGCTGAGATTATTCCCCACAACCGTTAGCGCCCACTTTATACTCTTCATTTTTCAAAAGTAGCGAACGCGGATATTCAAATAATAATTAATATATCTAATGTGTACGAGTATATTAGAATCAACATATTGTAGTAAGCCTAATGAATTACAGCTTGAATGAGGTTATATCTCATAACTTTTAGTTCTTTATATTGAAAGAAATACTGGAAAGTACAGCCTAGAGATGCTTTGGGATTTGCATTCTGCAAACGGTGGTGTGAAGCGTAATACCCATTGTAGTAGTAAGTAAGAAGTACATAATTATTGAAACTCCTCTTCTGCCTGTTAATGAATAACTCTTAAATAGATAATAGGTTGTATTATTATTCCAACAATTAGAAATATATACTACATGGAAAAAAATGTTTTATCGGAAACGTATAATAACGTAACATTTATTTTTCTTCAGGACTACAGGGTTCTCAGGAAAATTCTCAATAATAATGATAGTTGGATTAAATATGAAACAATAACAAGCAGAGAATAGTTTTCTAGGTATAACTAAAGATAGAATTTGTAAAAAAAATAAATAACAAACGTTCAATTAAGTAACACGAGACAGGAAAAATGCATGCTGGGGAAATATAAAAAAAGGAAGGATGCATGTTGAAATTATGGTTCGTGTCATCATAACAAATGAGATTTAAAAAAAAAAAGATATAAGTATTAACGATACCTACTTAGACATGCAATATGTTAATAATATTTTTTCGCGAATAATACAAAATCACTGAGTTACGTTTATGTTGTTTTTTGGTATGTTATGTATGTAGGTAAGTATTATTTATGTTGTGACTTTCTGTCATTTTTATGGTGTACCGGTGTACATAATAAAGAGTAGTGATTCAGTTATATTCTACTTTAGCCACATAGGAGAAATATTTGGTATTTTTATATAGAATCGTTTAAAATTTTATTGAATGTAATCTCTCAAAACGGTGAAGGAAAACATGGTGGGGAAACCGGCACGTCATAGAAAAAAAAATCGAAGACATTTGATATCTACCAGTCCGCGTGGTGGATTACGGCCCACTCCCTCTCCCGGAGAGCTGGCGTGTGTCTCAGCAGTAGGAAATTTATAGGCTGATTATATTTATGCTATGTAATGTTTTCTTAAAATTAATTGATTAATGTGTACACAGAATTTTTTAAGATTCAACGTTGACTCATTGCAAAATCCAAAATCCATCACTCACTTCCTCAATTCCTTCAATATAGGATTTATTTCTATTATAGGCGTGCGTGTAAATTGTCTGTTTTCACACATCGTTAATCTTATTAATGTCTGTAATGTTGTAGAATTCAAGACGACGTTGGATTGTTTTAGATCGAAGAGTAATTTACAGTTCATTCAATTATTACTCGTTCCTGCCTGTAATTAATAATACAGTTTTAACTTGATGATTGTGTTCAGTCATGACATAGGAAGTTGAATTATGTCTATAGTTTGGTAGTGTCGTGGTCCTCGATGCATCTTTAACAATATCCTCCTCGAGGGCTTGGACAACGTCACTTCAACTTTGACCGCAATAGTATTGACATTGACGGATCACGTAACTTACGAAAATTCTTTAATTCTTTCTTGTCAATCAATCAAAGCCATCAAGTCAACCTATCGGAGTCTACTGCTGGCCATATGTCTCTTTCAAATTGTGACACAACACCCGGTCGTCCGCCTTCCGCATCCAGTATGTCCCACCAGCTGTCTTTCGGTCTATATAGCTGACAAATGACGATCATTTGGAGCAGACGAGTCCTTGAGTGGAGACCACGAACCGGGAAGAAAAGAAGATAGTCAGAATTTTTATGGTACGTGTTCAAAATTATTTTGTTAAGACAGCTTCGAAACTAGATATACATGTATTATTGGAAAAGAATAAAGTAAACATGAATAACAAACAACTGTGTATGCCAATACCAACAACTAATATCAGAAAGGTGAACAGCCAACAAGTAAACAGACAAACATTTATAGCTCTTACAGATGTGAACTATCTCCGGTGAAAGAGCAATTTGTCTGGACAACTCGCGTCCCTGTTTACGTCGTCCACGGACTTGTTCGCAACACAAACAATAAAATAAGCTGCATAAGTGCGTAGGTAAACTAAGATGAATTTCTCACGACCATGTCGAAACACGATAGTGATCGCGAAATAAGATGCGAAACTTTTTATTGGCCACGTTTTTGTCTTCGTCTCGGGTCGAGAACAATGTAAAAAGATTTAGCCGTGGGTGTTGCATAACGATAGTAACGAAAAAATCTACGATACGTGTCGTGGTACCTATACTGTTTAGTAATTTTGTACATATTGGGCATACATTTTTACTGTTGTCAAATAAATCTTTCTGACGTTCATGTGTTGTGTTGAGATTGAGACACGTAGTGTTAGTTATTTCACGGTTTTCTTCCATAGTTTGTTCACGAATATTATACCTTCCCAATAGGTACTACCTTGTCTTGGCAATCAACTATCGTGGCCTTGATATACTTGGTTAAAGAATAATATCTAAACATCATCATCATCATCATCTGGTCATTGTGGTCGGCGCAAAACGTTTTCTTCTTCCATTCTTCCCTGTCAACCGTCACGTCATCATCCACTCCCTTCTCTTTCATATCATTCCTTATACAATCCAATTCATCAATATTTATATATTCAACACTCGTTTAGTCACGTGCGTTTTCTCCCTCCTCATATATATATATTTAAGCATACCTAGGTAAATTAAAATTCTAAATAGACCTCGCACAACACTGCTACTTTATATGCACATATTTGACGTGGTTCAGCGTAATCAAAGTGATCGTTTATTGGATTGAAGTTGAATTCTCACTGCTAAATCACAGCGGAAAGCATTTGTAAGCAGTTCTGGGAAACTACAAATTACTGACGCCAGTATGCAGGGAGAAGGTAGTATATCTAGCCTCGTCTGTGTTGTAACTTTTCATCAAATCAGCATCATCTGCCTAGCCTTTTCCCAACTACGTTGGGGTCGGCTTCCAGTCTCAGCCATCTCAACCAGATGCAGCTGAATACTTGTAATTCTCATGAAACGACTGCCTATTATATGACCTCCTGAATCCAATTACTTTATACCCCTTGGTAAGACTGCTGGCCAGACTTTCGTAAGTTTTAATCAAGTATGCCTGTCAAATGACCTAATAAACAAGTTATGGTTATAAGGCAATCTAAGAAGGCAATATAATAGACAGTCTCAAACAGTGTATTAAAATCCTCAAATAAAATAGCATGAAAAGCTCTTCTCTGGCTCAATAAAACCAGACGCTAACAATGAGCAAGATTAGAAAGTCAAACTTAATATTTATTAAGAAATGCGATAGACACTAAACAGCTTAGGACTGTCTAGTGTTTATTGCAGACCTACACTTCTAGTTTTTATGCTATTGTACTATATTAGTAACTCCTCAACAAAATTAGCAACGCTTCAAGTTCCGCTTCTGTCATTGAGATCAAATCCTCTGCAATCATCATCTGCCTAGCCTTTTCCCAACTAAGTTGGGGTCGGCTTCCAGTCCAACCGGATGCAGCAGAATACCAGTGGTTTATATGGAGCGAATGCCTATATGACCTTAACATTTGTGATGATAGTTGTATGTGTTTTTAAAAATAAATAAATAAACAACCCAGTTACTGGGTAATACTGGTAAGACTGGTTGTCAGACTTTCGGGCTTCTGACGACCCCTAACGGAAAGATGTCAAATATCCGCGAATGACTGCCGGGACTAACGGCTTAATGTGCTTTCCGAAGCACGAAGGGTCTCGGTTTGTAAAGATGGTCACCCATCCGGCCTCGGCAAGTAAAGCTTAACCTGATCGACTCGGCTGTTATTACTTAGCTACGAGTCCAACAAAATCCTCTGCAATACAACATTTAAATACAGCCAATCATTGAAATTAGCTTAACAATCTTCGTCAGTGATATTTCTAAGTACGCAATCGTAGTTAGCTGTTTCGAAATAGGCGCGTTGCTCTTACCAAACTGTATTACTGTTCATTTTTGTTGTGTCTCCCTTCAATGACTATAATTTGCGAGTCCAGTCACGGGGACATTTCGATACAATTGATTCATCGAGACACTCTTAATGTTCTCTCGATTGTTCACCTATTATTTTCCCTGAATACTAACTACATAGTTTTAAACATTTATGTGTTACTTTGTGGTGTTTTGTTTTTTTATGAAATGTGCTTCCGGTGGTTTGTGTTTTAAGTGAGGACTCTGTGTTATTTATTTTATTGGAAAAGTGAATTGTGTATAATATATATAAAATATACTAAGGAGCCCTAAAAAAAAAAAAAAAACAGTCTGGTTTATGTTGTTTTTTCAAGTTTCTTCAGTGATCCGTCTGCATGGACTTGTTGCATTCTATTGGGTATGTAGATAGGGCTATTATATTATAAAGTAGTTCACTGCTAGCTTTACGGACGATGCATTATTTGCTTAAAAAGGAGGAACTTAATCTAAACCGCAGATCCTTATTAAAGTCAATTTACGGTTACGGTTGTTGGGGAAAAAATGGTTTAAAGATTTTTCCAAAGCAAAATAGTCTAGGTGGAATAAAGAAGACCTTTCTAAGAAACTATACTTATCAGATACTAGATTCTCAGATCCAGTCCGTTATTAAAAATAAGAGGAAAAATATTTACTAGACACTACACCTATGGAATTAAAAACATTTCACAGAATGGCTTTGGAAAACAATCCTCGTAAAATAACAGAAATAGCATTCTAGATTTAACATAGGCACATGCAGGATAACGTACTCGTAAAATGTAAAATGAATATCGAAAAGCATTTGGTTAAAAATGGATTTTATTTTATTTTACACTAAGCAAAGGTATGTTAATGCATGGAATATTTTTCTTAGCAAATTTAAAATTCCAGAAACACCTACCTCCATTACGAGTTTCTAAAAATAAATGGTTAGTACTTAAATATATTTTTCTGCATCCAGCAACTTTTGTTCTTTAATAAAGTATGGTTAGGTACGCCCTAAAGGAATTTGAATGCTTATGAATAGAGTAATTTGCAAATGAATAGATGGGCTGTGTAACTTATTCGTTTTATTTGCATGTTGATAAACTGCGCACGCGTCGCTCTGCATAATGACGCGATGTTCAGTAACACAGTGTATAGTATATAAAAACCGGTCAAGAACGTGTCCGGTGTAAAATTATAGGTTATTAGTATGACATACGACTGTGAGTTAAGTTATGACTATGAGATGGGTATTTTATCTAATAGCCACAACGTATTTAATTGGTGAGGACACTAGTAAGGAAAATAAAAACATGGCGTCTTGTGGTGCAAATATGTCACCTGCTATAACACTTAATAACCATTATGGTTAAAAACTGATCTTACAAGCAAACTCAGAGTTATATTGTCACTGGTTAACAAAGTTCTTCTCCTGGTAGAGACGCTGTCAATTTTAAGTAACTGTGCCTGCTTTTCAGCCATTGCGTTGGTTTAACTAACCAGGGGGTCTACTACGAAGTGCAAAGTGCGAATGATCGGATCGGACCGAGACATGGCCGAACAGAATATTGTTGAAAAATGCGGAAATGTTCGGATCGGCTCAGTTGGGTCGGGACCATAGTCAATATTCGAAAGAGTGTAGGAGTGTATGATCGGGACCGACCGAACTAAATAGTAACTTCGTAGCAGGAAACGGGCGAACATTCGGCCGATACCACTTCGGAGTAGACCCCCTGTGCGCTGCCATGAACGACGCCATGGAAGTGGTGAAGTTTTGGCCCAACAAGTTCTGAACTAAAGTCGTACCACCGACACAAAGAAGACAACGTTCTTCTCAATATTTTTATATGAAACTAAAATGTTATAAGTAAGTAGATGTTTACCTTTTCATAGTTACATAGGTACAAAATGCGGTAGGTAAGCTTATGCCCAAATACCATAAGGAAAATTCACTTTAAAATAATTTTCGGTCAATCATTACCCGATGTTTTTCAACACACAGCCCGTTCAGTGATTACGTTTACATTGACTTATTGACTCCCTACGAATGATGTCACTCATGTCGGCTTTGCGTCAATATAATAAACTGCGAAAATAGCAACAAGGTTTCGGAGATCAGCCGGTCCCAGCATAGAAACAACGACCAGAATATTTTGAGCGGTGGCGAAATTCGCAACTAATTATGAAAATGTGTTCTATTTGACGTTTCTTTGACAGTTTCCGTTGCAAACAGCGCCATCACGAACTGTCAAGGTATGCGGGACACCCTATGATTTTTGACATTCTACACGGAAACTAACGCTGCCAGTAAAAATAAGTGTATTAACTCGAGAAAACCGCGTACTTTGTTTGATTATGAGTGATCATTATGTACATACACATAATCTTTATAGCTCTTCTTTGTCACACTTCTATATCTACATAGTTTAATATACACACTATAGTGCAGTGATCTTTGAACGTTGTGGTTACAGATAGTTTCAATTTCAAGATCACAATACTAAGAGTCAAGGACTTTTTTGCTTGATGTAATTTATGTAGAACGTCTTTTTTTTTGGGAGCAGTGGTGGCCCACTGGTAATGGACCCGACTTACGAGTTGTCATACGTTCGTTACGAGGTCGTGAGTTCGAACCCAGGCAGGCAATTTACTTTGTGTAAATTATTTCATAACCACTGCTCTCAAAACGGTGAAGGTAAACATCGTGAGGAAACCGGCATGTCCTAGAACCACAACTTCCAAGACATGTGACATCCACCAACCCGCACTGGGCCCGCGTGGTGGATTATGGCCCACTCCCTCTCACAGAGAGGAGGCCTGTATCCCAGCAGTGGGAACATTATAGGCTGATTTTGATTATGTCTTTATTTTGGGGACCTTGGATGCATTTGCAAGTGCATGCCATGTTTCCATATCCATAATTTTGCTCACTGCTCCTTGCTGGTTAGGTACAGAGGGTTCATTCCATATGGAGCGACTACCGTCTAATTTCCAGACCTCATCGGCAAATTGGAAATGAGTTCTCCACTGCACGATGCTATCAGTGAATTCCACTATATCTACAGCCCTCTACGGGTGCCCCTTTGCCTGATGTATCATCTAGTCAGTTTTTGTGATGGAGTACTTCTATTCTTATTGCAAGTCTTTACGGAAATATGCATGTTATAGTCCATCTGAGATTGTATCAGAAAGAAATACCAACCGTTTCACTTTCTTATCATCCAGCGCAAGGAAGCGAAAAATGTTAATAGTACTTACACGTAACTTTAATTGAAAAATGTTTTGTTTTACATTGTTAGTAGCATAGAATACTTGTGTGTATATACTAGAGTAGTATGTAGGTGGATTTAGAGATCATGAATGACTTACTGACATCTATTTACAGCGGGTTAGTAGATGATTACATAAACGTGATAGATCATATTGTTTGCAGCATGATTGCCTGTACTTATATACTACTTATGTTTTGTCTTCTTGCAATACCGGGACGTTATCAAATTATTTTAATGGTATTAGAGAACTCTTAACTAGAGCGGTCAGGTTAGGACCCTGTTTAGCAATGTATGACAAATTAATTTCGTTTTGTATAGGGGCAAACCAATCATAGGCATTAAAAATTCAATAACAGACAATCATGCAGATTGAAACCGAAATAAACGATCGACTTATTCGATAGATTAATTATTTATTTAAATAAAAATACTGGCCTACTGGTAGATTTTTACAGCAAAAGCCTGTTGAGGATTTTACCTACATGGTATAAATAATTGATTTACCGGATGCTATATTAAATCTGGAATCTGACAGTTTTTTTTATTGCAGTGCCGTTAATTAAGCCATTTATTATTAACAAGCTGACCCGACAGACGTTGTCCCGTCCAAATTTAAAAAGCCCATAGAAAAGAGACGTTCAGTTTTTCCTGAATTTGAACGTATTTCGCGAAAACTTTTAAAAAATTTCTTTTCTTAACACAAAAATTAGCCAAATCGGTCGAGCCGTTCTCAAGTGATGCGCTTACCAACGAATCGCATTTAATTTTTATTTACATAGATAGATTAACTTATGTATATTCAGCACAGTGGTAACTGAGACTGAAGAATGAATCTGTAAGTCCCACAAACATTACTTATACACTAGCTATTCGGTCTATAATGTAAAATGGTTAATAATGTTGCTTAACAAACAAGAACAAGTCATTTTATATCCTGTTTGCTAAGCTGACGCAGATATTGTAATATTAATCACTTGTAATATGAATAAAAAATATGCATTCGACACGCACCGTTCTGAGAGAAGGGAGAAATACTTATGTTTTGTTGGATACGTACTGCGCTAAGTGAACGGGGAAGTGTTTTGTTGAACAGAACTTACAGAACTTAGTAGTAAATCTAGTTTTTCCATCACAAAAACTGCTAGTAGATATCTCGTTGCTTATTAATACAATTTTGGCTGATGATATTTTATGATCTTTCGTGATCAGCAAACTTCTTTAAAGTGGCAAAATGCTGATAACTGAATCTGACCGGTTGCAGTTGCAATAAATTTTAATCACAAGTTTATTTTTGGAACCATCCAGGAATCGTCCCAGTTCACACTTTTCTGATCTCGATTCAATTAGGTACTTTAATTGACATCAGCTCCAATTTGATTATTAGAGTAGAAATTTAAAATTACATGATTTTTTTTCCAAATTGGCACTATCACTATTCTCACTCCGGCTTCTGACTATCCTTCTGCAGAGCAAAGGCCTCCTCTCATACAAATAAGGAGCGAGTATTAATCACACATTTGGTCAGTAGGTTTGCGAGATATATAAGTCCACAATATTTTTCATCGTCAGCAGTCGACGTGTCAGATCTGAGATTAACGTATTCCTTAACTTCCGTATCATCGCACCGCTTTCCTACTCAATCTGGCGTAGTAAAACGACAATAAAAACATCAGTAAAAGTAAAAACAATAAAAAGTAATATAAGCAATACAAGTCCCCAGTTCAGGGTCAAGCGATATTGACCTTAAATGAAACCGTACGTACGTTACCTTAGTACGATAATGAGATTTTAACTCGAGTGCAAGTTAGCAGTGTTTATTGGGTCGCTCTCGATTGCCATGGTCATGATTGATGCCAGCCTTAATGACGGGATGGCCAATGAAGGAGGAATCTTGTTTGAGTGTCGATTGAGAGGGGTAATGTGTTTATATTGAAAAATAATATTCAGTTGGTCATTATGGGCTTGGATAGTTAGCGCCTTTATTAGGCTTGCTTTCAGTCTTATTGGCTTACATTATTACGACGACATGAGCATAATATTGCTCTTCGTATGGTTCGTGTCATAAATAAATAAGCATGTGTTAATACATTATACAGTATGTTACACACAAAGTAGATTCTGTAATGTTTTGCAATAAATTAGTAATTTCTTAAACAGAGGGGCAATTCTCGTAATTTTAAGAACGTTCACAGTCTCAATCTGTCAAAAATACCTCTAATTTCTCTACTTGTTTGACAAGTTTTTAACATTGATTGTCTCTGAGATGAGATTGCGACAAGATTGTAAATGTTTTTAATTACGGGAATTGGCCTTCAGGTGATTGTCTAATTTAACAAAACCTTTTCAATAAATCAAATATTGATGTTTGTTTAAACAAGCCTACAATTGTCGTCTCACACATTTCACAAGGCATAAGTATATTAGCTGTTACATAAGTGGTCTTTCCTCACAACGTCTACGACCTCTCGAACTTTAAGTTGCCATTGAAGCATTCAAAGTCTTATTGCTACCAAAATTAGATACATTTTCAATTGAGAGTACGGCAGTTTTAAAAATGTCACGGAGCTCTCTGCGCCGTTTAAAAGTTTGTAAGGTAAACTTCGTGCATTTCAATGTACATTACTGTCATACGCTAAAAATATACGCTTTCGACTAAAGCAATTAGTATTGGCCGTTAAATTGTTTGTCACATGTATTTCTTACTCTGTGCCATGATTTTCGGTCAAATATTTGTGTAGGTTATTAATGTAAAAAAAGTGTTACGTAAGAAGGTAGTATGTTTATTGTTTGAAGGTCATGTCTGCTTAATTTTCTGCTGATTTTGTTTTTCTTTAAATTACTTACGGACTGAGAAACCATTATTTTAACATGCATAGCATCACGGTCTTGAATTTTAGTGAGTTATTTTGAGCTGTAATTAGTGCTACACTAAATAAGTGCAACTCATTTTCTAGTGCAAATATAAAACAAAATAAAACTTGTATAATTATCATAGGAGTAAACGAGCAGTGCTCATAGAGCACTTGAGTAGTTATTTGGGAAAAGGCTAGGCAGATTGATAAGCGGTTATAGTGATCAGTGGCAGATGGCTAATGATATAAGTAGAGACAAACACATTTTGAAAGGTCAAGAATTCGATTAAGAGACAGCAGAAAAATAAATAAAGAACATCGCTACTACGGATACTTGTAAATTTGTAAAGGCTCCCGCAGATAGGCACGACGCGAGAATGCGATGCGACTCTCACTATAGTAGAACAATTTCTATGAAAACTCCTTGGAAATTGTTCTACTAGAATCGCATAGCGCCTGTCTGCTGGAGCCTTAAGTATCTCTGTCATACTCTGTTATTTAAGGCCCAGAAGTTCATGCTTTAACCTCACGACTTTCAGAAAGGTGCATCGAGCGTAAGTAGCGTCAGCAAATGCTTAATGGTGTAATATTATAAATTGTAACTATTGATTCGTTAGGCTATGTAATAACTGGCTGGTCGGGTTGACCGGTGATTGCCGAGGAAGTGTTGTGAACCTTATAATGCTACTTGCAACTGGGAGTTCATTGACTTTTTGTTAATTTGCCAAAGTCTCTAGGAATACTTTACTATAATAATGTTTATCTTTACTACTCCAATAGCAACCCACACAGTGTACCTGAATAGAAATGGCGTAGTGTCATAGTGTCCATCTGAGATGATCTAAGGTATACATATAAAGGTAGATAATTCTCTAGATAACGGGGAGGCTTATGTAGATCACTAATCGCCCACAAACAAAAACCTTGAAGAATATTTTGTAAAGAATGAAATTACCAAAGAGCAACAATTAATGCCATGAAAGTTTGTTTAGCAAACCGAACAATATACACGAAATGCAAAAGATTAAGAAAACATTAAGTTCGTGAACGGCAATGGCGATAATTGCGTTAGAGCTAAGTAATTGTGTAACTAACTTAACAGCATCAATGACCATCGAAATGATCATTTCCTAATCTCTTGCTCTTATCAGCTGATACTTTAATAGATTAATGCGTCACGATTAATAAAATATTTCGCATGCGGCACCGTAATTACACGTAGAAGTCAAATTTCTTAAAAAATAAAGAATAAGGGATATTTAGTGTAGATAGGCTTATTACTCAATTCGCACGAATTTACTCACCCGAAACGGGCGTATCGTCACTTTTAAATAATATTTTTGTTCTATAGGCGACTCCCACAAAATTAATTCATTTGTGGGCGAGTCGACAACTCCAGAAATATGTATTAGGAAATTGGCACATTTTGAATTTTATGCAATGAAGTTAAGAAAAAAGGACACTAGCGCACATAAGTGCAAAGAGTTAAATATTATAAAACGTGGACTTTTAAATTCGTGCGAATCAATTAATAAGCCGAGAGAAAAGAGAGAGCTACCATATCTTTCTTCTCTCTCATGTAATGTGCCTAAACGTGAGGCGTCCTTGACTTCTAATACAAGCCGCTCCTAATTCAATCGGAATCAATAGACCCAGCTCCGAGTTTAGCACTAATAGTAGCACATAGGTACAAACAGACACATCGTCGACTCTCGTACAAACGCCAGCACATCAAGCTACTACAATCTGTCAAATTTATTTAATAGATTTTCAACTTTATTGCTAAAGCATTAAGATTCAAGGTTGATAGGGAAGATCTTACAGTTTCGGATAGCTTGACCTGCTGGCGTCTGTACAATTATCGAATCGTCGCCTAAAAAGTTTCACTTCAAAAACACTTCCAGCTATACATATAATCAGTATGATAGAGACGGAGTGACTGCCATATATCATCCAGTGAATACCCCACACTATGCCTTCCGATACGGTCGTTGTGGAGTCGTTTATTGGGAGGCCTGTGGTTAGTTCTAGTAATTGATGAGAATAGCTATGATAATGATCATAATTGCCATCTGACTTACATAAGTCCACAATTCAATTTATGGGCGATAATTATTCTAAATCAGAAATTCTTTTTTCTGTAGTACTCCTAGTGCCATAGGTGTAGGTATCTGTTGGCTCAGTTGCACACCAGTAGCCGCTCTCACCTGTGGTTTTTAAGTCACTGATAACCCACTACCCGTATACAGAAACACTATATGACCCATCCATACTCTTCGAAACATGAATATCATACGTTTCGAATATGTCAAGAACGCAGCTCTAGGTCCTACTCCCAGTAAACTAAGCTCTACTGCGTTTGCTGATCAATAAGCCGTACTAACTTCCGAGTGGTTCTCAGCAAAGAGTACCTAACAAGATGTTAAATAGAATGTCGTTAAAAATAACGAAGGAAATATCTAAGTCTAGTCAAGAGCATGGACAGATAGCATGTATCCTGCCTATTAATAACAACTAACTGTGACGACCAATCCGTCGTCAAGTGTTCTGATTATGGCAATTACCTCTTGACCGTTCATTGTTAGTAGCGGTCATTGTTCTAAGAAATATGAGAATACACTCAGGTTGGTCACTTCTATAAAGATGTCCCATTCCATACATTCTTATCGTAACGATGATGGTACTGCATTACTGTGTATATAAAAGCGTTTTAGTATAAGAAGAGTATTATATAAATCGATATACAGAAATAGAGTTGCCGAAAATCGAGTTGAATGGCGTGCAATAGGAGAGGCCTATGTCCAGCAGTGGACTGCTGTGGATCATCAGCCTATAGTAACTATTTCTGTATCATCATTGATGATACAGAAATAGTTACTAAAAGTATATATATATATATATTAATAGAAAATGCTCTAAAAAGGAAAACAAAAGTAGTAAAGACTATATTTAATATAGTGTAAGTAGAAAAAGGAAAGTTTGTAGCACACGGTACGTGCACTGTATACGGATATCCGTGAAATCTATTATTGAATTAAAACCTAGCGCTGAAGTTAAAAGTTGCAGTACGAGTAGGTAGGTCTTAACATGACGTCAGTTCTATTTTTGATCAATGGCATATAGTCCTTTATCGTAATTATTTTGAGAGTGCAAAGTTAGTAAAAAATCCCAAAACATTCAAAAACGCCTCATGCAAGTATTCTGACTATACATATACATGTATATTATATGTGTAGATGAACACAGTATTCCCGTTGTATGAGACGCCTCTCTAGTAAATCTACCGGGTCCATATTTGATTGTTTTTAGTGCATAAATTACTGGAACTAGGGCGCATCGTTTGTCCACTTTGGGAGAGTCATCAGCTTGGTGACATACTTGTATCGAAGTTAACATCTTTGTGAATATACAAATAGTCACAATCATTATTTATTTATTTATTTTTCCATTTATGTACACACATATATAAAAACAGACAAGAATAAAACAGAACAGAAAAAAATTAGCATAGAGGGAGCATTCTTAGTTTACATCATATTTTATTATAAATAAAACCTTTTTAAAAAAAGGAGCAGTGGTGGCCCAGTGGTAATGGCCGCGACTTACGAGTTGTAGGACGTAGGTTCGAACCCAGACAGGCGTTTTACTTTGTGTAAATTATTTCATCACCACTGCTGTCAAAACGGTGAAGGAAAACATCGTGAGGAAATCGCCATGTCCTAGAACGAAAAACATGTGACATCTACAAACCCGTGATGAGCCCGCGTGATAGATTATAGCCCAGTCCTCAAAGAGAGGAGGCCTGTGTCCAAGCAGTGGGAACAATTTAGGCTGATTAAGCATGTTATGCAAAACCTTTTTGATAGTGTTGTTGACCAAGTAACTGTAAACATGTTTATTCAAGCTGGAAAGGTGAAAATTGTAAGCAAAAGTAGCAAAAGTTCATTGATAAAAGATCAAAGGAAAGCTAGGATAAATAAGTTTAACCAAATATAAAAGTCAGATGTCTCAACGCAAACATCTAATGGTAAACAATTTAGTACTACTGTATATATGTATATTATGTATTTAAAACGTTTGATATCAATTTTATGACCGTTGGTACGTTAAATAAAAATAGCGATGCTGGTGTCTAAGTATAGAGTCAAACATATTGGCTTCTATATCAAGGCCGAATATAGTCGGGATATTTTTTTCCAAATCTTTTGTTGTGAAGATGACACGAGGTCATGATTTTTTGTAATCCTGTGCAATTCTATAAGAAGATCTTACAGGTTAATTTGATAGTTTCTGTACAAAAGAAATTGGCATCGATATTAAGGCCAAATATAGACGCGATTTATTTTTTATTTCTTTATTCTGAAGATATGGATATGTCAGATAACACTCTACGATGACACGAGATCACGATTTTTGTAAGAATAAGAAGAACTTATAGGTAATTCAATAGTTTCTTCACAAAAGAAATTGAGCTAGTACTTGGCTATGAAAACTGTATTTGTTCGTTAACGTAATAGTAAGTAATTAGTGATTATGCGCGGTCGGCTCGCCTTGCTCCGATGACACAGTGGCCAATCAACTGGATCGTCTCAGGTGCGTCATACTGCAGGGATGACAGAAACTGGCTGAAGAAAAAAAATATTTTCGGTGTCATTTCATGCTTTCTTTTTGACGAAAAATGTAATCCGCAAAAGCACGAACATGAGCGGTATCGATCTTCCGTAAGATTGATGGAATTCTAGCTTTTGCTCGAGGCTTCGTCCGCTTGGAGGTTAATTATTCCATGAGAACGTATTTAGTGCCGGGATAAAAAGTATCCTATGTCCTAACCTAGGCTATGTTTGGTCTGTGTGCCAAATTTCATTGGGATCCGTTCAGCCGATCAGGCGTGCAAAGGTAGCAGACAGAGAGATAGAAATGAAATTGTTCATTCTGTAAATAGGATATCGAAATCACTTTTACTGGTCATATTACAAAAAAAAGCGGTCGGCGTTTCCTGTCTGACTACTCTGCGAAGAAAGGCCGAAACAACCTCAGAGGTCACAGTCTCTTTTGAAGTTCAGATATTGAATAGAGTTACTTTCGAATTGATACTATTAGTTTGTAGTATGGCTGATGATAACTAAACGTACGTAGCACTTGTGAAGCACCATCTATGTAGGTGCAGACTCTCAAACGATCATCGTTCGATAGTACCTAATGTCATCCAAACGATAGTGACGTGCTCTTTGAACGATTCAATGATGAGTTGATTATCGATGAATTGCTGTCCAAAGCAGAATGATAAACTTCACTATAGGATTAGGCAAAATAACTTAGTGATAGCGAGCTGAAACCAAAAGCCATGAAATGGATTTTAATTGATTGGACACAAGGTTTATTATTTTTTAAGTGTGCACAACAGTTGCAACTCTTGATTGTATTAATAGGAGACGATTTATTCAAATGTTTTTTTATACCATTGAAGTTCTAGGCAAAATCTAAAATTAAAATTTGTAAAAGTGGACTAAAGATGTGCTTCGAAAAACTATTCTTAGTTTTCAAAATATCTGCTGGAAATCCAAAGTTGTATGTTTGTTCAAATGGATAAAACTTGTCTTTTTATACGATCACAATACCTCTTCCCACCCAACAGAAAGACAGTGATAATAAATAATATACAAAAGCTCATAGATTGACAAGAAGTGACATCCTTAACCAGTGGTATTCACCGGCGCGAACCGGGCGAACAACTTTCGCGACTCGTCCCAATAATGTTGTGGATTCGTGAACTGTTACATCACTATTCACTAACGTCTGCCTGTGTATATTATTAGTTCACAAAGACATTACAATATCAAGCTCTTACAATACCAGTTCCCTGAAGAATTGAAAGTGAAAACAACTTTGTGTGTGTCGCATATCGTTCCGTTAAACTTGTTCTCTTGTTGACTAACAATCTTTAAATGTTCTTAGAATCATGTTGAAATTCTAATGTTGTTTATATTTGGCACATTAGTTTGGAAATATCTGAGTGATGCACGTGTACGGAATTTATGGAACTATCTTTATAGTAAGTATTATAAATAGGGGCGTAGCTACCGCTGTATCAGCCGTGTCGATGATATGGGGCCCCTGAGCTGCAGGGGCCCCCAACGACGTGACGTGTGTAAGCAAAAATTCGTAAAATAAAGATGATGACTAATAGAGAAGTGTGGAAAAAAACTGACTGCCTCATTGGTCTAGTAGTCGCAAGCGCTACTGCTGAACATGTGGCCCTGGGTTCGATTCCCGGGTCAGGCAAAATTTTATTGGGTCTCGGCTTCCCATCTAACCGGATGCATATTTTAAATTCGGAGCGACTGCCTATCTGACCGCCACAACCCAGTTACTGGGTAATACGATGGCTTCTGACGACCCGTAACGACTGTCAAAGATCTACGAATGACAGCCGGGACCAATGGTTTAACGTGTTTTCCGAGGCACGGAAGGGTCTCGGTATGTTAGGATGGTCACCCATCCACGGACCTACCGCGGCAAGCGTAGCTTAATCTTCAATCGACTCCTGCGGCTGTTATTACTTAGCCACGCGCCCCTCACCTTCTAAGTCAGTATGCTATATTCTTTATTTTGTAAAAACAATACCCTCTGTAGCTTGACAGTTGGGTAAAAAGGGCCCCCAAAAAATTTGATACAGGGCCCCATTAGGATGAGCTACGCCACTGATTATAAATATGATGCTTTGTGTTCTTTATCGAACCCGGCGACTGCCTGCAGCATTGGCTGCTCTTAGTGCTTCTTCTTCTTCTTAGTGCTCATACCTACATATGAGCGACACGCATCGACGGCTGCAGTTGCCTATGCCGTCAATGCGTGTTCGCGGCAGGTGTCAACGCGTCGACAACATGTCGCTCGTGCATTTGAGCACAATATTTAAATTAACGATCGGCACGTTGTCGATGGCTGCAGTTGCCTCTGTCGTTGTCGCGTGTCGCTCGTGTGTATGCATACTTAACTCAAATATTAAAACGTTTTTTTTTCTCAGAAGCAAAGAGTGTTGAGGTTCTTTTGACCTTTTGAATTCTGGTTCTCAAATTTTGTGAGTAATGTGGGTAATACCCCGCTGCAAAGAAGGTTATATTTTTGTATTCGCTCACCTGGTGGAGCATGTGAGCGAATACTTGGAACTAATAAGTATCTTGACAAATAAACAGGCATGCAGGCTAGTGAGAAACAGTTATCTATAGGGTATATACCAACGTATATCCATTATGTTCATGCATATACAGACGATATCATAATGATTAGTTCTGCTCGTTTATTGAATGTCTAAAGTGAAGCGCAGATTAAACTGATTGCTTTAAGTTTTATCGTTTTGGCTGTTGGCGATAAAATAAATCTTACATATCCAGAAGGTAATAAACATACACGTGCTCTTTATTACAGACCATGCAGTCGCATTTAATCATAGAGTGTTGCATAATTTTATTATGTCTAAATAATCAATGGTGAATAAATAACTGCATACGAGACGACGTTATATTGCCACCTCCCTGCATAGTGACAGACAATAAATAAAGCCTTTTATTTCTCTAAGTTTTTCTAAATCAATAATTTAAAATTATAAACTGTCTTAACCAACAGAATTCCCGCTATCAGCGAATGGGGCAAAAGCGTAAAACTGACCTTTACCCCCGCAAAAATCCACCATTCATCGTTTTGAGAACCCTGAGGTGAAGGCCTCCTCTAGAGAATGCCAGCTTTCTCTGTCTTTCACTACGTCCATCCAGCGTGATCCACTTATACACACGACCTCGTACTCCCAGCGAGTGCGGTCTTCCTCGTTTACGTGTGTCAACCGGTCCCACCCAAAAAGTCATTTTTTTGGCCTATCTATTATCATGCAGTCTTGCAACATGGTCTACCCATGACAGACAGTATCTCATCAACTCAGCCTATTGCAGTCCACTGCTGGACATGGCCTCTCCCAGGCTGCGCCACAACACCCAGTCCAGACAGACAGACAGTATCAACTACTTAATAATAATAAAGAACAATATACCAATAGGATGGCCACCTTATTTCGCCGAAAAACAGGCATGATATTATAATTGTTAAGAATGGAATAGCAGGTAAGAACAAAAAATGAAATAAGTAGATATGGGCACATCAAGAAAGTGAATGCAGACAAGATCTAGATTCAATGTTGACTGGACACCATTAGTGCTAAAACTGTGCAGATTAGAAATGAAGAGTTGTTTTGCCTAGACGTATCAGTCAGAAAAGATTATTATTAGCTACAATTAGATTGATATTAAATACGTAGAATAATTTATACTTAATGCAAACTTGAATTTTTTCATAAGGCTTGTCCACAAATAGCAGTAGATACGAGTAAATGGAGGAAGGGAAAGGAGGAAGGCCTTTGTCCTGCTGTGGGACACAAATCTTAATCAGCCTATAACCTTCCTACTGCTGGGACACAGGCCTCCTTTCTGTGAGAGGGAATATGCCGTAATCGACCACGCGGGCCCTGTGCGGATTGGTAGAAGTCACATGTCGTTGAATTTTTGGTTCTAGGACATGCCGGTTTCCTTACGATGTTTTCCTTCACCGTTTTTGAGAGCAGTGGTGATGAAATAAATTACTCACAGTAAAGCGCCTGCCAAATAATATACTGCATTCAAATAACTTTTCTAGACAAAGTAGTTGTAAAGTTTTCTCATAAAACCTCTATATGCCAAGTCCACTCGGAACCTTACTTTTATATTAATTACCAACGTGGGAAATATTACAAAATGGTTTCCTATTTAATTGAAATGCAAAGAGTTTCCTTGAATTAACATTATCTTGTTTAGAAGGTAAGGTTGAAAAGCATCCGATTTTAAGTCTATTTTTTGATGAAAAAATGCGGAATGAATCTGAACCTTCAAAGGAACCTTGTGGGAATGCATTTACATTTTTTAGTTTACTGAAGCGATTAAGTAGCGTACAACCTAATCATAGTTCGTTTACGATCCAACTTTATGATGTACACTTGCAAAATTTCTATTGCCGTTCAGCAATAAAGTTTTATAATTTTATATGTGAACTCAACGCTTTTGAACCGATTTATATAGGTACATATATATGTGCAATACTTGTATGAGTGTTCGAGACACTGGATTTATGTAAAAACAACATATTATAATGGAAGAAGATTGACTGTAGTAATGTTAGTCAGCGGCTATACAATGTGAATCGACCATCATCATTTTCCTGCCCTTATCCCAATTTATTTGGGGTCGGCGCAACATGTCTTTTTCTCCAATACTTCTCTATTAGTCACCCCTTAGTAGCCATCTTTCACACAGTCCATCCATCTTTCCTTTGGTGGAGACGACCATTCGACAATAAATGAAAACACTGGCAATACTTGCTCAGGAGTACTATCTAAACTAGGAACTAGGTAGGAACTATCAAATAAAGCCTAACATCGATATAAAAAAATGTGTTTTTCAAACAATAGTAGATAGTCTTGAGCCGACGAAGCGTTCTGCCAATTTTTGACTAGTTATTGCTACTAAACTGTTGGATATAAAAATATTTGATAGATATATAGATAGTAATACTCTTTCCCTTTTTCTTTCCTCCTTTCTTTTTCTTTCTGTTTTTCTTTTTATTTGGTTAAATTTTTGTATGTACGAGTAGTCTGGGAAAGTCATTAGATATACGAACTTTAATTGTCGTCTCCACCTTGTATAAGCAGATTTATTCATCATAGACTTTATATGACGTTCAGAAAATTGAGATGATTGAAAGATTCATTAATAAATGGATTGAGTGACGAGATTATAAATTATTTAGAAACACAACCCGTGATGTAATAGTAGATTATACTACAAGTGAAAAAAAAGGGACTTTAATTCGAGGGACTAAGTTGGATCCCGAGAGCAGCGAAGGCTTCTAGGTCAGAATCCCGAGCATAGCGAGGTATTCCAGATTAGAATCCTGGGCGGAGCGAGGGAAGGACCGAGATGAATGATTTTTTTCACGAGTTGTGTACTCTACTTTTTACCATTGACTGGAAGAAAATAAGTAGTAGTATAGTATTTAACACATTTTATTTTATAATCGGTAATAAGAGAACAAAGGATTAATTTATAAACATTAAAAATTGATAGTGAAATTAGAACAGTTTTCGTAATTCAGTGTATTGTTCTTGTTTGGTTTTGAAACGGTCGTATTAGATAAGACTTGGTGTTTGGCAAAGTCGCCTTATTTTGTGGTTGCTGTTGCTGAGAAAGCGTAATGTAGTCGTTCCACAAGGTTGTCCTTTCGATGTTGAAGGGCGCGCCGGAGATAGTGGCGCCCAAGCGTCAACAGTAGACGGTTTTAGATTTATACTGTCATCTATTCGGCTGCTTCTTTTGGCTTTGTTTTCAATTGAATCCTCGATGTAGCTTTCTGCTACTGTGCTGGACCTCCACCCTCCGTGGCGTTTCAGTTCTGTAAGATCAGCACCAGAATTTGCTAAAAGGGTGGCAGAGCTTCTACGGAAGCCATGTCATGTTCGGGATTTGATAGATTCAAGAATGTGGCAATCTCTTTTGGCATCGCACCTATTTTATTGATTCCAATAGGTTGCCGAGTACATTTTCCGCCATGGTATTGTATGAAAAACCTGTTGGTTTTTGTATTAATGGGCCGTAAAGCTTGATATTTTTCGACGATTTTTACGTACTCTTGCCGTATCACGAACGTTCTATCAATTTTTGTTTTCGTGTCAGTTAAAACGATCAGTAATAAATTTTCCGATGTTTTTGAAAGTCGTTCATAGTTAT
Source organism: Apamea monoglypha (assembly GCA_911387795.2). Taxonomy (NCBI): domain Eukaryota; kingdom Metazoa; phylum Arthropoda; class Insecta; order Lepidoptera; family Noctuidae; genus Apamea; species Apamea monoglypha. The sequence continues at coordinate 6,766,424 of OU426922.1, forward strand.
CTTTAATAATTCATTACTGCGACAGGCCCCATTCACGCCAAAAATTAGCACAACCTGTGAACAATAATAAAATAAAATAAAATATTTATAAAATATGTATTTAAAATAAAACTTTCTAAGTATAGTAGGTTTGTAGATAAATAGGTACTTACTTTTACGGCCAGAAAACTGTTGTCAGGCGCATCCTTGAGAAAACGTTCAATGTTTTGGGAGGTTAGCACTCTAGATTTCTTTGGCTTATTACCCTCGGATAGTCGCTTTAAGTATGTCACTAACTTTGAGTAGCTTGAAATATCAATGTTGTGTTTGATTCTCACTGTGGCTTTTAGTATAGAATATATGCACCAAAGTGTCGACGGCTTCTTAGTCTTGGTTAATTCGTTGAAATAGTTAAGAAATACGGACCCTGAGAAGGAATTGGCGCCATTCGTGGTTTTCCAGTCGCAGAACTAATTCTATGTTTTCAGGTACAACTCCCGAGATTTTGGCGGCAACAAATTATCTGCTATATTTGCTGCTTTATTTCGAAATGATTCCGGAGTCAGTGTCTCATTTTCGTCACTGGAAGAACTCATTTTACTATAATTTATTTTATTAGATTTTCCAATGACTTAAAACAACCACGATAACAGATAGAAATGAACCTAAATTGGCGAGATATACATTTTTAAAATTTAATTTTATAGCTCTATGGAATAGCTCTATATAGCCAGCCAGTACGTACTTTCAGCTCATTCTATTTATTTTTGTACATAATTCGTATATTCGTGCTTGTTCCAAATTCAAAATGTTTTTATTCACTCAGTGACTAAAAGGGAGTTTTATTCACGGTTATCGATGAATAAAATGCCCTTTTTCAACTGGCAATGGTAAAAAATATATTGTTTGCACAGCTTGGTTTAGAACAATGGCGGTAAATTGCGAGACATTACTTTGTTTATTTGTTTGAGTAAATAACTAAGTGATTAAGAATAACAAGTTATTGTTTTACTCGTGTATTTGTATTAATACAATTTCTAAGTCTAAGTAATTTAAATATTATTAATACTCATAGTTTTATTTGATTTACATTTAATGGCCCACTTAAGTGTTAATATGATGCTTTATAGTTTGCATTTTCAGGTATTTGTCGCCCATCTGCATATGTACAAGTGTACACTCATATTATTCGTCCGGGCCGTTCGTTACCATTGGCGTCCTGACTCCTGAGTCGACGAAGTTCCTCCAAACCTTAGAATACAGGTGTCAGTTAGCTTTACAAATCGAACAATCTTTTTCTGCATACTTAAGTGCTTATAATTGACCATTGCACTTTCTAAACGATAATGCAACGATAGATTTCAGGTAACATTACGCCACTATACATTGCGTCATCAGGTGATCATAGGTGGGTATTAGATTCACTGTAAGCTGTAAGCCCCTCCACCTCGTTATTATTGAATGCATGAGCTTTGTACTTAATCAGCCTACAACATTCCCACTGCTGGGACACAGGCCTCCTCTCTGTGAGAGGGAGTGGGCTGTAATCCACTACGCGGGCTGATAGATGTCACATGTCTTCGAATTTTTTGTTTTAGGACATGTCGGTTTCCTCACGATGTTTTCCTTCATCGTTTACACTGTGAGTTTTGTACAATGAAAAGCAATTAGAGAGACCACCAAGCTAAAGTTAAGGACACAAAGTCAAAAGGTGACGCCAGTACAGTATTACATCGGTCTCTTTTTGCTTTCAGACAGGTTTGAGAACTGAAACTTCGTCAATTTATCTCAGGAAGTTTATCATATTTGAAAAAATAAGAGAATTGAAATGAGTATGCTTAGATGGTTTGGTAATGTTGAGAGATGAATGAAAGGCGACTAATATGTGTGAGACGACTAAGTGGAAACACCGGGAGAGGAAAGTAACCTGGTGGTCTACTCTGAAGTGGTATCGGCCGAATGTTCGGCCGTTTCTTGCTACGAAGTTACTATTTGGTTCGATCGGTCCCGATCCTACACTCCTACACTATTTCGAATATTGACTATGGTCCCGACCCAAATGAGCCGATCCGAACTTTTTTCGCTTTTTTCAATAATATTCGGTTCGGCCATGTATCGGTCCGATCCGATCATTCGCACTTTGCACTTCATAGTAGACCCCCTGAACTTTAAAATTGTTGTAGGTACACAACAATTTGGCCAAGTAAGCAGTACAACAATTTGGCAATTAAACTTCTCCTAAAGTCACTTAAGGTCACTAAGAATCACTTCACAGTGCATTGCGATAGACTGAGCTAGGTGATACAAAACGTTTTCTTCTCTCTCTAATACTACTCTTGAAGGTTGATTATTATCATTGAAAAAACGTTTTTCTTCACTCGTGATGTAAATTATAGTCCTGCCAGAAAGTCCTTGATGTTTTCCATCCGTGACTTTTCCATTTTTCAGCAGATACGGTAGTTTATTTAACACTGTAAAATATGTGTATAAATGCTTGTTATAAACAAAGAAAATGTAAACTAACTTGTAAATCCATAAAGCTATCACAAATATCAATAAACTATTGGATTTTAGATCAAGCTGGTAAACATGATCACGTTATGAATCACGGAACTATGTAGGTCAGATCGAAAGTGTCAGATTCAGATTTATTAGAAACATTAGATTTGACAGCCGGTGTTCCAGGCAACCTTGCCCCAGGGCCGGCGACAATCGGCATCTCGTAATAGCCGCGCGCTATGCGTGGGCGCACGATCTTTCTCTCCTCACGGATTCGCTCAAAACACTCCACTCACGCGCGGTCGCGGATCGGTTTTCACCGCCCTTTTTTGATGTTTTATTCACCTGATCGCTCGCTTTAAGAAACTGTGGTTTCGAAGATTCAAACACCGATTTTTCCCGCCGTAACTTTAGTTGCAAACCGACCTTGACCGTTCAAGCGATTATAATCCGTATTTACAACAACCCATGTGCTAATGTGATGGTGTGTCTGTGTGTGCAGTGATGAAGTTCTTCCAGTTTTGTTTAGTGTTGTTATTTAGGTTAGTATTTCAGGTTCAAATATTTGTAGAACTCCGTATCGTAAAGATTTTGGTCGAGATTTCGCTACGGTGTGATAATGACTGTTTGTTGTATTTTGTATTGTTAAAGTATTACATTAGAAAGTGTTTATGAGATGATTATCCTACTAATCCTACTTATATTATAAACGTGAACGTTTGTATGGATGGATGGATGTTTGATATTCTTTCACGCAAAAACTACTGATCGGATTTGGATGAAATTTCTCACACAAATGGTTTACAACCTTAACATATAGAATACTTTTTATCCCGATATTCCCACGGAATTGAAACTTATGCGGATGAAACCGCGCGGCGCAGCTAGTTTATAATATGTAGTTAAATTACAGTGTTTGTGAACTGACAGATTATTGTGTCAAAATGTCACATTAGTTTGCCGAGTGTTCAATTTAATTGTAACATGAAAATATTATGAAGTCTGTCAGAAACATCAACCTACCTTTCTAAGAAACAACTTATCTTTAACTTCAATATTTGCACGTCTTATCAAATTACACTAGTTTTGAAGGGAGTCGTGTATACTGTAGATACAAATACCTACTGTTCTCATAAGTCAAATACGTCTAAATGTACAAAAAACAATACCTAAAACTGAGGTACTCAGAGTCCTAATGTCAATCAAAATTTTTACAAACATTTAAAGATCTGTCTGTGTTATCTATATTATTTATAATCTGCGTTATTTTTTTTTTTCTAAAATCTAGACCTCTTAAATCTTAAAGAAGACACACAGTTATCCGAGAATAGGATCAGATGTTAATTTATGCATAATTTCTATATTATTACGAAGTTTTTGTAACGTAGCGAGTCAAACCCGTCTCCGACCTTGCAAGCACTAAACCGGTAATATTACATTACTTAACACTAGGGCCATACGATATATTTGTACTAGATTGCAATTTTAGTTATGTTTAGATAGTAAGTAGGTAGTTATTTATTATTGCAGCATTTATTTGTTTTTAGAGCTTAGCATATTGATGCAATATGAGCAAATTGGTACAGACCCAAAGATTTTAATCTTAATCTTATAAAGATAATCGCGTTTCTGTTGCATTTTGACACCTCTGACGCACATAATGTCATATATTGATTGTCATGGAAACGCTATACTTGTACGTGCTCACTCTTCTCTTCTCAGTATGGACACTTTTTCGCGCGAGTTATTACGGTGAGGGCTCATCTAACGATATCAAGCTTTGCTAAGACCTTCTTGCTGGAAATTGAGAATTAGCTAGTGTAGTGTATCTATTTGTAGTGCGGCCGACGAGAGAATACGTCCCTGACACCTGTCAGTTTCATACAAACAAATACGTGTTTTGCGAATTTTATTTTTATTAGCTATTCTATAGAATGGTCGCACTGACAGGTGTCAGAAACGCATTCTTTCGACGGCCGGACTGTAATAGATATGTAAGCACTGTCTCATTCACACCAGTAGTGAGGTAGCTGCTGTCACAAGTGTCATCTGTCAGTCGCCCTGAATAGAGGGAAAAAGTTGAAAGTGAAGTGGTCCTGCACAAGCGGCTTGGTACCACACCAGTTAGCAAGTGTAGTGCACAGGTTTTTTATATTCCTATGGTTCCACTCAAATTTATGTGTTTTTTCCGTAAAAGGCCGTTTCAGACCTACATGGTCATCACATGATCTGACCAAGATTATGTCTGAACCTTAAAAGAGACTTTGACCCTTAAGTTTGATTCGCCATTTCTTCTCAGGGGTAGTCAGATAGGAAAAGTCGACTACATAATTATGCCTTATTTAAAAAAAAATATTAAGTACCTTTAAAAGTGATTTCAATATCCTATTTACAGAATAAACAATTTCATTTCATTTAAGTGAATCACGGGTAAGTAGTATTATCAAGTTTTTACCAAGTAGGCGTTATATACATAACTAGCTTTTGCCCGCGACTTCGTATGCGTGAAATTTCTTGTTCCCCCGACCCACCCCGTCGCATCGCAACGCCTCGCGCCTGCTCGCGCTATTTCTTCGTTTTCTCGTAGCGTTTTTTTATGCCTTTCTTTTGTTTTTGCTCGGCTCCTAAGGTTTCTAGCGTGATGTTAAATATATAATAGCCTTCCTCAAGAGTTGGGCTATCAAATGCAAAAATATATTTTCAAATCCGACCGGTAATTCCAGAAATTAGTGCGTTCAAACAAACAAACTCTTCAGCTTTATTATTAGTAGTATGCACCTTTAAAGCTAGAACTGAAAATGAAATTCTGATTTGTTCTTGACTACGTTAAGTTATGGGTTTCTTTTCTTTATTTCAAGAAACTATCATCGATCGCAATCTATAAGTAGCTTAACACATTACACATTTGTGGGTTCCTTACTTCTAGTTATGCATAAATTATTGTGATATTTCAACTTTATCCTCAAGTTACTTAAATATTGATTCTTACAGATGTAGTTTATTTTTTATAAACGTAACAAGTGTCAATTTTAAGGTGTAATTTCTGTTATTTTTATTAATGTTCCCTTGACAAAACTTTCAAGGGAATAATGCATTACTGACCTTAAGTTAACAAAGGTCAGTATGCGTTGGCATTCGATCTAAATTCTTTGGCTTTCCTTAAATTCAATATGGTATTCCGAACAAGGTCTGTTCACAAATGTGAATCACTTTAAAAAGGTATAAAATTCCTTGTCATTAATTGAGTACACCTTGTAATTATGGATAAATTACTGCTAATTACTGCAGTGTAATCATAGTCTTTCAATTACATTTTAATTAAAAATTATTCCGTTCCGCATTATAGAGATCATGTTAATAGATAGCAAAAACAAAACACTGATTATTGCTTTTGTTTTTTCAATCTTTGACTAATTAGCGGTCCATTTAGATCGAAAACGGTCTGTATATTTTGTTAGTGTTTACATTTCCTTGCATATTTTATTTTGTGGAGCACCTAAGTATCTCAAAGGAGTGTAGCAATTACGAAGTTTCCAGCACTGTCAGTTGAACAAGTTGGTGTTTGATTTTGAAATGTTTTTCCCTCTAATGACCGATTCGGTTCCCGAGCCTCTCCTTAATGACGGTTGATGGCCCGACTTATTGACATTTCACTGAAATGTATAGTCAGTTTTAGTGCTGGCTCTCAATATTTACTGAAGCTATTAGACGTTTATTTTTAATGGGGTGCCTTAAGGTAGCCCGCGAAATTCGAATTCTCTTACGTTTTATGGAACTTGCAAGTCAGCGTCATGTTGTATGTTGATAAAAATATGATTCGCGACCGTAACAAATATGACTTTGAAATAGTCATTCAATATATTTGTAGTTATATGAACTTAGAGAGTTGTATTGATGATTTGTGTGATTATAATTCTATAAATAAATATTTATTTCGGCTGCGAATTATATTTAGATTAATATGCGTACAGCCTGATACTGACTGTAAATTGCAAAAAAACGTAAGAACATTTGAATTTCGCGGGCTACCCTGACGCTTTCGCCGTAATTTGTTGTGACGTCAACGTACATTTATATAATCATGTTATCTTTTCAAATAGAATGTGACTCAATATTTGAGATGACATTAAAGATAGTCCAATGAATTTGTCTCGAGGATATAAACAGCAACGAGGGACGAGCAGTGGAGGCCCAGTGGTACCTGCCCTGACTTACAAGTCGTGTTAAGGTCGTAGGTTCGAACCCAGACAGGCGCTTTACTTGTGTAAAATAATTTCATGACCACTGCTCTCAAAACGGTGAAGGAAAACATCGTGAGGAAACCGGCATGTCCTAGAACCGAAAACTCGAAGATATGTGTCATCTACCAACCCACACTGGGCCCGCGTGGCCACGACCCACTTCCTCGAACAGAGAGGAGGCCTGTGTCCCAGCAGAAGGAGCATTATAGGCTGATTATGTCATACAAACAGCCATTGTGAGTTTCTGCTCTAAATTATGCACAGTAAAGGGTTCACCTTCCACCGTTACAGTCCAAATTAGTGTACTATATTTAGAGCACTTCAAACATTTATAAGTAGGAAGTATACAAGACTGTTTGTCACCTGTTCTTTCACCGTAAATTGCATTCAACAAATTCTTAGAACGAAGGAAACCCTGCCATTATTTTTACATTTCCTCTGTCTTATTTAAACTGTAGAGAATCACCTAGAACTTGTATTTTATTTATATATATTTCACCTGTTGCTACTAAAGCAAATACGATTGTAAATATAGGATGACAAATGCATTGTTTTCGTTGAATTTATAGCACAATTGTCGCGTCAAATGTCAACAAGTGTGAACATCGATGGTAAAATAGAGTTCTTGGAATATAATTTCGAGTTTAGTATATAGGTTACAAATATAACATTACAAATGCAAACGTGTTCTAGCCAAAGGTCTTTGCCAGACATTTTGTTTTGTGAAATGTGAGATCCTACGAGGTTAATTCTAAAAAATCAACAATATTCATTGCGTTATTTACGTTGTCGAACAGATTACTTTTTCAAACATAATATGAAGCAATGGATTATGAAATTCCTACAAAATCCTTCGTATTGTGATAGATAGTCTGTTACGCAATTTGGGGTGCTGGATTCACATCCCTAGTTGAAAAAGACAGAATTTTTCAGTCCCAATTTCGTGGTTGAGATTATGACCGGAAAATGGTCATACGAGTATACTCGTTCTTTTTGTGAAAGAAGGAAGTTATTGTGAAAATTCAAGTGGTGTGTTTTATTAATATGATGTTTTGTTTCTTTCCAGGAATTTGGGGTCAGCTGTACATTTTTGCTGTAGGTGAGTAAGATGATTGAAAAGTTCTGAGTATTGGCCTTTCTCAGACATAATTATATAGGTACAGACGCCAGCAGGTCAACCTACCCAAATCTGTCAAATTTTCCCAATCAACCTTGAACCTTAATGCTTTAGCGATAAAGTTAAAAATCTATTAAAGAAATTTGACAGATTGTAGTAGCTTGATGTGCTGGCGTCTGTACCTAACTTCTTCTGAAAGTCTTTAACAACCGAGGATAGTATCTACAAGTTATGTTGAGAGTGAGATCGCTAACCTAAATTTTTGTACTTTGATGTTTTTTGATCTATCTATTTAATTTATGAAAAACTGCTTCAGCGTTTTGCTGTATATGTATTTATTATAATGTAAATAAATTGTAATAATCTGCTATTACAATTTGATTGTCTACAAAGCAGTTATTCAAAGAGTTGCCTTATAAACTAAACACTACCCGTCTTATTGCAAATCGAAATCTAACTTTATTTCTAGCCTAAACCTTTGAGCCAGTATTTGTATTTCAAACTTTATTTAGGCAAAGTTCTTAATCGTTAATAATCGAACTAAGCTGTCATTTTTGTATAAAGAACTGCATTTCTATAACAGTTAGGTTCTTAATTCAATAACTGGCTCGGTGTTTTGTAATAAGAGGGTAGGAATTAATAAAATAAAACCTATCGCCATTTAACTTGGACAACAATTTTGACAGAAGTAACAATAATAATTGTAATAGTATCTAAATTATAAAAATACTGAAATTTAAAAAGTTAATATTTTTATCTACACACATGCTACTTTTTATATCTAACCCATGCACGCATGGCTACACATCAAGCTATAATAACCAGTATAAACTGACTTCTAATTGTACGAAAAACCTATACAATGCAAGGTCAGGTAAAACTGGAAATGTACAGCTTGATGTGTAGCCGTGTGTACAGTATGCTACAATGTCAAAGATCGTCTCCGTCTCACAAAGTTAGTTCGATAGCAATAAATTGATCGTAAGTGATACAGTTAGGGTCATGCCGTGAGAGACCGCGGTGATTGTTCCACAAGGGAGGAGTATCGGCCTCGTTGTGAACTGTCACAGTCGTTCACTTGATCATCTTGGAGTTTTAGAGGTCATGTTTGAGCCAGTTGATTACAGATGTTGCTTAATATACATGGTGGCAGAGACGACGCACAAACTGTAACCATGATTTTTGACCCCCTAACATGGAAATTTTTCATAAAAAAACAATCAGCCGTTTCATAGAAAAGTGCAGTACCTACCTACGCGGTTAAAATGTATGGAACAGATAATTATTATTTATTATAACCGACGAAAAATTTTAAGAATTATGTAAGTACTTAATCCATGGTAACAGGCTACACGTCGATGTCCCTGCTCCCTGCCACCCTGTATAAGTACCTCAGTGGATTCTTGATTAAATGCTGGCTATTTACAACAAGTATAACATATTCCGAATAAGAACTGTATCTAATTCGGAACGTTTTGATATTTTTATTAGAATTTTTCTAAGCCATTCCTGTTTTTGTACAATATCGATTTCAACTCTTCGTATTAGGACGGAGCTCATAATAATTTAAAAGCTCATCAAGCTCTGGTCCTAATCTAATTCCTGAAATATACCATTTATTCCATATGTGACCAAAATCCGAACGCATTCATTTATACACGCATGATCTGAAGATAATATACTTAATAATAGTCGAGACGTCTTGTAGGTAGGTACTTGTGTATATTATTTTAGTCAATAAGCTCATTACCGATGTTATTTTAGCCGTTAAACAGCTTACGTCTTTCGGAAACTGAAGCCACGTGATGCCAATAAATTATGCTAAAATAGCTTTAGTAGCAAAACACATAATGTATCTGTATATTTTGACATGCGAACTGTTTGCTGAGGGATATTTAATAGTTAGCTAACTAATTATAAAAATGAACAAACTATTTCAATAAACGACTTGGATATTTTTCTTGTAAGTGGTCTTTAGGTCTTTAGGTCTTAATTTTGTTCGTAGAAGTGAATTGACGGCTGGTAATGTCAAAGAGATTTACGGGAACATGGCATTTGATCTTCAATCTGCGTCAGGCAGGAATAAACGTGGGAGCTCTACCCACAGTCCATGTTCCTTCGCCTACGGTAAAAGTATCAATACTGGTAGCACGAAATTAATGAATAGGAATACCGAGAAAAAATATCTATTAAAAATAAAGGAATCCTGAAATAACAAATACAACCAAATGCCTGTTGTTAGATCATGCGCGAGATCTATGAGAGCCAATTAGTGTCACTAACGACGAAGGAATATTTCAAATATGACATTTCTCGAACTTCGCATTAAGTGTTCACTGAATTCTAACATTATTCAAAGTACCGAAGAACGAAATGTCACACAAAACTGATGAATAGTAAAACAAGAACAAATGACAATAAAGCAGAACAAATGCCAATACAGAATCATTCAAATGTAGCGATTTAATAACAGCAGATAGGATGTGATTGTGAAATAGACGGTAATATGTACATCTCGGGCTATCGACATAAAATCTGTGGCCACAAATTGCCCACGCATTATGGAAAGTCAACAATTATACGTATGAGTGCGCTATGAAACTACGACTTTCCATGGCTGTATTCAAATGAACGGGTTATGGAACTGTCACAATGTGCAGCGGCCATCTTTGATGCTTTGAAAGCAAATAACGGATTTAACGCTAAATGCTGTGGAAACAATGTTTTTATGGAAGGCTTGACAGCACAACGTTGTTATGATTTTAATTTGTATTGTATTATGTAAAAATGACAGAATTTTTGTGACTAGGGAGTGTGACCTCGGTGATAAATGGTGTTTTAGAAACTAACTTAATAAAAACTATAGACAATTTTGGATCGATACTTCTAAAAAACTCAACAATCACTATACGCGAGTCAAAAATTAAGTATATTCATTTGCGTTGATCCTGCGATTCATAAGAGAATAAAATATTACTATAAGTTGTTTACTTTGACATTTGACAGCTGATCAAAGGCGGATACCATTACGATATGTTGATACCATCTCATATTAGTTAAAAGTTTATTTAAATAAAGTTATTGGTCAGTGTCCACGTTGCTTAATAACATTTTATTTTATGAATACAGCATTATTTAGAGGCACTATAACTCCAAGACATACTTAATATTTATGATATTGCACTCTAAAAACGATGCAGTCTGACATATTGGTAAACTGTGAGCCGTAAAGATACAGATATTGAATCTTCATAATGTCATGATTTCACATTGCCCTCATGCTAATTTTATTGTTTTCTGGACATCTTACGACATTGACTTGTAACTAAGTGCTGTCTGAACTATACGGATTTGGTCTTTTGAAATACATAGTTAATATTTGCGGAGTAAAACTTATCGCATGTTTCACAATCTAGTAAAACAATATATTTCGTTTACAATAAAACACTTTTATTCGCGTACGTAGTATATTATCGGGTACATTTTCTAGACTACCTATCATTCCTTTGTTTTCACTTTCTGTCTCGTTAGGCGAGGAACATATAACATGACGAAATGACACTTTATTAGAAATTGCATCAACAATATAAATATTATTTTTAATTTGACAATTTTATTTAGTCGCGTGTCCTTCATATATGTATATGTTCGTACAAATGCTTAATATATTATTTATAAACGTCATCCTTTGTTTTGAACTTGAATTATTCAATTTCAAGTTCAGGTGAAAGGCTTATTATAGGTAGGTACATTAATTAGAAACCGACCTCTAAAATATTTACTAACTCACCTTAACATAGTTTACATGTTATTATTTGTATTTAATGGGTTTTCATATTAACAATAGCACTGGAAATAATGTATTATTTGGATTATTTTTTATACGGAAAACCCTTTTAATCACTGAGCAGAGTGGCAGTTCTCATAATTTTAAGAACGTTCACAGTCTGATTTCAGTCTCAATCTGTCAAAAACATCTCAATTAACCCGACATTTTTGACATTGATTGTCGCTGAGATGAGATTGCGACTAGATTTTGTACGTTTTTAATTACGAGATTTGGCCTTCTGGTATAGGTCGGTACTTCAGTAATCTCTTACTGACTCGCAAGTTAGAAAAATGAAAACAGCTCTTAAAACGCCAAGTTAAGTATATACATTGCATTTACAAACATTGTACGAGCATTTTTACATACCGAAGGAAGTACGATATTACCTAAGTTAATTCAATGAGGCGCATACTGACGTAACAATGAACGTACAAAACGAGGATGTAACGCGCGCGCCTGTTCCGCTTCCTTAGACGCGCAAGAGCAGCGCACGTGTGAACGTTATTACAACTACTTTAATAAACAAATCAAATCGATATTATTTGTGATATTGCTTTTCATCAGACTTTAATTTGTTTTGAATTCACTTCGGTTATAGGCGTGAATTATTAGGGCGCGTTTATTTAACTCGTATTTCTTCGCACCTCGCCACATAAAGCGGAAACCGCCTCCACGTTTTCGCAGGCCACGCTGTTGTTGCAAAATTTCATCAACATTCAAATTCCTGTAATCTATAGAACCTTGGGCTGGCCACGTCTGCCGTATGTTCAATGAGCTGTAGGCCAAAATAACCACTACGTGGAGGCCTGTCCTAGAAAGCGCCCAGAAGGCGTCGCGATAAACCCCGTAGAGATGGCGGGACGAGTTGGAGAAAACAAACGACCAGTGGTCTACTTTTTGCCCTGGACCGAAAGAGCTGGAAGATATGGGGAGAGGCCTTTGCTCAGTAGTGGGATGATACAGACTAACAGTGACATAGAACCGCGCGGCGTCCGCGTAAATAGAAGTAGTGTTGTTGCATAGTAAGCAGAGTTCAAATTCGCCAAAAATGTATGTATGACTGTACCAGAGGATAAATAGTTTTGCGTCGTTTAACTGCGGCCTTATTTATTCTTTTGGCGAAACTAATTGTATTATATACGTGTGTACAGCATACTTGATAAGTGTTGATATTCAATAGCGAACTGGGATGTTTGTATATTGGAATGTTTCATAATCTGACTGTTTGATTTGGGCTAGTAATAGATCAATAGACAGACCGCCCTTTCAAAACTTGTGGGTGTCGTTAAGGTCTGGGGGTCTACTCCGAAGTGGTATCGGCCAAATGTTCGGCCGTTTCCTATTACGAAGTTACTATTTGGTTCGGTCGGTCCCGATTCTACACTCCTACACTCTTTCGAATATTGACTGTGGTCCCGACCCAACTGAGCCGATCCGAACTTTTTTCGCATTTTTCAATAATATTCGCTTTGGTCATGTGTCGGTCCGATCCGATCATTCGCACTTTGCACTTCGTAGTAGACGCCCTGGATTGTATCAAGAGGATACTGGTAATTGTTAATTTGATGCCCATCCCTAGACTGCCACCAGTTTTGCCCTGTTGTTCTGCATACTGAGATCAATATAACATCACGCCTTGTTTCCTCGAAGGATTTGGCAGAGGTGTATTTATAGTACACCCCACATTTCGCCCTTTATGTCTCATGTAATATGGACGAGCCTATTGCCATCAACCGGGCACAAATCCAGACTCTGGACTGCTACAGAAAATGTCCAGATGAAAAAATCCAATAACATTTTGCTTGATCCAGGAATCGATCCCAGGACCGAATCCTCAGCAATAGCGCTTGCGACCACTAGACCCACCGATCTTTTAAAACGCCTGATGATTATGATACATAGGTTTCCCTGGCATTCTATGCATCAGTCTTTTTTTCTATAATATATTCAACAGTAGCGCGCTTCTTATTCGTCGTGTCGATGGCACCACAGTAAATTAGATTTTGTTCGCCCAGAACCTCGGCACCGAAATGGCACGCTGAAATGATGACATTACCACCCATAATGAAAAGTGCGAAAAAGATATATAAATCCGTACGTTTACTGACTTCTCTCGTAAACCTATAGACTAGTATTTTATCGGAACTAATCAAAATTATATTACCGTATTATTTCTTTTCCGTGGACCGTACGAACTGATATCACGGCGCGGGCCGCTCGTAAAATATTGTGTTATTGCTTACTGCCTGACTTCATTTTCATCTTATTTTGTTCTAGTTTTTGTGTGTTATTTTTGTAAAAAAAACACCTAAATACTAATTATAATCAGGCTAATGCGTACCGTGCGTGATTATAGTGGGGTTCAAGGAGGTTTATCACAAATATAAAATCTTTTTTTAATTATCCTTCTCGTACTTCACTATTATTTATTGAAATTGATGGATGGAATGGATTTGAATGGATGGTAGATGGGTGACCATCCATTACATATCAAGACCCCGGAAAGCACGTTAAGCCGTTGTGTTGGTCCGTGCTGTCACTCGTGGATGTTTGACAGTCGTCAAGGGTAGTCAGAAGCCCAAAAGTTTCACAACCAGTCTTACCGGGGGTATCGTGTGACCCTAATATAGTTGAGGAAAAGGCTAGACCGATTAATTGACTATGTATAATTTATTTAGATACCTACTTAAATCATAATGCTTGCAGACAAGAAACACAATGCTTACTCGAGTTGCAATTTATATGTTATTGTTGCTAAATAATAACAGCCGCACAGGTCGATCGAGAGGAGCCCGTGGCTAAATAATAACAGCCGCACAGGTCGATCAAGAGGGGCCCGTGGCTAAATAATAACAGCCGCACAGGTCGATCAAGAGGGTCCCGTGGATAAATAATAACTGCCGCACAGGTCGATCAAGAGGGGCCCGTGGCTAAATAATAACAGCCGCACAGGTCGATCAAGAGGGGCCCGTGGCTAAATAATAACAGCCGCACAGGTCGATCAAGAGGGGCCCGTGGCTAAATAATAACAGCCGCACAGGTCGATCAAGAGGGGCCCGTGGCTAAATAATAACAGCCGCACAGGTCGATCAAGAGGGGCCCGTGGCTAAATAATAACAGCCGCACAGGTCGATCAAGAGGGGCCCGTGGCTAAATAATAACAGCCGCACAGGTCGATCAAGAGGGTCCCGTGGATAAATAATAACTGCCGCACAGGTCGATCAAGAGGGGCCCGTGGCTAAATAATAACAGCCGCACAGGTCGATCAAGAGGGGCCCGTGGCTAAATAATAACAGCCGCACAGGTCGATCAATAGGGGCCCGTGGCTAAATAATAACAGCCGCACAGGTCGATCAAGAGGGTCCCGTGGATAAATAATAACTGCCGCACAGGTCGATCAAGAGGGGCCCGTGGCTAAATAATAACAGCCGCACAGGTCGATCAAGAGGGGCCCGTGGCTAAATAATAACAGCCGCACAGGTCGATCAAGAGGGGCCCGTGGCTAAATAATAACAGCCGCACAGGTCGATCAAGAGGGTCCCGTGGATAAATAATAACTGCCGCACAGGTCGATCGATCAAGTTAAGCTACGCTTGCCGCGGTTGGTCTGTGGATGGGTGACCATCTTTACATACCGAGACCCCTCCGTGCCTCGGAAAACAGGTTAAGCCGTTGGTCCCGGCTGTCATTCGTAGATCTTTGACAGTCGTTACGGGTAGTCAGAAGCCCGAAAGTCTGACAACCAGTCTTACCAAGGGGTGTCGTATTACCCAGTAACTGGATTGTGGAGGTCAGATAGGCAGTCGCTCCATGTAAAATACTGGTATTCAGCTGAATACGGTTAGACTGGAAGTCGACCCCAACATAGTTGGGAAAAGGCTAGGCAGATGATGATGTTCGACATCTTGATCTGACGTCAGAACAGGTCACGAAGTATTGTGCCAAATCGTACACCCACAAAACGCGAGGTGGCATTAAAAGGGACAATCATATTTTAAGAAGATTAGGCTCGGTCACACCGTATGCAACGTTTATAGCGCGGCGAGGGCAGTGCCGTGTACTCGGCCGGTTTCTCGAACTAAAATTACCGCCAAATGAATGTGAGATGTAACAAATGAATATCACAAATTGGCTGATGTTAATCATTCCACCAATCACAGCAATTTACGCGAGCTTGACAATTTGTCACATTAATATTGCCATAATTTTCGTTAAAAACTGGCTATTAGCCTTTTGGGTTTAATGGCGAGTCTCAATATGCTTCAGCTCAGCACTTTGCTCCTGTCTGGTTAAATTTGTAGCTGCAAAGGTGTGCTTTATTTATCATAATGAGTATATAATTTGTCGCATGACATGGCATCATATTTTGTGTGCTTGAATCGCCACACAAAATAATGCTCCGCGTTTTTGTGCAGGCATCTACACATAACCTAATTCTATAGGTAGAGCGCTTCAAACGCACAGCATTCAGTGTAGTCCTACCTTTATTTACCGCTTGACCACGAACAAGATGATAAATAAGTGCGATCTCGTGTTTATATTTAGTAGCGTGTATCCATACCACCGTCCGTATTTAAACAATAAATCGATATCTCTATCGAGAGCCACTGCTCTCAATAGATACCCAGTGGTAAGAGCCGCGGCTTACGACTTGTAGGTCGTAGGTTCGAACCCAGACAGGCGCTTTACTTTGTGTAAATTATTTCATCATCACTGCTCTTTAAACGGTGAAGGAAATCATCGTGAGGAAACCGGCATGTCCTAGAACCAAAAAATTCGAAGACATGTGACATCTACCAACCCGCACTGGGCTCGCGTGGTGGATTAAGGCCCACTCCTTCTCACAGAGAGGAGGCCTGTGTCCCAGCAGTGGGAACGTTATAGGCTGATTATGTTTTATATTATTCCTAGCACTAGAATAAAAGCGCAGGTAATAAGTAATGAAAATTCTTTGCAGTTCGGAAACATTAAACATGTTTCGTCTTAGTAAGTAGTAGATACAGGGTAAGTTTTGAACAGGGATCACTATGGCAGCTATGCCAACAGTTTGAGATAGGAAACGCACCCTCCATAATAGGCCCCCATATTAATAATTCTTGAGCATTTTAGAGCTCGCTTTCAAGATGCTGTCCAATTGGACAAATCACCTCAGCTCCATAGACATCATAAAAATAATTAAACGGGTAAGGTTAGGTAAATACTAGCTTGCCCGGGGCTCCGCCCGCGTGGATTTCGGAAAATATGCCACGGAAACGTACTACCGTGATTAAAAATACCCTATGTGTTATATCCAGGTTATAAACTATGTATAATTATGTGTGCCAATTTTTATCCGAATCCGTTCAGTCGTTTTCGTGCCAATCCGGAACATATTAAAAATATTAATTATAAAAATTATAAAAAAATATTCTTTACTATTTTATTATACAGGGTTATTTTACAGGTTTATGCTAAACTCTGCAGACACTCGAAAAAATAAAAAGAATAGATGTTATTTTTTGGGAGGTCAACGACCGCTGTTAGAGTTGTTACTTTAAGTATGTTTTCTTTCTTTTCTGATGTATAATATGTGTGTGTAAAGTTTTTGATTGATTGATTGTTTAGTTATAGGTAATGTTTAGCGGTAAATGTATTGTTTGTAAAATATAGAATTGTATATAGCAGCTACATCTGCTAACAAACTGCTCTGCAGTTTGGCAGAAGTAAAATTTGTCTGTAAAATTTAGGCTGTCACCACGAAAAAACGCTTTTTCATTTTTTTTTAAACGTTTTGGTGTGTTTAAATATCGATACTTACCCATCAAGTATGAGAAGTTTTCACAAAAAAAAAAACAGATGTTTTAAACTGAAGGGCAATTCTAGTAATTTATAACGTTCAAAATCTAGTCGCAGTCTCATCTCGGCGACAAACAAATGTCAAAAACTGGTCATAATGTAGGGAAATTAGAAGTATTTTTTGACAAATTGAGACTGAGATCAGACGTTCTTAAAATTACGAGAATTGCCCCTCTGATCTCAGTCTCAATCTGTCAAAAATACCTCTAATTTCTGTACATTTTGACAAGTTTTTGACAGTTGTTTGTTGCCGAGATGAGACTGCGGCTAGATTTTGAACGTTTTAAATTACGAGAATTGGCCTTCAGACTGTGAACGTTCTTAAAATTACGAGAATTGCCCCTCTGATATTTCAAGTGATTACAACAACGCGGTCGATGACCCCATAAAAAAATCATCCAATTTATTTATTTTTTTGTTTTATCATGTTTAGATATCGACCCATTGCGTCTGCGGAGTTTAGCTAGCTAAAATAACCCTGTATGCTGTAGATTAACAACATTGGCGACCAATAATCATGAAATATAAATTCTTACTAAGTGCCTGCCCACTTTATATTCATGTAATAAAATTTGATCACTTTTACCTACATCATAAAATAGTAACTGATTTAAAAGACATTAAATTAATTATTCTAAAAATTACCAAGATGTAAAGAGTACGGAGTGTGTGTGTGTGGGAAGAAGAGCGTGTAGAGTAACATAATCAGCCTATAATGTTCCCACTGCTGGGACACAGGCGTCGTCTCTTCGAGAAGGAGTGGGCTGTAATCTACCTCGCGGGCCCAGTGCGGGTTGGTATATGTCACATGTTTTAAAATTTTTGGTTTTAGAACATGCCGGTTTCCTCACGACGTTTTTCTTCACCGTTTTGAGAGCAGTAGTGATGAAATAATTAACACAAAGCAAAGTGCCTCATTTTATTCGAACCATTCGTAATATATTTAATAAAATTCATAATATATATTAGATTTCATGGGTTTTCATTTTTTTGCGCGGTTCTCTCTCTCACCAGTGAGGTCCCATCAAAATCGGTCTAGCCGTTTCGGAGCAACCAGGGCAAATAGACAGACACGGATAATAAAAAAAAATGTTATATGTACCTTAAACACTTTCATATACATTTAGTAAAAAGCTGTTATTTTGACATTACAAACAGACACTTCAATTTTATTGATTAGTATAGATGTTAGTGGTCACCGCGCTGCCTATGGACATTGTAATACCACCAGACAATACCAGATACCAGACGCATCGTGCCATCCTAGAATTCCCAGACGCAAAACTGAAATGCCTCATGCAATCTCCCTGGCACCCAGATTTTCCCAAGCTAGACACTTACAGAAGTCCTGCTTAAAAAGCCGTAAAATTCCCTTAGTGGCCTTTTACGGCATCCACGACTACAGGTGGCCTTTTATGGCCTTTACCAGTATAGGCGCAAAAATACGCCAAGACTGTCTCTATTATTTAGTTTGACCTTCTACTTGTGAATAGAAGGGGCAACTCGTGAATGAACACTATTACGCACGAATAGTCACGGGTACAGAACTACTTGTAGGTTATAGGTGACATAGAAACCGACGTTTTCACGTTGTTTTACGTAATATTTACTTGGCGTCCGGGATGTGTGTTGATTGTGTTACATATAAAAGTAGTATTTTGTTTTGTAAAGATCTTGAAATGCTGAGGAATTTAAAAGAATGTAACAAGCTCAATTATACCTACGTAAATAGTTCACTTTAATATGTAGGTTAATTAAACTGTTTTTTTAGTTAAGAGCTCAACTGTCACTAATGAGACACAATTACTTTTTCTATTGTTACCGAATTTAATAAGCTTAACCGATGAGGGCACCTACACTGTTCCTCTACTGAGCAAAGGCCTTCCCCGAATCCTTTCAGGCATTTTTTTCAGACCATCCTCGATCCGACCCTTGCAGTACGCGTGTAGGTCGACTTGCCACCTCTCAAAAATCAAAATCAAAGTCATTTATTCAAATTAGGCTGAGAATTACATAAGACAGTCCTCCAAAATGCCCGCTCTTCACCACTTCCCTTTCTCTGGGAAGAAGAAGTGGCGCAACAAACTCGCCAGTCAATTTAAGCTGTTTGACATAAAAATCACTCATTCTCACACATTTATTTGTATCCTCAACCGTAAACCAATACATTTATTCTCGACAACATAGATAATAATGCCCAATAGCAAATAATATCGCCCATAATCTAAACGTCTTCAGGAATTACCAGTCAGATGACACCTGTAGCGTTGCGTGCCAATATTAGGTCACACATTTACAATGTTCACATTGTCAGTTACGTTACGATCACAGTGTCTACCGAGGCTGTAATTTGTTGGGACAGTTGTATTGTCTCTGTTCTCTTGGTTTGATAGGCGTACGTAATAATTTGTGATGTTATATGGGCGTTAAATGTCGTTTGTGATTCTGTTACGGCTGCTGCTTGCGCGTTGAGGGGAAAGAAATGACGATCGGATTAGTGTCGAGTGTATCTTTTGGTATGTGAAAAAAATGATAGCAATTGTTTCGAAGTTCTTACGTTTTTTCACCACCGTTGAGGCACACAAACAAAAGACAAAAGACTGATTCAATAAATTCAAGACGAGAATTTGGAGAATATATCGTTTAAACAAGGTTTTTCTTTAGATCAGGTTTAAACCACCAAGCCAGTTATTGAATTAAGAACCTAACCGTTATAGAAATACTGTGCAGCGAGTGGACTGTATGAATTGGTGTTGCTTTGCTGCTAGTCGAAACTCCTCTGGTTCCAGGATGGCGATAACTCTGTACCTGTTTCTGTAGCGGTTCGCTGGGGACTCCAAGAGAGGGTTGTAGATTAAAACTGCTATTTATGTATAGTAAGATGAGACTGGGACTTTTGATACTGTATTAAACTTGGCGCCAGAAGGGCATAGTGACTTCTTGATTATGACTGACTTTACTGGTTGGTCTACTAGCTAGCGCGCCTCCCTTTATACTAGTCCAAATTGAGCTAGCCAGTGGACCATTTCGCTTTGCACGATTTCGTTCGCGGCAAACTCGCGTCCAAGCTCAAAAGTTCCCGCCCCTTTTTTATTAAGAAATTACAGTTATGTACATTTAACACTAATTACCTTCTTGTTTAATACAATTAATTACCATACCGTTATTGCACGACCTTTTATATATTTTATTTCTGCGTGCGACGGTCAAGGTTCCTGGTGCCACGTGTTTTTCCTTAACGCTAAACTTATAAATATAACCTACGTGCGCGAACCAGGAGCTACCATTCCAATTTGATCGTCGCAGCGACAACATCTATTTAAACATTAAATTGACAATACGGATGCTAGAAGTAGGTATTGCATACCTTATTATTATACTTGCTTTATTTCTACGTTATAATTAAATAGGAGGTAATTTAGGTACATTGTTATAAGCTAAGTATTAGGTATTCAGACAGGTAATTTAGGTACCTACATTGTTATAATAGAAACTAAGTGTTAGGTACGGTGCTGCTCGGGCTCTCGTTGCTGTCGTGCACAAATACAGTTCTTTATTCAAAAATGACAGCTTAGGTCGGTGCTAAGTTGTCAATTTAGTATTAAGAACTTTGTCTAATATCGAAATAAAGTTCAAAATACAAATGCTGGCCCAAAGGTTTAGGCTAAAACTAAAGTTAGATTTCCTTTTGTATTAAGACGGTTTGGCTCTACGTTTTTGGTACCAAATATCTTTATTCTAACTTTTACAACAAGAAGATAAGCAGTTGACACAATATCCTTAGGTATAGCTAAATAAGCATGGAATCAGCACAACAAAAACGAAATAAATAAATAAAGAGCACACAATCTCAGCCGTCTCCACGAAATCATTACTGTTATTCTATTCTAGGCATTCTTAGCAATTTGCAACGGTTATGCAAGCTAGTGTTGACCGTGAAGCGTAAATAAAACAATTATTAAACAAATTACTATTATAATAATGCGTAAATACAAGGTGACTCACATTGTGAAAAAATGCTAGTATATTTAGTTACGGAATTTAGAACTTTGTCTTGAAAGAATGTTCCAAAGTCTTTTATTTGCTAAATAAAAGACATTTTGAGACATTACTTGCATATTAAAGATTAAATACTATAGTAACATTACATGTGTTGAATGGGAATTATTTTTAAAGTGTGTGCTATTTGTCAGAAGTTTTTATGCTAAGCCGTAAATTTTGCAATCTAGTGTGTTTATGAATTGTGTATCGCTGGATGTAATCTCGTTTGACTTCACTTCTTCAAATGCAATTTCACACGGCTTTGTAATATTTATATTTTACATTGTAGTAATAATATTGTGCATCATTTTGAAGAACTATGCACGCCTAATGTAGAAAATTATATGTGTACGTTCTGATTTAGCAGTTTCTGATTTAAACAATTTTAGAAACTTAAATTTAGAAGCTTTGAATAATAATCATGAAGATCTGTAAATAGTCCTAGTTTATTATATTAAGGGTTGATTGTTCGATCGACAAATAATTTTTATACGTGCAATAAAAACGACGTCTGACAGATTTTGTATGGAAGAACTGTCAAAAATTCAAAATTATTCCTCGGTTAAAATTATCTGACGTTGGAAAAATCAGCCCTTAATCAAAAATATCTCAGTAGTATCTGGTTCCACATCATTAAAAAAAAAACTGAATAATTAAAAAAAAAAAAACAAATTGTTTCGTAGAGATTAACTTTATTGAAGAGCTAGCTCATGATAAACAAGTATTTCCCGCCTCCTCATTCATTCTATTTTTGCGTCAAAAACATCTGTTTTGTCAATTTCCTCTATGGTTTGGTATTCTAGTTCAACTATTCCGTCAACACGTGAATATTTTACTGTTTATAAATGTAACTCTAGGTCAAGAGCTTTACTGTAACAAGTTTTGGCTTCACGCCATACCGCGGCCCATCGTTTGTATGACTATCTCTTTCATTTGTTTGTGTTTTGGGGAGAGTGAAAGGGAGGGTATGATGTCTTGTAGTCTTGTAGCTCATTAACGGTCGTCATTCAAAGTTATTTTGTAATACAACAGATTTGAATGTGTGGACTAGCTGCTAGAGATGTTACTGCGGAGCGAGTACATCTTATGCATAAAATTACTGCAGTTCTGGCTCCTCGCAAACTACAGGAGCGCCTGACATGGCTCCCTATGGGCCGTGCCAAGGAATTGGATTACATCTGGCTTTAATAATGTATTTGAAGTTTTCTGGATTCAATGATAATTCAAGGAATCACGTGACTGTCTTTATTTCACCTTTACTTTGGAATATTTGAAATCTTGGGAAAAAAATCTCAGAAAAATGTTGTTATTGGTATTGACAATTTGGATTATTTTTAAGGATCATATGTTTATTATACGAGATTATAAGACGACCTAGATGCGTACCGCAAGGGTTGGATGGAGTCGGCACTAGAAAAGGATGCTTGGAATGATTTGGGGAAGGCGTTTGCTCAGCAGTGGGACAGTGCAGGCGAACTTAAAAAAAAGTCTATTATGTATGGAATGAAAAAGCTTTTTCGGGGTATCCATACCATAATACAGCTATTAATGCGAATCACAAACAGGTGGCCACTTTTTTTTTCGGATGGGAAATCATCAAATTACCCCTCCCGCTCTGGGTGGAGCGGAAGGGAGTGTCAGACTCTTACTGACTAAAACCCACCCATGTTGCTTCCTTTGCCCTTTATGTTCCGGAGTAGCGGTAACCCTTTCGGACAATCTCGCTGACCCGGCAGGCTTCGGCCCTAAGGGGCCCCTCCGATTATGCTGACAACTCTTTGAGGCGCGCGTGGAATACTTACGCGCCGTCCGGCACGGGCCTGGTCCTGATCGGGCGGTGAGCTACCCATTGCTCGCCGCCCGCAGGCCCGCGTCTCCGCCCGCAGGCCCGCTTCTCCGCCCGCAGGCCCGCGGACAGGTGGCTACTAAGTATGAAATTATGAAGCAATTACAATGTTTACCAATCTCTATCTTACCTCGACAGATGAGTTAGAATTACTGATTACTGCTTATAACTAATACATGGAGACAAGTTTATGAAACGTGAAGTAAGGAAGAGGTCAAATGTCTTGTACCTCCCAGTAGCGGTCGCGGTTAGGATTGTGACATCTAACCCTGCATTTATGAGTTGATCGACCAACGCTAATGTTAGCCACTATTCCACTGTATATAATATTTGAGAGACGGCTGGACATATGCCCTCCAAGTATGCGATCGTCCTGCGCTACACATGCAGCGTATTCCCACGTTCTTTAGGTACTACATAGGTTGTCGGCCATCAAATTCGGTTTTTCTACATAAATGACGAACTTACATACAAACTTTCATCCGCTATTTAACCCCTTTCAGAAAAGATAATGATTTATTTCTCACCACAATGTATAAGTACATGAAAAACTCAAGAACAAAACATAATACCTAGTTTAAATTATACTGTGGGAGACTGGTGCCTAAGCCAGGCGTAAAGTCTGTGTTTCAGGACACCAGGTAGGTCTCACTCCTTCAGAACATTTAAATCGGATTATGCACCCATTAGGGGATGAATTTTCAAAAATCCTTACGTAGTGCTCACCTTCATTACAAAAGGAACTCTTGTGCTAAATTTCATACTTTAGACCGGTTACTTCTTCAGCGGTTGGTCTGTCTGTCAATGAATAAATATAAGATTTTTAATAAGTACTTATTATTTAGGTGCACACAGACCAGTCAGAGTGGGTGTGGGTTTGCAAAGTAACAAAGAATTGAGAAACTCGTTTCTATCCAGACCTCACTTGAGGTTCTAGTTTATTGCAGTTTCATAACTAGAAGTCTACTTAAATGTTAATTCATTTGAATATTCGCAAGCGTTTACAAGCAGCTGTTTTTGTAATTGCTTAGCGATACACAGTTTAAAATTAATTTCGAAGCTGCACCTACCTACCGGTATTCTGAAACTCATGCGCGGGGCTTCTGGTAAAGATGCCAACCGGTGATGCCGTAAAAGACGGTAATTTTGGCAAAAAAAAAACGGTATTTCTGCCTTCATAAAGTTGGCTGACAAAACTGCTACTATAACCAGGTCATCAACCTCAGTGATAGTGCCAAATTCTTCATAGGCCGTTTTGTTGTTATTCCAAAATTATTTGTAGTCAAGGTCGTGACAGTCGCGACGAATACTGGGGGTCTACTACGAAGTGAAAAGTGCGAATGATCGGATCGGACCGACATATAGCCGAACTGAATATTATAGAAAAATGCGAAAAAAGTTCGGATCGACTCAGTTGGATCGGGACCATAGTCTTTTTTTTTTTAAGATATAAACTAGTGCTTGACTGCGATCCCGCCTGATGGAAAGCAGTGATGCAATCCTTGATGGTGAAGCGCACTAATTTATTATGAGCCTATTCACTCTAGCCTTGAAGACACTTAAATTATAATCGGACGGGAAAATCGCTGCAGGCAAATTGTTCCAGTCCTTTGATGTTCGCGGTATAAACGACGAGTCAATATTCGAAAGAGTGTAGGAGTGTAGGATCGGGACCAACTGAACCAAATAGTAACTTCGTAGCTGGAAACGGCGGAACATTCATCCTATACCACTTCGGAGTAGACCCCCTGAATTCGTAGGTAAGATCACGTTCAAAACACAAACAAAAAGGACGAAATGTGGGTGTACTATTAGGTACTCTGTCTAACCCTTCAGGAAATACAGCCGTGAAGCTATGTTATGTTATAACATACAGGGAGAGAGAGAGAAAGTGCTGAAGTGCAGAAGAACATAGTTCTCTAACTGAAGAAAATAAAAGGAACTGCCTAGATCATTCGAAATGGTACGAGAATAAAGGCTCCCACAGACAGGCGCGACGCGACGGTGCGAAGCGTTTCTGGTATAACAATTTCCATAAAGTTTTCATTGAAATTTTTCTACTAGAGTCGCGCGTCGTCTGTCTACGGGAGCTCTAACCGCATAAGAGTATTAAATTACTCGTAGGCACGGTAACAGCAGACTATTGCAGTTGATGCTGGATCAATTACCTGGTTCCTGGTATTTACAACTGATATGACACAGTGAAGTCCCTTTTACTGCGTAGGTGTCATATTTACTGGAGACATGTGGGTGAACTATAGGAACACCTCTGCAGTACCCTTCGGGGAATACAGGCTTGGTGTCATGTTATTTTATGTGTCATATTTACTATGTTCTAGATTGATAAAATAACAATAATGATTAACGTTCCAAAAGATGTATGTATTTATTTTATTTTATTATATTATGTATGTAGTTTTGTCGGCCGATGGCCGGTGGAGCAGACGGGTCCTGGAGTGGAGACCGCGTTTCGGCACCTTGACGGACGATCTTAAGAAGGTGGCTGGGACAGACTGGATGTGGAAAGCGGATGACAGGGTGTTGTGGCGCAGCCTGGGAGAGGCCTATGTCCAGCAGGACATAGGACCGCGATAGGCTGAGTTGATGTAGTTTTGTACATTTTTACAAGTGAACATGCTGTTCGTTCTTTCAGTTTTTTCTCTAGCTACCCACATATCTGCTGCCTGTTATTAACAGCAACCAGTTACATTGTTTAATTTTGCGTGTCCATAGACAAAATAAAAATATTTAATGATAGGTACAACCTCATTTGTTGATTCGACTTACGATAGCGCAGTGCCAGTCATCATAATTATTTCGACATCTGTGTAATGAATGCACAAACACGTCCACTTCTATCGCCATGATCATTTTGATTAAAGCAATCCCGCGCACTTACAAAGACACAGGCCTCTCAACTCCTCCTCCTTTTTATAAGGTAGGTAACTATCGACAATGAACGAAACCGGATTAGACTAAGGAATTGACTTGACTTTGGCGTGGTTTCGGTAAGAAATCGTTAAGTGGTCATAGTGAATTAGGGCCCTGCTTCACACGGTTTTTATTTATCATATTTAAGTTTAATATCAATGTTTTATACATATTAACCTTTCGGAATAAATTTTCTAAATGATGGTGAAAACCCGCATCAAAATCCATGAGTCAGACAAACATCACATACACGAAAAGAGACATTGTTTATACTATTTATTATAGGTACTCGTAGATATACATAGATTAACATATATAGATAAATAGAATACACTTTATTGTACCTACACATAATAAATTACAGAACTTAGGGGATCATAGGTTGAGTTTCAATTTAAGTACATAATGAGTACTTATTTCTCTTTTTTTCTCCTTTGGAAATTGTCAGTGATACCCTCCGTCGTGGGGCTGGTGGACGATTGTGTCATATCTTACTGAATAGAACTACGGAGCTCGCGCCTATGAGTAGAAACTTTTTGTAGTTTGACTGTAGGGCGAGGTAAGCATTATAGGGAAAGCAGCAGAAGTACATCATGACGACAAAGAACAAAGAAACTGCAGCCTATTAATGCTTCAGGTCAGTGGTGACCTGATTCAAAGTAAATGCAACCTTACTACATAAAACTTTATGATACGTATCGACGAATGGAGCAGCCATTGGTTTATGTTCAGTTAATAGTGATGACCCTTACGACCATTTCTTTATCACTATTTTTATGAGGAACTCGTATTTTACAAACAGTAATGTTCGAATATTATGAATATTGAAAAGTTGTGGACATAGAGGTATATAAAAGTATATGTGGGTGTACTATAGGTACACCTTTGTCTAACCCATAGTTCTCATCCGTATTTAGCTCACCGCCCAGTTTGAGTTTTTTTTTTTTTGCTAGAGCCCTTTTTTTTTAACTTACCATCTGTCGCGAATCTAACAGCTATGATATCTAATCGTCTCTGGGTCTTCTATTGCCCCCCTACTGGGGCTTTATCGCCCACATTGAAAATCTATGGCCTAACCCTTCAGGGTGAGGACACGGTGGAGCACACGGTGGAGGTCTGCCCCGCTTGGGCGGAGCACCGCCGTGTCCTCGTAGAGGCGATCGGCAGCGGCGGCGGCCTCTCGCGCCCGGCCCTGGGGCAAGCCATGGTCCGGAGCGAGAGGGAGTGCGAGGCAGTCGCCTCCTTCTGCGAAGCAGTCATGCTAGCGAAGGAGGTGGCGGGACGTATGAGGGAGAGAGCCTCCCGTCCCAGCCGCCGCGGGAGACGCCCCGGGCGTCGGGAGTCGAGTGACGACTACCGGCCACCGTAGGCGCGGGCCTGCGGGCGGAGAGCAATGGGTAGCTCACCGCCCGATCAGGACCAGGCCCGTGCCGGACGGCGCGTAAGTGTTCCACGCGCGCCTCAAAGAGATGTCAGCATAACGAGGGGCCCCTCAGGGCCGAAGCCTGCCGGGGCAGCGGGATTGTCCGAAAGGGTTACCGCTACCCCGGAACATAAAGGGCGAAGGAAGGAACATGGGTGGGTTTTAGTCAGTAAGAGTCTGACACTCCCTTCCGCTCCACCCAGAGCGGGAGGGGTCATTTGATGATTTCCCAAACCGAAAAAAAAAACCCTTCAGGGTATACAGGCGTGATTTTGTCGTTTTTTTTTTTTTTTTCTGATGGGAAATCATCCAATGACCCCTCCCGCTCTGGGTGGAGCGGAAGGGAGTGTCAGACTCTTACTGACTAAAACTCACCCATTCCTTCCTTTGCCCTTTATGTTCCGGGGTAGCGGTAACCCTTTCGGATAATCCCGCTGACCCGGCAGGCTTCGGCCCTACGGCGCCCCTCAAATTATGCTGACAACTCTTTGAGGCGCGCGTGGAACACTTACGGGCCGTCCGGCACCCATTGCTCTCCGCCCGCAGGCCCGCGAGATGTTATGTCTTATGTCATGTTGTAGTATTATATTGCTGAGCTTGAAGTCCTGGTTTCGATTCGCAGGTTGGGTAGTGTTATTGAGTTTTTCCATCAGGAATTTCTCAGTAGCAGTCCGGAGCCTGGATTGAAGACCGGTTGATAACAATAGATTCGCTCTCTATTACATGGGATTTAAACATAACTGGTGAAATGTCGATAAACTATAGAGTACACCTCTGCCTGACCCTTCGGGGATTAGGCCCGGTTTCCACCAAAGCGGAGAAGAGCGGAGAGGAGACCAGATGTTTTGTAAATGACCAATAAGATCGTTATTTCCAGATCTCTCCGCGTAGCTATCTTATTGGTCGTTTACAAAACATCTCTTCTCCTCTCCGCTCGTCTCCGCTTTGGTGGAAGCCGGGCCTTGGTGCTTATAACAGAACAATATGTAGCCTATATGATGTACCGGTCTAATCTAATCTAACTACTGTATTGTCCCAATGCAGGGCAAGCCCCCCTTTCCCTTTTCCAGACAATTCTGTCTTTTGCGAGTACCGGTGCTGTACTGTTAAAAGTTGAAAATATGCTATACCTACATGATGTAGGTATACCTAGCATATTTTCAACTTATTATTCTGCCACAATCAAGCACGGTGGATGCAAAATTGGCGCGTAGTCACACAATTGGCAAGACGCGCATTAAAGCAGCGAATATTCTGTTTTATTCTGTCTATTATATTCAGTTTATGTGTATGCACGTATAATATTCTCAATTTAGTGCGAAAAAATCTGCTGTTTGTAAGAAACCAGAACTCTTTCAAAGTTTAATAGTTAAATTCAAAGAATTGGTTCCGTACGTGTTTCTTAATAAAACGAATGAATGGGATAAGAGAACAGCCGTTCTGTCGAGGCCCGATGTTGTTATACGCACAAAAGTACGTAGTAATGAATGCATTGCTTTATAAAACCGTAGCTAACACTTGTGTAGTCTGTCCGGGCACGATTCTTGTAGTAATGCTTTTGAAACATTCGCATAGATAAATATAGACACATTTATTGTGGCCTCGTTGGTGTAGTGGTCGCATATTTTACAGCTGAGCTAGATCCTTGGTTTGATTCCCGGGTCGGGACAGTGTTATTGAGGTTTTCTATCGGGAATTTCTCAGTAGTAGCCCGGACGCACGTTACATTTAAATGTAACGTGCGAAATGTGGGTGTACTAAAGGTACACCTCCGCCTACCCTTCGGGGATAACAGGCATGATGTTATGTTATGTTCTGGTCTTCTCATGTTTCGATGACACAACTTCTTGATTCCTACCGCAAAAATCGTGTCGTTGTTTGGAATAATGTTGTTGAATAACTTGTTTAAAAGTCTCCGTATGTCATGGAATTCAGACCACAATTTGTCGTTAAAAAATCTCCTTTAGTATTGTATATTCTGATTATTTTTCCAATTAACCAACGGAAACTCTATCATTGCCTACTTGATTAAATGATAAAAAATGTTGAAACTTTCTGGAGTATTGTGTTTACATATAGCGTTAGAGAAAATTAAAAAACTAATTAGAAAAAAAAAAATATAAAAAATACAAAATTAAAAGGTTGTAAACCTTGACCGTACCCTAGCACTTCTGTGTCTATAGCTAATTAACCCGATTCTGCTAATGGCGATTCTTAGTTCAGAATGTCCCAACTTTTGCGCCGAGGATGGTAAACAACGGACAAGCGGCAGAACACGTATGACCTAAGAGCTTATACTTTCGTTAGGTTCTTGAAAGTAACAGTCAGTACGTGTAAAGATGAACATAGGTACAGACACCAGCAGGACAAGCTACCCGAAACTGTCAAATTTTCCCAATCAACCTTGAACCTTAATGACCTTAATTTTATTTTTCTTATTTATTTCATCATCATCGTCATCATCTGCCTAGCCTTTTCCCAATTATGTTGGGGTCGGCTTCCAGTCTAACCGGATTCAGCTGAATACCAGTATTTTACATGGAGCGACTGCCTATCTGACCTCCACAACCCAGTAACTGGGTAATACGATACCCCTTGGTAAGACTGGTTGTCAGAGTTTCGGTCATATTTATTTATTATTATTTTTTTTTTGTTGTATTTTACCTAGCCTACTTAAGCATGTTTTTGTGTCACTTTTTAGTTTGTAGTTTGCTCTGTACAACGTCTTGGGATTCAATAAATATATTGCTTGTGGATACCGATAGGTGCACTGCCTTGCCGGGGCCTTATAGACCTGATGCCTTGTTTTACAACGGCACTCTAATTACGAAACACAATTTCAATCACAATCTGAACCGTTTTGAAGGATATTAATAATCCTAGCTTCACATGTTCGAAAAAAAAAATCTGCTCAACAACGTAAATTAGGTTAATAATTACGTTATAAGTAATGAATGGTCTCACGTAGCATTAATATCAATATATTAGTAATAAGTGGATAATGCTGCTAGTAGTATAATAAGTATTCTTTTAAGTAGTAAGAAGTATGTATTACATTTAATTGTACTCCTGTTTTTTATCCCAAAATAAAATAAAATAAAAATAAAATGAATGTTGTTGAACTGTCAAAATGGAAGCCATTGCGTGCTACCCCGCCGGTTTTTGTGAACAAGGGAATCGGCGCCATTGTCTCATAATAGGTATTTCTGAATATAATTATGCGCTAGGAATTTTTTGTTTCTACAAAACTCTAACAATATTGTTTCACCTGTATCAATATGACGGATATAGGTCATAGGTGCCTATATTTGGACGGTAGGTATCTGCAGGTCATTAACCCTTTGGAAACGCACAGGCCTTGCGACATTGAGTCCAACGCATGCACCAACAATTGTAGTTATACATATGATTTTATTAATCAATACCAAAATAAATGTTAGCGGAATAGTACAAAAAACCTACAGATGTGGACAAAGTAAACATAACTGGCGAAATGTATGTGTAAGTAGGTACAGACGCCAGCAGGTCAAGCTACCCGAAACTGTCAAATTTTCCCAATCAACCTTGAAACTTAATACTTTAGCGATAAAGTTGAAAATCTATTAAAGAAATTTGACAGATTGTAGTAGCTTGATGTGCTGGCGTCCGTACTATAGGTACATCTAGAAAGAAAAAATATATATTTATTTAGTACAGACTAAAAGACACACAATACACCAAATACATACATCAGATAAAAACAAAACCACAAAAATAAAATAAAAAAGGGTAAAGTCCGATGTAAGAAATTAGCAGGAAAGTGTCCCTTACGGTTGCACCAAAAAGGCCCATCACCAAAGGCTCATCTCTGCCCTTCGCGAAGTACCGGCGTGATGTCCAGTTATGTTGCACAAAATATTTGCAAGTTTGAATGACTGAGATATTAAAATAAAAGCAATGACATTTTAAAAGATTAATTAATTATATGTAACAGCTATTTTTAGCCCTAAGAATCAGCATTGCCATCCAACGTGGGCACTTATCCCATTGACAGCGATGCGGACGAATTTTTTGATGCCCAATGAGCTCCTGCCTTTTTCTTTATTTTTTAAAATTATATAATATATATATATACAATTATACATATATATTTTAGTGTTAGCTTGTAAAAATAGTAATTTCTCTTCTATATAATATGTAACCGCTTCTTGTTTATTAAAACATCTGCTTCCTCAGAATCTTTGTTAGTAAACTGAGTAGCCGACTTCCAAGTAACGTAGGCGAGTCCACTTATCCCTATTAGTGATTTCATGCTATGCTCCTTCCTTTTTAATTCCCGGACATGTGACCATGCAGTAATAGGGACTTTAAATTAAATTAGTCTTGTTCAGGGCTAGGAACCGGTACCAAAAGTACGGGTTCTGTATCGGTATTTAGCGGTTCTTGCCATTTCGGTACCTGGGTACCGGTTCCAGACGGGTAACGGTACCAAATTCAAGTACCCGGCGCATACCACAAATCTCATATTTGTACGAGGAACCTATTAACTATCCTTTTAACTTACTGTAACTTATGGTATTTATTTATACACAACAAACCGTTTTGGTACCGGCGTTGATATCAGTACAGTACCGATACTAATTAGAAATACCAATAGTACAGGTTGACTGGAACCGGTACCAATAGTACAGGTACTACGTCTGGTACCGGTATCACACCAAAGCCAATGGTACCTACCGGTTCCCAAAAACACTGGTATTTCAATCCCTGGTCTTGTTTGACTATGCTATAAGGTAAGCATGACGGATTTCGTTTTACTATCCATAACAATTCGTAAGGCATGATTGGCAACTGATAAGTACATTTTTTCCTTCTGTGATCGGTATGAACACACTTTACAACTTTACATAAGGTAGATCTTCGAGAACATTCTACGGCAAATTGGTGACAATACCATCATCTGTATTCCCAGGCTAAGGTTTGGTTTTGGGCCATTCAACCAAAATTCTTTGCCGTGACATTGATAAAGATCGTTTCACATGTGCGCATCCGTGAAACTAGTGTACATTTGAATGCGTCGCACGCCCGCTGGTGACTACTCGGCTTATTAACCGGCTGACATACTTGTGGACTGCAAACATCTGAATGTAATTGCGATGCAACGCACGGACTGATGCTAGTCCATCTTTGTTCTAAACCAAGGACATGAGGCGAAGGAATAAAGATAAGGAAGCTAGATATAGTTTCAGATTGTAAGTAGGTAATTGAAAACACATGCGTTAATTGTTTATTGGGTATTTCCTACTAAATCAATATGTCCGTCGCATTTTGGACAGTTTCGGTTTTATTCTTCTAGTGCAACATATGGGTCTAATTTAGGCTTTACTCAATTTGCTACCACGAATTTGTTAGCTCATAACATTACGCCTGTATTCGCTAAAGGATAAGGCAGAGGTGCGCCTATTAGGACTTTGAAGCTCTCTACGAGCTGTCCGGGTACCGGGAGGAATCAATTAAACCACAGTTTATCACGTATATTCAATAATTTAATTTTACTTTGCCAAAATTTCTGTGTCTGACTGTACGTTGATATGTAATTTGTGGAGATAAATAAAGATTTTTATTATTTATTATTATTTATTATAATTATTCCTAGAAATCATTCTACGTATTTTACATCTTTTTCCTTTGGCTTGTCAGTCAAATCTGACGCCTATGTCTTCTAATCTTAAACTAAGTTAATATTTGCCTCGTGTTTCTGACGTATTCCACATTGGGCCCCCGCTTAAATGGCACCTGAGGTATTCCACATACGGCACCTATCGATATTTTTCGCAGGTGCCATTAGGGGAATAATTTATTATTTAACGTTTTCTTAACTGACTCGCGGAGGCTGCATGTAAGCACCAAATAGGCTATAATCTCTACAGTAGGTAACTACATTTCGCTGGTTAGGTTTAAATTCCATGTAACAGAGGACGATCCTATAATTCTGTTAGTACTAACTCCAGATGGAATCATCCAATAACACCTGGTTAACAATTTGTTAACTTTTTGCATTTAACTAAACTAAGTTGGCTTCCGGTACATACTTATGAATTTGTTTATTTTGTAAAGAACTAAAGGCACAACATTAAATATGTTTGACTTACAAGTTACAACATAATATTTTGAAACAACATCTAACTACAAATATTGTCCGGCTAATTATACACAACTGCTAATTTTAGACTTATCGCTGCACACAATACTATTTGCATTTAAAAATAGATGTCCTAACCGACACAGACCGCCGTATTTATTTCAAATGACTACAATGTTATATCAATCTGCCTAGCCTTTTCCCAACTATGTTAGGGTCGTCTTCCAGTCTAACCAGATGCAGCTGGATACCAGTATTTTACTGGGTAATACGATACCTCTTGGTAAGATTGGCTGTCAGACTTTCGGGCTTGTGACGACCCGTAACGACTGTCAGATCCAGGAATGGCAGTTGAAACCAACAGCTTAACGTGCTTTTCCAGACACGGAGGGGTCTTGGTATGTGTAGATGGTGACCCAACCACGGACCAACCGCGGCAAGCGTAGCTTAACCTGATCGATCGACCCGTGTTATTACTTAGCCACAAATAATGTTACATGGGTGGTGATACATAATCAGCCTTTAATTTTCCCTCTGCTGGAACACAGGCCTCCTCTCGGAGAGACGGAGTGGGCCATAATCCACCACCCAGTGCAGGTTGGTAAAAGTCACAGTCATGTCTTCGAATTTTTGGTTCTAGGATAAGTCTGTTTCCTCACGATGTTTTCCTTTAGCGTTTTGAGAGCAGTGGTGATGAAATAATTTACACAAAGTAAAGCGCCTGTCTGGGTTCGAACCTACGACCTACAACTCGTAAGTCGTAGAGTGGTGATAAATACCTAACAAATTGGTTGTACGTTGTACTTGTGGCTACTATCTAGTGTTAAAAGGGTCAAATGGGGTCACCAATTGACTCTTTTAAACTGCGATCTAATAGGGACCGTCTCGGTCAAACCTCTTTGATTTATAGGCAAGTAAACATTTTGATTGCGTTATTGCTGCTGTAGCGGTATCTACAACGCCACATGCGAACAACGCGTCATACTGACGTCACGCAAATCCTGCATCTCGGAAGCAGAGTTTACAGCGCAATTAGCATAGATACAATTTCCAAACATCAATCGTTGGGCAATTGCCCGCCAGACACATCACCCGTCTGGTCGGAGGATCCTCCCTTTTCTATGGAGGATGAGTGAACTTTACACCCTGTTCCTCATGCCGCTAAACTGGTGAACCCGACGTGATCGTCAGCGCAGCCTTCGTGCAAATACTCCAGCGTGACGTCATCATCATCACTCCCGCAAGCTTTAGCGGCGAGTCACCTAGCCAGCCAGCATCCACGGCTTCAACGAGTATCCTAACCACCAGCATGCAGCGAACGCGCATACCTGGTCATCACCCTCAGCCTCATCAGCAACCTCGGCACAGCACACTG
Source organism: Apamea monoglypha (assembly GCA_911387795.2). Classification (NCBI taxonomy): domain Eukaryota; kingdom Metazoa; phylum Arthropoda; class Insecta; order Lepidoptera; family Noctuidae; genus Apamea; species Apamea monoglypha. Next base: position 6,801,661 of record OU426922.1, read on the forward strand.
CACTTTCGGCCGGTCAACAAGAAGAGCTTCCTCTCCTGGTCGACGCAGCAACCAGTCTCAACCCCGCGCTGTACGACATCCGACGCACTGAAGTATAACGCAGCGCCACCCCGACTCACTGGGGACATCTTCGCAGACAGTTTCGACTCACCGCGAACTATACGCCACCCCGACTCACTGGGGCATCTCCGCAGACAGGTTCCGACTCACCGTGAACTATGCGGCAACCGGTTCCGACTCACTGGAACCTCAGCTGGCCTGGCAAGCATCGCAAGATACAAGACGCGATAATGTAAAATAATAATACCAGCCTATTATGGTTTCACTGCAGGGCAAAGGCCTCTTTACATACAGAGAAGGCACGAGACGGGTTGGCTATTTCAGACTTATTCAGTAGCAATGCCATTTTCATATTTTAAATTTTATTAGGGACCTTCTCCGGCGTGCACACAACAACTTACCAATCCAGTTTGATCACAATTTTTGACTTTTTGTAAGACTAACACACGACAATTGATTTTTATTAGAACATGTTTCTGTTCCTAAATTACACTAGGCTGAAAAAAAAATTGTTTTCCCTTATTATTTTTATTTTAGTGCTTTTCGATAAGTCCTGGTTTCCCACGATGTGTTTTCCTTTATCGATGTTAGTAATGTACAATATTAACTCAGAAAGTATAGAAAACGTCACATTGATACTTGCCCGGATTAAAATTGAATTAATTGTATCTATGGATTAGAATATGATGCTCTATAATCATGAACTAAAGAATTACACCACGTAATTCATTAGATTCTTCCACAAACTCTTAGCTTATTAATTAAAACAACACAACTCACCTTAATTTTTTCTGATTAATCTCTATTCACAACCCGAAACTAATACAGCTCGACATGAAAAGTAATTTCACCAATCGGAGATAAACGTAATTAAATTACCTTTGGTCGTGTTAAAAATTAACACGCCTCGTTGTTGGCAATCACGACTTCATTCATTAGGAGCTAATCATCGCAAAGAGGTTTAATTAACTGCCTGAACTATTGGATGTGGTGAGTTAGACAAATTATAATCTACCTGCACGTGGGAAACAGCAATCCCACGCCCAAGGCGTAGGTAAACTGGAACTGGACCTGAAACTTCGAAGTCTCTTTAAAATCTAATAGCCCCCTATTATATTGGACTAGGAGCAGTGGTGGCCCAGGAGTAACGGCTGCGACTTACGAGTTGTAAGTCGTAGGTTCGAACCCAGACAGAAGCTTTACTCTGTGTGAATTATTTCATCACCGCTGCTCTCAAAACAGGGAAGGAAAACATCGTGAGGAAACCGGCATGTCCTAGAAGCCAACATTCCAAGACATGTGATATCTACCAACCCGCACTGGACCCGCGTGTAGGTACACCTCTGTCTAACCCGAGAGCCTAGAGGAATACAGGCGTGATATTATGTTTTGTCAGAAGGTCTTAAGATGCTTAGATTTGTCACCCACATTATGATTTTGGTAAAGGTGGAAAACCCTGTAAATGAATGCACCGTTAGGAGACAGATTATGAAGCGAACTACGAACACTCTGTCAAGAGCGAAGCGAAGAAGAATAGTAATAATTATTAGCCTCTGCTCTATAACTAATTAATGAAGTGTGAGATCCTGTCAACTGTGGGATGCAAGTAAAATTAGCTTCAAGGCTATTTATAGAAACAATAGCTAAGCTGTACCTAATATTGCCATTGGTAAACGTTCCGTTAGCTTGACGATAGGAACTGGGCGAGACAGGACGTTTAGTGTGTTACCCTAATCGCAAACAACAAGGTTCGGTGAGGGTCCCATGTGATAAGGACGCCCCTAACGCCAGTCATTTGGCAAATGGGCACTATTCCAATCGCTGTATTGCGAACCCTATGCATAAGTTTAACTTAAAGTAAATCAATTAAACAGATCCAATTGAGCGATGATTTTAAAGCTAAATATGTTCGAAACGCAGACGAAGGTACGCAATGGAATTCCATAAAACAATAAAGTTTCCTAAGGTCTATGCGTTAAACCCATCTTCGTAAAACCATGAGTACAATTAGCATGAACATTGTTTCGAATATTTTGAATGTTGACATTGTCTATAAGAGAGATGTCAAAATAATACGAAGGTTTGTGCTCCGCTAACAAATTCGGCTTTGATGTAACAATCACTTTTGTCACAGTAACTGAATGCTCGAGTTCGGTGTCCAACTGTACACCATTGTGTAATCGTCCAGCCAATGTCATCCATTCATATTGCCCCTCTGATCTTGTTCTAGTTTAGTTACGCACAAATCGACACAAATAGGTACGCGTCAGGATGTATGTACCTATTATGAATTGATTCGGCAGTTATGTTTTTGTTAAGAGATAATGGAGGGTAGAACAAGTTTACATTTCGCTACAGACATCCGGATATTATAATCAATTTCCGGATGTCTCTAGCAGCATGTCAATAACAATTATATTACTGCAATAAGCGAAGGGACATACTTAACAAGTTCAGGTTAGGAACAATGAACAATGTCTAAATCAACTGTCTTCCTTAAAAAAAATACATATGTGTTAATGTTTAAGGTTTTTTTTTTTAATTTCATTTTCACACCTGTTCTCCTTGAAGGCAGAGGTGTATCTATAATGCACTCACATTTCGCCAGTTGTATGTTTAAGTCCCATGTAATAGGGGGCGAGCCTATTGCCATCAACCAGGCACAAATCCCGGCTCCGGGGTGCTACCGAGAAATTCCAGATGGGAAAACTCAATAACACTTTGTCCGCCCCAGGAATCGAGCTCAGGACGTGCTCAGCAGTAGCGTTTGCAACCACTAGATCAACGAGGCAGACCAAAAATAAATGAATAATATTAAATCAAATTTTTACAAGAAAAAGTAATTAATTTAAACATAAATTCCAAGATTATCGATAAGAACCACAAATTGCATCGGGCGTCAGCAGCTGCCAATAAATTGCAATCCATTCATTATATTAGCTGTTTGAATTCAAATTAGAAGTCAAGCGCGAACCGACCATAAAAGAAAAACACCTAAAGAAAATCTTTAAAAAAGTGCGCTTGGACTTTTAAAACAGTCACTCAAAAAGTGGGAATGAGGTGGCGCTGAAAGAACCTCATTTCCGCCAGCGAGTTTCTCAATACATTTCATTTAAATACTTTTTCTTAGACTAAACGGTGAGAGGTTTTAATTTCGCACGTCGCGTAGCTATCTCATGCGAGGAGGGACAAGGAAACGCTCTCTGCTCGGCTATTCAGATGCTAACCTGCTTCGGGTTTCATTGCGAAGCACTGGAGTGCTACTGTTTTTTAAAGCTAAGCCAACTTTATTAGCAGTAAATTGCATCGTTTTCTTGGAGACGATATCCAGTGTTCACTTTCGTCGTGTATTTAGATTTATGGTTTCAGTTTAAAGTCTGGAGATATGTGTAATCCCGACTATTGAATACTTTTCAAGGTTGAGACGATACTTATTGATTTTGATTTATTGTAAGTGTGTTATAAAGGACACACATTACTACCTACCTCGTATATTACAAATTGAAAACCGTTTTGGACCTGTAATACATTTAGGAAGACTGCCTCGTTGCCTCGAACCCAGGACCTGGTACTCAGCAGTAGCTCCGTTCGATTCCGGGCTCGGGTAAAGGGTTATTAAGTTCTTCCATCAGGAATTTCTCAGTAGTACCCCGGAGTCTGGATTTGTAGCCGATTGATGGCAATAAGCTCGCCCCCTACCTATGGAACACTACATGGAACTAAAGCATAACTGGCGAAAATAAAACTAATAAATAAAAATAACTGGTGTAATGTACTATAGGTAGACCTCTGCCTAACCCTTCGGGAATACAAGCGTATTGTTATGAAAATGTAGGTAGATATTCAATAATAATTTTTCGCTTAACATCTGTGCCACCTGTGCAACAAGTACCCTCGCTTACACAAGTTATGCCAATCGCTGTCAGTCCCATTCCGTTCTAACTTATCAAACGATCGGCGAACTTGTGCAAAGTCTATTGACATTTCAAGCTGGTTAACAATTTGATTAGTGGTAGCGATTAATAAAACTTTAGTTCATTGCATATTAGAAATGAAGCAAGTGCATTTTGTAAGCACTTGTGCTGATTAATGCACTTAAAATCGTGAATAATTGATGTAATTTATGTAACTCTAATCAAAGTGTTATGCACCTTCTTATTTTTTTCGTTTTGTGATTTTTCGCTTCAAAATTTGATCAACTTTGATTTAGTTGTTGTTAGCGCTATGGCATATTATATTGTAATTACTTTTTGAATGCGTTGAGCCATACATTATTTTAATGAAGGCCTTTCTGCCATCAAAGATTATTAAATACAAGTTTTTCAATTGGAAAATTTCAATTTTCTAAAAGGATACTAGCGATAAGCTGTTCACATGCTTTTTCATACATTTTGTATGGGTTCGTCGCACATGCGTGGTCTGTGGCGGCCAGTACAGCAATACCCAACATCGTAGCAAGAGACGACAGCCATCGAACTGGTGCGGTGGTTTTGGCCGGTGGCTCGTATGCGCTTACCCTTATTCCCTTTGACTTTTGGATCACCAAGCAGATTTCAGCATTAATTACCATTGCTGACATTCTTAATCTAATCATCATTATCATCTGTCTGCCTTTTCCCAACTATGTTGGGATCGGCTTCCAGTCTAACCGGATGCAGCTGAGTACCAATATTTTACATGGAGCGACTGCCTATCTGACCTCCAAAACCCAGTTACTGGGTAAGTAATACGAAACCCTTTGGTAAGACTGGTTCTCAGATCTTCAGGCTTTTGACTACCCATACCGACTGTCAAATGAATCTACGAATAACAACAGGGACCGGGCTTCACGTCCTTTCACGGGGTCTCGATAGGTATGTAAAGATCCAAAAGCCAACCGCGGCAAGCGTAGCTTAACCTGATCGATCGGCTGTTATCATTTAGCCACGGGCCCCTCGACATCATTAATCTAACAATAGACAAAAAATCACCAGTGACATATCTTACATAATCAGAATCGATGTGCAAATTTACAAATAACTTTTATGCACATAAAATACCGCCGTAAATGTCAGTTATTAACATAGTTGTCGAGTGTGACATCGAAAAAAATATTTGTTTTATAAAACTTAAGTAACCTGGCTGTAATAATATATACAGGATGAAATTGTATAGGTACGCCAAATTAAAACATCTAATTCAACGTGTTATAAAGAATATTTAAAGCATGTCATTAAGGAAAGTGATGCACACACGTGCGCGTAGGCAAGCGATTTGGCAACGTCGTCGCGCACCCTTTTTTTAACGCGTTGTCAACTTGCTTCATATTGTGAACTCTGCGATGAATGGATCTCTCTCGCTCATTTTTTCAGGGGCACGCTAAAATTGATACTTTACTTAAGTGTTTTGATAATTTTGAAACAAAATATTTTTTTTTTTTTTTCTGGAACGACGATAAATCGTGTCTACTTGAAGGAAATAACTTAGTTTGCACTACCTAAGACGATAGTTACACGATTTTTTTTCAACAATTTAGATTTGGGAAATGACAATTTATAATGATTATGTAGCAGTTACTGCACCTCCTATTTCGATTTGGCGCAAGTTTTCAATTTCATCCTGTATATAGCTTACTTTGGAACAGAATTAATAATTATAATATGTGGTTTACTTCAGTGTTATTTTTGCCACATTTAATTTGACTTTTAAAATTGAATTTTGTTTTGACTGGTGTTTGTGCATCCGGCTTGCCTTGATGCACAAATCGGGGCAAGCATCTAATATCAAGGCTGGTGATAAAATCACATTCACCACAAATTCTACCTGTTAATTATTATTAAACGAGTAGTGATTACAAAAAAAATATATGTATATATACATCCGAATTGAGAAGCTCCTCCATTTTTTGAAGTCGGTTAAAAAACACATTGGTATTGATTTTGATAAGGTATGAATGTTGCACTACATTTTATTGGGTACCTACGTTATTTAAAGAGATCAATCATCTATTTTATTTTAATTTGCCTGCACTGTCTGCACTGCTTAGCAAAGGCCTGACCAAAACCTTCCAGGTATCCTTTTCTAGAACCACCTCGATCCAAACCTTGCAGTACGCATCTAGGTCCTCTCGCCACCTCTTCCTGATAGAAAAAACTACTAGATTTAATATAAATCTATGGATAAACACTTTGTAGCATAATAACACTTGTGTCACTAATCGCAAAAATAACACTAGTGGTCACAAGCGCTACTGCTTAACATGAGGTCATGGGTTCGATTCCAGGTTCGTCAATGTGTCATTAGGTTTGTCCAGTGCCAGAATTTCTTGAAGAAAAAATACAATTTTAATTTTTAAAAACTAAGTTTTTAATTGGGCAAGAAACAGTTACTTACTTAAAACTAATTTAAAACAACAAATCCCATTAATCAACTAATTAAACACCAATTTAGTTATTATCACAGTATTTTGTAAAATAGGGTTAATTTGTCCAATTTGACGAACGATTAAGTCGTCGAAGGATTAGTTTATACTTACTTTTAATTACTCCTGATGGCAGTTTGATAAATTAGCGCAAGGCTGACATATTTAATATATTTAATTAATATCTCATTGTTATAAATACGGAAATTCAATTACGTTTTTTCATATCATCTGGACGGATTGATTGCATTGAACAATTACTCGGGATTATATAATTACTATGATATAGTATTACGTGCCTATATTACGGACATTCGATAAGGTTTTTATAGCATCGGAAATACCCAGCATTGTTGAATGGAATCGCTTCTACGAGTATAATTATTTGCGGATCGGATCAGATGCGGAAAGAAATCATAAAATATAATTATAATTTTTAATAAGTGTATTAGTCCATGGAGTTTCTTGCCCGTTCTTCTCCATAGGTACTTACTACGCTTTGAAATAGGCAACTAGCTTCATTTTTCTGACTGACTAACCCCTTGACAATTCAAAAGTGCCTGTAATTGGTTTGATTGAAATAAATACTTTGTGTTTGAGTTTGAATTATAATATGATATAATATAATTTATTTATGTATTTATGTAGAAAGAAATCGTAACCGTAAATCCGTCCGTCCGTCCGTTCGTAATCGTATTACCCAGTAACTGAGTTGTGGAGGTCAGATAGGCAGTCGCTCCATGTAAAATACTGGTATTCAGCTGAATCCGGTTAGACTGGAAGCCGACCCCAACATAGTTGGGAAAAGGCTAGGCAGAGGATGATGATGTAGAAAGAAATCATGCGAGTACCAACCTAAGTGCTTATTTAAACATGTGTGGGGTAGGTCATCTTATTCTAGGTTTCAGCAAGTGTTATCGAGACTGATCAGTAGGTAAGTTAGCAATCATTTCTAGAGTTGAGAGGTTGATTGTGATGGCTTGATCTTGAGATTGATACAGTCCGTGAAGTTCATTGTTTATAAAGAAAGAAAGAAAGAAAAATGCGTTTATTGGCATTACAGCAAAAGCACCTTAAAACAATAAAAACAGAAAACAAATCAAATTGACACACTTCGTCATTTTGCCGTGTTAAAGCCATATCATGCAGCTGTCAAAGAATGAGAGTTGTTATGTGAATATATGGACAATATTAGTCAGTAGTCAATTTGGTAAACAATTAATTATCCTGATTATACTTTGTGAAAAAGCAGATTTATTCATTAGATAGAGTTTTAGGAATCGTGGTTGAAAAAAGATATCGGTTTTCTTGCGATTTGTAAAATTGCTAATAAATACGATAATCATATATTTATACCTAATTTTCGGCGGCAAAAATCGTCACGTATTTGACGATTATATTTACTGCTGTGAAATCAGAACGTGATGAATAGGTTTATATAGGTTCCCTAAAAAGATAAGAATACTAAAGATTAGTCGGTAGTTTGCTACTGGGTAATTACAATCGATAAAGCACAGTACCAATTTATCGTCGAGATTATCTAGATATTTTTGGCTATCCTTATCCAATCTTTATCCTTATTAAACGTTTTGTCGTTTGTTTTGTCCTTTGGTAAATTGGAAGTCTTTAAACAGACTCCGGACCCGCTTCGCCGTAGCAAGGAAAACCTGTTCAGGTGGAGATTCATACTCGACTCGGCCTTGGAGTGTAGATGTGGTGCTGTTCCACAAACGACATGGGAACAGCACCACATCATTGGAAATTTATTATCGTGTCTTGCGTGTCCTGACAACTGCACGTTGTAGGAACTGATGGGCACTGGTGATGGCGCCAAACAAGATTGCTATCGACACGCTAAGGTGAAGAAGTAGAACGTTTTGTCATGATAATATTTCCTTTAAAATACCAAAAGAGTGACATATAGTCATATTTACATAATTTATAAAGCTAACAGTCTTAAAATAATGATAATAATATGCAAGCATATGCAAAAAGGAGGAAACATAATCAAAGGGCATTAAAAAATTGATCAGCATCGCTGTCAACAGGAATGTGTCCAAAAGGGTGGCAGCATTGCCACGTTGTATGGCAAAGTGTCCAAAAGGGTGGCAGCACTGCCACGTTGTATGGCAGTGTCCAAAAGGGTGGCAGCACTGCCACGTTGTATGGCAAAGTGTCCAAAAGGGTGGCAGCACTGCCACGTTGTATGGCAAAGTGTCCAAAAGGGTGGCAGCACTGCCACGTTGTATGGCAAAGTGTCCAAAAGGGTGGCAGCATTGCCACGTTGTATGGCAAAGTGTCCAAAAGGGTGGCAGCACTGCCACGTTGTATGGCAAAGTGTCCAAACGGGTGGCAGCACTGCCACGTTGTATGGCAAAGTGTCCAAAAGGGTGGCAGCACTGCCACGTTGTATGGCAAAGTGTCCAAAAGGGTGGCAGCACTGCCACGTTGTATGGCAAAGTGTCCAAAAGGGTGGCAGCATTGCCACGTTGTATGGCAAAGTGTCCAAAAGGGTGGCAGCATTGCCACGTTGTATGGCAGTGTCCAAAAGGGTGGCAGCACTGCCACGTTGTATGGCAAAGTGTCCAAAAGGGTGGCAGCACTGCCACGTTGTATGGCAAAGTGTCCAAAAGGGTGGCAGCACTGCCACGTTGTATGGCAAAGTGTCCAAAAGGGTGGCAGCATTGCCACGTTGTATGGCAAAGTGTCCAAAAGGGTGGCAGCACTGCCACGTTGTATGGCAAAGTGTCCAAAAGGGTGGCAGCACTGCCACGTTGTATGGCAAAGTGTCCAAAAGGGTGGCAGCACTGCCACGTTGTATGGCAAAGTGTCCAAAAGGGTGGCAGCATTGCCACGTTGTATGGCAAAGCTGATTCTTGGCGAAAAATAAGACTAGCCCTCTGGTCACGTTAAGAGTCGAGTCATTATACCTAAATAAATACCTCTCTTCCATGTGCCTAGGCAGGCGCTATGGTGCTACGCGCTACGAGTACCCATTTTTATGCATGATTCGTAGAAGTGCGCCGATTGTTGCTACGCAGGTTTTTGTGTGGACTATAAATACTGCACCTTGATGTAGTTGTCCGAATGTTTTGCAAACTGAATTCATCTTATAACAAGGGTGAAGGTGTGGTTTGGAATAGATTGTTGAACACCTGCATTTATTTACAAATCAAGTTAAACGACCTCAACCCACCTTTTACTGTTGATCGATTAATTTGTTTTATCTTGCAGTTTATACTGGCATTCACACCCACGAAAATACTTGATTACAAAATATTTGTATTGATATTTCAGCATGTTTCTTTTTGTGGTAATAAAACTTTAGAATTTTAGTTTTACACTTTTTTTTAAATCTGGAGTAGATAATATTGAGCAGTAGTGGTCCAGTGGTACCGGCCGCGACTTACCGAGTTGTAGGTTCGAACCCAGCCAGGCTTTACTTTGTGCAAATTATTTCGTCACCACTGCTCTAAAAATAGTGAAGGAAACCAGAACCTTATCGTAGAACAAAACATTCGAAGACATGTGAGATCTACCAACCCCCACTGGATCCACATAGTAGATTACGGCCCACTTCCTCTCTCTGATAGAGGACGCCTGTGTCTCAGCAGTGGGAAAAATATAGGCTTAATATACTTATGCTATGCTAATATTATTTTCTTGATTTTATCTTCAACAAGCCGGTACAGACGCCAGCAGGTCAAGCTACCCGAAACTGTCAAATTTTCCCAATCAATCTTAAACCTTAACGGTTCAGCAATAAAGTTGAAAATCTATTAAAGAAATTTGACAGATTGTAGTAGCTTGATGTGCTGGCGTCTGTACATAATAGGTGGGTAGTTGAAAATTAACTCTGCAGGTAGGCGTTGCTTTAACAATCTTGGTAGTATTATTATTTTGATTAATTACTTTGACATAAATTGGGTCTTGTCAATTGCATAAATTAAATTAAATACAGTGCGGTGTCCTATTGGATAGACGACCTCGATAAACGTGAACCAAAACGATTACGTTAACTTTTCGACGAAGTCTCCGACTAGAACATACGGCAATAATCTTCTTCTTAACATGACGATTACAAAAATCCATGTCCATACTTCCATACTATCTATACTAATATTGTGAAAAGGTAAAATTTGTTTGTTTGTATGTAGGGGGTAATCTCTGGAACTACGAGTACCTGTAAAGGTTATAGGCTATTTAACATCACGCAATGACCCTTAGGAGCCGAGTAAAAAGAAAAAAGGTTAGAAAGAACGCTAAGCGATAAGATATAGGAAAAGAAGTCTGTTTTTTACATTTCTATGACAATAACGTAGTGATAGCGCGGGTAGGTCGGGGGAACAAGAAATTCCATGCGGACGAAGTCGCCGGCAGAAGCTAGTAATATTATAAATTCGAAAGTACAGACGCCAGCACACCAAGCTACTACAATCTGTCAGATTTCTTTAATAGATTTTCAACTTTACCGCTGAAGCATTAAGGTTCAAGGTTGATTGGGAAAATTTGACAGTTTCGGGTAGCTTGACTTGCTGTCGTCTGTACCTCTATCTCTATGTTACCTTTTCACGCCAAAACAATAAAACGGAATTCGATAAAAGGTAAGGACATGGATGGCATCCTGAGGAAGGACATAGGTTGCTTTTTGTCCTGGTAGCACATTCCTGTGGGGTAATTTCCGACATCCACCTGGGCGAAGACTACGGCTAGTAATTCAATTGGTAAATATGTTTCGCCAAAAAACAACGACGTGAATTCCATTAACATACTGACATTCACACCATGACATGACACCTACGTCATTAGGGCCTCACGTGTGCATATGACAAGGCATGCGGCAGCAATAAACGATGCAAATTCACAAGCTAATCACATCAGATCCCATGTTTTCATCAAATAATCATTAACTCTGCTTATTACCTCGCTTTCAACTGTACATCAACAATCGTGTTCAACCAATCACAATCAACTGTGAGGGAGCTAAAAACCACGGACCGTTGTTCTCGCGCAGGAAACAATTTGTCATTTAGTTAGCGGTCACATTGCATCAACTAATGCAGAAGATCGATTCTTAGAATACACGGTATACGTGACTGTTCCTGGAGCGCCCCAGGCTGTTATTTTATTTTATTCATTAAATTGACATTAGAAACAACTTTCCCTGGAGGGAAAGTTAGAGGGTGGGAGGTGGTGGGTTAAGTCTAGAGTAATCAAATGGTTAATTAGGGGATGGAAACATTTATAAACTCACTAGTTTTTGCCCCTTGCTTTGCCGGCATAGATGTCAGAAATTATCATTTGGTAACAGACATGGAGACAGACAGACCGACAAACAGACAGAGTTACTTTCGCCTTTATAATATAAATATCACAGTAGGTCAGTCATGCTGTCCTTTGATGCTGCTTGAGCAAGAATGACCCACCGGTGATCTAGGCCGTTCCAATTGCAGTAAAATCAAACTATAGATAATTTGTAATTGTCAGTTAATTGTCAGAAAGTTAGGAAATTAACACCTTCTCTTAATTATTATTAATTTGTCACTACAAAAGCTTACGGTATGTCGAGGGCTGGAAGTCTCCTATCCGTCTCCTTAGAATTACGATTCTGTTCATCATAATCATCATTGACAGCCTTGTTCTACCCACTGCTGTGTATAAACCTTCTCCATTTTGTGCCATGCTTCCCTGGTTTGTGCGAGGTTCATCCGGATCTTCCCTGCGATCTTCTGTAGGTCATTCACCCACCTGGCCAATGGATTACGATTACGATGTTACCATTTTGTTACATTTGGTCAAATATTTTCATATTCCGGTCGATCAAGAAATGCACGTTTTCCGCAGTAGGCCTTCTCTTGTTTCCTACATTGTGTCATTGTAGCGTAAGCGAAGGAATGCTAACTACCGACAGCTGATGTCCGTAATACAGGTTTGCAGCAAATAGCTTTATTTGCTGCATAGTGCATATTGTTAATCAATTTAACTGGATGACGCTGTCAGAAATGTCACTGTAATAAATTGGATTGTTATGAATCTATTTATAACTTAATTGAGGATTGAGAACTGCGGGGTAGTTGCGTAACACACTAACAGTAGCAATGGCTTTCATTTTGACAGTCCAACAACATTCATTGCCTTATTTACGTTGTTGTGCAGACACATTTTCCAAACATTTGAAGCAATGGATTAGCAATATCATTCAAATTTATTCAGATTGAGATTGATACTGTGTTACACAATTAGGGCGCTGGTTCTCATCATCATTAATTTGATCAATGGCTTTATGATTCCACAAACAATGGGACAGTTAATATCGTGTCCAGCGTGTCTTGTGGTCTGTACGTTACAGGAACTAGTGGACGCTACTGATGGTGCAGCCAAATTCTGGGCAGACTCTATCTAGATTGCCATCGACGCGCTAAGAGCAATGGCTATATGAGCTTACAATTGTTGTCTACTAGACGTGATTTATGTCATTTCCGAACTGTCAGGTATTCGCATTACAAACGTTACTTATGGCTGGCTACTTGTCTTTTCGATGTTTATGTAAAATGCAAGAAACGGTCACCCATCTAACTGTTTTTGATCACACATACAGACAAGAGCGAGCGTGAGAGCAGTGATGGCCCGAGAGCAGTGGTGGCCCAGTGGTAAGCCACGACTTACGAGTTGTAGGACGTAGGTTCGAACCCAGACAGGCGCTTTACTTTGTGTAAATTATTTCATCACCACTGCTCTCTAAACGGCGAAGGAAAACATCGTGAGGAAACCGGCATGTCCTAGGACCAAAAAATTCGAAGACATGTGACATCTACCAACCCGCACTGGGCCCGCGTGGTGATTAACGCCCACTCCCTCTCACAGAGAGGAGGCCTGTGTCCCAGCAGTGGGAACATTATAGGCTGATTATGTATACAGACAAGCAAAGATGCACCGAATTTTTATTGGGACAAAGGCAGGGTTATCTATGATAACTTGCCTTGTTGGTCTAGTGGTCGCCAAGCGCTACTGCTGATCATGAAAGTCTGGGTTCGATTCCTAGGTCGGGCAAAGTGCTAATGGGTTTTTCTATCCGGGATTTCTCAGTAGCAGCCTGGAGACTAGATCTGTGCCCTGTGGATGGCAATAGGTTCTCTCCCTATTACATAGGACTGAAACATAACTGCGGTGGTGGAAATGTGGGTGCACATGCTAAGGTACACCTCTGCCTAACCCTTCGGGGAATTACAGGCGTAATGATAATATGTTTATGTTATCTATGATGACGGGCGATGACTCAATTGGAAATCGACCAAATTAGGCTTTCTATGTTAGTGTCATGTCTACGTGTGTGTGATTTATGTTCGTAGCAACACTTAATGTATTGGGAATCCTAGAGAGAGCCTTTGTTTATTCATAGGTAGGGTAATTATAAGCGATCGGGAAACTGGGTTACTTTATTCAGTAGCCGGTAGTAAAGCTATTTTCCCAATATGTGATTTTAAATCTGAAGATTGTCTGGGCCGATTTCTATTTTTGATCTTGTATTTTTGTCGAGTGTTGTATTGTTGATTAATATATAATAATCGTGATAAAATATTTTTTCATCGATTAATAGATTATAGGTGGGTACCTAATAATCGATCAAGTATATTTCAGAAAATGTTAACATACCGACGATGCTTGGTTTTTTTAAAAATATTTTTTATTTTATTAAAATAGGCAACAAAATAATAAATATATTTTCTCAAAATACAGACGCCAGCTCATCAAGCTACTACAATCTGACAAATTTCTTTAGTAGATTTTCAACTTTAACATTAAAGCATTAAGGTTCAAGGTTCATTGGGAAAATTTGACAGTTTCGGGTAGCTTGACCTGCTGGCCTCTCTACAGACGCCAGAACATCAAGCTATTACAATCAGTCAAATTTCTTTAATAGATTTTCAACTTTATCGCTAAAGCATTAGGTTCAATGTAGTTTGGAAAATTTGACAGTTTCGGGTAGCTTGTGCGGATTGTGCTGGCGTACAATCTGTCAAGTTTCTTTAATAGATTTCAACTTTATCACTACTCATCTTACTTTCATATAAGGTTGATCGGGAAAATTTGACAGTTTCGGGTAGCTTGACCTGCTGGCATCTGTACTTACTATCAGAAATGTGAGTATAATATGTTATGGATTTATTATTATTAGGTAAGTACCTAGTTAGTTAACAACAGTTTATAGTAGAATATATATACCCAGTTTCCCAGTCACAAAGTTTTCTTTGTAGTCACATCCTGTTTAATGTGAATACGGGTTAGTATGTCGTATGCTCTCATTATATAATCTCATTGAATACTTATTATTAGTGTTGATAGTATCACACAAAAAACTTTTATAGATGTATCCTAAGCACGCGAAGTTTTTTAATTATACCGCTACTTACAATAAACTGACGTGGGAAAGTGAAGAAAAACGTGAATGGAGACAGCTGTTTCGGTGAGCCGATTAAAAATATAGGTCTTGCGGAGTAGGTACGATCGAGGATCGATAATGTTATGCAATTTTGAATTAAATTCCTTTCCCGTAGGCGCATATCACTTTTGCGAAACTGTTATTTTCATTCAAAATATTAACAACTAGCTGCACCTCGTATTTTCACTCGCATAAATCTCGATCCTGTAAGAATATTAGGGTAAAAACGTGTCCAAATTTCATCCTAATCCGTTCAGCCGTTTTAGCGTGAAAGCATAATAAAAAAAACATACAAAAAATATAATCTTTTCTCTTTATGATGTTGGTTTAGATTCATAATGGTAGTTTAGTAATTTATATGGTGTACATAATAAAGAATATTCTATTCTATTCTTAGATAGATGACGTACTTAGTCGAAAAATAATAATGTGCAAGCAAAAAATAACCCTTTTTCCTTGACTGTACTTGACCTACCTGTACATTCATAAGTTGTCTGGTAATTGCTAAATTACTTGTATTAATCGTTCTTCTAATTATGAGTAGTTATGGACTGCTGATGGCCTTTGTATTCAAGAGCGCAATCAATCAATGGATCGTCCACATTACTCGGAACCTCCACTTGTTACATTCGACGTCATTTCCGAGTGACGCATGTTTACCATGCCCGTTCCCTATTATCTATTTATTAAGCAAGGCACATCAATGACATATTTACAAGGATAGTAAAATAACAGGTAATATCTGGAACTTGAATATAACTGGTGAAATGTGGGTATGTTATTCACCTCTGACTACTGCTTCTGAGAATACATGATTTCCGTATCCGGGTAATGCATGTTTATCAAATGCCTCGAAAATTTCTATGGTATTCGACTGGTTCATAAAAAAACTAAACGATACTTGTTGACAGGCCTACACCGTGCTGCCATTCCTATTAACACTGTAATTTGAAAACAATGTAAAAGCCAATTATTTTTAAGAGTTACTGTGGGTTCCATACCGGCTCCTCCATAGGAAACGACCAATTGGAACCAAATACACTAGCTTCTGACATTTCATAAGTGTCCATGTAGGTTTATGTGAAATAAAATGTTTATATTTGATTTGGCACACACTTGTTCGGCTTCACACATTCGATTCGGCGTTAGTTGAACAACAAAGCCGACCCGAAGCAATTGCTACATTTATATTTGATTTTTCTGACCGGTTGTGCCGATTAATGCCACATTTCATATAATTTTAGGCAGCTTCAAAATTTTACATCAATATGGGAACTGGTTACCTTAGTTTTCACTTTCCTGCGTAAGTTTATTAAGTTAGCACATAATCCACATACCAAGTAGTTTCCACAAACATATCCGTAGATATAATTGTGACACGCAAGCCATGAAAAACTGTCCCATTTCTCACCGAGGCTTTTCCCTGTTATTGTTTACCGTTGATAAGTACATACATGTACATAATACTATGTGGTTGTGTTGCTAATGTAGATAGAAATGTGTATTGTGCTTGCTCACTAACGTGTAACTGGTCAATTACGTTTCATTTCTTTTAAAGAAGGTAGAGTCAGGTTTTGATCTTTATCTTTTGTATACATTTTCGTGGCCATAGTAAAAGGCTGGTTTTAAGCTACATCTATCTATATCTACAGCCGGTCTATTCTGAAAAATCTCACCGTGAAACTTAGGTGAAGTGAGGTTGTAGCTTGTCAATAGTGTCAGTCCCTAGCAATAGGTGAAATGATAGCTCACTTCACCAATATTTTCACGGTGAGATTTTTCAGAATAGACCGGCTGGTCTATTAGGGCTTCATCATGTCTGGTTAAAAAGTAAGTTGGATGATAGTTTACATGAATTACATAAACTATCAGGCCAATTCTCTCTGGCAGGTTAGTTCTTTCTGACTTTGCTATAAGTTTACTAAGAAAACTTAACTATAAGTTTTAAAATATTCTGTTTTTGTTTTAAATACAACTTACTGTTGATCCCTTGAATGAAATTTTGACCTTCACTTACGAAAGACGACCTTAAAAAATACACGTTTTGCGCTAATACATATGGTAGCTTATTACGCAAAACGTGTATTTTTTAAGGTCGTCGACGCAAAAACCTTGAAATCAACAAAAACAATAAAATCACGAGCTTCTGATTTTAATTTCAGATCAGATAGTAAAACAAACCTGCCCTTCAAGATACAATCAATTTCACGATTCCAAAGATCCAATCAAACTGCATACCTGTGTAAAATTGCCTATGTTCGTACCGATTATTATATCCGTTTGTACACGTACGTCAATCATACCACAATTGAATAATTGTCCTACGATTAGGGACATGAATTTATATTCAATTACACTGAAGATCATTTATTACGTTACCAAATTGTGCTCGTAAATGTCAATTACTTTGTTTGTGAGTTGTGGTTTTTGTAGTAGGATATTTACTTACACGTGTAAATATTAGTTTATTTGGCATGTAAGTGTCAGTTTTAAAGCCATTTAATATTAATGCTTCGTAATTATGCGTCGCACCGCCACAAAGGAATGTTTTAGTCGTAAAGCAATTTATTAGCTGCTATTTTAGTACCTCTTAATAACACATTTGCTTACTTTACACTTTTTTCATAAGAATCAATTAAATAAATATTTTTAAAACTACATAATATAAATATATTTCAATAGCCTGTATTCCCCGAAGGGTTAGGCAGAGGTGAACCTATAGCACACCATCATTTGGCCAGTTATGTTTTAGTTCCATATGGGGAGGCTATTGTCATCAACCGGGCACAACTCCAGGCTCCAAGCTACTACTGAGAAATTCCAGAAGAAAAACCTCAATAACACTTTGTCCTGCCCGGGAATCGAACCCACCACCTTATGCTCAACAGTAGCGCTTGTAGCGAGGCATTTTGAAAATTAAAATCATTCATTCAAAAACCTGAACTTGATTTTGTAAATTCATCAATCTGCTATACCGAAACTCGTTTATTTCTTCAAACCTCAATTCAAAACCACACCATACATCATAATAACCGGAACACAGTGCTGGTCAGTAATAGCAACTATTACATTGTCGTGCGGAATCACGGACATTGCACGCCACTTCTTTGGCGGATAAACGCCATCAGACCACGTAAACATTATGCAGTAGGCAGCGACAATATTGGCGACCATGTTTATTAAAGCGTTCATTACTAATTCCTAACCAAATTAAAGAACTTCCAATGGTCCGCTTCAGAAGGGCTTTACACAGGTGGCTAATGGAGAATCCCATCTATACTGTTAAAGAATTCCTTCAGTTTAAATAAAAATTATCTAATAGTACCATACCACGAAATTTCATGTCATTATGCTATGATTGAATACTATTATACTACCTTGTAAGAACTTTTGTAACCATATTTATCTACAAATAAATCTTTTGACTTTGACTATTAAAACTGCCTCGTTGGTCTCGTGCTTGCAAGCGCGACTGCTTGCAACCACGAGACCAACGAGCGTGGGGTCCTGGGTTCGATTCCTAGGTCGGACAAAGTGTGAATTGGGTTTTCCATTAGGAATTTCTTACTAACAGTCCGGAGTTTGGAAGTTGGCGTTTTAATACGCCAACCTCGAAAAGCACGTAAAGCCGTTGGTCCAGCGCCTGATATCTCCTCGGTCGTGTCGGATTGCCATCCCATAGGACTATTAGAGTAAAGGAACAGTGCGCACCTGTGTTTGCGCACACACTTGTGCACTATAATATCTCCTGCGAACCTGGCTACTCTCTGAGATTGGCCACCGTGACCGAAATCGGTCGGGAGGCTATTAATATTATTAAAACTAACTTATTAAAAAAATATAAGAGGCCAATGGGAGAGATGTCCAGAAAGAAAGTGTTAAAAAATTGTCGGTTATACAAATATTATTAAGTAACACTCGTCAGACATTATCACCAACGTAGATTCATTGGAAGCAAATATTTTGAGCGCACTACAAAACTACATTTTTAAAACAAAACATATTTGTATTATGAATCACATAAAACAGCCACAGATCTCTCGAAAGCAACCGTTGACTAATGGAAACTGCGATCACGATGCCGATGGTATCAACCGTAGGTACCAGTAGTTTGCTATTGTTTATCCCGCGAATGCCTAAGGTGATCATTGCGTGATCCAAATACTTATATTTTATGTTCGTATCCACGCTCCTGCCTCCACATTGTTCAGTATTTCACGAGAATTTCTGTTTTTCTTTTTATTTTATATTACTCTACTTATTATCTACATATCCTGGTAAACATTTGATATCTTGTTAGATGAATGTACGAGTTCTTTGTGTTTTGTTTTAATTATGAGTAAGCGTTATGGTTGGTGGCTTCTCTTGTGTCTATGTGTCGTAAGGTTTTATTATCATATTATGGTTTGAGAGCCCTTTAATAATGCGATTATTTACTTGGTACTTACTTACTTATATGTATAGACAATTTTTTTGAATGAGGGTTCCAATTTTTGAGTAATCGCGAATTCTGAGGAGTTGTAGAGCTGTTGTTCTGCAATTGATAATCCTACTATAATCCTACTAATATTATACACGTGAAAGTTTGTGAGGATGGATGGATGGTTGTTACTCTTTCACACGCAAAAACTACTGGACGAATTTGGATGAAATTTGGCACACAGATAGTTTAACCTGGATAGGATACTTTTTATCCCGATATTCCCGTGGGATTGAAACTTATGCGAGTGAAACTGCGGGGCGCTGCTAGTAATTACTAAACCAATAAAGCCCCTTTGTTTATTTGGCAGCAGATATTTGGTTTTATAGTATGGGAACATTAACAGGTCCATCGTAGTTTTAAAAAGAGAGCCTACACAAAAATATGTGTTGTAATGAACTATTAAGATTGAGCACGGCTTGACGACCCTTCTAATACAACATCATAATCCCACACAATTTGCGACTAATTTACCCGTCTGTTGTAACCGAGTTATCGAGGACAATGGTGGACCATAATGCACGGGTGTACGGCCACCCATCCGCGTAATAGTGACGTTCTACCACCGTATCGTAATCGCTCACATCGCGGTTGTGCAAATCGCTTCCCATGGGCTTTCGAATTAGCTAAAGGAGGGATGCAGACTTCAGACTTTGCGATTGCGATTTTATTATTGTGTGGCATCATGTTTGTAATCTAGTTAGGAGTAAGCACCTGTAACTATGATACTAAGTATTAATGTCGATAAGATATGAATGTGCTTTAAAGTCAATTAAAACCATCTGATGCAGTTTCTTTGAAACACAACCTGTACCTACAACTGTCAGAGGTTTCGGAAAGTCGGTCTATCTGTCATTAATGTCAATAATTGGGTTTTGTACCACGATAGTATATGTTTTATACGAGTTTAGGTATTGAACAGAAAGGCCCAATGTCTTGCAGGCGTTAACAGCTGTTTAACAGGGTATATTTATGCTACATTTCATGAGTGAGGAAAATTTTGATCGATCGTTCAATTAACGTGTTATCTTTAATGACGTGCAGATAGCTAGTCGACAAATAACACGATTTAAATATTTATGAGGTAAATTTGTTTTATTTTTTAAATTATAATATTGCTTGTTTTTTTACGATTTAATAAAATCGCTACATGTGTGCAATGTCTAACTCTCTTAAGCGCATAGTGACTTGCAAATTAAGTGCTGCGAAATTTTTTATGGGGATCGCACCAACGAGGTGTAAAATAATCCTTTGTTTCTTGTAACTTAACGAACGATGGATTATAAATAATGGTTTATAAGTTCTTTAATAACCTATACGTAATTTTACAGTTCAGTGATTATTAACTTCAACTTTTTCAGAAATTACTCAATTTGCTAGTACAGTATGTACCTAATGTTTAGTAGTACCTAATGTTTTTTTTTTTTTGTAAAATTGGATAAAGAGTAGGTATTTTTTTACACAAAACTGAGATTTGATTTAGGTTTTTTATTATTATTATTCTCAAAAAATACATTATTTTTTTGTTTTCACAATTTTACTCGCCAAACTTTCGAGTTTGATGGCGAAAAGCGCCTGTTACATACACATAATATTGTAAAAAAACTACCCTTAAAAACTACCAACTATGCGTGAAAACGGTTATTGGTCACTAAAACTAATTGGGTAGATGCATGATATTGAATACTATATATTCTAGTAGATTATATATTCACATGCGTGATACGATAACAGAATTCGAAATCAAATTTGAAATCGGTCTATCTCTTTCTCGCAAAACAAAGTTTTGCATGTAATTTATATGGCGATACTGAACTATGATGTCACAATTCAGTATTTCCCTCTCTGTCTAATTGAGAGTTTTAAACGCTTATATCTTTTTAATTTACGAAGATATTAAAAAACTGGTTATACCAAGCTATTGGTGAGGTAAAAAAGCTTCAATTTAAATAATAAAAAAAAATTAGTCAACTAGCCAATTGACGACATAGGTGTTAGAAAAACCTTCAATTTCCAACTAAGTTGGGATCGGATCGGGTCCAGTCTAACTTGATTTTACATGGAGCGACTACCTTTCTGATCTCCAGAATCTAATTACTGGGCAATACGGTGTATCGTATTGCCTAGTAATTAGATTCTTGGTAAGACTGGTTGTCAGACTTTTGAGCTTAAGACTATCTACTACCCATAACGACTGTCAAAGATCTACAAATGACAGCCAAAAAGACCAACGGCTTAACGTGGATTTCGGGGAACAAAGGGGTCTCGATATGTAATAGATGGTCACCCATCCACGAACCAACCGCGGCAAGCGTAGCTTAACCTTCCATCGACTCGTGCGGCTGTTATTACTTAGCCACGAGGCCCTCCACACACATAATCTGCTTACGAAGTGTAATGTTAATTTTAATGTCAATACGTTAATTAAGTTGAAGTTGTGAACTTATGTAAATGAAGCCAGCGTACACCTCCATACACAACTTGGATAATTGGAGCCTTTTTGTTCGCTGCATGTCTCGAGTGAGGTGCTCAACGCTTGACGTACCTACTGACGAACAATTCAACTTGTTTTTTAATTAGCTACGCACTAGTTTTCAGTTTAGTCACCATTATTGTATGGAAGAAAGGAATCCAGGAGATTTATTGTTGTTTGTTCATGGATTTGGTTATTAAAGATCCGGATAATTCTGGATTTAGCTTATTTGCAGCATTCGGAGCATGGCCCAGTGGTATTGGCCCCGACTGACGTGCACCACCAGAGAGGCACATTACTTTGTATATTTAATTTCATCACCACGACTCTCAAAACGGTAAAGAAAAACATCGTGAGGAAAGTGGCATGTCAAATCAAATCAAATCAAATCAAATCATCTTTATTGTGGACTATAGGTATACATCATAAATATAGGTCATAGATAATTAAAATAAGTTCAGCTATGTCCCGCCGTTGAGGCATACAATAATAAAATACAAATCAAAAGTTAAAACAGAATTAGTCATATTAGTCTCGATACATTATTAAAATATTCCAAATTATAAATACTTACAAATTCAATTTCAAGTCATATTAGTCATAATTCATTATGATACTTATTTTTCCTTTCTTGTCATTGGAATACAATATTTTTGTCACACAAGTAATCTTTGACATCATAATAACATTTGTCTATTAATAATGAATGTAGTTTCCTTTTAAACTGGAGGATTGGTAATTGTTTAATGTCATCAGGCAATTTATTATAGATTAATGATGTCATGCATAAAATACTTTTATTTAATAGCGCCGTTTTACCATAAGGTATTTGTACCTCTAACCTTTTTTTATCCCTTAATTTTCGATAATAGCTTTTGACAGCAGTCTTATAGTAGCTTAGATTTGATTTCACAAAAATATTTGATTCGTAAATGTATAGGGAAGGCAATGTGAGAATTTTTAGATTTTTAAAGTAAGGTTGACAGCTAATTGTACTATTTATTTGGCACATTGCTCTAATGCACTTCTTTTGAGCTTTAAATATAAAATCCTTTTCTACCGATTTACCCCAAAATATAATGCCGTATCTCAGTAATGGTGCCACCAGTCCGTGAATAAAAAAAATGTCCTAGAATAAAAAAAATCGAAGACATGTGACATCCACCAACCCGCAGTTGGCCCGCGTGGTGGATTATATCCCACACCCTCTCACAGAGAGGAAGTCTGGTTCCCAGCAATGAGAAAATTATAGACTAATTATGCTACAGCATTATTAATCTAGGATGTCGTGAAGTGAAGAGAGTTTTGAGTTGAGTGTGGACAGTTATAATAGTAAAGGTTGACATAGATGGACTGTGTAAACGATGATACGCCTAGAATGGGGTGACTATTGAGATGACGACTAATAGAGATGTTTGGAAAAAGAAGACATCCTGCGCCGACCCGGTCCTTGGCAGCTTTGGACAGTGAGAGGTGAGAATACAGTAATGGCAATTAAAAAAAAATAGTTTTGTGTATGTGGAGGTACAGACGCCAGCAGGTCAAGCTACCCGAAACTGTCAAATTTTTCCATTCAACCTTGAACCTTAATGCTTTAGAGATAAAGATGAAAATGTATTAAAAAAAATCGACAGATTGTAGTAGCTTGATGTGCTGGCGTCTGTACCTACATACACAAAACTATTTTTTTACCACTACTAGCTGTAATACTTGAGACAATAAACGTCCATTATCTTCTGATTTGTGGTGAAAGAAGGCCCAAATGCCGTTTAGAATCTTCTCAGATTTATAGAACATTTTGCTTTATTAAGGCGCCAAACAGATACTGAGTTAAAAGACTAGAGTCGAAGCGAAAAAAATATGTTTTCAAGATTTTCACAAAAACACATTTAGGGCCGATGAAGATAAAAACATTTTGAAAGAAACGTGGGGTTCTGATAGGTAGATTAACTCGTGACCTCTTTCGCTTTTCAGAATAAATCGATCATTATATTATCTGCAGACTCATGATCCGATATATCTAGAGGTGTTGTTACAGCATTGAGCTTCAATTGTTATGTAATGATATATGAAGTGTTGGTAATACTACTATACTGGCGGGTTGAACTATTGATAGAATGCAGGAGCTAATTCTAACATAGGTAGGTTGAAACATGAAAGAACCACGTAAGTCTGAAAGTTAAGGGTTTGGGGAGGTACTTGTAAGAAAAACTGACTTTAAAAAATCTTCCAATTCCCTTCAGATATCACGCACAACCAAACGTGGTTGTAATTGCTAATTTCTTCTTGTCTAAAAAAGGCCTTTCATTATTAACCTGCACCCCCTAACTGCGTAACATACTATCGATCACAATCTGAATCACTTTGAAGGATATTACTAATCCATTGCTTCATATATATTTTCGAAAAACTTGTCTGCTCAATAATTGTTGATCTGTCAAAATTAAAGCCATCGCTACTGTTAATGTGTTACGCAAATACCCCGCGAGCCGGCTTAGTAGTACATAGTTTTCACTGAGATTAAATTTTATACATATTGCACTTTCAGATACACTTAACAGTCACAACTCGTTGTGTTGTAAGTACCTACGAGTAGTTATGACCTATAACAGGAAAAAAACAAAAGAGAAAATCCCCTAAAAAAATTATGCCTATTACACACAAGTTCTATTAATTCCCCC
Source organism: Apamea monoglypha (assembly GCA_911387795.2). NCBI lineage: Eukaryota > Metazoa > Arthropoda > Insecta > Lepidoptera > Noctuidae > Apamea > Apamea monoglypha. Next base: position 6,826,195 of record OU426922.1, read on the forward strand.
CTTGTAAAACAACATTCTCAATTAGAAGTGAATTATTTCCAATCTAATCGTTTGATACGAGATTCGACACAGGTTTTAACTTCTAATCGACGATAAAAATCGTCGCACGAGCAAAGAATCAAATCGAATGTGTTATATTTCAACCGAGAATAAATTGCCCGTGATTATTTGTTTTAAGCCTTAAGGGCCTTGTTATAAGACGATTTTTGTACAAACCTTGGAGATAACGTGAGAACGTTATGGACATTATGTTGCTATTGTATCTTGTGCAATCAAATAGAGCCATGATATGAATCGAATATAATTATCAATGTGTTAGTGTTGGAACTTGTGTAGAGTTATGTCTGCACAGTAGACAGCACGTCCGTGGTAAAACTTTGACCTTAAGCTGGCCTAGCGTAGTACGGAGTTTAAATAGAATAAGCTTATACTAGTTTTGTTGCCACTTACGTGCAGCAAAACCAGCTAAAGTTATAAGATTTTTTTAGATATCGACTCAATCAAATATTTTTAATAAGGAGCTAAATTGCCACGGGCGAAGTTCTCAACGATAAAAAATTATGTTCAAGACTTGTACTAAAAGGTAAAATGCATTTACTAAAGTACTGTACAGATTATAGCCTGTTTGATACTTAAATGCAACCTTTATGAATATTTTGATAAGTTATTTATTTATTGGTGCACAATTTATTAACTTAAGTATACAGTAAATAACAGTAACAGTAACAGTCATAATACCCCCCTACTATGTAGTTGGTACTGTATTACAATAGGGTATGTAGTATTACAGTAGTTCATGGCATAATTAGGAGACAAATATTGATTTATATTGAGAAGGTGGAAATAACAGTATAAGTCAGATTAGCTGACAATATACAACCGTTTATAGAAATAATTATCAAAGTTATTCGACCAACTTTCGTTTAATTACCGTACGTACCGTGAGCTCGTAATGAGCTCACAAAACCTACCAATCCCTTCAGAAGAACACAATCGTGCACTATGTATTTGCAGAGTAAAGTTGTATGTCTACATGCATATCCATGATCGCATTTACATTTTTTTAATTTAAATAAAAAAAATAAAAAAAATGTTTATTTCAATTAACATAGTTGGTTTGCATTATATGGTTTGGAGACTCCTCCAAACCATACCCTCCTGCAATCTGCTCTCCTCCTCCTGAAATCTGGCGTATATTAATATTTACATGCAGTTTCAAAAGCTAAGTAGGTCGGGTAAGTAGTCTTGTGTAATTTTCAGGAGTAAGTAATTATTTCATGTTTTACTTTAGCGAAACAGCGATGCAATTCTGTAAAAAGTCATTATAGATCTCACTACTGTATATGCAGTAAAAATACAGATTTAACTTTGCCTGTGCAATTACAGAAGTGAGTTCGATAGGAATTTTTGCAGAATATTCTGCCAGGTGCGTTCCGGTACATCCATCCGGTTTTCACAACTACCCGTAGGTACTGACCTATCTACGGTTGAATTTCAATATTGAGCGTCTGATCCACTTCCACAATCCAAAGTTAGAATTATGTAGACTTAGTACTAAATACCAATATCAATGAATATTATCCATAGGTAGGTAGGGCTTTATATTTATTAAATTATTATATCTAAACTAATATACACATATTACTTGTAAAGAAAAAATAAAATTTGTGTGTTTGTTTGTTACGTTTTCACGCTAAATCGGCTGAACGGATTTGGATGAAATTTGGCACTTAGGTATACCACCTGGACTAGGACATAGGATAGGTAATTTTAATCCCAATATTCCCACGGAATCGAGACTTATGCGGATGAAACCGCAGGACGCAGCTAGTTATATTATATATAATTTATAATATATATAATATTTTAAATGTGAAAGTATCTCTGTCTGTTTGTTATCTTTTCACGCCATGACGGCTGAACGGAATTGCATGTAATTTGGCACACAGGTAGACCATGGCCTGGGTTAGGGCATTGGATACTTTTTATCCCATTAATACGTTCCCCTGGTATAATTTCGGACTTCCACGCGGGCGAAGCTGCAGGCAAAAGCTAGTAAAACTAAATCGAGTAGAATTTGGCAGGTGACGGCACCAAAGTTACTGTTGATTGTTTCGTCCACGTTTGTACTCGTAACTCGAATACGTAGTTAGGTACTCCAACAACTTTATCGAGTTTTGTTAAAAATACACACTATCCAGTATTTCCTAAATATCTCCACATCTGTTGCCGCTCGACGAAACTTTCAAATTGTGCTGAAACATAGATTTTATTTTTACATTTCAGTAATGGTATAAAAAGAATATTGAGAGATGTTTAACTTGAAATTGATGCTATAAAATAGTACTTCGTGCATTCTGTATGAAATTAGTATAGATGGCGAGTTTGCATTTTTATAGTCAATTTTGTAAACTACATCTTTATTTAGTACGCACATGTTTTTTATATTTTTTTATATCATTTTTTGTTATTTATAATGAACGTGCCTAATTTAATGTAACTTTCTTAATTCTTTATCAAATTTGTATCTTTAAAAAAATAATAGGAAAATTATCGTTTTTTTTTTTTAGGAAAAAAAAATATTATCCATTATTATTAATTAAAATGAATCAACTACTGGCTTTCAATAACAAAATATCTGATTATAAAATACTAGGTAGAGTTCGGTATTGATTAATGAATAATCGTGATTATTAAATTCAAAGATATCAATGATTATCAAGTTGATAATATCAACCTGATAATCATTGGTATCTTTGAATTTCCGACTAGATTTATCATTAAGTATATTATACTTAATGATAATATAATAATATATAGTATATTATACTTAATGATAAATCTAGTCGGATTTGATTTCGAATATCCGATAAATAATAATATCGAACGTCATTGATTTTTCAAGGTCTTCAAAAGGACAGATATTGTCAACAATTTTCAGTTATTGAAAATTGTTTAATTGTGTACGTACTGATGAAATCTTAAAAAAGAAAAAAAACAATTGTGATGCTATCACGAACAAAGGATGTAGAATACTAATAGCTTAAACAAGTCAATCTAACTATCAAATCTATGATCGAGTCTTTGCTTTTTTTCTTCTTTCTTTCTTTTTAAATCGTTTGATTTTATGATTTATTTATTAACTAAAAAAACAAGTCAACAACCTCTGGACAAATATGTTTATAGTAATTTATGGCCACATATTTAATTTCTATAAGGCAAGAACCTTTTACGGCATAGACTGAATAACATGATGCTTTTTTATATGAAAAAAAACAACAACAAAAGATTCCTTCAAAAGTTTGACAATTAAGATTGATGCGCCAAGAAAAATCACTTAAAAAGTTATAAAACATTAGTTAATTACTTAACAAATATCTATTCTACAAACAAAGCAGTGTAAGCAAATAATACCTAATTATAAGTGCACAGAATAGTTCTCAAAAATGTTCTAATTAAACAAGCATAGTTAATCAGTGTCACCATCGTACTCGTGTAACAAGGTCATTGAAGGTCATCAGTAAACGCATTACTGCCACTGAATATTACAATGTACAATGTAAACAACAAGTAATTTTAAAGTGACGTCTAATATAACTGCATAGCATTTCATTTCATTTAATTTATTCATAAAAACAATTTACATTGTGTTGAATATAATATACACATGCAATTTACAAAACAAATACAAAGAACTATGATTTATTAATTAACATTCCAAGTGAAATTCAAAAACAGTGCCAAATAGTTTCAAAAATAATGTCAAACAGTTTTAAAATCTAATCTTAAACACCTCCAAATATAAAGTCAACCAGGTTTAAGATATAATGTCAAACCGTTTCCAATTTAATGTCAAAATATTCTTGATTATTTAATGACAAGTGTTTAAAAATTAAAAATTGACATGTAATGTAATTGTCATTTAGGTATTTAGGTATGACATTAGTTCCGATATATTGTACAGACATTTTTCTAACAAAAAGGCTTTTAATTTTGTTTTAAACAAGTGAGTGTTATAAATCAGGATCTTTAGCTCAGAAGGCAACCCATTAAATAATTCTACAGCTTGATACTTAGAGCAATGCTCTACTATATTAAATCTTGGTGCTCGTTGCTCAAAAATTTTTCTTCGCGTGCTCTCTCTTACCTCACGTTCTTCCTGTGATTCAAACTCATGTAGATACATAACAAAATTACTTAAGAGGACCAACATATTTAAGCAAGGTACTGTTAATATTCCCAATTTTGTAAAGTAATCTCTGCATGAGACACGTTGTGAAATTTTGACTTATTGTCCCTATGGCTCGTTTCTGTAAGATGAACGCTCTCTGCCAGTTATAACTGTAACTATTACCCCAGAGCACGATGCTATATCTTATCCTCGACTCAACCAGCGCAAAATATACAGCCCTTAACTCTTCTAAGTTCAATTCATCCCTAACACTCCTGAGTGCTCAGCGGGATCGTCCGAAAGGGTTACCGCTACCACGGAACATAAAGGGCAAAGGAAGGAACATGGGTGGGTTTTAGTCAGTAAGAGTCTGACACTCCCTTCCGCTCCAAGCCCTTAACTCTTCTAAGTTCAATTCATCCCTAAGACTCATGAGTGCTCAGCGGGATCGTCCGAAAGGGTTACCGCTACCCCGGAACATAAAGGGCAAAAGAAGGAACATGGGTGGGTTTTAGTCAGTAAGAGTCTTACACTCCCTTCCGCTCCACCCAGAGCGGGAGGGGTCATTTGATGATTTCCCAAACGGAAAAAAAGAATCTATATTGATCCCCAAGAATTTAACCTTGTCTACTAGCATAATCAGCCTATAACGTTCCCACTGTTGGGACACAGGCCTACTCTCTGTGAGAGGGAATGTGCCGTAATCCACCACGCGGGCCCAGTGCCGGTTGGTAGATGTCACATGTCTTCGAACTTTTGGTTCTAGGACATGCCGGTTTCCTCACGATGTTTTCCTTCGCCGTTTTCGAGAGCAATGGTGATGAAATAAATTACACAAAGTAAAGCGCCTGCCTGGGTTCGAACCCGCGACCTATAGTCGGGCCGTTGCCACTGGACCACCACTGCTCTCTTATTATTATAATATTACTGCATGTCTTTGAGTAGGTATTACTCTAACAAGCTGTATTGGTGAAAACGGTGTATGTTCTTTTTAAAAAAAGAAAGAAAATACATTTATTAACACTAAACATGATAAAGAAATAACACAAACACGTAGAGCCTGCACGTTGTTCACCCGGAGCTACGAGGCCTTTACGCAAGGCTAGGAGGCGTCTACGCGAGGCTATGAGGCGTCTACGCAGGGCAACAAGGCGTCTACGCAACGCTACGAGGAAACAACGCAACTCTACGAGGCGTTTCGAGACGTCTTTATGTAGCGTCTACGATGCGTTTACACTATAACAAACGCGCAGTGCAAACAGATACAGTCTTATTACTAAGCCATACATTATGATTTTCTGTGTTACTCCGGGTCAATGAAATCGTAGTAAATTCAATACTTTGTTTTTCGACCGCTCCTCATACAAACTTGAAAACGATCGTCGAGTGTAACTCAACGCCCGTATTATCACAATAATCAAACGTTGACCGATGTCGCGTGTCTCCGTCCAAAAATATTATAGCTTGAGCGTTACTTTGTCACAATACAAATATTTTATTAAGTGATGAATGTTGCACTGTAACATCGTATCAAACTAGGTATACAATGTGGAGACGACTATCCTACTCCTACTAAACCTACTAATATTATAAACGCGAAAGTTTGTGAGGATGGATGGATGGATGTTTGTTACTCTTTCACTTAAAAACTACTGCACGGATTTGATTGAAATTTGGCAAACAGATAGTTTATAACCAGGTTTAACACATAGGATACTTATTATCCCGATATTCCGCCGAGATCGAGACTTATGCGGGTGAAATTGCGGGGCGCAGCTAGTACGACAATAATTTAAGCTTCGATTATCTAATAACAAAAATTAAATAAAACATATCAAATAGTTTTGTTACTATGGCTAATCAAAGATCAGCAAAACTCATATTTGGCCCATCACTATTATTCAGTTTATATATATATATATATTTTAATAAAGAAAAAATAAGTTAGGAAACATTTGGTATTTTGAAAAATATTTAGAACTTTTGTTTAAAGAATCTATGCCATAAAGACGATATTAGCAACGGATAGTAACCCAACTACCTATTTTTAAATGCGTAGCTAGAACCATTAATTAGTTTATTATGTTAATAACACCTTGGTCTTTCATTATCACATGATATAAGGTATTAAGAAACTTGATTTTAAATGATAAAACTCATTCCTCACTGTTATCAAATTGGACTAGCCGACAAGAATACGAATTAAAAAATAATATTATGATTATTCTGTTATCAGCGTTGCTTACTCCGAAGAATGTTATTTCAACTAGATATGAATTGTAAAGGTTCCCCCAGACAGGCGCCACGCGATGGTGCGACGCGAATCTGGTAGAACAATTTCCATGAAATTTTCACAAAAATTGTTCTAGTAGAGTCGCGTCGCGCCTGTCTGGGGGAGTATTAACGGAAATAGCGGCTACTTCTACATTAGATTAGCTTGTCGCCAAGAAAACGATTCTATTCTATTAGGTACATTTGGCCGCACGTCAGTGGTAACTCCATACTACGCTAGCCCAGCTCAAGGTCAAACTTTTACCACTTACGTGCGACCTACTTTACTACGTATCTACGATGAGAAAAAAACGTAAGTGAGATGAGAATTTAGAAAAAAAGAGCTATAAGATAAGAAGTAAAGACAAAGTAAAACAAAACCAAAATCGAAGACTGGTTATTTCCATTTCTATTTGAGACAACGACACTACAATGATGACCACGAATTACAATCAAATATGTGTCGTAAGTCATCTATAACGGGAACTAATCGTCACTTAATGAATAACTGCTAAACTGTTGTACATACTGGCCTGGTAAAATTAAACAGTCTCAGTAATGACTAAAGTTGTTTACTCGTTTCGAGTCATAGTTCAGTAGAACCGGTGCGGTGACGCGCAAATTGGGCTTAAAACAACGTACAATTTTTATTTTTTAATTTATTGTCATCAGCCTATAGCAGCTGCAACAGTACAATAGCAGTCCTCTGATGTAAATGTGTAAATGAATTGAAATAGGAAGAATGAAAGAAAAATTGTTTATTCTGATGCATGTTATAAAATAAAGACTTGGACCTACTTTGTATTTTTACTACCAAATATTTATTTCCCAATTTTTTTCTCTATGATTTCCTCTCTATTCCTCAAAGGAACAAAGGAGGAAGGAGGTTTCTATAGAGAAAGCTTCCTTTGAGAAAACCATGGCAGTGACAAGACCGCTATAGTCACCTTTTAATTAACCTGAGTGTAAATGTGGTGCTGTTCTATAAACGATGGGACACTTAATATCGTGTCCTGTTTGTCCTGTCAGCTGCACGTTACAGGAACTGATGGACGCTGGCGATGGCGCCAAACAAGTAGTTGAATTCTGGGCCGAGGCCATTTAGATGTCATCGACCGCTAAGAAGAATGAAACTGTGTTACTCCTATACTCGTACTATGACATCATATAGATGTTACTTTCAAAACTGCCCATATCAAAAGTCAAGGTCAGTTGTCTACCCGGACAGTAGTGTCCACTGTCCAGTGCTCCAGTATTCAACACAGGCACACGATAGATAACCTCCCGCTGATCTTAAACTCTCAATATGTTAGTCAGACGTGAGGAGGACTTTCTTGGAATACCGACCAACTTTCTCGGATTGTGTAGTACGTACATATACAGCTTATGTTAAACGGTTTATATTTGTTAGTATGACCGTTCAATTTACGTAGGCAATACTCTCACTTTACTGTTGAGGAAAGCGAATGCATTTTGCACTTGGCTTCGAATTATAACGAGTGTAAAAACACCTTTAATGAAACCGAGTGTCACTTGTTCTTTCCGTTATTATGATATTTTTATTAACTGGTCCATACCTAGGAACCTTCTGGTTGCGGAGATATTGAAGGTCAAAGTTCCAGCTTATTTTGACTTTTTTAAACTTTATGTGTTCCCACGGTCCCTGTACCGTTGCATGCACGCATAAGCACAATGCTTTGCGTGCGTTACATTGCGCATTACCGTAAACAGCAAATATTCACACCAAAAATAAAAGTAGTTTCCCAGTAATTATTTTTGCACAAAGTTAGTTAATTTGATGTACAGAATGCGTAGATGACGGCTTCGAGATGGGTCTTTTTACACCCTGTATGAAGCATCTTTAATAATCCCATCTATTGTAGTGAATTCAGCAAAACTTACCTATGAAACTCCGGCAATGATGACTATTAGATAGTGCCTGCAGAAAACGCACTGATGCCTTTTACAGGAGGTCCCAGGGTCGGATTATTGGGCTGATGACCACCAGCAACTGCGTGTTTTTGTTGTTAGAAGTTCGAATAACACTACGCCTCTATTCCCCGAAGGTTTCGGCAGAGACGTTCCTACATATAATACACCCACATTTCAGTTCTGTTTAGTTGTTTACAGAGTAATACGGAGTAGTGTAACAGAATATCCACGTGGATAATTTTGCCATTAATCCATAACTTTCATGTATGTTATTAAGAGGGTACCTGGCCGCCTGTCTCCCAGAGTAGCGCTTTCCCGCAGTTCAACGACAGCGCGTATAGAAACGCATTATTTTATAATGATTTTCCTTTGATCTATAATCAGTTTAGAAACTTAGTTACAGACTTCGGATCAACACTTTGTGAATAATAATTTAATAGGCAAAAGCGCGAGCGTACGTCAATCTAGTGATGCATAAAATTTTTCATTTTAATGGTTATTGCTGATGAGCAAGACTCGGTAAATTGGTAATCGCATCACTAATATAAAAACTGTGCTATTTTTTCTATTAATATTGCTGACAAACATAGGCTTGTAAATCAGGTTGCTGTGACAAACGAGCCTCTATCATTCATTATGCAGTTTCAGTGAAATGCTTGTGGCATTAAATCGGACTCTGTACCTTTTTGGGCTAAAAATATAAAAAAAAAAACATTTATTTAAGTATAGCCGCACGTGATGTAAAGGTTCTACTCCAAAAAACCTAGATAGAACAAGCGTAGTATGTAGGTACAAATACAGTAAGCACTATAATATAGACATTACAAAATATAGGTAAAGAGTGCAATAAATACATATAAAATATCGATAAAACCTATTAGTTGTAAAAAGTGATTGTTATCAAATCATCAGCGAGTTAGAATTGTGATTTATACTAGCCATATAACATTTAAACACCTACCTACGTATATTATGTATTTAAATACGTCATGTTTGGCAAATATTCTTGTATTCGTAGATACATTTTAGTTTTTACTATTTGAATAAGGAAAACTCTTTGAAAAAACATGTTTCTTTACTTGTTTATTAATCTTTTTATCAAAATCATCTTCATCTCTGTCTGACGCTTATCTAACGTAACTAAATTATAATATGGAATTTTTAACCATAAACATCACTAGAGTAAACTACAAACATGCAGGCATTGAACTTTGTTCCTTGCGCAGAGGCGTCATGTTTCTAAAATGTTCTATTTTGCATGCGTTCCACATGACGCCGCAAACTCACAAGTTTTGCAATCATAGCCTATCTGCCGACATGTATTGAGCAAACCCTATATTATTTAGACATGTATTACTAAAAGGCTTTTCTTCTATGGCTTTGCAAATTACGTATTGATAACGTTTGTACTTTGTACCCACGAAGACATTTATCAAGATGTACATTTCCAGTATAATCTGACTTCCCATTGTACGAAAAGCTTATACAATGCGAGGCCAGCTAAAACTGGAAATGTATATCTTGATATGTCATCGTGTGTACAGTCGACATTGGTGACACTTGATCTTGAGCTGGCCTAACGTAGTAAGGAGTTTCAATTGAATAAGAGACCAGCTTTTACTGGTTTTTCCCACTGACGCTACGTATGACAGTCTGGTAAAGGACAAATAAATATGTTTACAAATGCCTGTTCTAGAAAAGAATGTAGGTGCTATTGTTGTATACTTATATAATTTTCTAGAACATACGGTTTTGTTTTGGGAGTACCAATGGCTCGATCATTGGTACAGAAAACTGATTAGAATATATTTTGTACAAGTGTTCTGTTTTTGTCATCGACAAATCTGAATATAAGAATAATGGAGGCAATGGCTTAAAGACATTAGTAGAAAAAGAAATGAGAATAGTCAAGACGTTGACATTTTGTTGTTTATCTCGTTACAAGAGATGGCTTCCGATGGTGATGGTGGCTGGTGGTGATGGTTTCCGATGTAGGTCACACCGTTGAGCTACCTGCCTATCGTTTCTTCAGGTTACCTAAACGTTGTTGTAAAAATATTATAATTCTCCGCACAAACAACCTGCAGAAGAGAAAAGTTTTTCTAAGTAGAAGTAACTCTTATGATATCATTATTATCTTATTCCGTGAATATTATTTTTCCTATTTTAAGGGTTGCTTCCCGAGAACGGAGCTGTTCGACATAACATAACAGATTAATAAAATTAACAGAAAGCAAACGATTTTTTAATTTAAAAAATAATTTGTTGTTTCCCCTATTTCCTTCGTCCACGTGCGCGCCTCTAATGTGTTGATATTGTTTGCAGCGTAAGCGGGTGGGCGCGCGCGCGGTGGCGGCGCAGGCGGCGCGACTGTAAGCGATCGCCGACGCCCGAGGAACATGCGCACAGTCCCATCGCGCCGCGCAGCAAGACCGCGCGCATTATGCTCAACATGAAGCTAAAGGAGCGACTGGCGCTCACCGTCAGCGCCTTCCTCGTACTCTTCACGCTCATGCTCGTCGTAGACCTACAAATGGACTACGGCATCACCGGCCACAGAGTACCCCTACACGGACGTGTCCCCATAGCAGACACTGAAGATAAAGGCCGGTCAGCCTACATAGAGTTTCGGAAGCGGTTCCTACAGAAAAGGTTGGTGTTGTGATTTAGTGGCATTTCAGAGAATTGTTTTGCTTTTTGTGTGTTATGTGACAACATCTGAATGGAAGAATTTTTTGCATTGCGTGATCTACGAACCGGTATGTATAGTGTTCACTTTGTAACTAAGGCGTTGACTTTATTTTATGAATGAAAAATTTATTTTAAGCGCAAAGTATACATTCATATCTTATTCTCCAGATATAAATTGTGAAGTTAGGTAGTTTCCACACAGACTTCTCAATCAAAATTTATCTTATCGAGTACAACAATGACCCTTTGATTGCGTCGTAAGACGACTCGAGCGCGGTGCATATTAAAATAATTTCTTTATAAACGAGTTTTTAATGACTCCAGAATCCATTCATGATCGTTAAGCACACAAAAATTTGAACCATGTGCTGTTATTAAGACATGATTTAATTTTATTGTAGCTAGTAGATACGTAGCTTGGTATACAAACTATAATAGCCTTCATTATCTATATATTCTATGTCCAGTTAACTTTGACTTCTGTATTGAACAGTTATTTACGTTCTGTGGTTACTTTAAGAGCATTCTATTAGTAATTTATGTGTATTGTTATCTTACGTTATCGTCGTGTTTACTGGTTTGACAGCGTCTTTATAGATAAGACAGTCTGCTCCGGACAGTATCATAATACAAGTTATTTAAAAATATAATCCTTGAAACTAGATCAATATTGTGCGCGTAATAAAACCCGTTGACACATGATATTAAAGTGATTTATAATCATTACATTAAAGATTATTTTTTGCGAGTCAGCGTTATCGATGTAAAATTCGTGAAAGAATTGGATGTGCTACTATTGGATGATATTGAGTGACCATATCTGTACCTTTAATTACTGATTATGTGGACATCATCAGTAGTTATTCAAAATAGCAAAATAGACAACCAGTCTTACCAAGGGGTATCGTGTTACCCAGTAACTGGGTTGTGGAGGTAGATAGGCAGTTCATTTAAAATACTGGTATTCAGCTGCATCTGGTTAGACTGGAAGCCGACCCCAACATAACTGATAAATGTCTAGGTAGATTGTTCAAAATAAATCTTCTAACAAAAAAAGGAAGGGAAGTGAGGAATTGTGATAAAACGTGATAAGTTTCTACTTTTCAAAGTTTTCTCAGCCAAAGTACTAAATGTTTGTACAACAAACCATTTTTAATAAAGTATTAAATACATATTCTAATCTAACTGTCTGTAATGACCCACTGCAGGGGAAACGCCTCCCTCTCCCTTTTCCATACATTTAAACACAAAGACAAAACACTACGGGTCCCGGTAACGTTATCATCTAGGTTATACGGACTTACGTCTGTTTTGTAAATAGAACCCGCTTACCTCCAACACTAAAGCTACGCGAACAACCACTACAGTGTACTGATTGTTCGCGCAGAACTCTCCTCTACACCATTGGGAGTTCTGACCGCAAAACAATACAATTCAAACTATTGTCAATATTCATTGTGAATGATTGTTTTCCTGGAATCGATAAAGTCTAATTGATTGTAGCGGTTGAAGATATTGTGATTTTGCACAGTAGTATTTTATTGGTTAGTAAAATAAAGAAAGAAAATACATTTATTTGCGGCAAACATGACGCATAAAAAAAACACAAAAAAATAACAAGTTGGGGAAAAACATGCGTCAAATCTCAGCATAATGCTGGTACAGGTACCCTTCAGGAAATGTACACACACACACACACACACACTCACACACTCACTCAACACATACACACACACACACACACACACACACACACTCATACACTCTTATCCTCAAAGCCCGGGCACATTTTGAAGGTTTCGCACCGAAAAGAAAAAGGTACATATGTATAGACTACACATATGTATATACATAGCTAAAAATTTGTCAAAAAAAATTAAAATTAAATTGAAATTGTTTATTGGTTTTACCTGAACTAGGAATAACCCTGTATCTCAGGTATCTCACTGAAGTGAAAAGAAGTGAGAAGAGTGGAAAGTGATTTGTAGTTTTCTTTCGGATTATAATTTCTAAGAAAATTATTCCATAAACTCAAACTCAAACTCAAATAATTTATTTTAATTAAACCATTTACACGCACTTTTGAATTGTCAAAATTAAATAATCGGTCAGTTAGTCAGAAAGTTGAAGCTAGTTGCCTATTCTAAAACGTAGATCTCTATGCAGAAGAACGGGCAAGAAACTCCACGGACACTCTTTTAAATCAAGATAGTATTACAGAATCCTGGGTACATTATTCTTATTGCTTCTATATGTGAGAACAATAAAAAAAAACAAATAAAGAAACAATTTAAAATATAAAATTAAAAATAAGCCCTGGCAGTTAAGAGATGACCAGTCTCAACCGACGGCGCCCGTTCACGAACACGACGCGTGGATCAGCACCACCCAGCTCAACCATTTTGTAGGGAACCGAATGATCCAACACACGCAGCACCACCAGTGAGACGTTTAAGTGAGCATGACATATTCTCAACTGCCATGCTCTTTCAAGTCAACATCAAAATATCATAAAAAACGGATCCATGGTTCTTACATTTACAAAATTAAAAAAATGCTTCTAAACTTATATAATAATTATTATACACTCACAATCAGGAAGAAACCTTTATCATTCAATAGTAACAGTCAGTAAAATAACAGTAAATAATAAAATATTAATCATCTTAATTTAATTGCCAATCTGTAAATGTTTTTACTGCAGATTAAAATAATTGTTTCTGATCTCCCTTTCATCTGTAGCTGTAAATCTTTTCTTTCATAATTATTATTTACAAGCGACCCGCCCCTGCTTCGCATGGTTTTTACGACTTGACAAAACATTGTTTCTTTATTATACAGGGGAAAAAATTAACCAGTGCGCAAACTGTAACCATAAATTATATTATACTAGCTGTCGCCCGCGACTTCTTCTGCGATCCAAGATGAAAAGTCGCCTATATCCTTACCCAGGTCATGATCTATCTGTGTGCCAAATTTCATCCAAATCCGTTTAGCCGTTTTAGCGTGAAAGCGTAACAAACAAACAAACAAACTTACTTACACATTTATTATATTAATAAGGATAGTATATACATTAAAAAAAACCTGACTTCGTTTATAAAAAAAAAAAAATATCAGCTGTTTCATAGAAAAGACCAATAACTACGGTGTCAAAATTTATGGAACATATTTTTGTTTTAAAAACCTACAATTTGCGCACTGCAAATATTATCCTGTATGTAAGTTTAATATAAATATATTATACACATAAATTTTCCGGAATAAATACTCTAAGTAATGGTGTAAATCACATCTAAATCCGTTGCATAGTTTAGATATAGAAATACAACGCGATCACGCAGACAGACACGAAAAGTGGCTTTAATTTTTAATAATATGTGGGTATACATACATATATGTCAAATGTAGATTCCGAACTACTTCCTCGATTGATGAATATACACTCACAAATTAGGTGACAATCACTTAAAAACAATTGAACTCTATTAGATCCTCTAATTTGTTCTGTGTAGTACAGATTAGAAAAACAATTTATTTAGAGCATAATGATAATCACTGACTCGCTCGGGCGAAATAATCGGGGCTTGTGGCTAAATAATAACAGCCGCACGTGTCGATCCAAGGTTAAGCTACGCTTGCCGCGGTTGGTACGTGGATGGATGACCATTCATTATATATCGAGACCCTTCCGTGCCTCGAAAATCACGTTAAGACGTTGGTTCCGGTTGTCATTCGCAGATCTTTGACAGTCGTGACAGGTAGTCAGAAGCCCAAATGTCTGACTGTCTTGTATTACCCAGTAACTGTTACTGATGGAGTGACTACTCCATGTAAAATACTGGTATTCATCTGCATCCGGTTAGACAGGAAGCCAACCCCAACATATTTGGGAAAAGGCTAGGCAGATTGATTGATTGATATCACTGACTTGTATGATGCACGCAATAGCTCAAGTTGGGGGAAAGATAGTAAGTAGAACAGGATAGTAGGCTATCCTACTATCCTATCCTACAATTATACAATATTAATTATAGCATGATGATAATCATTGGCTCGTATGATGCATACTATCCACCTGACTTGCTTTCCGTACGTCCCTTTCGTGTAACCACTGAAAATCAGCGCTGTACTACGGGAGACCCACAGCACAGAGTGCTGTGCTGTAGGCTTCCACCTAACATGATGAACCACTGCAAACCAGTGGAAGCCTTCTTGTCACAGTCATGATGTGCAGCTGTCGACTATTTCTGTTTTGTGCTCATTATTATAGATCTATTTTGTTTTTATTTTTCTTAATTATTCGAGTTAATTATCTTTTGTATGCACGGTTCAGTGACAAATAAACTTATTGTTCTTACTTTCTTCCCTATGGCTTAACTTGGACGAATAATAATATTATAGGATATGATGGTAGAATATGATAGTGGGATAGGATAGTAGGAGGCAGAATGTGTGTCTAGTGCAATTAAACAATAAATTGGAAGAGGCGACTGAAACACGTTTCGTTTTTATAAAATAAGCGATAATAGACCGTAACTCGTAGCCAATTGTGATCTTTTAACTTGTTTTTCGAGCTTTTTATGTCATAATAACCATATTCCTACATTTATGTAGTTATGTTTTTTTTGTAAGTGGTCGGACAAAGTTACCTATTGGGTTTTTCCATCTGGAATTTCTCAGTAGTTCGGAGTCTGCATTTATGTCCCGTTGATGGCAATAGAGTATACATACGCCTTTTTTTTTTAATAAATACGTCGCCCCACACTAGGAATTTCTCCTGTATCGTGGGTGCGTTTACAAACATTTAAACTCACATACACAAACAGCCAGACCCGGAACAACTACTTGTATGTCATACAAATATTTGTTCCGTGCGGGAATCGAACCCGCGACACGCAACGCAGCAGTCAATCGCTTAACCACTGCGCCAACCGTGCCGTCATCCTATTACATGGAGCTTGACTATAACTGGCGTAAGGTGGGTGTACTAAAGACACACCTCTGCCTGCACTTCGGGGAATACCGGCGTGATGTTATGTTATGTTATGTGTTTATAAAGTCTGCAATAATCGCGACTTGAGTGACCTTTTATTACAATTATTTGTAAATACATCTGTGTGCTCTCGTTATCGGAAATTTACATTTCATCACAGAAATACGAATCGATTTAATAGATAATAGTTACAGAACAAATATTAATTTTCAAATATTTGTTTCTAAGCTTTATCGTGGCTCTTAGTATCATTAAAATTGTAAAAAAAAAACGCTTTTGATAACTAAATACATAAGTACTTTGATACCCATGTTGATGGCAATGTACGGGTAAGGTACATTTAAATGATAAAGCTGATGGATTTCCACTCGTGTATTTCAAGTACAAACACCTAAAACTATGTTATGTTGAAGGCAATTCTCGTAATTTTCAGAACGTTCACAGTGTGGTCTCAATCTCAATCTGTCAAAAATACCTCAAATTTCCCTACATTTTTGACATTGATTGTCGCTGAGATGAGCTTGCGCTACCTTCCGATCGACTTGCGGCGAAATAATCCTTTTGATATTAGCCCAAATGCTATGCCACTATGATCGCTAACTCAAATTGCCTACATATATTTTATTGATTCGCTGCGCGTCGAGGGCGGCACAGAACGAATATCAGTTGCTATATATGGCTGTGCTCGTATAGCCATAATAAATAATATAAAAAATCAGTGACATAATCTATGTCAAACGAGTTCAATAAAATAATTTTCGTAAAATTATCTCAATACAAACAACTCTGGAACTTGTGTACATAATATACGTTATCAGCACATTTTGGATGCAAAGATAACATTTAGTAATTTGGGCATTATCATTATCATGGCCCTTATCTCTCTAATCGATATGGTTATCAAAAATTCTTACTTAACGCGATGTACCTTGGTATTTTTTCCTATCATTTTTGGTGGCAAAAAACGAGAATGCGGAGCCAACGACACCGACTTCCGAAATTAAAATTTCACTTTCTACCTAGTGTTTTTTTTTTTGGAAACTGGTTATTTTTTTGTAAAAATGTTTTTAATTCCTATCATTTTACGCAGATGCCTCGAACTAAAATATTGTAACTCTCGGAGTGTGAGTATACTGTACACCCCTGCCTATGCCCTCACGCAGTACCGACGTAATGTTAATTTTGACACATAATGTTATTAAGCTCTGATCATTAATTCCATATCAACGGCAATAAAACGCACTCTACTGAAAAAAAATCCATGTCTTTCTGTAAAAAAAAGGTCAGCCCAAGTATTATATCCAACGGGTCCACTCGATCAGCCCCTACTGGGTCGTTTGGCTGATTAGTAGGCACCCATACTTCTTTCACCCATAAGCTAGGTATATGGTTATTAGTTAATGGTTATTTTTTAAACTAATAGTTAATATAAAATATTTATTTTTATTTTATCTAATGGTCACTAATGGTTATTTTTAAACTAATAGTTAATTATTTGACCATTAGCAATGATAATATATCATTAGATAAACGAAAAACTGATCAAAGACACATTTTGCAAAAATTTAACCATCAGTTACTATTTTTAACAATTGGTTTAGTTTAACTACGGATCAATAAACCGGCCCTTAGTGATAATATGATTAATTCTCTTGCTAATGCTACGCACATAAACAAGAACATAAAAACAAGCGGGTAAGCAGCGTACTCCTAAAAAAATTGTTTGAAGCACTTACTGGGTTCAGATATGGAGCACTACTTTATTATAGTCCGTAGACCTTGCAAGCACTATGGGTCGATTTTGTAGGACAACGACACTGCTAAACTAATAACACTGTTGTCTTTGACTAACTCGCAAACAGAGATAGACAATGAATAAATCTTGATGCCACGCGATGCGCATGCGATTGGCTGCTTAGCTACGTGTAGAGATTTTAATTAAAAAAATCGAATATTTTTATGGCCTCCAGATACTACTAACTATCCGAAATCTGGATATTTTGCTTGTGATATTTTTTAATTGATACAGGAAAAAAATCCTCGTGCTAGATGCAGCGATCGGCATCATTTACGGCTTAAAATACTCTGGGATGTGGTCTAACCTGTTTCGTGGTTCAGTCAACCTTATATGACGCCTGTTAACTATTTTTTTTTTTGGTTTTTCTGCTAAAGAAGAATAAATCTATAATTGAAACATAGATGTTGTCCATCAAAATAAAATATAACAGTTTGTATGAGAGTTTTGAGAATTAACACTGGATGGATGAAATGGCGGCGGGTCACGGAAACAATCTGCGACTCCCGCATTCCTCTTAAAGTTAAGGGGAAGATATACAATAGCATGGTTAGACCTGCTGTCCTGTATGGATCAGAATGTTGAGCCACAAAAGGGACGAATATCCCAAATAAATTGGGATAACGGCAGGAGAATGATGAGTTTGTATGAGAGTTTAAATAATTCTAGACGTAATCTTTTGTCGTCGTGTCCAGTGTTTGCCTGGCTGAAATATTATTGATTCCATACAAGCCTTAAGAGTACATTGAAGGACATGTCACAGTAATGGCTTAGCTTACTAAATAGTTAACATATGGCATTAATAATGGCGATAAGCTGACGATAAGTTGCCACATTAATGTCGGCTTGTAGGGATATGTCCTACTGCATAGTAAAAGCATCTTCTTCTACGTCGTTTGCTATGTACCAAACTAAGATACTCGATAGACAAGTTTAGACGTGATTAAAAAATTGGCTTCTAAAAATACGTCAGGCGCTGACTAATTTGACAGGACTAAACTAATATTTATCTTCAGTCCTTTTCTTAATGAAATAGAAAGAAAACAATGCACTGTACTTTTTAGTTTAGTTTGTGAACAGGGGAATCGACGCCAATACAAAGTTTTGATAATTTCTGTAATATTCGAGTAGCAACTCCCACTTCAGACCTTATCATGTCTAGTGGTTCTAGATTAGTATATCGGTCAAATCTAAGAGGCTTGACCAAGATACCCGTTGTTAGTACTATAAGTTTTATTTGGGGTTTAAAATAACTACTAACTTCTATTATATTTATTACTAGCTGCGCCCCGCAGTTTCACCCGCATAAGTTTCGATCCCGTGGTAATATCGGGATAAAAAGTATCCGTATAAGTATATATATATGTGTGTTAATCCAGGTTATAAACTATCCGTGTACTAAATTTCATCCAAATCCGTTCTGTTGTTTTTTTTTTGAAAGAGTAACAAACATCCATCCATCCATCCTCACAAACTTTCACGTTTATAATATTAGTAGGATTACTAACTTCTGCCCGCGGTTAAGCCCGCGTGGATGTCGGAAATTATCCCGTGGAAACGTGTTACCGGGACAAAAAATAACCTACGTCCTTCCCAAGGATGCCATTTATCTCCTTGCCAATTTTTATCGAAATCCGTTCAGTGGTTTAGGCGTGAAAAATAGAAAAATACTTACGCAATATAATAGGCAATTAGTGTGCAAATCTAGCAAAAACTACAAAGCCTGCTAAAATTAAAACACTTGCACAATATTAACACAGTTTCAAACTGTTTTTCTACGTCAGCTGAAGGGTCTATAGAAATTACAATCAGGCATATATTTACCTTCCTGTCAATGCAGTTTTATTGTTTTACTCATCAAGCAAAGAGCGAATATTATTGTAAGTTGGCAGCTTTTGTTTTAGAAACAATTATGCACTAATAAAGTCAGCTGCGGCTGCGCAAATAATTAAATATGATTCTGGTACTCATCACTATTCATTTGAACAATGGTAGGTTCGTTTTACAGACACGTCAAAGGTTCTATATTATTGAACCTATGTTTCAAGGTTTAGAATGCTTACGTCATTTTGATTTCGGATAGCGGAGTAAGATAACAAAAAATTATTAATTTCATGTTTTGCCTAATTAATAGCAATTATATTTATGGCTCAGTCTCCATCCGACGATCTACCTATAATTTTATCAATCTATCAATAAATACATATTTTATTAATAACGACAAAGTTTTTATAAACTTGAGCCTGGTCGATACACTATCAATAATTAATAGATATGGTAAGGTACCTAAGTATTATTTTATTAGGGATCTTATTATTTTGGTTTCTTTTATATTTTAATCCTACCTAATATACCTGCTACTGCTATAAATAAATAAGATACGAGTATCTAATACCTATTACAATTTATCTTAATCGCGATTAACGTAATTATACATATAGTTAGGTGATTAAAATGTTATTTATTTTTAGTATTTTGTCACCAGCCACACTCAAGGAAAAATAAATTAAGATATGGATGAAACCTCTAATAATTTAATAATCATAGAAAGCTTAACAGTTCCTAGTAGTACTTAATTAGTAATGAATAACACAAACTACTGATTGTATTAATTACCTACTAATGATGAGCGAAATAACTGCCTTTAAGTTACTTATAACATGGAACTACTCGTAACTCGAAAGCTCATTATGGTTTCATCTATGTATTGATATTTTCGAGAGCAGTGGTGGCCCAGAAGATACGACCGCGACTTACAGAGTTGTAGGTCGTAGGTTCGAACCCAGACAAGCACTTTGCTTCGTGTAAACTATTTCATCACCACCAAAAACTTGAAGACATGTGCCATCCACTAACCCGCACTGGGCCAGCGTGTTGGATTAGGTCCACTCCCTCTCACAGAGAGGAGGCCCGTGTCCCAGCAGTGGGAACATTATATTCCGATTATGTATGATGTTTTCGTAGGACCTATCTAAATCCCGTAAGATTAACATGACTTTAGTATCGTATAGTATTAAGCTCCATTTAGGCACCTGTCCCGGTTATTGTGTTTATTCACTCCCAAATATCCACCCTAAGGTGGATACGCGGAAACGCATTTCCGAAAGGATTCTCAGACATGCATGCGTTTCCCTTAGGCTGTGTACCCTAAGCCTATAAATTCCGTTTATCCGACTAGGCCTAGAGTGGATTCTCGGACATACGATAGCGTTAGCGTTTCCTCGTATCCACCTTAGGGTGGATTTTTTGGGGTGGATAAACGGAATAGCCCGCCTGTCCCAACACCGACGAGGAAACGACTAGCTATCGACTGTTTTCTGTTCCCTTAAGAAATGTACAAAAGGTCTCGGGTCAGAGATACGTATATTAATAGTCGATCGCTTACTGATCACACCATGGCAAGAACTCTGTCAAACAAAAAACTCATTTGTAGTAGCTAGCTCCACTCGCTTCTCGCTAGTCCCCGACGGTGAGACAGGTGACTTACACGATCCAATTGTCTTGCCTGTGGCATACAGTGGAATTGTATCAACAAATTACGAGCACCGTCTAAGCACTGTTTAGACGGTGCAACTTTTATTGTTGCGTCAACTTATAATATCCCGCAGGTAGTAGCATCCCACCGTGTAAATCAGGCTTTAGTTTCAACCAAATTGTTCGTAGGTTAAAAATAAAAGGTTCCACTGACCTAACAGTAGGCCGAGGCATCCGTCTGAGCGTTTATGTCTTCGGTTGCCGAAACGAGGTCAGCACATGATGTGGTTAAGCCTGACAACAAGATTGGTAGCCGTTAGTACCTACTACTGACTAATCGTTCACGCCACTCACTAAAAATTGTGCCAAAATAATCTATCCTTTTCCTTGCCTAGCCTTTTCCCAATGTTGGGGTCGACTTCCAGTCTAACCGCATGCAGCTGAATACCAGTATTTTACATGGAGCGACTGCCTATCTGAACTGCACAACCCAGTTATTGGGTAATACGATACCCCTTGATGAGACTGGTTGTCAGACTTTCGGGCTACTGACGACCCGTAACGACTGTCAAAGATTCACGAATGACAGCCGGGACCAACGGGTTAACGTGCTTTCCGAGGCGCGGAGGGGTCTAGGTATACGAAGAAGGTCACCCATAGACGGACCAACCGCGGCAAGCGTAGCTATTGCTGTTTCGATGGAATTCATTCAACCAAGCGTGGTGATTAGAGCTACAATTGACCTTTTGGACAGATCTATTCAACTGACATGTAGGCTACTAGCAGCGCCCCGCGGTTGCATTAGCATAAGTGTCGATCCCGTGGGAATATCGGGATAAAAAGTATTCTATGTGTTACTCTGATGTATAAGCTATATTACTGTAAAGTTTCATCAAAATCTGTTCAGTAGTTTTTGCGTGAAAAAGTAACAAACATCCATCCATCCATCCTCACGAACTTTCGCGTTTATTGTGAAATGATTCGCAGTAATATTTAAATTATAGAAATCAGTGACACAAACGGTAACTATCAACCTTCAAGGCAAGTTCATTCAATATGTCACAATATATGGACAAGTGTGATAATACATGGACAGATTGTTGTGTTATTTTATTACTAATATTAACAGCTGAGATGTGAAAAAAAAATTGGCACATAAATGCACACAAGCTTACATATGGAACAAAAAAGATTTAATATTTGTCTTCCATTTTTATGGATGGATATTATATTATTAACCCATGTATAAACTATTTCACAAGCCTTTTGAATCAATATCGGCGGCCTTTCCTACAAACAGTAAAACATATTGGTAAAAAACATACGTCTTATTGGTGCTGTCAACTGTCAATGTCATGTGTCAAAAGTTTATGTTAAATGCAAAACGTCATTGTGTTCTCTGTCTCTTTCTGCCGTCACGCGTCGACAACCAACTTGCGAGTTAAAGCCCGATGCAAACTTTAAAGCGGCTCTCTGAACACGAGGCGAGTAGACGCGCAGTAAAAAAATCATGTCACCACGGGGAGGGGTGGATGTACTGTACAACGAGTAGTCCACTTCAGAACCGCCATGAAGTTTGACGCTTACGGCTTACGTATGTGTGGTGATAAAAAGCTCTCATTAAATCTTTTTCTATCTATGCGATATTTGATTATTTACCTATAATCCATCAGAATATAAAAGTAGAATACTAGGTATTTATTTGGGTCGTTGACCTATTTTTTGGCCAAAGAATCAGCATTGCCATACAACGTGGCAATGCTGCCAGCCTTTTGGGCACGTTTCCTATTGACAGCGATGCGGACGAATTTTTTGATGCCCTTTGATTATTTCCCCTCCAGTATATAAAAATATACTTATACATACGAGTTATTATTTTAAGTCTGTTAGCTTTCTAAATTATGTAAATATTTCATAGGTAACCTAACAAATAACATGGTCGTTGGTATTTAACTTAAGTATTGTGTCAAATACCAACGTCGACACATTACGTTAGTTAGTAATTTCGCATACAGACAGCACGAGACAATGTGTAAGCTTGAGGTTTTTAAAAAAGTCATACAATAGCAAATATCACGATTATATTGTCTTATTAAAGCAGGGACAAAAACTGTTGAATTATTCGGTAATTTGAGTTGCTCAAGTATCTTGTGTTGCTATTTTTAGTTTATGAAATTACTCTATTATGCGCGTGCTATTTATAACTTTGTTTAGATATGATTAAGTAATGAAGGGACTCAAGGGACCGTATAACTTATCTGAGGGGCAATTCTCGTAATTTTAAGAACGATTACAGACTGATCTCAGTCTAAAATACCCCTAATTTCCCTACATTTATGACAATGTTTTGACATTGATTGTCACTGAGATGCGATTGCGATTAGATTTTGAACGTTTTTAATTACGGGTATTGGTCTTCTGTTCTTTTTTCGTACATAATATACTGGATATTAGGTATACATTAGTAATTATATATTAAACTTATTGAAATCACTAGTATGATATTAGAAAAGGAAGCCGTTGCCTATGCTCCCTTGCTTAATGACTTTGATAATAAACTTACTAGTTCATTAAGCGTGGTGATATTGGTCAAGACCCCTGTTTTTTTAAAATGATTGTTAGTTTTAGACATATCTATACTAATAATAAAACTGAAGAGTTTGTTTGAAAGCGCTAATCTCAGGAACTACCAGTTGGATTTAAGAAAATATGTATTTGATAGCCCAATTCTTGAGGAAGGCTATTGAACATCACGCTAAGACTCTTAGGAGCAGAGTAAAAAGAAAAAAAAATAAGAAAGGACGCGAAAACGAAGTAACAGCGGGGGCAGGCGATGCAATGCGACGGGTTGGGTCGGGGGAAAAATATTACGCGGACGAAGTCACGGGCAGAAGCTAGTACCACCTGTAGCCACATGTAGCGGACTTCCTCTATGATCATCATTCATCTCCACGTTCTAGTGAATCTAGAAAAACAAATGTAAAAGATTAAATCATAATAAATATTAATTACGAGACACGTAAATATCCGCAAGAACATTTGCTGGCGACGATCCAAAATAAATTATCGATCTCGTTATTATCACATAGCACTAATAAACAGATATGTATGAGAGATAGACATTATCTCTAATATTTTCGTGGAAATATCTGAATAATATGAATAAATACGATTTGATATGAGCAAGTAGTAAGTAAATGTTTAGTTTTGTTTTAGTGTAGTTGCACTAACCTGAGAGGAAAAAGGGCAAGCGTTATTAAAAAATATCAGCTTCTAAAAGTACCAATAGGGCTCTCTATTGAGATTTTTATCAGATTTGCCTATTTAATTTTGGCATTATGGCTTACGCCACACACGATCATACCAAAGGCAAAGGTTCTGAAATCACTTTATTTTTGGTCCATTTTCGAAATCTGAAAGTGGTCACCTGACCACGAGGCTCCTATCGGAAACTTTCCAAATATATTTTCGGTGTTCTCTCATCATACCGCACCTACTCAACTTTTCGCCCTGCATATACTTGCTACTTATTACTTGGGTAGGTAGGGATACCTTCCTACCACTTTGTCCTCCGTCTCAATGTCTATGTATGTGGTATTACATTCCAAGCTATTCAAGAAACAATAAGTTCAGAGAGTGCAGCAGACCCAGAAAGTTTTAATAATTTGTGTTTCTGTTCCACAAAAAGTTTGGAAATATCGTGTAGTTATAATATTTTTTTTATTTTATACATAAGTCTTATCAATTTCATGAAAAATCTAATTTAAGATAGGCTATTTTTCTGGATCCCCCTCTTAATAGGGCTTACTTGACCGCTATACGATTCTAATTGAGGTTTTTAAATATACATATAGATAATGAGGTAAGTACAGTAGGTACCCATGATTAGGTTTCTTTCTGTAGTTAAATATTTGGTTGAAACTAAATTTTAATAAAAGTATCCATTGAAAAGTAAAAGGTCCAGTAAAATGTATTTCTTACTAGCAGGTGTGGTGGCCACTTTAAAGATCTTTGTGGTTTTTAACACTTGGTAGAGTCACCAAAGGAGATAAGTAACCAGTGTCGTCGGATATACATAGTTGAAGTTTAGTAAGAAACCGATGGATAGTTTCGAATGAAATATAATTTGATAAATGATCTGTTTGTTTTCTAATAATTGAATTAAATTTTAATCCAAAACATCCATCAATTTCTTACTAAACTGCAACTATGTATATCAGACGACGCTGGTTACTTATCTCCTTTGGTGACCGTACATTCAAAAACTCTTATGTCTATGAAACACACGTAATATCTATGCTCTGTGGTTTTGTGACTCATGCTTGTGTGAATGAGTTCGTGGTTTTGTCCGATATTAATGTCTACTGGGTTTCGAACTAATTGTAATAGTTTTTACAATATTTAATACAACTAACTGTTCACACTAGGTACTAAATTAAATGGCATGTCCTAGAACCAAAAATTCGAAGACATGTGACATCCACCAACCCAAACTGGGCCCGCGTGGTGGATTATGGACCACTCCCTCTCACAGAGAGGAGGCTTGTGTCCCAGCAGTGGGAAAATTATGGGCTGATTATGACTTAATTAAATGACTAACTATACAAATAAATACAAAAACAAAAGAACACTTAAATTAGGCCTCGAAGAACAGAAGGACAATTCTCGTAATTTTAAAATCGTTCACAGTCTGAAGGCCAATTCTCGTAATTTAAAACGTTCAAAATCTAGTCGCAGTGTCATCTCGGCGACAAACAAATGTCAAAAACTTGTCAAAATGTAGGGAAATTTGAGGTAATTTTGACAGATTGAGACTGAGATCAGACTGTGAACGTTCTTAAAATTACGAGAATTGCCCCTCTGATCTCAGTCTCAATCTGTCAAAAAATACTTCTAATTTCCCCACATTTTGACAAGTTTTTGACATTTGTTTGTCGCTGAGATGAGACTGCGACTAGATTTTGAACGTTTTAAATTACGAGAATTGGCCTTCTGGTCCGCATCGCTGTCATTCAGAAACGTGCCCAGAAGACTGGCAGCATTGCCTTTTTGAATGACAATTCTAATTCTTTGACCAAGAATAAGCCAGCCCTCTGATCACGTGAAGTGTCGACCAGTCGTGAAAAAGACGCGCAGTCGGGCCCCATGACCGAAGCGTTTGTAATTGTAATAGTTAATATGCGAAAACTGTGTTGTTTCCAGCATAATTATAGGCTGCAGATTTTATCCTATGACAGTAGGAAAATGAAGAATGCCCGCTAACTGTTTGCGATCACCAACCTGTCTGATAAACATAACGATTATGTGAAAGTCCCATGACCCCTCATGGTGGACCTTTATTCCCCCTAAATAATATATTATTATTTCAACAATTTTAACTGGTGTTTGGGGAAACATTCAGTTTTTTCTATAAGGAAATATACAGGTGTATATATATCGTAAACATATAATATTATTATGACTACACATTCATCAACGTATCATACAGCAAGACCTCATGACCCAATAACGTGACTAAACGCTCTACATTTATATCTATCCCTATCTATATGTCTTCTGGGGCTCCGGGCTTATCTTAATTAATATTATTATGAGTTTAAAAAATACTTATTAATCTTTTTGAGCTCATTACAATTTGTTACATTATAAACTACAAGTATAATCAGCCTTCAACGATCTGCTGGGACACAGGCCTCTCTGTGGGAGCGACTAGGTCATAATCCACCATGCGAGTTCAATACGGGTTTGTGGATTTTTAACCCACAATCACTGTTTTTTTGGGTAAAGAATGAAAGAAATCACCACATTTATTTGGCCACAGTTCGTAAAACACAAAATACAAATACGGGTACATAACATAACGGTATTCTTGGCTTTTTCCGTGGGCAATCAGATTCTGTTTTAAGTTATACCCACCCAATCCAAATCGTCAGTCAATTAGAAACTAAATTGATATCGAAAAAATCGCCACTTCAGTACACACTAGGTACTCGTTTATTGATTACAATTTCAACTCAGTTGTCGAGCAACGAGTTCGCAGTGATTACATCTGTAAACAATTGCCCACACAATCGCAAACACTTGAAATTAACGTTATTGAGTGATTTAGACCGGACTCGAACCGCAATACTTTCAATAGACCGAAACAATACACCCAACAATAACCTAAATATTGGAGTGTGTGATTATTTTCAACAAGTTTCGGTATTTATTTCTTTGTTTTGAAGGCACTTTGTAAGTAGAGCACTTCACAGTTACTTAGTAGAATTGGGTTCAATATAATAATGCATAAATAAATAAATATGCAATTAAAGTATGTTATTTAGAAGCCTGAAAGCCTGTTTTCATATAAAGTTGTCAGTTCTTGTTTATCGTTTTGATATCTAACCAGTGTAGCGCCGTAGAGCCTCCAATTACCGCTACACTGAGTGAACGGAGGTGCATTTGATTGCTCTAGATTTTTGTGTAAATAATGTAAGTGCTCGGAATCCTTAATGTAATAGGAATACAACCACCATAAAAAATAAATAGTTCGTAGCTTGTAAAAATCGTAGCGGTCTACGGGGAGGCCCGTTTCTCGTAGCGCTACGAGGAAGTGCTACGGCTGGTTAATATCATAATTGACGACCGATGTTGATCTTCTTAATTTGATGATATCATACCTCATAATTTATTATTAGGTAGATAATTAGATAGTGCTGTCCATTGACCTTCAAGATTGTCAGTTTTCGCTGTGTTTGTTGTTGTTGTTTGGTTATTACTGTGGTTGGTGGTTGTTGTTAAAATTAAAATCAATTGAATTTATATTACAGCATTTCGCAAGTCCGAACTCCGTGTTGTTTACGTTCAGCAAAGGGATTGTGTCCAGGATTATTACCGGTTAGTGTAAAAGGATGACTTTGGTATATAAAAAATATAATCACGCTTCAGCTGCTGTCAGCCCGTCAATGCCCGCTGGGTATGCCAACCAGTGAGGAATATATGGCGATCGATGTGCCTGCGACGCTAGTAGGTCATTCAAAACGTGACGGATTGCCCACTGTCGCCAGTCAAAATGGTATGCTCCGCGTGTCTTTACTATGTTTTGACTAAAAGTAGGGAATGGTGTTGGTATAAAAGAATGTGGTAACGTAGGGTTACGAACAAAGTTATAATTTACGCAATTACTATTAGTAATTATATCATAATTTTATTTTTATTAAAAAAAAAAAAACTTTTTTCCGTAGATGTGCTTTAAGCTATTGTATCTTTTTACATAATATTATGGAATACAAATAAAGATATGAATATGAATATAGAAAAAAAAAACTGGCCGAACAAGGGTTCCGTACCACCATTCAATAATTAACACCACATTTGATTTTTTAAACACGTTTCTTGTATGGAGACCGCTTTTAATTTTTAACTTTATTTTATTTTTATTATTTGTTGTTATACCGGCAATAGAAATACACATTCGGTTCATGAGATACAGCCCGCTGACAGACAGACGGACGGACGGACAACGGAGGCTTACTAATAGGGTTCCATTAGCACCCTTTGTCTATGGAACCCTAAAAACGAAACTGAATAGCTTGACTAGCCATTCTGATTAGGTTATGTGAGATTTTGAAAGTTTTGTTTTTAAAACCACTATATGGCGCAGTGCCAATTAGTCGAAGTATTATATCTCCAAAGCTCAGTTTATTTAAGAAAACCTGCATTTTTAAAAACTATACCATACATAAAAACAATGTACATAATATCTGTAGATTTTATGAATCAATAAATCATAAATATAAGATGAATCACCTCAGAAATGATTCTCAGAATTTGTCCAAACAACGAACAGTTACGATAGCAGTCATTATATTGGTTAATAGGCAAGCTTAAATTATTAATACCTTTCAATTATTTACATTCTCGATATATAATTGATAATTCTGACAATAAGCTGATATCAGAATACGAATTCAGTCGTGCCATCGACACGGAGAAGAAGAGTACGAATCATTGTTTCAAAGAGCACTCGTTTTAGTATAAGTTTCAATCTAATTGTATTTCGCTAAAAGCCTTTATTAAGTCTCAAGTAATAACTAAGTACTTAGTAATATAGATGGAATCACTTGAAAAATGTTTGTTATATTATTTTCTGCTGGTCTTAACAAATGTAGTGATATTTTTGGTCCTTTTGATTCTTAGGACTTTAAGTAAGCTTTGTCTGAGTAATTATTTTTGTGGCTGTACTATAGAGTTCTTATTAATATTACTTTATTTTTATTTTCAACTAATTGATTATCAGCTAGCTTATTTCTTGAATCTTCTTGGACCTACTCCATTATATAATGTACCGACCCTTTCAGAAAATCACAAAAAATGAGGAATGTTTGTCCTAGTCATGATCTGCCTAGCCTTTTCGCAACTATTTTGGGGTCGGCTTCCAGTCTAACCGGATGCAGCTGAATACCAGTATTTTACATGGAGCGATTGCCTATCTGACCTCCACAACCCAGCTAATGGGTAATACGATACCGCTTGGTAAGACTGGTTGTCAGACTTTCGGAATATTTATCCTAGTATTGTCATGATTTTGTCAAAACATTTACATTACCTGATATTTTCTTTATTTCTATTCCTACATTGGTACATTTGCGGTTAAAATAAATAAGAAAGACTAAACTTTCACACTAGATAAATGAAGCTGTGACCAACAGCACTTGTATTAAGCGGTACAGTGTACATATAATGCACCTTCCAGTAAATTACTGGACTGTGTCCTCGCATTTGTGGTAACAGGAGTTGCTGAATCACTTTTTCCTCCAACTAATTCCCACGCTGATGTACTCGTAGAACTTAAAGTTAGCAACTGGAAGAGATTGTCTACATGAAGCCGTTTACGCGCGGGTTCATGTGAAAGGAATGTCCGACGCATTCCGCGTAGTGTCTTAATAATAATTCAGTCAAGATTCTAACATTCAAGAATCTTGAGAACGTGGCGTTAAGATTTTTCTCAATTTTAATTGGAGAGTTATCATAACAATGTGGTATTAAGTTAACGAACTCTGTATAAAGTATATTCAAGCTGAAATTTTGATTTTAATTACCGAACTTGACTTCCAGTAGACCAAGTGTTATCGTGTGAATATTTGTTTTGAAGCAGACATTAAAATTTCAATGTGACTCAATAACCCTTTTTTCCACCAGCAATGGCAGCAACGGGTCTCGAGAATACGAGCAGTCAGCTCCGAGCGAGACCAGCGGAGGGGGGGTGGATACCGAGCCCCGGACCCCCGCCCCCCCCACGGACCGCTACGAAGACCTGCAGATGATCCTATTCGCGCAGGTGCAGGGCAAAGAAGAAGAACACACAGTAATCATTCCCCCACATCGGGACCTTAACGTCCTGAGGCCAGATAACCCTACCATTGGAGAGATGGAGGACTTAGAACCTAGGTAAGGGCTTGGAGGATTTTAGTTTAATTTAAGAAGTCAAAAGTTGACGTATTTACGGCCTGCTGTGTCAAGTTTTAATATTTATATAAAAATATGTAAGTTGTGAGAGGTCATTATCCTTTCAACAATGAATATGAATTGGTCAGACGTTACCTACAAACACGCTAACGGTACGTATGCTGAAAAATACTTTTGTATTATAATGTCCATAAAATAACCATGGCAAGTCTAAAGTAGACTAAAACCCTTGCAAAACGAATTTATTAAGCATGTCTATTGTATAATGTCTCTAAGTGTTCCCAGAAAAAAGCAATCAACATAATATTTAAATCATTTAGAAAATTGCGCAGAATGTAAATGCCAAAATAAAAGGAATATTCAGTGGGTTAAGAAATATTAATTAAAACGTTCTGCGAAAAACGACGCGAAAAGGACATTACAAGGAAAATTCTCCAAAGTTGCCGACAGCTGACATCCACAAGTACGATTTATGTAGCACGCCGCGAGTCGCCAAATTAAATTGTTAGTTACTTCGTTATTACCGCAATTAAACTTTGATAACTCGAACATTGCTGGAACAACTGTTTACATATTTCCTCGCGGCTGCGGTTCCGACTGTGCCCCTGCTACATTGTAATGTTATATGTAACACGTGACTGCACATTCTAAAGGCGACAGCTTTTCATCCACCACGAATGCCCCCGCAGAGCACTGAAGTATGCATCAAAATCAAACAGGTAGGTCGCGGCCGGCCTCCGCTGCTTCAGGTAATTTCACGAAAGCAAATATTAGGCCAAATCTCATAGGGCACCGTGAAAGCAATGAAAAGAATATCACATTCCGTTCGCGTTTAGGTACACTATCAACAGGATTTCGTTTGATACAAGGCTATAAAAAAGGATCATATCATACTTCCAGCGCAGAATGATTCTATAATACGAAACAGACAAGCGACCTTTCTTTATCTTGCGAGGCAAATTTCACAAGACCTACAAGGAATCTTATTTAAAATCAAGTTACGGGGTCCCGCCAAGATAGGCGCGGGTCTTTGACAATAAAACTAAATGGAATGAATGCATGATGGCTTCCTTAAAACGCCGCTCGTGATATGACGGGACCTGTTATGACCGTATTCTTGTATCATGTAGAAAGGGTTGCGTTGATACATGGAAAATTTGGCACAATTTTTTCAAAATTGGCATCATCTACGTAAATATGAGAGGAGATGAACATTCATTGTTTAACACGAGAACGTTTTCTTTTGTTATGAATTCTTTATATTTTTCGGTCGTCGTACGCATAATAAGCTCAGATAAAATGTGGAAGTAAATAGGGCTTCGTGTTCATTTAGAATTGTGAACGTCCACTTGTCGAGAGCCGGAACAATCGAGTTTTTTGAATTCCCACCCGACGCCGGCACAATTCACACCGAAGGAGAGTCAATAAATTTTAGAATAGCTACCGGCTTGATTTCTAAATGCAGGTTATCGGAGCATGCCACAAATCGAAAACGTTACACGTACGCTCCTTAGTATTCAGTTCCGTGCTGCGTCGTGTCGCCCGGAGTCTCACACCTACCGCTAGTAGGCAAATCACGTCCACTTATGTGTTCCACGCAGCCAAAACCAACACGCCGACGCCGCGCCGCACCGCCGTCGGAAAATCTTCCATGTAAATCTTGACGTTAACGACCAGGTTTACGGGCGTGTGCGAAAAATTTAAAGTAACTTCATCGATGACGTACTACGCATCGCTTTTGTCTCTCTTGTTTATGTTCAATTAAACAATATTTACGTAGAAAATTGGTTCAATATTTATCTAATCGATAATACTATAGTAGCTCCAATTATTAGGTTGTTGATAGCCAAACGTATGCGACTACTATAATGATTGCATTTGGATCAGTCGTTTGTTCTCCAATTATACCCAAACAAAAGGCAGAATGCCGCATAATAGATAATTAATGGAAATTAATGTCGTATAATAATACCAATCAATTTCTATTGCAGCATAAACGCTTCTAATTTGGAAAGGTTCCAACTGAAGATAGCTCAACACGAATTGTATGAGCCTGAGGAACCGCTAGTGGAAGACCTTCTCAAAGATATGGCCACTTCCCCCATCCTACATGTAGGTAAGTTTACCTTTCAAATTAATTCTATAAACCTCTTAGATAAAATTAAAATAATCGAAGCAAAATAGATTGTACTAGATTTTAAGCTTACTGATTTTGAGGGCACACTCAATTTTGTATTCGAAATTAAGTTCGTAATTATTCGTCTTATTTACATTATTCAACATTCGACGACTGAAATCGAGTCAACTATTGAGTGTGAGCCCTGATCTCAATTTAAGTAGGTATGTATCGCCATAAAATATTCAGTGCACCGTTGATCGGACTTAGAAAAGCAATTACTTTTAGACAGACAACCTTTACGCCACCCTCACTCCACGACTGGACATTCGATTCAGTTTTAATGTCTTACATGCGGTTGTTAAGGTCCATTTTTGAATATCAAGATATATTTTTTCATAATACGAGTATTTAGAAAAGTTTACAACAGTTATACATTACATAATTTTTTTTAAAAGTATTAATAAAAAAATGATTTTACACAATAGAGTATGGAGACAAATCTCAGCCTTGAAATAGTATGAAAAATAACTAAGATGATATTAGCATAATACATAAAAGCTGAAGCAGGTAGGTATCTATGTATATTAAATGAGGGTAGGTCCGCAATCAGTTGCGGGGTTAGCGGTCCGTCGGACAATAGTGCCACAACAATCTCGCCCTTTACTTCGAATTGGACTTAAATATTTAAACCACTTAAATGGATTTCATTGTTGATCCGACTTTATGGTATATACTAGAACATTTATTTTTAGTGACACCAGTGCTCGATAACCGCGATAGGCGACATTCTAATATCATCTAAATGCTAGTTTGAAGGCTGAATTCAAATTTGGTTAGGTACTGGTTACTTGGTACTCGTACTACGTACTTAGAATCTAACAATAAATTATTTTTCGACAGAGCAAAAAGAGGGAGGCACGCAGTTGAAACTTATCATTGACTACCCTAATGGCGTCCAGTCTCTCTTCAAGCCGATGAGGTAAGTCCCACATCGAGCGTCCATAATTTATAGTTTTGCTTTGAGTGTCCGTCCATCATCCGTCATGTCTTTCACAGAGACGTAAGTTTTATTTTGGTTGGTAAAC
Source organism: Apamea monoglypha (assembly GCA_911387795.2). NCBI lineage: Eukaryota > Metazoa > Arthropoda > Insecta > Lepidoptera > Noctuidae > Apamea > Apamea monoglypha. The sequence continues at coordinate 6,860,179 of OU426922.1, forward strand.
AAGTTGGGTTGGTAGTAGTTTGAAGTGTCCGCGCGCGCTCCTGAAGGAGTTGCCACAACTTTCCTGTCACCTTGTTGGGTGTGCTCGTTCTATTCACAAAACTCCGAGAATGTTCTTTCGTGCGATCGGCTTAGCGGCTTGCCCACACTGTTCTCAACTACAAGTGCTATTGAAGTAGTGAGTTCGCCAAGTTCTGTTACTTGCGTACCATTGTTAAAGTTCATTGTGTTTTCTATTCAGTACCTCGCACTTGCTTATATATTTACGAAAGCTTTTAGACCTAACTGTGGCAGTGAACTTATGGAAAGACAACTTTACAACCTCTATGGCTATATTTCAAAGAGTTTATGTATAAAACCCAAGTACATAGACACTGCATTGCATATTCAATATTCTGTAATGCTATCTGATACAATTTTTGACGTGACAAAGAATACAAAGAGCATTCCCAAAAATGTACTAGCGGGAATTTCACGAAACTCCCGACAGGCCTGTATATCGAGTATCAGACGTCTTAGCACTTCGCTTTTATTTTAAAAATATGGATTCCATAAAAAATAAAGATAAGAATACTGAAGGCGTCAAAAGTAAGGCGTATATTCGTCAGCAAGTTATATATGCACATAGTTTTACATCTGTTACAACATTATTCTTGAAACCAGAATTAAATTTCAGAGGCGTTAAAAAACAAAACAATATAAATTATTCTCGCCTTGAAATACTTGAACATAGGCAGACAGTTAACTTTTCCAGCGGACTGGATAACTTTTCTTAGAAAATTATAGACTCGAGGGGTTACCCCGGCGACATATCAAGAGGCCCTCGTGGATCTTTCACGATCCACAAGGGCGCGATAAATAACGCGACAGTCGGTGGTAACCCTTCCCTATACGAGTACCTATTAGTTTTATCACCTTCACTGCCACTTCTGTACAAGTGATATATTGTATCGGGATCCTAGATCCACTAGCTGGAGTAAAAAGTATTCAAAATTAGTGGAAGCTATTTAATGTCGAAAAGGTAAAGAGGACACGGAATCTAAACCATTTGTTAGTAGCCTTTTTAAATTGTACTATCTCACTTACGAGTCGCACTGAGGACTATAAATCGGAAGACACTCGGTGCAGTATATTCCCGGGATTGCTCCTATCTAACCAGATTCACGATTTAAGAGCCACTTTAATCGTTTTGTTTCCGAGAAATTGATTAAGCACCCACATTCGACTCATTAGACACTAAAGAAATTATACCTCCATTTGTTACTGCGAATGAGTAATTTTTCCATTTTAAATACGTAACTTAACATTTTTCGACGTTATAAATTTATTTTAAAGGACAGGGGTCCCTTATCTCCGGGAGTCGATATTTGATATTTCTCTTTAATGGATTTATATTACTCGGTTTCAATTTACGTCATGAATAAGTACCTGCCAAGAATTTTTGGTGATATTATGTTAAAATTTCACTTTGGTGTTTTATGCTTTTTAAGAATTAAGATCGATTTCAATATAAATTTTCAGGTCATGACATTAATTAAAATATAAAATAAGTGGGTACTTATATTTTTACCTTAGCCTCAATGCTTTTTACCCATTGTTAGAACAATGGGTTTCATGATGGCGTTATAATAATTTATCATATTAAGAAGATAAAAAGCTCTTCAATGTCGTTAGTCTGGTTATTCGTATCTAGCTTATGCTGCAAATTGATTAATGCAGATAGTCATCAATGGCCGCCAAAGTAGGGAGCCGGGCCAGCTTCGTGCTTTATCTACATATTTAATTCCTCTTATACCGTGCTCTATAATATCTCGACACGAGCATAACATTAAAGATAAATCGGCTGTTTTATACTACAAATAACATCCCCTTCCTTTGATACTTTTACGACTGAATTTGCATTTACTTTTATTTGCTTTTGTTCACAGATTTGCTAGAGATGTGCAGACATTACCGAATCATTTCTATTTTTCTGATTACGAGCGGCACTACGCTGAAATAGCCGCGTTTCACCTGGATAGGTGGGTCGTACTTGTCATACATTATTAATATAGGAACAACAAACATACAGCGCTTTGGTTGACTCATCCGCAAGAGTCATTCTTGTGGAATTCAACATTATCAAGCGTGGGGTTAAATATTTACGCAATCTTTTGACTTAAAAATGTTGCTATCTAAATGAATTTTCTGACTTTTGGTGTCGTTTGATACAAAAATAACTTTCTTTAAACAGAGAGAAATCTCAGAAGCAGACTTTTATTGTTTTATAGTTCGAATTTTTAGGTCAAGAGCTGACCCAATCTTCGATATATAATAGAATATAATAGGAAACTAACATCCCTATTTGCTCGCCACAATGTACACGAATAGAGGTGACGCTAATCTAAATCATGTGTTATCCAGGATACTCGGTTTCCGTCGCGCGATGCCGGTCGTGGGCCGCGTGCTCAACATGACGACAGAGATCTACGATGTGACTGAAGGTGACATCCTCAAGACATTCTTCGTTTCGCCGGCGAACAATTTCTGTTTCCACGGAAAGTGTTCGTACTACTGCGACACTGGTCATGCGATTTGTGGCAACCCTGACATGCTCGAAGGGAGCTTCGCCGCGTTCTTGCCCTCCTCCGATATCGCTGAACGGAAGGTTAGTATTTTAATTTGAAAATTGCATTTTGTAGTTACAAGAAACTAATTAGAAGGTTCTCTTTGCATCGTAATGTTATTCCGAAATATCGTGTCTATCGTTTTTATGGTTTTCATTTAATTTCTTGCGACACGATTAGCCCGGTAGGTACATGTTATGTAGAGATTATCAAATTGAGCGTGGTTGTTGGTAACAAATTATCACGTAGGTACATTATTGCGTCGGCGTCAGCGATGTAATCCATCACACATAATGCACGGCTCCTTGCTATAACCGCGTGCACTTTATACGGGCGATCAAATCTGTGTTTACTTTCTGTACAACTACGGACTGTGTCCATAGTTCACGTAAACGATTGACGTGTGCGGTTTCTCATTAACAGGCTGTTCACTGAATTGGATATGCAAGGTTCCTTGATATTCCATCAGTGATATCAGATTCAACCAGTACCGAAAGTTTTATGTTTAACCATAGTCATAGTCGTTTATTTGCTAAGAAAGTATGTGCGTCAACAACAGAGATACGTATGCAGGGTCGTCGGATATAGTTGAAGTTTAGTAAGAAACCGATAGATGTTTTCGAATGAAATTTAGTTTGATAAATGAACTGTTTGTTTTCTATTAATTAAATAAAATTTTATCTGAAAACTTCAATCCGTTTCTTACTAAACTTCAACGATATCCGACGACCCTGCATACTTATCTCTTTTGTTGTACATAAAATATAATTACCTAATTGAAAAATATTAAAGAAAATTTTAATCCTTTTTTCAACGGTTTCATAGGTATTCTAAATATTTATTCATCAGCGACTCGGAAATTAATATTGTTAAATTCGCGAACATCCAAAAATTGTAAAAACGGATAAGTATTTTTGTACTCTTTTTCTATTTTGGTCACAACGTAATCTCGTGTAAACTCTACATTTTAGTGGGATGATACACTCGGAGGTTCGCCCGTAGCACATAAAGGAAGGGTTTATAGCCAAATCATAATTATAATTTAAAATAATTCCGCGGCATTTCGGTCTAATGTCTGCTTAACTATTTAAAGCTTTATAAGGAATTAATAATAACTAGCCACTGCACAGAGAACGGTGACATGTATCAAGCGGACATATTGTAACGAGTCGGTAACCTTGATAAGTATTTAACTATACTTCAATAGCCATAAGGTATTTCAAGTACAACTTGCTAGCTTCTTTCTTAAGGACTTGAATACTACCAACTTATAATTTTCCAACTACGCTAAAACTAGGGTAGGTACACATGTATACATTAAAATAAAAATCATACAAAAAAATTAAATTAAAACGACTTCAACATCCTACTAATAAATGCGAAAGTTTGTGAGGATGGATGGATGTTTGTTACTCTTTCACACAAAGACTACTGAACGGATTTGGATTATAATTTTTTTTTTTTTTTTTTTTCTGGTGGGAAATCATCAAATGAAACCCGCTCTGGGTGGAGCGGAAGCGAGTGTCAGACTCTTACTGACTAAAAACCACCCATGTTCCTTCCTTCGCCCTTTATGTTCCGGGGTAGCGGTAACCCTTTCGGACAATCCCGCTGACCCGGCAGGCTTCAACCCTAAGGGGCCCATTTGGATTATACTTTACAGTAATATAGCTTATACATCAGAATAACACAGAATACTTTTTATCCCGATATTCCCACGGGATCGACACTTATGCGGGTGAAACCGCGGGGCGCGGCTAGTACAAACATAAGATTACAAACTTCGATCGCTCAGTACGTGAACAATACAGCAATGGTTCAGGTACAGATAATCAAACCTCTGCGCGAATGTCCTCAGGGTAAAACCCGAAAGGGGGGTAAAGGCTGATCGTCTTCTTTTCTCGTGTCGGCACTAACTGTAGAAGAATATTAGATAGCTCATGCCGCGGTAAACCGATTAGTCAATCAGCAGGTTGGTAGTCACTCAGGGGTGGTTCCGGAATTGGTCTTTTAAGAGGAACCGGGACCACCCCTATGTGCGGATGGTGATCACCGGGGTGGTATTCGTGAGGTAAAAATCCCACACTCCCCGACCTCACTCCCCGGAGGTCCGGTGCCTTTTGAAGGTTTCCCCCCGAAAACAAAAAAAAACAAAAAAGTTGGTAGTCACTAGTCAGGCTCTTTTATTACTCCTACCTAAGGTGATCTCATCGCCTACTTTTTAACCCTCGACGTAAGCAGAGGGGTGTTATAAGGTAGAGGCCTATGTCGTTGGTTTTTTAACGTAATTTTATTACTTCATCGTTTTTTCATCAATTTGTGCGTTGTCTTCAGGTCTGGCGGCATCCATGGAGAAGGTCCTATCACAAGCGAAGAAAAGCGCAATGGGAACTCCAATCAGATTATTGCGATACGGTAAGCCTTACAGAATTTTATTAACAGGGTATTACTTTGCAGATTGCGTTTTTTTATAATCATTGCGCTTTTCATTTTATTCGTAGATATCGGAACTTTTAGGATTAATGATAAAATGTTAACTTATTGAAGATATCAACGTCCACCATTACCTAAATGGAACGCTCCCTCGTTCATTCAATTTGTTAAGTAGAATCATGTTTGAGGGGCTGTGCCCCTTCTTCCGGTCGCCACTTTTGTTTATAAGAAGAATTACTATCAACGTTGGCCATTTTTCAGAAATACATACATATATTTTCTCCAAGTAAAAGCAATAATTTTAACCGGACTTTATCCATGGTTGGAAAGGTGTTATCCACATTAACTTACACCATCTAGATGGTTTTAATTGATAATGTATCTTTTGGGGATACCCTGCTGTATGTTTATAGTATATCCATTACGATACGTGTCACTTACGAGTAAGTAGTCTATTTTTGCACGGCGTGAAATTAACGGCTGAGCGTAGCGAGGGTGTAAAACACATGTATCTATACTATTTTATAACTCGTGTGACCTAAACCCGAACTTAAGTCACGCTTCTGTGTAAAAATGTGACTTAATTGTGGGTTTAGATAATATAGTGCCATAAAATATCTTGTATTATTGTTTTCTTCTAGATTCGCACAACCCCTCCATATGACTCCGGTCGTCGACTACTTGACTTGATGGACATGTCGATCTTCGACTTCCTCTCCGGGAACATGGACAGACATCACTATGAAACCTTCAAGTTCGTATGCTTCATGCTCATTACTCATATCTGTATTGTTTCTACATGATAAATTATCCTTAAGATTGAAAGCGGTGATTCTCTTGTCAATCGTGGCCATTATCAAAAGAAATCTAGTTCTAAAATGAAATCTTGGTCATTCATCGTGAGGAAACAAATCTTTCAAACGATTTTAATGGTAATTCAGTTCTGAAAGAAACGTGGAATGTGTTTGCAATGTCAAAGGTTACAGTTGGCTATGGTATTTGTAACTGAAAGGCAGACACATGATATTCTTGTGATCTCTCAATCTTATTGGTTATGCGACATTTTACATTGCATATAAATCTGCATTATTACGGGCCCAACCGGAATATCGAACGAGAAGGCCGTTTCCTTAAATCATTGGAGCTCAATTCCGTTCATACTGGAAATAAAACAACTATTTATAGTTAAGATATGCGCTGTCATTGTAATGCAGAATTTCAAGTTTTATAAGGAGATAGCCAAATTAAGATTGTTTTAACGAGTTTGTTGTTAATACAGAATGTTCGGGAACGAGACGTTCACACTGCATCTGGATCAAGGGCGTGCGTTCGGCAAGGCGTTCCACGATGAACTGAGTATCTTGGCACCGCTGCTGCAGTGTTGCGTCGTGAGGCATACCACCCTCTCTGCTTTATTGAAGTAAGTTACAAAATACAATTTTTAGGGAGTAAAATGTGTGGGTATAATATATTTTTGTATTTCATGTATAGACTTCCATGTATAATATTACAAGTAATATCTAACTCTAAAGGATTTTCCTCTTTGATTTGAACAGATTCCAAAACGGTGTGCCACTATCAAAAGTCCTCCGTAATTCATTGAAGAAAGACCCGGTTGACCCGATACTGTGGGAGCCTCACCTCGCCGCCCTCGACCGGCGCATCGTCATCATCCTCGACGCCATCAGAAAGTGCGTCGACAAGATCGACACGCCCCCACAGAACGAGGTGAACGATTTCGTATGACCGCTCACACTACCTGTTATACGCTACGGGACTCATAGAAACGGTCTCATGAGCTGAAGTGTCTATGTGATATATGGTTGTACGGACAACAAAAGGGATGGTGCAATCAGTGAAAATGACTTGCTAGTCGAACTCTCTCATAATCCGTGACTTAAGACAAACTTAGATGTAAGAAAAGTTGTAATCAATGCAAAACGTATCTTTATCATCCTTGTCTTTGGTTCTGTCTACAAGACTTGTATTAGACGTAAGATTTTAGTGCCAAAGATTGTCCAAATGAACTTTTGAGATATACAGAATATATTTTAGAACCATTCCACTGGATTTTGATAAGCCATTGTATGCCAAATATATAGAGGAATTGTAAATTCATTTTGCTTACCACATCGGCGGTGAACGGTTTTGTTTTTTTAAAAATTAACAGTATTGAAGAATTAGTGTACGTAGATATTATATTTTATTTGTTCTTTCTGTATATTTTGGATAATAATAATTATGAGTATTTCCGAGCTCAGACGCGACTTATCTAGAAGGGTGTGCAATGTTACTGTGTGTACATAATATTAGTAAAATGCAGTTTATTTGTAAGTTTAGTTGTATTATCATCTGCTACACTATTACTTTTTGTTGTGAATTCTGTTACCATAGCTGAAGGCTCAAGAAGAGACATATCATAAATAAGCTCCGTGTGATAAACACAGACATTGTCTGATTCTATTTTGTTAAGTTTTATTATTCGAGGCTATAAATCAATGCAATCGTACATGCTTTTCTATCTGTACTACTATAAGTTTCTTACTAACATATTTCTCGTAGCTGATCTCATGTTTCATAACACTGAATGGTTATCATTTCATTTAGCTATAAAATAACACTACGTACTAACTATTTGCAGTGGCGAAAATATGAAATCCTACGTAGCTTACGGAGTTGCTTTTACTTTGATTAAGTAGTCTATTAGTTAATTTCAATCCGATAGTTACGATAATACTGGCAGTTAAGATGAGACCTATATTTATTTAAATCGTGGTTTTAGTGTAAATTAGTGTTTAATATGGGTGTGACTGTTACATATACCGGGGTTCAAGGAGTCGACTTGCCAAAGACGTACCTAAAAATTTATGTAAAAATGTGTTGTATCTATAGCAAAATGTGATGCTTGAATGTATGTTTCTGTTGATTGTTTATAAATTAAAAGGTTACAAGATTTAAACTTTTGTGTTTCATTTAAAATTAATGTACAGACTGAGAATGCACATCAAGCTACTACAATCTGTCAAATTTCTTTAATACATTTTCAACTTTATCGCTAAAGCATTAGGTTCAAGGTTGATTGGGAAAATTTGACAGTTTCGGGTAGCTTGATGTGCTGGCGTCTGTACCTACAACTGAAGATATTACAATGCAAATACCTGATAGGTTATTTTTCAATCGCCAGATAACTTTTATCTGAAGAATAGAAGTGGCCGTCAGGCCGTCTGACATAATTTCTATACAAAAACTGTCAAACTTTCATATATAACTTCCTCATATAAAACTTATCTGACGATTGAAAAATCTGCCTTTAAAAGAAACAATGTTAAGAAAGAATCAACAAGCAAAACTATTCTTAAACATAGAAACGGAGCATCCTAACCTCGGACCGACAAAACAAAACCAAATTATAAACATGTAAAATATAAAAGAAAATGTCGGGTCAGCGTGCCCGTCGCCTTCTCATAAAGATCACATAAAACTGGAAACACAGATATGTCCGTCCTCCATAAAAACTGGAATATGAATAGTACGGATATTTGATACAACGCTTTACGACTTTATGGCAGTTTGTCGTTTATTAAATATCAGCTGCGTCGAGTATCTTTAAATGTGGATCTCTTCATCATTGTATCGTATACATGATGAGGTCTGTGTCTCTTTTGTTTTTGAATGTTGAGGTATGGTCACACACAAAATTATTATTAGCTGCAGATCTTTTCCGTAAAAGGATCATTGTAAATGCTTAGATGAAGTGAGCTGTCAATAATGTCAATCCCTAACTTCAGCCGACTGGCTGAAGTGATTCAGCAAAATCTCACCGTGTAAAAACTTAGGTGAAGTGAGCTGTCATTTCACCTCATGCTAAGGATTAACAGCTCAATTCAGCTTACTTTCACGGTGAGATTGTTACAGCAGGTCATATGACAGTTCACTTCAAGCTCTCATCGCCTAAGTTTCCACGGTGAGATTTTTACAGAATAGACCGACAGGTCGTTATAGGTCCTGTGCTGAATTTGGGTCTCCCGTATAGTCGTGCATCAAGAAGAAGCATAGATAGAAGTTTAATAATAATAATAATTCTTTATTACAGATAACTAAGATCCAAAGTGTTAGTAATTACAATCATGACTTAAGACTATTGTTAGTAAAGTTAATCACCGTCCTTACCATTTTCTTAAAAACTGGAGAGGTAATATCCTCCCCTATTATTTTGAGGATGCTGTTGCTAGTTCCTCGTACTCTGCTTAGTAGAGATGCAGTTTTTTCGCGAATCACCTCATGAAAACCATCGGTTCGATTCTGCACAAACATCTCTGAAGCACTACAAAAGCGAGGCCTTCGCAACAGCATCCTAAAAATATTATTATACTGGACGCGCAGCGCGTCCATCGCTCTTTTGGTATACGCGACCCACAGGCTTCCCGTGTAGAAACTTTGGCAGTATGCCTTAAAAAGGGTGATTTTGACATCTTCACTACATCGGGAGAACCTGCGTGCCAGCATATTACCTCGGACCGATAGCGCCCTGCGCTCCCTTTCAATGTCTATATTGTCCTTAAGGTCGGCGGTGAGGAAGTGCCCGAGGTACTTGAAAGAATCTACCTTATTTAGTTTCGAGCCACTTAACATAATGTCAGGTATAATTTCAGGGCATTTACCGCCGGCCTTAAAGACCATGTTTTTACATTTCATCACATTATATAACAGTCCGTGTCTAACCGCATAAACCTCACAGCGCTTCAGTAGCTCTCCTATAGACCGTACAGTAGGGCCCAACAGCACCATATCGTCTGCATAGCTTATGTTATTTACACTAACACCGCCCACCCTGCATCCGACATGCATGGTGCTGAGCTCCACTAGTAAGTCATTTACGTACAGGTTGAAGAGCCGTGGGGACGTCAACCCCCACTGTCTCACACCGCACTCCAACCTGTATGAGTTTGAGAGAGTATTGGACCATTTGACATGGTTTAATTGGTTAGCATACCAGTACTTCAGGATGTCTACCACTTCCGTCGGTACGTTCCTGTCCCTCAGCTTTCTCCAAAGCATATCATACGACACAAGGTCAAAAGCTTTGGAGAGGTCAAGGAAACAGGCGTAAACCGGCGTTTTCCTATCTGTGTAGTAATGAACAGTGTACTTAAGACTGAGGATGGCACTCTCTGTTGACAATCTGCGTTGGAAACCGAATTGTGAATCGCACAGGGTAATACAACTCTCCAAGTAAGTATCGAGTACACTGTCCAACACCTTCGCAGCCGTGGTCGCCAGGGATATAGGTCGGTAGTTTCCCCTATCCGCGATGTCTCCCGTCCTGTCCTTAATTATAGGTACTACGATTGTTTTCATCATATCAGATGGCAAATATGAATGCCTAATGCACAGTGTATAGAACATGGCCAGTACCCTCGGCAGGTGAAACCCCGCAAACTTAAAATGTTCAATACTGAGACCATCGTGTCCGGGAGATTTGCCTCTGCTCATGTGTATAATAGTCTCTTTTACTTTTTTGACTGACAAGCATATTTGTGACTCTTCTCCCCGACACGTGGACTCTTTCTCCGTCAAGGACACAGAAATGCCAAGCGGTGACTTTACTCTAAAATGTTTCATGAACATATTCGCGATGTCCCCTGGGTTGCTTTTTCCATCCACACTCACAGGGAGGCTAGGCTTCGCTTCCAACTTTCCTGTGGACTTCCAGAATTTAGCAAAGTTTTTGGAAGCTCTTTGTTGCGTTATTATGTCCATTTTAATCTGCGTTTGATTATCCTGGCACCACTTTAGACGACTCTTAAAAATCTTACGTGCATCTCGCATTCTTTCATAAACGTTTAGATAGGTTTCAACTGTAATTTAGATATTGAACTGAAACTAATAGGTAGGGGTAATAATAGATAGGGATAAACTAGGTATGTGAAGTTTTTGGCCAGCAAAATTTAATTTACTGTCGTGCCATCGACACCACGAAGATGAAGAACTACATGGTGTGGTTCGAGACGAAGCTTCTCGGAAAGGGCTTATATCCGGGTATGTTATCGGTCGGTAATGGCTGGTCATAAGTTTGAATTTTGCGGGCACATATGAGACATTGGAATAGCTCATTATTTTATAGTTGTAACAGAAATGCAACATAAATCTATCAAAATGCACACCAACTAAAAATCTGTGTTTATCGGATTTAAAATATTGACATCGTAAATAAAAAAGTATCGACATTGCGAATATGTGACACGTTTGGACTCAAACTAAAACTGCATTTTTATGTATGTACCTTCATAAACTGTTATGCTTACTTCCGTCGGAGTTTACAGCTTTCTGATGCACATTATCTCATAACACTCACACCGTTTCAGTACGTACTTTTACAGAATATAACCTAAGGGATACAGAAGTATGATAAAAACGGTAATCTTAATCGGTTTTATTTATAATATATACACATATAATAATAGTTCTCTATAAATTCACAAATCAATAAAACAATGACAATTATTTTATTTGATTATGTGGCGGTTTTTAACATCATCTGCCTAGTCTTTTCCGAACTATGTTGGGGTCGCTGAACACCCGTATTTATTATTATTTTACATGTAGCGACTGCCTATGTGACCTCCACAACCCAGATACTGAGTTATACGATAACGTAACGACTGTCAAAGATCCACGAATGATAAACGGAACTAACTGAGGCGGATCGCAGTCAAGAACTAGTACATATCATTAAAAAAAAAAAAAATTACGTGCATCCATCCACGGGCCTACCGCGGCAAGGATCAACCCATGCGGCTGTTATTGTTTGTGAACAATTCCTAATAAAACTTAATTCATAATGCATAATTATATTTTCTAGATACTGAACGAGTACTTAGTAAATCTCTGTTAGAACAAGGAAGTTTTAATTAAGGCTTTTCTTTGTCGGCTTGTTGTAATAAACCCTTTCAGTGAGAAATAAATCTGATTTTCTAATTAAGAACAAACATTATCGTCTCGACAAATTTCTTTACGCGAAACAGCTTTAGTAAAGGAATATTTTCATAATTGAAAGGCGTCATCAAGGGTAGGGAATTATCGTGAAATTCGACGACATTTGTCGACACTGCCTACAATTTGAAATGCCCCTTTGACTTCTAATAGTTAAGACCTGGACCGCTCTACAACGAACCGAGGTATTTTTAATAATTAATATTCATCTACATAATGAGCTTTCAAATTACTCGAGAACATTGAATTAAAATTGTGTTGGAGGCATTGTTGAACATTTCATATAATTAATTTTGAATGGTTCCGTTGCTCTCAATCCCGACATCTCTGTTAAGAAGTTAATAGCTAGAACTCTGGGCGTTTGTTTTTTCTTAATTAAAATAAGCATAGACGCAGCTGCAAATAATTGAATCGCATTTTGTGATATAACTTGAAGAAAAATGGGGTTAGAATCCTGTTTTAATTTTTGAACAACATGACTTTTGGAGTCTTTTTTTTTTCGGATGGGAAATCATCAAATGACCCAGTGTCAGACTCTTACTGACTAAAACCCACTCATGTTCCTTCCTTTGCCCTTTATGTTCCGGGTAGCGGTAACCCTTTCGGACAATCCCGCTGACCCGGCAGGCTTCGGCCCTAAGGGGCCCCTCAAATTATGCTGACAACTCTTTGAGGCGCGCGTGGAACACTTACGCGCCGTCCGGCACGGGCCTGGTCCTGATCGGGCGGTGAGCTACCCATTGCTCTCCGCCCGCACGCCCGCGCCTACGGTGGCCGGGAGTCGTCACGCGGCTCCCGACGCCCGGAGCATCTGCCGCGGCGGCTGGGACGGGAGGCTCTCTCCCTCATCCGTCCCGCCACCTCCTTCGCTAGCATGACTGCTTCGCAGAAGGAGGCGACTTTTGGAGCCTTCATTCATAATTTAATATTGGTCTGTTCACAAAACAGTTGCAGTTGAAATAGCTGATCATCATCTGCCCCATATGATTATATGTCAAATAAGTATGTAGGCACAATCAAATGAATTCTTGTCCACCATACAGCATTATGAGGCAACTGAGGTTACTTCATGTTTTAATAAGTTTATGTACTTCGTACGAAAAAGAGATAATTGGCTGATTACCTTTAAAGCTAGCTTCCATAACGCACCACTTACAACCGTGATACCGTCAAAGTTAACGTCAAACCATTTAATTCAAATAGGCACATAAAAGGCACTATTGAGAAAAAAATTGTTAGTTCTAGCTAGTTCAAGTTAATGACATATTTGAAAGGACTCAATATGAATTTGTTTTACAACGAACAAGCATTGACATGTCTGAAGTACATCGTAAAGACTTCCAACAAACCACTTGTAGACTAGTTAATAGTTAGACTGGAATAACAAATCCTCAACTTTGATTAACACTGAACATTTAATTCACAATAACATTGAACTCCACACGAAGTTCAGTTGTTTGCAGTATGTTCGGGCTATCTGTAACATGGACTGCGGGCGATACCCGGCAGTTACTCTGTGTTACTAGTCTGTAACATGTCGAACTGTTCAACTGAGGAGAGAGCTTGCATCTGATGTTGTTAGTTCATATTACACGTACCTATTAGTAGTTAGTATTAGTACTTAACTACTATCTTAACAACAACATCCGGTCCAGTAACCGGATTATTTCGCGGAAAGCTTTCTGTGGGATCTTGGAAATCTTTAATGAAAGTTTTGAGCATGAATTTAGATGTTATAAGAGTAGAGGAAGATCATAGAAATAATCGATGAATTATCTGGAAGATGATTTGGCTAGAAAACAGGTACAGACGCCAGCAGGTCAAGCTACCCGAAACTGTCAAATTTTCCCAATCAACCCTGAACCTTAATGGTTTAGCAATAAAGTTGAAAATCTATTAAATAAATTTGACAGATTGTAGCTTGATGTGCTGGCGTCTGTACAATTTTAAGAATGCATACACCGCGTGTTGGCTTCAGCCGTCGTCGCGTAAGGCTGCCGTCGACAACTTGTCGCTCGTGTATTTGAGCACCATACTCGTGTATTTGAGCACCATACTCAAATACACGAGCGGTACGTTGTCTACTGCAGCCGCTGACGTCGACTGATGCAGCTGCTGTCACCGACGCGTGAAGCTCGTGTGTAGATGTCTGCTAAAGTATTAAAGAAGAAATGTTGCACCAACCACACGTATTATTGGGATAAGGGCAGGACGATGAAGCATTGTTTTCTTTTCCTATTATTACCTACCTACATCAGGTCGTCTCATGCTTATTGCTTTCAATGATGTTATAAATCACGGCTCGGTACAACTGACTAGTCCGTAGAGTCTAAAAGTTCAGAGACTTGACCATACACAGTGTAAGAAAGGCTTTTGAATTAAAGTCCAATTAGTTCCACCGAACCAACAAAGACAGATTTATACAACAACAGATAGGAATTATCACACGCAGCAGCATCGCTTTTATTACAGCTGTGAGGCTTGTCCATACAACATGGCCCACGTTACTAAATCGACTGATTTATGCGTGTCCGAAGCTTCGACGTTAGGTACCTACTCCGCTATTGTTTCTCCACGATTTATCGCGAATGCCCGCACAGGAGTCGCCGGCACAACAATTCACTTGGACAACAACAACATCGTGTGCATTGACGTCACCGAGCACTACGAGGACCTATTGTTGGCGTTGTGTTCCTAGCTATTACAAATGAGCCATGAGCTGGAATTGACATGTACAGCAGTTTGTCATTGGTGCGGGATAAAGAGGATTTGTTATTTTTTAATGAATGCTGTCATTGTTGTTGAGGACAAAGCGGGAGGATCGTGCGTGCCTTTTCTTGTGCTGGGGTCGGCTGCCAGTCTAACCGTTTGCAGCTGAATACCAGTATTTTACATAATTTACATAAAGCGACTGCCTATCTGACCTCCACAATTCAGTTACTGGGTTATAATACGTTACCCTTGATAAGACTGGTTGTCAGACTATCGGGCTTCTGACGACTGCCAAAGATCCACGAATGACAGCCGGGACCAACTGTTTGACGTGATTTACGAGGCATGGAGAGGTTTAGATATGTAAAGATGGTCACCTATCCACAAACAATCGCTGATGGTTTAATAAATAACGGTTCTGAATTGCCAGTCCTATGTAATAGGGGGTGAGTCTATTGTCATCAACTCGGCACAAATCCAATCTCCGGGCTGCTACTGATAAATTCTTGATGGAAAAACCTTATAACACTTTGCCCGACCTGGGAATCGAAACCAGGACCTCATGCTCAGCAGCACAGACACTCCGGGATATATATTGTAACTGATTCTAGAAGTAAATCAATTAAAAATAATCTGATTCAAGAGCATAGTTGTGGAGTAATATCATTCAATGGTAGGCGGCATAAGATTCCTTCTCCTTTCGTGAGATTTGGCTCGATACACCTCGTAGGTATCCTATAATAAATTTCGTATCTCGTTCACTAGATCTAGACTAACCTTTCAACTCGGCATGATAATGTCATGCGGGCCCTCAGGCGATACCCACGTCGTGTGAGCCTGTTGCGACTTGGTTTAGTTACGCTTATCAAGTAAAGGGAATCGACAATAAATTGCAGTAAAAAAGGTAAATCAAGGTGACTTTTTCAATTCATATGTACAGACGCCAGCACATCGAGCTACTACAATCTGTCAAATTTCTTTAATAGATTTTCAACTTTATTGTTAAAGCATTAGGTTCAAGGTCGATTAGGATTTGACAGTCTCGGGTAGCTTCATGTGCTTGGCTTCTATACCTATGTACTTTCTGAGTTTATCTTGGACATTACTGACATCGGCGAAGAAAAACATCGTGAGGAAACCTGGACTTATATCCAGATCTAGATCCTGCCCTCGACTTCGCCCGCGTGAAATTTCTTGTTTCCCCGACCCGACGTATCGAATCGCCTGCCCTCGCTATATCTTCTCTTTTGCTTAGCGCTCTTTCCGACTTAGTTTGTTAAGTAACGTAAGTAAAAATAATTTTTCAAATCCGGCTTGCAATTCCAGAGATTAACGCGTTCAAACAAACAAATGAACTCTTCAGCTTTATTATTAATATAGATAAGTCTGAAATTGACAACCCGTCATGAGCAAGCGAAGGTGATCAATGCTCGTGCCTTCTCTATATGAGAAGTAAGCAGGCTGGTATTATACAGGGTAAATTTTTAACCAGTGCGCAAACTTACCTTGAATTCAGCACAGACCCCTAGCGTAGAAATTTAACATAAGTTATCAAAAAAAAAAAAAAAAAATAGCTCTGCCATACACTTTGAACGCGTAGGTATTGCACTTTTCTATGAATCAGCTGATTTTCTTTTTTGTAAACCGACTTAAAATTTCTATGCTAGGGGTCTAAAATCATGTGCAGTTTTAAAGATTTATCCTGTATAATTATTCCAACTGGAAAGTTAAAAATAATGTCTATCTATCGCCGTCACCGCTCCAAAGTGCTATACACCAATTAGGAACTCATAGTACAAATCCGATTGGTTGGCTTGTCTGAAATCTGTAGTGTATTGAACTAACTGTAACAGTAAAATGGAAAACTCTTTAGAATCGGCATTTGTTCTTGGCTTCAAGAACAAATGCCGATTCTAAAGACTTCCTTTTCCGTGCTTGGAAATAGGAACAAAAGACCTCATTGACTGACTTCCTTATTTAATAAACGACTTATGATTTTACAACTAAACCGTTTTATTGCATGGAAAATCGAAGTAAAACTCGACTGTTTATGCTTTTATGGTATTTGAGTTATGATTGCAAGCTTTTACTGTGTTGTGACCAAAGAAGCGAGGTAAAGGGAGCGTTGGACCATCGGCCGCGGGCACCGTGACGCACGATCGTCAGAGGATGTTTTATCAGGAGCATAGGACATCCACTACTGAAATTAACTTGCGGCCTATGCAACGGAAATTCGGTTACGGTGCGGTATTTTTAAACCAGAATCAAAATAACCACAACCAAAAGAAAAACCAGACAGACACACTAAGAATCGGGAAACCGATTTCATCATGGATAACGAACGGTAAACTATCCCGGTCTTTAACTTATTACCCCGCGTCCTAACCAAAGCGATCGGTCGCGATCGTCGCGTTCTTATGACAGTATTTTTTTTCGGAAAACCGGACAGCGCCTTCTCTCAGTGCGACCAAGCGTTCAGGCTCCCTGAACAAAATCAACGCGACGGTCGCGTGTTTGCACGAAAATCGCTTTGGCTTTTGCTTCGCACGACTTACGACCTCCTCAAAACGAACAGTCTGCCGTAATTAGTAGGTATCCAATTATAACGTGAACACATTCCTTTAAAATATCTGTCAGTCGCGTTTAGGTATGTCTAGATTGCTCCACAATCGCAACCGAAATGCCATTGGTTTTTTTCTATGCCATAAATAATAATTGGTCGCTTCGATTTGTTGATTTATGGTTATTAAAGATATGCAGCCGTGATAACACGCACGGTTTCAAAATTCATTTACATGGAAATGTAGACCCCTGATCGATATTATGGGAATTGTTATTGCAAACCTCATATTGTTTGTATATTGTTATATGTATAGGTGTTTCTGTAGTTCGAATTCGGAAGTCGTATAAATGCTACATAAGTAGGCATCATTTACTTGTATTTGCTCTACTCCTCTGTTCTCTACCTACTATCCAGAATTTCCTACATGCCTACAACATAATTATACAACATAAACATTAAGTTTCAATTTACAATTTTTGCTACCTTCATATTCCATAACAACATAACATACCCACCCTGAAAAATTAAGCATAAAAACCATTAAAAATTCGATTTGTTCAATACCATTATTCATAAAAAATTATGAGCTATAAAGATAATGATGTATCATTGGGCACAAAAATCGGTTGGAGACAAAAGTTTCCCGGTCCGGTAGCGCCGGCCGGCAATTTATGGTTATCGGGCCCGTTGCAGATAGCCGGCAAACGGATGAATGTCGGACCAAACGGGCGAATGCATTATTCTTTGAGCATATTCCAAATTAGAGCACGTATTTGTCAAACTAGCGTTTTATGATTAAAATATTTATGACAAATGGGCTCGGACTAACGTACGCTCAAGGATTATCGTTGTGAATGTCCATTTTAATTAGTTGGATCGAAAGAGTGAAACTTTTTTGGTATGCTTTGTAAGGCTTGACAAGCTTCGGCTTTTATATGATCAGACTGCAGGCTAACATGACGTTTGTAAAGATGAAATTATTATGTCGACTTTATTAGTATCGGTTAACATTTTTTGACAACCCACTAAAACAATACTTCCCATTAGCCTTAGGCCTTGACTTAGGAGTCGTAGGTCGTAGGATGGAAGTCAGACAGGCGCTTTATTTTGTGTAAATTATTTAATCACCACTGCTCTCAAAACGGTGTAGGAAAACATTGTGAGGAAACCGGCATGTCCTAGAACCAAACATTCAGAAGACATGTGATATCTATCAACCCGCGCTGGGCCCGCGGGGTGGATTACACCCCACTCCCTCTCACAGAGAAGAGGCCTGCGTGCCAGCAGTGGGGACATTACAGGCTGATTATGTTATACTTCCCATCAGTAACAATGGCAAGAGATTCCGACTTGTTCGTCAACTGAATGAATCTTGCTAAGTACGCACAAAAGCATTTTATGTTCAGGACATTTTTCAAAACATATTCCACTCTTCAAAAGTTGACGCGTTTGAATAAAAATATCAAATATATGGACAAATTATGTATATCCAGAACATCGTATCTATAACCAAATAAATACATAGATACAGAATTCTCGAGATGGAGATAATATATGCCGTCGCATATAAATCGGTAACAATATGGATATACATTTACATAGATTTTCTTGGTCAAAATGTAAACTTGATATTTTCTGCTTTGCAGTCACACTAAAATAAGAATAGTAATACTCGTATGAATGAAAACAATGAACTAAGTGTGCTACGTCATCGAATGTATCTCAAAACATAAATATATGAAGATTGTTAGTGGCCAACGTTGATAGTTGATATAGTATTGGGCTATTTGGATATTGTTGGAGCCTGGAAACATATTGAAATACTCCAATAATACAGTTATGTGCAGTAATAATGCCCAAACAGTGCTCATAGGATACTGAACCATAACCACGAATAATATGACAAGAATGAGAAAAAAACCCGAGACGCAGATTGTCAAACGTAGTGCAAAAATTAAACTGAAAAAAAGTAAATCACGCTTTATAAAGTATGTTTTTTTAGTTGATGACTTTGTGTCCTCTAGAGGGCGCCATATATTTAATGTGACGTCACCACATAGCCTATACGACTACGAGCGGACAATCAAGATGGTTCTAACGATACCTCATTTGTCAAATTATGATAAAAAGTTTAGACGTTATGAGAGAACAGATGAACATACCGGTCAAACCTTCCTTTTTGCTTCGCCGTAGTCGGGGAGTAATATGATATTTCGTCTTCATAAGACTGGAAGCTAAGAGGTTGCGGAAGCGTTTAATATATATTTCAGTCCAATTAGTTCTGCAGACAGTGGCTCGGGTCTACAGGTTGATACCAAAACCATTAGAACGTTTGGTGCTTAATGCTAAATAATTTAAAGGGTGACTTTATTTAGAAAGTTTTTTTTTTATTCTGCTGAAACAAAACGCAGATTGCAAATAAAAAAGGCATAAAAATAAAAACACATTTCGTGAACAATTTTTCAACACTGATAAATTGATCAAGATCATGTCAACGGCCTGTGACAATTTTTTTTTCAATTCTTGGAAGAACATAATAATCAATATGGGAGTATTGATTAAGTACTAAATAACAGTAAAAATAGCTTTTATTTTGACAGTTCAACAACATTCATTGCCTTATTTACGTTGATGGGCAGACAAAATTTTCAAACAGATGAAGCAATGGATTATCAATATCCTTCAAAATGATTCAGATTGTGATCGATAGTGTCTTACGCAATTAGGGTGCTGGTTTTCCTTTATCGTTTCATAACTTAAGATAAATATGAGCATAGAAATATGTATGTCAAACAATAATATTAGCGTCTCTACCCCGTACTCAGAAATATGTATATTAAATCCAAATTCATAAGTACTTGCAGAAGGCAGTAGTTCTCAGCCGAAGATATTCATGATGCAATTAAATTATGCACGGTACTGAGGGCAAGTTCGGATTGGTTTGATCAAATGTGGGCTACCTATGTTTGCATTTCATTGGCAAATGGAATCGGTACTTGCCCGCACTGTTTGCCAATTTCCACCTTGGTTTCTGATATAATTTCGATAATTATTTTAGGCTATATACGGCTGGCTTCCTTATGCTAGAAGTATTAATACTTTGAGTACTTAACTGTTCTCTAAATGCAGCCAAATTTATTCGGAATGGCCGATACTATTTTGGTTGGAGAGCTTTTAGCTATTGTGTAGTGAATATTGAGTGCCTCAATGTTTGTTATGTTGGACTGGGAAGGAATGTAAGTTATTAAAAAAAGAGAATCAATATTATGTTTTAATATTAAGATTGGAGAATGGCAATATTTAGGCTACTTACCTACTTTGCGAGCGAAAATCTCGGTGGCATAGTGTCTACAGTTGTCTGATTAAATTTGTTCTAACTTTAAGACCATTGATAAGAAGCAAAGTCATCATTCTCCCCCACGACTGTGCCACCTATGTGGTACACCACAGTGGTTGGTAGTCACCACTGCCCAGGGCAGTGATATGAAAAAAATCCAGTTTTTGGAATGAGCTTCTTGAAAGGTATATAAGTGGCCAATCTATATTTGAATTGAAATTGGTATATAATACGATTCATATCACTTGAGTATTAATCATGCAAGAAACGTCCACCTCGTTCATTACCCTATCTATAAAAGCAGGGTGAAGGTTCAAATAAAACACTTATTATGAATTAATTATATAGTTGTCAGAATATAGCCGAAATAGAATCAGGTTCATTTGCTGGAGGCCCGCTCGCCGGCTGTGGCGCGTTCTGAATATTTGAGAATGATCCAAAACAGTGCCATACAAAAGATTGTATGTGAGACGTTGTTATTATTTTTGTTACCATTACATAAATGAGTAGTTTTTATAGATAAGGACGATGCTAAAGACAAAATTAATAATGTTTATGAGCAAATAAACTATATAATAATGTTTGGATACAAAGGGACAGTTCAATTTCGAATTCATCATTTTCAGCCTATATTGTTCCCTCTGCTGGGACACAGGCCTTCTCTCTTCGAGAGGGAGTGGCCTATAATCACAGAACAGTTATCTGTTCTGTGCCTATAATCTACCACGCGGGCCCAGTGCGGGTTGGTAAATGTCACCTGTCTTCGAATTGTTGGTTCTAGGACATGCCGGTTTCCTCACGATGTTTTCCTTCACCGTTTTGAGAGCAGTGGTGATGAAATAATTTACACAAATTAAAGCCAGCTTGTGTTCAAACCTACGACCTACAACTCGTAAGTCGCGGCCGTTCCCACTGGGCCACCACTGCTCTCGATTCTCTCTCTCTCAATTTCGAATATCTAAGACAAAAGATTCTTCTCACAAATGAATACATTTGTATGCTCCAGAACTATGTAAGCTAAAACACTAACGACGCCTAACTTCGACTTCGAAATAGGTTTAGGTTTTAACTTAATTCCGACAAAATTAAAGTTCTTATTACAAAATTGACTTCTTAGACTGGGGTATGAATGTATTTTTTTTTATAATTAGATCTTTAATTATGTCGGAATTAAGTTTGAATTTCTAAAATAATATACTAAAATAATATATAGGCCGAATGTGTCCTCTTGTTTTTGTATTTATATGTATAGTAAGTTAGTAAGGCTTTTAATGTGGTACCTAATTAGTTAGTTGTGTTATGTATTTTATATAAGATTTTAATCTGTATGAAATGAATAAAACCTATCTTGAAATAGATAGATATATAGTCCGAATACTCTTTAGCTCTTTATTATGCACACCATATGTATAACATATATACTCATAAAACAAAAATAGCATTATTAACACTAACAATGTTATGTGATGATTCGATCCCTCTATTTTCTGTAATGTGGAATAATTAACCAGGAGCAATCAGATCACCGCGCTGGCTAACACATCACACTAATTGTTCATGTCCCTGAACGGGAACACAACCAGTGCGAAGTTATTTCGGTAATCATTAACATCCGGTCAAATAATAACACCACTAAATGTTCAACTAAATAGTTTATTGGTTCAAAAGTGCAACAATACCGAAGACAGTGTAATTCACACTAAAACGTGCATATCCATGCCGAAATATTAAAATATATATTTTTATTTTTCCAGCAACGATTTTTTCAACTTATTTTTGTGACGTTTAATTTCTGTAAGTAATATAATAGAACAAATCACCCACATAAGTGCCAGGGCGTAAAATAAAGTGCTGATCTTCGACAAACTTATACCCGCCGGATTTAATGCATCATTACGATTTTTTCTATTTAAAATCCATTTTTGGTTATTATCATCGTTTAATAGATTTTCAATAAATCCAGCTTCAACTAGACTGAAAATTATATCGTCTACGTCTTTCGCCGCCGGCCATCCAGGGCGCATGTAGAAACTAGCACCAGTTGCACTTATACGTTTCTCTAATATTTGAATATACGGATCCAGAGACCGTACCAATGCAACATCGGTAGCCAAAAGAAAATTTTCCCCTTCAAAGATGCGTCGAATATATTTTCTTAATTCATTCATCGGTATTACTTTGTAATCACGTTCCAAGGGAGTATCTTTATAATATTCAACAACTACTTCAACCCCTCCATAACCATCAACTTTTGTTACTGCGTCTTCAATGGACTCAAAGCGTGGCTCCAAGTCTAATGTCTGCAAGCTATCGACTAGGTCCGCTTGGTAATCTATCCGAAAAAAGACACAGAACCAAATCCAAAGAACAAAAAGAAAATTGAGCAGAAGTGACTTAGTTACGAATTTAGCTGACTGACCCAATAATATTAGGAATGATTGGTACAGTATATGGTTTGTTGCATTCGTTATAAGCGGCTTACATTTTCTTACTAGCATAGCTGAAAGGAGAAATGCAATATATGCCAATCCGTGTAAATAAGTAAGGTTTGTTTTATCTGGAACAATGAATTTGAGCCAATCAGAAACTTCGCGTTGCTTACGTCCAACCCATCGGATATCTACTGTGTGATAGGTATGGGATGGCAAAGTGACGGTATAGCGTTTCTCTGTAAGGATGTCAGCAGGAATAAGTATATCAGCTTTTTCAGTAGCCAGATCACCAATGGAGCCCGTTGCTGTTCCATTTACATATGATCCAAAGACACTATTATTATAAGAAGAGGTAACTTGTAAAGAGGCGTTTAGTTTAGTCAGTATAATCATAAGTACTTTGCCATCGTAACCGCCAACAGAAGAAATTGTTTGGTTTTCTATTGCTACCGTAACGAAGGGAAAATATTCCATCACAGCCGTTCTGATGGGGCACTGGTAGAAGTTGCCAAACTTTTTAGGAAACATATTGTCGCCATACTTTAGAAATATAGGCGTATAATTCCAGCAACATCCGTCACTGTATGGAAAGAACGTCGACAGTGTTACTTCACCGGTATCATAAGCACTTATCAGGATTAAATCTGCCTGATCATTCTTCGAAGTCACTTCGATGAAGGCTTCAATCTCAGCAATTGTCTTGACAGCGTTCTCCAATACAAGGATGAAACGAATGGGGAATCTTATCACTTCATTTATAAGCTGCATGATAATCCCATAATCATGTAAGCTATTTGCAAAGTAGATTGTTTGTTTGAATCCAACTGTTTCATTGATCTCACGAATTTTACTATCATTAGAATTAGACCAGGGACTGAGGACGACAGAACCAGGGTAGCTCTTTAAATAGTCATTCACATATTCGGAGTCATTTATTTTCCAAATAACCGTGGTTGTGAAGTGGTGATTGTAGTAGGTGCTTGTGATATTCACTGCTGTTTTTATGAGCTTTGTAATTGCAGAACAATTAGTGAACATTAACAGTAGAACAGTTGGAATTGTTAAAACGCGTGTCATTATTCACAGTTATGTTTTAACACGGACTAGCGCTGATACAGCATACGCTACAGCAAGTTAGCTACTAACCTTTTTTCCTGGAACGTTAGAAACAACTTTTATAGCGTGTCACATATCACGACGGAAAAGCGTATAATTTATATTGTCACCATCATAGTTATTACATAAATTAAAGCTATGTATTGTTACTCCAGTTTTATTTACACTTTTATTAGTTTACATATGATCCATTTGTCCATTATAGCCAAAGTAAACCTTAAAGCACGTCATAAATATTATTTGTAGGCAAACAGGCTAGGGGCAACTTGGTAATCATTCGTTGTTTGTACAATTTTATCAAATGTACACTATTTTTATAAGAAGGTATACTTTAGCTTTAACTCCGTGCATCGGAAAGCACGTTCCGCCTTTGGTCCCGGCTGTCATTCGCGGATCTTTGACAGTCATTACGGGTAGTCAGAAGCCCAAAAGTCTGACAACCAACCTTACCAAGGGGTATCGTATTACCCAGTAACTGGGTTGTGGAGGTCAGGTATGCAGTCGCTCCATGTAAAATATTGGTATTCAGCTGCATCCGGTTAGACTGGAAGCCGACCCCAACAAATTTGGGAAAGGGCTAGGCAGTTGATGACTTTAGCTTTAATTGTTTTACAAATAAGGACTTTTCCATATTATGCACTAAAAACCTAAAGTCAAGAAAGACTGATGTCGCGAAAGATACTGAAGTCAAACTCCATGTTTTTTTAAAGTGATTTATTGTAGAAACAAAAACCTTACACTGTGTATATATAATATCGTATAAAAAATTCAAATGTACGTGTAATATTTAAAATTTAATTAGACAGTTCAAAAAATATTTTAGTCATGTTTGTTTCATTCAACTTGTACAACATAAAATGTTTTTAGTTTTCAGTTTTCATCATAAAGTACATACATACATGATTTAACTTAGGTAGCATATCAGCTTCACGTAAATACTTAAATATAAGATACATAACAAGTTGTATTAGCTAAATTATCTAAATTACAACAATGATGGATAAAAAAGGTTACACAAACAATCAGATGCGCAAGCAGACTAGTTCATTCACCCATAGCGGTTAATGATTCGAAACCATACCCCAAGATCTCGATATAATATGAAGTAAATTATCAAACAGTGCTGAAAATATTCATGTTTCATTGCATTAAGTTTGAAAGGCATTATCAATATTCACTTTGTATTACATCACAAATAAGCCAGATCAAGTCAAACTTCTACTAAAATGTCTCAATTTTAAAAGCGAGTCACAATACTGTTACATAGACAATATAACTAAAAAGTAGAAAAGAGTTTCATCAAAATAGTTTTAATGTGAATGTACTTAAAATATTACAATTACACGTTACAAGTAATGTAAGATAAATCCTAAAAATAATTTACTTAATTAATCAGTTATGGTTCAATATTGATCTTTGATGCAAGTTTCACAATGTTTTTTTCGACTTGGTTCAGTAGAAACTGGTTCAATATTGAACCATGGCTTAGTATCACTAAAAATATAACTGGCATGGCCACGGACGAATATGTAACAAAGACTGGTTGCATCAGATCGAGGAAATGCATGTGGGTCTTAAACATGAGAGCTTTTGGTAATGCTCTACATACTATTTAATGGATGTTTGTATATTTGAGTTTAAATGTTTGTAAACGCACCCACAATACAGGAGAAATTCCTAGGGTGGGGCAACGTTATTAAAAAAAAATGGCCATCCATTGTCCTCTAAAATCTGGGTGAAAATTCCCTTCAGAGACTTTACATGCATTTACACTTTTAAATTGTGCGTGTATGAAACATAATATCTTGACAATAATATCGAATAATATCTCATCATACATAATATGACTCTAAAGTATTACAAAAAGTTCATATTTAGGCACTGTTTGGTGTGGCCACACCCAATATTAAGTAAGCGTTTTAGCCTCCGCGCTGCGTAAGGACGGCGTCTACGAGAAGAACCGCTCCGTTGATGATGGCCAGGGAAGCCTTCGCCAAGTTCTTGTCCCTAAAGTCACTCTTACCAGCGTGTTGCCATCTGAAACATAGATTGATATAAATAAGTAAACGATAACATAGTCTTAAAAGTCTAATTAACTATTTAATATCCGAACAGTTTTTTATTTCCGCCATAAATAACGAGGAAAAGAGTTATCTCCATCAACTCCAACAGTTACAAAACCATTATATCTGGCGTGAATCCACGTTACTTAAGGGTTAAGAGCCCCATCGACAGGTCGGATGTAGTCCAATAATTTCAAGTCATATAAAACCATCACCGCAATACCGGCTGATATTTTCAAGACTTTTTAGATAATCAGGTTCTCCCTAACTATTATTAATATAATATATTCTAACTTAATATATTGGTTTGCTCAATTGAAGGGGCCCGCACGGGTGCATCAATCAGGCTAAGCTACGCTTGCCGCGGTTGGTCTGTAGATGGGTACCGAGACCACGTTACTCGGAAAGCACGTTAAACCGTTAGCTCGGCCCGGCTAACATTCCTGGATCTTTGACAGTCGTTACGGGTGGTCAGAAGACCGAAAGCCTGACAACCAGTCTTACCAAGGGGTATCGTATTACCCCGTTACTAGTTGTTGAGGACAAATAGGCAGTCGCTCCTTGTAAAATACCGATGTTCAGCTATATCCGGTTAGACTGAAAGCCGACCGAATATAGTTGGGAAAAGGCGGCAGATGATGATACTTACTTGTCAATAATCAGAGCACCGCTGGCGACGAACAAGGCCACACCGACCAACGAGTAGAAAATGTCAATCCGTTTGTGCGAGGGAGTCTGCATGATGTAACCTGGAACATGACGTCATTATCGATTAGAGCACGCTATTATGCATTATAAAGTAGTTTTATAATGCTACGTAGGATGTATAGTGCACAAACAAGTGGCCAGGTGTTCTAATTGAGTCTACATTTACTATCGACGTTTTGAACAAAATGCAAGCCTTTTTTTTTTTTTTTTCTGGTGGGAAATCATCAAATGACCGCTCCCGCTCTGGGTGGAGCGGAAGGGAGACTAAAACCCACCCATGTTCCTTCCTTCGCCCTTTATGTTCCGGGGTAGCGGTAACCCTTTCGGACAATCCCGCTGACCCGGCAGGCTTCGGCCCTAAGAGGCCCCTCGGATTATGCTGACATCTCTTTGAGGCGCGCGTGGAACACTTACGCGCCGTCCGGCACGGGCCTGGTCCTGATCGGGCGGTGAGCTACCCATTGCTCTCCGCCCGCAGGCCCGCGCAAATGCAAGCCTTACATACACATATAATTATGAGAGATGACAGTAAGCATCCGTTATGCATAAATATAAAAATGACTGCTAACACGTATCATAGACTACTTACTACTGCGAATTTCTTAAGAACACGTGTAAAGTTATCGACTCAAAACCAAACCATTGTGAACTATTACAGTTCACTGAGAACTTTCCCAACTTGACCAAAGATGCTTCTGAGAATAAACTAGACAACAAATAAACGTTTGATTTGATATTGTTGTTTTTTCTGTATATATTATATTAAACTGACTTAATTATCAATTTCGCAGACGAACTTTGTTTACCGTTGAATAACACTTTAAGGTTAAGATCAACGTGAGGGCTTTTATCAAATTGAGGTACTGACCGGCAGCGGCTCCAGCGAAGATGATGAGGAAGCCGACGAAGGTGCCGGTCACCAGCATACCGGTGTCAGGCTCAGTATTATAGCTGTGGTAGTGGAGGGCCACGCACGAGCATGTCAGGGCCTGAAATGGAGAAAAAGGTTTATGTAGATGATATGGTGATATACGTTAAAACGTCTTTCAGATGTACATAACCGGAAAGGGTGGTAATATGTGGGAGCAAGTAATAAGAATAACAATTTTTTTTATAGTGGGGTACTGGAAATAAAGTTACAAAAGTAGGAACACTGTATCTATTGTACTAATTTCCAAATTTCCTATATTCGTAAACTCAATAAAATCTTAAAAAACTAAAATATTGCGTCGAAATATACCGCAATTCGCAATATTTTAGTTTTTTAATAGTTTTTGTTAGTATAGGATATCATATTTTTATTTTAATCATTTGTAGTTTATTTAGTATTAGAAGTTTGTAAATATTATGTTTATTGTTACAAAATCTTTAAACTAAGTACAATATTATTTTTTGGTTCCCCAAATAATATCATCTTCATTCATTAGTAATCGTCACACCTCACGATTCCAAAATGGCGCGGTATTACAAACACCTGACGTCATGCCACGCGATTCCTCTAGCGTGTGGTGACGAACCACAGATAATATCGCAACCAGTTCTGGAGCGATGATGTCATACTGAACACGCAATATAAAGCCGAGGCCAACCGCTCGACACCTTGGGGCCTTGTCTTTGAGGATGAACATTAAAATAAGGTCGACTGCACTTTCAATGAAATGTGTGTTTTGCGCATTGATAATAATTTAATTATTGTTCAATATTTTTTTTCGATACAAATACTTATTCCTGTTTTGTTAAAGCGTACCTATTGCTATCGACAAATCGTCAATATTAAAAAAATGGAATACAATACAATAGAAAAAAAAATGCATAGTGTATGTATATAAAGGTAAGTTTTTTTTTTTATAGAATAATGTTTCGTATAGCTTTGCCAAATGGTCAGAGAGAAGGAGAAGCTTTTCTTTTTTAATTTCTTTCTTAATTTCCTATCCACCAGGATCAGCCTTCAGAATATTAAATTATGAATGATGCGCAAATGTAACAAAATGTATTCAGCTCACGAATAAGAAACGTATTCGCACGTGTCATTCATTTTTATAGCACTCATTAATTTTATTATAGCCATCAATTTCCGTACAATAGGAAGTACATTCGATATTGTAATCCATTCTTTTAATCCTCAATTGGTTTTATTGTTCAGAACAAGCATAAACAGATGACGTCCGTAATTAAATTCATTAGGGATTTAATTGAATTACTTTATTTATATGTTTAAACATGAGCGCATTCCTTGTTTTGTTATTAATTTGACTCATGTCAATAAGAAAATGAACAATAGGAAATACCTAGTTATAATTTTAATTGTGGCGCAAGGTGTGACCGTAATAATCCTTTAACGCGTTTTATCAGTCTCTCACAATGACTCCACTCCATGTTTCAATGACTTGTAAACAAAATATATCGTTCGATGAAACACCTTGTCAGTGTTTCTTCGACCGATAGGTATATCGGTATTATTAAATTAGTCACCTACAAACTTGCGTTTAGCTATCAAATTATTTTCAATATTTCCTCATGATTGTTCAACTACGCTTTCAATATTAAAAAAAAGATAACTAATTAATAAAATTATAAACAATTTCAACAGTATGGGTCCATACGTAAACAGGGGCCACTCCCAAAAGTAGATATTTGCTTTGTAAAAAAAAAGAATCTTATCAAATATTATCTTATCCAAAGTCAATAAAATATGCTTCACCGAGTTCACCTCCAACATTCCATATTTCATCAATATCCTTTGCTTTATAGAATTACTTTCTTAGAATGAATGATTTATATTTTTTTACCGCGTACATATTATCATTATTATAAACTTGAAGAAGTAAATAGACACAGAAGTAGGTCACCTCAGCCATTTTTGTCTAATAATTTCAATGCCACATGAGCTTAAACAATGGACACGCATATTTGCGACCCTTTATATATATCTGTATGAGGAAAATCATGCAACGAATAGGAAATGTTATGCTGTAACCCTGTGCCTATTTTAAAACTTATTGATTACGACGTGCTGAGTGACAATTGAGGACCCTATTCTAGCAGACCCAAGGGGCTCAGTATTGGCATTAAGTGCTATATAGTCCGTTATATCAGCTATACAGGGTTCTAATTCACTATGACCACTTAATGATTCCTTACTTTGAAACCACGTCATTTTCTTAGTTAATCACGACATCTGCTATTTGCGAATTCTCTGACACAATGAACTAATTAACTCGAAGTTGTATATGAACGGCATGGTTTGAATTGTCAAAATACCACGATTGACAACGGGACGTATTTTGCACGTGGTAAGATTACGCGGGGAATAGTAATTACCATACAGAATCGGGGCCCTGAAAGGAAATAACTCTTCTTCTGTCACTTATCAGAAAATCGTAGTAACAAAAACTCACCCACTCATGTAGTTTACAGCATTCTACCGTTAGAATGATCTAGTATCTAACCATGTATCAGTTGGCTGATAACCTTTATAATACCGAAACGAAAAATCTGATTTGTAAACACGAAACAGACTAATAGAAGGCCGAGGTTGCAGCGCGTCGCCTTGACTCATTCAGTATTTTGGCAAAATTACTCACATTGAATTTAAAACTTTGTGCCAATCTATGTAGGTACCTCCTTCTTTATCATTGTCCAATTCAGCTTGTTCAATCCCAGCTCTTGAACTATTTTCTATCGATACACTAAGAAAACGAATCCCAGTACTACATTACAGTACATTACTGTCTGTTTCACCATATGAATTAGAGAAACTTACATTGTTCTCTTTTGTGTCTCATGATACATTTCTTCATGTTCGATCCCCACGACCCACTAGTCTTGTATATTGATCCACATTATTTAATACATTAAAAACTGTGATCGTGATCATTTTAAACTCGCACATACCGATTAAACGATCGTTAACTGTTATCAAATGAGGTTAATGGCAACGACTAAGTGCTAAAGGTAGGCAACCTTATTGAACTACACTAAGGACCTACCCAGCGACGTGCCTTCGAACGTCGAAAGGAAACTTGTATATTAGTACCATACTCGGTGTTTTTATTTATAATTCACATACTTACCCATACATAAACTCATGCCTTCTTCCTGTGGATCCTTACATACTCATTTTGCCTCGTTTCGTTCATAATTAATTACTATATATTTTTTATATATTTTTTTTTCATTGTTCCTCTCAATGTATGTATTCACCACACTTGGTTGACTGGTACTGAATGCCTAAGGCTTTAAGTCTGCCTTAGTACCTTTTTTGTGTGGAGAAATGTTTAAATAAATAAATTATTTTACTGTAGCTTTAAAGAAGTTAATCCATTATTTTGATCACCAACGAAACCAGACTAGAGCGCGCGTATGTTTGTGTGTATTCATTCTTGTAAGTGTTAATGATCTATGTCATATGCCATTCCGGGAATCAGGGCAAAGTATTTATGAGTGTTGCTGGTTAATTAGTTTTAACAGTTCAAAAACTCGTCCCAACAGCCCAACAGCTTGTTTGACAAGCGGTTCAATGAAAAAAAAAAAAAACAAAATAGTACGTCCATCAAGGCCTAGCTAGACTCAACAACTTAATTGTTGCAATTAAATCAATAAGGATTGAGTAAGTTTACAGTAAAGTGTCTAACAATCAAAATCAAAAGTCACTTATTCTAATTAGGCTGAGAATCAGCACTTTTC
Organism: Apamea monoglypha; assembly: GCA_911387795.2. Taxonomy (NCBI): domain Eukaryota; kingdom Metazoa; phylum Arthropoda; class Insecta; order Lepidoptera; family Noctuidae; genus Apamea; species Apamea monoglypha. The sequence continues at coordinate 6,891,827 of OU426922.1, forward strand.
GAACGTCAAAATTATAAAAGACAGTCCCCCAAAAACGCCCGCCCTTCACCACTTCCTAGTGCTATCGCTGGGAAGAAGAAGTGGCGCAACAAACTCCCCAGCAGTTTATCAATGTCCATATACATTGAAGCATTAAACATTACAGTTCCGATAGTGAAAGCAAATGTTTTCATTAGTACAAGTACATTATGCGTGCCGTGAATAAATTGCATTGTTTATAGGAGTGAAACTGTGGATCGTAAGTACACGGTACCTAAACACATAAACAAAGACAAAGAAAGAATAACAGTTCTATTGTTCATGCTGTTTATTTATTGGAGGCAGAATAGTTCTGTAAGGGATCTACACGAAGTGTATTGGAAACTGATTCATTCACATCAACTTACATATTATAACTTGTTAACTTATAAACATATATATTACTAGCTGCGCCCCGCGGTTTCACCCGCATAAGTTTCGATCCCGTAGGAATATCGGGATAAAAAGTATCCTATATGTTAATCCCTGGTTATAAACCACCTGTGTGCCAAATTTCATCCAAATCCATTCATTAATTTTTGCGTGAAAGAGTAACAACATCCATCATTCTATCCATCCATACAAACTTTCACGTTTTTAATATTAGTAGGAGAGGAAGTAGGATATTATATTATATTATATAGTAGGAAGTAGGATTTTACATGACCCATACTAAGATAAACACATGTGAATTGATCTTACGACTAGAAATCACAGTAATGTTATTAGGAATGTAAGTTAGTCTTAGATTTTATTATTTATTTGTTATTAGTGTTAATTATTTCTCAGTTGCCAAGCAATCAAATTAATTGTAATTTCTATTTTGCATGATGTAATTAATATTTCGTTTATTTTATTATTTAATGATTACTAATTGATATTTCTATAATTATTTATTATTAATATGATGGAATTAATTATTACCAATCTAGTGGCACGCATTATCATATTTTCTTTTGTTAATATGCGGATAATGTTGCAATATTGATAACGGCTGCAATATTGTTAATATTATACTGCGTGCTTCGTTCTCGATATATGTTACTTTAACATGCAGCATTCTCGAGTCACTCGGCAACTGCGCAATTTTCAGAGCTAAAACTAAACGTAAGTATTAGTATGCATGCGTAATCTGTGTCCTAGCGCGATCTGTCATTATTTTCGTTTGCGCGGCAACTGATACTGTGTTCTTAGAAGTATTTAAGTAAATTGGAGTTTTTAAAAGTGAAATCTTGCTTAATTTAACTGTGCCTAAAAGGCACCACGAAGAAAAGGATTTACTAAAAGAAAATAAGAAAAATTTAACGAAAAATGAAGCGTTATTGTCGTCGTCGGGATAACTACGAAAGTGGTGCCTCACTTTCGAGTATTCCAGGTAGCAAAACGTTGTCTTGTGATTGCTATTATACCGGTACGGCTACTGGCTTTTATAGCAGTTAAGGCCACAAGGTTTTCATAACCTTTTGTACCGGTTGAGACGGGTGGTGTACGAGATACATCGACGTGCTCATTGGACTCGGGTCGTATACGAGATGTACGGACGAAATCCTTAGACTCGGGGCGTATACGAGATATACGGACGAGATCTTTAGACTCTTATGAGAAGTCCGTGAGGCTTCAATAAGCAGTTTTTATCAATCACTTGTACAATTTTTCTGTGGTATGTTTATTATTTTCCTTTTCAGATTTTATTATTGATGACACTTCGAACGAAGTAAAAACAATTGAAACATTACCACGAGATATGTCACCAGAAACTATGACAGACCCGGTTCCAGAACAACCTGAACCAATGGTTGATCCTGAGCCTACCTCAGCAGCACCAACTATAAGTTCAGAGGTACTTTTAGCACTGGGTGATCTCATGCCAGATGCACCTGCATATGATCCCTCTATATAGGGACTTGGCTCGTATTTGGAGCAATATTATGAAAAAGGGTCTTATTAAAAAGACAAAACAATATCTAATGGAACAATTGATTCCAAAAAATCACCCAAACCAACCAAAGCTAAACCCAGAGATTTCTGCTTCGGTAAGTGACATTATTGTCAACAGACACAAAAATATAGAGTTGGAACAAAACCAACTAGGCATTGGACTGTCTATAATAAGTAATGCAATATCATTGTTGGTAAACAATGATACAGGAGACCGATTGAAATTGATCTCACTACTTAGTGATGCTGGAAGGATCTTGACTGATTTACATTTTGTCCAAACAAAATCAAGGAAAAACTTGATCTTCCCTGTGATTGATAAGAAGTTTTTGAACATCATTAAAGATGTTGAAAGAGACGAGTATACTCGTATACTATATGAAGCTAATTTTAGTGAAAAAATTAAAGCTTTGTAAACTTGCCAACAAAGTGGCCAGTACATCAATAAACCTACATTCAATCAGCATACATTAAATAAGGGAAACTTACAAGGTCCCCCTCGCTACAATCCGAGGCCAATAACGAGGTACTGACACAAGAAGACCCAGTCCTCAATACAAGCCCGGAAACATCACGGGCACTTTTATCAGTCCACGGCCAAAAAAGCCAAAAGCCTCACAGGAGAAACCTCATGCTCGCACATAGAGGTAAGTCATGCTGGAAAGCTCACACTTTATTTACTGTGCTGGAACAAAATTTGCAAAGACAAATCCATAATTAATTATATCAAAGGATACTCAATTACCTTTGTAAAGAAACCTCATCAGAATTTAATAAATAATAATAATAATCTTTATTGATTCAGACTACAATGGTCTACAGTGTTAGTAACAAAGATAGCTTAGCCTATGTGAGTGCCATTTCCCCCTTCAGTGAAATCAGCTATGGAAAATACTGATATGCATATTGCTATCACCAAATTATTAAAATTGGGAGCTATATCCCCTTACAAGTCTTGTAAAGACCAATTTATCTCTTCTATATTTTTGATTTCAAAACATAATGGTACAAAGAGATTCATACTAAACTTAAAGTAATTGAATAAATATGTAAAAACATCCCATTTTAAAATGGAGGATTATAGGACAGCAATAGCTTTACTTTCTCCAGGTGATTACATGGCAAAAATTGATTTGAAAGAATCATATTTATTAGTAAATATAAATCCACAGGATAGAAAATACCTACGTTTTCAATATGAAAAATTGTACGAATTTAATGCCCTCCCTTATGGTCTGTGCTCTGCACCTAATATTTTCACAAAGATCATGAAGAGTGTAGTGACACATCTAAGAGGAAAAGGGTACAAATCAGTTCAATGCCTAGATGACCTACTATGTACAGGATCTAGTTATCAATCATGTTTGCAGAATGTTCAAGAAACAATAGCTCTTTTAAAGTGCCTGGGATTTGTTATAAATTTTGATAAAAGTGTAATAGTACCATCACAGTCTTGCAACTTTCTTGGTTTTGTGTTTGATACAAAACATATGACATTACAATTGCCAAATAGACAAAGTATCAAATATTAAGAAGTTGGTTCAAAAATACTTAGATCTAGATCTAGAGATAGTTGTTTTATACGAGATCTGGCAAAATTAATTGGGATATTAAGTGCTGCCTGCCCAGCTACCACATATGGCTGGATTTACAAAAAAAAAAAAAAAAATAGAACATCATAAGTATAAATATTTATTTTAAAATAATGAAAATTATGTTGTGAAAGCAGACTTACACTCAGATATAAAATTAGATCTACAATGGTGGGCTAATAATATTAGTACAGTATGTAAAGTATTGCTTATCATAAACATGATATTGAACTGTTCACGGATGCCTCCAGGACTGGATGGGGTGCTGTTTACAAAAACAAAAGAGCCCATGGCTTCTAGAGCGAATATGAGAAAACATACCATATTAACTACTTAGAATTACTTGCAAAATTTATGACATTAAAGGTTTTTATAAACAATAAGGAATACCTTAATATCCTGTTGCGTGTAGTTAATAAGACAGCAATATCATATATAAACAGAATGGGTGGTATTCAGCTCCCACATTTAAATAACTTGGCCAGATCCATATGGCAATGGTGGGAAGAGAGACATATTTGGCTCTTTGCCTCCTACAATTAAGTCTAGTGAAAATAAAGAGGCTAATGAAGAGTCCCGAAAAATCAATCCAGACAGAACGGGTGCTAAGCACCGGAGCGTTTCAAAAAATTGTATGTGAGCTGGTTTAACCCGAAAATTGATTTATTTGTATCCCACACAAATGCTAAATGTATTCTGTCTATGTCTCCTGGTTTGTCCTGGACAAAATAATTTATTTTAAAAATATTTTTTTTTTATGCCTTTCCTCCATTCAGTTTAATTATTCGAATTTGAAAAAGGTTTACAAAAAATTAAAAATGAGAAGGCAACAGGTAATCATAGTCATGCCTCGTGTATATCATGGATGTCATGCTTGCATCCCTATCACATAATACACAAAAACAATATAATGTTACATATAAAATTTGGTGGACCTTTTGCCAGGAGCATGGTATAAACCCATTCACTCCCATCTATACTACTTGTAATGTATTTCTTAACAAAATTATTTGACTTTGAAGCTGCCTATGGGACCCTAAACTCTCATAAATCAGCTCTATCTTTGATTATAGGCTCTAAAATTGGGGAGGATGATTGTATTAAGAGGTTATTTAAAGGATTCTATAACTCTATATAATAATCTATATCTATCTCTATATACTAATCACCGTTAGCAAAATACCAAACAACATCCAAATAAAGTTTTGGACACAACTGGACTCCCAATATGACATTGAGTTTTGAACGTATCTCAAAGAAACTGATGATTTTGCTTGCACTAAGCACAGCTCAACGGGCACAAACCTTATCATTAATAAAAATATCGAACATAACACTGAGTGAAAGTTGTGTTAATATTGCCATTACTGATTTGATTAAAACTTCGGCTGCTGGACGAACCCAGCCTAATCTTTTCCTGCCCTTCTTTGAATAACCTGAGATTTGTCCAGCCAAAACATTGTGTGATTATATGAGATTGACTAGAGATATAAGAGGTCTTAATGACTACTGGTTTTTGTCACATACAAAAAAAAAAAAAAAAAAAACCAGTTTCTTCTACTATTAGTAGATGGATTAAAAATACTCTTTCAGACTGCGGTATTGATACGCGCGTCTTCTCAGGTCATAGTACACGATACGCCTCTACATCCAAGGCTAACTTAAAAGGAATTTCATTAAATGTAATCAGACAGTTTGTCTGATTACATCTAATGGCAAATGCTGGTTGGACAAATAATTCATTAACATTTGCAAAATTTTATTTTATATATAGAAGGCCAATTCTCAATTCAGGAGAGTTTGCCTATGCTGTGCTTAATGCAGAATAATATATTTTTAGTTACACTATTACTTATTATATTATTGTAATGTCACGATGGATATTGTGATCAAAAATGTGTCATTAGTTGATAAATAACGGATGGTTACCTATGTACCTACCGAATGAGGCTGATTAATTGATTGTTAATATGATTACTGATTGTTAATTAAGTTTAATTAGAGAGAAGAATTTAAGATGTCAGTTTTGACTTAATAAAAATATTTATTTTAAAGAACATAATGACTAAGGAGTCAGGGTTATCTCAAGTTTACCATCTCTCTAAACATCTGCATGTTAAAGTAACATATATCGAGAACGAAGCACGCAGTATAATAGATGATCAAACGAACTTACCTGTGTGAAGTTCGATCATTATTATACGAAGTGCTTCGTTCGAAGATATATGTTCCCTACCCAACCCACCCCAGGTAAAATCGAGATAACCTTTCAAGAATCTAAAAAGAATGACAGATCGCGCTAGGACACAGATTACGCATGCATACTAATACTTACGTTTAGTTTTAGCTCTGAAAATTGCGCAGTTGCCGAGTGACTCGAGAATGCTGCATGTTAAAGTAACATATATCTTCGAACGAAGCACTTCGTATAATAATGATCGAACTTCACACAGGTAAGTTCGTTTGATCATCTATTATATTTTATCTTTCCTCTGTTCCAAGACATATTGTAGCTGTTTATTGTCCCTGAATAAAAAAAATAAAGTAGAACTCAAACGCTTGGTATCAAAGAGTAAGTATTAATCCAACAATGCGTGAATGACCGTAAACGAGGCAAAAGGAATAGTAAGGATCGTAGCAGATGGCGTTCTATAGTTTCTGCCTACCCACATGGAAAGAAGGTGTTAGTTGATGTTGATATAGGTGACGTTGATTTTTTTTTATTGATGAGTCTTACTTTATTTTAAGCCTATTAAATTAATATTTTCCTTAATCTTGATGTGCTACATGCATCTTTCAATTTACACGAGGAGCTATAGACACTAATTGTTTTAATTGATCGCATATATGAATCTTTATATCACATACATTTCTATGATAGTAGTCATCGTTCATTGATTCATAGTCTACACGTTATTATGTTCACTTTGTATCCATTAGCGGAAGACAAAGTTAGTAATGATTAAGTACCACACGATTTTCTTTTTTTATGAAGTCATAAGTTTACGAAGTGATTTGATAGATTCTAAATTGTAAAAGCTTTTTGACGTATGCAACATAAGTGATCAATGTAATTTTAGCAACTGTAAATATTATATTGTCTTTGATAAAATTAAAGTCGTTTACTTGTTGCACTTTTATCAGAGCTGAAAACCGAAATAAAGACTATCAGCAAAGTGCTCGTATAACAACTAGATTGTCTGAAGACACTGAAATTTCCTGGCAATTTGTGTGTTCTACTTTGTCACTTAATCCGTCTTATCTCCGAGTCATAACTCTAGTGCATCATGTGATGGTACGTCATCACGTAACATGTGATGATGTGACCCCCAGGATTAACTCGGATAATGACAATTGCTCCAATTTCTTGAAAAACGAATACACACACACAGTCATGATTCCGGTAACATTAAAACCAAAATAATGACTGTTGATAAGCCAAATCATGTTATATCTTCAATTTTATAAGATACCTAATCCATCGGAAATACGATGTAGACAACATCAAATTTTCCGTTCTACGTCTATGTATAAACCAACCAAAACTAGTTAACGAATTAGGAATTTATAATATCCGAGTTAAAAATAAACTCTACAGTCAAGCTGAATGCAAACAAAACTCCCAACCGACAGGTGTTCGAAGGCAAATATTTTTCGTATATTTTACGAGACATTGGTATAAACAGAGCACGTTATTCTCAACTGGTTGCTGGTAGCTTTATGAAGTCAGTCATCAATTTTGGAAGCGATTTCGCTTCTAAAAGCGACCATGGTTTATATAAATATGCTGTACGGCCATATTGTATAGCCGGGCGACTGGTTGTTCCCCCATTTTAACGCCCTGTTATGTCCGTTAGAAAACGTTCACTTTTCCTTTTTTTAATTATATCACATGGACCAAGTCTCAAGCTAAATATCTAAAAACGCATTCTCTCTAACTGGGTATATGTATATGTGCAACATCATTAGTGTAAAAATAAAATATGATGTGTATTTCGTGACATTCATTTTGATTTATTTAATAGTGATTATTATCACCTACTCGTTATGATAACAATATTGAAATAAAATAAACGATTTGTTTAAAAATATACGATTTAAAATAAACACGTATTTTATTTAATGAGGCCATAGTTGCATAATGACACAAAATCATAACAACACCATTATTATGTAAAAATATTCTTTATGAAACTACCGCGGTAGCTAATCTATTGTTCACTTTGCCTTTATTTCGACAATCAATAGGGAAGAAGGAGAAGTGGTGGTGGCCAAGTGGTATCGGCCGCGACTTACGAGTTGTAGGACGTAGGTTCGAACCCAAACAGGCGCTTTATTTTGTGTAAATTATTTCATCACCACTGCTCTCAAAACGGTGAAGGAAAACATCGTGAGGAAACCGGCATGTCCTAGAACCAAAAATTCGAAGACATGTGACATCTGCCAACCCGCACTAGGCCCGCGTGGTGGATTACGGCCCATTCCCTCTCACCGAGATGAGGCCTGTGTCCCAGCAGTGGGAACATTATAGACTGATTATGTATGTTATGTAATAGGGAAGGGCGAATACATGACGTCAATTACTTCGTCGTCTATCAGCCCCATAGCTGTGGATGAGACGTATTTATTATGAGTATCAAATACCAGTTGTATTTTCGCACCTACAACTCTTCAATCATCAGTAGTATCAAAGTCATATGGCAGTAAAACAATGAGAGGCACGGTCATTTTACTAGCTTACAATGCTAATGGACTACCGGCAATATAAAATACACTTCCTGTATGCTTGTGAAGGTTATCGTATTTGATCATGAGTTGGTACCCAAAGGGTTAATGTTTACATAAACATTCAGTAATTTTTAGTCTCTTTGAGCATCGTTACGATACGACTAAAATAGTTGTGACAGATGTCAAAGAAGATTTGGATCAAAGCCTAAACCATCTGAATTCCCAAACAAAAGTACTAAGTAATTTAAAATAACAATTCATTGTTATCGACAAAAAGAGATATCGATAAGGTAATCTTTAGATCCAGGTGGGTTGAACCGAGTCGTTTAATCAACTTCTATTAGACCATGACCCGTTTTCGAGGGTCGGTGGGCGTGAGTTGCTTGTGTACGATATTCTGAATACACGTTAAAATAATATTCTACCTAAACAATGTTTAGAAATGCAACCCTCCAAATGGTCCCTTTTACCTCATATGAAAAATGTACCGCCTAAGACAATTGCTTTTTTTACGCGTTGATGTTCCATTAAGCAATCGTTTAACAAGTTAGTAGTTACATTACTCATGTCGGATGATATAATGATTTCATATTTATTTTTAGTTCGAATTTTATCGTTTGTTTATACTTGGTAGGCACTGACTGACTGACCGCCACGGCCATCGTGGTTACGATATCCGGAGATATGTTTCCGAATACCTACAGAAATATGCCTAAAAAAAAGCAGATTTCAACGTGTCTAATTTAAAAAATGTCTAAGGCCCATTTTACCGAACCTCACTCAAGACTCAAGCGTTACTTTTAACTACATAGTTTCAACCAGTCCAATGGCTTTCAAGTAGTTTTAGGTAATGGTTGATATGTAATACGGATACGGGCTTTAGAATTTATATGACATGTTGTGAAAAACTCAATTAGGAAGACGAAGAAGACACGCCTCACGTAGGAGCATAGTGTGAATCAATTTACTGTCGCTTTGTCAGAGTGGTCAACAAAAGTGTTGATACACGAACAGACGCTTAGGTCAGGCTGCTAAGAATAGCTGATGGACACTGATGTAATCCTGTGATAAGTAATTCTTATATTGTTGACTCAAATTACTCGGGTCATGAGGAGAATGACGAAAAAAATCTTGGGAGACCAAGGAAGTGTTTGAAATATTTCTATAGATATCTCTTTTTAAAGGTTTCTCAAAATGATCTGGGTGTTGGCTTAGTTTTAACATCGTTATCGAATTTCATTGCCCCATCAACTATTACAATGTTGACTGATAAAATATTCATATTGTTTCTTATTAAATTATGTTTAGTTTCAATTAAACAGTGTCCTTAAAACAATATCTTTCCAGTGAGTCCCGTCATATTAAATTAGCTACAATTGAATGCAATCCGTTCCAATTCGGTATAAATTGTAATCATAATATTATTATGCGTCCCTTTGCCATCTCTTTCATTTGTATGTTCGATGAAAGTGAGAAGAGTCATCGCCCTTTGCATCTTGATAGTGTTGGGCCACCGTTTTTGTTAGCGTTCGTTTACGACTTAAAATGTTTTATTTATTTTTAGAACTTTTCGTGGATCGTTAATGTTGTTGAAAGCTAGTGTTTTGATGAGACTATTAGATGTACATAAGAAGGTAAGATGTATATTCTCAATTATTACTTCATTGTTTGTGAAAAAAGATAGGTATCTAGAACTGTAGTTGTTTAAAAAAAAAATGTCGATACATATATCGATTAAAAATAGAATGCAATTGCAGACAATACTTATTTATACCACACTAAGAAACCCGCAACTCAAAATGTAGTTATTTTATCTAATACAAATTACTTTTATCCTTTACGTCGGCTTACACCGTAAACATCAAATAACTTTACGTCTAAATATCGTTAGTTATTACCTACTATTTCACATTATTTGTCACAGTTAAAGGTAATGCTGCTTTACAAATTCGGTTTACAAACAAAAACATGATCATTTAAAATTCGCCGACTTAACCTTTCATTGCGCAGCTGCCATGCTTCTAAAAAGCTGTTATTACCAATTGTAAAATAAAATAAAAATAATTACCAGCTCCAAAAACTTGACAATAGACAATCTGCTGATCGACATCGTGATTCACTTCGAAATTCAAAATACTACGATGTTTATAGGCTATGTTTACACTTAACACGGGCGTGCGATGTGAAGTCGCCACGGAGACTGCGCGCGTCGCCGCCGTAAGTCGCCGGGCGTTGTAGCGATGAGCTCATGCTTCATAAGGTGTAGCCATCGAGTTTATCAACGTAGGACATAATAAACAAACCAATAAAAATCTTACTCGCCACATGGCCTAATCTAGTACGTGACCAAGTATTGAACCTTGGAGTACACCTATTTTTTGTGAAGGATATTTTTACCATAAAATGATTATTACATCTAGCAATGTTAAATTGCTTAGAGTTGAAATGTATTCAAGTTTAGAAGTTACATTACTTAAGTAATACCTATGTATAACTACAGTACTTACTGTGCTTAGTACCTACTTATTTGCCCAAAATTATATTTCTTTATCTTTATTATTATAAATCATCATCCTACTTAATTTGAACCACCAAGTTTGGAAACACAAAAACTTTGTATCTTTTTTTTCGTCAGCCTATACTGTGTTTCACCGCTAGGCAAAGGCCTTTGCCAGCATATATTTTAAACAAAAGACCAACTTCTTCCTTTACATTATTTTACTTATTACAGACCAGAATGGTAAAAAATAATTTCATGGCTACATTACAATCGTAGTTTTACCCCTAAGATGACATCATTTGCTCATGAATCGATATCGCGTGCATTTTTTGTCAACATTGTTGTTGTGTCTTTAAATAGATCAAACAGAGAATACTTGCCCAAAAATGAATGATAGCAGATATCACTAAACCATTTCCATAGATAGCATTCACATTTACGAGTATGACCTTCAACGGTGTTTCGTGAAGTACCTAAAACATTTCAGTTTTACGTTTTAAATTTCTGCATAATATGTAAATGCACGAACACAGAACAGTAGAATAATAATATGTATTGTTTCGTTCATAAAGTTTCATTAGGAATCGATCACCTAACATTACACAATTTGACAATGTTCCTGTTACGAGGTAAAACAAACAGGTAACAGGTATTTCGTCATAGTTGCGTATGTATTTGTTATTTTAATTACATTATAATTATTAACATTCAAGTGATATTTATTTTAGAAGAAGATACCTACATACATTTTGTAAAATCTATGTATCTTTATTTGTATGTATGTAACTACTCGTATATTCTTATATTATTTGTTTTATTTTATTAAGTGAATTGATTTTTTAGTCTTACGCATTTTATTTGCTCTTTTACTTTCCTTTTTTTTCTTGTCTTTTTTATACATATATGTGTGTACCTACATAAATGGTTAAACAAATAATAATCAATATTTTTTTAAACAACTTGTTTTCATGAAGATTTTGGTCTGACTAATAATACTAGTCACTCGCGTTGTTGAAATGTTTTTACTACTACCAGTAACGTAATACTTATAAATAGTTACTACGAAAGTCTAAAATTGTGTACATACTACGTAGAAAACGTATTTTATACGTACTTTGTAACCATGGTCATAGAACCTAAAATAGTAGCCTACGACATTCATGACATCATAACATCATTCTACGAAATTGTTTTCTATACATAAAAACATAGTTAATCGTTATCCTTATCGTTGGCCTTATTATTTTTGATAATTTATGTATGAGATAAACACATAAATTCTAAAAATAATAATGGTCTCTACTACGCTCGTAAACGATTAGGATTTCCTCAATAAACCGTGTTTGTTTGATCTCGATTCATTCCAAATTTGAAATTAGCTGAGCTGCATGCTACGAGCCAGGATGTGTGAAAAAACCGTGTTTTTCTGGAAAAAAAAACTTGAAGGCTGTGCCCTTGTGACCTTTCTTTTAGTAGCTGAACAGCTTTCTACCAGTTGTAAACCAAATAGTAAAAGAAAAAGAACAATTCTAACTTCATCACCACCATCATTTCAGCCGAAAGACGTCCACTGCTAGACACAGGCTTACCCCAAGCACCTCCACTTCGACCGGTTCTGTGCTTACCTCATACAGCGGATTTCTGCAGCCTTCATAAGGTCATCGATCCACCTTGTGGGAGGCCTTCCAATGCTACGTCTTCCGGTACGTAGTCGCCACTCCAGCACCTTTCGGCCCCTTCGGCCATCTGTTCTGCGAGGAATGTGCCCTAGCAATTATTCTTCGGACTGTGTCGGGAGAGGTATGTGTGTGTGTAGGGAGATCACGTAGTGCAACTCTAAGCGTAGCGCTCTCCATTGCCCTTTGGGTGACTTTTAGCCTTCTAATAATCAAAATAAAATAATATAGTATAATAGATCTATGGTGTGGTCTCAGTAACTTATACATATGTACGAGTATATACATCCATGAGCAGAATAAAACTTCATAGGTCTATTGAAATTCTTGTTTCCAAAAGTAACTCACGTTGTTTCCACTTACGAATTTCGACTTTATGCTGGTGTAAATTAAGTTCATTGAATGCCTGTTACTATTACTGAACTTTATGTTTGTACTTATATTGGTATTAATGTTGTTATTTGAAAAACACATTTGTTTACATGTTTGGACACTAAATCACGTACGCATTATGGATATGCAAGTTCATGCAATCGTTCGATTTTACAATGAAACAGTTTATGACCCGAAGTTCTAATGTCATATTAAATTGACGCCTTCCACCTCCTCTAATAACAGACCACCGCGACCATGACCATTGATATCTCTGGGAACGCAGTCAGCTTGCAGTCTGTAAATCGATATCCAAGAAAACTTTATAAGGGAAGCTTCTAATACACTAAAGTACTACTTTACATGGCTTATAGCTATGCTTCATCTAACGTAATGGACATTTAGAAAATATTTCCCTATTATTCTCTCGCGATGGCATTGTTAGATATCTGTGTCCAAATTAAGGACAACAAAGAAAACTAAGAGTGAAGTTACATTAAATTGGAGACAATTAAGTATATGTAAACTTTTTCTTCTCACCGAAACTGTTGCTGAAATATTTACCAAGATTTGTTTAAAAATGAAATAGCCTAAACATAATCAGCCTATGACGTCCCCACTGGTAAGACACAGGTCTGCTCTCTGTGAGAGGGAGTGGGTCGAAATCCACCACGCGGGCCCAGTACGGGTCGGTAGATGGCACAATGTAAAAATGAAAAAAAACATACTTTTTCGAGCAGCCGCTAGTCATAGGTACGGTCACCAAAAGAGATAAGTAACCAGGGCCGTCGGATATAGTCGAAGTTTTGTAAAAAATCGATGGTTGTTTTCGAATATTTAATTTAATTATTAATTCCTTCTGCTGCAATGATTTCTTCTGCACATGTGGCTTCCATGGCACCTCATTAACGGCATATCTACGTAAATGTCTATTAATTGTCTCTCAAATTACGATGTTTATTTATTTTTTATATACTTCTTTGACATAATCTTTTTATTACTTGACATTATATACAGACAATTCTAGTTTCAACTCTTTATAGTGGCTGTAATGGCAGTCGTATCACTTGGTTTTAATAGGTTTTTATATTTTATCTGTCCTTTTGATTGATTCTTCTATATTTTGTAAATGTGAGGACTTTGTAGGCCTTGTAGACTTTAGATCTGTAGACCATTTTTTATTTTATCAAGTACCTGGTACTTGTTGACTACGCTGTCCTCCCATACCGACTGTAATTTGAAAACATTGTAAAAGCCAATTATTTTGAAAAGAGTAACCGTGGAGTTTCCTGCCGGCTCTTTTCCATAGGAAACGACCAATTGGAACCGTGCACCTAGCTTCTGACGTTTCATAAGTGCCCATGTTGGTATAAGTGAAATAAAATATTTTGGTTTTGAATAGAAAATAAACAGTTCATTTACCAAATTAAATTTCATTCAAAAACATCCATCGGCTTGAAACTAAACTTCAACAGTATCCGACGACCCTGGTTACTTATCTCCTTTGGCGACTGTACATATTTACTTGTAAGTTAACTAAGGCCTTTTTCCGATCATTTCGTTCATTTTGTGTGACTCTCAATTTCATTTATGATTAATTAAATACACTAGTTTCCTGTACACGCACACTACGCACCAGTGTTTACAAATAATTGTGATTAATAAAATGAGATCATTGTGTGTCTATTGTAATTTCGTCAGCATTCAAATGAATTGTCATTTTTGTTGACTAATTTAATAAATGAGTATGAAATCAATATTTTATGTTGTGTACACAGGAAGTACTCCAACCGTTTTCTGCCTATTTGCGGGTTAACCTGCCTTTGCCCACTGCTTGCACAGTTGTACAGACGCCAGCACATCAAGCTACTACAATCTGTCAAATTTCTTTAATAAATTTTCAACGTTATCGCTAAAGCATTAAGGTTCAAGGTTGATTGGGAAAATTCGACAGTTTCGGGTAGCTTGACCTGCTGGCGTCTGTACAATCATGTTTAGTGTATGTCTAATCTTATATTTTTCTTTGTATAGACGCCAGCACAGCGAGCTAATTTCTTTAGATTTTTAAGTTTATCGCTAAAGTATTAGGTTCAAGGTTGATTGGCAAAATTTTACAGTTTCGGGTAGCTTGATGTGCTGTCTGTACAAGAAACTTATTATTTATTTATTTATAACTGTATCAAAAATGAAACAAATATAGCTGTTCATTCTTGTTCATAAGCACGGTTGACCTTTTTTTTTATTTCTACCTGCGAGCAGGTAGGTGTTTTAGAAGCACCTGCCATTGCGTTTTTGGGCTATGTATACACCAAAAATATATTGGGACTGTTTTTACGTGAAACCTTTATTAGTAAGTACTAAAAAGAGTCATATGAATGATTTTCAATAAAATCATCCCCATAACAAAACTTTTGTTAAAACTTGCCTGCAAACTTGTGCTTGCTATCACTGAAAATCAGCGTCAGGTGGTACCTTTTTTTTTTTTTTTTGGGATGGGAAATCATCAAATGACCCTTCCCGCTCTGGGTGGAGCGGAAGGGAGCGTCAGACTCTTACTGACTAAAACCCACCCATGTTCCTTCCTTCGCCCTTTATGTTCCGGGGCAGCGGTAACCCTTTCGGACAATCCCGCTGACACGGCAGGCTTCGGCCCTAAGGGGCCCCTCTGATTATGCTGACATCTCTTTGAGGCGCGCGTGGAACACTTACGCGCCGTCCGGCACGGGCCTGGTCCTGATCGGGCGGTGAGCTACCCATTGCTCTCCGCCCGCAGGCCCGCGCCTACGGTGGCCGGTAGTCGTCGCTCGACTCCCGACGCCCGGGGCGTCTCCCGCGGCGGCTGGGACGGGAGGCTCTCTCCCTCATCCGTCCCGCCACCTCCTTCGCTAGCATGACTGCTTCGCAGAAGGAGGCGACTGCCTCCCACTCCCTCTCGCTCCGGACCATGGCTTGCACCAGGTCCGGGCGCGAGAGGCCGATCAGGTGGTACCTTGTGTTGTCATCTGACGTTATGCTGAGCTGACGCTCTTTTGGCATTATAATCTTCGTTTTCTGTTTTTATAGTTTTAAGGTGTATTTATTTTGCTATAATGCCAATAAACGCATTTTTCTTTCGTTTCCGCTTAGCGTTCTTTCTTTTTTTCTCTTCGCTCGGCTCCTAAGTGCCCGCCCTCAAGAATTGGGCTATCTAATGCAAATAATTTAAATAAATAAATATTTTTTAAATCCGACTGTTAGTTCCAGAGATAGCGCGTTCGAACAAAAAATCAAACTCTTCAGCTTTATTATTAGTATATACATATATTTATATATATATAGGTAATACCAGCATGTAACTGTCCCACTACAGGGCAAAGGCTTCTTCTCATACAGCGAAGGTACGAGCATTAATGTCTGTACGAGCAGCGCCCTGCTGTTCGCCCGCATAAGTTTCTATCCCGTGGGAATATCGGGAAAAGTATCCCATATGTTAATCCTGGTTATAAACTATCTGTGTGCCAAATTTCATCCAAATCCGTTCTATAGTTTTTGCGTGAAACAGTAACAAACATCCATCCATCTATCCAAACATCCACAGACATCCATCTTAAGCACGATAGACCCATCCACAGACGTATGGATGCACCCAAAATGGTTCTAATTCCACTAATTAAGAGCAGTAGTTACTTAATTTTACGAAACGTTCTAAAGACTCTAAACATTACGCCCTTGTGTTTAGTCTGTATGAGCAAGAGTGGTACAGAATGAGTTATTTGTTCCACAAATTAACGTGGGTCCGACGTAACATCTCTGTTACTCTTTTAATTAAGTCTAACATGCGAAGGACTTTGATGACGGAACTATTGGAATGAGTTATTTGAGTAATTAGTTAAGACGCCGTGTGGGAGGTATCCGGATTTGGATGCGAGGAATTTTAACAATTACAACAGTAGGTATTGAACCTACTTATCGTAGCTACGCTCTTCAGTTACGCATCCTTCTATAATTACCAATATTGAGATCTTTCTGATGATCTAATCAACTTCTGGAGGGAGGTGGGCTGGTTGGAATAACCACCGCCGGCCGCCATGGCCCACGCACAATGGTCCACTTGAAGGACGAAGTCCGGAAACCAAACCCACAACATAGAACATATGTAGATCTTTCTGATTGTACGCTGAAACAGAAAAACCTGCCTTTTCTGCTTACACGCTTCGTTGGTACGTTCTAGTTGGTAGTTTGTTGTAAGTACCTACTACCTTAACAACAAGTAAAATGATGGCAATTAAAACCTCCACTATAATCGGAACCATCCATTAAAATTATTTCACACAAAATCTTACTTACCTATTTACACGTAGCTCTATCTCTTGAAAAGTATACGAACTACAGAGGACCATTGTGCGATGTCTGAACCACAAGGTAGCGTTCGTATTAGTTCCTCTTAAATCCGTTAGAGGTCTCTTTCCTAAAGCAACCAACTAAACTGAGGTAAGTATTTTTGTTACTTCAAACCTTCGATCAACAATTGTTGATCGAAGCTTGAAACTATATAAACCACAACATCGTCATTATTGCTTTTTCTCAAGGAATCCTGTTAGGTCCATGTGATAACTGGTTCAAATACTTACATAAAATTATGCAAATGGACAGTGAAAAAAGGTTAGGAGGTTAAAACTACCGGTATATATCTCAACCTTTTAAAATAAAAACACGTTTTTACCCGTTCCAGTAAGTAAATATAAATGGTAATATAACGGATATATCCGGAAAAACATTACGTCAATCAATGACGTTCCCCAAACAATTTCCATTACTAGTAATGGATAGAGAGATATATGTAGATAGGGGCTGTTCATTTATTTATTACGTAAGACGATTTGACGGGGGAGGGGGTCCAAACAAGTCTTATTTTTTCTTACGTAAGATCACAAACGAAAGCAAAAATAATATGTTTAAAAAAATTTACGAAGGGGGGGGGGGGTCGGAAATTGGTTGAAATTGTCTTACGTAATAAATGAACAGCCCCATAGTGCCTGGAGGGAGGTGGAGGTAGCCCTTGTTTACAAGTCAACAAAGTGCGTCAGTACGCCCAGTCACGTGTAGCCATAAATAGCCACAATATAATGTTCCCAATGTTACATTATACACAGTTTGTACCATGAAAATTGCCAAGCCATTACCAACTTTATCAGTATCAAGTATAATCCATACAAAAAGACACAACAGCACCCTTAAACATAACTTTATTAACAATTTATAACGGAACATTCTTAGGGCACTTGGTCCGAATGCTGCCTTCCTCCCTGTGCGCAGAGCACAACGCGATGAGCGCATCTATGAGGAGCAGTGAGGAGTTCGCGAGGGCGCATATCGCGGCGGCTTGCGCGATGCTCTTGCGCTCGTGGCCGGGCAAGCCGCGCCAGGAGTGCAACGTTAGCCCGCCGCACATCGCGAACAGAACGCTGCCGCTAGATGACCACCACGCATCCACGTAGGCGTCCGCCGCCGCTGATACTGCCTCGCCTGGTAACGACAATGCACGACATTATAACCTCTGGAGTTAGCGACATTCTGTAGAGTTAGCAAGTTGAACAAGGCAGTAGTCCGACCGTGTCTGTAAAGGTCCAAAAGTCTAAAGCATAGGTACCAGACCTCAAACCGAAAAGCGATCGTTAAGCGTAGCCAGAGACGTCTCTGGCTACGCTTGACAAAGTAAGTTATCACCAGTAATAACTTACAATGTGTATGAAAATATGTTTTTACGAAACGATGTATCTACCTACTGTTGAGTCCAAAAAATAATTTAGGTGTCCTTTTAAAATAAATTAAGCATGAAAGCCTATGACCTTGGACAAACTTTATTTATACGTGGTACGGTCAGCAACAAAAGTCGGTTAACACTTCTGTTGTTTAAATCTTAATTATTGAACAACATATTCTAGAATATTTAAGAATAATAAACTCTTTGCTATTACATGAAATAGTGAAAACCAATGTATCACATAATTTTGTATCAATTTAGATGATTTGTAAAAGTAACAGAGTTAATTGACTGTTGTTGCTGACTGTACCCTATATTGTTTATACACTTATAGAGTAGAGGGTAAATAAGGGTCCAAAATAAATATATAATTACGTTAAAAGCCAGTCGGGGAAATGATTGAAACATACTCAACAAATACAGATAACGTTTAGCTAATTCGCTAATGTACCGCCAACGTCCAAACATGATTACGTGATAAGCCGCA
Source organism: Apamea monoglypha (assembly GCA_911387795.2). Taxonomy (NCBI): domain Eukaryota; kingdom Metazoa; phylum Arthropoda; class Insecta; order Lepidoptera; family Noctuidae; genus Apamea; species Apamea monoglypha. Next base: position 6,910,881 of record OU426922.1, read on the forward strand.
TTTATACTGAATATATTCTACAAGCAATCATTCGCGATATTCACCTCGTTACACGCTGGCCTCTTCATCGTACTCCTCAGAGTCCAAGTATGCCAGGCTCAGGTCAAAAAGCATGAAAACTGCGTTGAGGAAAGCCAGGCCAGCACCCAGGTATGCTGCGTTGCAATCACCAGTTCTTGGGTACGGGGAGGGTTTGATCCTGGCTGCGATCACGAGCCCTCCACTCACGGAGAACAAGGCGACCCCCAGCATACCAAAGTACATGTCTTGGACGAGATCCAGCGGCGCGAATAACATCTCTCCTAGAATGTTCAAGTTGCTAAGACTGGGATACATTAACTGCGGAGCGGTGAGCGGAGCGACAGATGAATAAACAAACTAAACTTCGTTCCGTCACTTTAGCAAACTGTTTGTGAATTTAATTCATGCAGCGTTGAACTCCGTCAAAGCTTTTGATGTTTCTGTCGGAACCGCATTCAAGTTTGTTTGGTCAACATTCTACAAACATTGTTAATGCAAGGTACATCTAGAAATATCTGCCGCTCGCTTCTTCCTTTGAAATAAAGTTGCAGAGCAATGTTTTAACACTATTTATTAGAGTATTCGACTCGCGAGGGAAGAAGTATTAAAAGTTAGAAATAGAACATGTTAATCCAGTATAAATGCGGCACTGGTGCATTGAATATTGTAAAAACATATACAACATTAGGCACAACTAGATGAAAACATCTCATTAATCATGAAAAAAATTAACTTTGACCTTTTCAGTGCCAGAATTTTAAAATTATATATGAATGAATTTTATCGATCCTACGAATACTAGCTACAATTTCAAAACATCATCATTTCAATATACGAAAGCTACAGTACAAACGGAATATCCAAGATATGCGAAGCATGTCCAATATACGGTCATAACTACATGTCTACATGTATTGTACAATGTATGGGTTACTAGATAAGGCAGTGGCTACATTCTCACCGACGATCTCCCCTGAGAGGACCACCACATAGCCGACGTATGTGCCTGAGCATAATATGAGTGTGGGCACGTCTGTAAGGTCATAGCTGTAGTGGTGTAGTATTAGACATGCCGCTGTTAACATCTGGAAAAGAGGAATATTTCAAACATTACTATACCGGCCTGCGTACTTCGGGGTCTTCATTATCCATCCCAGCTTAGAATAAAAACGTCAACTAACTTCAACGCCTTCAACCAAGACAAGACATAATAAAATAATTAGCAATAGGTACATCAAGAAGTCCATTAAGATTCTTAATTAATTTGTTGAAAAAAGTAGGTATTCATATCACAAGATAGGTACTAAGGGCCCGATCACACGTACCAAAACCAATCCAACATCGACACTAAAATTAATAGTCTATCCACACGGACCACATTTGGCCTAGGACCAGTGGTCCGTGTCCGTGTAATGTGGTCCCGTGTGGATTAACCGTGTGGGCGATACCGACCACATGAAGGCGACTTTTCAGTCACAACGCAACCACAACGTTGCGTCGACGCCACGACACTATTACAGCCCGAGTCGATCTGTCTGTAAATACAAGCCACAACGTAACCACATGGCAACTACTAGCGACAACGCAACTGCAAGAAGTCGCAGCGACACTATTCACACAAAACCACTGCTTGTTCATATTTTCTCGCTGCGATTTAGTGTGGTTGTGGTGTGTGTGGACGGACCGTTAGAGTACAATCTATATGTCAATCACTCAGTGAGGACTACCTTCGGCCTGCTCAAGAAAGGGAGTCAATCGGTGTGACTCAAAAAAGAGGGTCTTATACATTTTATTTATAAAACCTTGTCGTACCTATAAAACCTTAAAAAATATGAAACATATTGAAGCATATTACTAATCCATTGCTCCATATGTTCGAAAAATATGTCTGCTCAACAACGTAAATAACGCAATGAATGTTGTTGAACTGTCAAAATGAAACCCATTGCTACTGATAGTGTGTTACGCAATTCCCTTGTAGGCTTGAAACGTTACCTAAACTTTACTCTTACCTATCTTAAGGCCAAAATGAAATTGAGAGTGCTAGAGTGGATACCCCGGGGACTGCATTTACAAACTTCACGAAGCAAGCTTTCCTTTGATGACACCATGAATATGCTAACACCTACTTGAACTCCGTGTTTCTAATTATATTGTAAATTGCAACCCGTTTATTAGGGAAACATGTAGTACGATGCATTTTGTGTACAAGAATGCAACAAAGTTTTGATGCAAGTACCTATTGATGAATTATCATCTCAGCAAGTAAACATACTTATCTTAGCTATACTATAACTATAATAAAAATATTATTTAGAGAAAATAAATTAATGTTTGTATGTTTGTTTGTTACACTTTCACGCTAAAACGGTTAAACCGATTTGAATGAATTTTCGCAGTACTTTTGTCCCTCTCACAGAGAGGAGGCCTGTGTCCTAGCTGTGGGAACTTTAAAGGCTGATTATGCTCATGCTATACTTTTTATCCTGATATTCCCACGGAATCGAGACTTATGTGGATGGAACCGCGGGGTACAGCTAGTTAAGTATACGATTGCTGTAAACTTTTAGAAATAAATATCATAATTATTAATAACATTAGCATTGATCCTGCGGAAATGACGCAACCTTATGGATATGATAAGTTAAATGATAAATTGTTCTATAATTACTTACCAACTCACAGAGTTTAATTAAACACGTTGGTATTAACATTGTGATATACTTTTATATGAAAATGTAAGCGATTAGGAAAAAAATCTTCAATATCAATAACACGATTCTTTAAATTACATGACATCCAAACTTGACAGCACAGCAACTGTGACATCTGCGTGAGTGACGTTTTAACTTTTATTAATTTATTTACAAAAGAAATTGCGATGCGGACGAATTTTTTGATGCCCTATGATTATTTTGCTTATTTTTTTTTTTTTTTTTTTCATGTACATATCATTATTTTAAATTTTAGCTTATATAATGTAAATACTTAATTCCTATTTAAATAAAGTAAAATATCTTATTTACTCTTTTTACAAAAGAGTTTTCATATACTAAGGTTCTATAGTAAAATTTTTGTTGTTGGTGTTGAGAAAGAGAACAGCCGGTCGATTCTGTAAAAATCTCACCGTGAAAACTCAAGTGAAGTGAGCTTGGTGTGAGTTGTCAGTAGTGTCAATCCCTAACATTATTTGGAATGACAGCTCACTCCACGCTCACTTCACCTAAGTTTTCACGGTGAGATGGTTACAGAATCGCACTGCAGGACTTTGTCGAATACACCGACCTACGGTGGCAAGGTGAAACTCCGTATTATGTTTTAGTGAATATGAGATTGCCACGACTCATAACTCTTCGCCTTCCCACAAAGGATTAGAATAAGAATAATTTACTTGCAAATAATATCGATGCAACTAGGTTTAAAAGTAGTTTGCTTAAAGTACAGTCCATATTTTGCCTGTTAAGAGCATGCAAATCAATTTTAATACGTAATAGGTACTTCAATCATCTCAGCCTATCGCAGTCCACCGCTGGGAATAGGCCTCTCCCATACTGCGCCACAACTCCCTGACACGCCACCTACCTTTTTGGGGTCATTTGTCCATCTAGCTAGAGGGTTTCCCACAACAATAGGCAACAATAGGTAAAAGGCAGTAGGTACTTGTTTTAGTAAAATGGTTATAAACCGGTTCAATTTAGCAACCGACTAAACTCTGATGAACTGACAGAGTAACAATCCAATTGAGCTCTTTTTATGTCAATCTAAGTCTACTAAGGAAGAACTACGTCATCGATGCGAGAAACTTCGTATAAGATAATAAATTAATCAACTTACATCAGCATGCTGATGCGGAGTTACGCTCAACAAGACTGCATGCTATTAAAACTTGGCAACATGCCAACATAAGAAGCCGTATCAACATCGTCATCCATAACACAAAGTATTGACGTATTGAAACGCATTTCATTGGTCAATCTGCCTTGCATTTTTCCAACCATGTTGGGGATTGGGTCGACTTCCAGACTAATTGAATGCAGCTGAATACGAGTATTTTACATAGAGCGACTGCCAATCTGACCTCCACAACTTAGTAATTGGATAACACTATTGTGTTAGTCAGCCAAGCCCGAAAGGGGTTATTCCTTTCGGGCTTCTGACTACCCGTAACGACTGTCATATATTTACGAATCTCAGAAACATTCTTTCTGAGACACGGAGGTGTATCAATATGTCATGGATGGTTACCCATCCACCTACCGACCGCGGCAAGCGTTGCTTAACCTCGAAGATTGTTCCTTGCGGCTGTTATTATTTATCCCACAGCCATCAACATCGTCAACCATAATCCAAAATTTCGAAGTATTGAAACGCATTTCGTTGGTATTAAATACTAATTTGAACAGGTACATCCCATTCCGTGACTGTCGAAAGTTCAAGGAGTCTTTGTGGTAAGAATTGCATTTATTCCGTTTTCATTAACTTAATAACGGCCCAAACAAAGAGGCAATCGTCTCTCGGTATTTGTAAAACAATAAAAGTTGGTAACGAAAAATAAAAGCAATGAGTACTTATACCTAGGTACTCACAATACATAAATGTTTATAAAATTGATTGTTATTTGTTGTTTTATTCAGTAAAAATTGCGTTATTGGAGTTGAGATTTCGTGATTATGTATCTTCTAGTAGGTTTTAATAATATGTTTTTGGATTAATGGCTTTTATGAAATCTCGTCTTTATTCTTTTTTTGCCTGAACGCATCTGTCTTACAAACTAACAATAACATACTCATCATCTGACTAGCGTCATCCCAACTATATCGGGGTCAGCTTCCAGTCTAACTGGATGCAGCTGAATACCAGTATTTTATATGGAGCAACAGCCTATCTGACCTCCACAACCCAATCACTGGGTAATACGATACTCCTTGGTAAGACTGGTTGTTGAGACTCAGGCTTCTGACGTTCGCCTGTCTATGATCCACGAATGACAGCCGGGACCAACGGCCTAACGTGCTTTCTGAGGCACGGAGGGATCTCGGTACTTAAAGATGGTCACCCATCCACGGACCGACCGCAGCTAGCGTAGATTAATCTGATTGATCGACACGTGCGGCTGTTACCTCAAAATAACTATAACATACTAAACTAGGTTTAACACATAAATATTTAAAACTATTTATGTAAAAAATGTCGTCACTGCAGAAACAGGGGCTTTGTTTTCAGTAAGCGTCTTAACTGCCTTGTTTTCTCGCCCACACGTTCAAGTACCCTATACTTTTACAGGGACACCTGTCTACAGGGCTGAAACGTGAATTGTTACGGCCCCTTGTTTTAGTGCGTGGGACTAAGCGTAATGAGTATGCCTAAGCCTTCTGTCCACGGACGGATTAGCATTATAAATATGAAAGTATTGCGGCCCATGACAGTTACTTTTATATATATATTTTTTTTAACGTTGCCCCACACTAGGAATTTCTCCAGCCGGTCGATTCTGTAAAAATCTCACCGTGAAAACTCAAGTGAAGTGAGCTTGATGTGAGCTGTCAATAGTGTCAATCCCTAGCATTAGTTGGAATGACAGCTCACTCCACGCTCACTTCACCGAAGTTTTCACTGTGAGATGGTTACAGAATCGCACTGCTGTATCGTGGGTGCGTTTACAAACATTTAAACTCACATACACAAACAGCCAGACCCGGAACAACTACTTGTAGGTCATACAAATATTTGTATGACGGCCAACCGTGCCGTCAAAAAATGTTTCACTTTTTTCAGACATTATTTCAGACTTCAGGGTGGCAGGGACATTGACGCGCAACCTGTTAACATGGATTCAGTACACGATTCTGAACCCCTTTCCGTTGAAAAAGTTCTTGGGTTATTAAAAAAAAATACTTGTTCCATATATTTTGACCGCGTAGGTTCTGTTCTATAAAACAGCAGATTATTTTTTTATGACAGACGTAATTTTTTTTTCTAGCATCGTGTACTGACAGACATTGTCTGTAGGCCGGTCACTCGGTCACTGTGCCAATTGATATAGATAATTCAAGTGAACAGCGTTTATAAAGTATGTCGTGTAGCGACAAGAAACTAAGTTTAAATTAAAGAAAGGGAAGCTGAAGTTAATTAAAGATTTAATAATAAGTAAAGATTATATAAAAATGGAGATGATCTGGTCAGTGGTGTATAGTGTGTGGGTGAGGAAGGATGAAGATGGGTGATTGGTGGGTTGAGGAGGCTGAAGAGGTAGACGCGACGCGAGGCAGGTGACGGTGACAGGTGCAGGTGCAGGCGTGGTCAGGTGCTGGTGCGTGTGCGGCACGGAGGATACCCGTAGGGGCCCACGCGGCAGAAGAAGGTCGCAGCACGGCCACACGTGACAGCAGGCACGGCAACACGGGAGAGCAGGCACGGTAGGGGCCCACGCGACAGTAGTAGGTCGCAGCACGGCCGCACGGTAGGGCAGGCACGGCGGCGCGAGAGAGCAGGCACGGCAGCGCGCGGTCAGCCCGCCAGGAGAGACGGCCCTCGGTTGAGGCGCGGCCCAGTAGAGGGTGTTCCGGCGAGGCACGCCAGCGGTCCAACTGGTACGGAGGACGGAGGACGGAGGTGTAGGGCTAGTACGTCAGGTACCGGAGTCTTGAGGGGGATACGCCAAGAGTTCCCTGGATAGGTGACTCCGGAGTACCAGCTCTACTTTGAGGGTTCGCTATAGAGGCGAAACTCGAACTCAAACTCGAACTCGAACTGGAACTGTCACCTGCGTTGCTTGGATTCCTCAGGTAAACTCGTAGAATAGCAACTTGAAGAAATAAATATGAATTTGAAATATGATGGCCAGTATTGATTTGCGAAAGTCTGAATATATTTTCAGCTAAAAGTTACAGGCTGATAAGAATTTATAAGCAAACTTGTCATGGCGACGTATTAAACGTCGTTGTCAGGACTGTCATAATAAAATATATTAATAAAATACAATTAAATATAAGTATAGTTATTTCGTATTAAAAGCGTATTCAAAGTATAGTGTTTATAGGAAAAATGATACCAATGAATGTGGGCGAAATTTCCAGCCTTTGGATGTTACTAAATCGTCGTAGTGTTATGTTGAAGTTTGATGACTGTGTGTACTGATTATGGACTAAACGTGACCTGGTGTCGTTTATCCTTTTATTGAGTTTCCACTTAAATGCAGAATTAACCATAAATAAAGATAAGTGAGCATGTATAATTAAGCCTAATATACAATCATTATAATCAATTAGGATTATAATTGGTTGTAATAGTAAACTTCCAGTGTTCATCGTAAAGTTATTATTATTGTCTTAAAATAATAATCTCTAACACATTTACAACATAATTACGTTATTAGAGAATATTGGGAATACCCGTGTCTAGCTTTGGGACAGTGAAAAGGTTAAGAGTAATCGGGCCGTGTAGTCTGTGCGGATATATCCAGCTCTCCTGAATCGTTGTAGCAGGAGAAACACCACTACGTTTAAGTCGATACGTGTCCTACTCAACCCTCCATTCTCCAAAGAGACGCTATCAATGAGGATCTCCCGAAAAAAAAGTTTCAAGTCTTCACAGTGGTCATCGTTTCAGCCGAAAGACGTCCACTGCTGGACATAGGTCTCCGCAAGCACCTCCACTTCGACCGGTTCTGTGCTTCCCGGATTCAGCGGATTCCTGCGGCCTTCACAAGGTCATTTAAACTTTCGGCTCCATGGGCCATCTGTTCTGCGAGCAATGTGCCCTGGCCACTGCCACTTAAGTTTAGCAATTCTTTGGGCTATGTCCGTTACCTTGGTTCTTCTGAGGATCTCTTCATTTCTGATAACAGATGAAGATTGTTGGTTGATTTGCTCACATACTTAAATAAATAAAGTCCAATCAGAAAATACCAATCTGACCTGTGACAAACAAATAAATGAATTTGAATTTGAGCGGAGACCTGCCTTCGGCGCGGGAGATATTATAGTGCACAAGTGTATGCGCAAACACACTTACAATGAATGTGACACAGTAGTAGGTAGATATAGCTACTCAATTATTACAAATCACAACAGTAATTTTATTGACAGGCTGTCTAAATGTTAACCAGTATGACCAGGGAAAGGAAAACAATTAGTTTTATGCTTCATGTTCTGTAATGCTCCAACAACATTCTTCTAACAGATGTCATTGTGCACTTTTACGACTTTTGGCTTGCATTTGAACTCGTGTAAAACATTAGATTTAATTACTCATTAATACTTATTATCATTTCAAATATGTCGCGACTCTCAGGTTACACAATTACAGAATACCCAGTTACAGCATTCCACGGTGCCCCAAAAGTCGTTATGACATTCTTATTCTAAACTTCACAATCGTACGTATCCAACACTTAAGGAAATACATTGAACTCAACCAAACTCAGCCATATCTAGGTTTTATTTTAGCCTAAACTGTTTCATATCAGGCGAGGAAACCGGTATGGTCTAGAACCAAAAATTCGAAGACATGTGACATTTACCAACCCGAACCGAACCCGGGCTCGTGTGGTGAATTACGATCCTCTCACCGTGAGGAAGCCTGTGTCCCAGCAGTGGGAACATTTTAGGCTGATTATGCTATACTTATCGTATATCAAAAAGAACTATGTACCTACATTAGGTGTATTATGTAATTTCATTTAGTAGCTAACAAAACTGCGCAAAGTTAAATTACCTTTAGGGACAAGTGTACAAGTTTACAGTCATTAGATACTTCGTTGTTTATTATTTTCATTTTTGTGATGAGGTCTTCCATGAAATGAGGTAATACATATTTAATTTTTCATTTGGCCGGCAGATTAGGCTGGAGTCCAAAAAGCCCACCAGAGACCGGAAAGTTAATACGATTTGCATAGAAAAGTGATTGAGATCTCACACTTCACTCTGCGGGCGTTAGCATGACATTAAAAAGGAAATTATTCTCTTTTTTGCAATGTTCCCAAGATAGAATATACAATAAAGCTTTGTTTTATTTGCGTACAGTTGAAAATACAAAGGTATTTTCAACTGTTATATGTTGTTGTATGTTACAACTCTGAACGGAATAGGATGACTGAATTGGCTTGAACTATTCCGGGACAAAACCCCAAGAGGTCACACGCATAAAATTACTTCTCTAAAGAAATCTGCGTGTTGCCGACCCTTTTCGAGCTACGCCAGTGCGAAAGCATCTCAACATCGAAACAATCAAATTGACTTTTATGACCACTGCCAAGCGTTGAATAAAATCAATTTCCTCCGAATAGATTAGTTTTCTTTTCAATACTCAATACTTACTTTTGTTTTGCATTCATACAACTTTTAGGTCGAATGTAAAAGTTATGAATAATTTAATTTCCCTATAGGTTAGGTATTATTCGAATTCGCGGATTCTTTGAAATCATAAAGTGGAGACTACACACGATGAGGTATGTCACAGTATTATTGGTACGATAGATTTTAAAATGTAGGTTGGTACGCACGACGACAAATGAAACTATAATTTCCAGTATAAACTGACTTCTCATTGTACGAAAAGCCTATACAATGCGAGGTCAGCTAAAATTGGAAATGTATCGCTTGATATGTCGTCGTGTCTACCTAATAAGTAAACGTGTCGTACTAAACGTGACAATTACTTACTTGCGGTTCTGCAAATACACTTGACCTTATTTTGTTGAAAATGGTCGACATCGAACATACTTTGTCTGTAATGGATTACCAATTAATTAAAAAGCACCTGAATAGGTCAAACTATTATATTAAAGGGTGTCCCACACAACCCACTAAGTCTAAATATACCTACTGGACCATTATACCCATTACCTACATGACATCTCTGTAAGCATCATGCGTCTCATGTATATTAATTTTATTTCTTATTTTGACTGTTGTTTTTTATTTATATCTAATCGTATGCTGCACTGGTTGACGTCATCACGTCAACGCCGGCTGTCGCTGAAAACCAGCGCTGGGGCTCTGTCTCGTATAGGGTCTTAGCATTATGCTGAGCAATGGCCGTTTTGCGCGGATGTGCCGCATGTTTTCCTCCAAGTTGTTACAAATAAACGTATTTTCTTTCATTTTTTTTTTCTATAAGCCAATATTATAGGTATTAGAATAGAAAACTTTTATAAAAAATGAAAATATAATAGTAAAAATAGTTAGTATTGAAAATATTCTGATAATGTGCTATAAGACAGGGTGGCAGGCACATCGACGTGCAAGCTGTCACCATGCTTTCAGCCCATGATCCTAAGGCCCATGCAACGAAATTTTTCGTCGGTTATTAAAAACAAAATACTATTCCATATATTTTGACTGCATAGGTATTGCACTTTTTTATTAACAGGTTCTGGCGGGCGCGGTAAACGAGACACAATAGAAGTTTTATTGTTATGACGACTATAGCCCTATAGCGCCCCTTGAAGGTGTTAAACATCAGAAGGCCAATTCTCGTAATATAAAACGCTCAAAATCTAGTCGCAGTCTCATCTCAGTGACAAACAAATGTCAAAAACTTGTCAAAATGTAGGGAAATTAGAAGTATTTTTGACAGATTGAAACTGGAACGTTCCTAAGATTACGAGAATTGCCCCTCAGATATTTTTTTTATAACTGACGAATAATGTCTACGGTTAGGGGTCTAGAATCATTTGCTGAAATCATGTTTACAGTTTGCGCCTGACTCTCTGTATACAGTACCTACATGTGCATTAATTAATTCTGAAATCATGTTTTTTGTTACCATTCACTAAAGTTATTTAAAATCATTTGATATCTGTTAATCAGAAGCAAGCTATTATTTGATAATGGAAAGTCAGAAACTCCATTGTCTGAAAGCGGCTGTGTTTTTGCCAATCAAAGCTTCATTGTGACTTCACCCTTAAAGGAAGCTGCAGAGATACAATGTTACGAAATTACAATAACGTTCCCAGCCACAGACGTCGAATCATAATCATAAGGTTTAACGTCCTAAGAAGTCTTTACATCGTCTGCAAACACTATTTTATTCTCACAAAATTGCAGTTTTTACTGACCACTTCGGGTTAAATCTAGATTTTACTAGTTCATGTCTAGAGGAAATTATTATTTGAAATCCAATTGGAGTGTAGTCTACAGCGTTGATTGCATTCTCGGAGCGCCGCTGATCGAGCCGACCGGCGCAAGTCTCTGGTTACCCGATTGTCTTCTCTTTATTTTTATTATGATCTGCGGTTATTGCATCTTGGCTGTCATCTATGGCTGCATCGGTTTATTTATTAGTTCATATAATTAATTTATGTAAGGGATACTACCGTAGCACCAGTCCTGGCGGAAATTATAGTACTCTTATTATCCAAAGAAAAGGAACGTACTTAGATATTCTCCCTACACTTTACTAGACACTATCTATCGGTAAACGAGCTAGTGAACATCAAAATGTATAATGTTGATAATACTTAATCTTATTGATTATTATTTAGACATTTAGCACTCATATACTTAGATTTATCGATTGATATTTCTCATCAGGCATTACATTTAAAGTGCACAAATACTCAGCTGCCGCGGGCGATGCCTCAACCCGCTCACCTAAGATATTTCAGACTCTTTGCCATGATATATTGAGGTGCGATAAGATGTAATGATGAACCTAATATTTTATGTTCTATCGGTTCCAATGAAGATTTTATCTATAAGACTCATTTGAGACCTTTAATCGAATGATTATTTTCATTTTAGTTCTTGCTCTTCTGAGAATACGGTATGATTCAGGGGGTTATATACTCCTTGATATATTTTATCTACATTGCTTCTGTATTAATAATATACAGGGTGGCAGGGACATCAGTGCGTGTTACCTTAGATTCAGTACATGATTGTGAATCCCCTTACATTTAAATTTTTTTAAAGTTATAAAAAAAAAAAATCTGCTCCGTACATTTTGACCCGATAGATATTGTACTTTTCTAACAGCTGCTGCTGCTGCTGCTGCTTGTTGCTTTTTTGATACAGCAGATTTTTTTTTTATAACCTACGAACAATTTCTACACTAGGGAGTCTAGAATCATGTGCTGCATTCATGATTACAGTTTGCGCGTCGTAGGTAGGTTACATTACATCATTTACATTCATCAGGATCATGTTTCTTGTGTCCACCAAAATATAGTCTGAACAGTCTTAACATAGGTATTTATCTGTTCTGTGGTACCTACTGTCTGAAAACCTTAAAGGAATAGCTTTAATTTTAATTTCTCACATTTTTGTGTTTGTCTTTACCGCAATAACATTTTGGTATGAATTTCCGTGTTTATAAAAGTTTCCTCTTTGCTATAAACGCATTAGGTGTTTCCATTTTGTGATAATGACAGTCGACCGTTGGTAATCTTGGTAATATTCTTATAATACAGATCATGTCAAATGCTAGCGGTGATCGAGGCCGATCTTATTATCTCGAAGATATTAGAGGCGGCCATTTACAGGTGATGCAATAGGTGAATCGCAAGCTGGAGGTGTAGGACCAACATTTAAGTTTTTGGCGTAGATACTTACTAAGATTTTAATAGATACTAAAATTTCTTGTCTTTCTCCTCTTTCTTTAAAATTCTCTTGCTTAAAAAAATACAAATAATTAATGTGACGTCTTGCAAGCTTCACTGTTCTTAGATATCACCATCCTCCTGCTCTAATCTCATTTTATTTGGAGTCAACGCAACGTTTTATTTCCTCTATTACATCAATTAAACATCAACTAAGTATTTACCCCCTTTCTAGTCATATCTCTAATACAATCTATCCATCGTTTCTTTAGTCTTCACCCTTTCATCACGACTTGTCTTCATTCCTCCGCATCACATGCACTTACTATGACTACCGACAGTTCATAGATAGTTGCCCGCTAATTTAGACCTGAAGGGCAATTCTCGTAATTTTAAGAACGTTCACAGTCTGATCTCAGTCTAAATCTGTCAAAAATACGTCCAATTTCTCTACATTTTGACAAGTTTTTGACACTTTGTTTGTCGCCGAGATGAGACTGCGACTAGATTTTAAACGTTTTAAATTACTAGAATTGGCCTACTGTTCTCGTCCGATCTCCGAAGTGCGGTCAATACTTGGATGGATGGCCGCCTGGGAACACCACGTGACGCTGGCATTTTTTAACAAGCTTTTTAGTTTTTATATGTTTATCAATTTTATTCTTATTTTCTTTTTCTCTTTGTGTTAATATTAAATCAACCGATTTCATTTCGGGGCTTCTGAGAAAACACTCTACAGCGTAGGTGTTTCGATCCCCGCTTTACATCATAGGCGTGCTACAGAAAACGGATGAACTTTAAGAATGTTCTGTTTACCTTATGCAAGTGGAGTCAACTAGATATTTTACAGGTCGTCCGTATATGTCACGTTAATTAATAAGCTAAAAGTCTCATCATCATCTATCATGCTTAGCTTCGTTTACACCAGCCGTCCCCTCGCGAGCTTGTAACTAATTACCAATTAAAATCTGGACAGCACAGCGTTTAATATCTATACCGTATGGCTACTTGGGTGTACGCGCTCAATATGTTGTTTGTTTGTGTATTTTTGAGACACTGTCCGGGTGGCGATTTGTGGGCCACAACTCAGGACAACGTTATTCTCTTCTTCAACTAGAATTCCATTTCAGAGCATCTCATACCTATGTGATGCTCTGCAATGGAACTTTCTGTGATACAGTTTTCTAACAATTTATACATGATACGATTTTTAAATATCAATAAAAAATATTATGGTTTAGATTTTAAATATTAGTTTGAATATTAGTTAGGTTATTCTTTGTGCAAAAAGACATACCAGTGCTAAAAACCTGTATCGACCTGATAATAATTATATTATTACTATTACATAATAAAACGCGCCTAACCAAAACACAAAAGCACAAATAAAAATAATCCTTGTCCATTATTTTCCGTCCTATACTAAAAAGGCTATTATTTCGCAAAAAGCTACCGACTCCGGCGCAGGATCGGAACAAGATCATTTTCAAGTAATAGTCGTTGACGCGAGAGGAGCGCAGGCGCACTACGGTCACGGACTCGAACTTCAATGCTATGTGACATTTACACAAAACCAACGTTTTACCACCCACTAGTTTGAAATTGAAAGTTCCCATCGACAAAACCAACAATGAATAGGTACACCTACTTTCATTTATTGGGAAATGGGAACTAAGGTATGGCGGTAAAGTTCGCTAGACTAAGCGTGGTGAGGTGTTAGATTATTAAGATTAATAGCTATTGAAATGTAAGGGGTAACCTTTTTTGACTCTGGTCCTATGAGACATAAAATTCCACCCTCGACAGTTATTTAATCCCAAGTTCAGGCCTTTCGTGTGCTGGGCCCTCCTGAAAATGTAAATAATGCCCAATTAGTCGGGAGCTCGCGTAGGCAGCTATTCGGGCCACAGCAGCAGTTATCTATCACCGATTGTATTTAACTTTAATAAGTATGTGTTCGTGAAGATAGTAGAAACGAAATACTGAAAAGTACCTATGTTCAAATGCAACGAATGATATAGTTAGTAGGTAGGTACAAAAGAAAATTATACAGTAAACAACTACTAAGTAGATACGAAAGAAAAGCTTTCAATAAAAGAATGAAGATATCATGATGAAGTTCAAAGTAAAAAGCTACTGGATTAATTATTCAACTTTTATAGAGTTCAGATAAGGCATTAACTTTGCCGTTTGCATTACAGTCCTTATAGCAAAAGTTAAGTTCATCCAAAGGAATGTAACAAATGTTTGTTTGCATCGCAGTCAATTTTAACTAGAAACTAGATCTAAGCACGGTATATATAACAAAAGACATACGAATGAACTATTGTGGATCATCTTTTTGAATATTTTACAAGCACCTCTCGTTCAGAAGGCCAGTTCCCGTAGTTAAAAACGTTCAAAATCTAGTCGCAATCTCATCTCGGAGACAACCAATGTCAAAAACTTGTCAAAAATGTAGGGAAATTAGAGGTATTTTTGACACATTGAGACAGAACAAACTGTGAACGTTCTTAAAATTACGAGAATTGCCTCTCTGATGTTTGTCATAAATCGTGGCGAAAATGTTTTCCCATGTTAGCATAAAACGATCAAATTTCAACTTATTAGAACACTCACACATCATATTCGTATTAGTTCAATATGCGCCATTAAGAAAATATTAATGGAAACAGCTAACGCAACTTAATCATAGAGTTGTAAGCTTTCGCAAGTGCGAAGTAGTGGGTGCTGCAACGAGTTAGCACATAATGACCCATGTATATATTCGTGGAGGAACGATTCCATTTCTGTGAACCTCCTTAGGGGTATTCAAAGGCTTTGCTTTTATTATAGAATACATCCGCAAAGGGAATTCCAGGTTAGCTAAATGTTTGTGAGCTTGAGGCGTGGGGCAACGAGGCGCGGATGCACTCGCGATATCGGCGGAGCACGCACAAGGTGAAGCAACCGAGAAAGGGCAAATCGGAGCAATATAAAACGAGGCACATCCTCGCTAAGAGTATTCAGCAAACAGCTGAACAGCAAAGAGCACCGTTCACTTGTACAATATAATTAAAAACAGCAGACATGACTACTTCACTGGTAAGTTCATGAAGATACGGTGCTCCTGCTTGTAGTATTCCTTGTTTAGAAACAGCGAATTTTAAATCCCGAATAAATTCAAGTTATCCCGGGTTTGAACCCGGGATAAAAGGTTTTGTTCAAGATTGATTAAGAACAAAACCTTTCTTCCTGAAGCCAAACATTTGAATGGTTTTGTCGTCTGAAAATACCTTTGCGTGTAATTTTTGCTTAAACCGTTTCCCTTTAAATTTTTATCTGAAATATGAATAGTATTATTTTTATTTATTTCAACCTAAACTTTTTTGTAGAAGGTTTTCCAAATTAATTCCTGCTTTTTCATTTGATTACGAAGAAATTAGCTTGATAAATTCTTAAAATATTAGTTGTGCTCATTGTGCTACTCTCTTTAACTTGATAACGCTTGTTGTTGTTTTCAGTTGATCTTCTCCATGGCGCTGGTAGCGATCGGATCATGTGGTCGTCTAGAGCCTCAGTACCTTCCCCCGCGGCCTGGTGGTGGGTTTGGCGGAGGCGCCGGTAACGGCGCCGGTGGTGGCGGCGGCGGGGGCGCGGGCGGCGGCTTTGGCGCCGGTGGCGGAGCGGGAGGTGGCGCTGGAGGCGGATTCGGAGGATCTGGCGGATCCGGCGGATCTTTTGGCGGCGGAAGCGGCGGCGGCAATCAAATACCCATCACTAAGTTTGAGAATATCAACAACGGCGATGGAACTTATCATTTCGAGTAAGATTTCTTCTTATTTTATTATTGTCTTATTTTATTACCGTATAAAACGTGCAAGTGCAAGTCGATATATTGGAAGGAGGATTTAACTTCAACTTTGCATTCATCATTGTGGAGAAAGTTAAACCGTCTATCTAGCCGATAACACAAAGAATCATAAATTATAGAAACGCCTCAAAGCACTGTTCTTAGTACCACTCCGGCTACATAATAGTAAAAGTCAAATACGAATTCTACCAGAAATGGTCTTGGTGCAACAAACCTAACCTCTTTACTTGTCTTCTTTTCAGTTACGAAACCGGCAACGGCATATCAGCCCACGAGAGCGGATCTCCTAGCGCGCAGGGTCCCGAAGGTCTCGCCGTGACAGCCGAAGGAGGCTTCTCATTCAAGACCCCCGACGGCCAGCAGATCTCGCTCACCTACACCGCCGACGAGAACGGCTTCCACCCCGTGGGCCCCCACCTACCCACTCCCCCTCCCATCCCCGAAGAAATCCTCCGCTCCATTGAGTTCAACAAGCGTAACCCCGGATCGTAAGTAGCAATTAACTTAATCTTGTTATGTTAGTTTAATGGCTTGTATAGTGCTGGCTGTTATAAATATAAAGGTTCCATGTGGTAAGCTAAAGAGTAAAAACTATTTCGACGATTAAGACAATGTATATGCTCAATACTCAATATATTTATTGCATTCCACAATGTAAACTTATGTACGTGGTAGGTTTTACAAAGAATCCCGTATGTATATTTCCAAAACTATACGATACATCTTATATTCGCTAACTAACACTTCTTTTTACACCAAAATCATTAATTAACTCGGTATTGTACTGTACCAAAAACCATGGCCAGTAGTAAAATGGCGCAATTTAATGAAGACACCTTTTTATAAGAGACGGCTATTTAACAAGGAAAGTCTTATATTCTTAAAGACTAACTTATCTAATAAGAGCGGCTGTAACAGTTACAAAAAGATAAGCTACGGACTTCTTAAACTACGTCGAGGGCTATAAAACTTCAGTGGGCTCGAAAGTCGCGTCTCAGAAGTGAAATTAAATGAGTCGCAGAATTGACATTGAGAAAAAAACAATTGCCCACGTTTCTACACCAATGTACAGTCGCATTGGTGTAGTAAGGTAGGCAATTGTATTTTTGCCTACAAACAGTGGATTACTTAAATTACATCTTTAAATAAAGAGACTCAAAAGACCGAGACGAAAATTTCAAATCAATTCAAATACATTTTATTAGCATAGTGAATAACGTGTCCCGTGTGCCTTTCAAAGTTTATGAAAATTCGTTCAAATCAATGCTTCAGAGGCAAAATATTTCCATACCGCTACTTAGGTGTAGATATAAATGCACGTGGATTACACAACCGCACAGACTAATTGTATTTTTCTTCTATTTCAGCGAGGGTTCCTACAATGGCGGCGGCGGCGGTTCCGGCTCCGGCGGATCCGGTTCAGGCAACGGCGGCAATGGAAATGGCTACCACTACTGATCTCACTATACACTCACTTAGTTAATCGCTTAGAACTCGCAAGCAAACACACAGGGACTTGACGTAAACAGTAGTTAAAGGAAACAGTGTTGTGGATTTGTAGAAACGGAAAGGCATCAAAGCTGGAAAAGATGAGTGGAATGGATCTTCATTTTGTAATTGGGGAGCGCACATAATATGGCTTCAGTTCTGAGTATTCTATGGCATATCGTTGTAATGGAAGCCAATTTCAAATCGGCTGGGAACAGGCGGGATCGTGTATGGTGAAATTGTATGATAAGGAATACTAACGTTGCTGTGATGGCTATTCAAAGTTATGAGCCACAAACGATGCCAAACAAAAGAAGGTTCACCAGAACCATTCCATTGAGACTTATTAGGTAGGCTCAATGGAAGAGGTAAAAACAAGCACGAGGAATGTTAAAGGTCGCCTTTAGAAGGGTAGTCCAACTGACCGCAATCATGTAGTGCGTTCGCTTGCGATTTCAAAGCAATTTTAACTAATGAGACATCGATCCAACGAAACTGACCGCTTGAACTGGGGAGGACTGTGATACCACGACGAAACTCGCACTGTTTATTTATTTAGTAAATAATTGTAGTCTTTCAATGTAAATAGGCAATTAGGCATGGTGTATAAATAAACGTATGTTTATGTGAATATGTTTTAGTTTTTCTAGTTTTCCCCTTTTCACCATTTTTATTATTCCTGTATTATTTTTCTGATTTTTCCTTTTTTATTAGCCTATCTTGCATCCCACTGCTGGACAAAGGCCACCCCTTTCTCCTTCTAAACCTTAATTACATCCAAACCTTGCTAATTTACTTATTGAAATATAAATATTGTGGTCTAAAGCCAAGCAATACATAGTACCGCAGCAGCTGGGGAAGTTGACAAAGGTCAAGGGTTCAATTCCTACCCCCATGGAGTATTGTGACGACCCCACCCCTTACTCAACAAGTATTAATAGAATTTTGATGAACAGCGCTGAAGCCTTCTTAAGTACCTT
This sequence comes from Apamea monoglypha, assembly GCA_911387795.2. Lineage (NCBI taxonomy): Eukaryota > Metazoa > Arthropoda > Insecta > Lepidoptera > Noctuidae > Apamea > Apamea monoglypha. The sequence continues at coordinate 6,929,764 of OU426922.1, forward strand.
CTTGCTTGTAGGTATGTAAATGAAGGTATTAGTAAATTATAAAATTAAATATAATGTTAATTGTGATCTTCTTCTTCTTTTCGTGTCGATGTTTTACATTGTTAAAGGTGGCTTAAAGAAAATGTAGGTATTATCTAATTCTTTTAGTAGTGTAGGAAAAAATAGCATATTTTCCTCTTGGGGAAAAAGTTTATTTTTTTAATTTCTTCTGTAGCCGCAACGCAATGCACGCATTCTACCGAAGAGATCGCCGCTTATAGTTCCATTTTCAAAAATAAAATGTTCTTTTTTTTTTAAACAGTAATAAATCGAGTCTTTATTCATGATTATTCTACTTATGAATAAAGACTTCTTCGTTTTTGTAGGATCGATGGTAAAAGAAAAAAAATTAAAAAAGAACTATTTAATATTGTACTGGATTATTTTATTTTATTGCAATCGTAGTGAAAAGTAGAGTGTAACACATGACGCTAAAAACCTATTATAACTCGGCTTCTATTTACTCCCTCGCTACAGCTCGGGAGTGAAACTACCTCGTTTATAATAGGTCAGATTAGCCCCTTGCATAACAATCTACTATTTTCTAAATGTCCTTTTCTATTCTTTTAACTACCACTCCTACCTATTACAGAAAAAATATTGATTAACTAAGTTTTCTTTAAAAAAAATACCAAAAATAGAACATGATCAGTAAAGTTTCACAATTTCTATGTCATGAAGACGCCTTTTTGTATGAGAAGGCTGTTTAAAAAGGAAAGTTGTTAAATGACAAGAAAAGTTTTACATGCCACCTACTGAGGTGGCCACGGCGATTGCGCCATCATCAGGGCCGTTATTTAGGTCTTCTTTAGTGCCAGTAAATGGGAATTAGGGACACTCCAGCAAGTAGTGCTTAAGTCATGATTTATCACAATACAAGGGTTCATACTATCTCAATTCAATAAAAAAAAAATACGCAAATGATCCATCAACACGTCAAAAAGTAATTGATCAGGTCAAGCCATTGCAATTTACCACATGAACATAATCCTCCCAAAAACAATACATATATCAAGGTATCGCCAAGCGGTTAGTCGAATCTTCACGTGACCAGAGGGCTGGCCTGTTTCTTGGCCAAAGAATTAGCATCGCCATACAACGTGGCAATGCTGCCAGCCTTTTGGGCACTGTTCCTGTGGACAGCGATGCGGACGAATTTTTTGATGCCCTATGATTCTTTTGCTTATTTTTTCACATGTATATATTATTGTTTTAAATGTTAGCTTATATAATGTAACATAATAAACGATTCCTTTCACCTAAATAGTTTCAGCAAATGTGTCATATTATTAATGTAATAGAACGTAATACGTAATTAGATTAAAGTTCGTTTGCATAAGCAAATACCTGAGTTGAACATGAGGCCACTCACTGCAGTGCTATAAATGTCTTGCTCTCAACCCAATGTACAAGTTTAGTGCAGATATATTTCAACTCAATTATATCATAAATGCCACACTTAATGGTGGAAGGTTGGAAGCTAAGATAATAAATATAATTATAACTCCTAAACTGGCCATGTTATGCTCGTAGCTTTCAAACTATTACGAATTGTCAGATAAATGCTGGTTTACAACCTATTGCGGCTAATGATATTTCGGGATGAGCATGCAATTTGGAAAATGCATTGCGACATGTAATTGCAAAATGTAGGAACTTACTGGCGTATGGAATTAATTGGTATAATTCAGCGAACTTTCATCAGATTTTGAAACCTAAACCATGATATCCATCCTCAGTCACTCCATGTAAAATACTGTTATTCAACTGCATCCGGTTAGACTGGAAGCCGTTCCCAACATAACTGTAAAAAGGCTAGGCAGATTTATTGATATCCACCCTCTTGACTTAGTTTCTAGAATAACCTTGAGAAAATATATTTATGTTAATTACCTGATAGGTACTTGCTTTTTGGATTGCTTATACAGGGTGGCGGGACATAGACGCACTAACCGTTACCATGGATTCAGCACATGATTCGAGGTTTGAGTTGAAATTATGAGTTATTCCACAGATTTCAACAGCACTTGCCCGAATCGCACCTGAGCACTTCCACTAACCGCACTGAAACAAATTTTGTAACGTGCGGTTCGAAGGAACAGTTTATCAATTATAAAAAAAAAAAATTAAAATCTTTGTCCAACCAACCAACGAAAAAGTCCAACGCAGAGAGGTTCAGAATCATGTACTGAATCCATGGTAACAATTTGTGCGCCGATGTATTTCAAACAGATACATACAATATTTTGAAACGATAATTATTAAATTAGCTAAAATATGAGAATAGTTTAAGTGTGACCATACATTATATCAACAACAACGGCAGAATAGGTCAGGTACATATTTCAAAAAGCTTTGTATCCGACATGATTTTTTTGGGTTCATGTTAGTTTTATGCGTCAAGTTTATTGCAAATTAATGTATTTTCTTTCTATTTTTTCTTTAAAGTGGACCATAAGCGGCGCTGAGAACCTTAGCAGTCACCCATGGGGATGATAATGGATGAGATGATTCGAGCGATTTAGTAGAGAGATAACTATAGGGTATAACATCAGCTTCAGGTCCCTATCATTCATCCCAAGCAAGTTTGAAGGGTGTCCAAATGTTTAAAGTGAGCAACAAAATGATCATAGAAATAACGACATCTATGTACGAGCAAACGTACCTACTGAACTAACCTAGTGTTCGTATTCTTCAGAACAATCATTTGTTTGCTCTCTATTTTTTAGTTCGACAAACTGTCAAAAAGGGTATTGGCAATTTACGAATAGTTGATAATTGAGTTCGAGCGCCAACGCAACGACTTTTTGAAACTGTTTAGTTTTTATTCCAGGGCTTTATTTTCGAAAGGTTACTAGTTCACACAAGTCTACAAGCTATACTGCTAACTAGTGCAAACTGACCTCACTATAGTAAATTAACAAAACAAAACATAACGCTTATTGATATCCAGACTCTGGGTATTAGGATTTTCGTATTAAAATACCACTTGAACCGACCTGGAGAACGAACCCAGGACCTCACGCTCTGCAGTCGCGCCCAACGAGGTGGGCGCGACTGCAGAGCGCATTAGTAAATACTGATACTATACAATATGTAGGTAATCCGTAGTTAGATACTACCTACTGGTGTGTATGACCGGTGAAGGAGTTGTGCCATGAATCCTTTAAAAAAGTCATTGACCCAAAAATAACGATCCTCCTTCAATAAAGCTCGTACCTATAAGCTTATCGAAGCTTAGAAAAGTTGGTTAATTTAATTGTAGCCAAGAGGATTTAGTTCAAATCGGTAAAATAAGACTTCTGAAGCACTATTACAATACAATAGTATCAGGTTTCCAGGAGATGAAATGGACGGATAATCTTTTCCGTGGGCGACATAAAAAACGAGTAAGCGAATGACGTCAAGAGCATGAAGGGTCCTCTTGCCTACTCTTAGTAAGAAACAGCGGTTACCAATTCGTTTGCAAAAGGGATAACTATGATTATGGTCGTAGTGATTTAATAGAGCTGATGGATGTATCATGTTTAGCAGTCGAGCCGTGTGCGTGAACGTGCAAGTTCAAAATATTTACACTGATGACCAACACTCAATGTTATTATGTTAACATAGTTTTAATTACTCATTCAAGATTTTTTCACAAATTACTACTTCACGGTGATGCGTCCGTCCATGTACGTGTACATTAGTAAATGAATAGATCTCCGAATATATGAATATCTTGCAAATTCCTCGCCGCGAGTAGAAACATTTCCTAAATGGTCCAGAACGTTCATGCCCGTAAACTACACATTAAAATGTTTTATCTTGTGAAATGCGCGATCCAGCGGAATATGGCGCCCACGAGAGTATCAGGCATTGTTGATTGCGGCTCATTATGTAATCTGATTATACAGTATCTGTGAGCTAATCTGCAGTAGTCTGTTATTTTGTAAGATACACTTTAGACGTACGTTTAGTTGCAATTTGGACGAGGGATCTTAGATTAGTTTTCTGCATAGTCGTTCGATGTTTATGATTAAGCAAAGCTTATTGCAGATGCAAGCTGCGGCTTATTAGATCGCTGCTGACATGAGATGCTCGCTTTTTTGTGCCCCAGGGAGAGTAAAACCGGCTAAAGTGATTAAGCAATGTCAGGTGTTGATACTTAGCACAAAGTAGCAGATATCGTGGACAGACATCTAGTTATATGAGTTATAAATAAACTGAGCACTCAATTGGGTAGGTAGGTCTATTTTTTATTCAATTTCTCATTTACCGTCCTTTCTGTTTGCTGACACAGATCCGTTTCATGTCCAAACAGCCTGAACCAAACGCAGGCAATGCAAACGTTTATTTTTAGAGTGGGTCAAACCTGAGCTCGGCACGTTGAAAAACTTCGCTTAGTAACTGTATTTATTGGGTCAGCAAATTACATAGATTAACGTTTAATAATTTAGACTTTATTTTTTATTGTTCGAACAAAGCCAATATTTTAATACCGAGGTCTTACATCGCCGTATTCAAAACAGACTCCGATGTTCTTAATCAAGATGTCTCTATTTATACCTACTCAAAAAATTGTTTACCATCCCTCCTAACATTTATTCTACAGGTCAAATGCGTAGCGTCTTACTGTCTAGCCAATCGAACTCTGACCTTGTTCGCTCGGAACAGAGTTCTAAATTACATGTGTAATCATACCATCCTTGAGACTGACATAAACGTCATATAAAATCATTGTCTGAATTTGGTGTTGGTACAATCATCGCAACGGCGGGGGGTGGCCTCATTGGAATGCCGAATGTATCAAACTCTTCACAAAACTGAATACGCCCTGACTGATATCGTGCAAGGTTCTTGGAAGGGTAACATCAATATAAAAACACTGTAAGTCTATGCAGATATCATTCAGACAATAGCATCCCACGGAATAGCATCTCAACGAAAAGAATCAAAGAAATGGCTGGATTAAAGGTAAGTAGATTAATTAGTTTGGGAATTTGTTTAAAAAGAGCTACCTGCATGTTTTCCCTCGGCAATTGTTTTTAACTTTCCAGAATACAATTAATTACGATCTTTTTGTTAAAAACTCAAATTTTTTATTTAACAAAAGTGGCCCGTATCAACACTCTTTAAAAATGACTTTTGCTCAATCCCCAGATCGTGTCAACCCTTGCCCTGCTGTCTGTGGTGTCAGCGGGTCACTTGGGTCACCTCCAACACTCCACGGGGTACAATGCCTTCGGCGCAAACGCATACAGCGGTGGTGCGGCGTTCGGGTCGGCGTCGGCTTACAACGGCGGTTCCGGAGGAGCACATATTCCTATCCTGCGATACGAGAATGTGAACAACGGAGATGGGACCTACAGATACAAGTAAGGAAAAGATTAGTATTATGGAGCACAGTTGTGTCACCAGTGACTAGCACAGTATAAAAAACATCTTTATTTTTATTCATAATTAACGGTTTTAGTTTAAATTGCAAGGACTTTCAATTGTTTATTGTTAACCTGTCCAAAGTAAATACAAGAAGAACTTAAATGTGCTGTCACTATAATATATACCTATTATATGTATATAATGTCCCTGACATTCATCTCATCCTCTGTTATCCACAGCTACGAAACTGGCAACGGCATATCAGCGCACGAGAGCGGAGCCCCGCGCGCCGCTGGCCCTGAAGGGCCCGCGGTGACCGCCGAGGGAGGGTTCTCGTACCGCGCCCCCGATGGCCAGCAGATCTCGCTCACCTACACCGCCGACGAGAACGGCTTCCACCCCACCGGCTCGCACATCCCCACGCCGCCACCCATCCCACAAGCCATCCTCCGCTCCATTGAGTTCAACAGGCAGCATCCTTCATCGTGAGTTTTTTCTGATATATTGCAAAACTTGTGAGAGTTTTTAGTGTAACTTAAAGAAGTTCTTTTTCGTCCGTCTTTGACCTCTGTAAACCAAAGATATATTTTAAGGTTACTCTCGTAAATGGGACTTAACCATAACTTGCGAAATGTATGTCTATCTTTAATTGTCTACCTCTTTAGTGTATCCCTCGTTCAGGCTATTTGGTTATTAAGGACTAATCTAAACTTGAACTTGCACACTTGTACAGATTTTTAATATTATTTTATACTTTCAGCGGCGAGGGCTCGTACAACCACGGTCGCTACAACCAAGGATACAACTACTAAGTAAATTCGATGACTGACCGCAGCTGACTACGGAACGACCCAGCACTTACAGAAACATATTGTTTTATAAGTACATATCTCTATTTATTCCAGTATTAACTGTTACTTGTTTTTATGGGCTTTAAAATAAAGTTTTAAGAATGAACAAATGACTTTTTTCTTTTCTATTGTCCATCTAGATATAAGATTTTTTAATATAAAATTGGAATTTAAAAAAAAGCATTATGCTACTATATCTCAAAACAAAAGCTTCCAGTGAGTCGTGAAAAAATATTTTCATATCTATACTATGGTTATTCTATACTATGGTATACTATGCCTATATATATGGTTTGGAATGAATTTCAGTTGATGTTTTGAATGAAACACAAGAAGAAAAAGTTTTTGTTGACAGCGAATCATTGAAGAGAGAAGACACATAAACTCATTTACTGATTTTGATTTTCCTAGGCAGTTCTAAAATCAGCAGATTTTAGAACTGCCTAGGAAAATCAAAGAAAGAAAAAAGAAACATCTTTCATTCCTGGGGATCCTTAAAAACTGCTTTAGCATATTTTCTAAACTCAAGTTAATAAGCTAAGTTAATATGAAATTAGTCACTTAATGTTTCCACTGCTGGGACGCAGGCCTCCTCTCGGTGAGAGGGAGTGGGCCGTAATCCACCACGCGGGCCCAGTACGGGTTGGTAGATGTCACATGTCTTCGAATTTTTGGTTCTATGACGTGCTGGTTTCCTCAAGATGTGTTCCTTCGCCGTTTTGAGAGCAGTGGTAATGAAATAATTTACACCTTCGGGTTCAAACCTACGACTTGCAACTCGTAAGTCGCGATCGTTAACACTGGGCCACCACTGCTCCATAAGATATATATATAAGCTACTTGCCTCATTAAAAATCCCAAAAAATAGGTTTACTTTGTATACAAATGCATGTTTTGGGTTTGGGCCATATTTACTGCCGATGAGTGTATGTAGATAGTTAAAGAGTTTTTTTTTCTATACATTTTTACGCGACCAACAATTTAGACATGCGAGATGGGAAATTCCTTGCAGACTGAGGTCTGCAAGGATTTTCCCATCTCGCTATCTCTGAGTATGATACTGAGGTAAAGTGGTGAGTAAAGATACTGAGTATGTACTGAGGTACATACTCAGTATCTTTTGGCTAAATGGGATCACAATAGGAATAAGTTTTTTGCAATATCAACATACCATTTCTCCTCTTTGGTTTTACGCAGTCACTCAAAACAGAACAGAGTTTGTGAAAGGCTTAGCAGATGGTGAATCTTTCTCAAGCATCATGTTATGACGACCATGCAACAGAGGTTCAAACAACAGGAGAAGAAAAAGGGAGGAGGAGAAGGTACAAGACATGCCACTGTTTTAAAAAATACATCGTATCGTAACGCAACTAATGGTATTTTGTCACATTTGTAAAGTAATATGATACCAAATTAAAATCTGTGTACTAGCAATACATTATTTACTGACAGTTTTGTAAGTACACGAATAGTTTAAATATTTCCCATAAAATATTACAAATATGTAGCAAATTATGTGTTAGGTTAGTTTCAGCACCTCCAGGTAAGATCAGGTTTGATTATTATCTGACAGATAGTTATTCCCTATCCAGAGCTGGTGAAATAGGACTAACCTAAGTGCTATAATATAAATAATAATTCATTTGATTTTTCACAAAAGCACAATTACTGTTCACAATAAATATAAAAAAATGAACATTACATTAGAAAAAAGTGTTACGTTGGTTAATTTAAACAAACGTACCTACTTACCTATCTATTTACTAACTTATTATTTTGAGCACATTGTTTGATTGCCACAGGCAAACTTCTCCGAAGCTGTACCAAACTCCCGAACATCCACCTACATTATCCTACTATCCTACTTTCCTACTATTCCTATTCCTACTTATACATCCTATTAATATTATAAACGTGAAAGTTTGTATGGATGGATGGATGGATGGATGGATGTTTGTTACTCTTTCACGCAAAAACTGCTGAACGGATTTGGATGAAATTTGGCACTCAGATGGTTTATAACTAGTATTAACACATAGATAATTTTTAGCCCGATCTTCCCACGGGATCGAAATTTATGCAGGTGAAACCGCGGGGCGCAGCTAGTTAATTATATTTTCGGCTTATATAATACAGAACAAGGATATTGTCACTAACTAGGCACTAATCCCGACTCCGAGCTGCTAATGAAAATTCCTGAAGGAAAATCCAATCTAATTACACTTTATCCGACCTGGACATCGAACCAGAAAGGACCCTGCGTTAGGCAGTCATATAGATACAATCTTATTTTGTATGTGCTTTATTTTACTCGTTGTTCTTACTTTGGCGATCAATATTTTCGGATTTGTAGCAACTTTTATACATCACGTGAATCAAAATAAAAAAAAAAACAAAATCAAAAGTCATTTATTCAAATTAGGCTGAAAATCAGCACTTTTCGAACGTCAAAATTACAAAAGACAGTCCCCAAAAACGCCCGCCCTTCACCACTTTCTAGTGCTATCGCTGGGAAGAAGAAGTAGCGCAACAAACTCCCCAGCAAGATTTTATTAGTGTTGGTCCGATGGTCCTCGACATAGTCAAAACTATTGTAATTAGAAAAATAAAGCCACTACAAGCGTTTGTATTCATCAGTTCTTAAACATTTCTGTCGTATCGTATGGAAAGCAAAAATATAAAGCCCAAAGCTGCAGCATTGCCATACAACGTGGCAATGCTTTTATCACTGCCTTTAGCCTTTTGGGCACTTATCCCATTGACAGCGATGCTGACAAATTTTTTGATGCCCAATTAGCTCTTCCCTTTTTTTTTCCTTTTTTATTATATACTTGTACATAATATAAATATTTTAGTATTAGCTTGTATTTATGTTGTAAGTTACTTGTTATAAAATGAACCTGATAAACCCAAAACAAAAAAATGTCAATTGAAACATGATGATTTTAATGTTAATAAAGAATGGCAATAACCGGCTAAATTGGGTGTGCTAAAGGGGAGCCCTTTGGGAAATACAAGCGTGTTTGGTATTACATGTTTTGTTGAAGAAGATTTGTAAATATCAATAGTCAGTCATAAATCATATATGGCTTGCAATAGGACAGGCCTGTGTCCAGCAGTGGACTGCTATAGGCTGATGATGAAGAGTCATGTAATGAAAAAGAAAACGTTTGATCATACTTAAATCTTTATTTACAACGGAATAGCTACAACAAATAAATATATTTAACAAAAAGTGATGCTCATTACAATTATGATAATGCAAGCAGTAGTTCGATTCGTTCCTAGTGATAGCCGCGGTCAGTCGTCGATGTGTCGATCGATGTCACTTAGTAGTTGTATCCATTGTTGAAGTGGCCGTTGTAGGAACCGTCACCGCTGAAAATATTAAATTAACAAAAATTTATGAGAACATGATTAGATAGGCCTTTGTCCAGCAGTGGACGCCCTTTGGATGAGATGATGATAGATGGATATGTAGTACAAGTAAGTTTTTCGAAGCGTGAGCATTAAAAAACTACAACGTAAAACGGAAATCACGACGGTGGCAGTTTCACAAGATTTTTCAGACGCTGATGCCACAGTGACAATCAGGTTCAAAATGGTGAAGCCATATGGATTTTTACAATGTATAAATCTAACACCACACTTTCTGAGATTGAAAGGCTGAAAATAGTGAAACCAATTTATAGCACGACTGATATGGTATGGTATGAGCCCGTTGTTGTGATTGGACTGTGCGTAGTGCCCATCATACATGCCTCACGGGGTAACAAGAGCCTCTGGAGTCTGGCGGTAACGACACCACTACACCAACACCATTGCAACAGATTTGTATGAATGCTGGGTTGAAAGGTCATGAAAAAAAGGGTGATTGAAGTCACCCATTTCTCAATTCTATTTTTGTGATGTTAGACCATGTTAGGAAAATTTGCCAAGAATTTTCTTATTTACCGGTAAATAAAGAGCGATGGAACTTTCTGCCGAAAGTGGTCCCAGCTGTAAACATTGCAACAAAACAAATGCTCCATGACCCAGTGATAAGTTAAAGATTCCCTAAAGGTGACTGTTGCATATAAGATGTTGAAAATTTTCAGCAAAAACTTCGATCATTTTCTTGAAGTTACATTAAAAGTACAAGTTACATCACCAGTAGTTGAAAAAATTCTGAAAAACTCACGATGAAGGATGCTGCCTGTTGAACTCAATGGAGCGGAGGATGGCTTCTGGGATAGGTGGCGGCGTGGGAATGTGCGAGCCGGTGGGCTGGAAGCCGTTCTCGTCGGCGGTGTAGGTGAGCGAGACCTGCTGGCCATCGGGGGCGCGGTATGAGAACCCTCCCTCGGCAGTCACCGCGGGCCCTTCAGGGCCGGCGGCGCGCGGGGCCCCGCTCTCGTGCGCCGATATGCCGTTTCCAGTCTCGTAGCTATGGATTCATAATAAAATAATATTTTAACTCTTACTTGGCCAGTTCTCTCTCTACATTTTCTGAGGGTTATATTTCCCCACTTTTGTAATCAAACTGCTGCGTGCCACATACTATCACAATTTTCCTTACCTATATCTATAATTTCCATCACCATTGTTGACGTTTTCATAACTCAATATTGGTATATGTGCGCCGCCGTAGCTGCTGGTGTAGGCTGACGCCGACCCCGAAGCCCTCGCAGAGCTGTATGCGTTTGCGCCGAACGCACTATACCCGACAGAGGGTTGGAAGTGCCCCAAATGTCCCGCTGACACCGCAGACAGCAGGGCGAGCGTTAAAACAAGCTGGGGAATAAAAATAGTGGTAGAAAGGACAAGCTTCAAAAAGCAAACAGTGGATTGATTATTTTGTTATTTCAATTGATGCTCCTGGAAATTTCAAAAGCTCCCGCTGTTTTTAATTAGAATTATTTATCCCTGAAACAGGTGCAAACTTTTGCTTTACCAAAGCGTCTACATATTCTGAATCAAAGCACATTGAGCACAAAAAATATATATTGCAATTTGGATTGCAAAACAAAACAACTTGATTTACGTTTTGCACTTACCTTTAGGCCAGCCATTTCGATTGATCAATTTTTAATATTTTTAGAGATGCTGTTTAGTACAATGCTATTCACTGAATGATATCTGCATAGACTTACAGTGTTTTTATAATGATGTTACCCTCGAATAACCTTGCACGACATCAGCCAGGGCGTATACAGAGTGAATAATTTATGACATTGGTATTTGGCATTTCAATGAAGCTATCTCCTGCTGTGCCTATACGATGCATTGTTACAAATACGTGCAAGCAGGTTGATGAGAGGTTTAATATCTTTCACAAATGGCCTAAGTTAGTTCCATCCATTTTCTAACCGTTAGCTGAGCTATCAAAAATATGGACCTCCGAATCGAGAGAACGCCAATTAGTTACTTACCTGTTTCCACTCGACGTAGATTATTTTAATGCCTTTCCTGATTACTGTTTTCAGACGTTTTCGTAAAACGTAACACGTAAAAGAAACGTAAGCTTTTCTCACAGAAAGCGGAAAAGGTGTTCAGATTTCGATAATTGTAGTCCCACTGTAATTTACGAAATGACTTCTATCCTATCTTACATCTTTTCATCGCTCATCCTCCGCGATTCGGCCGGTCTACCCCTGTACCTAAGAGATGTTAGTCGTCAGTGAAATACTTGCGTCTTCTGTAGTCGTTTCTATCTAAAAACAACTGTCTGTGAGCTTTCTGATGGAAATATTTGAATGAGTTTAGCTCTTTTGGGCGTTTTATAACTTGTTCATAGATACAGGCTGGGCCGTGAAACGAGTTCCAAAGAAAAATTTTAAAAGCCTCTCTCCAAAGTCTTCCCGAAACACTCGCATGTATCAGCGATTAGTTATAGTTTAGGAGCTAGATCGTTTTGTATATTTTTTGGGAAATTCTCACATGACTTCAGACTTATCTATTTTTCTCTTTCTGTGTCGCATTTTTTTTAAATGTTTTTTTTTTTTAATTATTAGTCACCCAAAGTGACTAAAACTTAGCTCAGAGGAGAAATGTTTGCTCGAAGAGATTCGTTTCAGATATTCTGTCTATAAAAAAAGAAGGGTGTGATGACCCCATAGTAGGAAGTACTGAAATCTTCCACGGACACTCAGCTTTCCAAAGCAATACAAATAATAAGTACTGTTGGGGATATTAATGTTTAAAATTATAAAATTATTATTATATCACATGTACATATTATTATTTTAAATGTTAGCTTATATAATGTAACATAATAAATGTCTATGTTTAAAATTGGAGTTCGAACATGGTAGGAAGGGCTCAAATCACAATTATTTCATACTTGGTAACGTGGGCCAAACAGCTTAATTGAATGCTAGGAAGAGCATAAAAATGGATTACTCCAAGTGGAAACTGATACTTCACTTCTACCAAGTATGAAAAATTTTGTATTTTGCCATACCTACCATGTTCGAACTCCAATTTCGCCAAATGACTATGTTGACTACTCTGTAACTAATGATGTCGAACTTTTTGTAAATTTAAAGTATGATTAATGTTGTTCTCAAGTGAGTGACATGTTATGTTTTTATTGAAAATAAAGTTTCTTTAAACCTAAATAATGTCTTGAAAAATAATTATTATTTGTATTGCTTGTAAAGCTAAGGTTGAGCCTTTGGGGGCACGCCACAATTACGGTGATAAGTCCCCTCTTTGAGGAGCGGCTGGAGAGGCGCCACGGCGCCCTTACCTTCCGCCTGACGCGGGTCCTCACCGGACATAGTTGTTTCGGGAGGTTCCTGTTCAGGATAAGGCGGGAGGAAACGCCAGGGTGTCACCACTGTGTGGATCGCCCGGAGGACACGGTGGAGCATACGGTGGAGGTCTGCCCGGCTTGGGCGGAGCACCGCCGCGTCTTCGTGGTGGCGATCGGCGGCGTCGATCTATCACCGCTGGCCCTGGTCTAGGCCATGGTACAGAGCGAGAGTGCATGGGAAGCCGTCACCTCCTTCTGCGAAGCAGTAATGCTCGCAAAGGTGGAGGCGGAGCGCGTGAGGGAGAGGCAATCTCTGCGCCCTCACGCCCCTAGTCGCCGCAGGAGACGCCCTGGACGTCGGGAGTCACCAGCCGACTCCCGGCCACCGTAGGCGCGGGCTTGCGGGCGGCGAGCAATGGGCAGCTCGCCGCGGGTTGTTCGAAAGAGATACCGTGGCCCCTGGCACAGGCAACTGAACGAACACGGGTAGGTTTTAGTAAAAAAAAAAAGGTTGAGCCTTTGAACTAAGTTTTAGTCACTTTAAGTGATGTTTAGACAGATATTATTTTTATCGATCGTAGAAACTTATAATATATTTTTTTTATGCGACATAAAGAGAAAAAAATGGCAATGCTGCCAGTCTTCTGGGCACGTTTCCAGATGACAGCGGTGCGGACGAGTACTTCGACGCCTAAGTGTTCTTTGTTTTTGTATTTATTTGTATGGTAAGTTAGTTAGTCAAGAGAAAAATAAAAAGTCTGAAGTCAAGTGAAAATTTCCCATAAAATATCAAAAACCGTCTAGTCTATACTATAAATAACATTTTCTTTGGACCTCGTTTCACTGTATAACAATGAAGTTCTATATTTTCTTACAATGTTATGAAATCGTTCTCAGTATTTACTGACACAATATTTAAAATAAACATTATCTCGGCCATACAGAAGAATATTCCGGGACTATAACTGAATAATTCAATAAAACTCTATGTATTTCTTATATTCTTTCAACATGTCTGATACGAGTATTGTATGCAATTATTGCAAATACTCCTAAAAGTGATTGATTTTTCTATAGGGAAGTAAAAGGTCAATTTTTATTCAGATGTGCAAGGAGAGGTTTAACAGCTAGGGTGTAACTTCCGATGCAAGCCGAGTGAGATCTGCGTTCCTCCAGAAGCCCTAGCATAAATGCGCGAGGAAAACGTAACGTAAATTCGAACTAGTTTTGAATCGAAAATACAACTATTTTATATCATTTTCGTTAAAATTTTGGCGACAACTAAAAATAGAATCACCCCTAGATATAAACAGTCTTAAAACTAAGTAAATGTAATGTGGGAAACGAGTATTTTCAATTTTAGAATTGGTTGACTGATGTTTTCGGATTTGAGAAAACTTTAAGACACTGAAGGCCAATTCCCGTAATTAAAAATGTTCAAAACTGTTGTCCATGCAATATATGTTCGTAATCGCTATACGATTTTTGGACAAACTGGCAGAGATTAAAATGCGACCGTTTTTAAATGTACGGGAATTGGTAATATTATTTTATGTGTTGAACGCAAACATAGTCGAACGAATCGTATTAAGAAAAATAAAGTCGCACCAAGCGGCTGGTTTCTTTAGTTACTTTATGAAAATAACTCCTGTAATCGTATGGAGGCAAAATATAAGCAGATGTTCCTTGAAATAATCCGGTAAACATGATGATTTTAATGAAATGAAGAATGGCGGTGACCAGTGCTTTAATGTGTACATGCCATTCACCTTTACCTACCCGTTTAAGAAATGCAGGCGTGATGCGTATTTTGTAAGTATTAATATTCACATAACGTAAAATAAACGTTTATTTCCGGGAAACATGACGCAGAGAAAGAATACAAACACAAAAGAAAGAACAAGTTGAGAAAAATAAGTGTCACACCCACGCAAAACGGTAATAGCTCAGCATAATGTTAAGTCCTTATGCGGGACAGAGCCCCAGCGCTGGTTTTCAGCGACAGCCGGCGTTGACGTCATGACGTCAATCGGTGCAGCATACGATAAGATAAAAACAAAATAAGAAATAAAAGTAAGTCAGGGTAGTAGGCAGTTTTTAAGTAAACTTTTGTTCATACTTAAATCTTTATTTACAACGTAATAGCTACAAACAAATACAAATATTTAACAAAAAGCGATGCTCATGAAAATAATAATAGCGCAAGCTAGAGTTCGGTTCCTTCCGTAGTGATAGCCGCGGTCAGTCGTCGATGTAGTGGATGTCACTTAGTAGTTGTATCCATTGTTGAAGTGGCCGTTGTAAGAACCGTCACCGCTGAAAATAATTAAGAAATTAATTTAGAACATGTGTTGCGCCATTATAACAAGCAGGTAAATTACAACGTGAAACTCAAAACATTGCGATTTCAATCAAGATTTTGATCAATATCCAATGTCCATTTTGAAAATCAGAATCATAGCGGTGAAGCCATGAATTTTTATACAATGTAAATCTAACACAAACATCACAATATCTGAGAGTCAAAGGCTGAAAATAGTGAAACCACAATGATAACAGATCTTCAAGATTTTTCAAGCGCCACAATTGACATAATATTTCACCCTCTATGACGATTGCATAGATTCAAAATGGTGGAGCCATATTCACACACATAATATTAACATATAATCTAAAACCTCAATATTTAAGAGTGAAATACTAATGAAACTAGCAAAACCAATTTTTGGCACGACTGATATGGTATGGTTGTTGTAATTGGATTGTTCAACGTGCTCATCATAGATGCCTTAGGGAGTAACTCCAACAAACCAACACTATTGCAACAGATGTGTATAAATGCTGAGTTTAAAGGTCATTTGAAAACATTTAATAAATTAACTAGTTTATAAAGTAGGCGTATAAAAAAAAATTGTTAATAAAACTTCACTAAAAAGAATTCAAGTCAAAGGTGGTAACTGCACCACCTTTGACTTGAATTATTTTTAGTGAATTTCGCACCAGAACATGTTTGGAAAACCATGGGAAAAATCTAGCTAACGATGATTCTTACAAAAATAAAAAAGGAAATAACGGGCGATGGTACTTCCTGTTAAAATTGGTCTAGCTGTAAATAGAATTTCTACTCGCCATGATCCAGGCATTACTTAAAGACTCCCTAAAGATTCCGATTACACAAAAGATGTTGTTTTTTTTTTTTGCAAAAACTTACGATGAAGGATGTTGCCTGTTGAACTCAATGGAGCGGAGGATGGCTTCTGGGATGGGTGGCGGCGTGGGGATGTGCGAGCCGGTGGGCTGGAAGCCGTTCTCGTCGGCGGTGTAGGTGAGCGAGATCTGCTGGCCATCGGGGGCGCGGTACGAGAACCCTCCCTCGGCGGTCACCGCGGGCCCTTCAGGGCCAGCGGCGCGCGGCGCCCCGCTCTCGTGTGCTGATATGCCATTGCCAGTCTCGTAGCTATGGATTTATTACAAAAGAATATTTTAATTCTTGGTTTGCCAGTTCCTTTTCTACATTACCTAAGGTTTCTATCTCCCCTCTGTTCTCTAATCAAACTGCTGACTTAATATCACAATTTTCCTTACCTATATCTATAATTTCCATCACCATTGTTAACGTTTTCATAACTTAATATCGGAATATGAGCGCCGCCGTAGTTGCTGTTGTATGCCGACGCCGACCCCGAAGCCCTCGCAGAGCTATATGCGTTTGTGCCGAACGCACTGTAGCCGGTGGAAGGTTGGAAGTGGCCCAAATGTCCCGCTGACGCCGCGGATAGTAGGGCAAGGGTTGAAAAAATCTGAGAACGTAAACAGAATAGTAGAAAGACAGGCTTTAATGAGTAATTAATAGTGAAACAATGTATTTTTTAAGTATTGATTGTTTTAGTGATTGCAGTTGAAGAACCTGCAAATTTCAAAAGGACCCGCTGCATTTAATGAGAATTCTCAAATAGTCTCAATTACTCGTAAACGTACAAATTGTTGTTTCACTAAAAAGTCAAGCATTGCATCTAAATGACGCACATAGAGCACAAAATAAAAACAATACAACACAACTTGATTTACGTTTTGCACGTACCTTTACGCCAGCCATTTTGATAGATATTAGATTATTTTTTAGAGATGCTGTTTAGTAGAATGCTATTGACTGAATGATATCTGCATAGACTTACAGTGTTTTTATATTGATCTCGATAACACTCGAAAAACCTTGCACGATATCAGCCAGGGCATAATCAGGGTGAAGAATTTGAAACACTGGCATTTGACATTTCAATGAAGTCTCCTGCCGTGCTGACGCGATCATGGTTACAAATACGTGCAAGTTGATGAGAGGTTTAATATCTTTCACAAATGGCCTAAGTTAGTTCCACCAATTTGCTAACCGTTAGCTGAGCAATCAAATATATGGGCCTCCGACACGAGAGAACACCACTTGGTTACTTACCTATTTACTCGGCGTAAGTTATAATAATAAAATTTAATACATTTTCACACGTTGACTGCCAGAGAACAGACACAATAGAAAATCTATTGTTAGCGGTCACCGGTGACCGCGGTGGCGGTCAATTCCTTAAAGAACTTAGCTAAGTACTGTTTTCCGTAGAACGTACCTAACACGTAGATAGATAGACAAAAAATACAAGATCATGACGTAGAAAAGTAAGCTTTTCTCACAATAAGCGGAAAAGGTGTTTAGATTTTGATAACTGGAGTGCCACTGTAATTTACGAAATGACTTCTATCTAATCTTACATATTATCGTCGCTCATCCTCCGCGATCCGCCCTGTCTACCTACGTGCGTACCTACTTACGAGATGTACAGTCACCACGAGATAAGTAACCAAGGTCGTCGTTTATAGTTAAAGTTAAGTACAAAACCGAAGGATGTTTTTGATTGAAAATTAATTTGATAAATGAACTGCTTGTTTTCTATTCAGTAAATTATATTTTATTCGAAAACATCCATCGTTTTCGTACTAAACTTTAACTATATGCGACAACCCTGGTTACTTATCTCCTTTGGTGACGGTACATTTCTGACGTCTTCTGTAGTCGTTTCTATCTAAAAACGACCAATCGACCGAACGATCTGTGAGTTTTCTCATGGAAATGTTTGAATGAGTTTAGCTGCTTTTCGTGTTATTTAACATATTTATACATACAGGCTGGGATTAAGAATTTTTTTAAAAGCCTCTCTCCAAAAGTATCCCGAAACACCCGCATGTATGTTCAGCGATTTATTTATAATTTAGGAGCTAGATGGATTTGTATATTTTTTGAGAAATTCTCACTTGACTAAGATAAGCTGTAGGTAATTTATTGTAAGAAGTCCATGGTTAAAATGAAAGGTTTTCTTCATCTAGATATGTATTGGAACATATTCATACATACCTACAGAGTGTGCCCACAGACTCCGTCTAAAATATAAGCTTCGCAGCGGCCGGGCATCCATTCGCACTGTTTGGAAAGCTATAACTTAGAACAATGAAGTTCTTCTATATTTTGCTACAATGGTATGAAATCTTTCTCAGTATTTACCGACAAAATAATTCAGACTTTGAGAAAATATTCACAATAAACATTATACAGAAGAATATATCGGGAACATAAATAAATACCTAATTCAATGAAACTCTATGTATTTCTTCGTATTTCTTAGATATATACATTCCTACAACATGCCTGATATTGTACATAATTATTCTAAATACTCTTTATTGTAATTGAATTTTCTATAGACAAGTAAAAGGATAGCTTTTAGGCAGACATTCAAGGAGAGGTTTCACAGCTAGGGTGTAACTTCCGTTGCTGGTGAAGATGTGCGCTCCTCCAGAAGCCCTAGCAAAAACGCGCGACGAAAACGTAAAGTAAATTCGAACTCATTTTTAATCGAAAATGCACCTAAGTATCCTAAAGCAGTTTCGTTTTTTTTTTTTTGGCGACAACTAAAAAAAGCATCACCTCTAGATATGATAGATACGAGTATGAACTAAGTAAATATTATGTGGGGAACGAGTATCAATTTTAAAATTGTTTGATTAATATTTTTTTGACACTGAAGGCCGATTCCCGTATTTAAAAACGTTCAAAATGTTGTTTATTCAATCTACATTGATGACAATGTAAGTAAACGCTATACAATTTTTGGACAGACTCACACTGAGATTAGAAATAAGAATAAATTGCCTCTCATGTGATTCGGAGTTGTATGTTGAACACAAACATAGTCAAAGGAATCGTATTAAGAAAAATAAAGCCGCACCAAGTGGCTGGTTTCTTCAGTTACCTCATGAAAACAACACCTGTAATCGTATGGAGGCCAACCACTAGGTGGCGCAACAGTCATCACTACATAATCATCACATAATAATCATCATCATAACATAATCTAAAGGTAGCACCAAAGTTTTTCATTCTTAAAAAAATTACAGCCAAAAAACATCGGGTGACAACTTTTACGCCACATTTTACATAAGAGAAGAAGTAATAACTTTTAAAAAAATCCGATGAATGAATGAAATGAAGAATGGCGATAACTAGCGTTTTAATATGGATTTGCCATACACCTCCGCCTAACCCTTTGAGAAATGCAGATGTGATAGGTATTTTGTAACTATCAGTATGCATACAGTGAAAAAATAAACTTTTGTTCATACTTAAATCTTTATTTACAACGTAATAGCTAAAAATATTTAACATAAAGAGATGCTCATGAAAATAATAATAATGCAAGCAATGGGTCAGTTTCTTCCGTAGTCATAGCCGCGGTCAGTCGTCGATGTGTCGATCGATGTCATTTAGTAGTTGTATCCATTGTTGAAGTGACCGTTGTAAGAACCGTCACCGCTGAAAATAATGAACAAAATAAATGAGAACATGCATACTATAATAAATAACATAAATAAATAATTAGCCTGCACTGCAGGGCAAAGGCCTCCCTTTCCTTTTTCCATTTAACTCGATCCTCGATCGATCCTGTAGTCACTTTGCTTAATATATTTTTTTTTTACTTTATAAATTTAACACCACAGTATCTGAGAGTGAAAGGCTGGAAATAGTGAAACCAATTTATAGCACGACTGATATGGTATGGTATAAGCCCGTTTTTGTAATTGGACTGTTCAACGTGCCCATCATACATGCCTTACGGGGTAACAAGAGCCTCTGGCGGTAACGACACCACTACACCAACAGCATTGCAACAGATGTGTATGAATGCTGGGATGAAAGGTCATTTGAAAACATTTCATAAATGAACTAGTTCCTATAGTGGGCGTAAATAAATATTTTAATGAAGTTACCGCCCTTGACTTGAATTCTTTTTAGTGAAGTTCGCCATAGATCATGATTGGAAAACTATAGGAAAAATCTAGCAAAAGGTAACTCTTATTTACCCTTAAATAAATAAGGAGCGATGGTACTTTGGTATAGCTGTAAATAGATTTGCTACACATCATGATTAGTGATAAGTTAAAGACCCTAAATATTCCTATTACACATAAGATGTTGAATTTTTTTGGCAAAAAACTTACGATGAAGGATGTTGCCTGTTGAACTCAATGGAGCGGAGGATGGCTTCTGGGATGGGTGGCGGCGTGGGGATGTGCGAGCCGGTGGGCTGGAAGCCGTTCTCGTCGGCGATGTAGGTGAGCGAGATCTGCTGGCCATCGGGGGCGCGGTACGAGAACCCTCCCTCGGCGGTCACCGCGGGCCCTTCAGGGCCAGCGGCGCGCGGCGCCCCGCTCTCGTGTGCTGATATGCCATTGCCAGTCTCGTAGCTATGGATTAATTGTAAAAGAATATTTTAACTCTTAGATTGCCAGTTCTCTTTCTACATTACCTAGGGATTCTATTATAGATTCTGTAATCAAACTGCTGCGTGCCACATACTATCACAATTTTCCTTACCTATATCTATAATTTCCATCACCATTGTTGACGTTTTCATAACTTAATATTGGTATATGTGCGCCGCCGTAGTTGCTGTTGTATGCCGACGCCGACCCCGAAGCCCTCGCAGAGCTGTATGCGTTTGTGCCGAACGCACTGTAGCCGGCGGAAGGTTGGAAGTGGCCCAAATGTCCCGCTGACACCGCGGATAGTAGGGCGAGAGACGCAACAATCTGGAAAGAAAAATAATGGTCAGGCTTCAAAACGCAAATTCCGGATAAATAGCCAATCAGTGTATTTTTTTTTAAAGGATTGATTGTTTTGTGATTGCAATTGATGCGCCTGCAGACTTCAAAAGCTCACGCTGTTTTTAATGAGAACCATTATTTGGATGCTATGCTACATCTTTACAACATGGTAGATGCAAATTGTTGCTTTGCCAAAGCATCTACGTATTATGAATAAAAGCACATTGAGCACAAAAAACAACCTTGATAATGCAATTGAGATTACAAAACAAAACAACTTGATTTACGTTCTGCGCTTACCTTTAGCCCAGCCATTTTGATTGATATTTTTTATTATTTTTTTAGAGATGCTGTTTAGTAGAATGCTATTGTCTGAATGATATCTGCATAGACTTACAGTGTTTTTATATCGATGTTACCCTCGAAAAACCTTGCACGACATCAGCCAGGGCGTATTCTGAGTAAAGAATATCTGTCACTGGTATATGGCATTTGGCATTTCAATGACCTCCTGCTGTGCCAACGCGATCATTGTTATAAATACGTGCGAGCAGGTTGATGAGAGGCGCGATTATCTTTCACACCGATGACGTTTCTTTGCGCTAATATCGTAGGCCCTTTTTACACAGCATGGTTTCTTTACGGTACGGCGTATAAACCGCGCCGTAAAAAGAACGTGTCTGTTAACAAGCTTCCATAGTGAATCATACAATACTGACGACGAACCGTCGTTTTTCAAGGCAAAAAAAAAACGTGTGGCAACAAAGGACCAAACTCAATTTAACCTATTTACTTGCTAGCTTAGCCATCCTAAATACAGGCCTCAGAAACGAGAGAACGATATAGTTACCTATTTCCTCTCTACGTAAATGATTTTAATAAGTTTTTACTGTTTTCAGACGTTTTTGTAGATCGTAACACGTAAAAGGATAGTCAAAACTCCAAGAACATGACGTAGACGACTAAGATCTTTCACGATAACCGGAAGGTGGAAGGTTTTAAGATTTTAATGATTAGTAATTTACGAAATTACCTCAATCCCAGTTACTTATATCTTCCGCCATCCACCCTGTCTACCCCTGTACAAAACAAACACCTCTAAAAAGTAAAAAAAATAAATAAATAAATAAATAAATCCCTGGACATTTCACACAGCACCATTTGTCCCAAGCTAAGCAACCTAATGCTTGTGTTATGGTAACAAGATGGCTGATAAACTACTTATATACAATTTTTTTTTTTTTTTGTAAATACATACATATTATAGATAGAAAAACACCCAGACTCGGAACAAATACATGTAGGTCATACAAATATTTGTTCCGTGCGGGAATCGAACCCGCGACACGCAGCGCAGCAGTCAATCACTTAACCACTGCGCCAACCGTGCCGTCGAAACGGCAAAATGTATTGGCCCTTTTTGGTCAATATAAGTTGTACTTAGGACTTGTAGGTAATATTTTGATCCAAGCGCCGTCGCGTCGGGGGACCTAAGGCACGTGAGACACCCGTCTGTTGATTTTAGGGATTAAAAATGTTACTCAAGAGAGCGATTAAATATGTACTTGCATCTCCTATATTCGTTTCTAGCTAAAAACATCTGTGAGTCACCAACAAAAACATCAGTAAGATGGAAAATGTTGAATCATTTTGATAATTTGAGTGCGGGCTCGTAGGCAAGCTAACAGTGACTAACATAATCAGCCTATATATAACGTTCCCACTGCTGGGACACAGGGCTTCTCTCTGGGATAGGAAGCGAGCCATAACCACCACGCGCGCTCAGTGCGGGTCGGCGGATGTCATTTTTGGTTCTAGGACATGCCGGTTTCGTCACAATGTTTTCCTTCACCGTTTTTAGAGCAGTGGTGATGAAATTTAATACACAAAGAAAATGTTTGCCTGGGTTCGAACTCACGACCTACAATTCGTAAGTCGGGGCCGATCCCACTGGGCCACCATTACACCCGCTAACTGTCACTATTAGGATTTTTTTTCTGTTTTTCACAGTTTTTTTGTGAGGCACTGTGGCTCAAATGAAGAGATCTCTATCTCCGTACTCCATCTAAAAAATAAGTATTGCAGCGGCTGCCATCTATTCAGATTTTTTGGAAAGAACCCAAATACATCTTAGAACAATGAATAAAGAATTTCTCAGTAGCACCCAGGTTGATAGAAATAGACTTGCCTCCTATATCTAAGGTACAGACGCCAGCAGGTCAAGCTACCCGAAACTGTCAAATTTTTCCAATCAACCTTGAACCTTAATACTTTATCTATAAAGTTAAAATCTATTAAAGAAATTTGACAGATTGTAGTAGCTTGATGTGCTGGCGTCTGTACATGGTGCTTAAACGTAACAGGTGAAATGTAGGTGAACTTTAGGTACCAACACCTGTGTGTGACACTTCAGGGAAAACAGGCGTTCGCTTGAACCATGTTCACTAAAGCTTGGCGGAGAGAAAATACGTAATTAACTAAATTAAGTAAATTAGTTTGCTAAAGAGACATCTCTCTACCCATAATCGCTTTAGAGGATATGGATACTCGGTCTAAGAAGCCCGCTTCTCGAAGTTGAGGTCTTGGATTCGGACGTGGCAAGTACGAACGTGAATTCCTTAAAAAAATATGACCCAGTCAATCTTTTGACGGCACGGTTGGCGCAATGGTTAAGCGATTGACTGCTGCGCTGTGTGTCGCGGGTTCGATTCCCGCACGGAACAAATATTTGTATGACCTACAAGTAGTTGTTCCGGGTCTGGCTGTTTGTGTATGTGAGTTTAAATGTTTGTAAACGCACCCACGATACAGGAGAAATTCCTAGTGTGGGGGGGGCAACGTTAAAAAAAAAAGTCTTAAGCATCCCTGAAAACATTATAGAAATATAAAGTGAGGAATCGAGACTTTAAGAATAGATCGTCAACCCTCTCTAACTTGCTTGGCACTACGCGGCAAGTAATTCTTTCTCAGTATCAGAAATGGCTTATGCAGTAGCAGTTACAGGCCCAATAAATATCATCATGATTACCAATCCTCTGTGAAACGTACTCCTATAACAATAAGTTAATATAAATTAAGTCTTTATGATTGTATTACTTTGTCTTGTTATGAAATACAATGACAACAATTCGGTATAATGCCACAATTAAATTCGTCGGTTCATTGAATAATTCAATTTGTTTATGATTATAATGTTTCTTTGGGTTTTCAATCGGCAACAAATCCAATACTTTTTCAGGTTTTGTTTTTATCATGTGTTTGGCAATGACATACGCATACGAACTTACTGAAGATCCCGTGGTGGTGGTTTGCGTTTTTGTACAGTTATTTTACGAGTACTTCTATCAGCAACCTCATACCGATGATAATAAAGATCATTGTGATACAAAATCAGAGGTAAAATAACTATGAAAGCAGCCTAAAAACTGCAAAGAGCTGCGGTCCTTTTAATAAAAATGTCATAATGATCTCATAGTTGCCGGAAGTCTGACAACCGCTCTTACCCCTTGGGGTATCGTAATACCGAGTAACTGGATTGTGAAGGTCAGATAGGCAGTCGCTTCATGAAAAATACTGGTATTCAGGGGCATCCGGTGAGACTGGAAGCTGACCCCAACATAGTTGGGAAAAGGTTAGACAGATGATGATTGTGTATACTTGAAATATGATAGCATATGTAATATTTGAGGGCCCGTCTTCCTTGACGGATCAGAAATAGTGTAGATTTTTTGCGATGATAAATATCATCGGAAAAAGTCAATAGGCTCAGAATATCTTAACTTGCAAATGCAAGTTAAGATATTCTGAGCCTATTAATACATTCAGCGGGATTGTCCGAAAGGGTTACCGCTACCCCGGAACATAAAGGGCGAAGGAAGGAACATGGGTGGGTTTTTGTCAGTAAGAGTCTGACACTCCCTTCCGCTCCACCCAGAGCGGGAGGGGGGGTCATTTGATGATTTCCCACCAGGAAAAAAAAAAAAAAAGCCTGTTAATACATAACCCATTATTAGGGGTTTTTATAATTCAACCGGCATGAACTTAATTATTTATTAGCTAGAGATATGCATCATTCAAACGGACTGTATTATTTTCGCATAAAGACAAACAGTCATGTGAGGTAAATATTTTTATATTTCCTCTACCGGAAAATCGTGACATAAACGTGAAAATGAATACTATTATGTTTCACAATAAGCTGCATTTGCAAACAACAAAATAAAGATATTAAAATATCAGAGCATCACTTTCTTTATTAAAAAAATACATCTGGTAGGTATATTAAATTAACATTAAAATACACCCAGTGGCGGACTAACAGGGGGGCGGAAGGGGCGGCCCGCCCCGGGCCTCCGGTCTTGGGGGGGCCCCCAAATGCCTCCGCGTTCCCGTGATCAAATTACTTATTACTTATTATTACGAGTATTAAAAACTTACACATAGTTCACAAACATACAAGTATTAGCATGCAGTTCTAACCAACAGAAAACTTAGACTGATTTAACAGCGCGTCCCAAACTAGGCACAGCCTGTATCTTGGTGACCCAAACAGTACACAAAGTTACTAATTGAATCAGTTCTGCTAGCGCAAGATTGGTATTGATAAATTCACAAAATTAAGTATTAATAATTTAACTCTATAATTTTCTAATGTCTGTTTTTTTAAATGTCTGGAAAAACTGCTGAGGACATGTCAAAAGAAATGTCTTTTGACATGTCCTCAGCAGTTTTTGCTGAATGCAGCAACAGCTGGAAAAAGATGGACTGTATATTGCGTTGTGCGGGGCTCAAGGTTATGACAATGCCGCGTCAATGTCAGGTGTCCATGGAGGGGTGCAACGAAAAATCCGAGAAGTAAATCCAAAGGCACTGTTCAGTCCTTATTCTAATCATTCCTTGAATCTTTGTGGAGTTCATGCATTTGCATGCGTTCCTTCCAGCGTCACGTGTTTTGGAACAGTAGAGAAATTATATTCGTTCTTTCCGTCATCTACACAGAGATGGCAATTGCTGAAAGAGAAAACTGGAAAAAAATTAAAACGTTTACCGGATACTCGCTAGAGCGCTCATTACGAATCAGTAAAAGTTGTAAAAGAAAACATAGAGACAATTGTGAGTAGTTTGGAATATTTTCGAGATCCAACAAAAGCAAATCTAGATACAAGATCAGGAGCAAGCCTGCTCCTGCCGGCTGTTTGTGATTTTACCTTTCTAACCTATATACAATTCTGGCTTTCTATACTGGAGGAAGTAAATTTAGTTCAACAATATTTGCAGTCTCTAACAATGACTCTGGATACAGGAATCACCAAACTAAACGCCTTGAATGAGTATTTAATGACCGAACGAACCACTATTGTAGACAATGCTGTAACTTTTGGCATAAAAAAATGCAATGACATGGTCATCAACATCGAGAAACGAGGAAGAAGGAAGGTAAAAAGAACGATGCCGGGTGAATCAGCTCATGATGCTGGATTATCAATTCAAGACCGACGTATTTCTTATACGTCGGTCAATGTATGAATGCATAGATCGATTTATACAAGAATTGTCGACACGATACGGGGCCATGAAACAAATCAATAACATTTTCCAAATTATTGAAACAAAGCTTATGCTAGAAGCTTCAGATGAAGCTCTGGCTGTAGCAGTTGACAATCTGATACAAATTTATGGTGCATTTGACAAGGAGCAAGTTTTCCAAGAAATAAGAAGGTACCGCAGGCATGTAAAAGCCACCGATACGAGTATGAACGTTGCTGCCAAATGGAAAGCCCAAGAAATCCTTCAATTTATAATAAAATGGGACTTCAGTGAATCGTTACCCTGTATATCGCTTATACTTCAATACTTCTTGACCATTTGCATCTCGGTTGCATCATGCGAGAGGAGTTTTTCGAAACTTAAACTAATTAAAAATTATCTTCGATCTACAATGGATCAAGAGCGACTGATTAATCTAGCCGTGCTTCCAATAGAAACAAAATTTCCAAAGAAATCGATTTCACAGAAGTTATTGAGGAGTTCAGTAAATTGAAGGCAAGAAAACATATATAACACGCTACAAAAAATAAAAAATAAACTATCCTTGATTTATTTTATCTAATTTTCTATTTTGTCGATCGATTCGTATTTTATTTTCCTCACCCATATCCATTCCATATTGTAGGTATGTATGTTTATTTAGCCTAAATAATTTAATTCGAATTTAAATTTCACTTACCAGATTTTAACGAAATAAACATAAACACTTATTTATACATATAAATGAGAACTGAATAAAAAGCTTGTAAAACTACATTTTTTTTAAAGCTGGGGGGGGGCTCATTCAGCTTTGCCGCCCCGGGCCTCTGACGGGCTTAGTCCGCCACTGAATACACCATTTAATAAATAGCAATATTTGTTATAATTGTACGTTATTTCGATATCACAGTCCACGGTTTGAGGTACGGGATAAGAATCATGAAGCTTACGTCATTATTCTTATATGGTACGGGTTTATCACAAACATTTTCAGTAGTAGTTGCGTCCGCCACCACCGCCGTTATAGGAGCCACCGTCACTGAAAATAAAAATGGCAACCTGTTAATACGAGTAAGGGTCAACTCACACCGAAAGAGCGGCGAAGGGCAGCGAAGCGGAGCGCAGTTTCAGTTTCATATGAATTTTAACTTTATTATCATTACCATAATACTTATTATCGCATGAGAATCGCGTTTATGGAATTCCCCGGAATTCCTGCGGCGCCGCGGGCATCCGCGCGACTCGTTCGAGTTTCTCATGCGATAATAAGTATTATGGTAATGGTAATAAAGTTAAAATTCATATGAAACTGAAACTGCGCACCGCTTCGCTGCCCTTCGCCGCTCTTTCGGTGTGAGTTGACCCTATGTGTTTATACAGGCCCTATCAGAATACAAGCGCTGCTGTATTTATTTTTTAAATATCGCAGCATTATGTTTATATAGGAACCTATTTGGCCTTGCTCAGGTTTTCTTATCTTGTTTTTTTTTTTTAATCTTATTTTTGGTAGTTTATAATGCTCCTTTTTTACTGTTTGTATTTCCAGTGCGTGCCCCAAATAAAATATTTTTCTTGTTTTCTTTTTTTCTTTATTCTACATCGTGATATTTCAGCGGAGCTTGAACAGTCGCTTTTGCACAACGCTATGCTTGCTAGCTATGAAAGAACATCACGCCTGTATTTCCTGAAGGATTTAGGCAAAAGTGAATAGTCCACCTTTCGCCTGTAATGTCACAAATTCGGGCTCCAGTTTTCTTCTGAGAACTTTACCGCCCAACCTGAGGACCTAGACAAATGGCAATCGTTTCGTACTACTACAGCGACTTTAAACAGTGCTATTGCGTATCACACTAACAGTATCAATGGTTTTCATTTTGACAGTTAAACAACATTCATTGCGGTATTTACATTATTGAGCCGACAAATTTTTCGAGCATAGGAAGCAATTGTGTTGAGCTACAGTCTATAAAAGCTATTATACAACCTCCTAATTCAAAATTTGTTAAATCACTTTTATTATTATTATCATGCAATGTATCGAGCAGCTAGAGGACGGAGACCTGGTGACCTGAAACACAGGCCCTTAAAGCCTAGCTTAGGCACCAGTCTCCCACAGTAAATCAAATAATATATCATGAGTAACAATGTCTGTAACGTTTTTTGTGGTGAGAAAATAAATACTTATTATTATTATCTTTATTTCAACTAAGTACATATAAATTACATTTTTAAATATTTTTTATAAACAAAAAGATAAAAAAAAACATTTAAAAATATAAAAAAATAGTAGCCCACCGGTATCGGGAACAGGGTTCAAGCTACCGGTGGTCAGGGCTCCAGAGAGAGGAACCTCCTGACAATGCGAGCCGTGTCCAGAAGTACCGCTTTCTGAATCAAGCCCTTGATCCAGCTGCCCAACGAGAGTCTCCTCAGGTGTTGCTCGAGGCTCTTGGCTATTAAGCCATTGGCTGTTACGACTATCGGCACAATGATCGCAGAGTCCACATCCCACATGTCGACAACCTCGCGAGCCAAATCAAGATACTTGATTTGTTTATCTTTCTCGGCTTTCACGAGGTTATTAATATTCTTTAAAATCATACAGAGTGATTGAAAGTGTGTTTCCCAAGGTGCTGGATTGAAATAATCTTTTACGTAGCTTATGCCAATCCAATAATTTTTTTGCGTTTTCATCATAGTTATTGCTGATATATTGTCACTTTGTCCAGCCCCTTTGGGAATTGAACCCATTATCATACATTTTGAAAGACCTGCAACCACTAACAGATGCCAATCCTGATAAACATTACTATTTCAAAAAACTCACGATGAAGGATGCTGCCTGTTGAACTCAATGGAGCGGAGGATGGCTTCTGGGATGGGTGGTGACGTGGGGATGTGCGAGCCGGTGGGGCGGAAGCCGTTCTCGTCAGCGGTGTAGGTGAGCGAGACCTGCTGGCCGTCGGGGGTGCGGAATGAGAAGCCCCCTTCGGCAGTCACTGCAGGGCCTTCGGGACCCTGGGCGCGTGGGGAACCGCTCTCGTGGGCTGATGTGCCTTCAGGAGTGTCGTAGCTGGAATTTGAATGATTGGAAATTAAGCATGAATGTTTACAGAATCAGATTTTTAATATGTTCCCCTGGAGACTTTACTAAGAGTTTTGGAAGGTTCGGCGCGGTTTGTTTCAAAAGTAGTGTTGTCAAGTTATTTCATATATTCATATTGTTATGGGCACATATCACAGTTTTGATTCGTAGGTACTATTTCTCCCTGGAAAAGCATATCTTGTACCTAATAGCTATGTATGGTTAATATGTCTGCATGTTCTAAATAAAAGCCTGTCGGTTGCATTCTTAACTGTTTCCAGAATAGTTATTATGCTTGGTATAAACCTAACTATTGTTATGCCTAAGGGTCTATTGTTTAGGTACAATAAGCGTTAACTCAAAAGTATAATCATCCTATTGGTAATAATGCCATAGGTTGACAGGCGCTTCTCGCAAAAACATCAGTCACATGCATTGCACTAGAATTTTAATGACTTCGTATAAGTTAAGAGTTTCCCACGATACCTAAGAATGCTATCTAAATCTGCCATTATCGAGAAGCATCGCAGTCGGGTTGTAGAGAGACACGGCACATTACTTATAATTAGTATGTATAGTTACTTGGGGCAACTATATGCATTATATGCTACGCAAGTCAAAACATGAAAATGTTAGAATAAAAAAGTATAATGGAATTTCTAGAAATGTCACTGTACACTTGGCTGGTGTAGCTGTCAGCAATCAATTATTTAAGAGTGCACTATAATGTAATCCATCATAGTTAGAGTTAGTGAAAATCAGATCAATGTTTCCAACACTACGTGGGCCTAGCACGAACGCGCTGTAGGTATTTAAACGTAACGTATTTCAGACCATTTTATTATTATTATTTTTTTAAATAAAAACGTTGCCCGTATCTTGGGTGCGTTTACAAACATTTAAACTCACATACACAAACAGCCAGACCCAGAACAACTACCTTTAGGCAATACAAATATTTTTTCCGTGCAGGAATCGAATCCGCGACACGCAGCGCAGCAGCGGATCGCTCCGCCACTGCGCCAACCGTGTCGTCATCAATTGAAATTACACTTAGTATTTTCTTAATAAGACTTTATTTTTTTCTATTTCTTAGAAACATTGGTAACGGCCCCGACATACGAGTTAGGGCCGGCGCCCTCTGGCAGCACGGCACGGCAAGGGATTTTTATGCAACGAATAGAAATATAACTTAAATGTATGACAATAAAATTGAAATTTCTATGATAATGGCAAAGGACGTCGCGGCATGCCTAAGGATACCGCCGCATCATTGCCGATGAAATTTCAATTTTATTGTCATACTTTTAAGTTATATTTTCTATTCGTCGCATAAAAATCCCTTGCCGTGCCGTGCCGCCAGTGGGCAGGTCGTGGGTTTGAACTCAGGCAGGCGCTTTACTTTGTGTAAATTATTTCTTCACTACTGCTCTCAAAATGGCAAAGGACATAATCTTGGGCTAAATGGCATGTGTTATACCAAAAATTCGAAGGCATGTGACATCTACTAACCCGCACTGCGCCCACGTGGTAGATTACGACCCACTCCTTCTCACCGAGAGGAGGCCTATGTCCCAGCAGTGGGAACATTATAAACTTATTATGCAAGACTTTATTCAAATCTGGTGATACTAAATGTGCTTGTCCCAAAAATTTAAACCAATACTATAGGATAGTTATTGTTGTAGTTCAAGAACGTGTGATGTACTCACACCGGTAATTGCAATAAGTAACAAACTATTTTCCGTTTTCAACAACAATCAAACATAAGTATTAGACCTTTAACAATAAATTCAAACTTGACATTACCTGAACCGATAGTTCCCATCGCCGTTGTTAACATTTTCGTAGTGATAGGGCGTGGCATCGTATCCTGCGCGGCCGCCGGCATAGCCCGAAGGCACTAGATGATCTAGCCGAGCTGCGCTTACGCACCCAAACACTGCTACGCACACGAACAACTGAAACATTTATTCATGGTAATTAGTACAGTTGTAGTTACTGCTGTTAGCCATTTGTTAGTGTAAAAACTCGATTTCAGTTAAATCGAGAATCGAATAATACTATCGGGGGGCATCGATTCAAGACGTTTATGTACCAATAGAACGAGACTTGAACGTACAAATATGTACCTATGCTAGTCTCGCACTTTAACAAAATGAATCAAAATCAAAGCGGTCACAATAATTTATATGAAAGACGTTTGTTTTCCGATAAAGATAAATGAGATATAACATCGATTACATTAATGGTATCGGACATTGAAAAACACATGTCTAATGGAATAATCATGCCTGCCCCACTGAAAATTGCATTCAAATTCTAGTATAAACAATGTTATTTTTTGTTAAAAGTTGTTGGTTGGTTTAAGATTTTGAATAATCTCTGATATATAGTTAGGTCCAAGAAAGCAATTGTTAAATTAGGGCTAAATAGAACAATAAATTAATGTCCTAGTCCCAAGTGGCCCCAATTCGAGGTGACACTAGGAAACATAGATATTAATATCTTGTGTGAAGTTTGCTGAAGGTATAAGTAATAGCAATTTGATTAATCACCCCAATTAGTCATAGCTAAAATTGGAATATCAAAGCTTTTGATTTAGTACAAGACGATTTACAGAACTATCTTTCGAAACTACAATAGAATTGAAACGGTTAATGAAGATACCTTTAAAACTGTGACAGGAAAACAGACAAAATATTGTGTATAAGTTACATGTGAACATTATTTTTTAAAGTCCAGAAGAGGCGCAACTTCAAAGCGTTTTTTTATCCGAAAGCATGATTTAAACGTATTTTGGAATCAGAACTTCAAATCCAAAAAAAAAACTTAAGTCACGTTATTATCCACAGTACACTCATGTCTAGGCAAAAATTTAGCTTGCCCGTCATCTGATAAACTCCAAAAGGATTCCTCTTATCATTACTCCTTAAAGGTGAAGCCGCAAAATACCATTTAAGGTCATACCAAACGAAAAGCCCACAACAAAAGCCAATTCCTTACCAGTTTCGTCATAGTGAGTGAGATGGTTCGTGTCGATATTGTCTGAACCGGTGCCGGAGTCGGAATACGGATCGCAGGGATGTTCACGTTTTATATCTGCGTAGTTTGCCCTTTCCGCAGGTTGCTTCACCTTGCTCGTATTGTTGTTTAGGCGAGCCGGGCGCAAATTACGAGAGGTCAGCTATGCTATGTATGATCTATGGAACTTGACATGTTTATTGGTGGTGTATGGCATAGCATTTCCAACTATGTTAAGCGAACAAAGTTTTTTGAATAACTACACATATTTGTTTATTTATATATACTTTATTGTACACCACAAAAATACATAGCATAAAAAATACATTAAACACTACAAAATATACAATGGGCGGCTTTATCGCATTACTGCGATCTCTACAAGGCAACCTTAGAATGGACAGTGATTTCACATATGCTGGTCGTCACCATGAGCATTGCACTAGATCTGGATTAAGGTTTCCAAGGAGAAGAAAATCAACGTGGGGAGCCATATTCAAGAAAAGTTAGGACCTGAAGGAGGAAATTGGAGGACAAGTTTATCTAACTAAAACCAGTTCACTGAAAGGCACACAAATCTAGATAGGTACACAAGTCCACAACAGAAGCCAATGAATCACTAACCCAGTTCCTATTGATCCTTGAACTGAGATCACACATACCAAGAATAGCTAACAGCAACAATACAAGTAGATATACGTACCTATATGTTCATAACTTTCGACAGTGCCAGCCATTAGCCTAATATTATCCACATTGGATACAGAAGTGAGATCATAAGCAATCTGAGACCATAATATTAAAGCTTTTATTGTGGAAGACGATATTGAAGGTCTTTGGTAGGTATCCAGGGGTATACAGCTGCACCCGTTTAGCCTGGAAGCTGACACCAACATAGGAAATGCGGAAAGACAAGACAGATTGATTGATTTGAAGTAGGTATCATACCTGATATTTTTGTTGTAACGAAATAAAATGGTTGCTACCTCCTCTTTTTGTTGGGTACAAGGAACGGTTACATATTTTAGTAATTCCCTAATAGCAAAATTTAATTACATCATGAAAATCATCCACTTTTTTCAACTCACTGCATAAGACACACTGACACTGACAGAGACTGTGCACTGCACAAAATAAGACTCCTTCCTTACTCCTCTCGAGCGCTTTACGAACACCGTTTGTACATAAGCAAAAAAAATTATACCTATAAGATCATGAGAATTTGCCGACTATATTTTCATTTTCCTTATAACGTAATTTAACAATCTAATCTGATTACGATAAATTTATTTTATGGGAACCTACCAAAAGATGGTTGATTACTTACAGCCAAATAGTTTTCTTAACAAATACTCACATATTGAGTTAATCCGGCGAATCTATAAAATATTGGGATCATTGACATTGCTAACAATACACATTATATTCGGCCGAGATGAGGATTTCCTGTAACAGTTAAAGTATGACCGTATACACAACTTTAATAGGAAAGTGCCTTTTTCTGGGAAAATTAAGGAAGTTATGAATTCTCAACTTTACCATACCATAAAATCAACTTTTCATACATTTTACAATATTTAACACACGGTATTTAAACTATGAATGAATGAATGAATTGCACCGAACCCAGCGTGGTTTTTGTCGTTAAGAGACTACTAATGCGGTTGGCTATGCCAATGTACCAACAAACATTATTAAAAGAACTACATAGTAATGAGCTCGCTGTGATATTATGCCATATTATGAATATGTATATCGTTTTGCCAAGGTGCGTTTCCTAGTAAACTAAAGGTATCTAAACTATAGGTAGTATATTGTCAAACCAATGCATAAGAAGGATGATAAAGAAGTGGTTAATAATTAATAATAATAATAATAATAATAAATCCCTGGACATTTCACACAGCACCATTTGTCCCAAGCTAAGCAACCTAATGCTTGTGTTATGGTAACAAGATGGCTGATAAACTACTTATATACATTTTTTTTTTGTAAATACATACATGTTATAGATAGAAAAACACCCAGACTCGGAACAAATACATGTAGGTCATACAAATATTTGTTCCGTGCGGGAATCGAACCCGCGACACGCAGCGCAGCAGTCAATCGCTTAACCACTGCGCCAACCGTGCCGTCAAATACCGACCTATCACACTGATTACCGACCTATCACACTGATTTCAAAAATATTTGAAAAAATAATGCATCACCGTATTACATTATTTTTAAATAAACAGAACATTCTTATAAAAGAACAAAACGGGTTTAGAAAAAACAAGTCGACTACGCTTGCAGCGTTTTCGTTAGTCAGAACTAAAAAAAAAGGAAGGAAGCGTGTGGTATCAATATTATTTGACATGTCAAGTGCATTTGATTATGTAGATCACCAAATTCTTTTGCAAAAATGTGACCTTCATGGCATTCGAGGAAATGCACTTCAGTGGCTTGAGAGTTATCTGAGTGACCGCACGCAGTGTGTAGAAATTGCTCGTATGGATAGGAAAGAAATGTTACCTCTTACAAGTCAATCTTTGCTGTTAATGCGTTCGGAGTTCCACAAGGAAGTCTCCTGGGACCACTCCTTTTCCTGATTTATATTAATGACATTATTAAGATAACGAACCCTAAGTGTACATTGTT
This sequence comes from Apamea monoglypha, assembly GCA_911387795.2. NCBI lineage: Eukaryota > Metazoa > Arthropoda > Insecta > Lepidoptera > Noctuidae > Apamea > Apamea monoglypha. The sequence continues at coordinate 6,965,174 of OU426922.1, forward strand.
TGCTGATGACATATCCGTAGTTGTGCCTAACGAGCCATAAGGACAATAGTCAAAATTTCGCAACGCGTCTCATGCAGAGATTACTTTAAAAAATTGGGAATATTAACAGTACCTAGTTTATATATATTGGTCCTCTTAAGTCATTTTGTTAAGTATCTACACGAGTTTGAATCACAGGAAGAACGTGAGGTAAGAGAGAGCACGCCAAGAAAAATTTTTAAGCAACAAATAGCAGCAAGATTTAATATAGTAGAGCATTGCTCTAAGTATCAAGCTGTAGAATTATTTAATGGGTTGCCTTCTGAGCTAAAGATCCTGATTTATAACACCCACTTGTTTAAAACAAAATAAAAAGCCTTTTTAATAGAAAAATGTCTGTACAATATATCGGAACTAATGTCACACAATAGTACCTAAATGACAATTACATTACAAGTCAATTTTTAATCACTTGACATTAAATAATCTAGAATATTTTGACATTAAATTGAAAACGGTTTGACATTATATCTTAAACCTGGTTGACTTTATATTTGGAGGTGTTTAACATTAGATTTTAAAACTGTTTGACATTATTTTTGAAACTATTTGGCACTGTTTTTGAATTTCACTTGGAATGTTAATTAATAATTCATAGTTCTTTGTATTTGTTTTGTAAATTGCATGTGTATATTATATTCAACACAATGGAAATTGTTTTTATGAATAAATTAAATGAATGAATGAACGATGACTTGAATAATTTAGAAATTGTAAAAACAATTGACGGTATAACTGAATGGTTAGAACAGAACAACCTCAGTGTTAATATCAACAAAACAAAAATTCTACAGTTTAGAAATTATAATACTGTCACACGGGAATTAAAAATATCATATAAAGGTTTTGAAGAAGAAACTTAATGTACTAACTGTAACTTCCCTTTACATCTTTGAAATTGCTACTTTTGCTAAAAAACATGCAGATCTATTTATGAAAGCAAAGAAGAATAAAAGCTTTTTATCAAGAGACCCCACTGAGTTACAAACACCGGCAACGTCCACCGCATTATATAAAAAAAACTGTGTATACACAACAATCCAAATGTTTAATAAAATACCAAAATCTATTCGTGAATTGCCCCTTACGCGTTCAAGACATATATGTGTATTAAAGAAATGGCTTATTGAAAAATGTTTTTATGATATTGACGAATTCACGACATGTAAATAATAATACTTTTTTTTTATTGGAGGTTATGGATCAATTTCTGTATGTAAGAAATGACTTATTGTTTTTATAATATTGCTAAATTAATTAATGAGATGTGAATAATAATAATGAAATTTTAAATTGTATCAATTGTAAATTAATCTGCAATGCATACCGATTATACGGTGAGACATGCTGAACTTCTACAATGTATAATGTAACGTAACACCCTGTAACCATGTTTCTGGCAAAATAAATTATTCTTATTCTTGACCAGACTCGATTAATCGAATGAACCCCAAGATCCGCTCTAGCTCCTGTAGCCTCATGTTCATGGTGCTTTTAACACAATTGTTGACAGAAGGTACTAAATTAAATCATTAACTAAATAACTATACCTACAAATAAATACCAAAACTTTTCATTAATTTTACTTACAAGGTGTTTAGCACCCTAATTGCGTAACAGACTATCAATCAGAATCTGAATGATTTTGAAGGATATTGCAAATCCATTTCTTCATTTATTCGAAAAAAATGTCTGCTCAACAACATAAATAACGCAATGAATGTTTTTGAACTGTCAAAATGAATGCCATTCCTACTTTTAATGTGTTAATGGCCCCGCAGGTTCAGGAAGATAACTCGGTGCTAAGACGAAATCTTATTTAACTGTGGTTTTGACTCAACAAAAGATATACTATATTACTCTTTTAATATATTTTAAGCTAGCCAAAAACATTCATTTTGTTTTTATATGTTCCGTATCTCATGTTACTACGCACTTACGCAGTGAGCTTTCAGGTGGAAAAGTTTTTTTATCGCTCCATCAAACTTCCATTTCTATGCGGAATTGATAACCGGATAATTTCACAGGATTTAGATAAGTAGGAGTAATTAGATGAAAACAGCTTTTATCTAAACCCTAGATTATGAATCTGGAATAATGAAAATGTGTAATCATATTAGGATAACGTTAACACCTTAACTAGAAAGTAAACATATTATTTTACTGATTGTTTTCCTTATGTACCCATTACTTACGTCAGTAAGTAATAAAATCGGCGAACGAAAACATCGTGAGGAAACCTCGACTTAAATTCAATTCCTCCATCAACTCAGCCTATTGCAGTCCACTGCTGGATATAGGCCTCTCCCAGGCTGCGCCACAACACCCTGTCCTCCGCCTTCCACATCCAGTCTATCCCAGCCACCTTCTTTAGAAATTTAATGCCTATAAGTCTGAAATCGCCAACCCGTCTTGAGAAAGTGCGGTGATCAATGCTCGTAAAGAAGAGGCCTTTGTCCTGCAGTGCACAGTGGACAATAATAGGCTAGTAATCTATTATTAAGTGAATCTGGTGATATTCACATTTTCAATATCGAAAAAAAGGATTTGCTAACAAACAGAATAAGTTTCCTCACAAAAAATATTGAATGAACTCCCCACAAGAACAAAATGCTATTTAGACAATATTGATGATAATGAAACTAAATCCGTTACCTCCTATGAATTGCACGACGCGCTGTGCAAAATATTTTGCGCACAAAGTGCCGAGATGGTCCACCACGCCTCCAACTGTGCAAGGTAAACTAAATCAGATATACAACAAGCAACCTTAACTATTCCAAAAAAACACGACTTATTAAACACTTCATAAAACAAACACTCTGAAGGCTTTACTGCCGAAATAACTCAATTTAAGAAAGGCTTTTCAACTGTTCTTATTTTGCAATTTCCATAAAGTATGGAGCCAAGGACCATAAAAAAATATATTATTTCTGTTTTTATGATTGTTATTTAACTCATTATTATATTCGACTTTGTTAAGTAAAACCTAGTACCTAAGTACCTACTTGCTTCCAAGTAAAATTCACAAATTAAAATGTTATAACACTTAACATCACAATATCGGACAAAGGCCTTTCAATCATCTTAATGTATGTACAGACGCCAGCAGGTCAAGCTACCCGAAACTGTCAAATTTTCCCAATCAACCTTGAACCTTAATGCTTTAACGATAAAGTTGAAAATCTATTAAAGAAATTTGACAGATTGTAGTAACTTGATGTGCTGGCGTCCGTACTAACAAATGTATACATTTATGCCATTGACGTAACAATACAAAAAGCCGAGGTAACACAGAGAGCTAAGCGAGGCAGACTGAAATGGGAAAATTAATTGTCCTCCTTTTATCTGCCTTATGTAAAACCACTAACGTCAGGTGCACACAGTCCAACTAGACATTACGAGATTAACCCGAGCCCCGAGCACTGGATTAATTATATACTGCTATGTGGGAGTTACATTACAGATTCCTGTGATGACCTCTGAAAGTTATTATCGCAAAAGTTATTATTCTAATTAAGACAATAGTGCAACAGCTTAAAATGAACGCAATAGTTTTAATGCAACGGTCGCTTTTTTTTTGTAGTAGGCTAAACTTCGCTTTCCGCGGTCTGTTCGTGGATAGGTGGCCCATCCACTACATATTGTTCGTTACGTTGGTCCCGGCTGTCATTCTTAGATCTTTGACAGGCGTTATGGGTAGTCAGAAGCTCAAAAGTCTGACAACAAGTCTTACCAAGGGGTGTCGTGTTACCCAGTTACTGGGTAGTGGTGGTCAGATAAGCAGTCGCTCCATGTAAAATACTGGTAGTAAGCTGCATCTGGATGGACTGGAAGCCGACCCCAATATAATTCGGAGAGGCTAGGCAGATTCATTAAGTTCGAGTGGATAAACACAGGATAACAAAGAACTGACCTATTTACTTAATTTGTAGCGGTACCACACACGACACAGTACCTACGCGTGCTAGTGCTAAAGAAAAGAGGGTACTGTGTTTTCTTTTCACTGTTCATCAACCGAAGGAAAACAAATGAAGCCTAACATCTCAATAGTGAAGGCGTACACAAAGGATCGTTTACCTTTACAAACATATTTGTCTAACTCACGTATCGAGAGTTGAATTCAAAACGCAATATTAATGCGCCGCTCATGCCAACGATTTGGATCTTGTATAATTTAACATTCGCTGAATATTTGTATCTGTTTGTTTATAGGCGTTTATCCTTATCGTGTAATGGAATGTGAATCTATAGATGTGTTTGGGCGTGATATTATATGCCGTGTACTTCACGAAGGAAGTTTGGCAATATTTGGTACGCGTAACAAAGTAACGTCATACAACACTGCAATTGCGTCAATACTCAGCCTATCGCAGTCCACTGCTGGACATAGGCCTCTCCCAGGCTGCGCCACAACACCCTGTCCTCCGCCTTCCGCATCCAGTCTGTCCCGGCCACCTTCACTCCACCCTAATTGTGTAATGAATCACATTCTGCATAATTATGAAGGATATTGCTGTACCATTGCTTCGTGTGTTCGAAAAATTTGTCTGATCAATAACGTATATAACGCGATGAATGTTGTTGAACTGTCAAAATGAAAGCGCAATTACTCCGCAGCACATGTTGATAAGCAGTAAAATGTTAAGTAGCGGTGTCATGTCGAACGCAGGTAATCGGTGCTCAACTCTTAAGGAAAAAATTCGAATTTTTGGTCCTAAGACATGCCGGTTTCCTCACGATATTTTCCTTTGATTAGCGACCTTCAAATCTTGGCAAATGGTGGCTTAACTACGGTGGAACGGTATGGTGAACCAAGTGCCAATAGACAATACAAAGTCATAAACGAACTAAAATTAAGAGAACTAGAATGACAATATGGTGACGTCTTCATCGTTATTAATAGAAAATTGATACCTCCATCAATGCTGTTTAGAATAGTAGCTGACACTTGAATGTCGATATCGACGTGTTCCTCGACAATACTCGACTATCTCTCGTCACATAATACTATCTACACCCTACGTCTGTAGAAATGAGTAGGTAAAGTATAGTTATCTTAGTATTGTTAGTGGCGTTCAATAGCATATAGCATAGCTTATTCTTTCAATACCTGCATAATAAATACTTACCGAATTTAAAAAAAACCGGCCAAGTGCGAGTTGGACTCGCACACGAAGGTACCACAATCCAAAAAACCCCGAAAGAAAGACGCTTCTTGTATGGACCCCCTTTAATTTTTATTTTTGAACTGCATTCACAGTAATTTTTTTTAATTGTAAGTACAGTCAGCAAGAAAATGGGCCATTTTCACAAAAATACTTTTTATGATTCCAATCGATCATGTTACTTACAAGGATCAAAAAGCTCTATCGGACCAACTGAGGTTTCAGTACCAAATAAAGCAGAAATCGCAAAAAAACTTATCCCATACATTTCGTAGGGAATGAGACTCCTAACTTACTTTTTCCTCAAAATCATGAACACGACATGAACAAGGCAGCTTTGTCTTCAACGAAGACGTGAAATCTTTTTTCTTGTGTATAAGGTTTCAATAAATATTTTCTTAAGATATTTTTAAAAATAAATGCTGTTCATTTATCATATTTTAAAAAATATCTTAAGATGTACACAAGAAAAAAGATTCCACATCTTCGTTAAAGACAAAGCTGTCTCTTAGCTCGATAGATGGCGTTGGGATCGAGTTAGATCGCTCTATGGTTTCGTTACAAGTCGGTCTCAGTGTGAAGTTAGGCGCCATTCCCAATCTCCGTGTCCTAATCGAAAAAGGCTGGATTTGTATTTTTGTACACTTTTGGTAGGTGTTGATTTATTATTACATAACATCACGCCTCATTTCCCCAAAGGTTAGGCAGAGGTGTACCCATAGTAGGTATTTAGCCAGCATAATCAGCCTATAATGTTCCCAGTGCTGGGACACAGGGCTCCTCTCTTCGAGTGGGCTGTAATCGACCATGTGGGCCCAGTGCGTGTTGGCACATGTCACATGTCTTCGAATTTTTGGTTCCTTCGCCGTTTTGAGAGCAGTGGTGGCCTCTCTTATCCCAGGTATAATAATTGAGAATTCTCTTAGTTCACACTCTTTTATACAATAAATAGGTATGCACAAAGTACCTACATCTTAACAATTCATGAAGGTGCTGCTTGCAACTGCAAATCTCAACAATATCTTGAATTCAGTACATTTCAATTCAATTTCCTCTTTCCGCCTGCCTTAACATTCATGTGCCATGTAGGTAGGTACATAGTGCCAGAAAGGAATCGACAATGATCGACGTAGAATAGGATTGAATTGAATACTCTTCATTATGTACTCCATACTGAAATTACAGATCTAAATGGAGAAATTTCACATAGAGTGACACAATGGGCGGCCTTATCACTAAAAGTGATCCTTTTGATGGATTTAAAGACGTAATATGGGTGTTCCGTATTTTCATATCACGACATCCCATCTTCATGATTCACTTGCGTTGAGTACAAAGTACGAACCCAATACATCGCCAGTGGTTAACTTACTGAGGCTTATAGTACATCTTTGTTGTTGAGAATTTATTCACCAGGCACTTTGCCAAAGCTAAACAACTAGGTAACAAAATAAAATTCCTAATCGAACATCGCGTGTTGTAGTTTTAGCGGCGCGGGCGGCGGGCAAACGCTGTTGTCTGACGCACATGATGATCATTTCGCTAATATCTTGTTTGGGAAAATCGAATGCTTTGTTTATTTAAGGCTCTTTCAACAGTCACTTAACTTTTATTTGCGGAATAAAGGTCGGGGTTTTACAGCTTTTGTAAAGAACATACTGCCGTTTGTCTCGTGGTCACAAGGGCGATGAGCTATTACTAGCTACGCCCCGCGGTTTCACCCGCATAAGTTTCGATCCCGTGGGAATGTCGGGATAAAAAGTATCCTATATGTTAATCCTGGTTATAAACCATCTTTGTGCCAAATTTCATCCAAATCCATTCAGTGGTTTTTGCGTGAAGGAGTAACATCCATCCATCCATCCATACAAACTTTCACGTTTATAATATTAGGAAGATATTATATTATAATTATAAGTATATAAGTAGGATCTTGAATCGATTACTACCTCGTTGGTCTAGTGCTGAGCAGGCTCTAATTCTGATCATGTGGCCCTGGGATCGATTCCCGGGTCGGGCAAAGTGTTATTGGGTTTTTCTACTATGAAATTTTCAGCAGCAGCCCGGAGTTTTGGTAGTTGGAGGTGTGACACCACCGTACCTCAGAAAGCACGTAAAGGCGTTGGTGCTGCGCCTGATCTCTCCCCGGTCGTGTTGGGTTGCAGTCCCATCTTACTATGAGAGTGATGGAACAGAGAGTGCACCGGCGCCTGCGCACACATTTGTGCACTATAATATCTCTTGCGTATAACCTGACTAATCTCCGATGAGATTGGCCACCGTGACCGACATCGGTCGAGAGGGTATTAAAGAACATAATTGAGTATGTCAAACGGTCACAGGTACCCACTTATTATTCCGATAGCTTATGCTCGGTTCCATAACTTACCGATGTTAAATTACCATCAGAGTAACGACCCGTTTTCACAAGTGCGAATTACTACTGGTAATACAAACTAGTCGCATCGTCATATAGGAACTGGACTTCATCAAGTCTTGATGACGAAACAATTACGTTGCGAAACAATTACAGCGATAGCACTAGGAAGGGGTAAAGCGCGGGCGTTTTTGGGGGACTGTCTTTTGTAATTTTGACGTTCGAAAAGTGCTGATTCTCAGCTTAATTTGAAAAAATGACTTTTAATTTTGATTTTTGATTTTGGTTGTTATTAGCGCCGGGAGGGGACGCCCTGGCAGTACATATGTAACATGCGTATAGTGTATATAGTGACCTTATCGGTGATGTTTTTCAGAAAGGTCAGGTGTGTAGTACTCACAACCGGCGTGCTTTTATGATCAGACGTATCAACGTAAACGGGGCAAAAAGAGTATGTAAGGATCATAGCAGGTTCAGCGGGATTGTCCGAAAGGGTTACCGCTACCCCGGAACATAAAGGGCGAAGGAAGGAACATGGGTGGGTTTTAGTCAGTAAGAGTCTGACACTCCCTTCCGCTCCACCCAGAGCGGGAGCGGTCATTTGATGATTTCCCACCAGAAAAAAAAAAGGATCATAGCAGGTGGCGTTCTGTGGTTTCTTCCTTGGGAAGAAGGCATTCATGTACGTAAACAAGACTTAGTGAAGTTATTATTACAACACCGCTCAGCATTTTTAGATTGGTAGGTACTACATAATAACCTCAAAATGTTTTCTTAAAAAAATACTCGCAATTAGACACATATTTGACATGAGAGACCTTCAGATTTATCCTGACCACATCCGACAGTAGTCGGATACAGGATGCGGTGTGACAACCATAAAACCTCAGCCTTAAGCTAGCAGAACTAGATTGGCTAGTCTGTTCAACAGATTATATAAGGGGAAAGCTTAGTTATTTTTGTAATTACAGAAAAGAATGTACCTACAGTGCGGCCGTCGAGGTAATGCGTTCTTGACACCTGTCACTTTTATACAAACGAATACGTGTTTTGCGAATTTGATCTTTATTAGCTACTAGAATTGTCGCACTGACCTGCTTTAAATCCAGACTGATGACTATCTAATTAAGTAAGTAATGCTTGTTAACCATCATTCATACACAACAAATGTGCGTGGAGGAATTAGTTGCTAGAAAAAGTATGTAACAATCAGATAAAAGAAAGTTTTTATTTTTCCCGCCTGAAAATAGACATCGGTTATTAGAACGTTGCACGAGAATTTTAGTACTACCTTATGTATTATACAGTGTGAACTAATGCACATTATGACACAGTTTGTTCAGATTCGTTTACTCTATGGATTTTAGTCATTTTTAATATGATTAAAAAAAATCCAAAAATAATTCAGACTGCGTAAATTACAGTGACACTTCCGCTGTACAGCTTAGCTAAAACTAACCAAAATAGACGAAGTAACACCCTTATACGTGTGCGTGCGTAGAATTGTAATGTGACCACAATTTTCTCCCACAATCAGTATAACTAATTGAATAAATAAACAATGTTTTATACATAAAAATTCAGTGCATATGGGTATTATGATTATAACATAATATTCTAATTGGGGTGTTTGGTGGTGTGCGTTAATTCTGGGACAAGTTGTATATTATTAGTGACCTTATGTAGGTATGTGCAGTGTCTCGAACACGGAGGGGAGTTGTCCATTCCTTCTGCGAAGTTAGGGAAACAGAAATCAAGGAAATTTATTTTTTATGGTCTTTTTCCGGATGGGAAATCATTAAATGACCCCTCCCGCTCTAGGTGGAGCGGAAGGGAGTGTCAGACTCTTACTGACTAAAACCCACCCATGTTCCTTCCTTTGCCCTTTATGTTCCGGGGTAGCGGTAACCCTTTCGGACAATCCCGCTGACCGCCGGCAGGCTTCGGCCCTAAGGGGCCCCTCAAATTATGCTGACAACTCTTTGAGGCGCGCGTGGAACACTTACGCACCGTTCGGCACGGGCCTGGTCCTGATCGGATGGTGAGCTACCCATTGCTCTCCGCCCGCAGGCCCGCGCCAGTACATACCATTTGGAAACAAGACAGGTAAGATTTTCTGTTTTTTTTTTTATTGCAATTTTTTTTTCAGTTACCTTTCTCATTATCATAATATTCACCTCTGCCTAGCCCTTAAGGAAGGCGTGATGTTGTTATGTATATTATGTATTATCCAGTCAAGATAATTTAATCGAACCGATCGATTGCGGAAGAGTTAAATCAATCCTTTCTTACCTTTTACATATACGAGACTTTCTATGAGTGTCGTCAAGCACAATTAAAGGAAAATAGCCCTTAGAGCTATCCAATCATTGCAGCATTGAGCACAGTTTAACTTGACAAAATAACTTTTTCTTTCATTTCAATCACTTAAAGGTAATACAAACCGTGCTATAATGGCGTCTGTGGCTATCAACCTTAGGACTAGGTACCTAATAGGCTATAAGAAGTACCTTCATAAGTACCGCAAACCAACGGCCTAGTTACTGTAACTACGTAAGTAATTGAAATCGTTTCCGTTTGACGTTTTCCCATTGTAAAAGGTTAACTAACAGGCGACAGCCAAGCCTGAAAAACATAAGGGTACCGGCAGGGTTATTGCATTTTGACAGTTCAGCCACGTTCATTGCGTTATTTACGTTGTTGAGCAGACAATTTTTTCAAACCTATGAAGCAATGGATATGAAAATGAAAGGCATTGCGATCAATTGCCATTTTATATGTGTTACGCAGTTACACCGCTGTATGCACGACGACATAATCAAGCTATACATTTCCAGTATAAGCTGACTTCTCATTGTACGAAAAGCCTATACAATGCAAGGTCAGCTAAAACTGGAAATGTATAAGCTTCATATGTCGTCGGGTGTACCAGTAAATCGTGTATGGGATTTCAATCGTTTAAAACGAAAAGGAGTCTGACTAGCTAAAAAGAGGTTCACTATTCGCTAAAAATAACGAATTGAGGATAAACCTTGTAGATAATTGTAAAATTAATAGACTAGGTAGGAATCACAATAAACGTGCAAAAGAAACACCTAATAAATTTCCATAATATCATATCATATAATAACTTGCTCTCACCCAATCAATACGGCTTTCGAAATGGTAAATCTACTGAACAAGTGGTAAACAATCTTTTAGGCTATATCAGTGATAATCTAGATAGGAAAAAGAAGTGCCTGACCATCTTTTTAGACCTAGCAAAGGCCTTTGATACAATCTCTGTTTCAGTCCTCTTGACCAAGCTAGATAGGCTGGGAATCAGAGGCATGCAGTTGAAACTTTTCGAAAGCTACCTTACAAACCGACGCCAGTGTGTTCGTGTCGGAAACTTTACCAGCACTGACCGCCTAGTCACACACGGGGTTCCACAGGGTAGCATATTGGGGCCAACCTTATTCCTTGTATATATTAACGACCTTACTAACATACTACTTCCCCAGGGCGAAATCATCTCTTTTGCGGACGATACTGCTCTCCTTTTTTCTGCTGATAACTGGAACGAAGTGTGTGATGCAGCTCAATCTGGATTTGATACTGTGAGAAAATGGCTAAATAACAATGTCTTAACATTAAATACCAGCAAAACTAAATACATCTGCTTTAGTATTAGATCAGACATGGGGTTTGGCCAGGATCTTGCTATTATTCCACATGAGTGTGCTCCGCATTTATGCTCTTGTGCTAAATTGGAGCGGGTTGACTTCATCAGATACTTGGGCGTAACTATAGATAAAAATCTAAACTTCAAGGAACATATAAGAATCTTATCGGGAAGGGTTCGGAAACTCATTTATATTTTTAAAAACCTACGACACATCGCTGATCCTCATATCTTGAAGCGAATTTACTTTGCTCTTTGCCAGTCACTCATAACATATTGCATATCCGTCTGGGGAGGTGTTCCGAAAACTGTACTCAAGTCTGTTGAGGTTGCCCAACGTGCAATACTAAAGGTCAGCACCTTTAAACCGATACTTTTCCCTACTGCCTTACTGTATCAGATATGTGGTGTGCTAACTGTGAGACAATTATTCATATTGAAAATAATCATTATGCAACACACTTGTACTAATTACGACCCCCAGATTCTGAATACACGCAGAAATTATATGGTTTGTACACGACACAGGTTCTTTAGCACTAAATTTAGTACTAAATTCTTTAATTTCTTTGGTTCCTTTATATACAATAAACTTAATAAAAATCTTAATATTTATATATTTATCCACTTGACACAGTTCGTTGCAAGAAAAAAGTGTCGGATTTCCTACAATGTCTCTCTTATGATGAGACGGAGCAACTTCTAATTGTTCCAGGATAGACAGTGATATTGTTTAATGTTGGCATAAATTCATTCATTATCTATAGACAAATATTTGTATGTATATATATTTTATGTTTCATATTGTGTTCACTCATAAAAATCACAAGCACACTCACAATTAGACACACCCTCTCACATTCACTCATTCACCATATCACATAACACAAAGAGAGGTACAGACCATAAATACAACCTTAGACCATAACTTTTTTATTTTGTTTTGTAAAATGCTAGCATTTAAGAACTTCTCATCTAATGTAACTCAAGGGAATTGGCGCTGTTAGCCGAGATACGGGTTCCTCCTAGTTCGGCTCCAGATGCTAAAACTTTTGTGTACTTTTGTTGTTATCATAGCACTGAAACCGTGATGTAATCTAAGTACTGTTTTTATGAAATAAAGCTTATTATTATTATTATTATTTATTATAATACAGACCATAAATCTTATTAAATTGCCCACATTTCTGAACAAGGCACTATTATCACAATCAATACTTCTATCAATTAAGCAAAACAACCCGGGATTAATAATAAACATATAAATGTTTATATTAAGTGTTGTTTTATTCTTCTATCAAGCTATTCCAGTATGACAATCGATTCGAACTACTAAACACGATAGAAACAATATAGCCACACTCACATATCAATCAACTGTTGGTATGTTTGAAACTTTTAGACTAAAATTGTCTTAACTGTGTCAGCGTTGATTAGTTTCATTAAAAAGAGTGTCCTTGGAATATCTTGCCCGTTGTTCTCCATAGGTACCTACTGCGGAATGGGCAACTACCTTCATCTTTTTAACTAACTGACCCAGGGGTCAGTTAGTTAAACCGATTACAGGCACTTTTTAATTGTCAAGGGCTTGACAATTAAAAAGTGCCTGTAATCGGTTTATTTGAAATAAATGCTCTGAGTTTGAGTTATAAATCGCGTTTATAATATCCTACTAATATTATAAACGCGAAAGTTTGTATGGATGGATGGATGGATGTTTGTGGATGGATGGACGCAAAAACTACTACACGGATTTGGATGAAATTTGACACACATATGGTTTGTAACCAGGATTAACACATAGAATACTTTTTATTACCGATTTTCCACGGGATCGAAACTTATGCGGGTGAAACCGCGGGGCGCAGCTAGTATTCTCATATTTGTTGTTGAAACTTTTCTTTTGTTAACCTATACTCTCCTACTGCTGGGTAAAGGCCTCCCCCAAATCCTTCCAGCAACTCTTGAATTTATGTAGAGTGTCTTGTATACAAAAGTGGTCCCATCGTGTAGCGAAGTTAAGACAGAAAGCAGGTAAGATTTCCTCTGATATTTTGAATTTATTAATTTTCTAAATTTCGTTTATGATGATCATAATTCTAGTTCTAAACATGCTGGGAAAGGGGAACTTCCTTGAATTGGCTGTAGAGAAATGCTTACCTACGAATTGGAGATGACACTGAGATGACATTTATTCCAATACATACTACTTTAAAAAAAAAAAAACAAATTAGAATACTAATCCTATATACAAATGCGTAGTAACTAGTTGTTTGACCAAATTGTTAACATTTGTGCCGATAGATGGCGTTGTTCATTTGTGGGCGTTTTCTGAATCGCGGTGTCAAGAGTCTCCGTGAGTTGACTAGGTCAAAAATGTTGTCAGGCAAAAAGTTCTCAATACACGGTTGTAAATAACTTGAGTTGTTTCATTATAACTACTTCAACCCTGCTACGTGAAAGAGTGCTGCAGAAGTGTCTTTCTGTGAAAGTTTGTGACGCCTAATAAACGGGTTGTTCATATGGTCCTTCGAGCTCGGATCTGTTTTTGTGTATCAGCCTTGGTCGAGCAAGTGGATCGCTTGTGATAATTGACCAAGTCCACAGCATCAGTGAAGTGCTAGTGGCAGCAGCATCAGTGCGGCGGTGACAATCAGCAGCAACTCTGGGAGCAGCAGCAGTATCGCGAGAAGCGAGCTACTGCAGACGGTGCCGGGTGAACGACATCGTCAGGAATCAGCAGCAGGGTGACCTCTGAACCTGGAGGAGGTGTGGGACGTGCGTGACGTGACGCAACGTCAATCTACCAGTGAACGACTCATCAGATGATCGGGTGGTATCAAACGAAGTTAAAACCGTGAGTGACCATTCAATAATAACATAGTGCAATTTGTGATTTTGATCCTCATAAATTCGGAATTTGGGACTTTATTACTTCGGATTTTAAAACTATTATTTTAGAACTTTCAAGTTGTGTGTTTATGTTTCGTGTACATTAATTTGTGTTTTGAAGACTTGCAATTTTAAGACATTAATTGTTAGTCTCAAAAAATTGACAATTCTGTGATTCTTGTAATTACAATATCATTATGGAATCGTTAAGTAATAAATTAGAAGACAATTGTTCAAGAATAGCCAAAGCTTATAGTAACTTTAAGAAATCTCCTAAAGATCGAGTTACACGTCCATATATTAAAGTAAGATTGGAAAACTTAGACAAATTGTGGCAACAATTAGCAGGCGCTCATAGTCAATTATACGGAGCATATGGTCCGCAGGAGTTAAAAACTTGTTCTTATGTTAAACAAGATTGTTATGATCAGACCGAAGAGCTTTACATTCAATATAAAACTGAGTTAGAAATTATTTTAGAGTCATTTGAGGTTAAAAAAGAGGAAAGTCAAATAGAATATCCTAAACATGTAAAACAGTGTCAAGTCAAATTACCTAAAATTGTTATCCCAACATTTACCGGGAAATATACTGAGTGGGTAACCTTTCGAGATTTGTTCTTATCACTCATTCACCACAATAAGTCTATAGATAACGTACAACGGATGCAATACTTGAAAGGGTATTTATCTGGGGAAGCGGAACAACTTCTTAGACATATTCCTATATCAGAGTCCAATTATGAACGATGCTGGGAACAACTTAACGCGCGATACAATAATAAGAGATACTTGTCACATTTTATACTAAAAAGGTTACTTAGTCAGAAGAATATTAATAACGAATCAGCTGTTTGTCTCAAAGAATTAATTGATAACACTTGTGATTGTTTAAATGCCTTAGCTAATCTCGGTATAGATGTCGGTCAGTGGGACCTTATCGTTGTACATATCATTTCTTTAAAGTTGGATCCAGAATCCCGCAAACAATGGGAATTAAACGTTACTAGTGAAAAATCGTGCAACGATGAGATTCCAACTTTCGAGCAATTTAAAAGTTTTTTGACCAGCCGATATCGCGCTTTGGAATTTTTGACCGCGGGCTCTAATGCGGGTAGAGGTAAAAATACAGAGACGCCAAAAGTCTTCCATGCGGCGACTAACAATGTATCGGAATGTAAATGCTGTAAAGAAAACCATAAACTTATGCATTGTAAGAATTTTATAAAAATGGATGTAAACACCAAACGGGACTTTGTTAGACAAAACGGTTTATGTTTTAACTGTTTAGGGAACAATCATTCGGCTAAGCAGTGTCTGAGTTCATCTGTATGTCGTGTTTGTAGACGCAAACATCATTCTTTGCTTCATCCCGCGGGTTCAGTTCATACCGATGACAGTTCGGATCGTAAAAATAGTATAGTATCTCAAAACGAGAATGAAAGAGACGCGGCGCAAAATGCTAAACCATCCGGATCGACTAACTCGGACACAGTAGCAACGTTCTTCTCGGCCAACCAGCTACAAAAGACAAATCAAGTTTTATTGGCCACGGTTCTAGTTAACGCCACAGCCAACAATGGTAGTTATCGTACTGTAAGGGCGTTGCTAGATCAAGGCTCTCAAGCCTCCTTTGTAACAGAGGCCACGGCACAGTACTTAGGTCTTAACAAGACGCCAGTGAGGGGACATATTTCAGGATTGGACGGAAACAATAAAATTATATCGAAGTTTATGGTGGAAATTACTCTGAAGTCCATACACGACCCCAACGTTCAGCTTAAGGTGGCGGCGTACCTACTAAAGAGTATAACCACCTTCTTGCCTGGCAAACAAGTTGTACCTGTGGATTGGGTATGTGACTTCCCGTTAGCTGATCCACATTATCACACACCAAACAGAATCGACATGTTGCTAGGGGCAGAAATCTATGGGCAAGTCATTCGGGAAGGAGTTAGGAAGGGACCTCAGGGTAATCTGGTTGCGCAAGCGACTTCATTGGGTTGGATTATATCGGGTGTGGTGGACAAATCACACCAACCACATGACAATGTTTTGGTTATGCATTCGCATGTGGAGGAAAGTGACCTAATGAAACGCTTCTGGGAACTGGAGGACAATGTTATGAACGACCATAACATATTATCCGAGGAAGATAAACAGTGCGAACGTTTCTTCGCTGAAACAACGCGAAGAGACAGTGACGGGCGCTATATAGTACGGTTGCCATTTAAAACCCAAGATGCAACACAAACAGTAAGAAATTCCAAAAAGATAGCTGAAAAAAGATTGTCTTCATTAGTCTCAAAGTTGAGTAAACATACGGACATGGAAGTCAAGTATCAAGAGGTGTTGGAAGAATACTTACTGCTGGGACACATGGAGATGATACCTGGAAAAGAAATAAATAACTGTAAAGGAATTTACTTACCTCATTTTGCGGTTGTTAGGGAGGATAAAGATACCACGCAAGTAAGAATAGTATTCGATGCTTCCTGTAAAGGTGAAAACGGCGTTTCATTAAATGATTTGTTAATGATAGGCCCTACTTTACAGCCAACGTTAAGACATATTTTAATGAAATGGAGAACGTATCCAATATGTTTATCTGCGGACATAGTGAAAATGTATCGTCAAATCAAGGTTGATGAACATGACGTAGACTTTCAGAGAATTCTGTGGAAAGGAACTACAGATAATCAGATTCATGAGTATCGTTTGTTGCGGGTAACTTTTGGTACAGCATGTGCCCCATATCTTGCTGTTAAGGTGCTTCAACAGGTAGCCATAGACGAGAAGGAGAAGTACCCTACCGCTGCTGTAAAGGTTAAGGAAGACTTTTACATGGATGATTTACTTACGGGCGTTGATACAGTTGAGGAAGGGGCCAAGCTGTACTCTGAAATGAATCAATTAGTAGAAAAAGGAGGGTTTTCGTTGCAGAAATGGTCAAGCAATAGTGAGGAACTGTTGAGAAGTTTGAAAACTACAGATAAAGATACTACAGAAGAAGGAAGAAAAATTAAAATAGATGAAGTGATGAAATTATTGGGACTTACCTGGGATCGAACAGTAGATGCGTTCCGCTACACAGTAACACTCCCACCGACGAAGAAACCTGTAACCAAAAGAATAATTATATCGGACATATCACGTTTATTCGATCCACTTGGATGGGTTTCTCCAAGTGTCATAGTGGCAAAAACAATCATACAAAAGCTGTGGTTATCAGGTATAGGCTGGGATGATGAAGTTCCCGAAACAATATTAAATGAGTGGCTTACTTACCGTGACGACTTGTGCCAGTTGTCGGAGTTACAAATACCTCGCTGGATCAATACAAAACGTAATAACACACTCGTTGAATTGCATGGCTTTAGCGACGCGTCTAAGGTGGCTTATGCCGCCGTGGTTTATCTTCGATCAATCAACGATCAGGGTCAGGTGTCTGTAAACTTGATAACATCAAGAACAAAAGTAGCACCCATCAAGCAGATATCGATTCCACGTTTGGAGCTCTGTGGAGCAGTTCTTCTGAGTAGGTTATTGGTTGAGGTGGCTGACACATTGGGTATTCCGAAGGAGAACATTTATGCCTGGTGTGACTCCACCGTCGTGCTAGCCTGGCTTAATAGTCATCCAAATCGGTGGCAAACATTTGTGGCGAATCGGGTTTCTGAGATCTTAACCACTTTAGACGCACAACAGTGGTCTCATGTACGGTCCGGTGTAAATCCAGCTGATTATGCATCAAGAGGACTCAATCCGTCTGATCTCAAGAAACAAACATCATGGTTTAATGGTCCTGCCTTTTTATGTTCAGAAAACATAGTATATAGCAAACCTAAAGACATGGATACAGATTTAGAAGCTATAAAAAGCGTACACTTCTCGAGCACGGAAACAAATTTATGGGATCGGTTTTCAAATCTAACAAAATTAATAAGAGTGATAGCATATTGCCGACGTATGTGGATAAAACGAAGGAAGGATCAAAGTGAAAATACAGGGTTATCAACGCAAGAATTAGCAGAAGCGTTACGTGTTTGTATCCAACAGTGTCAAGTAGAAAGTTTTGGAGAAGAAATAGAAAAGGTATCAAAGGACGGGTTTTCAGCTAAATTAAAAGGACCTTTAAAATGTTTAAACCCATTCGTCGACGAAAACAGGATATTACGAGTAGGAGGTCGGTTACAGAAGTCGGAACTAAGTGAAGATAGGAAACACCCAACATTATTACCAAAAAAATCAAATTTAACCAATTTAATCGTGGCAGACGCTCATAACAAAACCTTGCACGGGGGGCCTCAACTCATGTTAGCGTATTTGAGGACTAAATATTGGATTTTGGGGGCCAAGCAACTGGTTAAATCACACGTTCGGAAGTGCGTTAAATGTGTTAGACATTCGGCAGCTATATCAAAACAGTTGATGGGGCAGTTACCGGCTGCGAGGGTAACGCCTACAAGACCCTTTAAATGTACTGGGATAGATTACGCGGGTCCCATAAACATAAGGACTTCCAAAGGCCGTGGTCATCATGCTTACAAAGGGTACATTTGTTTGTTTATCTGTATGGCAACAAAAGCCGTACACATCGAAGCAGTGAGTGATATGACCACCCAAGGCTTTTTAGCAGCATTCAGGAGATTTGTCTCTCGCAGAGGCTATTGTTCGGACCTTTGGTCAGATAATGGCACTAACTTCGTAGGGGCATCAAGGGAGTTAAAGAAGTTATTCTCTGCGGAGCAAGCTAATCTAACAAAGGAACTTGCTGACTCTCTAGCGTCTCAGGGAACAAAGTGGCACTTTATCCCTCCATACTCGCCTAACTTTGGTGGTCTTTGGGAGGCTGGAATCAAATCGATAAAATTCCACCTTCGGCGAGTGGTTGGAGATTCAACCCTTACTTACGAGGAATTGTCAACAGTCCTGACACAAATTGAGGCTTGCCTCAACTCGCGACCACTGTCGAGGATGGGTGATGATACGGATGGTTTAGATCCATTGACGCCAAGTCATTTTCTTGTAGGTGAGCCGTTGGTGGCCGTGCCGGAATACAATTTCGAAACTGCCACTTTAGGAAGTCTACGCCGGTGGCAACTGACCCAACGGATGATGCAACAATTTTGGCGACGATGGTCGCAGGAGTATTTAGTACTGTTTTTAAGCCGTTATAAATGGAGTCATCAGACGCCTGAACCATCTGTCGGTACGTTAGTTTTGGTGAAGGAAGATGATTTGCCGCCTTCTCGATGGCTCCTTGGTCGTGTGGTTGCAAAACACCCTGGTCATGACAACATAACCCGAGTTGTATCTCTACGCACAAAAAATGGTGTCATAAAAAGGTCAATATCAAAACTATGCATCTTACCTGTAATGTCCACGTAGACAAACAGATGCATTATTTAGGATACTAAGATTTATTATTATTCATTTAAGGTTATGTTTAAACTACTGTTATTTTATTTTATCTAATGTTTCATGGTGGGCGGAACTTGATCATGTAGCGTAAGGCCAAATTTTAAATTTGTCCTTGGTGGGCGGAATGTTTGACCAAATTGTTAACATTTGTGCCGATAGATGGCGTTGTTCATTTGTGGGCGTTTTCTGAATCGCGGTGTCAAGAGTCTCCGTGAGTTGACTAGGTCAAAAATGTTGTCAGGCAAAAAGTTCTCAATACACGGTTGTAAATAACTTGAGTTGTTTCATTATAACTACTTCAACCCTGCTACGTGAAAGAGTGCTGCAGAAGTGTCTTTCTGTGAAAGTTTGTGACGCCTAATAAACGGGTTGTTCACTAGTACACTATATACCTATTACTACCACTAGTCAAGATGGCTGGCAAACATTTCGCGTAGCCGACACGCTGTCCAGTGGGAGCGAGCGACGACCTTCGGCCCAGTGCGCAGGCGCACATCACACTACCGCCGACCCAAATTGATGACTCGAAACCATACGTCAAGTCATTATGAGCGCCCCACTGAAATATTGCGATGACACGTTTAATGCCACAAAGTTTGCCATGTTTCCAGCTGAGTCACTTGGCCTCACCGCCTCTCTGCCGCTCCCATCCATCGATGCACAGTTCGTCCTACTTGAGCGATAATTGCTATGCAAAATATATTTACACAGTGCTTTGATGCTTGCGGATTTTGAAAACAATGTAAGTAAATCTATAAATTATGGTTACGCTGCTGTTTGATGTTTGACATTACGTCGAATCGGATTTTCTCTTTTGCCACATTTCACTTACCAAGAGCTTATACAGCGTAGAGCTTTAATGGTGACATTAATTTAACACACGTAAACAGTTGTCGTTTTATAAACATATATTAATTTCTATAAACGTTATTATTTATTTATAATTTTCTGAAACAGCATCTTGGAGCAACCTGTAGATACCTAAAGACTTGTAGCGGAGGGGTTATTGCCGGTGTCCCGGATCATGACATCGCATCAATGTAATTAAAATGAATAACGTGTAAAGAATAGGCGAATTGAAGAAACGAGCGGCGCAGGTGGTAGTTTTCAAATTACGAATTATTTTATGTTGTTATGATGATGATCATTTTTATGATTACTGGCCACTAGCCAAATGTCGTCAATGTAGCGACACCTTGTATATCTTTTCATTACGTAATTTAATCAAAAATGTGTTTAAGCAAATATAAATAAATGTATATCCATTTAATCAATTATACCTTACTAGCTGCTCCGGGAACTAATCAATATTTAGATAAACTTGTGAATGTTGTTCTTCTCAAAGCTGTCTGTCTGTCGGCATTAGAACTGCTTAGTATCACTGCTAACACTTGTCTTTAAACAACACGCTATCTTCCGAACGATACGTTAAATGTGATTCATACACTACTACAATCATACAATCACAACCGTCTAAATACGTGGTGTTAGGCAGAGGTGTAGCTTCATATAATACTAAAGACAAAATATGTATGTCATAATTATGTATGTTTATACCTCTCAAGATCAAATTGGGCATGACTGAAGACATGAAGAATGGCTCAAGCTTGAGTGAAGAAGATCATGAGAAACCTGAACTTATAACAAGCTGATAAGGTCATAGCATGCAATGTTTTTTTAAACGTTATAGTGATTTAAGCTGGTGGTTTCCTTCTCTCAGGCTGACAGTGATAACTCAGCAACTGAACCTAGTATTATAGTAATATTTTCTAGCTGCCGACATTGCAAACGTTATGACAATATTTAGAAATAAAAATACATACATATATTCATGACTGAAAATCTAACACACAAACATAATTACTCTGCCCAGTGTCCGGACATGCAATTTCTGAAGCAGAAAAAGCCACAGGCTATATGGGGGTTTTTTCCCCAATAGGGGAAAAAAATCACTAGCACTCAGGACTGACAAAGGTCCGGTTTTTTACCCTTGGGCTTTTGATTAACCGCAGAGCACGTTTTTTTTGAGTTTTTACCCGTCTCTCTTACTTCCGGAAATTCACATCGCATAACAGAGTTTTAGGCTTATATCGTCCTGTCCACTTACAGGAAACTATATAGCTATACCTATATACTAGAAAGCTATATACTTCGCAGTCCTCTCTCCTCTTTGCATTTTCTTATTATCGAATCTAGAAAACAGTTCTAGAAAATATTTCTTCCAACGAGTGTGTTTATAGTTAACGTAAACGAAACTACTTATAACATTTAACGTTATCTATAATCAGTTTAATTTCCTGAAGAAGAAAACAAATTGAATTTTCACGCTATAATTTTTAATTGACGACGTAGAAGTTGGGTGTACATGTGCTAGAATAACATTTACGTATCGGATTTCAAGATCGCTATATTCCAGAACTAAGGAGTTGAACGAATTGCGCGGTAAAACCAACCGATACAGTTTGCTTTTCTTTATCTCTCAACCGATGGTATACAGTTGAACGAAACCATTGGTGCACAACATACACGATCTCAGCTTATATACAGTGACCTCCAAAAGTTAGTTGACATTTCTCCACTTCAGCGTTGACACACCGCATTATGATTTAAAATTATGTGTACCTAGTCCAAATGTTTAAACTGCTATACCGTTTTAATTGACTAACTTGACAAATAATCAAGTAATCCCTTACGAGTACCCGATTATTTTTTAGTAGCTGCGCCCCGCGGTTTCACCCGCATACGTTTCGATGCCGTGGGAATATCGGGATAAAAAGTCCCATATATTAATTCTGGTTATAAACTACCTGTGTGCCAAATTTCATCCAAATCCGTTCAGTAGTTTTGGCGTGAAAGAGTAACAAACATCCATCCATCCATCCATCCATACAAACTTTTGCATTTATAATATTATTAGTAGGATTTTAAAACATAATGTGGCATCAAAGCTGAAGTTAATTAACTTGAAAAATGTTAACTAACTTTTGGAGGATACTGTAATTTTCTCTGCAGCTTGAAAAGCAGATATTGATACGGTTATAGCTTGTCAAAAACAACGGCTGGATAAAGGGATACGCTGCTGGAGTGGTAGCCCAATAGTACTCACTGAAAACAACAAAAATAAGTTCACGTTAAAAGCTCGCGTTTTCAAGGGTAACGTACTTTTGTAGCACAGTTCACAAAAAGAAATCAACGTTGCAACGAACTGGATACCATAGAGTAGTTAGTTACGCGACCTTGTAAAAAAAGGTTGCGAATCCCTGAAGTTTGAACTAAACAATATTGAAATACTACAAACTTTCCATACGTAACCCTACGTACATATGTACCAGGAGTGCCAACAAATGGATATTATAGTGGAGTAGTATAGTACCGGGCTTTTTGGCGCGTCTCCAATAAAACAATCAGGCGTAGCGGATTAAAGTATATAAACATATGTAAAATTTATTGAAACACATCCAGACTCGCTTTTTTATGTACAGTTCTTATTTCATTTGATGTATATAAACTGTTTCGCTTTGTTTGTTTTTACACATACATAATATGCACCTGTTAACAATACAATATTTACCTCTCCATATTGACAGAGAAAGACGATCGATTTAAATCTCAGTTTATATTTTAAACATATTGACATATAAGTTATTGGATTTAGACGTGGTTCGGACAATAATTAAGCATTTTTATAAGTTTTGGACGTTGATGAAGCTGTATGAGTCAACCGCCGGGACTTGGGGTATCTAACACCGTTAACATTACCAATGTTAGTTTGATTAGACTAATGATTAAACATCTCAAGATTTGCTTTGAAGATTGAAATGGTACTGGTGCACATACAGTTGTGTGATAGTTTTCAGTTTATTTCGTATCTCATAGATTATTATTTAGTGTTCTGTCGATCTATTCTGTAAAAATCTCTCCAGTGATTACCAAGTCTGTTACAGAGGTAACAAACTTGGTAAACGGTTATACTTTTGGGTCGTTATGGCGTAGATTCCGTTTTTTCTCGGACTTCGCTTACTCATTTTATTTTCATGGGTTACAAAAATGACTTGACTGACGTTCACATCTAACCAATGAATAATGTCATTACTAACATTATATGCTATATAAATTATTAATAATGTTATGGCATTATATAGAACAAGAATGTATATAAATTCGTCTGAAATACAGTCATGTAATCCATAGAAATGTTGTACTTACCTACTTACGCATTTTTAAATATTCTCAAAATCATGTGCCTTACGCACTGGGAAATACTCGATATAAATCAATGGCTTCATAATTACAATAATATTTTGACATGTTATTGTGCGTACAAGTATTTGTATATTATTTTCCACAAGCCTGTCGCAATTTATGAAGCAAATCATTACAAAACATAAACTGAATCAACATCCATCAGTCTGCAGAAACAAATCGGTGACGTAAATATATAAAGAACCGTCATTTTCAAGACTTATTCAGACAGACTCTCTGAATAAAATTATGAATTGTTTGTTTGTAAGAGCAGTGTTGGCCCAGTCGTAACGGCCCCCACTTACGAGTGTAAAGGCAGTGTAATTTATTTCATCACAACTGCTCTCAAAACGGTGAAGGAAAACAACGTGAGGAAACATGCATGTCCCAGAACCAAAAAATCGAAGACGTGTGACATCTACCAACCCGCACTGGGCCCGCGTGGTGGATTACTACTACTATAACTTTTTTGTTATAATTTTTATTCTTTTCTTTTGTTTTTTGTATTAAACTAACCATACTGCTTGCCCCGGCAATCACTAGTGCTAGTGACACTAATCACTATGTAACTCCGAAGCTTGTTTATATTATCTTGGTTAATGTTTAAAGAGAGAGCCCAGACACCCATAACACAAGTTTAATCTTAGCTTGGGTGCCAGAGGTTTAAACTCAGTGATATTCTTATAATTTTTAGGTTTATACATATAGTCTGTTCTACATAGTGCTATTCTGCTAAATTGTAAACTTGGAAATAAAGCATTATTATTACAGCCCACCCCCTCTCACAGAGAGGAGGCCTGTGTCCCAGCAGTGGGAACGTTACAGGCTGATTACGTTATGAATTGTTCTTGAAAACACACCACTAACAGAACAGAAATAAAGTTTTAAGGAAGAGCTTATCATCGCATCAAAATATTCATTCAGTTAATGATGGGCAAAAGCATGACTATTAACGTGTAACTAAATCAGTAATCATTCTGAAATTAAATTAACAATAATTTTTCGTCTTCTCATATACCTAATATAACGAACGAACCGCCCCTGCTTCGCGCGGTTTTAACCAATTGACAAAACATAGAGCTTTCTTTATTAAGTATATGGAAGTTAAATTTTAATATAAAAAAACCTTCTAGAATAAATTTTCTATGAAGGTGAAAACCGCTTCAAAATCTGCAGTGCGATTCTGTAACCATTTCACCGTGAAAACTTAGGTGAAGTGAGCGTGGAGTGAGCTGTCATTCCAACTAATGCTAAGGATTGACACTATTGACAGCTCACTCTAAGCTTTAAACACTTCACCTTTAAGCACTTGCTTGCTTTAAGCACTTCACCTAACTTATCACGGTGAGATTTTTACAGAATCGATCGGCTGATTCGTTTTGAAGAAACGCGGGCACACCGAAAAGCGAAGAGCGACTAAAATTATAAAAATTCTATCGATTAGATAAATGCAATTATATTTATTCTTTCTTAGCCAAGAAAGGTAAGGAAGAACCACGGAAGAACCTACACAGCTAAAACTCGACCACCTAATGTAGGTGGTCGAGTTTTAGCCTTCATAACAATTGACAATCGACATTTATAACAAGAGAACAATGAGTGATGACAACTGTTGGGTCGTGATTGGGATCGCCTTGACATCACAAACTGCGCTGGCGCCGGCGGCGAGTTGACACGAAAATGATATAACAAGGTACGAAAATTACAAATCATACATCATACCTACTGAAGAACGTCTTTGCACAGAGTATTTTTCCAATGTCGAAGGATGTAACAGCGTGGACGCTGCGTAGAAGTCGTATGGACGCTACGCGGCAAGCGGGTAAATGTTTGTCACCGCGTAGACGTCGCGGAAATTTCGGTGAGCGTAAAGTGAGTTGAGTTTGACCTCAGTCTAGCTTTATCGTTTGAGATTTTGCTGTTTTTCTATGGGAGTAATGCACATTGTATGTGTACTTCTCATATTTCCATTAAAATGCACGGAACTTTAATATCACAGTCATCAACATCGTAAATTCGTAATTTATTTCATCTTGACCCATTTATTTATTATTTATAATAAAGTAAAGGGAGGGGAGGAAGGGGTGAGGGGCGGGGTAGGTTTTTAGTAATAATAATAATATTTTATTTGTAATATTTTTTATTCCTAAAGGGAAAGTATTTTTAGTGCTTTTTAGCGTTAATGGACTGCATCGAACTGACAATATTACGGCTCTGCCTTTAATCAATAACATTAATCCAAGGGACAAAACGAAAATTATGTTTGAAAACTATTTTTCTCGAAGACCCCAATGCAGTTATGCAACTTTAGATGTTTTATGACTATTGAACTAGAATTTGAACAGAAATTAATCATATTAGAACAGCTTTAAATACCGTTCACAGTGAGCACCATACCTAAAATTGACATTTCGTATCGAAATGTAATAAACAGTAGCCAATTTAATTTGACACAACCAATCAAATTCGATAAACGCTTCAAATGCCAACCACGCCCACATTAAACGTTCACCAATTAGAATATTTGTAATGCTTTATTTTAGCATAAGTAGGCATGATATAATTATGTTGTGCAGTGTCTACGAAAATAATTTTATCCGTCCAATCAATTTGCCGAACTATTTCGCAGAGATACAAAAGCTATGTAATTGATAGTAATTTCCTGAAATTGTACCGACCATAGCAATTTTTATTCTGTTTATAATTTTTGTGTACTTTCATTGTAGCACGTAGGTAAATGTTTAAGTTGTTTACGGTTTCGCTAATGTCTCCTAAAACGGGTATAATTTTCCTTTTTTACTAACTCTAGGGGACATCACAGGCGGTCTATTCTGTACAAATTCCCCCGTGAAAACTTAGGTGAAGTGAATTATATATACCTGAAGACCAATTCCCATAATTAAAAACGTTCAAAATTTAGACGCAATCTCATCTCAGCGACCATCAATGTCAAAAACTTGTCAAAAATATAGGGAAATCAGAAGTATTTTTGACAGATTGAGACTGAGATTAGTCTGTGAACGTTCTTAAAATTACGAGAATTTCCCTTCCGATGCTGTTGACAATTCACTTCAAGCACACTAGGTACCTATGTAAGTGGTCACGGTGAGATTTTTACAAAATAGGTCGGCTGTTATTATTTTCGGTATTCCCCGTCTATTCGCAGCCCAATATAAACAAACCAATTCATGGTCTCAATCGTAATTACAAAAACAATTACTTTTATACATGCGTAGCCTTAATTGGTGGTTTATTTGTAACAAAATGAAAGGTGCACGTTGGTGCTACGGTCGCGGCGGCGCCGGCGACGACATTGTCAAGGCCGCGCGAGCCGCGTGCGCTTCTCTTCTGCACGCACACAATCGATACACACACCGCTATTTGTTTCCAGCCTGTATTTATTTTTAATTTCCTTCTTTCTTCTATTTCACGAAAACACTAAACAGGCATTATAGCCCTTACACGTTTTAAGTTCTAAAACGTATTGAGATAACTGTTAGGTAACTACTGCTGGACCAAGTATGGTAACGTTTTTGTATTTGTTTATTCATTAGCTAGTTTTATTTACACGAACAGTAAAACACATAATATATTTATAAAAATATAATATTATAAAGAAAAAATATATCCATCACTAAACGTAGCTGAATCCATTGAGGACATCCACAACAATGTCTAAAGTCAAAGTCAAAGTTTTTATTTGTAAAACATAGGTGTAAAAATAGGTGTTTGAAATAGAATAGGTACAGAGATCTCTGTTTTGCCGTTAACGGCGTACAAATATCAAGTAGAGAAATTACGCAAAAGCATGCAAACTTACAATTAAATAATAAAATTTTTGTTAAAAATTAAATGACAAGCTACGAGTAAGTGTTAACTGGGGTCTACTCCGAAGTGGTATCGGTCGAATGTTCGGCCGGTTCCTGCTGTCGCTCCCGATCCTAGACTCCTAAACTCTTTCGAATATTGACTATTGTCCCGACCCAACTGAGCCGATCCGAACTTTTTTCGCATTTTTCAATAATATACGGTTCGGCCATGTGTCGGTCCGATCCGATCATTCGCACTTTGCACTTCGTAGTAGACCCCCTATCCTGTATCAAACTTAACAATATTGCATACAAAATTTGTTAAGAACATTTAAAATGTTAGAAACAATATTTCTTATGTATTAGGTACTATTAAAATTTAAATATATTTACAACTGACAAGCATAATCACAAATTAAATAGGTAACTAATTATTACCGCACATATTTATCCACATAACTTGCATTATCTTCTAGGTATTCATTAATGGAATAATATGCCTTTTGAGTTAAGAAATTATTTAAATATTTTTTTTAAATCATTTAGCTCGTGTTTTCCTCTAATAGGCTCCGGTATTTTATTGTACAATCTGGGTGCCATGCTTAGAAAACTTTTTGTGTAAAAAGCTGTGTTGTGTGTATTAGCGCAAATCTCATTGTTGCGACGTTTCGATTTACAAGGTTTTAAATAGATATAAGTTTGATTTCACGAATACTGTTGTCTCATAAATATATAAACATAGTAGGGTTAGCAATTTATACTTTTTAAAAAATGGCAAGCAACTGTCAGTTGATTTTAGCTTGAAGACAGACCGTAAAAATTGTTTCTGTCCCTTGAATGTAATGAGTTTATCTGTACAATTTCCCCAGTATATAAAGCAAGACTTATTTATCTTATAACTCGTCTTTAAACACGCCACGACTGTAGTTAGCCTAAATTATCAAAAATTATCGTAACGACCCGGATTTTAAAATCATTTCCTTTCCGTGACCTTCCAAATTCCCCGTCGCATAGTGTGGACAGACGATGCAACAGGCGTTACATAACCGGCAAGCGAATGCGTTCCGTTGCGCAAGCGCAGTGTCCGGGTACCGTAACGGTGCGCGAACGATCCGGAATGCCGGCGATTTGACGCGCATTGCCTCATCACACGCCACACATTTGTTGCCCGTCGAAGGTCGACCGTTGTGCATTTTTGATTAATTTCAATAATAAGGATTGACCGTGATCTCGGTACCGTAAAGCGACCCGTGTGAATAGCCTCTAATTAAATCTAAATGGTGTTGTATGTCCACTGTAAGGGCGCGTAGGTTTGTAATCAAGAATGCTTTCATCAATAAGAATATTTCATTATATCTGTAATTCGTATGGTGTACACTGTAAATAATAAAGAGTATCTATTCTATTCTATTTACCGAAAAATACATTCAAATCATAGGCAATGCCAGAGTTTCACCGCAAGGCTCTGATCACAATATTTATAAAATATTACGATACAATATTTGTTAGCTACTAAAGAAGTTTATAACACTTGACGTCTAATTGAGTGGCTGCCGATATACCTAGTAGGTACTTGATGAGTAGAACCACTTCGTCAAGCCGTGACACGAAAACACCTCTCGGACCCGATTCAGTTGAACGTACTGACCAATTTCACTAATGAGTACGCAGAAACACTCGGAATAATTCCGAAATAAGGCCCCCGAGGCAATGATTGTAAAACTTTCTACGATACCCCGTCAGCAATTTATTAGATAAAATGATTTTTCGATTTGTATCTATGAGTGTAGGTAAGTGTGATAAATGGCTTTCAAAAATGTTTTTATTACTTTGATTGGATGCTAATTTTGACAATAAAATATTTGTATATTTCGCGTTTGATACGTCTACGCTTTGTTTTCGTGACAAACATTTTTTATTCCTAAATGGTCCTGCTCTTGACCTCGATCACGCCTGATCGAGGTCAAGAGATGAATGAGTTCTATGATGGAACGAGCGTGCCCAGAAGATACCTCTTCAGTCTTGCTTTGAAGACAGGAAGACGGGTTAATTTATTCACAAGGCAACCACAACAGCTAAAAATCACAGTATATCCCTAGGTTCACATTATAGGTTTCGACCTAATTATCCCCCAAAGCGTAATCGAACAACTTGACTAGTAACAACAATAGTAATGATAATAATTACTTACGGTAAAAAGTTTAGTTCAAAATAAATTTTGAAAAGGACCTTTTTATTCTGTGATTCGCAATGATTGTTTTCTTCTTGAACCTAAGCAGCCCTTGCTGGGTGAACATTGTGAATATATCGGACTACTTTATTATGTCTTACAAAATCAGGAAATGCAAACAAAGACGCTCTCAGACCTTCAAGTTTATTGTCGCTAATGAATCTGATTAAAATGTTACCAAGCTTTATAGTGTATCCATTTTTTAGAACCAGTACGACACAGGTGTGATCTGCGCCACAATAATATTTGCGTTATTAACGTTCCGGCTTAAAACTTTCTGGTCCACGGGAAAGTCATTCAGTTTTCACACCCAATTTACGAAAACCGTTCAAACTAACTTTCGTGCAGGCGGGGCACGTATGTGGAGCCAATATTAACGCTTAACTGTAGTCGTGGGACCATTGGACCCATGTTCAATCTTTAGACGTGTTTAAAAATATCTGCAGACATCGCAGCGCTCCTCGCTTCTAGGTACCTTCCTACAGTCAGCTGAAGCAGGCGCAGTGGCAAGGACATGATTCGCCCGCTAGTCCTAAAGTCAGTATCGTCATACGCTTGGGTCCAGTGGACCCACGACTATAGATACGTTACTTTTTTATTTTATTATATATTTAGTAATTCTGTTTTATTGCAGGTAAAAAAAAAAAAAAAAAACTCAGGTCGAGGATTGCCACGGTTCTACAAGTACCACCAGCGTAGTGACGAAACCCTGAAACTGGAGAGGAATAAAAGAAATATATGTTCATTATGTCCACCTGACATGAAAAGAGGAAAGACTGTGCCAGGATACGCTAAGTGCAAGCTACCTAAATGCATGGGTTGCTCTACACCTGTGTGTAATTCGTGCACTCGACTTGTCTTATTTTGAACAATGTCATTTTTTTTTACAAGAGGTTTTAATTTTCTTTTTGTTATTCTTTTAGTAAGCACACCTTTATGTCTAAGAAAAAATGTTTTTTTTTTTTAATTTTTGGTACCTTTATAATATTTTTTCATAATTGTTCAATGTCATATTTTTAGTTTCATAAAAAGTTACCGATTTGTGTAAGGTAAAATAACTAACAGAAATATAAGTGCCTACTGTTGGTTTTGAATGTAAAAAGGGTTTTGAATGTTTGATTTCAAAGATTAATAAATAATTAAATATGTCATTCTTTTATTTTTACCACAAGTTTGATATAGGTGGGTCCACGGGACCCACGACTATAGAAGCGTTATTATTTTTCACCACTACAGTTAGGGGTTAAACAATGACTGAACAAACTGAAAAAAGGGAATTTTCGTTTTTTAGAAAGGTCGGTTGTTAGGTGTATTTAGAATTTAAATTGAAGGCCTTATGTGCATGTTTCTTTCTTTATTTATATGATAGAGCGAAAACCAAATACAAGTATCTAATTAAAATCCTATTTTTAATTTGATAGACTGGCTGATTTTTCAATCGACAGATAATTTTTATTCTTGGTATAAAATTGACGTCTAACAGAACGTCTGAAGAATAGTCAAATATTAAAAGTTATTCTTCGGATAAAATTATCTGGCGTTGCGAAAATCAGCCCTAAAATGACAGCTGCGATCGACTAGCAAATAATAATGATACTTAGGTACTAGTAAATAATAATGATAGCTGCGATTTGGTCTAGCAAATTAAAAATGAGAGTATAATTAGATAGTAATTGTCATTTAAAAGATAATAATCCTTTATAAGCGGTATTGCACAACCAAAAATTCCCAACCAACGTTATCTAAAATGGTAAATAATTTCCATTCACACATACATTTCCCTGATCAATAAAACGTATTCCGATATCACCACGCGATACGAGTTTAATTCCTGCCCCGTAATTATCCTGGCAACAATTCGCCCTATCTGGTCAATTGGATCTGTGTAC
This sequence comes from Apamea monoglypha, assembly GCA_911387795.2. Classification (NCBI taxonomy): domain Eukaryota; kingdom Metazoa; phylum Arthropoda; class Insecta; order Lepidoptera; family Noctuidae; genus Apamea; species Apamea monoglypha. The sequence goes on from OU426922.1 coordinate 6,996,907, forward strand.
ACCGAATCACAAACGAAGCATCTATGCAAATAGATAGCAGTCCCATAAATTGGGATAAGTTATTATATCTGAGGCTGGAGTACCGTTAATAGAATATTACCCACGCATAATGTTCGAATAAGTCATCGTTCGTCATGGTGAGCTGGAACCATTATTTATAAATTAAAGAAGATAAATTACACATTTCCAGATGTAAATAATAACTTTATGGCGGCTAACTGTAAATCAATCTTCTCCTGTTTTCGGAGATTCGTGGTAAAAGTTTTCGTTTTGTAGCCCTTATGAATTTACAAATATTTTAATAACACACTTCGATAATTTCTAAATCTAAGATATTTGTATTTTAGCTGGTCCAAAGTTTTTATTTCTTTTAGATGTCGATCCTTTCCCAACATGTCTATGAAGTTTCACCAATCAATTCAAAATTGCCTCTTATGTTCCTTTTTTTCTGTAAAAAAATATGTAGTTACGTATATAATACAAAAACATACTCAGTTGAGAATAAAATCACTATGTTCTCAATAACAAAACATTTACTTGTATCCCGGTACCGTGTAGTAACTACCTACGTAACAGTACGTTGTAGCATGCGCGGGCGCCAGGAAGGCGTCTCCACTCCCGCGCTTACACGCGCCATCTCTCGCGACCCAGATCCTGACGATTACTTACATCTAACACTACTTCCTACTGCCTAATGCACAAGCCCGTTTAATCAAGCCTAACTCCAAACAAATCAACCATTCAAGGAGATTTTGTTTTCTTTACCTGTCTGCGCCCTTTAGTTTGCATATTTACTTTTAAAAGAGGCATTTATGTAATAATACGTATGCGTTATAAGAGGTAAATCACATAACATACACATCCGGTCCGTTCCGTGCAAACAATATCCGCATTACCATACTAGCTTTAAAAAAGCTGTATAATAAAGATAATCTGCCCAATTTAAGCTACCTAATAACCATTGACTTGATAACCGTGCCGATCAAAATATAAACAAAAACATAAACAGAGCGAATATGTTACGTGAATGATATAAGTTGAACGTAAAATCGGTGTATAATTGGGTAAATCCATCAAATTAACAACTGTTAATCGACGGAAGTTCGATCACAGCTCCTGTCAATTCGTGCGCTTGATTTGCATAATGCAGAATCCATTGATCACATGAAACACCTCGTTTCCTGTATAAATCAACACCGGAATATGGCCATTTCATGTTCGGAATGGTTCGGAGCAGCCGCACGCTAACGACGGAAGCAGCAAATTATGCTACTGCCATAAACCACCATATAATATGAGCGAGATTTAAAATCTGACAAATGAGGAATATTTGTAGCATGCATTAACAAACATTCCGTAGGAAAGCTAAAGTGTTTGCGTGTGTCGATAAAAGTCAAGGGCACTTTCTACTCTCTATTATCTTGGCATGTGACGTCCATTATCTCTGTCATTTAAGTTTCACTAATAAACACGTTAATCCCTTTGACATGTTTGCCAAATACCATTATAGGGCATTAAAAGCCTTTTAAAGGTAGCTTGTGTGAACAAAATAATGTTCTAAGCCTTAGTTATTAATATTAAAAACGGACTTCGAAATACAACTAGATATTTGAAATATCTAGTACATAAAAGGCTCATTTTATTTGAATGAATGAATGAACTTTCTTTCTGATAAGCTGCAACTACAACTGCTAACTAAACTTATATCTATCTAGATACTGAAAAAAACCTACATGTGTAAAAAGGAAAACTGCATGTTCTTGTAGGTCAAGGAACTAGTGATTATGTAATCATGCTAGTTACGTGCCTTCAGTCAAGTTCAATCCGCTGAGTATCGGCTATTGATCACGTAACAATAATTTACCCACCTGGGCAAACAATTTGTAACATTGGCCCTGATGTCTACGACCACAGGAACTGGTATAACCGTGTCGGATCATCAGCCAATGTATTGGAATGTTGGTCCAAATATGTTAGGTCGTGGTGCCAGATGCACGTAGATTATGCATTCTATACCTGTATGAACGGAAGTGATCGATCCGAACACTTCCACTGCTCTGGAATGTAGTGTGGAATTATCATTGGTCAACATTATACAAGAACGGACCAATATTTGGAATTGATATCCCAATTTGGATCAAGACGAATTTTGATGAGGTGTTGATGTGACAAGTTTTGATTTTTAATTCTATTAACCTTGTGGTGTCTTTGGAAAGTGGAAACTTTAGTTTGCCGTTTTGATATATTGTAACGTAATGTACATACTCACAGTTATCTACATTCATTCCTCCAGGTCAGACAAGCATTCCGTCACCGTTAGGTGCTGATCTGGCTATTCCTCACGACACCAGGTCACGTTTAATCATGAAACTTTAACATAATACTATGACGATTTAGCAACATCCAAGGGCTGGAAATTGCGCCCACACTGATTGATATCATTTTTCCTATAAACACTATACTTTTAATACGCTTTTAATACGAAATAACTATATATGTAATTGTATTTTATTAATTTATTTTATTATGACAGTTCTGACAACGACGTTTGTCAATACGTCGCCATGACAAGTTTGCTTATAAATTCTTATCAGTCTGTCACTTCTAGCTGAAAATATATTCAAACTATTGCAAATCAATACTGGCCATAATATTTCAAATTCATATTTATTTCTTCAAGTTGCTGTTCTGCGAGTTTACCTGTGGAATCGAAGCAACGCGGTGACAGTTCCAGTTTTAGTTCAGTTCCAGTGGGAGTTCGTGTTGGAGTTCGATTTCGCCTGAAAAGTGAACCCTCAAAGTAGTGCTGGTACTCCGGAGTCACCTATCCAGGGTACTCTTGGCGTATTCCCCTCAAGACTCCGGAACCTGTCGTACCAGCGCTGCACCTCGTCCTCCGTCCTCCTGAAACTACTGGCCTGCTCTCAACCAGGGCCGTCTCTCCTGGCGGGCTGACCGCGTGCTGCCGGGCCTGCCCTACCGTGCGGCCCTGCTGCGACCCACTATTGTCGCGTGGGCCCCTGCCGTGCCTGACCGCGCGCTGCCGTGCCTGCTCTCCGCGCTGCCGTGCCTGCTCTCCGCGCTACCGTGCCTGCCCTACCGTGCGGCCGTGCTGCGACCTACTATTGTCGCGTGGGCCCCTACCGTGCCTGCGCTCCCGGGCTGCCGTGCCTGCTGTCACGTGTGGCCGTGCTGCGACCTACGCGTAGGCCCCCGGAAAATGTAACGTAATGTACATACTCACAGTTATCTACATTCATTCCTCCAGGTCAGACAAGCATTCCGTCACCGTTAGGTGCTGATCTGGCTATTCCTCACGACACCAGGTCACGTTTAATCATCAAACTTTAACATAATACTATGACGATTTAGCAACATCCAAGGGCTGGAAATTGCGCCCACACTGATTGATATCATTTTTCCTATAAACACTATACTTTTAATACGCTTTTAATACGAAATAACTATATATGTAATTGTATTTTATTAATTTATTTTATTATGACAGTTCTGACAACGACGTTTGTCAATACGTCGCCATGACAAGTTTGCTTATAAATTCTTATCAGTCTGTCACTTCTAGCTGAAAATATATTCAAACTATTGCAAATCAATACTGGCCATAATATTTCAAATTCATATTTATTTCTTCAAGTTGCTGTTCTGCGAGTTTACCTGTGGAATCGAAGCAACGCGGTGACAGTTCCAGTTTTAGTTCAGTTCCAGTGGGAGTTCGTGTTGGAGTTCGATTTCGCCTGAAAAGTGAACCCTCAAAGTAGTGCTGGTACTCCGGAGTCACCTATCCAGGGTACTCTTGGCGTATTCCCCTCAAGACTCCGGAACCTGTCGTACCAGCGCTGCACCTCGTCCTCCGTCCTCCTGAAACTACTGGCCTGCTCTCAACCAGGGCCGTCTCTCCTGGCGGGCTGACCGCGTGCTGCCGGGCCTGCCCTACCGTGCGGCCCTGCTGCGACCCACTATTGTCGCGTGGGCCCCTGCCGTGCCTGACCGCGCGCTGCCGTGCCTGCTCTCCGCGCTGCCGTGCCTGCTCTCCGCGCTACCGTGCCTGCCCTACCGTGCGGCCGTGCTGCGACCTACTATTGTCGCGTGGGCCCCTACCGTGCCTGCGCTCCCGGGCTGCCGTGCCTGCTGTCACGTGTGGCCGTGCTGCGACCTACGCGTAGGCCCCTACGGGTATCTCCACGCCTGCCTGCTCCTGTCACCGCCACCTGCCTCGCGTCGCGTCTACCTCTTCAGCCTCCTCAACCCACCAATCACTCATCTTCATCCTTCCTCACCTACACACTACACACCACTGACCAAATCATCTCCATTTTTTATATAATCTTTTCTTTTATTAAATCTTTAATTAACTTCGGCCTCCCTTTCTTTAACTTAAACTTAGTTTCCTGTCGCTACACGACAATATTATAAGCAAAGCAAATGCAAGAAAATCCAATAACACTTTTTTTTAATTGCTGAGTGGACCTGCACTTGGCCGCGATCATTCCTAGTGGATGGATGAGGTCTATGATGGAACGAGCGTGCCCAAAAGATGAAGGGTTAAATTTGGAAGGGAATACAGAAGCTGGCATAGAGTTCACACTTTGACTGTGCGCGTGATAAATGTGAAGCTCTGAGTACAACTGGTTGGGATATTAACCAAATGCAGATTGTACCCTGCAGTACGTCTGGTAGACCGGTAGGAAAAGGGGGATTGTGGAATTAGGTCATGGAGCTCCTGCATACTCTCCAATGTACAGTCTGTAGAAGACCGACAGGCAGGCAACATTACTTCACTGGGTCTTGCAATAATGATCCAAAGATAAGAACAAAATAGCCTAAATCAAAAATCCTCAACCTCCAATATCCTAATCCAATGATAAAGAAATTTCCCACACGTTTTAACAAACTAAATGAATATCAGTGATATCGGATTAAGTATATACTTAATCCGATATCACTGATATTCATTTAGTTTGCACAAATAAACTTAATAGTGAACCCTATCTATAAATGGGTCAGGACCTATTTATAGATAGAGTTCACTTTATGGGTTATAAGAACGGTGTCATGGCGGTATCAAAGACAATTCAATAATACAGGGCTGCTTGATAGCATACACGTATAATAATACAATTCTCAGATTTGATGCACTGCACTGGATGATTATGCGTAGAAAGCCAGTGAACAGGCTGTGTTACATTATAACGGTTGACTACCCTTCAAATGATCAATGATTAACTAAGCGGATAAGCTAGGATATCGAGACAATCAAAACTGCGATCAAGAAGTTATAAATAGAAAATCTATTTTCAGAAATGCATTCTAGTCATTTTAAGTTAGTTTACGAGCAGTTGTGGCCCAGTGGTATCGGCCGCGACTCACGAGTTGTTGATCGTAGGTTCAATCCCAGACAGGCGCTTTACTTTGTATATTATTTATTTCACCACCACTACTCTCAAAACGGTGAAGGAAAACATCTTGAAGAAACCGGAATTTTCTGGAACCAAAAAATCGAATACATGTACATCTACCAACCCGCACAAGACCCTCGTGGTGGATTACGGCCCGATCCCTCTCACCAAGAGGAGGCCTGTGTCGCAGCACTGGGGACGTTACAGGCTGATTGTGCTTATGCTTGTGCATTTTTTTTGTTAGTTTGTTACTGTAGTTACCTACTTACTACTACTATTTCTGTGTGTGTAACATTTAAATTTAAATTGGTATTGAATTTAATAAATGGTTCTTTACGTTCACGGACTTTCTGAAAGCTAAAACTAAATATCATTATGACCAAAAAAATGTTATTAACTTGTCAATGTTATTCCTGTATGTTTACAACATACCTAATTTATCTATTTAATATTTGTACGCCGTCATTACATGGCGGAATGTGTCTTTGCACAATTTTTTTTTAAGCAAAAAACGATTTGTTTTTTTTTTTTATTAACAGAAAAATAAATACTGGAACAAAATTTAAATGATATTGGCGCCAATTGCCTTGTTCACAAACTAAACTAAATTTAAGTTCAGTGCATCTTTTTCTTTCTATTTCATTAAGAAAAGGACGGAAGTTAGATATTAGTTTAGTCATCCCTACTTTCAGGCCGGCGCGCGGCGTGGGGCTTCAGGGTGCTTAAGGATTCCTAAACAAATATTATATCCATGTTATCAGCTGGCCACCCTGTAATCCTATGAGAGCCTCAGTTCAGCGGAAATGCCTTCGACGGAAGTAGCGAACATACAGCCAGTAACCTGTTTATATCGCAGCTTCTGAAGTGAGTCAACATTGCTGACGCATGCGTTTCAGACCCACATTAATCATCTAAGCTTTTGTATCTATTGGCAATCGGGATATGTATCACCTTGGCCATGAGGTACCAGAGTCACATAAGAACATTGGCAGGTTGGCCTTGATCAACTAGATAGACTAAGAGATATGAATTTGAGCCAGTTTTTTTGCTCATTAGTTTAAAATACTATTAATGTACTATTTTATAGGTACAGAGAGTGCGAGTGCGAAAAAAAAATTGTCGGTACTGGGTGGTTTACGGCCCACTCCCTCTTACAGAGAGGCCTGTGTCCAAGCAGTGGGACGTTATAGGCTGATTATCCTACTAATCCTACTTCCTACTAATATTATATATAAACGTGAAAGTTTGTATGGATGGATGGATGGGTGAAAGGATGGATGGATGTTTGTTACTCTCACGCAAAAACTACTGAACGGATTTGGATGAAATTTGGCACACAAATGGTTTATAACCAGGATTAATATATAGGGTACTTTTTATCCCGACATTTCCACAGGATTAAAACGTATGCGGGTGAAACCGCGGGGCGCAGCTAGTGCTTACATACAAAAGTGCAATACCTACGTGGTCAAAATGTATGGAACAGCATTTAACCGACGAAAAATTTCTGCGCTGGGGGGCTTAGAATCTTGTGCTGGATTCATGATTACAGTTAGCGCGTCGATGTCCCTGCCACCCTGTATATCATAAATATCTTAATCAACAAATCCTACATGATTTTTCTTTTTTTATTCTTAGGGCTGATTTTTCAATCATCTGATCACTTTATTCGAGGATAAATTTTGAAATTTTGACAGTTATTTCATACAAAAGCTGTCAAACGTCAATTTTATTCCTCGAATAAAAGTTATCTGGCGATGGAAAAATCAACCCTTACTACAATAAATGTTAATCTAAGCTGTTTCCGATCGATGTGTTTCTTTTGTTAGCATCTGTCTATGGGAAAAAAGCACAGTTTGCATCCACAGAGATCCTTTCTCAAAAGTAAAGTCAGACAGCTGTTACTCTATGTAAATGCAAAAACTTCAAAATTACAAAGACTTTTGCTACTGCTGTAGTATGAACTAAACAACTGTAGTGCTATTCTGTAAAAATCTCACCATGAAAACTTAGGTGAAGTGAGTTTCAAGTGAGCTGTCAATCCCTAGCATCAAATGGGATGGCAGTTCACTTCAGTCTCACTTCACCTAAATTTTCACGGTGAGATTTTTACAGATAATACCGGCTCGCCGGGAAATGCAACGCTTACCAACCCAAAAAGTCATCGCAACCTCGTAATTTAGCCTCTTTGATCACTTGATCACGGCGGACGGATCTTGGCTGGAAGCCATTTAGCTGGAATATCGGGATAAAAAGTATGTGTTAATCCTGGCTATAAACTATCTGTGTGCCAAATTTCTTCCACATCTGTTGAGCCGTTTTTGCGCCAATCCGGAACATTCTTCCAGAAACCCGCCTGCTGTTGTGTTACTTACATTTGATACAATATCCGGAACCGTTATTATGTTACAATTCTCCATTAATTGCAGTATATTGCCGATGCTCTGCCGACCTCAATAGCATATTTAGGTCACTAGATCACTCCTATTACATAAATCTGGATTATTTTACCATATAAATCAAGTTATTTTTAATAAAAACACAAAAGGTCAAGAACGGTTTTACACAATGTTTTTGGTCGGCCCGCATTTGTTTAAAAAGCCCACTCTTATTTCTGTAAGTGAATATAACTCTATTTAATGGCGCAGCGCACGCCAGTAAAGCTCCCAGTCATATTTCAGCCAATTTACACAAAACCCTAATGAATTTTACACCTAAACTACATGGACGGAGTAATTCATGAGGAAGCTCATGAATTACTCCGTCCATTGGTGAAAATTCGTTTGGTAGTTTTTGAGTTAATCGCGTTTAGACAGACAGAGTCTGTTTTATAATAGTCTTAGTGATTTTGTTATACCAATCACAACCGTTAGCATGCGGTTTGACAGCAGATTTCCTGATAATAATCAGGAAATCCTAATTAGGCTTTCTGAGACTGAGGATTAATTAACCTTTGCTAGAAAAAAATTGTATAGGTGTTCTGGAAACCTCTGGGTTTACAATTTCAAAAGACCAACATCACGTGGAATTCCAGTTATCAGCCTGCCCATTTAATGATAACTAGGTACCATTGGTCACTGACTCCTATGGACATACACAGTCTTCACAGATGTGTTGCGTTATTGTAGACAAAGCTAAAATGACTCATGTACCTATAATTACACCGGCACCCATACCCTTCGAACCGGAACAGAGCAACGCTGCTTGAGCAGCTATAGGTACGGTTGTAATAGGTCCTACCCCGGACGAGCTCCTTCACAAAGACATTTACTTCGTCTAAATGTCGCACGTAACAGCGTCACTGCTATCATCTCTATTACGTAGGGCCTACGTCGAGTCAGTCGCAATAATAAAATAATTATAAAAGAATCAGAGAAACATTACGCAACGTTTATAATTCGCTCTCATTTTCTAATTATTTTCGTAAACTTTCTAAAAAATGCCTACAGAACAGAACAATGAACATTTCACGCATATTGAAGACGATTCTCTCAGATCACGAGCTCAGATCATGAGTCAGGATTCGCACTTTGAATAAATGGCTATCTGTTTTGGATAAAAACGAGTTTTATGCGCTGATTTGCGGTTACTACGGTCGTGAGTCACTGAGAAAAGTTTTTTCTTTAGCTTAATATCATTAGTAGCAAAATGCCAAGTGAGATTAGGCCTGAAGAACTGCGGGACTACTTGTTTATGGCTTCATAATTTTTGTGTGTACATACATTGGTTGATTGTTATTATACTGTTTGAGCCCAGTAGGTGCTCCGTTGATTGCGGCATCAGTGGCATTCTTTAGGTATGAAGTTGTTGTTGTTGATTACGTATGAACTAACTACTTATTCATAAACAAAATAGCTTACTGCTAGCAGCCTGTAATCTTTATCTTTACTGCAGTATAGGCGAACTTGACCCTTTTCCACAGTTTTCCGGACTGTATTGTTTTTTTTTTTTTTTTGTGATGGGAAATCATCAAATGACCCCTCCCGCTCTGGGTGGAGCGGAAGGGAGTGTCAGACTCTTACTGACTAAAACCCACCCATGTTCCTTCCTTCGCCCTTTATGTTCCGGGGTAGCGGTAACCCTTTCGGACAATCCCGCTGCGGACTGTATTGTTTAGGGCACCTTGCACCTAATATCGGAATCACCTTGCAGCCGGTGAAATTCCTTTGGATGTGGTGTTGAATTGTTTAGTATGGCTAAACACGCATGAGGTGAAATATCACACAATTCTCATAGGTACTCCATGCTGGGCTGACATACCACAACAGGATGATGATTGCTATTACCACCCTAGGTAACTACTAGATACTACTAGGTAGGTTTTGGTTAACTGGTAGAGAATCCTGTAGGTATATTTGTTTAAGTTATATAAAGTTAAATAAATATATTTGCAATACAGGCCTATTCAGAAGAATAGCCTTTTATTTAGGTATTAAGTTCTGTTTACGTTTTTATTATTTATTTCTTCTTGAGTATAGTTTTCATTGTTTTGTTGGTATATTATGGTATGCTAGCTGACATAATTATGGCAAATAATTTAATGTTTTGTGTTTCGTAATTTTAATTACTTAGGTACCTACTATTGTATAGACTCAAGCTCTTTTGACTGAACAGACAGCTGTGCTGTTACGAAGTTTGATGGCCACTTCTTCTTCCCAGCTAAAACACTAGGAAGTGGTGAAGGGCGGGCATTTTGGGTGACCGACTTATGTAATTTTGACGTTCAAAAAGTGCTGGTTCTCAGGAAAGTTTGAATAAATGTCTTTTAATTTTGATTATGAATATGTTTTTATGATATTTCCTACCCACCGCTTTAACCGGGGCCCCAACACAATATTATGGGAAAGAAATGTCTGCAACACAACACAGGTGAGTCAGCTTCGGAGAACAATAAACATTACAATAAAAGAACTAGCCACGGTCTGACATTAAAATAATGTATGCTAATCATTTATAGTGTGCTCGGGTGAGAAGTACCATCAAACATCGTGTTTATATTTTTTCTGGATGCTAACAGGTTATGTAAACTGTTAATAGCAGTGATATTGAAATTGTGTAGTTTAATAAATCTTTTTCACTTTCTAGTGGGTTTATATTCGAATCAATAACTCAATCCCGAAGTATTTATTTCAAATAAACAGGTCAAATAAGCAGATACTATTGATTTTTCGGAGTCGGTCAATTAGTCAGAAAGTTTGAAGCTTTTCCAAAGCGAAGTTTCCATTGGAGAAATCTGGCAAGACACTGTAATGTCAAACTGTTTCAAATCATGGTATGGTAATATTGATTCCGTGTCTCTAAATTGAGTCTAGCATCCAGTCATGTCTAATCGATCCCCATCTGCAAAGGGTTTAACTTAAGTAAATTTACTTGCACAAGTATCAGCTGTCGTGATTTCTTAGAATTTTCTCGTCTCGGACTCCCAGTTAGTAAGACGCTCGAGACATTTACAAGCTTCTCCCGGTAAAACTAATTTATAATAGGCTATTAATATGTGTATCGCTGTTGATTCTGACTCATCGAAGACAGGAAACGCTTTCGCAATAAGAAGTTGATAGTTTTAAAGTTTATAGGGCTATGGATAGTAGGAAACTATGATATTAGCTTCTAATCTTAAGAAAACTAAGAGCTGTTTAAAAACGTGATATGGTTACTTTGATTTTGTACCTCTATATTATACCCTGTCCGTGTTAACCGTTTTTTGACAGCTGTCTTAGAACGTACATATTCCAGATTACGTAAAAGTTAACTTTAAAATGCGTAACAAATATATAAACTGCTTTATCTTATTGAATTATATTATTTATGGCTTCTTATAGACATTATAATACCGTACGTGTATCAATCAATGTATTGTGTGTTGCTGCAATCAGTAGTTCCATCTGTCAAAAAACGATTTACCTAATGGACAGGGTATAAGTGTAAATCTACAAACAGTGTCTGTTTTAATAAGGGAGGATTTGTAATTCCCATAACAAACTTGACAACAAAAACATGAGCTTAATGGAGAAAAGCGATATGCAGCGTCGTCCTACTATTTAGCTAAACAGTAGACAGAGAATATGATGATGTAAAATGTGTATTGTATGACAGTTTGAAAACTTTAGGTAAGCTCGCGGTAAAGGTAATGAAAATCTCTTCTACAATATCGTTGAAGTTCATTGTATTAGTTTGCAAAACTAATACAACATTAATAGGTTATACCTAGACAATACCAAAATATAAAACATAAAATTCAATGAGGTGATTACTAATAAATAAAATATGTTTTTTTCCAATTCTACGTCACGTCCACTTTCTTGTTGACCTTAATTAACAGGTTTTTACCAATGACACGATAATAAGTGACACATACATTTTGAAACATTATGAAATTTAAACAATTCTGATCGAAAGGCTTTCATATATTTTTTTTGTAACTTTCCACTTTCGTCGAATCTAACACAGTCACACACAAAAAGTCACACACGGCACATACGTAAAGTCTACGAGGCTTCTACGCAGGTGTTACGCAGCGCCTACGACGCTTCAACGCGAGTTCTATATAATGACGCGCCTACGAGCCTTCTACGCAGGCGCTACGCAGCGTCTACTAAGCTTCAACGCGGGATCTCAGCTGCGTCTACGCTGTGCATAAGGCGAACTAAGAATGCAACCGTAGTTCTACATATTTTATGCTGTGAACACTGTCAACGCAGGTAGCTAAGGTGTTAAACAAGTTGGCATTAAAAAAAAAAAAAACAATGACCAATGGGAATAACAAGTTGGTAAAATACGTCACTTGTAAATATTAGTAAGACCTAACGGGACATTTCTACCTATTGCCCCATATGCATTTCTTATCAACCCTAGTGTAGTATGTTGATGACGCTGCAGTGCTAAGGACCTCGTGGGAGGTGCGTCATCACCGTCACCTGTGAATGGGTGCGGACACGTCATCCCGTCGTAATGTGGTTGGTTGGTTACAGGCTGCCAACTGCCTGCGATCATTTAACACGTAAAAAAATACGCAGTATACATTTTATTGATTTTGTTTTTCATAGTATTTGTCAAAACAACTATAAGAAACCAGTTATTGCTGCTTGTAACCGAAAATATCCCATATATCGAAAACTATTGACTAAAATAAGAAAATATCTTAGAATCGTCCTGATCTTTTTAAATGGGATCCAACTGCATATCTTCACTGAATATTATTTTGGAGGACTATAAATGTATGGAGAGCCACCTCTGATTGCTTTGCGTCGCACAGAATAAACCTTCTTTCCAATTTTCATTACATGATCAGCCTATAATGTTCCCACTGCTGGGACACAGGCCTCCTCTCTGTGAGAGGGAGTGGGCCGTAATCTACCATGCGGGTCCAGTGCGGGTTGGTAGATGTCACATGTCTTCGAATTTCCGGTTCTAGGACATGCCGGTTTCCTCTAAATGGCTAATTTTTTATTGATATAGTGCAAATGTGCAAAGTCTCCGAGTAAAATGGCTGTGTAACATCCAGACGGACGGACAGACTGACAGACAATTCAAAATGTTAATTTCATCCCAATTGACATTTAACTTTCATTTTCCTCCGATCAACGTACCAGCGTAATAAACTATAAATCATGCGAAACGTAGTTATAATCTGTGGGACCAAACTTTAGTCCACTGAGCGTCCTATTACGTATACAGTATGTACAGACGCCAGCACATCAAGCTACTACAATCTGTCAAATTTCTTTAATAGATTTTCACCTTTATCGCTAAAGCATTAAGATTCAAGGTTGTTTGGGAAAATTTGACAGTTTCGGGTAGCTTGACCTGCTGGCGTCTGTACCCAAACTGTAGCAACAGGTGAGCTTAGATCTCATGGGCCGTGACCCAGTTCGTGGCTTGTTGATTTATTGCCTTCTCATATTAAACAAGTGTAATACGATTATTTCAGAAGCCCTAATCTTTTAATAAACAAATTTATCTTAGCGTTGCTGGCCTACACGTTAGATTCTGTAATGAAATAAAAGGTGGCTACATGATATTTTATGTCAAGATTAAGATATATTTTGTAGTTTACATAAAATAGAATAGAATCATTAATACTACCTAGGTATATCTAGTACAAACTTAACCCTATCCTACTATATAATATTATAAACGTGAAAGTTTCTATGGATGGATGGATGGATGGATGGATGTTTGTTACTCTTTCACGCCAAAACTACTTAACGGATTTGGATGAAATTTGGCACACGGATAGTTTATAACCCGGATTAACATATGGGATACTTTTTATCCTGATAATCCCACGGGATCGAAACTTATGCGGATGAAACCGCGGGGCGCAGCTAGTCTTTCATATATTTATTTCCTGCATAAACCCAATTCCTTTGACCCAAACACGGCTTATCAACACTTTATAGCTGATTTTAAACTTTTTTATAACCTTTGTTTTCTACAAACCCAAGTTTTAATAAAAGTCATTCATAAACCAAAGTGGGTATCACGTGGTGTAAAAATTTGCAGTCGAAAAAAAAAGAATTTGCTAGGGAAATTCAAATTAAACTCCACAAGGACAACAAATTATTTAAAAAAAATATAAAACTGATAAAACGTGCGCAACATAACTATAAGCAAAACGAGACTTAACACCTCAAAAGAATCCATTGACAACATAAAAATTGATGAAAACAACGTCCTTAATAATCCAACAGAAATAGCGAACGCATTTAGTAATTATTTTATTGAAAAAGTCATTAATCACCAATTAAATTCAATGTTTCTCGCACCAAGTTCACCCTACCAGATTAATAAAATTATAAATAACCTTAAAAATACAAACAGTGTAGGATACATGGTTTCTCTACTAAAATAATTATATTCAAAAAAATTCGAAAAATATCTGTATGGTGAACTTAATTCATATCTTGAAAAAAATATAATTTTATGCAATGAACAAAGGAGCTTTCGACAAAATAAAACTACAAATATGGCTATTTATGAATTCATCTAAAACGTTATCTGCCACGTTGACAAAACAGTTTCAGTTTGTGCTATTTATTGCGATATGTCACAGGCATTTCATTATGTAGATCATAATATACTAATCAGTAAACTTGACGCATACGGTATAAGAGGCAATGTTTTGGATTTAATTCGATCCTATTTAACGAATTGACAACAGATAACGACAATAACTAGAGTGAATCCTAAAATAAAAAAAAGAAGAAACGTTCAGTATGCTTAGTGTGAGTTTCACAACATTGTTCGAATGACTTTACCATCGCGTAAATCGAGTTAACGTCAAACGTGTCGAGAACCGAATGCATGCGAGTGTGAGTTACAATCGAAGTTAACCATCCAATACGCGTTTGGTCACCGTGAATTGCGAGCATTATTTTTCTTATGTTGGTGTCACGTAAACGTCCTCCGATAAACCGACCAAATAGAATGACATTTATATTCAGTGTTCCCAATGATAGCGGGTGTCTATCAAATTTGTGTTGGTTATAACGACTTTGTTTAGGTTTCGTGTTTGTGTCAAGTTATTGTGATTTAGGTTATTGATTTAATATTGGATTCTATTAATTAAAAATGAAGACAAGTTCGTCCCAATTATGTTTTGATGGGGACATTTATGGAGTAGTAAGTGGAATTTTAATTATTTGGTGACTAGCGAGCTTATAATCTGTGAACTTTGCAGAAATAAAACAAAGTTTATTTTGGTCTTTATGGAGACCTCAGCAAGCTATCCACAACAAATATCATTGGTGTGCGAGTCGCTACGGGCTTGGCAATAGAAGAAGCTGTGTTGTCACAGGTTTAAACTTCCTAAATAACACCAACCGGTAGTATATAATTAGGTTACTTTATTGTGTCTCATAAATTGTATTCTCTTACAGGAGATTCACATTCAGCCCAATTCCACCTGTTACTTGTGTGTGCCCAACCTCTGAAGTGTTTTTGATGAAACTTGGAAAAGAGTTAGCCTGAAGTATGGTTAATTGTCGTGGCATCAGCTGAAAAACTTTAAGATCTGAAGAACATACATTTTTTATGTTCTATGTATCCAACCTAATTGGAATGAGCCAGGGCCATCAAGAGTCATTGCCCCAGCACAGTCGCCACCTACCATGGCTCCTACTCCTCTTTCTTTTGTGGAGATAAAGTAGAAGGTAAGAAAGAACTTTATAAGTTTGTTTAAAAGGCTCTTTAAGATGACAACTCATAATATAAATAACTTTTATTATTTTTTCTAGAGACGGGGCATGCTCTTCCCAACCAGAACTTCGTCTCATGTCCGTGTAGTTCAGCCAGAGCCTGTTACGTCTGTGCAAACTACTTACTCCTCGTCGTGCAAGAATCCCAAGCAGATTCGTTTTGGAGAAATTTTAAGGAACAGCAACGTAAAGATTACATGGACTCGAGGAGAGAGCAGAATAGGATCAGAGAGATGGAGGTGCAGGCTCAGAGGGAGTGGCAAGCTGTAGGCCACAGAGGATTAAATCTTTTAGAGAAAATTGTAGATACATTTTGCAGACTAATTAGATATATTTAATATTAAGCACTACTACTGCCCACCACCTTTTTTGGTATTATTCTTGTAAGTTAGTTTTAAGTTAAAAGTTGATATTTCATAAGAAGTTGTGTGATATATAATGTGTTCCTATTTACTACTTGTTATATTATTATGTAAATAATTTATGGCAATAGTTATCTCAAACCTATAACTAGTTAAGAATTCAAAGAATTGTTATTATATCAAAATAAAGTTCCTAGTTTGTGACACAATCTAAGACTGATTAATGATGAATAAAAGTACTACAACCTTCTTCGTGGTTGGTGTTTCATTACCTCTAATTAAAATTGCAACTTCTCTTACTACTATTCACTACTCAATCTTTCTAATTCTAAACAGAAATAATTCATAATTATTTTACATGCATATTATACACTTTCTGACTTGGACACTCACTACACAAAGCCAGCATGGTCACCATGGAGAAAATGCCTATCTTATCAGATAGGCAATTGCTCCATGTAGAATCCTACTGGTATTCACCTAAATCCAGTTGAGACTGAAAGCCGACCCAAATATGGGAAAGGAATAGCTGATGATGACTGTAAAGAATATGCAAATTAATAACAATCATAATTGATTATATGATTGTTATTCATTTAAAAAATACTGAAAGTAGGTACCTACTTATTAGATTTGATCTTGATTAGGAAAAAAGTAAACATTTTGTTAAAAGTGTGCTAAATGAATTTATTCTAGAACATTCTTGACATTGATTTTAAAGTAACGTCTAAGTAATTATAATAATATTCATATTGGACTTATTGTAAATCACAAATCTTAATATTAATTTTATTGTACTTAGTTATATAAGAATGACATTTAAATATTTGTACACCATAATATGTTGTGGTAGTGTAGAGAACTTAAAAAATATTAACACCGTAGGTACTATGTAAAACAACATTCATACAAATAAATAAATTCTAATTCTAACAATAATTTCAATAAGACCATTATAAAGGCACCTTTGAACATCAAACTTACAAAGTTCAAGTATATTAAAAATAAAAGTGTTGAAGTCTTCTAACTAATTGTTCCCTTAAAATCCTTCCTCTGATTGTCAGATGTTGAACCTCCTGTTTACATCTCTGTGGGTCTCTGTGGCCCATTGTGTTTTTCTTCATCATGTTCCAATCCTAGAAAGAAGTGTAATTTAGTATTCAATACACATAAGCTATGGACTGATTTGTAGAATTTGTCACCATACCGAAGATGTTCTCTTCTTCTTCTACAGCATTAAAATCAAGACCAATGTTATGGAGAATGCAGCAGGCTTGAATAATTCTAGGACATTTAATAGGCTTGTAGTGTAGCCCTCTATGTTTGTCTAGACAGCGCCATCGATTCTTCAGCCTCCCAAACATATTTTCTATGACGACTCTGGCTGCCACATGCCTTTGATTGTAATTGGCTTCTAGTGTATCTGGAGCAGCACCTAAAATCGGAGTCATCAACCATGGCTGTTGTGGATAACCAGTCTCCTAAAATTATAACCATCTTTTAGTTGAATCATTGCCTAAGTTGAATATACAATGCAATTACATTTTATTGTGGCGAGCTTACCCAAAAGCCACACTATTTCTCCATTTTGGTGCAACAACTGCACATAATTTATTGATGTTGCTGTTCTTCCTTAGGAAAGAGTTGTGATTTGCACCTCCAATTGAAATTACCTTATCTTCCAAGGTTACCCGTTGTGTAGACTTTAAACCAGTCAGCTGTTTCAGCTGTATCTCCTCTTAAATCCGGCCTTCGGATGATCTCTTACGGCATTGCTTTGTACGGGCTTTTGCACGAACACTGGACATGTAATTGCGCTCATCTTGTGCCCTAGCGGTCTCAAACATCTTCCAAGTAAAATGTATTAGTAATAATGAGCCCACACAACGAATTAAAATACAATAACTTTGAAAATTCACCACACTCACAAGGCTCTCACTACAAATCCTTCAGTGAAGAATTAACTCATTCGAACGTGAACGCGTTTCTCAAACGAGCTGTCAAAACTGTCAAAATTGCAACTTACACTCGCGATAACACAGAGTCACGTTAATTTACGAGCTCACTATCGAGTGGGATTCGATCGTCACCATCGACAAAGTAAAATAAAAAACTTACACTCGCGTTTTTTAGTTCTCGCGTATGGCACCAGGTGGCGCTAATGCAGCGCCATACAAATCAGAGTTAACTCTAACGCGATGGTGACGTTTAAAAAACTCGCACTAAGCATACAGCTCCGTGAGGAAATACTCGTATATCACATACGGTGTTCCTCAAGGCAGTGTGCTAGGGCCGCCGTTGTTTAATATTTATATCAACGACTTCCCAAAGACGAAGAACGAAGACGAAGAGTACAGTTTCAATTGCATGTAAGGACATTAATAATTATAAATCTGACATAAACAATTCACTGACATCTATAATTTCTTGGCTTGCGACAGCGAATAATAATTTAAAAATAAAAGTATTATAATGTCCGATATCCGATATCGGACATTATAATACGGAATCGCCGGGACAATAGTAAAATTCGTGTTCAGCCAGCTAAGACAGCGCTCCTGTATAAAAGCGTTGTATGCAGATCGCAAATAATTTACAATAATATAACTGTGTTAAGAAATTAAATACTGACCAATTTAAGAAAACATTTAAAAGAATACGGACAGAAAAAGCCTATTATAATGTTAATGAATTTTTAAATGATAAATCGCTCTGAAGATACTGGCTGAATCTATTCTATTTATTTTGAATCGCATGACTGTTGACCTATGTTTTTTTTTTATTATTAATGTTGTTATTGTTGATTTGTTTATGTTATTATTCTTTGTATTTTTATTTTGAAATTTTATTGTCTTTCGAACTAATTTGTACACCAGCCATGGTCAAACATGTTGAACCAAAAAAATACCTTGTAACACCTATAATAAGCATCATACCATGTATATTATCTGCTCATGTTTTTGCAAATAAATAAATTTGAATTTTGAATTTGAATTTTTGAATTTGAAAAAAATCGGGAACCCAGTTTTTCCAGATTTCGTAATGACAAAGTTCTTCCATATCTGGTCGCCCTCAGGGTACTTAAAGATATTGGAACAACTTTCTCGAGCACTTAAAGAGGTCTGTTTCGTGCCTTGGAGCAAATCTTGAAGTGCATCTGAAGTGATCACGTGTCCCGGTTGTCACGTGCTCAGCCACCTGTACCCACGGCGCGCGGCGGGACTTACGTACAACCGTGCCTCCGCGCCGTGTGGCCGCCGCCGCCGCCGCCACGCAGTGCCTGCTCAAGGCATTTACTAGGACATTTCAATAGAAAGTCGTATTCTTATTAGATTTTATGCAAATAATACTGTCGGAACTTTATGTGGTTTTGTAAGAAATGTCTTTTCAGCAAATCTAAGGTATTTATTTCGATCATGCCATTCATAATATTGATTTCAGTTTTTCTATTAGATTATGATAGATAGATATCAAAGTCCAGTAGAAAAAATAAAATATACTATCAAACTTTTTTGGCCTTTTATGTCCCCTAGCCTCAGTACAAAAAGCCTACTTTATTTAAAAATAAAACCATAAACAAAAAAAAACATTTAGAATTTCAGATACTGTGAATTAGATATACACATTTTAGCAAAATAACATAAACCCTATATACATTTTAAAAGCCATCACAGAACTTCGAAGGTTGCATTATGCGACACACATAATAGATACACTTGGGTAGATACAGTTATTATCTTAATTTAAATTCTTGAAACTACAAAGATACATTACAATGTTTTACTGCTCACCGACCATTACAGATTCGTCACAACAACCCTTTATTATGACGTTTCGCTAATGACTTTGAGTGTGTTTACGTTTCAAGATCAAACATTCTGCTCGAACCGAAATAGGGGATATGAAATCATAAACAGTTTATAGCATTTTGAAAGAAAACACGGTCGTAAAGAATAAGATGCTAGCACGCGCTTTAGTCACGCTTGCATCACGTTGATTAACCCTTCGAAACCCGACGATGATTTAATTAATATAACAGTAAAACCCCTTCGCGATGCATTTTCATGTTTAATTTATCGAGCAGCTCATTTTGACCTGTGCTGGGTAGGTACAACATATGGCCGAAAGGACCTCGTACCGGAAGATGTTACGTTGGAAGGCCTCCCCACAAGGTGGACCGATGAACCTGGTGAAGGCCGCAGAAATGCGCTGGATGTGAGAAGCACAGAACCGGTGCTTGGGAGAGGCCTATGTCCAGCACTGGACATCTTTCGGTTGAAATGATGATAATAACGGGTGGGTAAGATAAGCTTTCTCTGCCTGTTCGCTGTTTTCACCCAGTTGCTTCACGCAATCGCTTTAATACCAACCCAACTTATTTTGACATGTTTTATTAGTTTGATGAAGTCTTTCAGTTAAACCAAAGAATTAAACTAAAACTGCCTGATGCAAGTGTGAAATAATTAATTATTGAAATAATTTCTAAACATAAGCGGGAAATGGAATATGAAAAATATTCCATTTCCCTTACCTTTTACTAATGAGTACCTACTTATTTAGAAAAATATTACATGAATCATTTTTTTTTAAATGCATAGTTTTTAGAATTCAAAATACAGTAAAAAGGTAGAAGTGAATTTATATTCCTCCGCCATTTCCAGTCAGACTAGGCAGTCAAAGGGTTAAACTTCTGTGTTTAACAAACATTGGCCACGCGACAACTGTAAGGTTCCGCTCGTGTACTTAGCGTGCTAATAATTGATTAGCTACGAGAATTCCGGTGTTATTACAGTTTAACCAAACACTCGTAAAGAAATGTGAAAATGATTTGTTAATGAACTTGTAAGCTGTTTCGCCATAACATCACTCATTCATTACTGAAATACACATTTACGTTCGGTTCGTAACTAACTTTTAACGTTATCCGTTACCCACAGAGGTTAGTAAAAGTGTTATTCTTTTTGGTACTATATAGTACATACTAATTCCATGCTTTTTGGTAATGAAAAACTAGCCGTTTCTGGCGATTGGCGTTCGAATTTCAAATCCCGTTCGCGTTCGGGGTTTTCTATCGTCAGCTGTTTTAGCTGAAGGTACTGACAGGCAATCAATTAAATTGGTTTTTTTGCAGTACCTAAGAGCATATTACATATTTTATGTTAATGATAGGAAATAAGTTTCCAAATCGTAGGAGCAGTGGTGGCCAATGGTAACGGCCGCGACTTACGAGTAGGTAGGTAGTAGGTCGTAGGTTCGAAACCAGACGGGCGACTTACTTCATTAAATCGTTTCATCACCACAGCTTTCAAAACAGTGAAGGAAAATATCGTGTGGAAACCGGAATGTCCTAGAACGAAAAAATTCGAAGACACGTGACATCTATCAAACCGCACTGGGCCCGCGTGGTGGATTACGGACCCCTCCCTCTCACCGAGAGGAGGCCTGTGTCCCAGCAGTAGGAACATTATAGGCTGATTATGATGTAGCTACTGCACTAAGTACCTCGTTATAATTTTAATTTTGAATAACATTTAATAAGTCGCCAATTGCAAAACATGTTTGTTTACAGCTCTGTTGAAATTAATTATTATTTCATCTCCACTTCTGCAAATAAACGAAATGTTTATTTATAGTTTTAATTAATATTTGAAACCAAGCAATCATTACAAAACAACGACAAAAATTAATAATATTGATATTCGGAAAAAAATGTCAACAGAATTCAAAAACAAAATACGGTTTATTAAACCAGTAAATGATCCATTATGTACAGAATAAATAATTATAGATTTCCAATTATAGAGGTGTAAAATTGAAATTAAACAAACCAACCATGAACCAGTTTAAAAAAATAACTACCGACCTTTGCCGCACTTTTTTTTGCCGCACTTTGCCGTACTTTTTTTGGCGCACTTTGCCGTACTCGAGTGTCTTCGACAATTTCACGATACAATTTTCATAGTCTTACGTAGGAGACCCAGATAGGCATTTCGAAACGTTTCTATTCAAGACGCTCCGTTTCAGTACGGGACCAAAATACCACGATGGTCAATCAAGACCAAAGAAACGATGGATGGAATGTGTGGATGATGATATGGTTAGAAAGGGGGTGACTACCGAGATGACGACTAATAGAGAAGTATGGAAGAAAAAGACATGTTGCGCCGACCCCAAATAAATTGGGATAAGGGCAGGAGAATGATGATGGTCAATCAAGTCACAATCCTCGGATCCGAATCAAAGTGTTCGGTCTACCGATCAACTGCCCCTTCTGCTTCCTTTTATAGGAAACTAGCAGCGAGATAAAAAGTATCCTATGTGTTATTCTGACGTATAACCTATGTTACTGTAAAGTTTCATCAAAATCCTTTCAGTAGTTTTTGTGTTTGAAAGAGTATCAAACCATCCATCCATCCTCACAAACTTTCACGTTTATAATATTAGTAGGATTATAAATTATATTATAATTATAAGTAGGATCTTGAATCTGTTGATACCTCGTTGGTCTAGTGCTGAGCAAGCTCTAATTCTGAGCATGAGGTCCTGGGTTCGATTCCCGGGTCGTGCAAAGTGTTATTGGGTCTTTCCATCTGGAATTTCTCAGTAGCAGAACGGAGTCTGGATTTGGTTGATAGCAATAGACTTGGCCCCTATTTTTAATTTAAAGAAAACAACGTTGCCCCACTCTAGGAATTTGTCCTGTATCGTGGGTGCGTTTACAAACATTTAAACTCACATACACAAGACTTGGCCCCTATTTTTTATTTAAAAAAAACAACGTGCCCCACTCTAGGAATTTGTCCTGTATCGTGGGTGCGTTTACAAACATTTAAACTCACATACACAAACAGCCAGACCCGGAACAACTACTTGTAGATCATACAAATATTTGTTCCGTGCGGGAATCGAACCCGCGACACGCAGCGCAGCAGTCAATCGCTTAACCACTGCGCCAACCATGTCGCCAATATTAACTGGCGAAATTTGGGTGTACTGTAGTAAGTGGGTGGGTGGTGGTGGGTGGGTGGTATTTGTCATATCAGCATATGGTTCTATACCCCCTAGAGCAGAAATTATTCATAGATGATCAACAAAAAAACAGCTATTTCGTAGAAAAGCGCAATACCTACGCTGTCAAAACGTCTGTATGGAACAGCATTTTATTTTTAATAACCGACAAAAAAAATCGCAGCAGAATCGTGTACTGAGTCCATGGTTACAGTTTAGACGTCCATGTCCCTGCCAACCTGTCTAATCCTTCGGGGAATACAGGCCTTATGTAATGTTATGTTATGTGTTAAATCTGTTTTTAATTTAGACCCACGACACATGAACTGTTCAAATAACACGTCGATTCTCGTTGAAAACCAAGACTTAAAAACTCTTACAGTTTTATAGCCAACGCAAAGTCTGTATAAAGAAAGAAATTTAAAGTATTTCTTTTAATGATCCCGCAGATCATTATAAACTAGCGAGGGTAGAGTTTACACAGTACTGTTTACTTGTGTCTCTCCCCAGTTTACCGTTCTATGAACGTTTCATCTCTTACTCATCAATCGACGACAACTTGTAAAGTGTTGATTCTTTGTCTGAAGCTGAAGAATTGAGCTAAGATGTGATTGATACTCATTAAATGTCTGTTATTACTCAGCAGGTCTTGGCAGACAGAAACTATGCTACTGCAAATGTATTTGGATAAACATTTTTTATTTAGAGAAACGTGTGAGTAAGTAAAACTTAGATATTTTTGTTTACATAATTTATCGATATTTTTGAGGTGGCTAGGAAAGCGACGCGCCAACTGTAACCATAAATTCAGCACATGATTCTATTTATTACCCATTATTCTACCATCACCATTTTTTTCCCATATTCTTTCATATACTTTGACCCATATTCGTTGATAAATCATATTATATCGCAGCTGTCCTGTAATGTCAGAAGCCCAAAACAATATCTAATTCTTAGATTTATTTTGGTAAGTAACACCTAATATTTAAACAAGCATATAAAAACAATCTAAGGACATGCGTACGCGCACAACACCATGCGCACAAGCGGTGCCGACGCGTGGCGCCTCGTGCCCTTTACTAGACGGGTAGAAACACGTGCTTAAAGTGGTGGTGGCTTATGACGAATACATATATAACGGGAAAATTTATGAAAAGCCCTTGAACGTAAAAGTGAATGAAAATCCGGCCAAGAGCGAGGCGCTCTCGGAAGCTAAGGCCGCTTTCACACCAAACGTAAAGTCGGTCGCTGACTGTGAGCGTCAAGTTTTTAAATGTATGAATAAACTTTAAAATTAAATAAAACAATTTAGTAAGTGTTTCTCCTTGCCCTTTTCGAAACGCTAGTTCAATTTTCCCCGTATTCCCGAGAAGACGAGAACAGCACCCTGATTTCGTAACACACTATCAATCTCAATCTGAATCATATTGAAGGATATTGCTAATCCATTGTTCGAAAAATGTGCCTGCTCAGCAACGTAAATAACACAAAGAATGTTGTTGAAATGTCAAAATGAAAGCGATTGCTACTGATATCGTGCTACGCAATTACCCAGAAGGTCACAACTAATGCAATAGTTTGCCGGCAGAGGTATACGTATACGAGGTATAGGGAGAGCTTAGGTCTCTCTTTACGTATTTAGCGTTTTTCAGTTAGTTTATCGAGGCGCAAACGATCCATATAAACTTTGTAAAGCACATAAGTACTTTAAAAGTTTTCAAACTCTCATAAGTCAACATGCAGTACAAAATGCAAACGTAGGGCGTGCACCCGGTGTGGAACAGTTCATTAAAAGTTTTAATACGAATCGATTGTACTGTACAGAAGTTACGATAACTAGAATATTGGAAGTTGTGCTTTTACATAACATCAAGCCGTATTCCACGAAAGGATAGGCAGAGATGTGAAGTGCCGTGGTCTAAGCCAGTTTTAAGTCCTATGTATTTCTATTCACTGGGCACAAACCAAACTGTAGCGGTGGTCCGGTGGTAACGGCCCCGACTTACGAGTTGTAGGTCGTGGGTTCGAACCCCGGCAGGCGCTTTATTTTGTGTAAATTATTTCGTCACCACTGCTCTCAAAACGGTGAAGGAAAACATCGTGAGGAAACCGGCATGTCGTAGAACCTAAAATTCGAAGACATGTCACATCTACCATCCCGCACTGGGCCCGCGTGGTGGATTATGGCCCACTTTCTCTCACACAAAGAGGAGGCCTGTGTCCCAGCAGTGGGAACATTATAGGCCGATTATGTTATGTACGTTATGTAAACCAAACTCCATATTTTTGTTCATGCAACAAAGTTGTCGTAGTGCGTTGAAAATCGATAGCCTATATTCTGGTTCTGGAAAAACCTGAAGATGAATTAAATACTATTTTATTCAAATAAAATATCATGTTTAACTTTGTCATTTTTAAGGGTAAATTTAATACCTAATATAGTTTTGTGTTTCCTTAAGCGTTAACAATCGGGTCAGTACCTAATAATGAATACATAGGGTAAATGTGTAGTTAGTTGTAAAAGAATTTGCTGTTATTTATTTATTTATCAATGCAAAAACTGCTATTCTGTAAAAAAATCTTACCGTGAACTAATGTGAAGTGAACTGTCATTCCACTTGATGCTAGGGAATGACACTATTGACAGGTCACTTCACCTAAGTTTTTACGGTGAGTTTTTGACAGAATAGATCGGCTGTTGTAATTTACATTGAGATAAAACAGAGAGTGTTATCGGTGTGAGCTTACATGTTGGTACATAGGTTTGCGAAGTGTACAGCACAAGTAAAGGTAACTTTGTTCAAAGCCTACTGCCAAAGCTTTTATACTAGTGCCTTCTGGACGTACTACACACAGCGGGCCTACAATGCTCTCAGAGTTCAGTATACAATGATATATATACGTATATATAGGATTCTGGTGCGAGTACCGCGATTTCGCAAGGCCTTGGGCATGTTTGCCGACGCGAGGGTGGGTGACTTCTACGCTGTAATGCGCAAAAAGTCAGCCTCACTAATTCGGCGAACTCTAGAGAACAACAGAAACCTAAGGATGATTGCAGACAGACCAGAGTCAACAGCTGTAGGAAGCCTGATCAGGCTGCATGTTGCCCGATGGGACTTTTTAGCATAACCAGCCTATAGCGTTAACACTGCTGGGACACAGGCTTCCTCTCTGGGAGAGGGAGTGGGCCGTAATCCACCATGCGGGCCTAGTGCAGGTGGAACTATTTTATGTTACCTAATTGATCGCCTCGTTATGGTAACATAGTCTCAAGGTAATGTAACTCTAAATAAATGTACACACAGAGAATTGAACAAACTTTATTTTAAGATAAATTTTAAAATTCGCGCTGTCTTAGATCCTACAGTGAATGTAGTGGCAGGGAGTGTGAATCACCAGCTAAGATCATATATTCATACGGGCGACAGGCCAATTTAGCAATTGAGGAAGTACCAACTACCAATAAACAATTTAGGATAGTTCTGTGCATAACCTACATACGAATGTTTTTAACATAGCACAAACTGCCTATAGGTACAAACAATTCGTTTATTCAGAATTAAAATAACATGTACGAGTACACACGGCTACACATCAAGCTATGCATTTCCAGTTTTAGCTGACCTCGCATTGTATAGGTTTTTCGTACAATCAGAAGGCAGCTTATACTGGTTTTGTATAGCTTGATGTGTAGCCGTGCGTACGTAAATAACCACTAATACCTAATTAATTAATAAAAATACATGACCATAATATTATACATAACATAGTATTTCACATGTCTAAAAAAAATGTTAACTATTAAAATTTTTATGAAAAGTTTTGAATAATGGGCCTAAAATTGTGAAAAGAAGAAGAAAAATGCAATACCAACCTTAATTCTTAAGAAGATTTTGTTCATACATTTTTATTGATAGACAAAGTTGTCAAAAAATAAAAGGCCCGTTTTGACATTGACAGTTCTAGTACTTAATAAAGATCAAATTCACAAAACACGTATTCGTTTGTATGAAACTAACAGGTGTCAAGAACGCATTCTGAAATGTCAAAACGGGCCTTTTATTTTTTGACAACTTTAGTATTGCATTCTTCTATTATATAATTACCTTGCTATGGAAGAGTGGAGTCTCCTAATACAGGCATTTTTTTGATTAAAAGGAGTTGTTTTGATTTGGTTAAGAAATAAAATTATATATATTTTTGTTTTTAATTTTTAATTTTCTGTCAAACAGCGAAAGTAATTAATATTTTCCCTTTTAGTATATGTTTTTGAAGTCTAGCAACTATTTATGCGCATCTCAGACAACATTTAGTCTCACTTACACAACGCAACCATACTTTTCTTGTTTCAATTTCCGTCTTCCGGTAACTTGCTTAGCTTATCAGATGTTTTAAGTCTTGTTTCCTCTGTAGCGTAATGTGGTTTGTTAGGATAATGTTTGTAATAGGTAAGTATCTAGGCATGTTATGGCAAAATTAAGTTTCCATTATCACTTATCCCTTTGTTTTTGTCCTGTATAATTTATATTAGGGACGCGATCGACAGGGTCATAAAAGTTGTAAAAAAAACTGCAATGTTGATAAATCCACTTGCTTAAATTACATAAATACTATTTTTGTTTTTAAACACACTGGTACTTAATTTGCGTAGGTATTTTTGCATAAAGTTACCGTAAGAACAAAACCACAATCAATGATATCAATGTTCCAAATCAATGTGAACGCATACATAAGTCAGGCATGCTTGCATGTTTACTCACACCAAAAGAGCTTTCCATTATGATGCCGCTGATTTACATTCTGGGTCTAAAATACCCTCCAGCTGAATAAAATAAAAGTGACAGTATCGTCCTCGTGCTTTATTGTTGAGCGCAGGATCCGCAGGATGTGGACAGATCAGCGATTATAATGCATATTGGCACGAACGCATACTGAGTGGTGCACGGAAGCGGGCGCACGAGGAGCACGCGGCGGCGGCGACGGCGGCGAGCGGGTTCGCGCGCCAGCACCATTCGACTCGAGCCCTCCGAGCACATCGCACGCACCGCGCGCGCTCGCACAGCGAAACTTTACTCGTTCGACGCAAAGTGAATCAAGTGCTGTTCCTCAAGTTTTATATACCCCCGATACTTTGAAAACTGACAGTTTTGGTTTTGTGTTGTTTAAGTTTGTTTTTGTGACCACATTGGAGGTGATCGGTTTATTTTCAATACGGCCGTCTGTTTACGGTGAGTACGTGTTTGTGTTTTAATTTATTTACGTAGGAGCCTCACACAGCTGATTTATGCACTAAGAGACCGCGCCATGAACGCAGATTACTATACCTACTAAGGTCGCCTGGCCGGTGCAGCGGTGCTCGATCACATTCTATTTCATTATATACCTTTGGGCATTAAAAACTTTTCATAATTGACAAGAAAATGTTTGAGCATCCTTGTGTACCGCCATTAAAAATAATTGTAATTAATTGATTCATCACTTGCCTAATTACTCAATTTATTACGCACGAATACTGTGGTATAAAGAGTTACGGGTTAATGCGATTAGCCGATTAGGTCAATATCCGCATGCAAAGCTAATAGCAATATTATGGATGATTACCGAGAAACTGGTACATTTGAGTGTAATAAGCGCTATTGATCAATAGGCAATCATCTGTTAGTAGGTACTTACTTAATGAATGGGACGTGTTAATTAATTATTACATTATATTGCTTAGTGACCTTTAACAAATTGTATTCTTACTATACAGGCTTTGTCTCATTACAAACTTGTATTAATTAAAAACTAAGCTATTCTTCAAGCGTAGAATTTATGAACTATAAAAGCGTGCGTTGAAGTCTTTTACAAGCAAACGCTACAAAACAAAAAATTTGACGAAATCTATTTAGATTTCGTAAACAAAATTTGCAATTTACTGCTGCCAAAATTTTGACAACACATCGGAACATTGATAATAAGTTTTATTTTAAAGTACATGGGAATGTGACATGCCTTTAGTAGGTATCAGTATGACCAGTCAGTACCTAAAGAAGTCGTAGAGGAAGTGGTTTTTTTGCATAGTATACCTTCAACAACTATGACCGTGAACTCAAAATGAACTAGATGACTTGAATAGAGGAATGCATTGATTAATACTTCTTCAGTTGACTGAATCACTACCCCCATGAAAAGAACCCCGTGAAAGCACAAAAAGAAAAGATAACTAAATATACCTCCATGATGAGATTCCTTCGATTATTATAATTATATATTAATTATTATATGGAAACATGAATGATTGTGACGATAACGAAGAGTCCTGACTAACATATACTTAAGACATTTTCAACAAAGCGATCGAAAGAAAGGGATTAAAACAAAAATGTTCTAATTAAGGATAAGCCTACTAACGGAAAGGCAAACAGATAAGCCCTTGACTTTTATAACATATTAGGAAGGACGATAAGAGTTACATTCTGCCCGTAGGAGAGTCCCAATTATCAAGTCCAAAGTTATTATTCTCCGCAATGGATCAATACTAATGTAAATATTTTGATACGTCTTATCTTGAGTAGTTGTAGTAATTTACAAACTTTGGCCCTTCTAATGTGTACTTGTATTATCGGTTACCATGACAAATATAAAGGAAATTGTGATAAATTATTTATTTGTAAGAACTTCAACCTGCAGATGACATGGGCACAGTGTAACATTCCCGTCGAGACCGATTCGCTCCGTGCAAGCTTCATTATTCATTCCTTTTGATCGTATTTAGTAAAACAACTATAAAACACGTTTACATGTTATTTGTAATTCCGCTTTTAAAGATTATTTATGGTTCCATGTGACTGTTCCTAAATTATCCTAGGCCGATAAAATTTTCGGCTTTTCCTAATTATGTTTATATTAGAGTTAAGATCTGATAGAGATTTCCCCTGTGGAAAAGGGGAAAGCCGATCATAACTAGGGTAATTTAGGAA
Source organism: Apamea monoglypha (assembly GCA_911387795.2). Lineage (NCBI taxonomy): Eukaryota > Metazoa > Arthropoda > Insecta > Lepidoptera > Noctuidae > Apamea > Apamea monoglypha. Next base: position 7,026,858 of record OU426922.1, read on the forward strand.
GAGTACTTGTGGTGACAACAGTTTCCAAAGTGCAGCGGCATCCTATCCTGATCGGGGCTTCATTATATTAATATAGAATTGAAAACTTCATGCAAAATTAAAGTGACATATGAACATTTAAAGATTTTTATACTGTTGAAATATCCTTTCCATCAGGGGCTTTCTTGCCACCCATCAACGGTGTGATTGCATTCCATATAAATCAGACTGCGCATCCCTAACTATTCAGACCTAGCCTACACCATAACCATATACCTACAAATATATTCTATCTTCTTGACTATAAATCCTAATTAACGCGTCGCTTAAATTCCGTTGGAATACCAAGTCCCTGCAGTCATGTTGACCTGTTTTGCCGTATCGTGTAAACAGCGCCTAATCATGTGGCTCTGACATGCACTGCACAGTTTGTCACAGCTTAGCACAACAACCGGACAGCTTGTGTGACAGCCTAAATTGTGTAACATCGGTATGCTAGTGCACAGGACAAGACAGCTTAAGATAGGAGGAACTGAACTGAATTCCTACATAGCACTAATGTTCTTACGAGTACAATGATAATGTTACTTACTGCCAATAATGTGTACTGTCTCATGAGAAAAATCGCATTTAGTGCTTATGCATTTTCATAAGAAAATGATCTCTATGTCTACTGTGAGAAATGCACAAATTGAGTCCATAACATTGTTCAACTATACACACTAACAATCGAACTTATTATCGGCAAAGTAATTTTTTTGATCATCAGTCAGTCACCAGAGTTCTGAATAGAAGTATGTGGTAGAAAAGACTTGCTGCGCCGACTCCAATTAAATAGAGATAAAGGCAGGACAATTACAATGATGATCAGTCACCAGTCCCAATTTAAGAGGTCTCTATAAAGAAATAAAGCTGCTCTCGTTCAAGAATTAAGAAAAAGTAGTTCAATATTCATGCATTTGAGCTCGTGTTTATGCTCATATCCGAGTGTTTAGTACGATTCTCAGCGGACACAATAGCGTCTACAGTGACCCGTAATGTAAACTAACGTGCGTGCCGCCGGCGCATAATCGCAGATTAGGTTACAGAAACTTACCAGATAAATGAGAATATGAACATTGTTCGCTGGCGGCAGTTGCCACTCTTCCACTTAAGGTTTACACTTTGAAAATAACGAGAAATGTACACAAATACACATAGTAAATCCAAATTGTACGTAACGTGGAAATTATGTTAAGAATCTATACGAGTGTTAATAGGCAGGTAGACGAAACCACTCAAATAGATGGAACTATTGACCAAAAAGGATCAAGGCAATCTTGATAATTAATATTTATAATTATGAAAGGAAACTCATTTTCCCGCATACAACAGACTTTTAATAGATAAACTGGTTAGAAACGAATAATGAACTCTTCTATCTATGGAAAAAAGTGGGATATGTTCCATCATATACATATTCTTTCTATCATAAATGTGTGCTTCGCCGTCGGCGTTGTCAACATACTTCGTTACTTTTAATCATTGTGATCCAACAAGAATCTTTGTGCTCAACAAACTGCCACGAAAGAATATCTGTTGTTGTTAACGACACAGTAAAAAATAGAAGAATCCTATGATGAAGCTATCCCTGCAAACACCCAAGAGTAGAATTTTCCCCGAAGATCCATCATCCATCTCCTATACTCACTTTTTTTTCTATATATTATGCGCCTCAGATGTCTTTGACATGACTTGACTTCTTCAAGGCCAATTTATTCTGATCTGAGGTACATAAAGAAATGAAAATTTAGAGAAATGTCCGGTGGTGCCTATAGCAAAATCAGCAGCTGGTCGACCCACAAACCGAATGCTCTTCGGCTTCCATTGCAATTAACTTGGGTGAAGGGAATTGAATCTCCGCTTAAGGCATTAGGCAATTATTGGAGACGTTTTTGACATCAATTAAAGGTTTCATTTAAGATAATTCCCCCTTTCTAATTCTGAAAACCCATTTTAAAACTAGTTGCATAAATGTCTTTAAGGTGAGGGGTGGGGGCGTGTATTATAGGTAGACACACCTCTGTCTAACTCTTCGGGGAAGACGTGTTGTTATGTATGTTACACAAATAAGTTTTAATTTTTCATTGGATGTGAATTATCTAACGTTAATTTATGTTTTACTGTATCTTTGGCCGCTATTGGCTTTTCTTTTCTTATTTAATGTTACTTAATATTCCTTATTCTGAAATGGGTTCCGCCCCAGAACCAGCATGTGCATCAACTCAGGTTTAATGATCCTCCCACCTCCCAATAACGTTTGGAAACGAGTCGTAAACTGATACAGCATCAAAGCTGCGTAAAAGCCGTCGCACGCTGCGATTGCTCTGATTCACATGAAAACATACTTCCTTTAATTAATTCACTGGCTAATAGTATCGAATGGCAATAAACAGCGCCTGTATCAAAGCTTTTAACATAGTCATTAAATAGATTTTCATACTTAACGGGCAGCTGGGATCATGTGAGCCTACCTACGAGTGTTAATTATCTTCATCGCTAAGGCTGCGCACAACTTGATTGTTTTTGTGCATATTGTCGTCGATGTGAACGCGCACATAGAACGACATTTTCCCGCGCCGCGCAGGTCGGCTCCCGCGCTCACTCCCACGCCACCAGTCTTCCGTCTTCACCTCATGGACACACAATAGCTACATTACTGCTTATTTTTTCTCCAGCTTTGTTGTTTACATTAATCGTTAACGTGCAACAGGCATTCCTGGAAGTGAAACTTGTCTTTTTCTGAAGTTTTGTAGAAGCGAGATGGCTTCCGCGTATCAATTTTTTGCCGTGAATGTCTATGCGATACCGATACCAGTCCTTTGGGACCGGCTTCGGCCTGTTCCAATTCAAATGTGGAACACCACAATAGTATTACAACAACTTACAAGAAGCACTTTGGTAACAACATATCCACGTTCTTCTCAAAAAAGTTTACAAGTAGCTTTCCTAATGGAGACGGCGCCGTTTGTAGTATGTAGGGTTTTTAAATTCCGTTAGAGATTCCAAAATTGTTTTCACTGGGAACTGTGCCATCTGGGTGCACTAAAGGTGACAACCGGCCGACTTGGCATTATTTATTGCCCTTTTAAAACACGCGGTACTACTCAGCGGGTTTTGCGCACATATGTTCACTGAGTTTACTTGGCAGATAGTTGCGGATGCTGCGGAGCGTGTTTATCATCGGACAACAACATCAGTTCTCCTCAGTTTGATTTTAATTGCCGACAAATTATCGCTGCGCTCTTAGATTGCGAGTCGGCGGTGCTTTACCGTGAAGACGGGGTTTCGACCTTACCCGAACAAAGATTACCGTTGGTTACCGTCATTTTTTTACTTTATTTAATTCTGCGAAGTGGTGTAACGGTGTCGCCTCCATTTGTTTTGGTTCGGCGCGGCGACGTGCGCCCGAGTCCCGGCGCGCCATCGCCTTGCATAAACCATGTCTTATATCATCGCTCTTCACTTTGTCTTTCTGTTGCGAGCATGCAGAATATTCGTTTCAATTGTGAAATCAAACGCATGCAGTTTAGAATATTATAAACAAAGTAATGGCCGACAGCCAGATAGGTAAGTCCCCGTATCCTATCTTGAATTCACGCAATTTACTCTATATAGATTGAGAGACAAGACTCTCAGCTCAAATTTAAATTAATCTTCTTGTGCCTTTGAATTTCGAGCATAATGGCCGCTTAGTAACATTATGCTCAAAGTGGAGCAGTTTATTTGTTAATTGTTGTGCAAAGAATGCAACACCGTGGGAACAGAGTATAGGCTGACGCGCGAGGAATGGACCAACGCAAGTGAAATTTGACCTGTCTACAACACGTGCTTGCCTAGTAATGCCTAGAACTTACGCATAAAATGCACAACTTGGTAGACCAATAGGCAGTAGGTACAAATATGTTTTTTTTTTATTTAAAATTGTTTTTTACATAAACGGTGCCATAAAATCACACCTGTTTCCCATAATATGAAATTGATATACCTATCATATAAAAAATATTCATCCATTGTGTCGGGTGTTCCACTTATTTAGACACACATAACAAGTTTATAGTTTTGCTTGTGATGATGGTAGTTTTCATAGTGGAGGTGACTTCTCTTTGGTTTTTTATGTAATAAACAAAAGCAAATTCTCTACGAATAATGATGAGACTGAGACTGGTGTTATGTTCTCTGAAGCCAGGAAAAGATTGGAACAGGTATTGGCAAAAAACCTTTTCCGATTTAATTAATGAATTTAATTAAATCAGAAAAGGTACTAACAAATCAACGTAAATTCATGAAATGATGCCGCGATACAATCATGATTAATTTCTAATGAACGACGCATAAATTAAATATCACGTGGAAAGTCCGACATTCAATTAACATTAGCGGAGGTTATCAATAATATTAGACAGAATGATGTCCTTTATCCTCTGAAAGAACGACTGTTTTCATAGTTACATAAGAAGGCTTCTTCCTCAATAACTCAAAATCGTTTCTATCGTGTATTGCTAATGAATCATAACATCGTGATCAAGAATTTACCACCCACCAATCGAGCTTATTTATTATTTTAATTGCCTTTTTATTATGACTAACACTGTCTTCGTGTTTACGGAGTCAAGCTTTTAAAAATCACTCGTGCAAATTGTGAAGCAAACGTTTTACGATTTAGTCATATCATAGTGCCGGTGGAGGAGTGTCGGTGTGCAATACATATTTAACACTTCGACGCTAGGTATAATTCGGCTGAATATATTCATAGAGCAGGCGGCCAGGCGGTCTCTGGCGGCGCAGGACGAGGCGAGGCGGGCGCGCGCAATGAAAGTGACAACTGTGTACGAAAGTGACTCGTTAGATTTATTTACACTTGTTCGAAATAGACGCGATCACTTCTAAAACTGGTGTACACTTTACGTCTGTGGCCCCGTCCGCTTCGCTATTTATATCGCTCCAGGCGGAGATCTGCCTCCTTCTATGGCAAACTAGAATGTGCTCAGCGCAACGCGCCAATTACCCGCGTGTTTTGTCCATTGAGACATTTTTATTCCATTTCTTTGCATCGAATTAATTGCTGGTCACCGTTTCTTACTTTTTTCTCAAGTGCTTACACGACGTAGCAATTCATTTTACGTGAGGTCGTCGAACCTTTTAGTGTTCCGGCGGTTCGTAAACAATGCCACGGGATTTAAGGGTTTGGGTGTGTTTGTGGTGAAAGTTTACACATTTACAATAACAATTCATGTCCAGTTTCCGTCATGTTTATGTGGAGGGCAAGGATAGAAGTGCCGGTTACGAGATGTAGCCCGCCCATACGGTACTAATAGAAACAGGAAATCGAATTTCGCGCCTGTGACCCGCAACATAATCCAACTCAATGAAGTGGGATGTTTGAGTACATCAGGTCAGACTCGAAACAATAACCCTGTAAATGGAGCAGCTGGTAATGATTCAGTGATTGACTCGCGCCAGTGAGTGAGAGCGCCCAATTGAGTGTGTACCTAATACAATCGGATATGGCACTCAATATGATGGAAGGGGCGAAGCAACGGAAAAATATTCTCGATATCGAAATGCGACACAAAACTGATTGACGCTTAAGTTCTATTACGTGTACCATTTGTAAGAGGAACTTGTTGATATAACTATGTTGATGATAGTATTTTTTATATTTCACTGTTGCTCGATAAAAGTAAAAACGAATGACCGAGGTTCAATTATCAAAACTACCGAGAGAGAAATGGAATGTCCCAAGTAGTGAGATAATTTCGATTTCCTTTTATAGAAAGTAAGAATGTTTCGATAAGTGGGTATGTATAGCGGTGATGTTAACAAGTTGCTGATGCTGCTTCAGCCGGGAACCTGTTCGCGACACCGGCGAGACTGTGACTAGCTGCGTCTGACTTATTGCATAGGCCTACATACTGAACATAGGTCGCTAGTGCGTATTCGGCACGAGACTTTCTAGACACATCACCTGATGCTTAAGCTGACGCTAAAATATTGCTCATTAAACCTCAAACATCTCATACCACAAGTATCATGCAACTCACGACTCAAAAAACAAAAATCCAAACATCTTAAACAAAGCTCCAGGTTGATTAAAAGGTTAAGGTAAAACGAAGCATACCGAAAACGTTTTACTTGCTTGCTTTTCAATGCTTTTGTTTGAAGTGGCAACCCAGTTAATCGATTTAGCCGCACGTGGCTTCAAGAGTTTGTTGGTTTCCGATAAGGATAAACGAACAAACATACGTGCGTGCATATGTTTAGAACAACATGAGGAAGATGGATGTCTTATGAACAGACACTGCACTTGGCACCTTGACAATGGTGTAACCTAGCCTTTTAATTGTCCAGCTAATGATGGCAACACCAACAAACGCGGAAGTTGACATTCCTGGAGCAATTAAATGTTCCCGAGATAAATGTAATGAAATATACTAATATAGATGCGAATATAGATTCGCTACAAAGAGTATGTACATGATGGCTGCAAGTAAATATAATATAAACAGTTTATTTCAATAATTGTTTACAATGATACACATATTTTATAGGCTATAATTACTAGACAACTATAGCCGAACTAGGCCGGCTATCAGCGCCTAAACCCTCAAATAATAAACACTTAAAAATACCCATCAACTCGTGTTAACATTTTGTAGATAAAAAAAAGTAATTATAAACTACATAATAATTTGATACAATATTATTATAGATCTTTAATGATTATATTATTTATATAATCGTTAAAGACAATATTATTGTTTAGTTCCAACTACTGATCTCAGAATAAAGGTAAAACATAAAGCTGGTACGGCGAAACTTATGACAAGCAATTGAAGTTATTAATAGGTATATGTGTGCTCAACGAACTCGTCAGCAGCCATTAGATGTTACAACACAACACTTACAACCGACTCTATATCATATAGATTTAAATCAAAGATATTTCCTGTGCATACGGACTATATTATCAAATAATTTTGTTTGTTATAGCTAATAATGCTTTTAAATGAATCAATCGACATAAACATTAAATATTTTATAAATTCCAACCGCCGTTTATGTTAAAGTCCTTTTGTATAGCCATTTATAGCTATTTACTGTATGATTGGTCACCTCATTAAGTAGGTCTTATGTGGAACAGCTATAAAGGTAATTTTAAACGTAACTAATACGATTTCACACACCGCTTCATTTCCAATTTCATCGTGAGTTTAAGATATGTATATTCGTATTACAACTATATTTGTTTGCACGTGTTCAGTACGGACCAAGGGCGTGAAAGAGCATAATTATACAGGGTGAATATTCCAACTGCGCGTGGATGGCAAAATCCGTCACTAGCGGGAAGTCTAGACGAAGAAGTCTCGGTGTCGAAAACGGTATTATGAAATTTGTGATAATTAAAAAAAGCACTTGAGAAATTCACCTTGTGTATGAAAACGTACATAAATATAAGGTTGGATGCATACAAACCATCAATAAAATATAAATGATTGTTTAAAATTAGATTTGAGTTTGTTTAAATTTTATTGGCACCCAAGCCGCTTATTTGCAGAATTGACTAAGGAAATTGACAAATTCTCGGTAACGGCAGGTCAGCAGCAGCATTAAAATTTAAATTAACAATCCGACCACAACCAAACCTATTATAGTGTAAGAATAATCTAAACAAAAAATACTGGTATAAAATACTAAGATTTCTTCACTAATAAATACAGTAGGGCCTCGGTAATCCGGACTCTCGCTTGTTCGGTGATCGCTGTAATCCGGCCGGGCAATGGGATTCGCGGGGGAGGCCCGGCGGCGTGTAGGTGCTGGGGCTGTCATGAGCCAATGCGCCGTCAGTCTTTTGTTTATCGCCTTTCTTTCAAATAAGTGAGGCAGAAGCTCAAGAATGGGCTGCTGGTGGTGCCGAAAGCGAGTTACAAAGATATGAAGTGTTAACTGATGAGGAGATTGTGCGAGCAGCTATGTGTGGGGACGATGAGGAAGATGAGGACAATAGCCTTGAAATTCTAAAAATCACAAAAGTTGGTAATTCAGAGGCAGTAGGAGCTTTAAACACTGCTTTAAAATGGGCTGAAGATAACGAATTTGATAGCCATGAAGTTATGTTTCTCCGTCGACTTAGAGACCGGGCTTTCGAAATGAAGTGCGAAAATTATAAACAGAAGAGTATTACAGACTTTTTCAAGAAGAATTAACTAATGTTTTATTTTAACTTACTGATTTCCTTACATAGTTGTAATTTTGAACATGTACATTTTGTCTATATGCTATAATTTAAAAATTGATTAAAGAAACTAAGGTAAACATGTGTTTTATTAACATTTAATATGGCATACTATAATCCGGACGCCTCGATAATCCGGAAAGGGTCTTGTTTTTGCCTCTCCGGATTAACGAGGCCCTACTGTAGCCTTTAAACTTTCAACATCTTAAAATGGTAGGTTTATCCATCTTAGATGATACAGAAGTAGTGGCTAAGGTCAGGAGGACCAGAGGAGGAGGGGGAGGGGTGGAGGTGGTGGTGGGTAATAATCCATGACACAAAATATAACTTGACGTTATTAATAACAAGCCATAAATTATTAGTTCACCATTAAAATATGTGGTTCACCATTGCTCCATACTGTTGTATAGAGCAATGGTGAAGCATTTATTTAATTACTTTGTGCCTAGGTAACGCAAATATGGTTCACCATAAAAGTTCCTTCACCACGGTTTACTTCAATTATTTCGTGTTACTGCAGTTTCACCCTCCTAGACATAAACATACATACATACAGCCATGTAAGTTTCTACCTGCTTGGGGAAGGGTCGGGTCGCAGGTGCTCATCCCACATACAAATAAAATCCTCAACATAAACCTCTTTAGAGAAGACGCCAGGTAATAATAAATTATTGGTAATCCAGGAAATGGAGAAACAACAGCTTGGTTTAGTTAACGATGCAATATTTAAATCAACAGATGTTGATATTAGTCTGGATGTCAACAACTATTAGAATGGGAAGGCACATTTTGATCAACATAATTATATCAGCTATCGATACATTATTACGATAGGTCAAGAACTAGCCGACACTCGTTATCTTCTTTCTAACTTCAATCAATATTTAAAAAGATAAGACATTTGGACAGAATTTTAAGAATAAAACCATTGCAACAGATAACTGTGAGCACACGGACGTTTCCTCCCTAGGGGGATATTTCTCAGTTCTCCCCCATCCTCCGAGATCCTTCCCTTCGGTTAATGGGCGACGGGGCAACCAACGAGACAGGAAAGCATCTAAGGTGAGGTGAATACACTGTAATTGCTCCGCCAAACGCAAGAACAGCTGCTAATGAAAGTACAACGTACTGTCACTATCGGCAAAGCCAGATATTTACAAACCTTTGTTGCACCGCTACTGTTGGTTATCTAAATCGAATATTTCAAATTCCCTTTCATGCGGCAAAATTGATTTGTTGTTCAACAAACATACCAAATTCAATCAAGTATCGACGGGTACCGGGTAGATTCGAATGTGAAAAGTTCATCATAAATTTTGAAATGGATCATTGAATACGTCGGAACTTTCGTATTGAAATTACACGATAGTTCAATTTGCAATTGAATTGCAAATATCCGGTCGCCGTTATATCGGCTGTGCTAACAATGGCATCACATTTCATTCTCGTTTACATACTAACGTACATTGTGGCTCCATTAGTTGACGGAAATTCATAATATATATTCATGTTTTTGGTAATCCTCTGACCGATAGCTGGCCCAATTATTTAAACTGGCCTATTATCATGCTGTGCCTAATCTTCAAAGTGGGATCCAGCATTTACTAATGACCAATCAAATAATTGTAGATACACATAACAATTTCCAATTAATTCATTAAGTTAATTATTTATTTACACATGTTCAACTGTTGCATCAGATAATACCTACATTTTAACCCACAACGAGATCAATTTTCAGAAGTAGAAACCGTCCTAAACTGTTTACATTGGACGTAGTAAATCCGATCTCACTGTAAAAATACAACATTTTGGACGAATGTAATTCTAAAACATTTTACAGAAAAGAAAGTTAAATGGACCTTTTACTTGTTTTATTAATGTAAATTCTAATGTCACGTGATGCTATAGAAGAGGATCCAACGTCCAGAGATGTCCAATACATATTCTCTAGCAGAACCACACACTCATTTTTCTGCATTCCGATCCGTATCTATCTTTAATATTATAAATTCGCTTGTCGTGTCTGTCAGTGTGTCCGCATTGTAGTTCTAAACTACGCAACAGATTTTGATGCGGTTTTCATCACCATTTAGATAATTGTAAACATTATTATTAAATATGGATATTTTGTCAATACGTAAAAACCGTGCAACGCAGGAACGGGTCGCTGGTTCTGAATAAAAATATGGCAAGCCAGACATTTACCTTGAAAGTCCTTTGTACTTTGTAGTAGTCGCACAGCGAGCTAACTTACGCGGATATAGTGCGCGCAGTACGCACTAAGATCAAAGTCCGGTATTCTCCGTAACCTTTCAATAAACGCGAAGTTAACCGTACAAGGAAACCTGGACCGAATGATATCGCAACTGCTTATTAGTCTTCCAATCATGGCAGCAACGCGCATAGAAAAGCAAGCAAATTGTACCTCATCAAGATTACAAGGCAACTAATTAAATGTACACTATTCATCATCAATGTCTGTATTAATTGCGACTCTGTCTCTAACAATTCGAAACGGGCACGTAGACAAAAAATTCGAGGACATGTGACATCCAGCAAACCCGCAAGGGGCCGCATGGTAGCCCACTCCTTCTCACATAGAGGAGACTTATGCCCCAGCAGTGGGGACTTTATAAGCTAACAATTTATTACCTTTCGCGTCTTAAAATCAATGTTAAAGAGCCCTCCAGAATCCAAAACAGTAGCAAATAAGCTAGAAATTTTGCAGTTGAACTATTGAACAATAACGCACAGGTTTATTGACAGCAACCGTGACACATATTTCCGAAGTGGTGACAATAATGTTGTCTATAATTCTACCTATAAAGACCAATTCCATAAGTGCGCCTCAGAGAACAATCCCGTATTTAATCTCATAAAAGTGAAACTAAAGATTTTCAATCTATTTGTTCCTTTAAGCAAGGCTAATTTTATTTGATGCTTAACTAATGTAAAACTATTTCAATCACTAAGTAAATTGACCAGTTGACAAGAGAAAGTTATTTAGAGGACAACGGACTGTTTGGCTTGAAACTGTAGCGAGAACTTTGATATTAGTTTGCGTCTAAGCCCACATCGGACCTTCGTCAGTATAAAGACATGTCTGTTGTCATCTTACAATCATGCAGGTACACCCACTTTGCACGTCTCAAGTTGTGGCCATGAAACAAGCGACAGGGACAGTAAAATTTCGTTAAGAGATTACCATTTTTTGCAGCGGAACTGGAATCCAGACTAATAAAAAATATTTATAAAAAAGTGGTTACATAACTAAAATGTAGATACCATTATTACAGTCAAGAAATATGAAATGAATACCTATTATGTCATTAAATACCCAAAATTAGTTATAGAAAAATTACGCAATGTTGGCGACTTGAAATATGATTTTTCACTACACTAAATTTTTAGTTGCTTTGTGGCCACACAATTAAGGCCCACGAGTCGATCATCAGTCAGTAAGGAGGCAAACGTAGGCAGTTTACATTGTTAATTGATTACCGTTGACCTCTTTACATTATGCAATATTTTTTGCATAAAGTAGCTGAGTCGGGACTCTAAGACCCACTTGCACCACAGATCACTAAATACATTGAATGCTAACGAATTCGGGAAATCGTACTATTTCTTTCAATTATTTGAAATTGACAGAGATAGAATGAAGTTTTAAATACATTTAGTCCTAAACGTAGGTGTGATTAGTGACACATACGGGCCTAAATGACTGGGAGAGCAATTTAAAGTCATTCAAAACCTAAACCCGTGTTTCTAAGTAATCCCATGTCAAGTTATTTGATACCTAACCTATTGTCGTCAACTGATCATAGTAACTATCATGAACAGATTCATCAGGGAGGTGATCGACTTTCAGAAACCGCACAAAAGCTATTTAGTGCAAAGAGCAATCGTTTTTAATTGTTTAATGTCGATAGAACACGACACACAAGTCTGTTTCGCACAAACTAGATCTGACAAAAACAAAAGAACGCTAAAGACAAAGTTAATAGTTTAGTGCAGCTATATAATTCGTTAAATCACTAATTTATTTTCTGACTAACATTTAAGCAGCAGCGAATAGGTATTATAAGTTATTGAGATTGGCTAGTCTGTATAGGTCAAGGCAAAAAACAGTGTGCAGATTATAGAAATTATCCGTGTATAATTAAAGGCACAATTTTATTATCTCTTAGAAACGCAAGTGAAATAAGCGTTATGAACACGAGGAATTCCTTTTGAGTGAGCCTGTGGTATTGACCAGCTATTGATGTGAACATCGGTGTGTGACATTATCTCGTGATCGGCTTCTTACTAATTGTCCACGAGAGGCGAGTTCAAACAATCGCCTCCATTGTTCCGATTGCCAAGGAGCGACCCGACAATAGTGCAAACGTGTTTCGCGAGGTAAAAGTGCCAGCAAACAATGGAATCGATGCCTATTTGATTCCGTGCTTTCCCTTTTGTCGAATGGTGTGCTTGAGCGAATTTTCATAATAACGCTGTTCCGGTAAAGTACCCAACTAGGTATTACAATAATAGTAAGGGGGAAGCGCCAAAAACGTAAGTAAATTTGAATTCCGCAAGTTTCCCCCTTAATCTAAATTGTATTCAGACTCTAGAAAACAGTTTCTACTGCAAGAGTCCGTGTAGCTGATTCCCTTTCTAGCTCGTTGAACAGACATAGGAAACCGGTAAATATCCTTTACACTCTCAACTATGAGCTTTTCTATACTAAGTATGTAGTTTGTAAAAACGCCGGAAATCGTTTCAGAAAGTTCACTTTACAAGATTAGATTAAGAATGCAAGTCTTCTTAATTAACAAATACTTGGAGTTAAACTAGAGGGTGGGCATCTGGGCAACAAAAATCCGACTAATTATGACTGTAATTAAGAAGTTCAAACATTCCATTTTGGTTTAATGCCGGACAAGTAAGTGGAAGTAACTTAATATAACCTATTTTAGACCGCAATAACATAACAGAAGTAATGAGATATCGATGCTAACCCTGGGCTGTTCGATGTACCTATTATAATTGTGTGTAAACATTCAAATACTTAGATGTACCTGGTTTACAGTACCTAGTTAGTTGGCCGTATTTGCACTGTGAGTCTGGGAGGCGGTAAACTACCGCTGCAGACACAGAGTTTGCTTACAAAATGCATGTATTACAGTAAACTAGCCGGTAGCCAGTGTGTTTATATGTAAGTGCAGGTTTCCTTAGCCACTTTCTATTCGAACTAAAATACTTTGATTTAAGGAAATTTAATGACATAAGAATAAAATGTTCATTGTCTGATATAAGTAGATAAGTAAAACTTGCTAAATCATCTTCTCTCCTTGATAGATCATTGCAATGCATCTCAGAAGGATAATGCCCTAATCAATACGCGCAGTAAGTGCTTTGATGATCGCAGCATGATGTCATCAGTGTTGTGTGTGTCCGTACTGGCAAGCACCAGTGATATCACACCAGACATTAAATGGCACTCATATAAAAAGCAAGTTATTAATATAACACAATATCGTGTTGGTATTCCCTAAACGAATAAGCAGAGGTGTAACTTCTGCCTACCTGCCAGTTATGTTAAGGTAGGCTAGATTAGGCTTATTAATCGAGCACAAATCGAGACTCCAGGCTCCTAGGTACATCGGTACTGCGAAATTCCCCAAAGATAAACATAATAACACGTTTCGATAAACGTGTTATTAGCTTTATCTTTCGGGAAGTACGTTTTGGGCATAGGGATTCTCAAGTTGATACCTGGGAATGGAACCCTAGGCCCACTAGCCGCACTTGCAACCACTAGTCCAACGACGCAATTCACGCAAATAATATCAAATAATAATATCATTATCAAGCTTAAACTGCGAAACAAAACGCTTATTTCGTTTGTTAAGGGACGTAGTAACGACGGTCCCATTATCGTGGATTCATGCCAAAAATACCAACTTTCGCGATAACTGCGTCAAACTGCTAATAATATAAACCAACAGTTTACCACAGTGACGTCATGAACTCATGAATTTATTATACCAAACAGTTTTATAATCTGTTAAGAAAATTGTTGAGTCTTCGAGGCGTCTCTCTGTCTAATAAAATGTTTGGGCCAACATATTCTGGTTGAAATAATGTTCAGCCAAATTCTCGAATGTTAAAACACTCGAGTTAGTTTTAATCAAGTTTTATTTATTTATTATCACCACACATTTTACACGGTGAGTTAAGCCCTGTCTAATTAGGAGACCTATTAAAGATATACTAAAAAAAACCCGCTTGTAGTAAAAGACAGATCTCATCATCATAAAGTTCGTTAATATCTGACATTCTATGAGCCTTGACATCTTTATAGGTCCCTATGGCTGTACATGCCCACAACTAATTTTAAATGTATCTAAAATCATTAACCGTATCTTGTTCTGACGCCTGGCGCTATCTAAACTATTTGTCCTATTTCGTTTACTGTAGCGTAGGTACTCTATAGTCAGCAAGTAATCATTACTGACCACTTTAACTATGGTCACTTCACAGCTGTATTTAGATAGTCGTTATCCTACCAGTTCGATAATTACCGACGCCCTAAATATTTACGTGACTAATTTGTTCGTTTTGTTTAAATGTAATGTTTGGGTTTTTTGTGACCTATAAGGTGCGTCTTTTCCTTCTTATTGCGTAAATTAATAAATTTAAGTAGTCGGTCCTCCTTGACATTGATTTGTTTCTTATAATTTAATACTCATCCGGTTAATCATCATGTGAACGACTAGATGTGCGCAAAGTTCTCTGAATTCAAAACTTACATCTACTTTTCTAATTAAGTACGTATTGTATGTAATACTTAAACAACTTTTTTCTATAAACATGAGACGATACTTAGAAAACCAACACTATTTAATGTAACAACACATTACGACGTAAATTTTTGACGTGTGCGGTCAAGAAACCTCCCTTATCGATCTAATGCTATATTACTGAATGTGGTTCGGCTACTGTGTGACCACCTTAATGCTCGTAATCTCGCTGCCAGTAGGCCCTTCGCGGTTTTGCACCAACCTGATAATAAAAACTTTCTAGTGAATGTTGGTATGTTGGCCACGCGTCGGGGACATCTGTCATCCCTTAGGAATAGGCATTGGTACTTAGACTGTGCACTAGTGTGCTGTCGAGCACAGTCCCCCGGCTGATGACAGGATATCAATCAATCAATCTATTAATCAATTCACCGTATTGCAGCGGTTGCTAGACACAGGCCTATCGTAGGTTGCGCTACAAAAAAGTGACGTTATATGATTGGTTAAAAAATGTTTTTTTTTTTAATAATCGAAGTCGTTGAACAAACGATGGGCTACCAGAGCACGAAAATTAAGATCACACTAAAGAGAAAATTAAAGAAGTCTTCCAATTTAATTCACCTAAAAATCTTACGAACTTCTTCTTCGAATGTGAAGGTGTCCCATGAAGCACTATGTTAGATACTAGCGGTAATACCATAAGGACACATTTGCAGAAAATAATTTACTTAATTTACTTTTTAAATTCTATTATTTAATCTTCAAGTCAAAACAACAAGTTGGATTGTAAGTCAAACAAGCAATCGTTTAGTCCACTCTCGGCCCCTCGACACCCAATTCAAGGCGACCTCGCAAAACAACTGAACGTTGAAAAAGTTTCCATACTTCTTTACATCGTAATCTTAAAAACACAAACACCTGTCCAACTACGCAAACATTTAACAAGTTGAAATTAAAATACAAAAAGTAATAAACATCTAAAAAATTTAATGTAATGTGTGAAAAAAGAAAAGTTAAAAAAAAGTAAAATTCGTGCAAGCAACCCACAAAATGATAACTAAGAAAGTAAATCAACTGCTAAACGGGAAGCTGGCATCATTATATAAAATTTCAATTATGCTAATTAAAACATACAAAACAAAACAACTTGACAGATTTATTGAAACATCAAACATGTTTTCTTATCTCCAAACATTATTATAATTAATTCTCATACACTGCTTATCTGAATGCAATGTTGTACGTAGTAGGTTATCAATCAGTCATCTTCGCTACCTGTCGTTCTGAGAAAGAATTTCTCCTAATGACAACTGCTCTTAAAGTTTAAACAAACTGAGTCACTAATGACGCAAACAGCACAAACTAGAAGTGCTTTCATTAAGAGTGCCTGCATAACATCAGTCTCACATGCTACAGTTATTCTAGTACGTCCCGCTGGTTCCCAATTCTGGCGTAACCAACTAATAATTCCAATGCCTTTCATTTTGATAATTCGACGACATTCATTGCGTTTTTTAACGTTGTCGAGCAGACGAATTTTTCAAACGTTTGAAGCAGTGGAATAGCAATTTCTGTCATAACCCTTCGGATTGTGAAAAAAAGATTTCAAGAAGCAGATTGAGAGAAGCAGGATTTTCTGTATGCAGGCTAACATGCGCGACGCGCATAATTTTGATGACACTATCTCACGCTGGATCGAGACATGAGTATGTGAATATGCTAGATTCGAGATATCTCGTTACCAAAAATGTTCTACCCCGTGTGCTTTCCCATTTCCCAGCAAGTCGTCTATGTAATGTCGAGTAGGTGTGAACGTCGATTGATTACCCCCCTTTACTAAGGCAGGTAGTATTTGCGTGAGAGGTACCCAATAAAGGCAGGCGTCTGACGTAGGTGATGCGTATGGTAGAGTTACTTTACCATTTAATACGCAAAAACTCGATTCGAATTGATAACACGGTTTTCTTAAATATTTTGTGTTGATATTCTGATAAGATTGCCACCACGTGTGTAGCAAATAAATTACTATCAGTTCACGTAAATTTATCTTCCATGATGATACAGAAGCTGTTTATTTGTTTTTTTTACTAGTACATGAGTACTTCCTACAGATTTTAGTCGACGTAATTTGCCTTATCATGTTGTTGTAGCAATGATGTACGCATATCTATTTGATAAAAATTCCATTCTAATTCACGATTCAATATTTATTACCTACATCAACTCATTACTCAACATTGTTGTCCCTTATACAAAACTCAGAAGTACGTAATATTTTACGATAGGTACAGATAATATTTAGTAATATTTAATAGTTTGTACCTAGTGGTACGTTCTTAGCTACTCTCCTAAAACCTATTTTAAAGTAACGCAACTAAGTTACGCAAAAGTGACACAGAAATTACCTAAATGTGACTTACTATAATGCTTTAAGTACCTACATGTTGCACCATATTTAATGGAAACTTAACTTTTGCAAGAAAAGGTATATGCACTGTTGGAGCTTACACAAGTAGGTCGATATGATATGACTTAGATAAAACTAACAAATCCATCAATATTTCCAGAAACTATCGGCTAAGTATTGTTCAAAGAATTATAAAATGAGCCAAATTGGTCAATCATATAACGTTCGAGTCACACAAAAGTTCTTCGATGCCACTCTGAAGTTACGACGAAGTGCCCGGAACAGAGCGAGGAAGGAAGCACTGTTCAACTGCAGAATACTTAATAAGCACATACTTAACTATTGAAATAGATACAGCACCTACACTAAGCACGTATATCAACGATCATTTTAAAACCACCATGACACTTCCCTAACTTGCCATTTATTTATCCTCTTTGTACAGATTATACCTAAATGATTTGCATACCATTAGATCATGCGATGACAAAATTATTAAGTGAAAGTTGTCAAACTCGCTGTAGGTAATGGCATAAAATATTTAAAATTAAAATAAGCACCAAACATTAATTAGTGTCGCAGTGCAGTCATTATGTTTGCAGAAAGAATAGAAAGTAAAGGCTCGTGCACACAGCATTGTCCCGTGAGGACGGCTATGCTAATGCGGAAGCTGCGCCGGCGAACGACGTGCCGTCCTGCCCGCGGGCGGAATTGTTAATCGCCTCATTTATCATTGCAGACGAAAGTGAAAACTGCTACTGTGTAAATAATACAATTGTGAATGCGGCTTTATGTTTTTTTTTTACAAGTAGGATTGAATTTTTGTTGAGGTTTTTGTGGTGGCAAATGGCGTACAATTATTTAATTATCTCATTTGGAATAGTCCAAATTAGATAATTAAATAATTATCTATTTTGCAACATTTGCATAGGCAAATGTTGCAAAATAGATAGTAATTTCATTACCTCATAGCAATTGTAACAGAAGAACAAGTATTAGACAGTTTGATAACTCGTAGCATATTGAATCATCTGTTTTTTTTAGAATTGATTGACAATGTGACGGACGACATCATCAGCGATTGTAATATTAAATTGTGACATCACATTAGCATTGTGTGGCAACATGGACGAGTAAAAGTGAGCCCCATTGTATCAGATGTGCGGTAACAGCTCCGCCCCTTATGGCTGCAGCCATGGAGCAGACTATTTGACGTGACTGAGATTCTAATGAGACTCTAATATAGAATAGAAGGCACAAATTTTAGGAAAAATAAAACACGTAATGGTTATGATAGTGGGAAAGTGCCAGATACGAACATAACTCTCGCAGTCCGCAAAGAAGTAATTTTATAACAACATATTCCCATAAGTATAATAAATCCCTTCGCTCGGACCCACTCTCGGTGAAATTCAGTATTTCAGTAGTTGTAGAATATCTAATTTTACTTGACATAATTAACGCATGCCGAAAGGTGTCAACGGGTTATATAATATTATATTCTGGACCTACGTATATACTCTGTAAATTCGTTCTCCGTTCTGTTCAGTTTTCACGAGGCGATTGCCAAGAATAAACTTGTTAATTCTGTACCTACAACTTTAATATAAATTAATGACAGTACAAAAATAAATTGAACTCACTTAAATTTGCAACTTTCAAGTAGGTTTTAACAGTTTTGTCCAAACGATGATGTAGTAAACTAGTCAGCTAATCATAGATTCTTAGGGAGTACCTCGGCCTCCATTTTATCCTTTTCACAAAGGAACTCTCTATTCGCCGTCATATTGATAATCACCCTCTTTCTAGCCATATCACCTTTCACATAGTCCATCCATTGTTTCTTTGGTCTTCCCCTACTCTTATAGCCATCCACATTCATATTCAAAACTTTCCTCACAACATTTTCCTCATTTCCACACAGCTTTTCTGTGACCAGTACCGCTTTCAGACTTCCTGTATATATACATAGATATATACTCATTTCTTATTCTATCAAGAACAAGGAATAGATTCTACCCTTGATAAAAAGTGATGAATGATAGATAAAAATATTACCTACTTAGGTCTAGGTAGATGAAATAATTTAAGCTTTTACTTATGTAAAATTCGTGACTTACCGTTCATGACTAAGAACAAGAACATGAACTCCAATATCTATGAATGACAAATTACAATGTATTAAAATTGCATATATAATATCTTAATGAGGGTCACAAATGTCATGATTTTCATAAGTAGGTTTTTCAAACCGTGTCTAGCGAAACATGAATCATAGAAATAATTTTGTGTGTTGAACGTACGCGTGTAGATTTTTATCACAACCAATCATTAACATATAGACAACCGTGAAACGAACAGTTATTTTTACAACTCATAGTTTGTATAATAATGATTGCTATTCACAAGTTCATTAAAATCACACCGACGTTATTCTCCGAAGTGAAACTTACTAATGCAGGTACCTACTTATTTTTCTAATTTCTATTATAACTACTTTTTATTTAACCGCTTAATATTATCATAAAATTGCGTCTGAGCATTTCAGTGCAAAATACCGTTGCGGGATGGTATAGTTTAGTTTTTCCTTTTTTATTGCAATTTTCTTGATAATAACGTTGTTTCCGTTGATCGTTACTTTTAATAACTACATAATGCAGCGTTTCCTTTAAAATTAAATACCTACGCTTTATCGGGTCCGTGATCGGTAGATATCGACGTCACCATATTGTTGCTCTATCTATTATTAGCTGTCAGAGCTACCCCTCAAACATCATTACCTTGCCAGTGGTTTATAGGTCGTTTCTGCAACTATTTTATCATAGTCACGCAAGAATCATAAAAAACCGACGAATAATGTTTCCATCTTTATTGCATCAATGTGATAGGTGACGTGTCGGGGGTTATAAAGTGCGTGATACTTCGCACGATTCGTGTGTACCTATGCAGTCATAACACCTTCAAAGGGACAATTTTTACTGCTATATGTAAGTGTGCGTTAAACCGTAATTCACGAGCTGCGGAGTTTCTTTTGATCATTTTCAGTATCTAAAGCTATCACAAGCATAAGTTATGTCTCTTATAAAACAAAAACAGAGACTTCATTTCTTCGAAAAGTACTGATACGGTGTAATGCTAGACGAGATTTTATATAGTTAGTATTTGTAGCAAGTCCTTAGCGGAGCGAGGTGGCGCCAGCTGGCATTCTTGTCTCGGCCAGGAGCAACTTTCATGAATAGTTAACTGACTAGTTTTAGTTCTAGCCTAGGATCGCGCTTTGCAAAGTAAACACTGTTCGATACAACAACGTCGCGTTTTAAATAAACATGCAGAACTTTACGTATCTGTTTGAAATGTAGATAAACAATGTTTGATTCATATACGACCGTCTTCTCCTTGAGTGTCAGCATCGAGTGCCGTGAGAAATGGCCTAATTCTGTACCCAGTAGAGCAGTAAAAAGACGCTGCCAAAAAGTTGTCACAATTTCTAAGGGTTTTACGCGACAAAAACCAATTGACACCATCATATGGCCTATATTATGGACAATTCAGTGAAAGAACAGCAAAAGTTTTATTTCCCATTTTCTAATGCAGGATGAAACCAACGCAAATAACTTTTAAGCTCACTTTATGAGCTTAAAAGCTAATTATCTGCACAGCTCAGACGGCACTAAGATTGTGCAGTATACGGTACCTTACGAGAAACAAGAGACAATTAACTCTACAATCAATTGAACACCGTATCGTACAAACTAACTGTTGCTTTACGACGTTTACCGAGCTGCCAGATAATATCGTACAATTTTGTTACCCTGTAAAACATTGAACCCGCAACTTCAAAACATTGTCTAGACCATTATTATCTGTTGCTCCATATATAGTCACAGTTTGTCTTGTTTCTTTATCAAAAACCTTACCAGGTTAACAAACCTGGCTATCAAAAGAACATTGTAAAAAATAGTACATGGAATTTATACGACTTATATCACTCCATAAAACGTTTACACCCTCTCAGCGATTCCAATCGCAAAATAAAATTTTATGAAATATTTTTATGATCCAATGTCTAGGTACTTGATTATTATACTAAGTGATAGCGGCTTAAGCAGAAAATGTTACTCACAACAAGAAACTGTAAACCAAGTATAAAGTACATGAAGGTGGTCCATATTTTGTAATCGAAAACGAAAACAATGAGTAAGGATTCTACGATGATAACAAAACAACGACACATCAGTTACAAATGTTTGGGTCAAGTGATAAAGGTACGAGTCAGAACATGGGTACATCTCCGTGACGTTTGGGAGTTATTCTATCGAAAACACGGTTAAATAACATCTATTATGTTGAGGACACAGCTCTAGAATGTAGAACCGATCTTATCGACTGCAATAATTATTGCTTTAAGGTTAAAGTTAGAGCTTCCCCAGTGCGCATCATTAGCATACATGGCTGCATTCATTTCAATACAATACTGGTTCAGTTTTACTGCTACATATTTTTTCTTGATTTATTCAATGACCGCGGCGTGTGGCGTTATCGTACAGCCTTTTGCTCTCATAAACTCTTATCTTTTAATTAATTATTTTCTGACAATTACAATTTTTGTATCAAACAGCCACCCATACTGCTCCTCTTCGCGTTACGTGTGCAGTCTGTTATACAGTACAATATTAGAATTAGAAGCGAAAATAAAAACAATATTTATATTCTCAATGTTAAACACTAGTGTCTACAAGTGTTTGTCTAACGTAAGGAACTGTTTACTGAATGTGGACATAACAAATTGTTATTGCAAATAACCAGTAGTACTGTTCAACATCAAGAAGATAGACACTATAGTTTTCTACAGTCCCATCTATTTTACAAAAATTATCTCGTGCAGAGTGAGTGCGTTCAGTTTCACCAAAATATTAACTTCGTGGATGTTTTCATCCAATGGTACGTGCTTTGATTACTTACAGAACGTGATACAAAATGTATTCCACTGTAAACAAACATGAGTAATTGTGCAGATATTTATTAGCATAATCTTACTTTATATGTAGCTCATTCCCTTCTTGTTCTGTATTTGGAATTGTATCTAAGCAAGTGATTAAATTCTGTAGCTCTGTGTAAGCTTTGTGTTCATAGTAATTAAATTCCCATAAATTAATTATGATTCGAGTCATGAAAAGGGAATCTAGGGGAACATTGGTGGATTTAATGTTAAATTCATACATGACATCACAAAAACCAAAGAAATGCTCCAGGGAGACAGTAACAATGATCCCACAAACGCCTGGCGCGACCAGAGTTCGCGTATTTGCTTTTATCGGCAGAAATTTGCACACAATGTTTAGAAACAAACGGCATCGATGTTTTGCTTTCACGACTCATGCCTGAGAATGATTGTACTGTTATTACTTGGGTATGAATTATTCACTTATTTTTATTGTAAAGGAATGTTGCGAATCAATCGTTAGATGCTCATTGTTTGGTAAACGATTAGCTTTTATCCAAAAAAGTTTTAGAATGGTCTTCCTATCTTATGTTCTAACATTACATATTTATATCTCTTGAATGACTATGTAAGAGCCCGTGTAAGTCTGTACCATCAACGCTTAAAGAAAGACAGTCTTTGTTCCTGAAACAATTGAGAGACCATAATAAATGAGTACATATAGAACGGAACATGGTCGGATTCTCGGGAGTCGGTCGCCCGAGACGTCCACTGTTTACCGTCCATACAAACCAATATTGACATTCTCTTTGTCTACTAACTGACGGCTAATCTCTTTGTATGAGATATTCTTTTGTGTTATCCATATCAACGTATTTCCATGGCTTAAGCGTAGGTCGGTGTCGCTCATATTCATAGAATTAAATATCCCATTTATACCACAGGGAACAGCTAAAACAACTATAATTTCACTGTGGTTCTGAATATGTGGCTTGTCTCCCGGCATACCATTAGCCTAATCTATTAGAAACTTTGATACTTGATACGGCTAAGTAACCCAACCTCTTTGATTCATGGCAATGATCACGCCGAATAGAATAATATTTCATAAAAGCTCATAAAGGGACTAGTTTGGGCTATACCTACTTAAGAAGTACTGGACGTGGGCTCGGCCGGTCCACTTTCATGCAGTTCGTGTGCGGCGCGGCGGCGCGACGGCGGCGCCGGCGCAGCGACATTGTTGCGCGGCGACATTGTGCTCGCAGCGTACATCACAGATATTACTAGAAAGCTTCCCAAACGATCCATATCTCTGGGACGAAATAGGAACTGTTCCCCTATAATAACCGGCTAATGAAATACGACCACCAGTCCATCGCCCCATTTGAATGCAAGAGGGCCAACAAAGTAGTCACCAATCCATCAATAGTTACCGACCACGTTCCTACCTCCAATAAAGCAATAGTAACGCAGTAAAAGATAGAGGTAGTGTAACCCGAATTCGAAATGCCAAATTACTGTTACCCATACAATAAAAACAAATCCCATCTTCAATACAGAACATTTTCTGGCCATCGAATAGCTGAGTAATTCCCGTTGGGTCTGAGATCTTTAATTTATTTTCGCACTGTATTTAATGTAACTATGGAAGCTTTCATGTTCCATAGAAATAAAGTGAGTGTGGCGCTTTAAAACGGACGTCGAAGTGTTAAGACCACTGATGAATGATAAAATGTAAATGTTGTATCAACGTCACCTCCAGTGTAAATTCACTGGTATATCCAAACACTCAGATCGTACTTTGATCTTTAGCAAGTTAATGTCAGTGAAAACCGAAACAACATTATTAATTAAATTATTATTGCAATCTGACTGAACCGCATCATTGAATTTATTATACACTTAGTGATGAGCTTTTATCGTAACATCGTTGATATAGTCTGTATGTACATATCAGGTCATTCCCAATGTAGAGGCAGCGACAAAGTTTATCGTCGGTCAGTTTAGCATATATGTAGATACCTACTCTGCAAAGTTTCTCACGGGAACAATACAGATAAAGATTGCATTATAAGAATAACTGATGTAGATTTTCGGTTTCATGAAAAATGTTGATGCAAAAAGGAAACAACTTTTACTCGAGCACTTATCATCATAATTATCATAACCATCTTCGTCGTCATTGTCAGCCTTGTTCCACCTACCGCTGAATATAGGCCTCCTTCCTTAAGCACTTATTATTCATCAGTTTGCACGTGTTAGGAAATTACAATTTGGTGGTTTTCCGACAATAGGCATGCTTCCTGTCCCTACTGACAATTTTTGCAGACTCATCCTACTGTTACTGGAGGTCATAGCGTCTAAATAGCATCGATCACCTATGAATAATTATAAATCTGTGTGTAACCTCTTCAAATTCATCCAAGTAGGTACATAGTAATAGTTTGAACACTGTGGAGACTATCATTTAACTATTTTTCTCATTGCAGGGCTGCGAGTGTCGGGTTGGATTGCCCGTTATAATGTGACCGGCGCACGACGACGCGCGTCTCTCCTCAAGGTAAGCTTCCTCTCTCCTGTGGACCACCTCTACAACTTTACTAGCACAGAAGCTAAATGTCATGTCGATACAATTACCTTTATCTACCTGAAGAGCGGTCAAAGGGGGCATCCCGCGACTTAAATTGTAGAATTTAAGTCGCGGGATCGCCATCGCTTTAATCCTAACCTATGGTTGAGGCATTGTACAGACAACACAATAAGAAGGGCCGATTTATCAGTTTCAATCGCTTCATAGAAGCAAGTTTGCGTTCTTGATAATGCATTTTAAAATACCCCTTAAATTATACATCAACTGCTGCTGTTGACTGTACATCATCATATTTTAAATATTTATGGATTCACTCCCGTGTGATTTATGGACATTATCTTAAATAAAGAACAAAAACACTAAAGGGACTTTAAATATAGCTAGCCAGACCAAAAACACATATCCAGATGATATTATTAAAACAAGTCTTATGGCAACGCATTCGGGTAACCTTTACGGGCCCTACTGTCTGCCTACTCATTGTGCAGGGCGCGGCATCACCGACGGCCATGAATCCGAGCGTGATATATTATTTGTTATTCACGGGCGAAATCTGTCGCCCGCGCCGCCGGCTTCCGTCAAAGCAGACCGTTTCCCTTCCAAAAATACAAAGATTATATTCTGAACGCATCCGTCTCGGTACGCTGAATGCGATTTCGTTTCGTACACGCTCGTTAACAACGACCATCCGACCGTTTAAGAAATTCAGTACCACTAATTAGAACGCTATGTCGCTAAAGCTATGCTGCCCTACACTGCCGCGAACTAGTATAAAAAACTGATCCCAACACTAATATAGCGGATAATGGAGGCGGAAGAAAAATTAGAGCGGCAAGTAGAAGCGACTTTATTAATGAAACTTGTTGAACGCCCTTTAAATCCTGGAGTCCGACAGAGAAAGTTGTAAAAGTTTTAAGCTTTACAAGTGCGTCGATACAAGCTTTATTTTATAAATAAGATCATTTATGTTTTCGATCTTCTTAAACTTTCAACGTATTGATTTCAATCGAGAACTGCTTAAAATTGTTGGAAGCAACCATTTTGTACGGGTTAATGCAGGTAATATTTCTAAAGACAAACTAATACCTAAGTGCTAGTAAAAGAAAAAAACGAACGTAGCATTTCAAACACGACAAAATGAAGTAAACTAAAAAAAATGTGAGCTGCCGTTCATAACGTATCCACTCTAAACTGAGAGTTGAAAATTAAAGGGAGATGAATGGACCGTTTTTATAAATAAACATCGCCGGCTGTGCGCCTGAGGCCGTTGCGTACTACGCAGCTTGGTGTGCACTTAATTGTTTTTGGACATTGAGGAGATACATTTGCTGCTTAGTACGGAATGTAGGAACAGATAAACACAGCGATGGGGCGGCATAGCACTTAATTAGAACATCTCTTAAAATAATGCAAAATTAGACCCTTCCAAATCTTGACGAATCAACATAAAGGAAAGCACGCACAAGGTGCAATTCAATCTTTTAAATAAGTATGTCCAACTCATTTTAGAAACCTCTAGCTATAGCCACCTATAGCTAATCCTACGATCATATAATAGGTAAATAAATGGACGTCTATTCTAGTGGTAATATAACGTTTCAAACAACAGACGTTTCACAATTATATCCAGTAAAATGTGTCATTTACAGTATTTTATGGCTCTGTATCACATGGCGCATTGTTCACATGACTTGCTAGCAATTAAAATGAAATAGATATGTTTATATGTACAATCATAAATCTAGTGCTGACCTGGGAATCAGAGGAAAACCTGACAATTATCTTATATGGCTTATCTACAAACAACAAGTTGTAAAAGTCAATTGACAAGGTATCTGTGATGCAGGCCATTACGATTGTGATAAACATAAGAACTTGATTGACGTAAACAAATAGCTAGACAAGACACACTTTCCCTGATAAAATCATCGATAGAGTAAAATCGTGACAAGAACTTTGCCTGGCAACAAATCCAAACGCTACTATATTCAAAACAACAAAAAAACAACACCAATGTACGGTCAAGTCTAATAGATACGTTGACCTTGCAGCATTACCCAAAATGTAGCCGAGATGTAGCCGATGTAGGAATGATAGTGAAATGTCGCAGCACATGCTAACCACGCAGTCAGTAGGTCGCTCTCAACTACCGACACACTTGCCCATGAGAGTGACAAAACTTGCAGCTGCAAAACCGAACATCAATTTATTATTACAAGCGATTTTATAGGCCAAACGATTGAGCGTGACCGTACACATTTAATTACAAAAAAGGATCGAGATGAATGGATGTTGTTGGCGGGCTACATTGTTGTGTGCCGAAACGTTCAAACAAATCTAATACGGCTATTAGTCGCTTATAGAAATGCGTAGATATATACGCTATATAAATAGTGCATTTAGTGTCGTGGCTAGTTATGTTTTGCTCGTGACGCTCAATATTCCTCGAGGGCTGAACATGGCACGGAATAGGACCAACGCATGTACTTGATTCTGATGGCATAGGTGCAGTGCAAACAAGTTTTTGGTCCCTAAGGCGCTCACTTGAGAGTCCTAGACCTAGAAATCACATATAGGTAACCTCATTTTTTATCTGATTTCCATATCAGCACAATCTAAACAAAAACAATTCAAGGTTCGAAGCTGTTTGATACAGATGAGAAAAACTAAGATCAAGAGACTGATACGTCGGGTGTTGGCAACAGAAGCAATGTATTAATTAGAACTTAACAAAATTAAGTATATATAACAGGAGAGTAAACTCAAATAATTGAAGGAACACTAATCGAGATTACTTTGTACTAGGTAATTGGCACACTTACGCTAAGAAGAGTAGGTACTCTTTAAATAACCATAAACAAGCCAACGATGTGATAGGTTGACTCCACTGACTTTCTACTGTCATTATTAAGCATCAGATGTATTGGCATGGAGTTCTCGTTCTCGTGTTAAATGTTGTTGATTATATAACTACCTACTATAGGTAAACGCACTTGACCTGACTCAATGTGCATGGGCAACTTTGACCAATTTACTTTCCTTGTTTTAAACGCTGCGTGGAATTAATTAATTGTTGTTACATTGACATTGAGAGCACTGCTTTTAAAAACGGCAAATCCATTTGTATAATATTCATTGCCTAAGAAATCCTATACCAGGTATTCAAAAGATCAATCCCTGATGCTCCTACCATACAAGCGTCTCTATACTTATCTAAATATTTCTGACATTGTTCACAGTTGACATGGTCATTAAGGCTCGTAGGAAACTTACGCTCATTAGTATTAGTTAGCTACTTAGTCGTGACTGGTGACAGTTTAACTCAACGATTATAACGGTGAGTTAGTGGTGTCAAAAGCTTCCTCGCTCGAACAAAGGAGGCATTATAAAACAGAATGACGTAATGAAAAACGTAGACCTAAATCCGTCCAAATAACCGTGCAACATTGTATCAAAAGGAAAATATTTGCACAATAAAGAAGAAAATGTACGAGCCGTTTAGGATGCTTTGTGTCTTTATTCTAACACACTGTTACAACAAGCAACTATTACAGATAATGTATGTCTCTATGTCAATGTCTGTGTCTAGCGCTTGAATAACAGTGATGCTAATCATTACACTGTCCGATGTTCCGTGAAGGTACCCACTTACTTTTCCGCAAACAAAAACCGATTCAACATTTTCAACATCCGGAAATGACTGCATTTACCTTAAACAAACGATAGACGATTGTGGCAGCAGTTTGTTCAAACAATGGTGACGAATAACGATAAGCAAGAGGTAACAATTTAGTTAATGACTGTCATTTGTGTTTAACAGATATTTTACAAAATAATCTTTGAGTTCACACTAAGTTTAACCTACTGAGAAGTGGTGATGCTTGAGTAGGACAACGATAACTATAATCTAAGGCCTTACAGCAAGAAATCTCCTCCCTACGCTTGTATTCAACATCAAAGCCCGTTTTTAGTTTGACACGATTTTGTGGCATACGCAAATTTAATAACCAACTCTTAATTGCTGCCATTCAACTTAACCGGACGTTAATAAACTGATATCCAATAAATATTATTATGAATGAATAGGCTCTGTTTCAATTTCAATAGCTTTATTCAGTAAACAAGTTTTATATTTTTCAATACGAGTTCTTTACACTTTCATGGTCATTACATACATTATCCTCGGTTTGTACCGAGGTATAAAATTCGCGGTATATGTCAGAAATCATTATCCCTATATCCTGTTCGCGAGGAATATCAATCAGTTACCTAATATGCAAATTTGGCCGACATCGTGTCTGACCAGTTAGCGGGACACTTTCTCGCCGACGTATGGCCATTATTAAACAATACACGTTATGGATAATATCAAGCCACACGTGGTCACATTGTCACGAATATCGCAATGGATCTTGTCTAGTCATAATTATGAAGTTATGACTAGAATAATCATAGGAAGGTTTCTTTAAACAATATCGGTGGTCTAGTTTTTTTCACAGCACAAATTCGACTAAAGAATCAGATAAATGAATTATTTAAAAAACATCTATGTTGCCTCTATTAATTAAAGATTTTGATCTATTTCCGTCATCAACCGATCACACTTATTTCTTATTTTTGTAACCAAAAACCTGTCAAACAGCAGGTGTAGATAACACAGCTGTTTCTTTAAAATCCAAGTAATAATGTTTTATTATTTAGTAGGTTGGTTATCTCGGTTTTAAATCTCAACTTTGTTCGTTACAAACCTACTCAGCCTTACAAATTCGATTGAAGAAACACCTGCCTTTTATTTGGAGGGTGGTGCACCAACCGTAACAGAGCAGAGCAACTTCCCCTTTCAACTGTCAAAACGTTTGAACGCAAATGCAGTTAGATTGAATACGATTCATTGATAATTTGGAACATTAATTACAATTCTATTTTGGTAGTCTCAATAAAAATGTAATTCGTCCATACACGCACATATGTTTGTCAGAAGCACTCGACTCGAGTTCTGACTGGAAAGCTATTTGCGTGCAACCCTGCGCCGAAGCACCTCTGTTCCGCAACTGCCTTGTCTCGCTCTCGCATGCATGTCAAGGTAGGGTTCAACATTCGAGGATTTGGTCCGTGCAGATAATAATACATCCAAACGGAATACCCGACGTGTATCTGTTTTATGTAAACAGAATGTTCTCATTAGGTCAGACGCAGTCAGAGACGCACATATTAACTTCATAATCCCAGCACACACTGCATTCTTTAGTCGCGCCGAAGATTTGTCGGGAGAAAATCCCAAGTAGCATTCAACGAGTTTAATCCCGCTTTCTAATCCTTTTCACGCTAGAGAATGCAGTATAAAGTATGCTTCAATCAAGCACCATTGAAACACGGTCAATTCCCGCGAGAAGCTTCCGCGTGCGCGTGCGGCGCCTGATGCGAGATCATTGCCAGATGCCGCCAATAGATCGCGACGGGGTCAACAGCCATTGCCCTTGTTTTGCGCACTAAATTATTTACTCGAGTGTACAGCAGATACACCATAAGCGAGTTTCACTCAACCGGGGTCAAGGGAACTAACACTTTGTACAACATTGTCGTCGACAAGAAACAAAAAGCGTTATTTACATACAAGTGTTATGTAATAACATGTTTTACACATGAATGAATCATTTGTAGCGAATAGTAAAAGATAAAGTAGGTACGGTTTTCCACTGACTAGGTAACAGGTTAGGGCGATGTAACATTAGATATTACTCCACGTTTAACCTTAGGTGAGGAACAAAGTAAAACGCACAAGTAATTCTAATTACGCGTTTATTATTGTATACCTACTACCTACCTAAATAATAAGCTTTGAAGTTTTTTCCAAACAAGACTTCCTTCGCCGCACGTGTTGTTCTTACAAAACGAACGAGTAAGTAATTAAACTGCGCGTAATATATTGCAAACAAGTTATAGCATCAAAGAATGCGTCCGTTGACTTGGGAAGGACATCACAATGCTGCAATGGTTAGCTTAGAGACATCCTTGGCTAAACGTAGATCTGCAAGTAGATAATAATTGGTACCTGCCTTCCTATATTCCTATAACGATCTTATATCGAACAGTATGTTTATCCTAACTAAGAGGGTGATACTTTTCAAGTTCTCATCCCACAAACACAATGGAACTAATCAAGAGCTCTGTATCGAACACAATACATAATTAACAAATCAATTTGCACAATAGATAAAAGAACGTAGGTAGTCGTTCGTACCATTTACAATTTTAACCACGACTAATTCATCATAATGATATAGGTAGGTATAGACCAGCGGGGTAATCGCGTAACACACTATCAGTAGCAATCGCTTTCATTTTGACAGTTCAACAATATTCATTGCGTTTTTTACATTATTTACGTAGATAAGTACCTACATACAGGGTGGCAGGGACATCGATACGCAACCTGTTAGGTACCATGGTTTCGGTACTTATATGTTTCTGCAACGTTTAAATGTTTGTCGTTTATTTAAAAAAAATATCTGTTTGCGCGTAGGTATTGCACTTTTGTTGGAAACAGCCATGTTTTTTTGATACCTCACGAAAAATTTCTATCTCTAGAAACATGTATGTACTTACCGAATTCATGGATGTCTCTGTCACCCTGTGTGTACAGGGTACTCACATAACCTTTACGTAAGTTTATAAGCATCTACTTGTTTATTATTGTCATTATTTTTATAAGCCTGTGTTGTCCCACTACAGGGCAAAACTTTTCCCGATCTACTGCGATTCCACAATCGCAGTAAATCGGGAAAAGTGGAAGGATTGGCCTACGCCAATCCTTTGAGAATGAGTCCAGCTCATCCCGCCATCTCTTTCTGGGGCTGCCGCGCGGTCGTTTCCTGCCATTTGGAATCCACCGAGTGGTGGAGTGGTGGCTTTTGCATATTGCTGCTCCGACATGCGACAGATATGGCCAGCCCAGTTCCACTTTAGTCCAGCAGCTGTGCGGCCAGCATCCGCTATTTGTGTTTTGGAACGAAGTATAGAGTTCTTAATGCGGTCTGTGAGTTTGACACCTAGTGTACTTCGTTCCATAGCCCGTTGGCAGACTCCAAAGCTCATGCCTTCGTTTTAGGGAAAGCGGGAGAGGTCCTTTCATGAGATGTTTCATCAACCAATAGAAGAACTATTGGTTGATGTTAACCAGGCGTTTTCTGTGCGTCGAGCGACTTCTTTGTCCTGTCTCGACTGGAAGGATACTACATATTTGGCCGAGGTAAATGTACTCATGGACATATTCAACCTGTACACCCCCAATTTCTACGTTGCGTTCGGTGCTGTTCGTTATCAGTTTTGTTTTCAACATGTTCGTCGTAAGTCCGACTTGAAGACTGGCGTGGCTCATTTGTTCGAGCAAAAAATTGACAATAGTAGGCCAAAGCCAAATTGTCATATTTTATCCTAAACATAAACGGTCATAAGCCTTGTAGTTCGATATCTGGACGCTTCTGAAGAAAAATGGTACCCACTGGAACGTGAAACATCATCAAATATGTTTGTAAATACCTCATCTTGTTTATAAAACGTGTCATTCATATGGACACTGGATCAATATGCTTGTTTTGATATCATATGTAGGTATTAAGAATTTGTAAATTACTCATCATGTCATCATCACAGTTGATTTAAATGGGAATATTTTCATTAACATAACATTATGCTAACCTTTCTTAAACACCTCTTCTAAAAAAGGTGAAAGATGCATACAAAAATAGGCGTGTTTTAAATCTTACTAGGTAGGTAGGTAAGTAGGTACTGATTATAATAAAAACGGTTATTGGTGTTAGAAAAAACATAAGATTTTCTAAGAAATTCCCTGCAGAACATTTGTCGTGGCCACCTCGTAAATGTTTGTTTAGTAATTATTACTCAATTTGTTCGTGCAAAAAACATACCCACCATGTGTGGCTTTCAACCAAATGTAACATGTAATTTCTTTCGCTTTCTCATTACTTACGTAAAACACGTTGATGCATTACTATCACTTAAGTAATAAGGAGATGCAAATAATTTCAGTAATGCACCAATGTCAATGTTAAAACTTGATTTCATACTTTCCCTCTATCATACGTAGCGCTGCTGATGCTCATGACCTTCCTGTCGTTATCAATACTGACGTGGTCAGATGTTACCATAACTACAAATTATCAAATGACGATGATCGGCTGATGTCACCAGAATGTCTTAGGTAATCTCCCATTCCTACGAGAAAGGGCCTAGTTGATACCGGACATGAGATAGACACTCCAAATGTCGCAATCAACATTGTTTTATTATTATCTCCCACCCAATTTCACGTTTGGGTAGTAACAAAATTACTATAACTCATTAGCATCCATTATAAACACTTAATTTATTTATCGGTTCGAAATATACACTTATCTTCAACATAGGAAGGGACGTGCCTATCGATAATTCAATGCGACTTAAAAGTGAAGGCGTCGTAAGTGCCCCCACATAATAGTCTATGATTAACACACTTTCACTTTCCCAATGATAAAGGGCCTCAAGGTCGCTCGCAGAAGATATTTGGACCACATACACGAATCTACTTGGCTCCAAGACTAATTAAGGTTGATGGATTGTTGTTAATTATTGATACCAACAGATTTCTTAAAATTTTTAAATTCAAACACAATAAGTCGTAATTTCTCGAAATCTGGGCCTCTAACTCCCTTGTACCCAACCAAAACCAACTATAACCTAGTTTCCGTTTATTATAGTTAATTATAATGAAAC
The DNA here is from genome assembly GCA_911387795.2 of Apamea monoglypha. NCBI lineage: Eukaryota > Metazoa > Arthropoda > Insecta > Lepidoptera > Noctuidae > Apamea > Apamea monoglypha. The sequence continues at coordinate 7,060,614 of OU426922.1, forward strand.
TAGAACAGCAATAAATGTTATACCCGGGTCTTAATATAATACTTAACATTCAAGATCAATACGAAGGAAAACTATAACTTAAGAGGCATTATAAGATCGATATTTATGCATATCTTCCGAAGTCGGAATACGTACCTATAATAGCATGATCCAGATAGACGCAGAAACGTATTATGCAAATATCCAATGAATACAGTCGATTCGTGCCCGAGCTATTGAACTAATGGATGAGGTCGTACCTTGATCCAGTTGACATCACATCGAATCTGGTTCCATGAGCAATCTCTTAGATCCTTCGATATAGAAATCGTTGCCTGCATTTGCTGACCGTGAGCAGCTGTTCCAATGGCAACTCTTGATAGTAAATAAATTAAAACGACGTACCTAGATGATACGGAATATTGTTTCGAAGTAATGCTGAACATGATCCACGTAGTGTTAAATTGTAACGCTTGAATTGATTAAGGAAACTGTAATTAATCTTCGTGTAATGAATAATGAAACGTTGCACCATTTCCTACTTACTATAAGAATACAATAGTGATTAGGACGTCACTGGTGCGAGAGGACTGACTTTGCGGTCACCAACCCGCTTGTGCGGCATGGTAACTACCGGCTGTGCCTACTTTTTTTGTGGTAGCCATGTCAATGGACTGCCATAAACTGACCATGCCGGCTTACAGAAACCCTAAGCCAGATTTATGGTTATGAACTGACCTGCTCGGTTGTAGAATAACAACTAGATTCAAGCCTGAACAATTTAATCAACTGCAGAAACGCCACTGCATACCTAAATCTGGGTGGTACAACTCCTGTACCCACGTGTGCAACTATCCATTCTTTTTATAAAATCCCTGTGAGACAAGCCGAACGTAAAAACTAAGTAATATTTTGTTATTTTGCAGGTGTTTGCGATGTGGTACACGTGGACGACGTTACTGCTGGTGTCGTGTGCACTAGTGAAGGCGGAGACTGGGGCGGAGGGCCCGGTGGAGGGGCCGGCTCCGGCGCCCGTGGCGACCACCCGCGCGCCACCCCGCACCCTCGACCGGAAGGCTGCTGAGCTCGCGTGGAAGTCCTGGCTCCAAAGCCCCGAAAGCGGCAACCAGAATGCACCACCGCGAAGAATAACCACTAAGTCTCTGTTCATAACGCCCCTAAATTGCCCCGAGGGACAGAGACTCGACCGGAATGGCTGCGTTCAGGTTGGTACTTCAAAGACAGTTCAATAGCAATGAAGTGATTTAATTCGTGTTTTTTTGTAAATTGATACTAACAATCTAAAATACGTTGTTAAATAAATTTCATTACATTTCCAGGTGGTAACAGTTAACAAAGACGAACACGAACGTATCCTGCTGGAACATCTGAATGCATTTTTCGTGACTTCGCCTCCCGGTGGAGACGTATTGTACGACTACGGCGATTCTGATCCAGGACCGCTGCAACTTAATATACCCATTGGGAATGATCCTCTAGCAGCGCCTCTTCAGGGCCAAGAGCCATTTTTACAGGTAAAAAAATCTAATAAATTGTCACAAAGATAACGAACTTTCATAAAAGTTCTCTGAAGGCGATGGATTTTTTCATATTTCAAAACTATTAAACAACGCTTTTATTATTTCAGGCTCAAGAGCAGCAAGCAAATGACGTGCAAGTTGACAAGAAAGATAAACCGAATGGCGACGCCAGCATAGAAGCTGAACTAGAACTATTAAAACTTCAAAATACACTTAATCCAAACAACACTGTACTTGATAGTGCATACATGGTGAACCAGAATATTCTGACAAACACAAACAACTATCCAGACAAACCCAAACGCGACAGTCCAATTGTTAATGTAACTGAAATTGAATCAATAAGTAATGTCACTGACGAAGGACAAAAAGAATTAGTTTATGGACACGTTAATGTTGACCCCATTCTTTATAATACAGAAAATCTAACGGATATTGCAGAAGATTCTGCACCTAGCAGCTTAACAGAGATTGAAAATATTGCAACCTCTATTAATGTCGCCCAACAGAATTCGTCTATTATTTCCACTTCAGAAACTGAACATACTTTTAATTCAACTGCTGAAATGTTAAAAAAAGATGGAGATCAAAGTAAACTTAATCCAGAAAACGACTACTCTGATATAGGAGAAGCTATTAAATTAATCAGTCGATATGCCGACGTTACTACTGATGATAATTTTACCAAAGAAAAAAAGAATAACGGGATGAATGAGGACAGCGTTTTGGGTACACGTACTAAACTTCAGTACCGTCGCAATAAGCCAAAAGAACAAAATATGGAATCAGTACCAATCAATACACCTCTTGGCTTGACTTACAATGATAAAACGGCTATGCATAATGCTTATCCAAAGTACGAGGTTTACTATAGATATCCCTGGCAGAGTCAACATTCTCAGACGCCTCCACCGGACTACCCGTTCCGGCATTTACAGGACTACTGGCCAGGTCGTAACCAAGTAGGAGGTGTGTATAACACACACGTGAATCCTCGGCGTCATCACCATTCTTATCCCCACAACTTCCGGCTACAATCCTACCCCCATGCAGAATACGCGGGCGTACCTCCAGCATACCCGGAACCACTGAAGGGATACATCCACCGCGCAGTCCAACACCACGCCGACCCGATGCGACCTCACGTTAATAACCAGGATCTCTACAGCCTCCTCGGCCTAAGACATTGGTTCAGTAGTGAAGGGACGTCAAAAAGATAGCTTGCTTTCTGCTACATTAGACAATTCGATGTTACCCCGACGACGTATAATGAAAGCTATGGGAAAAATGAACATTCACTATATTGTAGGCTAAACATCAGAATACGCTTTCATTAGGTACCCTTCTTATTTTTAACCTATGTAAGTTAATCAAATACCTATGTTAGTCCTATTAATCAAGGAGAACGTAACAATGTTGATAACAAGATAACTTTTATTGAGTCTTATTTCATTTGAAGTCATTTCTGTCCATAGCTTTCAATATATTAGCCTATTTATTTCAAAGCCAAATATTACAGTCATAATTAAGTTATTATTTTTTGTTAGAAATTTTAAGTTCTGTAAATATCTTCTAATTTAAGTGTTTTATTTTGCTACTGATAAATTGTTCACATAGTATTATCGTTGTTTTATATTATGTTAATGTAAATTGTTCTATTGATGATAATTTTCGATTTATATTTATTCGATGTATATTTTTATATAATTTTTTCGTTGTGAATGTATTTGTCTTTAGATGTTTGATGTTTTGTAATAAGTATCGCAAAATATAATTGCTAATTTAAGTAAGAGCAAAAAGATACGGCACGTGCTTGCCACCATTTTTTCAAGAAACTAAGTATTCGTTGCAGTTGATATGTTGTAACCTAATTCGATGTTTTGTGTTTATGATGTGTGTAGATATAGCTAGTAGGTATTTGTTCGTATTATTAGTTCCAAACAATTTAAATGCAAAATCGGACACTTGAAACCCACCAAAACATGTACTTCCGCAAAAGCATTATGTAACTTTTATGTTTTAAACTTGGCCACGTGTATACTTGCCACATTAGGAGTATGTATAATCAATTATTAATATTTATAAGTTTTTCTTTTCTCGAATCTGCAGGATAACTGTGTAACTTGCGACATATTGCTAAGTGAAAGCCATGATTCGAGAGTACTCGCATTTCGAAATACATTCACATTTCTGTGCTGTCGTAAGGGCGTAATACCTGCATTACCGAACTATTACATTATTACACATTAACGATCCCACCAAAGCTTAGTTTAAGTATTTAGTTTTTTTGTCACATAATAATTTACTATGTATTTGAAACTATCTAGAAGGTAGATGAATTAAATGTATTTTTATAATCAAATAATGTTTAGAGAAGAAAATTGTCGAGAAAAAATGTGTTGGGCTCAAAGAGATGATTACGGCAGGTAGATATGAAACCACAACGTAATAAAAAAGTGCCAAATCAAGCTTAGCATGGGGTGTTACTCAACTCACGCTTTTTCACAACATCCCTTTTAACAATTATTTTTTTATGCGTTATTTTACAAAATAACGCATAAAAAAATAATTTATCAATGTAAAAACATCTTTGTTAAAAGGGATGTTGTGAAAAAGCGTGAGTTGAGTAACACCTCATGCTAAGCTTGATTTGGCACTTTTTTATTACGTTGTGGGCTTTTTCACAACATCCCTTTTAACAAAGATGTTTTTACATTGATAAATTATTTTTTTATGCGTTATTTTTTGTGTTAAACGCTGATTATTTGGGATTATATTTTCTGATAAACTAGCCCCTATATTCTTAAACGTCCTATAATCAAAATGGTGTTACAGTCTTTGTTTCTCACTTTATACCTACTTATTATTATTATTGCATAATGATAAAGGGGATCGGATCGGATTGTCGGATTCCACAAACCTTAGAGCCCTCTCCGCATCCGAAACCTATAAGTATTTGGGTATGTCGGAAGCGTTGGGCATCAATGTTACTGACATGAAGCAATCGTTGAAGGAGCGCTTCATTGGCGCCTGAAAAAAGTATTTAATAGTCTTTTATCAGACGAAAACAAGTTGCGCGCCTTCAACGGTTGGGTCATGCCGGTTTTGATGTACTCTTTCGGCATACCCAAATGGACTCAGACCGAACTCGACGCCCTGGATAGGAGGGTCCGTACTCTGCTGACTGCAAATCGAATGCATCACCCACGGTCGTCGGTAATGAGGCTGTATATCCCGCGAAAGTGGTCGAGGCTTTTTAAACGCTAAGATCCTCCACAATCGCGAGGTATGCAGTCTCAGGGAATATTTCCTAGAAACCGACGTGGGGATGCATCAAGATGTAGTCGCGGTGGACAAGAGCCTCACCCTGGTTTCCTTGGGTAAAGAGAACTGGCGCAAACCAGTAGTGCTTGACACTAATGAACGCATGGAGGTATGGCAGAGTAAGGAGCTTGACGGACGCTTCTTCGGGGCCCTACATGGGCCTGATGTAGATCTACTAGCGCCTGTAGCCTGGCTGCGTTTCGGTGACCTCTTTGGAGAAACCGAAGGTTTTGTCTGTGCAATTATGGACGAAGTTATGATGACGAACAATTACCGGAGATTTATTGTGAAAGACTGCACGGTTGACATCTGTCGGGCATGCCACCGGCCGGGGGTTTCAATCAGGCATATTATCTCCGGTGTTCTCATCTAGCTAACGGAGAGTACTTGCATAGACACAACCTTGTAGCTAGGATAATCCATCAGCAACTTGCTCTGAAATACAACCTTGTGGAATCGGAGGTGAGGTATGTGCCCGACCCAGTTCTCGAAAATGGAAATATCACATTGTACTGGGATCGATCCATCATCACTGACAGGACTATTGTTGCCAATAAGCCTGATATAGTGGTGGTGGATCGATCAGAGCGGCGCGCAATGATTGTTGACATAACATGATGAGAACCTCCTGAAAGCCGAGAAAGATAAACAAATCGAGTATCTTGACTTGGCTCGCGAGGTTGTCGACATGTGGGATGTGGACTCAGCGATCATTGTGCCGATAGTCGTGACAGCCAATGGCTTAATAGCGAAGAGCCTCGACCAACACCTGAGGAGGCTCTCGTTGGGTAGCTGGATCAAGGGCTTGATTCAGAAAGCCGTACTTCTGGACACGGTTCGCATTGTCAGGAGGTTCCTCTCTCTGGAGCCATGACCACCGGTAGCTTGGACCCTGTTCTCGATACCGGTGGGCTACTATTTTTTATATTTTTAAATGTTTTTATACCTTTTATAGTCTAATGTTTAAAAATATAATTTATATGTTTACATTGAAATAAAGGATATAAAAAGCAGTTTAAAATTTCTCCGAAATGGAGAACCTATCAGCCTCTTTTCTTGGTTTCCACAGAACTCAGTCCTGTATTAATTAAAAACACCCAACAAAACTTAGTACCTACGACTATCAAGTTGATTTTGGCTATTGTATTTCTTTACCGATTTATCATATGTATCTTCTCTTTGAGCCAAACAAATATTATTTCTAAACACTTGCTAGCAAGTCAGAGGTTTATCAGGCTGTTTTAAATTTACTTAAACAAAATGTACTGGGTAAAACGGGCGAATAGGGATGCAGGGGAAAATTGGGTCAATTTTGAAAGATTGAGGATTTAACGTTGAATGAATTCTGGCAAGACAAACAAGGACGCCAAAAGGTTCATTATAATTTAGTAAATAAACCTATACTAATTCAACGTTAAACTACTTTTCATGTTTCGTGCCGATTCGCCACTGCATCCCTATTTACCTTTTACTTCGTTTTAAAAGTTAGCGTCTGTAATGATTAGTATATCTACTTACAGATGAGAATTCGAAAACAACGATTATTTAATTTTGAGTCATTATACCTAATCGTTTATATGATAAACTTTTGACTACAATTACTTAACATTTATTTCATTATATAAAATCAGTGTATTAAAAAAAATAGATGGTTAGATAATATATTTTTAACACTGAAACTAACCATGTATGAAGCATATAATTAAAAGTACAAAAACGGCCTGAATTCATAATTATATTTAAAGTCAAAGAAGTATTGTACCTAAATTATCACGTATTATCTAAGTATATTGGTTTTCTTCAAAAAGCCTGTTTTTGTACTATGCATAATGCTTATTTAAAATGCATAAATTCTAAGATTATTATCAATTTTTGAATTAAAATAATATTTCAGAAGGACTATTGTACAAATATTGTAAGATTTTAGTCAATAGAATATATATCATCAAAATGTCAAGTTAAAATGTTATATTTAAAATTAAAGAAATTGCTTATTCACTGGATGATATTTGATGAAATATAAAACTATAAATTTATCAATGCCAGTATTTTATTGTAAATAGTAAATGTGTTACATTAAAACGGAAATCAAATTGATAAGTGCATTTTTATTTCTGAAGTTCAATAACAAAACCAAATTTTACTGTAAGATGTTTTATTCAAAAAAAATATTCAATTTTATCAATAACATTGATAATAGTACCTACTAGTAGGTGCCGCCGAATGATAAATTGTTCAGTATATCGAGATTCCCTGTACTTGCACATACTTCAATCTACATGAAGTAGGTAACTTGAACTGACTATTGTATATAATATTCATAACAAAAATGATGATCAAATAATAGAAACAACTTACATGCAAGTCATTTGTACAAAATATCACAATAATAATACATAGTATTATTAAGAAACTTAACACATTATATAATTACGATTATTCTTTAATGGTTTTTAAGTTTCTGAATCACTACTACAAAAATGGTGTGAACAGGAGATGACAACAAAGACGTCGGCAACTATTTTCTTTCTCTAAATCTATTAAATAATTATATCTCATTGATAATAATTAATAAAGCATCATTCCTATTATACTACACAACATTTAAGAGCTACTTGACACTGAAGTATGTGCAAAAACAGAATATGACACAATGTTGTTCATGAATCATTTTATAAAATTACATTCCTGAATTACTTTGTTCTGAATGAATGTCTATTATTAGTCCTGACATCTTTATCTTAAATTACTGTAGAAACACAACATTGGCAATCTTTACACATTTTGGATACTGACTGAAGTTAACACTTAATGAACAAGTAAGTACTAGCGGACACAAAAATACCAATCCAAATTTTTAAGTTTTCACATGTAGATCTCATCTAAACTCATAAATTTGGATGCTGTGTTCCGGTACATGGCTTAAAGTCAAAGATTGATACCTGAAAATCAACACAAAATTCACTAGTTATTATTTAATCAAAATCGCCAAAATGCACAAAGTAAAAGTATGTACAAAATAATTATTTTCTATTCTAATCTTATATGAATAAGCAATGGCAATAAGCCAGACTGGAGTTTCTAGAAACTGAAGTATGACTAATATGATAAACTAGGGGCACACAAGGGGCTTACATCCTAGCTGAATAGTGTGTTAACAATGTTAAATCAGGACAGTAAATAGCTAGTTGAGCATTGAAGCTATGATAGCACTAATCACTCTGAACTACCGTGATCTTTAACCCCAGTCTTGTGGGTAAGTGATTAGCATAGCTGCAATTCCAATTTAAATCCAAAAACTTGTTATGATAAAACCACTCCAGTTTAGAAAGTATGTTAGATGTTAAATACCTCAATACACTTTAAACCAAGCTATTCACATTACTAGACAAAAACATTCTTTGTACCCAACAGTAACAACAACAACTTAACCTGAGGGAGTGATAACAACCATACTTTGATAAATAACAATAGTAAGTGTACTTATGAGTGGACTTTGTTTAGTAATGTATAGTTCACACTACAAATAGGGGGTTTTGCAATACATTTCAAATTGGAAAATATTATAATTTTATAGAATAACATTCTGAAATTGTTATCATTAAATTAAATAAAACAGTACTCACCATTCAGAACTCCGATGATAATAATAGCCTTCTATTGTGGCTGCAGACTTATGGAAGCATATATAGTAAAAACCAGCAAAAGAAGCACCATTTATGTCCTTTATTGTATGATCTGGCACTAAAAAGTGTTCTTTCCACCTCATAAACACATAGTCAGCCTTTTCAAGAGAGTCATAGTCAAACGAATCCGAATTGAATGTTTTTAAGTAGGGTACAAACAAATCAAATTTGCTCTGAAAATGATAAGATATTTGTAAGTATTATTGGTTATATAATGCTTACAAACAATAGACAATAGTAAACCATAGTAAATGACACTCACCCAATGTTTCCTATCCACATCCTCATCAGCATCCCACTTTCTTGTAAGAAAGGGATATTTGGCAGAAATGATTTCTCCATCAAAAAACGTTGTTAAAGTGGGAAACTCCTCAGTTAAACCTTTTATTTTTAAATACCCACAAAGGTATGAATTTTCCTCATCTACATGCTGTAAATATAATGTATAAATAAATTGCTTAACATAGTTGTTCCATTATACAACTATATCACGTAATTTCTTCGTCGAACAATACTTTTGACATGTCGGTGTATGTCCCAGTTAATAGATAAATGTATTTATTCACTGAAATTTAATACATACACATATAATTGTGCGTGAATTTCTAAATATATCAATATTGCGTACTTTGTTTTTGTTACTAACCTGTAAAACCACTTCGACCTCATAGGAGTTACCTTTGCTTTTTTGGTGCCCTTGAAATTTGGAACCGTTATAAAGCAGAGACTTTGTTACTCCAGGCTGTTTGGAATTTGCTGGAGGTGGTGGAGTTATATCAACTTTAACGGGCATTATTTTTCCATTAAAACGGATGACCAAGCTTTCGTAAGTATGACAGATGATAGGTTGTTCTCTTCAACAACTGGCGCCTTTTGACAGTTCGTAGTTTTTCCAGCAAATTCTATGAATTAAAACTGAAACGTCTTACAATAACATGGTCAATTAAAGTGTTTTTTTATAAATTAACTGTTTCGTGGTATTTGAAAACTATATTACTTGTAGATTTTTGTAAAAAGGAAGTGAAAGTTACGGCTCGGTTTTCGGAACTAGCAAACAGATAAAAAATATCCAATTGGCATCTCGTGACACTGACAGTTCACATCGAGGTCCAACTATGGAATTAGTAAATACTTATAGTACGGGGTTCCAACAAATAACTAAAATTAAACGAATGGTCTACGGATTGCTCTGAATGAATTTTATTTATTATTTACTGTTCGGTCTCAATTAAAGCCTTATACATTATCAACAAAGTTAAATCAGCATACATTAAAATAAGTAAAATGCTTAATTCTGATTACACACTGGAGACATCATGATGCGTTAAAGTTAACAAACACAAAACAACAACTGAAAAATAATTCACTGATGCAGATAGTTTTCTAGTAAACATAAATAAATATTTTTGTTTTTAGTAAGAAAAGATGAAAACAGATTTGATTGCCATCTTGTTCTGTTGTGTGAGCGCTCCTTAAAATGAAGCCAAAAGCCAGGATAGCTTATTTATGGTATTTCATTTATAAATCATCATTCATTTGTCTATGGAATAATGGTAGAGTTTCATCGTTTCGTTGGTTTCGTTGACCGATTCACTTGTAAGGATTGTTTTGTTTTGTGATTAATTTAATAAAAACGATCAAGTTATTTATTTATCATGATTTTGTTTAAATTATCAAGCGTTATTTCCGCTGAGAAACGTTACAGTTCGATCTACGTGTTGTGATCCTGAAGCAATAGTAGTGATATTTTCCCACATAATTATGGTTAACTGACGTTAGACTGTGCATCCTCAATTATGGCAGAGCCAGGTTATTACCACAGTGATTACGTTCGACACCCAGTTCTCCACGAGCTCGGTGTCAAGTATGGAATTAAAACTGAGTGTATTCCAGAAATAGCATTGCCGTCTAAGTTGGAGGAGCTCAAGGATGTCATACGTAGAGAAATACGTAAAGAACTTAAAATAAAAGAAGGAGCCGAGAAATTGCGGGAGGTAGCCACTGACAGAAGATCACTCTCTGATGTCGCTAATATCGTGAAAAAAGCCAACATAAAGCTCAATGAACTCAAATCAGATCTCCAGGAACTGGAGTCGCAACTTCTTTTGTCTCGTGGTCAGTCCACTCCCACTTCACCTGAAGACCTCTCTTATGATGAAGAGATTATTCTGGCTTCTGAAGCAGCCCAGCAACAGAGGCAACTTGGTGAAGCAACAACAGACCGAAAGCTGGCATCACTAGAAAAACAGTTGAACATTGAGCTTAAAGTCAAGCAGGGGGCTGAAAATATGATACAGAGTATCACTAGCAGCAATCAATCCAGAGACAAAAAGTTACTTGCTGAAGCTCACCAAATGTTAGCTGATTCTAAAGACAAAATTGAGTATTTAAAGTTACGTATTTCTAAGCTGACTAAACAACAAAAAGGTGATAATGCAGGAGCTAATGGTGATGGAAAAACTTCTGAAAGTGGCATAGCTGCATTATTAGATGAAAGAATTGCTGAACTGAGGAACCGTTTAAGAATTGAGGCAGCTGTGGTGGAAGGCTCCAAAAATGCCATAAGACTTTTACAAAGTGACAAGAAAGTAACTGACAAGAAAGCTTTACAAGAAGCTCAGACAAGCCTTTTAGAATCATCGCAGAAGTTAGATTTGTTGCGCAGATCTTTAGATATGCGTAGACAGGAGCTTCCTTCAGAGAGCCCTGCATTTATAGAATTAGGACATGAATTGCGTAGTACAGGATCTAGCCCTGGATACGTAAGTTTAACTGGAGGTAGTGGGTCAAGGGCGCAGTTTCTATCTGCAGCTCCTTTGATCAGTCCTTGTGTTCAAGTGACTGGAACATTAGAAGTAAGATTGATGGGCTGTCAGGATCTGCTAGAAGACGTTCCTGGTAGAACTCGCCGTGACCCCACGGCTAGCCCTTCAGACTTGAAGTCATTTGTTAAGGGAGTTACAATACGTAATTCTATGAAGTACACATACAGCATTAAGGAAGACACAAGCAATGAAATAATGGCTGTTTTGAAACTAGACAACCATAATGTTGCACAGACCAGTTGGAGGCCGTGTTCTCAACAAGCATGGGATCAAAGGTGCGTTGGCTAAATTTTAACTCTGCAGTTTAGTTTCATTCAATAAAAAAATTGCATGCAAAGTATTAAACAACTTTTGAAAAAAAAAACTAAGTTGCATTTTATATCGTAAATTTTAAGAGGTCAATTATTATCTCTGACTATAGGTAGGTACTTCTTAAATAATAAAGTATGATTGTACTACTCATTAGATAAATTCATACATTACATAAAACAATAAAATATTAATTGAATTTATCTTTGTATCTTGGCTTCCTTGAGTTATAACCTTTATAATTCCTTTCTATTACTCATATCTTATCTCCATGCCGTACACATATTTGTAGTGTGACTAAAAGTTCTACTTCAAAATACTGCTGTACTCTTCCGTCACTAGACAAAAATGACTATGTAAACAGACAATGCTATTGGTGTACAAAATATAGTACATTAAAGTTTTTGATAAACTTATTTTTTTTTAAGTTTTGTGAACTTTGTATACTGCATTTCAAATAACACCCCTGTAATTGCTACTTTTGGCCAGTTAATGTAAAACCACAAAATAATACTAGAAGATGTCTTCTATACGAATGAATACCGCATCAATGCACACGCGGTTCTGTCGCGGCGTGGTTCGGCTGCAGTGCGACGCATGCACGATATTCATTAGTATACACAAACATGCGGTCCGGCTCCATTGCGGCTCCGGCGTCATGTACCTAAGTGCATAAGTGCATATTTATAAAAGTATTTTTAAATTTTCAGATTCACTATCAAGCTAGACAAATCAAGAGAACTTGAAATTGGCGTACATTGGAAGGATTGGCGTGGATTGTGTGCCGTTAAAGTTTTAAGATTGGAAGAATTCATCGATGATATACGACATGGTATGGCGTTGGAACTGGAACCACAAGGCCTTCTATTTGCAGAAATAAAGTTCTTGAATCCCATCATATCAAGGAAACCTAAGCTGCAGCGTCAAAGAAAAATTATCAAGCAACAAGGCAAGAATATACCTAGGCCATCTTATGGTGAAATGCACATTCCAGCTGTTGTGCTAGGCAGACTTCTTAAACGCTCTTCCCCCTCCATCCAAAACATTCAAACAGCTCATATGAATCAGTCCCAGCAGCATAGCTTTGAGTCTGCTTCCCTTGATAACAGAGATATTGAAAATCCAAATGTAACATTGGGTGGTATGGCTGGTATAAGACCTTTGGGTTTACCTTCCACACCTGCTACGCCTCAATTGCCGATCACACCTCCTCCTCAACCAATATTGCCTCTTCAACCGCCTCCTAATGTTTCTACTCTGAGAATGGAGAAAGAATTACAGGAAGCATTTGCATTCTTAGAAGACTCTTATACAAGGGATAACTATGTCACAAAAGAGCCACAAACTCCATCATGCGATACACCATTAGTGGAGTATCCACCTTCGCCCTCACCTAAATTGGTTTTAGAATTCCCAAGTAATGAAGATCAAATAGTTGAGATAACCAGCAATATGAGAATATCGTCTTCTCGTTCATCATCAGTTATTGATACTTTAGGCAAAGAACTGGATACCAGAAGGCAATCTGGTGAAATGTCTATGGAAAGTTTCAGATTATTAAGTGTTCTTGGTAGAGGACATTTTGGCAAAGTAATTCTTGCTCAATACAGACCCACTAATGAATATTTTGCAATAAAAGCTTTAAAGAAAGGTGATATAATAGCGAGAGATGAAGTAGACTCATTGCTATCTGAAAAAAGAATTTTTGAGGTAGCTAATGCAATCAGACATCCGTTTTTGGTTAACCTGTTTGCATGTTTCCAGACTGAACAGCATGTGTGTTTTGTGATGGAATATGCGGCAGGAGGTGATCTAATGATGCACATTCATGCTGACGTGTTCACTGAACCTAGAGCAGTTTTTTATGCAGCTTGTGTAGTATTAGGCTTACAGTATTTACATGAAAATAACATTATATATAGAGATTTAAAGTTAGATAACTTACTTTTAGATACTGAGGGGTATGTTAAAATAGCTGATTTTGGTCTCTGCAAGGAAGGTATGGGATGGGGAGACCGTACTGGTACATTTTGCGGCACTCCTGAATTTCTTGCCCCTGAAGTTTTAACTGAAACTTCGTATACTCGGGCTGTAGACTGGTGGGGTCTCGGCGTCTTAATTTTCGAAATGTTAGTTGGCGAATCGCCTTTCCCTGGGGAGGATGAAGGTGAAGTTTTTGACTCTATTGTTAACGACGAAGTACGTTACCCTAGAACCCTGTCCTTAGAAGCCATCGCGCTCATGCGCCGTTTGCTTAGAAAGAATCCTGAAAGACGCTTAGGATCGTCTGAGAGAGACGCCGAAGATGTGAAGAAACAGGCTTTCTTCCGAAATGTCAATTGGGAGCAACTACTTTTGCGTAAGGTGAAGCCACCATTTGTGCCAACAATAAATAATTTAGAAGACGTCAGCAACTTTGATAGTGAATTTACATCGGAAGCAGCAGTGCTGACGCCACCCAAAGAACCTCGGCCGCTCTCTTCCACAGATCACAAGTTGTTCCACGACTTTACCTATATGGCAGATTGGTGCTAGTTTACAATTGTTTCAACCAATTTGAATTTAGATTATAATTTCATGATATTAGACGACTAGAAAACCCCCATTGCCTTACAAAGCGTGTGAAGATTTCTGTATTTTGATAATAACCTGTTATCTATACAAAAGAGTTTCTAATAATAGATCCTCTTGTTAACTTGTATTAAATGCAGTTAAATGCAATATTTTATAATAAGCTGTATAATTTAAATGTTCTTAAATAGTGCTAATGTTTATTTTTTTAAAACGACGTGTTATAGATTTATATATTGTGTAGTTATGAAATTAACTTAGATACTAATAATAATTATAAGTGAAGGCGTGTCAAATCAATATTACGTTTTCAGTCAATTGTATTCAGTAAAATAAAGGTATCACCAACATACATCTTTATTTATCTACAACAACTTGGAGTATTTTTGAAAAAAATAAATAAAACAACTGCTTTGGAATTGTAAGTTTCTAATATTACATTTGGTAAATGAGCATAATATCTGGAATTGATTACTGAAGGCGCAATTCTCGTAATTTAAAACGTTCAAAATCTCTCAGTCTCATCTCGGCGACAAATGTCAAAATGTATGGAAATTCGAGGTATTTTTGACAGATTGAGACAGATCAGACTGAACGTTCTATAAATTACGAGAATTACCCTCTGATCCAAAGTAAAACCTCATTTAATATAAACAAAATGTGGTCTTTAAACACCCAATTTCTGAAAAGTTAATCGACACAAAAAATGAACTAAAAGGTGCATACACACGGGCATTTCCATTTAGTGTAACGTTCTTGTGAATCATAGAGCTACTTGTGACTTATTCGTCACCCAAATTAGCTTATGGCTGATTTTTCAACATGGAATAAAATTGACGTCTGAGTGTGACGTTTTGTGTGGAAGAACTGTCAAACGTTTAAAATTATTCGTCCGATAAAGTTATCTGGCGTTGGAAAAATCAGCCCTTAGTTTGTAAAACTAAATTGTAACAAAACAGTGTCGTACTTAATGTTCATTTTGTCAAAAGATGACACATTAGTGCTCGATGTTCTGTTATAAGTGCCCAAATGTGCCACCTACAGACTTATATTCTAGTGTTTTGATTGACTGCAGTTATCTCAGTCAGCCAATTACAGCAGTTAACACGAGTTTGAGTCTTTTGGCAAATTTTGTGTTGATAAGCCTTTCAGAAACAGTTTAACGGCCTCACTCAAGAAACGTCATTTAATAAACATTCAATGAACTAGCATAATATATTAGCACATGTAGGGTTACCATCAGTCTAAACATGTCTAGTTTCTTGGCTCTACTTCTTGACTTTTCGACATAGGGCACTTCTTTGCGACAATTAAAAAAGATAATACTGAAAAAAGAATAAGATTTTATAGTTAAATGTTCAGACTTTATTGCAATTCTGGCTTTTTGTCAGGACTTCAAATGGTAACCCTAAGCATAATATGTTAACAAAACTGAAATTTATTTAATTAGTCATATTTTTGACAGCCAGCATGCTAATATATTACTAGTCTATTAAAGTATTGGTAATTTTTAAATGATGTCCCAGAGTGCAGCAGTTGGGTAGACTGCGAGTAAAGAAATATAAGAGGATCATATAAGCTTTTAACTAAAACTCAATATTAAACCATACACATAGAATAATCAGGGGGGTCTACTACGAACTGCAAAGTGCGAATGATCGGATCGAATCGACACATGGCCAAACTGAATACTATTGAAAAATGCGAAAAAAGTTCGGATCGAGTCAGTTGGGTCGGGACCATAGTCAATATTCGAAAGAGTGTAGGAGTGTAGGATCGGGGCCGACCGAACCAAATAATAACTTAGTAGCAGGAAACAACCAAACATTCGGCCAATACCACTTCGGAGTAGACCCCCAGTTTCCAACCACATATAACAGAAGAGAAATAATAGCATTAGCTAATATATGATCTCTCAGGATCCAGACAAAATAATGTTCCTTTAGGAATATACAATTGACTGCACCAAAATGTATACAATTGAAAATTGCCCATGCCTATGGTAATTTCCAACCACCATTACTTACAGTAATTATTTTTGTAACTTCCATATATTTTGGTGCATCCATATGTAACTTAACATTTTCTAAAATCTATTAAACATTTTCATATTTTATTTAAAATTGAGTCATCATCATCATCATTTCAGCCTAAAGACATGCATTGCTGGACATAGGCCTCCCCCAAGCACCGCAACTTCAAACAGTTTTGTGCTTCTCCATCCATCAAATTGAGTATTTATCTAATATTTATAATTTACTGAAGTAGAAGACCAAAGATACAGTTACCACTCAATTGACTAATACATAACGTTATTGCAGGTTTAGACATTTTTTACATTAAAATTAAAGAAAAAAAGAAGTTATACAGACTGTTTACATTCTAAAAATATGTACACACTTCTCACACAGAACTGACAGTCTCAAATATTGAATCATTGGATGAGGAGCTCACAAACGTGAGCCTTTTTGTTGAAGCACCTTGGCACGGTCCGTAGGTTCTATGTCATTGCTATTGAGAGGGGAATTGCCACACTCTCTGCTTACAACACAAAGGAACTCTGCATGTTCTTCATTTCCATAGTTATATTGGGAGCCAATGTTTATCAGCTGTTCAAATTTCCAGCCATCTGACATGGTGGACACCATTTGTGTCAACTCTTCTTCATGTAACTGTAGCACTCTATACACATGCTTCTTAGAATCTTTCAAGGGCCTCCCTTCTCTTAAACATATTCTTTCCTTAACTAATCTTATAAGTTCAGTTATATTATAAAACTCGGCTTCTTCCAACACACCCTCTTCAGCGATGTCATTGTTAATAACCAGTTTACCGTGACGAAGATAATTGAGAATTGGTGAAAAATACGTGGGATCTCTGTCTATTAAATAAGCGCCAGTTTCGTCCTGGAAGCAGACAGACATATTTGATGTGACAAATAAAGTAAAACTCATTTACATACAAAAAGACATTAAGAAATTCTACAAACCCTGTCTGAAATCAAGTCGCTGTCCTCTTGAACTAATCGATACAAAAATGAATTAGGATCTTTAGATAACGTTGTTTTTGTTGTCAGGAAATATGTTCCACCAACATTAAGCTTAAGCCACTGTTTACTGCTCCGCCTTTCATTGTTAAATTTCTGTATATTTTCGTCCAAAAAATCACCGTCACCATCTCGATCCGCCATGGCGTACCATAAACAAACAAAACAACTTTTTGTTTCTTGTCCGATTCATTTGATGAGTTTAGAGTACTTGTTGGATTCCATCCATGAGGTTAGGTTAAGAAGCGTGTACATGGCCGGAATCAGGAAGTTACTCAAGATTTTTTTTCTATTTTCTTTAATGTAATTTCGTGTTCAAATAATAATCGTGTTACAAACAAAAAATATTGTATCAATAATCAGTCTTGGAGTTCTTGTCGGGCTCGGCGGGATGGTGCTCGTGCAGGGAAAAGATGTGGCCAGATGTGGCCGTCCATGCATGGCGTGATTACGTACAGACATAATATGCACAGGGGAAGAAAAAGTAAAGCTTTGACAGGTGGCTCTGCTATCTCTTGAATCATAATCATAACATCACACTGTCATTTTTGTGATATTCATCCGATGGTGTACACATCCCTTTAGTTTCATTTCTCTATCTTTCTATTTTCTAGGGCGTCTCCTGCTGCGGCTACGGGCGTGAGAGCGCAGAGATTGCCTCTCCCTCACGCGCTCGACCTCCTCCTTTGCGAGCATTACTGCTTCGCAGAAAGAGGTGACGGCTTCCCATGCATTCTCGCTCCGTACCATGGCCTGGACCAGGGCCGGACGCGAGAGATCGCCGCCGCCGATCGCCGCCACGAGGACGCGGCGGTGCTCCGCCCAAGCCGGGCAGACCTCCACCGTATGCTCCACCGTATCCTCCGGGCAATCCACACAGTGGTGACACCCTGGCGTTTCCTCCCGCCTTATCCTGAACAGGAACCTCCCGAAACAACCGTGTCCTGTGAGGACCTGCATCAGGCGGAAGGTGAGAGCGCCGTGGTGCCTTTCCAGCCACTCCTCAAAGAGGGGACTTATCGCCGCAATTGTGGTGTGCCCATCCTGTATGGTCTTGAGTTTGAGTTTCAGAAAAAAAAAAAAAAACATTCATACTTGTGGTTTCTGGTTTCGGTTTCGTCCGCTGTTGTTTGTGTCCATTTGATATCGAATATTTAATGGTATTTTACAAGTTTTTCGTGCACTGTACACACTGCATTGTTGAAAAGTGCTCGAAAAATTTCGTAAGCAATTGTGTTAATATAATATAATGTACACTTGATATAGGTTAGTGTCACAATGAGCAGCAATTTGGATAATGATAGATCACTCAGTAGTAAAATGCATCCAATAGATTTAGCGCCCCAAAAAATTACTATAGTTAAAAGTGTTGCTAATTCAGAGATGAAAATGGCTCATTTGATCCCGGGACAAGCTAAAACAACCGGTTCAAGTCAAATAATAACCCACGCTAGCCCCGCAACTGGCTTGATGCGTCCAGGGCTTGCACAAATTATTTCCTCAAATGTGGTTTCACAGGTATGCGTTTCAACGAATTTTATCATTTTTCTTGATATAACTACAAAGAACCATCAACAGAACATAATTGCAGTAGCAGTTCTGATATGACCAGATATCATAATCTTTGCAGGCCCATATTATTTTAGCATTTATAATATGGAATTGACTTCTAATTAGAAAACCATATGATTGTCATGCTTTAATACTTTCAGCCTCAAATGATAATAAGTGGATCACCACTCCTCCAAGGAGCTCAGATTGTCAGTCAAGGGTCACAGCTTATTGGTCAGAACTCACAGATGTCCCAGTCACAGTTGATTGCACCTGGCCCTATTATAAGCCCTGGTACACAGATCATAAGTCAAGGAACACAGTTGTCGGCACAAGTGTCCAGTTCAAATAATGCTGGGTCAACAAATGTTCAGGCAAATGTGACTTCTTCTGTGAGTGGAACTCAAGTCTTGAATGTTGGAGGGCAGCTTGTGAGTGGTGCTGGTAACTTGGTGGTTAATCCGTCTGTGCGCACACTACCACCTACTGTGAGGGTGCTGCCTCCTTTGCCTCACCATAATAACAGGCCAGGTAAGAATAAGCATTTATTCTTTTAAGAATTCTTTGATTTCTATCTGTAACTATTTTCTTAATAACAATAATAGGAAAAAAATACAGAATCAAATTTTTTTCTCTATTTAATTCAAATACAATAATTCAATCAAAAACAATTTTTCCCAGCCGTCCTGTCAAGTGTGAATGTGAGCAGTACAAGTGGGGTACTAGTGAGTAAAGGTGTGGGTGTTGGAGTGACGACGAGCCACGTGAGCCACGTACCGCGTGGCCTCGCCGCCGGCGCCTCGCTCGCCGTCCGACCTGTCACCCCTGTATCTAACTCGGCAGCTTCAGGTGCGAAATTAATTAATCGAAGAAATTTTCTTTCTTACAGAAAAGATAGCATTTTAAAGTAAATATTTATAATAATATTTTTACACCAGGTGGTGCGTGGTCGAGTGCAGGGCGCGGCCCCCGCAGCACACTGGTCTATGGCCAGCGAGGAGCGCGCGCTCCTGCGCCAACGTCATCGCCCGTACAACCGCCACTACCGACACACTCCTCTGTCGTCACCCTGCCTACTACATCAGTTCTCACGTGTAAGTACCAAAAAGTCAAATCATATCAGAAATTATATATTCAAATTAGGCTGAGAATTAGTGTTTTTTAATATCAACAGTTACAAAAAAACAGCCCACAAAACCGCCAACTTTCACCACTTCCTAGTGGAATGAAATGGAAAAACCCGCTAAATATATGTTTTAAGCTATTGTTATCTGTCTATCAGTCGGGCTGGCCCACAAATTCAAGGTCGCTCAGCGCTCTATGGAAAGAGCTATGCTCAGAGTCTCTTTGAAAGATAAAATCAGGAATGAAATTATCCAGAAAAGAACCCGAGTTACCGACATAGCTTGCAGAGTAACCAAACCGAAGTGGCAGTGGGCTAGACATGTTTGTCAAAGGACCGATGGCCGGTGGAGCAGACGAGTCCTGGAGTGGAGACCATGTATCGGCAAGCGTAGTGTGGGACGCCCCCCCGCTAGATGGACGGACAACCTAAAGAAGGTTGCTGGGACGGACTGGATGCGGAGGACAGGATGTTGTGGCGCAGCCTGGGAGAGGCCTATGTCCAGCAGTGGACTGCTATAGGCTGAGTTGATATCTGTCTATAATATTAATTTAAAACTCAGGCTTTGCAGTGAATATATATACAAAATGATTGTTGTTTGCAGCAAGTGGTGTAATATCAGGTGCAGGGCGAAGCGCACCGCCGCGTGCCCTCACGCCCACCCCGGTTGCGGCCGCGCCGAGGCCATTACCACTGCTGCAGAGGAACTACCAACCCGCTAAGGTAACAAACGTGGAATAGTGTGGATAGATTACCTCAAATTTATTGTGAGATAATTCGACCACTGTAAGAGAAATAATAGAAAAAGTTTAATATCGAACATTTATTTGTCAGGTGGTCGGTGTTGCAAGTGTGGGTGTCCGCGGGGTGGTGGGCAACAGTGCGCCCACGCAGCTGTACTACGAGGTGCCGCGCGGCTCGCACGCGCCGCGCCCGCTCGCGCCCTACCTACACCAGCCGCAAGCACAGCAGCTGCAGACTCAAGGTACTACATTGACAGTTTATCACCACCTGTCGTCGTTTTCCGTTAGTAATCTGACGATTGCTATCGGAAAACTGTCAAGTTTTGATGGCTAATAAAATTGATTTTCCCGATATTATTTGTAGTAACCTTGGTGAACGCTGTATCGTCGTCGCCTGAAACCCGTGTGCACTCTACCACGTGTCTGTCTTCCGTCCAAGCTCAGCCGGTCTTGCCTAGACCATCCATACTAAGGAAAAGGGATCTTGATGGGTACGATTTAAAATCCGTTTAAAATTGGCAGATTCATAATTTTAAGCCTGCATTACTTTCTCAAGTTGGGCAGTGTTATTGGGTTTTCCATCTGGAATTTCTCAGTAGCAGCCTGGAGTCTAGATTTGTGCATGATTGATTGAGTCGTTATAGTGTTACGGTTTATGATACATTATTTTTCCCAAAAAGAATACAATTATTCAATTCGTTTTCGCCGGGTGTTAAACAAAAATTAAGTTATAAAAAACATGTTGCTTTAATAGTCTTTTAAAATTTGTAAATGATTTTGATTCCTTATCACTTTAGGTAACAGATTATAGGGTTGTATTCCCATATATAGGACAGTACTTGGTTTTCGTAATTTAATATTTAATTCCCGCAGGTCTCCAAGCAAGGCAGGCTACGGGCGCTCGGGCTGGGAGGACGTGCCGACGGGCGTCGCGTCGGGCGGCTCCACCACCATGAGCGCGTCGTCGTCGCCGGCGCCCGACGACGAGCCCGACCCGCCGCGCGTGGAGCGCCACGAGCCCGACCTCAGCCCGCGCAAGAAGCCACGGAAACAGATGTATGTAGCGCTCACCTACACTACTGTGTTCAGTAGTACACACACATACACAACTACACACTCACTCATTCACCTTCACAATGCTTTAATAACTATAAATAAGCAAATCGGCTTTTACTAAAAAAAAATTGTATAAGAATAAATCTGGCCCTAAGCTGTGTATTCAGTAAGTTTAGTGTTTGGATAAGTTTGGGATCCAGAGGCTTCATATGATTTCTGTAACCATATACTATGTCCATAAAATGCGTTATTTAGTATAATTATTACCTATTCTTTCGGCCCCATCAGTGACCCCATTCCGCTCACTCATTGCCACTTCGATTTAGCGAGTTTTCGGACTATGTCCGTAAAACCCCATTTACACGGTGCAAGTTTCTGGAATGTTCAAGAGGAATAATCGCATGCCATAAAACACTTTGCCCCTATAGTATTTGTGCTGCCAAATATTTCATTCAATTTTAATGAATGATTTTTTTTAATGTTAAAAAATTCCGGACCATATTGATCCGACCGATGGTACGGACGCCAGCACATCAGGTTACTACAATCTGTCAAATTTCTTTAATAGATTTTCGACTTTATCGTTAAAACATTAAGGTTCAAGGTTGATTGGGAAAATTTGACAGTTTTGGGTAGCTTGACCTGCTGGCGTCTGTACACTAGAGCATCATGCTGTCCTAATACTGTTATATTTATTATTCCTATGATTGTTAACAAACTTTTTTGTTCATGGTGAAATAGGCAGCGAATGACCAATTATATTACTACAAGTTACGTGATTTTTACAGCAGGCAGACATATGTGAGACCTATTTCTGTTTCTTATAGATTAAGCAATGAAGTAAGACAGTGCGACTATCAAGGAGAAGAGCCACCGCCCACACCACCTCCTGTCGCATTCAACCCTCCGAAACGTGAGTATCTCTCGATATGTCTCAATAACTTTGTCAAGAGCATGCTAGCATAGTTCTTGCATTTCACGCGCGTCAATTATTGCACAGACTTTATTGTCAATCGTGTAAAAGTGAAACAAAACGCGCGCTCGTAATTTGCAACACCTATACTTAAAGCAAAGCTCTCGATTTAAATTACTATTAAATTTTAATAGCCTAATCTCCATATGTGGCACTTTACTGTGCATTTTATTCGACAATAAGTTTTGAAAATCAACGTTTCCGATGCAGATGAGGAAGATATACCAAAGTGGAAGAAAAGGATACGGAAGG
Organism: Apamea monoglypha; assembly: GCA_911387795.2. Lineage (NCBI taxonomy): Eukaryota > Metazoa > Arthropoda > Insecta > Lepidoptera > Noctuidae > Apamea > Apamea monoglypha. The sequence continues at coordinate 7,083,593 of OU426922.1, forward strand.
TCGTCCCTGCGAGCGTTAAGGGTTAGATATTTTTTCAATTGGAAAATACTGGATCCAGAATGGCCTTTCAAATTCTCCGAGCAAGATATAGTTGAAGAAAATTACCCGGAAGAAACTTGAGCCTGCAAATGAAGATACAGAAAACCAATGGCGTACCAATACTTAAAAAACCCGCTAAAGTTGAAGTCCTGGCTGTGCTCACGGCTTCGTGCTTCACGGAACGAATCGTGGGTTCGACTCCCAAACGGAACAAAAATGTTCATGGCATTTATATAGCAGTAGTTCCAGGTCCACGTTTATCGCACACGATATAAAAGATTTCTATTGTGGAGAAACATTTTAAAAAATATACACACAAACATAAGTTAGCGTTTCAACCACTTAAATTTTTACTAAACACGTCTCTGGTTTTTAGAATGGAGCTCATTGGTTAGAGATTCGAATATAGCTTTCGTATTAATTTACGAATTGCTAAAATTGTGGAATTAATTGAAAATTTGTAACCATTGTCCCATATCTAAAAACAGGAGTCGTGTACACGACCTTAAATAAATTGACGGAAAATAACTTTAATTGTACACAGGTCCACTTTTAAGTTCGAGTTACGTGTGCGGTTGGCGCAGTACGGCTTTGCACTTCACACGACCGGCGGACGTACGACGGCGGGAGCCGCGGACGCGAGACATCGTCGCCATCGCCAGTCAGAAACATGTGCTCACTAGCGCCGAAGGCTGGAAGGTGCATCATCTTACTGCGCAAATGGACGACTTGGTAACAACATTCTGCTCATTGTTAGGTTCTCTTAAAAAATCTTGTTATTATGGTTGTAAATGCCAACCAAAGCAAAGAGTCAAAAAGTACAGAATAGGGGTTGGATGTCAAAAAATATAGTTTTTCATTTACTGCGCAAAGGTCAAGCAATCTAATCTCCACTCTCTCTGACGAGAGTGCGGTCGCCGGTAGTATTATATAGCATCACTCACACATAATCAGCCTATAATGTTCCCACTTCTGAGACACATGCCTCCTCTCGGTGACAAGGAGAGGGCCGTATTATGTAATGATTAATATTAGTTTTGTTGTTTTGTCTAGATGTCTTTGGAATCCGACGTCGGGGAGCAGTTAGCGGGGCTCCTGCGAGCACTAGAGACGGCCTCAGGGCGCGCGCTGTCCGCTTTGCAACCACATTCACACACGATACTTGAGCTACTCAAGGTATGTTCAAAAATGGCTACAATAATGAATACATTTTATAGATTACAACCTTAATTTACGTTGGATTTACTTACTAGCTATCCTGTGCCATGACTATTTGATTGCAAAGTATGTTTTATTGCAGGGCAATATACAAAGGAGTAAAATCGTTTGCGAGGGCATACAGGAAGCTCGCGAGGACATACTCCGAGTATTTACGCACAGAAACTTCGTCTCAGACATTCTGACGAGACAAGCAGACAAACGGTGCTTCAGAAAGCACCGGTCGCAATCATAGCCGACTGTGGAAAATAGTGACTCAAGGAAAATAGTTAGTATTTTCTTGTGATTGTATATCTCACACGGACCTTCGCCTTACTCACATTACTGCCACCTTAAAAATAAATGACTACAGTTACAATGCATAATATTAGTGCTGGTAAACTAAAAGCTCACAGTACTTGTGAGGTTGAGTAAGGCTGCAAGTGCAATATTAGGGCTTGTATGGAAGTATACTATAAAAGTGATTCTTCCGAGAATATATTGAGGTTCTAAACTTGTAAATAGACGTGTATGATAAGCAATGAAAAAATATTTAAGTTGAGAAAAGAATGCCTTGAATGAGTTGTGTTGTTTTGGGACTTAATTTAGAAAATAAATGATTTATAATTATATAATATAATGTGTTGTTTTTCTTCCATTCCGTAACAAACGTAGAACCGATGCAGCTAGCGCAAATCATTTTATTCTCGGCATATGTGGCCGAAGTAAATTTACAGGGGATAAATATAACTGGAAACATCGCTCAGAGTTTAATCCAATCCAGCCTGTCCCTTGTTAGCCTCCCCAGCGACGCGCTAAGCTGAGCTTCGTACCCAACAGGGGGTGTCCTTAGCATTTAGTCACTTAGTTTTCAGGCATCAAGAGGCAAGCCCGACTAAACAGCCGACAACCTACAAGGTTGACCTGCGAAACGCCATTTACAAAAAAAAAGCCGCTCAGAGTAAAGCCGTATCTACATTTTTTGTGCTCTAGCGCGAGACGCGTAACTGAGAATCAAGGAATTTGTAGGAGAATATATTTTAAAATCTCCGTACATACGCAGCAACGGTCGTCGCTGTCGCCGACTTCAAAATCTGCATATATTATGACGTAACATTTTGAATTCGCATCGCTAACGATTTTTGACATCGTGACAAATCAGCGTCGAAATGAGCGTGTGGACGTGTGATTTTAAATTCGCCGGCGACTAATTTGCTGCGTGTGTAACTAACATAACGCTCACAATATAACATACGAGAATACTATGCTTCCGTATTATTATATTACTGTTTGATATTATGTTCAAAACTTCAAATATATTCATGACACAAAAAACACTCGCCTAGCATACCTTCTACAATGTGAACAGGCATTTTTTTGAGAATGTAGTCTCGCAGTTCAACCTATAAGGTTGGCGTCTGCTTAACCGGGCTTGCCTGTGGATGCCTCAATAAATTTGGTGGCTTTAATTTATTGAGGCATCCACAGGCAAGCTAGGGCTTAAAAATTAAAAACAGCGACTACACGCTAAGGGCACCCTTTGTGGGGTACGGACTTCGACTTAGGGCGTCGCTGGGAGAGGGCAGCAAGGGAACGGCTGGATCGGAATCATTTAGGGCCGAATTTAAAACTACAGGCTCAGCGGGGCTTAACCGAGCTTGCCCGTGGATGCCTAAATAAATTAAGGCCTCCAATTTGGGCTTAAAAAACTTCATTATGCTCTTACTACTAATATATTTTTTTTAATAATCTGTGATTTATTCGTTCAAAAACGTTGTCACAGTCTTGACAAAGTTTCGCTAGGCAGGCAGCTGTCAATGTCAAATAATTGTGTTCTGTCAATTTCAAAGAAAAACAAAAACCTAACCTACCTAACCTCATCCATCAAGATCAAATAATATTCGAATTTCTAGCCTCTACAGCAAATAATTCCAATATATTTGTAACATAAAACAGATTTCATAAAAATATAAACGAAAATGGCAAGTAGTCGTTTGGAAAGAATTGGAACTATTTACACACGGTAAGAACTTATTTCCCTTTGCTATGGTAAAATACTTTTAAATGTCTTTGAAATTTTATTTGAATTTGGAAATGGAATACAAATTTTCACGCGGCAAACCAGGCATAATTAGGCGGGAAACCGAGAAATCCAGTTGATTTCTAGTGCGTTCGTGAGTATCGTAGTTTCTCAATCAACTTTTCTGCAATTTTACAATAATGACTTCTAAAAAAGGAGGAAAAGCTAAACATTTGTCAGTAGATATAAATGAATTACTGAATGAATCACAGTTTCTCAAGGATTCTCCTAACAATAAAAAGAATCAAAAACGTCAAAGAAATGATGTGACCGAAGAGGAGAGCATTGCCAAATTGATAGGGCAATATCAAACAAATGCTAAGAAGAAGAAATTGGAGGTCAATGTAGAGGCTTGTAAAGAGTCACGCCAAAAGATATTGGATGTTATGAGCCATCAACTAGAAACAAGGTTTGTAAACTTACAATTTCCTATTTGAGTACTATTAAATACTAACTTAAAAACACATACTTACAACTAAAAATACCTACAGGTAATTAATATAATATTACTCTACATAATAATTTTCAGGAAGGACAAAAGTGACACCCTGCTTGAAAATCTATCAGAAGTCATGTTACAATTGGAAGCAGATTGTAATGCAATGAAAGATAATGAGAAAAAGTTGGAACATTTAACAGCAGCAGTTGTAAAGTGCATGCAGCAGACAACCACAGCTCATAAACAAAAACTGAAAGCACTAAAAGATATTCATGCTTCCTTTAAAAAACAGTAATTTATTTTTGTTTTTATGTGGAATTAAAATCAAACTTCAAGTTCTTATCAGAATATAGGTGTTCGTTGGGTATATTCTGATATTGCAGCAGATAAAACTAATATTGGATACAATTAGATGAGTAACAAGAAGTTTGGCTTTCTCTGTCACTGTAATTTTGTTTTTATTAGTCTTGTGTGCTATAAATTTTATATTTTCCTTCCACTTTCAGATGTGAACAAATGGAATCAGACCATAAAACCGAAACTGACAAATTAGCAGAAGAGTTGGAAGATGATATTAAAACACTTCAACATAAACTAATTTCAGAGACAAAGAAAAGTGGTTGGGAAAACTTGCGCAGAACAATATTTCATGCTATGCAAAATGATTTTTAATTTTAACTTTTAAAATTTTGTAATTGCTTTTAATTTAATAACTGTTTTAATTCAATAAAACTATCCAAGTATGTAATGTTACTATGCAGTTTTTATTAACTTACCTGAATATAATTTACTTACTACTAAGTAAGCTCCCTAAAGCCTTGTGCATATAGAATGTTATCACTATTCATATGGCCCAAAGGATGTGCGCTTCCGATTGAAATGGTAAGAATACTGCTGGCTACCTCTCAGTTAATATTGACTGAAGCATTCTCATATATGTATTGGGAGAGTTAACCGCAATACTAGCACTAATAATATATTTAAAGTAGGTACCTAACATAGGTAAAACCCCCACCACACCTACCAACACCTTATAAGTTTTTAATTTCTGAATTTACAGAGTGGAGGGACTACTCACAAAAGGAGCAATGAGAGCTGATGACAGGCCCCTGTGGTTTGATGTGTATAGAGCTTTCCCACCTCTTGCAGAACCTAAGTTTGCCAAACCTAAACCTGAAATCAAACCTATCAGACAAATACTTTATCCTGAAGATACTGTCAGAGCGTAAGTAAATGTTTTATAAAGCCAAGCCTGTATTACAACCGAAATAGGCCGCGGGGCAACGCATTTTTAAAGGGCGGCCCACCAGTAGTATGCGCTGGTTTATAGAAAATGTATGAAAGTGATAGAGGAGGATTTTTGCATGTGTTGCGTTGCGGCGCCGCCTGCCCCAATCTGCGCTAACCTTTATGGTTCGCCAATGTACCGCCGCCCGTCAGTTGTGAATCAATCAAGCCTACATTATATTAAAAGATATTTTCTGAAATCAAATTTTGATTAATAAACTCAAAGCATCTATTTCAAGTAAAGGCACTTTTGGCAAAAGTAAGGCACACAGGCACTTTTGGATTGTCAAGGAGTCAGATATATGTAGTTGCCCATTCCAATAGTTGGTACATGGAGAAGAACAGACAAGAAACTCTATGGACACTCTTGTAAATAATAAGATTATAAGATATTTCTATTAACTTACAGGAAATTTCACTCAAATGGCCATGGTTTAGGAGCAATAAGTATGATCAGTCAAACAGAAACTCAAACCAAGAGGCTCATTCAACAATATGAGAAACTGAAATCCGAGAATGTGCCTGAAGAGGAACTAATTGAAAAGTCGGCGGCAGTAGTTGGCAGTGAACGGCAACTGGAAGCAACCAAAGCCAAAGTTATTGCACAAAGCCCCAATTCAGTATCTGCTAAAATTCTGTCAGAGGTTGATATGAAGAATATTTTCTCCGAAAAGTGAATTGATTTAAATAACTTATATAATAAATTAAAGTTAGACTTATGTTTGTAACTAGATTTAGGTAGTGTTCAATAAAGTTTTTGTTAGTATAAATTTCTTTTTATTTTAACAGCATTGTCCTTTCGTTGTAGACTGGCTGACTGCATAGGGTCACCTCGCCCGCAATCACATAAAACTACGCATCACGCCTGTACTTCCCGTCGGATTAGGCAGAGGTGTATATGTACCTACATATACACCTCTACATACGCCTATGCCTGTACAACTGGCGGAAAGTAACCTAACATAGCAGGCGATCTTATTGCCATCAATCGAGCACTTATCCAGGCTGCTACTGAAAAAATACCCAACCGGGATCAAACACAGGACCCTGCTCGGCAGTCGCGATTGCGTCCAATTAAACAGGACAGGCAGTCGAAAAACCGCGGATGGGCGAGCGTAGTGTGGGTCGCCCACAGATAGATAGACGACCTCAAAAATATGGCTGGGACAGACTGGATGCGGATTGCGGAGGACAGGGTGTTGTTGCGCAGCATTGGAGAGGCCTATATCGAGAAATGGATTGCGATAGGCTAAGATGATTGACTAATACGATATAAAACCTATTCCGAGCCGTAGTCATTGATTTAAAAGTTCCAAAAAATTAAACCTAGGTACTACTGAGAGTAGATTTAATTTACTGACCGCTATATCTAGGATACTTGAGAAAAGTGACGAGCAGACCTTAGCTAGAAACATTGACTCACACTTTCAGTATTCGGACCTGTTTGTCAGTACAAGATTGCTGTGTGTACGCATTACTAATCAGAATCGCGCTATCTTATCTAAGTCTGATAAGGGCTTCGCGCCGAAGAACACACCTATGCTCCTATGTTTTAGTGTGTCATCAGTTTCGCTTTATTGCGAAGTGTTATTTAAATCGCTTCTAGTGTCCTAATTACAAAATAAAAAGTGTTCAAAATGGCGCAAAAGAGGTCTTTGTGGTTCTACTTTGCTGTTATTTTGGGTAAGTACAATTCTTTTCTATAAAACAGTGTCTACAGTGAGTTATTTTGTAAACAATATTTAGTTTTCTTTGTCATATACATGTACCGTCAGCTGCCCTGATTTTGCCTAGCGTCCTGTGTTTGCCTAAAATGAAAAAATGGTAATATCTTTTTCAATTTACTAGCTTGACAATCGAAACATTTGTCAGTTTTTAGAATTATTAAGTGGCAAAACTAAATTGGTCACGTTATGTTGGTAACATGCATAATTTTTGACAGATGTGTGTCAAACTAGAGAGCGCCAAGTCTGATATTTTTAGTTTCGGAAAAACTTTTCAAGTAAGTCATTAAAATATGTATATTTCTATCTTGTTCTGTACTTATTCTATAAAACGTTGATAGCTTTATCGTTTGTCATTGTAATTGATGAAAAAAACACGGTATTTAGCGAGAAATGTCGAAATAGGCAAAGTCAGGCAATTTTTTTGAACGAGTGATCGTGACTTTGCCTAGGCTAGGGTTGACACCTTTGTTATTTACCGACATCAAAAAAGGAAGATGTTACGTGATAACTCAAACAGGTTTTCATAGGTAATAACTAAGTTGTGATATTAATTTATATATAAATGGAAGCTTACTATAGGGTTAATGAAAAGTTAATCTTATGTTATAATGTCAATAAATAATTTAATTAATAGTTAGCTACCTATCTACCTACCAAATCATGTTTGTTTCGTAAATAGTTCCTGAGTAGCTCACCGCTAGCACGAGTGAGTGACGTAAACGTAAAGTAATTACGCTCATTTTAAAATAAAAAATACAAGTATCCTTTAGCATGTTGGTCTATTTTTTGGAAACATGTACAATTTGTATTCCTCAAAGATATAAATAAATTCAAAACATTGAGTAAATAATATTTATTTATATCTTTGAGGAATACAAATTGTACATGTTTCCAAAAAATAGACCAACAAAAAAGTACTCGTTTCCCATATTATATTATAATATGGGAAACGAGTATTTTCAATTTTAAAATCGAAGTATTTACTTTAAGTTCACGTCGCGCACTCGTGCTAGTGCCTCTGATTGTTCCTAATAATACTTCTCGAAATACCTACCTACTTAAAAAATAAAAACAAAAACATATTTCGTTTCATTTTCTTATGACACAACCCTACCCATTCTTTGTCAATGTATGAAGATTGTATAAAATGGTGTCTAGACATTGCCTAAGTAATTTTACCTACTAAAATACTCCCAAAATCTGTCATTTAAAATTGGATTGTATTCTCTATGCATTAAACTACATTTTACACTGTGCCAGCATAAAAATCGAATTGTTTATTTTGGAGTAAATGTATTAGGCAATGTCAGAGACATGAGCCATTACTTTGCCTAATTTTAAAAATACCTCAAAAACTTTCATTACCTACGAAAATTTACTGAAACAAATTAAAATTACAGAATTCTTGAGTTTTTTTATAAGATTATATGTGTACACAACATGGAAATCGGGCTTATTTTAATTTTTATTTCACGTTAAAGGCTAAAAATATCAAAATCCGGGCAAAGTCAGGGCAGTTGACGGTACCCAAATGGATTGTTTCAATTTCGATAACCATGAACAAAATTCATATAAGAATCCTATGTACTTAGGCGGGAATTTATGTGCTGTAACGACTGGGATATGTGAGCCGTGGTTGTATACCAAACCTAATTCTGAAGATGTGTTTCGCATACGCGTAGATAATTATACCTACATTACTAAACACATGTAGGTACCTACCTATAGGTAGTGTGTATTTACTTATTGCTTCATCCTCTGGCACCTTTGAGAATAGAACTGTGTTACAAGGAATTTACAATCATTGGAGGCTTATTAAAATCTTCTGGTTTTTGAGAAAATGACGACGTATTCATACCGGATTTCCGCTGTTAGCTTATGTGTCGCTTCTATTGTAATATTAATACGCTGCTACTTTAAGTGAAGTAAAAGTAGAAAGGTATAAAATAAAAAGAACTATTGATTGATCTGTAACCACTGACTATAGACTTTCCCTAGTCAGCTGAGTAGGAAATGTGCACACTTCCTACTCAGCTGACTAGGGAAAGTCGGGAACTTGTTTTAGCAGTACTTAATGATGCTTCGATGTACGTACGTACGTAAGTACTTACTAATCATTAATCACATGCAATCCCTGCCAAGGTAGTCAGCAGACGTGCTTACCACCTACCTACCTACCTACTAGTAACTAGAATCTTTTATCGGAACAATATTAATCACGTACGGTAGGTATACTTAGTTTACAGATGATACAATTGTTTGGTTTATTTTTCTTCTTTCAGTTATTTTGAGTACACTGACTCAGGAAACCGAAGCCAGGCGAAAAATTCTCCGAGGAAGGCGTGTTATGACACGTACTTACTACCGTAAGTTCGATTTTTACGCTTTGCTAATGTATATATCTACAAAGTGAGGCTTCACATTCTACACCTGTACAGCATGTATCATCTCTCTGCACAGGAACTTGGAAATATAAACGATTACATGTTTAAGCAAATGCTTGCTGCGCTCACGGGTTCGATTCCAGACTAAACAAATGTAGGTATATTTGTATGGCCATAAGATAGCTGTTTGTATTTGTTAACGCACCTACAGTAGGAGAAAGTCCTAGTAGTGAGTGACATTTTTGCAGAAAGAAAACAATGTAGTTTTCTCGTTTTCATCACGCTGTTTACAGCTACGGGCAAACAGCGACTCCTATTCGTCTGTTTTCTGATCTTCGTTAACGTACGGCCAATCGCTCACGTCAGTAGTAACATATACAATCCAAAAACATTACCCTCTTTTTGAGCTCCGCCGCAGTCGGGCAAAAAGTTACCACTCCACACTATGAAGTAGAACCATTACGATGTTTAGCACCCTCCTTTTCTGTGAAAAAATGGACTACGAAGTCACAGAAATGCGTGACTTAAGTGCGGGTTTAGGTCACTTAAACTCGCACTGGTCACACGTACCGTAATACCTACTAAAATACTTCATTGAAATAATCGTATCAATTTCAGGTGGTAACGCTGTTCCTGCATGGGCGATTAGTTTGATGGCTGGCATCGGCATGCTGTTGGTCGGCGGCATCCTGTACGTCGTCATGAGAAAGCTTGTACTTTCTTCAGAGACCGGCTCATTGAACACATACCAACCGGCTATGCAGCAAGATGTTTGAGCTGCTTATGATTTAAGTAATTATATTTATTCATAAGATTATCGTAACTTTAACTGCGATCATTTAGTTTTTCGAACAAACGAAACAGTGTTTTCGATGGGATAATAAACTGTTTATACATACCCATTTTGTATCCAGTTATGTTTTAGATGAAAACCACATAAATTAATTATATTTTTATTACTTTATGCATTTGTACTGAGAAACAGTTGTTTATTGATGTTTTAAAAATAAAAATCGTTTTAGATATTATTAAATTTATTTTTATCTTTTATGTATACAATCGAGGTGAAGAGATTAAGAAATTCATTATCTAAAATGAACATGTCATTTTTTGCATTTTTGAGATTGTATTAGACAAAGGGAATTACTTGTGACGAGATAAATTTAAAACTTAGAATTCTCTGCGATGATATTTGTCAGGGTCAAAGTAAGAAGTAACAACCACACGATTGCTGAACTTGCGACCAGTGAGGGTTTGCTGGGCCTTTTGGCAATCAGCAATACTGTTAAACTCGACAAACACCTGTAGACAAAGATACACAGAATTAATATTATGTATACTGACCGTGTTGAACAAACATTTTGAAATGTCTTAAACAAACATACTTTTCCACATCCAGGTACTTCAACTCCCTCTATAGGTCTCGGGATTTCTATACTGCGTACACAGCCATATTTGTTGCATTCCTCTCTGTAAAGTTAAAGATGCAGCATTAGTGAAAGTCAAATACCAATAAATAAATAATATATTCCGACTAACTTTTTAGTTTGAAAGTAGGAAGGACAAGAAATGTTTTAACCATCATCATTTGTATCGAATTTAAATAGAAAAAACAGAAAACTAACTTGATATCTTCGAGGATGTCCTCATACTCCTCTTCGTCGCGCAGCTCGTCGGGAGTGACCATGTTGAGGAGACACAGCACTTCCGTAGGAGGCCCGGCTCCCGCCAGCGTCAGGCCCGCCACTTGAAGCTGCACCGGCGCCGCTCCGGTCATTGCTACACAATATTTTAAAACATCAGTATAAATCTTCACCTGTAATGTGTTAGCGTGTCAGAAATTGGAAAGCATACTGTACCTAAAGTTGAGTTCTTAGCTCCAATACTGGCTCGTTGAACAATGAGTTTCTTGTCACCCAGTTGCATTCCATTAAGACCGGCTATTGCCTATTCAAACAATTAAACAGTTAATATTGGTGGTAAGTTACTAGTCATTAGTTAAAAAAATAATTTCAACGTATTTACCTGATCAGTCATCGAAATATCAACATATTCAGCAAAGGCATAGCCCTTGCTCAGTCCCGTTGATGAGTCCTTCACCAAATTGAAAGCTCGTAGTTGTCCAAATGACATCAGCAATTCCTTTACCTGTTTCACACATTATTCAATCAGAAAGTGAGTTGTTTCTATAAGGTTTGAATTACACTGAATAAATATTTAGGTACATGATTGGTCTATTATGCAGTTGTACATTCATTACACACAATTTTTTAGTGTTCCCGTTACATTTGCTAGGCAAAAGGCAGCAAATATTAAATGAATGTTATCTGACCTGTGTCTAGCCGCATTAGTTAGAATCAGATGTGAATGGAGGAGACTTGCCTTGAAGTGCCGACGTCTCATTCAAGTACAAGACGTATAGGTGAGAATGAGAGACAACAGTGACACGCGGGCCGCGAATGTGCCAAATCTAAGCTAGGGAGGGGCAGAAAGCAAACTATATCAGTGAGTTGTTTCAGAATATATCGAGCGTGAAGCGCACGCTCATCCCGCTAGGGTACCTGTGAAAATACCTGAAACTGACCAAAACATAACGCGGCTCACTGCTGGCTCCACCGTAGCCCTGTCAACTGTTGAATCTCGCCCTGAAATGGCTGCGGCACCTAATACTATCTCCTAATGGGAACATCTACAGTCATGTGTGCAATATACATGGGTAGCTTGTTCATTATTATTTCTATGAATGACTTACGTATGTTGGTTTTAATTTTTTTTTCGTTACACCAAAGTGATATCGAAAATATCAATAAAAATGCTTCATGTTTATAGACCAGTGCTAAAAATAATTTGGGATCAAAAGAATTACAAAGGAAAGGAGGGTTGTGTTGATCTAGTTCACTCGACAATAGAAATCCTAAGAATCTGTGTGTAAGAATACAAGAGGCAGTCGCAGTATAGACCTGCAAAACATAATTTTGTATAATCAGTATGAACAGACGAATATATTTTATACCTTCATTGGAAAATTGTACACTCATGAAATCATGATGTAGTTGATGTGATTAATTGCAATGCTTGAAGTGTAATAATATAATATACACCATAAGGCTGATAAAAATAAGATACAAAAAAGCACAAACAAGCTGCATAAAATACAGGCATTTTGAATGATTGACATGTTACATTGAACTTGGAACATTTATAAATATCAGCCTTAGTTGATTTTATTAAATCCAGTAAGTCTTTTCATGAGGATTAAATTTATATATGTATCACAAAATACTATGAAACATTGATTTGATATAAGACTTAGAAATGGTAAGTACTAAAATTGTGCAATAATCCTATTTACATTTTTGTAACCAATCAATGTGTCACAGACATATAATTTTAAACTAATTATCAGATAGCAGCAACTTACTTGGTCCTCATTTAGATAATTGGGCAAACCGCCAATAAATATTTTGTGTGGGGAATCTGGAACTACTGTGCTAATCACACCAGCTGAAAGCAAATAAACATAATTATTGTAAACACAAAAAATTTAAGACAAATGAAACATATTTTTCATCATGCAGTCATTTCAAAGGGTTATAAAAATACCCAAAAGCGTAAGTAATTAAACTCATAACAACCACATCTTAATCTAAAAAGGATAAGGAAAATCTATCAGAACTAAGTTGTGACTCACCTGGCACATTAATAGCTGGATTTTCAGTGCCAGGCATGGGTTGATAGTCGTGCGGCCGCCGAATTTTCAAGCTCTGCCCTTTGAAGTTGATACCATCAAAAGCCATTGCTTGTGTAGTCTCATCTATAGATCTAAATTCAAGGAATGCAAAGTTTTTGTCCAAGTTAATTTGGCAAGCCAACACAGGATTTCCTGCGGCTTGTGCCAAGCCCGAGAGGTGCATTTGTTGATTGAAGAACTCCATGGTTTCCTCTTCTGTGACCCCAAACGGTATGTTGCCCACATACAATCTTCGGGCCTGACGAGTAATCGTGGATCCTACAACTGGTACAGCTGCTTGTGGTGTATCTGCGACGATATTTGCTGGTATTTGTCCAGCAGCTTGCATGGCTTTATATTGTAGCGGAGTGATATGCTCAAAGCCCGGCGGCGGGACATCCCAGTACAGAGAAGGCTTGCGTCTGCGGGATCTTTTGCTTTGTGATCTAGATCTACTTCTCCTCGCAGGCTTCTCACGACGTTCCCTAGAACGAGACCTAGAACGCCGCCTCTCCCTCGAACGAGACCTGCGTCGGCGGTCTGCAAGCAAGGTAATACGGTTAATTTTGGACCATTAAACTTAATATTATTAGGAAAATAAATCAAATAGTTTACGTACCTTTGTCTTCACCCATATTATTATGTTAATTCGTTACTTTCAGAGCCAAATAATAAACTTCACAGTTTACTCAAGCCGATGCAAAAATACGTCTCCGCAAAATGGCGTCGGATTTAAAAAATATCAGATTTTTCAATTTGACCACCGGTCTTTCGTCTCTTTGTTGACACCACAGGTTGACTACACTTGCTTACTAGAGATGTGATTTCTAGTAATTTTCATAACCTAAAAAGACCAGCCATTAATAGTTTATTTAGTAAAAGACATGTTAGTTTGACATGATCTTGGTTCTAATATTTATATGGATGAAAATTCCACTTGAAGGAAATAATCGGTGGTATCGAATTAGCATCCTTTCTTTTGCGTAACTAATCAGCATTCAGAAACAGTAATTTAATTTTGTCAAGGCTATAATATACTGAGCACACTGTATAACGTGTCAACTGTCATCCCGCATGTCATTCCATTGGAGATTACATGTCAAAATTAGACGACTAATTTCGAAAGTAGTCAATTGACGTACAAGTTGCATCGGAATAGAATGAATTATATTACAACTTTACCTGGTCAGAGTATAATGTATATAATGTCAACAACTTGTTCAGAAAAGTGAAAGTTTGTGAGAATTTATATCTTTGCCGCAGACGTCCGAAATTGTTATTTTAGCTAGATGGCTTGTTGGTTTTCTATTAAAGTTTTTACCAGTGGTGTATTTTATATTTTATGAAAAATGGTAGATAGGGTTTCATTTATAAAACAATTTTAATCGTCGATTGTATTGTAGCGGGTTCAATTAAATTTTACTTACAAATATTAAATGTGTTTTAGAACTACCAACAAGGGAATGGAGCAGTCAGGAAAAGGATTGGAAATGGAGAGGATAAAGGCGACCTGATTAAAACTGACATCAGTAATGTGGAGATTAAAAACACGAAAGGAAATACGAAAACTATCGCACTGGTATTCGTGTCATTACTTTTGGATCTGTTGGCTTTTACGATGATTCTACCTCTTTTGCCATCGCTGCTGGATTATTATAACAGAGAAGAAGGCAATGGGAACAGTTTATATGCTTCTTTATTAAGAGCAGTGCAGGGTTTCCAGAATTTCACAGGAGCTCCTGATCAATTCGCGTCAGTTTTATTCGGAGGAGTACTTGGATCGATGTATAGCTTCCTACAATTTCTGACCAGTCCAATAGTGGGAAGCCTCTCAGATGCATATGGAAGAAAGCCTATGCTTTTAATTTGTTTGGTGAGTTTGTTTTAATATGTAGATCCTATTAAAATGGTATGCTTGAAAATAGATTAAGAATTTAACCATTCAGCAATGTAACTATGTAAGTTTATCTAGTCTAGTTCTCAACAAGACATGCTATCAGTATTGGATCATGATAATAATCTACCGGATTTCACTTTCAACATATCATTGATAATGTAAATAAGTAAAGAGAATTCGATCTTAGATAAAAAAAAAAAAAACTTGATAAACTAAATAAATATTGAAAAAAAAATGTTTCTATTCTTTCTATTTTTTGACTGCTCTGGCCTTGAGTTGGCCTAGTGTAGTGCAGTTTCAGTAGAACGATAGGTCAGCCTATGCTAGGTTTGTTACCACTTACATGCAGCCTACTGTACCTACCATAAAATTTCACTTATGTTTAAAATTTTAAAAAACATTGAAGTAGTTTCTTAAAATGTATAAACATTATTGTTTGGCCATGTGTGGTAGTTATTATATTATTACCAAGGCTATAGAAAATGTTCTTCCTCATAGCTGAAAGTTGCAACAACAAGTAATATCCTCAATTAAACATACGTCCATCATATAATCAATACAATGATTACATTGAATTATGAGTATGATTATTGAATTACAAAGCACTTGGAGTAGCAAATGAATTTGCATAATCATAATGCATATTATTATCATGACTAAAAATGGGATTTTCCACCTCATCACTTTTTCACCTTAACAATAAAGTATGTAGGTAGTTAAGACTTTATTCGGAAAAACTTAAGACTCATAGAATTTTCCGAAAGTAGGTATGAAATGAAATGACCACAGTGCATAGTAAGCCGACGTGGACACGGACATAAAAATATATCGGCTGGATTTTTTCGCGCACTGGATTTCCAACGCACTGCTTAGCGCCGAAAGTTGAAAATCCAATAGTGTTGTTTTGTGACGCGCTGGGATGCGCTCTGTTGGATTCTCAATGCTTGGCTCAACACCGAGAGTTGAAAAACCCAGTGCGCGATAAAATCCCGCCCGAATAATTTTACGTCTGTGCGAAAATAGGCCAAAGGAATAAAATCGAGTTTTAATAGTTCCAACTGACTTACTCATACTACTATTACGTTATTTTCTACTCGTTTATTACTTTACAATGTCATAATGATACAATCATTAGATATTATAACCCTGATTGTATGTTATTTTGTAGAATTTTTGCTGTTTTCATTTGCCTATTGTTATCTCTACTACAAAACCTGTACCTAATCAGGTAAATTAGATTAAATATTTTTATGTGTTTTTTATCAATAGTCAATACTCAATGCTTTATTGAATTCTATAATGTGTACAGACGCCAGCACATCAAGCTACTACAATCTGTCAATTTCTTTAATAGATTCTCAACTTTATCGCTTTTTGACGGCACGGTTGGCGCAGTGGTTAAGCGATTGACTGCTGCGCTGCGTGTCGCGGGTTCGATTCCCGCACGGAACAAATATTTGTATGACCTACATGTATTTGTTCCGAGTCTGGGTGTTTTTCTATCTATAATATGTATGTATTTACAAAAAAAAAATTGTATATAAGTAGTTTATCAGCCATCTTGTTACCATAACACAAGCATTAGGTTGCTTAGCTTGGGACAAATGGTGCTGTGTGAAATGTCCAGGGATTTATTTATTATTATTTATTATTATCGCTAAAGCATTAAGGTTCAAGGTTGATTGGGAAAATTTGACAGTTTCAGGTAGCTTGACCTGCTGGCGTCTGTACATATGATAGTTGGTATGTCAAAACATCGGATCAAATGTAGACCCTGTCGGGAACAGCAAATTTAGTTTTTCATGTTCATGTTGTAATAAAACTAGTTTAAAATTTATAAAAAAATGCAAATTTATGATTTAGGTAAGCCAATAAAATTCGTAATACAAACCGGATCATAGATCGATGGTTCCAAATAGCCTGTGAAATATAGAACGCTACTCAATCGACCCCCGAACGTTATTATTATCGATACCTACTATCGAAAAAAGTTCTGAAATACCAAGCAAGAGATGCCGAAAGAGGCACGTTTTATACGTTTTTTGCCTAACCCGCTTGGGAAATACGACCATATCATCATGCTGATAACATAACTAATGCTTTGTTTTTTTTTTCTTTCAGGTAGGAATAACAATATCCCATGCACTATGGAGTTGCGCCAGTACATTCAGTGTTTTTGTTCTGGCCCGGTTTATCGGTGGATTGAGCAAGGCCAATGTGAGCCTGTGTATGGCGGTAGTTACCGACGCTTCCAATGAGAAGACCAGGGCTAGAGGAATGGTAAGAATATGTTATTTGTAATGCACTATGTTAACATTGTTGATAATGCCTTGAATGTAAGCCGTAATTGTTTATTTAAAAAGCCATTTGTCAAAACACGGCGAAAACGCTGAAAGTAACAGCAGACACCTAATAATCAATGCGTGAAAGTTAGAATTTACTTAAATGTTCGTCTAAGGGCAGGGCTAATTTTTTCAACAGCAGATAATTTTATCGGAGGAATAATTTTGATTTTGTGACAGTTCTTCCATAGAAAAACAGTCAGACGTCAATTTTATTCCACGAATAAACATTATCTGTCGACTGAAAAATCAGCCCTAAGTATATCAATGCCTCCGTCGTCAGTACACTGACACTCATCTGACTCATCATGTAAGTCCTCGTACCCACGGGCAATTTTTTATCGCGCACTGGATTTTCGATGCACTGCTAAGTGCCGAGGGTTGATAATCTATATGTGTATATTTTTTATTGCACTGGATTTGGTATCTGTACCAAATTTTTGTACCCGCCGCAGTACTTCGACCTTGAAGTTATGTGGTGTTAAATTATTTGGCACCGGTACTGTACCGATACTGATTAGAAATAGTACAGGTACTACGTCTTGTACCGGTACGCTAAGGCCAATGGTACCAGTTCCCAAAAATACCGGAATTTCAAGCCCTGGCCACAATGTTAATTAGCCCTTAAGAATAACCTAATTAGGTAGTAGTTATTTTCAACTTTTAGAATAGTGTCAACTGTTTATATTATTTTCAGGCACTGGTAGGTTTGGCATTCTCTATCGGATTCATTGTTGGCCCAGTCACAGGAGCATGGTTCGCTTTGAATAGTGACCGATCCTCTGGCGCTTGGGGCGAACGTCCTGCCTTATATGCGCTGTCTCTTTCTCTTGCCAATATACTTATAGTACTATTCTTTCTTCCGGAGACATTGACTCAAGTAAGTATTACCTTTGCTTAACGTTTCGATTGTTTTATTATTATTATATGTTCCTTCTGCTTTAACACAACGTATTTTACAGGATAAAAGAGCACCTTTATCGTTCAGTCTGTCTAAATCCGTCGATTTCGTCTCCCCTTGGCATCTACTAAGGTTCACTGCTGTTAAAAACCTTTCACGTCATCAGAGCGA
This sequence comes from Apamea monoglypha, assembly GCA_911387795.2. NCBI lineage: Eukaryota > Metazoa > Arthropoda > Insecta > Lepidoptera > Noctuidae > Apamea > Apamea monoglypha. The sequence goes on from OU426922.1 coordinate 7,101,787, forward strand.
AGTACTGTCGAAGCTGGGACTGATCTATTTTCTATATTTATTTACATACTCGGGTCTCGAGTTCACCCTTACATTCTTAACGCATCACACCTTCCAGTACACAGCTATGCAACAGGGCAAAATGTTCTTAGTTATGGGTAAGTTAACTTTGTTTTAATAATACAAATTTTAATTGTCGTAATTAGTAGTTGTTTAAAGTCAATAATTCGTGCTGCATAAGTGCGAAGAATGTTTCCGATTTAGGTATGATTAATCGATTTGTAAAACTCGAAAGATTGATCAGAAATAGATTAAAGAAAAAAAAAAATACTTTGAAGTAACTTCCCATTTAATTGTGATACCTTGCCACATTATTTCATCTAATCTCATACATTCAACAATAAGTATACATTACACTACAGCAGGCAGCAATGGTGGCCTAATGACCACTAGAACAAAAAAATTCGAAGCCATGTGACATCTACCAAGTTGGTAGATGTCACATGTCTTCGAATTTTCTACCACGCGGGCTCAGCGAGGGTTGGTAGTACCAACCCGCGCTGAGCCCGCGTGGTAGATTGAAGCCCACGCCCTCTCAGAGGCCTATGCATGTACACTATAGATTAGGTTAACATAACAATTTTTTTTCTCCAATTTCCAGGGATGATAATGGCGGTGCTGCAAGGCGGCGCGGCTCGTAGGCTAGGCGCCCGCGGTGCAGAGGTCGCTGCACGCGGAGCCCTAGCATTAACCCCGGCTTCTTTCCTGAGCGTCGCCTTCGCTGCGTTACCGAATCCGCCCCTATTTGCGCCTATATACTGGCTCTGGCTGGGACTCGTTCTATTTGCATTATGTAAGTGTTAAGTATTATACTTAAGAACTCAAGTCGCCCCTCCCCTTATTACATGGGACTTAAACATAACTGGCGAAATGTGTGTTTACTATAAGGTACACCTCTGCCTACAGGCCTCTCTTCCCCCCTGGGCACACTGGGCACGTGCCCAGGGCCCCGCGATGGATTGGGGCCCCCTAGTCCCTACTCCATTATCAAACGATAACCAATAGCTACTCTACTCTCGCCTGGAAATCAGGCTTCTACCGAATGCAGCATGTTTAATAAATTTCAATATATAAAAAATCTACCTATATAATATAATTATGTTCCTTTAAATTTAGCCGTTTTAAAAGAATCATCAGTCAATCAACAAAATACTGCTTTATTATTGTCATATGGGGCCCCCCATTATCCTAATGTGCCCAGGGCCTCTAATAGGTGAAAGACGGCCCGGTCTGCCTAACCCATAGGGGATTACAGGCGTGATGTTATATTTTTTCGAGCACAATTATCATAATATTATTATGATAATTGTGATCGAAAAAAAAAAATATTTGTAACCAAATATTTTTTTTACACGAATAAAAACGGTCCTTCTTATTCTCAACACTAACATTTGTAGCCACATATTTTTTTCTAGAACTTTCGTCTCTAATAATTTATTTATTTTGCTTTGTCACAGCGACGGCGTTCGCGGTGTCTTGCATGACTTCAATGGCGGCGGGCAAGGCGCCAAGCGAAGCGCGCGGCGCAGTGCTGGGCACGCTTCGCTCGCTCGGAGCACTTGCAAGAGCCGCAGGGCCGCTACTTGCATCCTCAGGTAACTACACTTTTTTCTCTTTGAATGCATAACTCAAGGTGCAACTTGGTCTTTGATTAAGCCCTTAAATCCAAATTAAAAAAAAAACGCTTGTCTGTTTCAATCATTGTATGGCACTAAATATTCAAATATCTATATATTTCTTGGATTCGTATTATAATTTTTTAAGTATGTCAAGATTCCAAGTAGGCATACGCGGAAGCACTTGACCTCCTTATTTCATTCACAATATCCTTATCTTTGATATGATTGTAAATTATCAATAGGCCATACTCATCGCGCTGTACGTGTGTACTACAAGTAATTTCCGTTGTTTTTATCATGCATAATGTTTTCATGCTATGATAGAGTTAGTCCAGGTTAGAACAAGCGATTTTTTAACGCAACGATTTATCGCGCACTGGATTTTCAAATCTCAGTGTTGACCTGAGGATTGAAAATCCACATCCAGCGCGTCAAAAAATACACTATTGGATTTTCATTTCTCGGTGCTAAGCATTGCGTTGAAAATCCAATGCGCGATAAAGAATAGCCGCCTGTGCGTACGAGGGAACGGAGAAATGTGCAAGACTTGACCGCGTCTCGTCTGTGATTGGTTGATTCCTGCACGTCTCTGCTTCGCTCGTCTTCGCCTCAGTGGAACTGGAAACGCATCAACAAACGACCTACGATTCTTGAGTCGGGGCCTTTATCACTGGGCCATTATGCGCTTTTATAATTCTGTCCGTCACGTTATTATCGTTACGGCATTACAATAACACAGGGAAGTAAAATGTATGGGAATATATTATGAAGACGCTTTTAATTTTCCGTCCACTATAACGTTATAACGTTCACGTATTTTCATACTTTTTCATGAGGGGCTCGTGGCTAAGTAACAGCCGCACGGGTCGATCGATCAGGTTAAGCTACGTGACACGCGTAGATTAACCTGATCGATCGGTCAAACCTGGTCGGTCCGTGGATGGGTGACCATCTTTACCTACCGAAACCCCTCCATGCCTCGGAAAGCACGTTAAGCCATTGGTCCCGGCTGTCATTCGTGGATCTTACGGGTCGTCAGTAGCCCGAAAGTCCGACCAAGGGGTTTCGTATTACCCAGTAACTAAGTTGTGGAGGTCAGATAGGCAGTCGCTCCATGTAAAATACTGATATTCAGCTGCATCCGGTTAGACTGGAAGCCGACCCCAACATAGTTGGGAAAAGGCAGGCAGATGATGATGTATTTCCATACGTTTTATGGACATGGACGTCCACGATAATATAGTCACGTTGGAAATTGTAAAAGCGCTCATTGGGTCTTCAATATTAACAAATACTTGTTTTGTTCCAGCATACTGGTGTTCTGGCGCGATGATCACATACACCATCGGCTCCATAATTTTAATCATTCCAGCTGTGATGTTAATTAGACTGAAAACATAATAATGCAGCATTTACACTGCATGTACAATAAGAACAAGCAATAACATTTTGAATAATTTATTAAGAAATTCCACTATTTAATAGTATTATACAATTGTTCTGTATTATTTATTTTAACTTTGTTTGTGTATTTTTGTAATGTTTCTTTTTTTAATTTTCTCGAATAATCAGTATTAATACATTGAGTTTTTGGATGTTAATAACTTGAGAGTCAGTATGGCTTTTGCCACAGAGTAATACTTAGGTAAGTTATGCCACTCGTGTAAGGTCACTTAAACTAATGTGTATCATTATCTACACATATATTAACTATAAAAGTGGTTTATGGATACTTGAAAGTCGCTGTAAAGTGTTTCACTGCTGATCATAAAGATAATGCCCATACGTGACCGGACTCATCAAAATTGATAAACAGAAATAAATCTTTCAACTCATTTCAATCGTTTCTTTCCGTGCTTACCGCCTTGCCCCTTTTTCTTTGTGTAGGATTAACTTTAGATAATTATAATAACGAATAGAAAGTTTCTGAAAAGCATCGACGTAATTATAATGCACTAGCTTCTGCAATGCAACTAGCTTATTCGTAAAGCGTGGCATTTTATTTTGACATCATGGAAACATTCCTTCACGAAGTTTTGTTTGTGTATTGTGTTGCTAAGCAACCGTTTGTTGTTATGACAGGATGCCATAGTTGGCATGTTATGATATTGTGGTTTTGAGAAAATGCCTCTATTTAGTAATAAATTCTCACCAAAAACTATTCCGGTACGAAAACAAGATACTACTGTCCTGAAAAATGAGCTTGGCAGTGATTATGCATCGAAGGAATTGTCTCTCGACGTGGCCCCATTGAAATTGAAGTTGGGGGACTTCGAAATATCTTTTGAAGAAGGACAATGGATTCCAGGTAAATACGAGGCTTACATAAGTATATTGTCAATTTTGATGAAAGCCAAAGTATTATTGCAATATTGTAAAAGAGCTTTGTAGATAGTTCTAAAGTATATGATTCTATCTATTTACAAGGTTGCATTTGGAGCGATTACTTGTACGTTTTGATGTTCTATTAGGGCTGATTTTTCCATTGTTAAATAACTTTTATTCGAGGAATAAAAGTCGACGTTTGACAGTTTTTGTATGAAATAACTAAAAATTTCAAAATTATTCCTCTAATAAAATTATCAGATGATTGAAAATCAGCCCCTTGCTGCATCAACAACTTGCTTTGAAGTATCGTCAGGTCCTGGTATAACGTAATGAATGCAGCTTATGTTCTGTAATCCTCCAACTTGTTTAAATATCCTTCATCAGACTACACAAATAACGTTTCTAAAACACTTTTTTATCTTCATAGCTTCTGGAAAAGCTGGCGCCGCGCACAAAGAGAACATTCGCCTCAAAAACGAGCTAGAAAGACTTGAAGAAGAGAACAATATGCTAAGATTGAAGTTCGAAATATTATTGGACATGATGACTGATAAAACAGTGGAGGCTGAACAACAGGAATTGCAGAGAGCACAGAGTTTAGGTAATTTGAAACAGAAGGGCAGTAAAAAGAAATGGTCATAAAGTGTTAGATTTAAAGATGTGAATAAAAGTTGTGTAATTATTTTTAATTAGTGGTAAATGTCCCGCTGCTGGGCAAAAACCTCCACTGGTTATGTAAATAAAATAAATAAATACATGTTACATGTTTTTTAAGTAAGTAAATTAGTGTTTGACTTGATTAAATTTAATATTGTGGTTGTACTATTATACCACTGCCTACCTTCTATGAAATACAGGCGTGATGTTGAGTTCAGACTACTAGACTGAATTTCTGGCTACTCGTACAGAATCTGCTTGATAAGATTACGGGGTTGGCACATATCTTCACAGCGTGAGATTTAACCACAGATTTATAAACTAAAGGGAGATATGCCAAGGGGGCGTGGCGCGTGCGAACAATGTATGCACAAAACAGAAACAAACGCGGGCGCCGTTGATTGGTCAATAAGAATTGTCAATGTAGTTGTGGGTCTCAACGTTGCGATCTGCGTTACGCGATTGGTTCGCGTTGAGTGTGGTGACTGTTATAGTGTGAGTGAGCGCGTGTTCGTATTGTAGTGCATATGTAGTTGCAGGCGACAGCCGGACTCGAACAGTTGGGCAGCCACACCATATCTCCCTTTAGTTTATAAATCAGTGGATTTAACTTTATGCTTCCTAAGAACTGGTTATAATACGGTAAGACATAGCTCAGAATCACGGTGGCAAGAATCCCACCACCCGATAAAACTGAATCATATTCAACAAAGAAGAATCAACTACAACTCAGTATACAGAAGACCAGAGTCATGAAGTAGGCACTGTCACTCTATTTAGCAACTTGCTTGCTTAACAGTTTTTGAACAAAGAAAAGAACAAAAAGCTGTATTAAAAATATCTTTACTTACATAGTAATAACTTTTAACATCATAAAAAATACTTAAAAAAATCTTATCGCAATATACAAACATATTTAAGTACAACATCGGCAGTTCTTGCCGCCATATTTACAAATTGAATATCTATAGAATAGCGCTTTGTTAGACAACACAGAGGTCTGGGTTTTATATCGACCCTCGGCTCAAATATATTTACATTTCGAGAAAAACCAGGCAAGCTTCCTTGCAGAGTGACTAATTTAAATGCAACCAGTGATAGAATGACGAAACCTGGCGAATTTATAATCACAACAACAACAACAACAACAACAACAAACAATAAAATTCTTTCGACAGTCTACTCGTTGAAACGGTGGGCTGTACAGACTTGAGGTAGTTTACTCGGCATTAGGGCATCGTCCCCTTGTATGTCCGGGCTGTCGGCACAGGCTGCATAATCTGGGCGCGCCTGATCCTCGGCCTGCGCCCCCACGCCCCGCCCCGCCCCCGCCTCCTCTCCCGCGCCCCCTGCCGCGGTTACTGCTACTACTGCTGCTACCCCAATCTACAAAACAGTGAGATGCGAAATAGTGAGATTGAAATTCACTTTCGAAACAGCTTTTGAACCTACCCGTGGTAACTTTTTACACCGACCTAATTTTAACTTTTTGTTGTCAATTATTTCTAAGTACTTAAAACTAACTGTTGTAATGTGTGTGTATCGACACTCAGTCTACCCTTTGGGAGGAAACATGCGTGATGTTACGTCATGTGTTCAGTTATTACCTGTGGTAGATCCGCTGTCAGCCCATTGGAAGAAGTTACATCTTGAACCCATGTCCTTCACGCAGCAGTAGAAAGGACGACCTTTGTTCGGGCCTTCCTTTTGCACCGTTATTCTGAAACACAAGTCGCAAATTAGGATGTCTAGACCATAGGACTTATAATGACATAATAACAAGATATTCTGATGCTGCAATCGACTAAAGCAACCTCACTTTTCCAACAGTCTGATGCAGTTGGTGGAATCAAATCTGAGATTGAACTAAAACAACTGCCACGAACTGCACCAGACTGCTTGAAAAGTGAGCTTGTTTTGAACTTTTAATCGCAGTTGAGTTTTTTTATTTTTTACTTACTTTTTACACGGCATTCCGCAGTCGCACATAACATCATCGTTGCTATTATCATTACCACTGTCGCGCGAGTGACTGGGCGCTACCCCCCAACCCCTTGTAGTGGAAGCATAACTGGAATTTTGGTTACTGTCCCAGGAATTAGTACTGGTCGGCGGAGTATCGTAAGGGTTTTGCACTGTGCTGCTATCATTCTCGGGCGCCCAAAGGAAAAAGTCGCAACCGCCATTTTCTCTGCCAGCTTGACATTTGTAGAATTGCTTTCCTGAAATGCAACAGTTCATTCTATTTAATACTAGCTGACCAGACACACGTTCTCCCAAAATTCCATAACAATAGCACTTTAAGTTTTCCTAATTTGCCCCGGGCAACTTTGCCAATTTTTTTTCCCTAGAAACCTAATAATAAAAAAAAAACAAATCTGTTGAGCCGCTCTCAAGGGATGCGCTTACGGCGCTCTACGGTGGACGCCATCATGCGCATGCGAGCCGTCACGACGGGGGATGCTGTGGCCCGGGGTGGGGTTGTCTTGGCGGTGTCTCTAGACATCGTCAATGCCATTAATACCCTTCCCTGGAGTTGCATCAGGGAGACATTCCGGTATCACCGGATGCCGACCTACCTCTGTCGCGTTGTCGAAGCCTATTTAACGGACAGGGCCGTCATCTACCCCGGTCACCGGGGAGAGTGAAACCGGCGAGAGATGTCGTGCGGTGTCCCATAGGGATCGGTCCTGGGGCCGCAACTGTGGGATATCGGGTACGACTGGGTGCTGCGCGCCGACTTCCCTAGTGGTGTTCCCTGGTGGTTTGCTACGCTGACGACACGCTTGTCTTGGCGCAGGGGAGGTCGCACCAGGCGAAGGTCGAAGTAGCGACACGCGGAGTTGCGACAATCGTCGAGAGAGTTCTGCAATTGGGACTCGAGGTGGCCCTGCACAAGTCGGAGGCCATGTGTTTTCATGGTCCTCGGGACGCGCCACCGTCGGGTTCCCAAATAACGGTAGGAGAGGTTCACATCGGCGTCGAGTCGACGATGAAGTACCTGTGACTCGTCCTCGACAGCCGGTGGAACTTCGTGGAGCATTTCCGACGTTTGGCTCCCAGACTGGAGCGGGCCGGGGCTGCCTTGAGGCGGCTCCTGCCCAATCTAGGGGGTCCAAACGCCTCCTCCCGGAGGCTCTATGCGGTGGTCGTGCGGTCTATGGCCCTTTACGGGGCACCGGTGTGGGCGCGTTCCTTGAGGCGGCGACCAGCCCGCCGGTTGAACGCGTCCCAAAGGATCATGGCCGTCCGGCTGGTCCGAGGATACCGCACGGTCTCGGCTGAGGCGGCGAGCCTCTTTGCCGGATTGCCGCCATGGGATCTGGAGGCAAAAGTTCTCGCCCACATATGGGAGTGGCGAGAGGAGGTAAAACGCCGGGGCGTAGCTCCGCTGCCGCGAGAAATCACGGTACAGCGGACAGAGCTCCGGCGGGATCTCATGCGACGTGGAGAGTGCGATTGTCGCAACCCAGTGCTGGGCACGCCACAATTGCGGGGATAAGTCCCCTCTTTGAGGAGTGGCTGGAGAGGCGCCACGGCGCCCTCACCTTCCGCCTGACGCAGGTCCTCACCGGATACGGTTGTTTCGGGAAGTTCCTGTTCAGGATAAGGCGGGAGGAAACGTCAGGTTGTCACCACTGTATGGATCGCCCGGAGGACACGGTGGAGCATACGGTGGAGGTCTGCCCGGCTTGGGCGGAGCACCGCCGCGTCGTCGTGGTTGCGATCGCTCGCGTCCGGCCCTGATCCAGGCCATGCTACGGAGCGAGAGTGCGTGGGAAGCCGTCACCTCCTTCTGTGAAGCAGTAATGCTCGCAAAGGAGGAGGCGGAGCGCGTGAGGGAGAGGCAATCTCTGCGCCCTCACGCCCCTAGTCACCGCAGGGCACGCCCTGGACGTCGGGAGTTAACAGCCAACTCCCGGCCACCGCAGGCGCGGGCTTGCGGGCGGCGAGCAATGGGTAGCTCGCCGCGGGTTGTTCGAAAGAGATACCGTGACCCCTGGCACAGGCAACTGAACGAACACGTGTAGGTTTTAGTCAGTAAAAGTGTGACACGCCCTCCCGCTCCGCTCAGAGCGGGAGAAGTCATCTGATGATTTTCCACCCAAAAAAAAAAGAAAGGGATGCGCTTAGCAACGCACAGCATTTCATTTTTATTTATATAGATACGATTTGGCGAAAGGCAAAGCCAAGTGTTCTGCTACCATTTTGACCATAACAACTTACCGTGGTTCGCAGTTTGTTTCCGCACAGTTAATAGAATCGCAGCTTTATTACAACCACAGAGCACATTATTATCGCCGTTGTCACTATTCCCTGGAACAGGCATCCTCGGTTGATTGTTCATTGTATTTTGAACTCTACTTGCAGGTGGTGGAGGAGCAAATTGCCTTGGCGGTGCTGTGTTTGTATTGGCAGTATTTCTTTGGGTTTGTCGCGCTGGTGCAACAGGAATTGTGTTGATAGGACTGTTACTGTTGCTATTACTATTGGATCTATTATTCGCAGGCTGTGTCCTATTAGTTAAATTTGGTTGTCTTGTATTATTCGTTACTTGAGTTCTGGTGTCGGGGCCGGGTCTTACACAAGCAGGGTTTATTCTAAGCATTTCTAAGAATGTTGTGTCGCAGCCACCGATGCACCCGGTGTGTGGGGCAGGGTATATGTGACTAAGTTGGTTGTTTTTCCATTCGAATTTCAGCATTTTGTAGTTTGGGCCACACTGTAGAGATTAAACATGGTATAAATTATTTATTTAACCATTTATGTACACACATATATAAACAGACAAAAAAAAAAACCGAACAGAAAAATAGAGAAGAGAGAGAGGGGAGAGGAGGGGGGGGGGGGTCATAGAGGGATATTATGAATTATCATCTATATATCATATCAAGTTCTGTAAAAGTTTTTATGAATGACTATAATGACTAATTAAAAAATATAGGTACTTACAACAGGACAAGAGTCAGATAAAACTTTTATTGTTTTAACTAAACTCGGCAACCACACCGCGTTCTTACAGTTAGGAAATGAAAGACAGCTAATGTATAAATCATCTGCATTGTTCTTTTTCTGTCGTACAACCATGTCCGAACCACACTTTGGACATTTTAGAGCTGAAACAGAAGGAATTTCTTAAATATAATTGTAATATGTAGTTTAAATATTGTAAATAAAGATTCTAATAGTTTCATTACCTGCGGGGTAATTGCATAACACACTATAATAATGATAGCTACTGAGCTATGGCTTTCATTTTAACAGTTCAACAACACTCAATGCGTTATATACGTTATTGAGCAGACATTTTTTTCGAACATAAAATAGAATAGTTCTTTATTTGCACATTTGAAAGTAGGTACAAGTTACAGATGTTACGTTTAAAATGATCCTTACACTAATTACCTTAATAAAGGCATGCAAAAAGTTTTAGCTATAATAGTAAAGACTCATTAATATATATGAAGCAATGGATAAGCAATATCCTTCAAAATGATTCACATTGAGATTAATTGTGTGTTACGGAATTAGGATGCAGTGCAGCAAGCTAGCAATTAATAAGACAGTCAACTTGCGTTCGATTCATCGGTCATTTGCGTGACTGGCTTTGACATTTGCGTGCCTCCATAAAAGCCACAAATGAAGAGATGAAGTTTTCGACATGCCGTACCCGTGTACGGCATTTCGAAAACTTCATCTCTTCATTTGTGGCTCCTAAAAGGGAATTTGAATGCCTATTATCACGGGATAATAGGCATTTAAAATCCCTTTTAGGAGAGTCCAATATGCAATTGGGTAGACAATAATATAAGATAAGAATAGGTACTTTAGAACAATAGGTAATTTAAAGCATGACTCATACATAATAATAATTATCCATTGCAAATGATTTCGATTTTATAAAGTTTTAAAGAGCGTTCTAAAATTAACCTTGTTCGCTTGTGTATAGATTTGACATTTACTTGAGTTTTACTTATAAATTGTGCAGTTACCTGCAGGCATGTTGACTGGTAGTGCTTCAGCTGAAGGGATATATTCATTAGGTTGTTCACTAAACCTTTCAGCGAGCGCTGTGTCAATTTTATTCGCCTCCAAAGCCACTATCTGATAAACTTCCTTGTACTTTGCTACCTAAAAAAATAAACATTTAAGCTTTGTCTCAGAAATATTAAAAGCGATTTTCGTTAAGTTCTAATTTTGTAAAAAAAGACGAATTGGCAAAATAGTATGGAAAAATTACCCAGTGCGTACAAAGATTAATTGTATGCCAAATACTCCCCTAGATTGTTTAGTTTAAGACGTGACATTAAACCTCGCTCGGTTTCCGATAGCTGAATTAAATCTGGAAAAAAGTTCGGATCGGCTCAGTTGGGTCGGGATCATAGTCAATATTCGAAAGAGTGTAGGAGTGTAGGATCGAGACCGACCGAACCAAATAGTAACTTCGTAGCAGGAAACGGCCGAACATTCGGCCGATACCACTTCGGAGTAGACACCCAGTTTTAAAATTTTGCCATAAAATTTAAAAGTTTCAAATTTTACTCAATTCTCATTACTATTAATAGTTTAGTTTAGGCACTGGCACCCGCAAAATTAAAAACTTTTTCTTGACAAACATACGATCTAAAAGAAACCAACACCTAATATCCTCCTCCCCCAATATAACACCAAGAGAGCCAAAATGAATGCTCTCCGTGGTAGGTACACTTATTATAATTTATTTTTATCATTACCTGTTCAGCTAACACTACTTGCGGCTGCTTGCGACCCTCGCTAATAGCCTTAAGGTCTGCCTCGAGCTGCGCGCGCAGATGAGGCTTGGATATCGTGAGGCCCATAGCATCATACCCTTCCACCAGTCCCATACCGAGTAAACCGGGTACGAAGTGTATAGCGTCTGCTAGAGCCACGTACGATCTGTTTTTTATAGTTTCTATGTGTTCTGCGTGGGTTGCATCCGTTCCTGGGAAACATAAATTGTCATGCTACGGGATTGCCAAGTCAGACTTCTGAGCAGTTACATAGGCAATGGAGAAAAATCCTTCCTTGCAATGCCTTATCCAACTAGGCATTTGTCTCTATGCCTAATTGGCTCTATTATATTGCAATATATATTCTATTATGTACTATATTGAGTATATTTACTTTGCCAAAATGTATTACATAACAATATTATGTGTTAGTGGTATTCTGAACAGCTTAAATGGTTGCCAGTGACGTAAACTTACCAATTCCATGCTTCTCCATAAGACCAATGAGATCAGCTTCTGTTAATAGATTCGGAGGAGACGTGTTGCCATCTAACATATCAATACTCGTTGGATTAAAGGTTTGCCCATTCTAAAACAATTAATTAATCTTTATTAATTTTTCTTATTCCTTCGTCATACGTGTTATGCAAAATTCAATCGTAAAACTTACTTCATAAACATGAATTTCCTTTGACGACCACTTGTCATAGGGGTAGACGTCTAAGTAATTCCTCGCTGTGATCATAAGGCCACTTGCATTGAACTTTTCGTTGGCTATTTCTATGGCGACCGTGGTTTCTTGGCCCTGAGCATCCTTAGAACAACACGCGAGAAAAGACCGGACTATAAATTCGTACAGTCGCTGTTCGTTGCCTGATAAACCTGTGTAAATAGAAACACATTTATTTATTTACATGCACATGTAAGCATTACAGTTGATACTACAAGTAGTGAAGGAAACCTTTTCTATTACTAAATTGTTTTAGTCAAGAATCAGGATGCAATGAAAGTATTCGTTTTCACAGAGCTATACCGAAAGTAAAACAAATATACAAGTATTTCAGCATTCAATTTTGAGTTTTAAAAGCTACTGACGAAAATAACAAATCTTACTGTTTGAGTATTTCGTCGGGTGTATAGGCGGATGGGCTTTATCGCTCTTATTGCCTTGCCGTGGCGTTGGACCCCCGCTATCGAGAATGTTCTGTGCAAACGACCCCCAGTTGGGGTCACTAGTCTGATGACCCACTAGTTGGGCCAAGTTCATCTCTTTAGGAAACTCGTTTGTCTCAGTACGAGGGTAACTGATGAAACCTTGGGTGTACAATTTTTCCGCCAATCGCATTGTCTCTTTTGCGTTGATTTTTAGCTTTCTTGAAGCTAATTTTTCAAGTTCCTGGATAAGTAAAACAGTATTGTACACAGAGGCTTTGATAGAGAGAAGATTCTCAAGAAAGATTATGCAAATATTACACTGGATTTAATATTATTTACTGGGATTGAGAATGCAACATCCCAATAAACAAATGTCTGCTACTGCCTGGACTATGCCCTGACCATTTCTCATTTCATGTTTAAGTTTGTACTCCTCCTTTGTGAAGCTTAGCACAAATACGTACGAGTAGAGTCACTGGAGTCACAGTCTTCCCACCAAGGTTTACCTCCAACTAATCCGCTAAAAGTAAAACTGATTGCAGATAACCACAGAAGAAAAATAAAAGGTTTGTACTCACCACTGTATCGAGGGGCAATGGTCTCCACTTGGACTTGGGTTTGGTCTTCACTTCACAAACCTTAGCCTGTGGGTTTTCAAGACAAATATCATGGAAAACCTGACAGGCATTTTGGTCAAACAACCTGACTCTTTCCCATATGAAATCTACACTTAGATTGTTCATTGTATGGTTTACTGAAATCCAATAAAAAATGCAAGAAATTAAAACAGTTCAGTTGTTTTTAAAATACATAAAGTTGAGAAAACTGACCTTTTATCTTCCAAAAAGGTTCTGATACAAAATTTTCCACAGCTCTATACCTCTCAACAACGAAGCCTAGTGTTGGGAACTGACATGAACCATAGCTAACTAAACTTTCTGCTAGCTTCCTAGGAAAAACTTTTTGTAGGCGTAGCGTCTGAAACCTTGTGAATGCTGCACCTGAAATAGTTAACAAGCTCTTTAGAAACAGGCTTCTATCAGCTTTATTTTGCAGTCTACGGCAATTGTAAGGTCAATTTATTACCTATCCTTAAATCCAGCTCCTGCCTAACATCAACAGCATCACTGATATTCTGATTTGGTTGTTCTAAGTTTCGTAAAGCCCGGGACACAGATACTCCAGTGATCTCTGAGAATTTGGCTCTAAATATTCTGAGGTTGCTCTTCACTGCGGTGCAAACATTAATTATTTCAAATCCAATGTTCTCTCCTTCTCTGTCACAATCCGTCCAGATGATTAAACCAGCACAACCTCTTATTTCTCTTTCTAAAGTTTTCTGCAAATTTGTAAAAGCCAGACTATGGAAAATACTTTTTAATTTAACTTGTAGGTTTATAATATTATCATTCTGATCATCATCATCATCATTTCAGCCAAAAGACATCCACTGCTGGACATAGGCATCCCCCAAGCATCACCACTTTGACCACTTCACACTGATACAATATTATAATTTTTGCTAACCACTTACAAGGATGGTTCATGGAACATAAGTACTAGATACCTTACCTTAATATTTTCATAATTCTCAGGACAGTACTTGAAGACAGGTGCATCAAATAATGCTAAAGGATTGCAAGACTGCCAGTTTTTATATGCACCAACAAATTCAAGAGCTAATAGATGTCCAGATACTGAGGTCATTACCATCTGGCATTTTTGTCCCATTACCTCTCCTTCAAATTCATAGATTTTGTTATATTGTGATAGTCCTTCACGCTGAAACGCATAAGCATAATTTTAAACTAAAATTAATTCAAACAGGAAACAAACTGTTTGAGCTTAGTGTCTCAGGTTTTATGCGTTTGAAACTATTAGACAGAGATAAATGTTCTATGGATCTAAGTCTTCGATTTCAGAATGGAGAAAAATACCTCTACTCTTATAGTTTTCATACTGACCTACCTCAATCACCCTGAAAACCTAGCAAACAACAACAAGGGTAGAAGGTACTTACTCTTCGTGATGTGCCTCGAGATAAGTGCTGTGCAATATTTTTAGCAGCGTCATTCTTTTCGGCTACGTTTAAATACTTCATAGTTTCAATGTTACAATTACTCAATGATCTAACAAAGGTTTTAATAAAGAAAATCCGTTTAAGGTTATGTCTAGTACGAAATAAACAAATCATATTACTAGCTTATCATCTTATTTTTTATTTTTAAATTAATGATAATATTTCTCTGGTAGGCTAAAATTTATAAATATCCATTGGTTTATTTTAATTCAAAATAAACTTTATCAGCGCAAAAATAAATAAACAATGCCGCCTAAAGATTCAATGATTTTGACATGACATTACATTGACAAGTGACATCAAATTTTAAAAGTCAACGTCAGATGTTTGTTACAAAGTTGCCAGCAAAAGCTTGGCTGAGTAGCGTACGTGCGATTATTCATAACAAAAGAAAGGTTTGAATTTTAATATTTTCTCTTTCCTTTCAACATTTTCACTCGTGTTTTACCCGACTGCAGGTAAAGGATTTATTTATTTATGGATAATTATTGTGTAGCTATTGAGTTTAAAAATAAAATAATTGGTAGACGTAAATAAAAATATTGTTGAGTGGAAGGATTGTTACAGCTTACGCATTTTTCAGTACTATACTCATAACAATACTTTAAATCACAAGATTAGTTGATTTTAACATAAAGACATTTTTTTTGTTCCAACATACATTTTATTGACAATACCTTTTTTTGTTTCTTACACAAGATACTTCTCTGTGGTTACTTAAGGAGGTCGCACATTGTAAAACATATGCAACCTTATTATCTTCTCTCAATGAAGACCTACTAATTTCAAAAGCTTCGACAGCCTTGGTTTAGCTAATGCTTTTGTAAAAGTATCTGCAAGTTGATTTTCAGTTGTGATCTTGCTTACTTTTAGCTCTCCACTTGTTACCATCTCCCTGACAAAGAAGTGTCTAATCCGGATATGCTTAGTACGTTTATGGTACTCCGGATTTTCAGCTAGCTTGATCGCAGCTTCATTATCTACTCTCAGGATAGGCACACCCTTCAGTTTGGTCATATCTCCAATGACTCTGGACAGCCAGATTGATTCCCGAGCGCCTTCACTGGCAGCTACGACCTCTGCTTCGGTGGTAGATATAGCCACGCTTGTCTGACGTTGGCTTATCCATGACACGGCACCTCCAGCATACATGCACAATACACCAGTGGTTGAACGTCCTGTGTTCAAGTCACCGCCATGATCAGCATCACTGTGGCTCTCAAGAATACCTGTCTTGAAATCCCTTTTGTAGAATATCCCTTTTTCTGGAGCATACTGCAAATACCGTAATATTCTCTTGAGTTTCACACAATCCAGTTCTTTAGGATTTTCCAGGGTCCTAGAAACTACGCTAACTGCATATGCAATGTCTGGCCTAGTTCCGATCATTAAATATGCCAAGGCACCAACCACTTGTCTATAGTTGTTCAAAAAATTGCTCACATCGCATGAGTTTTGACCCTGACATTGATCCTCTTTTACAATTGGTGTCATTACCGGTCTACAATGTTCCATGCCAAATCGTTTAAGCACTTTCTTCGCGTAAGAACCCTGAGATATTTTTATTCCGTCTTCAGTCTTCTCTATTTCAATTCCAAGGAAATATGATGCTGCCTTCGTTGTTATTTTAAACTTAGTCTTCATCTGTCCTATGAACTCGTTTATTAGTTCCTGGCTCGTTGCAGCCACCAAACCATCATCGACATATAGGACAACTATCAGTTTACCTCCAGACGAAGTCTTCCTTATGAATAAACAAGGATCTGAGTCACTAACTTCGAATCCAATCTCTTTGAAATAGTCCAAAATCCGCTTATTCCAACACCTTGGAGCCTGTTTTAAACCATAAAGGCTTTTCTTTAACAAACAGATGCGACCAGAAGCATCATCATACCCTTCGGGCTGTTTCATGAAAATTTCTTCATCAAGTGACCCATAGAGAAAAGCTGTTGACACATCGAATTGTACCATTAACATGTTCTCATTGGCTGCTATAGCCAATACACTCCTAACTGTTGCCATTTTAGCCACGGGACTGAAAGTTTGATCATAATCAACTCCTTTCTTCTGACTAAACCCCTTTACAACAAGTCTAGCTTTATACTTATCTACTGAACCATCAGCATTCAATTTAACTTTGTATACCCATTTGCATGGTATAACCTTCCTGTTATTAGGAAGAGGCACGAGGACCCAAGTCTTATTCTCCTTCAAAGAATTCATCTCGCAGTCCATTGCTTTTTCCCAAAGATTCCGTTCAGGGCTTTTAATAGCTTCTCTATAAGAACTGGGTTCTTGATGACAGCTAGCCATGTTTAAAACATAGTCTTTGAGTTTAATAGGTGGACGAAGTAAAGATCTGTCTCTGAGAATCCTTCCACCATGTTCCATGATTTCCTGTTCAGGCATTACATCTCTGGTATGAACTTCAGTCTCATCTTCATTTACTTCCCTTATCTCTCCCCCTAACTCAAAACTCTGTTCAGAAGCATAACTCCTAGCGTCATCAAAATCATCCAAATTTTCCACTGGAACATCTTCTCTATCAATGAACTCAGTGTCCCCAATTTCAGTGCCAACACCTTCATTGACATTTTCATTATTGTTGATAATTCTACCAATATCTGATTTTTCTGAATTCTGAGTAACTCGTGGTTGACTCACTGGATTCAATGCATCATTCTCATTAGCATGCAACTGTGGCAATTCCAATGGTATTTCAAATGCAGCTTCTGTAGAAGTCTTCACTGGAGCTTCCGCACCCAAGGGAATTTCATTGAAGGCGACATCCCTTGATCTCACCAGCGAATTATTTTGTTCGTTCCAGAGCCTGTACCCATCGTCATTATCATATCCCACCAAGACACATTTCACTGCTTTCTTGTGCAGCTTCTTCCTGGTTTGCTTTGGTACATGTGCATAACAATGCGATCCGATAATCCTCAAGTGCTTTATTTGAGGTTTCTTACCAACCCAAAGCTCAAATGGAGACTTGTTTTCTACTGCTGTTGGACCTGTCCTGTTCAAAATATAAACGGCAGTATTCACTAACTCAGCCCACAATACCTGAGGCAGTTCCTCATGCGCATGCATCATAGATCTCGCTGCCTCAACAATCGTGCGATTGTCCCGTTCACTACACCCATTTTGTTCTGGAGTGTATGGCATAACAAATCGTTGCTTTATGCCTTTATCCGTTAATACTTTTAGCATCTTCTGATTGTTAAACTCTCCGCCATTATCACTCAATACTTCTTTAATAGTATGACCAGATACCTTGACAGATGCCAACATCTCTTTCAGCTTTTCATATACCTCTGACTTCTCTCGAAGAAAGTACACAAATCTATAACGTGTGAATTCATCTTTGAACAGTACAAAGTAGCGATACTTGGATATGGACAGAGGAAATGGACCACACACATCAGTGTGTATGCGTTCTCCAGGCTGTGTGGCTTTTTCCCGTACACCAAACTTCTGTCTGTGCGTCTTTCCAAATATACAGCCTTCGCATAATTCTCCAGTTTCCTTGGTTTTAATACCGAATTCCCTCTCGATTAGACTTCTCACATGCCTTTTATTCTGATGAGCCATCCGCTCATGGTAGAGTTGCAACATATCAACTTTTTGTACCAAATTAACAATTACTTTAGATGGTGGTACAATCCTACAGTTAAGCCTGTACAGACCTCCGTACCTTTCTCTTTGTCCTATAATTGCAATTTGTCCGTCAATCTTCATTGAACAAGAAGTGACGCGCGACTCAAACAAACTCCCTGGATTTTTATCTTGTGTCGACAGCACCGAAAATAAATTTCTGCTTATCTGGGGAACATACCAAACATCCCTCAATGTTGCCTTGACAACCTTCTTGTTAACCTCAGCTTCAATGCTTAGTGATCCTTGCCCAACAGCCTTAATCACATTTCCATCAGCTGTTGTTACAGTGTGATCAACATCAAAATATTTAAAATCTTGATATAAATCTAACCGCATCGTAACATGATTTGTAGCACCGTTATCCACATACCATTTGTCACAATCAGTCTCAGATTCAGCTGAATTCACAGACAGTAATACCATGTTAACTCCTTTGTCATCCACAACTTGTCGAGATACACTCCTCTTAGGGCAGTCTCTTTTAAGATGACCAACTTCTTTGCAGTTGTAGCATCTTATTTTATTTATTTTCTTCTTACTTGTCCCTGGAGTTTCCTCATTACCCTTTTTAATACATTTCTTCCATGTATTAACCGCAAGAGCATCACAACTAGATTCACAGTCTTTGCCGTTGTTGCAGAGTGCCTTTTCATGTGCACACAACTGACTTGTAATAGTCTCAACGCTCCGATCCTTTTTTGACATCAGCAACCAGCTCGATTTAAACGAAAAATAATTTTCTGGTAATGTGTCCAAGATTTTGCAAATTAATAAGATATCTGGAAGTTCCTTACAGTCTTCTTCTTTCATTAATTCTTGCCTTAACCTGTACCAGACATTTTTCAGCTTTGAGATATGCGTTGCCATATCATCCACAGTATCCTTTTTATAACTGAAGAACTGCAAACATAAGTCATATAAACGATCTTCGCTCACGCCTTCATATAGTCGATGCAGTTCATCCCATACTTCTCTGGACGTTGAGAACCTTATAACCTTGTCTAATGAGTCATCAGAAATATTGTTCGTTATGAGTAACAAAGCCGTATTATCCAGCCTGTTGTATTTTTTTAAATGTTCATTGTAAAGAGCCAAATCTGCTGCAGCTGTATCGCCAGCCCCACATGCAGGCTTAACCGGTCTCTTTACCTTGCCCTCTACAATATCTATTAAGCCATCTATGCCTCTTAACAATGCAGAAATCCGGTACTTCCATTGTATCCAATTTGTACCCTCAAGTTTAGCAATCTGAATCTTTGACAACTCCATTCTGGATATCTGGGCCCATAACCTGTTGCAACTTAAGCATTTTTAGTACTATACTCATAACAATACTTTAAATCACAAGATTAGTTGATTTTAACATAAAGACATTTTTTTTGTTCCAACATACATTTTATTGACAATACTTTTTTTTGTTTCTTACACAAGATACTTCTCTGTGGTTACTTAAGGAGGTCGCACATTGTAAAACATATGCAACCTTATTAAGGATTTCGTTGCTAGTTTTAAATTTTAGACTTGAAATAGCCTCTAGCTGAATGGGGGCAATAACCATAATAGAAGCTTCTTGATTGTATTATTTTCTCTTATGAGGCTATGGCTATGATCATTTTATGTATTATTTATTTATTAAAATCTCCCTTACAACCATTTTATGAAACAACTGTTTCATAAAATCACACACTTTCCAGCTAGAAAGTGAATAAGTTGACTTGCACTGCTTTTTTGTACTTAGTCGTAGAACAAAAAAGCAGTTCATTCAACTTCTGCATTGCTATATAAGAGCTGGTGGCAAGCCCCCAGTCACCTTAAATAAATCCGTTCGGAAATCAATTCTTTAAATTGTGTTTTGTTCGTCCTGAAATTCTATCTTTGTCTTTGTCACAAACAAAATGTCATTGTCTGATTGTCAGTTTTGCGTTTCCTTTCTTCATGTTCATATTCGTCATGTTTGTTTTCAATTCATTGCCTAAACAATTAACGTAAAATGACAAGTTTATAAATAGGTTATCTCTCTTTGCGGTTAGAAACCTATATTATAAATTAAAACAATGGTGCTGTTGCGTTCATTTGCGCCGAAGCCCTTAACCTATACAAAGATGTGTTTTCTCGTAAACTGCCTCAAAAGATTTAAGAGTTCGCAACAATGGTTGAGCCGCCAAAAGGCTGATCCTTATGTTGAAAAGGCAAAAATATATAATTACAGGTGACTATTTTCCACGCCAGTATAATATTGTTTAGTTCCATTCAAACAATTTATTGATTTTAATGATTTGTAGATGTCGCAGTGCCTTCAAACTATTAGAAATGAACGAAAAAACACACATTCTGACTCCAGGACTAACAGTTATTGACCTTGGTGCGTCGCCAGGGTCATGGACACAAGTTGCAGTTCAAAAAACGAATGCTGATGGTGCTGACCCAACTAAACCGAAAGGGAAAGTTCTTGCAATCGATAAACTACAGATATTTCCTATAGAGGTACTTATTGATATTTCTTTTTGGCGCCAAATTGTTTTTCATCAATTTACTTGCCAACAAAGAAGTATTTTCACTAGAGCAGTTTGGTAGCTAAAATAACATTAAGAAGATTTTCTCTATGCTAAAAATAACTTTGTTACACAATGATAAAACCTCATTACTTAGTAAATATTTATGTAAGAATGTTTCTTTCTCAACAGGGAGCCTCTATTATGAGCAACATGGACTTCTCCACTATTGATGCCCATGATAAAGTAATAGCAGCGCTTGATGGTGCAAAAGTGGACTTAGTCCTATCTGACATGGCTCCCAGTGCCACTGGAGTAAAAGAGCTAGACAAGGACAGAATAATAGGCCTTTGTTACATGGCCATAAGATTTGCTGCTCTAGTCAGTAAGGTTGATGGTAGCCTGTTGTTCAAAGTGTGGGATGGAAAGGAAGTGCCCATATTGGAGATGGATTTAGAAAAATTCTACAAACACATTAAGGTCTTGAAGCCACAAGCAAGCAGGTCAGAGTCCTCAGAAAAGTTTATATTAGCTAGAGGCTTTAAAGGGATACAAAGACCATTACGAAATGGAAGGTGGGGGGAGTAACTAGTGTAACATCTTCTGTAAAGAAACTCAAGGAACTGCATAATACCTTTTCCGGCCTTCTTATTTGAGAATGAGCAGGTGGCAGGCACTTCATTATAATCAAATACATAATGTTGAATCTTTAAGAATTTGTTAAGACAGTTTTTACTGTCATGTATTAGTAGTGAAAATACTTTTAATATGTAAGTAAATAATGCCATAGAATGTTGTAGTAGATGTAAAGAAAAGTCTTCCACAGATTGTTATGTAAAAATCTTACTATTATGTGTCAAGTGTAAATCTTATCTACTCATAATATAGATTAATAATTATTGTCATAGCATTATTGTTTTATGATTATTTAAGACTTAAATGGATCATTATAAAGTATCTTGTTGCATGTTGATATTAAGTGTTTTATTAGGGATTAAATAAAAAACAAAGTTTTATTAAAAGATTAATGGTTTGTTTATTCTTTATATAATAGCATATTTTCTGAAGCATTTTAATTGAATAATGCTTAAGATACAGCTGCTAGATTTCTACTATTCATTAAAATTCACAATATGGTTTCAGAAACAATGTTAAAATTGATTAATATATTGTCAATTGATTAAACTCAACATATCATTTCCCTTTGAAGTATATAATCTCCGATTATTTTTTGTACCAACAAGTATGAATATAATAATATTATGCCACTT
The DNA here is from genome assembly GCA_911387795.2 of Apamea monoglypha. Taxonomy (NCBI): domain Eukaryota; kingdom Metazoa; phylum Arthropoda; class Insecta; order Lepidoptera; family Noctuidae; genus Apamea; species Apamea monoglypha. Next base: position 7,123,840 of record OU426922.1, read on the forward strand.
TTATAAAATAATATCACAATGAATACATAATTTTAGTATAGAGTATTTTAACAATAAGTATCTAAGCATCTTGCTACTTAATGCACGAAAATTTTCGGACGTAAACTGATGTTTATGTGATCACTTAAATCTCTAAACTCTATAATACAGCTTAACAGCTTCCTCTCTTTAAATAAAATATAAGAAAAATAATATATTCCCATTAAATACTGTAACTTTGTAAGCATCACCAACAAGATTTTTTATATTAGCTGTTGTAACACAGCTGGTGTTTCGTATAATCATTTTAAATATGATTAAGCCAACATTGTATTTGTGCACGAACACAACATGACACAACACACAACATGATATTCAAAATTTCAAAAGAGATCAAATAATCACATCCAAATTTTCGACTAATAAATAAGCCCGTAATAAAGTACACACCAAGTACAAACGCAATAGACTTTAAAAAACTTAATGTAAAAATATTGTAAACTAGCCTACCATGTAGAATGTAAACAGCCATTATCAAATTAACAGACAGGTATACAAAACAACGTGACGTTTTGTTATCTAATTTTGCGATTAGCGTGGTGCGTAACTATTAGCTAGGTAAGGTATGTAGCAGCCATATGGATATTATGTAGCGAAGGCTTCTAGACGAACTGCGATCGAGTTCCACTATTTAATTTGTTGAGTTGTGCGGCAGACAGCAGGCTGGAGTGAGCAGCATGGTCGAGTAGCAACAGTCGCTCGCCCCTCTCGTCACTGGCGGCGCGGACGGTGCGAGCACACCGGCCGCTGCCGGTCTCCAAGGCAAAACTGCTCACAGCGCATATGGCGTAGATGAACGTTAGTACGAATAGCGCACAGCCGAAATCTGAAATGAACAAAAAAATGTTAGCAATAATACCTACTTATTTCCTTTTAACTTTCCGCCTGGACTGGAGGGTATCGGTATCCGTATCGGTATCGTATCGGTGCCTACGCCATTATTTCTAATATCGGTAGGCACTTGGGCAGGAAATAGCTAGATATTGTGATGACAGCAGGGGCAGAGTAAATCCCAGAGGGTATATGTAGCCAAGTGTGAGACACTTTCGTTGTTGACTGTACGTAAAGAGGAACTGTCTGATCCCTACCTACATAAAAACGAAATAATTAAGTTCTTGCATAATAAATCACAGGTACTTACGGTAAAGATTATGTCCTCCAAAAAGGTTGACCACACATGGATACCCATCGCCAACCACGATGGCCACAATGAGTAGCACTACTCCAATGCACGCAGCCAGGATCCAAGGCAGCACATACTCCCGCTTGTACTTGACAGCGCCGTGCAACAGCGAGATACAGCACATCAAGTAAATAGATGTCAACATCGTGCTGGTATACAGAAATATTACTGTCACTGAAAATATCAACCGAATAAATTAATTACGGGGCTTTCTTAAGTTCTTTTAACTAATGGGCTCTCATTACTTAGCAAAGTCGACAAAGCAATCAGCCCTGCAGCTTCAATAACACTAACAGACTGCACCACCATCAAAAACGCAAAAGCAGTAAGGGGAAGAACCTTTTAGATTATTGTCTATAGAAGAACGTGCTATTCAATAATTGGGTTAATACACTGGATATAGGAGACCTGCAAGTGGTCAAGGGGAAGACATAATTCCAGTTGTTATAACTTTGGTGAAAGAATAGGTGCCCAACGATTTATTTTCCATGATCACCATCTTCCTTAGAGGGAAGCAGATGATTGAAATGACATAATAATTAGTAGGTTTGCTAGATACTAGGCAGCGGGATAGGAAAGCCTTAAATGACGAAGAAAAAAATGTTTAGGTAACAAACAATGAATTAACCTGATGCCAGATGTTGTGCTTTAGCGAATCTGCGTTGATTGTTAGTGCTTATCACTTCTCCGTTATGATAGCTGAGGTGATCTCCGTAGGCCACTTCGTATAGCCCGCGTCTGTCAGCATCATCTTCCATGTCGTTGTGCAACATTGACAGCATTTCCCCGACATGGGATATACCGACTAGCAATATTATTAATATAAAAGATGATAGTGCCTGCGAAATACGATACACACACAATTACTTTCACATTCTCCATGAATTTCAGACCAGTCTTTCTACAAATCATTGAAACATTGTCATACTCACGATTTGATGGACGGCAATAAGAATTGTACCTTGTCGTAAATTGAAAACGTACAAAAAATTGTTTAGGCGAATCATCATCTTGTGTGACAGATTACATTGCTTAGTTCTATCAAACATTTGTATTATTGTACCACTAAACCATTGCCAGTAAGAATTACAAACATTGTTTGGACAAAGCCCAAGTCGGAAACTACACAGCGACCGCGACGCGCATGTTGTTTTCTATTGATTATTTTTTTGCAACTTGTGCGTAATGCGCATGAATTTGTCGTAGGTTATAAAAACAAGGGACAGGATAGAATGGGATGGTAAAGAAGACAAAGTGATTATTATAAATTAGTTTTATTTCAAGACTTACGTAATGAATAATAGCAATAATAAAATTATGACTGTAATCAACTTAAACCAAACTTTTAGTCGGTATTAGTTTATTTGGATTGTTATATTATCCACTATAGCTATCACAAGTAGACAAATCATAAAGTAACTCGTTAAGGAAACAAATAAGTATGTACAAAAGTATAATCACGTCACTTCATTATTTTTAATTTAAATATAAGTAATTTTGTTTTTTGATAGTTCAGGTTACATTTGATACTATAGATACAGCTTCGATTATTATTGATGATTTTTATAAACATGCTTCTTAAAAAAAACTTAACAAATAAACAAAATTTAACATAGCATAATGGCCATACAGCATGCAGTTGTATTGTCAAAAATAAACATTAGACCCACAAAGATCGAACGAATTGTAGTGAATCAAGCAAAGTTAACATCACTGACATAAATTTTCCATTAGGTTTGAATTATTTCTAAGGACGGACTGGGCTAAACAAGTATTTATTGAAACACTGTGTTTTCGTTGTTAGCATGTTGTAGGGACGTGACTGAAACAGAAATATTAAATGCAAAGTAAACTATGTATTTTACAAGCTAAAACATACACAACCATCTAATATTGAAAATATTGGTATCATTAATGAAATGTAGCAGTTACGTTGACTAACACCCTAAACAATAAGTTACAGTAAATAATATAATATGTATATCTGAAAATAGCCAATATTTTACGACACTAAAATTTAGAATGACATTTGGTATGCAGTGAACTCTCGTAGTTGATACAAATATAGCCAAAATATTTACACGTTATGAGACCTTATGAAGTATAATACCTTACAAATAATGGACAATAAGATACTTGTACAATTCGAAAGTTATATTATCCAAGACTGATATTTATTACATACATCGAAATAGAAAAACTGTACATAAGTAACATACTTTAAGAAACTGTACCGATGTCACTTAAAATGGATATAATAGCATGTCTTTAAATAGTAGGTGACCACACAAGACTAACAAGTAGGTTAGTGTACATTCAAGATATTTGTGAATTATGAAGTGCCGAATGTTTGTTGATGGCACTCATGTTGTATTATTTATTATTTAATTATATCACCACAGTATAACAATAGTCCTATTATATCACTAGGCACTAATAATGTTAGTCGATACATAGTCAATGTAGGTATTACACGATGGACAAATATAGGGCTAGATGCCGCGTCAAAATATTCACATATTACAATTAAATAACACAATATTCACATTATATTCTGTTAAGTAACAATATCTTAGCCTAGTCTCTATTAACTAGTCACAAATCCGTTGTCAGTTACAGCCTGTATTTTGTGTTAGGATTACTCAGTGTTTGGACAATATATTGTTCGAAGTTTTAATTAAATGTAGTCAAACTTCGCGACAATATTTAGGACAACTATGTTCTAAATCATCTCTATAATATTCTTAACGAATTACCATTGGCAGTTAGAAACTGATTATCATAAATGTGGCGCAGATTCCTAACATCTGTGTTGACACGAACTTGTCATGCGAACATTGGCAGGATGTGACTTTGAAATATCGAGAAATAATAATTAGAGTATTATACGATCTTTACATTACAAGAAATAATTAAGATTAGGGACTACAATGTTATGCTTACTATGCTAAAATGTTATTGCCGGGTTGGAATTACGCGTAGTTTTGGAGGTTTAACATTGTTTTAATGCCAATAGTGATGAAGGGTCAGCCACATTTAAATAGTCATATGTTACAGTCGCTGGTTGTGTCTCGTTCTCAAGCAATGTTGCATGAGTTGCGTCCGGTGCAGTTGAGTCGCGTGTGGTGGGAGTGTTTGTGTGCGCGCGCGCGGTGTCTACTGGGCGCGGCGGAGATCGCGTACGACTTGAGGTGGGACTTCAGCGCCGTCGGCAGCGGCAACCGCTCCAAGCCGTACACTGACGTGCGCGCCACTATTGCACGACAACACAGCTCTTGGAGGCTGAGTACTGTAGACAAAGAAACATTCTACTTAGTAAAAATCCGCCTAAACCGCACAAGTTTCTTATGAGCACTGAGAAAGGATTTTTGAAAATGTATACAAGGGTTAAATAGGCGATGAAAGGTTGTATGGAACTTCCGTCAGTTTTGCCGATGGGAAATCCCATCAGGCACATGGCGTTTAGTTCTATAAAAATGTCATCCCAGTAATTTTACTAAGATGACATTTTTCTATAATGTCGATCCGATTTCCGGTTATGATTAATACTATTACATTGTTTGTTTTTCGTTACCTTTATTGCTCCTCCATAGTCTCTCCATGCCGTTCCGATGAAGCGCCATTCGCGACAGTTCGCAGAAGCTCTCTCTGATGTTGAAGTCACACAGGGGGCTCACTTCGAAGAAAGCCATGTGGTTCTTGGCGGCATAGGTTTCTGCATCGCGTTCCTGCACTTGTCTCTTAAAGGCCAGATGAAGACGATTGCCCACTAGGACCTTCGGAACACCTGGTGCATGCTGAGAAACAAAACAATGGTGTTTATTTAGTGAGCCATATTTACTCCGTAGTTTCTAAGTCCAACCACAAAATTTGGACTATTTGGGACCCTCTGTGATAAGAACTTTTAAATTAGAAAAAAGGGATTTAAAATTACATGAGAGTGACAATGTATAACATATAGAACTGACTGACATTTAGGCATTCAAGCAACAAATTGTTAGCTGCAGATTGAGAGAGAGAGAGAGAGAGAGAGAACTTAATACACACCTTTTCAACTTCCTCAAGCCACCTGTCAATACTGTCAAAGGACCATTTATTGGTGATGTCATAAACGAGCAATATGCCCTGCGCCCCGCGGGAGTATGATCGTATTATGGTGCAGAAACGGCCTTGTCCCGACGTATCCCATAGTTGTAGCTTCACTCTCTTGCCATCCAATAGGATTGTTGTCGTCTTGTAAGCTGGAAAAAGAAAATAATATTGATGATATGTTTACAGAAGGAAAATAAATTTGCTTAATACTGTGGCCTGACAGAACAAGATACATGTGTCATAATATTATTGTGTTATTTTATGGGAGTATGGTCATTTACAAAGAAATGAGTCACCAGAAAACTTTGTAGTATGAATGTGGAAGGCTATAAGAATAGAGGTCCACCAAGAAAACGATCTAGGCAGGAAAGGAGGAAAAACTCAAAGAGGTATATACTGTGCCAACCAAATAAATAAGGATATGGGCTCCAACCCAGAAGGATAATGATTTATTATGTTTTAATTCAATTTCCCCAGTATTATGAATGTCTAAGCTGCCTTCCTCAATTCAATGTTGTAAATAGCATGGAAAGATAAACAGGTAATTTGAATTGAATGGTTTGTTTTCATTTCTAGACACACAAACATAAAATGCTTTGCATTTTATGTTTTATGTGCTCTGCTATATTATTTTGCTATATTGTGTTTTCCTAATATCTTTGATATCCTTGTTTGACCTCCACAATAAAATTGTTGTTAGTTGTTACAACATAATAATGTAATAACGTTCAGTTTATTTATTTGGAGCAGTATGCCTCAATACAGAAAATTGTTTTGGAATAGAAAGATACACCATTTTGTTATATTAGTCCCTTACAAAATATATCATCTTTATATGTACAGCAAATAATGTCCAATGCAATTCTGTTTGTGTTGTCCTACTACATTCAAGTATTTATGTAAAGAACATACCAATAATAAAGAATTACTATGTCTGTATGGTAAAAATAAACTGGTCCAGTGTTAGTCGTATTCGCGTACCGAGAGTTCTGTACAAATTTGTAGATAATATGTAACTACAAATTTACGGTTTTCGGATTTTTTCCTTTACTTGTGTTACATGACATGCTTCTTGCCAAATTTCATGATTCTATGTCAACGGGAAGTACAGTATTGGTTTTAATCCCCTTGTAAGTGTTAAAATATGCGACATAAACGGAACATAAACGCCCGTATCTTTTGATTGCGTTGACTTAGCGTTACTTGATTTTTTCACTGCTTCAAGGGATTGCAGCCTGCAGTTTTTGATGTTAATTTCAACTTGATAATTCCACGCATTCCTGAGAAAAAGGGTCTTGACAAACGGACAACGAAGTGATATTATAAGGGTTCCGTTTTGCCTTTTGAGGTATGGAACCATAAATAGCTACCATAATTAGGCAGGCAGGCATACACAAAAAACATCTACTTTAAAAAAGAATTGTAACCATAACCTGTTTTTTTATATGTTGCTAAGCCAATTAATATCTAAGAAGAAAGAAGAATACTATATAAGTATACAGCAATTATAATAATAACATTATTCAATGAGGCCTTGTGACTTCATAACTAGATTAGCAAAACAATAGTGCCTATGCTTATAAATATTGCATAGATAATAATGTTAGCTTACCACTGCCACTGCAAAATGGTGAGTCAGCGGATCCATCCTCCAAGTCTTGAAGTATCTCCTGTTTACCAACATCTGAGTCACCAACCAGCAATACTTTTAACAAGTAGTCATAAGATTTAGGCGCTGCTGGGGGTCGTCCTAAAATGTCAATTATATCAATTTTTGAATTAAAACAGTATCATGTTTCTCATAAGTTAAATATAATTATGAAAATTATATTTTACTTGTTATTTCATAAACTGATGCCTAGCAAAACTGAAAGATTTCATTTGTTGTATTAAGAGCTTATCACACCATCCTAAATATCGGACCCATTATTTAGGATCCGATTTAGGATAAGAAATTCAGTCGCCGGAGCTCCTGATTACACGTTCACTGATTTAGGACATGTTCTGTGTTTAGGACACTGAATCAGTATCAGTCGGTAAGGACGAGCGACAAGTGACGGACGTGTAGAGTTAAAAATAAGTGTGTTGAAATGGCCCCAATATCAAAAAAATCCAAAAAATTGGTACTATCGTAGCCCTAGCGGTTGGCTCCATAGAAACTAAAAAGAAAAAAAGAATGAGATGGGTGAAAAATTATTTATTATTGCGTCAAATTGCATGAACATTATCCTCATAATGTTCATGCAATTTGACGCAATAATAAATAATTTTTCTTTAGGCGATATATTTTGAATCACCTCCTTTTCTGTAGTCATTTTGTATTGCGTACATAATACCTCTGTATACGATCAACGAAAAACATGCGCTCGCAACGGCAGGCAAGCGGCGACTGAGAGTCCTAAATGTGATTACACCCTTCCGATTTAGGACGTCGGAAACCATTTTTGTCCTAAAGCAGATCCTTCCTTCCTAAATGCGATTTAACTATCCTAAATTTAGGAACGACTAAATATTGGGTCCGATATTTAGGATGGTGTAATAATCTCTTTAGGCTACCAACAGATTTACATCCTTATTCAGAAGTTGTCTATGCAAAGTATCCAGAAATTGTTCAGGGCAGTTGTTGTGGTAGTTTAGGGCTGACAAGATATATCTCACAAAGAAAGATTCATATCACTATTGATCTATTTATTATGTTTTTGCTAAGAATAGCAGTATACATTAACATGACAAGGCTGGGTAAGGTGCCATAAATAAATGCAGACTATTTGGAGCTTGACCCACTCTGTTTTGTTTTAGTACATTCCAAAGTATCCTATTGGGCTGTCCATGTCATCGAAGCTTTGTCATTGTGATAAATGTGTATGAAACAAACATAAATTTACAATTATATATTTTTATGCAAATAATATCACACTTTTATGGTAGCTTTGGTTCAAAACAGTATTAATGGGAACTAGTACTATACAATTATTTATGTAGGAAAGTGACAGTTCACACTTGCTTTAATCTACAAGTTATATTATTTTACCTGTTCTTTGATGATGTGATCGAGGTAATGTAGTACTTCCATTTTGTGTAACTTGACTAGTCCCTTGTTGTGGTGTCGCTACCATTCCAGACGATGGGTACATAGTCATGGTGAGCTCGGAGTAACTCGCCTGATCTCCAGGTGGTCTATTCCACACGCAAGTTTATACATAATACCGCTGAATTTAGCCGTTCCGGTGATCCATGAAGATATACTTTCATAAAATACTTAAGGCCATTCGAACAACAAGCAATAATCTGTTTATCAAAACAAGATATAATCCACTTTTTCTTCAATCTGCCAACCAAAATAACATACGTTCTTGTGGACAAGGTCGCCGCTTATGGAGGTTTTCCAATGAGTTTACTTAATTATTCCGTTCTATCTCTAGTGTAAACGGTGTTATAATTTTATTTTCACCTTTAGATTGCTTTCTCAATTACGTTTAATTGCGATATCGACACAAAAACAACCCAAATTTCACGAATAAAAGAATGAATGACGACTAACGACTTCACTCAGATGAACGAATGCACAGACCAACGAATAATTGGTTTTTTTTTCTATGGTTTTTTCGAATTTGGTAACTGGTTATTAAGCATATTACATAAAAATAATCATTGGGGATTGATATTTCATGAAATAGTTATTCAATTCCTATTGAATAACTGTAATACTATATGAACTAACTATTAGGATTGTATTGATGTTTTTAATGATTTTAGTTCTGTAAATTCATACTTGTTACGCTCGCGAATCATATTTTATTCATCATTCAACATGACACTGACGAGGGGGCTTATCACCAGCTCATAAAGCAGGGCAGAAGTCTGCTTTTTTGTACTATGACGTCTAATTAGCAGGCGGCGCAAGGTGACGTTTACATCCGGTATCACCGGATGCCGACCTACCTCTGTCGCATTGTCGAGGCCTATTTGACGGACAGAGCCGTCATCTACCCCGGTCACCGGGGAGAGTGGAACCGGCGAGAGATGTCGTGCGGTGTCCCACAGGGATCGGTCCTGGGGCCGCATCTGTGGGATATCGGGTACGACTGGGTGCTGCGCGCCGACCTCCCTAGCGGCGTCAGCGTGGTTTGCTACGCTGACGACACGCTGGTCCTAGCGCAGGGGAGGTCGCACCAGGCGGCGGGCGAAATAGCGACACGCGGGGTTGCGACAATCGTTGAGAGGATCCGGCAATTGGGACTCGAGGTGGCCCTGCACAAGTCCGAGGCCATGTGTTTTCATGGTCCTCGGGACGCGCCACCGTCGGGTTCCCAAATAACGGTAGGAGAGGTTCACATCGGCGTCGAGTCGACGATGAAGTACCTGGGACTCGTCCTCGACAGCCGGTGGAACTTCGTGGAGCATTTCCGACGTTTGGCTCCCAGACTGGAGCGGGTCGGGGCTGCCTTGAGGCGGCTCCTGCCCAATCTAGGGGGTCCAAACGCCTCCTGCAGGAGGGTATATGCGGGGGTCGTGCGGTCCATGGCCCTTTACGGGGCACCGGTGTGGGCGCGTTCCTTGAGGCGGCGACCAGTCCGCCGGTTGAACGCGTCCCAAAGGGTCATGGCCGTCCGGCTGATCCGAGGATACCGCACGGTCTCCGCTGAGCCGGCGAGCCTCCTTGCCGGATTGCCGCCATGGGATCTGGAGGCAAAAGCCCTCGCCCACATATGGGAGTGGCGAGAGGAGGCAAAACGCCGGGGCGTAACTCCGCTGCCGCGAGAAATCACGGTACAGCGGACAGAGCTCCGGCGGGATCTCATGGCGACATGGAGAGTGCGATTGTCGCAACCCAGTGCTGGGCACGCCACAATTGCGGCGATAAGTCCCCTCTTTGAGGAGTGGCTGGAGAGGCGCCACGGCGCCCTCGCCTTCCGCCTGACGCAGGTCCTCACCGGACACGGTTGTTTCGGGAGGTTCCTGTTCAGGATAAGGCGGGAGGAAACGCCAGGGTGTCACCACTGTGTGGATCGCCCGGAGGACACGGTGGAGCATACAGTGGAGGTCTGCCCGGCTTGGGCGGTGCACCGCCGCGTCCTCGTGGCGGCGATCGGCGGCGGCGATCTCTCGCGTCCGGCCCTGGTCCAGGCCATGGTACGGAGCGAGAGTGCATGGGAAGCCGTCACCTCCTTCTGCGAAGCAGTAATGCTCGCAAAGGAGGAGGCGGAGCGCGTGAGGGAGAGGCAATCTCTGCGCCCTCACGCCCCTAGTCGCCGCAGGAGACGCCCTGGACGTCGGGAGTCACCAGCCGACTCCCGGCCACCGTAGGCGCGGGCTTGCGGGCGGCGAGCAATGGGCAGCTCGCCGCCCGGCAAGGACCAGGCCCGAGTCGACGGCGCGTTGTGTTCCACGCGCGCCTCAAAGAGATGTCAGCACAAACTGACGGGGTCCGCTAGGGCCGATGCCTGCCAGGGCCGCGGGTTGTTCGAAAGAGATACCGTGGTCCCTGGCATAGGCAACTGAAGGAACACGGGTGGGTTTTAGTCAGTAAAAGTCTGACACGCCCTCCTGCTCCGCCCAGAGCGGGAGAAGTCATATGATGATTTGATGATTTCCCACCCAGAAAAAAAAAAAAAAAAAAAAAGGTGACGTTTTCAAACAGCATTCACCTTGTTTTTGGGTTCCGTACCAAAATGGTAAAAAAGAACCCTTATGGTGTGAATCAGTTTGTTTGTCTGTCCGTCTGTCTGGATATCTCAAGAAGCACTGATGCTATCAATTTGTAATTTGGAATAGTTTTAGATGACGTTTGCCCAACTATTCAAATAAGAAAGATTTTTTTATTTTTATTGTGTCTTAAAAATTCGAAGTGGTACTAGGGTATGTGGGGTATCATATGATTGAACGATGTTTGCACATTCTCCAACATGTTTTCATTATTTTTTAGGCCGCATTGTTTTCGACTTTTTATGAAAAATGTAAAAATATACCGCTGCCCCTCCCCCCTTATCTCCGACGTTTGCACTGAGAAAAAATTTAAATTATTTTATTTGTGCTAGAAGTTTATGTAAAGATTACAGAAAAAATAAAATGATGAAGACATCATTTTATTTTTTCTGTAATCTTTGCTTTCTTTGCTATTTTAAAGATAAAATAGCACACCTTTTCAGAAATGATCAACAAAAATTACTACCACCATTACTATTCGTTCCACTATCGGTCAAGAAATGGCGCTGACCTGAAACTGCAATATTCTACACCGTGTTAAAATTCTTCAAATTCAAATTCAAATTATTTATTTGTGAAACATAGGATAGGTACAAACGCCAGCAGGTCAAGCTACCCGAAACTGCCAAATTTTCCCAATCAACCTTGAAACTTAATGTTTTAGCGATAAAGTTGAAAATCTATTAAAGAAATTTGACAGATTGTAGTCGTCGATCGTTATGTGACTTTCGAATTATAAGAGCCTAGCGGCCCGCCTTGCTCAGTAGCTTTCGAGCTTTACGAAGAAGAGGACACTCGACGTACGAAGAGGACGAGCTTCAGCAGCATTCGCGTCCTCATTATAAGAGCCTAGCGGCCCGCCTTGCTCAGTAGCTTTCGAGCTTTACGAAGAAGAGGGTACTCGACGTACGAAGAGGACGAGCCTCAGCAGCATTCGCGTCCTCATTATAAGAGCCTAGCGGCCCGCCTTGCTCAGTAGCTTTCGAGCTTTACGAAGAAGAGGATACTCGACGTACGAAGAGGACGAGCTTCAGCAGCATTTATTGCAGCGACATTATTAATGGACTAGCTTCTGCCCGCGGCTTCGCCCGCGTGGATGTCGGAAATCATCCCACGGGAACATGCAACCGAAACAAAAGGAGCCTATACAGCTTATTAAGGCATTAAGTCAGCCTTTGTACCTTTTTTGTATGCAAAAAGTTTAAATAATTAAATCAATGTTACTCCATAACATCAGCTATCTGCCAGTGAAAGTCCCGTCAGAACCGGTCCAGCCGTTTCGAAGATTAGCCGAACAAACAAACAAACAAAAAAAAAATGTTTTTTATATAATATAAGTACTTAGCGTGTATATTTTCATTTTCGTACGCATTTAGTCAAATCTGTTATTTTTTAAGACCCCACTTCACTCTTCAAAAGGTAGTTGTTTTTGAAAATAATGATTAAGATCTCATAATTCATTCAGGAATGAATGAATTATGAGATCTTAATCATTATTTATTATTTAGGTCTACGCCTTATAAAAGTAAACTTAAGTACCTACCTAATTAAAAAATAAAAATAAACTCAATAACAGAAAATAAAATACCTACCTACCTAAATAAACCTATTTCTGATGATAACTAATCTAAACTCAATAAATAAGCAAAATCCCTAAAAACTAAGATATTAGTTTTTAGGGATTTTGCGATATATAGTATCTTAGCCGTGTGCAGCGCCCCTTAACTCCACTGCGGGTGACGTAACCTACGACAAACTTATTATTTGCGGTTGGTACAGTAATCGGGTCTAGGGATCGAACCGCAAAATTAAGTTTGTTTTTTATTGTATATACTTTTCCGGGATAAAAAGTACCCAGTGTGGTTGCCCAGGATATTAAAGAATAATTATACCAAGTTTCATCGTAATCGACCCGGTAGTTTTTGCGTGATGCCTGAACAAACAGACAGACAGACGAAAATTTTTTTAATCACATTTTTGGGTTCGGTGTCGGTCTAGTAACACCCCCTGCCATTTATTTTTTTGATATTTTCAATGTACAGAATTTTCACTTCTACAGATTTATTATTAGTATAGATGTACATACAAATAATAAAGGGGGCTTGTGGCTATGTATTTGTATTATTATTCTTTTTCATACTTTTACGTATCTCGGCGTTTCGCCGGATTTAGGGAAATTGGTTAGATTATAATAAAATGATGGTGTTACTACCGGATATTGTGATGGTGAGTACCTAGGTATTGTGTTTCTGAAATCATACTATAATTAAATTAACTATTAGGTACTCTGTTTTGGTTCGATAATTTCCTTTTAGTTACTATACTATATGCGATATGCGCAGTTCTGATAAACGTGTCAAATGAGGGTAGAATCCTGTGAATTTTTCTTTTAAATTATTCCTCAAACTGTTATACCCATAGAAATGTAAAAAAACAGATAACATTTCTTAAGTGTTATATTGAGTTTGTTGGACCATTTCATCCTGCATTTAGCTGATTGTGAGTGCGGTTGTGTGTTCGTTGAAATGAAACAAGCTCCTGTGGTGTCTGGAGCTGTAGTTGTAAGTCATTAGGTATTGGGTGCTTGTAAAGTATTTCTTACTTCTAGCCTAGTTGAATCGAGTGTAGTGGAAGTTAACAATTCGTTGGACACCATTACTCTCCTTTGATCTCTAATTCTTTGCTTAGAGACTTTCATGTTTGGGATTTTTTAAATGAATTTTTGATGTAATGATGTTAAGTATGTATTTATGTCAGATTCTAAGTTTGTAATTATAAGGTAGGTACGGCAAATGGATTCGTTCATTTATTTACTCCATTTTATTCACGTATTTTTTAAGACGGCACTGGGTGAAAGGTTATTGGCTATATTAGCCTCCAACACAACGTTTACTGATGTTGGTGATGATGCTGACGATGATCTTGAAGAACGTGATGATTCGGTTGATGAAAATATGGACCTCGGAGAGGCTGATGATTAGAATTAGAATTTATTTATTTGTATGAATGTAGTTTTAATCTACCACAACATATGGCGTACAAATATTCAAATGCCATTCTTATATAATTACTTAAGTACAATTAATATTAAGATTTGTGATTTACAATAAGTCCAATATGTCCATGGTGAAACCGGTGATGTTTCATCATAAACTGTCTACAGCTAAAGTAGACGATCAAAATCAGAAATTCAATACTAATGAACGGAGATCGCGTCAGAACTGTGTGGCGTCGAAGTGAGTGAAAAGTATATGATTGTAAATCACAGAATCACTTCGTTCATTAGTATTGAATTTCTGATTTTCATCATGTACTTTTGCTGTTGACTGTACTACTTTTGTTTTGTTTTCGATCTTATCATCATAAATAGTCCCACGAGTAGCTAAGGACTAACAAAGTCGACCACAGCAGAGCCCTGCGTTCACTGTGGTAAGGATAAGTAAAACTGGAGGTCCCCTATTATCCAGAGTTGGCACACTAGCAACTAGCGCGTTCCCCTAGCCATGTAACTCTCGGTGTGTGCGACCTTGGCTTGGATTGCGTTTCTCTTGGCCCTCTACCGGCACAGACCTAGGGTTCATTGGAGCGCACAAGCCCACAACGACGTCAACATAGAGATACGGCGATGGGACTATTATTATTAAACTGGCCTGTGCTCGCTACATACAGGACAAAGTACAGACACAGACCACTCTTTATTGTACACCATACAAATAAAGTACTTCGGTAATCTAGGTACCCTCCATGACATTATCAGCAACACCAAGTCGTTTCTTAAGGAGCTGGGGTGGATCGAATAACAGAGCCCGTATTACCTATTATTGTACCCCTTTAATTGTTAACTTTATTTTTATTATTTGTTATTATAGCGTATATATATCATACACACTCTATAAAAATATCAAGGGTCTACTTATTACGGTTCAAAAGGTACAGCCTTGTGAAAAGCGGTCGGACGGACAGACAGCGGAGCTTTAGTAGTAGGCTCCCGTGTGCACCCTTTGGGTACAGAAATAAACAACAACTTGGCCACTCTATTCTATTTCCCATAGTTACTATAATAATAATTAACTATGCCAGAGAGCCAAGCGAGGTTGAAGTGGCGAATGATACAAAACAGGTAATTTTACGTTAACATTTTATTTATAGATGGTAGGATATTCTTAAATACTATTTTATGCTAATATTCGAATAAGGCACTTAAGTTTAACAAAACAAAATGTAAAAAAGCAATATATTAAATTCAAAAACTCAATACAAATGTAGTTAAATCAGTAGGTTTCAAAACCAGGCAAGGGGAATGCTCTACTGTAGTTTTCAATTTCTTCCTTGAGTTTCTTGATTTTTGCCTGGAAGTCTGCACTTCCTTCAATGGTTTTGTTGAAGTCGGCAACCTTGGGACCAGACACCTTGGTGATCTCTTGGGCAAGTTTCAGAGCTTTGTCGATATAATCCACTACCCTGTCAATGTCGGTTTCTTTCAAGTTCCTTGTGGTTAGCGCGGGGGTACCTGGAGAAAACAATAAAAGAATGTTGAAAGTGGCATGTTTTATGTTACATGATGATTAATTACAGATATGAGGGTTTTTTCAACTAGACTTAATTTAGACTATATTTTAATTTCAATTAGACGTTTTCAAGTTCTTATGTGGTCAGCCTATGGACCGATAGCCGTTAGAGCAAACGAGTCCTCGAGTGGAAACTGCGAATCGGAATGTGTAGCGTGGGACATCTCCAGCTAGTTGGACCGACGATCGAAAAAGGTGGTTGGTCGAGTTGATTGATGCTCAAATGAAAGATAAATATGTTGCCTTTTTTAAAGGTAGCTTACCAAGCCTGATGCCACTAGGATGGAGGGCACTCTTGTCTCCGGGCACGGTGTTCTTGTTGCAAGCAATACTGCAGAGCTCCAAGATGCGTTCAGCCGGGGCGCCAGTCAGACCGACACTGCGCATATCTACAAGAATCAGATGCACATCGGTACCGCCGGTCGCGACGGCGTAACCTCGGGACATCAGACCCTTGCACAGACGCTGGGCGTTCTTCACCACCTAGATCAAAGAATAAGGATGAATATTGCCGCTCACAAATGAAGGTGTTTTTCATGAAACTGACAATCATAGTTGAAACAGATAATTATGTATGGTTGAAAGTCTGACACTGAAATTGTTACTGGGCCTCCATAGGCCCAGTTACTGGGTCTGGTCCGGTTAGGATGGAAGCCGATCCCACATAGTTGAGATAAAGGCTAGGCAGATGATGAGATGTGTTCTTGCTTGGAGAATGCGAAACGAGGAACTTATGGCAGGGCGCACTTGGACTGGGCGGAGCGAAGATTTTCGCGTGCCACGCGTGGTTGGTAGCAGCTGGATGAAAGTGGCTTAGGATTGACGTGAATATGGCGTGCGATTGAAGAGGCTTATGTCTATCATAATTTATGCGTAACTTCATTTCTTACCTGCTTCTGATATTCAGCAAATTCAGGGGTGGCGGCTTGCTTCATAGCGGTGGCGATGGCTGCAATAGCGTGGTTATGTGGGCCACCTTGCAGTCCAGGGAATACGGACTGGTTGATCTTGCTCTCGAGGTCGTACATGACCTTCTGGCCATTGGCCTTCACGGACCGAACTCCTTTGCGGAAGAAGATGACTCCGGCGCGCGGTCCACGCAGAGTCTTGTGGGTGGTTGTCGTCACAATATCACAGTATTCAAATGGGCTGGGAATTACACCTGAAAAATGATTTTGTTTTAATTTATTTCATACCTGGAAAGGTTCGGGGTCCGTGGATGGGTGACCATCTTCATATACCAAGACCCCTCCGTGACTCGGCAAGCTCGTTAAGCCGTTGGTCCCGGCTGCCATTCGTGGATCTTAGACAGTCGTTACGGTCGTCAGAAGCCCGAAAGTCTGACAATCAGTCTTACCAAGGGTATCGTATTACCCAGTAACTGGGTTGTGGAGGTCAGACAGGCAGTCGCTCCATGTAAAATACTGGCATTCAGCTGCATCCGGTTATAGACTGGAAGCCGACCCCACCATAGTTGGGAAAGGGCTAGAGAGATGATGATGATGATATCAATGTTTGTATGTAGATAAGGTCTTCACACGTTTGAATAATTCCATCACTGTAATTTATGGAACACAAAATACTTGCCTCGTAATTTCTACGTTCATTATAACTGTTATGTGGCTTAACTGAGACGTTGCCAGAGGTAGCAGCGCGGTGCAGAAGGGTTGTGGTGACGTGATGCGAGAGCTCAGTGATTTTTTTTTTATCGTGGAGGAATGCTCCTGCATTCTGCACTACCACGGGGAGATAGAGCAGTTATGTGGGACTCTAAACCACTAAAACTTCACAGTGTCCTCCTCTTCTGCCGTTTACGGCAGGAACACGGGCACGCGTTAGCACTCATCCTTGAACCCGCCACGGCTGTCCGTCACCGGTCCCTCCTCTGGGGAGTGCTCCCCATCACCGGCGCACCAGAACACATAGCACGCCGTGCCCACCCCTGGGACCTGGTTTGGTCCCACACACATGGGCGCCAGACGACCCCGTGTCTGGGCACCCTTGATCTCCCTGCAACGGGTTAGGTCATTGGCCCCGCCGCTGCCAATTTTAGGCCGCAGAGGTCATATACCAACACTCCTCCCCTGCGGCCATACCGACACTCCTCCCCTGCGGCCCCACCCCGTCCGCCATCAGACGGTGGCGACCCCGTCAAGGCCGCAGCAGGTAGGGAGAGCGGCGCACCGCAATACCGGCACTCCTCCCCCGCCGCGGCCTCCAACCCTCAGCTGTGATGCATCTCATACGACATCGCGGCCCGTCGTCGGCTTACTGGCAAAGCCCTGACGAGCGGCCCCTCCTCGGGTTCCTCTTGGCTTCACCGTGGGTGACCAAGCTACGGCTACTGAGCCCCCCGCCTCGACAATGCGGGAACCCACCGGGGGGGCTGCGCAGCTACCTCAGGCAATGTCTCAGTTAAGCGGTCGGCACACTGATCAAGCATGGCTATTATTGCCTGTTCTTTCTTAGGAGAAGCCTAGCAGTAGGGCAATTATTATGATGGGTACGGTCTGTTACGAAGTTGTAAATAAAGAAACTCATAAACAAAACCCATACCTGCAGCAACAAGTCCAGAAACATGGGCCATATCAGCCATCAAGTACGCGCCATTCTCGTCAGCGATCTGACGGAAGCGCTTGTAGTCCAGACAGCGCGAATAGCAGCTGATGCCAGCGATGATCAAACGAGGCTTGAAGATCTTCGCGGTCTCAGCCAACTTGTCGTAGTCGATCAGACCTGTTTTAGGGTCCACCTACGAACGAAAATTATAATTAAATACTAGAATTTGCCCGCGACTTCGTCCGCGTAAAATTTCTTGCTCCCCCAACCCACGTAATTTTAATTACTTAATTTTCACTAGCGTTCTTTCTATTTTTTCGCTCGGCTCCTAAGAGTCCTAGCGTGATGTTAAATAGCCTATAGCCTTCCTCAAGAATTAGGCTATCAGATGCAAAAATATTTTTTCAAGTCCGACTGTTAGTTCCAGAGATTAGCGCGTTCAAACAAACAAACAAACTCTTCAGCTTTATTATTATAAATTAAACAGTGTTTTATGTTGTGGCGTGTTACCTAATTGATTGATATAGCGTGTAGATTTTTGAAGTATGTCAGGCCCTTGAATTTATATAATTATTTCAATAAATTATGGAGATGTACCGGATGTTTAGGGACCCAATGAATTACAAGAGTGTAAAGATATCTACTATTTTATTTTTTGCTGGGACATTTAACTACCTACTTTAATTAATTACGGTCATGAAGCTAAAATTTTTAAAATCATCATCATAATCATCCCATAATGTTCCCACTGCTGGGACACAGGCCTCCTCTCTGTGACGAGTGTGCTATAATATAACAAGCGTGACGCGAGCCCAGTGCGCGTTGGTAGATGTCACATATCTTCGAATTTTTGGTGCTAGGACATGCTGGTTTCCTCACGATGTTTTCCATCACCGGTTTGAAAGCAGTTTTGATGAAATAATTTACACAAATTAAAGCGCCTGTCGGGGTTCGAAACTACCCGCAACCCGTAAGTATTTTTAAAATATAATTATATTTTTTTTTCTTGCTTTGATTAGAGTACACATTTATCTGTTTTCTCGCATCCCAAGGTCACATAATGACGTTATTTTTATCTACAGAACGCAAACATCAATTGAACTGGTTCTGAGTTCATGTTTTTCCAGATTACGTCAACATTACGGGTGTGACCGACGACTGTTGCTTATATTACATTAGCTTATCAGTGCAAATAGTTCAACAATAAAACAACAAGAAACAATTCGATTATTTATAGCACGACTCCATAGAAACTGAAAGTAGGTACTGTCGTGGCTTGTTGCGCAATTATACGCGGCGTGTCGATTCGTTAAATTTATTGAGTACTAGCTTAGTAGCTTCTGCCCGCGGCTTCGCCCGCGTGGATGTCGGAAATTATCCCGCGGGAACGTGCTCCCCTAGGATGCCATTTACGTCTTTGCCAAATTTTATTAAAATCCGTTCAGTGGTTTAGGCGTAAAAAGGTAACATACAGACAGAGTTACTTTAGAATTTATAATATTAGTATGGATTAATAATGATTGGCTAGTAACAATGCTTATATCTACTCCGTATGCGTAACTTTCTCTTTTAAAAGTTTTGTTATTGCTGTAGTTTGTATCTTAATTAAAGTATGCTTTTGATTCTTAATCTACCATTCCAACGGGCAATTAAGAAATGTTACGATTTGCTTAAGATTTGCGTCACCACTACGATTACCTACAGTTGAACGGCGACTTTCATAAAATACGAAATAAATTTACCTTGGAAAGAGAAATTAGACAGAGTAAATTAAAAATCATTCACATTACCTTGTATGGCATGCTTTCAAAGAAGATTGAGGTGGCAGAAATCTTCTTGGTGGCAGTGAAGAAGCCATGGGTAAGATGACCACCATCAGGCAGGTCCAATCCCATGATCCTGCCATGAGGTTCTACTACACCCGTGTATACAGCGAAGTTAGCCGGTGATCCTGGAAAAATAATATTTTTAAAAGTAAATATTTTAGTACAAGCATACTGAATGGGGTAGCGCGCGTAAGTGTTCCACGCGCGCCTCAAAGAGATGTCAGCATAATCCGAGGGGCCCCCTTAGGGCCGAAGCCTGCCGGGTCAGCGGGTTTGTCCGAAAGGGTTACCGCTACCCCGGAACATAAAGGGCGAAGGAAGGAACATGGGTGGGTTTTAGTCAGTAAGAGTCTGACACTCCCTTCCGCTCCACCCAGAGCGGGAGCGGTCATTTGATGATTTCACACCAAAAAAAAAAAAAAAAAATGGGGTAGAGGGAAAATCTGAAGAGAAGAGAATAGTCTTTTAGCGGTCACAAACTGCCTCTGACTAGTTCTATGTCATAGAACATCCTCAGAGTATGGCAGTTTAAAAAGAAACCGGGCCCAAGAACATAGAATCTATGTTATTGGGATTGGTTTCCAATACTTATTCCTTCAAGTGGACCATTGTATGGTACACTGAAGGTATTGTACAGAGATTTAAGATACAAAGTGTAAGAGAAGTGGTGAATTTGGCTCCTAAATGGTTTTAGTTGGTAACAGTCAGGCATATCTGGATTTCGCTGGCTTCCACAAAAACTGAAGCATTTGTGCAATGCTTCAGTAATTCAAGAAATACAAAGTTAACATAATATGAAGTAGGTACAGTCGCTTGGCAACATTATCTGACCCACCCTAAAAACAAACGAATTTGGACCCTCTGCCAGTAACATTAAGGTTTATTCAATTTATATGAGCTTATCAGACAAGTGCACGAAGACTCAACCAAGAATTACAATAATAACACAGACATGCAAATTTGATCTTTATAACGTTACCATTAGGTTATATGTTAAAACTACTTGTTATAATATAATTAGTGTAATAGCTTATTTTAATAATTGCGTTCAAGTAATTCTGGTCTCGTGGTCAGTGTATAAGACTGAGAAAAACAACTTGCGAGATCAAATCCTGCGACGAAGATATTATTTTGCTTTCAATTTAGAATGTATTCCAAAACTATTTAATATATTATTGTAAAGAACTATAGACGGATGATCTTCATACATAAACTTTCTAAAATGGTAATATTTTCGCATAACTTGTAATAAGTGGGTAGTTGAAAAATAAATAGTCGTATTCATTTTAAAACTGGTAGGTATTCAAAAGCAACTAAGGGTATGCAGTGACTACGCGCAAACATGTTTGACCTTGCCTTACTAAATTGCAAAAACAACATCTCTTTACAATTTTTTATTTTCTATTTTATAGGTAGTTTTTTTATTATCATGTCTCAATGGAGTGATTATTTAAAATACAAAATAATCTATTTGCACCAGGAGAAGGTTGGCTGCTTGTGCTGTGCAAGAATAAACTTTATGAAGTATACTATATGGTTCAAATTCTTTAGAATATGCGTCTAGCATTACAACTAAGATCAAATTTCAAAGCGCCTTATAAGAGTTGAGTTGGTCTTGTGGTCAGTCACTATGGTAGTGCGGTATTTATCGTTGTCTACGTTCGAAACCAAGTTTAACCTAAATATATCTTTTTGCTCAGCTGTTTTTTTTTAATTATTTTATTACACTAAAGAAATGTAAAAAACATTTCTTTAATGGACGACGTAGGGTCTTGTCTTTTTACACGGGTAGGTTGTATAGGAATAAAAGTAAACAATTGCAAGTTTAAAATGTTTATTATTTCATTAAAACACTTAGGTAAGATAAAGTATGTAAATGCTCATATATATCCAAATTAATAGACATTTTATATTAGTATGCCATAATCAAATCTAACCATTTATAAACATTAAAAAGGCGTGCTTATGCTTAAAAGTTTGTCATCGAGAAAATGAATTCATCTGTGAAATGCTTTACAGATTTATAGCTGCCTATATGTAGTGAATAAACATGATATTTAAATAGAAAAAATCTATTTATAACAATAACATCACCACATAATCTGCAACATTTTAATGGTTTAACAATCAATCCATTGAGCATTTACTTACATGGTGTGTTTAAAAATACCTACTAGATTACATAATTAGTAGTCCCCTGCTATAACTTGCTGTAAGCGGCTACGCATAACGCGCACCATATTCCAACACAAATCTTTGCCATTTAAATATTCCTGGGCAAAACGAACCCTTTCTTCGCGATGAGCAGGTGTCAATGTAATTTTCTGTGCTGGTTTATAATTCCTTATCTCAGCAGCGTATAAATGCCTTCTCACTGTTTCCTCTGAAATATTGTGGTTTATTGCGGAATGGGCCGGCGGCCTTCGAATTCGGGACTATACTTAATGGCTTTTGCTCCTGGACGAATACGCTGAATATCTCCATTGTCTCCATAACGTTTTAGCCAAAGTCTGACCGTATTTCTCTAAAACAAAAAAAAAACATTTTTGGAACCGTGTATGTAACTTGTAAGGAGTGAATGTAGTGGTAAAATAGCCAACTACGCATTCATTAATCACAATCAATAAAATAAAATAGGTATAAAAACACTTACTGCTATATTAAGTCGACGACCAATCTCTCTAATTCCAATATTCTGCTCATGTAAAAATATGATTTTTTGTTTGGTATAAGTAGTCATTAAGTTGCGACATGCTTTTTTACACCAAATTGCTTAAAAATACTTAACGAGTTATGTGAAACGATTTACAAATGTGTGTGCGCAGTCACTGCTATTAGGCGTAGTTTAACTTTTGTCACATAAATGAATTTATTATCTACCTCACGAAGCAAATATATGTTTTACTTCGTATCCAACCATTCTTGGTAGGTAAATATAAATTCTGTGAACTTAAAGTTTTTTAATTTACCCACCTGTTTACAAGATAAATTATTAGGCGTAAATCATATTGGTCGTTCTTTAATAATGCAGGCAATATTGTAGAAATGAAAACAAATTAAAAAAGAAACTGATTAAAAGGTGGACCGTGTTTTCGAACCCACATGTTGTTCGTCGCCAATCCAGCATCAAACCGTTAAGCCACAAGAACTTGTCAGGAATACGCGAAATTAAAGATTGGGTTCTAATTATGTAGTGTGATTTAAAAGCTTTTCAACTTTAATGTCAACGAGATAATGATTAAAATAGCTTAACAAAATGATATATGTATAATGCCGGTGGCTCCGACAACGTTGCACGAGCGCCGTCTGATAAGCTCATATAAATTGAATAAACCTTAATGTTACAGGCAGAGGGTCCAAATTCGTTTGTTTTTAGGGTGGGTCAGATAATGCTGCCAAGCGACTGTACTCAATAAGTCCTCTAACATAATACTTTTGATAACCTGTTTGGGAACCTGTTGTTCAACACAGTTAATGATATCAGTAATTAAAATACATGAAACCTTTATATATTGTTTATCTCAAGTACCTATGTCTTAACTGGGTGGGAACTACATAATTGGATGGAAATTTTTGTCTTGTTTGTGCAATAAAAAATATAGTAATGGTTTTTTACAAACTTAAAATCAGAATAAAAAACTACAATGAAAATATACAAAAAAAAAATGATTTTTATGTTAATTATAGTTTAAATTTTAGTTTGTGATTACTTTATCATCTAAATAAACGCAGTTCATTAAAAAAAAAAAAACAAAATGCAAGTAGTACCTGAGTATGGCTGCACATTGACTCCCCATTCCTCCGCACTCACCCTGTAAGCCTCAAGAGACCTCTTTTGTGCCAGGAGTTCAATTTCATCAATAAACTCATTGCCTCCATAATACCTGTAATAAAACTATATTTTCTTAGGAAGAAATATTTAATCTTTTTGGTAAAAATTAATTAATTATTTATATAAATTGAGTTGTTGCATGAAAGACATGGTTAAGTGTTTACTCTTCACTTTACCTTTGGTTGGGCATGCCCTCAGAATATTTATTGTGCAGACATGTACTTAGGCACTGCAATACTGGCAGAGAAGTGAAGTTCTCGGAAGCAATCATCTCCAGTCCAGCTCTCTGACGTTCCTTCTCATGTTTGATGATGGCAAAGAGCTCAGGGTCCGTGTCCCACAGGTTTCCATTCAGCATTGAGCTACTCATGGTTGGACTGCTATGTACTTGTCTATTTAAATAGGAAGTCTGAAATATTATTACAGCCTTTTAATAAAACTGATTATTAAAACGTATTACTCTATGTTTAGTGAATTTAAAATTCGAATTCGATTGCTATTAAATATGTTGGGTAACTTTTTATAGACACTGTATCCTTACAAAACAAGAATACACACTGAACGTAATCAAACGTTTTATTGTAATATAAAGGAGAAACGCTGACCTGAAACTGATAACTAGATAATGCAATCAAAAACAACAGTTGGCTGTACTCATTTCCATGAGAGCTATTGCACAGATGTACCTACGTACAAACGCGCGCGTTTCTGAGAAGTGCTTCTGTACGTACTTTAATAAAACTATTTTACAGTTTAGAGATGAACAAATGGGAGTTATGTACTTACGGAATGTAATATTTTACACAACTAATATACGAAAAATAACCTAGGCACAACCTACACTTAACCTATCAAACTTTTAACAAGTTTTTATAGCATGGAACGTGCATTTGGCAGTATACAACAAAACAAATTGATAACAACTAAAGTACCTTAGGGTGGATTTTTCCGTAAAACGCTTGCACTGGATTCATAAAACAGTATGATGAAATTTTGCTAAAATTTCTAGGTAATGAATGAAAACACGTTTTTACTAGTATCTTGGACATAATAATGTATTGAAAAACGAACTATTCCTTCGATTACCCTAAATAATATGTTTTTATATGCGCAAACATGAGTTAACTTTTATCACTATTGATAACCCATTATGAACTCTAGTCACAGTTAGTCTTGACGTTTCGATACGACTGACACTGACGAGAATACGAGATGGAAACGTTCACAGTTCCGTCGAGTGAACTTGTTCGGGCATCTGCGTGCGTTACACTGCCACTGCCTGTGCTTACTTTGAAATTGAAAAACAACGTGAATGTAGTTAGTTTTATGTTTGGGTTAATTATGTAAATGTTTATTCACGACTATTGCTTACAAAAGATCTCAATATACAAGTCTGTATTTATAAATCATTAGTTTAAATGATGATAAGTCAATCAGTCTACTTGTAATGTGAATAAAGTTTCACCAATAATAATTTTATTGTGATACCTACTTTATAAAACGAAAAAAAAAACAGCCAGAACCAGAGTAAAAACCTGTTTTACCAAAACTTGCATTGCAGGAAAAGAAAAAACAAAACTGGCCAAGTGCGACTCGGACTCGCGCAGAGTCGCGCGCTCAGGGAAAATTAAAATGTTGAAAATGCATTTCTACGATATTTCTGGTAACTACTAGTGTTTCTGGGGTCTCATCTTGGGTTCGGACTTTTATTATTGAATCATCGAAATTGGGTATCCCCATAGGGGCCATACGCCTCCGAAACAAAGGAGAATCTACCGAAATAAATTGCTTGTTAGTTCGGTACATGTGCCATTGTCGGTTCTTATTCGTCAGATTTTATTAGTATAGCTAACTATAATATACTAGGTATGTACCTAAGTACATACCTGCCAAGTAGTTCATTATGAGATTTTGTGAGCAGACAAAACTGCAGATTTTGTAACTGTCACAAGTGTGAGTGTGTAAACATAATTATGAATAGATTATTATGAGCTGTTTGTGCATTAGTAAGAATATATGGAAAATCCAACAGCTCCTAATTTCGGGACCGGTGTTAATTGCGTAGGTACTACCGTACTCGGTATAACAATTAGGTTCCTACATGTTTTTAACCGGCTTCAAAAAAAGATTTTCAGATTCTTTGCATTTACACCAAGTCAAATTAAATTAGTTAGCGAAACTCCGCAGACGTTATGGGTATCAATATCGAAACATGATAAAAAAACTGAAATATTTTTTTCTAAACTCATAGGTACTTCGAGTAACTAAACGACCTGTGGTCGTTGACCCCAACAGATGATCGACAAAACATTATTATTAGTCTGGTTCGATTGTTTTCAGGTACATACTCGTACCTAACCATTTTGTGTTATAAATATGATACCTACCCTGTACCCATATACGGTATTGTTGTTTTATTACTCCGCTATTGTACCAACTGGTTGTTGTACATCGTAGGAAAAGTTTACCAAACATCGATGGCGGGCGGAATTGTCAGCACTACAGACAGCGGGACAGTTTGCCGACACAAACGTTGGCACAAATGCAATACTGTGGCTCTGCGTGACACAACACTGTGGCTGGCACACACAAAAGCGCTGTTATTGTTTATAATAATTAATTAGCATAACTTGACGGTTGACGGCAATTAATAACAAGTTGAAGGCTGTTTGGAAACTGGCCATAACTGAATCTATCACGTTTGAAACGTTAAAGATATGACGTGATTGAGTTGGGTTTGTTGACATAGGTCAGAAGGCCAATTCTCGTAAAAAAAACGTTCAAAATGTAGTCGCAATCTCTTCTTAGCGATAACCAATGTCAAAAATTTGTCAAAAATGTTGGGAAATTGGAGGTATTTTTGACGGATTGAGACTGAGATTAGAACGCGAATGGTCCTAAAAATACGGGTATTGCCCCTCTGATAAATTAACTAAGGGCCGATAACTTTATTCGAGGAATAATTTTTAATTTTTGACATTTATTTCATGGAAGAACTGTCAAACGTCAATTTTATTCCGCGAATCAAAGTTATCTGGCGATGCAAAAATAGGCTCTGATTTGAATATAACCAGATTACCTACGTAATCATAATAATTATATGTATTATGCTGAAATGTATTATTTATTTATTTATTTATCCTCCCACTGGAACGCCTAATTATTACACCAATGGAGCAAAAATCTGTTCATGTACTGCTTGCCATCCATCCTGTGCGCGGTGGACATCGAACGGGCAGCGATGGATAACGCTTTTTTTTTTTTTTTTTTTTTTATGGTGGGAAATTATCAAATGACCCCTCCAGCTCTGGGTGGAGCGGAAGGGAGTGTCAGACTCTTACTGACTAAAACCCACCCATGTTCCTTCCTTCGCCCTTTATGTTCCGGGGTAGCGGTAACCCTTTCGGCCCTAAGGGGCCCCTCAAATTATGCTGACATCTCTTTGAGGCGTGCGTGGAACACTTACGCGCCGTCCGGCACGGGCCTGGTCCTGATCGGGCGGTGAGCTACCCATTGCTCTCCGCTCGCAGGCCCGCGCCTACGGTGGCCGGGAGTCGTCACGCGGCTCCCGACGCCCGGAGCGTCTCCCGCGGCGGCTGGGACGGGAGGCTCTCTCCCTCATCCGTCCCGCCACCTCCTTCGCTAGCATGACTGCTTCGCAGAAGAAGGCGACTGCCTCCCACTCCCCCTCGCTCCGGACCATGGCTTGCACCAGGGCCGGGCGCGAGAGGTCGCCGCCGCTGCCGATCGCCTCTACGAGGACATGGCGGTGCTCCGCCCAAGCGGGGCAGACCTCCACCGTGTGCTCCACCGTATCCTCTGGGCGATCCTGGCAATGGTGACACCCGGGCGTTTCCTCCCGCCTAATGATGTGCAGGAACCTCTCGAAACTTCCGTGTCCGGTGAGGACCTGCGTCAGGCGGTAGGTGAGGGCGCCGTGGCGCCTCTCTAGCCACTCCTCAAAGAGGGGTCTTATCGCCGCTATCGCGGCTTGCCCTGCGCTGGGTTGCGACAGTCGCTCTTTCCATGTCGCCATGAGATCGAGCCGGAGATCCGTCCGTTCCGCCGCAATTTGCCGCGGGAGCGGACTTTCCCCCCGGCGTTGTGCCTCCGCGCGCCACTCATACAGGTGCGCGAGGACTATCGCCTCCAGATCCCATGGCGGCAGTCCGGCAAGGAGGCTTTCCGCCTCGCCCGATATCGTGCGGTAGCCCCGGATGAGCCTTACGGCTACCACCTTCTGGGGCGCGTTCAGGTAGTGGGCGGCTCGCCGCCGCAGTGAACGCGCCCATACTGGGGCCCCGTATAGGGCCATGGACCGTACGACCCCCGCGTAAAGCCTCCGGCAGGAGGCGTTTGGCCCCCTAAGGTTGGGCAAGAGCCGCTTGAAGGCGGCCCCAGCCCGTTCCAGTTTGGGGGCCAAACGTCGGAAGTGCTCGACGAAGTTCCACCGGCTGTCGAGGACGAGACCCAGGTACTTCATCGTCGTCTCGACGCCGATTTAAACCCCTCCTACCGTTAGTTGGGTTCTCGGTGGTGGCGCGTTCCGGGGCCCATGAAATGCCATGGCCTCGGACTTGTGCAATGCCACCTCGAGACCCAACTGCCGGATCTTCTCCACGACTATCGCAACCCCGCGTGTCATCGCGTCGGCCGCCGCCTGATGCGACCTCCCCTGCGCCAGCAAACTACGCTGACGCCATCAGGGAGGTCGGCCCGCAGCACCCAGTCGTAGCCGATGTCCCACAGGAACGGCCCCACAACCGATCCCTGCGGGACACCGCACGACATCTCTCGCCGGTTCCACTCCCCATCGCGACTGGGGTAGATGACGGCCCTGTCCGTCAAATACGTCTCGACTATTCGACGGAGGTAGGGCGGCACTCGGTGATACCGGAGTGCCTCCACATTGCAGCTCCAGGGCAGGGTGTTGAACGCGTTGGCGATGTCGAGTGACACCGCCGCGACGACCCCACCCCGGGACACCGCGTCCCCCGTCGTGAGGGCTCTCACGCGCATGATGGCGTCCACCGTCGAGCGCCCCTTGCGGAAGCCAAACTGGCTGTCCGCAAGATCCGGCCCCGTCCTCACCAAGTGCCCGACGAGGCGGTCCACAATCACTCTCTCAAAGAGCTTGCCCACCTCGTCGAGCAGCACGATGGGCCGCACGCCTGCGCAGCGTCAAGTCACTTCTCCATAGTTCGATAACTCCATCTAAATTGTGCCAGATCTGGACAGAGAGAAGTAGAAGTGTCAATCGGCTTTTCTCCTGACCGTTCAGGAGAAAAGCCGATTGACACTTTTAATTTTAAACAACATCTATTAGGTATTCGATACAGAATTTGATAAAATTCAAAAAGTTTCTGAATTTGATAAAAATACCCAGCTAAGGATTATTTTGCTTTCTAATTTATGTCTGTCCTGATTTTATTTTAATTACCTAACCCCTCATGCCAAAGCCAAAACGCCCATGCCATAGCCATGCTAAAGCCTCATGCTCTAATTCAAGTGATGGGTAGGTATATACTAATTGACATGTTGAGAGTGTAGCGTTAAAATAAAAAGATCCCGAACATGTTGGTAAATAGGATATCGTTAAGTTCGTATTGTCTGTTCCGCTGAGTGTCACAGGAGTACATGACTGACATACATATACTATTGTGGTTCGTGAAGTCGTGAAATATCTGAACCGTTTCAGGTAACTACTATCAAGGGAGCTAAACTCGTTAACCGTTCGCTTTGCAAGTGGATAATGAGTTTTGTTGGCCGGCGTTGTGTGTAGTTAGGAGCTATTATAGTTTTCATTGATCACAGTCGAGTTTATTCGACGGTCGAAAGACAAGGTTCAGAGTAGAGAAGAGTTTGTTAAGCTTTTTCTTCCATTGGCAACATTTTAAGAATAACGTTTTCTGGAAACGACCCGTTTACAGCGTGAAAAACATTTTGTATGTTCTGTCTGTGTGGTGTGAAGTTCAATAGAGATCGAGACTTCTACCAACGTATGTCCGTTTCCGTTTGTTTCAGTGGGAACTTGAAAATGAAACCAATTGATAACACAGTATTTAGGATAAGTGACACAATATTATTTGCTTTATTTGAAGTAGAAGTTTGTATGGTTCGATTCAAAATTTATGGCGGCTCGGAACATAGGGCGCGACGCTGCGCAGTAACAAATTCACCTGACTGCGGGGGTGAGGGGTGAAGTACCGCGCAGCGAGTAGCGAGCGCACTTCAGAGCCGCTATAAAGTTTAAATCGGACTCTTAACAGATTTTTAACAAGAATACTTAATATTATTTACATTTAGGCATTAAGTATGTGGGTATCGATTGTTGAATGAAAGTAATCCACTGTTGAATTTTAAAATGATTACCATCTGATGTTTTTTTTTCGCTCAAAAACTTTATTTATGTTTTTATTTTTTAGTAAAAACAAAAAGCATTTAATCCTGCATGAGCACTTCACCCTCAGAGCATAGAATACTATCCCTTTCTTTTTATCAGTCTGTGGCATCACCAGACATCATTCTGAATACACACATTCTAAAGAAATAATCCATGTTTATTTAGAATGTTTTCAAGTCTCTAGGTTCGAATCTGAGCAATTCTAAAATTCTAACATACACCAGACGCTTAGAATCCTTCGCCCATAGATAGTCGATGTGATTAAACTTCTTGAATGGCACTTGATAATAATCGATAACGTTCGGTAGCTTGCCTTTCAATATTTTAACGTCTTCTACATTAGAGAACCAATCGTTGGCACTAAAGAAGAGAGCAACCGAAGCAGTGATGTCCTCCACTGCATATTTCGGAGGCTTACGGGCTCTATAAACTTCTAAATTCTTGTCTTCACCGTAATCATATCTTCTAAATGATCGTGACATCATATTTTGTAAATAATGTGTAAATTGATTGATGGAAGCGCCAGAGGGCATGTGCCCAAAAATAACGGGTGAATTCTCCTTATTAAATTGTTCATAGTCGAATCCACAAAAACAGAATAAAATTGTGGTGCACACTATACCATTACCTATTTCACACAGAGGAGTTTCAGAATAAAAATGCTTAATAGGCCTTGGCAAGATTTCATTGATTTGAAACATTTTGACAAGTGCCATGTCGTAATAATTGAAGGGAGCAACCATTCTGGCTAATGGACTCTTGATATGCGACGTCCAAGCTAAAGGCGCTAGTGCAATCATCGTTGTAATTTTCTCATTATAATCCGGCTTCTCTGAGCACATTACAAAGAAAGCTGTAGTACCTTGTGAATGTCCAATATACGCCAATCTGTCTTTACTAGTAGTATTAAGCACGTAGTCAATCATAGCTGGTAAGTCATAACGGCCAATTTCATCCCAACTGAAATTCCAGAATTCTTGAGTGTCTGGAAACATGCTCACGTGATGCCTAGAGTGTTTATTTCCTCGAGCGTTGCCCATCCAGACATCGTAGCCTGCTGATGCTAGCAGATATGCCAAACTGCCGTCTGGTCCAGCGGTCACCCAATCATCAGCACTCATTAGCAACCCATGCATTAATAGAACTGCAGGGCCATGGCTCTCGATCCTGAACATCCTAAGAATGTAACCATCATCCGTCTTCACGTGATATTCTTGCACAGGGTAGCCATATTTAACTATCAACTGGGTTATATTTAGATCAGCATCTTCATTGTAAGCTGGTTTTGGACCACTCAACATATCTATGACTGCTGCAAATTCCTTTAGAATTGATGCAGGATCGATTCCTAAATCATGTAACACTACTTCATTGGAAATGCAATACGTGCAGTATAAAAAGTTTATAAAAATAAAAAAGCCGCAAATAAGTGTTTTCATGATAAGAAATTCTGTAAAAAACTGAAATGGTAAAATACGATGATGATTTAAAAATCAATAAAGTAGAGTTTGCCAACCTTTAGGCGGTTGTCTCACTGGACAGCGGTTATCACAATGCACCGCAGCACCGCACACCGGTGGGTGTGCGGTGCTGCGGTTTTAAACTTTGACTGTAGAATCATGATTTGTATACAAAAACCGCATAACACACCGCATCTCTAGTCAAAGTTAAAAACCGCAGCACCACACACCGGACCGGTGTCCGGTGCAGTGTGATAACCGCCTTAGGCAGCACACTCCGTCAATTTTAGGTAGATACCTTTAATCTGAATATTCTAAGTGTTAACTACTAACTAAAGTGTTAGCTGTTTAAAAAGCTAACAATTATTGGTATTAAAGCCTAATCATTAAATATTAGTAATATTTATCCATAGTAAATTCAGTTATGGAGACACTACTTCGTGAGACACTGTTCGCCTGTTCAAATGACACAATGGCATACCTCAAAGGTACCAAGGGGCGATTCTTGCATTTTTAAAAACGTTCGCATTCTAAACTCAATCGCAATTTTTTAAAAACTGCCTCTGATTTACCTGCATTTTCGACAAGTTTTTGACTTTGAGGGTCGCTGAAATGTGATTGTAACTAGATTCTGAACGTCGTTTTCGAATTGTTCTTCAGCTCTATCACGGGTTATGCTGGAAAATCTAGCAATTAAATTAAACTCGTTCTTTTTGGTTTGAATTATTGTTTAGGAGAGCGTATTATGGGTGTTTATATTAAGGTTTTGCATCTCTGGAACTGAGCATATCAAATCACAACAAGTAAAATACATCATTACCGTATTAACTTTAATGGAATACCGTGTCACAATATAACGGTTTATGTAATTAAAAATGTTAAGTGCAATTTACAGTCACAATTCCCAAACAAGGGTTCATTTGTAGGCGAAGGAGGAAAATTGCAAAGGGAAAATATTTCTGTCTAATTAAA
This sequence comes from Apamea monoglypha, assembly GCA_911387795.2. NCBI lineage: Eukaryota > Metazoa > Arthropoda > Insecta > Lepidoptera > Noctuidae > Apamea > Apamea monoglypha. Next base: position 7,156,480 of record OU426922.1, read on the forward strand.
TTTAAGGAAAAACTGTGAAGTGAGTAATTTCTATTGTTTGCAGCGTGTTGTGACTGCTGATGAGACTAACATAGGTACCTACATAAGAAGGGGAGCAAGAGTTAGCAAAGTCGGGAAAGTGACAAATATTTTGACCAACCTTAAAGTTTATAACTGAATTGCTTTAGGCACGGTAACGCACAACAAGTGCTTTTGTTTGTTACAAAACATGTGACAACTGTAACAAGTCTCGTAGGTATGGAAACTTAGCAATATTTTCAATGATTCTGGTACACACGTCGACTTATCAAGCATTTCCAGTTTTAGCTGACCTCGCGAAATACTTATACAGAGTTGATACGACAGAGGGGCATTAAATTACACTACGTATACTATACGTGTTTAGTAATAATTCGTTACGGTATAAAAATAAAAAGCGCCAAAAAAGAGAAAATATTTTTTTCAATCAAACTAAATAGCTTACAAATCAGAATAAAACGGAAACACCCTTTTTAAAGAAATTTGACTGACCTTAGATGCCTAGGTAACAGAGTGGCAACGTCGCGCGCGCGCCGGAGCGAGCGCGGCGTGTGTTATCCCTTGTCGAGGCGGGCGGTAGGTAATGTTTTGAAGTACGCACACAAAAACAAACACACTAAATATTTAAATTCTCGATGTGTCCTCCATTCTCTTATGAGAATGGAGGACACATCGAGAATTTGTCAGAATTTGTTTGTTTTTTTTTTTGTCAGTATAATTTGTGCATTAATATGCACAAATTATACTGACGGAGAATATTGTTATTTATTTTTCTAATTAAATCACTGTCCGTCGCTAAGCACTTAAATTGATGAAATGCTAAAATAATCCTATTTTTTAGTTCAACAGTTGTGCTTACCTCTGAGGCATACATACTCTAATTACAAACACACAACCAAAGTTTAATTACGTGTCCTATCACAATAAAAAAAAGAAATACTGTCTTAAACTTATTTAGTGTCCTATCACAATAACAAAACAAAATCACAATTGTCAGCGCGCGAATTCGACAAATCGTACGTTCCGAAAGGGCAGCGTCGGCGCACTGAAAAAACAAGTTTTTTAGAGGCCCCACTTACCGATCGCAAAAATTTAGGATGCAACAAACTGACCTATTTTTGTCTCTTTTACGCGCGGGATGTTTTTCTATGATTGTCACTCTCGTAATGAAAGTGCAAGTGTGTGTGTATTTATGGCTTCCTTGTTTGCATTGCACTGGTTGTACTTGTGACATGCGTCAGAGCGGCAACAACGCATCGTAAAGAACAATGGCCAAATTTCTATAGGAGCTGGACCTTACTTTTATTTTTCATGTCCCAAAATAAGCTTCATTTAGATTGGTTTGTTCTTATGTTGGAAATATCACCCCGTTTGAAAATCATTTCTAAATAGCCACATTTTTTTGTAAGTGTCAATTATACTGTTGAGGTTAGAATCAACAACTACCTTTTATCCGACTGTTGTGCTAGCTTACAAGTATACTTATCGATGACCAAGGAGGGTAATTAGTGATCTAGTTTCTATTTGTTGCGATTTCTCTTAAAGAATTTTCCAAAAAATAAGGCATTTGTCAAAGCGTTGGTGCGCTTTGACAGATTTTTTGGGAAATTCACCTTGAACAGACACCTTGTCTGTCCATTAGACTCTTAGTTCGATGTCAAAAAGGGCTAGGTATCTGTAAAGCCGACTCGTGGAGTCTTGTCCGCTTCGACACAAGATTTTGACCGATGATTCAATGAAAACTACACCTATATTGCTCGAACTTGCACAAGGCGTACCTAGTGTAGAAAACAAGGTTGGCATAACATTGCCTACACGTGAAGTCTTTCTGACTTCAAGGCTTTTTGTGGTTTAACCACTTCAATTCTGGCTGAATAGAGTTAGTTGCTAAATACACTACCTACTGTCTGGATTTAATTCAATCAATGGCGCGGGTCGATGACCACAGATTCTGTAACTTGTCGATGACAAATGACGTTTCATTGTACGTACAGTCGCTTGGCAGCATTATCTGACCCACCCTAAAAACAAACGAATTTGGACCCTCTGCCTGTAACATTAAGGTTTATTCAATTTACATGAGCTTATCAGACAAGTGCACAAGGACTCAGCGAAGAAATACAATAATAACACAGACATGCAAATTTGATCTTTATAACGTTACCATTAGGTTATATGTTATAACTACTTGTTATAATATAATTAGTGTAATAGCTTATTTTAATGGTTGCGTTCAAGTAATTCTGGTCTCGTGGTCTGTGTATAAGACTGAGAAAAACAAGTTGCGAGATCAAATCCTGCGACGAAGATATTCTTTTGCTTTCAATTTAGAATGTATTATTGTAAAGAACTATAGACGGATGATCTTCAAACATAAACTTTCTAAAATGGTAATATTTTCGCATAACTTTTAATAAGTGGGTAGTTGAAAAATAAATATTCGTATTCATTATAAAACTGGTATTCAAATGCTACTAAGGGTGTGCAGTGACTACGCGCAAACATATTTTACCTTGCCTTACTAAATTGCAAAAACAACGTCCCTTTACAATTTTTTATTTTCTATTTTATAGGTAGTTTTTTTTATTATCATGTCTCAATGGAGTGATTATTTAAAATACAAAATAATCTATTTGCACGAGGAGAAGGTTGGCTGCTTGTGCTGTGCAAGAATAAACTTTATGAAGTATACTATATGGTTCAAATTCTTTAGAATATGCGTCTAGCATTACAACTAAGATCAAATTTCAATGCGGCTTATAAGAGTTGAGTTGGTCTTGTGGTCTAAGGTAGTTCGGTGTTCATCGTTGTCTAGGTTCGAAACCAAGTTTAACCTAAATATATCTTTTTGCTCAGCTGTTTCTTTTTTAATTATTTTATTACACTAAAGAAATGTAAACAACATTTCTTTAATGGACGACATAGGGTCTTGTCTTTTGAAATGGGTAGGTTGTATAGGAATAAAACTAAACAATTGCAAGTTTAAAATGTTTATTATTTTATTAAAACACTTAGGTAAGATAAAGTAAGTAAATGCTCGTATATTTCCAAATTAATAGACATTTTATATTAGTATGCCATAATCAAATCTAACCATTTATAAACATTAAAAAAGGCGTGCTTATGCTTAAAAGTTTGTCATCGAGAAAATGAATTCATCTGTGAAATGCTTTACAGATTTATAGCTGCCTATATGTAGTGAATAAACATGATATTTAAATAGAAAAAATCTATTGATAACAATAACATCACCACATAATCTGCAACATTTTAATGGTTTAACAATCAATCCATTGAGCATTTACTTACATGGTGTGTTTAAAAATACCTACTAGATTACATAATTATATGCTGCTATAACTTGCTGTAAGCGGCTACGCATACCGCGCACCATATTCCAACACAAATCTTTGCCATTTAAATATTCCTGGGCAAAACGAACCCTTTCTTCGCGATGAGCAGGTGTCAATGCAATTTTTTGTGCTGGTTTATAATTCCTTATCCCAGCAGCGTGTAAATGCCTTCTCACTGTTTCCACTGAAATATTGTGGTTTATTGCGGTTACACGAATGAGCAAAAATGGATTTTCAGCATTGCTTGAAACAAGGGCCCGGTGGCGTTCGAATTCGGGACTAACTTAATGGCTTTTGCTCCTGGACGAATACGCTGAATATCTCCATTGTCTCCATAACGTCTTAGCCATAGTCTGACCGTATTTCTCTAAAACAAAAAAAAAAAAAAAACATTTTTGGAACCGTGTATATAACTTGTAAGGAGTGAATGTAGTGGTAAAATAGCCAACTACGCGTTCATTATTCACAATCAATAAAATAAAATAGATATAAAAACACTTACTGCTATATTAAGTCGACGACCAATCTCTCTAATTCCAACATTCTGCTCATGTAAAAATATGATTTTATGTTTGGTATAGTCGTTAAGTTGCGACATGATGCTTTTTTACACCAAATTGCTTAAAAATACTTAACGAGATATGTGAAACGATTTACAAATGTGTGTGCAGTCACTGCTATAAGCGTAGTGTAACTTTTGTCACTTAGATGAATTTATTATCTACCTCACGAAGCAAATATATGTTTTACTTCGTATCCAACCATTCTTGGTAAATATAAATTCTGTGAACTTAAAGTTTTTTAATTTACCCACCAGTTTACAAGATAATTTATTAGGCGTAAATCATATTGGTCGTTCTTTAATAATGCAGGCAATATTGTAGAAATGAAAACAAATTAAAAAAGAAACCGATAATAGGTGGACTGTGTTTTCGAACCCACATGTTGTTCGTCGCCAATCCAGTATCAAACCGCTAAGCCACAAGAACTTGTTGGGAATACGCGAAATTAAAGATTGCGTTCTGATTATGTAGTGTGACTTAAAAGCTTTTCAACTTTAATGTCAACGAGATAATGATTAAAGTAGCTTAACAAAATGATATATGTATAATGCCGGTGGTTCCGACAATGTTGCACGAGCGCGAGCGCTATTGTCTCATATAAATTGAATGAACCTTAATGTTACAGGCAGAGGGTCCAAATTCGTTTGTTTTTAGGGTGGGTCAGATAATGCTGCCAAGCGACTGTACTTGAACTAAACGCTCTCACTTAATTATCTTATATGACAAAGATCCAATGCATAATAAACCAGCATAGTAGTGATATGGTGCCTAAATACTAATTTAATTGAATAACAGTTAACAACTATTCAGAAAAAAAAATATTCATAGTCTTTGAATAACAAGTCATTTCATACGCGAAATGAATTGTCAATAGGTGCGCTCTGAAACTATTATTCGATCATAATTTAGAAAAAAAAACAAAAACTAAAATAAGGATAACTTTTTTTTGTGGCCACTTAAACATATATTTCTTGTGTTTTTTATGACCTTAAAAAATAAGGGTATTTTTCATATATATAGCATATAGGGACACTATCGTTTCGTCACCAGGTACGTTTTGGCCAACCTTCTTTAGCGTTGTAAGGTGCATGACCTATGCTTAGACATAATCAGCTGTTAGGAAAGATACATCGTGTTCAAATGGTGCAAAAACTTAAAAAAATCATTTGCGGCTAAACTAGGTACTGCTCCTATTTAATTGATTTTTAGTGCAGAGCTTGAAAATGGTACCTAGTATAGGCAGTTTAAAGAAAAGCCCCTCTGTCGTATCAACTTTGTATATATGCTTTTCGTACAATGAGAATTCAGCTTTTACTGAAAATGTATAGCTTGATGTGTCGCGTATGTACCTATACATTGTTTACGGCTTTCGTTCAATCAAACATCACAGAGGTATCTGTTGGATATTTACAATTAGGATTAAAATTTAATATGACAATTGGGTACAATTTCAACGCTGACAATGCGCTATTCAGACAACCCAGTCAGGCTGAGCCAGGCGTGTTATCCAATTTGGCTTTAGCCCGGTTTTAAAGCTATCCGGGTTGCCTGTGATATGGCGGGATCAGCAGATTGCAGGAGCATCGCTGAAGGCCGCCATTGCAGCTAAACGTGAAAATAATATTTATGTTGTTCTTTGATAAATTATTTATTGAATAAGAAAACATGGATACACTACGTCTATACTGTAGGTATATCCAAAAATTAACAGGAAGGTACAGGACCCTACGTTAAGCGCGTAATAGTTTAATTTATTTTGAATGGTAAGGTGATGTGGTGTGAAGCATTTAATTATTCAATTGGATCCAAGCGTGAAAACCCCTTTCTGGGGTCCCTTAATTATAAAATGATCGAGGTAAACATGGATAATTTCTTCCTGAGCACCAAATAAGGGCTATTGCGAGAAGGGTCCCAGTATTTGAATACGTGTTGATTGTTTGTTTTTCGGCATCGTAGCTAGTAGCGTAATTGCGTTTTGTGGTAACTGCCTCGTTGGTCGAGGTCGCAAGCGTTACTGCTGAGCTACAGGTCCTGGGTTCGATTCCTAGGTCGGGCAGTGTTATTGGGTTTTTCCATTAGTAATCAGGTAGCAGCCCGGGGTCAGGATTCGTACCCGTTTGTTGGCAAAAAGCTCGCCCCCTATAACATGCTACTTAAACATAACTGGCGAAATGTGGGTGTACCTACCTACCTACTGTAGTTAGACTTCTGCCTAACCCTTGCGGGAATACAGGCGTGATGTTATGTAAAGGCTTGATCTAAGTATGTGTATAATCTGTAAGTATATTCTACTATAGACCGAATGAAACGTAAGTAAAAAGGTATGTACTTAAAAAAAAGTTTGTAAATCCTTAATTACGCTTCCTTACGCAAGTAGAGCCCTGGGCAACGCTGTTGCCTAATAAAAACATAGTTACGAGTAGAATCCACTTCCTCATTCATCCTAATTATAAACGTGAAAGTTTGTATGGATGGATGGATGTTTGTTACTCTTTCACGCAAAAACTACTGAACGAATTTGGATTAAATTTGGCACACAGATGGTTTATAACCAGGATACTTTTTATTCCGATGTTCCCACGGGATCGATACTCATGCGGATGAAACTGCCGGGACGCAGCTAGTAGGAAGATAAACAACGGATAAAACGATGAATAAATTACCCAAGTAGAACAAACAGATTAAATAAAGTTTATGTAAGTAGGTGGAGAATCTTTAAAATCGAATTCGATGCAAAGTTTGCTATATAAAAACGAGGTTTGTTTGGTCTCATTTCGCGAAGGCAAGCGTAGATGCGGCCGAAGGTGGAACATATTTACCTATCTAGGCGGAAACTTTACTCGCTTTTGACTTCAAAATAGATTCACTGAAAACTAGGTCGGAAAGTGGAGATTCTGTTCTGGAAACTAAATTACTTGCCTGGGACTGTCATACTGAACGAAGATGTTAGTATGTCATAACGACCTTTCAAGTTCCGTACATCGCGATTATGAACATTCTCAATTAAATACGTCGTCATAGTCTCACGTAATTACTTTGCAACTCTTTCCTAGAATCTTGGCCTAAATTGAAATATGTTGCCCATAGTTGAAAGTCTTTTATCTGTTCTGTGGTTGAAACCAATGGTAACTGATAGATTTTGTCGTTATTAGTAAATTTTACTATAGCATCAAAAAAGTCTACGACGGAAAAAAAATATGATCATAAGAGAAAAATAAAATCATCATCATCTGCCTAGCTTTTTCTCAACTATGTTGGGGTCGGCTTCCAGTCTAACCGGATGCAGCAGAATACCAGTATTTTACATGGAGCGACAGCCTATCTGACCTTTACTACCCAGTTACTGGGTAGTACGATATCCCTTGGAAAGACTGGTTGTTAGACTTTCGCGCTACTGACGTTTCGTAATGACTGTCAAAGATCCACGAATGACTGTTGGTCACGGACCAATGGCTTAACGTGCTTTCCGAGGCACGGAGGGGTCTTGGTATATGAAGATGGTCACCCATCCACGGACCAATCGCGGCAAGCATAGCTTAACCTGATCGATCGACCCGTGCGGCTGTTTTGATTATGCGACACTGATTCAAAGTTAACGTATAATATAATAGTTAATAGAAGACATTAAAAAATAATTATTTTCTTTTTTAATGCCTTAAAACTATTAAACATTACCTTATAAAATAAGTAAGCATTAATTATACGTTTACATTAAATCAATGTCCCATAATCAAAAACAAGTGTACCTAATCGATTTCATAGTAAATATGTATATTATTTTTCTTCTGCTGAGCGTATCTTTTTGTTACGGAGATATACTTTTTTGGTGCCATATGAGTTATTCTGTGGCCATAGTAAAAGTTTCTACTGGGTTTAAATATTCTTTATTTATTCTAAAGGAACATACATAACTAAGGTAAGTGTAGTCCAGTAACTAATAGTTTTGTTTTTTTTTTATGTAGGTAGGTACAATATCGCATTTTGTCTGCAAGAATAGCTTATGTTAGTTTTGTGTTGTTAGTGACGTACTGCTTGAGTTTAGCTTCGAAGGATTTTCAAGGTCATTCCTAGTCCATTGCTTCATATGTTTAAAATAATCGTTTGCTCGATACTTAGTGTAAATAACGCAATGAAACAAAATGAAAGGTATTGCAACTGTAAGCGCATTTATCCCGCTGCAATTTGAGAAAAACGTAAGAAATTGAATTTCGCGGCCTTCCTTAGCACATCCCCCTTAATGTCAAACGTATTGATTTTTACTGAGAATAAAAATGACTTCTCGTAAACTCATCAAACTCAAACTCAACTCAAACTCAACTCAACCTCAAACTATTTATTTCAACTAAAATAATTACAGGTACTTTTGAATTGTCAAGGATCAACAACAAAATGACCGATGTTGGACATACTTCAACGTCCCATGATAGATTACTGACTCAGTTGATGGATCCCTATTCACTTGTGAGCGGAACGAGCTGCCAATCGTGGGCCATTGTGTAAAAAGGCATTGATTACCTGAATGGGAACTACAAACTGTTGATTTTGGGTTAGACTAGTAATTTTCCGTTGAAGGAAGCCATATTTTATTGGTGCAAGCGTAGTGATTAATGATTGTTCCTCTGTATAGAAACGGTTTTTAACCTTCAACGGCACAATTAAAGGTCGCGTCGGTCGATTGACGTATCTATAATATTATTAATTGTTAAAAAAGTTTAAAAGGTATCGTTGAATAACAAACGCGTTGCAGAAATTTCTGGATTTTTATTTCACGGGGCAAGATAAAAAACATGTTATTGTCTAATTATGTAAAGTTAGTTTTTTAAACCCAGATACTAATTCTTCTACCTACCGGTTCTACCTACCGGTTCTACGTACCAGTTCTACCTACCGGTTCTACGTACCGGATTCTACGTCCAGGCTGCGCACTGCATAAATAAATAAATAAATAATAAACGGCCTACTGAGGCCTGACCAGCTTCTTGAAGTCGTACTGGCAAGCCTGTTCCCGGGCCTGAGTTTCTGCATCCCCGAGACCCAAGAACGGTACCTTTCCCATCTACCAAGTGCTAGTGCTCAGAAAGACAGTGTGTCCTTACCCGCGACCTAGTCTACTTCTATAACTACCTACCTTTCTATGTAACCTACGAGTAACATTATACATATGAACCAAGTCAGAATGACTCTTTTAAATGGCTGCCTTGTAATTATAAATCTAGATAAAAAAAAACTTTACATTAGTTACGTATGGCTGCCTTGTAATTATAAATCTAGAAAAAAAAAAACTTTACATTCGTTACGTATCTACCTACTATTATCAATTCAATAATAATGTATGATCATATTATTATCGTTATTTGCTGCTAAAATGTATTTTTATTTTTGTAAACAGGAGTCAAGTGTCAAACCATATCGCAGTGCGTAGCAACCGGTTATGGGCCTAAGCCACTGACCTATAATAAACAAGTACGCTGGACTCATACTACCGACGGGTCATACTATCGACGACAAAATGAAGACATTTGATTTTCGCCATTTTGGCGCTGGCAGCAATGTGAGCGTCCGTGGAACTAATTTTTTGATAGGGGGTTTTGCAAGATACGCATATTCTCATGATAAAAATATTCTAAATATCTCGTAGTAAACACCAAATACGCGAAAAAGTCTTATGCCACGATTAGACCTAAATCATCAGAGACATACCAAAACAAAACGACGGCCATTTGCGCCAATGTGTCAAATTTAGTTCCTGAGACGCTCGAGTGGGGCGCTTTGAATCGGCACAAAATCAACTGTCATTTTGTATAGTAGGTATATTTAGATATATTTAGTCCTGCGTACTTGTATAATATAGTCGTTATTACTACTCAATAGAGGATTTTTATGTAAGAGGTCATAAGTACTCACTTATGACCTCTTACATAACAATCCTCTATTGCTACTCAGCAATCCGTGTAACTTTATATCTAACGCGTCACTTGACACTGCTCAATTAAGCTGAGTGCTCACTCTGAAGTGTCATAACACTTACCCCTTTATTCACAAACGTTGCAAAGTTAAGTAGTGATTAAAGACTGTTTAACCATACATTATTGACGTTTAAGCCTCACTTAACTTTCAGCGGGATTGTCCGAAAGGGTTACCGCTACCCCGGAACATAAAGGGCGAAGGAAGGAACATGGGTGGGTTTTAGTCAGTAAGAGTCTGACACTCCCTTCCGCTCCACCCAGAGCGGGAGGGGTCATTTGATGATTTCCCATCCGGGAAAAAAAAAAAACCTCACTTAACTTGTAATCATCGTTTAGAACTAAAACCCATAATACCCCCAGGTCGGACGGAGAAGATTAATACCTAGTCGTTTCTAATGAGAATTATTTTGTCTTCCGAACTGTGGCGTCTATTAGGGGATAGTTCTTTCTTAGTAAATGATGATTGCTAATTCTTTGGGTCGTACCCTTACCTCATACACCCTCACTTAATCCCCATTAGATGAGTAACTACGGAAGTGTTTCGACTTTAAATGACTCGAAGCTTCTATTAAAGCTATATACAGGGGTCAAATTAAATTAGCTAGCGAAACTCCGCATATGTGATGGGTAACGATATCTTTACACGATAAAACAAAAAAGAAATTAATTTGATGATTTTGTTTAGTAGGATCTTCGACCGCAGTTGGCGTATTCACTTGAAAAATCAGTTTAAAAAACAGTCTTTTTCTGTGTAAACTTCTGATTAGTACTTATAGATATCTAAACATGATAAAACTTATTTTCTCAACTCGTACTTCAAGTAAAAAAACTACCAGCAATCGTTGACTCCTAAAAAAAACATCAAATCTTTTTTATTTTCATTTTATCGTGTTTAGATATCGATACTCATCACGTCTGCAGAGTTTCGCTAGCTAATTTAATTTGACCCATTATAGGCACTATATCTTGGAAATATGTCTAAAACAAAACTAGTCATATTACAACAGGTAGGTGGATATTAATTACCAAATGAACATATTAGCGAATGTCTCGAAACATTGTAGGTAATAAATAATCACCTCGGGGATCCATTAACACTGAAGTAGATTTAGAATCCATACATAGTTATGATGAATGAGTCGCTCTATTGTCGGCAAGAGTATGGTATCAATTCAACATGGTGATAAGTAGATAGTCATCCCACAAGACTATGTTAAGCTAAAGTTGCCGCATTTTAGCATGAGAATAGCGGTCATTGGTCCACCTACATTTTCTAGCATTTAAAAAATTTAAATATTGGAATAAATCAGTCCTGAATGTATCGTGTTCTTTAGTAACGAAAAAGCATATACAGGGTGGCAGGGACATCGACGGGCCACCTGTTACCATGGATTCAGTGCAGGATTTATTATGAAACATGAAACAATAAATTGTACGAGGTGGCAGGGACAACCACGTGCAAACTGTAACCATGACCTCAGCACTTGATTCTACACCCACTAAAGTAGAAATTTTTCGTCGATAAAAAAAAAAAATCTGCAGTTTCATAGATAATAGTGTCTGATATTGAAGCCAGGTTTGAACAAACACTTCTTTATATATCAATACCTTCGCGGTCAAAATGTATGAAACAGATTTTTTTTTACAACTTTTATAACGACGGAGCAATAACTATCAATACTTAGATATCTTCAAGTGAACAAGTTAACTTTACACTGAAAATCAAATTAACCAGAACCAAATGCAAAAGTACACCAAGAGAAAAAGGAAAACGGTGGGATATGCCGCTCGTTTTTACTGCAAGATGTCGCAATTTTCTAGAAAATTCTTCCAAGTAAGCCGACGATGTAGAGTATTGAAACCGAAGCTTCGAATAAATATTCCACACCAGTTTCCTAAACTTTGTATGAGCAGTTCGAAAGGAGATGAACGTTGTCAAACTGTTTCATACGAAGTTTTCAAGTGATAAATGGTTAGTTGCTAAATCGTTTAACAGAGCTCGAACTACTTTTGCTAATGGAGTTTGAAAACAAAGAAAATGGCAAAGCTAGACAAGTATTGGACTAGACTTTTACCTACTTTTACGTCCATTTAGTAGAGTTATTATTTAACGCCAGTCAGTAGCGTCTTACTTGTAGATCTAGTTACCAACATAGACACGCCATTGCGTAACTTCTTGAAACAAATATCTACTAACATAACTTCACGCCTGTTTTTACCCTACAACAGGAATCGGCTAGCGTTACCGCGAGTACCCCAGGTGCTCCAATTATGAAGCCTATGCCAGAAAAGCCGCTGAATATGACTGTTGATGAGAGTTTCGTGACGGTGCAAAGGAGGAAGCGCCGATCGCGAACGAACAAGAACCGCTGCGGCAAAGCTCCTAGGGAGCCCGAAGTCAGTTTGCGTGCCGCAAAGCCGAATACACCGGTGTACATTTTCCGCCTACACTACACCACTAAGGCGGAGGACATCGTGGAGTACGTGCGCCAGAAGATGAGATACACGCCGAGGGTGCAGTTACTGGAGTCGCACCGCAACGTCAACTTCAAGGCGTTCGTGGTGCGCGTACTGAATTGTTATCTGCCCATCGTCATGGAAGAGGACTTCTGGCCGCAGGACGTGGTGTTCCGTCGCTTCAGCGGATAAGTACCACAGACCAGCACAAGAACAAGCTAGTATAGGAAGCTACAATAAATTAAACAAAAAGAAATAAATATATATTAAGATTATGTATGTTTAGGTTAAGGTATTTATCTATGGGCCTTCGTCGCCTGAAATAAATAAATAAATAAATAAAAATAACGGCGGGCTATGTAAACTGTAGCCGAGAGTTTCAGCTCTCCGATAATAAAACAGTTGGTAGATTTTTACTAACACTAGGCAATAAGTTATTTTTTGTTTTGTTACTAACACTATATGGATATTTTGTGTCCGAAATAAAGCTATTCTATTCTATTCTATGTAGAGGTGTAACCTATATTACACTCACATTTCACCAGTTATATTTGATTTGAGTCCCATGTAATTAAGGGCGAGCCTAATATCACCAACCAAGCACAAATCTAGAGTCCGAGCTGCTGCTGAGGAATCCCTGTTCGAAAAACCCAATAACACTTTCCCCGACCTGAGAATCGAACCCAGAACCTAGAGCTCAGCAGTAGTGCTTGCGACTTCTAAACTAATGAGGAGTCAAACGAATACCTACCTACTTCTTCGCTATAATTTAAGATAATGCATTGTTTTTGTTCGAGACAACATTTTATGGTGTTTAAAATGATCACGTTATAAATTATTCTAAACTAGATAAAAATAACACTACACTGTTACTTCACTGTTTTATTATTGTACAGTAGCAACTAATCCTGTGTTGTTTTAAAAATTCTGTAATTCGTCTAATTAAAGAAATCTTGAAAACTATTTTATGGCTAATTAAAATTAAGTAGTAATTAGTTTGCCAGCGTAATCCAAAACACTAGAATTGGCCGACGACTTGTAATTTAAAGACCTCCTGAACGTCAGAAAAACTATCTACCTAGTAGTTTGAATTTTTTAGATAAACTAACGCCTTCTTCGCATGGGTATGGACAGAAACTACGCAACGCCACCTGCCACGATCCTTATATATATCCTATCCTTTTGCTTCTTTTACGTTACTCATAAATCTGGTCCCACACGCTTGCCGGTTACGAGTATCACATCACGCAGTTGACTTTTTTGAAGAACATCATCAATAACGTACATATATGGGGTATGGGATATGTCCTCCTTTGGCGTCCCCTCTCGGCGATTTCTCTTACATCTGACAGTAAATCCAAATAAAATCCCTCCTTATAAAATGACACCGTAGAAATATAGGTGGAACTGGAAAGGCCAAAGTGGCCTTTCGGGAATACCAGTTGCGATGAAATTTGAAAACCGTGTACCGTAGTATTAATATTACCATCATGATCATGTGTATGTATATCTATACATTTTATTCTAAATTATAGTCGCTTTTCGTGTGTGCCTGTGTGACTGGGTTGCCTTCTGAACTACGCAATGGATTTTGATGCGGTTTTCACCATCATTTAGACAATTTATTCTGGAAGGCTTAGTAATATTAAACTTACATACAACAAAGACATCTCGATGTTTTGACAAGTCGTAAAAACCGTGCGAAGCAGGGGCGAGTCGCTAGTCTACGATATACGTAAGTTGTGCAGGGCAAGAAGCAGCTTTATGTTGCATGGGAGATAAAAGCCGGCTGTTTATGGGGACCGCCTATAAAATAAAATCCGGCGGCAAGTCGTAACAACACTTCGACATATTACGCCATTTGCTTTTTATTGTTCAGTGAGTTTATGCTACTGTTTACGCAGCAGCAAGGCTACCATAACCTCTTACTAGACTACGTACAGTCAGCCTCAGAAAGATGTATCTATGTATACTCCATTTAAAATAAGATTAGACATTTGACACCTTATTTACAGTCCGTTCAACCGATTGTGAATTCTATTGCGTTGGTGGCATGACAAATGGCAGCTGCAGTAAACAGTTGGTATTGTAACCACTTTTTTGCTTTTAATGCCATCTTTATGCCTACGGTATAGAAGTTAAAATCGGTGGAAACTGTAAAAAAGGTTTATTTAAATCGATCTTCGATCAATAATAGTACTATTATTGATGGAAGTTTAAATGTCTAATCTTCTTTCAAATGGAGTATATAGTACCTAAAAGATCGATCGATGAGATCGATCAGTCGATGGATACATCTTTTTGAGGCTGAATGTACTACACTATGTAACTATTTAAGCATACCTCTCCCAGAGCCAAAATTTAAAAATAAAATCAATATAAATAAAACGTTATGGTTATAGGTAGATTATAATATTGTTCAATTCAAATTCTTTGAAATCCGTTAAAGAACACTAAAATTAAAAAAAATAATGTTGACCATTAATTCAAGACATATTCAAATCGAAGTATTAATCTACATCTATACTAGTCTATACTAGGATTATAAAGAGGTAAAACTTGTTTATTTGTAAGTTTGTATGTAGGGGGTAATCTCCGGAACTAATAATCCAATTCTAAATTCAAATTCACTCTTAGAAAGCTACTTTATTCCTGAGTGTTATAGTCTATAAGTTATATTTATATCATGCATATTAGCGGAGCTATTACAATTTTTGTCTAGTAGTCTGAAAGAAATACCTCTTAAAATAGAATTATTTGCATGCGCTGCCTAAACAGTTGTACCTATATAATTGACAACTGGGCAACTGGACCAGGTTGCCATACAGTTGCCTTAAATAATTCTACAATAAGCGAAAACCAAGTAATAGCGTGGGCGGACGATGCTATACGATGCGTCGGATCAGGGCCCGAAACTTCACGCGGACGAAGTCACGAGCAGAAGCTAGGATCTATAAACTAAGTTGTTAGCAAAGATGTTTATTTATGGTTAATTTAATCAGTATCGTTCGGAATCATCGGTCGTAGATTATTCAATGCGAGTATACCACAGTTATCATTTATCTCCATTAATGTCCTCAGCTGATTCATAATATTCCGAATTAGCATTTTGATTACACTATCACGAATGATTTACTTCCCGTTTAATCACAGACTGCACCCAGCGAGCTATCATTTTGGTATGGTCCTGTTATGATATCTCGTTTATATTGAGCTATATAATAGTGTTCAGATTTTTAAGATTAGTATTCCATTTTGTCATGAAATTGAAGTAGGTAGTGAGTGTAGTGAGCAAAATGATCAAATTAGTTATATGTGCTATAAGTGTTCTTTTCTTTAAATGCTGGTCACGTAGCTACGAAATACATAATCGTGAATTATTGGACAATCGGGAATTTCGCAATTATCTCAAATTCACTGAGGATTCTAACCAGTTTGACAGTACGAGGATCCTAGGTGATTTACAACAGTACAATGCTGGTCTCAATAATGAAGACATATTTTTAAATGTATCTCAATTAATATACAAATATGGATATCCTGTAGAGGAACACAAAGTTAAAACCGAAGATGGGTACATTGTAACCATGGTGAGAATCCCAAGTGACGGGCCTGTCGTATTTTTAATGCATGGGTTGCTAGGCTGCTCTGACGACTTTGTGACTGGGGGTACGGAGAGTGGAATCGCCTATTTACTCGCTAACGAAGGATATGACGTATGGTTGGGAAACGCTCGAGGCAACAAACATTCGAGGACACATGAAACCTTAATGCCCTCTACATTCCAGTTTTGGGACTTCACCTGGGATGAGATCGGGCGCTACGACCTGCCGGCAATGATAGACTATGTGTTAAATACGAAGAATCAGACACAGCTAATTTACATTGGCCACTCCCAGGGCAGTACAGCTTTCTTTGTCATGGCTTCTGAAGTACGGGCGTACAACGATAAGATATCTCTGATGGTAGCGCTATCCGTTCCCACTGCGGTACCTAATATGAAAAGTCCTTTTTTCAATTTTCTGAAGATCATAACGCTTTTCCATCCGGAATTGCTGTTTGCACTTGTAAAAGAAATGGGTTTCTACGAATTCTTACCAAGTAACGATTTAGTGAAACATTTTGGCCGAAGCATATGCGGTAAAAAAGAGCTCGCAGAAATCATTTGCAGTAATTTTCTGTTCTCGTTTTGTGGGTTTGATGCTGCTCAGTTGAATATTACACAATTGCCTGTTATTTTCTCTCACCAGCCGTCTGGTGCGGCTACTAAACAAGTTGAACATTATTCGCAGGCTATGATATCGGGTAAATTTCGAAGGTTTGATCATGGAGAAGCAAAAAATCTTGAAATGTATGGTTCTAAGATACCCCCGGAGTATCCAGTGGAGAAAATAACTACGCCAATCGCGATATTTTATAGTAATAACGACTGGCTTGAGTCGTACGATGATACAGTGGCTCTGCTTAAGAGACTGCAAAATGTGGTGGATTTTTATCAAGTGCCGTATCCGAGTTTCAATCACGTCGATTATTTATTTGCTAAGGATGTAAAAACATTGGTGTTCCACAAATTGTCTTCAGTTATAAAGGAATACCTATAACTTAACTTTTCTGTGTGATTTGATGTTGTAATACTGTTTCTGGTACCTACAGTTAATACAAAATTGTATATAAATCGATGTTCTTGGTGTGTTAAAGACTGTTTAAAACCTATACCTACTTACCTATCTATTATAAACGGTGCATAAAGTACGTACTGCATTAAGGAATTGTTGACATTGTAGTTCATCGAAATGCGCTGTGTTGTAATAAAGATAAAATAAACAGAGAACCCAGAATTCGAAGTTTTATATTCGTGTTGACATTATTTGTTATTTGAGTAGGGCAGGTGGCAGTATCGATAGTACATACTAATTCCATGTTAACATAATTTTTCTTAAATTTCATGATCTTTGTCAGAAGAACCGCAAGGAAGTAAGTATAACATTGGATCGGATCTTGGAATTGAAGTCCTGAGCGTCCGGCCATACCTAGGCAATTTTCGGTGCAAATGCGCGACCAAGTATTAACGAATAGGCAACCCACAAGATCAGTCTTTGTTAAAAAACAGCGTCTAAACTATATTTATCAAAAAAAGTATTTTCTAAAGCTTTCTAAATAAGAAAACTAGCGTATACTTTGATAAGAAAGCTAGCTGAATCTAATTATGTTTGATGAGTTAGTCGTTAGTAGTTAGTCATCAATCTACAACAGAGGGATTAAGTAGAAGTAAATGTACATAGACAGACGATCTTGACATATCTGGCGCCGGCATGCCTCTCACGACCGCATATAAAAGCCAAATTTACTCAAGGCCTAGAATCTCTGTTTAAATCAAGTAGAAAAAGACGAAGACGGATTGCGTGCCCAGATTCACTAGCGAAGATATGTGTGCAATTTATCACTGTCTGTATGATGGCACCGAGACGTCTCTGTCGGCTATGTTTCCATTAGCAGCAAATATATTGACGCATATGTCTTCAACCTAATCAATTCTATCACTCTTTGTTCTATTGATTTACTTGACATTATTTTTAGGTTTTGTTTTTGTAATGAAACACGCGCACGTTTGTTAAATACCGGTTTATTTCCACAGTTACTGTGACTACATAATATCTATACTACAGATTTTTTAGTAAATTCAGGGAAATGAATTGTTAAGTTGATTATAAACTTAAATTGCAAATAAAAGTTGATAATCAACTTAAATTGTCCGTATATTCAAATCACAACTGTCATTGTTTAACGAGTTCTTTGACAATGTTTGTTTTGCAATTAACACAGCAAATAGACCTAGCGTGTCAATTTGCATATCAATAAATTTCCCTGAATCTAGTTTTTATAAACAGTTAATAGACAAACTTAAAAAAAATACATGCTTATTATGTTCCCCGAACGATATTATGGCATGAAAAAAACTTTACTAGGCTCCCAGGTTAAGTGTGGGTAGGTAAAGCATAAAATATAAATGGACCACTAATGTAGTGAGAAATCGTTAAACCTAATGGAGTCATTTGATAGTAGGGTGTGGATTACGTCAGAAAGTTCACCAGCCTTTTACAAAGCGAATAATACAGTCGGTTTATATTTCTACTCATTCGAGACGTCAAATCTTTTTAAATATGTATATTAATTACCTAAATATATTTAAGTTCTACGTAATAGGGGGCGAGCCTCAAGCCTGATCTTATATAACGAAAGATCAGGCTTGAGGCTAGCCTCGCTCGCATGACCAGAGTTGAAATAACCAGTTGCTGAAGACAGGGTAAGAAAGTTGTCTTACATTTTTTGATAAAAAAAGGTCTTGTTTAATAACTTCAGAAATAATGACTGTTTTGGAAGAAAAAATAAATAGTTGGCCATATAAAGCCAGTCAAAAACAACAAATTAAAAAAGACACTGTAATGGCATCCGATTGGTTTTCGATCTCAAACGGCCAGTTATACGTTTACTTAATAACATTCTTAAATTCATTCATTCAATCACTGAGAGACAAGGGGCAGCCTAAACCGCTCAGTCTAGAAGCATGATAAATTATTTTATTTTGTAAGTAGGTTTGTACAAACACTTTTACACGTCAATCATATTTTAAAACTAGATGAGGTCGGCGTTTCCTATCTGACTAGTCTGAGAAGAAAGGCCGAAACAAACTCAGAGGTCACAGTCTCTTTTAAAGTCCAGACATAATCTTGGTCAGATCATATGAAGACCATGTAGATCGATGTCTGCGATGGTCTTTTATGGAAAGAACCACACAGATTGAGAGGACCTGTCCAGTCAGTGCACGCATTTGTCAGAAATCGTGCAGCTCAAATCACAACCAAGAAAGGACATTTGGGTAGGCCACATTAATTACTCAAACTGCCAGACCATGACAAAAACTAACAGAACAGAGAGAAACATAAAAAATAATATAACTAAAATGACCCACATAGTCTTCACATTCACAATAATTAAAATTATACGAATACTTTACAAAGCAAGCAAATGTCATTGTGTACATACAATTGATTAATGTCAAAGTGTACTTATATAAAAAAAAAAAACAAAACAGAAAAAAGTAAAAACATTCAATATTGGAAGCAGCTCAATCCCAAGCCTTTTTGTCCTCGATATAATCCTTAACGGTATAAAAGGCTTTCTGGCACAACTTACGTTTAATTAATGATTTGAATTTATTAAGGCTTAGATCTTGAACGGGGCTTGGAACTTTATTATAAAAGCGTATACATTGGCATCTGAACGAGCCACCTATTTTCTTGAGCCATGTTGTAGGTACAACAAATTTGTGTTTGTTCCTAGTAATTATATCATGGATATCACAGTATTTTTTAAACAATTTTATATTATTATGGGAATATAAAAGATTTTCATAAATATATTAAGAAGGCACAGTCATAACATTAATCTCTTTAAATTTGTCTCTGAGCGAGTGTCTCGGACATGTCATTATGCACTAAATTTTCTTATATGGCGACAGTGAGTACTAAGGAGGGATTTTTGAAAGTTCACCGCCTAAAGGGGTTAAATAGAGGATGAAAGTTTGTATGAAAGTCAGTCATTTTAGCCGATGAGAAATTCTATTTGGCACTCGGTTTGTTGAAACAATAAATATTTATCTAATAATAGACTCCGTGCATAAACACCGTTTCTATATTTATGATTTCCGTACAAGTGTCTAGTTCCTCGCACTTGCCTGTCGACTAGACAAGTGGACTTGTGAACTTCTATTCCATTGAACATTGATAATTGTTATTTAAGTCCACTTGTGTTAAGGAAGTGCTCTTCACTTCAATAGCGAATTCTCAGTAAAGAAACTGAGAATTCGCTATTGAAGTGAAGAGCACTTCCTGTAGGTTTAAAATATTTTCTGGGATATTGAAGGGCAATTCATTTAATAGTACCTAACAGCCCACAAGTACCTAG
The DNA here is from genome assembly GCA_911387795.2 of Apamea monoglypha. Lineage (NCBI taxonomy): Eukaryota > Metazoa > Arthropoda > Insecta > Lepidoptera > Noctuidae > Apamea > Apamea monoglypha. Next base: position 7,176,802 of record OU426922.1, read on the forward strand.
GTACTGACTTGTTGGTAACAGAAAAATAGAAAATATTTTATTGTCCAGGTAATACAGTAAGCAGGTTCACAGATTAACAGCAAGTTAAAACGACAAGAGTGACTTAAAATATTACCTACAGCTAGGTTTTTTTTTTTAGCCTTTAATGTCCCACTGCTGGGCAAAGGCCTCCCTACTCTCTTTCCACCTCTCTCTGTCCAGAGCTGCTAAGGACCAATCTTTATGAAAGGAGTCCAGTTCATCCCGCCATCTCCGTCTGGGCCTGCCGCGATGTCGGTTGCCATTAAGCGGGACCTACTGGGTCGTATGTTTGGCCCATTGATCGTCTGACATGCGGCAGATGTGTCCAGCCCAATTCCATTTAAGCGTGGCAGCTTTCCGAGTGACATCAGTTATTTTAGATATGGTATTTGCTAGTGAGCCCCAAACTAGACAGCTAGTCTGTATCTTGGGGCTCGGAGTTCGAATTCCAGAGTGGAGACTAGAGAGGTGATTTCAGGTATGGTATGGTGCGTGTGTATGTGTGATGTTTGTGTGGTGTGTGTGTGTGTGATGTGCGTGTGGTGTGTGTGTGTCTGGTGAGGGTGTGTGTAGGTGTGTGTGTGTAAGGGTGTGTGTAGACACACACGTGTGTGTAAGGGTGTGTGTTTGTTCCATTGTGCTTCGTTTGATTTGAAAGAAAGAAAGAAAAAGTATTTATTGCGACTCATACAGGAAGATTATAAAACTAAACTAAACACAATAAAAAATAAAAAATAAACCAAATTACATAAAAAAAAAGTAACAAAAAGAAAAATGAAACAGAAAGGATAGGAACACACACAGAAAGGATTTGGTGTCAGGTCAGGGTCTTTATATTAGTTGTTCCGAGTCATCATAACCAGTGTTATGCAAAATTTCCTTTACAATTTTTTTGCAATTGAATGATTTTTAATTTCGCAGAGTTTGCAGACTTTATTGTAAGTATTAATGAGAGAGTAGGCCGGGGAGCGTCTTGCTAGCAATGAGGTGCTGTCAGGTGTTGGGATTCTGTCATTTCTTTTGCTTATGATGGATGTGTAGTCGGGTCTCCTTTTAATATTTTTGTGCGTTTTTGTGCAGGCAGAAATAATGAAAAGCTGGCGGACTTTGAGGACTCTCGTTTCGCGGTAGAGTAGATCAGTAGAGAACCGGAGGGCTTCTTAAGTGTTACTTTAAGAAGCGCCCTCTGTGCTCTTTCAGCTTCGACCAAGTAAGTCTTTCCAGCACTACCCCACACGTTGATGCAATATTGGATTATCGATTGGCGTAGCGCTAGGTAAACTTGTTATAGTATGTCTGTGGGCAGACCGTCTCGTAGTCTACGCATGGTGTGAATTAGTTTTCTTATTCTGCCAGAAAGGTTGGATATATGTTGTTTAAATTTTAGGTCGTCGTCGATAAGAATACCAAGGTATTTGATGTAAGAGGCACGTTCAAGAGGAGGACAGTCGCAAGAGGAAGTAGAAATGTTACAAGAGCAGTGATGTAGTTTGAGTTTAAGGTGTTCCGGTGGGTTTGGAGAAAACAATATATTTAGTTTTACTGCCATTTAGCGTGAGTAGGTTTCTCTCCAGGTTGTTCGCGATTAGTGATAATCCCTGTTCTGCTAGAGAGTATAGATGTCTCCACGACATTATTTACGGAAAGGTAAAGGTATGTCGTTAATATAGTCAATGAAAAGCGTGGGACCAAGTACGCTACCATGTGGAACTCCAAAATCAATGAGGAGTTGATCACTAGTGAAAGAGCTTACTTTCTTATACTGCTTCCGGTTTGTCAGGTAGCTTTTGAACCATTCAAGGTAAATTACTCGTATTAAATTACACTATACATTCTAGTTACTTAAGGAGAAGGCCAGTTGAAACCGTGTCGAATGCTTTTACAAGATCAAGGAAAATGGCAAGGCATTTATCATTTTTCTCAATATGAGAGGAGACACAATCGGTAAGAAGAGTTGCAGCATTCTCGGTTGACCTATTCCTTCGGAAACCAAATTGGTTATCAGATATGAGATGATTTTTATCAATGAAAGAAATAAGACGAGAGTTAACTATCCCCTCTAATATTTTAGACACAGAGCTTAGCAGTGCTGTGGGTCTGTAGTTATCTGGTGCACTTTTGTGGATAGGGAAAACTGAAGCTATTTTCCAACATTCTGGGAAGGTACCGGTCTCAAGGCTCAGGTTGAAATGTGCATCATAGGTACTAGTAAGGATTTTAAAGCTATTTTGATAAGAATAACCGAAATTTTGTCATGTCCTGGAGCACTATCGACTTTGAGGTCAGAAATAATTTTAATAATTTCGCAAGCATCTGTCGGTTCAAGGAGAAGAGAGTGTGGGTTTGATACTTCGTATGTGTAAGTGTTTATTAAAGATTCATGAGATAAAGTTTTTCTAGTATTTTGTTTGCCAGACAGGTTCCTACTGAGGTGAAGTGTGAGTTACAGTAGAAGTGTTTCTTTTTCTCTATTGGGGCTCAGTAGTTGGGAGGTTTAATTACTTTTATGAGATATGTGACCTATTGATTTTATTGCTTTCCAGAGGGTTTTTGGATTATTTTTGTTATCAACAGTCTGTTGGTTATTGTAGCCAGTTCTGATTCTTGAAAGAAGTTTGTAAAAAAAGTTTTTGTATCGTGTGTATATTTTATTTCGGACAGGATTATCAGGGTTAGATTTACAATCATTATGCAACTTGTCACGATGGATCATGCATCTTATTAATCCCAGGGTGATCCATGGTTTTATGCATGCCAAATTCCTACCAATTTTTACATTTCGCGTGTGTTTGTCTTCATACTCCGAAGACCCTGAGCGCCCCTCCAGTACCTGTTGGGCCGCGCCTCATCCGAGGGTCGCCTCACCTGGCGGGCTGACAGCGTCCATGCAGAAGCCCGCCGTGCCTGTCGATCGGCCAGTGTGGCCTGATTGCAGCAGTGGTCCTGGTCCTGCTGCGTGGGCCCCTCTACGGGGCCGTGCCGTGCCGCACACGCGCTCAACTCCGCGCGTGGCTGTTGAAGCTACCAGCCTCTTGTTGGCTTACATCTTCAGCTCCATCTTCAACTCCACGCCAGCCTTCTCAACCCACCTATCACGCATCGTCATTTGTTGAGACCGCTCGCGCTTCACTCAACATCGCCGCGCGCTGGCGGCAGTGAACGAGGGGTGCGGGGACAGCGGGGAATCAGCTGGCCAACGGCCGAGCGCGAACCCCCGCGCCGCACCGCCGCGACAGTCAGCTGTGGTTCTCCATGATACACGGCTGCGCTAGCGCGTCTTAAATTCTCTCTTAAAATTTTGTATGTTCAACCGACCGTTGTAATTTTATATCTTTTTACATCATTATACTTGTTATACAGTCCACTATAATTTCATTTTGCTCCACCACGACCTATCGTCGCGATCATCATTCATACTCCACCTCCACAAATTGCACACCACTGCCCAGTCCATCTCCATCTTTATATATTTTTATATCTTGTAAATATATTTTTAATTAACTGCAACTTACTTATCTTTTAATTCATTAGTTTAATTTAAAGGTAGGATTTTCTTGTCGCTACACCACAATGTGGTCTAGGCACCCTTTGTCCCTAGTTGGGCTGGTTATGGTAGGAAGTAGCCCATGGCAAGACATTAGACAGAGGTATTCTGATTACTGACTATTGTTAGTGTTGCAATCAATATTTATGTCACCAGTGACAATCAGTGATTGTTTATTTGCCAGTGAGCTCAATAAGGTGTCCAGTTAGTTTAAAAAAGGTTCTTGATTACTAAAAGAAGGAGATTTATAGATGCCAAGTATTGCGACATTATCATCTATGGTTATGAGAAGTCGATCTGCGACTAGTATTGTAGGTTCGAAGGCTACAGTCTTGTAATTCGTTTTAACAAAGCACATTAAACCTCCGTTTTTATTTTTCTGAACTGTTGCCCGATATTCATTATATCCTAGCAGAGGATCTATAATACTGCCGTCAGTAAGCCAGCATTCCGTTAAAATGATAACATCAAAGCAGATAGTGGTTTGCTGTAGCATTACCGCAAAGTTGTCAAAATTATGTTGGAAGCTTCTGATATTGAGTGAAAGAATTTTAAATTTAGACTCGGTATTTTTTATTAACGTTCTTCAATGTTCAATAGTTTCAACGGTATGACAGTTTACTTCTAGGTTTTCGTCTAAGTCTTGCACTATGTTAAGTAATGCCATTAGTGTAGTTTTTTTTAAATTTTGAGTTTAGTATGTTCCATTTGCCAAGTTAACGAAAGTACATTTTGAGAATTTTAGGATACCCTGACACTGAATGAAACGTCGATATGTATTTCACTTATACCTAGGTACTTATGCAAACTTTTTTCACAAAAACCTTTACAGATTTTATCAACTGAAATTGAATCGAATTAATTTCCGTTCGGATCAGCATTTCTGTTAATGTGGAAGGTGAGTGAAGGTAGTTTTACCAACATTAATGTAAATATATTTTCATTCATTGCTCAAATTACGTATAGCTTTGCCGTAACGAGGGTATTCCGTTTCATGAAGGTTTCATGTGACGTAATTTTACTTTTACTGTTACTACCTTCTTTTAAGTCATCGTAACTCGAGAAGTTTATGGAAAAGAATAGGTCCTTTTGTTGTATAATACACATAAAAGGGACGATTTCAAAGGTAAACTACCCATAAAAACTTTTTCTTTTAAGGAATTGGGCCTCTTACGGTATTAAAACTAAATGATACACCTATCACCAAAAACATCCGGTTCAAAATTTAAAAAAAGAACACTCAATCGAATTGAAAACCTCCCTTTTGAATTAGGTTACAAAGTAAGTGGCAATAATAAAGCGGCAAAGAGGTTTGTCCTTCTTTTTTCTCTTTTCGTATCCTAAAGGAATTTATCTTGCGAAGTTTGCAGTTTTCCAATAAAATTATTTCAGAAGCATTTTTTATTATCCGTTAACTAAGTCCATAGGGAAAGCAACTGGAGGAATCGTGCCGCGACGGTGCATCGCTGTGAAATATAATATTCTTGAAATATGGGCTGTATTTATCAGGTGGAAGTTACGAGATTTACCATGGGTATTTTCATAGAACATATCTGGGATACTGTGGTTAGAAAATAAGTGTTAGTAATTTGATTAACGTAGGTATTGTCAAATAATTATGGGATATCCAGTTAATTAGCACTGTGGGAAACGTTAATAGCCGGGTGAAAATGCAAGGAAATGGGGCATTTGTTCTCATATTCTCGTACTAATACTGTAAATCCACCTTATTAGGCATTTTTATGAGAAAAAAAATATGAGCCGGAGCCTTGGTAGTTCATAATTTAGATCGAAATATGAGTGTCATTAGGTACAAGCTACTCGAAACTGTAAAATTTTCCCAATCAACTTTGAACCTAATGCTTTAGACATAAAGTTGAAAATCTATTGAATAAATTTGACAGATTGTAGTAGCTTGATGTGCTGGCGTCTGTACTTACTATCATTCAATCATTATTAATTAGTGATGTCAATCCTTCTTTTATGATGTTAATACAAAAGTAGCCTCATTATTTTCCCATTCAAAGACTGCCTGTGACTTATAATAAATCACAGGCCATCGTCAGTTTACCTTTCCGCCAAAATCTGTGTCGTTGATCACACGTTAAAGACAATAGACCTGTTTAGCATTATAATAATTATTGTGATCCCTCATAATTCCCTTCATTAAGTAGTATTAGCTTCAAAACCGGGTCTACCATTTATAGCAGAACTTTTTATGTCATAATATTATTTTGCATAACAGCGGAGTATAAACTTCATTTCGCAGAAAAACGATTGGCAAGCACTCATTTATCATACATTCAAAACTCATAATTTTGTAATGCAGAATCATTTTTAGGCATAAATTTATATCCATAATAAAATAATAAAAAGTAGAATCATCATATCGCAGAAAATTCACAGTCAGAATCGTCTTTTAGCATACAATTCACATCGATAGTCATTAAAAGGCAATATCTCAAAAAATGCGGAATTTTAACTTTGCCAAATTAATTATGCCAAATAAAATCCAGATTTGTAAATTCGGACATATTATAAACATTCGGCCAAACAATAATAATATTAAATAATTTTTATGCCTCATAAATATTCGTTTAAAGAAGAAAATGCCAAGTGTTATGCCAAATTAATTTCGGAGCCTCAAGATTCTGCCAGATAGAGGAAACCGTTCAAAACCCTCCATACTGACTGAAAGCTTGAGCTTTCAGTTTTGCTAGAGGTGTACAAACAATGCGCTTGCATTAATGACGGGTACACAATGTGAAACGTAACATGAAACACATGCACCACAACACAAGCAGCTGGTAACGGCCGGCGAGCGCTACTTCCAAGTTGGGAGGAGCAGTTACTTGGCTATTTAGTATATTAGCGCAAGGAAGTTTGATACTAATTCACAATTTGTCGGTTTGCTATGGACAAATTATAAACTGTCGAAAAATAATGCGTTAAATTGTAAATGGTTTCTTGTTCACTATTTTTCGATAGTTTAGAATCTCGTGAGATAGATTATAAACTAATGATGTTCATAATTATACGGTGACATGTACATTGAAACGAACATGCCGTCCAAATATATGCAATGCAACATGAAATGTAACAAAACTACAAGGCAAATTTGTTTCAACGTGTACCCAACCCACCATCATAAGCTTCCAAGCAATACGTTAGTATTCTCACGAGAAAAATTGACGTGGATATAAAACGTAATACAATAGGTATAAACAATAGCTTCGTCGGTCCTTTATTTAGTCGTAGACGGTAGACGCTACACTACTCGACTTCAGCCTGGACCTGCATGCTTGCATTCGCAGGTATGAGGGTATATTGTGCTCCATGCTTACCTAGGTACGAACTATGTACGTCCCTATCTGTAGCTGACCCACTTCCGAGGTGAGTTAGTGTTTGCTAACATTGACTTCCTGTTCGACTTGAGTACAATGTGAGACTCCCGGAGCGAAAAATCTCACGTTTCATACAGATTTTATTAGCTTCTTTCTAGGATAGAGTTATTTGAGTACGTGTTTTGTTTTCTTCTAATAATTCATAGTGGTGGGTTCTTTGTTTTATATCGTAGTCGGTGGCGCAACATATGGAATAGGATCCTAATCCATATAAGCAGTCCAAAGTCTGGTACCGAAAAATCGGTACCAGACTTTGGACTGCTAACATTCTGTTACAATTAAAAGTTTATATATATTTTTGGCTTCAGTAGAGACCAAGAAGAGATAAAACAAAATAAACAATTATAAAGGTATACCATAACCCTACCCCGTTTACCGATACGATAAAGGAATTCAAAGTAATCCGAACCTATCGCCTCGTATTGTATTCTTGTGCAAATGGAGTAGATTTGTACGAGAATAATATGTATATTTGAGCCTTTTGTGTGCGACAAAGTACTAACTTTATTTGACACCTCGTAAAATAAAAAAATAAGAAGTATTATCTGGAATTCGTTGAAATGCTGTATTTGAGCTAGCGGTGTTCTAGGAATACGTATTACTCAGAGCAAACAAACTTCCTTTTGTAATTAATTAGAAATGCAAATGCTCATGAAAGAATACATTATGATTAAAACTGGAAACTTCCTTAATTCCAATGAATAGGTATTTGATAACATAAAATAACCTGTTGGGTGTTAATATCAGACAGTGACATCGACATCGATGTTTGTATGTATTGTATTCGTTAAATCCTCGCGTAATTTGCGCTGTACCTAAAGTTGAAAGCCTTTGATGTTTGTTATGCAATGCAATCAATTTAAAAAATATTTCGGTCAAAAATTGTTTTCGTTCACGAAGCCATCATCACAGAACATATAGGATAGCCTAAGGATTTTTTTATTTTTTTAATTTTATCGACAGTAATGTTACTCATTATTTTTATCACGACTATGAAGACCATTTATATTTTTTTTTCTCTCTAGTTGATATTGTCAGTGCAAATTGCGCTCAATGTGACCGCTGAACACAAAAAAACCACTTAAACTTTATGTTTTTCTTTACCCAGCAAAGAAGCTGTGTAATTACACGCTTCGTTCGGGATCTCTGCGGTAATTTGTTCCGTAGTCTGACGTAACAAGTTAGTTATCAAAACGCACCTGCGCCCGTAAACGTTTATTTTGATGGGCAGGTGCGGTTATGGTATCCGAAGCTTCGACGGCGCCTGTAAGCATTTAAATCCTAGTAAAGCTGCGTCACGTCCTCACATAATGATACGGGTTTGGGTTTATTGTTATGAGATGGAACAAATCTATAGGTTCCTACTTTTGTACATTAGGGTAGGGGTGTGCAGCATTGCGCACTTTTCCAACTACGTTCTCTAAAAAAAAAACGAAGCAGTTTAAAATCAACATTATTAATTTACACATTTTATCTGCCTAGTAAGAAAACTTAAAAAGATCATACTAAAGGTACCGGTTTAGGAACGGTTGTGCAAGCTACCATGGCCTATGTACCTATGCTGTGCATTTTGCATGCCACCAGTTTTTGCATGACATACATTCGATCCAGTCTTCAATAATCGGATCTTACACTTCAGACATGCCCAATTTTTCTTAGAATATGCCATCAACCTTCTGGACATAACTAAGAATTAATTTATTTTATTGCGCTTTTCTCCCTTCTCAACTCTCACACTCCTCCTTCTTATCTCGTATCTCACTTCCAATATCTATGTTCTTCACACGCTAAGAATCTGCGTTCTTCTAACAATCTTCTCTTACCCTCCTTCCCATACCTTCCTTCTCATACGTCTGAGTTTGTTCATTCTTCTTTTCATATTCAGCCCATTCTTCTTTAGAATGCGCTTCCTCTTGATATCAGGACGGCCACCAGTCGGTATGCATTTAAACGGAAATTGCAGAGTTATTTTCAAAACAAATAGCATAGAGTCATCTCAACACCTCTCTCCCTTGATTTTGTATATACATATATTATAAGTATGTGTTAGTAATTGTATGTATGTGTATCTAACCTATTTATGTATTTGTGTACCTAGTTTTAAGAGTTTTTTTTTATCATTGTTCCTCTCAACCAAAGCACCTGCCATCTAATCTCTTCACCACCCTTGGTTGACTGGTAGAGAATGCCTAAGGCATTAAGTCCGCCTTTGTACCTTTTTGTGCGAAAATTTTTAATAAATAAATTAATAAAGTCTAACTAAGACATTTCCGCTTCCATCTGGGAGGTAAATGTGTATCTATACCTGCCTAAGGATCGCGGAAAATTCGCTTGCGTCAGTCTTAAACCAAGAGTAGACTCACATGCTAAATTGTTCAAGAAAGTTTGAAACTACCTGTAGTTTCCTTTTTGTTCAAATTAATTTGACACAATTTTACTTTTTTGCTTTCTTTCGCTTCAACGAAGCACGCGTTCGTACCTAGTAAATTTGAAGATTTTCATTATCAAGCGTATGGTTATCAAACAGCACCACCGACTCCCTTATGCGCAACAAAATTACCTTTCAAATTAGGAGGAACTTTGGTAACGGAATTTACTCCGTGAGATTTAAATTTTCACTAAAATTTAAATAATTTTTGCTCACAAAGTTGTTATTTTAGGAAGCTTGCCGTTGTTATAAAAAGGGAACGGAGACAACAATTGTTTTTGAAGAAAATTAATTTTTCTTCCTCATTCAACGGAAGTTTCATGTATTTTTAGGGCTTCCATTGTATCGTACTTATAGCTAGAGCAAAGAATTATTTTATCGTGTGATGTATGTTGGAATGGAACGTTGATGAATTGATTGGAACATGATTGTGTGAAAGAGCTGAATGCTAAGGTGTAAGTGAGACAGATGACGTATGCTTGGGATAACTTGGAAGGTATTTATAAAGGTAGAATAACAGGAGGTGTCATTTTACCTTTTTAAACTTTGGAGTAACGGAGTGAAGACGTGACTTTTCTATAACATGTATTTTCATGTGTTTTACTAGTTTATATAAGTTTAAACCAGTATACCATATTCATTTTAGGTACTTTTCCTATGACCTCAGCCCTTTTTATTTCCACATGTACATATAGTCAGTCTTAACGAAGTAACAGAATCGGTAATACTATGTTGACCGCATGGTCTTAATTGTCTCTCAACACAGATAGTACACTGGACAGTATCTCCCATGAGATATCGAGTGACAGTGAGCGAGCAATCTAATGATAGGTACGGTTACCGACAAAAGTCGATTAACACTGCAACTTTTACACACTATCTAAAATCGAAATAAAACTGATTTACATCCGTCACCTCACACAAAACCAGCGTCAGGCACTAGTTGTCTGGAATTTTTGCTGAACTGGGCCTTTTTGGCACAGCCTTCACAATTTCGGACTTCACAATTTTTATTCGATATTTATTTTTTTGTTTATATCTGATGTATTGTGTGTATTTTAGTCTGTGCTAAATAAATGTATATTCTTTCTTCTTTCTTTCTAAATTAACACAAAATTATTCGATTCATTGTATTTAAGCATTTCATATAGCTAACAGCTAAGAGTTCTTTTAATTTTATTTCAGTTCCGTTTTTAATTAAATATGTAGCTCAATACTTATTTTTTTTTAAAGTAGTTTAAAAATAGTGTCAATAAACCCAAGTCGTTGACTGAACCACAATTGATTGATTGTATAATTTGAGTAGCTTGAGTCCGAGCCAAGAACCGATTGATACAATTTACGAGTAGACCAATCAAAATTGTTCCAGCGTAAAGAAAGTGCTCGATATTTTGTAACGAAGTACTCACATACAGTCTATACATTTTTGGATGATTAACCAATCATTCGTCAAAACAAGACGAGCTAGTTGAACGACTTGCGAGTCTTTTAAAAATCAGGGTATTAACACAGTGTCCGTCTGGATGAACGGTCACCAGGCGTCAAGAAGCCGCAAGTTCACTGATCGACAATATGCGATCAGTGAACTTACAGCTTCTTGAATATCAGCTACAATTTTATCGTGCAAACGTAAGATATATACTTTCCTGGTTACTTGTTTGGTTGGTTACTTTTTCGGTAATAGGGCTCGACAACACACATTTTATTTCTGCAAACACGGGATCGCTTGCGAAGAAGTGGAAGATCCTCAGGATCACGGAAATCATTTTGGTATAGTAAAAACGCTTTCTTTTGTTCCTACAAGGGCACAACATACATATTTTCTTCAACCGGTACAATACGATAGATTTATCGCCTGTTCAAACATAACTGCAATGTGAAATAAGTGTTTTGCTATATTTTTTTGTAAGGCACTAAAATATTGATAAACAACACTTTTGTCGATATCTTTAGTGCCGTGATAGTTAAGGTATTATCGTTGTAAAACGTTGAGAGAAGCAAACGGGAAGTAATTAACCGCCACTGTGAATTTCAATAATTCTATTTATCATGTGCATTTGGATTGAGTGATCTTTTTTTTAGGTCGTGACATTATGTGATTGTATATTTAGTCAAAAATAGTCAAAACTAAATCCAAAGTAAAAAAATTGTCACTCTCAAGGGTCTTCAGTTATTTCCCACAGTGTAGATCACTCAATTCAGACATTTTGCAAAAACGGCTATGAGCCAAATCTCAAATAAAACTTACTTTACTGACTAAATTTATATCTCAAAAAAACGTTAACAAATTGTCACAATATTTTATAAAACCATCAAAGCATTTAAAGCTAATTCCAGGTATCTATGACAGTATCATTGGATCACTTTTTAAACAAAAAATGTAAGTTGTTAAAATGGAATTTTATAGATTATAACTCTATGTTAGTCCGCCCATGTTCACAGTGGTGTTCTGTTGAGACAAGGACAATACAATTCCCAGGTTGAATAGTCCGCCTCTCAAACAGGAGCCTGTATTGTGAAAGATAACAATGAATTGGCTCTCATTCAGAGAGTATTTATGCTTCCTGCGAGATTGTAAGCTTTGCTGTAACGGATACGAATAAATTCTTTGTGGAATATAAATTCTTTACCGATATGATTGTGTAATTAGAAATGGGAATATGCCCGTGATTCAAATAAGGCAATTTTTTAATATACGGTATTACTTCTGAATTATAGATAGGTAGTGGCAATACTTAAATGTAGCTACCTAGTGGCGGCAATCTGTTATGCCAGCTAGCGGACTGACTAATGTTTTTACCACAACATGACTTAATTACATGCTGATACGAGAGAAGAATTATAATTAACATATTCATACACCTGAAATGTTTTGTTTCAATTTCAAACAAAATCAAAGTCAAATCATTTATTTCAAATAGGCACTTTTGAACGTTAAAAATTAAATTACAATAAAATTGATTTTAGTCGCCCCTTCCAAAAGGTAGTTTTCGTATGGAGAAGAATGGGCAAGAAACTCCAACGTTACTCTTTTAAAATGTTTTCCAATATTTTGCATACATTAATTGTATAATTATACGTGAAGACGATGCACCTAAAATAAAATTACTATACCACAATAGGTAAAAGAATTAAAATGGATTTATGAAACCATGACATACTCGTATAAATTAATTATGTGATAGATACATAGTGCTCACATATTTACAAACATTCTAAAAGTAGACGATTTTCATAAAAACAATTAAGAGTACCTAATAAGTCCGGGTGTGACTTTAAGTAATTACAGAATGTAAATCAATGTCAAGAAAAAAACTAATCTACAAACCACGTACAAATTTTTAAACGATTCAAACCGTATCTAGGTCTTTTTTTATAATTTAATAATTTATTGAAACCCAAACTCAGTTTACAGAAACTCTGTGTTCGATAACAACTGCATTAGTATAATACCGTGTTGCAGTCATTAACGCCCACCTCCAAAAAGTCGAGACAAAAGTAAAACTAAAAGACTAAAAACTAAAACTAAACAAAATATTAAAACTTAGAACATAAATTTACAGCAACAATATTTCTACTATGTAATTTTATGTGAGATTGTGTGTTTGTATGGAAGGATTGTGTATGTTTTGTACGTGTAGTGTAGGTATATGTGTGTCTGTGAAGGTGTGTGAGTGTGTGGGAGTGAGGTGTCCGTTTGTGCAGGGGGTGTATGTTTGCGCATGTTATGCATATAAAGGGCAATTGGAAAGTGAGTTTACGTTTTTACATATGATTCTAATTCCGTAATCCTTGAATTGGATGGCGTTATACCTTAATAGTGCAACATAATCGGCTCAGATGCAAAACAGATTATTATAAAGCTAAGTGCGCACCACGAAATATAATGGTTGCGGCAATAATAATAATCGCCAATCTGTGAACAATACCAGTGTACTAAACTCCGCGCACTGCGGTAAATAATATCACTTGAAAAATTATAATAAGCGATTGCGATTTTATTTCGCATCATCATTATTCTCCTGCCCTTATCACAATTTATTTGGGGTCTGTGCACAGCGGCGTAGCTACCGCTGTATCAGCCGTATTAACGATAGGGGCCCCTGAGCTACAGGGGTCTACGACGCGACGTGTTAAAGCCAAAAATTTTTAAAATAATATTTTAAAACATAATTAAAAAATATTTAAATTAAAACGTGAAATCCTTATTTATTTATTGAAATGTCGATGTACATACAAACATATGTAAACGGAGAAGAAGAAAGAAAGAATAACAGAAAAATAAAAGTGATACATAATTAGCATGTTCCCACTGTTGGGACACAGGCCTCTGAAAAATAAAGGTGATACATAATTAGCATGTTCCCACTGTTGGGACACAGACCTCTCTGTGAGAGGGAGTTAGCCGTACCTAATCCACCATACATTTTTTATTCTAGGACATGCCCGTTTCCTCACGATGCGATGTTTTCCTTCACCGTTTTGAAAACAGTGGCAATAAAATTATTTACACAAAGTCAAGCGCCTGCCTGGGTCGAACCTACGACCAACAACTATGTAGTAAGTCGCGGCCATTACGACTGGGCCACTACTGCTCTCTTCACCACTACAGTCGGGTAAAAAGGGATCCCAAAAAAAATTGATACAGGGCCCCTTTAGGATGAGCTACGCCACTGTCTGTGCAACATGTAATTTTCTTCCATACTTCTCTATTAGTCGTTATCTCGGTAGTCACCCCCTTTCTAATTATATCATCACACTATATATAATCATTCACAAAGTCCATCCACCGTTTTTTTGGGCTTCCCCTACTCTTATAGCCATCGACATTCGTACTCAAACATGAGCATTTGATTTAAAAAATCGCATGGCGGTTCGCGCTTAGCCTAACATATTAAGGTTTTCCATTAGTTTTATTATATCAGTGTATATATCTACTTAGGTATTTGTGGCGTTTTATGTACAGACGCCAGCAGGTCAAGCTACCCGAAACTGTCAAATTTTCCCAATCAACCTTGAACCTAATGATGTAGCGATAAAGTTGAAAATCTATTAAAGAAATTTGACAGATTGTAGTAGCTTGATGTGCTGGCGTCTGTACTTAACAATAACTTATCATGGTGGTCAATTATAAGTACAATATTTCATTTAATTTGAATTATGTAATTGATCCGCATATACACTACTTGCACTCATTTGGAGAGAACTTCGTCTAAAGGCCTCTGGACAGTCGCCAACACACCACTGCTTCGTTTAAATTTATTTGTATCTTCAAGTGAATCAAAGTACTTATACTTCGACTTTTAATTGTATTCAGTAACTTGACAATTGAAGGATAACAGATTTTGACAAAAAAAAAGATAGTGAAGTGGTGCAAGAATGAATGAACTTAAATAATGTACATACTTAAATGCAAACTTTTAATTTTTTTAATAACTTGTCTTAAAAAACACGATATAGACTATTAAAAACTGTAGAATTTTTTATTTGTTTCTCAGCCACTCTTGAATGTCTGTTTTCTTCCAGGATATCTTGGGAATTGTTTCAATTTTTCGAATATTTGACGAATTACGAAAATATTACGAATTTTTAAAGTTTTATTTAAATTAAACCATTTTATCATTCGTTCTTTACGCAAAATCGTTCACTACCCTAACATTATTAGTTTTAGTATGGTAACATTACTTTTCTTTGAACTGTCAAGTTACTTGAAAGTGTAA
The DNA here is from genome assembly GCA_911387795.2 of Apamea monoglypha. Lineage (NCBI taxonomy): Eukaryota > Metazoa > Arthropoda > Insecta > Lepidoptera > Noctuidae > Apamea > Apamea monoglypha. The sequence goes on from OU426922.1 coordinate 7,191,919, forward strand.
TTTCTAAATTGTTAAGAGTATACCACCAGTATACCACCTTAATACAAGACTTGTACTTGTGGTCTTAATAAAATATCAAGCTGTAAATTTCCAGTAAAAGCAGCTTATACTAAAAGTATAGATTGATATGTCGTATTACGGACATGCATCTCTTCACACACACTCACATTATTATAAATAAATAAATAAATTTATTTATTTGCTCAAACAGATGTGTACATACAATAAACAATCGCATGCAAGATATTTAATAGGAGAGAGTTCTAGACATGTTTGCCATGAACAATGGCGTGCAAATATAATTTTGGTTAATTAATATGGATAAATTCCCATCATCGATCTATTTCTATCACTAAACCATTTACAGTTAACATTATATAAATGTGTAAGTATATATTAATAAGTTATAATAGTCAGTCTCTAAATTAATGTATATAATGTCAAGGTATATTTATAATTATATTAATATTAAATCTTATTATTTTGTCATATTATCTAATTGAGTATTAAATTATATCGAACCAAATTTATCATTTAAAAAGTCACTTACATTATAATAGGCTTTGTCAACAAGAAATAATTTTACTTTTTGCTTAAATTGGTCGGTACTTAGATCTTTCCAACTTTTGGGAAATTTATTATAAATAATTGGAGCCATGCAAATAACACTTTTGCGCATAAGTGCAGTCCTAGACGCATGCAAACAAAGTTCAGTTTTATCGCGTCGATTTCGGGGAAAACTTTCTGCCATACGCGGAAATAGATTTGGATTCCGTTTTACAAATAAAGCCGTTTCTAATATGTAAAGGGACGGTAGTGTCAGAATCTTGTAGCGAATGAAATACGGCTTACAAGAATCTCCAATGTCCAATCTAAACATTGACCTTAGACATCGCTTTTGGGCTTTAAAAGCAATTTCCTTGTTGGTGGAATTGCCCCAAAAGATCACACCGTATCTTAAAATTGATTCGGTTAGCCCGTAGTACGCTGTTAGCAAAGCATCTACATTAAGTGTCCATGATAGCGTGTACAGAGCAAATGCACTGCTACTAATCTTTTTACAAACAGTCTCAATATGAGTCTTCCAATTCAAATTACGGTCAATTATTAAACCTAGAAACTTTGTAGTAGTAACCACGTCTATAGTATTATTATTATATTTAATGTCAAATTTAGGAAATGTCAATGCACGTTGGCCAAAATGTATAATTACTGTTTTATTAATATTTATTTTCAAATTATTGTTATCCAGCCAATCGATTGTTTTATTTAACGTATAGTTTACATCTTCTTCATACAAATCTCGATGGCGACAAGGTATAGTAATCGTGCTATCGTCCGCGAATAGTGTCATAGGATGATTAATGGATTTTGGAAAATCATTTATATAAAGGATAAAGAGAGAAGGTCCTAGTACACTTCCCTGCGGAACACCATGGATAACATTACGTTCTTCAGATAAGAATATTTCCTCTCGTTTAGTGTCACTGTTTATCCTACTGATTTCCGTCACTTGTTTTCTATCGAGTAAGTAAGATTGTAAGAGTTTTAGTATATTTCCTCGAATACCGTAAGTCTCGAGCTTTTGCAATAGTATATCATGTTGTACGTAATCGAATGCCTGCGACATGTCACAAAAAATTGCACAGACTGGGTTATTTCTATCTCCATTTGTCATAACTATATATAAAAAGTCATAGATTGCCATATTAATGGTTTTGTTTTTTCTAAAACCTTTTTGTTCGTTACAAAGTATGTTATGCTTTTCCAGATACGTACTAAGTTCTTTATAAATATAGGATTCAATTAATTTAGAAAAAATTGACACTAGAGATATCGGTCTGTAGTTTTCTTTTACCTCTTTATCCGATTTTTTATGTAATGGTTTTACTATTGACTTTTTTAAAACATCTGGAAACGTGCCTTCACAAATGCTTAAATTAATAATGTGGGCTAATGGCTTACATATCTCTTTCGCTACTGATTTAATTATTTTTGTTTGTATACCGTCATATCCTGTGCTATAAGTATTATTAAGGCTTAAAATTATTTTCATTACGTCCTGTGGTAAACACGGGGCCATAAACATGGAGTTTTTTCTGTTCAAAATGTGTTTTGTGACTTTGGTCCCGGAATTAATTCTCGGTTGAATCTTATCAATAAAGTAGTTGTTAAATAAATTTGCAATTTGTTTTGGATCCACAATAGCACTGTCATTTTCTTGAATCGTATTAATATTGTTCTTTGGTATGTTTAGTTTGTTTTGCTTTATTATTTGCCAAGTAGTTTTCGACTTATTTTTTGATTTTGTTATTTTGTGATTGTTTTGTGCGCGTTGAGTTAACTGTATGATTTTTCTATATAGCCTAGAATAATTCTTAAACCGGTCCTTATTTTGTTGAGTTGGTTTTAATCGGGCCTGCCATAATAATTGGCGTTTCTTTATGCTGCAAGTCTTTATACCGCGTGATATTCATTTCTGCTTTTTAAATAAATTTACAGAAATAAGAGTTTTCGGAAAACACTGCTTATATAAGAATGAAAATATGTCTATAAATGCGTTATATGCTACATTTGTTTCATTGGCTTCAAAAACCTCTGAAAAAGTTAAGCTACTTAAATACGATTTAAATTTGTCAATATGTTCTTCATTATAGTCCCGTTTAAGGGTTCGCCATTGATTTATGGTACTCGTTATATTAATAGGACATTTAAGTATTTGCGCCGTGTGGTCAGATAATGCTAATTCTAACACTAAAGCGCTGCACGACTTGTTAAAGTTATGCGCAAAGTTGTCAATGCATGTCTTAAGGCGAGTTGGTTGATAAAGTGCAAGATTTAAATTATAACTTAACAATAAATTTTCAAATTCAATACATTGATTATTTCTTTTTAAAACATCAATATTAAAATCTCCCGCTAAAACTATATTTTTATAGCATTTTTGTATTAAAATACGTAATATCATTTCCAATTTATCCATACACTCATGAAAGTTATTAGGATTTGGTACTCTATATATACAAACGAAAACGATTTTGTAGTTAGTGAGTTCAATGGCGCAGCATTCAAAAACACCAGTTGTGGATATTTTGGCTATTTTGGGTAATTCTCTCCATTGATGTCCGTTTCTAACTAAGATACATGCTCCACCTCGCTTACTCTCTTTCCTACAGAAACAAGCAGCCAAGCAGTAGTTGTGTATGTTAAGATGCTTTTCATAGCTTTCCATCATGAAGTGTTCTGTAATTAATAAAATATCTACGCGCGTATTTTTTTCTGTTAACTCTTGTAGGCAGACCGTAAGCGCGTTAGACTTCGCTAGCAATCCTGCAATATTCTGGTGCATGATATATATATAATTAGTCAAGAAAAAAATTGTGGTTACGTTCATTATCTACTTCTTTATCTTTCTGGTAACATTCCATGTCAATGTTTTGTGTAATGTCAGTAATCAAGTCCAATAAATCCTTAAAAACAGTACGTAGTCCATGCTGATTTATAGATCCTGAATAGGTTTTAAACATGGTGTAGTCATATTGTAGATTGAGATTACTGTCTAAAAGATATGCATGTCCATGTGTCAATACATCCAGGTAAAGAAGATTGTTAAATGTTTCCACTCGACAGTTGAATAAGCTCGTATCAAAGGGATATTTATAGGTGGGTAAACATATTATAATATTAGTATGCTGTACAGCTTGTAATGTATTTCTTAGGTGGAATATAATATCATAATAGTTGTTGGTTCTCTTAAAGTCTTCTTCGCCAAGAAATACCACACAGAAGTCGTTCATAGTGTAGTTCTTTAACTTCGTGCCCAGTCCGTTAAGCAGCTCTTCTGTATTTCCACGAGGCTTCAAGTAGTGGCATAAATCGTACTTATCATTAAATGTATATTCAGCAGCTGATAGCATGTTGTTATTTTTATTACTGCTCAGTATACATGCTTTAGGTTTTACCACACAATTTGAGTGTAGCTTTGAATTATTATTGTTTACTATAATAATATTATTAGATCCTTTTTGTTTTTGATATTGTGGAGTTGAGCAGTCAGTCGAAAAGTCCGTTTTCTCTAATGGTTGGTAATCTTTATGTTTTACAGCTTGTAGTTGAGATGTATTATTTGTGTTCGGTGTTTTCGCAAGACGTTTTTTTCTTCCTGATTTTGGTGTCAATGTACTCTCGGTGGTTCCTACTTTTTTATAAATCTCTATAACATGTTTACATTTTCCTAATTCACATTTTAAATTAGTATTTTCTAAATTTAAATTTTCTATCTCTTGATTTGCACTTAATAGTTCTTCCTGTAATTGTTTTATTTTTTCATACAAGTCCTTATTATTTTGCGTTTCATTTATTGAGGTATTTGGCAGGCTTAACATTGTCGTATCGAAGAGTGATTCATTTGAAGTTATGTCACAAAGTGAACTTGATCGTTGTGGTTTTCTATAAGTTATATTGTCTGTTTGCTGATCATGCTCCATTTTGCAAACGTTCAGTTGTTGCCGTAGGTTAATCTTAATTATAGTCTAAAGCGGAAACCTCGGGCGCAGTGCAACAGCCACGATATTATCACTGGGTTTTTTTTTTTTATTGGCAGTAAATTTTCCCTAATATGATCAGATTTTTATTTGCTGGTAGCACTCGTTTCCGGGGTAAAATGAAAAGTATGTTATGGCAACCCTTTAACTTGTCACATAAAATGTCAGTGTCAAGAATAAAATGTCTGTGATTCTGCTACTCACTGATAGATGTCGCTGTTAGTGTTACACTGTTTTACCGACAAATTAGAATTTTAAATAAAAAGTAACGATTTGGTTATTAGTTAATTAACTTTAACACACTGTTCACTGTCTTTTAATTAATTGTCACGCAATAAATTTTGTTCATGGCACTAATGTCAATGTTTTTACAGCTTAATTTGTATGTTCTTTCATTATTTCTTGCAATGTTCACACTAACACTGGAGATTTGCAACACATATTATAATTGCGTATTACTTTATCCAAAGTTCGAGATAACCCTAACTCATGTAATTTGAATGTTATTTAACGCTTTTAGACACTTTTAACATCACTATAGTGGCAATAACTATTTTTTTTAAATACATTGTCGAGAGCTTATTGTTTACGTTATGGCAGCGCCAACTACCCTATTGTTCATTACATTTACGTCTCGCCATTTTTTGTAGGTTTTAGTGCAGCCCGCACTCTCGCCGTAGAGCCGGGCTGCAATATTTTTCCATTTTTCGGAAGTGTTTATTCTTGCCAAAGGACCCTCATTCGCCAGGGATCCCTTGGCAATGGAGACATTTTTCTCCTTAAATCGGAGCAGCAGCTCCCACTGCCGCTCCGAAACTTTACGATTTGCTGGCATTGCTGAAAAAATAGATCAACAGAACTACTGTAAGAGTATTTAACATACTTCATTAAAAAAAAACAAACTCTTTATATTTATAACCACTTATATTTATCTTACAGTAAGAAATTGGTAATAACTTATTCAGTTCAAATTGGACTTTGAAAAAGTTTGTCGACGGCGGAAAGAGAAGTTAACTTTTGCCACAGGACTAAATGTCAGATGCAAATACGTTTTGTTACGTACAGACGCCAGCAGGTCAAGCTACCCGAAACTGTCAAATTTTCCCAATCAACCTTGAACCTTAATGCTTTAGCGATTAAAATTATAAAATTTGACATAGAAATAGAATAGATTAAAGAAATTTGACAGATTGTAGTAACTTGATGTGCTGGCGTCCGTACTTCAACTATGGTAGTTTTTGGTAAAAAGGGTTTTAAAAACTGGTTTTTCATTTTTTCAGCAATCATTGCTCATTTTCATTTAAGTAAGCATTAGTTGTAATTAAAACTAAATTAAATTATAGCATATTAATTCTGAAACAAATAATTCATATAGGTATGATAAAACAAAACGCTTCGACGAAACAGATTGTGGCCTATTGGTAGGTACACCGAATACAATTCTACTGGATTGGAATCATTTTTATTTACACAATTCCAAATATGGAAAACGATTACTACTGTAGTCTGGTTCATTTCGGAATCGCATTCAGAAACAAAATGTGTCAAGCAATTAGGCTGCTGGTTGGCAGAGAGACGCACAACCTAGTACTCGTACTATGGATTCAGTACATGAGTCTGAACGCCCCTGCATTGCAATTACGTGTCGGTTATTAAAAGAAAATTGCTGTTCCATACATTTTGACCTCGTAGGTCCACTTTTCTATGAAACAGCTTTTTTTTTTTTTAATAACTGACGTTTAATTTCCACGCCTGGGTTCTAGAATCATGTGCTGAATTCATGGTTACAGTTTGCTAGGCTTCTACTCCGTTTACCTTCTATATCCTGTTTTTGTCCAAACGGTAAACAAAGTCAGTTCAAACAGAATCGACAGTTCATATACGGCTATATGAACTGTCGATTCTGTTAAAACCGACTTTATAGTATTTATAGGTATTACATATATGTATATTAAAACGCTCGTATAATTACGATTATAAATCGGATTTCTTTTCAAAAATTATCTTGATTTGTAATAGGTAACGTTAGGTATTTTATACACTGTTACAATAAACTTCATTCAGCTGGTAACATTTATGTACATTTAAAATGATTGTAAATATAAAGAAAAAAAAAAAAAACTCCATAATTAATTCAGCTGGTAACATTTAAAACATTTTGTATTTATTTTATGCCAGTAAACTTATTGTAAATAGAAAAAGAAAAGATTATTCCATAATTCATTTGGCTGGTAGCATGTTCGTTCGTTGCTTATTGTAAACAAAAAAAAAACACTATGGCCAGTCGTTTTTATCGAGGAAGTTGGTTCGCGCTTTTTTTTTATTTATAAAAGTTTAAACTATATCTGTGTTGTTTTTAAGTTTTAGAAGTATTGTGAAACTGTAGTTGCAGTGAAATAAACTAATTATCTATACTTATAATAAATCTGTAGAAGTAAAAATTCTGTACATTGAAAATATAAAAAAAATGTGATTAAATAAAATTTTGTCTGTCTGTCTGTTTGTTCAGGCATCACGCAAAAACTACCGGTTCGATTACGATGAAACTTGGTATAATTATTCTTTACTATCCTGGGCACCACACTGGGTACTTTTTATCCCGGAAAAGAATATACAATAAACAACAAACTTAATTTTGCGGTTCGATCCCTAGACCCGATTACTGTACCAACCGCAAATAATAAGTTTGTCGTAGGTTACGTTACCCGCAGAGGAGTTCACTAAGGGGCGCTGCACACGGCTAAGATACTATAATATTTTATCTTAAGATACAATATCGCTCGCCATACAATTCAATGGACTATCACACACGACGAAGATAATAAATAATATTTCATATTTTCGTATCTTAAGATGAATTTGTATGGCGAGCGATATTGTATCTTAAGATAAAATATTATAGTATCTTAGCCGTGTGCAGCGCCCCTAAGTTATGCTGTAAATGTAGTGCTGAAGGTTGAATTTGGCTTGCACCGTTCGCAGCACACGCGTGGCGCGCGGCCGCCACGGATCGCTACCGTATATAAGGACGGAGTCTGAGCGCGCACATCATACATTTTTTGAACTTTGATTTGAACGGACGTGTCGAGTGGCGAGCGTTCGTTCTTATTAGCATTCTATAAATTCTATTTTTTAACTGCTACTTGCAATTCTAAACCGTGCTTTTCAGTGCGACCTTTTTATTCCTTTAAAGAGCTTATTACACTACGATGTTTAGTCGTTCCTAAATTCAGGATAGTTGGTTTAATGCGATTAAACTATTATAGATTAAACTATTGTAGAGTTATTTAGGTTTATTTTTATAAGTCGTAGGTATAGATTTTAATTTTAAAGTATAGGTGGTATATTTGATAGTGTACGTAGTGACCGTAGGTTATTTTATAATACTGTTAGGTTGGATTCGTATAGATATATTAGTTTTTAGGGATTTTGCTTATTTATTGAGTTTAGATTAGTTATCATCAGAAATAGGTTTATTTAGGTAGGTAGGTATTTTATTTTCTGTTATTGAGTTTATTTGTTTTTTAATTAGGTAGGTACTTAGGTTTACTTTTTTAAGGCGTAGACCGTATAGATTTTAATTTCAAGTATAGGTAGGGGCCCGCCGGGACAGAAGTATTAATACCGGTATGCTCGATAGATAACGTTCTACACAAATCGCACTTTACACAAAAAAACTCATTGATAAGTTTCGTCCTCCACGCGAACGAAGTCGCGGGCACAGCTAGTCTGTAGTATGTGTGTATCTATGCTGAAGAATAATGTAAGTAAACCACAATTTGTATTTCATAAATGGAAATGTAATCGCAAGTACAGTATTAGGAATAAAGGCTCTTTGAAATTGAACGCTGAAGAAACCCTATTTATTTCTGTGTAATGGATTTTGGGACCGTGGCAGTCTCTTCGGGCTCGAAATAATTAACTCAATTTTCAATTTGAATAGCTTGACCATTTCAATCTGCTGTCGCTCTTTGTTACTTTGTCCCTTGGTTTAACGAAGATAAATATAGTTACGTTGTCCTATTCAAGCATAATCAGGCTATTGTATTATTCCACCGCTGCTGGGACACCGGTCTCCTCTCTGTAGGAGGGTACGGGCGGCAATCCACCACGCGGGCCCAGAGCGGGACCCTTATTACGTAACACACTATCAATCACAATCTGAACAATTTCGAAGGATATTGGTAATCCATTGCTTAATATGTTAGAAAAAAATGTCTGCTCAACAACATAAATAACAGTCAATATGGAAGCCATTGCTACCGTTAGTGTGATACACAATTACCCCGCGGATTGGTAGATGTCACGTATCTTCGATTTTTTGTATTTTAAGACATATAGGTTTCTTAGCGATGTTATCCTTCACCGTTATGACAGCAGTGGTGATTATATAAATTACACAAAGTAAAGTGCCCGCGTGGGCTCGAACTCACGACCTGTGACGCGTAATTCGGGGATGTTCTCACTGGGCTACCACTGCTCTCTAGCCTGCAGTGCGATTCTGTAACCATCTCACCGTGAAAACTTAGGTGAAATGAGCGTGGAGTGAGCTGTCATTCCAACTAATGCTAGGGATTGACACCTTTGACAGCTCACTCTAAGCTCACTTCATCTAAGTTTTCACGGTGTTATTTTTACAGAAAGATCGGCTGTTCAATAACAAGATTTAATTGATGTAGTTCGGTACGTAGTTTCTTCTCAAATACCTAATTTCGTCGTTAATAGTGATAGGTAATAACGTTAATATGTAGTAGTGACGTTAATACTTAATACCTTAAGTATGTTAAAACAACTGTTACCTACAGCGGGGTAATTGTGTAACACACTTCAATGGTAATGCATTTGACAATTCAAACTCAAACATCCATTGCATCATTTACGCTGTTGAGCAGACGAATTTTTCAAACATATGAAGCAATGGATTAGAAACCTTTAAAATAATAAAAGAGGTGAGCTTATATTTGTTTAGATCCCACTGGCTTGCGCCTACCGAACGTCTTACATTAACCAGAAGGCCAAGTAGGTTCATATTTAATTTGAGGGGCCCCTTAGGGCCGAAGCCTGCCGGGTCAGCGGGATTGTCCGAAAGGGTTACCGCTACCCAGGAACATAAAGGGCAAAGGAAGGAACATGGGTGGGTTTTAGTCAGTAAGAGTCTGCCACTCCCTTCCGCTCCACCCAGAGCGGGAGGGGTCATTTGATGATTTCCCATCCGAAAAAAAAAAGTAGGTTCATATTGTTCTATCGCCAAAATCTAGGACTATTCCTGCTTGCAGCTCATTTTCTTAGTCGACCTAAAAATGATCTTTTTTTCCTTTACTTACGGACGCAGCTGTGGTCATCATGTTCACGGGATTTTGTTATCAAAACACAAATTTATGGTTTTGGCGATAGTACCTATTTCTAATATTCATATACGTAGGTACTAAAGTTGACTTCATATAACTCTTCGTTCTTCTTATTCAAGTTAAATGTTTCGTTTTAACATATAAGGTAAGGACACATTCATTCAGCGGGATTGTCCGAAAGGGTTACCGCTACCCCGGAACATAAAGGGCAAAGGAAGGAACATGGGTGGGTTTTAGTCAGTAAGAGTCTGACACTCCCTTCCGCTCCACCCAGAGCGGGAGGCGTCATTTGATGACTTCCCATCCGGAAAAAAAGGACACATTCATTTCGTAGGTAGGACCTAAAAATATAAGTGCCTCCCAGAAAAAAAAGGACTACTACCTACTGTTTTCTTATGGGAAATAACATCTTGAGCATTTTTTACATACACCTAAAGTCTATAATTAACCCCTGGCTGCTATTTGAGATTGAATATGCTAATAATCATATTTTTATACTTTAATTTTTGGATATAAAATGTTCGATACTTGAATTGATGTCCTATGATTTTTTTTTTTAACCAAGTGTTGCCGAAAATTACTTGCTCAGATAGATTTTTGCGAATTGGTTTATTGTGTAGTGTCTTAGCAATTAAATTCTAGGTCGCTTGTTTTGTTCATTGCCTGCAGGCAGCACAATTGGCAACAACTCGGCGCCATATTGAAGATAGCAGGGTAACTCATGCTTGAATTTTTTGCATCATATACAGGGTGGGTTTTTGAGACGGGGCAGTATGGTACCTGGCCTTACTGTCCCTCATTAGCATTAGGTCATTCTTTTACTGTTTATTCATCTAGTGGCACGCTATCAATGTGACTACGATGTTCTTGTGTGTAAATACCTTCTGTAATATAATAATTATAGGTAGGTAAACGATCTAGTGACGTTTCTGCTTCAGGCACCGAAGATCAGTCGGTAGTTGTACCACGTGACCTGCAGGCTTCTCCAACTCGACAGAAAATCGAGCTTCCCTCGACGAATTCCGAGCACGTATGTACGGAAGCGGTTTGTGTACGAAAGTATGATATATTTGATTTTTATGTTAATGTTGACATTTTGTATAGGTAGGTCCTGTGGTTATGTTTGTAGTAAATGGTGGTTGTGAGTTATGATAACTTTTCTTGCTTGAAACATTAGGTGTTCATTGTACCTTATGAAGTACCTATTTACAATTTTCCTTGCCTTCATTGGTAGACCACAGTGAACTACGCATTAACTCAACATCTTGCAATAAAGGGGTTTGATGACCCGTGGCATAGGCCATTGTGATAGATAGATGTTTGATTCTTTCAGACTGATTATTTGAAACTGAGGATGAGGTGACCTTGAACGAATGCTCCAAGAACTTAGCAATGCAAGCCTTGAGGTTGGCCTGAAGATGAATATGTCGAAGACCAAAGTTATGTGCAACGAAACACGTAGAAGCATAAAAGTAGACGGGGAGATAATAAAACATGTCCAGGAATACCTTTACTTGGCCAAGTAGTCTCTTTCCAGGCGAGGCAAGATAAAGAAATCACAAGACGAACGGAAAACGCCTGGAAGAGCTACTGGTCCTTGCAGGAACTATACTAAGGTGAGTTGCCTATGGCACTGAAACGCAGGCTCGTGGGCATGTGTACCTATTCTTCCCGTCGTAACCTATGGTACACAAACTTGGCCTTTGACTAACAACCAGAAATCCAAACTAAAGGTCTGCCAACGAGCAATGGAGCGCAGTATACTAGGCGTTAAATTAACGGATCGTGTTCGAAACAATACTGCGCTCCAAAACAAAAATAGGTGACGTGGCTCAAAAGGCTGCTGAGACAGCGAGGCGGGGTCGCGGAAGACCACGTAGGAGATGGCGGGACGAGCTGGATAGGTTCTGTAAAAACTGGAAGGAGGACGCGCGGGCTCGCAAAAGATGGAAGGAGTGGAGGGAGGCCTTTGCCCAGGAGTGGGACAGCGTAGGCTAATAAAAATAATAAATTTGAAACATTTATGCAACAAGATGTTTGAAGCAAGTTAAAAAAAAATATGGATGTCACGTGATCAACTTTGAACGTTAATATCTCAGAAACGTGACACATTACGAGGTTTGATCTCATTATGTTTTCTGTATGAATTGTTGTCAGCTATGAATTTATATAGGTTTCATGCATGGCCGCAATGAATGAAAATACACAACGGTAGGTATGCCAGGCTCCATGCTAAAATCTTTAATCCCCTTTATGTGTACTGTGTTCAGCAATTAAGATTTGATGTATATCTACGTCCTACGACGTTAAAATGCCAGGAAACTAGAGCTTAAAAACTTTATTTAATTCGTTAATTCACAAGCCAGTTGTTAAACATTAATCGAAGTGGATTTCTTTACTCGGACTATATTTGCAATAGCAGAATGCATTTAGATGTGGATGTGTCGCGCTGATACAGTCCGGTTCATTTCCGTATCTAAAATATAAGAACGCAATCGTATAAGTATCTATGAAGGCTCAAAGCACAACAAGAGAGTAGCCACGGTAATTCTTGGTTACCGAACAATCCCGACAGCTCAAACAATGGCTCCCAATGTCACAATTTTACCAAGAAATATATAGCTAATGACCATTCGTTCGTTATTTATGATCATCTAAGATTCTACCAGTGTTGTATGGTGCCCAAATAATTTCTGAACAACGACAACCTCCGTGCCGTAAGGAGCAACATTTACCCCTTTATTTATAAACGTCGCTTAAAGTCAAGAAGTATTTAAACATCAGGAATGTATGTTTAACAGTCAGTCAACTCAGCCTATTGCAGTCCTCTGCTGGCTATAGGCCTTTCCCAAGCTGCGCCACGACACCCAGTCCCCGCCTTCCGCATCCAGTCTTTCCCAGCCACCTTCTTTAGGTCGTCCGTCCATCAAGCGGGGGGCGTCCTACACTACGCTTGCCGATATGCGGTCTCCGCTCCAGGATTCGTCTGCCACTCTCACTCTCACTCGTCTGTCCTTTGACAAACTTGGCCGGCCCATTGCCACTTCAGTTTGCTTACTCTGCAAGCTATGTCAGTCACAGTCGCATATCTTTAACTTTAAGAAACATTTAAATAAACCCCATTATAGTTAAAACAGATTTCAGTCAACCAAAGCTGCAATCCTCTAACTTCAACATTTAATTTTTATTTGATTAAAATTATCTGTCGATTGAAAAATCAGCCCATAATAGCAAAGTTACTCTACTACATAAACATAATTGAAGAAAGTCTAGATAAGAGTAAATGCACTTACTTGCTAATTCTAGAAATATCTTTTTCAGTGATTGTGAAAGAGTCATTTTTAGTGTCATACGTCACTGTTCCTTCGTATACACTTCGACCAGGATTTAATGTTATCTGAAACATGTGTTTTCTTTATCATCTATACTCAATGTTTCTCTACATTCTCTACGTTATCAGCATCCAGTCTAACTAATATGCAATTAAGCAGGTACATGTACTTATCACTACCAGAGTCATAATATCCAAGTCAATACCGACAAATAGCTATAAAGTTGGCGGTGCACGGTGGTTTAAGGTTAGCGGTTGCCGTTGAAGACCCCGACTACTATGAAAAACGTTCGCCATTTAGAGCGCGGATAAGTCAGGGAGAGAGTTCTTCAAAGTCAACTACAATATACTTATGCCCACGTTAATTATGTCTTGCCGCGACAAATGTAAGCCCACCAAGCAAGGTTCTTCTTGCTTCCATTTCCCTTAAACCTCGTCATGGACGTTCCATTTTAAATAATTACCCTGGCTTGATAACATTCTTTAAGTGCTCTTGGTGCTGCTAGTCTAGGGTTTCCAAGATATGCGTCATCTTCTTTTTTGTAACCATATGTCAAAAGGTGATTGTTTACATTAAGTTGTGAAACCGATTGTATGGACATAAGTCGTCTTTTTGCGCATTTTGATCTGTAACATTATCGAGCTTTATGACATGTGTATTAAAATTATACCAACTATGTATATCCTATCCTACCTCTTGGCACTAATAATATATATGCGGCACTTTCTTGATTTGTCCTTCTTTCACGCAGCAACTGATCGAAGAGTTTCAGAAAGGCATTGTTTTGGCCCGGAGACAAAAACTAATCTTGTATTGATACAAACTTACCGTTGTTCTTCACTAATGTTGTCAATATACCAGGCCAGTACATTAGCCACTTTGTTGTACATGGGTGCGTGCTGAGATACGCTGAACCATTTAGTGCAAGAGCACCAATGTTGAACTATACCAGCCTCAGCACATATTCGCCTTTTAGGTATCTGAAGAAGCAAAGGATAGTTAAAAATAAAATAAAATAAAATAAAAATAAAAATGGCAACGAAAGGATAGTTAAGCATCATTAAATATTCATTACAGGACCAATTTCCCTGATGAGCAACCCTTAGGTCTGTATTACAGAACATTCCTCAAGTGCAGCTTGATCGTCAATCACTTTATCACTGTTTAAGTATAGAATCAGTGCTTGGACATCGTTCTTATACCAGAACGGTAATCAATCTATAGTCACCAGAAGCGAGACTCAAATCGAGCCTCAAGCAGAGATGCGTATTGTTTAAGCATCGGCCTGTTTTCGTTTACGATTTATTTTATTTACAAACTTTGTTGTGATCGTCAGGCAATTAGAAATATTAAAATGCACCATACCTTTCGAACCCAGATATTTAGGAAATCAGCGTTGTTTTGTCATTCCTGAATAGTACAATCTCACATTATTGAAGTTAAACTGTTTGAAATCATTTTGTAAGCAAAATTGACAGACCAGCAAGATTGAATTGATTAAAAGACCTTTGTAGTGTTCCAAGGCTCTATTGGTATCTGAATGACTTTGGCAGGGGGGCGTTGGTTGGAAACATTTGTATTTTTTTTACAGAAATGGTGGTTTCAGTTCCGATTTTGATCTCGCACTGAACTATCCTTGTAGCTTTGTAACCATTGGTATTAAGTATGCCAAAAGCCTATTAGAAAAAATTCAATAAAAAATGCCAACTCAACGCAAAGCATTTGCAAACAAACCTATTACAGGCACTTTTAAATTGTCAAGGGGTCGGTCAGTCAGAAAGATGAAGCCAGTTGCCCATTCCAAAGCGTAGTAGTACCTATGGAGCAGAACGGGCAAGAAACCTATTGATTTAAAAGAGTGTCCATGGAACACTCTTTTAAATGGTTACATAGAATTGATTACATTATTCATGTTAAAAATTATGGATGTGAGAACGACGTAGAACATTAAAAGCGTTCGTAATGAAAAGATAGAAAAAAAAACAATTCAAATATTAAATTAAATTAAAATAAGCCATGGCAGCAAAGAGTGGACCACTCCCTACTAACAGCGTCCGTTCACGAACATAACGCATAGATTAGTACCATTCAGCTCAACCATTTTGAAGGGATAAATGATCTAACACATGCACCACCATCAGCGAGACATTAGAGTGAGCATGACATACTCTCAACCACCAAGGCACATTTAAGTCAATGAAAGACGTACCCAGTAAATGGTACCTTATACATAGTACTCACACATGTGCTATGTAATTATATAATACTAGGAGATTGAATTTATATAAAGCAAAACTAGTATTTTAAAATCTTCAGCAGCTTCAACAGCATTTTGTGGAGTAGGACCAGCGTTAGGCATGCATTTTTGTCAGCGATGTAATCCCCCAATTTATAATATGCTTGGCTGCATAGTGTGCGTTTTATGTAAGATTTGAATTTCGTTTCATTGAGTTGGAGTATGTGGGGAGGTATTTTATTGTAACATTTTAAACAGTACCCCATGAAGGAAGAGTATACTTTAGTATCTGGTTGAACTAATTGGTCCCTATTTCTAAAAATTTTGCTGTGCCCGACAGGGTCCATATTGATCTTTTACCTTGTATATACCATCTATGTAACACATATGGAATGCAATAAAGATTTGAGTATTTGAGTATTTCTAGTTCTTTAGGTGCGCCTGTCACCTCTTTTACTGAAAAGATTTAAATTTTTCCTTACGTACATGATATTTTCATAGATATATTGACAACGTACCGTCATGATATTATTAATTAGAGAATCGAGCCTGCGGAGGCCATATATTGCTCTGATGGCTCTTTTCTGCAGAATAAAAATAGACTTGATATCTGCAGCCCGTCCTCATAGTACAATACCGTAAAACATGATACTATGAAAGTAACTGAAATAGACTAGCCCCGCGGTCAAAGTCAAAATCAAATCATTTATTTCAAATAGGCACATAAAAGGCACTTTTGAACGTCAAAATTACATAAAAATAGAATTGATTCTAGTCGCCCCTTTCCAAAAGGTAGTTTTGTCAGACCATTGAACACTATTAAAAGGCAAGACGAAAGAAGTATATTTACTTACATTAGTGCATTGCAAAAACCTGCTAATATAAATTCTAAATTCATTGAAACTTTGTAGAATAAATTAGCTATTGTAATAATCTACTTCTGCAAATATAGTTTTGATAGTAATACTTCAATTTACTACTACGTTTACTTGAAAACGCAGGTAAACTTGAAAAGAACAAAAATTTACATGACAATATTGACAATAATTATATGCTCAAGCGCGTCTCGACCACACTTGGATGATAACAGATCCAATCACTGCTTGGGTTCGATTCACGAACCGAGTCACGATCTAGAATAAAGCCGAACTCAGGTGAAATATGATCAATTAGTCTATGCTTGAGGAACGTTCTAAAACTAAAACCAGACCCAAAACTAGTTTTAAACAGAGATCAGCTTGAGTTTCCTTCTGTAATACGGACCTTAGATTCATCCGGACATCACCATTTTTTTAGTTTAACAGGTTTGACGGGTGAGGTAAGTTGTATGCCTGTACATGTTTTTTGCGGCTTATCAAAGGAGTTAAACAGATTCGCTTGATATATGACTCTCACTCGTTGTTTACAAACACAAGTGGATTCTGGCAAAAACGGTCTTAAGCTAAAACGCTTACAGTCTATTTTAAAACAAGGTATTAAAAATAACACAGACTATTTACCGGTTCTAATAAACTCATGGCTCTTGGTAGATCAGAACCGGGGACTTTGTACTTATTGCTTTTATGCCTCAAGTCCAACACGTCTAGTAAAGTGGCATGAATATCAAAGGGTGTCGTCAGAACATCTATATTTTGTTTTAGTGCCGTCAAAGCGTTAGGCCTGAGTTGTTTCAGTTTTTCTGGTAAAATGATAGACATTAAAGGCAGACGTTCTTCCAGCTTTCCTTGATATGTTTCACGTATCTGTGCAAATCTGAAATATTATACATATGAACTGTTGTCGACTGATGGGCCAGTCTAATTAATCCAAAGGGTAGCTTAAAAACAAAAAGTTTAGTTAAACGCCTAACGAAATGGTAACATTTTCAGTCATAAATAAACTGAAAAAAAAAATACACAATTCCAGTAAAAACAGAAGATAGTTCGTGAAAGACATCAGTTACAAACCTAGTTGTGTGTATGTGCAGTTTCATACACTACTTTATCTAAACTCATGCAATTTCAGCAATAACAAAATAAATAATGTATCATAATTTCAATCGAATTTTTATATTATCAATTTCATATTTTTAAGAACACAACATTTGAATTGCATTATTTTTTACATTGTTGCTGTTAAGTTTCCGAATATTGAAATCGCAATATTCCGCCGCGGGGGTTAGAAAACACATCAGCTGTTACGATGCCGCGCCGCCATTTTACGTCACAGATACTCGTAATGTAGAAACAGCGTTTAGTCGAGTCTATGCTCAATATTCACAAACATTGGACTTGACTCTAAGTAAAATCATTGTTGTAAAATGTTTGTTTTTATTGTTGTTAGCATTTTTGTTTTATCTATTACTTTTTATATCTTTCGTATTTTACGAGTTTTGAAGAGAATCGTTCAAAGAATCGTTCGTTCGGTACTGTTCGACCCATTTTAGTATTTCGAGTTAAAAAAAATCTTGATGAGAACGTCAGTTGGGGTTTTACAGAAATAATATTTCGTTCAGTTCATAAAATGTCTACACAGCTTAAATCTAAAGTGCCTGGAGTAAATGTGTTGTGATTGCGTGACGGTCGATCAAAAGCTTGGGGCATTGCTCCAGGATTAGCTGAATGAAATATTGGCTGAAATAAATGAAAAGATAAGTACATGTTATAATTAAAAAATTGTACGTTACCGACTTCCGTGATCTCCCATAACTATAACGAGTGTATCTTCAAACATCCGTCTTGCATCAAAAGTGTTCAAAAGCCAGACAACTTCTTCGTCTGCTGTGCTGATCTGGTTGAAGTTATCATGACAGATATTTCCTATGAACGCGAAGCAGAACTTCTTGCCGTCGAACTGTAAGAACTGTTACAAGAAACATTAATGACTATAAATCGTAGCATGGCCGCGGAAGAATCCGCAAGTCGTTAAGAGTAGGAATTATTTTTATTCGTGGCTCATTTTGTTAAGAAACGGGACACCCTTGGCGCAGACGTAACCCAAAGGATACCTATCTAATGAGCGGCCTGGTGAGCAGCGTGAATTAAAAAAAGTTACCTATATCAAGAAATCTTGAGTGCCGGAAATAGTCCGCATTGCTTTGTCAATATAATAGTGTAACATAATGTTGAGTGGTGATGCCCATTTGCCTCTAGTAATCACCGATAATGAACGAACGGAGTAAATTATGTTTCTTTGTAAGATAAAAAGAAGAACATTCTTAAGGATTCTCTTACAATAAGATAATCCTTTTTTTTTTCTGAGTGGGAAATCATCATATGACTTCTCCCGCTCTGGGCGGAGCAGGAGGGCGTGTCAGACTTTTACTGACTAAAACCCACCCGTGTTCCTTCAGTTGCCTATGCCAGGGACCACGGTATCTCTTTCGAACAACCCGCGGCACTGGCAGGCATCGGCCCTAGCGGACCCTGTCACTTCGTGCTGACATCTCTTTGAAGCGCGCGTGGAACACAACGCGCCGTCGACCTGGGCCTGGACCTTGCCGGGCGGCGGGCTGCCCATTGCTCGCCGCCCGCAAGCCCGCGCCTACGGTGGCCGGGAGTCGGCTGGTGACTCCCGACGTCCAGGGCGTCTCCTGTGGTGACTAGGGGCGTGAGGGCACAGAGATTGCCTCTCCCTCACGCGCGCCACCTCCTCCTTTGCGAGCATTACTGCTTCGCAGAAGGAGGTGACGGCTTCCCTTGCACTCTCGCTCCGTACCATGGCCTGGACCATGATGGGCCGGACGCGAGAGATCGCCGCAGCCGATCGCCGCCACGAGGACGCGGTGGTGCTCCGCCCAAGCCGGGCAGACCTTCCACCGTAATAAGATAAATCCTCACTTCAACATTGTGAAGCAGAGTTCACAATATCAAGCTGTGCAATTATTCAATAAGTTTACACTTAAAAAGCTTGATTTATACATCTGCATTTAAGACAACGCTTCAAGCATACCTACGAGGTGTCTCTACTCCGTTTACGACATGTAATATTATGACCATGCGTTTTCTCTATGTTACTAGAGCCGACTGACATTATTGTTTTATGAATGACTAGCTTCTGCCCGCGGCTTCGCCCGCGTGGATGTCGGAAATTATCCCACGGGAAGATGCTACCGAGACAAAAAGTAGAATTTACAGCCTATTAAGGCATTAAGTCAGCCTTTGTACCTTTTTTGTATGCAAAAAGTTTAAATAATTAAATCTATGTTACTCCATAACATCAGCTATCTGCCAGTGAAAGTCCCGTCAAAACCGGTCCAGCCGTTTCGAAGATTAGCCGCAACAAACGGACAAACAAAAATTAAAAAAAAATGTTTTTTATACAAGGTGGGCCAAAAGAAGTCATCCGATGTTGTTTGGCTCTCATTTTTTTTCTAAATGAAAAATTTCGATTCTGTTTTTTGATTATGTTTATTTGAACCTTTAGAATTTTATTGGGCAAGTCGAGAAGATGATATCGGCCAAATAGGCGCCGTCACAATTGGTTGCCATACGGGCTCGTTTTATGGCATGTTTCATCACTTCGGCGAGAACTTCGGGCGACAGATTCTCGCACTCGTGTCGAATGTTGTCCTTGAGGGCTTCCAGGGTCTCGGGCTTGTTCACGTAAACACGGGACTTCAAAAAACCCCACAAAAAAAAGTCTGCAACGGTTAAATCGGGCGAGCTTGCGGGCTAGTGCAAATCGCCAAAACGAGAGATGAGGCGACCCGGGAACGCCGCCTTCAGAATATCGGTTGTGGCTCGCGCAGTGTGTGCCATTGCTCCGTCCTGTTGGAACCACATGTCCTCCAGTCCTAATTCGTCCAATTGCGACAGAAAAAACTCGGGTAACATGGCCCTATAGCGCGCACCATCCACTGTTGTCGTTTGACCAGCGGCGTTCTCGAAAAAAAATGGCCCGATGACTCCTCCAGCGTGAACAGCGCACCATGCAGTCACTTTGAGCGGGTGTAATGGCTCCTCGTGCATAACTCGTGGATTTTCGGTGCCCCAGAAGCGATAGTTTTGCTTGTTAACGAACCCGCTGAGGTGGAAATGAGCCTCATCGCTCATTATGATTTTGGTCGAAAAATCGTTCACTTCGTCCTCGAGATTGAGGATGGCTTGGGCGTAGGTTACACGCGTTTGGCGGTCGACAGGTAGCAGCTGATGGACTGTACTTTGTATGGGAACATACACAGGTCTTTTACCAAAATTGGCCTTAGGGACGACCGGCTGATGACTAATTGCGAGGCACGGCGTCTGGTCGATGTTTCCGGCGACAGCTCGACATCCTCGGCAACAGCGGCGATATTCTCGGCAGAACGGGCGCTCCGGGGCCGGCCACTCTTGGCAACGTCTCGTGTGGTCCTATACTCTTCAACGTTGGTGGCCAAACGGCGCAGTGTTTGCGCAGTCGGTGTCGGACGACCGGGGAATCGGCGACGGAATTCGCGCTGCGCCAACACCACAGACGAATTGTTACGCAAAAAAATAGATACGATTATTCCGTGTTCTTGGGGAGTGTATCGCTCCATGGCTTGTTCACTTGTATTCTACATCTGTAGTCCACAAATGTCAAAACAGATTTGACATTGGCCGCTATTTGCAAAAATAAGAGCATAGAGCAATAGGGTGATTTCTTTTGGCCCACCTTGTATAAGTACTTAGCGTGTATATTTTCATTTTCATACGCATTTAGTCAAATCTGTTATTTTTTAAGACCCCACTTTACTCTTCAAAAGGTAAGTAGTTGTTTTTGAAAATAATGATTAAGATCTCATAATTCATTCAGAAATGAATGAATTATGAGGCCTTAATCATTATTTATTATTTACGTCTACGCCTTATAAAAGTAAACCTAAGTACCTACCTACCTAATTAAAAACAAAATAAACTCGAATAACAGAAAATAAAATACCTACCTACATAAATAAACCTATTTCTGATGATAACTAATCTAAACTCAATAAATAAGCAAAATCCCTAAAAACTAAGATATTAGTTTTTAGGGATTTTGCGATATTGTATCTTAAGATAAAATATTATAGTATCTTAGCCGTGTGCAGCGCCCCTTAGTGAACTCCACTGCGGGTGACGTAACCTACGACAAACTTATTATTTGCGGTTGGTACAGTAATCGGATCTAGGGATCGAACCGCAAAATTAAGTTTGTTTTTTATTGTATATACTTTTCCGGGATAAAAAGTACCCAGTGTGGTGCCCAGGATATTAAAGAATAATTATACCAAGTTTCATCGTAATCGAACCGGTAGTTTTTGCGTGATGCCTGAACAAACAGACAGACAGACAGACAAAAAAAAATTTTAATCACATTTTTGGGTTCGGTGTCGGTCTAGTAACACCCCCTGCCATTTATTTTTTTGATATTCAATGTACAGAATTTTCACTTCTACAGATTTATTATAAGTATAGATAATTATAACTAAATATACAAAAGTAAGAATGACAATAAAACAAACAATAACAAGGGCCAGAAATATACTTAATTAACGGCGCTCTTAGGAGTCACCAATCAATTGTATTTATAGCACGTCTTTTCAGCCATTATTTTCGCTGGAATGCTAATAGATCAGAACCATTTTATTTTGGTATAAACAATACAATAGCTTTTCCTTCATTTATGAAAATATATACGATGACGTTACGCTATATATTAAAAAGATAAATTAAAGTACCCACCTCATTTGTGAGATTTAATATCAATTGATGTTCGGGAGTCTCTCCTACGCAGAATTTGTATTGGTTACGATAGAGAAAACCTAGACGTTTATTATTGTTGTTTTCCAATAAAAAGGCTCGTAGGTAGTGGTCTGCAAGTTGGTGACGGAACCCATTAAACCTAAGCTGAAAGGTTCCATCTAACGGCATGTCTTCAAAGTGCGCTGTTCGATACCTGGACAAGGTGACATTATACTTATTAATAACTTGAAATTTGAACAGGACAAGGTCGGTCGGGTCAGCTACCCGACCGACCTTGTCCTGTTCAAATTTCAATAATTTTGTATTTAATGTGTAAGAAAATGAAGAAACGGAATTTTAATAATAATCATTTTCAAGTAACGGTATCCGCGACTTCGTTCGCGATCACAATTTCGATCAAACTCACCCGTATTTCTTTAACTGGTAGGGTATAAATAATTTATGATCCACATATACTGTTTCTGTAATTTTTTTTCTTGCATCTGGATGTTCATGTTCAGCCATGCCCGTAAGCAATGCATATAAAGCGGCAGGAGTACCATCACCGACGATATTGTGACTGAAATCATACTTACAAGTACACAGAAATCCTACGATGAAATAAAATGTGAAATTTATTTATATTTAATATGTGCAAATAACAATGGAAAGTGGCAAGTGGCACCGGTAACTGAAAAGTTGTGTGGAAACCGGTTGTCATGGTATGGGTATGTATTACGTAGGAATGAGGAAAATGTCGTGAAGAAAGTTTTGATTATTAATGTCGATGGCTGTAAGAGTAGGGGAAGACCAAAGAAACGATGGATGGACTGTGTGAATGATGATATGGTTAGAAAGGGGGTGACTGTCGAGATGGCGGCTAATAGAGGAGTATGGAAGAAAAATACATGATGCGCCGACCCCAAATAAATTGGCATAAAGGCAGGAGAATGAAACGATGTGCAAGTAACAATGGACTTAAAATATGTTAGTAACAATATTTCTTAACAACTAAGTTAGTAAACTTAACCTAACTAACTAACTAACCTAACAAGCTCAAAATCGATGTGGAAAGCTTGCGGCAGCGATTCATACACAAGCAGTCCAATCTGCTTGCGATACATCACAGTATAATGTTGGGGGTGGCCCGCACCCGGTGCACCAAGGAAGCGCATGTTTTTGCATCGTAGCGTAAAAGCAATCGACACGAGCTTTAGCAAATATCCCTGTTGCGCCACAGAAGTGGAACAGCCCCATCAACAACCGGAATGCATTATTATATTGATTTTAAATGAATCTAGTCGTAGCTTCTAAGACTTCTTACCCATTCAAGATGACCGCTCTATCAGTCAAGAATTTGAAAGTTTTCGGCATTTTCCTGATAAATCCATTGTGGGATGCGGAGTCAAAGCCCAAAATTAAGACATTGTAGGAATCCTTACGATCTGGGGGTACCGGCGTGGGTTCTACTGGCCGAAATCCTGCCTTGAGGCCTGACCATCGAGAATGTAGTATATTGTAACTGTAAAGGTATATATGTCAGTTGTAAAATGTATTTGCTGGATGTGTGATGCTCACCAGTTTGCTGCTGAAAACAGCGTAACAATTCTTTACGTAAAACTAATCCTGGTAAGCTGGTTATAAATCAATAGGTAAAACAGAGTACATGTACACGGCTTTGAATAACTTGTCAAAATGCTCAACAATTAACTTGTTTCCGTCTCTGTACGTAATGGACGTCATTAAACAATAATATATGGAAATACGTGCGTAGGGGTCCGTGGTTAAATAATAACAGCTGCACAGGTCGGTCGATCAGGTCAAGCTACGCTTGCCTTGGTTGGTCTGTTGATGGGTGACCATCTTTACATACCGAGACCCCTCCGTGCCTCGGAAAGCACGTTAAGTCGTTGGTCCCTGCTATCATTTGTGGATCTTTGACAGTCGTTACGGGTAGTCAGAAGCCCGAAAGTCTGACAACCAGTCTTACCAAGGGGTATTGTAGCCAGTAACTGGGTTGTGGAGGTCAGATAGGCAGTCGCTCCATATAAAATACTAGTATTCAGCTGCATGCGGTTAGACTGGAAGCTGACCCTAACATAGTTGGGAAAAGGCTAGGCAGATGATGATGACGTGCTCATTATACTTATAACGTTATCGTGAACAGAAATATAAAAGCGTCTTCATATATGTTCCCTTTTTTTTTTTTTTTTCTGGTGGCAAATTAGCAAATGACCCTTCCCGCTCTGGGTGGAGCGGAAGGGAGTGTCAGACTCTTACTGACTAAAACCCACCCATGTTCCTTCCTTCGCCCTTTATGTTCCGGGGTAGCGGTAACCCTTTCGGACAATCCCGTTGAATATATGTTCCCTTACATTTTAATTCCGTGTGTTATCGTTATCTGGGGGCGTCCACGATAATATCGTCACGCGACATTATAAAAGCGCACATTAATTGTTGTTGTCACGTCTATTTGTTGTTACATTGACTTTGATTAAGTACAATTAAAATTATCATAAAATCGCTCTACAGATTTGGCAATTTCAGACAGGATAACTAAACTTCAGCTTGTTCAAGATCAGTCAATTTTGGCCAAACTTCCTTAATAATATAAATAAAAACGAACCTATTCAATTTTCTTCCACTGCAAGCTACCTTGACATGGTCGCTTCTGCTGAGCTTGTACTTCTCGCTTCCACTCACTTTGAAATAGTCAGACAAGAAGTATACCTGATCATCCACATACACAATGTCTCTATAAGTACAACTGATATCAGCCATGTTTTTTAATACTTCCTTCTTGACATAGCATTCAGATCTCTGTAAATAAAAATTATTAAAAAAATTACAAGCTCATTTCAAAAGGTAGTAGTTTCTGCCTACCCACATGGGAAGAAGGCGTGTGTTTATGTATGTGTGTGATAAGCTTATTAACGAACAGACAGCCAGCATGCGTACCATGATCACCATAGAAACGGGTTTTGTCGACGGAACAATAGACAAAATGACAGATTATAGTATGTCTGTCGCAGCCAACTAGTTTAATTAGCCGTTTAATTAACCGCCTAGCTTTTTAACTAAATGGCGGCCGTTCGACTAACGGCCTGAATGATATTTAATCAATTATAGTTTAGGATGGAATTGTAACCAATCAGGTGCGAGCCGAATTGGTCGCACCAGATTGGTTCGGAAAAAAAAACCGCCGCCATAAAAATAAGTAATAATGACTCGTTGAATGCATGATTGTAAAAACCCACCTCAGACCACTTTTTCCAAAATACTGTTTATTGTGGATTTATATTCTCTACGGCAAGACAAACTGTTTGAGTGTAAAAACACACCTCAGTCATGTAAGCATTCCACAGTAATAGAAGCACAAATATTTCAATGAGCGTAAAAATCCACCTTATCCTGGATGAGGTGTTTTTTTACAACCAAACATGTGGCAACACCTGAAACTGTCAGCTGTCAATATTGGTCGTTTTTAACGTTAGTTTGTTTAGTTTGAACAACTGAGGTGACTGTAACGGACACGAATTACTTGTATTACACAAATTAAATTAAATTTTGCTGCTTAATGGTGAAAATGAGTGCTGAAATGGAGGAAAGTGTAATATATTTAAACCCAGGTGACTCCTCCTCGGGTGAAACACGCACTAAAAAACGACGTGATAACTCTGCTGATTATTCTCGGAATAACATCAAACAAGCACGTATTCATGGGCAGGATTATGTGACGGCAAAAAATAAAACTGTACGGGCAATAGGACCTCCATGCAAGTGTGCTAAAAAATGCTGGGAAACAATATCCGAAAATGACAAATTAGAGAACCTTGCCAAATTATATAACTTGGCGACAAAAAATGAACAAGATATCTATCTCCAGGGGTTAATATCCTGTAAGGACATAAAACGACGCCGAGTGCTGAAGGAGAACTCATTGAGACAGAAAATGTTTACATACACGTTCAAATTGGTAATGAGAATTATATTAATTAAATACTCGCTAAAATGTCTCCTCTTCGTCTTCGTATCGCTGGGACGACTTGTTTTCTAGATCTTGTTGGCCCAAAACTTTACCACTTCCACGGCGTCGTCGGTGGCAGCGCAGAGGTCACTTTTGACTACATGTTTTGGGACACAGAGCAGGATAGAAGGTGAAGCATGGTTTGCGACAGAGCTTCACAACCACACCTTATTGCTGCATCCTACTGGAGCATCTCCCTGTAGGATGTGACTTTCCATGGTCCAATTGGAAGACACAAGTGGGAAGATGTAACTCCAACCTGGTAAAGTGTTGCATTTCCCCTTGCAACTTCTTGGGTTACTTTGTATGATTTTCATTGATATTGCTACCCCTAAACTGCATGTCTCCGTGGTCAACTGCAATATTGTGTAGTACTGCTGGCCACTATGGCTGTTTTCACATTTCCTAGTTTGCAGGTCATGCATAAAAGACATCGAAAGCGTTGTTTCCACACTGCAAAGCAGCAGAGTACTACGGTATTTCTTGTTGCTATACTTATGTGCTTCGTTATATTTTCCCTCGCTTCTATTTTGCATTGTATATTCAAATTTTATTTGTTTCAAATTGACGTTATTTCAAGTTAAACAAATATCAACTTTATTTCAATGGTAATTAAGTTGATTTCAGAGTGACTAATACTATTGAAAAGTTACAAAAATGTTTGAAGTTGTAGCGTAAACTGAACTTTATTGTGTAGGAATTAAACTTATTTTTTGATAAACTCATATTTGTTTACATTTTTGACGAATATGCCGCAAATGCAGATTAGGTATAGAATAATAAACTAAATTGGTTAGACAGAAGTGCAAAATAAATTAAATACAACTACAGTTCTTCGAAGTACGATTGTTTACGAAACTGACGTTTATTGGAATTGGAAGACATGTTACATTTGCACCTACGTCAAATGTCATTTTCTTATTAATAAGCTTATTTAGAGTCGGCCATTTTTCCCTAAAATACTGTTAAAGTAGGGTTCTGGGTGTCATAACTTTATAGTAGGTATAAAGAACGTTTTAGTGCTAAAATGCGTTTATGAATAATAATTTTTGACAACCAGACTTTAGCAAGCCTTTAGATGTTCGATAACTTTTTATGAACAAGACCGTTACTGTTTAAAGCCTACGTAAGCTTAGGAATACGTTGAATTAGAAGACAGCCTGTAGACATGTTAAATATAATTCTTGATTACTTACGTTACAAATAACCCAATCATAGCCTTTGCAACTAACTTTCGGCAAATCCTCGTTAAACTTCATGGCTTCTGAAGAAAACGGATCAACTTTTGGTATTTTGCATCCCTTGCCTTTCTCTTCTAAATAATACTCCTTTAGGCGGTCTTCAACGCGTCTGTAATGGCGGTCCGATCGATCATTTACACTTGTATCGAAATCAAATCCCTCTAGTCTGCTCACAAAGCTTTATTCGATACATACATAAACTCATGCCTTCTTTCCATGGCGGTAGGCTGAACTACAGAATGCCATCTGCTAGGATCCTTACACTACTCCTTTTGCTTCGTTCACGTTCATACATCTTGATATCTACATACGAGTACATGCGCGCCGGTTGTGAGTACCACCCACCGGACCTTTCTGAAGAACATCATCAATAAGGTCACTATTATGTCCTTCTACGACTTTTCCAATTTCGACTTACGCTGCCTTGTTAACACTTTTAGCTAGTCGCCTTTCATTCATCCTCTCACATGGTAACCAAACCATCTATAGGCCAACCACTTAACTGAGACGTTGCCTGAGGTAGCAGTGCGGTGCAGGAGGGGTGTGGTGACGTGTTGCGAGAGCTCAGTGATTCGTCCACTTGTGTCAACTATCACCCCTCCCACACCGCGCAGCTTCCTCAGGCAACGTGTCAGTTAAGCGGTTGGCCTATAAGTATACTCTTTTAATTTTTTGTCACAACATCTTCCTTTAAACCACAATGTTGCCTTATCACATAATTCTTTATGCAATAATATACAATAAATACGATGTTTCCTGCAGTGCGATTCTGTAACCATCTCCAGGTGAAGTGAGCGTGGAGTGAGCTGTCATTCTAACTAATGCTAGGGATTGAAACTACTGACAGCTTACTTCAAACTCTCTTCACTTGAGTTTTCACGGTGAGATTTTTACAGAATCGACCGGCTGGCTAAGATGTCGCGCTGCACGAAAACCGAACTTACGTTTGAACTTCGATCAAGTTCATTATTCTTACATCATCTCTTAATGATGTGATGATGTAAGTAGCCGCAGCTAGGATGGTGATTAATGCAACACCAAGGCTTAACCGTTGCATGCCGTAGAGTCTCTTCGAACATATTAGCACCTGAAACAAATATTATTTTAATGTGCTTATACTATACACGATTTTGTATTTTATTGCTATATTTTGTTTTCTTATTTTTTAATACCATAATGGGATTTGTAGATATCCGTAGGTGTGTCCGTGGCATCACAGCGAGCCCTAGCAGAATACCAACGGAATTATTGCAGTATTTATTTTCTAAATATTAAATATTTGGCCCCACACAGGTTTTTTTTTTAATGTAACTTTGTTACATTTAAATGCTCCTTTTTACTATAGGTATTTCCTGTGTGTCTCAAACAAAACATTTTTCTTTCTTTCTTTCTTTCTATACACTAATATTGTCTGAGATTGTCATGTGTTAGAAATATACACTCGAATACTTGTACAAATCACTTTTTTGGTACTCAACACAGTAAAGTAGTAATTGTAACTCGTGACCACTATCATCATCTCTAGCTGAGAGAAAAAAAGCCATTCCACCTTTCCCGCCGTTTTTCATCAAGAGTCATCTATGGGTTGCCACAACTCAAAAGCATCAAATGTTAAAAATGACAATGTTGAAACCCGCAAATAATATTAGTTAAATAGTCGATTATTGTGTATGCTTCATGTAAATTATCTAACATAACTTGACATCACGCCTTGTTTCCCCGAAGGGTTAGGCAGAGGTATACC
Source organism: Apamea monoglypha (assembly GCA_911387795.2). Classification (NCBI taxonomy): domain Eukaryota; kingdom Metazoa; phylum Arthropoda; class Insecta; order Lepidoptera; family Noctuidae; genus Apamea; species Apamea monoglypha. Next base: position 7,221,053 of record OU426922.1, read on the forward strand.
TATAGTACAACCACATTTTACAAGTTATTTCCCATGAAATAGGGGCGAGTCTATTGTCACCATCGGACACAAAATTATTTTTCAAAAAAACAAATGGAACATAACAATACCTTATACATTTTCTTTAAAATAATGGTTATTATTTTTAATGCCATTTTACATAACACAAAATTCGATAAACTTATTACTTTAGAAATCGTTTAAAATTATACAATGACGAGACAGTGACATATCTTGTTTTGAGAGGTCAGTGGGTGTAATTGTCAGAAGCTTATCGTCGTCTGCTGGCTTTTGTAGGCCAGTATCTCTTTACACAAAACCTTCATGACAAAAATATTGTCTAGCACAGAGTGCGGAATAGTCGCGGTCGCAGTGTCTAAAGGCGGCCGCGGCAGTAGTAATAAAATTCTTGGTGCCGAAAGTGCCTTGAGCGCACAAATATTGTCATTTTCGACATTCAAAGCCAACATTAAAAAAAAATGTTATAGTGTGAGTGACACGCTTGTGAAACGGGAAAGGAATGATACACTTCACACTTGACGAATAATCACAAGTATTTATTGTTAATAATGTATTTTTTACACAATTGGGCAGAGTTTTGACTTAACTCATGTACGGCAGCGAAATGTGCTCGCAAAATGAGCGATCCGGGTACTTATACCCTTCGACGGTCGGGTGTGACGTCACTAACTGTCACTAGCTGGCTTGGCTGACAATTTTCGCTCCAAATTGTCGTACGAGGCTTTGGCTTGGCTTTGGCTTGGCTTGGCGTGGGCTGATCACATGACGTGGCGTTACAATCGGCCATCCTGTAACAATTGCTCCCGCAATGGAGCACACGATTTTTATTAGCTTTCTAATAGATCGATTAAGTCTTCTGTCTCCAGCTGGTCATCAGAGCTGCTGGCACTGTCAGATACAGGGGCTATACTACGATAAGGTCGCAGGGAATCTGCTGAAACAAGCCCCGTAAAGTTTTTGTAGCCCCTTAAACCCTTAATGCTCCTGATCCTGTATCTGTCATTGCCAACTACTTTAGTTATTATATAGGGGCCTGAAAACAAGTCGTCTAACTTTGTGTTGACCTTAGCAGCACTACTAGTAGGTGCCTGCCTCCATAAAACCAAATCTCCTGTCTTATAAACATGACAATTTTTACGACGTTTGTCGAAGTTACGTTTCATCCTAGCGCTAGCTTTATTGATACGTGCACTGGCCTTGCTACGCTTGGCCTGGGTTGATTCCGGTACTTGATCTGGGATGGTTACATCACACACTGACCTACCACTACGTGCAAACATTAAATCATAGGGCTTAAATCCAGTAGTTTCATTTAAAGTATTATTTATTCCCCAAATCACATCGGGTAGACGGTTAGACCAGCTATTAGCGGCTTCACTAGGATCAGTCGGGCGTAGGGCATTTAGTATTGTGCGATTCGTCCGCTCGACTTGCCCGTTGGCACGCGGGCACGCAATTGCATTCAACGTGTGTTTAAATTGTTTGTCTGCCGCAAATTTCTTAAAATATCTACTGGTAAATGCCTTACCATGGTCAGTCACGACTCTATCCGGGTAGCCAAATAACGAAAACATTCTTTTGAGTATTCTAATTGTTTCTACTGAATTAATTGATCGACTGCACTCAGCAATTACAAATTTTGAAAATGCGTCAGTTATTACTAACATGTATTGATAACCTTTCTTTGTCCTACAAAACGGGCCTAAATGGTCGACATGTATCATTTTAAACGGTTCATTTGGCTTAGGAATTGGATGTAACTTGCCTTCCTTTCTGCCATGATCTCCCTTTCCATAGGCACAACTTAAACAAGAGGTTACATACTTACGAATGAACCGTGTCATTTTAGGGAACCAAAAATCACTTTTAATCAGGTCTGTGCATCGTTTTAATCCTACGTGCCCTATTTCGTCGTGGTGCATTTGAAGAATTTTCCACCTAGCCGCCGCAGGCACTACAAGTCGATTACCACCGATCGTCTTCCTATATAACCTATCATCTATTAATACGTAATTGTTTATTATATCGCATTCAGTCGACCCGGCTTTTAATTGGTCAATAATAATTTTTAATTTATCATCTTGATATTGAACTGTATAAAACCAATCAGTGACTTCTAGACGATTAATATTTACAGCAACACTTGGATTTCTACTTAATGCATCGACATGTTTCATTCGTTCACCAGGCCTATATTCTACACTGATATCGTATTCCTGAATTAACAGCCACCATCTTGCGATACGCGGTATAATATCGCGTTTAGTGAGAGTGGCTCGGACGGCGGTACAGTCGGTGACTACCTTCACGTTTTTACCTACTATGTACACCCGAAATTTACGCAATGATTCCACGACTGCTAATGTTTCTAGCTCGTAGCTATGATACATAGTTTCCTCCCTAGATGTCACTCGGCTAAAATACATAACAGGGCGTAAAGTACCGTCAGACTGTTTTTGTAATAAAATTCCTGCTATTCCTAATTTGCATGCATCGGTATGAATTTCTATGTCTAATGTGGGGTCATACAAAGCTAACACTGGTTTCGAGCATAAACATTTTTTTAATTCGTTAAAACTATCGACCTGTTTATCACTCCATACCCACGGTACATTTTTCTTAGTCAATTCTGTTAGAGGGCGAGCTATAACCGCGAATTTAAATATAAATTTTCGAAAGTAACTGCAAAGGCCTATAAATTGACGTACCTCATGTACATTCCTCGGTACAGGAAAATGCGAAACTGCAATTAATTTTGGATTTTCCGATTCAAACTTTTGCAACACCGATTCTAACATATTTATACCAGAACTAAAATCAACCGAGGGTAGTAATAAATCATCTATGAATGCCAGAATTTCACTAGTTGAACTGTCAGTTTGTGACGTTTGGGAACGGATGGAATCAACAATCTTACTAATCATTCGCATGAAAACTGAGGGTGCATTTGCTAAACCAAAGGGAACGCGCATATACTCATAATGGCCCTTAGGTGTTATAAATGCAGTTTTGTGAGTGTCTTCGGGTGCAATTCGTAGTTGGTGATAACTTTGGGCCATATCGAGGCTCGTAAAGTATTTCTTACCGGCTAGCTTTGAAACCTGATCGTCGATGTTTGGCAACGGATATCTATCTTTTATAGTGACAGAGTTAAGGGCACGATAATCCACACATAACCGACTATCACCGTTCTTTTTCTTTACCAAGATGACTGGAGAGGCATAATTTGATTCGGATTCTTTAATAATACCGGCATCTAGTAACTCACGAACTTTAGAATTAACTATTTGTTGTTCAGTGTGCGATAACCTATAAGGTTGACGGTATATTGGCTGCTGTGTGGTAAGTTTTATTTTCATATGGCACAAATTGGTGCAACCGAGATCTTTTGTGTCAATTGCAAAGGTGTGTTTATATTGTAATAATAAATGTATTAAACTATCACGCTCGTTTTCATTTAAACTCCCCATACTGATTTCTGATATAGGTACCCCGCCTATACTATCACTGATTTTATTAGTTGTTAAGACCGAGGCAGACGGGACTGTAAGGCCACATGGATTAGAGGAGCTAGTGACTGAATAATTTGGCTTATTTGGCAAAATATTGGGCAAGTAAGACAATAATGGCTCGGCTGAACTCACCCGGCTTGGTTGGATCGCTGATTCGTCGCAGCTATCTGCTCGTGCGAGGATCTTGCCGGCTTCCCACTCGATGTCCTTGGTGCCGGTGTTGATAACCTTTATGAAGCCTTCACCGCCTCGCAGTAACGTGGCTGGTAACGAGTAGGAAATTTCATTCAGTTCATAGTGACGCGGCGCTGTGCAGACATCATTTTTCTCAGCATTACCCAGCACCCGGACTCTGATGATGGAGCCACCAGGTGGCAAGGATTCTTTGCTTGATGTCACTACCTTGAATTTCTGAATATCTTCGACCACATGAAGTTCAGCAAAAGGGTCAAGATTCAATCTTAACGTAGCAGTCTTATTAGTCACCACAAGCGACATACGATCAGCGTTGATAACCGGCTGACCAATCAGTAAATGAATGTCCTGCATGTCAGTCTCTGTTACATGCGCAGTGCATTTCACGTGAATGCCATCAATTTCTAGGTCGAATTCTACTTCACCACGGCTTGTAAGTAAACCACCAGAAAATCCCTTTAGGATGGTGCTCGTAGGTGTAACTTTGAGCGCCAAGAGTCCGACAATATGTGCATTTATAACATTTACCTGGCTTCCTGTATCAATGTAGGATTTCAAAAAAATCCCGTCTACCCTCACGACCTTCTTGTAAACCTCATTGTAATTTTGCACTAGCTTAATTTCCTTGACGCTGCTGTTCGATTCGGCAGTCATCTTGGCATGTGTATTTGAAGAACCAGGGCAGCGGGTGGCAATATGACCTCGCACACCACACTTGAAACAAATGCGTTGATCAGGCAATAAGCAATTCCGTAGGATGTGACCAGTCTTCTTGCAACGCGGACAGGGGTCGGTCTCAGGATTCACTCTCTTATCCGGGTTCGGCAGCTGTCTAGCGTCCTTGTTCGGCTTGTCACGTGTTTCGAATGTCGGTGAGCGATAATCATCGAGGGCACAGAGGAAGGCCTCGTACAGTTCATCTGGACGCTGGCATTGGAAAGCCCGTGCGTTTGGTTGTAATGAAGGCGGTAATCCTCTGATTATACACGAAACGGTAGCGGTGTCAGACAGGTTACAACGAAAGCACATGGCGATTTTATCCTGGTAATACTTTGTCATTGTTTCGTTAGGGAGCTTCTTCCGGTTCATCATTTCGTCTAGCGAAGCACTGAAGTCACGATGTTTGGGAAATGATCTTGCTAGCATGCATTTCCATTCGTCCCAGGAATAGTTATATTCATCGAGTCTGTTGTACCACTTACGTGCTTGACCACGGAGTTTATCTTGAAGGTGAAATGATTTTACTTTGTCGCTCCAGCCATGTATGTCTCCCAACTGGTCAATTTTCTTCAACCATACCGACACTGTGCAATCTTCTCCCTCGGGGTCAAATTCCGGGATAAGGGACGCCGCACGATGACCTTTAAAATGGTTGAGCGGTAAGATATCGTCGTTGAGTTCGTGTATCGCCCTACCCACTTCGTTTTCTAGTATAGTTTTGAGTAGTTTTCTAGCAGGTGGCGGCGGGAATTCTTCATCTTCACTAATATTATGGTCTTGCTCTTCTTCACTCCAGCCAGGTGGACGGATTCCACGACCAACAGATGCAGTAGGGCGATTACGCTTCATATCCCACTTCTGAGTGAAACGGGAAAGGAATGATACACTTCACACTTGACGAATAATCACAAGTATTTATTGTTAATAATGTATTTTTTACACAATTGGGCAGAGTTTTGACTTAACTCATGTACGGCAGCGAAATGTGCTCGCAAAATGAGCGATCCGGGTACTTATACCCTTCGACGGTCGGGTGTGACGTCACTAACTGTCACTAGCTGGCTTGGCTGACAATTTTCGCTCCAAATTGTCGTACGAGGCTTTGGCTTGGCTTTGGCTTGGCTTGGCGTGGGCTGATCACATGACGTGGCGTTACACTTGGTTTGTATGGGAAGTGTCAATAACGGAGCGGCAGCCGAAATGTTTCCGTGCTCTGTGGGCAGTAGCGTCCTGTCAGTGCGCCCTGCGTTGATACTGCTGAAATATTATAATGAATCATATAAATAATCACCTATCCAGAAAGAAACAAATAGTGGGCTTTTGTTTTCTTTCTGGATTGGTTGGATTAGAAGATTTGTGGCAAAACTATCATCTGATCTAACGCACAACGCACTTTATATTTTTTTATATTTAAATTTTTTACTTGTAGTATTTATTTATTTATTTAAACTTTTCGCACAAAAAGGTACAAAGGTGAACTTAATGCCTTGGGCATTCTCTACCAGTCAACCAAGGGTGGTGAAGAGATTAGATGTATGTATACATGTTATCTAGTATAATATCTAGTGTTGTGTACCTTTTAGTCTGTGCTAAATAAATATATTTTCTTGCTTCTTTCTTTCTATATACCTACCGTGACGACTGAAGCAAATGTTTGATACAAAAACTTCTGTCGGTCAGATCAAAACATGTCTTTGTTTTTAACTAATAGTAGGTCACTTAGTCCTTAGCTAATAAATAAATAAACGATTACAGATATTCACATCTCATTTATTTTATAATTTTCTAAAAAACAGGGGAATTATCGGACAGACGTTACGTTTGGTCAATCAAATATTGAAACAATGATTTTATAACAGCTTTATATAAACACAATTATTGAAATACTGTAGAATTACTGAATAATTTTATATTGGAGATTAATATTTAAAACAGAGTTACCGTTTTACATTGCTAGCGGCAATACCATTGTCCATCAGCATAGCTATTCACAACCATCCGACAGGCTATCGTATCGAAAATGACACATTTCGATAACCTGATTCGCCTTGCTCCTGACAGCAAACAGCTGTTAGAAGAATAGCGGTTATCTATTTGATTTAAACTGACAACATTTTCGGGTTTTGACCTTGTGAACAGCGTTCAGAGGACTCGTACGATAACATGGATTGATTTTTGATACGGCACGGAAGCGTATCAAGTGGTTGTGAAAAGCTAGGTATGCAGGTAAGTTTTTGCAAGTTTTAAAATGAATTCACCCAGAAAGGAACTACTATATCTACTACATATATAATCCTGAGAACACAGCGCAATCGGTGTTTTTTGTCGTGATCAAACTAAACTCAGATTAATCTCACTTCAGACATTTCTTTGCGTGGTGCCTTAAATTCTTTATCTATATTTTACATCGTTTTGTTAACATTACATTTTAAATCGCATCATTTTATACATTTACATTTCGATTTTATTTAATGTGGCACATTTAGTTCCACCTAATATTAATTTAATTATTTCATTACAAAATTCCTGTATTGATCAGAACATCCAATTTTATCGACTATTACTTATACATTTATTAATGCATTTTTCAGTATCAGTATATTTAGATGATAAAAAAGATACTTAATGATGAACAAGAAACACAGTTCCTTCTTGAAACATCGAAAGATAACTAAGCAATTTGTAGTTTAATTTACACACGAGCTTGTACAGCTTCGAAATAGGGTTTGTTGATTTAGGGACTAACCACACTTATTCAGCTCTGTTCAGCTTTTGTTCATAGAAAACATTTATTTTGTATGGACAAAAGCTGAACAGAGCTGAATAAGTGTGGTTAGTCCCTTACAGTGGTTAATCTTTGTATGTGGTAATAGTTACGGACTACGGCGTAGCGCGCTACGAACTGCTACGATCCAAAACAACCTGTTTTCAAGATATTGATATCAACGAAAGTAGTTACTTATTCAATTCAATTCAATTCAATTCAATTCAATTCATTTATTTTAGTCAGACAAATAACATATCCATAGTAATACACAATTTCGACGTAACATAAAAATATAAAATAAAATAATAAAAATAAAAATAAACAAAATAAGAATCATAATCAAAATAGGCAATTTAAAATAATAATTTAAAATAACAAAATTACACATCATACGAATTTAAAATAATATAGTCAATTAGATTGATTAGATGAAATGGCAATAACATAATAAATAAATACAAATAATCCAAAATAATATTAATAACCTAAAACTACTATTTATCTCACCCATGCCATAAATATGGGCGCATGTAGGGCCAACCAATGCCACATGAATGGTTATTATCTCTAAGATATAATTCAAATAAAAGTATTTTGTGCAGTTTTTTGTGCCTCGAGCCAGTATTCTATCACAGTTCAGTAATGTAATTTCCGTACTACCCTTTGTCGACGAACCTTCAAATATTTAATTTTCTTAATTATTCTAAGTAGTCTAACTATCCGTAATAAAAATGGATCAAACAGACAGGGACATTTTATTAAAACATGATAGGTGATATGTGCGCCAAATTAAAACATCTATTTCAACATGTTATAAAGCAAAAAAGGGGGGGTGCATATACGTGCGCGTAGGTTAACGATTTCGCAACATCGTCCCGCGCCCTTTCTTTTTTGTAGGAACGGTCAAAATTAGGTAATTTTTTTTTTAATATTATAAACTAGTGCTTGACTGCGATCCCGCCTGAAGGAAAGCAGTGATGCCATCTTAGATGGTGAAGCGCACTAATTTATTAAAATACCGCTAGTTCAACGCGTTGCCAACTTTTGATAATTTTGTAGATTTTTTTTACTGGTATGACGATAATTCGTGTCTACTTGAAGGCAATAATTTAGTTTGCACCATCTATGACGATACTTACACGATTTTAAAAAAAAAATTTAGATTTGGGAAATGACTATTTATAACGATTATGTCACAGTTACAGCACCTATTTCGACTTGGCGCAATTTCATCCTGTATAATTTACTTCGGGTTTAAAACACTTATTAATAAACGCGGAATATAGGTATGCCATACTTAAACCTCGAAAAATGTATGGTTAATATGGAAAGGGGTTAAAAAGTATATTTCACTGAGTTATTCTAGCACTATTTAATAGTGTTTATTTGAGTAAAATGATTTAATCAAATGAGGTAGGTATTTTAAAGAGGATGAAACACGCACGCCTAGAAGGAGATGGCGGGACGAACTTGACTTTATTCATAAGGATTGGCAAGAAACAGCAGTAGATAGGTATAAGTGGAAGGAGGGAAGGGAGGCCTTTGCTCTGCAGCCGTTTGCGCCCCGCAAACGGCTGATAATAATAATAAGTAGGTACTTTATGCGGTAATGCTTACATAATATTTTCTTAATTGTTTATACATAATACAGGTTGTAAAAAGACACATCACATAGCCGTCAACTACGTATTCTGTACGGGTCTACCTTTTATAGCAGAACTTTTTACGTCATAATATTGTTTTGCATAACAACGGATAGCATAAACTTCATTTCGCAGAAAATCATTTCGCATACACTCAGTTGTCATACATTCAAACTCATAATTTTGTTAGTCAGAATCATCTTTAGGCATAATGTTTATATCCATAATAATTAAAAAGCAGAACCATCATATCGCAGAAAATTCACAGTCAGAATCGTCTTTTGGCATACATTTTATATCGATAGTCATTAAAAAAAGTTTTGGATAAGAAATGTCGCATAGAAATTATATTAAATAATCAGTCGGATTACACTGAAACTGGATTTTTGAAGGCAATTGGAGCTAATTTAAGATTAGTTTGACCTAAATTGTCTATATATTTTGTTTTATTTATTATTTAATTATCATTATTCAATAAAACAGTTGATTCTGCATGTATTTACTCAATAAAACAGTTGATTGTGAAAGCATGCATGCAGCATGCATGTAGCATGCAAGCAGGCATGCAACATGCAGCATGCATGCAGCATGCAAGCAGGCATGCAACATGCAGCAGGCATGCAACATGCAGCAAGCATTGTTTCTGTCACGGCTCCGGCGCTGCGGGGTTTGGGCGGCGCCACGCGAGCTTATCGTCACAGATGGTTTTAACGCTCACCACCGCAGCTTCGGCTTGCTGGCCGGCTTCGCCGGCCAGCCTCAGCCGCGGTGGCGGGCCTTCAAACCACCTGCTCCTCAGCTCGCGGGCCGCCCTACCCCTCCGCGCCTACGCGGGTTTAAATTACACTCTAGGGGTAGGGCAGACAAGACTGCGTAAAGTCGGTTTCGCAGCGATTGGTTTCTGTCACAAAATTTTGCAGCACAACGTATTGACTTTTTATGACACAAATTTAATTTAATATTGAAAATGCTACCAATACATGCTATATTTAGAACATTCTATGTCACTTTTGCAGACCATTCGATTTTAAATACATTGCACGTAGGTTATCTAACCATTCGACAGCATAAATTTACTTTATTTAAATTATCAGTTTTATTCCATATATTATAAGTTTTTGATGTTTTGAACACTAATTTTTACAAGAAGATACATCTATTTTAATTTTTGATGTTCAAATATGCACCCATACCAAATAATCGTATCTCTAAATAACTGTTATGCTAAACAAAATTATGCATAATATTAATTATGGCAATGGTAATTATGCGAAACAAAATTCTGCCAAGATAAAAGTATGCCATTGTAAATTCGGACACGTAAATATTCTGCCAAACAAAAGTTATGCTAAATAATTTTTTTGCCTTAAAAATATTCGATTAAATAAGATTATGCCATGTGAGTTATGCCAAATAAAAATCGGAGTATCAAGATTCTGCCAAATAGAAGGAACCCATTCTGTACATGAAACGAAGTAACATTGCCCAAAAATAATTGCTGGGAAACGACTTTTATTTTTTGGTGTGAAAATTTGCTGTTTGCGGTAGTGCACAATGTAACGCACGCAAAACATTGTTTGCTTATGGGTGCATGCAACGGTACAGTGTTCGTGAGGGTATTTTAAAGTGTTATAACATTAAAAGCTTGTTTTCTTAAAGAAAAAATGTCAGTAAAAGTTGGAATTTTGACCTTCAATATAAGAATACAATGACGGGGAGCACAAGTGACTCTCTGCTTCGTTAAGTATCTTTTTACCCCCGTTATATTTGGTTTTATTAAATAAGTTAAACGAAAACTTAATTACATTCAATAATATGATACAAGAATCATGATTCACTATCATTCGATGTTAACATATTTTCTAAACATACATGTACATTCACATTAAACTATATGGTACAGTAGATTAAAAATACACAATAAACACTTTCATATACACTCGACAGTCACAGTATCACGCATTGATATAAATGTCTTCTTTAGTCTTTATTGGGTAGTCTTTGGGGGGTAGTTTGAAGCTTTTTCTTATGTAAGAGAAGCGATGGAAGTTGTAGAAGTATTCTTTACCGTCGGGCGAGTACTGCGGGTACAGTGTGTAGGCGGGTAGATCAAAGTTCAGGTCTGTGAGGGAGTCCGCAAGGGCATGCTTCGCGAACTCCTCCTGGTATCGTCATGACTGCTCCCTGTACGCCTTGCGTTTCATACATTTCTCCTTCAGTATGTAACACAGCGCGATGGCTATGAGAACCGCGATAGCGATCGCCATACTTATGCTAATCCAGATTATCTCCTCGTTGATACCGCTTGTCGATTTTCCTGTAGGCAATAAATTTTTATTTTATTTCTTAGAGAAAACAAACAGTTTACATTTTGTAGGAAGAAATACAAAAAGATACGGCCAAATGAAACCATAATTCATATTATGAATGCAAGCTGTTTAAAGTAAGGATTAATGACGGCGTTTTCACATTATTACTCGTACCAGCCAGATATTTACCATATTTTAAACTCAATTTGAACGGCGGGGTAATTGCGCAACGCACTGACAGTAGCAATGGCTTTCATTTTGACAGTTCAACAACATTCATTGCGTTATTTACGTTGTTGAGCAGACAAAGTTTTCGAACATATGAAGCAATGGATTAGCAACGTCCTTCAAAATTATTCAGATTATGATTGATAGTGTGTTACGCAATTAGGGTGCTGGGCTCTCGTATCATTCTCGATATTAATAAGCTTAGTTTGAATAAAGTGACAGTCTGTAGGCTTTACGCTAGTCACCTACCAGTCTTCTATTGTTAGCGCAGGAGGCTAGCTAGTAATGGTACCTAATTTCAGTACTTTGTAACCTAAACTACAGTTCTGACCCGACCATTGTAAATTCGCCATGAATACGTCGTTTGCACCAGTCCAACACATCAAGCTATAATGTTTCTTAACTTGATTTACTTGAGCTTCACATTTGCTTGTGGTGGTGGCACATTAATAAGTCATTAATTTATAGGTATAAGTTCTCCTAACTCGTGTAACTTGTGTGGGAGTAGGTGTCCATAACTAATTTTAAGTTTAGCTGACTAATCTAAGTTTTCATTAGTAGATACTAAGAGCATAAGTGTTCTGTGAACCATACATTAATAATGGTTATTACTTTAGTATCTAGGGGCACGTGGCTAAGTAATAACAGCCGCACGGTTCGATCGATCAGCAGTGCGATTCTGTAACCATCTCACCGTGAAAACTTAGGTGAAGTGAGCGTGGAGTGAGCTGTCATTCCAACTATTGTTAGGGATTGACACTCACTCTAAGCTCACTTCACCTAACTTTTCACGGTGAGATTTTGACAGAATCGATCGGCAGATTAAGTTACGCTTGCCACGGTCGGTCCGTTGATGTGTGACCATCTTTACATACCGAAACCCCTCCGTGCCTCGGAAAGCACGTTAAGCCGTTAAGCAGTGATTCTTGGATCTTTGAGGGTCGTTACGGGTCGTCAGAAGTCCGAAAGTCTGACAACCAGTCTTACCAAGGGGTATCGTGTTACCCAGTAAGTAACTGGGTTGTGGAGGTCAGACAGGCAGTCGCTCCATGTAAAATACTGGTATTCAGCTGCATCCGGTTAGACTGGAAGCCGACCTCAACACAGTTGGGAAAAGGCTAGGTAGATTGAATTTTATTACGTTAGTATTAAGATTGCTTAAAATTGTTTCAGCCTCCGGGCCAACCTATTGGGGGTTTTGTGATGTTTCTGTTTATATTTTGTATTGTACCTAAATTAATAAACAAAAAAAGTGTCATAGATACGTTTGTAAACATGGCATGTGTCAAAATAACTAACATGCCTTCACAGTGATACTGGGTGCATTGCAAATTATCGCATTTATTTATGTACATAAACCGTGTGAAAATGTGCTGCACGATCTAGTGACTCCATTTCAGTTCATAAATTACCGATTCTAACTAGGTACTATTGGATTTATGTTCATAACGTACTGTGCGTTAAATAAAATGATGTAGGAGAGAGTAACCTATATTGAACTGGCGCTTAAATTGTACCACTTCTGTATTTCTATCAAATTACACAATTTTTTTGCATTGACAACAAAAAAGAGGCGATCGCAGCGCCACAAATGCGCCACCATTTTGGATCGACGGTCTCTTTTTTGGTTGTCAATGCAAATAAATTGTGTAATTTAATAGAAATACAGACGTGGTACAATTTAAGCGGCCGTTCAATATAGGTTACTCTCCTCTAAATTGCAACATTTTCGGTATGAATCAGTACTGTAGATAGATTTACTGAATTTGATTATGTAGAGCTAGCTTTTGCCCGCGGCTTCGCCCGCGTGGGTGTCGGAAAATACCCCACGGGAATGTAAAGTTCCCTATGTTTTAATACAGGTAAACAATGTATTAATTCTGTAATACATTGTTTTCATAGTTACGTGGCGTACGTCTGTAAAGCTATTCAGCGTCATGATTTTTTCCGACATTTTCAACAATCATCGTCATATTTCAGCCAATTTGCACTAAACCTTAATAAATTATACACACAAAAACCTCCTCATCAACACCGTCCATTGGTGAAAACCGTATGAAAATCCGTTCGGTACTTTTTGAGTTTATCGCTTTCAGACAGACAGACAAACGCGCAATATAGAAACGTAAAGTAGAAGCACGTGACACTAAAAATCAGGCTCTTGATGAAAGCGAGTAAAAATATTTCCTCCCGAAGTTCTATACACCATCAGCCAAAACGTTACCATCTGCGGAAACCGTTTTCATAGTCAGCGGAACACGTTTTACAAACGGCACACATTCCGAGAGATATCACGTTTGATTCGACATGGCTTAGCCTACCGCAATTTCGAAGAAAAGATTCAATAAATCTGCCTAGCCTTTTTCCAACAATGTCGGGGTCTGCTTCCAGTCTAGCCTTTTTTATTTTTTTTCCCGGGGTGGAAAATCCTCATGGATGTCCGCCGCCCTGGGGCGGGCGGCGGGGTCTGTCAGACTCTTACTGACTAAAAACCACCCCAGTGTTACATCTCACACCTACGCCGGGGGTCGCGGGAACGTAACGAATCCTTCCGCAACCCCCGACTGTTCCAGTCTAGCCTGATGCAACTGAATACCAGTATTTTACATGGAGTCACTGACTATCAGAGGGGCAATTCTCGTAATTTGAAGAACGTTCACAGTCTGATCTCAGTCTCAATCTGTAAAAAATACCTCTAATTTCCCTACATTTTTGACCAGTTTTTGACATTGATTGTCGCTGAGATGAAATTGCGACTAGATTTTGAACGTTATTAATCACGGGAATTGGTCACCTGACCTCCACAACCCAGTTACTGGGTAACACGATACCCCTTGATAAGACTGGTTGTCACACTTTTTGGGCTTTTGTCTACCAGTATGAACTGACAAAGATCTACTTTCAGCCGGAAGAAAAGATTGATCCATCTAAATTACGAGGAAGGAAGATCTTAAGACTTCGCAGTTCAAATGTTTGTTCGTAAGAGTCTATTTGCTGGTTCTGGTGTCCCTGCCACTCTATATTGTTTGTGGTCATCCTAACCTAAGTACACATCGCGAGATATCCGAGAAAATTGGCTCCTGTATAACATACTAGCTTCTGCCCGCGACTTCGTCTGCGTGAATTTTCTTGTTTCTTATTCCCCCGACTCACCCCGTTGGATCGCATCTCCTGTCCGCTAAGTGAAAACGAAGTGACAGCGCTGTCACTTCGTTTTCACTTAGCGTTTCTGACGTTTTTTGTTTTTGCTCGGCTCCTAAAAGTCATAGCGTGCCGTTACTTATCCCCAAAATAGCCTATAGCCCCCTTAAAACATGGGCTATCACATGCAAAAAAGATTTTTCAAATCCGACTGGTATATCCAGATACAAGCGCGTTCAACGAAACAAACACACTCTTCAGCTTTACTTTATTAGTATAGAGATAGATAAATTGTGTACTACATTGAAACTCGTGTAGTTTGCCTTAGGGGATTATTATCTACTAATAACGTTAGTCTGTATTTATCCTTCTGCGGGCAAATACATGATGTTATTACCGATATCGCCATGTCCGATAATTCTTATTTAGAGATTAGCGAGGATTGGGGAGAAAAATCGACTCAGATAATAACATATTAACTTCACATGCGGATAATTAACTAACATGATAGGTATGTTTATAATCACTGAATGATATGAAGTTACATAATCAGCCTATAACAACAACAACAACATAATAACATGAACAATACAGGGGGTTTTCTCCGAAGTGGTATCGGCCGAACGATCGGCCGTTTCCTGCTACGAAGTTTCTATTTGTTTCGGTCGGTCCCGATCTTACACTCCTACACTCTTTCGAATATCGACTATGGTCCCGACCCAACTGAGCCGATCCGAACTTTTTTCGCATTTTTCAATAATATTCGGTTCGGTCATGTGTCGGTCCGATCCGATCATTCGCACTTTGCACTTCGTAGTAGACCCCCAGGCTGATTATATTGTGTTGTTATGTTACGTCTAATATGAAGTTTGCCGTTTCTTCGTTGTATTACAAAATTATTCTAGAGGTATCAAGTCTATTTATATTGAACGTTGCATTCCTTGAAGTCCAGGCTTATCTTGGTACTTTTGTGAAACCAAACGCAAAAATACACGTATACGTTTCGAGTATGCCTTGAGCTTTCTTTGTTCAAGTTAAATTGATATTATTGGTTCTATGAGTACAAAAACCTAGTGCCCTGCCCAGACATAACTATGCGGGGCAATTGCGTAACACGCTAACAGTAGCAATGGCTTTCATTTTGACAGTTCAACAACATTCATTACGTCATTTGCGTTGTCGACCAGACCATTTTTTCAAACAAATGAAGCAATGGATTAGCAATTATCTTCAAAATGATTCAGATGGTGATTGAAATTGTGTTACGCAATTAGGATGATGGTTTTTACACGAGACTCAAAACGAGTAATAACAAATGTAACATAAATAAAATACGCGCTTGTCATAATATATGCTTATCCCATCTTAACCTGCCGTTGGCACAAAAAAAAAAAAATTAGAGATGGGATTAAAAATAGTCAACCTAGATAGCAAACTAAAAACAACAAGAGCTAAGCCGAGGAGTGTTATTTGTCCTTTCGAAGAATCACATTATTTACAGAAGTCCAATTTGCACAAGTTTTACGAAACATTCGCATTTGAAGTATCCCTCGGCCCTTCGTCACAGAGTAATACGCGTTCAGACGAATAAAAAATCGAACCGAATATTCGCGTATACCTACTTGATAAATGATTTTATTTCTGTAAGTAGGTTTGTACAAAGACTTTTACACGTCAATCATATTTTTAAAATCTAGATGAGGTCGGCGTTTCCTATCTGACCTACTCAGAGAAGAAAGGCCGAAACAAACTCAGAGGTCACAGTCACTTTTAAAGTCTAGATATAATCTTGGTCAGATCATGTGAAGACCATGTAGATTGGTGTCTGAAATGGTCTTTTAGAGTAATACGGGTTTGGACGAATAAAAATTCCGAACCGAATATTCGCGTATTCTTGAGTCGCGTACATACATTATATCAGAATATATTCACAAAGTTTCCTTTTTGTGAACAAACTGAAATACTTTGATGTATATCAGTAATTTAATATATGATACAGAACTTACGAATATTCTGTCTGGCGCCAAACTATGTACTGTGGCTTCCAAGAGTTAGTTCACATTTTTCCACTTCGTTCACACATCACATTATGATTTAAAATAATCAGGTAAGAGTAATCTTTTACCTGATTATTTAAATTAAAATGGGAATAAATCAATAAAAACGTTATAGCAGTTCAAAGATTTGGATTTTAAATCATAATGTGGTGTGTCAAAGCAAGTGAAAAAATGTCAACTAACTTTTGGAAGCCACTATATATTTAGGTATTAGGTTGACCTATTTTTAAGGTCTGTCTTTGAAAACCACTAAGACTATATTTTAAGCAAAAAAATCGTCTGTATTAAATTGTCAGCGCCACGCCAGAATTAATTAGCCTAACTGGGAAAGAAGGTAAATCTGTCACAACAATGAAGTTTGTACACGAAAATTACACATTTTGTGTTTTGAAGAGTAACTATATTATTTCAACGTCAAAATCAATTAGGATGATGGTTTTTACACGAGACTCAAAACGAGTAATAACAAATGTAACATAAATAAAATACGCGCTTGTCATAATATATGCTTATCCTATCTTAACCTGCCGTTGGCACAAAAAAAAAAATTAGAGATGGGATTAAAAATAGTCAACCTAGATAGCAAACTAAAAGCAACAAGAGCTAAGCCGAGAAGTGTTATTTGTCCTTTCGCAGAATCACATTATTTACAGAAGTCCAATTTGCACAAGTTTTACGAAACATTCGCATTTGAAGTATCCCTCGGCCCTTCGTCACAGAGTAATACGCGTTCAGACGAATAAAAAACCCGAACCGAATATTCGCGTATACTTGATAAATGATTTTATTTCTGTAAGTAGGTTTGTAAAAACACTTTTACACGTCAATCATATTTTTAAAATCTAGATGAGATCGGCGTTTCCTATCTGATTACTCAGAGAAGAAAGGCCGAAACAAACTCAGAAGTCACTGTCACTTTTAAAGTCCAGATATAATCTTGGTCAGATCATGTGAAGACCATGTAGATTGGTGTCTGAAATGGTCTTTTAGAGTAATACGGGTTTGGACGAATAAAAATTCCGAACCGAATATTCGCGTATTCTTGAGTCGCGTACATACATTATATCAGAATATATTCACAAAGTTTCCTTTTTGTGAACAAACTGAAATACTTTGATGTATATCAGTAATTTAATATATGATACAGAACTTACGAATATTCTGTCTGGCGCCAAACTATGTACTGTGGCTTCCAAGAGTTAGTTCACATTTTTCCACTTCGTTCACACATCACATTATGATTTAAAATAATCAGGTAAGAGTAATCTTTTACCTGATTATTTAAATTAAAATGGGAATAAATCAATAAAAACGTTATAGCAGTTCAAAGATTTGGATTTTAAATCATAATGTGGTGTGTCAAAGCAAGTGAAAAAATGTCAACTAACTTTTGGAAGCCACTATATATTTAGGTATTAGGTTGACCTATTTTTAAGGTCTGTCTTTGAAAACCACTAAGACTATATTTTAAGCCAAAAAATCGTCTGTATTAAATTGTCAGCGCCACGCCAGAATTAATTAGCCTAACTGGGAAAGACGGTAAATCTGTCACAACAATGAAGTTTGTACACAAAAATTACACATTTTGTGTTTTGAAGAGTAACTATATTATTTCAACGTCAAAATCCATTTCAAAGTTTCGTCTCCATTCACCCTTCATTAGGGATGAACATCTTCACGCCGTTTGTAGGTGCCTAATACCTAAACATTCATTATTAAAAACAGCAAAAACTGCCGTTGTTTTATCGCTTTTGTGGACTTTATGTAACTGATATGAGATATTGATATTTTAATTTGAAACAGAATCAACTTAGCCTAGATGTTACTGAAAATATTTTTTCCAGAAAAGCCAGGAAAATGTGGCCTTTTAAAAGGCCAGTCGTAATATCATGTCATATGCATGTCGTAGGTATACGTTTTTGTGTCTTAAACATGGCCCGTCGCAGTATCTGGGTTAAGATAAGTATGAAAGATATTCCGAACTAGCTTTCTAGTCCAATGGACATTGCTTTATCACAGACTTCTAGGTGGTCAAGACAATAGAGGGGAGAGGTTTGCGTCAATAAACCAATCGCGCTTTAGATCTATCTGCGAATCGTACCACAGTCACAACGATAACAATATGAATTGTTCCTAGAAATTCAATCACAATTGAAATCAGACTCGATGGTGAATATTAATCGAGAGAGCATGGACGTTTGTTCAAAATAAAGATGAAGTGATGAAGGAAGCTACACTAATATTCTATGGTTTGTCTCATCGTGAGTTTGAACTCCACACGTTTTAGGTACTGAACTGGCTTACGTAACTTTATTTTGGTTTAAGTGGTTAACAAGAAAATAATTCTAGTGATGTGCATGCAAACCACCATCTTAATAACCATTAGAATCTCTCTCCCATATAAAAACATTTGGAAAAATGCGGTATGGCGCGTCTGTTCAATATTCTAAATAAGAGAAAATGAAGTCATCATCTGCCTAGCCTTTTCCCAACTATGTTGGGGTCGGCTTCCAGTCTAACCGGATTCAGCTGAATACCAGTATTTTACATGGAGCGACTGCCTATCTGACCTCCACAACCCAGTTACTGGGTAATACGATAACCCCTTGGTAAGACTGGTTGTCAGACTTTCGGGCTTCTGACTACCCGTAACGACTGTCAAAGATCTACGAATGACAGCCGGGACCAACGGCTTAACGTGCTTTCCGAGGCACGGAAGGTCTCGGTATGTAAAGATGGTCACCCATCTGACCCATCCATATACCAACCGCGGCAAGCGTAGCTTAACCTGATCGATCGACCTGTGCGGCTGTTATTATTTAGCCACGGGCCCCTCTAAGAGAAAATGAAGTACTTAAGTATAATGACTAAGGCCCGCTAGCACCACAAATCAATAAGGCCCTTTGTACACACACGTTTTTCTTGTCGTGAAAAACTACGGTTTATTCGCCGTATGTAGGCACGGTCATCAGTGTTGTATGGATCACTACGGAAGCTTATTGACAGACACGTTTTTTCAACGGCGCGGTTTATACGCCCCGTCGCACGCTCGTCAGTGTTGTGCGGATTATATTTAGTGATTTGTGGTGCAAGTGGGCCTAAGTTAGTATGTTACATCAATACTTGCCTCCCTTCTTGTTGGAGTAGCCACCCATCTTGCCGGCGACCCTGGCCGTGGCGCTGCCCGCCACCACCAGCACCAAGGCACCGGTGCGGACCGCGTGACCTGCGCAAACATCATTTTAATATAGAACATAATCATCATGTCTCGTTGGTCTAGTGGTCGCAAGCGCTACTGCTGAGCACACAGAACAGATCTGAGCATGAGGACCAGAATTCGATTCCCAGGTCGGGCAAGGTGTTATTCGATTTATCAAGGTGTGGTCGGACTATGGCAATAGGTACGCCCTCTATTACATGAGACCTAAACATTACTGGCGAAATGTGGGTGTACTATATATAGATACACCTTGCCTAACCCTTCGGGAACTAGAGGTAAGGCGTTATGTTTATGTATGTATATACTCGTACTACTAGCTGCGCCCCACGGTTTCACCCGCATAAGTTTCGATTTCGTGGGAATATCGGGATAAAAAGTATCCTATATGTTAATCCTGGTTATAAACCATCTGTGTACTAACTCACATAACACACACATCACTAGCGCGTTTGATGCCTTTCATAAAAATACTGTGTTTTCATTTCGTTCTTTTGTTTTTATTTTTATTTGTATAAGTTTACATTATCTTGAAAAGGCTTATAACTTAATAACAATATATACCCTGGGGAAGGACGGAGTATCCTAACACAAGCAAACTAATTGGTTAAATGGATTCTCCCCATCGTAACTAGAATAAGTATTTAAGATGATGCAATAAACACATTTATTTTTTTATTTTTTTATTGTGTACCAAATTTCATCCAAATCCGTTCAGTAGTTTTTGCATGAAAGAGTAACAAACATCCATCCATCTATCCATCCATCCTTACAAACTTTCGCATTTATAATATTAGCAGGAAGTAGGAAGTAGGATAGGAAGTAGGATTAGGATTATCATCATTCAGTGGTTAGACTGCCACTGTAATATTATCTATTACTAGGTACTCGTATTTAGTGTCAAAGGCGGGACTGAAAGTGTTGGGGTAATCTCGACGTGATATAGTGTGCATAATCACATTATTCCAGTTAAGTAAAATGAAACTAGGCTTACGGATCATGATCGCCATTTTGTCTGCTCGCCAAGAAGTCGAAGAAGAAAACGAGCTCCTTATTTACATTGATATAGGTATTGTCCCTCCTCTAGACCTCCTCGCAGCACCTGTAAAATTCAAGTTACTTAGTAAAGGGAACATTTTAAAAGCATAACTGTGAAAATCACAAGAAACTATCGTGGAACTTAATAATGCACCACGTAATAGCACTTCGTCGTCACTTAGTCGCGGATAGGGTTGCCAGACACTTGGTTTTGACAGCTTGTTTTTACTTTAACAGTTCATATCTGAGTATTCTGTCGCACAGAATATTCGGGGGCAAAACATGAAAACGCTTTGTAAACTACGTCTATGTAACACTATTTGAAAGTTTATTTTACTACTCAGGAGGTGCTGTTTTATATTTTCGGGGAGTGCTTAGTTTTAATAGAAAGTGGATACTTAATACTACAGCCTTTATTACGAGTAAATTCAAATTTATATTCTATTAACAAAATATCTCTAGTTTTTAAAGTGATGGTCTGGCAACCCTACCTACTTCTTCGGAATAGTTTCAGCTTGCAAGTTTAGAATGTGGCTATTATAATATATTACCGCGGTTTGCGGATCTTAGGTACCTACTTTGTTATACCGTTGTGTTGTTACTGTTTAGTGATCTCAAGCATAGCTTCTGATACAAGCAGCGGGAACATAACAGGCTGATTATGCAAGTATAGTTACTGAGCTGTTTGCTCCACGATTTTCAGCTCTATCTCATAACTCCGTAAGGTGCTACTTTCATTAGTATCGACATCGGATAGTAGTAAGTTTATTGAATGTTCAAATGAATTCAATGAATTGATCTCAATGATTTTGGACACACCACTTGTATTGTGGGGTTCCACACTAATGTTCTAAAATACACATCAATATTTTATCTCAAGAAATAAATTAAATATTGCCTATCGCATCGTTTGCCGCAGTGCATTTTGAGATTTTTATTCAGTTAGCGAGACTAAAGGGAACACAATTAAAACGTAAATAAATACTCTAACAGTAAATCACAATTACCGCCAAAGTGCTTACGCTTGCCCGCCTAATGTTTATCATGGCATTACCCGCTGCCAAGATTAATGTCGTCAATCAAGGAAGTTGAGGGCGTAAGCATTTCGCTTCACGTTAACAGAGCTAAGTATACAAATATTGCAAACAAGAAATTGTATGTTTTTGTACCAAAATGCTATGATAACATGATATTATTTCCCTTGGTTAATAAAATTTTCGCCTTGTTGT
This sequence comes from Apamea monoglypha, assembly GCA_911387795.2. Lineage (NCBI taxonomy): Eukaryota > Metazoa > Arthropoda > Insecta > Lepidoptera > Noctuidae > Apamea > Apamea monoglypha. The sequence goes on from OU426922.1 coordinate 7,243,130, forward strand.
AAATTACGTTTTATGAAACCGGAGCTTTTTCAACGAAACAAAATTGTTTTGCTGCAACACAAACTTTAGATAAGTTTGTGTCAATATAATGTGTATAGAAGCTAACATTTAAAATAATGATATGCACATGTGAAAAAATAAGTAAAATAATCATAGGGCACCAAAAAATTCGTCCGCATCGTTGTCAACAGGAACAGTGCCCAAAAGGCTGGCAGCATTGCCGGTTTGTGTTGCAGCGAAATTATTTACATTGTTATTTATTTATTACTTCACCAGACTAAGTAGTATTTTCCAAAGGCAGTTTTCAGTTAAATGGAACTAGATGCTGCTAAATATCAGAAATTCACAAGAAGCGACAAGCCCTGCAGACCTATTAACTGATAATTTTACATTGAGCTTTTTTTCAGACTACCTTCATCTTTCCATGCTATTGCCATTTGTCATAAGACAGATAAAATTACTGCTGAACCCATGTGCGCTGCTGACGTGGCCGTACACGATAGATGTTATCGTGGTCGTCCACGATCACGTTAGAAATTGTAAAAGCGCGCAATATATGTATTGTCCGTTTAGGACGGAGGTCGCTTATCTCAGGGTGACCTGTTTGATTGCTATGAATATGTACGAGTATATAAATCTTCAACTCTCAAGTTGGTTGGTGTGTATGCCATTGTTTATCTGTTTATTTCACACAATCCAGCTCATGTAGTTAAAAAAATGACCTTTACTGTGTTGGGAGCAGACATCAAATTATCTTCAGGCGACTCTCGCGTTAGTAAGTGTTTATTTATGTATTTATTTATTTATTGACACACCAACGACTTATTCGCTTTATTGTTGATTCGAATAGAAAGTATATAAATTGTAGTAAACTCAAAATCAAAAGCATTATATACCTAAAGACTAAAAAATACTCGACTGCTTACAAAAAAAGGTCATTTTATCACGAAAACTATTTTGCGTGACAACCGGGTGATTGATGGATAGTCGATACTCAATTGTTTTTGCTGCCAAGTTAGAAAAGAAAAAGTCCGTGCCAAAACCGAGACTGAAAGTGGCAAATGGCGACGTTTTATATCAATACTAGCTGCGCCCCGCGGTTTCACCCTCTTATGTTCCGATCCCGTGAGAATATTGTTAAAAAGTACCCTATATGTTAATCCTAGTTAAAAACCATCTCTGTGCCAAAGGAGATGTCCGCTTTTTATATGGACGTTGGTTTTTTATTCCGAGAAAAATCTAACAGAAACCAAACTACACCCAAATAAAAGCTACAAAAATATGGAACTTGGAACCACTGAAAGAATATTTTTAGATCTACCCATTTAAGAGAAAAATGATAAATTAATTAATGTTAGTATACACAGTCTGGCCATAAATACTGTTACAATTAAAAATAAGAAAGATATTACATTTGAATTTGGAATCTGTCATTTTTATACGATTGTTCACTGAGTGTTCTAATTTTGGCGCCAATACATTGTACAATATTTTGCGATATTAAAATGGAGTGGGGTGATAAAGAGAACCGAATCGCTGTGATTGCATCACACAAAGTTGGTATGGAGCCAAATGCAATTTTTAAAACTCTCCATACGCTTGGTATTAGTCAAATGTTTGTGTACCGGGCTATTAATAGGTACAATGAGACCTCCTCTGTTTGTGGCAGAAAAAAATCTGGCCGTCCACGTAGTGTTCGTACGAAAAAGGTGGTCACAGCAGTAAGGGAAAGAATTCGAAGAAATCCTGTCCGAAAGCAAAAGATTTTATCTCGGGAGATGAAGATAGCACCCAGAACCATGTCGCGTATTTTAAAAGATGACTTAGGACTTGCAGCCTATAAGGGACGCACTGGTCGTTTTTTAACTGATAATTTAAAAAAGAATAGGGTGGTAAAATCGAAACAACTACTGAAGCGGTACGCAAAGGGAGGTCACAGAAAAATTTTGTTTACGGATGAGAAAATCTTTACAATTGAGCAACATTTTAACAAACAAAATGACCGTATTTATGCTCAAAGCTCTAAGGAAGCTTCCCAATTAGTCGACAGAGTGCAACCTGGGCATTATCCGACTTCAGTGATGGTTTGGTGGGGTGTTAGCTATGAAAGAGTGACTGAGCCATATTTTTGTGAAAAAGGTATCAAAACATCGGCACAAGTGTATCAAGATACCATTCTTGAGAAGGTAGTTAAGCCCCTTAACAACACCATGTTCAATAACCAAGAATGGTCCTTCCAACAAGACTTGGCGCCGGGTCATAAAGCTCGGTCCACGCAGTCTTGGTTGGAAGTGAACGTTTCGGACTTCATCAGAGCTGAAGACTGGCCGTCGTCTAGTCCCGATCTTACTCCGCTGGATTATGATTTATGGTCAGTTTTAGAGAGTACGGCTTGCTCTAAACGCCACGATAATTTGGAGTCCCTAAAACAATCCATACGGTTGGCAGTGAAGAATTTTCCCATGGTAAGAGTGCTTGCTTCTATTGATAACTGGCCTCAACGTTTAAAGGACTGTATTGCAGCCAAAATATTTCATCAAGCGAGAGCTCCCACCACCGCGAACGTCGTACAGATAGACATTGAATAACGCAGACGTACGTCCGACGGATCGTGTGACGTGCATGCTTGATCGTGTTTAAACTCGCTGTATAGCAGTATTCACCATTTAGAGCCTGTGCCGGAAGTCGAACGGACGCCAACATGGATTCACGATTTATTGAAAGATACAAATCTTGTCTGTGGAATGTATCAAATGCGGACTACATGAATAAACAAAAAAGAATAAATGCATTACAAGACTTTTTTCATCCAAAATCTCTTCCTATTTTTTTCTTCTATTCTGCTGCTGCTGATAACATCAGAAGAACTCCCATATTTTTGGCGTTTTGCCAAATATGGTGGCATTTTGATTTAAAATACACGTGCGCTGACTACCTTCGTACGATTACTTCTAGCAGGCTGGATGCGCGCACGATACTGTGTATGCTATATCCAACACCGCGGCCTTGAGCGGTCGTACAGCTGGGGTGGACCGTGTATAAGAGGCTTTAATAGACAGATGATTCTATTCATATCTATCAAATATGACAAAGTGTGTTGACCGCTAAGCGTCATCCGTCTGATCCGCCACACTTTCGCTCGCGCGTTTAAGTTATTCAGTGTATTTTAATTTGTGCATTGCTTTTAACATTTTCCCCAAACCAAACAATTTCCATCCCGTTTACTGGAAAGAGCTAATCAGAGAATAAACATGCCAAATTATTTAGCTGGCCATATGATTGGATCAGCAATACTGGTATTCAGATGCATCCGGTTAGACTGGAAGGCGACCCCGACATAGTTGGGAAAAGGCTAGGCTAGAATGATGATGATTTGATTGGGCATCAGCTTAATAGACGCCGAGATAGTTTCGTCCAGTCCATAAATGCTCAAATACTATAGCTCAGTATGTTCCCCACCATGGACTTTTCAGATTTAATTTTATTTAGCCAAGAAATGTATCAAATTAAACAAGCTCGCTTTTATTATGGGGCACATATTCGACCGAACGGTACTTTTACTGTACAAGTAAGTTAAGATTTACAACCAATAAATATTCCAGGCATTTCTTCATCACATTAGACAGCTTTGAACACAGGACGAATAAAGTCACGCTACTATGGTAATAGAGTGTATACACATATATAAATCATTAAAAGTGGCAGAGACTAGTTGGAAAGGGTGTTTTCTGATTATTATTGCAGTTGCATAATTGGCACTGTAGTAAGCTGTCTCATGTGATGACAATTTTATTGTCTGGTATCTTGGATGAGCTCAGCATCAAAATGATATATATCTCCACCTGCTCAGTTTCTCAAACATTTTAATAAGAAAAGACATTGAAACTGAAGAAAATCAATAAACGAATATAATTATAAAATAAAATAAAAGTTTTATTTCATAACAAAACTGTAACACTTGCGTCCAAATATAGCATATTAATTCAGTTTTAAATAGGATAATATTGTCGAAATGCTTTTCATCCACTTCCAAACTCAGTTCCAAGTCATTAAAAAGGAATTCTCCTACATAATTATAAAACTCCTTACTTAAAAACCCCTGCCAAGCAGCCCCTGTGGACTGTGCTGAAACATGCACTTCTTGATAACCGCTTTATTATTAGTATAGATTATTACATAGGTAAATAAATAATCTGATTAAATTCATTTCGTTCACATTGACATACCTATAAATCATATCAAACATTGATTGACAGTACCATGTGTCAATTTTGACTAGATTATTATTTTTTGGGTGTGTGTTCACTTTATTATCCTAGACAATTGGAAGGTATGTTTTTTGGAGTAAATTCACACAATATAAAAATATATTTTACTCTAAATTGGGGGCCTTTAAAAATGTATGATATAGTTAGAACCACTAGATTTTGGGATGTTTATCCAAATATATTTAATTTATCCTTGTTAGAATTATTGAATAATAAAAAACCATTTTGGGACATGTCCTTTCATCCAAATTCGTTCAGTAGTTTTTGCGTGAAAGAGTAACAAACATCCATCCATCCATCCATCCATACAAACTTTCACGTTTATAATATTAGTAGGATTAGTAGGATAGTAGGATAGGCTACTGTGCTAATTTTCAATATGCGAAATCAAATGGGGTACGAACGATCTAAGAAATAATATTAACGAATAATTACTATCATACTGAAGTATGTGGTATTCTTCAAAAGCCACAATTTATCAAGATATGTAGTAAAATACTTAATCAAGTATCCTAGGCTAGAATATGTTAATACTATAACCACTTAAAAAATCCAGCCAAACCTGGCCATGCCTAGGATACTTACCTTGCTCGCACTCAACTAAAAGTCGGTCACGATTTAATTTAAAAGCTTGACTCTTGAGTCGAGCAGGTATAATAAGTCCCTTTTGTATATAATATAATGGTTTCTTGATATCACATAACATATATGAGTAACACTGCAATAAAACTATTTGCCATGAAATATTTCCTGCTTTAAATTGCTTGTATAAAACGTTTGATTCGTAACTCACAAGGAATAAAAACAGACAAACGTTCAGTTCAGTTGTTCAAACCTTTGTTGTCCACCGACTCATGCCTCATGCGCTGAAGTTATGGATTTTCCTAATACCGATTCCATTGGCCGCAAACAATCTCGAAAAATATCAGTAGATGCCCGATTGCTTTGTCCTTACTGCTGCATATACAATTGTATTGAATGCATTGTCAATATCTCTAACTGAGAGGGTGATATACAGTTTTCGTTTTTGAACATACGGAAATTGTATACATTTCGTTCGTATTTGGTACAAGATACTGATTACCTTGTCCTTTTTTTTTTTTTTTTTTTTTTGGGATGGGAAATCATCAAATGACTCCTCCCGCTCTGGGTGGAGCGGAAGGGAGTGTCAGACTCTTACTGACTAAAACCCACCCATGTTCCTTCCTTCGCCCTTTATGTTCCGGGGTAGCGGTAACCCTTTCGGACAATCCCGCTGCCCCGGCAGGCTTCGGCCCTGAGGGCCCCTCTTTATGCTGACATCTCTTTGAGGCGCGCGTGGAACACTTACGCGCCGTCCGGCACGGGCCTGGTCCTGATCGGGCGGTGAGCTACCCATTGCTCTCCGCCCGCAGGCCCGCGCCTACGGTGGCCGGTAGTCTTCACTTGACTCCCGACGCCCGGGGCGTCTCCCGCGGCGGCTGGGACGGGAGGCTCTCTCCCTCATCCGTCCGGCCACCTCCTTCGCTAGCATGACTGCTTCGCAGAAGGAGGCGACTGCCTCCCACTCCCTCTCGCTCCGGACCATGGCTTGCACCAGGTCCGGGCGCGAGAGGCCGCCGCCGCTGCCGATCGCCTCCACGAGGACACGGCGGTGCTCCGCCCAAGCGGGGCAGACCTCCACTGTGTGCTCCACCGTGTCCTCTGGGCGATCCTGGCAATGGTGACACCCGGGCGTTTCCTCCCGCCTGATCATGTGCAGGAACCTCCCGAAACTTCCGTGTCCGGTGAGGACCTGCGTCAGGCGGTAGGTGAGGGCGCCGTGGCGCCTCTCTAGCCACTCCTCAAAGAGGGGTCTTATCGCCGCTATCGCGGCGTGCCCTGCGCTGGGTTGCGACAGTCGCTCTTTCCATGTCGCCATGAGATCGAGCCGGAGGTCCGTCCGCTCCGCAGCAATTTGCCGCGGGAGCGGACTTTCCCCCCGGCGTAGTGCCTCCGCGCGCCACTCATACAGGCGCGCGAGGACTATCGCCTCCAGATCCCATGGCGGCAGTCCGGCAAGGAGGCTTGCCGCCTCGCGCGAGATCGTGCGGTAGCCCCGGATTAGCCTTACGGCTACCACCTTCTGGGGCGCGTTCAGGTAGTGGGCGGCTCGCCGCCGCAGTGAACGCGCCCACACCGGGGCCCCGTATATGGCCATGGACCGCACGACCCCCGCGTAAAGCCTCCGGCAGGAGGCGTTTGGCCCCCCCAGGTTGGGCAAGAGCCGCTTGAAGGCGGCCCCAGCCCGTTCCAGTTTGGGGGCCAAACGTCGGAAGTGCTCGACGAAGTTCCACCGGCTGTCGAGGACGAGACCCAGGTACTTCATCGTCGTCTCGATGCCGATGTGAACCCCTCCTGCCGTTAGTTGGGATCCCGGTGGTGGCGCGTTCCGGGGCCCATGAAACGTCATGGCCTCGGACTTGTGCAATGCCACCTCGAGACCCAACTGCCGGATCCTCTCCACGACTATCGCAACCCCGCGTGTCATCGCGTCGGCCGCCGCCTGATGCGACCTCCCCTGCGCCAGGACCAGCGTGTCGTCAGCGTAGCAAACCACGCTGACGCCATCAGGGAGGTCGGCCCGCAGCACCCAGTCGTAGCCGATGTCCCACAGGAACGGCCCCACAACCGATCCCTGCGGGACACCGCACGACATCTCTCGCCGGTTCCACTCCCCATCGCGACCGGGGTAGCTGACGGCTCTGTCCGTCAGATACGCCTCGACTATTCGACGGAGGTAGGGCGGCACTCGGTGATACCGGAGTGCCTCCACAATGCAGCTCCAGGGCAGGGTGTTGAACGCGTTGGCGATGTCGAGTGACACCGCCACGACGACCCCACCCCGGGACACCGCGTCCCCCGTCGTGAGGGCTCTCACGCGCATGATGGCGTCCACCGTCGAGCGCCCCTTGCGGAAGCCAAACTGGCTGTCCGCAAGATCCGGCCCCGTCCTCACCAAGTGCCCGACGAGGCGGTTTACAATTACTCTCTCAAAGAGCTTGCCCACCTCGTCGAGCAGCACGATGGGCCGGTATGCGGACGGAGAGTCCGCTGGGCGCCCTGGCTTCCGAATGAGGACCAGCTTCCCCGTCTTCCAACGAAGCGGGAACTGGCCTCTCTCCAAACATGCGCTTAAGAGCGCCTCCAGTCGAGGCCCGAGAGCCCTCGAGGCCAGGACCCAGGCTTTACCTGGCAAGCCGTCGGGTCCTGGGGCGGTATTTTTGGCCTTCAGCCTTCCTACCGCCACTCTCAGTTCTACCCCGGTCACTTCAGGGATGTCGTCGTCGTCCGCGTGGTCCGCTTCGGGCACCGCAATTGGCGGAGCCATGGGCGGGGGTGTGTGCACCCCCCGTGAGGGGAACAGAGTGCTCACCACCTCCTCCACCAGCTGGGGGCGGAGACTCTGCGTCAGCGGGGGGGCCCAGGTGCGGAGTTTATTCCGCACCATTTTATAAGGGCGCCCCCACGGATCTCTGTTCAGAGTCTCCACCATCTCCTCGCGGGCCATATCCTTGGCCCGCCGGACAGCCTCTCGGAGGGCGGTCTTCGCCGCTCTGTACCCCTCGTACAGCTCCGCCTCCGTGGCTTCCGCATCCGGAGGGCGAATGCGGAGCCTGCGGTGCCTGGTGTACAGGTGTCGCGCGTCGACGCACGCCTTGCGTAGCGACCCTAACTCCTGCGACCACCAGTACACCCGACGCCGGGCGCGTCCCGGCCGGACTCGGGGCATTGCCACGTCGCAAATGTCGGACATGGCCTCCCGGAACCACTCCGCCTCATCGTCGATATCGGCAGGCCTGTCCGGTGATGACACCCAGGCCTGCACGATCGAGGCTTCCAGGAGGAGCTCCCGGTCCAGCTGCTTCAGCCCCCACCGCGGACCACTCGGGGCCTGTCGGACCAGCGCGCTAGAGGTCTGGGTGGAGACGTCGAACCGGATATACCGGTGATCGGAGTAGGTCTCCACCTCCTCCATGACGCGCCAGTCAATGACACGCTGTGACAGAGCGGGGCTGGCGAACGAGATGTCCACCACCGACTCCCCCCGCATCCGCACACACGTGGGAACAGAGCCCCGATTTAGGACGACCAGGCCTGTTTCCAGAGCCCAGTCCTCCACCATCCTGCCCCGCACATCCGTGCAACGGGAACCCCAGGCCAAATTCTTGGCGTTGAAGTCCCCGAGCACTAGAACGGGGAAGGGATGGCTTCCGGCGACGACGACACTCAACTCTATTAAAGAGTTGTGGAACTCGGCGAGAGTTCGGCTCGGAGAGAAGTACACTCCCACTACTACCATCTCTCCGAACCGTGCTGCTACGCACCCCTGTCCCTTCGTGACGCATTCGAGGGACGGGGTGCCGGCGGCGGCCGACGAAATTATGGCCACTGAGCCGCTCAGGTCCTCCACCCAGTCATCCCTGGGCGGGACAAAGTACGGCTCAGCGACCACGGCGATGTTAATCGACCACTGCGCCACGCTCTGGAGCAACAGGTCCTGAGCGCAGGCGCAGTGGTTGATGTTCGCCTGGAGGAGGCGTAATGGAGGAGCCATTACTCCTCCATTTCAGCCCCCTCCCGGGCCCCCTGTGAGGGCCCCTCGCCAGAGATGGCAGCGGCGGCGGCGGCGGCGGCGGCGGCGGCGACGGTGGCGGTGGCGACGGCGGCAGAGGGCCTGCCCTTCCACTTCGCTCCGGTGGGCGGAGCGCAGGGTTTGCTCCCCGCCCGGTGATCGGCCGGCTTGCCAGCTGCCGCACATGCGATGCAGTGCGGCGCGGCGTCGCACGAGCCGGCCTTATGTCCGGGCTGACCGCAGCGGAAGCACAGTGTGCTGCGGTCTACCTCCGAGGTGCACTGGACGCCAACGTGGTGCCCCACATGGCATCGGTAGCACCTCAGAGGCTTGGGTTCCAGCAGTTTGACCTGCGCTGAAACCCAGCCCACCAGGAGCCTTCGGCCCTCCACAATTGTTTTGGCCGCCGTCACGGGGCAGCTTACCACTAGGGTACGCATGCCCGTGGAGTCTGGCCGTATGGTGCCGGCCTTCACCTGCTCGGCCAGACACCCGCCCGTCCTGACGACGGCGGCCACCACCTCTCCCTCCGTTACGGAGTCATCCAGGCCCGAGATGCGCATGTCTGCGCACTTGACGGGCCTGGACACCCGAGCCTCCTCCGCATCAAGGGACGCCCTTAGCTTTTCAGCTAGGGCGTCAGCGGTGGGGCCGCTAGTAGCCCCGGGGATCTCCAGCATGCGGGCGCCAGTGGCGGTCACCCTGTGCCGGAGGCCCCCGGTGATCCCCAGCTCCCGGAGGTCCACCGTCGCCCTCGCCTTTGTGAGCACGTCGCCGTAGGTCACGCCCCTCTTAACCGCGTCCGGCTGTAGCGTTATTACTACAGCCGCGGTCTTCGGGGCGCGAAGCCTAGCCGCTACGGCTCGCTCCTTGCGCCGCTGCCTTTGCGCCTTCTTTCGGGCCGCTTTGGCCGCCTTTTTCTTCTCCCCGACCACCTGCCATTCGGCGTCGGTCGCGGGAGAAGTGGGAGGGTTTTGCGGGCGGGGCGTTGGCTGTGGGGCCTTCGCCTCCCGCGCCGTTTTTCCCCTCCTCTGGGCCTGTGCCGGGGCTCCACCTGCCGCCGCCGGTCTGGCCGGCGCCGGTTTGGCTGACGCCGGTTTGGCCGACGCCTGGGCCCGAGACGGCCCGGATTTAGGGGCGGCAACTGCCGCAGCGGCCGCGTACGAGGCCGCCTTCGGCCCCGGGGCCGCTCTCCCCGCCAGGGTGGGGCGCAGCACTATGCCCTCCAGGACGGAAAACCGCGCCTGGAAGGCCGCCAGCTCCCGCCGAACCAGGCTGAGGACCTGGTTCTCCTCCGGGTCGGGCTGGCTTTTCGCCTGCGCGCCCCCGGCGACCCGCAGGCCGGCCAGGTCTGCCCGGAGCCTCTCGTTCTCCTTATGGAGAAGCTCCGTGGCGTTTGTCAGGCGGGCCACCTGCGCCCGTAATTCGGCCACTTCGCCGGCCGAGGGGCCGGTGTAGTTGGCCGCCTCCGCTGCCGCCATAATGGAGGCCGTTGCCGAGACTATGGCCCTGTTTTTGGAAGCCTGCAGCTTCTTCAGGGCCACGTCCCGTATCGCGGCCTCCACGACCGCCGCAAACCGAGGTTTGCGTCGGTCCTCTTCGGGGTTGGGGGCGCCAACCGCATCCGCCTCATCGCCCGAGGGCCCCGAAGCGTACTCCTCCGATAATTCGGCTGCCTCGCGAGCCGTGAGCCCCCTCCCCTTGCCTCGCTCTCGGACTCCACCCCGCCTACTGGTGGGGATCTTCCGAGCCGAGGCCAGCTCTTCGTCGGAGGACGGCCCCTGGCTGTCCCCTGACCTTGGCCGCTTGCTCTTCTTCGCAGCGGCCACCTCCTTGGCACGACAGGGGCTCCCTGAGCCTCCCGTGCTCGCGCCTCCAGATGCGGCGTCGGACTCCGACCCCGCATCACTCCCCATCTCTTCTGTAGTTTTAGGTTTTAATATTTTTTCCATATTGTTCCCACGAGTAATTATCAATCTGTACTTGCTCAAAAAATAATGGTCCGCACTAGCGACTAAATCAAGCTACCCATTAGCCAAGCTTACAACCTCCCTCACGGTGCGCCGCCGCTTGGAGGTTTGGGGAATTTTTTATAGAGGTTAATCTTCCTCGCGGTCCGGGCGGTTAAGCCAAGACCCTCGACCCCCTTCAACAGCCAGAGACATGACCTTAACTGTCTCCGGGGCTACGAGATTGGCAGCAGTGGCAGAAGGGTTGCCCCTCCTGCCTGCCCGGCGGCAGGGTAAGTGCACACCGGGCCCGCTCTGACCCCCCACAGTTATTGCTCTGCTACTCAGAGCGACCTGTGTGGGGCGATCCTCTTGGCAGAACATTAGCATGCGGACAGCGAAATCCCACTGGGAAATAATCCCAATGGGAAATCGCTGCCCGCACCCCAGGATGTACCGGCCCGAACACTGGTCTTCCCCTAGACGTATCCAGAAAGGAACCCCAGTACCCGGGCACACGTGGAGGTTTTCTGCCCTGACATCCCATTACCTTGTCCTCCAGTGTCATTTGTTATTCGTGTGTTTCTCGAGTTTTTCGATTATGTTCCGAGCTCTTGAGTCATGGGGCGTCATACGGAACGGAGTAAGTATGTCGTTTAATACATCATGTCACGTGCAAGATGTCACGTAAGCATCTGTGTGGAGGCTACATGGAATACGGAAACATACTGATATGATTTGTACGTGTTCCACTGTAAAATAAAATTTAGACTTAAAATAAAATTTCACGAAATACTTATAGCACCGGCTCTTATAATATGAGTATGAACAATCAATTGTACCACTGGGGAATAGGTTGGGAATAGGTTGTAATTTTTGCTATTATGTTTTTTTTAAGAACCATGTTCTTTATAATTACTTACAATCTGGCTTATAAGACTAGGTAATAAGCAATTCTTATCTTTATTTGTACTTTACAAAAATTCGTTCCACTTTTTAAGAGTCTGATTTGATGATCACTTTGGGAATACTGTAAAATACATAGTGATGCATAAATTCGATTTTCCGATCCACAGTTTTCATATGATAAAGTAGCTACACGTAAAGCTTTTGTGGGAATCTAAAACTTGTTGTCGCCTGTCCACCATCGAACCCTAATAAAACAAAAAGGGTCGGTTCAAACTTTTGTTTCTCACGTGAATGTCGTGCGCATCCCGCACGTCTGTCGCTAATAAAAACATAAAAGGCTTTTTACACTCTGCCGCACTCTTTTGAGCTTTACTATCCGTGAAGCATTTTTGTGTCAAAGCACACGTGCAGGTAGATGTGTATATGTTAGTATTCAATTCACGTAATGCCGTGATTTTCCCTGACAACAAAATGAAAATGTTTCAGTTTTCATTTGCAGTTGGCGTCATTAATTCAGCGTTTATCTCCAATTATAATTGTTTTCCAATAGTTAAAAAGCTACACGTGGATAGTGTTGCTGCAATGAGAGCGGCGTTGTTCACAATTTGGACAACAGCTTAAATGAACATTGATTGTGGTTATTTGTTCACTAATAAACGCATGTAGGTTTATACGAGTACGTGCGTTTATTAGTGGACTAGGCCGGTCAGCACACAACCAACATAGCTTGCAGGGCAAGAAGTGGCCATGTTTGTGGAAGGACCTAGGGCCAGCGGAATAGACGAGTCGTGGAGTGGAGACCGCGTCTCGGCAAGCTTAGTGTAGGACGCCCCCCAACTAGATGGATCGACAGACTGGATACGGGAGGCGGAGGACAGGTTATTGTGGAGCAGGCCTGTGACCGCGGTGGACTACGATAGGCTGAGTTGATTGAATAAAGATATATTATAAGTATGATTCCATCTACACATTGAAGAGGAACAAAACGTATGAACCAATTATAATATCTAATATTTAATATGAAAATGACTGACTGGTGCTACCAATTCAGATAAAACATACATTTGACTTTCACAACTTTCGTCCAAGAAAAAGAAATTGATAATTTCATTTAATCAGTTCAACTTTTTCAGCGGCACAAACATTTTCCGGCATAAAATATCCAATATAAAGTTTATCCGAGAGTACAGCATCAAAATGGGCCTGACCTAAAACCGCTGAGGTCCATAACATGAAAAATACATTATCGTGTCATCCATAATCGCTCAACAAATATGTACATTAATGGTGTTGGAAAAGATATTCTTCAAAAGGGTTAAATTAGGTATGTATACTGTACTGTATACACGCATAAGTTTAGCTTACCAGTTTTTTCCAGGCAGTCGCTCCATGAATACTGGTATTCAGCTGCATCTGGTTAGACTGGAAGCCGACCCCAACGTAGTTGGGAAAAGGCTAGGCAGATGATGATACACGCACAAGCTTGTATAGGTACTCGCCATCGAGTGTGATTGAACCACACGTAGCGTTCTGTGAGGTCGTTTTTATATCTGTCAATACACTTATGTGGAAAAGGGTTTTGTATCTGAAAATATTTAATTTAGCGAGTGACTCTGAGAGGGTTCACGCACGATATTGTAAGGTATTTATATAGGTACCTAATATTTATATTGTTCCATTATTTGCTTCAACCGGGATCACTTTTGTGTGTTTTTGAGATATCGAATAAGTATTATTGCCCAATGTGTGAGAAAAGGTTTTTATCATATGTTTACGAATAAATCAGCTGCATCTGGTTAGACTGGAAGCTGAGCCCAACATAGTTGGGAAAAGGCTTGGCAGATGATGATGTTTACGAATAAATTACCGATTGTCTGCGAGTGGACACCTTAACCCTTTCTGAACCTCCCTCCCATCCTTGCCTAACCCTGGCCTAACCCTCCGGGGAATACATGCATGATGTTATTTTATGTAACTTTGTGAAGGAAATGTACTTACTAAAAAAGCATAATTAAATCATCCCTTGGTATATAATACAGATGACGTGTCAATCCCGCTATCGCGAAGTAACAATTAGGTAATTGGTCAATCTGAATTAGTGTCATGTCCGTTGTCTTAATTAATTCCACTGCAAGGAGTTTTTTGATCACTCAGTGCTAAGTAAAACAGGACCTAAAATGTTGCCAAGTAGAAGTGCTTTCTGTTTAGCGTATCCAATTCTAATAAATAATTTAAAAAAAACTGCTGTTTTCGGCTGAATTCTTGCCAACAGTATGTAGCAACAATATGGATGTTTTATTGAACCGTTGTGTTATTAAAGTTTTACATGATTAATGTTTATACAAATCAACCAAGAACTTTCTCGTTTATTTTATGTACTTTTTAACTTGTTCTTTTAATTTGAAAATGTACTTATTTGCTAAACTTCGTTACCTAGAGGTTTAATTTCCCTAACTTAGTTTGGGATTCCAAAATTGAGTTACAATAGTTGAATAAGAACCAAGAACCAAGTAAAAGTAACGGAAAGGAAATAATGGCAGAACAAACCAAAATCATAGATACGGGTGTGAACATCCACAGGAAAAAGGCTCAAAAACTGTGATACATAGTTGCAAAAGAGGCGAATATCAGGCTCTGTGGACCTAAAGATGTGGCAGATACATTCATACCTACGTCTCATGAAAGAAGCAAAAAGCAGTAAATGTTTTTTTGTATTAAAATCATAATCCTCCTTAGGCTTTGCCATAGTTGGGTAAAAATATAAAATTAATTCCATTAGAATTTTATCACTAATTTGTTCAGTAATTGAAGTTATATCAATATAGTACCTACCTATAGGTCCCTATTAGAACTAGACGTGATTGAACGTGTTACTGTTTCAATTATTTTTTAATACTTATGTAAATGATTATTTCCATAAATTACAACAAGCGCTTTCGAGAACGTACTGTTCTACAAATTGCCAGTGAATCGATTATCGGAATTGGCGACAAATCAATTGGCACAGGTGCGACTAATCAATTTAGTTTAAAAGTCCATAATCGAAACACTAAAAGTCCATTAAGGGTATTACATACTCAAAGCTGTACCTACTTTTGTGGCTGGTCGATTAAGCTATTTCAATAAAACCCAAACGTAAATCCATTTGTATCGAGTTTGAACATTTCACACCTTTCATAAACGGTGCTTAAAGTTAAGAGACGTTTTAAGGTAAAAATTTATGGTCACTAATCATTACTTAACTAGCAACGTTTACAAATAAACCGCATTATGTTAGGGATCATCGCTCTTTGTCTGAACAATGAACTCGAATTACCCTGGACGTATCTTCTTTTACAAGTTATGGACTTGGCAGCTTTACAAGTCTTGAGAAGTAACATCAAATTGCATTTGCCAAAACTATCGAACTTGGAACGTTTATCTTCGATTAAAATTGCGGTCCAGTAAATCGTAAAAGGTAGCATCGCGCATCGGTTCACTGTGCTGCGACTATTTACTGAAATAGTTATCTATTTCGAAAATAAAATGGATGATAATAGCTGTTTTCAGTAAAAACCAGGTATTCCACTCAGAGTACAGATTTCAACGGCACTTGACCGACCAGCATCTGAGCTGTTCTACTCACTGCACTCAAACAAAATTTTGATAAGTGCGATTCGGATTCATTTTAGAACTACCTTTACGACCTTTTGAGTGGTCTACGAAGTTGCAGTAGTAGAGGGAAATTATGATTGTACGTACAAACCAGCATAAGAATAACGATAACCTCGAATTGCATCCAGAAAATGTAAAAGGATATTTGGGTGTCTAATGTAATGGATTGTAAGCGTCCGATTAGTAGAAACTTTGGGACGTATCATTATAAAGAAAGAGCTCTATTTTTAATGATATAATTGGTTAAATAATTTTCGTAACAAGACGCAAGACGCTATACATTTGTATCGGTAACCCGAACTTTCGTGAAGGTCGTTTCAGTCAGTAGGTACGTAAGTACGTGACGGTGAATTAATGGTCGGGCCAAGATGTCTCACTACTGGGTAGTAGCTAGTGAAATACCCGGGCGCGGGTGCGCCCGGGTATTTCACTAGCTAGATAGTGTTAATAATGGCACCTATTTACTACCACAAAAGGGTCTACCTATCTGATTTCCTTTATACGATTAATTTTGGATTTTGCCGTTTGGGGTTGAAACACTAGGGCCATGGGGTCCGAGTGCCCACTTGGTTTTTCGATATATCGCCGAGCGGTTAATCAACTCTTCACGTGACCAGATAGCTGGCCTGTTTCTTGGCCAAAGAATTAGCATAGCCATACAACGTAGCAATGCTGCCAGCCTTTGGGCACTGTTCCTGTTGACAGCGATGCGGACGAATTTTTTGATGCCCTATGATTATTTTGCTTATTTTTTCTCATGTACATATTATTATTTTAAATGTTAGCTTATACAATGTAAATACCTATAATATATAAATTAGCATTAAAACATTTTGGATTCTAAGTCATTAACCAACCCCTCTATTTTTTTTTTCTGGGTGGTATATCATCATAAGACTTCTCCCGCTCTGGGCGGAGCGGGAGGGCGTGTCAGACTTTTACTGACTAAAATCCACCCGTGTTCTTTCAGTTGCCTATGCCAGGGGCTACGGTATCTCTTTCAAAAAACCCGCGGCCCTGGCAGGCGTCGGCCCTAGCGGACCCCGTCAGTTCGTGCTGACATCTCTTTGAAGCGCGCGTGGAACACAACGCGCCGTCGACCCGGGCCTGGTCCTTGCCGGGCGGCGAGCTGCCCATTGCTCGCCACCCGCAAGCCCGCGCCTACGGTGGCCGGGAGTCGGCTGGTGACTCCCGACGTCCAGGGCGTCTCTTGCGGCGACTAGGAGCGTGAGGGCGCAGAGATTGCCTCTCCCTTACACGCTCCGCCTCCTTTGCGAGCATTACTGTTTCGCAGAAGGAGATGACGGCTTCCCATGCACTCTCGCTCCGTACCATGGCCTGGACCAGGGCCAGACGCGAGAGATCGCCGCCGCCGATCGCCGCCACGAGGACGCGGCGGTGCTCCGCCCAAGCCGGGCAGACTTCCACCGTATGCTCCACTGTGTCCTCCGGGCGATCCACATAGTGGTGACACCCTGGCGTTTCCTCCCAAATTATCCTGAACAGGAACCTCCCGAAACAACCGTGTCCAGTGAGGACCTGCATCAAGCGGAAGGTGAGGGCGCCGTGGCGCCTCTTCAGCCACTCCTCAAAGAGGGGACTTATCGCCGCAATTGTGGCGTGCCCAGCACTGGGTTGCGACAATCGCACTCTCCGTGTGTCGTGTACCGTGATTTCTCGCGGCAGTCATTAACCAACCCTTGAACCGCAATAAATCGCATCATTTCAGCGTTGAGATTAAAAATCGAAGCTTCTAAAACATTACTTATTTATTCAATACTTAATTGACACAAAGCAAATAAATGCTTTCAAGTATAAATTAAACAATCGGCCAGCACTTAAAACTCCAACATAAAGTCAACAATATTTAGATACAGACGTAAAATTATTCGTAATGAGTTTCTGCGAAAATAGAATACACAAAGTTTCGGGTGTCATTAAACAATACATTAGCTTGCTACCCACCGTCTCTACGATTGACTTCTGTAATGGATTGTAAAAAACTAAGTTAAAAACTTGGAGTCTCGTATTTTTAAGCTGAATATCAAAGCTGGAGATGCTTTCTGCTGTAATTAATATCACAGAGCTTAATTCGTAGCGGGAAAGACTTTCAAGAATAATTTCGTTGAATGAAAATGAAATTGAGTTTAAACTTCATTACACACTTATTCACATACCTACTTAAACAACATTTTGTACTGATTTGTTATTTTTAAACCATTATATCGTTTAACAAATCACGCTCTTCTACTTAATTAAGTCCTATCTTCTGAGACCCTTGAGAAGACAGCTACGAACCATAGCTGTCTTCTCAAGGGTCTGTGATGTTATCGTAGGCTACGATTAACATAACAGGAAAATCAAGACAGGTGGAGTTTTGGTGTTGATCTTGCAATTTGGAGAATCTTGGGTCTACAAATCATAGAGTCAATTGATTTGATTTGATTTACATATGCTTAGGCAATGCTAACATGCCACTTGCGATAACAAACATGAAAACCAACGTACATAATTGAAACCGTGTAAGTGTGTGTGTGTATGTGGTGTGTAGATAGAATATGTAGAAGTTGAACTGACTAAGAATTTGTTGTTCAGTTGGGTCGCTTCGTAAGCACTTAGATGTGGTTTCTAATTCAAGTAAGTACTCTTGATGTAATCTTGTGTACTGTCTTAACTAAGAAACCACTGGCTTACTGTGGAGAAAGATATCTTCTCATCATGAAAAAACCTGGACTCTAATGTAAATAACACGCTATACATCAACACACAATGGGTAGTTGCCTTTTCCCTGAAGTGAGACAGTGGGTGAGTGAGTGGGGGTGAGTTTGTTCAGTTTGGCAGATAATATCGAAGTGAAGTTTATGCTGAATTTCAACCTAGTCTATGGAAAATAAAATCACTTTATTATGTCCACACAGAAAGCCAAAGCTTTGTGGTTCGAAGGTGCTTCAATTTCCGGTTTGGACAGACTTCTATAACCTAAGTTTTCGTATCGGGAAGTTTTTGAACAGCGAACAGTACCGATGTTTTTAATTGTGCCCGCTAAAACTCTGTAGAGGTTCGACGTCTATTTCATGAGACAAAAATACAATGTACAGTTGATGAAAATAAAGACAGGAAGAAGGAAATAAATTACTGGTAAATTAGTAAACAAACGTTTTCCATGTGTACAAAACCTAGATGTCAGATAATTGGAATAGTTTAACATTTCAGTCCGTAATTTCGTTGTAATTACGTGGTAGGGTACTATAGGATTACTTATTTGGTACAGTTTACACCACGCAAGGGTGTTTGCTCAATAGTCTCATTAACAAGTACAATGCGTTGATGTATGGACTGATTAAAAACCAAATCGGCTTACTAACGGCTTGGAAAAGGTAATATAAAGATTTTCGTAAGTGATAGAATTAATTATAAGTTAGTCACCTACTGGGCCCAATTAGTAGAATATAGATGTACCGTCGATGCGGAAAGAAAATCTACTTATAGTCAAGTCAAAGATCAAACAGTTTTACAACACTGTGAAGGTTAGGTTGGACACGAAAACAAAACATAAAAAAAAATTGAAACTTAAGTTGTTTCTTTGTTTAGAAAGTACACATTTCTATGATGTTGAACACTCCCCAGAGTGTAGAGGCGTGCGTGAGTACGTTCATCCTATTCCATTTACGGTTTTGTATTTAATTTGAAGAAAACAAGAAAATATTTAACTTGTTGTACAGAATATCATGTGTTCGATTCTATAAATGTTATTATTTTATTAAAATATGTAATATTATCGTGAAATAAAATCGGCTTGAGGTGTCTACGTCGAACTAACGTTCTGTTTTTTTAAGTTTTACTGCTAAGGCAATTTGTAAATCTTACTAGGTAGAAAAACACTAGAATTTTGTCAAGCACCGTCGGTTTAATTAAATATCAATATTTTTTCAGCAATATTTTGTTCTGCTCCTTACCTCCAAAAGGGTGGTCTATAACTGGTCTATATTCTTATAGTATTGAGCACAAGGAAAACCCTGTTTTCTAACTTTATCTGTCTTACAATTGCCTGTAGCGATGTTTGTGCCATAGATTCATTCAAAGGTACAATAAAAATACTTATGAAAAAAAAATAACTCAATTCAGAATCATGTACTAAATCCATGGTAACAGGTAGCGCATCGATTTCCCGGCCACCCTGTATAGATTACCAATTTCAAACTTCAAATTATAAAAGTACCAGTTTATAGGACATATTTCCAACACAACTTGAGAGAAACGAGATGATAGTTGCTTTTATAAAATATGCGCTATGTAACGTTTCATAAGTCCTGCTGGAAGAGCGACGTTTAACTAAGGGAAAACACAACAATATATTTCCTAGCGTCACATCTGTTCTAGTTAGCAACACGGGATCGGTACTTATGCACCTAAATCTTGATTGACTGGTATTTGTGTTATGCTAAAGCTTGGAGTATGCAAACAATTTAATAACATTCTGAGTAAATTCGATGAACAAAGGACACTTAAGTGTATTTGGTGTCTTTGAGACAATAAAACCTAAGTAATAACGTTAATATCCTGAATACAGTCAGCAACAAATATCAGTAAACACTTCAGCAGTGCGATTCTGTAACGATCTCACCGTGAAAACTTAGGTGAAGTGAGCGTGGAGTGAGCTGTCATTCCAACTAATACTAGGGATTGACACTACTGACAACTCACATCAAGCTCACTTCACTTGAGTTTTCACGGTGAGATTTTTACAGAATCGACCGGCAGTTTTTTTAAATGTAAATTATTGTGCAAAATAAATAATGAAAATAAAGAATATTCACTCGCGAGTAGCTATTTTTAGGATAAGATATACAGCTGTTTACCGAACCATTTTAGGATAAGACATACAGCAGTTTACCGAACCAAACAGAAGATACTTGTTGAGAAAACATAATAAAGACAACAATTTTGTTAAGAGGGTTAGTTAAATCCTGGATAAGCGTTAACGATCAAGGAGACAGTCGTTTTGTCGAATTTCAGCTTGTCATTCATCCAACAAGTTTTAGGGGAATAATAGTCTCTCTAACCTCCAGCGAAAAGGGCTATTATTGTATCATTTGACATTTACAAACAGTTTAACAATACGTTAGTCCCTCGCATCACACCTGATGTGTTCACGCTTCATATATTTTATTCGTAACCTACCTAATGATGAAACAATATCTAACTAATGACATATTAATATTTCCATACATGCAGGTATACCTCTGCCTATTCCTTTTGGTAATACAGGCGCGGCGTTATGTTTATGTTCTGTAATATTTACATTTCCTTTATCGATCCTAGCAGGCTTTCTGCAGTTTCTGCTCACCCCCATGGAAACATGACCCGAGTTTGTATGTAATATATTTTTTTTGTTTCCTTCAACAAGTAGACCGGTTTTGTTTCTCAATGAAGAGATTGTGCGTATGTACTGTTATTGTTCTCTCACTTTATTCTCGTGTATTCGTAAAATGTAATGGCCAGCTCAGTAAACAAACAAGCATAATCAGCCTATAATGTTCTCACTACGGGAACACAGGTCTCCT
The DNA here is from genome assembly GCA_911387795.2 of Apamea monoglypha. Classification (NCBI taxonomy): domain Eukaryota; kingdom Metazoa; phylum Arthropoda; class Insecta; order Lepidoptera; family Noctuidae; genus Apamea; species Apamea monoglypha. The sequence continues at coordinate 7,264,068 of OU426922.1, forward strand.
CTCAGTCAGTCAGGGAGGAAAACAAACCATAAGCATATTAAATAGGCACATTGTTCCTCGCACACACTCAGCGTTCGTTTACACAGCATTCCTCGATTGACTTAAAAGTAGGTACCTAGCTCTAAAATCATGGTCGATTCTTTGGTCTTAAATCGGATCGCTTTAAAAACCGATCGTAATTCGAATTATAATTATCTTAGATTTTGGTAGGTCGCATTTCAAGTTTAAATTACATTTTATGCTTAGTCATAGATTACGCAATAAAATATTAAGCTGAGAAAAGATATGATTGACAGTCAAAGTAAGACATACCTATGTATGTATATAGACATAGAAAAAGGGCCAAAGCAATAAGAGGAAAAATGCTTCTCATTTGAATAAGATGTGTTGTTAGAAATGTTTCCATATCACTTACTTTCATATTAGCCCGAGGGACTTGAAATATGAGATTGGCATACAGATGAGGCATCAAGTGACTCACAACATCTCCATTTTTTACCAGCATTTTTTTTTACTTTCTTAAACATTTTTACTTATATATATTCAAGATCAAGACTGACAGTTACAATCATGATGAAACCGAATCTACGTGAGGAATACTAACGAACAATCCAAGTAACGGTTCATTAAGAAAACTTTACAGTCTGTCCTAATTGCAAAAAGCGTGGTGACGCTTGCCCGCCTAATATTTATCATGGCATTACCCGCTGCCAAGATTAATGTCGTCAGTCAAGGAAATTGATGGCGTAAGCATTTCGCTTCACGCTAACTGAGTTACACAAATGCTGCAAACAACAAATTGTATGTTTTTGTACCAAAATGCTACGATAAGACGTTGTCATTTCCCTTGGTTCATACAACTTTCGGCTTGTTGTAAATTACTTTTTATAAAACTGGAGCTTTTTCTGCGAAACAAAATTCTTTTGCTAGTATCTAAAGTTTGTGTTGAGAACTTTGGTGTCCCAAAAGTATATGTAGCGAAATAATGTACATGTACGCGCCACGACGCGGTGCGGCATCACATACTAGTATTACTGCGATTTTTATCACCAGACTAAGAAGCGTTTTCCAAAGGCTGCATTCAGTTAAATTGGAACCATTTGACACTAGTATAAAAAAGATAAGTAACGAATGAATAATCTGCTTGTGTGATGGTAAAGATTTTTTAACATGAACATGGTTTTTGTTTTAAAATGTTCAGGTAGGCTATTAAAGGTATCATAATTTATATGGAAGATTTAGATGCTGCTAAATATCAGAAATTCACAAGAATGACAAAGCAATGCAGACCTATGAACAGATATTTCTACATTGAACTTTTTTTCAGACTAACTCCATCTTTCCATGCAATTGCCATTAGTCATATGACAGATAAACAATACTGCTGAACCAATGTACGCTACGGTCGTGGATGTCCGCGATAATATCGTCACGTTATAAATTATAAAAGCGCGCAATGTAGGTATTGTCCGTTTAGGACGGAGGTCACTTATCTCAGGGTGACTTGTTTGATCGGTCTATGAATATGTACGAGTATATAAATCTTCAACTCTCAAGTTGGTTGATGTGTTTATCATTGTGTATTTGTCTGTTTTACACAATCCAGCTCATGTAGTTAAATAAATGACCTTTGGTGTGTTGGGAGCAGACATCAAATTATCTTCAGACGACCATCGCGTTAGTAAGTGTTGATTCGACTAGAAAGTATATAACTTGTAGTAAACACAATATCAAAAATATAGATAGACTAAAAAATACTCTACTACGAACAAAAAAAAAAGTCGTTTTATTACGATAACCAGTTTGAGTGACGACTCGACGGGTCACCCCGACGTCACGCAAACTGAGAAGCAATTCTCGTAATTTTAAGAACGTACACAGTCTGATCTCAGTCTCAATCTGTCAAAAATACCTCTAATTTCCCTACATTTTGACAAATTTTTGACATTTGTTTGTCGCCGAGATGAGACTGCGACTAGTTTTTGAACGTTTTAAATTACGAGAATTGGCCTCCTGGTTATCGATAGATTAACTTTGATAGATAGTTAATACTCAATGGTTTTTGCTGCCAAGTTAGAAAAGAAAAAGTCCATGCCAAAACCGAGAGTCAAAGTGGCAATTGTCGACGTTTCATATCAATTTAGGCTACTGTGAACTTACAATATGCGAAATCAAATGAGGTACGCACGATCTAAGAAATAATATAAACGGATAATTATTACTGAAGTATGTGTTATTATTCTTCAAAAGCAAGAATTTATTAAGATCGAAAGATACTTAATCAAGTATTCTAAGCTTGATCAAGAGAAACTCGGTTGTTAAAAAAGTTATAGTAAGTGTACATTTTATAGGAGTTGTAGGTACATTTGTTTTCCATGTATACGGCACATCTCTCGACGCTTTCGTATAATTGCTACCCCTGCTTACACTAAAATAAAGTCGGTCACGACTAAAGGCTTGACTCTTTCAGCGGGATTGTCCGAAAGGGTTACCGCTACCCCGGAACATAAAGGGCGAAGGAAGGAACATGGGTGGGTTTTAGTCAGTAAGAGTCTGACACTCCCTTCCGCTCCACCCAGAGCGGGAGGGGTAATTTGATGATTTCCCACCAGAAAAAAAAAAACATGCTTGACTCTTGAGTCAAGCAGGTACCTATATTAAGTCCCTTTTCAATATAACATCAAGTTTCTAAATATCACATAACAACTATGAGTCATTAACACTGCAATAAAAGTATTTGCCATGCAATATTACCAGCTTTAAATAGCTCGTATAAAACGTTTGATTCGAAACCTACGAGGAATAAAACAGATAAACGCAGTTCAGTTCTAACACTGTTCAAACCATTATTGTCCAGAGACGTGGTCGAACTCATGCCTCGTGTATTGACGTTATGGATTTGCCTAATACGGATTCCTTTAGCCACAAACAACCTCGAAAAGTATCGGCCGATTGCTTCCTGTGCACTGCTGCTACATTTGTATTGAATTCATTGTCAATATCTCTACCTCAGTGGGTGCTATTCAGTTTTCCTTTTTGAACATACGGAAATTGTATAACAGATTGCGTTCGTATTTGGTACAAGATACTGATTACCTTGTCCTCCGGCGTTATTTGTTATTCGTGTATCTTTCGGCTTTTTCTATTCTTTTCGGAGCTTTTGAGTTACGGGGCGCCATATGAAACGGAGTAAGTAAGTTAATACGTCATGTCACCTGCAAGATGTCACAAGCGTCTGGGTGGAGGATACAGACGCCAGCAGGTCAACCTACCCGAATCTGTAAAATTTTCCCAATCAACCTTGAACCTTAATGCTTTAGCGATAAAGTTGAAAATCTATTAAAGAAATTTGACAGATTGTAGTAGCTTGATGTGCTGGCGTCTGTACATAAAATGCGGAAATATACGGTTATGATTTGTATGTCCGTTGTAAAATAAAATATAGACCGTATTTCGAAATACTTATACATAATCAGCCTATAATGTTCCCACTGCTGGGACACAGGCCTCCTCTCTGTGAGAGGGAGTAGGGGGAAATACTTATAAGTCTAAATCAAATCATTTATTTGAAATAGGCACATATTACGAACTATTGAACGTCAAAAATTACATTAAAATAGAATTGATTCTAGTCGCCCTTTCCAAAAGGTAGTTTTCGTATGGAGAAGAATGGGCAAGAAACACCACCGTTACTCTTTTAAAATGTTTTCCAATATTTTGCATACATTAATTATGTAATTACATGTGAAGACGTTGTACCTAAAATAAAATTACTATACCACAATAGGTAAAATAATTAAAATGGATTAATGAAACCATGACATATAAATTAACTATGTGGACTATATATAGCACTGCCTCTTATAATATGAACAATTGTAACATTCGGAAATACAGTCATTTCTTTGTTTATGCCTTTTTTTTAAAGAATCAGGTTTTTAATATTTAATTACAATCTGACTTATAAGACTAGATCATACCTAAGCAATTTTTATCTTAATTACGTTTTTAAGTGAATCTTTTGGAACTTAGAATAGTGTCGATTTGTTTTTTACACAAGTCTGTTCCACTTTTTTAGAGTCTGATTCAATACTATAAATATTTTGGGATATTATAAAATGAACTAATGATGCATAAGTTCGATTTTTCGATCCAAAGTTTTCATATGATAAAGGACCTACACGCAAAACTTTGTGGGCGGTTTGTGAAACTTGTTGTCGCCTGTCCACCATCGAACCCTAATAAAACAAAAAGGGTCGGTTCAAACGTTTGTTTCTCAGGTGAAAGTCGTGCGCATCCCGCACGTCTGTCGCTAATAAAAATATAGGCTTTTTACACTCTGTCGCACTCTTTTGAGCTTTACTGTCCGTGAAGCATTTTTTTGTCAAAGCACACGTGCAGGTAGCTGTGTATATGTTAGTATTCAAGTCACGTAATGCCGTGATTTTCCCTGACAACAAAATGCAAATGTTTTAGTTTTCATTTGCAGTTGGCGTCATTAATTCAGCGTTTATCTCCAGTTATAATTGTTTTCCAATAGTTAAAAAGCTACACGTGGACAGTGTTGCCGCAATGAGAGCGGCGTTGTTCATAGTTTGGACAAGCGTTTAAATAAATATTGATTGTGGTTAGTTGTTCACTAATAAACGCATGTAGGTATGTATATATGTGCGTTTATTAGTGGACTAGGCCGGTCAAGACACGACAGGTGATCTCTGATGCTAATCTTTATTAAAATTATATTGTGTATACGAAAACCATTTGATGTTTAACGGAATGTTCATATTTCTACCTACACACATGGACCATGTTACCTATTGAAACTGTTTCAAATTCAATAATAAAAGTTAAATTGTGTGCGTCAATAACAGTGTGTGTGCATGGATATCGACGTTCGTTTAGACCAGCACAGCTAGGTCACAAGCATACTTAGTTATTATTTTACCTATTTCAGTAAGATTTATAATATTAAGACCAAACGTTTATATGAATGGGCACATTTTGGAAGAAGAAAACTAATCAACAAATTATTAAAATGATTCAAATTGGAAATGAAAATCAACTGAAATGGCTGTTGCTACCACGTCGGACAAAACATACATTTGACTTTCACAATATTGGAGCAAAAAAAGAATTTGATTATTTCCTTCAAAGTATTGAAGGAAATAATCATCATCTTCATTCCTTATAGGAGTACCTATAAGAAATTTAAATTGACTCAGCAGTACGCACAGGACTCACGGGGCATTTTGCAGGAAAAAAATTATATACGAGTAAGTATGTCAATACTTTTATTAAATTCTTCCTGCAAAATATCCAATATAAAGTTTATCCGGGAGTACAGCATCAATATGAGCCTGACCTTAACTCGTTGAGATTCATAACATGAAAAATACATTACCGCGTCATCCATAATCAGTAATCACCCAACAAAAATGAACCTACATTAATGGTGTTAGAAAGAATATTTTAAAAAAGGGTTAAATTAGGTACGTATATACACGCACAAGTTTGTATAGGTACTTGTCACCGACTGTGATTGAACCACGTAGCGTTGTGTGAGGCCATTTTTACGTCTGTCAATATTCCCATGTGGAAAAACCTATTGTATTTGAATATATTTAATTTAGCGAGTGAATCTCAGGGGATTCACGTCGATATTATAAGGTGTTACTAGAACTAATATTTTATTCTTCCATTATTTACCTCAACCGGCACCATTTTTGTGTGTTTTGAGATATCGAATAAGTATTAATGCTCAATGTGTCAGAAAATGTTTTTATCATAATTATGTTTATGAATAAATATACCGATTGTGTGCGAGTATTACGAGCTGTAATTCAGTTAATGTTTCACTATACCTAACCCCCCTTCCTTGTGCCTAACCGTTCGGGGAATACAGGCATGATGTTATATTATTCAACTATATTAGATTTTGTAAAAAAAAATAATAGAATATGACGCTTAGCAAGAAAGCATAATTTGAAACATCCCTTGGTATATAAAACGTGTCAATCCCGCTGTCACTAGAAAAACTAATTGTACAATTTGAATCAGTGTCATGTCCCATGTCTCAATTAGTCCACTTCTAGGAGTTTTGGGGTCATAGTCAGTGTTAAGTAAAATTGGACCTAAACTGTTGCCAAGTAGAAGTGCTTTAGATTTTAATAAATAAATAAAAAACTGGGGATTTTGGCAGAATCCTTGCCAACAGTATTTAGCGTGTTTAACCCGTCTGTTGCTAAAGCTTTACAAGATTAATGTTTATACGAATTAAACCAGAAATTTCTCGTTTATTATAGGTACTTTTTAAAATGTTCTTTTAATTTGACAAGGTCTGTATTTGCTAAGCTTCGTTTGCTCGATACCTAGAGGTTTAATTTCCTTAAGGAATTTTAGGTTTAGGATTCCAAAATCCAGTAAGAATTTTTGAAACTAAAAACCAAGTAAAAGTAACGAAAATAAAATAATGGCAAAGGAAACCAAAATCAGAGATATATACGGGTTTTAGTGAACGTTTACAGGAAAAAAGCTTAACCAGTGATAGTTGCCAAAGAAGGGGCTGTTTGGATCTAAAGATGTGTGATATTGTCTTCGTACATACCTATGTCTCATGTAAGCGATGAATGTTTATGAATGAATGTTTGTTGTAAAATACAAACATAACATTCAATAAAATTTCATCACTAATTCCTTCAGTAATTGTAGTTATACCAATATACTAAATACGTGTTAGAGCTAGGTGCGATTTAACGTAAAATTAAACTATATTTTATTTCCATTGAATCCAGTCAGCGTGAGTGAGAAATTGTCAGTGAATCGACTATCGGAATAGGCGACAAATTAATTGGCACAGGTGCAACTAATCCATTTAGTTGAAAGTCCAAAGCTAATCGAAAAACTAAAAGTCCATTTTAAGTGTATTACATGCTCAAAGCTGTACTTTTGTGATTGGACATTGTATTACATTGATATTGTTTTTTTAATAAAACCCAAACGTAAAAACATATATATTGGCGCCCATTCCCTTGTTCACAAACTAAAGTAAATTTAAGTTCAGTGCATCTCTTTCTTTCTATTTCATTAAAAAAGGACAGAGATTAGAGGGGTCTGGGGGTTCAAGGGTTAGATCTGGGGACTCCATAGACAGTTTAGACGTGATTAAAAATATGGCTCGTAAAAATACGGCAATTTACGTCAGGCGCTGACTAATTTGACAGGACTAAACTATTATTTATCTCCTGCCCTTTTCTTAATAAAATAGAAAAAAAAAGGTGCACTGAACTTAAATTTAGTTTAGTTTGTGAACAAGGGAATCGGCGCCATTGTGTTTTAACCTTTTACTCCTTTATTCAGAAACGTTCTTTTAATTTAAGAGACGTTTTAAGGTCAACATGTAGGTTAAACTGTCGCTATCATTATTTCACTTCAATCAACGTTATAAATAAACTCTATATAAGTTATGGATCGTCGTTCTCTTTGTCTGAACAAAGAACTCGAATGAACTTGGACGTATCTTTTTTTACAAGTTATGAACTTGGCAGCTTTACAAGTCTTGAGAAGTAACATCAAATTGCATTTGCCAAAACTATCGAACTTGGAACATTTATCTTCGATTAAAATTGCGGTCCAGTAAATCGTAAAAGATAGCATCGCGCATCGGTTCACTGTGCTGCGGCTATTTACTGAAATATTTAGTTCTTTATTTCGATAATATTTTCTGTAAGAACTACTTATACATATAGCTCTATTTTAAATGATATTTGTTAAATATTTCTCGTAACAAGACGCATACGTCCCTATACGTTTGTATCAGTAACCCGAGCTCTTGTGAAGGTCGCTTCAGTCAGTAGGTACGTAAGTACGTGACGGTGAATTAATGGTCGGGCCAAGATGTCTCACTACTGCCCACGTCCGGGTATTTCACTAGCTAGATAGTGTTAATAATGGCACCTATTTACTACCACAAATGGATCTACCTATCTGATTTCCTCTATGCGAATCATTTTGGATTCTAAGTCATTAACCAACCCTTATAGGGTTAGTTAATAAATCAAATAATTTCAGCATTGAGATTTACATTTATCGAAGCTTTACTTATTTATTCAATATTTAAACTTAAACAATCGGCCAACGCTTAAAACTCCAACATAAAGTCAACAATATTTAGATACAGACGTAAAATTATTCGTAATGGGCTCTTTCTGCGAAAATAGAATACACAAAGTTTCGGGTGTCATTATACAATCCATTAGCTTACTACCCACCGTCTCTACGATTGACTTCTGTAATGGATTGTAAAAAGCTCTGTTAAAAACTTCGCGTCCCGTATTTTTAAGGTGAATATGAGATGAGATGCTTTCAGCTGTAATTAATATCACCGAGCTTATTTCGTAGCGGGGAAGACTTTCAAGAATAATTTTGTTGAATGACAAAAGAAATTGAATTTAGACTTCCGGTGATGAACAACATTTTGTATAAGTTTTTTTTAAATTTAAATCATCATCTTGTTTCGAATCAAATCGTCCTTGAGAACATGATTGACAACAAAGTAAAGACAGATGGAGTTTTGGTGTTGATTTACAATTTGAAGGTTTCTGGGTCTACATAGAGTCAGTTGATTTGATTTGATTTACATATACTTTGACAATAGTAACATGTCACTTATACTGAATACCAAACCAAAGTACCTACACAAATGAAGCCTTGTAGGTATGTATGTGATGTCACATGTCTTCCAATTTTTGGCTCTAGGACATGCTGGTTTCCTCACGATGTTTTCCTTCACCGTTTTGAGAGGTCATGCAATAATTTACACAAAGTAAAGCACCTGTCTGTCTGGGTTCGAACCTACGACTTACAACTCGTAAGTTGTGACCGTTGCCATTGGGCCAACACTTCTCCACTTATTTCCCTACATTGAAACAAAACTTTGTGGTGCAAAAATGTTCAATTTCCGGTTTCGGCAGACATCTATTACCTAAGTTTTCGTATCGGGAAGTTTTTCAATAGCGAACAGTTCCAAATTTTTGAATTGTGCTCGATAAAACTCCGTAGAAGCTCGACGTCTATTTCATGAGACGAAAATACAGTGCACAGTACAGGTAGTGAAAATAAGGAGAGGAAAAAGGAAATAAATTACCGGTTAATTAGTAAACATACATTTTCCATGTGTGCAAGACCTAGATGTCCGTTGATTGGAATAGTTTACCATTTCAGTACGTAACTTCCTTGTAATTACGTGGTACGGTACTAGGATCTATAGGACCAGTAATTTGGTGCAGTTTGTACCACGCAAGGGTAAATCGGATGTAGGCGTTAGAGGTAGATAGCTGTTCGCTCAATCGTTTTGTCATTAACAAGTACTGAACAATGCGTTGATTGAATTACGTTTTATATGGATTAATTAAAAACCAAATCGGCTTAATATCGGCTTGGAAAGCTAATATGTATAAAGATTTTCGTAAGTGATAGAATTAATTATAACTTAGTCACTTACTGGGCTCAATTAATAGAATATACATAGATTTACCTTCGATACGGAAAGAAAATCTACTTATATGACTTTAAGTAGATTTTCTTTAAAGGTTAGGTTAGACACGAATATAAAACGAAAAAAAATGTGAAACTTAAGTTGTTTCTTTATTTAGAAACAGCACATTTATAAGAGTATGATGGTGAACACTCCCCGTAATCCACCACGCGGGCCCAGTGCGGGTTGTGATGATGGTGAACACCTCCCAGGGTGCAGAGCGTGTGAGTACGTTCATTTACGGTCTTGTATTTCATTTGAAGACACCAAGAAAATATATAACATGTTGTACAAAATATCATGTGTTCGATTCAATAAATGTTATTCTTTTAACAAATAATCTAAACGAGAAATAAAATCGGCTTGAGGTATCTACGTCGAACTAACGTTCTTTATTTTTAAGCTTTAAGTTTTACTGTGAAGACAATTTGTAAATCTTACTAGGTAGAAAAACATTAGAATTTTGTCAAGCACCGTCGGTTCAAATAAATATCAATATTTTTTCAGCAATATTTTGTTCTGCTCCTTACCTCCAAAAGGGTCACTACTGGCCTATATTCTTATAGTACTGAGCAGAAGGAAAACCCTGTTTTCAAACTTTGTCAGTCATACAATTACCTGGAATAAGTGGTATAGGTCATAGGTACAATAAATATAACTACGAACTATATCAATAAAAAGGTTACAAACTACGTATGTATATCATTAGGTACATTTAGAATGAATTGTAATGCCCGCGGCAAATCGACGAATTTCGTTTTAACAGATGGTTTATAGCTTTACTAGCTTCTGCCCGCGACGTCATTCGCGTGATATATCCTATGACACTCGGCAATTACTATAGTTCCGAAGATTACAATCATTTAACAACAAGATTACTTACAAACTTTAATTACCGAGGAAAAATTTCAACACAGGGGTACAGAATCCATGGTAAAAGGTCGCGCGTTGATGTCCCTGTCACCCTGTATAGATTACCAATTTGGTAAAAATCGTACATCATTTCTTTTTGTGTGTCCAAATTTCAAAGAATTCAAGTAGCAGTTTATGGGACATGTTTCCAAGAAAGCCAGACAGAAATGAGATGGTGCTTTTATGAATGTGAAATATGTGCTATGTAATTTTTCATAAGTCCTGCTGGAAAAGCGACGGCTAACTAAAGGAAAACACAACTATAAATATATTTCCTTGCGTCGCATCTGCTCTAATTTGCAACACGGGGACGGTATCTAAATAAATCTTGATTCACTGGTATTTGTGTCATGCTAAAGGCAATTATTATATATGAATGTTATCAAATTATATGCATACTGCATATAATTTAATAACATTCGAGTAATTTCGATTTGATATCTTTGAGACAATAGAACCTAAGTAATTACGATAATATCCTGAATATAGTGAGCAACAAAAGTTGATAAACACTTCAGTTTAAAAAAAAGTTTTTCAGATAGTTATGGAGCAAAATATTTAATTGAAATCTATACATAAGTAAAATTTTAAGAATATTAACTCTTAGTTATTTTTAGGAAAAGATTGTGTCAACTTTGATGATAGAGATGACAGATGGCTGACCGTACCTAGCCATCTTAACACCTAGTAGGTACCTACAAGCGTTTAGAGAAAAATTGCAAATTAATCACAGGGATCACCCTTAATTAGGAAATCCAATCCATTATCTAATACATTATCTTAAAATCACGAGACCCGTTCAAGTTGAGAAAATATAATAAAATTAACAATTTTGTTAAGAGGGTCCCCAATCCTGGATAAGCGTTATCAATCAGGCAGTAGTTTTGTAGAATTTCTGCTTCTCATTCATCCTATAAGTTTTAAGGGGAACAACAGTCGGTGCCTCCACTCGTTTCACTGAAATCCTTTAAACCAGTCCCCCAGGGGACTACACAGCACTCAATGTTCCACTACGATGTCCTAGGAGTTCATATAAAACTCTTTTGAATTGTTTGAGCACCTTATTATTGAATTGAAACCTATTTACAATGTAGCAATGCCTAAAACAAGGATAACACTGACATTGACTGACATTTACCGATAGATTATGAATTTTTCTCTAAAGGCTACAATTATTATATTCAACGCCATAAATTGCCTCATGCGAAAGGGGGGCTGTTATTATGTCATTTGACATTAACAAACCCCCCTTCTAAGTTTAAAAATACGTTAGTCCCTCGCATCACGCCTGATGTGTTCACGCTTCATATATTTTATTCGTAACATACATAATGATGAAACAATATCTAACTAATGACATATTAATATTTCCATACATGTAGGTATACCTCTGCCTATTCCTTTGGGGAACACAAGCGCGAAGTTATGTTTATGTTCTGTCATATTTACATTTCCTTTAATACTTTCAACAAGCAGCCCGGTTTTGTTTTTCAAGTAAGAGATTGTGCGTGTGTACTGTTATTGTTCTCCTATTTTATTTTTTACTAACTGCGTCCGCGGTTTTACCCGCATAAGTTTCGATCCCCTGGGAAAATCGGGATAAAAAGTATCCTATGTGTTAATCCTGGTTATAAACCATCTGTGTGCAAATTTCATCCAAATCCGTTCAGTAGTTTTTGCGTGAAAGAATAACAAACATCCATCCATCCATCCATCCATCCATCCATCCATCCATCCATTCATCCATCCATCCATCCATACAAACTTTCACGTTTATAATATTAGTAGGATAGTAGGATTGTTGTCTTGTGTCCGTAAAATGTAATAGCCTGCTCAGTAAACACGCAAGAAATATATACCATTAAATTGGCATATTCATCTAGCTCGATATAGAGAGGCTTGTGGCTAAGTAATAACAGCCGCACAGGTCGATCAATCAGTTTAAGCTACGCTTGCCGCGATTGATCCGTGGATGGGTGACCATTTTTACATACTAAGGCCCTCAGTGCCTCGGAAAGGAAAGCATGCTAAGCCGTTGATCCCGGCTGTCATTCGTAGATCTTTGAAAGTCGTAACGGGTGGTCAGAAGCCCGAAAGTCTGACAACTAGTCTTACGAAGGGGTAGGTATTACCCAGTAACTGGGTTGTTGAGGTCAGATAAGCAGTCGTTCCATATAAAATACTGGTTTTCAGCTGCATTCGGTTAGACTGGAAGCCAACCTCACCATAGTTGGGAAAAGGCTAGGCAGGCTGATATATTCTAGCTCACTAATTCTAGACAACTGGATTCACAAATAAATACCTAATAAATAAAATGGCTTTATTTTCCTTGAAGGCACCCTTATTGCTTATCTTTCTAATACTATGATCTCATGCAACAATGTGAACTAAGGTTATTTTTAATGTTTTATGAACTAAACGTTCTTTTCTGATGCACGTTCCTAGATCAGGTTGAATTAAAAGTGGACGATTTATTGGTTCAAAAATGCTTCGCGTTGGTATCAACTTTAGATTTTGGCATGTCGAATTTCTAGTCTTTTAAAGGTCATCATGTTTACAGGCATACATGACAAACGTGTTAGTTTAGCAGTGATTAGCAGTCAGTCACACATAGGAATAGAGCAAAATCAATAACAGAAAATATACATATACATTTAAATAAGATGAGTCGTTAGTAATATTTCCACGTCAAGTCCCTCGGGCGAATATGACATATTGGCCCGAGGGAAATTGGCATACGGATGAGTGCCGAATGACTCACAAAATCTCCATTTTTCAAACAGCATTGTTTTTTCACTTTCTTCCCTTACACATCCTCATTTAGATGGTTCAAGACCAAGACTGGCAGTTGCAATCATGGTGAAAAAGAATCTACGTGAGGTATACTAACAAACAAGCAAGTAAAAACTTTACCGTCTGTTCTAATTGCAAAAAGCTAATAACGGTTCGAAACGAAGTGGAAGCAACATAAGAAAGTAACAAACGTTCATTTGTTCCTACCTACTTTCTTCTCAAGGCTCCTTTACTAGAAACATTATTATGTTCTGTTCTCATGCTATTTGAGATAAGGGAGACGAACAATTCTAACTATTGGGAAATGATACAGCTAGGTGGCGTATTATTACAAATATTTTCTTTAGTAGGTTTAGAATAATCAGTGAGCATGTCTTTTTTTTTTAACATGTTTTTTATGTAACGTCACAATGCATGTATTGACGTTATAGCTTACTAGCTGCGCCCCGCGGTTTCACTCGCATAAGTTTCGATCCCGTGGGAATATCGGGATAAAAAGTATCCTATATGTTATTCCTGGTTATAAACCATCTTTGTGCCAAATTTCATCCAAATTCGTTTAGTAGTTTTTGCGTGAAGGAGTAACAAACATCCATCCATCCATCCATCCATCCATACAAACGTTCGCGTTTCAATATTAGTAGGATAGTAGGAAGTAGTATAGGAAGTTCATTTTCTTGACGAAAAGAAGATTGAAACTAACCCTCAATTTAAGATCATTAAATAATAACGGATATATTTAATAATAAATCAGTACCTTTGACCTTTGGTTTGATTTGGGTAAGCAGTACCTATATACTCAAATTATAATTATGTCGTATCCGCAGGGATACGACATAATTATAATTACACACAGTAAAACACACAGGTGTTTTACTGTGTGTATATAAATAATAAAATAAATAAATAGGTAATCAGTCACCCGTTAGGTATATTCATCTGCCTAACCTTTTCCCAACTATGGTGAGGTCGGCTTCCAGTCTAACCGGATGCTGAATACCAGTATTTTATATGATACGACTGACCTATCTGACCTTCACAACCCACTTACTGGGTAATACGATACCCCTTGGTAAGACTGGTTGTCAGATATTCGGACTTCTGCCGACACGTAACGACTGCCAAAGATCCACGATTAATCCCTTTAGGTATATATAAGTATCTATTGGTCTTTTTTTTTTTTTTTCTGTTGGGAAATCATCAAATGACCCCTCCCGCTCTGGGTGGAGCGGAAGGGAGTGTCAGACTCTTACTGACTAAAACCCACCCATGTTCCTTCCTTCGCCCTTTATGTTCCGGGGTAGCGGTAACCCTTTCGGACAATTCCGCTGAGTATCTATTAGTCTGAATCAGACTTTATAACTAACACGTACTTGTTCTGAATAAGACTTCATAACTAACATGTGCACTAACTACATGTTGTGACTACAATTAGTGCACATGTTAGTCTCATTTTTCGTAACTTTTTGTAGTCGAAGACTGGAAAAAGATCCAAAATAATAGAATATAAGTATGCTGATGAATATAACTGCTGTAGTGCAATATCATTATTGCTGTAGTGCAATAATGATATTGCACTACAGCAGTTATCGCTGGTTACGGGATCTCTGAAAGATGAATTTGTAGCCTTTCGTAAGTTTATCAAAGATCTGCGGCCGTAAGATATCCCGAGAGTAGGTTTGTACCTGCACAGTTAAGTACACAAGTTAAATCGCCAATTATATCTTATTTTATCTCTTGTAAACTGAATGAAAAGGAAGATGAAAGTAAAACGAGATATAAAAAAAAAAAACTTTAATAAGTAACGGTTAAGACAACAAAGGACCAAGATTTTCTTTCCTTGAAAGTATATAATTACGATAGAATTTTAAATGTGCTTCGTTCAGAATTCCCGGGACTTGCCTCGTAAGAAGGAATAACTTAATTATAATAATCATTTCATGGTCGGAAGCTTTTCAGGCATTTCGTCTTGGAGTTATGATGAGTTGCCCATAGCTAGACGTTATAAGTGGCTTCTGAATA
Source organism: Apamea monoglypha (assembly GCA_911387795.2). NCBI lineage: Eukaryota > Metazoa > Arthropoda > Insecta > Lepidoptera > Noctuidae > Apamea > Apamea monoglypha. Next base: position 7,279,327 of record OU426922.1, read on the forward strand.
AGTAATGATTGCTGATTTATGATTACATGGGTAGGCAGAATCGCTATCAACCTGAACCTGGCTAGCTGGGTTTGACACGTTTATGTCACGCTTGGACCACAATAAGGTATTTGACATAGTCATGTATTTTTATTTTATGTAGTTTCATATAGAAAAACTTGAGAAATACGTCCACTAATTTTGTAACTATTTTCAGTTATTTAAAATGCAGTTTTTCTAGTCTAGCAAGCATGGAATCCGGGTCAGTCGCAAAAATATTAATACCTCTGAAACTACAAATAGTAAAACTAGTGTTTTAAGCTTCCATATCTGAAAATAGGTTTTTTATCTTACAATTTTTATTTAACCAAGCTAGCATTCATAGTTTCGAAGGTAGGTGCTAAGATTTTTGAAGAATGAACCGGGTTTATCGCCCGAGAGCGCCTGTACGTTAGATCACAAAAACTTTAAATTATAATTAAAAATACCGATTAAAGAACAACACATACCATTAAAATCAATTACTAATCCAGCCATCTACATGTTAAAAACACTTGCGAAAAGAATCTCGAACAAGCACACGGCACAGCTGCGACACAACCCGATCACTTCACATTGTCGATCAAGCGCCATCAAACGCAACGATCCCGTTTGTTTCCACTGTACTACGATTGTTGACGACGAAGTTAGATCGCGGTGTCGGCCGGAGATGGCGGAGTCTTGTGGCCGGGGCGCCGTCCGGGACACTACTGGAGTACTTGTCGAAGCGACCCGGGCGCCCCGCCCGTGCAACGCACGCTTCCAGATTTTCCCGTGTTTTCACCCTTGTACATTCAACATTAAGCGGCACCCTAACACGTTTTTAAAAGGAGCTATGTGCACTATTAAGTTGTTTTCGAACTTGCATTTACTTTTTCCCTAAGGAATATTTTAAGGTTCTTTCAATGAATGGAGGGGTGGAGGTTTGGCAATATACCACTGTTACGAGTAGTAAGAGTATGTGGGTAACAACAGCTTACGTTTTCTTATCTGTAAATCGTGACCACAGAAACCAACTTAGTTTAATTAGTTAGGCTCTAAGCATACCGACTCCTCACCTATCATTCCAATTTGTACAGACGCCAGCATATCAAGCTACTACAATCTGTCAAATTTCTTTAATAGATTTTCAACTTTATCTCTAAAGCATTAAGATTCAAGGTTGATTTGAAATTTGACAGTTTCGGGTAGCTTGACTTGCTGGCGTCTGTACATAGACCATTATTGGTATTCGATCAGAAGGTCAATTCTCGTAATATAAAACGTTCAAAATCTAGTTGCTGTCTCATCTCAGCGACAAACAAATGTCAAAATGTAGGGAAATTAGAAGTATTTTTTGACAGATTGAGACTGAGATCAGACTGTGAACGGTCTTAAAATTACGAGAATTGCCCCTCAGGTCTGACTAGCCAACTGCTTTGAAATAACGTCAATGGTGTAGTAAAGATTCTAAATTCACGTGTTCAATGAAAAACAAAACAAATGCCGTGTGTATTGACAAATTAAACATTTGTAGAATGATACTAACGTACATATACATACGATTATATATCAGAAACAAAACTATTTTCTAAGCTGCTTTTAAGATTTACAGCTGAAATATCAAACTTTATAATTAGTTAAGCTCAATTAAAATACTTGAGTCTATCTAAATAATTCCCAAACTAAAATTAACACAGTCCTATGGCTCTATTTCCAGCATTTCCATGTTTTAAACATGAAAACATGTTCACTATTCGACCTACCTATTCGAAATAAAATCCAGCCAGGTGTGAAAACAGATATCAAAGGTTCCACTGAGTACGAACTGATATAAAGCGAACATGACTAGCTAAATAAAATTGTACATAGGAAAACGTTTTTCTATACTTTTGGGAGCGTTGGGCTATAGGAAAGTTCTACGAAAGACTTTGCTCATTCCACTTTTATCTGTTTCTTGTTTACTCGTAACGTTTTTCTACTAACAGAAGTTTCATGAAAGTGATAACGTTCAGTATTGGCATTTATTTTTAAGGGTGCTAACGAGACCCTGTTACTAAAGCTACGATACTTGTCTGTTCGTGGCAACTGGCATAGCTCGGTTTCGCAAAAGATATCACTTGTGGTTTCAAACATGTTCTGACGTGATTTAGGTACATACATCGTGTCAGAACACGTCACGTCACGTCTATTTTGATAACTAATTACTGTATGTATTGATAATACATACAGTATTGATAATTTGATCAAATTGCACTCGTAGCTAGGTACGTACAACGAATACAATAAGATTTTGTTACTTCGCTATATTACATAATTTCCATTAGTGTCAGTTTAGAACATTGAAATTAGTCGCTATTCATAAAACCTTTTGTGTTGTACGCTTTTGTGAATTCTAAATTAAACTTTTACGGATTATTTTAATTTATACAAATTAGGCTTTATGTACCTACTACAAAGAGTTCATAGTTCACTAAACTCTAACTTGAAAGAGTAAGCTTAAACGTAACTTTACTTACTTGGAATAAAAATTAAATACGGAAATTCAATAACATCAGGGGGCAATTCTCGTAATTGTAAGAAGGTTCTCAGTCATAACTCAGTTTCAATCTGTCAAAAATACCTCTAATTAGAGGTAAAAATGGTATTAGGGGTTAAAATGTAGGGAAATTTCCCTACATTTTTGACAAGTTGTTGACATTGATTGTCGCTGAGATGAGATTACGATTAGATTTTGAACGTTTTTAATTACGGGGATTCAGGGCATTCAGATTATACCCGTTCCAACCATAGCCGATAAGACCCTTCCCTATAGTAAAGTCGACCACACGTGACCTACTGTATCTACTTACAACGACGATTATAAGACCTTTTGTACACGACACGGTTTCTATACGGCGTATAAATTGCGTCATAGAAAAAAATGACAATCATCCACAGAGATCCATACAACACTGACGATCGTGCCTACACACGGCGAATAAACCTCAGTTTTTCACGACAAGTAAAACGTGTGTGTACGCACGGCTACACATCAAGCTATACATAACCAGTATAAGCTGACTTCTGATTGTAAGAAAAACCTATACAATGCGAGGTCAGCTAAAACTGGAAATGTATAGCTTGATGTGTAGCCGTGTGTACAAGGAGCCTAAGCGGGGTTCCCTATACCGCACCGTAACCACAGCTCTGATCGCAGTGTGAATTCATTACAATGTGGATTGAATAGTGACTGTGCCGCTATAGGTAGTATGTCTATACCTGAGCATGTTGACCGCTTACTATCGTATTATCTTCCTCTTCCACATTCCTCTTCGTTTTGTTTCTAGTAACAACAGATGTGTTGTACTTGTAGGTAAGGTCAACGCCGATCCTCCCAGACTTCTTTTGACTTATAGGCTCGTAATACAAGCCAAATAATATTTTGGATGTCTAGCTTCAAATTATACTTTACATTTTCGAATGAAAGAGCCTTTTCTATTTTGCCAAACCTTTTGCCCCCCGTTTACATAAAGCGAATAGCTTTAGCATCAAAGTACTCTCTTTAAAGTACTAGGCGGTTAGTCGTTATTGATTTTCCTTTGAAACCCTGATATATATTACCTGCAAACATAATTACATTCGTGGATTTAGTAAACCATCGCATTTGTCAGCATCATGAGTTTTTTACCTTAAAAACAATCTGTGTCCTTTTATATTTTGGAGAACCTTTGAAAAGATTAGAGTAGATTACTTTAAAAGTTAGAACAGAAGTAACAATTAGTTTTCTAACAAGATTCTACCTATAAATAACACTATAATTACAAACCAAGAACAAACTATAATAACAACAGAACAAGTACGCCACGAAGCTTTGGAATGAAGGAGACAACATAATTACTTAGACGAAGTAAAAAGTTTATAAAGCGAAGCCCTAAAAGCAAAGATAACAACGGAGTGAAATGAATTGAGAATGATTTTAAGAACGACATTTGAAATTAAAAACATTAATCAGGTAGTTGGAAGCGATCCAGCGTCCAATTTCGAGTGTTCCATATCTCCTGATTGCGAAACGATAAGATAGAGAAAAATGTGCTCAGAAAGCAAAGTTGGAAAACGAAGATATTATTCAGAGTTCAAAAATAAAAGTTTTTGTATTGCGACAGAAATGAGAGTGAAAGTTTTAATAAACCTTTTCATTTATGCAAGGCCATTTGCTGTTGTTACGCTAAATGCATGTGTGCCATGTCACATTCAGTCACTGTCGACAAAAGCCCCCATTGAACTTTTACTTCGGTCCAATGCGACTTCCGAGACATGTTGCCCCGACATCAAATAAATTGAATGAACGATTCAATAAATATAAACAAATTAGTTTTCAATTATTACTTCATTAATATTTTATTGCATACAGTGCCCAACACAAAATTAAATACCCGCATAAAATCAATCAGCTCAACGTGTACCCACAAACCATTTAGCTAATTTAACCACGTTTTATTCAAACCCTTACACGGTAAAATAGCCCACCGACCACTCATTCTGTGAGACAAAAACACCTCGAGATACAAACCGAATGATATATACCCGTAGCTATTATTCATTTACGGTAGTAGTGTCGCTTTATTCGGAACGTAGTAGCGTAGCCGCGTAGCCGCGTAGCCGCGTAGCCTACTTTCACGGCCGTGCTCGTGCTCAAGGACGGGTGCACTGTGATGTGGAAGCAATCGTCACTTGTAGTTCGACGACCTCTCGCACCCATAACGGGAACATTGCATGTGGAACATCTGAAGGCCAATTCTCGTAATTAAAAACGTTCAAAATCTAGTCGCAGTGTCATCTCGGCGACAAACAAATGTCAAAAACTTGTCAAAATGTAGGGAAATTTGAGGTATTTTTGACAGATCAACTGAGATCAGACTGTGAACGTTCTTAAATTTACGAGAATTGCCCCTCTGATCGCTGCCAAAACAATAAAACAATACTGCGGTTGTTGACACCAAGTCTTCCATTAAATATGAGTAGTTACGAGACGCTCATTTCGACAACTGTTGATGTAACTGCCTCCTTGATTTTAGTATTAGATCCAAGCAAAGATAATTAGTTCAATACTTTTCAATATTCAGTAATGAATTATAAATGAGTGTGGGGGGACGACGCTACTCGCTGTTGTTTCCTATTTTTACATTGACTACAGGCGAGGTAACAGTTAAGTGGGGAGGTAGAACCGAGTGATCAGATAATCACACAACATGAATAATGAAGCAGTGCCAATTACGTAAAATGGGTCAACTGTGAGTGGTGCACTTTTATTAATGACTCCATACAAGTATTTATCATGGAAAAAAGTGGCTCATGTTTTACTAGATATTCTTATTGCTTTTCCAAGGGACAACCAGTCTTACCAACTGGGTTGTGAAGGTCAGTCTCTCTATGTAAAATACTGGTATTCAGCTGCATCCGGTTAGACTGGAAGCCGACCCCAACATTGTTGGGAAAAGGCTAGGGAGATGAATGATTCTTATTGCTTTAACAGGAAGCGGTGCAAATTCTCAGTTTGAATTGCCCGAAGCTACAGTTATAGACAAAATATTGCGTTTTATATTTATTATAGTACACAAAAGGCGCGGACTGCTCGTATTTCACTAACAGAGCATCCAATGGTACGGACGCCAGCACATCAAGTTACTACAATCTGTCAAATTTCTTTAATAGATTTTCAACTTTATCGCTAAAGCATTACGGTTCAAGGTTGATTGGGAAAATTTGACAGTTTCGGGTAGCTTGACCTGCTGACGTCTGTACATCAATTAAAAGTAACAACACGCACGAGTTTTGAACACACAATCGATACCGAGCACCTGTTTGTCATTATTTTTAGACCAGGACGCAAATAAATTAACATACAATCATTGGTACTTTTTTATCCGCAGCCAATTCTCTGAAGCGGCAATACGGGGTTTATCCATAAATGCACAGATCAGCTGAAGCAAATGAAACGCGTCCCCTCTGCTACGGATCCCTAAAAATCACGTATCTGTTAGATAATAGCATAGCAAAGCCAATTGCTGTGGACTTCTAGCCAAGATGTTTGCCCTGTTCATTTCTTGAAAATTTTATCAGACGATCCAATGAGACGGTCGACGGCTGACCCCGGCGAAGAAGATACTTGGATTACCAACTATTAATTACCTGTTTAACGGATAACCGTCGGAGGCGAACTTTTAAACTACGGTCAAAAGATGAATATATTCCTTGCTAGTCGTTTCACCTGCACCTGGTTCTATAAACGGCTTTTTACAGTCTTGTACTTTTCAATAACTATTAATCTTGGGATGAATAGCTAGTTGTTTGTTACGAAACAAACCATAAAATCTGAAAGAAAAATGAAAGTATCTCTTATAAAGTCTTCTTCTTCTTCTTCGTTGCAATAAAAAAAATACTGTAATACAGAAATTCCAGACGATGTTTACGTTGGGACTACAAGGACGTATTCGTACAACTATTTGTCGCCATGGGGTTCAATAAAAAAGGAGTTCGGACCGAAGCGAAGATATATTGGGATATATTTTGTCGACGTGAGCATTCAAAAGGTCATGCAAATTTAAAATATCAGCGGATGGTGCGCCATGCAGGCGATATCGACAGGTCTACAGGGCGAGCGGGTCACGCTGAGTGACAATATTTGCAATGTATATCGATTTTTATCAACCTGTTTCCCTGTATAAACGAACCCGAGTGTGTGCCTGATGTTACACAAACGTATTTGTCGCTGGCCAATATTTATAAGATTCGAAACGATTCGTAAATAAAAGAAAGTTTCGTGCCACATAAACATTTTTCTTTTGTTGACATTTATTTGCTTCCAAATCGCTCACATGGCCCTGTTACAATTTTGGAACATTTTATATTGTCGATAGCTATACATTAACAGCGTCTATAATTTTATTTAAATGGTCAACTAGTGGTATATTGTTTATGCTAAGAATACTCAATTTTTTGGTAAAGTATTGCTGGTAAGTTTATCTCAGTTCCGGCGCGGTGATCGAAACGGAATTCTGTTTCACCACGGTTTGCAGTCACGATTCCAATTGGAATGGATCCAAATCCAAGTAACACTTTACCTCATTGGGTTCATCATCATTCATCATTTCAGCCGATAGACGTCCACTGCTGGACATAGGCCTCCCCCAAGTGTCGCCACATTGACCGGTCCCGTGCGACTCGCATCCAGCGGATTCCCGCAACCTTCACCAGGTCATCGGTCCACCTAGTGGGAGGCCTTCCAACGCAACGTCTTCCGGTTCGCGGTCGCCACTCCAGAACTTTTCGGCCCCATCGGCCATCCGTTCTGCGAGCAATGTGCCCTGCCCACTGCCACTTAAGATTGGCAATTCTTCGGGCTACGTCGGTAACCTTGGTTCTCTTGCGGATGTCCTCATTTCTGATTCGATCACGCAAGGAAACTCCGAGCATAGCCCTCTCCATTGCCCTTTGAGTGACTTTAAGCCTTCTGATGAGGCCCATTGTGAGCGACCACGTTTCAGTCCCGTATGTCACTGGCTAGATACTGGCAACACACACTGGTCATAGACTTTCGTCTTGAGACACTGTGGTAAGTTGGACGAGAAGATACCGCGCAGCCTCCCGAACGCCGCCCAGCCGAGTTGGATTCGACGATTGACCTCTTTCTCGAAGTTAGACCTACCTAACTGGACCGTTTGTCCCAGGTACACATAATCGTCTACAACTTCGAGTGTTGAGTCTCCGATCTTGATAGGAGTGGGTGTGACATGGGCATTCAGCATGATCTTGGTTTTGTCCATGTTCATTTTAAGACCCACTCTTCCGGAAGCTCTGCTGAGGTCATCGAGCATTATACTGAGGTCCTCCATGGTCTCAGCCATGACCACTATATCGTCGGCAAACCGAAGGTGAGTGATGTACTCGCCATTGACGTTGATGCCTAGCCCTCTCCAGTCCAGAACCTTGAAGACATCCTCTAGTGCAGCGGTGAACAGTTTCGAAGATATGACGTCTCCCTGTCTCACCCCTCGCTGCAGAAGGATAGGTTCGGAAGCTTGGTCCTGAAGTCGGACTGACATGGTGGCGTTTTTGTACAAACACTTCAACACCTCGATGTACCGATAGTCGATTTGGCACCGTTGGAGAGACTGCAGTACAGCCCAGGTCTCGATCGAATCGAAGGCTTTCTCGTAGTCCACAAACGCTAAACAGAGTGGCAGGTTATACTCTTCGGTCTTCTGTATAACTTGCCGCAGCGTATGTATGTGGTCCACGGTGCTAAAGCCTTTTCGGAAACCGGCTTGTTCGGGAGGCTGAAAATCGTCAAACCTGCGCGCGAGACGATTCGTGATGACTCTTGAAAACAACTTGTAGACATGGCTTAGAAGTGAGATGGGCCTATAATTCTTCAACCGGGCATTGTCGCCCTTCTTGAAGAAGAGTACCACCACACCCCTGCACCATGCCTGTGGCGTTTTCCCCTCGAGTATGACGGAATTAAACAGCTTCTGAAGGGCCTCAAGTACCGGTTTTCCACCCGCCTTCAGGAGTTCGGCCGTAATTCCGTCATCACCTGGTGCTTTGTTGTTCTTGAGCTGTTTCAGAGCCATCCTAATCTCGTACAGGCTGAAGTCCGGGATGTCTTCGGTATAGTGTCGGGTCAGTCTAGCTCTTGGGTCGTTTGCTAGATCTACAACGGGTTTACTGGTTGACGTGTACAACTCTCCATAGAAGCTCTCGATCTCCCTCAGAAGCTCTGGTTTGGCGGATAAGATCCTACCATCGTCGGTCTTCAGTTTCGTGAGCTGGCTCTGCCCAATAGCCAGATCTCTTGCAAATACCTTGGAGCCTTTGTTCCGCTCGATCGCGTCTTTGATACGCTCGGTATTAAAGCGGCGGAGGTCGCTCTTCAAGGATTTAGAGATCCGTCTATTGAGCTGCCGGTATTTCCACGCCTCGTCTGGAGACTGCAGGATCATCTCACGCCGCTCCTTCATGAGCTTGAGAGTTCCTTCCTCATTGGGTTACCGTTATCTTAATCATAAACTACTGGTTTGATCCTATTTTCAAGTTACAATTTAACAACAAAATATGCTTCAGTATAGAAATTCCAATTTAATTATTAACATTGTAAAAGTCTGATCATTGAAACCTAAAGCTTCTACTAAAAGTTTTAATTTATTCAAATCTTTAAGGCCTACAAAATCATTAGCTTCGTCCGCGTGAAACGGCCCAAACGCGCCGCATCCTACAGCCCGCCGCAATGTTACTTTGTTTTCGCTTAGTTTTGTTTCTGGGTTTTTCTTTTTGCTCGGCTCCATAGGGTTGTAGCGTGATGTTAAAAAGACTAAAACTTTCCTCAAGAATTTGGCTATCAAAATGCAAGAAGAATTTTTCAAATCTAAATGGTAGTTTCAGAGATAGCCTGTTCAAACAAAAAAAAAACTCTTCAGCTTTATTATTAGTATCTATTAGTATAGATATCGAAAAACCCAAATAATAATATTCATTAACTAAAGATTTATAGGTAGCTTTTTTTTTTTTTTTCTGGTGGGAAATCATCGAATGACCCCTCCCGCTCTGGGTGGAGCGGAAGGGAGTGTCAGTCTCTTACTGACTAAAATCCACCCATGTTCCTTCCTTCGCCCTTTATGTTCCGGGGTAGCGGTAACCCTTCCGGACAATCCCGCTGATTTATAGGTAGCTGTACTTCAAATCGATAAGCTTACAAGATTCAATCGATGAAAGATTTACAGGTATTATCAATAAGGCGAAAAACACCTGAGTTTAGACTTTGGGCTTAAATCAGAATATGAATTTGACTTTCAATAATTGAATAAACCTGCGTATCGGAGTGAAGCCACTATTACTATTGTGTCCACAACAAGCCCTCGCCTCAGCACAATGTATCACAATGTGCTGCGACCATTATGTGCTAACTTAAACAAACAGACCAGCCAGTTTGGACACAAGGAGAGATGAAATTTATGAAAGGGAATTGTTCGAGATTTTTTTTTCATATTCGTCTTGTCAAGTAACTAAATTACAACGTGCGGTGAAAGAAAAACTCAGAAGTGAGTTTGCTAACGAAAATCTTAGTAGTTCATAGGTGATAATATGTATGATTAACTTAAAGAGAGTGGTGGTAGGGATCTAGGTAAGTATAGGTAAAAATACCCTTTACCTAACGTACCTAAATATTATGATATGAAAAAATAAAATGAAAAATGAATGAAAAAGTGTTTATTCACGGAAATAATTTTAACCCGAAAAATATTACCTCTCCCAAACTACAAATCAGTTTGTTGGCAGATGTAGCTCCTTTTTTTCTTTTGTATATATAACTTTCAGTTTGCACTTTTTCACCTATAGGTACACTACACTACCATTCATTAGATTCATTAGATACTACACCACGCATTCATTAGATTTCAGAAAAAACATACATGCTTTTCATATATTTTCTACAGTGAGGCTCTGTCTAAACATATTAAAGAGGTACTTATGTATTTTATTTTTAAAAGGTCTTTTTGTGATACAACTGTTTATATCGACTGGAAGGTTATTAAAAATAGTTGGAACTAACACCTTCTACACCTTCGACCGTAATAGTTATTACATGTGGGCACAACAAATCTTCTCATATTATTGCTCCTTTGGGATCCTGTGCGAATAATGTTGTTTTTATATTCATCACTACCATACTGTTCTAAGGCTACTGACAACACTGCCCTATCATGAGCCGGAAGCATTTTACATTCCAAAAATAATTCTTCGTAATCACTACTTTTACAACGGTTTTATTGTATTTTTGTCCACTAATAGCTTCATGAATCTGATTTGCATTTTTTTATTTTATCCAAATAAGTTTTAAATGTGTTACCATAGCATGTCAGCCCATAAGAAAGCAGTAAGTCCACCAGGGCATAGTAGACCATGTACAAAGTTGCCCTATCCAGCACAAAACTAAGGTGATGGAATTTCACAAGCACATATCTGAGCTTGTCGCATAAGTGTGTAATGTGCGTTTTCCATGAGAAGTTGTTGTCTATGACTAAACCCAAGTACCTGTAACCTCCACCACCTCATTATTTGCGCACTCACACACTGCCAGTACATAATTGTGCAGACGCTCATAGCTATGCCCCACCATGCGCGGCGGACGCTCGATCTCCTTAATATAAGGAGATCGTACATGCATCCATTTGGTTTTATTTATGTTGATTAAGATGCCATTGTCGTGAGCCCATTTGATAATATTAGTAAAATCCAAGTATGATTTGTCATCCCGCGGTAAATAAAGAGAGTAACAAGGCCTGACATAACTGTTTTATCTTTGTGGTTTGGCACGGCGCCTGTTGTAGATTTTGAATTTTAATCTTTTAACGTTTTAACAGGTGGTTTAGTTCTTATGTCTAGGTAAGTACTTAGATTCTGTGGTATATATGAAAATGAAAATTAGTAAGTTGTATTGTATTTAGTAAATAAAAATGTTGATATTTCTTTTTTTTTGTTTTTTTGTTGTTTTTGTTTTGTTGTTGTGTTTTTGTATTGCTTTATTTATTTATGTTTTCTGCTGCTATAACTATTGTAGTAAAAGTTTAAAGTCGTAAACAATTCTTTATCCAACAACAACGACAACAATTTCTGTCTGTTTCATAAAGACTAAAGTCAGTGAACCAGCCGAAGCTTGCCTTATTTCGGGTACTAGTCGCCAAAGCAATGTAGCTATTGTCAACATCTTCAAATTACCTTAAGGAAGTTCCGACTGTCTGTATATTGAAAGTGACTCAAGGCATCGATACCACAACGAGAGGCGACGGGGGACGGCAAGTTGAACCACTTTACAAGAGGGTTCTGTTTTGTTGGGGTATATCAAGGAGACAAAGACAGTTGTCATTGTTTACTTGTACTTGTAGATCCTTTGTTACCGGATATAATAACGTTATGTATTTCGAAATAATATTAACATTACTACAGTCAACAATACACTCAATCCGTTTCAATCATTCTTTGCCAAAATAAAACAGTTATTAAATACTTGTTTCTACATTCAGCATAATATTTATTTTCTTTCTATTGAAATAATGTTATATAAAATTACATTATCTGGCTGACTTATTCATGGGCGCAAAGATATATTGCTCGTGGGAACTTCTTATATTGTAATAACTTAACTTAAGAACAAATAACTGTGTATTCACTTCATCGAGTGTATAAAGCTGATTGATTGTAATGAGCTGAGGCGCACCGAACCTTTTATTTGTTTTCACATTTTCGTTTTCCCACCCACGACTCGTTCATAGCGACCTCTACCGGCGCTTGTATGCATTTAACATAAGCTGGAGCTCCCGACTGAAGCTACTCATTACCATTAACATAATGTGGTGACTATACACATATATTCTGTTGTTAAGCTCTTCACTCGCGCTCGTAACGTCGGTGTGCACACACGGCAGGATGGGCTGTGATTACACTTCCCTCTTACTTTATTTACATCTTCCGCACCGCATGAATTCCTAGTATGTATTATAAATAACCTTCCGTCGTCACGGGCGGTAACAATGGATCAGAAAAGGGTTCGCCCTTTCAATTACGGAATCTGTATGTATTTGTTACCTATAATGTGATTATCCGGACAATTTGTGGGTTTCATAGGTTAATGGTAAAATACAAAAGGAACATTACGCATTACGACCTCAGTTTTAATGCGGCCGTTATATTTTATATGAATCCAATGAGTAGAGTCTGTTTAATGTTAGTTTATAATGCAAATTATCTATGAAAACTGTTTAAAATTTTTGTTAAACCATTTTATTTCTCCTGGGTTACTATAAAGTAACGTTACTGCTCATCTGTATCTATTTCCTCTGTATGCTTCGTGGCATTAACTTTTATGAAGGTGGCACAGCTTTAAGGCTACATAATTTAAATTTATAATGAACGTTAACGTTTAGTGTTATGGACTATTGTTTGGCAGAATAAACATATTAAACAACTCGTGAATATGGTATCAGCTCGCTAATGCTCTAGAATCATACTCCGTCGCTGTACTGAGCTCTAAAAAAGGCTGATATATCTCAACAAATAGCTGAAAACCTTCAAATCCAAAAAAGTATTGTAATAATTTCGCTAACTAAAACGGTTTAGATCCTTTGACTTTTAGTCTATTCATGGGTCAATGCAAGCTGGTAAAAGTTTTTCTTCTTTGATGGTCCTACACAATTGTAATTTTATCAAAGCAGCTCACATGAATGTCTGCTCGCGAAAACTCACGGTTTTCATAAACTTTTGGTTCCATTTAAACCTTTTTTTTTCACTTGATGGCTTTAATGTCAAGAAGACAAAGATCTCAGTTTCAATTGTTACAGAAGATTAAACTTATTTTTGAAGTTTTAAGCTTCTCAGAAACATTTCCGTTCTGAACTCGGTCTTTTATTTCTCATGGTAATTATAATTATTTATTGAATGTACCTATAGAGGTATGAGGAACAGGGTGTAAAGTTCACTCAACCTTCATAGAAAAGGGAGGATCCTCCGACCAGACAGGTGTTGTGTCTGGCGGGCAACTGCCCAACGATTGATGTTAGCAAGTTGTATATGCTAAACTCTGCTTGCGAGATGCAGGATTTTGCGTGACGTCAGTATGACGCGTTGTTCGCATGTGGTGTTGTAGATGTCTGCTGCATTTGTAGCGGTCTACAAATGCATGCAGACGACAGTCATATAATAACTCATATATATGACAGAGATGAGAGTACATCGTATGTTTGGGAAATCAACCGCAAATCGAGAGCGATGGAAATCTGAAGTAAATGGAGCAAACAGTTCCGGTGACTGCGCAATTCACGTCAGCCTTTAATTTAGGTATATGACAACGACGGCTCAATGAGAAGAGATCTCTTCAGCAGGTACGGTAGATGTTTTCTAAGAATTCAGCAATTGGATTTTCCCCTCTAAGTTCTTTTTCGTAATTAAAGAACACACAATATTTTTAGACGAGTTCTACCTGTAATTGTGCTTGTTGTACTAACTGAATAAATAAGTAGGTAATCTGTTTTTAATTATATTCATGCACGAACGACGAAACCCTGACAATATTTATTTTCATTTAAACTTGACTAATGCTATTCAAAACCTGTTACTAAAAACGATAGCAAAAGACAGATTGCGAGTTCGTTAAGAGCGTTCATCCCGCGCGGGCTGGCAGCGTTGCATTTATAGTGGTTTTTCGTGATTATTTTATTAAATTTTTGCCATCCACGTACCAAACGAGGCAAGCGTAGCTTAACCTGCGATGAATAAGTGCGGCTGTTATTATATAGCCACGAGAATAGAATATAATACTCTTTATTGTACACCATACAAATTACAGAACATAAATATATAACATTTTACAAAGGGTGACACAATGGGCGGTCTTATCGCTAAGAGCGATCTTTTAAAGACAACCTTTGGATGGATTAAAATTAAGGAGATACAAATATAGTAGGTAGTCTGTGGTGTAGGTACCATTTTATACAATTAATATAAACATATTACACGAGCCCCTCATAATAAAGTTTGCTCGCAACTCAGTTGATTGCTCGCAGTTTATTCGGTATGTAAATAAGCCCAAACATGTGTTAATTTTTATAAATCAAGTTTAATTTTGACACCATTTTCGTACGCTCATGCTAATAGCCAATTAGGGTTTAATACGCAAATGTAAAATTAATAGTTTCCTGCAAAATTATTTCCAGGTCAGGTTTTTGATTGTTGCGGGAGGCAGCCGCGCCCCGCGGGGGGCTCGCCTGCTGGCAACCTGCCAGTAATGTGACGTGACTCCACAGGTGATCACAGTATTGCTATACAAGGGCTTATTTCTAAACAGAATACTGATTTCAGTTATACAGTATACCAAAATCACTTTTATATGGAAATGACAAATATTTTAAAGCCAGTCGATACATAACATGTACGTTACCTGAAATTGAGGTGAACAAAATATAATTTTGAGTAGTACCATCCGATCAACGAGAGTCAAGTTTTATTTGGGGTAGTTAGAGCAACTGTTTGTTTGCGAAGTTGGCTTCTCGCCAACAAACTTGCACTGGATTCAACAAATTGCATGCTCCGTGCCGCCGACGCCGGCGCCGGTACAAAGTTGATTTAATATCACGTCACTGTCGCGCTAACGACTTGCTACTTCAGACAAATTTTAAATTTTGTATCAAGTGAGTCAAGTGACGCTTCTTATTTGACGTCTGTGGCGTTCGTAAAATAAAATATGTAGTACTTAAGTAGAGCAGTGGTGGCCCAGTGGTAACGGCCGCGACTTACGAGTTGTAGGTTCGGACCCACACAGGCACTTTACTTTGTGTAAATTATTTCATCAAGACTGTTCTCAAAACGGTGAAGGAAAACATCGTGAGGAAACCGGCATGTCCTAGAACCAAAAGTTCGAAGACAAGTGGCATCTACCAACCCGCACTGAGTCCGCGTGGTGGATTACGGCCCACTCCCTCTCACAGAGAGGAGGTCTGTGTCCCAGCAGTGGGAACATTATAGGCTGATTATTATGTATCATACTTAAGTAGCTTTCAGTTGAAGTTGTTAGTCGAACTCACTAGTTACACACTTCATGTGAGTTTCTATTGTAATCTGTTCATAGTGAATGACAGTATAAGCGCATAAGGATTAATAATCTGGCCTCTGTTTTAATGAAATATAGGTAGTTATAAACTGTCGGTATTATACATCAATAAAAGAGCTGGGTATGAGTTTGTCTAGAAAAGTTGTGAGAATAGGTTTTAGTGACTAAACGAAATGTTCGTTTTTTATTTAACATAATTATTAGAAAGCATGTTCTATGGACATCGCTTTATATCTAAAAAAATATACTGTTGACAAACTCTAGTCTACTCTGTAACTGCTAAATTTTAACATTTTTAACGGAATATCGTGCTATTCCACACAGAGCCACTCTGTACGAAGCACACAAACTTGACTAGTAACATTTTAAAACGTAGAATAAAATTAACATAGATTAGCTAACTACGCGGTGAAAAGGAGTCTGCTATCTGCTATCATCATGCTTTCTACTCTGAATATCAAATAACTTCCAGTAAAAATGAAAAACTTTTAAATTTTTTATACCGTTGGATTAAGTATACATGCGATATAGCTGTTCTATTATAAAGGGACAGAAAAAACAGTCTGTTAAAATGCTACTAATTATCAAAATATCGATACTTTTAATTTTATACCATATCTCTTTTATGCTTAGGAACCGCCTATATTCACTGGTTGGATGCTCTCATGGGAAAAGATCTCCGGGAAAAATAATTAACATTAAACAGCCCCAGTTCGCATCAAAAATATTAATTTGCTCAATTTTTTACTTTAAATCCAGCATCGTCATGTTTAATATCAGGTAACGTCAGCCAGATTAAAATTTTGATTACTTTTTAATTAATTCCCTACAGGATTGGTTTCGTATCTCAAAGTTTATTTTCGTTTATAAAATAAAATAAAAATATTTAAATAACGAATTCCGCCTATCTACATAAATATTTTCCCGACCCAAAACAATTTGCAATATTTTATCTATTACCGTCTTACAAACGAAGTTGTTTTTATTGATATCTATGTATAATCCGTTCCAACTTAGAATAGGAACGTCAATGACCTCGATCTGTCAACTGAAACTTAAACTTGCAAAGATTTCTTGTTATTCATTTCTGTTTAATTTGTTTTTGTTATATCTTACTCACTTTGCTCCAAAATGAGTAATCGAAGCGCTGTTATGAAAATATGGCGCACGAACATTCTCATTCATCGTTGAAACACATTGTATAGTCCATTGGATTTTATCTGTGAATCGATAACGATTTGTGTAGGCGGAAAAACTGAGCGCTCTCAGATACAATAAAATTTTACCCAACATAATTATTTATGAATCAAACAAGTATGCGCCGCGACTCGGGAATCTCCTTTTTCGTGGGTTTGGATGTTTGTGATGACAATAAGCACAAAGCAACATCTTCGAAAGTGGGTTATAGATGTCTCTTGCACAAAATGCTAGCAAATATTTTACTTAGAGTGGTCCTTACTTATTCAATTCAAATAAAAATGTCATAAAACCAATGTATCCTTGTTATTTCCAAGAAATTATATTCTATAAATCGATTATTATGTTGTAAGTTTTAATGATTTCGAACAAAGAGAGTCTCGTTCATTGTTAATAAGATTCAAGAGTAAAACCAATTTACAAAGAATTTTCTTTCAATGTCCTGTTCTCATGGAAACCTACACAACAACCTGAGACACTTTGTCTCAGAAGTACTCGTATAATCCGCCCGACGACGGAAGGTACGGACAGTAAATGAATAGCGCAGAAAAATTCAATTCCTTGTGAACTGTAAACTTCCCCTTAACTTATAACTTTTCTGTCAACGGATATTCTCTTAGCAACAGGAAAAAAATGGCCAGTAAAAAGTTTGATAAAAAAAATGGAAAATATTTATTTCACGCTTACGAGGAAAGTACACTTGCTGTCAGGGAAAATCTTTTCTGCTTGAAACTAAACAATGTCCTATTAAATTCGCACCATTTACGAATTATTACGGAGATCATCCATTTATATACACAACTAAAAGAAACAAACAAAGATAAGTTGTAATAAATACTGGAAACGCGCTGCCAAGAACTCTGAGCCAACCAAACATTTAGAATATTTGGTCAGTCTGAGATGTAACTCATGATATTTACTTAGAAGCACTGTTTGCTAACTTTAGTTTTAAACGAGAAATACAGATCGTATATCAGATAATACTTATACCTAACCAGCAAAGTTGGTTGAGACCCGTTATAAGAAATCGGTTCTTTTCGAACTAAGTTAACAAAGTGGAACCGGTTGGTGGTCACAATATGAGACCTACATGTTTTGAGTTTATAATAACTATACCTCTAACATGAGCGAACAGCTTTTTATCCAGAAACTACGCGGTTCTATGTAGGTACTTATGTAATATTCAAACCAAAACCTCTCGATCGTCTGTCCTTCAAGCTCCGTTTATTTCCATGAGACCTAAAAACTTGTATTAAATCCAGTTCCCCTTTGACATTAAATCGACGAGCCTGTTGTTTGTTCGCTCATCTTCGTACATAATTCACGTGCCGCCGTACTCAAAGTTAAGACGTGATAACGACTTACACAGTACATGAACATAGCTACATTATGTATTAGAACATTAATTAAGCTTCGTAATGTGATGCATGGCGGCGCTAATGGAAGGTTATAACTTTGGAATAGTAGGTAATTATAGGCACATTATCCACGCGTAGGGGTAATTTGTAAATTTGCTTTAGGAAATAACTAATTAAAGCAAGTACTAAACTAAAATTCACTGTAATTACGTACCTTCTTACAGCAAAGTTGGTTGGTTGGTATATTCTATTCTAAAGTAATATTATAAATGTGACTGTGTGTGTTCTATCTGTTACCTTTTCACGCCTTAACGGTTGAAATTTGGCACATAGGTGTTGCTGGGCATACGCTGGGTTAGGATGCGTCTTATCTCAGTAGTACGTTCCCGTGGGATAATTTCCGACGTCCAAGCGGGCGACGCCCTGGGCAAGACCTAATATGAAATATTGATTCAGCCTCATCTGATTACAATGAAAGCCGACTACATTGTACGCATAAATATTAATATCCAATATTCAACTAGGGTAAGAGTTAGACGTGATACTGACGTGATACATACTTCCTAAGCAATGTGCATTCATCATTATGTTGTTTGCTGGCTCGCTATGAATTCGGATTATATGCATTACCGTCTACAGTTGAAGATGAGGTGCATTTGTGAAGCTAGGCACGTCGGTAGTGGCACAGTATTGAATTACGCATAAACTGAAAACTCATTTCATGAAAAGGTTACCGGAACAACTTAACCTCGGCACCTATGTAAATATCATCATCATCATTTCGCCCCAAGACGTCCTCTGCTGGACATGGGCCTACCTCAAGCGTCGCCGCAAGGTGGACCGGCCTTGTGAAGGCCGCGTGAATCCACTGGATGCGAGAAGTACAAGACCGGTTGATGCGAATATGCATAACATCACACGTTTGAGAAATCAACCGTTAATCGAGAGCGATGGAAATCTGAAGTAATTGGAGCAAAGGTTCCGGAGAGCTCGTAAAATCACCTGAGCCTTATTTAGGAATATGACAACAACGCACGCTCCAATGAGAAGGAATCTCTTCAGTACCTAGGTACAGGATGTTTTCTAAGAATTTAGATTCACGTGTCAATATGTTGTGCTTTTAAGAGTTACAGTTGAAATATCAAACTGTTTGACTTGTTAATCTTCTCGCAAAAGTTACAAACTCGATTATAATACTACAGTCTAAATAAATAATCCCCGAACTGAAATTGACACAGTCTAATGGCTCCATACCGAAACTTTCCATGATTTAATACATGAAAACATGTTCACTATTCAACCTATTCCAAATTAAATCCAGGCAGGTGAGAAAACATAATATATCAAAGGTTCGACTGATTGCGAATTGATATAAAGAGAAAAAAGAAGGGGAAGAAGGGGAAACTGTTTTCTATAGATTATAAATATTTTGATTTCGACTGTCCGAAATCTGATATATTGAGAATCTGATATTTTGAGAATATGGTATTTTGAGAATCTGGTATTTTGAGAATATGGTATTTTGAGAATCTGGTATTTTGAGAATCTGGTATTCTGAGATGAAAGCCTTTTGGGAGCGTTGGGCTATTCGAAAATTCTACGAAAGACTTTGCTCATTCCACTTCCATCTGTTTCTTGTTTACTTTAATGTTTTGTCTAAAATCAATGTTTTTGAACAAAGGTTTCATGAAAGTGATACCGTTCAGTATTGGCATTTATTTTTAAGCGTGTAACGGACCCTGTTACTAAGGCTACGATATTTGTCTGTCCGTTTATTACAACTGGCTGTTTGACAAAAAGATATAACCAGTTGTTTTAAACGTGTTCTGTTGTCATTCATGTACTTAAATACATCATGATAATATAGTTTGTTGCCAGAAAAGACTAATGTGTACTGATTATTTAATGTACTGTTTTTTAATTAAAAATTAAGTGTCCTTCTTAGCAACAAACTATATTATTTTAAAGTTCAAATGCATTTTAAAGTTTCGTCCCGATTCACCCCGTTTTACCGGTATTGATAATTTGATAGTTAAATCAAATTGCACTCGTAGCTCTAGATAAGTACAGACGCCAGCAGGTCTAACTACCCGAAACTGTCAAATTTTCCCAATCAATCTTGAACCTTAATGCTTTAGCGATAAAGTTGATAATCTATTAAAGAAATTTGACAGATTGTATTAGCTTGATGTGCTGGCGTCTGTACAACGAATACAATAAGCTTTTGTTACATCGCTATATTATATTATTCGTATCAGGTTAGAATACTGAATTTAGTCGCTATTCACAATACCTTTTGTGTTGTACGCTTGTGTTAATTCTATATTAAACTTTTACTGATTATTTAATTCATAAAAATTCGGCTTTATGTATTACAAAACTTTCATAATTCACTGAACTCCAACTTGAAGCAATTTTACTTGAAATTCAATTAAATACGGCAATTTCATGGACAGCACTGACATACTACCACATCAGATTATTTTCGAACCCACCATAACGTAATAAGACCCTCACCTATAGTACAGTCGACCGCACGTGATCAACCGCACCAAGTTACCAAGGACGATTATAAGGGGTGTTCCCTACGCCGCCGCACCGTAACAGATCGCAGTGTGAGTCGATTACAATGTTAGAAGATTGAATAGTGATTATGCCGCTTTAGGTTATCACTCTTTATAACTGAGCATGTTGACCATCTTATTAGCTTCCTGTACGATTTTCGTCCTTATATCTAGTACCTAGAGATATGTCTTTCAGCTGTACTTGTACGAGTAGGTAAGGTCATGCCTTGTAGGCTCGTAATATGTAAGTAAAATATTATTTTGGATGTCTAGCTCCAAAATTATGCGTTAAATTTTCTAATGAAAGAGCCTTTTCTTTTCTGCCAAACCTTTTGTCCCCTCGTTTACGTAAAGCGGATAATTTTAGCATCAAACTGTAGGCTCTTCGAAGTACTAGACGGATACTCGTAATGGGTTATCCCTCGTATATCCATATTACATGCAAACATAGGTATAATCAAGGATTCAGTAAGGCATTGCTTTTGTTAGCATCAGCTTTATATTTTAAGAACAATCTGTGTGCTTTTATCTTTTGGAGAACCTTAGAAGAGACTAGACTACATTTCTTTAAAAACTAAAACAGAAGTCACAAATATTTTTCTAACAAGATTCTACCTATAAATAAGTCTGCTAAAACGCTATAATTACTAACAAAGAACTATTAATTTAAATACAAAAAAACCTTACAAGTGGGCCGCAAGCCTTGGAATGAAGGAGACTCTGCAACATAATTACTTAGACGAAAAAGTGCATTTAGCAAAGCCTTAGGAGCAAAGATAACAACAACAAGATTCTACCTATAAATAACACTTTAATAAACAACCAAGAACAAACTATAATAACAACAGAACAAGTACGCCACGAAGCTTTGGAATGAAGGAGACACTTCAACATAATTACTTAGACGAAGTAAAAAGTCTATATAGCGAAGCCTTAGGAGCAAAGATAACAACGGAGTAAAATTAATTGAGAATGGTTTTAAGAACGACATTTGAAATTAAAAAACATTAATCAGGTAGTTGAAAGCGATCCAGCGTCCAACTTTGTGTGTTCCACATTTCCTGATTGCGAAAAAAATGAGAACCAAAAACATATGCTCAGAAAGCAAAGTTGGAAAACGAAGATATTATTCAGCGTTCAAAAACAAAAGTTTTTGAATTGCGACAGAAATAAGTGTGAACGTTTTAATAAACCTTTCTTACCTTAACTTAAATTCATTTCGATAAAAGCCCCCATTGAACTGTGCATTTTGTTTCATACTTCGATTCAATGTGACTTCCGAGACATGTTTGCGATGACCAAAAATAAATTGGGATATACATAGGCAGGAGAGTGGGGAATAATTCAGTGAATGCAAACAATTGTATTGTGAACAGAGTGTTCAATACAATATTAAATACCCGCATAAAATAAAGATAATCAATAAACTCAACGTGTAACCACAAACCATTTAGCTAATTTATGTCCAATAGCCCAAACCACGTTTTATTCAATTCACACTTCGATCACTAATAGTACAATTCACACGATGGAATAGCCCTCCGCTCGCTCATTGTGTGCGACAAAAACCCCTCGAAGTGGATACAAACCGAATGATAAATATACCCGTAGCTATATTATTCTTTTACGGTAGTAGTATCGCTTTATTCGGAACGTAGCCGCGTAACCTACATTCACGGCCGTGCTCGTAGCTCAAGGACAGGTGTACTGTGATGTCGAAGCAATCGTCACATGTAGTTCGACGACCTCTTGCACCCATAACGTCAACATTACTACATCTGGAACAGCTGATTGCTGCCAAAACAATCAAACAATACTGCGGTTGTTGACAACACAATAAATATGAGTAGTTACGAGATGCTCATTTCGACGACTGTTGATGTAATTGCCTGCATACTTCATTTATTACTTCACTGGTTTTAATATTAGATGAAAGCAAAGAATAGTTAGTCCTTTTTACTTTTCAATACAGGTATGTACAGCAATGGATTATAAATGAGTGGAGCGAGACGACGCTGATCGCTGTCGTTCCCTACATTTACAGTGGGGAAGTAGAGCAGAGCGATCGGATAATCACACAACATGAATAATGAAGCAGTACCAATTACGTAAAACTCAACACTCACACTTGACCTAGTGTGAGTGTTGCACTTTTATTACACACAAGTATTTATCATGCAAAAAAAGTATCACACGCTTTTATAAGTTACATTCTTATTGCTTCAACAGGAAGCATTGTTCAAAGCGGTGCAAACACTCAGTTGAATTGTCTGAAGCTACAGTTATCGGTACATTATTTCGTTTTATACTCATTATAGTACACTAAAGGCACAGACTGCTCGTACTTCACTAATAGAGCAACAAATATCAGTTAAAAATAACAACACGCACGAGTTTTGAACACACATCCGGGAATCGATGTAAAACCGACAAACTGTTTATTTTCATTTTTAGAACAAAATGCAAATAAATGAACATACAATCATTCGTATTTTTTTATCCACAGCTAATTCTATGAAGCGTAATACGGGGTTTATACATGAATGCACAGATCAAATGAGGCAAACTTACAGCTAAAAATTCCGTATCTGTTAGATAATAGCATAGCGAAGCTAATCGCTGTGGAGTTCCAGCCAAGCTGCTTACCCTATTCACTTCTTGAAAATTTTATCAGACGATCTGTTGAGACACTCTAATACTGACCCTGGCGACGAAGATACTTGGATTACCAAATATTTATTACCTGTTTAAATACTAACCGTCTGAGGTGAACTTTAAAACTCCTGAAAACTACAATCAAAAGACGATTACATTCATTGCTAGTCGTTTCACCTGGTTCTATAAATGGTTTTTTACTGTCTTGTACCTTACAATAACTATTCATTTTAGGATGAACATCTTAGCTATAAATTAAACGTGACATTAAAACTGAAATAAAAACGAAAGAACATCTTATAAAATAATTATGTTAATACTTCTTCGTCGCAATAAAAAAAAACTGTAATAAAGGAATGTCAGACGTTGTTTACGTTGAACAAAACAAGGCCGTATTTGTACAACTATTTGTCGAAATAGGGTTTAATAAAAAGAGGAGTTAGGACCGAAGCGAGGATATATTGGAATATTTTGACGACGTGAGCTTTCAAATGGTAATAGTTATGCAAATTGAGAATATCAGCGGATGGAACACCATGCAGGCGATATCGATAGGTCAATATATATCGATTTTTATCAACCTGTTTCCCTTTATAAATATATCTACCTAAGATCACAAACGTATTTGTCGCTGGCCAGTATTTATAAGACTCGAAACGATACGTAAATACAAGAAAGTTTCGTGCTACATAAACACTTTTCTTTTGTCGACATTTATTTGCTTCCAAATCGCTCACATGGCCCTGTTACAATTTGTATTTATTTATATAGCTATATAATATCAGCGTCTGTACTTTTATTTACAGTCCATTCACAGTTGTTTTACCATATTACTGTCAAAATCACAATGGTCTTTATACTCCTTGTAATAAGGTTGCTGTTGGATTGCTGCTACTGTCAAGTCTGTCAAAATCACAATGATCTTTATACTCCTTGTAATAAGGTTGCTGTTGGATTGCTGCTACTGTCAAGTCTGTCAAAATCACAATGATCTTTATTCTTGTTATAAGGTTGCTGTTGGGTTGCTGCTGTCCGAGGTAAAATAACTGTGAAAAGACTGTAAACGGTCAGCTAGTGGTCTGTGTTTATTTTAAGGATACTCCTTTTATGCTAAGGTATTGCTGCTAAGTCTGGATTCCAGTTCAAATGGATCGAAATCCAAGTAAAACGTTACCTCATTGGGCTACCGCCATCTTAATCATAATCCTGTTATAAACTTAATTTAACAAAGAAATATAGGTAAAAAATTGGTAATAATTAACATTGTAAAAGTCTGATTCTTCATGCCTAAAACTTCTATTAAAGTTTTAAATTATTTAAATCTTTGAGGCCTACAATATCTCAAGATTGAAAAATATAGTTTGCAAGAAATGTCGAAGAATCCAAATAATAATGTTATTATACTAACGATTGATAGACTGACTGTGCTCCAAATCGTAAAGCTTATAAGATTCAATCGATGAAAGATTTACAGGTATTATCAGTAAGGCGAGGTAACAGCTGAGTTATAAATCAGACTGTTAATTGGACGTAGCTAAGCAGAAAGGACTCAACCCACATTCTTCCCAATAACTCGAAAATTGCGTTAGTCTATGTAATACAACTTGACTCATAAAAATATCGGTATATTTACCCATAAGTGACAATATTTCAAAATATTCCATATACAACATCATTGCAGCAATACACACCTAAATATAAAACCTCGATAACTCAAAAATTACTTTTTGTGGGTTGAGTCCTTTCTGCTAAACTACGTCCAATTTGAATCACATTAATTGAATAAACTTTACATATCCGATATGTAAAGTTTATTAAATTAATGTTGCGAAGCAAAATTTCGAATATTACTTCACGTTATATTGTATCCACAACAAGCCCCCGCCTCAGCACAATATATCAAAATGGGCTGCGACCGTTATGTGCTAACTTAAACAAACAGACCAGCCAGTTTGGAACACAAGGAAAGTATGAAACTGATGAAAGGGACTTATGAATCGTTCGAGAATTTAGTTCGTTTTAGTCTTGTCAAGTAAAGAAATAACAATGTCTTGAAAGTAGCAAGGAAACACTCAGAGGTGAGTTTTTTAATGGAAATCTTAGTAGTTCATAGGTAAAAAGGGGTATGATTAACTCAATAGGTACTCTCTGCTATTCACGACGTACAGTCACCAAAGGAGATAAGTAACCAGGGTCGTCGGATATAGTTGAAGTTTAAATACTTTAACTATGCGCACCTAAATGTTCTGATATGATTTGTGAATCCCGCAATAAATAAAAAGAGTTACAAACCCTTGCATAATGTTTTATTTTTGTGGTTTGGCACGCCGCCAATTGCAGAATTTAAATCCTTTAACGTTTGTACAGGTGGTTTAGTTATTATATCTAGGCAGGTACTTTACTGTGGCAGATATTAAAATGAAAATTAGCAAGTCGTATAATAAGTTAATAAACACAAATTATGTTTTAAACTTTCGGGAATATGAAAGTAGGCTTAACAATAAAATGAAAATTAAGACATTTAGTTAATTCCTATTAACTTTAATGATTTCAAATTATGCTACTATATTGCTGTGCTATACAGGGTCCATGTGAACTTGTATATTATTATAAGGTCTTGTTGACACATGTGATATGCAATAAAGAATTGAATTGAATATTGACGTTTCCAGCTGATTCATGAAGACGCAAGCTTTGATATACTTGGACAATTTATTCATTCTAAACCTGTCACACGCGCCTTCTCCGTGGTTCTTGACGTATGTCCAACACAATATTCTGTACACAGCATTCCGTTACCTTGTGACTGCAAGCAATGGCTCTCGGTTCAATTAACACAATATTTCTGGTCAGATTGCATGTGTATGCGAGAACTTACTCTTTTAAATAATATTCGTATAACCAATTATGTTTTCCTACAGTCGCCTGTGGCCTTGGCACCTTCCCCTGCTGCGTAAATGTTTAAAATTATTGTGAAATGTATTTTAGTCAAAGTTAAGAGTTTACAATTGTTTCCGAGCCGCACATTATTTAATTTCTACACGATGAAAGAAAGTTGAATTAAATTTTAATGCTTTAAGTACGAGTACGTTGATATCATTGCTATGTTTTCAAAGCGAGTATAACGAAAACAGGAAAATACAGAGTTTGATGTTACTAAGCCTCAAAGTTTAGTTTAGTTAGACAAAAACATGTTGTTCAGGTAAATAGGCTTGTTTCCCAAGACTATTATTCTACCTAACTGAAATTAGGTTTGGGTAGATTAATTCAGATTTAGATGCGAAGCAGTTAACCCACTATGTTCTCGGTTGCAAACTTGAGAGTGATTTCAATATCATTCTTAATTAACGTAATGTAAAGGTTTCAAGGCGGTTATTGGTTCAATCAATGTTGGCTTTGACTTTTAGCGTGAAACACGTAAATTGATGTTTCAGCGTAAGTCTCGGAGTTCCATTTTGTCGATTTTCGTGGGTCGTTTCACGAAGTATGGAAGCTGGTTATAGCTATTATTTTAGGTATATGTTGGTGGCAGTATGTTCAGTGAAGCTTGATCAAAATGGTTAGGGCTATAACCGGCAGGTGACTTTGTTAATACAATGGTTACCTACTGTATATCAGTGGGTTCTTCGTCTTGGGGCCGCCAAACCGGATTTGTACTGGGACATTCTTAGCTGTATCTCTGAACCAACGGTAGACAAAGTTTTAGTATTAAACTGTTGAATATAAGTTAATTATAGAAACTGTGCTATAGGGTGACATCTCAAATCTAACATCGTAAGTAATATACTAACGTTCCACGGCTACTTCATCTCATAACGGAGCACATAACTGACGTATATCAACGTGCAGCTTAAAGCTCAGAATCACAAAATAGATTACTTCATAATGTTGGTTAAGTCATGAAATGAAATACCTTGACCATTATTAGACTACAACCGCACAGAGGAATGAATATTTATTAAAAATGTTAATATACTTACGTGTTTTCCATGTCCCTTTCTCGAGAATATTTTGTTTTCTATTACTACTCTATTCTTATTTACTCATTTCATTTTTCGAGTGCTGTGAGAAGTGCTTGGGTTGCTGTCAGTATGCCACTAACCCGACCACTTTAATTCGAGAGTTTGCGGTAAACAAAAGTGTTAAGACCTCGCGCTTATGCTAACAAGTAGGTACTCTCCATGTTGACCTCCTACTATGACGAATGCAATAAAGAATTGTGATCGTACACAAGTCTTGAACCAAAAACAGAGCTAAGTATATCATTCTTTGGAAAAGGCGATATCTCTTAGAGTCTGTCAAGATCAAAACAGAGAAAGAAAAAAATCTTTGAAACAGTCCAAGCTTACCATATCTCGGATACTTGACGCCTCAGCCAATGTGGCTATTGTCAACATCTTCAAATTACCTTAAAGAAGTCCCAACTGTCTGTACATTGAAAGTGTTCGAAGTGACTCAAGGCATCGATACCACAACGAGAGGCGACGGGGGATGGCAAGTTGAATCACTTTACAAGACGGTTCTGTTTTGTTGGGGAATATCAAGGAGACAAAGAGGTCAGAGGTCATTGTTTACTTGTACTAGTAGATTTTTTGTTAGCGAACGTAATCGTCATGTATCAAAATAATATCACCATTACTACAGTCAACAATACACTCAATTTTTCCCGTTTCAATCATTCTTTGCCAAAATAAAACAGTAAATAAATATTTGTTCCTACATTCAGCATCATATTTATTTTCCTTCAATTGTGATAATGTTATATAAAATTACACATTATCTGGCTGACTTATTCATGGGCGCAAAGATATATTGCCCGTGGGAACTCCTTATATTGTAATAACTCACCGACTGTAGTCTAACGTTACTTAATACATAACAATACATGTAGGTAGGTAATTAATTAATTATGTATGGTACACATAATTAATTAATTACCTACCTACATGTATTGTTATTATATTATATATATATATTTAATGATTTATCATATTTATTTAATGAACAGGCTTCTAATGTCATGTTAAGCTAACAATTTCATCATCTTAATAACTTAAGCCAAGGAGTTGTTGATCGCAGCGAGTTATACTTTGTTCAATGTAATCTCTTTCGTCGTCTATGTCAGCTGCTCCTTGCTTACAAGCTTTAATTATACTATAACATATAATTTGCGTCAATTAGTATATCTAAAGAACCTTCAAACAATCTTAATCTTGTAAATGTTGGAAAACTTTGTGAGTCGTCAACAAAATGAGAACCGTATTTAGATTCTGCGAAGAATTTTCATTTTTATTTTGCAGTTCACATTTACCTTTGAACATAATTTCTCAAAAGAAAGCCCATTTATTGGAACTTCTTTTTTAAGGAGATTATCTTCGTCTAGTATTATATTATTTTTGTATAATTAAAAATCATGAGCTTGAACAGGTTATTAATAAAACTAAGTTTTACGTCTACCTATCATTTATTCGTTTCATTTCAATTCATCGAGACCATGAAGCTGATCCATTTCCTCATTTCAATCATATTTCTTTGCGTAATATTCCGAGGCGCACAGAACAATTTATTCGTTTTCACATTTTTCTTTTCTCATCCTCGACTCATTCATAGCGACCTCTACCGGCGGTTGTATGCATTTAACATAAGCTGGAGCTCCCGACCGAAGCTACTCATTACCATTAACATAATGTGGTGACTATACACATATATTCTGTTGTTAAGCTCTTCACTCGCGCTCGTAACGCCGGTGTGTACACACGGCAGGATGGGCTGTGATTACACTTCCCTCTTACTTTATTGACATCTTCCGCATCGCATGAATTCTTAGTACGTATTATAAATAACCTCCCGTCGTCACGAGCGATAACAATGGATCAGAAAAGGGTAAACACATTAAACAACTCGTGAATATGGTCTCAGCTAATGCTCCGCATTCATATTCCGTCGCTGTACTGAGTTTTAAACAAAGTTGATATAACTCAACAAATAGCTGAAAACCTTCATAACAGAGCTATGAATCAAACAAAGTATTGTAATAATTTCGCTAACTGAAACATGGTTTAGATCCTTTGACTTTCAGTCTATTCATGGGTCAATGGAAGTTGGTAAAAGTTTTACTTATATTAATAAAGACTCTTTTGTGATGGTCCTACATAATTGTAATTTTATCAAAGCAGCTGACAAGAAACTCTGCTCGCGTAAAATCAGTTATCATAAACTTTTGGTTCCATAAACCTCATACTTTTGTCTTTCTTCGCTTTCGAAATTCCTCGGGTTCCACTTGACTGAACTTCAATGAAGATAAAGATATCAGTTTCAATTATTACAGACGATTTAAATTTATATAATTTTTTTTTTTACTGCTATGAAAGTTTTTCGTTCTAAACTCGGTCTTTTATTTCTTACGTAAATTATTCACTGAATGTATGCAGACGACACCCATACATAAAAAACTTACTTGATAGAATTATTTTCCATTTCTAATTCACATTACACAAACGAGTCTGTACTTAATGCATGTTTTATCACGATACATGTCAACACACCACACAGTCACTTCCGTGCTAGCCACGGAAGTGACTGTGTGGGCGGAAGCTACGCCGCTACGAGTAACCGCTACGCCGTAGCAACTAGCTACGTATATTTGAGTAGGCGGAAAGGTTATCTCCCCGTTTGTGAACCCGATTTGGGGCTTAACTTATCACGCGCTAGAAAGTAGGTTATTCAGCTGAAGCAAAACTCAGAATATAAGAAGGTTAACTTCACTGACTAGGTTTATGTAAGCTCTGTAATAATGTTAGCGTAACTTACAAAATGTTCGCAGCACTTGTTATCACACAGTCACTACATAACTTTCTAGGCCGAGTGTGTAAACTTTCGTGGTGGGTTTTAATGTTTAGCGACGCAAAGTTTTATTAAATCAAAATGTTCTTAAACAGTATTGAAAACTGTCAGATTAAGTTTATTAAATCTTTTTACATTTAGGTAACACAAGAACAAAATTGACTTAAAACTTTCCTACTTTATTGCATATTTAGAGATTAAATGGAGACATTTTAGCACTCTCAGCTGCACAATCTTAAATTTTCATATGTCACATAACCGAATGTTATCAACGATTTCGCTAACTCTTCACCATAAGGATAAGACTTATCGCTAACAATCATAAACGTTGAGCCGTCAATACTCCTATAAAAACACGATAAATACTATAAAAAGTGTTCTCGAAAAGGTATGTGGACGGAACGAAATGGTTCGTAAAGAAAGTTATGCCAGAGATGAGAGCACATCGCATGTTTGGGAAATTAACCGTAAATCGAGAGCGATTCAAATCTGAACTAAATGGAGCATACAGTTCCGGTGAGTGAGCAAATCACCTCAGCCTTTAATTTAGGAATATGACAACGACGGCTCAATGGAAGGAGATCTCTTCAGCCGGTACAAGATGTTTCCTAAGAATTCGATAATTGGATTTGCTCATATTTCTACGTTCTTTCTCGTAATTGTAGAACACACAGTTTTTTTTTTTATTGAGGAGACCCTTATGTTGTACTTGTTGTATTTCAAGTAAATAAGTTGGTAATCTGTTTTTAATTATTCATTACCATACGACGAAACCCTTTTTTTTTTTTTTTTTTTTTTGGGATGGGAAATCATCAAATGACTCCTCCCGCTCTGGGTGGAGCGGAAGGGAGTGTCAGACTCTTACTGACTAAAACCCACCCATGTTCCTTCCTTCGCCCTTTATGTTCCGGGGCAGCGGTAACCCTTTCGGACAATCCCGCTTGTAATATGTTTTATCATTCAAAGCCAAGCATGAGTACGAAATTTTATTTAAAATTACAAAGATTAAAATCACTAAAAACGATGGTAAAATGTGGATTGCTAGAGTTTTAGATATGAAAGCGAGCAGTCAAACTTTTTATGCCCTCGACATAAAACGCGTGTATCACATTATTTAACTATACATGAAAAATAACTTTGATGAAGCACTTGTGTATAAGGAAGCGTTGGATGTGCAGTACAACATGAGATATTGTGTGAAATAGCCATTAAACTCGGCTATAAATTACGTCTTGTCATTTTTATTCGGAATCATAAAGGGCCTTTCAGAAGACGCTGTAGAATGAACATTAAGCTTCTTTTCACGAAACGTTCGTTGCATGGAAAGCTGTTCCGGAGTTCACGAGAGAGAGCGTATCTGAAGCAAAGGATTTTGTGAACATGACGCTCGTACTACATTAGCTAACTGATTGTCACTCGGGGCTTAGTGCTTTAATATCTCAATGAATTTAGGCTCAGTACGATGTAACTTTGATAAAAATAATAATTAAGGCTTGGGTCTGGTTTGCCTTTAATTTGCATAGGAACCGACTGCCAGCAGGCAGAGTTCGCTTATTTATATGTAATTTTTCATAACATAACATCGCGCCTGTATTACCCGAAGCCTCCCCGGGGGTGAGCTTAAGACGAAGTGTTATTGGGTTTATCCATCTGGAATTTTTCAGTAGAGTAATGATTTGCGCCCAGTTGATAATTTTTCATCCTTTGCTGAATACCGCGAATATGTCTCGCAGTCATCATTTTTTAATAAATAAGTTCCTGAAGTTCTGCGCTCGTATGTTACGCAATCTGGTACCTTAATAAACATTAGTAATGAAAAAAAAATAACATACCTACGTACTCTGCAAAAATACCTTATAGGTACATTCATGATGAATAAATACGGTTGTTGTGAGATTATGTTGTAGCTACATAAATATTTCAGCCGTTTAATATTTGTTAAAGAATAAAACCTGCGAATGCTTTTTGTTGTTCTTGATATATGTATGTAATTATAACACTTAGTTAATGGAACTTTTTGCCAGTCTCATTAACACCCGTCGTTCGATCATTTATACAGACTGTCTGACTTATCAATACGCAGATCTGGAATAAGAACTATATTTTCTGATACTCGATTAACTTTTCGTCTCGGAGTAAAATGATATCTTGAGAGCCTTGTTATTTTCTTTCCATTTGTCTTTTATTACAAAAAGAGGCTTCAAATGACACTAACTTCAGTGACTAGACTAGAATCTTAATCGTAATGAAATGTAGGTATAATAAAATAAATAAAATTTGTTTTATAAGCCAACTGACGAAAGTCAGTTAGCTCTCAACTCAGTTGATTGCACACAGTTTATCCGGTATGCAAAATAAGCCCAAATATGTGTTAATTTCCATAAACCAAATTAAATGCTGATATAATTTAAAATTTGCTGTGCTCGACAGGGTCCATAATTGTTCTATTATTTTTATTTTATTTACCACCTGTAATTGTACATTATGGATTGCAATAAACGATTTGAGATTTGAGAATTTTAGTACGCTCATGCTAATAGTCATATAAGCAAGTTTGCGGTTTACCATAAAAATAAATTTAGATAACTTCTAACACGATAAGACAGTGAATGAAGGCACTAACATTAATTAGTGTAAACTTATAAAGGCTTGAAGTTGTATCCAATCCTTAAGTAAGTACCGAGCTACGAGCAAGTTCACTCCGACGTGACATACATATAAGAACCCATAAATACTCGTGTACCATAAATCTTCTGATCTCGAAAGCTTATCCTACTAACTCTAAGAAAAATAGAGGCTTTTTCACTGAAAAACTCCGTCGATGCGTAGGTGAATTCTTTTCTTTGTGGTCATGCCGCCAGTCTTTTGGGTACATTACCAGTAGACAGCGATGTGGATGAATTTTTCGACGCTATAGTTTAGTTTGTGAATAGTTTTAGTGAAGTTAGGATATCATTTTGCTATTTTTGTTAATTAATTAGGTATAAGTTGTTATTTACGTACGTGTTATTTTAATTCTGACATAGTATTGAATAAAGAGAAACTAGATTTTTTTCCAAAATAAGTTAGTTTGTTATTTATATAGTTTAATCACAAATGAGTTCTACAGGGTAGCAAGAAGCGGCCTTCAAATTATTCTGCGATAATTCCCATGGAATAGGAATAATTTGCCGTTGTGGGACGGCAGATAAAGCA
This sequence comes from Apamea monoglypha, assembly GCA_911387795.2. Lineage (NCBI taxonomy): Eukaryota > Metazoa > Arthropoda > Insecta > Lepidoptera > Noctuidae > Apamea > Apamea monoglypha. Next base: position 7,312,776 of record OU426922.1, read on the forward strand.
ATTTGCATTGCATATGAACTGAAGTACTGAAAATGGTAAATGTGTGGAGTATTAGCTTACGAGACATCGAAATAGTTAGTATATCTTTTCCGTTCCGTTGGTGGAAAAACAGCTTTAAAAGGACTGTTTCAAGGTCGTATAGGTATCGAGGTTTTAGCGTGAAAATATATAAAGGACCATTAACTTTGTTAGACCAGTGTGAACCCGTTCTCGGAATAATAAACGCCGAGTTCGATCCAGAAACTTTGCCACTAGTATTAATATATTTTACAACAGCTTGAAACAATTTGTTTTGGTCCAATTGTCATTATTGGAGATTTACAAACGTAACATGGCAACGAAAGTGTCTCAGCCTCATTAGTCGAACACCCAATTAATAAAGTTCTAGCCTATGTAGTTTCAGAATGCTCAACATCTGTGAAGCAATTCTCGAGAGTTGAAACGAGCAGAAAAGGCGGTCGCGATCGGAACGCTCAAGTGGTCGCTCGGGTTTTCAACGATTCTGCAGTTTAATGTAGTGTACAGTTTAAAATTATTATTATGCAAAAAGAACACATTTTTGGAAAATCAGGGGACTGACTTTTACGAACCTTTCTTGTTTAATGTTGCTGATTGTTTTCAATATAGCAATTTTATGATGTCAAAGGAAAAAATTGTAATAAATCACAGAGTAAAAATAAAAGTTAATACTCGTAATATACATATTTTTCCGGATATATGCTACCTTTGCAGAATCTGAGAGAGGAAATCGCCGACGAGGTAGAAAAACGGGACAAAAGTTCACTTTTTATTCAAATCAGGGTAAATCTATGTACCTACATAGATAAACCCTGCGAGTCAATCATATCTCTATTGATTTGATACGGCAATACAGCGAATATTTAGTGAGAGACATTAAATACTCACCTACCTAGATACCTATCTAGGGTTTTTGGGTATTTAATCTCCCTCACAGGATATTTGTAGCTTGAGCACGCAATCAAACGTAACGTGACGAAACTTCAGTTTATCTTATTAAGAAGCTAATTAATGTTCTAATACTACCTACATACACATAAATATGTTGGCTGTATATAGTCACATATTGTTAAAGTAAATCCGTTACACAGAATAGTCAACGTGTGATGTCACCGTGTCTATGAGATACCTTTGTGTGCGGCAAGCGGCATGTGAGTTATGCTGTACCGCGAACAAACAAGTCTTATGTTGGTCTAGTTTCAATATAAAGCAGGTACTTACCCACTTTACATAATGTACTTTAAGATTTCACAGAAGATTATTATATATATGTATATATATATATTATACCTAATTTTCATTTTTCGTTGAAGTTCTAAGAGGCCGTTACAGAATTACGGCGCGATATTATTTATTTATTTATTTATTTATTTAAATAACATGGGAGACTTACAGCTAAAATAGACAGATCAAGAACAGTACGTTAGTCTGAAAGCCAATTACAGGTCTCCACTTATAAAATACAGAGAAAAAAAAAAAAGTAAATTCTAAGGAAATTCATAGCAAGTTATATACTACAGCATAGTTACTATGTTGCTCGCACTGCGTAACAACCGTCATAACAAAATGAACTATATGAAAAAGTCACGGCTTAAGCACTTTCTGGCTGACGACACACTAGTTAGGAACGGATCTATATCGTACTGTTTACAAAGCTTATTTAAATTTCTGCTTGCACGCACAATGTACGAATTCTGCCTATAATTGGTTGACGCAGTTGGTACGCGCAAAGGTGGATTGTAACGCTTACACTTCATGGGAGTGTTGAAATTAAATTTAGTCAGAATATCGGAACAATTAATAGTATTGTTAAAGATTTTCAGCAAACACACACAGTCCGAAATCTCACGGCGGTTGAGTAAAGGTAATATATGAAATTTTTTACATAGGTTATGATAGTTTTCCGAATGATACGGTATTTTTTGATGATAACATAGATACCTTATGAACCTTTTTTGAATGCCCTCAATGCGGTCAGTATACTTACGGTAACATGGGTTCCATATTTCAGATGCGTATTCCAAGTGACTTCTAACAAAAGTACAGTATAGAATTTTTAAAGTTTTGGCTTGAGTGAAGCACTTGGATAACCGCATTATGAAACCCAGTGATTTTGAGGCCTTAGCGACTATTGCATCGACGTGTACTTCAAAACTGAGCTTGGAATCGTGATAAACCCCCAGATCGCGGATGGAGTTTGATCTAGGTAGAGCTTGATCACCTAGGGTATACGATGTAGCAATGATTGAGCTCTTCCGAGAATATGTTACAACCGAACATTTCGCGGGATTAAGATCCAGCTTGTTTCTTTGGCAGTAGTCCTCTAGGCGACGCAGATCATTCTGGAGTGCCGTTACGTCCATCTGCGATGATATTGTGGCGTAAATTTTCATATCATCAGCAAAACATAAAAGTTTGGATGAAGTCAAGCAAGAGTCGATGTCGTTAATGTAGATTATAAATAGCAATGGACCAAGCAATGAACCCTGCGGGACTCCACTAGGGACAGGTACCCAGCTAGATATATAATTATTTAGTACTACTGCTTGGGACCTGTTGACAAGGTAAGAGGAAAACCATCTGAGTAGATCGCCACGAATTCCCATGCCATTTAACTTGGATATCAGAATGCTATGATCAATTCGATCAAAGGCTTTGCTATAGTCTGTATAAACGACATCAACCTGCTTACCGTTGCACATGGCATCAGTTATAAATTCATTAAGGAGAATCAGGTTCGTGACAGTAGACCTCCCTTTTAAGAAACCGTGTTGGAACGAGCTAAATGAATTTTTCAGAGCAGTATAAACCTGATTATAAACTATTCTTTCAAAGACCTTTGCTATAACACACAGTTTAGAAATCGGCCTATAATTTACTATATCTGTTTTGACACCTTTTTTATGTATAGGCGTTATAAACGCAGATTTCCATATTTGCGGCACAACACAGGTATTCAAAGATTTTCTAAATAAAATTGAAATAGGTTGCGCTATCGAAGGTGCACACCGAACAAGAAGTTTGGATGGGATGTTATCAGGACCTGCCGATTTGCATGTATCTAAATTTCGAAGCAAGTTAATGATTCTGTCAATATCAACCGTGACACTGCAGATGTCGGATGTTAGGTTCGACGAATCGTTAAAAAGAAAAGGAGAAGGGATTGGGTGACTAACACAGGGATTAGAGAGAAAAGTTGAATGGAAGTATTCGGAAAAAGCCTGACAAATAGATTCCCCCGTCCGCAAGGTATCACTATTATAGTTCAATGTGCTTGGGATTGCGTTTGAGTTGTGACGTTTTTTTACAAAAGTCCAAAAGTATTTTGGGTTATCTTTAATAGAGGTTTCTGTTAGATCCAAATAGTTGCGGTAGCATTGAGATTCCATAGTTTTAACTCTTTCACGGAGAAGCTTGAATGTTAATTCATCAGATATATTACCATAGGTTTTGAATTTTTTTAAGTATTTATATTTTTCTTTAATTGTTTTAATAAGTGACGAACTATACCATGTCGGATACTGTTTATTCCGAAACAGTTTTTGTGGAATATATTTTATTTGTAGGTCAAAAATAAACTGATTAAAGAAGTTAACAGCATCATCAATTGACCGCGCGGAGAACTCAGTCTCCCAGTCAGTCGTACAAATATCTCTGCTGATAGATTCATAGTCACCTTTATCAAACAAGAATTGAGTACGAGACGCACATTCAAGCAGAGGTGTTACAGATAGGTCCAAGTTAATTAATAAAGCTGGGTGATAGGCATCGATAGGCACCAGTGGGCTAGAACATTCGGTCACATTCACTTTTTCATTGGAAAGGACGAGGTCTAGGATTCTACCACACCTATTAGTTACCGTGTTATACTGTCCAAAATCAAGCGTGCATAACTCATCACAAAGCAAAACTTCGTCGTTACTTTTAGGATTCAATGGGACAAGTGATAGGTTGACAGATGGAACCCAGGTGATACCGCTCATATTAAAGTCACCTATCACGAGAAAGGTATCAGATATATTATTAATAACTGTTTGGTTTAGTTTGGCAAGAAAATTAGAGAGTTGTGAAGAAAAAGAAAGGCCTAAGTTTTGTTGGCATAAGTAAATATCACAAATATGCAATGTTATATTGTTCCGTGTAGAACGATTTTTAAGGTGTATGGATAGCCAAAGGTCCTCTGCTGTAGAATGAAAATTAGGTTGTTTTAATAAATAAATATTATCAAGATAATATTTATTTATTAAAACTTTTCGCACAAAAACCTACAAAGGCGGACTTAATGCCTTAGGCATTCTCTACCAGTCAACCAAGGGTGGTAAAGAGATTAGATGGCAGGTGCTTTGGTTGAGAGGGACAATGATAAAAAAAAACTCTTGAAACTAGGTACACTATTACATAAATAGGTTAGATACGCATACATACTATTACTATAATACATACTTATAAATATATATATATATATACAAAATCATCTTGTGCAAAAAAAGCACTTACCTAATAGTTTCAGGGTAAATGGCGTTAGTTTGTTATTTGTAACAGTCAATGAGACAGGCCATGTTTTTCGGAACATTCCTATTTCTTAGTACCTATGGGGTGTTCTGTTATTTATTTGAGTGATAAACGAGATTACTGATCTCCATTACAGTCGGTAATCCAATGGATAAAACACTACCCATACCCTCTGTTGTGAGAAAACTTATTTCCTTAGTACAATAAAAAACATTAAAACTTCTCTTTATCAGCTCTCAATCAACCAGTTCAAGATCGTTTGTGACTGGATCCAAATCCTAATTTAAACGATATTCAACAAACTAAATGTTACTACGAATCTAAGTTTTCGGAAATACGTAACATTTGGACGAGTATTTAGTTAGTTTAGACTATATTATAGCAGCGAAGAACTCTTAATAGTGTCAAAGGATAATTAAAAAAAATATTTTCATGAAAAAGTTTTTCATGTTCTCAAAATAAATAGGTAGGTACCATGCGGAGGTGAATATTCTTCTGCACAAGGAAGTGTATTAACGTACTATGGAAAGAACAAAATTGACTGGAGCCATGGAGTGTTTTCACTGCCGCTTCGGCGTTCCCCAAGTGCCTTCTGTTTACCTTTAATCTATACTGATTCAAGGGAATTTGCTTTATATTAAATTTTGGCTTGTAATTTATTTATATTTTCTTTAGGTATAAGATGGCATTTTCATGGTAAACATTCGCTCGAGTAATGAGCTTTACTTTGATAATGTTTTTACAACATTTTTTGGTAATATTTACTATCTAGGAGCAACATTTTAGTAAAAAAAGTTGTTTTAAGCATGTTTTAGACTGTTTGCTGACATAAACTCATAATGTATGTCATAAGGCAGACTAACCACCAGGGCCCTAATTCACTATGACCATTAATAATTCCTTACTTCGAAACCACGTCAATTGCTTAGTTAATCACGACATCTGAAGGTCATTCTCGTAATTAAAAACGTTCAAAATCTAATTGCATTAACATCTCAGCGACAATCAATGTCAAAAACTTATCAAAAATGTTACCACAAATTCATGCCGGTATGTGAATAGCAACATTAAAAAAAAACCACCATCAAAATAAGAATTGGAAACCGCTCAATCACTCCTGTTGAACTGTACAAGATTTTCGTTTTCCAATTACCCCTGTGTGCCTGGGGTGATTGAAAAAAAGTCGTTTAGCGATCCGAGAAAAAATAAATTTTGGTACTTATCTAAATTTTTAGGGGTTTTTTTTCGACCACAGCAATTTGCAATATGTTAACGAATTTACTACCGCGTACTGGTTTCACAACACTTTGTGAGACCGGTACGCGGTAGTAGGTTCGTTAGGGAGGTTATACAGTGTACCTACACTTCAATCGATTTTATTTTCAAACGAGTAAGGATAAAAAGTGTGAAAATGTGGTTTCTATACTGGAGGAAAATTCAGTTTTCGCTGCCAATATTCACGTGTTTTATTAATCGTATCATTCATTCGTCACGTCATTCGAGACTTCTTATCTCTTGTGTTGTCTTTTCGGATAATTGTGTACCTATCTAATCCATAGCTATAAATAAGAATACACTAAGGGCGCATTTCCAAAGGGGATGCGTAGCGAGGGATATGTGCGAAACTCACCAATAGAATACTTCATTCCTAGCCTCGCACAGTGCAGCTCTGGTGGAAAAGGGCTAAGCGAAGGCGAGGTCTCGTACAAAACATTTTGCACATCGGAAAATGAGTCATCAAGCATTCCATCCATGCTGGTTATTGCTAACCCAAATAATATTCAATACAGACGGAAAATCGTTCAGACATGAGTGGTAAATATCCCCTTAAGTCTAATGGACATGCAACTTGCCTCCTATTTACCTAATGTACCCATGAGAAGTGACGTAAATGTGAAGATAACCCTTTCATTTTCACAAGCTTCATTAATTAGACATTCTTTGCACGAAACGTAATGAAAAGGCAAGTCGAGAGACGAGAGTCAAAGAGGATTGCGTTATTTTAATTATGTCTACGTTCTCCGTGGGGAGCTGAAGACACGAAAGCAAATCTGGATTAAAAATGTAGGAATGCAGGTAACATTTCAATTATATTCGTAACTTCACATATTATAAAATAATATTTTGAAACGTGCTTTGTTCTTGGGCATTATGCCCTCCGATGCAAAGCTGCCAAGAGAAAATGCTTAAGATAAAATCTTTAGAAGAAAACAGGAAGAAGAAAACATAGTTGAATTTTCAATCGACGAGTTTCGTAATAACACAGTAAACAGAAGGCAATATTTTGCGTAACTTGATTGGGAACGTAAATATTTTCCATTTGTACGTGTTACAGCGTTTTCTGCTAGAATTCCCCAAGATTCAGGAATTAATTCCAGAGATACACCATTTAGATACACAACCGAGAGCAACAAACAAAGATGGTAATAAATACCAAAAGCGCGCGCTTCCTAATAACACTCTGTACTTAACTTTGATGTCAAATACAGCTGCCGAAATGTGCTCGATACGACCTTTATGTAACTTGTGACGTGTGACCCCTTTTTCTAAGATATCAAACGGTATAGAGACACGATATTTCATCTCCGGCATTTGTTATCTGATATTTGAGTTATTGGAAAAACGAATTGAACGCATTGTAATCCCCTGAGACTATAACTTTTACTGAGAAACTGTAAACCATAGACGTACGATATGCTATAAGATATCATACCTCACAATATCAATATCCCATTGGGAAAAAAGCTGCCAATATTGTTCATGTATCAACAGAGTAACCGGCTGTAAGTCATGAACCGTGAACAATACTTACTTCCTGTAGCTATTGGAAACACATCTATATGTGGAATATTGAATTATTAATACCAACCATTACATAACTAAACCAAAACTCTAGACTCCTACATCGTAGTAATCCTCGTTAAGCTTTACTGACTCCATAACTAAGAAATATCCGCAAGCGCATTCACTTACTTAAGACGACTACTTTTTATATAAAATCGTAAAAGTGTTCCTTTAATAAAGTGCAGTTTTACTTTAATAAAGCTCCTCATATAAAATGTATGAGATGAGAACATTTAAACACATTCAATTCGCAATTTATCTGTAAGTTTGAATTGTATGGCGAATAAATTACCTACAAAGAAGAGTACTCCCATTTGGAACGCACAAGGGCCATCCACTACACCACTTAAGGGGTAAATAACGGCGGAGATAGCGCTGAAATCTGGAGGAATTAATATCACTACGGATTTACCAACAAACTGTCTATTTATAGAAGGAAAAAGTCAAGCACCCTCTGCACATAAAGAGCCCTTAAGTACAAGATGGTGATGGCAAAGCCTTAAAGTAAGCCTCACTAATAGTGACGCAAACTAATACAATCAAGAACCCAAACCGTTACACTAAATTGTCTTCCTTGGGGAATGAAAAGGCAAAATAAATGTACAGGTTCACAAAAACTGGGGGAGACGGACAGACGGCTGTTTCTTCTTATTTTGGGTTTAATTTGTAGCTGAAAATTAGAACGTGACGAGCGAACCACTGCAAGCTACTGAACAACACCAAAGAGAACACAGAAAGTGCCTTTGAGGGACTTTTTTCCTTTATCACCATGCTGACGATCAGGTTGGTGAGATTGAAGTATCTCGTTACTAGCATATAAAACACCACTCAATTATTTTATGAAAAGAATAGGCACCTACCTGGTTTGCTAAAATATATTCTTTATGCACAAAACTAGCTCACAGTAGCATAACTTTGAAACCCAATCAAAATCACGCCATGTGGCTTGGAGGCGGTTTGAGGCGTTAATACCGAAGTTACGGTCAGACTAATCCGAAGCTAACAAATATTCTTAACGACCAAGACTGAGATTATTATGTATATCCAAGTAAGTATCCGCTAATAACTTCTTAGATGACCATTACCAATCGGTGGCATCGATACTTCAACGTGTCGTAGACATCAAGTCGAAAATGTAACGTTATTGGCATATATTGCCGAGAATTCAGCAGTTACATGTTTTATGGGCAAGTGAAGGTAATACATATCATGATATATAAAATACTTATCTGTCCCGAAATAAATTCCGAATATTCATGGCACAATTTTCTTACGTAATGGCAAGTTTTCTGAACATTTATGAAGATTAGTGACACGTTAATATGAATAATGCATGACAGACGTCGCTAATGCAGATATTTTGCTTTAGTAAATAAAAATAAAAGAGAAACTCCAACGGTAAAGGTTTATTTAAATATGTTATAATTTTTCATTCCAGCTTAAATTTAACTTAGTAGTAAAGCGGAGAGTTTAGGTAAATTATTCTAAAAACGTTTCGAAACGTCTAGCTATAAACACAATTATGTATCCCTAATCTTCTCCGAGTGCGAAAAACTTTTACAAAATTGAATTTGTTCACACTTCAGGTATAAAACGTCTCATTTTACACCCAGAGCGCGCAAAACATAAACTAAATTAACACGTCCATAAAGGGGAAAGCACATAAAAGGCAAACAATGAAATATGCCTGCTAAATATATCACCGACAATCATAATAAATCTCAGTTAAATGTTCATAAGAAACTTAAGAATGAATTCATTGCGACGTTAAACATATGTGCGTTGTATATGAGTGTACAGTGACGCCGAACTCTGAATTAATCCCTTAATGGTGTCACATGATGTTGTTATCGTGTTTCCCCAAATATGTGAGAACAAATGCCTGAAATACGATGACGCATTACAAGTTACATGTTTCATGTCAGCTAGCTGGTAGCAAGAAATAGAATACTAAAATGTATGGGTACAGCGTGTGAAAAAAAATAAGTCGCCATAGTGTTCGAGTCTGACATTCCTTTTTTTCTGTTGATTTTCCTCTCAAAGGGAATTTGACCTGTAAAAAATGTCACGTTTTTATATACCATTGTGGTTTACTGCAGTTACAAAAGAAATGGTCCATACAGTAAGTAATGTGAGCGGTGAGCAATGGGTAGCTCACCGCCCGATCAGGACCAGGCCCGTGCCGGACGGCGCGTAAGTGTTCCACGCGCGCCTCAAAGAGTTGTCAGCATGATTCGAGGGGCCCCTTAGGGCCGAAGCCAGCCGGGTCAGCGGGATTGTCCGAAAGGGTTACCGCTACCCCGGAACATAAAGGGCAGAGGAAGGAACATGGGTGGGTTTTAGTCAGTAAGAGTCTGACACTCCCTTCCGCTCCACCCAGAGCGGAAGGGGTCATTTGATGATATCCCATCCGGAAAAAAAAAGTAATGTGAGGAATTTCACTTTGATAAACTTGCTTTTGTGTTTATTTAGGAAACTATAATAATGTTGTCCAACACATGAACCAGTGTACATTACTCTTACTCACTTTAATTATCTACTTATAGGTTAGGTTCATGTTGAAGACAAATTGAACTGAAACATTAAAAAAGAACAAAGTAAAATAATAAACTGATAGGATTTTCTTTAGATAAGTACAAACAGTTTTAAAAAAGCTTGATAGGATTCATATAATTATAAATCCACCTGCTTATGTACTTAGCACGCACGTGTTATGGACGGTTAATAAGAACGCTTAACAGGTGTTCTATTTCGGTAAAATATTATACTATGCAGGAAGGTACTTGTTTACCGTTACATCAGGTAAACAAAGGATGCTACGCAGATACTCTTTGTCCGTAACAATGAATAGGAATTAGAATATTATCGAGAAACATAGCAGAAACTTTAAAGGTGATAAAATAAAAACAAAAGGATTGAGTATTATGGGAAGCCGCGAGCCGGCCACAAAGCCTTAAAACCCATTTTTTTTTTTAAACGTTGCCTCACACTAGGAATTACTCCTGTATCATCGGTGCGTTTACAAACATTTAAACTCACATACACAAACAGCCAGACCCGGAACAACTACCTGTAGGCAATACAAATATTTGTTCCGTGCGGGAATCGAACCCGCGACACGCAGCGCAGCAGTCGATCGCTCAGCCACTGCGCCAACTGTGTTGTATAAATCAGTTCTCGGAAGCTTTCTTTCCAGGTTATGGGCAATATAAAAAGTTCCGACACCGGAAATGGTTATTATAGCTACGGATACGGATGTGGGTATGGGTGATCCCATTGGCTGAGTGACAAAGCCGATACCATAAATTTTATGACAGCAAAAATAGCCTGACATGTTTTTCTTCTGCTTCTTAAATAAGTTATGATACAGCGAAGAACCTTCTCATTTTGTTTGGAATAATTTAGAAGAACGCCTGACTTTTCGCTTCCATTACCTAAAGCTTATTGAATGTAAATTTATTTAAAATTCCTGGAGCCTTAAGTATCTACCCGGCAGCAATAATTGTTAAAACGGAAGATATCTTGTCGTAAATGTGATTCAACAGCATTTTCCGCCTCGTTTACTTACTAAGAAGTTACTCCTATCTAACCCAGCTAACTAGAGTAAATTACAAATATTTGCTGCAGTCTAGAAACCTGATTAAGTTCCTTTGACGCTCGCTCTATTCCTTGCACGTAACTACGTAAAACAGAAGACCCCGCATACAAATTAAACGTGATTCAGTTCATTTGTAGCTAAGACCCTAATAACTACAACAACACCGCTTGTTATTGTCATCACGAATGGGGATGCAAAGGCTCCCCGAGTCCGTATCACCTCAAGTGGCCGACAATAAGCTTCAGACGATAAGGCCTGTATTTGCGACGCAGCTGAAGGACGGTAAAATTATTACGGGTTAAAAGGATAGAAAACGAACGAATAAGTACCTAAGTAAGTAGGTACTTATCCTATTAAAACTTGCAGACTATCTCGGTTTATCGCCATGCTTTATCTATTTGTTTGTTCTTTTAGCTTTACGATTTGTCGGTTTTAAGCTAAGTTTATGTAAGTATGTTGTCAATCCGAGCAAAATATTTTATTGATTTCAAGTTTTCAACACAAACTCTACACAAGTACTATAGGACTTCCATTAGTAGTGACAGTTGTGTGTTCACACAAGCTATATCAGCAAATAAAAATAATCCACCATGTCGGTACAATGTATAAAATTTAATGAATAAACATTGTTGTTACCTAAGTAAGGCTAAGTAACGACAAATTGGATGACTAAAACACGCCGAAGTTCTTTATGTTCTGAATCCACACTGTGGGTCCCAACAAATCCTGTTTTACATACGAGTGCCTATTTAGTTACGCTTGCGGGTGCAATAACAGACCCACTTTATCACTTGAGTTTAGAGCTCCGGGAAAGGTCGTTTTGCCGACATATGTAGACCTCCGTGTATCTTCCGCTTTAACGCCACTATACGCACACTATATAAAAAGGAACATTTTTTTTTTGGTACATTGACCTTTTCTCCTCGGGATGAACAAATCTCCGGCGGAACAAAATGGCGAATTAGAATATTACCGCTCTTTGTAAGAAGCTTCCTCGTATTGATTTAATGAGTTTTAAGACTTAATAAATGCGGCTTCTGACTGAAGGAAAACGGTTCGCCTTTAGAAGAAAGGTACAAATATAAAGTTCTTTAATGAAAATGGGCTTAGAAAAATAAAGATGTAGGTGTTTCAGAGCGCAGACATGCCTAATGAAAGGCACCGTTCTAATTCGCCTAACATAAACCATTTAGTTATAGCTAATACTTTTTTCTCATTTCAGTGGCTACTAGGTACAGCATAACTAAAGATCAGTAGTCGGTAAAAAAATACCGTAGGTTCGTCCTCAGTTGACTGAAGAGCCAATGTGTGACGTAATTGGTCATCTAATTGTTCAGCACGTTATATCTATTTGCTATATACCTAGTCATGCCATAAATATTGTCAAAAGAAAAAAAAAAATTTATTGCAAATAATATTCATTACTTTTACAGTGTGTTAGTTTAATACATAAATATAAAACATTTTAAAATATAAAAGCTTATTCGAAGTGGTCTCCATTGGCTGCCTTACAGTCCTTTAAAAGTTGAGGCCAGTTATCAATAGAAGCATTCACTCTTTCCATGGGAAAATTCTTCACTGCCAATCGTATGGATTGTTTTAGAGAGTCCAAATTATCATGGCGTTTAGAGCAAGCCGTGCTCTCTATAACTGACCATAAATCATAATCCAGCGGATTAAGATCGGGACTAGACGACGGCCAGTCTTCAGCTCTGACGAAGTCCGAAACGTTCACTTCCAACCAAGACTACGTGGACCGAGCTTCTTGTTGGAAGGACCGTACTTGGTTATTGAACATGGTGTTGTTAAGGGGCTTAACTACCTTCTCAAGAATGGTATCTTGATACAGTTGTGCCGATGTTTTGATACCTTTTTCACAAAAATATGGCTCAGTCACTCCTTCATAGCTAACACCCCACCAAACCATCACTGAAGTCGGATAATGCCTACGTTGCACTCTGTCGACTAATTGGGAAGCTTCCTTAGAGCTTTGAGCATAAATGCGGTCATTTTGTTTGTTAAAATGTTGGTCAATGGTAAAGATTTTCTCGTCCGTAAACAAAATTTTTCTGTGACCTCCCTTTGCGTGCCGCTTCAGTAGTTGTTTCGATTTTACCAACCTATTCTTTTTTAAATTATCAGTTAAAAAATGACCAGTGCGTCTCTTATAGGCTGCAACTCCTAAGTCATCTTTTAAAATACGCGACATGGTTCCGGGTGCTATCTTCATCTCCCGAGATAAAATCTTTTGCTTTCGGACAGGATTTCTTCGAATTCTTTCCGTTACTGCTTTGACCACCTTTTTCGTACGAACACTACGTGGACGGCCAGATCTTTTTCTGTCACAAACAGAGGAGGTCTCATTGTACCTATTAATAGCCCGGTACACAAACATTTGACTAATACCAAACGTATGGAGAGTTTTAAAAATTGCATTTGGCTCCAAACCAACTTTGTGTAATGCAATCACAGCGATTCGGTTCTCTTTATCACCCCACTCCATTTTAATATCGCAAAATATTGTACAATGTATTGGCGCCAAAATTAGAAAACTCAATGAACAATCGTATAAAAATGACAGATTCCAAATTCAAATGTAATATCTTTCCTATTTTTAATTGTAACAGTATTTATGGCCAGACTGTTATAAGTGTATAGATAGAAATGAATTGAATTTTCTCATTGGATCTGTACCTTGAATATTATGTTATTATTTACCTAAAGCAGTAATTTATTAAGCGCTACATAGCTGATTGCGACTTTTCCTATCCGTCTACTCGTATATCTGAGAAAAAATGGCGAACCAAAGTCTCGAGGTGCCTGCTTCGAGTAGATATCTCACTGATTAATATTATTCTGCAGAGCACTACAAGCTATCGATGCAGTCTTATATCCCTGGGGCACCACGCCGAGGTAATCCCATTATTAGGTACCTACCCTCTCTGCTGCTCCGCCCGCAAATAGCCGATATGATACCCCCTATAAATATAACTATCTGCCCTAGATACATAATCCAGTGTTCACTCCCTATTTTTTATTCGCTCCACGTGTAATTAACGACAGGGCTTTATTTTCATCGAGCGGCGAAGGTTTTTCCTAACCAGTGAATATATGGCAGTTTGTTAACACACTTTGTAGCGTTGTGAGGGGTCTTAGCGGTAAATAGTCGATATTTCACAATTAGTAAATTGTACATCACTGAAATCATGGAATAACACTAATTTTCTAAGAACTCTCGGCCATTTGGACATCCGCTTGCTAAGTTAGCAGGATTCCCTGACCCTTAAGACACTGTGTACCCTAAACTAGGGTAAGTTCCTCATTTATTAAAAAATTATAACAGACCCTCTGCGCTGGACAACCTATGTTAATTATCATCACCTATGTAGTATCTGATTTCACGGGTGTCAATGTCGAATGTCGGACCACGCCGCATACGACCATGGAGCATACGATGGAGGTCTGCCCGGCTTGGGCGGAGCACCGTCGCCTCCTCGTGGCGGCGATCGGCGGCGGCGATCTCTCGCGTCCGGCCCTGATCCAGGCCATGGTACGGAGCGAGAGTGCATGGGAAGCCGTCACCTCCTTCTGCGAAGCAGTAATGCTCGCACGCAAAGGAGGAGGCGGAGCACGTGAGGGAGAGGCAATCTCTGCGCCCTCACGCCCCTAGTCATCGCAGGAGACGCCCTGGACGTCGGGAGTCACCAGCCGACTCCCGGCCACCGTAGGCGCGGGCTTGCGGGCGGCGAGCAATGGGCAGCTCGCCGCCCGGCAAGGACCAGGCCCGAGTCGACGGCGCGTTGTGTTCCACGCGCGCCTCAAAGAGATATCAGCAGGAAGTGACGGGGTCCGCTAGGGCCGATGCTTGCCAGGGCCGCGGTTGTTCGAAAGGGATACCGTGGTCCTAGGCATAGGCAACTGAAGGAACACGGGTGGGTTTTAGTCAGTAAAAGTCTGATACGCCCTCCTGCTCCGCCCAGAGCGGAAGAAGTCATATGATGATTTCCCACCCAGAAAAAAAAGGCCTAAAACACAAGGTAAAAAAATACGAGCCATCTGCTAAGATCATTATTTTACCTTGTTTTATCATGTGTCTGTTTTATGCTCGCGTGTCACATACATAACCTCATACTTCATCAGTCATAACGCCACGCTGTCTTTAAAATCTCTTTGCCTGTAAACATCTGCGATGTGTTAAGCTGCCGCCTAACCTGCTCCTTACACCGTTCCTTGGTTGTTAAAAGGGGAATAAAGCTAGACACATCGCACACTGCCTGCTGCTTTCGCACCGCAAGTAACGCGCCTTCCAGGGTTCTACGTTTGGGCTGAGGGCAGGGCCTCCACAATCTGCACACTTCTCCGAACGTCGCGTTGCACGCATAGCTGGATCTGTGCATTACCGGCGTCCTACGGCCTGCTATTTGCGCCTGTCGTCTGCGGCCTGCCGAAGGCCTGATCGGCCTACGATGCCTGTGCTGGTAAGCCTTCCAGCGTCCCGTGGAACCAAGCTCGGTACATTTCTCATCTTACACGCGTGATAGTGCTCAGAACAGTGTACCAGTGTGAACTTACCCGTGACCTAGTCTAATTCTGAGGAAATTATGTGTATGAACCCTACTAGGTAAGTGTTTCTTTTATCTTAAAGTAAAGCCCAAGACGGTACAACTTTCCTCAGCTATTCAATGAAATTGGACGGTTTGTTATACTGTCAAACTCAGCGGAGCACGAAAATAATAAATAATAGGCCTATTTATAGTTGGACCATGAATACCTAAAGATTTCATCTTGTGAAAAGCTCTTATCACGTACAAAACACATTTATCACGTACAAAAGTATTTTAGGTACTTTGTTATTTGCTTGGTCTTAAGAACAAAAAACCTTTCAAATAATGCCAAACACGTTTTCATTATTGTCTTAATTCAAGTATCTACCTACCTACAATACAATAATTATATTTAATGAAGCTTATTAGAATTAAGACATAACGAGTTAATTTAACGAGTTAGTCATAAAAGAGAATACTCAACCAGCAGCCTAACAAACCAACAGCTGTTGCTATTACATGATAGTGGAGTTACGCAATACGAAAATCGTAAAATGAAACAAAAAGCGATCGAAACGAAACCAATTAATCTCAATCATTTGCCGAAAATGTGTTACACAATTAGGCTGCAGACTAGCACTAAACCCGAAACGATTCAAAATAATGATATCTTTCCTCGAATCGGCATCTTTGAATGTACTTGACTGCGAGCTTATTCAGCATTAACTTAGCTACAAAGACATTTGTGAATTGGATTTGTTGTATTACACGCTGCTTGATTCCCATATTCATTGTGAAACAAAGTTGTGCATCATCAAATTAACGTTCTTGGAATCTTTGTTTCCTTATTAATATTATGATTCCTGTAACACAAAAACATGTTCCTGAAACAATTTCGTTTCCCAAAGAAGACGGGGATTAACTTTACTAAGTTAATATCACGATGTAAATACTGAACACACGCTTTACTCTACATTGCATTGGATCCTATCTCGTACTAACCAGCTAGGATATTATTTCAGTAGTTTACTGAAAATCGACATCGGTGGTGCAAGGAACACACAAATATTATAATGTGCTTAGCCTAACTAGGTAGGTACCACAAACACATTCATTCATTTGAAAATTCAACTGGCAACGTCGGAGCATTAAGGCTAAAGAAGGAAATTGGCGACGAAATACTTCGGTAGCCGCACCTTTGTCTGTCATTTAGTTAAATTGACCACACATCCCATAGGGAGCCTAGGGGGACTGCCTATCTGGCCTCCACAACCCAGTTACGGGGTAATACGATACCCTTTGGTAAAACTGGTGGTCAGACTTTCGGGCTTCTAACGACCCGTAACGACTGTCAAAGATCCAAGAATTACGGCCGGCTATCTTTAATAAAATAAAAGATTTTCTTAAATCTTAATTTTTCATAAAGATACTTCCAGGGACCGTTGACTTCGTGAACAATTGTAAACATCGATACACGCCACGTCTGTGAAGTTTCGCCAGCTAATTTAATTTGTTTCGTTTTATTTTTACAAATGCTTTACTTTCTAAGACAGTCGCATACAAATTGATTTGCTTTGCTTTCTGAGTAACTTTCTTGAATTTGTTTAACTCACGCCCCCTGTTGAGCGAATGGGGTAAAACTGCCCCTCGCTTACTTCAGATAGCGCTGCTATCCAACGTCCAAAAATTTGACAGCTAGCTATTTTTTTAAATTTTATTTTACCATTTATGTACACATATATATAAACAGACAAGAAAAAACAGAACAGAAAAAATAGGTACAGTGATGATGCTTATTTCACAAGAAATCTCTTCCAGCACACCCGAGGCAGGACAATAGATACAAAGATGTAAACAGCGTGTGAAATAGTAAAGCAGACAAAAAAATAATACATGAAAACAAAAACAAATCACTTAAAAAACTAAACAAATATTACGAGAATATACTAACATACATACAAATAAACATACATACATACTTCTAAAATAAATATCACTAGAATGATAATAATTATATTATACTAAAAATAATAAATACTCGTACATACACAACTATGATGAAGTGGACATATAGTGTTATTTTACTCTTCTTTTAAAAACTGCAACAGTTTGGCAGTCCCTAATGTCAGGCGGTAGTGAATTCCACAACCGCAACGTGTGCACTGTGAAGGAGTAGGAGTAGAAGTCGGTGAAGTGGGGAGGGGACTTGAGAAGGTTTTTAAGATGCGACCTGCAAGGAGCATCTGAAGCACGGGCGTAGGAAAAACGCACTATCCATACATTTTTTCTAATCAAGCGACTTCTTTTACTCATAATTCATTAATATTCCTCGTTGGGCAGCTGTTGACTGCAAAAATACGAGAACCCGTGTGCCAAAGATATTAAAAGATGAAAATTGTGGGGAAAGCACTACGAAAGTGAATTGGAAACCCGATATTTCGTCGAGACTATGTGCTATCCTTTTTAAACCTAAAGACTTTGTGATAGAATTTGTATACAGGTAATGGTCCCAAGACAGGACTTGTGGTGTGATATTACGTAAATTATAGTAAGATGGTGTGATATTACGTAAGCATAGATGTGTGTTATCATATTAGATCAGAGCTACAATTAACATCTCTAAAGTTTTTCAGTTTTTCAAGTCGTTTTCAACTCAGATCAGGTTATTCCTGTCGTACGCCTCCAGTCTTCACCAAAAAATGAATTTCAGGTTAACAAACACAATAGTTATTTGTGCAACAAGAGAGCAAAGTAGTTTTTTGCTGCGAGTGCTGATTTTGAATCCTGAGTGTGGCGAGGGATTCAAAGGCACGAGATGCAAAAAAACTTTGCTCTCGTGTAACACACATAACTTTTCACTTCAGCAGCGAGAACACTTTAGGAGATAAAATAATAAACAGGAATAGATTGAAATAACTAGGTATTTATTGTGAATCAAAATAATTAACATTGTAGGTAGATACCAATTCTATAAAATGGAACATTTTAAAAGTTAAAAGTAAAATTACTGCAATTCTGCAAATTAAAAGTAATATTCCCGCTCTTTTATTTAAATTAAGGCGTGTTCGGAAATAGCACGCATGATATTTTATTATTCAAAATATATTACGTACCTAACATTTATTGAAACTAGAAATAAATATTTACAAGTTAAATATCAGTTTTTTTTTGCAGTAAATACTTATTTTCGTTTAAATACAACAATAAGTTAAAAATTAAATAAATTACATTAAAAGACATAATTTTCTTTTTGCAAAATTTCTTTATTTTATTTTATTTTATTTTACAATTTCTGAAAACTTACAGCTAAAAACTTTTACACGATTGAGAGTAACAAAAATAAAGGCCAATTACAAGTTTTCACAGATAGAAGAGAGAATATAAACAAAAAAATATTTGAGAAGGTAGACAGCGTTTTGAGTAAATACACTATCAAGTACAAAAGCGTTTCAAACAGCGTAAATTGTTATTAATTAGGTTACGTGATCAAAAAAGAAATCACATTTAGTTAGTAGATACGAAATTCCGAACGTGTTTGTCTTTGAGGTCGAATTCAAAATCCGAACTTCGAAAGGGCTGGTCTTTGTCTCTCTCTCTTTCTAATAGCGGGAAAGAGATAGAGTGTGAGTGTGAATTGTATGATTAACCCAAGGCTGAATAATATATTCGCGGCTTTCTGAAAAAAAAATTAAAAAGTTACTTTGTCTCACTCAGTGAGCAAAATCGCATTCTGCTCACTGATTTCACGCAGCTAAACCTACATGTTTGAGCTACTGAAGTGAAAAATAAAGTTTATTGAAAAGTTTATTATTTTTTCCACAAAAGCTGCTTTTTTACCAGTGGTAGATGCTTCCCTTTTTATAGCTCGTCTTTTAATAGTGCTACATTCCAAGTCTCATACATATTTATCTAGTTTTCTTTTAATTTGTGATAGACACAGAGTGAACATAAGCAAAACAATAGCGGTTTGTAGACGTTGAATAGTGCTGCCACCTATGACGAGCTTTCAGTATTTTAACCCTATTGTGGTCTGAAAATGACAGCAATTGATACGAAACAACTAAGTGGAAAATTTTCCATTACATCACTTTGCTCAGTCCAAATCCAATTATTTGTTTCTTGTTGACCGTTTTTTCTAAATAGTGTCAGCCTCATTAGTCGAGCACCTAATTGATAGTCTTTAGCCCAACTCCAGACATCTGTGAAGCGGTTCTCGAGAGGTGAGGCGAGTAAAAGGCGGTCACTTCACTCCCAACGATTTTCTAATGATATGTCTGAAGTAGTATTTAAAAATATTCATGAGACATAAAGAGCTGTTCTTGGAATACATTTCTTACGAAAAATTGTTGAGTATAAATCAAAGAAAATTGTCTTTGTTCTTGTTAACTTTAGCTAACTGCTTCTGTGGCGTGAAACAAGTTTTTTTATTGGTTTCGCCGGGAAACTACTCGAGACTGAGATTACATAATGTCATCTTAATATCTTGTTAAAGTACCAATACCCTACTAATATAATACATGCGAAAGTGTTTTTGGTGCGTATTTTGTGATTCTTTCACACAGCAACACACCGACGTGATTTTTTTGTAAAGGTGATGCACCAATACTGTCGAATACACCACAGGAGCAAGGCCACGGGCAAGAGCTAAATTGTATTATTTTGCATGATACAAAAACCGTATCAGAAGAAAAAAAACACTGGTCCCGTGCGCATCCAGCGGGTTCTCGCAGCCTTCACAAGATCATCGGTCCACCTTGTGGACACGTTTTGGGGGAGGCCTTTGTCCAGCAGTGACATCTTGTGGCTGAAATGATGACGATGGTATTCACACAGGTAATACCTCAGTTTAGGGGAGACCGGGGTTCAAAGTGCCGGGGGTAAGTTGCATCGCTTGGTTTTACATTGAATAAAAACAGAAATTAATTTAACTAACCCATGAAATGAGTTTTAAGTCTTTGTGTGATTCAATACTGTGCCTCATCTTCAACTTTAGACGGTAATAATGTAATTCGTATTCATAGCGCGTCAGCAAACAGCATAATCACGTATGCACACTCGTTATTAAATTTTAGTTGCGTAAGATGTATGTAATATCACGTCTAACTCGTGCCCTAGTTGGATATTGGAAATTAATACTTATATATGCGTATAATATGGACGACTTTCATTGTACTCAGATGAGACTGAATCAGTATTTTGAATATACCTAACTACTAACTACTAGGCTTTAATAAATAATTGCCTCAAGCAAATTCACAAATGCTTGCACATGTACCTGTAATTACCTACTATTCCCAAGTTGTAACCTGCCATTACCGCCGCTATACATCACATTACGAAGCTTAATTAATGTTCTAATACATAATGTAGCTATGTTCATGTCACTTCATGTATTGGTCCGTTACAAGGAATAGTTGGCCTGTTAGTTGTGACGTCATCACGTCTATGATATAACTTTGTGTGCAGCACGTGAGTTATGCTGTAGTACGAAGATGAGTGAACAAATAACGGGCTCATCGGTTTAATTTCAAAGGGAAGCTGGATTTAAAACTTGTTTTTAGGTCTCATGGAAATAGGAGGAGTTTAAAGGATAGACAATCGTCTATCCTTTAAACCAGGAACCACGTGATAATATGTGGTATGGTGTGATTACATCTTTTTTCCACCAACTGGCAGCAACTGGAAAAAGCTTTTTGTTCATATTAAAGGCATCCTCATTATGAAGTCAAAGCATGTCGTCTCATATTGTGGCCACCACCCGGTTCCACTTTGTTAACTTAGTTCGAAAAAAATCGATTTCTTATAACGGGTCTCGACCAACTTAGGTGGTTAGGTAAAAGTATTATCTGATATATGATCTTTATGGTCAGCAAACAGTGCTTCTACGTAAATATACGTACTACGTAATACTACGAGCTACAGCTCGGACTAACCAAACATACTGAATGTTTGCTTAGCTCAGAGTATTTGGCAGCGCGCTTCTAGTATTTATTACAACTTATCTTTGTTTGTTTCTCTCAGTTCTGTATCTGAATGGTGGATCTCTACAAAATAATTCGTAAATGTTGCGAATTTATAATAATATTGTTGAGTTCCAAGCAGAATCGATTCTATTTGCTCTGTGAGCAGGTTAGCTTTACTCGTAAACACGAAATAAATAATTTTCATCTTTTATAACTAAACTTTTTTCTGGCAACTTTTTTCCTGTTGCTAAATAGAGAATCTCCGTTGACAGACAAGTTATAAATTCGTTACAGTCCCAATGGATTGAATTTTTGGCGCTATTCATTTCAGTCCGTACGTTCCGTCGTCGGGCGGATTATGCTTCCGAGGCAAAGTGTCTCAAGTTGTTGTGTAGATTTCCATGAAAACAGGACATTGAAAGAACTTTATTTTTCCATCGCCAGATAACTTTTATTCGATGAATAAAATTGACGTTTGACAGTTTTTGTATGAAAGAATACATAGATGGAATAAATACACCTTCGTTTTGTAAGACGGTAGTTACTTAGATAAGCGAATCAATGATTTATGTAGATAAGCGGAAATCGCTGTTTAAATATTTTTCCGTAGTCGACTTTTCTCTATCAAGAGTTTCCTATAAACGAAAACAAACTTTGAGATACGAAACCAATCCGGTAATTGATTAAAAAGTAATCAAAATTTTAAACTGACCGACGTTACATGATATTAAACTTTACTCTCCTGGATTTAAAGTAAAAAATTAAGCAAATAAATATTTTTGATGCAAACTGGGGCTGTTTAATGTTAAAGATTTTTCGCGGAGTTATTTTCAATCAGTGAATATATTGGGTTCGTTAGTATACAGGGAACATGGTATCAAGTTGAAATTATCAACATTTCGTTAATTACTAGCATTTTAGCAGATTATGTTTTTTTGGGTCCTTATAAAATATAACAGCTATATCGCTTGGATACTTAATCCAAGAGTATAAAAATAAAAAAATAAACAATTTTACTGGATGTTATTTTATATTCAGAGTAGAATACATTATGCTGGCAGGACTCCTTTCACCGCGTAGTTAGCTAATCTATGTTAATTTTATTCTATATTTTAATATGTTAATATTCAGCTTTGTGTGCTTCGTACAGAGTGGGTCTATTATGGAATAGCGCGATTTTTTCATAGTATCTGTGCATTTTTAAATTACATTTGGTAGTAGAATGTGTAACTGCATACGAGCACAGAACTTCACGTGAACGTGAAGTATTTATAAAAAAAAAACGATGACAACAATGGCCCGACATAGCTTGTTAGCATTCGGCCTGTGATAAAGGAACAAAGAAAAAACTGTAAAAAAAAAATTACATCGTACTGAGCCTAAATTTAAATAAAAATTAAAGCACTAAGCCCCAAGCAACAATCAGTGGCTATCACAGTACGAGCGTTATGTTCACAAAGGCCTTGCTTCAGATACGCTCACTCTCGTGAACTCCGGAGCAAAGAACAGCTTTACGTGCAACGAACGTTTCGTGAATAGTGGTTTAATGTTCATTCAACAGAGTTGTCTGAAGACCCCTTTATGCTTCCGAATAAAAATGACAAGACGTAATTTATGGCCGAGTTTAATGGCGATTTCACACAATATCTCATGTTGTACTGCACATCTAACATTTCCTTATACACAAGTGCTTCATCAAAGTTTTATTTCATTATGTTACACGCGTTTTATGTGGAGGATAAAAAGTTTAACTGCCGATCGATTCTGTAAAAATCTCACCGTGAAAAGTTTGGTGAAGTGAGCTTAGAGTGAGCTATCAATAGTGTCAATCCCTAGCATTAGTTGGAATGACAGCTCACTCCACGCTCACTTCACCTAAGTTTTCACGGTGAGATGGTTACAGAATCGCACTGCTGCTCACTTTCATAAAAGTTGTATATTCGAAAAAACGAACTTTCACAATCCACCTTTTAAGATCGTTTTTAGTCATTTTAATCTTGTTGTGAATAAAATTACCTGCTCATACACGGCTTTCAATGATAAAAAAATATTGCAAGAATTTCGTCGTTTGTTCATGAATAATTAAAAACAGAAGGGTTGGTATGTAAAGATAGTCACCCATCCACGGACCAACAGCGGCAAGCGTACCAGGGGGGCAATTCTCCTAATTTTAAGAACGTTCACAGTCAGATCTCAGTCTCAATCTGTCAAAAATACGTATAATTACCCTACATTTTGACAAGTTTTTGACATTTGTTTGTCGCTGAGATGAGACTGTGACTAGATTTTGAACGTTTTAAATTATGAGAATTGGCTCGATCGACCTGTGCCCCTGTTATTACTTAACCACGTGCCCCTTAAGGGTTAGGGTACGGGTTAAGTCATTGACTGCTACCGCGGTCACCCGTTGTCCGCCAACAATAGATTTTCTATTGTGTCTGTTGTCTGACAGTCAACATGTTAAGGGTCTCGGTCTCAATAAAACATTGTGTATTCTCCAATTACGAGAAAGAAAGTAGATATAGAAGAAAATCCAATTACTGAATTCTTAGAAAACATCTTGTACCTGCTGAAGAGATCACTTCTCATTGAGCCGTCGTTGACATATTCTTAAAGGCCGAGGTGAATTGCGCACTCACCGGAACTGTTCCATTTATTTCGGATTTCCATCGCTCTCGATTTACGGTTAATTTCCCAAACATGTGATGTGCTCTCATCTTTGTCATAACTTTCTTTATGAACCATTTCGTTCCGTCCACATACCTTTTCGAGGACACATTTTAAAATATTTATCGTGTTTTTATAGGAGTATTGACGGCTCAATGTTTATGATTTGTAGCGATAAGTCCTTTCGTTATGGTGAAAAGTTTCATTGATTTATTCGTAGATTTAACTACATACAGTCAGCAAAGATATCGTTATGTGGATTGACTTCGGAACTTTTTTATAATATCGAAATCGTCGATAACATTCGGCTATGTGACGTATGAAAATTTAAGATTGCGCAGCAGAGAGTGCTCAAATGTCTCCATTTAATCTCTCTTGTATAATATGAAATAAAGTAGGAAAGTTTTAAGTCAATTTTGTTCTTCAAAAAGTTACCTAAATGTGAAAAGATTAAATAAACTTAATCTGACAGTTTTCAATGCCGTATTAGAACATGTAGATTTAATAAAACTTTGCGTCAATAAACATTAAAACCCACCAACAAAGCCTAGAAAGTTATGTAGTGACCGTGTGATAACAAGTGCTGCGAACATTTTGAAAATTACGCTTTCATTATTACAGAGCTTACTTAAACCTAGTTGGTGAAATTAACCGTGTTACTTTCTAAGTTTTCCTTAAGCCAAATAACCTCCTTTCTAGCGAGTGATAAGTTAAGCCCCAAATCAGGTTCACATAAGCGGGGATATAACCTTTCCGCCTACTCAAATACACGTAGCCATAGTTGCTACAGCGTAGCGGTTACTCGTAGCGGCGTAGCTTCCGCCGCTAGCCACGGAAGTGACTGTATGGTGCGTTGACATACATCGTGATAAAACATGCATTAAGTACAGACTCGTTTGTGTAATGGGAATTAGAAATGGAAAATAATTCTATCAAGTAAGTTTTTTTTAGGTATGGGTGTCGTCTGCATGTATTCAGTGAATAATTTACGTAAGAAATAAAAGACTGAGTTTAGAACGGAAAACTTTCATAGCAGTTAAAAAATATACATAAATTTAAATCGTCTGTAACAATTGAAACTGATATCTTTATCTTTTTTATTTGAAGTTTATATCAGTCAAGTGAAACCCGAGGAATTTCGAAAGCGAAGAAAGACAAAAGTATGAGGTTTATGGAACCAAAAGTTTATGATAACTGATTTTACGCGAGCAGAGTTTCTTGTCAGCTGCTTTGATGAACTTACAGGAAGGTTTAATTGAGTTGTGTAGGACCATCACGGAAGAGTGTTTATTTATTTTTTATTAGCCGTTAATGTCCCGCTGCTGGGCAAAAGCCTCCCTACTCTTTTTTCACTTCCCTCTGTCCAGAGCTGCTAAGGACCAATCTTCAAGAGTCAATCAAGAGTATAAATAAAACTTTTATTTAATTCTATTGATTCATGAATAAACTGAAAGTCAAAAGAAAACCATCAATTCGTAAAATTATTTCAATACTATACTTGTTCATAGCTTTGTTTTGAAGGTTTTCAGCTATTTGTTCAGTTGTGTCTGCTTTGTATTCAGAGCTCAGTACAGCGACGGAGTATGATTGCAGAACATTAGCGAGCAGAGGCCATATTCACGAGTTCTTTAACAGAGTAAACAATAGTAGTCCGTAACACTAAACGTTAACGTTCATTATAAATGTAAATTATGTAGCCTTAAAGCTGTGCCACCTTCATAAAAGCTAATGCCACGAAGCAGACAGAGGAAATAGATACAGATGAGCAGTAACGTTATTTTATAGTCACCCAGGAGATATAAAAAGGTTTAGCAAACATTTTAAATAATTTTCATAGATAATGGCGCCGATTCCCTTGTTCACAAACTAAACTAAATTTAAGTTCAGTGCATCTTTTTCTTTCTATTTCAATAAGAATAGGACAGAAGATAAATATTAGTTTAGTCCTGTCAAATTAAGACACTCCATAGACAAATTAGACGTGATTAAAAACATGGCTACTAAAAATACATTAATTTACTTCAGGCGCTGACTATTTTGACAGGATTAAACTAATATTTATCTGCTGTCCTTTTCTTAATGAAATAGAAGGTAGTGTGTGAACAAGGGAATCGGCGCCAATCTGGATTCTAAACTAACATTGAACAGACTCCACACATTGAATTACCTAATCATATAAAATGGCCGCATTCAAACTGAGGTCGTAATGTTCCTTTTGTATCTTACCATCAACCTATGAAACCCGCAAATCCTCCGGATAATCACATTATAGGTAACAAATACATACAGCTTCCGTAATTGAAAGGGCGAACCCTTTTCTGTTCCATTGTTACCGCTCGTGACGACGGGAGGTTATTTATAATACGTACTAGGAATTCATGCGATGCGGAAGATGTAAGTAAGAGGGAAGTGTAATCACAGCCCATCCTGCCGTGTGTGCACACCGGCGTTACGAGCGCGAGTGAAGAGCTTAACAACAGAATATATGTGTATAGTCACCACATTATGTTAATGGTAATGAGTAGCTTCGGTCGGCAGCTCCAGCTTATGTTAAATGCATACGACCGCCGGTAGAGGTCGCCATGAACGAGTCGTGGGTGGGAAAACGAAAATGTGAAAACGAATAAACTGTTCAGTGCGCCGGAACATTACGTAAATAAATAGAATTGGAATGAGGAAATGAAGTGAAGTGGAAAGAATAAGAATAGAATAGAATACATAGATCTGTCTTTTAAAGCTTATTTGATGGAATTAGTACTTTTTTACACAAATATCGTCACTACTGTAGGTAGATGTAGAGCTACGCTTTAACAACTTGAACGGGTTATTACTATACCACAGTTTTCCATTTTCAGCTCTTGATTAATAATTACACAAATAAAATACGAATACGAATAATGGACGAAGATAATCTCATTAAAATACCAGTTCCAATGAAGAAGCTTCTTTTTGTGAAATTATGTTCAAATCAAATCAAACGTTTATTTGTTACTAGCTTCTGCCCGCGGCTTCGCCCGCGTGGATGTCGGAAATTATCCCACGGGAACATGCTACCGAAACAAAAAGTAGCCTATACAGCCTATTAAGGCATTAAGTCAGCCTTTGTACCTTTTTTGTATGCAAAAAGTTTAAATAATTAAATCTATG
This sequence comes from Apamea monoglypha, assembly GCA_911387795.2. Taxonomy (NCBI): domain Eukaryota; kingdom Metazoa; phylum Arthropoda; class Insecta; order Lepidoptera; family Noctuidae; genus Apamea; species Apamea monoglypha. Next base: position 7,340,069 of record OU426922.1, read on the forward strand.
TTCATCAGCTATCTGCCAGTGAAAGCCCCGTCAGAACCGGTCCAGCCGTTTCGAAGATTAGCCGCAACAAACAGACAAACAAAAATTTAAAAAAATATTTTTTATATAAGTACTTAGTGTGTATATTTTCATTTTCATACGCATTTAGTCAAATCTGTTATTTTTTAAGACCCCACTTCACTCTTCAGAAGGTAGTTGTTTTTGAATATAATGATTAAGATCTCATAATTCATTCAGAAATGAATGAATTATGAGATCTTAATCATTATTTATTATTTACGTCTACGCCTTATAAAAGTAAACCTAAGTAACTACCTAATTTAAAAAAAAAAAAAAAACTCAGTAACAGAAAATAAAATACCTACCTACCTAAGTAAACCTATTTCTGATGATAACTAATCTAAACTCAATAAATAAGCAAAATCCCTAAAAACTAAGATATTAATTTTTAGGGATTTTGCGATATTGTATCTTAAGATAAAATATTATAGTATCTTAGCCGTGTGCCGACAAACTTATTATTTGCGGTTGGTACAGTAATCGGATCTAGGGATCGAACCGCAAAATTAAGTTTGTTTTTTATTGTATATACTTTTCCGGTATAAAAAGTACCCAGTGTGGGGTGCCCAGGATATTAAAGAATAATTATAGTTTAGTTCAAGTTTCATCGTAATCGAACCGGTAGTTTTTGCGTGATGCCTGAACAAACAGACAGACAGACAGACAAAAATTTTTTTAATCACATTTTTGGGTTCGGTGTCGGTCTAGTAACACCCCCGCCATTTATTTTTTTGATATTATCAATGTACAGAATTTTCACTTCTACAGATTTATTATAAGTATAGATAATAAACGTAAATGAGAACTGAAGAAAAAAATTTTCACAGAATCTGAATATGTTTCATATTTGGATGACGACTCACAACGTTTTCCAACATCTACAAAGTTAAGTTTTATTAAGTTTGGTTCATTATATTAATTGAATCCAATTTTGTTGTTATATTATAATTCAAGTTAGCAAGTATCACTTACATAGACGTCGAAAGAGATTACATTGAACTAAGAATAACTCGCTGTGATCAACAACTCGTTGGCTTAACTTATTAAGATGAATATTGTTAGATTAACATGACTTTAGAAGACCGTTCGTTAAATAAATATTTATTTATTTATTTATTACAGCATGGAAGACTTACAGCTAATAAAACAAACAAAAAAAAGGAAACAAAGTCTTCGCGTTTAGTCTTATAATAAAACTTGTGTTGTGAACATACAAGCAGTAACATATTACTATATACTATATTTAATAGTTAAAACCATTAAAATAACCACTTGTGTTCGCAATTGAAAAGTGAGAGAAAAAAAAATAAGAAAAAATACAATAACTAAAAAGCATTGCAACTATTTAAAAAAGTTGAGGCTTAAGCATCTTCTAGCTGTGGTCACACTGGTACACAAATATGTACTCTATACAAAATATACGATACATATTTGATTAATTACCTACCTACATGTATTGTTATGTAATAAGTAAAGCTAGACTAGAGTCGGTGAGTTATTACAGTATAAGGAGTTCCCAAGGGTAATATATATTTGCGCCTATGAATAAGTCAGCCAGATAATGTTATTTTATATAACATTATCACAATAGAAAGAAAATAAATATTATGACGAATGTAGGAACAAGTATTTATTTACTGTTTTGTTTTGGCAAAGAATGATTGAGAGTGTATTGTTGATCGTAGTAAGGGTGATATTATTTCGGAAAATATGACATTATTATGTCCGCTAACCAAGAATAATATACAAGTACAAATAAACAACGACAACTGTCTTTGTCTCTTTGATATTCCCCATCAAAACAGAACCGTCTTGTAAAGTGATTCAACTTGCCGTCTCCCGTCGCCTCTCGTTGTGGTATCGATGCCTTGAGTCACTTCGAACACTTTCAATGTGCAGACAGTTGGGACTTCCAAAAGGTAATTTGAAGATGTTGATAATAGCCGTATAGTAATAGCTCTCTTAAATAAAGAATTGTTTACGACTTTAAGCCTTTATTACTATAGTTATAGCAGCAGAAAACGTTTCAAATAATGAAAGCAATATCAACATGTCAATCACTTACTGCAATTAAAATAAATGGATGTAGACAAAAACAAGACTATCATTGCCAAAAGCTGTCGGATTTAAGTTGGAATTAAAGAGATCAATCAGTCCGTGAAAATAATTGAAAACATACTTAAATGAATTTTCTTGTGTAATTGTGGAAAATTTGTTTTGGAGCTTTGGGTACCTACATACTGTAGAGGTTTGTCTGCCGAAGGCGACCTCGTGTGGTGCAGGCCGGCTATAATTTAGCGCAGGTTGCATTCGAACGTTCAAGCTACTGTCCAATATTTTAATTAGGATTTTTTTTAGAACAGTCAGTAGTAATTTTGTCAGAAATATGTAAAGACGTTCTGCCAATATAATATAAAAGGAATCATATAGTTGTTTGATTCCTCCCGTTACCTCAGAGGGCTCTTCTAGTTCTCTATAATAACTAGACATTAAAACACCTAAACATTTTTATGATTGTATTGATATATATTATTGGCTCTGGTTTAATAACGGTCGAAGTATTTCAGTTCGGGCTTCATCCAACAAGATGTTGTATTATTGATATACGTCAGTTATGTGCTCCGTTATTAGATGTAGTGGTCGCGAAACGTAGTATATTACTTGCGATATTAAATAGGTCATCCTAGCTGCGCTGCTACAGGAACTCGTAGCTTATCATTAACTATTTAATACAAAATCATTACCCTTACCGATGGTCTATAGATTAGGTGTATACACAGTCTGGGTAGTACACATCATGATCGGTGACCCCACAAGGCCACGACACAAAGCCTTAAGATTCTTCTCACGTGTAGGTAAGTATCTATTACTTACCAAACCACCTGCACGTTACAGTACCTAACAACTTTAATCAAGCTTCACTGAACATATGCCTAAAATAATAAGCTTCCATTCTTTGGGAAACGACGCACGAAATCGATAAAATGGAACTTCGAGGGTTATGCTGAAACATCATTTTATGTTTCACGCTAAAAGTAAAACCCAACATTGATTGAATTGGTTGAATGAACACCCGCCTTTAATCCTTTATATAAAGTCATTAAGACGGATATTCAAATCACTCTCAAGTTTAACCGAGAACATAGTGGGTTAATTGCCTCGCATCTAAATCTGAATTAATCTAGTCAAACCCGATTTTAGTAAGGAAGATTAATGGTCTTGGGAAACTAGCCTATTTACCTGAACAATATGTTTTGTCTAACTAAACAAAACATTAAGGCATAGTAATATTGAACTCTGTATTTTCCTATTTTCATAATACTCTGTTTCAAAACATAGCAACAATACCAAGGTATTTAAAGCATTACAATTTAATTTAACTTTCTTCTAGCGTGTGGGGATTAAATAATGTGCGGTACGGAAACAATGGTGAGGATACTCCCTTACTTCTCCTAAAATTGTTTGTCCGAAAATCATTATCCATAACACGTTTGCTATAAACTTCAGTAACCATAATGTTAAAAAATTCAAAATTTTGTTTTACATAATTATCTTGACTTCTAAAACTATTCTGTCATAATATCGTGTACTATAATAATTTAATCTCCTAATTTTGCATGAAATAAAGTCATATGTCCTAAGTATTGTATTATATAATGTGTATTATTCCAATGTTTCTTTATAATTAAATTGTTAGCCCTAAAACATTTGCTAAATATTAGGTTTTAGTGACAGAAACGAATCGCTGTAAACCAGACTCCAAGCAGTCTTGTCTGCCCTACCCCTAGAGTGTAATTTAGAATCGCGTAGGCGCGTAGGGGCGAGGCGGCCCGCGGGCTGAGGAGCAGGAGGCTGCGGCTTGCTGGCCGGCGAAACCATGCCTGCTGCATGTTGCATGCTTATTTGCATGCTGCATGCTTGCTGCATGCTTGCTTGCATGCTACATGCTTGCATGCTGCATGCTACATGCTTGCATGCTTGCTACATGCTTGCATGCTGCATGCTTGCTACATGCTTGCATGCTGCATGCTACATGCTTGCATGCTGCATGCTTGCTACATGCTTGCTTGCATATTGCATGCCTGCTGCCGGAGCCGTGACAAAATCCATATTGCTTTTGTATTTTAACTATTTATGTATTTTATGAGTTGGATTTGGTAAAATCTTCTTCTTCGTGTCGCTGGCACGGATGAATTTTGGCAAAATAATAAACAATTGTTTTTTTTTTATTTTTTTTTTATTATTAGGATAAATTTGATTTTAGGACTTATAACTTTTATTGAAAACGATTTTAAGTATTTTGTATATTATTGATTGTAATGTTTATGACAAACAAATTTAGGGCATATTGTATTTAGGGATTTCAAATTTATGGCATGTGATTTTATGTGACATTAAGTTCGGGCAAGTTATCATTCAGACAAATGATGATTAGGACAAAAAAAAATTATGGCACTTTAGATTATGGATAAAAAAGTTAGGTAACACAATAGAGAACCCAATCATGAGCTTTAAACACTTTTAACTTGACTATAATACAGTTCACAATAACTTTAAACATTTACGCAGCAGGTCGAGGTGCAAAGGCAACAGGAGATTGTAGGAAAACGTAATTGGTTAAACGAATATTATTATATTATTATGTTACACTTATTATACGACTTGCCAATTTTCAATAGCCATATCTACCATAGAAGATACAGTTCAGTACTTACCTAGATATAAGAACTAAACCACCTTTAAAACGTTAAAGAATTAAGATTGAAATTCCACAACTGTCGGCGGCGTGCTAAACCACAAAATTAAAACAATAATGCCAGACTTTGTTACTCTTCAATTATCGCGGGAATTACAAATCATATCAAGATATTAGGTATGTATAGATTACCTCTGGTACGTAGTGAATAGCAGAGAATACCTACCATGTGCTTTGAGTTAATTATACACATCTCACCTCTGATGACCTCTGAGCATTTCCTTGCTACTTCAAAACCACACATTGTTATGTCTTTACTTGAGAAGACGAATATAAACGAAATTCTCGAACGATTCTCTTTCATAAGTAACATACTCTCCTTGTGTTGCACACTGGCTGGTCTGTTTGTTTAAGTTAGCACATAACGTTCATAGCCCGTTGTGATATATTGTGCTGAGGCAAGGGCTTGTTGTGGACACAATAGTAATAGTGGCTTCGCTCCGATATGTAAAATTTATTCAATTATCGAAATTTACATTAATATTCTGAGTTTATGAGCTGTCTAAACTCATATACCCGTAAATCTTCCATCGATTGAATCTTGTAAGCTTAACCATTTGAAGCACAGCTAGGTTATAAATCTTTAGTTAAATAAAATTATTACATTATTATTTGGGTTATTCGATATCTATACTACTACCAATAATAAAGCTGAAGAGTTTGTATTTTTGTTTGAACGCGCTATTCTCAGAAACTCTCTGAAAGCCCAATTCATGAGGAAGGTTTTAGGCTATTTAACATTACGCTACAACCCCTAGGAGCTGAGCAAAAAATAAATACCTAGAAAAAACGCTAAGCGAAAACAAAGTAATAGCCCGGACAGATAGAGGGATCGGACGCGGTGTGTTAAGGGCCGAAATTTCAAGCGGACGAAGCCCCGGGCAGAAGCTAGTTCCTTACAAAGTATAATGTTACTGTTAGCCTGCATCAGCCCACTGCTGGGCAAAGGCCTCTCCCCATGACTTCCAGCTCTTTCGATCCAGGGTTAAAGTAGACCACTGGTCGTTTTTTCTGTCCAACTCGTCCCGCCATTTTCTACGGGATCTGCCGTATCGCCTTTTAGCTGTGTCGAGGTTCCATGTGGCCCGAGGCTCTTAAAAAATATGTTTTTCAATTTTGAGATTTTAATAAATTAAAACTTTAAGTAGAAGTTGTAGGTCTAAATGATCAGACTTGAGAAAATAATTAATAATTAAATTGGTTTTTCTATTAATACTGAAGCATATTTCGATGTTAAATTGTTACTTCAAAATAGGATCAAACCAGCAGTTTATGATTAAGATAACGGTAGCCCAATGAGGTTACTTGGATTTGGATACATTCCAACTGGAATCGAGACTGCAAACTGCGGTTAAACCGAATTCCGTTTCGGTCACCGCGCCGGAATGATTTGAGGTAAACTTACCAGCAATACTTTACCTCCAAAAGGAGTATTCTTAGCACAAACGAAATACTACCAGTTCACCATTTAAAATTATAGACGCTGGTATTGTATAGCTATCGACGTAATAAAATGTCCCAAAATTTTAACAGGGCCATGTGAGCGAATTTCTCCATCGCCAGATAACTTTATTCGAGGAATAAGTTTGAAATGTTGACAGTTATTTCATACAAAAACTGTCAAACGTCAATTTTATTCCTAGAATAAAAGTTATCTGGCGATGGAGATAAGTATCGACAAAAGAAAAGTGTTTTTGTAGCACAAAACTTTCTTTTATTTACGTGTGGTTTCGAGTGTAATAAATACTGGCCAGCAACAAATACGTTTTTCTAAAGTCAGGTAGATATACTCGTATATTGCACCTATCGATATCGCCTGCATGGCGCAAAGTAAATGACGTCGGGTATTCCTTTATTATAGTAGTTTTTTATTGTGACGAAGAAATATGAACATAATTACGTTATAAGATAAACTTTCCTTTTTTCACTTTTTATGTTAAATTTAATTTAATTTATTTATTTATTTATTATTTATAATTTATATTATTTTTTTTTATTTTTTTACATGTTCATCCCATTTACATGTTTATAGAACCAGGTGTAGGTGAAACGATTAACAAGGAATATAATCGTCTTTTGATTGTAGTTTTCAGGGGTTTACAAGTGCATCTCAGACGGTTATCAGTTAAACTGGAAATAAAGAGTTGGTGATCCAAGTACCTTCGTCGACGGGGTCAGTCATAGAGTGTCTCAATGGATCGTCTGATAAAATATTAATGAAGTAGGGCGGGCAAACAGCTTGGCTAGAATTCCACCGCAATTTGCTTCACTATGCTATTATCTAACAGATACGAGATTTTTAGGGATCCGCAGTGCATCCGCGCCTACTTCAGAGAATTGGCTGCGGATAAAAAAAAACCAATGATTGTATGCTCTTTTATTTGCGTCCGGTAAACAGTTGGACGGTTTTACATCGATTCCCGAATGTGTGTTCGAAACTCGTGCGTGTTGTTGCTTTTAATTGATAGATATCGGTTGCTCTGTTAGTGAAGTACAAGCAGTCTGCACATTTTGTGTGTTGTAATAAATATAAAAAACAATGTTTTATTGATAACTGTTAACTTCAAGCAATTCAATTGAGTATATGCACCGCTTTGAACACTGCTTCCTGTTAAATCAATAAGACTCATTCACCTGCCTAGCCTTTTCCCAACAATGTTGGGGTCGGCTTCTAGTCTAACCGGATGCAGCTAAATACCAGTATTTTACATAGAGAGACTAACTCTCACAACCCAATTACTGGATAATACGACACCCCTTGGTAAGACTGGTTGTCCCTCGGTAAAGCAATAAGAGAATATACCTAATAAAAGCGTGAGACACCTTTATTGAATGATAAATACGGGTGTGGAGTCCTTAATAAAAGTGCAACACTCACACTTGACCCATTTTACATTCATTTTATGTGATTATCTGATCATACTATCTCCCCACTTAACTGTTGTTAATGTAATTATAGGGAATGACAGCGATTGGCGTCGTCCCGCTCCACTTATTTATAATTCATTACTGAATATTGAAAAGTATTGGAGTCTTTGCTTTTATAATTCATTACTGAATATTGAAAAGTATTGGAGTCTTTGCTTTCATCTAAAATTACCAATTACCAATGGAATAAAAAATTGAGTATGCAGGCAATTACATTAACAGTTTTCGATTTCGTAACTACTCATATTTAATGCAAGACGTTGTCAACAACCGCAATATTTTTTTATTGTTTTGGTAGCGCTCAGTTGTTCCACATGTTGTAATGTTCACGTTATGGTTGCGAGAGGTCATTGTACTGCACGACGATTGCTTCCACAGCACGGTTCACCCGTCCTTGAGCTACGAGCACGGCCGTGAATCTAGGCTACGCCGCTACGTTCCGAATAAAGCGCCACTACTACAGTAAAATAATAATGGCTACGAATACACATCATTCGGTTTGTATCTTGAAGCGTTTTTGTCTCACAGAATGAGCTTCGTCATCATGTAAGTGATTGAATAAATTGTAGTTTGGGCTAATGGACATAAATAAGCTAAATGGTTTCCCGCCTAAATCAAACAACAATAACAGAACAATGGCATGCATATAATTAATAAGATTTATAAAAACATGCTGCAGGTTGTACAAATTCCACAGAAGCTCCTGCACTCTCATTTCTGTCGCAATTTGAAAACTTTTATTTTTGAACGCTGAATAATATCTACGTTTCCCAACTTTGCTTTCTGAGCACCGTTTTCTGTCCCTGATTGTTTCGCAATCAGGAGATGTGGAACACACGAAGTTGGACGCTGGATCGCTTCCAACTACCTGATTAATGTTTTTAATTTCAAATGTCGATCTTTAAATCATTCTCAATTCATTTCACTCCGTTGTTATCTTTGGTCCTAAGGCTTTGCTAAATGAACTTTTTACTTCGTCTAAGTAATTATGTTGAGATATCTCCTTCATTCCAAGGCTTGCGGCCCACTTGTAAGGTTTGTTGTAATTAAAGTAATTTTACTTGGTTTGTAATTATAGCGTTTAACTTTACATCGGTCGTAGCAGTCTTATTTATAGGTAGAATCTTGTTAGGAAAATATTTGTTACTTTTGTTCACAGATTGTTTTTAAGATATAAACGCTCATGATGCTGACAAAAGCGATGGTTTACTAAATCCATGAATGTAACTATGTTTGCATGTAATATGTACCGGGGTCTCAAAGAAAAGTCAATAACGACTAACCGCCTAGTACTTCAAAGACCTTTCGGTTTGATGTTAAAATTATCCGCTTTATGTAAACGAGGGGACACCTCGTTTACATAAAGCGGATAATTTTAACGGGCAGATAATTTTAAAAAGTTTGGCAGAATAGAAAAAGCTCTTTCATTCGAAAATCTAACGTTTAATTTTGGAATTCAAAATTTAACGTTCAAGTCGATTCAAGAGCATTTCTCTTGGGAGGACCGGGGTTGACCTTACCTACAAGTACGGCTGACAGACATCTGTTGGTACTAGAAACAAAGTCAAGGGGAATATGGACGTAAGTGTTCCACGCGCGCCTCAAAGAGTTGTCAGCATAATTTGAGGGGCCCCTTAGGGCCGAAGCCTGCCGGGTCAGCGGGATTGTCCGAAAGGGTTACCGCTACCCCGGAACATAAAGGGCAAAGGAAGGAACATCGGTGGGTTTTAGTCAGTAAGAGTCTGACACTCCCTTCCGCTCCACCCAGAGCGGGAGGGGTCATTTAAGATTTCTCATCCGAAAAAAAAAGAAGGGAAATATGGAAGAGGAAGATAATACGGTGGTAAGAGGTGTAAACATATAGCGGCACAATCACTATTCAATCTACATTGTAATCAATTCACAATGCGACCAGCGCTGTGGTTACGGCGCGGTGTAGGGAACACCCCTTAGGCTCATTGTAATATGTATACTAACATAGTTTTAAGACCTTTGTAACTAACAAATATTATGGATGTACTAACACTAGTGTTTAAGTTTTGTATGTATCTACTAACAAATTGGATTTTATGATCTGAAAAAAATAAAAAAAATTGTACAGAGACGTTATTCTTGCCGTGAAAAACCGCTGTTTATTCGCCATGTAAGCACGGTTGTCAGTGTTGTATGGAACGTCAGTACTATAACAGAAAATGCCGTATTTACTTGTTCATTGTTTTTTATAGGCTGGTTTTGTAATTGTTTTTTTTTTCTCTGTAGAAGCCCGGAGTCTAGATTTTTGCCCGGTTAATTGCTCGCTATGATATAGAACTTAAAGTTTAATGGCGAAATGTGGGTATCTATAGGTCTCTGCGTTACGCTTACAGGCGTGATATATGTATGTAATTGTTTTTCAAGTAAAGTTACGATTAGACTTACGCTTTCAAGATGGAGTTCAATGAACAGAGTAATGCTTCTGTACTGAACTTTGTAGTACAGTCGCCAGCAGGTCAAGCTACCCGAAACTGTCAAATTTACCTAATCAACCTTGAACCTTAATGCTTTAGCGATAAAGTTAAAAGTCTATTAAAGACATTTAATAGATTGTAGTAGCTTGATGTGCTGTCGTCTATACATAACTTTATAGCATAATTAATTTTGAATTCACAAAATACCTATAGTACTTGGAACACAAAAAGTGTTATGAAAAGTGACAAATGCCAGTATTCTAACCATACACTTATTGTATTCGTTGTACGTACCTAGAGCTACGAGTTCAATTTGATCTAATTATCAAATTATCATACCATTCGGTAATTAGTGGTCGAAATTGACGTGATGTGACGTTTCAAACAACAGTGGTATTCTGTTATAATCTCACCGTGAAAACTTCGGTGAAGTAAGAGTGAAGTGAGCTGTCATTCCGACTGATGCTAGGAATTGACAATATTGATAACACACTTCAAGCTCACTTCACCTAGCTAGATGACAGATTGAGACTGAGATCAAACTGTGAACGTTCTTAAAATTACGAGAATTGCCCCTCAGTTCGTACCCAGTCGAACCTTTGATATCTGAGGGGCAATTGTCGTAATTTTAAGAACGTTCACAGTTTGATCTCAATCTCAATCTGTCAAAAATACGTCTAATTTCCCTACATTTTGACAAGTTTTTGACATTAATTCCCAAACATTTGATGTTATGTATATTCGCATCAACCGGTCCTGTGCCTCTCGCATCCAGTGGTTTCCCCGCTACCTTCACATGGTCATTGCTCCATCATATGGCGATATGGGACGACCGGGGTTCAAAGTGCCGTCGGTAAGTTTTTCCGGCACGAAAAGCTTGGTTTTACGTTTAATAAAAGCAGAAATTAATTAAACCATTTCATGAAATGAGTTTTCAGTCTATGCGTAATTCAATACTAGTACCACTGCCGACGTGCCTAGCTTCACAAATGCACCTCATCTTCAACTGTAGACGGTAATACAAATAATTCCTATTCATAGCGAGTCAGCAAACAACATAATGACGAATGCATATTGCTCTCGTTATTAATATGTAGTTGCGTAGGAAGTATGTAATATCACGTCTAAATCTTACCCTAGATGGATATTGGATATTAATATATGCTTATAATAAGGTCGGCTTTCAATTTAAATAGTTGAAGCTGACTAGCTCTTGCACGGGGCGTTGCCCGCTTGGTGATCGGAAATTATCGCACGGGAACGTACTACTGAGATAAGACGTATCCTATATTCTAACCCAGTCATGACCAGCAGCACCTATGTGCCAAATTTCAGCCGTTAAGGCTTGAAAGGTAACAGACAAAATTACTAGTCCAATTTAAAATATTACTTTAGAATAGAATATACCTAATTACCAACTTTGCTGTATGAAGGTATGTAGACACAGTGCATTTTAGGTTGGTACTTGCTTTAATTAGTTATTGCATATAGCAAATTAACGACTTAACCCAACGCTTGTATAATATACCTACTATTCCAAAGTTATCACTTGTCATTACGACCTCCATACATCACATTACGAAGCTTAATTAATGTTCTAATACATAATGTAGCTAAGTTCATGTATTGGGTAAGTGGGTCCATTACAACGAATGAGCGAACAAACAACGGGCTCGTCGATTTAATGTCAAAGGGGAACTGGATTTAATACAAGTTTTTAGGTGTCTTGGAAATAAACAGAGCTTGAAGGACAGACGATCGAGAGGTTTTGGTTTGAATATTACATAAGTACCTGCATAGAACCGCGTCGTCTCTGGATAAAAAGCTTTTCGCTCATGTTAGAGATATCGTCATTATAAATTCAAAACATGTAGGTCTCATATTATGGCCACCAACCGGTTCCACTTTGTTAACTTAGTTCGAAAAGAATCGATTTCTTATAACGAGTCTCGACCAACTTAGCTGGTTACGTAAAAGTACTATCTGATATGATCTGTATTTCTCATTTAAAACTAAATTCAGCAAACAGTGCTTCTAAGTAAATATCATGAGCTAAGGACCAACTAACCAGCGGGATTGTCCGAAAGGGTTACCGCTACCCCGGAACATAAAGGGCAAAGGAAGGAACATGGGTGGGTTTTAGTCAGTAAGAGTTTGACACTCCCTTCCGCTCCACCCAGAGCGGGAGGGGTCATTTGATGATTTCCCATCCGGAAAAAAAAATGGACTAACTAACCAAACATTCTGAATGTTTGCTTAGCTCTGAGTATTTGGCAGCGCGCTTCTAGTATTTATTACAACTTATCTTTGTTTATTTCTTTTAGTTGTGTATCTAAATGGTTGATCTCCGTAATAATTCGTAAATGGTGCGAATTTATTAGACAATTGTTGAGTTTCAAGCAGAATCGATTTGCCCTGTTAGCAAGTTTGCTATCCATGTAAACGTGATATTTTTTTTCAAACTGGCCACTTTTTTCCTGTTGCTAAGTAAAGAATATCCGTCGACAAAAAAGTTATAAGTTAAGTGGAAGTTTACCTACAGTTCCAATGGATTGACTTTTTTCTGCGCTAGTTATTCGTTTACTGTCCGTACCTTCCGTCGTCGGGCGGATTATGCTTCCGAGGCAAAGTGTCTCAAGTTGTTGTGTAGGTTTCTATGAAAACAGGACATTGAAAGAAAATTCTTTGTAAATTGGTTTTACTCTTGAATCTAAATAACAATAAACGAGACTCTCTTTGTTCGAGATCGTTTAAACTTACTTACTTACTTACTTATTTTTGTTTGAATTCAATGAGTAATCATTGAATTCAAATAAAAATTTCATAAAGACACAATGTGTGCCAATTATTCCCAAGAAATTATATTCAATTATGCTGTAAAAAAATTCATACCACTCTGATTAAAATACTCGCTAGCATTTTGAGCAAGAGACATTTGTAACCCACCTTTGAAGATACTGATTTGGCAATAGGTAATAAGTGCTAATTGTTACCACAAACATCCTAAACATAGACACAGGCACATTCCCGATTCGTCATAGAAAAATATGTTAGGTACAATTTTATTGTATCTGAGAGCGCTCAGTTTTTCCACCTACACAAATCGTTATCGGTTTACAGATAAAATCAAATGGACTATACAATGCGTTTCAACGATGAATGAGAATACAGATAGAGAATAAAACAGATATTTACAAATTTAACAAAAACGGGTAGCAACCGATTTTCTTTGCAAGTCGCATTAGGACAGATTCGCTTTACGTCTGCCGTAAAGCGAATCTGTCTTAAAGTGTACAGTGAAGTGTACAGTGAATATATATATATATATATATATTTATATATTCACTTTACACTTCACTTCACTTCTATATCGAGTAATACAATCGGTAACTTTGGCATTGGGATATAAGGCTTTAACTGCTTGAATTAGTGCTAACTCGTAATCACGGATTATTTTGTACATTCGGTAGTAACATACATACTATGTGTGTGATTATGCAAACAGTTTGTCAACATTTCTAGAATTTTCAAATCTGCTATCGTGGTAGGACACAGAAACCAAAATTATTTTTAAAAAAATATTGCTATTGTATGTGTAGAGCGAAATAAAATGTGTGTAGAGTAAAATCACGAGCTTTTGCAGCAAATGTAAAAGGACTAAAAACTCTTTTCTACCTTCGTTTTGTTCCCTTTACAGCTATTAGGTACAAGTTGGTCCCGAGAGGCGTCACTACATAGCGGACTAGTAATTACGCCACGTCAAAGGGGCACAAATCCGCAGTGAGCTGGGATATTGGCTGACATGAAGCGCTACAGGTCATCATAATTCCTTGCCATGACATGCTCTTTGTGCGAAATGCTCAAAAGCAGGGAACAGCTTAAATTTTGGATAATGTGCAGTGTTTGTGCCTGACAGAACTGCTTCAAATTCCGTTATTGGAAATCCGAAATTCCGTTGCGCCATTGACTACAAATGCTGTATGTTAAACATAACATGTATTGTAACGTTCTTCATTATTTTCAGCGAAATATGAAAGACATTTTGCAGAAAATTATGGGAAAATGACAATTTTCCTTCCAGTGACTAGTTTCCTTTACGTAACTTTTAAACCTGAGCACGTTGTACGTCAGCCGATGTGAAATGGGCTGCTCTAGAGCCCGTGAGCGTACTGTCACTACGTGAGTACATTACTCATCGTATTCCTGCTACTTTTTCTTAATAACCTAACGATGCAATTGCTCTTACTTTGTTAAGTTTGATATCGAGTTTACTTGAAAATGATATTTATTTGCTCGCTACTTCATTTTGCTTCAAAAGGTGTGTTTTCTTTTAAACTTATACCGAGTAAAATTAACACTTCTTTTAATTTATTTCAGGATTTAGAAGCAGTGCGTGGGCACATTCGTGTGGATACAGGTACGTACACGAGCGACTTTACTGTCAATTACCTAAGACAAATCAATATTTTACGAAACACCGGCTAACCTTTATGGCATAAATATCAATGGATTCCTAAAGTGTCGATTAGGAAACTATGATTTTATTATAAAACAAAGTTGCCGTCCACTTCCGTCTGTCTATTCGCATGTACGGGGCTTTTGCGAAAATCCAAATAGTATTTTCACCGGAGTTTAGACCGCAGTAAACGAATTCGTGAAAGTTTTATGTTTAAATAGTTTAAACGATGCTTAGTAAAATATGTTGAGATACAAGAGCATGGGAAGTTATTTGACCAACTAGATACCAAAGCTTGTCATAAGTTAGTCTGTCAAGACTGGTTGTTAATTGTTGTTGGGGTAATATCAACATTAATTCTAGTACATACCTACCTACTACTACTTACTGCTATATCATAATATTGGGCTAAGAACGAATAAAATTAGACTGGCGCATCTTTGACTCAACCCTGACATTTGTAAGGAGATATAAAGCTAAGTAAATACATTTTCAGTGGCTCTTACCATGTTAAATGATTGATGAATGATTCGTTTTATTTGATGTCGGGAGTGGCGCCTCATAAAGAGGAAATAAACATTTCGTCACACTTCCATAACTTTCATGAGTGTGTGTACTTTATACGAGGATAGCTCTTAGCTAAAAGATGGAAGACCTTGTGTCTTTCTGTCACAAAGTAGGTAAATGTTTGGTCACATTCATAAAAACTGAAAAATCCGGAAAACAGGAGTCACTTTACCATGTTCAGCTCAAAGACTAAAATCGTTCATCGAGTCTAAAACATATCTACGAATCTTTCTAGTCGGTCGTTAAAAATACAACAATATTTAAGTATTATTTACTTAGGGCTCATTTTTCCAACGCCAAATACCTTTTATTCGAGGAATAAAATTGACGTTTGTCAGTATTGGTATGAAATAACTGTCAAAATTTCAAAATTATTCCTCGAATAAAGTTATCAGATGATTGAAAAATCAGCCCTAAATTTTGCTAACCGTACTTTATGCTAAGCGGAAGAGAGCTTTTGTATAACGACACATTATCCTAAATTTCTTTTAAGGTCACAATCGTGTTGCCGGACCACCTTTTCCTAATGCTTTGAAACTTAGTCACCAACTTATTCGCGCACCTTTCATATAAAGTTACCATGTCATTCAGTCATAGCACAGTTTACGGTCGCTTTGAACACGAACTTCAGCTTTAGTTTTGTATGAACTTAATTAAATATAAGTGGTTCACGTTTTAGTTCACGTTTCAGTTGAGGGCGCTGTGCGGATTGATGTGAACACGACTGGAGCTGGCAGCACATTAGACTCCATTACTCATACGAGTCCTGGGAACCTTTACTTAACGTAGCATATACTTGAGTAATTATTAATTTTTAAAGTTTCTATTTAGTAAAAAATGTAAAGATTTATATGACTAAATCGAAATATGACTAAATAAAATGATTTCCAAATGATATCTGGGTTGATCCCAACATACTTGGAAGCAAATTAGACAGTATAAATACAATATTCTATCCTGAATCTGCTTTCTAAAGCTAAAACTTTATTGATGTTTCACCAGAGTCCACTTTGCCGATATTTATATTTGGTTTGGCTCCTACTTCGATGACTTTGAGTTATTAGTTTTACGAAGCAATTTACATGAGTAAAGAAATAACTATCGAACTTTATGATGCTTCTTTACAAGTTGGCTTGAGAATGAACATGTCCAAGACGAAGGTGATGTTAGGCGTCCCAGATGACCAAGTTTCAGCTTTTAGGCTGCCTCACAATTAAAGCGGAGCGAGTCTGCGGAGGAGAGAAACGGAGAAATATTAACAAATAGGATTGCATAAAATCTATAAAATCGATCCGCTTCAATGGACAGGCAGCCTTATGGTTGGAAACAAGCTTTAGGAATTGGTTAACCATTTTGTTTATTTTGGGACACGTTTTTTCTTTTGACAAGGAGCATTCCAGCAAAGAGATTTCCGGAAGAATACAGCTTGGGTGGGCGGCATTTGGTAAGCTGGAACACATTTTTGAAGGATCCCTCAGTGCTTAAAAACCCGCCTTTTCAACCAATGTGTCCTGCCAACAATGCCCTACGGTGCCGAGGCATGGACGCTCACAAAGGAGACTGTCCACCGCATACGAGTAGCACAAAGGGCCATGGTTATCATTATCCATGCTTGGCATAACGCATAACCCTACTAGACCGAGTGCGTAACACCGAAATCCGTAGTTGGTCGAAAGTCTTCCACGTCGGGGACAGAGCGATGCGCCTCAAGTGGAGTTGGGCAGGACATCTAGCTAAACGAAGAGATGGCCGATGGAGTAAAAATGTGGCCGAATGGTGGCCAAGGTTAGGCCAAAGAAACCAGGGCTGTCCAAAAGCGATAACATCGCAGAATAACGACTCACTTAATGTGACGACTGGGCAAGACGAATTCTACGAAACACGTAAACATTCAACAAGGTAATACTAAAACATAATATCTTTATCCAACTAGAATTTAGTTAACCGCGTGAATATGCAGATATGTATACGTTTATAAAACATATAAATTATATTTTAAAATATTAGAATATAAAAGATATAAAAACATTTAAAAATATAAAAAATAGTAGCCCACCGGTATCGGGAACAGGGTCCAAGCTACCGGCGGTCAGGGCTCCAGAGAGAGGAATCTCCTGACAATGCGAGCCATGTCCAGAAGTACCGCTTTCTGAATCAAGCCCTTGATCCAGCTGCCCAACGAGAGCCTCCTCAGGTGTTGGTCGAAGCTCTTGGCTATTAAGCCATTGGCTGTCACGACTATCGGCACAATGATCGCTGAGTCCACATCCCACATGTCGACAACCTCGCGAGCCAAGTTAAGATACTTGATTTGTTTATCTTTCTCGGCAAAACCCTCGTTATTATTATTATATTGCGTAATTTGAATCCTGAACTTCGTAACATCGAAAAGCGTCGTTTTACTCATACTTGAGGATATAATGTAAATCTACATTTCTCATGAGATAATGTTAAACTTCTCGCGTCTTCTTTTCCAATTCGTGGAGTAGTTTTACTTGCACAAAAGTTTTTCATGAAAATTTATCTCTTACTGGAGTACGCCTTTAGTTTTATGTCTGTACTCTGTCTGATTTCAACTATGCATTCTTAAGTAATTATTTCAACGGAAACCTTAAAAAAACAAAATACATTGTAAAATTAAAAAAAAAAAACTTTAGTTTTCTTGAGCTTCCTACCGAAAGGACTGGCAAAAGACAGGATTGTGTGGAAAAGGTAGAGGAAGACCTTTGGCCTGCAGTAGGGCAATACAGGCCAGTTAGATTAGGTTAGATTTGATTAGAGTTTTCTTACACATGCGATCAAAATAACTGATCGCACAGCAATGATTTTCGTAACAGATACGACGAGGGGTACGAGGGGGGGAGGGGAGGGGCTCCAAACTTAGGGAAGGACTGCATATTAAGAGCTTTTCTTTACTTAAGAAGGAAAATTTATTTTTACTTGCAGCAAGTGAATCTAATGTATGATGTTTGGAGTACAGCTACTTGAAAATCAATCTACTGATGGAAAAAGGAACATTAATCGTGTTACTTTCACAACGTCCCATTTTCCCGTCCGTATTTTTTTCCGTCTTGTCTCATTTTCCCAGGCCGAGATCTATAAGCGTTACTTAGCACGTGCTTTGACTAAGCGTTATTCCTGCGACATGCGCACAACTGTCAAACTATAGATAAGTACATGATAGAGACGGGAACATGTCTAAGCAGGTAACGTTTATATTTAGTTCTCGACTGTGGTTCTTGGCCTCAGTACCGTGAATGAAAATACCAAACTGTAACAGCTTGTTCCACCTGCCACCGACAGCTCCTACAAGTTGGTGTCAGGAAGAAGCGTCGTAAACTATTCTGTTTGCTCTATAAACAGCTCTGAACCGGCGCGGGGCTCGACCCGACTCACTTGATACCTTTTACTTCAAAATTTAAATCAGTCTTTCGAGTCGTATCTTCTAAAGGACGTCGTGATTTATAATTTTAGGACTCGACAGTTGAATAAATGTTGGTGATGTTTTAAGATTTTTGCCTATTACTCTGTGTGTATATTAGTTAGTCCCTTATCAGATACTTAAAATATCACAGCAAACCTATATAGTCACCAAATTTAGTCGGGGATAATCGTTGTTAACGGTAGCGGTAACGGGGGTAAAGGGTAGGGGGGGACAGACGCCAGCAGGTCAAGCTACCCGAAACTGTAAAATTTTTTCAATCGACCTTGAACCTTAATGCTTTAGCGATAAAGTTGAAAATCTATTAAAGAAATTTGACAGATTGTAGTAGCTTAATGTGCTGGCGCCTGTACCTATCTCACAGCTACACCTACCAATCTGGTAAAGTGAACCTTAAATTTTATCTAATTAATTGCCTACATATAATTAAGCTGTCGACCCTCGTCAATATTATGAGATTCATTCATGAAATTCACGCAACAGAGCAGGTAATACAGTCGTGTTGATAAATGGACGGTTCGACATCCGAAATGAACAAGAAATTAGTACTCCGAACCTCTGATGTCGACACACGATTTTATAATAGAAAATAATATATTGGGTGTTACGTTAAGAAACTTATTTAGTTTAAAACTAGACAATGATGAATCTTATTGCAATTATTTGATTTTAGAAATAATAAATAAAACCTAGATACATTTGAAGCAAACTGGACATTAGTCCAGTTTAAGCATTAGCTTAAAAGTAAAACACGCAGACTGGCCAAAATTTAGTACCCTTTTTGTAAGAAAAAATAATAATGTGTGCGGTCGGGGGACCCCTATCAGGAACGAAGAATTTAATAATTAATACAGAGCCATCTAGTATAAGTTTTTGATGCTCTCATAAAAGTTGTGACCATCTTGAATTTTTATTTTGACCTCACGGCTTCAGCGCCCTCGAAAACCATGAAAACGACACCCATAACGAATAATTTGAACATTTTCTCAGCCGCCATCTTGGATTTTCATTTTGACCTCACTATTGGCTTCAGCACTCTCGAAAACCATCTCCCCATTCCTCCATCCATCTCTCCATCTCTCTCTGTGTCCAGCAGAGAGGGACAGAAAGTCGCATGGGGCATAATGCTTTTTCGTTACGACGACGATTTTACCAGTTAACTCCTACCCTAAAGAACTTCGTTCCAAAACCAGATTTTAAGTCCACTTAAATTTTTTACAACCAAACAAAACTGCGGCTGCTGAATTTCGGCAATGACTTGACTTTTATATCCCGGCGTCGTGTTACAAAAGCTTTGCCCAACCCTTGTCACTACGACTGTGAATTTACAACGTAATACCTACGGAGCGGAACGGGGAGACAGTTTTGTTTGTTTTGCCATCGCAAGAAATAGTCGTAGATCGAGCCCGAGATATAATACGTACCCATTGTTAAATCTCTGAAATAAGACGTATACGCTTTGGTGTCCCGGTACCCGGTAACTAGTTATATTTTATGCTTTTGCACGTTTCTACCAATAATAAATTTAAGTTTCTGAATGGCAATAGGTTCCTTCTTGGTAATATTTTGATCAATTTCAATGGCAACACTGACCAAAAACTTTAATGGTGCGAATTTGTACGTAAAAGTACGCTGTTCGCAAGTGTGCGTTTTCAAGAGAGTTCAAAGTTTTGTCGATGAACAGCGATGTCAAATTGATATAAAGCTCGCCTTGCTGCTGTGGATTAATTTCTAATTGAAAAATAATTTCTTTTGTCAAATACCCACTGTCTGAACTGGAAGATCGAGCCAGGGAAATGAATTGATAAGCAAATTGACTACCAACATAAATTATTCGTATCACATCTGTCATTCTTTGTACAGTTGTTTGAAATGGCACGGCAAATTGACGCAGGGTATCACTTTGTTTAACAATTAATTTCCTTGGCTGTTCCTATTAATACCTACCATGGAAGGTCCTAAATAAGACCTTGAAATAAATTACTTGATTCATACTCGCCCCCCAGCTAGATGGACGGACGACTTAAAGAAGGTTGCTGGATGCGGAAGGCGGAGGACAGGGTGTTGTGGCGCAGCCTGGGAGAGTCCTATGTCCAGTAGTAGACTGCGATAGGCTGAGTTGATTGATTGATTGAAGAAAGTTTTTGGTTGCTTTCTTACTTAATGAACTCACTGCTCTTGAAGTTATTCTCTCTCGCCAATCATGCAATCATTGTTGAAAGGGTTGCAAATCGTTTTCAATGTCTGTTACCTATAAATATTGGAATAGTTTGCTAAAGTGGAATAAGTATTTAACAACGATTTTTAAGATTTAAACACTCCGTTACACCCAGTACCTACATAGAACGTTCATTATTATGGAATGTCCTGTCGTTCCAACTAAAAGCTTCGCCAATGACAGAGTATTAATTACGCACGCAGTATTGTATAATCAACCGAAACAGCTATCAGTAATAACATTCCGCCATTTAACGAGCCATACTTTGAATTGCGAACGCAATAAGTAACCAGTTCAGTTACTTATTGCGTTGCGCTGCGCTTTGAGTCATTCCGTTGTTCGATGTTCCCAAACATCAGGATTTGTGTTCTGACGAGACAATAAATTGAACAATACGTTGATCTGTCTCTAGTCATAAAAGCGTCGTTTATTTTCTTGTCTATTTCAACGTTTATGTTTTGAGACCAGATTCGAGTTTTATGTTTTCGTACTTAGCTATTAGTGTTTTGTCGAACAGACTATAGCTGATATTCACGACCTATGTCAATTTGCTCATATCGTGAATATTAAATATGAAGTCTGCAAAGTAGTATTTTTCTAACAGGGTGCAATAAAACGCGTATTCTTCGAATCGAGGGCAAGTTTTTCCATGTTCACATAAATTCTTTTACTTTTCTATCGTTCGTAGTTCACAGCTTTAAAGGTTTGAATTTAAAAGTTTTCCCCAGCTACTTTGAAGATTTCTTTGAAGTTTTACATCGTATGTTTGACAAATTGGAAAGGCGCGCTTTGTCCAAGTGAACAATAAATGTATTCACAACCCAAAAAGAAATATTGAGAAATATAAAACATGATTGTTTAATTCATTGTGCACCTAACGTAGAAACTGAACAAAGGATACTTTAGGCATGTTCATAAAAAAATTCCCCATTTTATTCTCGAGTCATTTGTACGGGCATCTGATCCAGACATTCTGATGAGAGTCGTCTCACACAGGTCGACGATAAATCAAACATACAGAGCCCTACCCACTAATTTCGCCATACAACTAACAAACAAATCATAACTTGCGAGGAAGTTGAAAAAGTTGAGAAAAGAGCAAGAGGATTTTACAGTATATTAATGCCATCAGAAATGTTTGTTAACTCGAGCGAGCTACGACTGAATAATTACGGGTACTCGGGTTGCTTTAAGGAAAATCATTTAAAAAATAAATGCTCGTTGAAATTCATCTCGTACTTTTGCTTGTAGTCTTTAATCGACTCACAATACCGCTTTCCACCATTGTCCTTTTTGTCGTGAATCTGTGTAGAAAGCAAAGCGTGGGTATGATTAACAAGAACAATATGAAAATAAAATAATATATTGTAAAACATTAATTTTTACTTGACAATCACCAGCATTCCTTTACAAGATCAGCATGAAAAACATTAAAAATAATAAAATAAATAGCCTAAGCGAAACTTATGATAAATTCAACTTATTTCATTGAGTCTGTTCCGATTCACTAAATCAAAAACAAGCACCTAGTCTGTTTGCCTATCGTCCGCCATTTTTAAGCTGTCACGTCGCTGTCCCGGCTAGATGAACTAAACGATTTCTTTTTGCCTTATTTGCTTTTGTATAGAAGACTTATATGTACATAATTTTCTATGTACCTACATAGCTCGAAATTATTCGTCGGGTTTTCTAACGGCACAAGCCTTTATATTCTTCCAGCCTCTATTCCTTTCAAAAATATTTTCCCCTCGTTTAAATAAAAACGGGTAATTTAAGCATCGAATTTTAGGCTTTCATGTAAGTCTGCCAGATATCTGACTGTTACTTGTTATTGGTTAACCCTGGGGCCCTCTTGACACAAACATACTTTAGTATGAATACCAAGACGATGTTAAAACATCGAATTAAAATGCATTCCTTTCCCAAAATATAAAAATCCACTTGACGAAAGGCGCTATCACTAAAGTCTATTGATAAACATAAATCAGTTGCTTTATTTCAAATCCAGTATCTCTAATAAAACCGACCCCTGAAAGCAGGCCGCGATGTTGAAAAACTTAAGTACACCTAATTACTTTAACAAAGTTCTACGTCCATTTTCTTTCTATAACCTTACAAAAATAACTAGGAATGACATTTGATATTAAAAACATAACTCAAGTAACTAGTTGGGAGCGAGCCAGCGTTCAAACTAATTAGTTTTTCCAACAATCATTATAAAACGCAACTATTGCGAAACAATGAGGAACGGAAAAATGTGCTCGGAAACTGGAGTTGGGCAAAATAGATATGAGGCTGCGTTCACGAACAAAAGTTTTGAATCACAACAAGAAAAAAACTTCCGTGAAATTTGTACGAGCCGCAGTCCGGTTTAATAAACATTTTCATTATATGTTTATTCAGGTTCTGGCAATGCAGACGTCAGAATAGTTTGTTTATTGCCATGTTCGTGTACTTTGTGTTCTCGCATTATTTATTTGTTTATTATGGCACTCCAACGATTAATTCATATAAATAACAGAGAGCTTAGTCTTATTATATAAATCACTACAGTGAACTTAACAATCAAAGGTGTGCAGCACTTACATACATAGTTTGCCTAATTGATTTACTAGGTAATTAAAGTGATAAAAATAACAATATAATTACTCAGTAGATACATGATTTCTTCTTGCATCACTTAGTACATGAATTTTGGTGGAATTAAGTGTATTTTTAAACATCACTATCGTTTAAAAGCACGCATAAAATATTTTTCGCGTTTAGTTTTTTAGTACTTTAACAATGGCAGTGCGTTAGAAGCAACGTTAAGTCATTAAGATAACGTGTGAACCAGAGTCCATTGAGGTAATTAATATCCATTAGCGCAAATCGCAAACAACTCACAGCTAAAACAGCTCACAGCCCACTGGCCGCTCATTCTGTGAAATAAAAACGTCTCAAGGCAGAAATAAACCGAATGATGTATACCCGTGTTATGTAGCTATTATTCTTTTACGCTACGAACGTAGCGGCGTAGCAGCGTAGTACATATTCTCCGTAGCTCGTAGCTGAAGGGCGGGTTTATAATGGTGAAGGTGACTGCTTGCCATTCATGATTCTACGACCTCTCGCATTAACCTTAACATTATAACATCTAGAACTGCTGATCGCTGCCAAAACAATACTGTGGTTGTTGACAATACGTCTTGCATTAAATACTAGTATGAGTACCTAGTTACCAGAGGCTCATTCTGGAAATGGTATCTGTAAGTACGTATAATGGCCTGCGCAGTAAAATGGTTATTTCATTGGTTTTAATAACAGATGAGAACAACCAATACTTTTTAATATACAGGGTTAATTTTCAAAGACCAGCCAAATTTAAGGGTGTGGTACAGACCATCAAACTGAACAATTTTCTCCATGGGACCAAGATCGTAATCGCGAATAAAAATTCAGTCGTCCCATACATTTACGTCGAGTAGGTATTGAAGTTTTCTATGGGATAGTTGATAAATTTTTCGCGATTACGATGTTGGTCCCATAGAGAAAGTTGTTCAGTTTGATGGTCTATACTACACGCTTAAATTTGGCTGGTCTTTGAAAATTAACCCTGTATAGTAATGAATTATTAATGAGTGGAGCGGGATGACGCTGATCGCTAGCGCTCCCTAATTCCCACAAAAACTCCCTAATTTACATGAACCAAACGAGATAACAGTCATGTGGGTAGGTAGAACATTGCGATCGAATAATCACACGACATGAATAATAAAGAAAAAGTAACAATTTTATAAAATATGCCAAGTGTGAGTGTTCGTATTGAAACGTTTTTGTATTATTGGAAAATATTTATTTCATTACAAAAAGAAAGTTAAGAGCATGACCCCGTCCCTGTGTCCTAACCGAAGGCGTCTGTCGTGCGAATACGCGATTGTTCACATGTATTACGACGGTCAAACGCGATTTGATTTATCGCGTGAGTCAGTCATTTTCATATGAAATGAAATATATATAACCTCAATATAAAAAAAAACACTAGTATACGAGTACTAAACCGAAAGTTTCAAAAACGTACGAAATTTTACCTGAATACACACCTATTCAGGTAAAACTCAAAGTTTTTGAAACTTTTGATTGAGTATACTATTTGCTTTTTGTTCGACTAAACGTAAAACCGTGCTCAGGTTTAGTTGTTTCATTTCGTTACTAGTAAAAAATAGAACATTGTTTTGATCAAACGCCCGCAGCAAAATTCTCCGAATATGGAAACGTAAGCTTGCAATTGGAAATCAAAGAAAATAGAAAAGGGTTCCATTTTCTACTGGCACCGAAAAATCTCGGTATTTGTTACATACCGGAGCAAATTGCGTTGGAGTTCTAGCCGAGCTCGCTGTTGAAAATTTTATCAGACGATCCGTTGAGACACTCTACGACTGACCCCGGTAGAGATACTTGGATTACTCCCTATTACCTGCTTAACTGAACTACTGAAGTAGCTCTGAGATAAAATTTAATTTCTTGAAAATCAGAAGTCTATTATTTTTCTTGTCTTACTGACTTTTTATGGATATAATATGTAGAGTGCCCAAATTTGTTAATCGTGAGATTACAATTTTATAGTGGAACCGTAAATAGAAAATGGTTTGAAAAGTCGCTACAGCATAAAATGTTTAACGTCGTCATAAAATCAAAATACCGAATTGAATAAGGTCAACATTGTTTACATTGAGACAACGTGGAATTTGCTGACGTCATAGTTCAGTAGTAGGAGTACAAGAGCGAAGATATATTGGAATATTTTACCGACGTGAACCGAAAGGTGCGGTCATAGTGAAATGCAAATCGAAAATATCAAGTGGGGCATGTTACCGGCGTCGATAGCTCTTCAGGTAGACCGGGTCACGCTAAGTGTATTACAGCTATCAATATTTTCAACATGCCGATGTTGTGTACGAGTAAACAGAATAGAATATTGAAATGTTCACAAAAATACATATTTTCACAGACATTTTATGATTCAGACAGATTGAAAGCATTGCCAGGTTTTTTTCGTGCAAATTAAATAATCTACATCCAACAAAACTTATCATCCGCTTATGCTCACAGAAATAAATCCTACTGGCTCCTAGAACTTCTTCTTATTCTAATATGTACTGAACTAGTTTTCACTCGGAATGCATTAAAATGAAATGATTTAGTTTATTGGGTTTTTCAAAATGTTATTTTTTTAGGGTCATTTCTTGATGATTAACTTTAAGGCAAGTATCTAAATATACACTGGACTGCAAAACTAAGTACTACACTTTTAAAATTTGATTTTTTTCTAAACGATAGAAGTTACAGAGTTAAAATAAAAAACGTTTTATAGCAAATTTTATCAGCTTTCTGTGAAACTAGTAAACTATACACTAGCAACATAAAAAAAAACTTTAAAAAACAATTTAAAAAAAAGATAAAACAATAAAAATAGCCATTTTTAGCTTTGTGTCAAAAAATTCAATTAACATTTAGAAATATGTTTTACATGTTATTTAATTTTTAATAACTGGTATTGCCTCCTCTGGCTCTGACTACAGTTTCGAGCCGCTTTGTCATACTGAACACGAGGTTTCGGAGTCGAGTTTGGGGAATATTCTCCCATTCTTCAATCAGGGCCTATTTTAGTGCCCTGAGAATGGTGGTGGTGGTCTGCGGCTTCTGACTAAGCCTCCCTAGCTCATCCCGGCGTGCTCAATCGGGTTGAGATCAGGACTTCTTGATGCCAAGCCATCACGCTGATACCAACCTCCTGAATATACTCTTGCACGACCTGAGCCGTGTGTGGCCGGGCATTATCATGCATCAGCATCGATCCATCACCCATATTTGCTAAATACGGCCCTGCATATTCGTTGAGAATCTCTTGGGCATATCTTTCCCCAGTCAGAGTGCCATTTTCTATGGCCACTAACTCTGTGCGACCTTCTGAAGCCAACCCATACATGTACAATGCCTCCACCCTACTGGACTCTTTCTGAGAAGCAGTCTTGAAGGTATCGCTCACCGGGCCGCCTGTCGACAGTTCGCCTTCCAACAGAAGTGTAAAGTGAGAATCGGGACTCATCTGTGAACAAAATTCTTGACTACTCTTCTTCATCCCACTGTATGTGTTCACGGGCGTATCGCAGTCTCGCTACTCGATGCTCTCTCTCGAGTTTGGGGCCACTTGTTGGTCTTTGGGCTTTCAGATTTGCTTCAGCAAGTCTTCTTCTCACTTTACTGTCACTAATGTAGTCCCTTCGGGTCTGAAGTAGCTATTGCTGGACTTCAACATTAAGGTGGAGATTTCTCAACACAGTGGAAACAATATAACGGTCTTCTCGGGCACTAGTTCACCTGGGTCTGCCATTACAAGGTCTCCTCAGATGGTTTCCAGTCTCTTCGTACCTTCGTTCCACCTTCTGGACCGTTCGTAACGTCACACCCACCATTCTTGCAGTACGAGGCATACCGACTGATGCCTAGTTCCAGAAAAGTCATGATCCTAGCACATTCTTCAGGTAAAAGAGGCATGATAAATAAAATTTATGTACTGTTGTCTAACTTAGCTTTTGTAGCAAAACTCATCGATCAAGAAAAAATTTCAAAACAAAAGCAGAAACAAAAAAATGATGGATTATTTTTGTTTTTAAAGCTATTTTCAGTCATTTCTTAAAAGAAGGTTCTCGACTATGAAGTTTTTATATACAAAATTAAACTCTTTTTCGAGTCCTTTTTATTTCGAAAGTATATCTTGTGTACATAAAAAGTTATTCAAATTTTAAAAGTGTGATACTTAGTTTCGCAGGCCAGTGTATTATATTTAATACATACATTTTCAGAAAAAATAAACATACCTACTTAAAAGATTTTTTTTGTAGACATATCATATCTTCTCTTTAAAATCATTCAGGATAGTTCGTCGCCCTGTGTGAGATTACGGCACTGGTATATAAGCTTTAGGTAGGTACATGGTATGTGTACCTGACTAAGCGTTGTCCGTCGCCGGCGGAATTCTATTTGCTAGCGGTCTGCCGCGCCGGCTCCATCGGGACTGGAACGACAACTATGTATTAAGTTAGCTCAACTATGGTTTGTGGATTGCCGCATACCTTCTCTAACACAGTTTGAAAGTTATTTTACTTCAGAGACATACCAAGGAGCTTGCACGAATATTTGAACTGGTAGTCCGATAACGTTAAAACCTCCGCCCCGATGCTATGCATGCTATGCATGCATGCTGTGCATCCTATGCAATATATGTGGTCAGTAGAGTAAGTAACTACTACCAGGATTTGTCGGTATTAGTCGGTAATGAATGTAATGAACATCAACTACCCACAAATCTTGGTGATTTAGGAAGTCGGGGATAGTGATAATGTTTGAAATAAAGCGACAATATTCGTGTCTAACTAAGAAAGTAAAATTAAAATCCCATAACGAGCATTTTGTATATACGGCTACTTATACTGAACTAATTGGCATTAAAACTACGCTCAGAATAGTATAAACCCCACTTAGTCTAATACATTTAATTTGCCAACCTTAAAGTCACATTGTTCCTTCAGACCGCTCGGTGGTCTTGTGTAAATTTAAGACGAGCATTAGGAGTAACATCATGCGTCGCTTTGTTCTTGTGCTTTAGTACTTAAAAGTCAACCAAGTACCAAGTCTTTATAGCTTTTGTTCAATAATTTTACCTATACCTAAGATTATTATGAAAAGTAAAATACATAGAAAAAGGGTGGGTCCATTCGTAAAGTAATCAAATATTATACTCTCTACTAGTCTAAGAATGGCGTAAGGGCTTATGTTATACATATTACGAACCGCCGAACAGAAAATGTAATAAAAGACGGCTGTGACGTGTATTGTATGACGTGTATGATACTCGTACGTGCTAATAAAGTTGATCTCGCCAGGCAGTCGCAGAATAATTTTATTAGTGCGGGGGTTTCTTATGCTCCTGATAAGGCGTACAAATATCGTTCACCCATCAGGGTGAACAATATTTGTACGCCCTATTATCAATAGCATAATTTAATATAGGCATAATTTAATATATTAAATTATAAAAATACTGCTAAATAACAGTTTTAAATCTTTAGCAAAATATAAACAAAGAAACTTTACACAAAACATAAACCAAGAAAATTGTATAGAATTATAAAACAAATATTAACATGTATCCTAATAGACATTGTTTCTAATTATAAGTAATATAAACCGCTATACATTTTGGGCCTCACGCAAAAGCTCGGTGGACCGCACCGAAAAGCTCACCGACCCGCAGGTTAGGTGTCGCTTGTGGAATATCATTTTTGCATTAATAGGGTTCTGAGCGACTGACAGATATCGATTAAGTATGATTTATCGCCATACATTTATATTAAATGAGTTACTGAAACGGCGTCTTACAATCATCGTAGAAAAATCATGTAACCTTGTATATGACCTATAGTATACGGTGACGGCGCCGTCCGATAGTACCACCGTGTCGTCAACAAACTTCCATAGTGATCCACTGACGACCGTGCCTACACACGGCAATTAACCGTAGTTTTTTACGGCAAGAAAAACGTGTGTGCTGTCGATTTATATTATATGTAGGACTAAAGAGTGGCTGCCACTTTGAAAAAAAAAACAAAATGGCGGATATAGGTATGCCAGCCAGCCAGGCTCCATATAAAAATCTTCAATCTCCTTTCGTTGTCTTATAAAGGCACTTAAATGGGTTTGAAACTAAGCTTAGCCGATTAATATTCCTCAACGCCTGTACTGAACGACCATTGTCGATTAAACCTCTACTAATCGCTGTCAGTAACTTTAGCGGCGACTATTTATCTCGGCCTAAATATTCCGTAGTCGTAGCTCGTAGCTCTTTTGCTACTCCTACATTTTGAATATGGCGTAGCAGCGTAGAACATTTGCTACGCCATATTCAACCAGTCAACATTATTAGCCTGCATATCCTACTATCCTACTTCCTACTAATATTATAAACGTGAAAGTTTGTATGGATGGATGGATAGATGGAAGGATGGATGTTTGTGACACTTTCACGCAAAAACTACTGAACGGATTTGGATAAAATTTGGCACACAGATGGTTTATAACCAGGATTAACATATAGGATACTTTTATCCCGATATTCCCACGGGATCGAAACTTATGCGGGTGAAACCGCGGGGCACAGCTAGTACTAATATAATAAAGAGAGAGAGCGAATTTTGTGAGTTTATGTATACATATGTGGAGGGTAATCTCCGGAACCACAGCTCCAACTAGAAGAAATTCTTAAAAATCTTTCAGGGCATAGGAAATATATACAAAAAGAAGTAGTTAATAGTACCAATGAAATACTATCTTGAATCCATGTAAGCGTAGTACTTTTTGTTATGTTACTGCTGAGAACTTGTGCACGACGACGTATCGTGAACAGGATACCATGTTCACAGATAAATTGCACCTGTACGAAGCCGATTTACAATTTTACTCGCAAAATTAATTCAGTGTAAACTTTGGTAAAAATGAGGGTGTAATATAGACCCTGAAATTGGCTATAGACGCGCGATTGAACCATTTAAAGCCATGTTTATGAGGCAACTTGATTTAATAAAGCCAGCAGCCCTGCTTCACGGGTAGACTTATATTGAAAGTGGTTTAACATCCATCCACCGTCCATGTAATGACGGATCCTCGAATATGACGTCATTACTAGCCAGTGTTAATTGCAGGGTCCAGTTACAATTTAATGAATTCGTGTCCGGAGTGCTAATTAGTTTCATCCTGGCTGTTATACCTAATATGAAGGAACACAGAATATAATCCGAAAGTCATTATAATCCCTTTAACATACAATATGAGATTTATGGTATGACATCATGAATTATTCAAAATCGCGGATATAATTTTATGTAACGATACATTTTACTCGTGTTGGAATTATTGAGATTGTAGAAGCCCTGCCTTCAGCCTGAACCCTGCAACGCACCTTCACCTTAGAAGGTGCGTTAGGTAGCGCATGTTACTTGCGGTATAAAAGCAGCAAGCCGCGTGCGATGTGTCCAGCTTCATTCCCCTTTTAGCGACCAAGGAACGGTGTATTGACATTGAAACCCACGAAATTAGACACTACATAGGTGATGATATTAGCATAGGTTGTCCAGCGTAGAGGGTCTGGTATAATTACCAAATTAATGAGGAACTCACCCTAGATTCGCGTACACAGTGTCTTGAGAGTCAGGGAATAACTCCTGCTATTCTTAGAAAATTTGTGTAGTTCCATGATTTTTAAGTGTTATTGCGAAATATTTAGCATATATTCGACTATTTACCGCTAAGACCCCTCACAACGCTACAAAGTATGTCAACAAACTGCCATACATTCACTGGTTAGGAAAAACCGTCGCCGCTCAATGAAAATGAAACCCTGTGTTTATTACATGTGGAGCGAATAAAAAATTGAGTGTGAACACTGGATTACGTATCTAGGGTAGATAGAGTTATTTTTATTGGGGGTAACATATATCGGCTATTTGCAGGCGGAGCAGCAGAGAGGGTACCTACTAATGGGATCATCGCGGTGTGGTGCCCCAGGGATATAAGAAGGCATCGATAGCTTGCTTGTAGTGTTCTGCAGAATAATATTAATCAGTGAGATATCTACTCGAAGCAGGCACCTCGAGACTTTGGTTCGCCATTTTTTATCAGATAAACGAAAAGGAAGAGGAGGTAAAGTCGCAATCAGTTATGTAGCGTCTAATAAATTACTGTTTTAGGTAAATAATATTCAAGGTACAGATGAAATGAGAAAAGTAATTAATTTCATTCAGTTCAATTCAAATAAAAATGAACAGTAGAACGTGCTTGTCAATAATACCCTACATTGGCGGCTCATTTAATCCGGGTTTAAAGGACAAAGCTACACACAAAAAGGAAATGACCGACGGATACATCGTGCCAAACAATTAGGTGTTCAATTACGTCACACATTAGCTATTCAGTCAACGGAGGACGAACCTCATTACGGTATTTTTTTACCAACTACTAATCTTAAATTATGCTGTACTAGTAGCCACTCAAATGAACAAAAAGTATTAGCTATAACTAAATGGTTTATGTTGGGCGAATTAGAACGGTGCCTTTCATTAGGTATGTCTGCGCTCTGAAACACCTACATCTCTATTTTTCTAAGCCCATTTTCATTAACGAACTTTTTATTTGTACCTTCTTTCTAAAGACGAACCATTTTCCTTGAGTCAGTAGCCACATTTATTAAGTCTTCAAACTCAATAAATCTATTCAGGGAAACTTCTTGCAAAGGGCTATAAAAAGTTCCGACACCGGTAATATTCTAATTCACTATTTTATTTCGCCGCAGATTTGTTCATCCCGAGAAGAGGAGGTAAATGTACCAAAAAAATATGTTCCTTTTTATACAGTGTGCGTATAGTGGCATTAAAGCGGAAGATACATGGAGGTCTACATATGTCGGCAAAACGACCTTTCTCGGAGCTCTGAACTCAAGTGATAAAGTGGGTCTGTTATTGCACCCGCAAGCGTAACTAAATAGGCACTCGTATGTAAAACAGGATTTGTTAGGACCCACAGTGTGGATTCAGAACATAAAGAACTTCGCCGTGTTTTAGTCATCCAATTTGTCGGTACTTAGCCTTACTTAGGTAACAACAATGTTTATTCATTAAATTTTATACATTGTGTCGACATGGTGGATTATTTTTATTTGCTGTGTTAGCTTGTGTGTTCCTGCATAATTGAGTATGTAGTTATAGGTATCTACGACAGGTATTCATTTATCGGATTTCCATTAGTAGTACTTAGGTGGTTTGTGTTGAAAACTTGAAATCAATAAAATAATTTGCTCGGATTGACAACATATGTAGGTACTTACATAAACTTAGCTTAAAATAGACAGATCCTAAAGCTAAAAGAACAAACAAATAGATAAAGCGTGGTGATAAACCGAGATAGTCTGAAGGTTTTAATAGGATAAGTACCTACTTACATAGGTATTATTCGTTCGTTTTCTATCCTTTTAACCCGTAATAATTTTACCGTCCTTCAGCTGCGTCGCAAATACAGGCCTTATCGTCTGAAGCTTTTTGTCGGTCACTTGAGGTGATACGGACTCGGGGAGTCTTTGCATCCCACTCGTGATGACAATACTAAGCGGTGCTGTTGCAGTTCTTGGCGTCTTAGCTACAATTGAACTGAATCACGTTGAATTTGTATGCGGGGTCTTTTGTTTTACGTCCTTACGTGCAAGGAATAGAGCGAGCGTTAAACGCACTTAATCAGGTTTCTAGACTGTAGCAAATATTTGTAGTTTACTGTCGTTAGCTGGTGTGACTGTCTGTCAGTTGTTCCTAATTAATAACAAAATGTTTTATTCTAAATTCTTATTTAACATTGTTCCAAGATACGGGCCCTCTTGGAAGCGCATTGAATCTTGAATTTATGGCCTGACAGCTCGACATGTTACCCTAAGCAATTATAAAAAAATATATTTCTTTAAAATTGTAAAACAATATTGAAACCCTTAGAAACCCGTCTCATTTATATTTTATGAGAAACAGACCGGTAATTATGGCCAGTCATCAATAGAAAGCGATATTTTACGTCAATAAAGACGTAATATTTTGTACAAATTCTAAGAACGTTTAGACCCTTGGACAATACGAACCCACACATCTGTTGATCATAAAATGCGTCCGTAGGCCCCTTGAAACAATGGAGAAATCTGGGGGCTGAACGCCGGAGCGTGGGATTTTTGAGGATAGGAGAAAAGGATAACGAGACGGGGCAGGCAGTTAGTTGTGAGACGCGGCAGAGGGAGTTGGGGCAGGAGACGTGTCCGAAGCGAGACTGGTAACACGTGTAGTACTACATATTTCGTAAGTGAGTTGTAAACTATTTCCCTCCAAAGAGATATTTGGTAAGTGTCAATTTTAATTAAGCATAATCTGTAGTGATAGTTTGTATATTCTGATTTATTACACGTTTATTTGTGTAGCGATTTATAATAATAATAATAAAATAATAAAATCATTTATTTCAGATGTCTAAAAGATCCATATTAGTTTCAAACATTCATTAAAATTATTAGAATTAGATACATTAAAAATTACATTTATCAAATTATTAAAATTAAATATATTAAAAAATTACATTTATCAAAATTATTAAATTAAAATACTAAATTAAGACCGCCCATTGTGTCACCCTTTTTAAAAATTTTGTATATTTATGTTTTATAAATTGTATGGTGTACAATAAAGAGTATTCTATCTATCTATCTATCTAAATTACCCTTCTCACAAAAGACCTCCAAAGTGGGGATGAGATCCTGTCCGCTACAGTCTCCAGGATTTTGTTCCGGCTGCCACGCAATCTGCAGATCAGGGATACCGTCTTTTTGCGAATAACGGCGTGAAAACCATCCGTGCGATATAGCGCGAACATCCCCGAAGCACTACAGAATCGGGGCAGCCCCAACATCATCCTGAAGATATTGTTATACTGGATGCGCAGGGCATCCAACGATCTTTTGGTGTGACTGACCCACAGACTTCCCGTGTAAAGGCTCTGACAATATGCCTTAAAAAGCGTAGTCTTAACTTCCTCAGAGCAGCGGGAGAATAGGTAACGGTTAGGTGATATCGCTGGCGAGCTATTAAAGGCCATTTATTGCAGCCTGGCGAGGCTACTTCTTGTTTCACCATACCATATGATTAGTGCTATTTTTTCTTGTATTATGTGTCCATCTCCTAATCCTTGCCTCGACAGATGTTTGTCAATTTCGTTTGGCTGTAGGGATACGGAGAAGGCCTTCCGCTAAACCTGACAACGAGCTTTAATGCTCTTGACTTTTGACGACTGTTGACGACTCCATAATATGGAAGGCAGAACCGTAAAAACTCACAGATCTCTTGGATCAAACTAGGCTACAAAGCCAACCTATAACTAAATGATTGACCAAACGTTATTGATGACTTCTGCTTCCAAAAAGGTCTCGCCACAGAACACTTGCGTGAGGCTTGTTGTATGCACATTTCTGGGAGAAGGGGTAGGCATCACTACGTACCCCAAACTTGTTTGGTAGTCGTTTTAAGAACGCTAGGGACCGTGTCTCGATAAAACCCACACAAGGCTGTTAGTAGGCCAATTACTGAATCGACACTATTTATCGAAACACGTTATTGGGATGCAATGCATCCTTCTAAATGGGGAAGATTAATGAAATGTGAAGTGACGAAATTCCACTTCGGTGTGCACCAAGTACGATCGCAATGAGTTTTGCTAGAGGCTGAGTCTACGGTACGCTTGTGCTAGTTTGTGTACCTTAGAAAAGGGATAGGTTGCCGTAAGGGTGTCTTTCATATTAATACGCGTTAAGAGCTATTCAACTTGTCTTCCTCAATAACAGTTGGACTTCGCAGTACACTGTCCTAGGGTTGAGTAAGACATTTATTTAGTGCTTAGGGAGCGTGTTCTGTTAGAATCGTACTAGTGTCCTCAGAGGTTCTATGCGTTAGGTCTAACAGAACACGTATAATGAGGCATACGTTTTAAAACGGTT
Source organism: Apamea monoglypha (assembly GCA_911387795.2). Lineage (NCBI taxonomy): Eukaryota > Metazoa > Arthropoda > Insecta > Lepidoptera > Noctuidae > Apamea > Apamea monoglypha. The sequence goes on from OU426922.1 coordinate 7,375,548, forward strand.
CCCAGTCTCACTGTAGTGGGTAAATTGTTAAATTAACGTAGTTATAATTTATTCATTTAAGCGCAAGCGTAACGATCCCGTTATTTACTCCGTCTAATCATCAATACTATTGCAGATATCAGTGACGACCTGCGAGCAACATTTATAATACTAAACCCTATTATATTATATTATATACTTTTGCATATCCTCTTGTCTTCTTAGCTTCATATAACATTGATAATTGTAATACTTATGTATCCTAACTGTGAATTCCCATTATTAACTTCACCTTGCATCCCATCCTTGTCCCCAAGCTTTCTAAGTCGGGACGAGGCACATTAGTTCATGGGAATTCATTTCTTATAACGGTGGGAGGGTGTCCAAGTCTGGTGACGAGCCCTACAGGAGCACGCGGTGGATTGGAGCGTGCTCCCTTTCCCACAGGGAGAGCCGTTCTTAACTGTAATTTCCACACAACTAGGAAAAACGAAAATTTTATCAGCCTAGGGTAATTTAGGAACAGTCACATGTGGTGCCGTGACCAGGATTCTCGTCATTAAATGTACTGATTTACTTCAGTGCAACGAGAAAGGACAACATATGGGTTACTACTTACAACTTACAAAATACCACGGTAACTATAAATTCATTTCAGGGTAAGAATGTAGTCGCCGATGCAAGCAGCAATACAGAGGTACCTATTTGTAGGAGAACTGTCATATTTATACTTTGTCTAACTATTATTAAGTACCAGGGATCATAGATCAAGTTAGATAACGTGTACTATTTGTAGAAAAAAAAAAAACAATACCTTTGTCTAACCGTATATGTGCGGAACATTCCAGGGACATATCCAGTAACCGTACTCCGACACACCGAGCGCTCGCAGAGCCGATCTACGTGGGGCGAGGTTTGCTCGCTGCTGTTTCCAGCTTCGGTCGAGCGTTCCAGAGTTGTTTCTAGCGTCGTGGTAGCTGAGACGTCGGGCGCAGGCGCGGAATCAGAAGGCTCAGGTATTCCAATTGCAAGTTGACGAGGTAAGTCTTTTGTTGTTTTCATTTGAAGCATGGACCGTCGGGGGAGGAACTTTAAACGTGGTAGGCCTAACAATGACGACATTGAAGTAGCTTCTCTCGGAAAAAATCAACGTACTGGTAATGCTGTGCATGGAAATGAAGTAGAATTACTGTCAAAGATTGCTGAGACAGTAGATAGTATCGTCAGTCGTTTGGATCGGGTAGAAAAACTCGTGCCCGCTAGTAGAACGAATGTAGGAAATGCAGCTAATACTGAAACGGTGACCGTAGACGTTGATCCACCTACAGTCGGCACAAGTGTAGGATCCGCCCCTCTAGCTGGAAGCGTTAAGAATAGCACAATGGGTGTATTCTTTTTAGGAGCAGCGCCTGAGAGGCCAAAGTTTAGTGGAGGTCAAGCAAATGTAAATAAGTTTCTTAAGGAGTTGCAACGATATATAAAAGGCATTAATGGAGAGGATAGGGCCCTAGACATTGCCATAGGTAGCCTAACAGGTTCGGCACAGAGGATTATGGACCTATATAGTGACAACTGGCATACATTTGAGGATTTTAGAAAGGACCTTATCGACGTATTTTGGGGTAGTAGGGAGAGAGAAATGGCAAAGAATCGATTAATCGATTCAACGTGGAACCCCAATAGCGGAGGCACTATGGAGGAATATTTCGCGGAGCTGGTAGATTTGGTTAAGGACTTACAACTTCCATTAGACGAATCAGAGATAGTTGGTTACATAATGCGACACTATCCTCAGGTTGTGCAAATAGCTTGGTTTGCTAACCGTACAACAAGTAGTTTCAAAAGTGGAATAGAATTCTTGAGAAACATAGAGAAAAATGTAAAGAAACTGCCATTGCAAATAGGCGGTGTAAACAATAGGGATAACCCACGTATTGTGGATAAACCTTACCCGGTAAGAAATAATAGGCAGTTTACGGGTCAGAATTATCAAAAGCGTCAAACAAACAATATACAATTTGTACGGGCAAGCGCGGATAATCAAGATGCTGAACAGGTGGCACAGTGTGAAAATTCCAATAATTCGGGAAACTAAATCTTGTTGACCGGGAAAGTCCCAAATGGCCAACAGTTATAGATAATGGGACTAGATTGCAGAGTGGCACCACCACAGAAGTAGCGTATAAGTATATGTGTAAATATAAGTGGACACCTGGAGCAGGTTTAGGCAGGTTAGGGAATGGACGGCTCTATCCTATAGATACTTCAACAACGTCTATAACTAACTACGACAAGATCAATAATCTCTTTATTGCAGTCCTAAATCGAGTACCTAAAATAGGAGTAGAGGCAATTAAACAAAAATTAGACCAGGAGGACTTCATCTTGACAGTCTTTGAAGATATAGGATCAAACGAAGCTGAGGTTGTGAGTACGGGCTCGAGGTTGATAGAAATAGCAGCTACAGTTCAGGATTATCCATTAAAATGCTTGATCGACACGGGGAGCCAAGTAACCTGCATAGCCGAAGCGACCTATTTAGGACTCAAAAGTAGAGGTATACCAATACCCATTATGCCTGTTTCACCTGTTCAAATCCAAGGTGCGACAAGGGCAAAAAGTAGTAGAGTAGATAAAGCGGCTTTAGTGCCATTAATGATAGAGGGAATTAGCATAGAGACACCATGCCTGATAATTAAGAATTTAGTTCGAGAACTGATTTTGGGGATTGACTGGTTAGACCAATTTGACATGACAATAACTTGTGGACCCAGTCGTACATTACGATTTAAGTGCTTAGATAAAGAAGTAGAACTCGGGCTAGGGGAACCAGCCGTAGCGAAAGATCGGAGTAGTGCCGATGTTGAATTGAAAGAGCTGAGGGGGGCAGAGGCTCATAATACTACCAATGTAGAAGGGGAGGAAAATATTACATTGAATTTCAATGCAGTCGAGATTAGTCATGAAACTGAGGAGGACATTGGCGACATAATAACGGGATTACAGAAAGTAGTAGAGTTCCCGCTCGAACGACTTAAGAAAATTCTTATTAAACACAAACGAGTCTTTTCAGTCTACCCAGGGCGCACAGACAAATATCAACACACTATTAAAATGTGCGATGAGGAACCTTTCGTAAAGCGGTCGTATCCGATACCATTCGCATACAGGACAAAAGTAGAGGAAAAGTTGAAAGAGTTGCAGTCACTAGGCATAATTAAGAGGGAAGGCACACCGTTTAGCAGCCCAATGACATGCACTTTGAAAAAGGATGGGTCCATTCGTATTCTTCTAGATGCTCGAGAGTTAAATAAAAGGATGGTGGGTGAAGTGGAAGCGCCACCATTAGTTTCAGATATATTACAATCATTTAATGGGGTTAGATTCATGACATTGATAGATCTCAATAATGCTTACTTCCAAATTCCACTACATCCCGAATCTACTAAATATACCGGGTTTACTTTCATGGGGAAAAGTTACACCTATGCCGTATTACCCCAGGGTTTAAAAACATCTGTAGGTAGCTTTTCTCGTGCTATGGATATTGTCTTAGGACCAGACGTTAGGGAATTTTGTGTGAACTATTTAGATGACTTGGTAGTGTTTACTAAATATGGCGACTTTGACACACACTTGGGACATCTTGATCATGTGTTAGGCCTATTGGGGCAAGCCAAGATGACATGTAGCCTAAAGAAATGCCAATTTATGAAGAGTGAGGTAAAGCTATTAGGGCACATAGTCTCTCCAAATGGGATACGGATGGATCCGAGCAAAATAGCGGCAATCAGAGAATTCCCTGCACCGCGTACAGTTAAACAATTAAGAGCCTTTTTAGGGCTAATGAATTATTACAGACGGTTTGTTGCTAAGTATAGTCACCTGACAGTGCCATTTTGTCGAATGCTTCAAAAGGGTAGAACTTGGGCATGGACGGCAGAAGACGACAGGCAATTTCAAGAGGTTAAAGCAGCTTTTATAGAGTCAGTAGTTCTGGTTCACCCGGATTCCAACAAACTTTATTATCTCCAGACGGACAGTAGTGGGGTAGGAATAGCTGGATGCCTTTATCAGATAGATGACGAAAATAATGAACGGGTGATAGGATTCTGTAGTAAAAGTTTGACTCGTCCGGAACAACAATGGACAGTATCAGAACAAGAGCTGTGGGCGATAATCTATAGTTTGAAAAAGTTTGAGACATATTTAAGGGGATCCAAAGTAATTATAAGAACAGATCATAAAAGTTTATCTTTCATCAATAATTGGAATTTGTATAGTGCTAGAGTAACACGGTGGATTTTGTATATACAGCAATTCAACTATGAGGTAGAGCATATAAAAGGGAGCAATAACATAGTCCCGGATATATTATCGCGTTACGCTAACGGGGTAGAGGCAGTACAAGAACTACGTAAGGTTTGCCTTGAGATAGCAATGTTTACCAGCAGTAAGGCCAAAACAATTAGTAACAAACTCAAGGTCATTACACAACTACAGAGAGAAGACCCCTTTTGTAATAAGCTCATTAAGGACTTAGGTGACAGCTGCAGTGAGGAAATTAAACAACGCGGTGGTGTCCTTAAACTAAACAACGATAGGTTAATTTATAAAAGTGATTATTCTGGGAAGGAGGTCGTAGTTATTCCAGAAGCCTTACAAGCGGATGTGATTCAATCAATACATGAGGAAGCCGGCCATTTTGGCGAGGCAAGGATTAAAAGATTAGTAAGTGACCGGTTTTACTTTCATGGGCTGGCTAGGTCAGTCAAAGCAGTGCTACGACAGTGTGATTTATGTCAGAAAACAAAATACGCAAATGAGACGACTGTAGGAGCTTGTAAGCCAGTTTTAGCCTCCGATGTTGGGGAGATTGTCATGGCTGACTGGTATGGGCCGTTGCCACCCGGGAAGTATGGCGTGCAGTATATATTCGTGTTGCAGGATTCATTTAGCAAATATGTGAGCCTCTTTGCGCTAAGAAGGGCTACTACTAAAGCCGCCTTATCTTGCGTTCGTAAATATCGAAATGTAGTTCCAATAGTAAAGCTAGTGACAGATAACGGCAGGCAGTTCACCTCAAGGCTATGGTGTGAGGCATTGCATCAAATGGGAATAACGGTCTCACATACTACGGTGAGAAATCCTAGACCAAACAGCACGGAACGAGTTAATAAGGAGTTGGGGCGATTGTTTAGAGCTTATTGTCACAAGTCACACAAAAGCTGGGCTGGGCTTTTAGCAAACATCGAGAACTGTTATAATAACACTGTGCACACTAGCACGGGATACACGCCATGTGAAGTCCTTAAAGGCGTGAGTCCTACCTTGGCAATTGATAAAATACTGGGCATTAATAGTACGGACAAGTCGTGTCTAGGGATTGATGATATAAGAAAAAAGACTAGGGAGAATCTAATTAAAGCAGCCACTGCAAGGAGCCAGCAGTATGATAAGGGTCATAAGCTAATAGCGTTTCAATTAGGAGACCTGGTTAAATTAATGAGAGATAACAGGTCCAATGCAGCTGAAAAGGTATCTAAAAAGTTTTCTCTGTTGTATGATGGTCCCTTTAGAATAGGAGGCATCCCTCATGCCAATGCTTACTTATTAGTAGAGCCGACTAGTGGGGACATCGTAGGTACTTACAATGCATTGCATATCGAAAGATATTATAGAAATTAGAAAAAAAAAAAAAAAAAAAAAAAAAAAAAAAAAAAAAAAAAAAAAAAGTATATATATATATATATTTACATAATGTGAAAGCTCATACGCTGTACTGCGTCACGCGTCTGATTTTCAGAGGGGGGAATGTGACTGTCTGTCAGTTGTTCCTAATTAATAACAAAATGTTTTATTCTAAATTCTTATTTAACATTGTTCCAAGATACGGGCCCTCTTGGAAGCGCATTGAATCTTGAATTTATGGCCTGACAGCTCGACATGTTACCCTAAGCAATTATAAAAAAATATATTTCTTTAAAATTGTAAAACAATATTGAAACCCTTAGAAACCCGTCTCATTTATATTTTATGAGAAACAGACCGGTAATTATGGCCAGTCATCAATAGAAAGCGATATTTTACGTCAATAAAGACGTAATATTTTGTACAAATTCTAAGAACGTTTAGACCCTTGGACAATACGAACCCACACATCTGTTGATCATAAAATGCGTCCGTAGGCCCCTTGAAACAATGGAGAAATCTGGGGGCTGAACGCCGGAGCGTGGGATTTTTGAGGATAGGAGAAAAGGATAACGAGACGGGGCAGGCAGTTAGTTGTGAGACGCGGCAGAGGGAGTTGGGGCAGGAGACGTGTCCGAAGCGAGACTGGTAACACGTGTAGTACTACATATTTCGTAAGTGAGTTGTAAACTATTTCCCTCCAAAGAGATATTTGGTAAGTGTCAATTTTAATTAAGCATAATCTGTAGTGATAGTTTGTATATTCTGATTTATTACACGTTTATTTGTGTAGCGATTTATAGGTAACGGTTAGGTGATATCGCTGGCGAGCTATTAAAGGCCATTTATTGCAGCCTGGCGAGGCTACTTCTTGTTTCACCATACCATATGATTAGTGCTATTTTTTCTTGTATTATGTGTCCATCTCCTAATCCTTGCCTCGACAGATGTTTGTCAATTTCGTTTGGCTGTAGGGATACGGAGAAGGCCTTCCGCTAAACCTGACAACGAGCTTTAATGCTCTTGACTTTTGACGACTGTTGACGACTCCATAATATGGAAGGCAGAACCGTAAAAACTCACAGATCTCTTGGATCAAACTAGGCTACAAAGCCAACCTATAACTAAATGATTGACCAAACGTTATTGATGACTTCTGCTTCCAAAAAGGTCTCGCCACAGAACACTTGCGTGAGGCTTGTTGTATGCACATTTCTGGGAGAAGGGGTAGGCATCACTACGTACCCCAAACTTGTTTGGTAGTCGTTTTAAGAACGCTAGGGACCGTGTCTCGATAAAACCCACACAAGGCTGTTAGTAGGCCAATTACTGAATCGACACTATTTATCGAAACACGTTATTGGGATGCAATGCATCCTTCTAAATGGGGAAGATTAATGAAATGTGAAGTGACGAAATTCCACTTCGGTGTGCACCAAGTACGATCGCAATGAGTTTTGCTAGAGGCTGAGTCTACGGTACGCTTGTGCTAGTTTGTGTACCTTAGAAAAGGGATAGGTTGCCGTAAGGGTGTCTTTCATATTAATACGCGTTAAGAGCTATTCAACTTGTCTTCCTCAATAACAGTTGGACTTCGCAGTACACTGTCCTAGGGTTGAGTAAGACATTTATTTAGTGCTTAGGGAGCGTGTTCTGTTAGAATCGTACTAGTGTCCTCAGAGGTTCTATGCGTTAGGTCTAACAGAACACGTATAATGAGGCATACGTTTTAAAACGGTTCCCAGTCTCACTGTAGTGGGTAAATTGTTAAATTAACGTAGTTATAATTTATTCATTTAAGCGCAAGCGTAACGATCCCGTTATTTACTCCGTCTAATCATCAATACTATTGCAGATATCAGTGACGACCTGCGAGCAACATTTATAATACTAAACCCTATTATATTATATTATATACTTTTGCATATCCTCTTGTCTTCTTAGCTTCATATAACATTGATAATTGTAATACTTATGTATCCTAACTGTGAATTCCCATTATTAACTTCACCTTGCATCCCATCCTTGTCCCCAAGCTTTCTAAGTCGGGACGAGGCACATTAGTTCATGGGAATTCATTTCTTATAACGGTGGGAGGGTGTCCAAGTCCGGTGACGAGCCCTACAGGAGCACGCGGTGGATTGGAGCGTGCTCCCTTTCCCACAGGGAGAGCCGTTCTTAACTGTAATTTCCACACAACTAGGAAAAACGAAAATTTTATCAGCCTAGGGTAATTTAGGAACAGTCACACTGGGTAAGATAGGAATAACTTCTCAGTAAGTAAACGAGGTGGAAAATGCTGTTGAATCACATTTACGACAAGATATCTTCCGTTTTAACAATTATTGCTGCCGGGTAGATACTTAACGCTCCAGGGACTTTGAATAAATTTACATTCAATAAGCTTTAGGTAATGGAAGCGAAAAGTCAGGCGTTCTTCTAGATTATTCCAAAGAAAATAAAAAGGTTCTTTGCTGTATCATTACATAACTTATTTAAGGAACCGAAGAAAAACATGTCAGGCTAATTTTGCCGTCATAAAATTTATGGTATATCACACAGTCAACAGGATCGCCAATACCCACATCCCTATCCGTAGCTATAATAACCATTTCCGGTGTCGGAACTTTTTATATTACCCAACCTCAACCCCAACCTCGCAAGAAAACTTCCCAGAATTGATTTATTGGTTGGCTTGCGGCTTCCAATAATACCCAATCCTTCAGTTTTTATTTATCTCCATTAAAGCTTCAAGCTTCTGCTATGTTTCTTGATAATATTCTACTTTTATTCCTATACCTAACATTCTTTTGCACTTTTAATTTTATTCCTTTGTAAAAATTTCACGAAACGTTCATATTGAACCCTCAGACAGACATCACAAATCGTAAATCTGAAATAGCTACCCCGTACGTTTGCCGATTCATGGTCTCCACTCAAGAACACGTCTACCCCAACGATCATCTGGAATACTTACTTACTACGGGTCAAAATAATGTAGTAGGTAACATTTGATATGAAAATGTTGTGAGGGTGCTATGTAAACGAGATAATCTGGCAAAATCTAATTTAGAGTGTTTTTATTTTACCAAAGCTGTACGCAAGTACGCGGGGAATGTGTTTATTAAATACGTCGGCCTTGGTTCGTTACGGCGCGGCATGAATTTAACTTTTGTCAAGTGAATGCGTGGCCTGCATTCAGGGCAGAGTTTCAGAGTGAAACGTTTTATGCTTCAGCTTGCATCATTCGACAAACATAGGTAACCGTTTTTATTTGTTTATTTAATTCTGCATTAATTTACCCTGAGTAAGGAAAGTTGTGTGTATTGTTTCAGCCGATATATTCTGTAAAAATTCACGGTGATATTTATACAGAATAGATTGTCAGATAGGTTATATGAATCCTATAAAGGTTATTTATAACTGTTTGTTGTATTACCTATCTGAAAAAAATCCTATCAGTTTATTATTTTGCTTCGTTCTTTTTTAATGTTTCAGTTTAATTTGTCTTTAATATGAACCTATCCTATTAATAAGTACATAAGTAAAGTGAGTAAGAGTAATGGTTTTCTCCAAAAGGGAACTAGGTACCTACTACTTAAAAAAAAGATGAGGTGCAATGTATCCATCTTTTGTACCATCTGGTCCATCTTTTGTACCACATAAGTATATAGTTTCCTAAATAAACACAAAAGCGAGTTTTTCAAAGCGAAATTCCTCACATTACGTAGGTACTGTATGGACCATTTCTTTTGTAACTGCGGCAAACCAACAATTCATATAAAAACGTGACAATTTTTACAGGTTAAAATTCCCTTTGAGAGGAAAAACAATAGAAAAAATGGATGTCAGCCTCGAACTCACAAGCGACTTACTTTTTTACACAATGTACCCATACATTTTAGTATTGCATTTCTTGCTACCAGCTAGCTGACATGAAACATGTAACTTGTAATGCGTCATCGTATTTCAGGCATTTGTTCTCACATATTTGGGGAAACACGATAACAACATCATGTAACACCATAACGTGATTAGCTCAGAGTTCGGCGACACTGTACACTCATATACAACGCACATATGTTTAACGTCGCAATAAATTCATTCTTGAGTTTCATAAGAACATTTAGCTGAGATTTATTATGATTTGCGGTGATTTATTTAGCTGGCGTATTTCATTGTTTGCCCTTTATGGGCTTTCCCTTTTATGGACGTGTTAATTTAGTTTATGTTTTATCGGCTCTGGATGTAAAGTTTTTTTATACGTGAAATGTTTTAAAATGTGAACAAATTCGATTTGGTAAAAGTTTGTTGCACTCGGAGATTAGAATTAGGGATACATAATTGTGTTTATAACCAGACGTTTCGAAACGTTTTTAGAATAATTTACCCAAACTCTCCGCTTTACTACTAAGTTAAATTTAAGCTGGAATGAAAAATTATAACATATTTAATTAAACTTTTACCGTTGGAGTTTCTCTTTTATTTTTATATAATAAAGCAAAATATCTGCATTAGCGACGTCTGTCATGCATTATTCATATTAACGTGTCACTACTCTTCATAAATGTTAAAAAAACTTGCTATTACTTAAGGAAATTGTATATCTCGGGACACAGTCATAAACTAAACATAATAGTGCCATGACTATTCGGAATTTCTTTCGGGACAAATAAGTATTTTATACGTCATGACATGTATTACCTTCACTTGCCCATAAAACATGTAACTGCTGAAGTCTCGGCAATACATGCCAATAACGCTATATTTACGACTTGAAGTAGTACTCTACTACACGTTGAAATATCGATATCACCGATAGGTAATGGTCATCTAAGAATTTATTAGCGGATACTTACTGGGATATACATAATAATCTCAGTCTTGGTCGACAAGAATGTTGGTTTGCTTCGTATTAGTCTGACCGTAACTTCGGTATTAAAGCCTCAAGCCACTACCAACCCACATGGTGTAATTCGGATTGAGTTTCAAAGTTATGCTGCTATGAGCTTAGCTTTGTGCAAGCGGCGTTCATAATCATGTCGTCGGTTTTAATTTTTGAGAAAACTAATTTGTGCATTGATGATTTTTGTGCACAATTTCTGGCAAAAGTATGCTGCTATGAGCTAAATTTGTGCATGCAGCGTATATTTTAGCAATCAGGCATTTTCGTTAAATAATTGATGTGGTGTTTTATGTGATATTTATAAGATGCTGCAATCTCAACAACCTAATCATCAGGATGGTGATTGGGAAACAACTCCCATAAGGCGCTTTCTGTGTCCTCTGTGACGTTTTTCAGTAACTTTCAGTGGTTCGCTTCATTTATTTCAGCTACAAATGTAACTCAGGATAACACTAAACAGCTGTTTTCTTCCACTTTTTATCAACCTGTAGATTTATTTAGTTTTCCATTCCCCAAGGAAGACAATTTAGTGTAACGTTCTGTTTTCTTGATTGTATTAGTTTGCGTCACTATTAGTGAGGCTTACTTTAAGGCTGTGCCATCACCATCATCTACTTAAGGGCTTTTAATGTGCAGTGGGTGCTTAGCTTTTTCCTTCTATAAAAAGGCAGTTTCTTGGTAAATCCGTAGGGATACGAATTCGTCCAGATTTCAACGCTATCTCCGCTGTTATTTACCCTTTGAGTGCTGTCTCGGATGGCCCCTTTGCTTTCTAAATGGGAGTACTTTTCTTCGTAGATAATTTATTCGCTATAAAAATTCCAACTTACAGATAAAGTGCGAATTGTTTGTGTGTAAATGTTCTCATCTCTTTCATTTTATATGAAGAGCTTTATTACAGCAAATCTACACTCGGAAGGAAATTACTCCTCTATACGAGTACATGAACATTTCTATGTAAATGTCGTCTGATGTAAACGGTAATGCGCTTGCGGATATTTCTTACTTATGGAGTCAGTAAAGCTTAACGAGGATCACTCCGATGTAAGAACCTAAAGAGTTATGGTTTATTAATGTAATGGTTGGCATTAATAATTCAATATTCCAATATGTAGATATATCTCATAGCTACAGGTAGATGTAACTATTGTTCACGGTTTATGAATTACAGCCTGTTAATCAGTCTATACATGAACAATATTGACGGCTTATATCCCAATAGTATATAGACAGTGTGAGGCATAATATATGTATATCGTATGTCGTGGTTTACTGTTTCTCGGTAAAATTTATAGCCTCAGAAGATAACAATGTGATCAATTTGTTTTTCCACTAAATCGAAAAGCGGATAATAAATGCCTGAGATGAAATATCTATTGATACCGTAATGTTTATATCTTATATATTAAACACAAAGGAGTCCCACAGTTTGGTACATCAAAGTTCTGTCGTATCGAGCATAATTCGGCAGCTGTATTGCACACCAAACTTTCAAATATATAGATATTAGAATATATAGCAACAAATAGTTACCACTGGTTTCAAAGAGTAAATAAAAATAAATAATTAACGAAGAATAAGTTTTTCATGTCCTCAAAGTAGGTAGTAGATAAATAAATTCACCTTCGGTATGGGACCTACACCATAGCGAAGGTCATTTTGTTACTCAGAAGGTACGAGTAGTTTATTAACGTACTTTATAAAGAACAAAATTGATCTATACTGATTCAAAGGATTTTGTTATATTAAATTTTGGCTTGTAATTTTTTTTTCTTTGAATATAAGATGGCATTTTCAAGAAAAACATTCGCTCAAGTAATAAGTCTTACTTTGGTAATGTTTTTAAAACTCTTCTGTGACTTGATATAGTTAGGTAACTATATTCAGTATCTGGGAGCAGCATTTATAGTTAAAAATTTTGCTCCCAGATACTAGCAAACTGTCTAAAACAGGCTTTAAACAACATTTTTTTGTTAAAAATGTGGTTTAAAGCCTGTTTTAGATAGTTTGCTCTCATAAACTCATGATGTATGTAATAAGGCAGACTAACCACAAGTCAACTCTCTTTTACGTCTACTAAAACATAAATAAATAGATAACTACCTTCAAGTTTAAATACATACAGGTTTAAAATGAGAATATTTATAATATTAGGTAAAATGAAATCACTTTAATTTTCTGAAAATGTTACATTTATGTATTAATTCATGTATTTGTTTTTCATGTTTTTTATCATAAAATTACGAATTGGAAACCGTTCAATCACCCCTGCTGAACTGTACAAGATTTCCGTTTTTCAATCACCCCCGTGTGGCAGGGGGTTGAGAAAAACTCGTTACGCGATCCGACAAAAAAATAAATTATGCTATCTACATTTTCAGGGTCTCGTCTACAGTAATTTGCAATATGTTAACGAACTGACGACCGCGTACCGGTCTCACAAAGGGTGGTTATTTGGTGTTCCGACACTTCAATCGATTTTATTTTCAAACAGGTAAGGAAAAATGTGTAAAAAATATGGTTGCTATGCTGAAGGAAAATTCGGCTCTCGCTGCCAATATTCACAAGTTTGTTTTTAATCGTATCATTCATTCGTCACGTCATTCGAGACTTGCTGTCCCTTGTGTTGTCTTTTTGGATAATAATGTACCTACCTAATCCATAGCTGTAAAAAAATATACACGAGAGTCAAAGAGGATTGTGTTATTTTAATTATGTCTACGTTTTCCGTGGGGAGCTGAAGACACGAAAGCAAATCTGGATTAAAAAAATGTAGAATTGCAGGTAACGTTTCATTTAAATTAGTGTGTTCGCTTAACAAACATAATATCTTGAGACGTATTTTGTCTTGGGACATTATTTTCTCCGATACAAAGCTACCAGGAGAAAAAGCGTAAAACTAGATCTCTAGAAGAAAACAGAGAGCTTGTCACCAGCTCTTATAGCAGGACAGAAGTTGACACGCACTGTTTTTTGTACTTGGTCATAAAAAATCAGTGCAGTTCAACTTCTGTCCTGCTATAAGAGCTGGTGATAAGTCCCAGGTTCTTATATTTGAATTTTCAATCGACAAGCTTCGTATTTTCTTAGCTCAATATTATGTTTTGCGTAACTTGACTAGGAACGTAAATATTTTCTATTTGTACGTGCTACAACGTTTTCTGCTAGAATTCCCCAAGATTCAGGAATTAATTCCAGAGATACACCATTTAGATACAACACCGAGAGCAACAAACAAAGATGGTAGTAAATATCAAAAGCACGCGCTTCCTAATAATCTAAACTAACTAAATACTCGTCCAAATGTTACGTATTTCCGAGAACCAAGGTTCGTAGTAACATTAAGTTTGTTGACTGTAGTTTTAATGAGGATATGGATCCATTCACAAAAGATCTTGAACTGGTTGATCGAGAGCTGATAAAGAGAGAAGTTTTAATAGTTTTTATTGTACTAAGGAAATGAGTTTTCTCACAACAGAGGGTATAATGATAGTGTGTTACACGTTGGATTACCGACTGCAATGGAGATCAGTAATCTCGTTTACCACTCAAATAAATAACGAAACACCCCATTTTAAGGAATAAGAATGTTCCGAAAAACACGACCTGTCTCATTGACTGTTACAAATAACAAACTAACGCCATTCACCCAGAAACTATTAGGCAAGCACTTTTCTTTGCACAAGTTGATATTACCTAAATGATATCGCGCCGTAATTCTATAATGGCCTCTTAGAACCTCAACGGGAAAATGAAAATTAGGTACGGAAACTTCTCTGAAATCTTAAACTACATTATGTAAAGTGGGTAAGTACCTGCCTTATATTGAAACTAGACCAACATAAGACTTGTTTGTTCGCGGTACAGCATAACTCACGTGCCGCTTGGCGTACACAAAGGTATCTCATAGACACTGTGACGTCACATGCTGACTATTCTGTGTAACAATAAGTATATATCTGTAATAATAGGCATAAAACATTAATTTGGTTCTTAATAATAAAAACTAAAGTTTCTCCGCGTTACGTCTGGTTTCATGCTCAAGTTGTTACTACAAAAATCATGTGAGAGGGATTAAAGACTATGTAGATAAATCTATATAGATTTGAATAAAAAGTGAACAAAGTATGTTCAATTTTTAGGGTTCCGTAGCTAAATGGCAAAAAACGGAACCCTTATGGATTCGTCATGTCTGTCTGTCCGTCCGTATGTCACAGCCACTTTTTTCCGAAACTATAAGAACTATACTGTTGAAACTTGGTAACTAGATATATTCTGTGAACCGCATTAAGATTTTCACACAAAAATAGAAAAAAAAACAATAAATTTTGGGAGTTCCCCATACTTAGAACTGAAACTCAAAATTTTTTTTCATCAAACCCTTACGTGTGGGTTATCTATGAATAGGTCTTCAAAAATGATATAGAGGTTTCTAATATCATTTTTTTTCTAAGCTGAATAGTTTGCGCGAGAGACACTTCCAAAGTGGTAAAATGTGTGTCCCCCCTGTAACTTCTAAAATAAGAGAATGATAAAACTACAAAAAAATATATGATGTACATTACCATGCAAACTTCCACCGAAAGTTGGTTTGAACGAGATCTAGTAAGTAGTTTTTTTTTAATACGTCATAAACCGTAAACCGCAATTTGCTGCTACGGAACCCTTCATGGGCGAGTCCAACTCGCACTTGGCCGCTTTTTTATACAAAAAACAAGTTGAGTCGATCGTATCTGATCTACATTGATACGGCAAAAATGTTCAAGCCTTGGGCGAACAAACAATAAAATGCAAAACAAATCGTATTAGAAACTCCAAATTCCAAAGATTATTTCTTTTTATCCATTATTTTTACTTAATTGAATTTCTTTTGTTGAAACGTTGTAGAACGAATCATGAAATTTACGATTCTATTCAAAGAAGGAGTAACAAGTAATTGCTTCCATTTTTTTTTTCGGTTAATCTATCAAATAAAACAGTAAACTTTCAACTTTGTAGGATTGTAGGGTGTTTGTACTGTTTGTAAGCTAATTGTTCATTAGCCGGCTGTAAATGGGTAGCAGACAGAACTTGGCTTAATTCTGGTACACTAGGAAGTTTTTCCGGGTTATATCTATGCTTCCTACATACTCGTACATATAAAAAAGTTATTCGAGGGGATCGGAGGCTCATGCCTCAGGCACAGATCGTAAAAATATATTTTGATTTATTTTCCGGGTAGCGTATACCCGGAGAATATGTACGTTTATTTAATTTTTACTCAGTGATTTATTACATACAATGTTTTCTTTGACATGATAAAATTGGTATTAATTAAATAATCAACAAGAAGTTTCGTAAAGGTAAAATACAAAAATATACTTTGATTAATTTTCTGATCAGTTAATCAGCCCCCTGATTTTTCAAAATGTGTTCCTTTGGCATAATAATAATTTTAAACTATAGACTACATTAAAACTGAAGAATTATTGAAACCCCGAGTGACCACTTGAGCGTTCTGGTCGCGACCGTCTTTTCTGCTCGTTTCACCTCTCGAGAACTGCTTCACAGATGTTGAGCATTCTGGAACCAGGATAGAACTTTAACAATTGGATGTTCGACTAATGCGGCTAGCAAACTTTAGCGATTTCGTCGAGAAATACATTTCGTCGCCCTGTTTCATTTGCAAATCCCCAACAATCACTGTTGGGGCGTAATTCCCAACAGTGAAAATGTTATGTACTTGGTAAACTTCTTAGGTATGTTATGTTGTGTAAATGAGTAGACGAACGATTCCCTTGGTGATTTTTTGCTTCTGAATATAACAACACAATATGGATGTGCATAAATGAGTGTAACGTACAAACTACCACAAAGGTCATTGTACACCGTAGCTCGTAAAGAGGAAAGGAAAAAAAAAAGTGCAAAGGAAATGGTTTCAAACTTATGTAAAATATATTAATACTAGTGTCAAAGTATCTGAATCGAACTCGGCCTTTATTATTCCGAGAATGATTTCACACTGCCCTTATATATTTTCACGCTAAAAGCTCGGTACCTATACGACCATGAAACTTTCCTTTTAAAGCGATGTTTTTCCACCAACGTAACGGAAAAGATACTAACCATTGCCATGACTCGTAAGCTGATACACCACACGTTTACCATTTTAAGTAGTTCAGTTCATATGCAATGCAAATTGCTTTATCTGCAGTCCTACAACGACGAAATAGTCCCTGGGAAATGTCACAGAATAACTTGAAGGAAGGCCGCTTCTTGCTACTCTGTAGAACTTGAGACTAAACTTTATCTAACTTATTTTGGAATTGTTATTTAGTTTTTTAATAAAAAAAAAGCCTCTATTTTTCTTAGCGTTAGTAGGACAAAGCTTTCGAGATCCGAAGATTTATGATACACGAGTATTTGCGGCTCCTTTACTCTGTATTTATGTCACGTCGGAGTGAACTTGCTCGCAGCTCCGTACTTACTTCGTAACCTTAAGTAAGGATTGGATATAACATCAAGTCTTTAGAAGTTTACACTAATTAATGTTAGTGCCTACACTGCCTTCATTCACTGTCTTATCGTGTTAGAAGCTATCTAAGCTATGTTTTATGGTCAACTACCAACTTATGATACACGGGACACAGGCCTCCTATCTGTGAGAGGGGAACTTATGATACGGTTGCTTGTATTGTAATTTAGTATTAAATGGGAAAAAAACGAAGTGTATAAGATTTTCTTTACCAAATGTCAAAGGTAGTCATTGTGAGATAAAAATGAGTCAAGAGAAACTAGAATTCGTCGATGAAACTGT
Organism: Apamea monoglypha; assembly: GCA_911387795.2. Taxonomy (NCBI): domain Eukaryota; kingdom Metazoa; phylum Arthropoda; class Insecta; order Lepidoptera; family Noctuidae; genus Apamea; species Apamea monoglypha. The sequence goes on from OU426922.1 coordinate 7,392,920, forward strand.
TTTCCTGGGGGTCACGCTCGACTCAAGGCTTCAATGGGGTCCTCATTTAACATCCCTTGCAGGACGACTAAGTTCAGCAGCGTATGCTGTGAGAAAAATCCGTCAATTTACTGATGTCGATACCGCGAGACTGGTCTATTTTAGTTACTTTCATAGTATCATGTCGTACGGTATTTTACTATGGGGACGGGCTGCAGACATCGAGTCTATTTTTATTCTGCAGAAAAGAGCCATCAGAGCCATATATAGCCTCCGCAGGCGTGACTCTCTAAGAGAACTGTTTAAAGATATTAACATCATGACGGTACCTTGTCAATATATATATGAAAACATTATGTACGTAAGGAAAAATCTACATATTTTTAGTAAAAGAGGTGAAAGACACAATTATATCACTAGAAATAGGGACCAATTAGTTCAACCAGGTTTCAGGCTGGCTAAAGTAGACTCATCTTTCATGGGGTACTGTTTAAAATGTTACAATAAAATACCTCCCCACATAATTGTACAGAATGAAACGAAATTTAAATCTTGTATAAAACGCACACTATGCAGCCAGGCATATTATAAATTGGGAGATTACATCGCTGATAAAAATGCTTGGCTAAACGCTGGTCCTGCTCCACAGGACGCATAAATAAATTGATTAGCATTTGAAAGTACTGTTGGAGCCGCTGAAGATTGTAAAATACTATTTTTGCATTATATCAATTCAATCTCTTAGTATTGTTTTGTATAGCTCATGTGTGAGTACTGTGTAGGTACATACTATAAAGCTACCATTTACTGGGTACGTCTTTCATTGACTTGAATGTGCCCTGGCGGCTGAGAGTATGTCATGCTCACTCAAATGTCTCGCTGATGGTGGCACATGTGTTGGATCATTTAGCTCCCTTCAAAATGGTTGAGCTGAATGGTGCTAATCCGTGCGTCATGTTCGTGAACGGGCGCCGTCAGTGGGGACTGGTCATCTCTTTGCTGCCATGGCTTATTTTAATTTAATTTAATATTTGGATTGTTTTAGGCTTTTCATTACGGATGCTTTTAACGTTCTGCATCGTTCTTACATGCATAATTTTTAACATGAATGATGTAACTAATACTTTGTAACCATATTTTGATTTAAAAGAGTGTCCATGGAGTTTCTTGCCCGTTGTTCTCCATAGGTACCTACTACGCTTTGGAATGGGCAACTAGCTTCATTTCTCTGACTGACCGACCCCTTGACAATTCAAAAGTGCCTGTAATTGGTTTAATTGAAATAAATACTTTGAGTTTGAGTTTTGAGTTTGTACCTACTCGTACCTAATGAAACTCGAGTATCTTTACCTTTCTTAGGGCTGATTTTGCCAAAGTCTAATATCTTTTAACCGTGGAATAAAATTGATGTCTGACAGTTCTGGTATGGAAAAACTGTCAAAAATTCAAAATTACCTCAGGATAAGATTTATTCTAAGTATAAAAGTTTGGTGAAGTTCGCCCTTAACCAGCAATAAGTGAGTGTGGTGGAAGTTACTACAAACTTAGGAAGTAATTTATGGGAGGTTTGAATAAATTTATCTTTATTATTTTAGGATATAGAATAATTTGTAATATTTTATTAAGGAAGGATAAGGCCAGTCCTAAATAGGTTGAAAAGTCTGAACCTATATCCTATGCATAAACCTTCACTAAGTGTACCTAATAAAGAACATTTCCATGTTCTGCCTAAGGAATTAAATAAAATATAAAAACGTGTGGGGTCAGGGGAACCCGGCAGGAACGAATCTCAAAAAGAAAATCCAAGATGGCGGCTGCGAAAATTTGAAAATGACGAAAACTTTGAAAATGACGAAAACTTTGAAAATTACGAAAACTGAAAATTTTCGCAGCCGCCATCTTGGATTTTTTTTTTTGAGATTCGTTCCTGCCGGGTTCCCCTTTTCATTTAGACCTCACAATTGGCTTCAGCACCCTCGAAAACCATGAAAACTATCTCGCTCTCTGCCTGTCTCTTTCTATTATATGTAATAAAAGGTCGCATGGAGCTATAACGCTTCTTCGTTATGTGACGATTGCTACCAATTTACTCCTACTACAAGCTGCGTTAAAGAACTCCGTTCCAATAAAATCAACAGTTTGTGTATCTATTTTCCCGCAGCTTGGTGAAGTGATGAAATGGGGAAAATATTTCACTTATTTGCACTCATACGCGCTTTGTAAACAAACTGCTGACATCAGCATACAGGATGTTTACTTAAGCGGGAACAAAATGTTTGACCTCTGTACAAGTTGGAACAATCAGTTCAAACTGTGAATGCATTCTGTGTGTGGACATAATGCGCGTCAACAAAAGGCAAACAAAATAAATCAATAATAGAAAATGTCAGAAGGCATTAATGCCCTAAGAGAACTTTCCCTCTGTCCAATCAGGGTCTGTCTGAAAATTAATCAAATTATATGTTGAACGTTGAGCTAAGTAAAACGACTCGAGGTAGTTAATTAATTTACTTTGTGGTCGGGACTGGATGCAGATACTTAACAACAAACAGATTGCAGTATACTCACTGCCGCGCAGGACAGCCAAGAATGCCAAGTGAGACGTCAGCCTTATTTCCATTCAATTGTTTGTGTCGGGTTTCGACAAGCTTCTGCCAAACTCAATTTGACTTCACGAGTTTGTTGTCGTCACCGTCTGTTTATCGTTGCTAGGTTTTTCGCCGTTTCTGGCGAGGATAGAGACGTTCTCGTAATTGAATAACCTCATTCGAAGCGCCTAACGGAAGTTAAAGTTGTCAAAAAATAAAAGACCCGTTTTGACATTTGAGAATGCGTTCTTGACACCTGTCAGTTTCATACAAACGAATACGTGTTTTGCAAATTTGATCTTTATTAACTACTAGAACTGTCAATGTCAAAAGGGGCCTTTTATTTTTTGATAACTTTAGTTAGATATTATTTGGTAGTTACATACATACATATCTATGTGTGTAACATTAAATGTCAGCGCATTACATTTCATAACCGCTGTATAGAAATACCTTGAGAGTCAGAACGATTCAGCGAAATATGACATATTTTCAGAAAATTACGGTAGACAGTGACAATTTTTATGGCTTCCTTTACGTTACTTTTAAACCTGAGCACGTTGCGCGTCAGCTGATGTGAAATGGGCTGCTCTAGAGCCCGTGAGCGTACTGTCACTACATGAGTACTTTACTCATCGTTTTACTGCTACTTAGTTTTTGTAACCTAAGGATTCGATTAGAGGCACTTTGTTGAGTTTCTTATCTTTTAAATATTGAGTTTTTAGGTTTAGATGGAGAAAACGTAACTTAACACTTCTTATTCATTTCAGGATTTAGTAGCAGTGGGTGGACACATTTGTAAATTATGCGAGTAGTACACGCTCCACTTTACTAGTAAGAACTGAAGCCAAAGATGAATCTGTCACGTGTTTGCAAGAAACGTCTGATTTCAAGTTTACTAGACGAGGGCGAACCTGCCTGTTAATAAACTACTACGTGTGTGCTACCGTACTGAAAGAGCTGCGCGCGCTTGCAATGCCTTTTGCTGCCAACCAATACTACCTGTAGGGAAGTTTTTTATATACAAAATATACGTTACCTAAAAAACAAAAAAAAATGTATTTTAGAATACAAAGTTATTTCGAATAGGGTCGCCACCACAGTTTTAGCCGCATCAAATAAATTTACATAGGAATGTTTTGTGTTTAAATAGTTTAAACGACGCTTTATAAAATCATACAATAAGTATGTTGAGATACTGGAGCATGTGAAGTTATTTGACAAACTAGAAACCAAAGCATGTCATAAGTTACTCTACCTAGACTAGTTGTTAATAAAATTGTTGTTATACCCTGTAATATGAACGTTAAATAGTAGTACATACCCACTTACTGCTATATCAACATATTCTTTCTCTTTCCTAAGATTACAACATTACGAATAAAATTAGACTGGCCCATCTTTGACTCAACGCTGACATTTGTAAGGAGATAAAGAGCCAAGTAAATACATTTTCAGTGACTCTTAGCGTAGCAAATTATTCTACTATTTTATTTGAAGTCGGGAGTGGCGCCTCGTAAAGAGGAAATAAACATTTCGCCACACTTCCTTAAATTACATGAGTGTGTGTACTTTATACGAGGATAGCTCTTAGCTAAAAGATGGAAGACCTTGTGTCTTTCTGTCACAAAGTAGGTCACATTGGAAAAAACTGAAAAATCCGGAAAGCAGGATTCATTTTACCATGTTCAGCTCAAAGACTGAAATTGTTCATCGAATCGAAAACATATCTACGAATCTTTTTAGTCGGTAGTTAAAAATACAACAATATTTAAGTACCATGTAATTAATATTGCCAACCAAACTTTGTGCTAAGCGAGAGAGAGCTTTTGTAACGACATCGTATCCTAAATTTCAGGTCACAATAGTGTTGCAAGGCCACCTTTTCCTAATGCTTTGAAACTTAGTTACCAACTTATTCGCGCACCTTTCATATAAAGTTACCATGTCATTCAGTCATAGCACAGTTTATAGTCGGTTTGAACACGAACTGCAGCTTTAGTTTTGTATGAACTTAATTAAATATAAGTTGTTATTATTTAAGTTGAGGGCGCTCCGCGGATTGATGTGAACACGACTGGAGCTGGCAGCACATTAGACTCCATTACTCATACGAGTCCTGGGAACCTTTACTTCATGTAGCATATACTTGAGTAATTAATAATTCTGACAGTTACTATTTACTGCTTTTACTAAACAATCTAAATACTTTTTATGACTAAATACAATGATTTACAAATTATGTCTGGGTTGATCCCAACATATTTGGAAACACATAAGACAGTATCAATATAATATTCTATCGTGAATCTTCTTTCTAGAGCTAATACTTTATTGGCGTTTCGCCAGAGTCCACTTCGCCAATATTTATATTTGGCTTGGCTCCTACTTCAATGATTTGGAGTTATTAGTTTTACGAAGCGATTTACATGAACAATGAAATACTCGTTACTGACGCCCACTATCTCCGAAGAATATGAACGAAAGCGGCCTACGACCCCATCGCAGAATAACGACTGACTTAACATAAGTACTGTATGATACGAGTATGACGCTGTGAAAGAGGCGTGACGACTGGGCGAGACGAATTCTACGAAACACATTAACATTGAAGAAGATAACGCTAAAACATAATATATTTATACTAGAATTAAATTAACTGCTTGAAACATGTTTATGTTTACAAAACCTTAGTTATTATTATGATATTGCGTAATTTGAATCCTGAACTTCCATACTGAGTGGATTTTCGGAAAAGCGTCGTTTTACTCACACTTGAGGACATAATGTAAATCTACATTTTTCATGAGATAATGTTAAACTTCTTGCAATTCGTGGAGTAGTTTTACTTGTACTAAAGTTATCCATGAAAATTTATCTTTTGCTGGAGTAAGCCTTTACTTTAAAGTCCGTACTGAGCCAGATTTAAATTATGCATTCTTAAGTAAATATTTAAACGGAAACAGACGAAATCAACATTCATTGTGGACAAAAGAAGGACTGATCGGCACTAGCAAAAGACATAATTGTATGGAAAAGGTAGAGGAAGGCCTTTGCCCTGCAGTAGGACAACACTGGGTAGTTAGATTATAGTTTTTTTACACATCCGATCTGAATGACTGCCCGCACAGCAATAATTTTCTTTATAGATACGACGAGGGGTGCGTGCTCCCAACTTGAGGAAGGACTTCATATTGAGAGCTTACCTTTACACTTAATAGAAAATGGTTGAAGATAAGCGCAGTATTTGCCGGGGGTATAGCCGGGAACATCTACCGATGGAAAGGGAAGCATTAACCTCGTTGCCGATGCATAATGCTTTCACAACGTCTCATTATATTTTCTCTGGCCAATATCTATAAACGTTACTTAGCATGTGTTTTGGCTAAGTGTTATTCTCGTCACGGTCACAAAACTGTCAAACTATAGGTGCAAGATAGAGACGGGACCATGTCTAAGCCAAATCCCGTACTAAGTAACGTTTATAGATTTCGGCCTCAGTACCTACCGTATGTGAAAATACCAAACTGTAACAGCTTATTCTACCTTGCGACAGACAGCTGCATGAAATATCGCTCAGTGGCCAGTTCTCCAGTAACTCCTACAAGTTGGTGTCAGGAAGAAGCGTCGTAAGCTATTCTGATTGTGCTATAAATAGCTCAGAACCGCCGCGGGGCTCAACCCGACTCACTTCGAGGTCGATTCTTCTAAAAGACGTCGTGATTTATTATTTTACGATTCCACAGTTGAAGGATAATAATATAAATGATGGAAATGTTATTCGTAACCTTTTGCAACTTCACACACAATACAATCGTTGTTAATATAGGCATCTAAACGGTAGAAATTTAACTGCTTTCCCTAACAATCAGGTAAGCTGATCGTTCAATTATAATTCATTTCCTTTATAGATAATTACGCTGTCGTTACCCTCGTCAATATTGTGAGATTCATTCATGAAATTCACGCAGCAGAGCACGCAATTCAGTCGTGTTGATAAATCGTCGGTTCGACATCTAAAGTGAACAACAAATTGTTACTCCGAGTCTCCGACGTCGAAACACGAGACTCCTTCGTACTCATGTATCTAATCGACTTACATTTTTGTTTGGGTACCTGTTTGTCGTATTATATTTCTTTAGGTGTAATGTGATCTTAAAATAGAAAATATATTGGCTTTCGCGTTATGAAACTTATTTAGTTTAAAACTGTGGTAAATTGTATCAATTATCTATTTGATTTTATACATAATAAATAATGCCTAGATATATTTGAAGCAAACTGGACTATCACGTAAAAGTAAAACGCGAAGACCGAAGAAAGTCTAATACCCTGTTTGTAAGAAAAAAATAAATTTAATTCCACCCAAAAATTGTGCAATCTTTGTAGAAACAAAACAGCGGCTGCTGAATTTCGGCAATGACTTGACTTTTGTATCCGGGCGTCGTGTTACAAAAGCTTTGCTCAACCCTTGTCACTTGTGACAGTGACTTGACAACATAACACCTACGGAGCGGAACGAGGAGACAGTTTTGTTTGTTTTGCCATCGCAAGAAATAGATTGAACCGAATAAATTAAACGGGAATAAATACTTACTGTGGGACCTCTGAAATAAGACATTGAAATAAATTAAGGTACGCATTCCCGGTAGTGGCCCGGTATTCGGTAACATGTTTTATACTTTCGCACGTTTCTACTATTATAAATTAAAGTTTGTGAATGGCAATACCTTCTTGGTAATATTTTGTTCAATTTTAATAGCAACACTGACTAAACAGTTGATTTATGCCAAAAATGCGTAGTATCTCTATGTAGTTTGTGCTATTTTGTGGAACGACAAATGTGTGCTGTTTACAATTTTCAAGAAAGTTCAAAATTCTGTCGATGAACAGCGAGCCCACTGTGTCGTATTGCTCTGTGGATTGATTTCTAATGGAAAAATAATTTCTTTTGTCAAATACCCACTGTCTGAACTGGAAAATAAAGTCAGGGAAATGAATTGTTAAGCAAATCGAGGAACAACATAAATTTTCCGTATCCATTCATTCTTTGTATAGTTGTAAGAAATTGTTACAACCCGGCAAATTGACGTAGGGTATCACTTTGTTTAACAATTATTCTCCTTGGCTTGGATCTATTAATATCTACCGTGGGAGCTCGTAAATAAGACCTTGAAACAAATTACTTGATTCATGCTCCGCGGACTTTCAGCAAACTTTCTTACTTAAGAAAGTTTTTGATTGCTTTCCTACCTAATGACCTCACTGCTCTTGACGTTATTCTCTAACCAAAATGTAGGGTAATCGTTGTGGAAAGGGTTGTACATTCACCATTGCCAGGATCGCCCAGAGGACACGGTGGAGCACACGGTGGAGGTCTGCCCCGCTTGGGCGGAGCACCGCCGTGTCCTCGTAGAGGCGATCGGCAGCGGCGGCGGCCTCTCGCGCCCGGCCCTGGTGCAAGCCATGGTCCGGAACGAGAAGGAGTGGGAGGCAGTCGCCTCCTTCTGCGAAGCAGTCATGCTAGCGAAGGAGGTGGCGGGATGGATGAGGGAGAGAGCCTCCCGTCCCAGCCGCCGCGAGAGACGCTCCGGGCGTCGGGAGTCGCGTGACGACTACCGGCCACCGTAGGCGCGGGCCTGCGGGCGGAGAGCAATGGGTAGCTCACCGCCCGACCAGGACCAGGCCCGTGCCGGACGGCGCGTAAGTGTTTCACGCGCGCCTCAAAGAGATGTCAGCATAATTCGAGGGGCCCCTTAGGGCCGAAGCCTGCCGGGTCAGCGGGATTGTCCGAAAGGGTTACCGCTACCCCGGAACATAAAGGGCGAAGGAAGGAACATGGGTGGGTTTTAGTCAGTAAGAGCCTGACACTCCCTTCCGCTCCACCCAGAGCGGGAGGGGTCATTTGATGATTTCCCACCAGAAAAAAAAAAGGGTTGTACATCGTTTTCAACGTCCGTTCCCTATAAGTATTGGAATTATTTGCTAAAGTGGAATAAGAAGTGTTGGAGAATGCCTAACACATTCGATCTTTATAATAAAAAAATTTAAAAAAATGAAGTCCGCATTTGTACCTTTTTGTGCGAAAAGTTTAAATAAATAAGTACCTAGTTAACAACTTCATAGCAGGAACTGTTTTTAGGGTTTCGTACCTCAAAAGAAAAAAACGGAACAAGAGTTCAGTTTCCTCTTCTTTTGTTACTTTTTTTCTTTCGGTTATGGATCCGTCCCCTCGTCCGTTTGTCAGTCTGTCAAGACCCATTTTCTTAGGAACGCAATGAAATGGATATTAAATAAGTAATTCTACAGTTCCTTGTAGCATTAAGAAAAATCAGAAGTTTGATTTTTCAAGTCAACGCAATAAAAACAATACCGCTATCTATGAGACATATTTTGCTACTCGCAATTAAATCACAACCAACTAAACCTACGGGCACTTTTTTGTTGACCTAGAATCATGAAATTTGACAAGAAGCAAGGTCTCAAGAAGCTTGGAAATCGTTAATTTGGATATTTTTTGTGTTTACAAACTTATATTTGCAGTTAGAGAATTGACCATGACGTATATCGATGCATAAGAGATTATGTATTTCAACTACAATGTAAAGTTTGTTTTTTGGGATAAATTTATTTCAACTACCTTGTAGGTACCCTTCATCGTGCGTGGTCCGACACACACTGGGCCGGCTTTTTATTTAAAATCTCCGTTTGGATGTGCCTACATAAGTCCTGTCGTTCCTACTAAAAGCTTCGCGACTCACAGAGCACTATTTACGAACGCAGTATTGTATAATCAACCTAAACAGCTATCAGTAATAACATTCCGCCATTCTACGAGCCATACTTTGAATTGTGAACGCAATAACCGAATTGTGGTTTGATCCATTCCGTTGTTCGATGTTCCCAAACATCGGGAAATGTGTTCTGACGAGACAATAAATTGAACAATACGTTGAGCTAATAAAACTAGCAATGAAAATGTTCGTGTTCGGACGTGACTTTCAATCTCTATTTATAAAAGCGTCGTTTATTTTCCTGTCTATTTCAACGTTTATGTTTTGAGACCAGATTCGAGTTTTATGTTTTCATACTTAGCTATTTGTGTTTTGTCGAATAGAGTCTCGATCCTGAAGCAATATGGACCAATCCCTCGCATAGGGACTAACACCTCTGTTCAGCTTTGGTCCATAGAAAATAACGATTTTGTATAGATCAGGGAACTTGATGGTTGAGCAGATTGACATACGTCGTGAATTTTTAATATGGAGTCTGCAAAGATGTATTATTCTAACAGGGTGCAATAAAACACTTATCCCTTGAATCGAGCACGGCTTCGTTCCATGTTCATATATATTCTTTTACTTTTCTAACGTAGCCCCAGCTATAACTTTGAAGATTTCTTTGAAGTTTTTCATCGTACGTTTGACGAATTGGAAAGGTGCGCTTTGTCCAAGTGAACAATAAATGTATTCACAACCAAAAAAAAAATGTAGGTTTATGAAATATGATTATTTAATGCTTTGTGCACATAACGTAGAAACTGAACAAGGAAGGACTAAATACTTTAGGCATGTTCATAAAAACTCTCCCCATTTTATTCTCGAATCATTTGTACAGGCACCAGATCCAGTCTTTCTGATGAGATTCGTATCACACTAGTCCACGATAAATCAAATACACAGAGTCCTACCCTCTAATCGCGACATACAACCAACAAACAAATCATAACTTGCGCGGAAGTTGAAAAGGTTGAGAAAAGAGCAAGAGGATTTTACAGTATATTAATGCCATCAGAAATGTTTGTTAACTCGAGCGAGCTACGACTGAATAATTACGGGTACTCGGGTGGCTTTAAGGAAAATCATTAAAAAAATAAATGTTCGTTGAAATTCATCTCGTACTTTTGTTCGTAGTCTTTCGTCGACTCACAATATAGCTGTTCACCATTATCCTCTTTGTCGTGAATCTGTTCACGGAAGTCCCCTATAGGTATGATTGACATGAACGAATAATGTAAAATAAAAATTCTTACATAATTTACAATGACGAAAATACTTTCATTGGAACGATACGGAACATTGATGGTTACTTGACAACACAGCTTGACGAACATCTCACAGAACAACCACTAGGCATTCTTATACAAGCACAACATGATAAAAACAATAGACATATAAGTAAAACTTATTATATTCAACTTTGAACATTGAATCTGTTTCGAGCCACTAAATCAAAAATATACATCTATTTGAGGTTGCTTTTCCTCCGCCATTTTTTAAGCCATCACGCCGTCGCCCAGCTGGGTTCCGATCCGACCGAAGTTTTCTTGCCTTATTTGCTTTTGTATACTATATACTATATTTTTATTTATGCCCATCATTTTGTAATTGTAGCAAACTATTCGTCTGGTTTCCTAATGTTAGAACCTTTTATATTCTTCCAAAATTCTTGTCTCCATGTTTACATAAGAACGGATAATTTAAGCATCAAATTGGAGGCTTTCATGTAAATCTACCAGTTATCAGACTGTTACTTGTTATTGGTTATCGTTCGGGCTCCCTAGATAAAAATATACTTGAGTGTGAATACTAAGACGATGTAAGATCGAAGCATTCCTTTCCCAAAAAATAACAATACATACACTACACAAAAGGCGCGTTAACTGCAATTTTAAGATCCTAAACTAATAAAGCCGCTCGCTTAAGTCTATCGTAAAACATAATCTGTGCCTTTATTTCAATAAAAACGACCCCGCAAAGCAGACCGCGATGCCAGATGTTTACAAAATTAAGTAAACTAGTTACTTTACCAAAGTTCTACGTCCAATTTCTTTCTATACCTAACCTTACAAAAATAACTAAGAAAGACATTTAAAATAAAATACTAGTTGGGAGCGAGCCAGCGTTCAAACTAATTAGTTTTTCCAACAATTATTACAAAACGCAACTATTGCAAAACAATGAGGCACGGAAAAATGTGCTCAGAAAGTGGAGTTGGGCAACATAGATATGAGGCTGTGTTCACGAACAAAAGTTTTGAATTGTAACAACAATGAGAGTTTAAAAGAAACTTACGTAGAATTTGTACGAGCCGCAGCTCGGTTTAATAAACCTCTTCTTTTTACGTACATATAATAGTTCTGGCAATGTAAGACTACAGATTTTCTACATGATATCCTCTTGCATCACGTGGTACATAAATTTTAGTGAAATTAAGTGCTTTTTTAAACACTATCCGTGGATAGTGTTTAAAAAAGCACTTAATTTCAAATGGCTAGTGAGCCATCAAGATATTTTTCACGTTTAGTATATTAGTTAAGTTAAAAACACTTTAACAATGGCAGTACGTTGAGAGCAACGGTAAGTCATTGAGAGAAAGTGTGAGCCACAGTCCATTTAGGTAATTAATATCCATTAGCAGAAATCGCATTCGATTCAATCCCTTTCAGGATAAAACAGCTCACAGCCCACTGGCCGCTCATTCTGTGAAACAAAAACGCCTCAAGGCAGAAATAAACCGAATGATGTATACCCGTATAGCTATTATTCTTTCACGCTACGAACGTGGCGTCGTAACAGCGTAGCAGCGTAGCCCACATTCTACGTAGCTCGTAGTTGAATGGCCGATTTATAATGGTGAAGGCGAACGCTAGCCATTTATTATTGTACAACCTCTCGTATACTCGTATACCTGAACATTACAACATCTACACAGATGATCGTTGCCAAACAATAAAACAATATTACGGTTGTTGACAATACGTCTTGCATTAAATATGAGTACCTAGTTACCAGATGCTGATTCTGTGCTTCTACCATAAGTTGTTATCGAAAACTTACTCGCTAGCGTATTAACGTGGATCGAATAGATTTCGATAATGCTTGCACCATGAGTTTTACGGAGTCTTAAGCAGGCGCATAGGTAAACTCGTGTCATCTTAAGTTTTGTTTCTTTCTTTCTCAGTAAGAAGAAAGAACGGCTCAAAATGTAGTGCTATCGCCTATGCTAGAAATGTTATTACAGTCAATAATCCGACTAAATAGTAAAGTTGGCGGTTAGTGAACTACTTAAGGTAATTTAGTGGTTGTTGAATTTTTATTCCTTATATGTCACTGTTGTGTCATCGTATAATGTTAGTGACTGATTATGTTAAGTTTCTTCATCATCATCATCATCATCATTTCAGCCGATAGACGTCCACTGCTGGACATAGGCCTCCCCCAAGTGTCGCCACATTGACCGGTCCTGATAAGTTTCTTACCTATCGAAATAAGCATTGCTATTCTGTAAAAACTTACGGTGAAAACTTAGGTGAAGTGAGCTGTCACTTTCCACGTGATGTAAGGGATTGCGACTATTATCAGCTCACTTCACCTAAGTTTTCACGGTGAGATATTTACAGAATAGATCGGCTGTAATGCTCATGGTACGAATTTTAATTCTTTCCGTGGCCGCTAAGGGCGCTGTACAGTATTTCATATTCATTATTATTCATATATTATTTACGGAGAAGCTAGCGAGTTTTGGCTGTGCAAACTCATGGTAGAGCTACTGGAAATTGTTTCTGTAATTACATAGCAACATTATGATATGTATGTAGACGTAGGTAGTATTTATATTGACCTGCGCAGTAAAACAGTTATTTGATTGGTTTTAATAAAAGATGAGAACAACCAATACTTTTTAATATACAGTAATGTATTATAAATGACTGGAGCGGGACGATGCTGATCGCTGTCGTTCCCTATATTTACATGAACTACAGACGAGGTAACAGTTAACTGGGGAGGTAGAACAGAGTGATCAGATAAGCACACAACATAAATAAAGAAGCAGTAACAATTGCATAAAGTGTGCCAAGTGTGAGTATTCGTATTGACACGTTTTTTTTTAAATATTGGAATACATTTTTCTTATGTTGCAGAAAGAAAATTAAGAACATGAGCATGACCCTGTGTCCGAACCGAAAGCGACTGTCGCGCCAAAACGCGATTACGCAATCGTTCACATGAATTATGACGATCAAACGTGACTTGATTTGTCGCGTGATTATGTCATATTCAGGTAAAAGAGCGCAAACATATGTTTTGGTTAGGACACATATTCAGGTAAAACTCAAACGTTTTTGAAACTTTTGATTGAGTATACTATTTGTTATTTCTCAACTACACGTAAAACCGAGCTCGGGTTTAGTTGTTTTATTTTATAACTAGTGAAAAATTCACAAACCTAGTTTTGACAAAACCCCTGCAGCAAAGTTCTCCGAATATGGAAATGAAAAGCTTGCAGTTCGTGATCAAAGCAAATAGAAAAGGGTTCCATTTTCTACTGGCACCTAAAATCACGAGCAAATTGCGGTGAAGTTTTAGCTGAGCTCGCCTCGAATCTGTTTGCCCTCTTCACTTCATGAAAATGTTATCAGACGATTCGTTGAGAGACTCTACGACTGACCTCGGTAGAGATTGGATTACTAACTATATATTTATTTCCTGCTTAACTGTAGATGCTTCAAGATTAACTGTCATTCCTTAAAATTTCTGAATTAAAGGTCGATTATACTTTCAGTTTTACTCGCGTTCTGTGCAGATTTGGACAGATTTTTATGGTATAATACCAAAATCTGTTAATCCTGAGATTACAATTTTATAGTGAAACATAAAGTTAACGAAACGTAAAAAGAAAATGTTCCAGAAAGTCTATACAGCATAAAATATCAACGTCTAACGTCTTCATAAAATGAAAATACTGAATTGGAAAAAAGGTCAACTTTGTTTCCGTTGAGACAACATGGAATTTACTGACGTCATAGTTCAGTAGTAGAAAGACCACAGCGAAGATATATTGGAATATTTTGCCAACGTGAACCGAAAGGTGCGGTCATAGTCAACTGCCAATCGAAAATATCGCTGAGTGGGGCATGTTACCGGCGTCGATATAGCTCTTCAGGTAGACCGGGTCACGCTAAGTGTATTACAGCTATCAATATTTTCAACATACCGATGTTGTTTGCGTGTAAACAGAATAGAATATTGAAAGTATCATAAAAATATTTTATTCAGCTATCTATTTGGATATTGCAGTTTTTGTTTGGATTGACAGACATGTTATGATTTAGACAGATTAAAAGCATTGCCATGTTTAGTTGTTAGAATTTTCGTAGGCTCTCTTTTCACTAATTTACTCGTGCAAATTAAATCATCTACATCCAATTCTACAGAAAACTTTTCATGTTTAATCAATTCCTTATGCTCACAGAAATAAATCCTACTAGCTTGTAGATTTTTTTTTATTCCAATATTTACTGCACTAGTTTTTACTCGGAATGTATTAAAATTAGATTTATTGGGTGTTTGCAAAGTCTTATTTTTGAAGGATAATTTTTTGGTAAAAAAAATCCCTCAAAAATAAAACTTTGACAGTTTTAGTCATATATCAAAATCAAATAAAATATTTAGTACCATGTCGGATTGTCGGTGTAGAATCATGAAAGGGCACTATCAGTAAATATTAAACTGATTTAAAAATTCACAACACATAAATTCACTTTGATATTTGTAGTCAAGATCATTTAAGATAATTTGTCGTCCTATGTGAGAATATGGCACTAGTATATAGGTAGGTACCTCATGATTGTACCTGGACATTGTCTTAAAGCGCTGTCCGTTGCCGGCGGAATTCTATTTGCTCGTGGTCTGCCACGCCGGTTCCATCGGGACTGGAACGACAACTATGTATTAAGTTAGCTCAACGGGCTACTATTGTCTTTGGATTGCCGCATACCTTCTTTAACACAGTTTGAAAGTTATTTTACAACGGAGAAATACTAAGGAGCTTGCACGAATATTTAAACTGATAGTCGGATAATTTTAAAACCTCCGCTCCTCAGATAAGTTTAGACAGGCATACATTAAAAATAAAATGTTTGTGGTTTTGGTACAGACGCCAGCACATCAAGCTACTACAATCTGTCAAATTTCTTTAATAGAATCGTTAAAGCATTAATGTTCAAGGTTGATTGAGAAAATTTAACAGTTTCGGGTAGCTTGATGTGCTGGTGTCTGTACATGATTCATTGTTTGATAGTGTTTCAAATCGTTGAAAGATTTACAGGTATTAACTCAGTCAGATGTATATAAAAAATAGAATATTACTATTTTTTTATTCGTGTGATTGAAATCTCAATCGTAACGTGACAATAACACTAGTTTGCATTTCATTAATTGAATATTAAATTACTTTACATAGCGGAGCGAAGCAAAATTGCCAACATTCCACGTTATATTGTGTCCACGTAAGATCACGCCTCAGCACAATATATCACAATGGACTGCGACCGCTATATAATACTAACACAAACAAACAGACCAGCCAATTTGAAACTCAAGGAGTGTGCAAACGATCCTCTTTCACAAGTTTCATAAACACGTTTCCTTCGAATTTAGTCGAATGAGAATTGTTTACGAATTTAGTTCACATTTGTCAAGTGATGAAAGAACAACACACGGTCATGAATGGAAGCACTTGAAGCAGCAAAATATTACGTAGGAGTTACCTGAATTTTTCTGTTATTCATGAACTCTTATAATAGTATACATTAAATTATTTTAGCATAAATGAATTACTTAAATGTTGCAAATCTAGATATCAAAAAATATTCTCAATCCACCAATTAGGTTGGATTGTACATCCCGCTATAAATAAAGAGCAAACCGCTGTCTGATAAATTATTGTTTTATCTTTGTAGTTTGGAACGCTGCCAGTTGTTAAAAACTGGAATAATAAATCAATCTCCGACCGATTTTACAGTTATTTGAGTTTCTGAAGTTAAAAATACTTAGTTGGTGGTAGCCATGGTAATGCCCGAGGGAGAAGCGATAGGCATCGCTGCTTTTGGAGTGGACAGTAACTAATTTGGTCCCATGCGATGAGTCGAGTTTTCAGCTTTTAACTGGACATCATTTCGTAAATCAATGAAGCTTTTCTCATCTAGGTCATAAACCTATATGAGAACAGCTATAAAATTTCAAATTCGGAAATAGTGAATAACTTAAAATTATTTCAAAACTCGTGGAATTGTTGTGACAGCAGACATCTAGGCATCTGGCTGAAAGCCATCTAGTGCTAAATGAGATTAACTACAACATTTTAATGAATCAACCTCTGATGAAATCAGCTAATCAATTATTATTATTGTTTATAGTTAATTAAAACGGTAACACCAATTACATTAATTAACATAAACATTTAAATAGATATGGTAGGTATACAAAAATATTTCAACTACTAACATATGATAGAGGACACCCTAGCATACTTCTTCTCACAAAACATCAGACATACACGCATAATTCTACTCCATTCATCGGCAAACAGATCACATTCAGGATTGAAGATCACATTAATTCGAGGGGCCCCTTAGGGCCGAAGCCTGCCGGGTCAGCGGGATTGTCCGAAAGGGTTACCGCTACCCCGGAACATAAAGGGCAAAGGAAGGAACATGGGTGGGTTTTAGTCAGTAAGAGTCTGACACTCCCTTCCGCTCCACCCAGAGCGGGAGGGGTTTTTTTTTTTTTTCTGGTGGGAAATCATCAAATGACCCCTCCCGCTCTGGGTGGAGCGGAAGGGAGTGTCAGACTCTTACTGACTAAAACCCACCCATGTTCCTTCCATCGCCCTTTATGTTCCGGGGTAGCGGTAACCCTTTCGGACAATCCCGCTGAACGGGAGGGGTCATTTGATGATTTACCATCCGGAAAAAAAAAATCACATTGATCAATGAAGGCACAAGCTTAGTATTCTACGAACTTTTATTTATTCCTGTCGTCACCTGTCCCCTCCCACGCGTCTACCGTGAGTCTGTGGCTCTTGGCGAGGGTGAATACAACACAATACTCTGTGCGTAGCATTTGGTTATCTAGGGCCGTGTCTAGCCTCAATACGTGAGGCTGTTAATGCGGTTTGCACTCAAGCTCAATGTTCGCTACCTCACCCAGTTCCATTATTACTTACTCTTAAGTTTAGTCTTCTTAGTTGTTAACTCATAAGTTTCTAAGTAAGTTTTGAGTTTATCTATTGCTATGGATACAATACCATATAACGTTATTAAACCACACGGCGAAGAGAAGTTAAACATCAATTAGGTGCTGCAACATCCCTTTGTAAACATGAAAGTTTAAGGGAAAAGTTCTAATTAACCATAGCGTTAATAAAGCTTCAGTTTTGCTCAACTTGGTAGAGTACATCGTGCAGGTAAACAGGCCAGTACTCAAAAACAATTAATCTAACTGACTAGAGTTCAGTCTGGCTAGATTAATCTGTCTTAGGTACAAAGCAGTTAACAGCTATACCAAAACTTTAAATGGATTTCAATATTCGTCTTTATTGACTTATTACAAAGGGCTGAAGATGTTATTTTAATACATGCTTGCTTTGCGTGAACTTTTAGCGTGAAACATGGAATACGTAAATTGCTGTTTCAGCATAAGTTTCTCAGAGTTCCATTTTGTCGATTTCACGCGTCGTTTCACGAAGTATGAAGGCTTGTAATATGCAGTGATTTCAGGAACGTACTGACGGCAGTGTGCTCAGTAAAACCAGGAAATTGTAGTTTCGTATAACTGTGAATGGAGTGATTTAGCATATTTATGAGGGACATGTGACAGGGCTTTGTGCGATGCGGACGCTTTCTATGCGTGTGTTCATTGTCGTTCGATGACCACAATCTGTAGGTATACCTGAGATATTTTATCTAATCAATAGGGGATCGTCCCACTTGTACAACTAGGGGTTGAAATCACGACGACACGACCTTTTTTTCTTTTTTTTTACTGATTGGGCCTTCTCTTGACCTCGATCACGCCTGATGGAAAGCGATGGATGAAACGAGCGTGCCCAGAAGATGCCTGTTCACTCTTTTTAGTGCTCTCTGAATTAAGTTAAGGTTAGCCTGTAAAGTGGAGGTTATGGGAGCTCCTTGAACAAATTCGAACACACAGGTCTAGGCTATGTATTAATTATTAAAAATATCAACGTGTATGGGTATAGTTACTGAGAACGTTATGAACTAACTGCTTTTTGGAACCAAGCATGATATATTAATGTGATACAGAAATGTTTCTATATTCTTTTGCATAGGATGCTTACTGACTACTGAAACGTTTAAATATTATCTATTAGTCAAATGTTCAAGAAGAACGAACGTTAGTTATATGAACTGTGTTTGGGTACCTACATACATTCGTTCTTTTGTTTAGGTACTTCTATCAGTACCCACTTATGTGTTTTACAAAATGTCACACTTTCATCAGACTCTTTCTAAATTAAACCTAATTTAATTCAATTTATAATGAGGCGATTTCGTTTTAACAAAAATACATAATTATTATTCATATTCCATCTGTTTGTTCTTAATGAGAAAGGTAAATCCTCTTATTCATTAAACGTAAAATGATATGAGATATGTAGGTAGTTTTAATGAGCAGAGCTATAAAATTCATACAACAATTTCACAATTTAATTCACGTCCATTTTATATCCATTTTCCTTTTTGTGAAAATTGTGCCGTCACATCAAAAGTTCCATTTTATTAAAATTGGTTTCACCTCCTCCACGGTAATAGCGATATTTATATGCAAAGAAGTAGAAGTTCCCTTGTTTTCATTCTTTGATAACGTTGGTAGAGAACTTTATGAATGTATAACACAGTTTTTGTGCAATCAATACTTTGTAGTGTTCTAAAAACGTGATCGTCTAGCTGGAGTTTAAGGGACCCACTTCTGAAGCACGAGTTGCGGGGTCTTTCCAACTTGATATGTAGGTACTTTCAAGTTTATCCTTCGCAGAGAAGGCAGGGAATAAAACATCGTTGGGAACTCTGGAGTCGGACGTACCTTCCGTATCTTTTAGTAAGAAGAATCCTTTACCCAGCAGTGGGGAACTTAAGGGCCGGTTAAGTAGCTCTATGGGATATTCTTCTTAGCGTGTGAATGACAAATTTTTTTTTTGCCAAATAACATTTGCAACGCCAGTACTGTTTGCTGACGCAACAATTAGAGATCTTTGTTATACTACGTCAACGCCGGATGTCGCTGAAAACCAGCACTGGGGCTCTGTCTCGTATAGAGTCTTAGCATTATGCTGAGAGATGGCCGTTTTACGTGAATGTGACACATGTGTTCCCCCAACTTGTTATATATATATTTTTTTGTGTTTGTGTTCTTTTTATGCGTCATGTTTTCCGCAAATAAACGTATTTTCTTTCTCTTTCTTCTTCTTCCTCTTTCTCATGCTCTATAAACACAGCTAGCCCGTCCCTACTTTAGTAATGTCACCGTTCTGCAGCATTACAAGTTTATTTCGTTTGCTGTCTAGCAAAGTTTTCCAGAAATTGAAGACCACGTCTTTGCTCCGCATATTTTCACTTCAAATGTGAGATTATATGGCAGAATCATTTCACCATTCCAATTGTATTTCATTGAGTAATGTTCAAAATTCCGAGCAATATCGAACAATTTATTTCTTTTCTGTTTTGATTTCCGCTCTCTGGTGGAAGTAAATATAACATGGCTTTTTTCTATAATGATAAAGTATTTGAGCTGGGGAGTTATTAGAGAAAGATACTGAAGGAAAACCTAACAATACTTTTAAAACCGAAAAGGAGCTGAAGCTACGGAACTCCCGGATGAAGTGATTAACATTAACATAATATGGTGACAATTTCAAGTTCACTTGCGGTCTGCGGGCTGTGATTACACTTCCCTCTTACTTTATCTACATGAATTCCTATTACGTGTAATAAATAACCTCCTGTCCTCACGATCTGTAACACTGGATCGGAAAGGGTTCGCCTTTTCAATTACGCAACATGTATGTATCCTTTTTCTCGTAATATTTTCTTTGTTTTCGAAGACAAGGATACACGTGATATATTCCAAGGTTTTTGAGATTTTTTGTAGGTCAATGTTACGATACAAAAATAATATATTATTCTCAGAAATATTTTATGAGATATAGTCAACAAGTCAGTCAGTCAGTCAGTCAGTTTGTAGTTTTCTGTGTGCTATGTAGTTTTTTTTTAGTCTGAAAGAATCACATTATTGTTTTGCAATCGTTCAGCTCATCAAATATTTAATTTATTTCGTTTATCGTATTTCATTGAGTTAGTGATTTAAATTTATAATGGATTTATAATGATTTAGTCTCCACTCGCTAATGCTCCGCAATTATTTATTTATTTTATTGTAAATAGTACGGGCGAAGCCATAAAACACATAAAAACATATAATTTATATCATACTCCGTCGCTGTCACGTACTCCATTCACAATGCAGCTACTACAACTGAACTAATATAAAACGTTTCTAACTTGAAACCTCCATTATTCTGCATAAAATAATACTGAATAAAATATTAATTTTATGTCTGAATGAGAATGGAATTTTCAATTCCGTTTGCTTTAATAATTGCAATTAGTTTTAATTGTCTTTTGAAAGTTTAATTTTAAGTGATTATATCGGTTCGTCTAATAGTTCTAATAATAGACAGGGAACTTTTTATTTTCATGATGAACAAAGAAGATTGTTATTTGTTTTTTTTTTTCTTTTTTGTTATTAGATAGGTACCTACTTCAAAATGAAGGGAAATAAAACTTTTATTGGATAGACCTCCAGTTTCAGAGGTTAAGTAAATAATACAATTAAGTTGGAATCAATATATTAAAACGGTACAACAAATCCAAAAACATTAATTGTTGTGTACCAAACAACTTCATCATTATCTGCCTATCCTCTATATGAAGTGACTGAGTGAGTGAGTGTGAGTAGGATCACAATAAAAAAATATCTCGTCATTCAAAATACACTGAATGCACGTAGAATACTACCCACAACATAAATTGTAATCTAAATAATATAAATCTATTTAGTCATATCACACTAATACGAGCCTACATATAAATGCATGCTTTATCCTGAAGCATTTCAAAAAGCCACAGTAGCATCCGTAGCGAGCGGCGGAAGCTACGCCGCTACGAGTAACCGCTACGCCGTAGCAACTAGCTACGTATATTTGAATAGGCGAATAGGAATTCACACTTTTGACCTCGGTCTGAGGATTAGTTTATAAACAGATTATCTGCTGGAAATTAAACTATTTGGCTAAAGGTAAATGAGAAAGTAAAGATTTTTTTTTAACTTGTAATAATGTTTACGCAACTACTGAATGCTCCTTATTGGCATCGGTTGGTAGAGAGTTTTAACGTTAGCTAAGTTTCAGCTATATGTATTTAACAAAATAAACTTATATACGATTGTTAGCGCCATGGCTGGACACTACGTTTATAAATAAATGAAAACATTTATTTATTTATCAAATTTAAAACAAGGTCAAATTAAATTTGCTGGCGAAACTCGGCAGACGTGAAGGGTTCCGAGTTCTAAACAATATAAAACAAAAAAAAAAGTTTTGATGTTCCCATTTTTGGGGTCACCTAACGATGGTCTTGTTGTATCTCGAAACAAGAGATTAGACATTTTTTTGAAATTTGAAAAGTTTGTTAGTATTTTACTCGAGAACCACTTCTATACATATTATAAATTAAAGTCTATTTTCGTGTCTATCTGTGTGACCGCGTTGTTCTTCTTAATTACGCAACCTGTTTTTGTACCGGTTATTACCATTTTTAGAGAATTTATTCCGGAAGGTTTATGTATAATTATAGTACATGAATATTTAACTTACATATAATGAAGAAATATCGATGTTTTTTCAAGTGGAAAAAACAGTCCGAAATAACCAATACTCGAGCACGATTTGAACGCTCAGCAAGTGGAGCGATGAATTCCAGTGAATGCTCGGAATAATTTCAGCTTTTAATTTCGGCATTACGATTGAAAGTAGAGCACTTTATTACAAGTAAGGTTTGAGAAACATTTGAAGGACGAATTCTATCGGCACCCTCTTTTTATTAATCGCTTTTACAGTCAAATTGAAGCACGACCATCTTAATTTAATTTATTACGAAATACGAGTCTTTGGGATGATTTTATCTTGTAATGGACGGACCCTTTATTTCTTATTTGATTTATGTCTACGAAATAAAATACGTTTATTTGTTGTAAAACGTAACGCAAAGAAAAAACACAAACAAAAAAACAAGTTATGGGAAAGTTTTCGTTTTATTAGTGCGGAAAGTAAAATATCATTAGGAAACCAAATGTTACAATTAAAATCTGATTTTAGAAATTTATAGATCTGCTGATCATTCGTTTATAAACGGACTGACGTTATTATAATATTAATCACACCAAATAACAATTTATTGTTAGCAATATTTACAACCGTTAAGAGTGAAGTTTTACGGCTCACGAACATTATTTTATCTCAACAGAATCTATTGAAGTATCAGTTTAACGAGCCACTTGTATTATATCCCTACTAAAGATCATATTGTGCACAATAAATATTAAACTCTGCCATCGTCTTGAAATTTGTATTCCAAACTATGAAAGACTCTTTAGTCTCCAGTTTAACATAGCGTCTATTCATAAAAGGGTCGCCTACACGTAGAGCTGTTCCTTGCCACGGAGTTCATGAGCTAGTGAATGAATGACGTATCTGAAGCAAAGGCTTTTGTGAACATAACGCTCCTACTCCAATAGCTACTAATTGTCACTCAGGACTTTGGCGTCTTTTGATTTCATAATGAGCCAAACAACGTAATTGAAATTAAAAGAAAATGTGTCGAATGCGTTGTCGTGTATTTCAGTCTCTCTTTTGGTTGCAAATCCATCTTCTGGCTATTGTTGTAAAATAAATACACATTGGTAAGAAGACATATTTTTATTTGGAACCAGCAAAGATTCGAACTTGTTCTTTTTTTGTGAAATCTGCAAATCCGCACTGGGACCACGTGGTGGATTATTGCCTCCTCATCGAGATGAGGCCTGTGTCCCAGTAGTGGGAACATTTTAGGCTGATTATGCTAAAGATTCGAACAGTGGTAGAAACATCAGTAGGAGCCAAAATTTTACGACCAATGCTATAAATACCGCGGCGAATATAGCGAGCGTGTCCAATATAATAATGCACTCAGGGTACTGTTGGGGCTGCCATAGCGTTGCAGTGCGTCAGGGATGTTTACTGAGGCGCGGGTGGATGGCTTAGCCGCTATCATTAGGAAAAGGTGCGCCTCCCTACTCGCTCGCGTTCGTTGCAGTACCAACACTATACTGGGTGTTTTTACCGATCGGTGGGAGTCCCCCATGCTGCGAAGGTGGGTGCGGTTCATCTCATAATTTAATTTTGTTGTCAATACTAACATTCGTTTTAGTACATTATTACTAACAAATTATGGACTTGGTCTGCATTAAATGTTTATTATTATTATTATAAAGACACGATGCCGTTAGGATGGAAAACTTTATGATTCTCAACGTCTTGGAAAAACAAAAATAAAAAGGATTGCCGTGTATCGTATTTTATTTTAGTGGAATGTTAGCAGCAGAACTGACACATGTGTTATGTAGTTTTTAATCATCATTTATGTGTAAATAAATATTGCATAAATTTTACTTGAAAAATCAAACATATAAACTCATGCCTATATTAATGTTAAGTACGTTTTAAGTTCATATGTTCGTGTGAATTTAATACGTCGAGGAAATGACTTCCAGGTCAAGTTTATAATTGTTTGTTGCGGGAGGCAGCCGCGCCCTCGATTCTGGCGAAAATGCAAATAACTGTCACGCGGCTCCACAGGTGATCATAGTATTGCATTAAAAACGTGTATTTTTAAACAAAATCCTAGAAAATCCACTTTTGTATTTATATTGTATAAACGCAAATCCGTAAAAGCATATCGATTTGAAATATCAGCGTTTACCTGAAATAATAGTGAACGATACTTAGATATAATTTGTAGTAACTTTATCCTATCAGCGACAGCCAAGTTTTATTCAAATTATGGTAATCCAGTAGGCCTAACACCAATAAAATATACGCCACTAAGGTGCGAAAACTGCTGGCGCATTTTAAGCCTGTCTCACCACATTCTCACCATTATTGAAATCTCCTTAATATCAAAAATCGTGAAAAAAACCTTTGTAAAGATTGGAACCAGTTACTATACTAATAATATCCTTCGTCCTGCTTAATATTCATGATCTAGCTACCTACTTGTTAGGAAAACAAAGAGAAGAAGTGCCTACTACATACAACGTTAATTTCGTATTCGGTTGAATTCACACAAACAGGTATTTTCATGATCCTTGCTTACACATGTTATTCAATAACTCCGATTCGAGATACAGCGCATGATATATTCCAGAATGTAAATGAAGGCAAAATAATAAATCAATACCGATAATATAGCAGACATGTGTGACGTGGTAGGTAGTTACGCATGTAGTACGAGGATGGTAATTTTAGAGTTAATCAAAACGCGAATAGCTTTCAATATTTAGCGGTAAATGAACAGCAAGATAAACTATTTCAATGTTGAAGTCGAAAACTGTTCTGGATTATTTCGCAACTACTCGAATTCATAACAAGAGGCCTTTACTGCGGGACCCTAGTTTCTGAATAGGTACAAAAGGACAAACTTAGGCTCAAACTAAACTAACTGTTAAATAACATTTTCCTAAAAACCTAAATTCAGCCGTAGTTGTGTAGCAATAAGAGACATTTATACAATGCCAGTAACTCTTAATATCACTCGCTCACTTCGCTTTTGCTTTTTCCCATCCATTAAGTACAAGAAATTCTTTGAACCATCGTAACTGAGTGGTGTGTAGAGGGTTGACCGATGTCACGTCTAATCGAATGCCAACTCGTGGCGAGACACGTCCAACGGTCGGGATCGACCCGTATAATTGATTCTTGCGGGCATAATATGTGAAGCGTCCATATTAAGTACATGAAATAATTTTTGGTATCGCAGTTGATGAAGGCTTAAATGAAGTTATCGGATATGTTGTTGCTGATGATTAAAATCAAAGTTTTGATAATAGCTGGCTGGGAGCAGTGGTGGCCCAGTGGTAACGGCCGTGACTTACGAGTTGTAGGTCGTAGGTTCGAACCAAGGCAGGCACTATACTTTGTGTAAATTATTTCATCACCACTGCTCTCAAAACGGTGAAGGAAAACATCGTGAGGAAACCGGCATGTCCTAGAACCACAAATTCGAAAACACGTGACATCCACCAACCTGCACTGGGCCCGCGTGGAGGATTATGGCCCACTCCCTCTGTTCCTCTTTCACGCAAAAACTACTAAACGGATTTGGATGAAATTTGGCACACAGGTGGTTTATAACCAGAATTACATTTAGGATACTTTTTATCCCGATACTCCCACGGGATCGAAACTTATGCGGGTGAAACCGCGGGGCGTAGCTAGTCTGTTAAATAAATATTTAACAGACTAGCTACGCCCCGCGGTTTCAAATTATGGTAGTCCGGATTAAGGGAAGTTAAATAACTTCCCTTAATCCGGTTAGTGTCGATGGGTGCGACACGTGTCTCGTGTGAGACAAGGGCCGCGGTTTACCCCTCACACTACGTGCACACTCACTGCGCGGAGAGAGAAAACACATTGACGAGTACACAATGTAGAAAGGTACAGAAGCGCAGCTCCTAATGAAAATATTTGCAATGCAAGAACTAGGCGAATTTGTTTCAATGTGTGTAACATTTAATTTTACATTGCATGAATTTGGACGGCATCTTCGTTTTAACGTATGTTACCTTGTTCATGATGTGTGTACCATTCATCATCTGATAGCCCTTTCCCAACTAAGTTGGGGTCGGCTTGCAGTCTAACCGGATGCAGCTGAATTCCAGTATTTGAGTGACTGCCTATCTGACCTCCACAACCCAGTTACTGGCTATAGCCCTTGGTAATACTGATTGTCAGACTTTCTGGCTTCTGACGACCCGCAAGGACTGTCAAAGATCCACGAATAACAGCCGGGATCAACGGCTTAACGTGCTTTCCGAGGCACAGAAGGTTCTTGGTGTGTAAAGATCACCCATCCACGGACCAACCACCGCAAGCGTAGCTTAACCTGATGCATCGACCCTTGCAGCTGTTATTACTTAGCAAGCAAAAAAAATCAGCTGTTGTAGGGAACAGCTGATTTTTTTTCGCGATTTCTGGTTTGGTCCCATAGTAAAAGTTGTTCATAATGATGAGTACAATGACCTCTTAAAAGGTTGTTGGTATTTTACCAATAACCCTGTATACATTATGGTACGCAATAAAGAATCAAGAATTGAGAATCATACGCACACATAGTTATGCTACTACGTACAGTAAGAGCACACTCGCGACTGGCATAGGTTTCGATCTCCAAATGTACGCGTAATGTGCGTATGCCTGTTTTCTCTTTTTGTTGGAGCGGACCTTCGGTACGTATCTATATTATGACAAGTAAGTAGGCAACCTTTTCTACAGAATACCCTTACGGCCTGAATAAATGAACCCTTTTAGCGAGCGCTCTAGAAAGTAGGGTTTCTTAAATTAAACCGTTACGAGCCATAAGAAGATGAATAGCTTTTTGAAAACCGCTAATTACTTTGTTGGAGAAATAATTGTATGTAAAAGGTGGAGATGGAGGATTATTTGGCTATAAATAAATGGTGTTACAGTACATTTCTTCGTTTCTAAGAATTGGTTACGCAATAGAAGTACTTATTCAAATTAGGTTTTTGCTTTTCATTTTCAAAAGATCTTTAGAAACTAGGGCACATCTATATCAGCATATTCTTTTCAAATGCATGTGGAGCCACTTAGATTTGCGACTTGTGCCGAGTGCAGACAAGATTTTTTGAGACTTCACATGCATCGTACTTTGTTTGAGGGGACAGGAAAAGGTTTTGATGTAAAATTCTCATATAAAATGTGACAACCAGCAAATGTTTATTTACAGAGCCCCGTTGTGTCAATCTGACCTTTTCATATAAATAGCCGTCTCGTCGCTTCCATAAACATTTTGTTGCCTTCCATAGTTTTACTACTTCCCACACGTTTAATACAACGCTCTTGCGCTGTTCCAAAAATAAATGAAAAACTTTTACAATTTCGCTGCCTCAACTAGTATGTACGCCAAGTTCGGATTATGAATAAATTTAAGAAATGTGTTAAGGATCTTTCATAGACCTAACAGGTCTTGGGTGATGTATGACATACAAACTTACATTACGAGACTTTACTTGGATAAATTTTACATTTCTGATATGCGGTAGACTGCAGACCAAACCTGCCAGAATAGTACAGACGCCAGCACATCAAGCTACTACAATCTGCCAAATTTCTTTAATAGATTTTCAACTTTATTGCTGAAGCATTAAGGTTCAAGGTTGATTGGGAAAATTTGACAGTTTCGGGTAGCTTGACCTGCTGGCGTCTGTACAATCAATCTAGCATTTGAATATGTACCTAGTATACTCAAAGTATTTCGCTACACGAAGCAACTCTGTTTTCATTACCAGGGAACAATTCGATTAGAACACTTTTATTCTAACTGCGAATACAAGAACATAAAACGGGAGCCGCTTCCGAGACATAAACGTTGAAATGGACAGTGAAACAAACGACACTTTTATGTGTAGAGATTGGATATCACCGTCCCGATCACTCGTTAGATAAAACACGAACATTTTCATTACTGTATTGTTGCATTTATTGTCTCGTTAGTACGTTTCCTGCTGTTTGGGAACATTCGAACAGCGGACGTAATCAAAGTACAATTCGGTTATTGCTTTCACAATTCATAGTGTGGCTCGTAGAATGGCAGAATGTTCATAAATATGGCTTTGTCGGTTGATTGTGCAATGAAGTTAGTAACTGAATAGGATTTTATTTTTTTATGCTTTAAATTTAAATGAATCGATAAATTGCAACCCAGAAATGCATTTCCGCTGTCGGAATCTTAAAAAGATTATCGTAAAATTTTGTGTAAACGACAAAACAATATTATTTTTAGGGTTCCGTATCTCAAAAGGTAAAAAGGGAATCCCCCGGAACGGTCCCTTATAGGATCAATTCGTTGTCCATCCGTCCGTCCGTCTATCCGTCTGTCCGTCTATCTGTCCGTCTGTCTGTCTGTCAGTCTGTCAAGACCCTTTTCCTCAGGAACTCGTGGAGACATCAAGTTGAAATTGATATCAAAATACGGTCTACAGTCCCTTGGAGTTCAAAAAAAAATTAAAGCTTCTAAGTCAATACAATAAAAAATACAGCCATATGCGACTTATTTTCATACTTGCACTTAAATTAATACCTATAGGGTACTTCCCGTTGACCTAGAATCATGAAGTTTTGCAAGAAGATCTCACGCACAAGCAAAGTCTGAAAATCATTAATATGTAGTTTTATCACATAATTATTGTTTTTTTGCGATTACAAACATACATTTGCAGTTCATCTCAACTACGAAACCCTTTGTCGTGCGTCCGACACGCACTTGGTCGGTTTTTTTACCTCTGGGATGTCTGGCGTTGAGACACATATACCTACACATTTTTAGCTAAAACTGTCAGTAAGATTATTCTTGGCAAGGAAACAAAACTTATCTCAGGAATAAAGTTTGCGGAAAGTACGTGACGGGAACTACTAGTTAATTTCAAAGTCTAATGTTGAATTTCCGACGGTAAGGATTACAGGCATAAGTTTCTAGTTATAAGGGAGGGTATTTTATCTCGGGCTCGATCTATTTTTTGCGATGGTAAGACATAAAAAGCTGTCTCCCCGTTCCGCTCCGTAGGTGATAAGGCTCGCAGACAGGCGCGACGCGACGGTGCGACGCGATTCAGGTAGAACAATTTCTATCTAAATTTTCATAGAAATTGTTCTCTCGTATAATTGCGTCGCGCATCTCTGCGGGAGCCTTTACGTTGTCAAGTCACTGTCGCAGCGACAAGGGTTGGACAAAGCTTTTGTAACACGACGCCGGGATAAAAAAGTCAAGTCATTGCCGAAATCAACAGTCGCTGCAACGCTGCTTTGTTTTTATAGAGGTTGCAAACTTTTAGCCTGAATTCTGATGTGTAACAAAAAGCTAGCTATTTTAATGGCCGAGTGATAATTGCTACTAATTTGCTGACTGTTATCTGCTGTAATCTGCTAAACTGTATGGTGGGTTGAACACAACCAGCCAGAGCTTTAGCCAGAATTATGTTTTGTAACAAAAATTTGAAAGCTAAGTAGCTAGTAAAACAAAGGAACACAACACAGATAATTTGAAATCTAAACTGACTGTACCGCATTTTAATACAGACTAAAAGCCGCATGTATTTAAGCAATCTCTGTTGAACGAAAACCTAGTTGACATCATAAATGATATTCTATTTTTGTAAGTGCTGATTTCTCAATGGTTGATTGAGAAATCAGCCCTTACAAAAATAGAATTAGATTTTAGAAAATGTTTATTCGTGGAATAAAATTGACGTCTGACAGTTTTTGTACGGAAGAACTGTCAAAAATTCAAAATAATTTCTCCGATAAATTTATTTGGCGTTAGAAAAATCAGACCTAAGTCATAACATTTATCTGAAGAATTGTGGGACTCCTTAAGAAAATAAATTGTGAGTCAATTACGAGTACGAAGGAGTCTCATGTTTTGACGTCGGAGACTCGGAGTAACAATTTATTGTTCATTTTAGATGTGAACCGCCGATTTATCTACACGTGTGCTCTGCTGCGTGAACTTCATTAATGAATCTCACAATATCGACGAGGGTCGACAGCGTAATTATCTTTCGGAAATTAATCATAGTTGAAGTCTACCTTACCTGATTACCTGTACTTATACGTATATTTAAAGGCCTGCATTAATTTGGTTTACCCTCTGTGAAAGTGTGTCGTGAGGGGAGCTCAATTAAGTCAAAGTCAAAACGTTTGTAAATTGCGAACTAAACAATGTTGGTGTTGTGTTATGTTACTACTTATGACTTAGCAGCTTTTTACAAGCATTGCAATTATCATTCGCCTGCGCTTATCATCCGAAATTATCATGCATTAAATGCGGTTATCTGTTAATACGAAAATCTGACAATAATGAAAGAAACACGGAGTGCAGGCCTAGGCATTATTGATGCAAGCAAATTGTGCTAAACTGAATGAACCGGTACCTACCTATGCATTGAAAAACAACGTCGTTATGTACCACTTTTCGAAATCTATTCAGTAATGTGTTTTGCCGTAGAAAAGTAGATTAACTCTCAGTATAACTATAATGTTTAATGTTTTCATCTTGGATTGTGTGCGTAACGACTTTGCGAAAGAAATGTGAAAGCCTTAGGGCCTTTTCACATGCATACTTGACACGGCACGGTGAACGTGCCGTGTAAAGTATGTTATCTATGTAAGAGCTACATAGATAGCTTTCACAAGGCACGACGACCGTGCCATGACCGTGTGTCGCCCGTGCTTATCCACTATAAACACAGTTTCGTCACGGTTTAGTCTAGTACCTCGATAATACCGCGACCACCCCGTCTCGTCGCCGCCGGGCGACCGTGCGTAAACCGTGTACATGTGAAAGAGCTAACACGGCACGGCGCCGAGTCGTTTAGGCGGCAACCCTATGCATGTGAAAAGACCCTTATCCCGCTTTCTTCACAACCACCCACAACCTCCGAGCTTAATTTTGTCGTTCGAATAATATTTGCCAACAAAAACAAGCCTTGGAAAGATAACAGCAGTTTGTTTTACTTGCTGCTTATGATAAACATGTGAATAATTGCGTTACCGATTATCAACAGATACTACTGCAGACTTGAATCGTCGAAGGAATATTGCCTCCGACTGTCGAATGGCTAAATAATAAATCAGTCAAGATTCAAGATGGAAGAGTGATTTGAATTTAAAGTAAACGGTATTAGTACCAGTCAGGTCGAGGTCTGTCGGTGTCAGTTTAGAGCTACGTATTTGTAGAACTAACAGACTAGTTTACGATGCTTCTTCTTGATACCAATTTGTAGGAATCACTGGAAACTGGAAAGCTGGCTAGAATCAAAATAAACAACAAGACTTCATGCAACAGTACCCGAACCCGTAACCAATACCCGTAACCGAAACAACAATACGTTGAATAAGAATTCAACGTATTGTTGTTTCGGTTTGTATTTTCATGAGAAGGTAGTACGAGTAAAATGTTAATCATTCATGTATCACAAGCTCGTTATGCACGTTTAATGAGGTATCGTATGGAATCATTCAATGCCATAATTTTTAAAAGGGAATAATTATCATGATCCGAAACCATACTTCTTATTTTTAAATATCTATTCATTGAAAGTTATACCACAATTAGTATTAACATGTGTTAATGATGAATTTCGCAATTCTTTTTTATTTCATAGGAATCCACAGCTGATCTTCTAAGGTCGCAATTTTAGATGCCCCATCGCATCTACCTTGCTTGTTGTGGCCGTCGCTACATCAGTCTAGGGTACCTACTTACGTATTTTAAGCTGCTGGCTGGTTCAAGGCCTTAACACACATCACAACAGAAATTATAAGGTGTGTTACAAACACATGATCTTCGAACCGTCGATGCTAGTATGAAATTGAACTTGAAAGTTTCAATAGTAAATTCACGAGAACTTCGCTTTTGAATTTTGCCAAGTTTAGGTTGGTATACAAATTGATGCTTGTCTTTACTTACTGTCGTAGTTAGTTTTAAATATAAGAATGAAATTTAAATAAGAATGACAGGTTAAAAATACGTACAAAGAAGTGCGAGGGTAAATACATATCAACAAATAAATAAGTCCAGAAAAAACACAACTTAATGGGCTGTGTCCAGTCTAGAAGTCTGTTATGTTCATAGCAATCAGTCTGTAAAGCGTTCCATACAGAAAGCTAACAAAATTACATTGTCAACTCTATCTATCAACAGAAAGTGTTGGATCACATTTTAGGAAATAATATCTAAGACAGTGTGGGGCGCCCCCCAGCTAGATGGACAGACGACCTAAAGATGGTGGCTGGGACAGACTGGATGCGGAAGGCGGAGGATAGGGTGTTGTAGCGCAAACTGGGAGAGGCCTATATCCAGCAGTGGACTGCAATAGGCTGAGTTGATTGATCTAAGACAATCCCCAAAACTATCGGATGTGATTGCTATGGCGGTGTCTTTTATACTTAATATCATTATCGCATGGGATTAGTAAAGGGTAACATACTCAAACTACCGGCGACGAAAGAGGAGTGAATGCTTGAAAAAAAAAACAAAACAACATTTTTTGTTAGGCTGTGTCGCTTTTACTTTTTATATACATTTTGTAACAGAGACGGTCAGCAAGAGAACAACATAGTCCGGTGCCATCTGGTTCAATATGTACCTCCCTCACTACGTTGTTGACAACCACCATGGAGAAGCGCATCGCACGAAACCCGCCAAGTGGCACAAGGTTCATGCCGAGGCCTAAACTGTAGATGAAGCTACCGGTGGGGTCAGCAAGCATGCGGATCTTTGATTTTGTTTTATGTTGTTCCGCCCAAGCACCCATGACATAGGCGTCATTGACCGAAACGCATATGATCATATCAATACCGTTTTTCCTCATGGTATTAGCCGCCTTCACGTACCCCGGCAGGTGGGTTTTTGAGCAGCCTGGCGAAAAAGCACCAGACACGCCAAATAGGACAACATTCTTTCCCCTCACAAAATCAGGCATTTTTATTATATTGGTGGGAAAATCCTCGTACAACTCACAATACGGCAGTGAGTCACCCGTTCGTACGACTGCGGGAACTTGGTGGAGGCTGCGGCCGCATATTTGCTTTACTAATGACCTCGCTGCTTCACGTATCATAAATTTTCGAGAGGGAAACATTTTCTGTCAGCTATTATTGTTTTAACAGGTTTTATAATAAAAATATTTCATAATCAAATAAAAACGATTAATGTAATACGTTGCTATAAAAATGACTTGACGGCACACTTGACAGATGAATCATGTTTAAGCGTGGACTCGTCTTCAAAACTTGCCTGTATTCAATTGTAAAGATGTATTTAATTAAACGCTTTTAGGCTATGTTCATATGACAAAAAATTTATGAATAAAAAATATGTAGGTTATTAATCTATCTAATATATTTAGAATATTAATTAATTAAAGTAGGTAGACGTCCTTTATAAACAAATATGGTAGGCCTAATTTTATAAGTGGGGAATCTACTTTTTAAATACATAAATGGGTTATACACCTAATAACCCATTTATGTATTTGAAACAATAGTTGATGATCCAATCGAAATAAACATTCCCTTTTTTTTTCTGGTGGGAAATCATCAAATGACCGCTCCCGCTCTGGGTGGAGCGGAAGGGAGTGTCAGACTCTTACTGACTAAAACCCACCCATGTTCCTTCCTTCGCCCTTTATGTTCCGGGGTAGCGGTAACCCTTTCGGACAATCCCGCTGACCCGGCAGGCTTCGGCCCTAAGGGGCCCCTCGGATTATGCTGACATCTCTTTGAGGCGCGCGTGGAACACTTACGCGCCGTCCGGCAGGGGCCTGGTCCTGATCGGGCGGTGAGCTACCCATTGCTCTCCGCCCGCAGGTCCGCGCCTACGGTGGCCGGTAGTCGTCACGCGATAAACATTCCCTTCAACTTGGACTTCGGTGGTGCTAACTAAACACCAAATGGAAAGACATATCCAATATCACAATGGACGATTGCTAGGAAGGCAAAATTAAAGTTCAGTAGAGAATGGTATATTATTGTAACCGCTACTTATTGCTTCTAGTTTTTCAATTAATAAATTTTAGGACTCAGGAACTTACTGCAACTGATTAAAATTCAATTTATACTCCTAGGATTTATATATGTTTTTACTATAACGCCATCTAAAAGAAAGAATAGAAAGAGTATTTATTGCGACTCGTAGAGGAAAATCACAAACTAAAGTAAACAGTCAAAAATTTAAAAAACCCATTTATATTTTATTTTAAAGTAACAAAAATAAAAATTAAACAGGAAGTCCTATACGAGGTCAAAAGGCTCCTATCTCAGCATGATGCTGCGACATTTAAAATATAAATGTCGCTGCGCTGGTATTCTGACAGGGCCCGGGTCATCTGTGGATCAGTGTCATCTGCATAGACTATTATTTTAATGAACAAATAGTACAGTTTTTTGCTTAACATTGTTTTATTGTATCACGAAGCATTTATTCATTTCTAGCTTTTGCCCGCGGCTTCGCTCGCGTTAATTTAGAATTTAACAAAATACCCTGAATCTAATTTACTTCAATCTGTACATCTGACAACGTGTATGCAAAATTGCAGGATGATCGGTTCAGTGGTATAGGCGTGAAAAGCTAACAAACAAACAAACTTACTTTCGCATTTATAATATTTTATGCATTCATTCATTTTTGTGTATTTACTTAAAAAAACATCTTTAGTTAAATATTTTGGTTTCAATCCTCAAAACTCATTTTTAATTTATCTCTAATTGTGAATTAAGTAAGAAAACCTAAGTCTATTACTAAATGACTTCATTCTGCTGTGCAAAAGGGAAAGTAACTTGTCTTCAATGCTAATATGAACCATCATCTGCCTAGCCTTTTCCCAACTATGTTGGGGTCGGCTTCCAGTCTAAACGGATTCAGCTGAATACCAGTATTTTACATGGAGCGACTGCCTATCTGACCTCCACAACCTAGTTAGTGGGCAATGCGATACCCCTTGGCAAGACTGGTTGTCAGACTTTCGGGCTTCTGACTACCCGTAACGACTGTCAAAGATCTACGAATGACAACCGGGACCAACGGCTTTTTTTTTTTTTTTTTTTGGGATGGGAAATCATCAAATGACTCCTCCCGCTCTGGGTGGAGCGGAAGGGAGTGTCAGACTCTTACTGACTAAAACCCACCCATGTTCCTTCCTTCGCCCTTTATGTTCCGGGGTAGCGGTAACCCTTTCGGACAATCCCGCTGCCCCGGCAGGCTTCGGCCCTGAGGGGCCCCTCGTTATGCTGACATCTCTTTGAGGCGCGCGTGGAACACTTACGCGCCGTCCGGCACGGGCCTGGTCCTGATCGGGCGGTGAGCTACCCATTGCTCTCCGCCCGCAGGCCCGCGCCTACGGTGGCCGGTAGTCGTCGCTCGACTCCCGACGCCCGGGGCGTCTCCCGCGGCGGCTGGGACGGGAAGCTCTCTCCCTCATCCGTCCCGCCACCTCCTTCGCTAGCATGACTGCTTCGCAGAAGGAGGCGACTGCCTCCCACTCCCTCTCGCTCCGGACCATGGCTTGCACCAGGTCCGGGCGCGAGAGGCCGCCGCCGGGACCAACGGCTTAACGTGCTTTCCGAGGCACCATAGGCATCCATAGACCAACCGCGGCAAGCGTAGCTTAACTTAATCGATCGACCTGGGCAGCTGGTATTATTTAGCCACGGACCCCTCCAATGCCAATATGAACCATAAAACATATATATATCTTTAAAAAAAATCGTTCTATGGATCTTGATTTTTAGGACATATTATAGGGTTGGTTGATTTTCTTTTTAAATATTTGCCCTTCGCAACACATCAGAAATGTCATGTCAAAGAATTAACAAATAGTACATACGTTCGTTTTAAGTAGATATTAAATAAAACACGTTTGATGTGTTACACAAATATTTTAGTATCTAATGGCTTATATAGTGTTATTGTGCAAACATTTAAATGCAATTTTGAGGTAAATAGAAATGTCAAAAACATTTTTTATGCTAAGTATTGTTTATAATTGGAATTTTCTCCCGCAAGTACTAACAGAATGTAATTTAGATCAACATTTTTTCATCAACATAAATCATACTAGATACATCCATACATATATGGATGGAATTTGTGAATGATGATATGGTTAGAAAGGGGGTGACTACCAAGATGACGACTAATACAGAAGTATGGAAGGAAAAGACATGTTGCGCCGACCCCAAATAAATTGGGATACGGGCAGAAGAATGGTGATGATGACTGTAAAACTGGCAATCCTAAACATTACTCGTAACCAGAAGGCAGGAACGGGACAAGGACATGTCCTTTAGTGAATGTGTTGCAACCAAGTTCTCTATTTGGGAAAAAAAAAAATAAAAAAATGGTTCACCCACTAAAAATTCTATTCATAACCAATCTATGCCTATATTCAAACTACGCTAAATGAATTGAACACAATTCTAAAACATTTTTAACGATATTTGGTCACAAAAAATCCCAGATATTTATGTAAGATTTTTAGTCAATTCTATTCACGAGCCCTTCCTGGCCATAGGTACCGACTTACATTCTTTCATGGCTTATTGCCTTGGTCACTTAAAGAGTAGAGTGGAGCAGTGATGGCCCAGTGGTGTCAGCCCTGGCTTACGAGTTGTAGGTCGTGAGTCAGAACCCAGGCTGGCACCTTAATTTGTGTATTTAATTTCATCACCGCTGCTCTCAAAACGGTGAAGGAAAACATCGTAAGGAAACTGGCATGTCCTAGAACCAAAAAATGGAAGACATGTGACATCTCCCAACCCGCACTGGGCCCGCGTGGGCCACAGCAGTGGGAACATTATAGGCTGATTGTGTACTTAAAAAGTTCTTGCTTGTAAACTTTGAAGGAAAGTATGTATTTTGGGAATCAGCAAAGCTGATGTGCATTTAATCTGCACTACAAAACAAGCTCCCAGTTGTTGTGACCCGTAGGCGTTTTACGTTGCGAAATATTCCAATTTCAAGGTAAATTCGCGCGACGATCGGACACATTTGGCATGGCCTAATTAATAGAGTCTGCTCTGCAGCAGCCAACCGTTGTGTGATCATGTCGACGTAGAATAATATTAATGGAAATATTTTTCGTTGTAGACCCAGAACATCCTGTATGATTATTTTAAGTTCCCAATTATGTTTCAGTCTAACTGACTGCAGCTAAATACTAGTATTTTACATGGAGCGACTGCCTATCTGACCTCCACAACCCGGTTACCAGGTAATACGACATCCCTTGGTAAGACTGGCTGTCAGATTTTCGGGCTTCGGACTACCCGTAACGACTGTCAAAGATCCATGACAACCGGGACCAACGGCTTTCCGAGGCACGGAGGGGTCTTGGTATGTAATCTCATCCACGGACCAACCGTGGCAACCATAACTTAACCTGAGCAATCGACCCATGCGGTTTATATTACTAGCACAAGCCTAATATATCTACTACCTACATATATGTAGAAAAATATAATAGTCGTAACCAATATTACACCCGCTGGTACAGCAAACTTGCTTACTGTATGTTCACTAACGGATCCATGCATATGTCACAAGTTTATTCAATATTCTATGTTCATAAAGACGATCTCCAATTAATTATTACAATTTAACTTCAGCTACTCGTGTCGCGCGTAGAATGAAGTAATTCAATAACGAGCAACTTCTCTATCCTCGCGAGAAATAGCGAAA
This sequence comes from Apamea monoglypha, assembly GCA_911387795.2. NCBI lineage: Eukaryota > Metazoa > Arthropoda > Insecta > Lepidoptera > Noctuidae > Apamea > Apamea monoglypha. Next base: position 7,430,921 of record OU426922.1, read on the forward strand.
AACTCAGCAACGATAAACAGACGGCAAACAAACTCGTGAAGTCAAATTGAGTTTGGCAGAAGCTAGGAAAGCCTTGCTGAAATCCGACGCAAACAATTGAAGAATTAAGGAGTGAGGGTAAGGGACAAACTACATCACACACATACATCTGCGTTTGCGATTTAGTTTCTAAACATGTAAACAAATATGAGTTATTAGAAAAAAAAACTTTAACACCTACACAATAAAGTTCAATTTGCGCTACAACAATTTTTTATATTTTTTTCAATAGTATATACTCACTCTGAAATAAACTTAATTCTTACTACAGTAAAGTTTATATCTGTTTAACCTGAAGTAACATCATTTGGAAACATGTATTTGAATAGCCGTATTAGGTATATCAAAGACATATTTGAATCCATGTTTGTACTTCTCTTCAAATTACAAAACAGAGTACCCAAACAACTGAATTCTAGACAACTATGCAACACTGAGTTGTGTAATTAAAATTGCCAAATAGCAAGTATGGTAGGTAGCGTAAACGTTTTTATTTTATTTTTTTATTGCTGAATGGGCCTGCTCTTGACCTCGATCACGCCTGATGGAAAGCGACTGATGACGTCTATGATGGAATGAGTGTGCCCAGAGGGTGCATGTTCCTTTGAAGGCAGACGGGTTAAATGAAGAAGAGAACAGAGACGCTGGCAAAGAGTTCCACGCTTTGGCTGTAAATATGTAATCTGCATTCGCGATCTATTTCCCAAAAATGTAAACATATATGGGTTTTGGGAAAATAACTTTAATCCCTACACAATAAAGTTCAGTTTACGCTACAGTCATTCTGAAATCCACTTAATTATCATTAAAATAAAGTTGATATTTGTTTAACTTGAAACAACCTCAATTTGAAACATTAGTTTGAATAGACTTTACAGCAACTGGATCATGATTGCGATTCGACATCAAAGAAATAATATTTCCATTTGCGACAGATTGCAGTTTCATTTTGCTAGCTTTATCCAACGAACAACACTTAATTTATTAATTTATGGAAAGACTAATTAGACAGAAGGCTTTTTCTGTAGGAATTAATTAATCATCTACATTGGTGAGGTGTTGATGTTTTTGTTATTTATTTTGTACTTTATAACAACGACTGTTTTGTTTTCTTTTATCGAATTGATTATGATGATGATGAATTCATCTATCTAGCCGATTTCTCTTACTTCCAGAAATGGAAGGCGGAAGGTGGCTGAGAGAAGAACGGCGATCCTACTAATAACCTAGGAATAATGGACTATAAATACCTACAATATCTAATTACTACTTAGAATTTCGTCTCCGAACAACAATTCCCGACTTGATATCTCTCAACCTTTGATTATCTATCTCTCTATCTCACAACTGACTTTGGCAACAGTGCTTACGGATACTAACTTATAGATTAACGATGTTTGTTGTGTTGTAAAATTACTTTCTCGCTGAACGTCTTGAAAACGATTACGTACGTTTCATTTTTTTTTCTGAGTAACTTTCTTGAATTGGTCTCACTTAGGTACTACGCTCCGTTGAGCGAATTGTGAGTGAATTGGTCTGAAAATCACAGCGCTGGTGACAGCATTTGATACGACACTCAGCGCGTACGAATGAGTACAAATAAAGGAAAATTTTCCTTGTTTCATCACTTTGCCAAACTGCGGGAAGATAAACATCGGGCATTCTCAGTTTATTCTTGGTCCCCGAGTAGCGCGAAATAACACGAATATTTATTTTCTTCTACCAGTGTTTAGATAATACATTATTCTTTTTATTAGTTGAATATGAACATTGTGTAGCTGTGTTCCTGCAAAAAATCATAGTAAAAATAGGCAAATGTTCTTTTATAACAAAAGCTCAAATAAACGTAGGTAACTTTAAGTAACGGCCTTATTTAAAAAATTTGGTCGTTTATATTCGGAATTTTTAATTGAATAATTTAACACTCAACTAACGCTAAATTCCTAAATCATTAAAACTTTTGGACCCTTTTTTATTGCTTAGTTAGCACTTAAGTTCATTAGACAAGACACAGCTAATAGTCGTCTCAATTATTCCCAAGGGTGCCGTTGAAGCCGCGTGACGACTCCCGGCCACCGTAGGCGCGGGCCTGCGGGCGGAGAGCAATGGGTAGCTCACCGCCCGATCAGGACCAGGCCCGTGCCGGACGGCGCGTAAGTGTTCCACGCGCGCCTCAAAGAGATGTCAGCATAATTTGAGGGGCCCCTTAGGGCCGCAGCCTGCCGGGTCAGCGGGATTGTCCGAAAGGGTTACCGCTACCCCGGAACATAAAGGGCGAAGGAAGGAACATGGGTGGGTTTTAGTCAGTAAGAGTCAGACACTCCCTTCCGCTCCACCCAGAGCAGGAGGGGTCATTTGATGATTTCCCACCAGAAAAAAAAAGGGTGCCGTTGTGAGTAGTGGTGGCCCTGTGGTTACGGCCGCGACTTACGAGTTGTAGGTCATAGGTTTGAAACCGGATAAGCGCATTAATTTGTGTAAATTATTAAATCACCACTGCTCTCAAAACGGTGAAGGAAAACATCGTGAGGAAACCGGCGTGCCCTAGAACCAAAAATTCGAAGACATGTGACATCTACCAACCCGCACTGGGCCCGCGTGGTGGATTACGGCTCACTCCCTCTCACAGAAAGAAAGGCCTGTGTCCCAGCAGTGGGAAAATTATAGGCTGATTATGTGCCGGTGTCGTGCGGATAAGGCTATTTGTATTTCATATGAACTGTGCTGCTGAAAATGGTAAATATAATGTACAGTAAGAACCTGAAGACGCCGCAATGTTGCATACTGTTTTAATCGTTTCCACAAAAGGAAAAGGAAAGTAAATCTATAGTAACAAAAAAAAATATTTTGTGTTCAAATCCAACTAACATAACATCTAAAAAAATAGAACTTTTATACGCTTTATTTTTTTTTAATAATGTGTTGTATTAGTAGTTAGGAGTTTTTATGAAAATGGAAAAATTACAGACGACAAACGAATTTCTTGTTGACCGTGTTTCTAAATAGTGTCAGCCTCATTGAAGGCCTCATTCGTCGAGCACCTAATTGATAGTCTTTAGCCTAGTTCCAGAATGTTCAACATCTGTGAAGCAGTTCTCGAGAGGTGAAGCGAGTAAAAGGCGGTCGCGAACGGAACGCTTAGCTCTTATGTGATCATTTCACTCCAACGATTTTTAAAAGATATATATCTGAATTATTTAAAAATATTCATGAGACAAAAAGATGTACATAGTGCGTAGGCTAAAGAGAACTAAACGATTTGAATTAGTGTAGTAGTTATATACTGAATGAATAATAGTGCGGTGCTAATGGTAATATATGTATATTACCATTAGCAGCGCACTATTATTCACACATGAACAAAGTGTTTTACCAATTATTAGGCAAATTTTCACTATTCTTGGTTATAACATAATCTATCTCGTAAAATATTAAGTTAGATTTAAATTGCTTATTAGTCTATTAGGCTAGATTGACCAATTACTAAGAACTTTAGTTCTTATTAATAAAGAGAAAAAAAATGAGACAAAAGAGAGCTATTCTCAGAAAACATTTATTTCGTAAAAATCCAAAGAATAAATCAAATAAAATTGTATTGTTGTAAAGTTTAGCTTCTTCTTCTTGTAAATAAGTTTTTTATATGTTTCTCCGGGAAACTACTTGAAAACGGGATTACATTATGGTCATCTAAATACTTTGTTAAGGAACCAATCCACGTCAGCCTTTTGGGCACGTTTCCTATTAACAGCGATGCGGATGAATTTTTTGATGTTGAATGCTGAATGAATCAATACTTAATATTAGGTCCTGCCGGCGGCGTGGCCCACTTGGAGATCGGAAATCAGCTCACGGGAACGTACTATTAAGACAAAACGTATCCTATGTCCTAAAAAAAATTCAGCCGGTAAAAGGTAACAGATAGACAGCATTACTAGTCATAGTTATAATATTAGTTTAGAATAGAATATACCTAACTTTGCTGTAAGAAGGTACGTAGTTACAGTGAATTTAAGGTTGGTACTTGCTTTAATTAGTTTATTGCCTAAAGCAACCTCACGAATTACCTTTACGCGTGTATAATATACCTTTATTTACCTACTATTCCCAAGGTCTGTCATTACCAACCGCCATATATCACATTACGAAGCTTAATTAATGTTCTAATACATAATGTAGCTACGTTCACGTACTGTGTAAGTGGGTCCGTTACAAGGAATAGTTGGCCTATGAGTTTTGACGTCATCACGTCTATGAGATAACTCACGCGGCACGTGAGTTTTGTACGAAGATTAGCGAACAAACAACGGGCTCGTCCGTTCAATGAAAAAGGGGAGCTGGATTTAATACAAGTATTTAGGTCTCATGGAAATAAACTGAGCTTGAAGTACAGACGATCGAGAGGTTTTGGTTTTAATATTACATATGTACCTACATAGAACCGCGTGGTCCTGGATAAAAAGCTTTTCGTTCATGTTGAAGGCATCTTCATTATGAAGTCAAACCATGTAGGTCTCGTAATGTGGCCACCAACCCGATCCACTTTGTTAACTTAGTAAAGAATCGATTTCTTATAACGGGTCTCGACCAACTTAGCAGGTTGGGTAAAAGTATTATCTGATATGTGATGTGTATTTCTCATTTAAAACTTAAGTCAGCAAACATTGCTTCTACGTAAATATTATGAGCTACAGCTCTCTCAGTTCTGTATCTAAATGGTGGATCTATACGTAATAATTCGTAAATGTTACCAATTTAAAAAACTATTGTTGAGTTCCAAGCAGAATCGACTCTATTTCCCTGTGAGCAGGTTAGCTTTACTCGTAAATCACACTAATATTATAAAGGCGAAAGTTTATGAGTGAGTGTGTTTGTATGTTTGTTACTTCTTCACGCTCAAACGGCTGGACCAATTTTGATGACATTTGGTACACAGTTAGTTTATAACCAGGATTAACACATAGGATACTTTTTATCCCGATATTCCCACGGGATCGAAACTTATGCGGGTGAAACCGCGGGGCGCAGCTAGTGCTAAATAAATTTGTGCATTTTATAACTAAACTCTTCACTAGCAACTTTTTCCTGGTGCTAAGTAGAGAATCTCTGTAGATAGACAAGGTTATAAGTTCGTTACAGTCCCAATGGATTGATATTTTTCTGCGTTATTCATTTACTGTCCGAGCCTTCCGTCGTCGGGCGGATTATGCTTCCGGCATGAAGCGTCGCAAGTTGTTGTGTAGGTTCTTTGAAAACAGAACATTGATAGAAAATCCTGTAAATTGATTTTACTTTGAATGTAAATAAAAAGAAATATGGATTCTCTGTTTCTTCGAGATCATTGAAACTTACAACATGATATTCGATTGCTTGTATATCTTGTCTTGGACGCAATAAGCATACTTTCGTCTTCATGTCATTTCCTAGTTTAATTGAATGAAAAAGACGATATTCGCCAGCATTTTGTACAAGAGACATTTATAACCAACAAATTAAACTATAACAGATAACAACAAATTTTCTTTGCAAACCGTATAATTTAAGTTTAGTCTCATTGACGTTCTTGTTCTTAATTGGAAAGTATTATACATAGATTGCATAAATATACCTTCGTTTGTAAGACTTAGATGAAATATTGCAAATCGCTTTGGTTCGGGAAAATATTTATGAATATAAGCGGAATTCACTATTCAAATATTTTTCCGTAGTCGAGTTTTTCTCTATCAAGGGTTTCATATAAACGAAATCAAACTTTGGGATACGAAATCAATCCGGTAATTGATAAAAAAATAATCGAAATTTTAAACTGACCGACGTTACATGATTTTAAACTTTAAACGGCTAGATTTAATGTAAAAAATTGAACAATTCAATATTTTTGATGCTGGATTTTCCCATGAGAGCATCCAATCAGTGAATACATTCAGTTCGTTAGCATAAAAGGGATATAGTATCCAATTAAAAGTATCGATATGTTGTTCATTAGTCGCATTTTAAAAGACCGTGTTTTTGTTTTGGGTCCCTATGAAACATAACAGTTATATCGCATGAATACTTACGAGTATACTGCCCAAGAGTAAAAAGTTTTCATTTTTCCTGGAAGTTATTTTAAATTCAGAGTAGAAAGCATTATGCTAGCAGATAGCAGACTCCTTTTCACCGCGTAGTTAGCTAATCTATGTTAATTTTATTCTACGTTTTAAAATGTTAATAGTCAACTTTGTGTGCTTCGTACAGAGTGGCTCTGTGTGGAATAGCTATGTTGTGGAATATTTTCAGTCAAAAATGTTAAAGTTCAACAATCACATAGTTACCTAGATTATGTTAGTATTTTTTTTTTTTTGGTATAAAAAAATACTAAAGACCATAGGATACTTTTTTAATTTGTTAAATATAAAATAAACATTTTGTTTATTCACTAAAACCTAATGTAACAACACAACCTCTGCGAAATACATTTTGAATATAAAAAAAACCAGCTCTTTTATGTATGCATAATGCCGACAGTTAATAGAAGCTTACATGATGTGTGTAACTTGTAAGTTCGACAACCAATTTCAACTGAAAGCTACATAAGTACCTCTACCTATATATTGTATGTTACAAATGCCACAGACATCAAATAAGAAGCGTCAAAGCAAGCGTCGTTGACTCACTTGATATAAAATGTAAAAGTTGTCTGAAGTAGCAAGTCGCTAGCGCGACAGTGACGTGATATTAAATCAACTTTGTACCGGCGCCGGCGTCGCGCATCGGCGGCAGGGAGCATGCAATTTGTTGAATCCAGTGCAATTTTGTTGGCGAGAATCCAACTCTGCAAACAAGCAGTTGCTCACGAACTACGAACTACCCTAAATAAAACTTTACTCCCGTTGATCGGATGGTGCTTCTCAAGATTATATTTCGTTTACCTCAATTTAAAGTAGACGTAAATGTTACATATCGACGGGCTTTCAAGTAATTGCGTGTATCCAATTTCCATATAAAAGTGATTTTGGTTTACTGTATAACCGAAATCAGTATTCTGTTTAGAAATAAGCCCTTGTATTGCAATACTGAGATCACCTGTGGAGTCACGTCACATTACTGGCAGGTTGCCAGCAGGCGAGCCCCCCGCGGGGCGCGGCAGCCTCGCAACAATCAATTACCTAGTAACCTGACCTGGAAATAATTTTGCAGGAAACCATTAATTTTACACTTGCGTATTAAACCCTAATTGGCTATTAGCATGAGCGTACGAAAATTATATCTCCATGTAGTTTGGGTTACGGAAATTAACACATGGACTTATTTACATACCGGATAAACTATGTGCAACCAACTGAATTGAGGAAAAACTGGCTTTTGTCAGTTGGGTTATTTAGGATGTCTGTTTCAGGATCTAAATTACATGTAACAATTTGGATACTAGTGGTTGATATAAATTAGGGTAGTTTCTTTTTTTATTTTTTTCTCTATCGTACGTACAACTTTCGTTTTGCATGCTTAGTTTACCTATAAGTGATTGTACACTATTGTTTATCTGTTTTTGCATGTTTTTTTATGCCCATGACTGGTGTAAACAGTCGTTGGTAGACCAATAAATAAATAAACAGGTTTTATTTCGTATCCTTTATTTTATTATACTCACATTTCATAGCGATCAAGTCCAGTCAGTGAAGCTCGTGCCATTTGAGCCCTCTTTTTGTAATAAAAGACAAATGGAAAGAAAATAACAAGTCTCTCAAGATACCATTTTACTCCGAGACGAAAAGTTAGTCGAGTATCAGAAAAAACATTTCTTATTCCAGAACTTTTATCTGCGTGTTGATAAGTCAGATAGTCTCTATAAATGATCGAAAGACGGGTGATAATGAAACTGAAAAACTGTTATAAATAATAGAATAGAATAGAATACTCTTTATCAAGAACAACGGGTAATACTTATTGGTTTTATGCATTTAGCGCATATTAATCTGGTGCAATATTTTTGTTTCTACACCATTTTCTTACTACAGCCGTAGTTATCCTAACTAATATTATAATACGAAAGTGAGTTTGTTTGTTACGTTTCCACATTAAAACGGCTGAACGGATCGTTACGAAATTTGCCAGAGACCTGGGACCTGGAGGACATAGGCTACTTTTCATCCTTGATCCCAGACGAGGTCGGGGCTACAGCCAGGTTATGGTAATAAGTGTGTGTAACCTACTAGGTATTTTGGTATTTTGCAGAGTATAAGTCTAATTTATTTTATTACATTTGTTTATTTAGGTAGTAGAATGGTAACATACGAATACAGAACATCAGGAACATGAATTATTTATTAAACAACGATGTCCACATTGGTGCGACATATTTGCGGTATTCAGCAGAGCTTGTAGTCATAGGTTATAACATATTCAACCGCTGTGGCATTTTTTTAAAGGTGCCAAGACCAAGCGTTTAATAAAATTGTATATTTGTTAAAGTTACATCGTACTGAGCCTGAATTCATTAACAGATTAAAGTGAGCGAGCGAGCGTCATGTTCACAAAGGCCTTTGTCTTAGATACATTCACTCCCGTGAACTCGGCAAAGAACAGCTTTATGTGCAGCGAACGTTTCGTGAATAGAAGCTTAATGTTCATTCGACAGCGTCGTCTGAAGACCCTTTTATGCTTCCGAATAAAAATGTCAAGACGTAATTTATCGTGGATTTGAATGGCTGTTTCACACAATATCTCATGTAAGACTGCATATCTAACACTTCCTTATACACAAGTGCTGCAACAAAGTAATATTTCAAAGGTCGTTGAAAAATGTTCGACACGAGTTTTAATGCGAATATGCGGCCATAAAAAGTACAACTGCTCACTTTTACAAAAGCAAAATCTACTTGAGATTTATGGTCCATAAATAAATAACTCGCAAGCCACCTTTTGACATAATTAATAAACAATAAAAAGGTACAACTGGTGAAAAAAAAAACCTTGTTTCCCAATTAAAAGAAAGAACGGGAAAAAAGGAGAAAATCCAGTTTCTAAATTCTTAGAAAACATCTTCTTTTGAACAGCTCTTCTCATTAAACCGTCGTCGTATTAATATTCTAAAATGAAAGGCTGAGGTAATTTACTCACTCACCGGAACTGTTTGCTCAATTTACTTTAGATTTGACGGCACGGTTGGCGCAGTGGTTAAGCGATTGACTGCTGCGCTGCGTGTCGCGGGTTCGATTCCCGCACGCAACAAATATTTGTATGACCTATATGTATTTGTTCCGAGTCTGGGTGTTTTTCTATCTATAATATGTATGTATTTACAAAAAAAAAAATTGTATATAAGTAGTTTATCAGCCATCTTGTTACCATAACACAAGCATTAGGTTGCTTAGCTTGGGACAAATGGTGCTGTGTGAAATGTCCAGGGATTTATTTATTATTTATTTATTTCCGTCGCTCTCGATTTACGGTTGATTTCCCAAACATGTGATGTGCTCTCATCTCTGTCGCAATTTTATTTACGACCCATTCCGTTCCGTCTACATACCTTTTCGAGAACAAGTTTTAAAACAGTTATCGTGTTTTATTGAATTAATGGCGGTTTAACGTTTCTGATTCATAGCGATAAGTCTTTTCCTTATGGTGAAGCGTTTCATTGATTTATTCGTAGATTTAACTACACACAGTCAGCAAAAATATACATATATATATATTACGTCGATCGATTTTGGAACTTCTTTATAATATCAAAATCGACGATAACATTCGGTTATTGAAGATTGTGCAGCTGAAAGTGCTGAAATGTCTCCATTGAATCTTTCTTACAAAATAACTCAATTTTGTTCTTCGAAAAGTTACTTGAATAAGTAAAGATTAAATAATTTTAGTTTTCAATGCTGTTTAAGAACATGTTGATTTAATAAAATTTTGCGTCACTAAACATTAAAATCCACCACGAAAGTTTACACTCTCAGCCTAGAAAGTTATATAGTGACCGTGTGATAACGAGTGCTGAGAACATTTTGAAAGTTACGCTAACATTATTACAGAGCTTACATAAACCTAGTTAGTAAAGTTAACCTTCATATAATCTAAGTTTTTCTTCAGCTAAATAACCTACTTTCTAGCGTGTTATAAGTTAAGCCCCAAATCCGGTTCACATGCGGCGAGATTACATTTCCACCTACTCAAATATACGACCTTCTTATATTCTAAGTTTTCCTTCAGCTAAATAACCTACTTTCTAGCGTGTGATAAGTTAAACTCCAAATCGGGTTCACAAGCAGGGACATAACCTTTCCGCTTATTCTAATACTCGTATACGTAGCTAGTTGCTACGGCGTAGCGGTTACGTTTAGCGGCGTAGCAGTTACTCGTAGCGGCGTAGCTTCCGTCGCGGAAGTGACTGTGTGGTGCCTTGACATGCATCGTGATAAAATATGCGTTATGTGCAGCCTCATGTCTGTAATGTGAATCAGAAATGGAAGAGATTTCTATCAAGCAGGTGTTTTTTATGTATGGGTGTCGTCTGCATGCATTCAATGAATATAATTTACGAGAATGAGAAATGAAAGACCGAGTTCAGAACGGAAACCTTTCTGGGAAGCTCATTACTACTTCAAAAATTATTTAAATCTTCTGTTACAATTGAAACTGATATCTTTATTTGTACTTTAAATTAACCAATTAAAACCGGAAGAAAAAAATTATGATGTTTATGGAACCAAAAGTAAATGAAAACTGTTAACGCGAGCAGAGTTTCATGTCTGCTGCTTCTATCAAATTAAAATTGTGTACGGCCATCACAGAAGAGTCTTTATTAATATAAGTGAAACTTTTACCAACTTCCATTGATCGATGAATAAACTGAAAGGAAATATAGGAATAATGGACGAAATCAAACTCATTCAAAGTTGAACTCGCAAATAAAAATGAGAATTCTTCGCAGAATCTGGATATGATTCCCATTTTGTAGGTAATACACAACCTTTTTCAACATGTACGGTAACCAGGGTATTCGGATATAGTTGAAGTTTAGTAAGAAACCGATGGATGTTTTCGAATGAAATTTAATTTAATTAATAGAACACAAACAGTTTATTTATCAAATTAAATTTCATACAAAAATATCCATCGGTTTCTTACAAAATTTCAACTATATCCGACGCCCTGGTTACTTTTCTCTTTAGGTGACTGGACTAATATGAAATCTTTTTTAGATTTGTTTATTATATTAACCAAAGCTTATAAGGAAGTGGCAGCTTACATGGACAACGAAAAACATAATTTTGAACTAAGAATAACTCGCTGCGATTAACAAATCGTTGGTTTACCTTACTATGATAATGAAATTGTTAGCTTAACATGACTTCAAAGTTAGTAAGTAGGTATATCGGTATCTAGTCTATACTACATGTACAATACATACCTAATTATACGGTTAAGTAACGCTAGACTAGAGTCGGTGAGTTATTACAATATAAGGAGTTCAGTAAGAGCAGTGGTGGCCCAGTGGTAATGGCCGTGACTTACGAGGTCGCAGGTTTGAACCCAGACAGGCGCTTTACTTTGTGCAAATTATTTCATCACCACTGCTCTCAAAACGGCGAAGGAAAACATCGTGACGAAACCGGCATATCCTAGAACCAAAAATTCGAATACATGTGACATCTACCAACCCGCGCTGGGTCCGCGTGGTGGATTACGACCCACTTCCTCTCACAGAGAGGAGGCCTGTGTCCCAGCAGTGGGAACATTATAGGCTGATTATGATAATGATTATGAAGAAGTTAGCACGGGCAATATATATTTGCGCCCATGAATAAGTCAGCTAGATAATGTAATTTTGTGTAACGTTATTACAATACATAGAAAGAAATAAGTATTATTTTGAATGTAGGAACAAGTATTTACCTGTTTCGTTTTGCCAAAGAATTTATAAAACCAGCAAACATGTTGTGTATTATTTTATTGACTGTAGTAATGTTGATATTATGTCGAAATACAAGACGTTATTATGTCCGCTAACCAAGAATCTACAAGTACAAGTAAACAATGACCTCTGACCTCTTTGTCTCCTTGATATTCCCCAACAAAACAGAACCGTCTTGTAAAGTGATTCAACTTGCCTTCCCCATGCCTCGAGTCACTTTGAACACTTGTACAATGAACAATGCACAGACGGTTGGGACTTCCGAAAGGTAATTTGAAGATGTTGACAATAGCCACATTGGCTGAGGCGTCAAGTGTGTGAGATATGGTAAGCTTGGGCTGTTTCGAAGATTAATTAAATAAATTAAAACATATCTTCTTAATAAATTAAAACATATCTTCTTTTCTAAAGAATGAAATACTTAGCTCTGTTGTTGCATCAAGAATTGTCTACGACTTTAAGCCTATATTGCATTTGTCATAGCTGCAAGCCATGTCAACATAAAGGGTACCCTTTTTTTTGGGTCGGAAATCATCATATGACGTCTCTCGCTATGGGCGGAGCGGGAGGGCGTGTCAGACTTTTACTGACTAAAACCCACCCGTGTTCCTTCAGTGCCTATACCAGGGGCCACGGTAGCTCTTTCAAACAACTCACGGCCCTGGCAGGCATCGGCCCTAGCGGACCCCGTCAGTTCGTGCTGACATCGCGCGCGTGGGCGGCGGGCAGCGAGCTGCCCATTGCTCGCCGCCCGCAGGCCGCGCGCACGGTGGCCGGGAGTCGGTTGCTGAGTCCCGACGTCCAGGGCGTCTCCCTGGACGTCGGGACAGCAACGCAACGTCGAGACAGCAACCTGCGGCGACTAGGGGCGTGAGGGCGCAGAGATTGCCTCTCCCTCACGCTCTCCGCCTGCATAAAGAGTACCCTCTGATGCAATAACTGTTGGCCTCAGCGCAAGTACCTAACACTTTTGTTTCCCGAAAATTGTGAGATCAGAGTGGTCGGTTCTGTGTCACGCTATTGAGTGCAACACAAGCTCTACTCACAATAATAATAATGGAAAACAAAATATTCTCAAGAACTTTGTGTACATGAAAATTAAAACACTTATTTATAAATATGTTTAATAACTATTCATTCGTTTATGCGGTTGTGGTGTAATGATGGTGGAGGTATTTCATTTCGTGACTTTAACCAACATTACGAAGTATTCAATTTCCTGATTCTAAGGTTGAAGCTGGACGTTGGTACACGTCAGTTATGTACTCCGTTATTAGATGTAGTGGCCGTGGAACGTTAGGATATCACTTGTGATGTTAGAGATGAGATGTCATCCTAACAGGGTTTCTGTAAGTAACTTTTCTTTGCCGATGGTCTATAGATTAGGTGTATAGTTCAAATCAGGATCGGTGGCGTCAAGATACAAACCCACTGTTATGTAGGTAACCATCTAAATTACTTACAAAATTACCTGCAGACTATAGTCTAACTATTTTGATCAAGCTTCACTGAACATACTGCCACTAACATACGCCTAAAATGATAACCAGCTTCCATACTTCGTGAAACGACCCACGAAATCGACAAAATGGAACTCCGAGGTTTATGCTTAAACATCAATTTACGTATTTCGTGTTTCACGCTAAAAGTCAAACCCAACATTGATTGAATTAACACCCGCCTTTAATCCTTTATATTCAGTTTATTATGACGATATTCAAATCACTCTCAAGTTTACAACCGAGAACATAGTGGGTTAATTGCTTCGCATCTAAATCTGAATTAATCTAGCCAGACCCAAATTCAGTTAGGTAGATAAATGGTCTTGAGAAACAAGCCTATTTACCTGATGTTTTTGTCTAACTAAACAAAACTTTTAGGCATGGTAATATCAAAATCTGTATTTTCCTGTTTTCATTATAGTCGGTTTCAAAACTTAGCAATGATACCAAAGTATTTAAAGCATTAAAATTGAACTTAACTACTCGTAAGAATCTTTCAGCTTGTGGAAATTACATAATGTGGGGCACGGTAACAATGGTGAGCTGAGAAAAAATGAATTGGTTAAACAATTATTCTTTAAAAGAGTGAGTACTCGCATACACATGGAATCAGACCAGTAATATTGTGTTATTGGAACCGAGAATGTAGCTACAGTCCCAAGGTTACGGAATGATGTGTACAGAATATTGTCAGACTCACCCTCGTCAACAACTACGGAAAAGGCGCGTAGGATTGCGACAGATTTAGAATGAATAAAGTGTTGAAGTATTGTGGGGTTTTGTGATTTTGGATGTCTTGTAGGTAAGAAAACAGCTAGTTCTTCAAAATAAAGAGATATATTCTCACCAATGATCACCATCAATCAAGTAGGCGAGGTGGGAGCACGTGGTCGATGTGTCGCGGCCCGACCCCGGAGGAAAATCAAAAAAAGAGGCTATCGAGAGTGCACGCTAGTGATGTTCGTACTATTTTAGTAACATTTAGTATTGGGATTCTAACAGTATACCAAAGCTTGCGCCTTCATTCATAATCAGCCTATAATGTTTATACACACGCCTCCTCTCAGTGAGAGGTAGAGGGCCGTGATCCACCACGCGGTGGTAGATGTCACATGTCTTCGAATTTCTGGTTCTAGGACATGCCGGTTTCCTCACGATGCTTTCCTTCACCGAATGAAATAATTTATCATTATTGTTTCATTTCAAGTTGTAGGTCATAGGTTAGAACCTATGATCTACAACTCGTAAGTCGCTGCCGTTACCACTTGGCCACCACTGTAGATTTGATCTGGCATAAAGCCAAGTCCTGGAGGAAACTAACAACAATATAAAAGTATATTAAATATCAATATAATATACAGGGTGGCAGGGATATGGACGCACAAACTGTAACCATGAATGAACCCCCCGGTTCTTTGTGGACACAATATAACGTGAGAGTAATATTCGAAATTTTGCTCGTTCTGCTATGTAAAGTTTATTCAATTATTGAAATTTAAATTAATATACTGATTTATAAAGCTCAAAGATATTTTAAAGATCAGCTCATTATTAACTCAGCTGCTTTCCACCTTACTGATAACGCCGGTAATTATTTTATCGATTAATTGAATCATAAACTTTACTATTTAATGCACAGCCAGGCTATAAATCTTCAGACAAAATAACATTATTATTTGGGTTCTTCAATATTCCTTATAAAATATATTTTTCAGTCTTGAGATTTTGTAAGACTTGAATAAATTAAAACTTCTATCAAAGGCTTAAATGATCAGACTTTTACAATGTTATTAATTAAATTGGGTTTTCTGTTGCTTAAGCATATTTTTTTGTTAAATTCTAACTTCAGAATAGGGTAAAACCAGTAGTGTATGATTAATATTGACGGCACGGTTGGCGCAGTGGTTAAGCGATTGACTGCTGCGCTGCGTGTCAGGGGTTCGATTCCCGCACGGAACAAATATTTGTTTGAACTACAAGTAGTTGTTCCGGGTCTGGCTGTTTGTGTATGTGAGTTTAAATGTTTGTAAACGCACCCACGATACAGGATAACTTCCTAGTGTGGGGCAACGTTTTTTTAAGAAAAAAAAAAATATAGCGTTAGCCCAATGAGGTAACGTGTTACTGTTTTTTAAGGTAAAATTCTTTATTGAACGTGTTACTTGGATTTAAGTCCATTCCAACTGGAATCGAGACTGCAAACCACGGTCAAACAGAATTCCGTTTCGGTCACCGCGCTGGAACGATTTGAGGTAAACTTAACAGCGTCTGACAGCGTCAGGTGGCTAACGAGAAAATGAGTATTCTTAGCATAAACAACAGAAACCTAGATGACCATTTAAATCAAAGTTTAGACGCTGTTATTTCATAGCTATAGAAAAGAAATTGTTATTAAATTGTAACGGAGCCATGTGAGCGAATTTGGAAGCAAATAAGTATCGACAAAAGAAAAGTGTTTGTGTGACACGAAACTTTCTTTTACATTTTAAGGTTAGATCGATAGAATATTTTGTTATGCTCACCGTAAAAATTACAGAAAAGTAAGTACATAATGACGGTAGTAGTAGTGTAGTGTGGGTAGTTTTAAGTGTTCATTCGAGTCTTATAAATACTGGCCAGAACAAATACGTTTCTGTAATGTTAGGTAGATCCATTTATGCAGGGAAACAGGTTGATACAAATCGATATATATTGTAAATATTGTCACTCAGCATGGCCCGGTTGCTCTGAAGACCTATCGATATCGCCTCCTGGCGTCCCATCCGCTTATTTTCAATTTGCGTAACGATGACTATTTGAATGCTCACGTCGGAAAAATATTCCACTATATCTTCACTTCGGTCCTCACTTCTCTTTTTATTGAAGCCTATAACGACAAATACCGTCCTTATAGTCCCAACGTAAACAACGTCTGGCAGTCCTTTATTACAGTATTTTTTTTTATTGCGATGAAGAAGTATCAACATAGCTACTTTATAAGACATACGTTCGTTTTTCTTTCAGTTCCTATTTTGTGTTACGTTTAATTTATAGCTAAGATGTTCATCCTAACTGGAACTGTTAATCCGTATAAAGCCGTTTATAGAACCAGGTGCAAGTGAAACGACTAGCAAGGAATGTAATCGTCTTTTGATTGCAGTTTTCAGGAGTTTAAAAGTTCACCTCAGTTAAACAGGAAATAAAGAGTTGGTAATCCAAGTTTCTTCGTCACCGGGGTCAGTTTCAGAAGTGTCTTGAACGAATCGTCTGATAAATTTGTCACGAGGTGAAGATGGCAAACAGATTTACTGCGAGCTCGGTTAGAACTCCACCGCATACTACATATTATCTAACAGATTTTAAGGGATCTGCAGTAGTGAGGTGAGGGCGCGGTATATATGCCTCAGTTGATCTGTGCATTCATGTGTAAACCCCGTATTGCCGCTTCGGAGAACTGCCTGCGAAAAAAATATGTACCTATGATTGTATGTTCATTTATATTCGTCCGGTTCTAAAAATAAAAACAAACAGTTGGTCAGATGTGTGTTCATAACTCGTGCGTGTTGTTACTTTTAATTGATGTATATTGGTTGCTGTGTTAGTGAAGTACGAGCGGTCTGCGCCTTTTATGTACTATGACGAATATAAAAAGCAATATTTTATAGATAACTATAGCTTCAGGCAATTCGTTGAGAATTTGTACCGCTTCGAACACTGATGTTAAAGCAATAAGAATCTGACTAGCCTTTTCACAACTATGTTGGGGTCGGCTTCCAGTTAACCAGATGGGGCCGAATACCAGTACTTTACAAAGAGTGTCTGACCTTTACAACCCAGTAATACGACACCCCTTGGTAAGACTGATTGTCCCTTGATAAAGCAATAAGAATATCCCTAATAAAAACGTGAGACACCTTTGTTGCATGATAAATACTTGTGTGGAGTCATTAATGCAACACTCACACTTAACCCTTTTTACGCTTAGCAATTGGTACTGCTTCATTATTCATGTTGTGTGATTATCTGATCGCTCTGTTCTACCTTTAATGTAGGGAACAGGGAACGACAGCTCTTTCCTTTCAACTAATATTAAAACCAATGGAATAATAAATTAAGTATATATTACATCATCAGTTTTCAATATAAGCAACCCGTAACTACTCATTACAAGATATATTGTCAACAACCGCAGTATTTTTTTATTGTTGAGACAGAGATCAGCTGTTTCACATGTTGTAATGTTCACGTTATGAGTGCGAGAGGTCGTCGCACTACAAGTGACGATTGCTTCCACATCACAGTGCACCCGTCCTTGAGCACGAGCACGGCCGTGAATGTAGGCTACGCGGCTACTCGGCTACGCGGCTACGCGGCTACGCGGCTACGCTGCTACGCTGCTACGCCGCTACGTTCCGAATAAAGCGCCACTACTACCGTAGAAGAATAATGGCTACGGGTGTATATCATTCGGTTTGTATCCATCTCGAGGTGTTTCTCACAGAATGAGTGTGCTATATGAATGGTGGTAATCTACTTCACTGTGTAAGCGCTGTGGTTATATAAACTGTGGATTGGGCTAATGGACATAAATTAGCTAAATGGTTGTGGGTACACGTTGAGCTAATTGATTATCTTGTTTTATGCGGACATTTAATATGTTGAGCACTCTATTTACAATAAAATATTGAAGGAATAATAATTCAGAACGAATTAATTTACATTCACTAAATAGAAGAAAGAAATTATGGAAAAAATTAACAATACAACGGGAGCTTTTGTCGACAGTGGCTGAATGTGACAGAACACATGAATTTAGCTTAGCAACAGAAAAATGATCATGCATAAATGAAAAGGTTTATTAAAACATGCTGCAGGTTGCACAAATTCTACGTAAGCTCCTGCACTCTCATTTCTGTCGCAATTCCAAAAGTTTGTTTTTGAATGCTAAATAATGTCTCCGTTTCCCAACTTTGCTAATCTAATCACAATTTTCTGTCTCTCATTGTTTCGCAATCAGGAGATGTGGAACACTCGAAGTTGGACGCTGGATCGCTTCCAATTACCTGACTAATGTTTTTAATTTCAAACGTCGTTCATAAAATCAATGTCAATTAATTTTACTCAAGTGTTATCTTTGTTCCTAAATAAACTTTTTACTTCGACTAAGTAATTAGGTTCACTATCTTAAGATCTTATTATCGACGTTAATTTGACCAGCTTTCGCCTGTGACTTCGCTTTATCTGCTTGTCTGTTGTGTAGTATGAATTTGTTATAGGTAAAGTCTGATAAGAATTCAGAAATATGTTGAAGTGTCTCCTTCATTCCAAGGCTTCGCGGCCTACTTGTAAGGTTTGTTGTTATTATAGTAATTTTTATTCGTTTGTAATTATAGTGTTTTACTTTAGTCGTTGCAGTTTTATTTATAGGTAGAAAGAATCTTGTTAGAAAAATATTCGTTACTTTTTTTTAAGAAAAAATAGAAAAGAAGTCTTGTCTAATCTAAGGATCTTCGATAAAAGATAAAAGGTAAAGAGATCTAAGATAAAAGCACACAGATTGTTCTTAAAATATAAAAGCTCATGATGCAGACACAAGCGATGTTTTACTAAATCCAAGAATGTATCTTTGATAATTTAAATTAATTTAATAGCAGGTTTTATTTTCATAATCTCTTAACTAACTTTTTACACGAGGTACTAAATTAAAAGATTAACTAAATATATAAATAAATACGAAAACAAAAGGATATTTAGGCGTCGAAGTACTCGTCCGCAACGTTGTCATCCGGAAACGTACCCAGAAGACTGGCAGCATTACCACGTTGAATGGCAATGCTAATTCTTTGGCCAAAGAACGACCCAGCACTCTGGTCACGTAAAGTGTCGATCAGCTGGCGAGAAATTTTTTTAAAAAGGAGATGTGCACTCGGGCCTCATGACCCGAGCGTTTCGACCTCAAACGGCTCAAAGCTGTTTTCATAAGGTTACTGTATGTTTGCATGTAATGGATAGTGCTCTCAAAGGATAGCCCATAACGACAAACCGGAGTGCTAGGTTACTTCGAAGAGCCTTCAGTTTGATGCTAAAATTATCCGCTTTATGTAAACGAGGGGACAAAAGGTTTGGCAGAATAGCAAAGGCTCTTTCATTACAAAATCTAACGTATAATTTTGGAGCTAGACATCCAAAATATTATTTGACTTGTAATACGAGCCTATAAGTCAAGAGAAGTGTGGGAGGATCGGGGTTGACCTTACCTATAAGTACGGCTGAAACACATCTGTTGGAACTAGAAAGAAAATGACGAGGAATATGGAGGAGGATAATAATACGATGGTAAGAGGTCAACATGCTCAGGTGTAAACATATTCCCTATAGCGGCACAATCACTATACAATCGGTTTATACGCCGTACCGTATAGAAACCGTGCCATGTACAAAGGGCCTTATAATCGTCCTTGGTATGTAAGTAGATACAGTAAGCCACTTGAGGTCGACTGTACTATACAGGAGGGTCTTGTCAGCTGTGGTGGGATCGGGTATTTTGTTATGTTGTAGAATGTCAGTTCTATAACAGAAAATGCCAATACTAGATTGTTGTTTTTTTATAATTGTTTTTTTTTTCTCAGTAGCCTAGCGGAGTCGTGATTTGTACCCGGATAATGGCAGTGGGCTCACTCGTACATTGGACTTAAACATAAATGACGAAATGGACACCCACATTTCTATAGGTACACCTCTGCCTAACACTTTGGATATTACAGGCGTTGGCTACTAAAATTATAAACGTGAAAGTTTGTATGGATGAATAGATGGATGGATGGATGGATGGATGTCTGTTACTCTTTCACGAAAAAACTACTTAATGGATTTAGATGAAATTTGGCACACAGATGGTTTATAACACAGAACAGTTTATCTGTTCTGTGGTTTATAACCAGGATTAACATATAGGATACTTTTATCCCGATGTCGAAACCACGGGATCGAAACTTAAGCAGGTAAAACCGCGGGGCGCAGCTAGTGTTCAAATAATAAGCCTAATACCTAACACATAAAGCCTAATTTGTATTAATTAAAATAAAACGTAAAAGTTTCAATTTAGAATTCACAAAAGAGTACAACACAAAAGGTATCAAGAATAGCGACTAATTTCAATATTCTAACCTGACACGAATGGAATTTAATATAGCGATGTAACAAAAGCTTATTGTATCTATTGTTGCTCTAGGTACGAGCAACGAGTCAATTTGATCTGACTATCAAATTATCACTACATACGGTAATGACTGATGAAAATAGACGTGACGTGACTTGTTCTGACATAAATCTACATGATGTCTGTACATAAACTGTGATATCTTTTGCCAAACCGAGCTTTACCAGTTGTAATAAACGGGCAGACAAATATTGTAGCATTAGTAACAGGGTCTCGTTAGTACGCTTAAAAATAAATGCCAATACTGAACGGCATCACTTGCATCCCTCCCTGTCACCGACAGGAGGCCTGTGTCCCAGCAGTGGGAACATTATAGGCTGATTATGTATGTATCACTTTCATGAAACCTTTGTTATTAAACAAAACGTTAAAGTAAACAAGAAACAAATAAAAGTGGAATGAGCAAAGTCTTTCGTAGAATTTTCGTATAGCTCAACGCTCCCAAAAGTATAGAAAAAGTTTCCTATGTACAACGTTATTTATTTACCTAGTCATGTTCTCTTTATATCGCACTCAATCGAACCTTTAACATATCTTTTCACACCTGACTGATTTTATTACTTTATTTGGAATAGGTCGAATAGTGAACATGTTTTCATGTATTAAATCATGAAAAGTTTCAGTATAGAGCCATAAGACTGTGTCAGTTTTAGTTAGGGGATTATTTAGTTAGACTCTAGTATTATAATTAAGTTTGTAACTTTTGCGAGAACTAATAAAATTCATTAACTAATCAAACAGTTTGATATTTTAGCTGTAACTCTTAAAGGCAGCTTAGCGCAAAAAGCGCATCTGCGCGTATCTGCTTTGCAAAAAGTTCGAGCACTTATCTTCTTTATAAATGGAAAAACTTGCATGTTTAAAGTGGCTTTATCGATTAAAAATGATGTTGCTGGCGACTAATGAGTTGAAGCATATGTAGCCTGGGACGAAGTACATTACAAATCAATCAATTTACTTTTCTTTTCAAACGCTGTAGTATACGTGAGAACATTTTGGCTAAAGAGGTATTTTCACCTCAACAACAAACTGGTGCTCTGGTGATGAAGTTTCCGACGTCATAACACGAAACTCATTCGTACTTGTAAGTTTTTGTCTCGCAATTTTCGGATGACTATTATTGACTTGATGAAAAAAATAATTATGAAGCCAACTTGGTTTTCGTAATAAACAGAGATTGTTTAAATACATACATACGGCTTTTAGCCAACATTCATATTCCGTACAGTCAGTTTAGATTTCAAATTATCTGTGTTGTGTTCAACCCACCACACAGTTTAGCAGAATTTGCACAACAGTCAGCAAATTAGTAGCAATTATCAGTCGCCTTTGTTTTGCTAGCTAGCTAGCTTTTTGTTACTAATCAGAATTTAGGCTAAAAGTTTGCAACCGGCAGTGACTTGACTTTTATAACCCGGCGTCGCGTTACAAAAGCTTTGCTCAACCCTTGTCGCTGCGACAATGATTTAACAATATAACACCTACGGAGCGGAACGGGGAGACAGTTTTGTTGGTTTTGCCATCGCAAGATTTTTTATTTTTTTATTATTTATTTATCATTTATACAAAAGAATACAGGATTATTCACATTAAATAGCAACCAAAACCCACTAAGGTTTAAACTTGTGCTATCCTGAGTCTATCTCAATATCGAAATATACAATGAAGTATTTAATATGTATGCGTTACTGTCGACACAAATAATAACACCTTTAGGTCTTTAAATACTCGTAGTTACAATCATTCCTACATAATACTTAAGTAATATTGCTTAAGTTTACATTTGATATTTTTATATGTAATACATTTATTTGTTAGAGGGGCCCGTGGCTAAATAATAACAGCCGCACAGGTCGATCGATCAGGTTAAGCTACGCTTGCCGCGGTTGGTCTATGGATGGGTGATCATCTTTACATACCGAGACCCCTCCGCGCCTCGGAAAGCACGTTAAGCCGTTGGTCCCGGCTTTCATTCGTAGATCTTTGACAGTCGTTACGGGTAGTCAGAAGCCCGAAAGTCTGACAACCGGTCTTACCAAGGGGTATCGTATTACCCAGTAACTGGGTTGTGGAGGTCAGATAGGCAGTCGCTCCATGTAAAATATTCAGCTGAATCCGGTTAGACTGGAAGCCGATCCCAACTTAGTTGGGAAAAGGCTAGGCAGATGGACATTTGTTTATTTCTGAGGGTAGACTATTAATAAATCTCGGTATAATATAACCGGTAGTTCGTTCGCCATATGTATATGTATGAATACGTATTTAATCGTAATTTCAAAAATTCAGACTCTGACAGACAAAATAGACCGAGCGACGTGGAGTGAGCGGTCAGTCCAACTAATGCTAGGGATTGACACTATTGACAGCTCACTCTAAGCTCACTTCACCTAACTTTTCACGGTGAGATTTTTACAGAATCGATCGGCTGTATAATATTTACCGTGGGAAATTCAACACTAGACTTTGAAATTAATTATTTAAGTAGCGCCCGTCACGTACTTCCTGCAAACTTTATTCTTGAGAAAAGTTTCGATTCCTTGCTTAATCAGCCTATACGGTGTTCCCACTGCTGGGACACAGGCCTCCTCTCTGTCAGAGGGAGTGGGCCATAATTCACCACGTGTGCCCAGTGCAGGTTGGTGGATGTCATATGTCTTCGAATTTTTGGTTCTAGGACATGCCGGTTTCCACACGATGTTTTCCTTCACCGTTTTGAGAGCAGTGGTGATGAAATAATTTACACAAAGTAAAGTGCCTCAGGTAGGCACTTTACTTTGGTTCGAACTCACGACCTACAAATCGTAAGTCGGGTCCATTACCACTGGGCCACCACTGCTCCACTTCGATTCCTTGCCAAGTGAAAACTTACTAACAGTTTTAGTTAAAACTGTGTTTATTTATTATAACGGTAAATATTATGGAGTTACAAAAATGACGTTGTTTGTCGTTTACATTAATTTTGATAACATTTAATGTCGGTTACACCATTCTCTGATCAGAATCAGTACGTTAACGTTAAACACTTTAAGCGAAATATCAGAGGGGCAATTTTCGTAAGTCTAAGAACGTTCACAGACTGATCTCAGTCTCAATCTGTCAAAAATACCTTTTAGTTTCCCTACATTTTGACAAGTTTTTGACGTTGATTGTCGCTGAGATGAGATTGCGACTAGATTTTGAACGTTTATAACCGACTTCAAAAAAAGGAGGAGATTCTCAATTCGGATGTTTATATATATATATATATTTATGTATGTGTATATAATTACTATAATTCAGTCGTAAATGAACGGATTTGCCAAAATTCTTTTTTTTTTGTTCGAAAGAGGTTTATTTCGAAATGGTCCTATTTAAATTTCGTAGATCTGATGATGAGTTTCGGAGACAGACAACGGAACTCTTCAATAAATGCCAGCAAATCAACCGCGATTGCTGCTATCGCATATGTATGCATTGTTTACGCAATCACACAACATAACATCACGCCTATGCTCGGAGCTCGGGCTATGCTCGGAGTTTCCTTGCGTGATCGAATCAGAAATGAGGACATCCGCAAGAGAACCAAGGTTACCGACGTAGCCCGAAGAATTGCCAAACTTAAGTGGCAGTGGGCAGGGCACATTGCTCGCAGAACGGATGGCCGATGGGGCCGAAAAGTTCTGGAGTGGCGACCGCGAACCGGAAGACGTTGCGTTGGAAGGCCTCCCACTAGGTGAACCGATGACCTGGTGAAGGTTGCGGGAATCCGCTGGATGCGAGTCGCACGGGACCGGTCAATGTGGCGACACTTGGGGGAGGCCTATGTCCAGCAGTGGACGTCTATCGGCTGAAATGATGAAATGATGAACATCACGCCTGTACCCTCTAAAGGGGTACGCAGATGTGTTCAGTATACCACAGTTGTTATTGGAGTACATCTTATCTTGAAAGTACATGTATATGAATTTTGTTGGGGTAGGTAGGTACAACTAGAAAGTGAAAAAAAAAACTTTTTACAAAAAAAAAAAACATTACAAACTGAAAATTAACTTTAATTTCGGAAGTCGGTGTCGTAGCTTCCGCATTTTCGTTTTTTTGACACCGACTAATTAACTAATTACGAGAATTGGCTTTCATATATGCGTTGCTGGGATACAATTTATCCAATTCTATCCAAGCAATTTTAGAACTAAAAGCCTTTTAAATCACCAACCGTTACCAACTTCATTGCACAATCAACCGACAAAGCCATATTTATAAACATTTCGCCATTTTACGAGCCTCACTATGAATTGTGAAAGCAATAACCGAACTGTGCTTTGATTACGTCCGCTGTTCGAATGTTCCCAAACAGCAGGGAACGTACTAACGAGACAATAAATTCAACAATACGGACCAACCAGTAATGAAAATGTTCGTGTTTTATCTAACGAGTGATCGGACGGTGATATCCAATCTCTACACATAAAAGTGTCGTTTGTTTCATTGTCAATTTCAACGTTTATGTTTTGGAAGCGGCTCGCGTTTTATGTTTTCGTACTGGCAGCTAGAATAAAAGTGATCTAATAAAACTGTTCCGTGATCGTGAAATCAGAGTAGCTACGTGTAGGAAAATACTTTAAGTTGAATACATTTTCAGGTGCGACGAGAAGGCTTTTTATATGAAAAGGTCAGATTGACACAACGGGCCTCTGTAAATAAAAACTTGCTGGTTGTCACATTTTGTATGAGAATTTTACACCAAACCCTTTTCCTGTCTCCTCAAACACAGTAGGTACGGTGTACGTCAAGTCTCAAAAATCTTGTCTGCAGTCGCAAATCCAAGTGGCTTCAAATGCATTTGAAAAGAAACGAAGAAAAGTACTGTAACACCATTTATTTATAGCCACATAATCCTCGACCAGCACCTGTAACACAAAATCATTTCTCCATCAAAATAATTAGCAGTTTTCAATAAGCTATTCATGTTCTCATGGCTCGTAACGGTTAACGGAGTTCTAAGAAACCCTACTTTCTGGAGCGCTCGCTAAAAGGTTTCCTTTTATTCAGGCCGTAATGGTGTTCGGTAGAAAGGGTTGCCTACTTACTTGTCATAATTTAGATATGTACCGAAGGTTCGCTCCAACAAAAAGAGAAAACAGGCATACGCACACATACGCGAACATTAGGAGATCGAAACTTATGCCAGTCGTTACTCACTCACTATACGTAGTCGGGAAACACGTACGTAGGTTTTGCTCGTTATAATAGTAGGTACACATTAGAAGGGCTGGTGGCCAAGTAGTAACAGCCGCTCGGATTGTTCGATCAGGTACATACCAAGACAATACCTCTCCGTGCCTCGGAATACACGTTAAGCCGTTAGTCCCGGTCTAGTCATTCGTGGATCTTTGACAGTCGTTACAGGTCGTCTGGAATATCATATATTACCCAGTACCTAACTGGATGTGGAGGTCACATATGCAGTCGCTCCATGTAAAGTATTCAGCTACATCCGGTTAGACTGGAAGCGGACCCTAATATAGTTGGGAAAAGGCTAGGCAGATGATCCATGGTAGGTACACGTATGTGAAACTTGACATGAAAGGTAGGTACTTAACATACCTTGAAACGAATATGCCGTCCAAATTCATGCAATGTAAAATGAAATGTTACACACGTTGAAACAAATTCGCCTAGTTTTTGCATTGCATATATTTTCTTTAGGAGCTGCGCTTCTGTACCTTCCTATACTATGTACTCGTTAATGTGTTTTCTCTCTCCACCCAGTGAGTGTGCAAGTAGTGTGGGGGGTAGACCGCGGAACTTGTCTAACACGAGACACGTGTCACACCCATCGACACTAAACTAATTAAGGGAAGTTAAATATATATTTGACGAAGAAGGTACGTGTCCCTCGTTATCAGTAGCCATATTTTACTATGTTTAGTGTTGGCTATTGCGCAATAGAAAAACCGTCGTTTACAGTTCAAATCATATTTATTTATTTTTAATCATAATTGTCATACAAATGAATAACACTAGCGAATCACACACTGTAGGTACACGACACAACTATACGGAACGCGCGACAGTTTCTAAACGTGTTCACTGATTGACCGCCATCGACAAAGTGCACCTGCACTTCACTTCACACACTTCACACTCTGTCGAGCGCCGCTTGGTGGCGCTGGCGTCCCGATTGGTCAAACGATAAACTAATGTATTTCCGACATATTAAACTAATAAGAAAGACTTTATTAAAAGGTGAAATATGGGTCAAATTATTTCTATTTTTCAAATTGTCTCCCCGTATTTTTTTTTTTATGCTTTGTTTTAGTATGCCTTTCCAATGCTTGTTATTTATCACCTAAATATGCGCATATGACATTATCATAATCACGATAAAAGCTTTTCCGTTCAATGATTTAACTGAATTTAATTTCAGAAATGTTCTGGTAATAATCTGGCAGCTTTTATAAAAACTTTGTATTTAAATTTTCAGCAATAACATATTCGATGACTTAATTTCGTTTATGTTTCCAAAAAATCTTTCATGTACTCATTATGGACTCTTCACATATTATTCCCACAAGAATCAATTATACGGGCCTAATGGACGGGAAAAGTTAGAACTTTTTATTAATTATTACTGCCATTGAGCACAAATTTATCTTATTACAACTCAGTTATTGCTGAATATAGGGTACATAGAAAAATATTATTTAACAGTTTGAGCCTTAGGTTGTACTGTTGTACATATTCAGAAACAAGGAATCTGCAGTAAATAGCGACTACCCCAACTAACAAGGGGGCTTGTTAGTTGGGGTAGTCGTAAAATAATTATCTATACTTATTTACTAATAATAATGCTGAAGGGTTTGTTTGTTTGAACGCGCTAATCTCAGGAACTGCCAGTTGGATTTGAAATATTCTTTTTATATTTAATAGTCCATTTTTTAGGAAGGCTACAGGCTATTTAACATTACGCTAGAACTAAGGTACAATCATGGACCCTGTAGGGCACAGCAAAAGGTATAAAATTAATCACATTAGTTACACATTCATCACATCACGTATGTACATTATAGTTACACCATTTATAAATTAAGAACGGCTGGACCGATTTGTCTCCGCCCGAATAACAGAAAACTATGAAAACTTGAGCAAAAATCACGAAAAAAAACAAATTAAAAAAATATCATTGTTTTTCTCATACAATTTGTAAAAAAAAATAGTTTATCTTATTGTTTGTAAGCTATTCACGTTTTGATTATAACTCCGAAATTATTACCCTCGTAGAACATGCGTAACTACCTACCACATCACACATGTCTGCTATATTGTCGGTATTGATTTACTAATATGCCTTCATTTACATTTTGGAGTATATCATACGCTGTATCTCGAATCAGAGTTATTGAATAACATATGTGTAGACAAAGATCATGCAAATACATGTTTGCGTGAATTCAATCGAATACGCAACCACCCTTGTATGTAGTAGGTACTTACTCTTTCTCTTTGTTTTCTCAACGGGTAGGTAGATCACGAATATTAAGTAGGAAAAAGATTTACGTTGTTAGTATAATATACCTAATAGTTCCAATCTTAAGATCGGATTTATTTTAACATTTCATCTCTGCCTAGCCTTGTCCCAATTAAAGTTATCAAAAAATAAAAGGCCCGTTTTGACATTTGAGAATGCGTTCTTGACATCTGTCAGTTTCATACAAACGAATACGTGTTTTGCGAATTTGATCTTTATTAACTACTAGAACTGTCAATGTCAAAACGGGCCTTTTATTTTTTGACGACTTTATGTTGGGGTCGGCTTCTAGTCTAGCCGGATGATTTTACCATTTCGGATAAGATAACAATAATGAGGTTGGAGAAGTTTAAAATGCACCAGCAGGTTTCAGAACTTAGTGGCGTTAGGCCAACTTCGGGACTATATCTTAACTTAAGAACTACTGGACTACCCTAAAAAAAACTTGGCTCTCGTTTTAAGGATAAGCTACTCAAAGTTATATTTCGATCACTTTTATTTCAGGTAAACGATAACATTTCACATCGATTTGCTTTCATGGATTTGCGTTTATACAAATTAAATACAACGGTGGATTGAGTAGGATTTTCTTTAAAAATACACGTATTTATTTATTAAATGCAATACTGTGATCACATGTGAAGCCGCATGACAGAAATTGGCATTTCGCCAGAATCGAGGGCGTGGCTGCCTCCCGCAACAAACAATTATTATAAACCTGACCTGGAAGTCATTTAATCGCAGTTATTACACGAACATATGAACTCAAAAATTACTTGCTCTAGATATGAGCATGGCGAAATATATCAACGTTTCATTTAATTTATGTAATGTTAATAAAGTGATGGAGAAAAACTACATACATATACAGAACACATGTGTAAAGTCTGCTGCTATCTTTCGCTAAATAGAATTTAGTATTATTTCGCACCAGCAATGACTCATTTTTTTTTTGTTTTACCTAGATGTTCAGAATCAAAAAGTTTTCCATTCTAATGACATCATGTGCTGGTAGCATACGTGACTTAGTTATCAAGTACTTAGTTACCAACTTTGAAAGTGTAAACTACTATCGTAAAGTCGTGGCACCTACTGCTATTTCTGGCAGTGTTCGAATCTATGCTTGTTTAAAAAAAAATATCATCTTAGTATCGTTGTGAATTTATTTTACAACAATAGCCAAAAGATAGATTTACGACCAAAAGAGAGACTGAAATACACGACAACGCATTTATCACATTTTCTTCTCATTTCTTACGTGGGTAGGCTCATTAAGAAATGAAAAGACGTCAAAGTCCCGAGTGACAATCAGAGGCTATTGGTCTTGGAGTAGAAGCGTCATGTTCACAAAGGCTTTAGCTTCAGATACGTCACTCATTCACTGAATTATGAACTCCGTCGCAAGGAACTTTACGTGTAGACGACCCTTTTATGAATAGACTCTAATGTTCATGTCAAACTGGAGTCTTGGTTTGGAATAGAAATATCAAGGCGATGGCGGAGTTTAATAGTTAAACGATTTATGATCTTTAGTAACAATACAAGTGGCTCGTTAAACTGATACATCAATAGATGCTGTTAAGATAAAATAATGTTCAACGGGAGTTTTAATATTGGAGCCGTAAATATTTCAGTCTTATCCCTTGTAAATATTACTAAGAATACATTGTAACTTGATGAGATTTATATTACAATAACATCAGATATTTGTGCATGGATGATCTGAAGATCTATAAATAGCTAAAATCAGCGGGTCGATTCTGTAAAAATCTCACCGTGAAAACTCAAGTGAAGTGAGCTTGATGTGAGCTGTCAGTAGTGTCAATCCCTAGCATTAGTTGGAATGACAGCTCACTCTCCGCTCACTTCACCTAAGTTTTCACGGTGAGATGGTTACAGAATCGCACTGCTGATTTTAAATGTAACTTTTGGTTTCCTAATTATATTATGCACTAATAAAACGCAGATTTTGCCCCACATTGTTCTTTTTTTCTTTGTTTTTCTTTCTATACGTCATGTTTTACCGCTAAAAACATTACGCATTATTTATTTTTTAATAATACGCTTAGAAAAAAAAACAAATAAAAAATAAACTTTCCGTCCTTTACAAGACAAAGGCGTCCTAAAGACTCGTATTTCGTAATAAATTAAATTAAGATGATGCGTGCTTCAATTTGACTGTAGAAGCGATTAATAAAAAGAGGGTGCCGATAGAATTCGTCCTTCAAATATTCCTCAAACCTTACTTATAATAAAGTGCTCTTCTTTCAATCGTAATGCCGAAATTAAAAGCTGAGAGCTGAGCGTTCAAATCGTGCACGAGTTTTGGTTATTATTTTATAGTATGTATACTAGCGACCAGCCCCTACTTCGCACGGTTTTATTGACGAGACAAAACATGGAGATTTCTTTATTATATGTAAATTAAATAAACTATAGTTTATATAAACTTTACGGAATAAATTCTCCAAATGGTGGTAAAAAACGGATCAAAAACAATAATATGTATAAAAGTTGTTCTCGAGTATAACACTAAAAGCCAGACACAGAGAGCAGTTACGTCTCATATTATATTCAAGCTAACAATTATTTATTTATGTTTAATTTTTCTGTGGTAACTTGTATCTATAATATTAATTGTTTGAAAGCATTTGCACGCCGGAAGGTAAAATTTATCGGGACTATTGACATAAAAACATCTTATCTGTAATACCTACATTATTGGTAAATAAATGAGAATTATGAATTAGGACGAAGTCGGATTTTCGTTTCATCTGTATTTGACATTTGAAGACTTCAAATGTCAGGTCTTTATATGAGTATTGACGCTTAACGGTTCATCATTTTTATGAATGGTAACGACAGGCCTCATATACGTTGAAAGGTTTCATTCATTATTCATGAATCGCGTCCTTAGATTTAACATCAGGCTGTGATCAAAGATGTCATTAAGATTAGTATGTAATCTGCTTGCTGAGAGCAGTGGTGGCCCAATGCTAACGGCCGCGACTTACGAGTCGTAGGTCGTAGGTTCGAACCCGGACAGGCGCTTTACTTTGTGTAAATTATTTCCTCACCACTGCACTCAAAACGGTGAAGGAAAACATCGTGATGAAACCGGCATGTCCTAGAACCAAAAATTCGAAGACATGTGACATCCACCAACCCGCACTAGGCCCGCGTGGTGCATTACGGCCCACTCCCTCTCACCGAGAGGAAGCCTGTGTCCCAGCAGTGGGAACATTATAGGCTGATTATGTATGTAATCTGACAGCATATCCAGATCAAACTAGTTAGCAAATCTCCGAAAACATGACGGGTATTATATCTAAACGATTTGAGTTTGCAATAAACGATTTGAGATAAAACAAAAAAAAAACATTTTCTCAACTCTTGCTTCAAGTTACAACAAGACCAGCGTTCGTTGACCCACGGATACGGAACATGAAAACTTTTTTTTTCGCTTTATCGGAATATCTAATACGGGCTAGTCCGCAACTCCACATCAATGCGCGTATTTTGCGTACGGCTTTTTTTTTGCTTTTTATTGTTTACAACTTGATTTGGGTACCCATCACGTTGATGAGCTGGGAAACGTAGTATCGCCGTTTAGCTACCAATCGAATATAAGTTTATTTTATTGAATAAATATAGCTGAAACTTTGCCAAAGTTAAAAATCTCAACCAATCGATACCAATAAGGAACATTCAGTAGTTGCGTTAACATTATTACGAGTGTTAAGTTTTCCTTCACGTTCCCGTTTGACTTTAGCCAAATAACCTGATTTTTAGCAGATATTGTGTTATAAACTAATCCTCAGACCGAGTTCAAAAGTGTGAATTCCTATTCGCCTATTCAAATATACGTAGCTAGTTGCTACGGCGTAGCGGTTACTCGTAGCGGTACTCATACTCGTACTCGTAGCGAGCGGTGGAAGCTACGCCGCGGCGTATCTTCCACCGCTCGCTACCGATGCTACTGTGGCTTGTTAACATGCTTCAGGATAAAGCATGCATTACATGCAGACTCGTATTAGACGAGATATTTTTTTTATTGTGATGTATACAATTCATATATACACACACACATATACATATTCATTTTAAGACAGTTGGGAAAAGGATAGGATATAATGATGTTTGTGTACTTACAACAATTGATATTTTTGGCTCCGTTATATTATGTCGATAACAAATTGAATTCCTAATTGTATCATTTAACTACAGTAAATTATTCTTCATTCTGTAAAAATTGGGTGTTTATCTGCAAAAAGTTTTATTTCCCCTCGTTTTGAAGTACCTAATCACAAAAACGAAATTTTCAATTTATAATATCTTCTTTTTTCTACATGAAAAGAGAAAGTTCCTTTTCTATTATTAGATCTATTAGACATAGCGATATAATTACTTAAAATTAAACTTTCAAAATACAATTAAATCGAATTGCAATTGAAGCAAACTAAATTGAAAATCCCATTCTCATTCAGACATAAAATGAATATTCTATTCAGTGTTGTTTTATACAGAATAACGGAGGTTTTAAGTTAGATATTTTCAGTTGTAGCAGCTGCATTGTGAATGGATTACGGTACAGCTACGGAGTATGATTGAGGAGCTTTAGGGAGCAGATAATACATTCCAGACTTGTTTAATAGAATACATAAAACCATAAACGTTAACGTCCATTATAAATTCAAACCATATTGTTTACTTTTCCAACTTTTCTTGATTCTTAACAAGTAACTCAATAAAATATGACAAAGAAATGAATTAAATATTTGGTGAGCTGAAAGATGGCGAAACAATCATTCTTTCAGACTCTTAATATTAAATATGATCTCATAAAATATTTCTGGGAATAAAACGTTATTTTTGTATCGTAACATTGACCTACGAAAATTCGGAAGCCTCGGAATATTTCAGGTAGGTACTAATTATCCTTGTCATCTTAAACAAAGAAATATTACGAGACAAAGGATACATTCAGGGTGCGTAATTGAAAGTGAGAACCCTGAATCTGATCCATTGTTACAGCTCGTGAGGAGGAGAGGTTATTTATTATACGTACTACGAATTCATGCAATGCCGAAGATGTAAATAAAGTAAGTGTGCATACTAGTAGTAGTGTAGCGTAGTGTGAGCAATAAGAGGGAAGTGTCATCACAGCCCATCCAGCCATTTGTGCACCTGCAAACGGCATTACGTCCGCGAGTCAACTTAAAATTGGTCACCACACTATGGTAATGTTAATAGCTTCATCCGGGGGTTCCGTAGCTTCAGCTCCTTTTTGGTTTTAAAAGTATTATTAGGTTTTCCTTCAGTATCTTTCGCTAATAAGTCCCCAGCTCAAATACTTTCTTTTTAAAAATGAAAAAAACCCACGTTATTTTTACTTCCACCCGAGAATGGATAGGGAAATCGGAACAGAAAAGAAATAAATTGTTCGATGTTGCTCGGAACATTACTCAATGAAATAAAATTGGAATGGTGAAATGATTGTGCCATATATTCTCACAGTCGAAGTGGCAATATGCGGAGCAAAGACGTGGTCTTAAATTTCTGGAAATCTAAGCTTTGTCAGACAGAAAACGAAATGGACTACTGCGGACTGGATTGGTACCAGTCCGCAGTAGTACAAGTCCATTTCGTTTCGTCCACTAAGGTAAAGATTGGTTATTTGTGTCTATAGAGCATCCCATAGATCCCTAATGGCTGCGTCAGCTCGTCAGCAACAGTATTCGCGTTGCAAAATTTTATTTTATTTCTTTCTACTCTCCTTCCACCTCTCTCTGTCTAGAGCTGACAAGGACCAATCATCATTAAAGGAGTCCAGCTCATCCCGCCATCTCCGTCTGGGCCAGCCGCGATGTCGAACACATCTATAGGACAACACAAAGTATCGATTGCACAAAAACTGTGGTATACACGGCCATACAGTTCTCTACCAACGTTATCAAAGAATGAAAACAAGAGAACTTCCACTTGACTGCTCTGCATATAAATATCGTTATTACCGTGGAGGAGGTGAAACCAATTTGAACAAAATGGAACTTTTGATGTGACAGCACAATTTTACCAAAAAGGAAAATGGATATAAAATGGATGTGAATTAAATTGCGATATTGTTTTATGAATTTAATAGCTATGCTCTTTGAAACTACCTTCATATCTTATATAACTTCACATGTTAATGAATAAAATGGTTTACCTTTCCCATTCAGAACACACGGTGGAAATATGAATAAAAATCATGTATTTTGTTAAAACTAAATCGCCTCATTATATATTGAATTAAATTATGTATAACTTAGAAAGAGTCTGATGAAAGTTTGACATTTTGTAAAATACATAAGTAGGTAGGTACTGATAGAAGTACCTAAACAAAAGAACGAATATATGTAGGTACCTAAACACAGTTCATATAACATACGTTCGTTCCTCTTGAAGATTTGAAACACGTAACAAGATAATTATATCAATCAGTCCCAATAGTCAGTAAGCATACTATACAAAAATTTATAGAAACCTACCTATAGAAATATTTCGGTAATATTTTTTTTTAATTGTATATTTCATGCTTGGTTACAAAAAGTAGTTATTTCATTAATGTGCTAATTAACTGTACCTATGGACGTTGTTAATTTTAATATTAAATACATTGAAAGAAAAGAAAAGAAAAAGTATTTATCATTGCATTGCAAGGAACTCCCATGAACTTTCTTTTTACAGGCTTTTGAATAGGTACTAACTAGAAATACAACTTATTATAATGCTAGTCTGTACCTACTAATATTGTTATTAAATTCAGAGAAGGCTAGCCATGTCGTCATGATTTGAACCCCTATTTGTACAAGTGGGACGATCCCCTATTGATTAAATAAAATATCTCAAGTAAACCTACAGATTGTGGTCATTGAACGACAACGAACAAAGACATAGAAAGCGTCGCACAAAGCCCTGTCACCTGTCCCTCATAAATATGCTAAATCACTCCGTTCACAGTTATAACTACAATTTCCAGGATTTACTGAGCACACTGGCGTCAGCACGTACCTGAAATCACTGCATATTACAAGCCTTCATACTTCGTGAAACGACGCGCGAAATCAACCAAATGGAACTCTGAAACTTACGCTGAAACAGCAATTTACGTATTCCATGTTTCACGCTAAAAGTCAAAACAAGCATTTATTAAAATAGCAGCCCTTAGTATTAAGTTAATTAAGACGAATATTCAAATCCATTTAAAGTTTCGGTGCAGCTGTTAACTGCTTTGTACCTGAGCCAGATTAATCTAGTGAGACTGAACTCCAGTCAGTTAAATTAATTGTTCCTGAGTACTGGTCTGTTTACCTGCACGATGTACTCTACCAAGGTGAGCAAAACTGAAGCTTTATTAATGCTATGGTTAATTAGAACTTTTCCCTTAAACTTTCATATTTATAAAGGGATGTTACAACACCTATTTGATTTTAAATTCAATCATTTCCTTTTGCCGTACGGTTTAATAACGTGTATCTGTCGCAGTTAAAGGTTAAAGCCGTGATTTAGTTATATGCCTAGGGATATAGCTATATACCGTTATAAAGTTACCTGAAAGCAGTTCATAACTATCTATCCCTAGGGATATAACTATTTCACAACTTTAACCATCTTACTGCGACATATCCATAACAATGGGTAAACTCAAAAACTTAGTTTAACTAAGTTACTATGAGTTCTATTTTTTCGCTATATGTGACCACCGGGAAGTGGGTGAAACTGCGAACATTGAACTTTAGTGCAAACCACATTAACAGCCTCACGTATTGCGACTAGACACAGTCCTAAGCAACTGAATGATTTGTATTGTTTTGTATTGACCCTCTTCATCTCTCTCTTCAAGAGCCACAGACTCACGATAGACGCAGATGACGACATGTAGTGAATAAATAAAAGGTCGTAGCCTTCATTAATCAGCCAAAGAGGTTGATTCATTAAA
Source organism: Apamea monoglypha (assembly GCA_911387795.2). Classification (NCBI taxonomy): domain Eukaryota; kingdom Metazoa; phylum Arthropoda; class Insecta; order Lepidoptera; family Noctuidae; genus Apamea; species Apamea monoglypha. The sequence continues at coordinate 7,467,038 of OU426922.1, forward strand.
ATTTTGTAGTTTATCTCATTTAGCACTAGCTGGCTTTCAGCCAGACGCCTAAAAGTCTGCTGTCACACCAATTCCACGAGTTTTGAAGTAATTTTAAGTTATTCAGTATTTCTGAATTTGAAATTTGCATTCCATTCTCACAAACGTGGATGAGAAAAGATTAATTGGTTTACGAAATGATGTCCAGTTAAAAGCTGAAAGCTCAACTCATTGAATGGGACCAAATTTGTTGCTGGCCACTCCACAAGCAGCGATGGCTATCGCTTCTCACTTCGGGCATTACCAGCACAATGGCTACCACCTACTAAGTATTGTTAAGTTCAGAAACTCAAATACCTGTAAAATGGGTTAGAGATTAATGTATTGTTCAAATTCAACAACTGGCGGCGTTCCAAACCACAAGGATAAAACAATAACTAATCAGACAGCGGTTTGCTCTTTATTTGTTGTGGGAAGCACAAATCAAACTTTTATTTGTGTATTGGGAAAAACTTGTACTGCCTATATAAGCAACAGTTAAGCAATTAATTTATGCAAGAATAACTTAATGTTCACTATTATTAGACCTCATCACACTCACCATCACTATTATCTGTTCACTATTATTATGAGAAACATTAAGGTAACTTATACATAATGTTTTGCTACTTGAAATGCTTCCATTCAGAACCGTATATTGTTCTTTCATCACATGACGAATGTTAAATTAATTCGTAAACGATTCTGTTTCAAAAGTTGTATACACGCTCCTTGAGTTTCAAACTGACTGTTCTGCTTGTTAATGTTTGTATTATATAACGTTCGCAGTCCATTGTGACATATTGTGCTGAGGCGTGGGTTTTACGTGGACACAATATAACGTGGAATGTTGGCAATTTTGGTTCGCTCCGCTATGTAAATTAATTTAATATTCAATTAATGAAATGCAAGCTAAAGTTTATTACGTGTTTGTTATAACGTCACATTTAAAATTACAATCACACGAATAATATTATATTTTTTATATACATCTGACCGAGTTAAAACCTGTAATTTTTTCGACGATTTATATATATAAGGTCTACGATTTGGAACACTGCCAAACAATAAATCATGTACCAAAACCACAAACACTTTACTTTTAATGTATGCCTGTCTAAACTTATCTGAGGAGCGGAGGTTTTAAAATTATCCGACTACCAGTTTAAATATTCGTGCAAGCTCCTTGGTATTGCTCCGTTGTAAAATAACTTTCAAACTGTGTTAGAGAAGGTATGCGTCAATCCAAAGACAATAGTAGCCCATTGAGCTAACTTAATACATAGTTGTCGTTCCAGTCCTGAAGGAGCCAGCGCGGCAGACCGCGAGCAAATAGAATTCCGCCGGCGACGGACAACGATCGGAGACAATGTCCAGGTACCTGATCCTGGCTACAAATATCGAAGAGAATATTGTGTTCTAAATCTTTTAAGTTTATTTTTTAAGTTTAATATTTTCTTTCTGAATCTTTTAAGTTTGTTTAATATCCCTTTCGTGAGACTGCATCGACAGTGGTACTAAAAGTTATTTGATTTTGATACTTGACTAAAAGTTAAACATCAAGAAATTATTTTTCAAAAATAACACTGCGAAAACCCAATAAATTAAAATTCTCAGTGAAAACTAGTTCAGTAAATATTGGAATACGAATTAGTAGCATTTATTGTAGTATACCGGAAAGACGTAGCGTTAGAAGGCCTACCACAAAGTGGACCGATGACCTTGTGATGGCCGCAAGAATCCGCTGGATGCAAGAAGTACAGAACAGGTTGCAAGTGTCCAGTGGACGTCTTTCGGCTGAAATAATGATGATGGTGATTTCTGTGAGCATAAGGAATTGAAGAAGATGGATATTGGATGCACCCGTGCAAATTAAACGATCTACCATTTAATTTGCACGGGTGCATAGTGAAAAGAGAGTCTACTAAAACTCGAATAAAAAAACTTGGCAATGCTTTCAATCTGTCTGAATCACGGATGTCTGTCCATAAAAAACTGCAATTTCCAAATAGATAGCTGAACAAAATATTTTTTATGAACATTTCAATATTCTATTCTGTTTACTCGCAAACAACATCGGTGTGTTGAAAATATTGGTAGCTGCAATACACTTAGCATGACCCGGTCTACCTGAAGAGCTATCGACGCCGGTAACATGCCCCACTTGATATTTTCGATTTGCATTTTACCATTAGGACCGCAACTTTCGGTTCACGTCGGCAAAATATTCCTATATATCTCCGCTGTTGTCCTCCTACTACTGAACTATGACGTCAGCAAATTTCATGTTGTCTCAATGTAAACAATGTAGACCTTTTTCAATTCGGTATTTTGATTTTATGACGACGTTAAACATTTCAGGCTGTAGAGACTATTGAAAACATTTTATTTTTACGTTTCGTCAACTTTGTTTCGCTATAAAATTGTAATCTCGAGATTAACAATTTGGTTATTTACCATAAAAGCCTGTTAACTGCGCAGAACGCAAATAAAACACGAAAACTAATTGACTTCTTATTTTTAAGAAATGAAAGTTTATCTCGAAGCGTCTTCAGTTAAGCAGTTAATAAAGAGTTAGTAATCCAAGTATCTCTACCGAGGTCAGTCGTAGAGTGTCTCAACGGATCGTCTGATAACATTTTCATGAAGTGAAGACAGAAGAGGGCAAACAGATTCAAGGCGAGCTCGGCTAGAACTCCACCGCAATTTCATTTGCTGCGGTACGTAACAAATACCGAGATTTTAGGTGCCAGTAGAAAATGGAACCCTTATCTATTTTTTTCTTTGATAGCGAACTGCAAGCTTTACATTTCTATATTCGGAGAATTTCACGGTGGGTGTTTTTAACAAAACGATATTCGTGAACTTTTCAGTTGTAATGAAATAAAACAACTAAGCCCGAGCTCGGTTTTACGTTTAGGATTGTTACCGAGCTGTGTCGGTTCTTCGATTTTTTTGAAATTTTCTGACTTGTTACCAAAAACAATTAATTACGAGAAAAAACTAATCCTCTCCAAACATTTCATTGATACTTTTCTGAAAGTTAAAAAACGAGTGATCCTTTAAAAAAAAATGTTTGCAAAACTTACATAATCTCGGAAATAAAAGGCTAAGGTTAAGCAAAATGTTTATTTTTTAACCATCCAGTTTTAACCCCTAGTTCACTGGACTTAATTTGTTGCTAATGACCTCTAGTTTTCCCCTGTGTTTCCCCTCTTTTTTTCCCCTGTGGGTAGTTGTTACGAAGGGTGAAAAAAATTCTAGCTCCGATTTTAAAATTTTACTAAATTTACAATTATATACAGTTTTTCTATTTAAATGTATACATACACATGCTAACATAGTGTACTCGCCAGTATAGTGTTATCTCCAAAAACTGTGCACACAACTAGCAAAACCAACGCATAGTCTATAACTTCAAGACAATGGAAGCACTGAAGGTCTCAATTACGGATATGATGTCGCTGTTCCATAACAGGATGACATCTTTTGAGGCGGAATTGAAGAAAAATTCTTCAGGCACAGCAAGCAGCACGACTGACAGTTTGGTGGCAGACTTCACCGCATTCAAGAGCTTCATACTTGAGGCGTTGAACTGTCTTCAGCGGCAGTTGGAAGCGTTGGCCCAGGGTCTCGACCACCTGGAGATGCGTGGACGCCGGAAAATGGTGTTGTTACATGGTGTCACCGAGCAGGCTAAGGAAGAAACCGCACAGGTTGTCGCTGAGGTTGTGCGATGTCATCTGAAGCTGACTGACTTTACGGTTGCTGACATCAGGCGGTGCCACCGGATGGGCAGACAAGCAGGTGCTAGCAAACCCAGGCCCATTCTTTGCAAGCTGAGGGACATCGGTGTCAGGGACAGTATTTGGTTTGCTAAGACCAAGTTGAAGGGCACTGGTGTTACGGTATCGGAGTTTCTGACGAGATCGCGGCATCAGCTCTTCATGTCTGCGCGTGAGAGACTTGGCGAAAAGAATTGCTGGACTAAACAGGGCTTTATATATGTCCTTCGTGCTGACGGCTCCAGGCATCGAGTAAATACACTAGATGATCTCGGCAACATCGAGCAGGTCAGTGAAAGGGCTATGTCTCCCAGCGTGTCAGCATTGTCCTCGTCGCCGTCTCCATCACCGGCACCGAAGAAGGCCCGGCGTGCGGCCGCGAAGAAGTAATTGGGTGCGCACTTTTAGTATCACCGTCCGGGTGGCAGTTTTTGTTTGTAGCTCGTACCCTCTCAATTTTCTCATTTTACTAGTAATTTCTATATCCTTTATTTTCCCACATGTAAGTATTGTATACCTTCTTTTTATTTTCACTGTTTATTTCCTTTCTGTCAGCTGTCAACTCAATAAGTCACGTCATCTGTCATTCTGTTCTTAAAGTTTTCGTTCAGAAACCAGTTGACAGTGTGCCAAGTATATTTATGTTATTATTAATTTGATTATGTTTGCTTATTATTCTAACGTCTATCTCTCTTTATTTCCTATGCCATAAACTTATGTAACCCGGACGATGAAATGTTTAAATGTTTTGTTTTTCTTTTATAACTTTTTAAATATTAGCACTCAACTGGCGGGTGGATTTAATTAATTGCTCTTTTTATATTATCATTTATAATTATTATTTAGTTTATTTACGTTTATTATTATTTTTCATATATAAATTATATGTCGATGTCAGATAGCAATGACGACAGCGACACCGAAAGCTCTTTGTCGGTCTGTAGTAATGATAGCTTTGTTACTTTTCCGTCCCTTGCTGACACCCTTGAATCTCAGTTTTCCGATGTACCTAAGAACTTCAATGTAGTCCATATAAATGCCCAGAGTATTCCGGCACATTATTCTGACATGCTAGTGAACCTGGACTGTAAGAACATCCATGCTATCCTTGTTTCAGAATCTTGGCTAAAGCCATGTCTCCCTTCTAGTTCCTATTCGTTGCCGGGTTTTCAACTAATAAGAAATGATCGCACGAGTGGCGGTGGCGGCGGTGTTGCCATATACCTTCGTCCACATATTCCCTTTTCAATTGTCGATATGTCTGCACAACCTCCGCCGCAAAGCGCGGGCGAGCATCTCTTTTTGGAAGTAACCCTGAACCACGTGAAAGTTCTTCTAGGTGTTTATTATTGCCCTTCGTCACGTATAAATTTCTTGTCTTCCTTTGAAAATATCCTAGAAAACCTAACACCCTCTTACAGTCATACAGTCATTATGGGGGACTTCAATACTTGCTTATTGAAAAACGATTCCCGCTCTTCTTCTTTTCGATCAATAGTCCAGTCATCGAATTTATCAATTCTCCCCTTGAGTGCCACACACCATTTTCCAAACTGTAATCCTTCACTTTTGGATCTACTCATTGTTTCGTCTTCTCAACATGTCAGCAAGCATGGTCAATGCCCAGCTGACATGTTTTCTTACCATGACCTTTTATTCCTATCCTATAAAATTCGCCCACCTAAGGCAAAACCTAAGATTCTCCTGCAGCGCAATTTTGGTGGTATGAGTACAGATGATCTCCGAAGAGATGCTAGCAGCATTGACTGGGCTCCTTTAGTCAATGTTGAGTCGGTGGATGATAAAATTAACTTGCTGACGGATAACCTTGTGCAGCTGTACGATATTCACGCTCCCATTCGTGCGGTGAGAATCAAACATCTTCCAGCACCATGGCTTACAGACGATATTAGGGCTATCATGCACAGAAAGGCTGTAGCCAAAACTAAATATAAGTGTCGGCCCTCACCGTCGAATCGGGAGATCCTTGTTGTTGCACGCAATCGCTGCAATAAGGTGTGTAGAGATGCCCAACGCCGCCATATTCACACCTCAGTTGAAAACGGAGATCCAGCAAAAGTCTGGAAATTTCTTAAATCCATGGGAGTTGGAAAATCACGCCAAGAATTGATTCCTAAAGACTTAGACATTGATCTACTGAATCAGCACTTCTCATCTTCGTCCCACTGTAATGGGACCATAAAGGCAGCTACTGTTAACTATCTTTCAAACCTTCCAACTCCGGACCATCCCCCATTTATTTTTAGTCAATTCTCTGATTGTGATGTTAAGAAGAGCATAGTTTCAATCACGTCTAACGCAGTCGGTAGTGATTGTGTAAGTCGGAAAATGATACTCCCTGTCCTCGACGAAATCCTTCCTATCCTATGCTATATCCTGAACTACTCTATATCCTATGGTGCCTTTCCATCGATGTGGAAAGAGGCCAAAGTCATTCCTTTACCCAAAAAATCCAATCCTACTTCCTTTTCAGATTACCGTCCCATCTCCATCTTACCTTTCCTCTCCAAAGTCCTAGAACGCCTTGTCCACAATCAGCTTAGTGCTTTTCTTTGTAAGAATAGTCTGCTGAATCCTTTCCAATCCGGTTTTCGTCCTGGTCACAGTACCACTACCGCCTTAGTTAACGTCACTGATGACATACGGTTGGGCATGGAAGAAGGAAATCTGACGGTTCTTTGCTTACTAGATTTTAGCAATGCATTCAATACTGTCGATTTCGATATCCTGCTTGGTATGCTTCGCTCGCTTAACATATCTCCAACGGCGATTGACTGGTTTCGTAGTTACCTGTATGGCCGCCGGCAACGTATATGCATAGACGAGTTTTGCTCTTCGTGGTGTTATACTTCTGCCGGTGTACCTCAGGGTGGCGTTTTATCTCCTTTACTTTTCGCAATATTTATAAACTCCATTACCAAAAAACTTATTTCTTCCTACCACCTTTATGCCGACGATTTGCAAATCTATAAACAAGCTAGCCACTCGAATTTGGCTGATGCTGTTCACGTTATCAACAAGGATTTGGTTTCAATCTGTGAGTGGAGTGAGGCGCATGGGTTGCAGGTTAACCCATCGAAGACTCAGCTCATTGTTGTTGGCAGCTCAAGGATGATCCCCAAGATAAACTGGTCGCAGCTTCCCCAGGTTCAATTTAACGGAACTGCTATTCCATTCAGCGAAAAGGTTAAGAACCTTGGGGTTTGGATCGACAAACATCTTTCCTGGGGTCCTCAGCTACAGGAGGTAAGTCGTAAAGTGTTTGCATCTGGTAAGTCACTGAGACGGTTGCGGAACTTTCTTCCAACTGCCACTAAAACTGCGCTTGCACAATCCCTTTTACTTCCCATCCTTGACTACGCTGATGTCAGTTATCCAGATCTTACTGAGGCACAACTAGATAAACTTGAGCGACTTCAAAACTTTTGCATACGATTTATATTTGGCCTGCGCAAATATGATCACATATCTGAATTTCGTTCAAAGCTCAAGTGGCTTCCCATACGTCTTCGCCGGAATTCTCATATCTTATTTCAGCTCTACAGTATCTTGTTTAATCCTAAAACCCCCTGTTATCTTAAAGAACGTTTCAAGTTCCTTCATGACACACATAATAGATATCTGAGGTCATCGGAAAACCTGAGACTAGAGATACCGATGCATTCCACCAGTTTCTTTGACAAGTCTTTCACTGTTCAAGCGGTACGGTTATGGAATGACTTGCCCGTGTCGGTAAGGCGTGCTCAATCTCTGTCCACTTTCAAAATTATGATAAAAAAGCACTTCCTCTCTCTTTAAACATCATCATTATTATTATTTATTATTATTATTATATTTTCTTTCTTTTTTTTTTTTGCTCTTGTTTCATGTCTATTATTGTATGTATATATTTATTTAGACGAGTAAAATATACTTTATGTATATATTGATTGTATAATGTAAATGGTACACCACAGACTACCTACCATATTTGTCTCTCTTTAATTTTAATTCATCCAAAGGTTGTCTTTAAAAGATTGCTCTTAGCGATAAGACCGCCCATTGTGTCACCCTTTTTAAAAATTTTGTATATTTATGTTTTATAAATTGTATGGTGTACAATAAAGAGTATTCTATTCTATTCTATTCTATTCTAGTGTAACCCCTTTCAAGGAATCGTCGAGTTTCCCTGTCACCCTGTATATCATTCGGTTTGTTTCCGCCTCGAGGTGTTTTTGTTTCACAGAATGAGCAACTGGTGGGCTGTTTTATGGTGAGAGGAATTGAATCAAATGCGATTTGGGCTGGTGAATATTAATTATATCAATGTTGGCTGTGGCTACACGTTCTCTCAAATGAAATAACGTTTTTTCTAACGCAAGGTTGAGTTCAAGTTAATTTCTACTAATTAAAAAAAACTACGCGAAAATATTTTAATGGTTAATGGCCAATAAAATATTTTCGCGTATATTTTTTATCTTAGGACTCTGCTAAAATGTCACTTCATTTATCTAAAATTGAAGTGCTACCCAAAGCGAAAGTTTCAGTTATCCAAAAACAATTTATGTAAATACAAGAACACGAAGTATACAAACATAAGCGTGTACCTGTATAAACAAATTATATTAGTTTGTTTATGATCGTGTTTAGTTCTGGCCATGTGTACGACACACATGGCCAGAACGAAACACGTTCTTAAATGTAAAACGTAAAATGAAAACGTATGTTAAACCAGGTTACGGCTAGTACAAATTCCACGGAAGTTATTTTTAAGCTCTCATTGCTGTTACAATTCACAAGCTTTTGTTCGTGAACGCAGCCTCATACGAGTATCTATGTTGCCCAACTCCAGTTTCCGAGCACATTTTTTTGTTCCACATTGTTTCGCAATAGTTGTGTTTTGTAATGATTGTTGGGCAAACTAATTAGTTTGAATGCTGGCTCGCTTCCAACTAGTTTTTCATTTTAAATGTATTTCTTAGTTATTTTTGTAAGGTTAGGTATAGAAAGAAAGTGGAAGTAGAACTTTGTTAAAGTAACTAGGTGTACTTAAGTTTTTCAACATCTGGCATCGCGGCCTGCTTTCAGGGGTCGATTTTGTTAGAGATACTGGATATGAAATAAAGCAACTAATTGTCTTCTAACAGACTTGAGTGAGCGGCTTTATTAGTTTAGGATCTTAAAATTGCAGTTAACGCTCCTTTTGTGTAGTGTATTGTTATGTTTTGGGAAAGGAATGCGAAACACTCTACACAGAAGGTTATTTTAATTCAATCTTACATCGTCTTGGTATTCATACTCAAGTATATTTGTATCAAGAAAGCCCGAACCTCTTTTATCTGTTCTGTGGCCCGAACGATAACCAATAACAAGTTACGGTCTGATATCTGTCAGATTTGCATGAAAGCCTACAATTTGATGCTTAAATTATCCGTTCTTATGTAAACGAGGGGACAAGATGTTTGGAAGAATATAAAAGATTCCGACGTTAGAAAACCCGTCGAATAGTTTGGAGCTACAAATAGAAAATGATGTTCATAAATAATAATATAGTATGTAGTATACAAAAGCAAATAAGGCAAGAAAAGCTCGGTCGGATCGGAACCCAGCTGGGCGACGGCGTGATGGCTTAAAAAATGGCGGAGAAAAAGCAACCTCAAATGGATATATGTTTTTGATTTAGTGACTCAAAACAGACCTAATGAAATAAAGTTGAATATATGATATGATTTATACTATTGTTTTTTTTTGTTTTGTTTAGGAATGGTTATTACATGAGATGGTCGTAAAGCTGTGTTGTCAAGCAACTATCAATGTTCCGTAACGTTCCAATGAAGGTATTTTCGTCATTGTAAGTTATGTAAGAATTTTTGTTTTTCAATCATACCTGTAGAGGACTTCCGTATACAAATTTACGACGAAGAGGATAGTGGTGGACAGTGATATTGTGAGTCAATGAACTTCGAACAAAAGTACGAAAGAATTTCAATGAGCATTTATTTTTTAAATGATTTTTCTTAAACCAACCCGAGTACCCGTAATTATTCAGTCGTAGCCCGCTCGAGTTAACAAACATTTTTGATGGCATTAATATACTGTAAAATCCTCTTGATCTATTTCCAACTTTTTAATGTTCCTCGCAAGTTATGGTTTGGTTGTTAGTTGTATGGTATAGTACATATATATGGTAGGGCTCTGTGTGTTTGACTTATCGTCGACTTTTGTGAGACAAATCTCATCAGAAAGACTGGATCAGGTGCCCGTACAAATGAATTGAGAATAAAATGGAGAGTTTTAATGAAAATGCCTAATATATAATTTAGTCCTGTCAAATTAGTCAGCACCTGACGTAAATTGACGTATTTTTGGTAGCCATGTTTTTAATCACGTCTAAACTGTCGATGGATTATCTTAATTTGACAGGACTAAACTAATATTTATCTTCTGCCCTTTTCTTGATGAAATAGAAAGAAAAAGATGCACTGAACTTAAATTCAGTTTAGTTAGTGAACAAGGGAATCGGCGCCATTGTATAATAATTTACGTTCTATGTAGGTACTGGGTGTAAAGGACATTTTAATTAAAAAATTCAGTTTCTCCTATTAAAGTTGTAAAGTATTTATTACAGTTTAGCAAACCATTCCAATACGCACACAATCGAAACGAGCATTGAAAGGTATGGCAAGTACATACAACGGTTGTTTATTTATTTTATGTTTTCTATTAATTTGTTTCGTAATTGGTGTAGTTCCGGTTGGACTGGAAGCCGACCCCAACATAACACAAACTCAAACTCAAAGTATTTATTTCAATTAAACCAATTACAGGCACTTTTGAATTGTCAAGGGGTCGGTCAGTCAGAAAAATGAAGCTAGTTGCCCATTCCAAAGCGTAGTAGGTACCTATGGAGAAGAACGGGCAAGAAACTCCATGGACACTCTTTTAAATCAAAATATGGTTACAAAGTATTAGTTACATCATTCATGTTAAAAATTATGCATGTGAGAACGATGCAGAACGTTAAAAGCGTCCGTAATGAAAAGTTTAAAACAATCCAAATATTAAATTAAATTAAAATAAGCAGCAAAGAGATAACCAGTCCAGACGCATGGATTAGCACCATTCAGCTCAACCATTTTGAAGGGAGCTAACTGATCCAACACATGTGCCACCATCAGCGAGACATTTGAGTGAGCATGACATACTCTCAGCCGCCAGGGCACATTCAAGTCAATGAAAGACGTACCCAGTAAATGGTAGCTTTATAGTATGTACATAGTACTCACACATGTGCTATACAATTATACAATACTAGTTGGGAAAAGGCTAGGCAGATGATGATGTATTGGTGTCATTTACCTAAATTAAATGAATTTATTATTTATTTTATTTACCACCCTTTCCACAAGGATTACCCTACATTTTGGTTATAGAGAATAACGTCAAGAGCAGTGAGGTCATTAGGTAAGAAAGCAATCAAAAACTTTCTTAAGTAAGAAAGTTTGCTGAAAGTCCGCGGAGCATGAATCAAGTATTACAAAGTCTTATTTTGGAGTTCCCACGGTGGTGAATTGAATTAAGCCAATTGCCGTGTAATTTAATATAACTAAAGGTAATTCTGGTAATTAAAAACGTTCAAAATCTAGTCGCATCTCGGTGACAATCAATGTCAAAAACTTGTCAAAAATCTAAGGAAATTAGATGTATTTTTGAAAGATTGAGACTGAAATCAGACTCTGAACGTTCATAAAATTACAAGAATTGCCTTTCAGTACAAAGAATGACAGTTGAGTTGGTAGCCAATTTGCTTAACAATTCATTTCCCTGACCTTATTTTCCGGTCCAGACAATGGGTATTTTACAAAAGGAAATATTTTTCTTATGTTCGCCTTAGCAAGGCGGGCTTATCAATACGATGTGGTGGTGTCGCTGTACATCGACAGAATTTTGAACTGTCTTGAAAATTGCAAACAACTTCTGTCGTCGCACATATTCGCACAAACTACATAGAGATACTATGCAGTTTCGGCACCTTTGAACATTTTGGTCAGTATTGCTATGGAAATTGTTCAAAATATTATCAAGAAGGTAGGTTTATAGCCGTTTATAAGCTTCAATTATTGGTAGAAACGTGCAAAAGTATAAAATATGACTAGTTACCGGGTACCGGGGCAATAAGGATATACGTACCTTAAGGTACTATTTAGGAGGTCCCATTGTATGTATTTACCTAATATTTTGCAGTTTAACAATGAATACCTATTATATTTCGGGCTCGATTTATTTCTGGCAATGGCAAAACAAACAACACTGTCTCCCCGTTCTGTTCCGTAGGTGTTACGTTGTCAAGTCACTGTCACAAATGACAAGGGTTGGGCAAAGCTTTTGTAACACGACGCCCGGATATAAAAGTCAAGTCATTACCATAATTCAGCAGCTGTTTTGTTTTTACAAAGATTGCGAATTTTTTAGGTGGAATTAAAATCTGTTTTTGGAAGTTCTTTAACGCGACTTGCGGTAGGAGTAAACCGTTACAAGGACGAAAAGACAAAGCGTTATGCCCCATGCGATTTACTGTCTCTCTCTGTCAGACAGAGAGAGAAATCGAGAGATGGATGGCGGAATGAATAGGGAGATGGTTCTCGAGGGAGCTGAAGCCAATAGTGAGGTCAAAATGAAAATCCAGAATGACGGCTGCGAAAATGTTCAATTTTATTCATTGGTGTCATTTTTATGGTATTCGAGTGTGCTGAAGCCGATAGTGAGGTCAAAATTTAAGATGGCGACCACTTTATAAGAGCATCAAAAACTTATACTCTGTATTAAAATCACGTATTAAATTCAAACTTTCTCTCTCTCTCTCTCTCTCTTTCTCTGTCTCTTTCTATTTTATATGAGTGTGTGTGCGTACGAGTATCGCGTAATGAACTTCATTCCTGACGGGGGTCCCCCAATAGAACACGTTTTTTTTTTGTTTTTTACAAAAACTAGGGTAGGTACCAGTAAACTTTGGCCAGTCAGCGTGTTTTACTTTTAAGCATTAGTCAAGTTTGCTTCAAATGTATCTAGGTTTTATTTAATATAGATGTCTAAAATCAAATAATTGATACGATTTATCACTGTTTATTTGAAACGAAATAAGTTTCATGACGTAACAGCCAACATATTTTCTATTTTTAGAACTAAACACACTGAACACCTAAAGAAATATAATACGAAAAATAAACACCCAAAGAAAATTGTGAGTCAATCAGTTACGAGTACGAAGAAGTCTCTCTCGTGTGTTTCGTGTGTCGACGTCAGAGACTCGGAGTACCAATTTGTTGTGCACTTAGAAGTCGAACCGACGATTTATCAACACGACTGTATTGCGTGCTCTGCTGCTTGAAATTCATGTAGAATTCATTCATTCATCTCACAATATTGACGAGGATCGACGGCATCTTTAGGAAATGAATTATAATTGAACGATCGGCTTACCTGATTGATAGAGAAAGCAGTGACATTTCTACCGTTTCGGTACCTATATTAACAACGATCATCCCCCGGCTCAATGTGGAGTGCCTTTTGTTTTGCTTTGGTTAATAAAGTTACAGAAGGTTTCTTATAACATCACCATCATTTATATTACTATCCTTCAACTGTCGAATCGTAAAATAATAAATCACGATGTCCCTTAGAAGATTCGACTTGAAAGACTGATTTAAATTTTAAAGTAAAAGGTATCAAGTGAATCGAGTCGAGCCCCGCGCCCGTTCAGAGCTATTTATAGCACAAACAGAATAGTTTACGACAATGTGAAAGCATTGTGCATCGGCAACGAAATTAATGTTTCCTTTTCCATCAGTAGATGAATTTTCAAGTAGGTATACTGCAAACATCATTCGCAAGATACACTTTCTGCAAGTACAAAAGTATTTTCCCGGCTCAAGTACTGCGTTTCTCATAAACCATTTTCTATTGGGCATGAAGATAAGTTCGGGCCAAGGTCGGAGGACGCAACCCTCATCATATCTAAAACGAAAATCAATGCTGTGCGGTCAATTGTTTTGGTCGCATGTGTAAGAACTAACTTTTTTTTTAAGTGTGCTTTGAGTGTTGATGTCGTGAAGTTTCCCTATAAATATTTACTTAAAAATGCATGTTTTAAATCAGGCTCAGTACGGACTTTAAAGTAAAGGCGTACTCCAGCAAGAGATGGATAACATTCATGAAAAACTTTTGTAGGTACAAGTAAACCTAATCCACGAATTGGAAAAAAGACACGAGAAGTTTAGTAGTCTCATGAAGAATGTAGATTTACATTATATCCTCAAGTGTGAGTAAAACGACGCTTTTCCGAAAATCAGCTCAGCGTGTAAGTTCAGGATTCAAATTACGCAATATAATAATAATAACTAGGGTTTTGTAAACGTATACATATCTGCATATTCACGCGTTTAATTTAACTTAATTCTAGTTGGATAAAGATTTAAGTTTTTTTTTTTTTCTTTATTTTTTTTTTTGTTTTTTTTTTTTTTGGTTGGTGTGTGTTGTGTGTGTGTTTGTTAAGATTTTGTGTATGATTTTGTGTGTTGTGTGTTTTTTTGTGTGTTGTGTGTTTTTGTGTGTGTTTTTTGTGTTTTTGTGATTGTATGTGTGTTGTGTGTTTTTTTTGTGTGATGTGTGTTTTTTGTGTGTGTTGATTTTATTTTGTATTAACTTGTTGAATGTTCATGTTTCGTAGAATTTGTCTCGCCCAGTCGTCACGCCTCTTTCACAGCATCATACTCGTATCATACAGTACGTTAAGTGAGTCGTTATTCTGCGATGGGGTCGCAGGCCGCTTTAGTTGTAGCCGCTTAGATGGCGGGCGGAGTTAACGTGATATTATTGAAGCAAAATATGGTAACAGTTTTCAATAATGTGCTGGAAACGTAGGAAGTGTGGTTCTCTATTAATAGAGCAAGGATACAAAAGTTAATCAATTCAATTCAAAAACTAATAACTTCATGTCACTGAAGTAGGAACCAAACCAAACATAAATTCCGCAAAGTGGACTCTGGCGAAACGCCAATAAAGTGTTAGCTTTAGAAAGAAGATAGAATATTGTAACGATATTGTCTAATATGTTTTCAAATATGTTGGGATCAGCTCTAACCGAGAGATAATATGTAAATAATTTTACATTGTGTCTATTCAGGCATATATTTCTTTATATAGAATAGAATACTCTTTACTATATGCACCCCGCGTAAATGTAAAAAAAAATACAAAGGGCGGTCACACAATGGGCGGTCTTATCGCTAAGAGCGATCTATTATCTATTCATTTAAAAAATATTAATTTCTCAAGTAAAGCTCCGTTAAGTTAAGTTAAGAGTTTCCCTGGACTCGTATGACTAACGGAATTGAATGTGCTGCCAGCTCCAGTCGTGTTCACATCAATCAAACACTCAACTCAATTAAAACGTGAAAAAGTTATATGTATATAATTAAGTTCATACCAACTAAAGCTGAAGTTCGTGTTCAAAGCGACTGTAAACTGTGCTATGACTGAATGACATGGTACCTTTATATGAAAGGTGCGCGCATTAGGAAAAGGTGGTCTGGCAACACTACTATAGCCTTAATAGGAATTTAGGATATTATGTCGTGACAAAAGCTCTCTCTCGCTCAGCACAAAGTTTGGTTGGCAACATTAATTACATGATACTTAAATATTGTTGTATTTTTAACGACCGATAATAAGATTCGTAGATATTGAGTACACACACTCATGCAAGTCAAGGAAGTGTGACGAAATGTTTATTTCCTCTATACGAGGCGCCACTCACACCCATTAAAAAAATTGTCACTGACTTCCGTATTCTACTAAAAATAAATAAGAACATTACAATAAACGTAAGTACATTAAGCTAACATATTATGAGCTCAGGATTTCTTTTCAATGGCGCAACGGAATTTCGGATTTCCATTGACGGAATTTGAAACAGTCCTGTCATTAACACATACTGTCCAGAATTTAGGCTGTTCCCTGCTATTGAGCATTTCGCACAAAGAGCATACCTACCTGACAAGGAGTTATGATCAACTGTAACGTTTCACGTCAGCCAATACCCAGCTCACGGCAATTTGTGCCCGTTTGACGTGTTCTAATTATTAGTCCGCTTTGTAGTGACGCCTCTCGGGACCGACTTGTACCTAATAGATGTATAAAGGTAAACACTTGTAACAAAGCGCCGCGACTTACGAGTTGTAGGTCGTAGGTTCGAACTCAGTCAGGTGCTTTACTTTGCGTAAATTATTTCATCACCACTGCTCTCAAAACGGTTAAGGAAAATATCGTGAGGAAACCGGCATGTCCTAGAACCAAAAATTTGAAGACATGTGACATCTACCAACCCGCATTGGGCCCGTGTGGTAGATCCCCCAGTCCCTCTGGAAGAGAGGAGGCCTGTGTCCCAGCAGTGGGAACAATATAGGCTAATTATGATGAATTACTAATCCGCTATGTAGTGACGCCTCTCGGGACCGACTTGTACCTAATAGCTGTGTAAAGGCAAACACGTGTAACAAAACGAAGGTACAAAAGAGGGTTTAATTCTTTTAGGTACATTCGCTGAAAATGCTCGTGATTTTACTCCCCACACACTTTTTGATTCCGGTCTATGCATGCAAATGCAGTTATTTTTTTCAAAAGAATTTGGATTAGCAAGTCCGTTCACGATAGCAGGTTTGAAAATTCTAGAAATGTTGATAAACTGTTTGCATATTTTCCATTCGCAATCGCTCTGACTATCAAGGGAATTCCATGCATCAGTTGTGAAATGTAACGTGATGACTTTTAATATTCTTGTGTTACTATTGTGTTAAACACATATAAATACGTACCCAAATGTATAAAATAGTTGATAATTGTGTTGTACCTTAATATATAGATAACATAATATCCAAAAGGAGCGTGTGTTTTGGTTAAGTTAATACACCCATACATATTTTCATGAATACCTACAAAACCCTGGGTGGTACGTAATATTATTGTGTGTGCGCAGCATGTTACGTCATATAAATGTACTCATCACATCGGCAGCCAAGTCTACATAGCTTAGTGTTAATTTAATGACCTGGATTCCAAAAGCATACATAAGTTATGTAACTACATACATACAGGGGTAGTTGCTGGATCTTACCATCACGAAGCCATCAACTACGCATTCTGTACATCAAACTTTATTTTATTTTTATGTAATATTACTTAACATTGCATAAAAATAATTGCGAAATATTTGCCGTTTGCGGTAGGTATTGACCTGTTGGAATTTTGGCCTTCAATATCTCTGTAACCAAAAGGTTCCCAGCTCAAGTACAAAAAAATATTACAATGATAGGGAATAGAAGTGACTCTCGAATTCATTATGTGCTTTTATACCCGTTATTATGTATGAACACATTTAGACGTTCTCCAATTAATTATTGCTACGAACTTACTTTTGTTACTGATAACGCGCGTCGTATATGTAAAGTACTCGTAATTCAATTACGAACAACTTCTCTATCCTCGCGGGAAACGGTAAAAAACCCAGCGACGATAAACAGACGGCGACGGTAACAAACTCGTGAAGTGAAATTGAGTTTGGCAGACGCTAGTAAAGCCTTGCCGAAACCCGACCGAATGGAAATAAGGCTTGCGTCTCACTTTGGCAATCTTGGCTGGCCTCCGTGGCAGTGAGTATACTGCAATCTGTTTGTTTTTGAGTTTCTGCATCCAGTCCGACCTCAAAGTAAATTAAATTAATTAACTACCTCGGTCGAATCGTTTTTCTTTTTCCTTTGCGTTTCTCCTTTCAACAGCATCTAATTTGATTAATTTAAAGACAGACGCTGATTAGATAGAAGGCAAATTCTTAGAGGCCTTTTTGCTTTTTGACCTTTTTGTTTCTGTTGTATTGGTTTTCTTTTCCTTTTGCCGACGTGCAGAATGTACAGAATGTATGTACAGACGCCAGCACATCAAGCTACTACAAACTGTCTTTCTGTAATAGATTTTCACCTTTATCGCTAAAGCATTAGGTTCAAAGTTGATTGGGAAAATTTGACAGTTTCCACACACACAGGTAGTTTGATGCGCTGGCGTCTGTACTCACGCTATGCAAGGTTTAATAACGAAGCGATGGATCCAACTTGTACAAAAGTCAAACATTTTATTCTCACTAAAACGAAATCCTGTATGCTAATGTCAGCAGTTTGTTTGCACAGGGCGTACTTATCAGTGCAAATAAGTGCAATATTTTCCCCATTTCACCACTTCACCAAGCGGCGAGAAAACAAACTTTGGCTTTTATTCTGTTTTCTTGATTTCCTGAGGCAGAACCTGAAAATGACTATGATATCTATAACAAATAAATATTCATAAAATAGCCCCAGACGTTCGACCTATGTTGCACAGTCGCACATAAATAATTCCTCAATAAAATATTACTAATTATACTAGATCGTAAAATAACAAAGAGAGAATATTTATTCACAGCTCCTATAAATTACTTATTACTAACAAAATTGCTGGAAATATTTTGAAAGACGAAGATATTCGAGTTTCATTGGGTAGGTTTTCGTTGGTTCGTTAATGATAGTAATGGTGATGACAATGATGATATAAGCAACAGCATAAGTTTGCAGTTGACCTTAACAATAATTTTAGTTAACTTCTAACACGATAAGACATACCTAGTGAATGAAGGCACTAACATTAATTAGTGTAAACTTGTTAAGGCTTGCTGTTGTACCTACCCAATCCTTACTAAGTAACGAAGTACGGAGGAGCTGCGAGCCAGTTCACTCCAACGTGACATAAATACAGAGTAAAGGAGCCGCAAATACTCACGTATCATAAATCTTCGGATCTCAAAAGCTTTATCCTACTAACGCTAAGAAAAATAAAGGCTTTCTTATTGAAAAACTACATACAATGTGTAGGTGAATTCTTTTCTTTCATCCGGCTTCCAGTCTAACCGGATTCAGCTGAATACCAGTATTTTACATGGAGCGACTGCCTATGTGACCTCCTCAACCCAGTTACTGGGTACTACGATACCCCTTGGTAAGACAGATTGTCAGACTTTCGGGTTTCTGACTACCCGTAACGACTGTCAAAGATCTACGAATGACAGCCGGGACCAACGGCTTAACGTGCTTTCGAAGGTACGGAGGGGTCTCGGTATGTAAAGACGGTCACCCATCCATAGACCAACCGCGGCAATCGTAGCTTAACCTAATCGATCGACCTGTGCGGCTGTTATTATTTAGCCACGGGCCCCTCTCCTCTCTTTTCTTTATGTTGCTAAATAACAAGTCCAAAATAAGTTAGATTTTTATTATTTATAAAGTTTATTCTCAAGTCAGTTCTAGAGGATAGCAAGAAGCGGCCTTCAAATTATTCTGTGACAATTCCCAGGGACTAATTCATCGTTGTTGCACTGCAGATAAAGCAATTTGCATTGCATATTAACTGAACTACTTGAAATGGTAAACGTGTGGTGTATCAGCTTACGAGATATGGCAATAGTTGGTATCTTTTCCGTTTCGTTGGTGGAAAAACATCGGTTTAAAAGGAAAGTTTCTAGTTCGTATAGGTACCGAGGGTTTAGCGTGAAAATATAATAGACCATTATCTACCTTTTTTGTTAGACCATTGAGAACCCGTTCTCACCAAAATAAAGACAGAGTTCGATCGACTAAATCGAACTCTGTCTTTATTTTGGAATTTTACTACAGTTTGAAACAATATGCTTTAATTTAGAAAGAATGGTGATTCTTGTGGTTACAAATAAAACAGGCGACATGTCGGACAAAACCAACTAGAGGTCCATCTCTTTGGCTGCTATAATTGGAAAGACGATTGATGGTCTGCTTGAACGCCGGCTGGTTAGTATTTAAAGTTGAGTTATGCTCAGTTTGGTTTCAGGAAGGCGCTATCAACTGAGACCGCTATCCTGGCGGTTAGGTATTATTATATAAACATAGATAGGGAAACGCCAGTATATGTTGCTTTTCTCGACTTCTCTAGGGCTTTTGACTTGGTTTGTTACGAGAAGCTTTGATCGAAACTAATTAATATTCTGAAGTGTTGGTATAGCTCGCAGACTAAAAGTGATGGGCGGGTGCCCCAATCCTGTCTAATGTTTACATGAACCAACCAACGTCGGTTGCTCGATTGATGGCACTATGATAAATAATCTCAGCTACGCAGACGACATGGTCTTTCTGAGTCCATCAATCAGCGCGCTCAGGAAGCTTAACTTTTATATTTTCGAACCTTTCTTGCTTAATGTTGCTGATTAATTTAAAAAATATCCATTTTATCATGTCAAAAGCAAAATATTGTGAAAAATCACAGAGTAAAAATAAAAGTTAAAAATATTCCTGTTTTCCGGATAATGTCGTTACCCGGAAAATCAATCAAAGTATATTTTTAGCTTTTATTTTTACGACCTGTGCCTGAGGCTTGATCCTCCGATCGCCCCAAATTAAATGTATGCAGGTGGCATATAATCCTGGAAAGGTACATGGTGTACCGAGTTTCAATCAAGTTCTGTCTGCTATAACCTACCTATTTACAGCAGGCTACTGAACAAGTAGCTTGCAAACTGTACAAAGACCCTACAATCCTACAAAGTTGAAAGTTTACTGTCTTATTTTATAGAATAATAAAATAAATTGTAAGTAGAAACAATTTCATGTCACAGCTTCTTTGAATAGAATCGAAAACTTCATAATCCATTCTACAAAGTTTCAACAAAAGAAATTCGTTAAAATAATGGATACAAAGTTATATTTAAATCCTTGCAATTTGGACTTTCTAACATGATTTGTTTTGCATTTCATTATTTGTTTTACCAAGGTTTGAAACTTCTTAGGCATATCAACTACTAGTAGTAGATACGGTCGAGATTTATGTAATATAAAAGCTGACTGAACTGTTGACTGCTGAAATGTTTGATTACTTTCTACTCAAATCAGGGTTTATCTATGTAGGTATTTAATCCCTCTCTATATATACATATATATGACGTGCATATATCAAGTCAGGTACACCTCACAGTATCAAATTTGTTGTTGTAACAACCGGAGCACGCAATCAAACGTAACGTGGAGAACCTCTAATTTATCTTATTATGTTCTAATACTACCCACATATATATTGTATAGGTATGTCAGGTTTATACCTACTTAGAAACGTATTGTTAAAGTAGATTCGTTACAGAGAATAGTCAGCATGTGACGTCACCGTGTCTATGAGATACCTTTGTGTGCGGCACGTGAATTATGCTGTACCGCGAACAAACAACTCTTATGTTGGTCTATGTAGTTTCAATAGAAAGCAGGTAGGTACTCACTTAATATTATATAGTTTAAGATTTTACAGAAGTTTCCGTACCTACTTTTCATTTTCCAGTAGATGTACTAAGCGGTCATTATAGAGTTACAGTGCGATCTTGGTAACATCATCTTGTGTCGAGAAAAGTACAGACGCCAGCACATCAAGCTACCCGAAACTGTAAAATTTTCCTAAACCTAATGCTGTAGCAATAAAGTTGAAAATCTATTAAAGAAATTTGACAGATTGTAGTAGCTCGATGTGCTGGCATCTGCACTTACCCAATAGTTTCAGGGAAAAAACGCGAGGTTGATATTTGTAACTGCCAATTTGTAATTGCCAATGAAACTGAAAATTCAAATGTTGAAAGAACCTGTTTTCTTCTAATGATGTTATTTTACCTACGCATTTTCTCCTGGTAGCTTTGCATCCGGAGGGAATAATGTCTCAAGACAAAGAACGTCTCAAGATATTATTTTATAATATTTGAACTCACGAATATAAATGAAATATTACCTGCATTTCTACATTTTTTAATCCAGTTTTATTTTGTGGTTTTCAGCTCCGTACGGAGAACGTAGACATAATTAAAATAACGCAATCCTCTTTGACTCTCGTCTCTCGACTTGCCTTTTCATTACGCTTCGTGCAAAGAATGTCTAATTAATGAAGCTTGTGAAAATGAAAGGGTTGTCTTCACATTTACGTCACTTCCCATGGGTACATTAGGTAAATAGGAGGCAAGTTGCATGTTCACTAGCCTTAGGAGGATAATTACCACTCATCGTGTGAACGATTTTCCGATTGAATTGAATATTATATTTGGGTTAGAAATTACACGCATGGATGGGACGCTTGATTGTTATTCACGTGATAAAGTGTTGGGACCTCGTTGTAATTATCATTAGTAGACGTTTCTCTCATATCCAGGGGGCTTACCACCAGCTCTTACAGCAGGGCAGAAATTGGACTGCACTACTTTTTTGTTCTATGACTAAGTATAAAAAAGCATTGCAGTTCAACTTCTGCCCTGCAATAAGAGTTGATGGTAAGCCCCCAGGGCCCACTTAACCAAGTTACACAGTACGTATGTTTTAGGAGCCATAAAAGAGAGTTTACTTGTAGTTAGTCTACCTAATTACATACATTATAAGTTTAGGACAGCAAACTGTATAAAACATGTTTAAAACAATATTTTTTAAGTCAAATGTTTCTACCAAATAATATTAATAAAGTATAAGTATATTAAGTCACCAAATAGTTTTAATTACACCAGTTATTTTTTCTTGAAACTGTCTGTACCCAAGGAAACATTAAGTAAATTATAAGTCAAAATTTAATATAAGGCAAATTCCAATGAATCAGTACAGATCAAAGGTAAACAAAAGGTACTAACTGTTCCCTAAATGCCTTTTGTTGTGAAAAAAAACACTCCATGACTCCAGTCAATTTGGTTCTTTATAAAGTACGTTAATAAAGTTCCTTCTACGTAAACAAAATCACCTTCTATACCTTTGAGAACATGACAAACTGTTTTGTGAGTTATTTATTTTAATTAGATACTGTTTAAGACTATTAGGAACTCTTCGTTGCTTTATATTAGATACAATATCAAAGTATACAGCTGCCGAATTGTGTTCGAGACGACTGAGCTTTGATGAACCAAACTGTGGGACTCCTTTGTCTTTGATATCTAAGATATCAAACGTTACGGTACCTATAAATATTTATGATATCTCAGGCATTTGTTATCCGCATTCCGCATTATTGGAAACACAAATTGAACGCATTATAAACTCCTGAGACAATAAATTTTTCTGAGATAAACCATAGACGTACATATATCAAGTCAGGTACACCTCACAGTATCTAAATCCTAATGGGATATATCATCATTCATCATCATCATTTCAGCCGAAAGACGTCCACTGCTGGACATGGGCCTCCCACAATCACCTCCACTTCGACCGGTTCTGTGCTTCTCGCATCCAACGGGTTCCTGCGGCCTTCACAAGATCATCAGTCCACCTTGTGGGAGGCCTTCCAACGCTACGCCAACTGTTCTTCGAGCAATGTGTCCTGCCCACTACCACTTAAGTTTGGCAATTCTAAATATACCATAAGTAACTCAAATACACACATCAACAGAATCTAGGTAGGGATATTTTATATTACATCAAATATCTAAAAATCTATGAAGAATTTTCTAATATAGTAAATGGAAGAATGATAGGTTATTTTTAAGGTCTTTAATAAATAAAAAAAACATCTCGTGATTTTTTTGGTTTTAAATATTTTTTTTTTTCTTTTTCACCGTAGAAAATTTGTATTTTTTTTTTTTTGTAGTATGATTAAAAAAACGTCAATTTCTTCTTCTCTTCCATTTCGTCTTATTAATAATCAGTGTTGCCACCTCTTACATTAATTACACATCGACATCGATTGTTCATACTTAAAATTAAATTGTCAATGTCTTGCTGCGCTATGGGATCCCATGTTTTTTGCCAGCGTTCGTAAAGTTGTTGTTCCGTCGTCAAATTTGGCGGGAAATCTCTCAAAACTTTTCGTTGTAACATGTCCCAGGCATAATCGATAGGATTTAAGTCGGGCGACTGTGCAGGCCAATCCAAAACTTGAATATCGTGGTCTCGGAGAGCGACCGACACCAGCCGCGCCGTATGGGGGGAGCATTATCGTGCATGAGTAGAAATTCCTGGCCCATTTGGATTCTGTGTGGGACAATAACAGGCTACCTCTTCGTGGTATTTTTGTGCAGTCATGCTGCCTTGGATCCAAACGAGCTGGGTTCGTCCGCCAAGACGAATTCCTGCCCACACCATGATTGTCCCGCCTTTGTATAAGTGAACCTCCTGAGGGTGCCGTAGACGGCTAACTCTCCCTGGAGTTCTCCAAACGCGTGTTCTTCGTGAACCCGGATGAAACCCAAACCGGGACTCATAGGTGAACAGCACCAAAGACCTTTGTTCGTCACTCCATGGTAAATGCTCACGAGCCCACGAAAGCCGCCGACCGCGATTGCCACGTCGCAATGCTGGAACACATAGCGGTCTTCGAGCATGAGGACCAACTTCATGCAACCTCCTTCGCACGGTTTGGTCGCTTACCAGCAGCTCGTGTTCCTCCTGGAGCCTTTGTACTAGTTGCATCGCTGTGATATTGGGTTGTCTTCTGGCGGTCATTTGGAGAAATCGATCCTATCTCTGCGTATTAACACGATATCTACCCGTGTGCCGTTCAGCCACATCCCCACTACTGCGATAACGTGATCACAACCTTGACATCACGTTGTGGCTGGTGTGTAGGGCCTCAGCAACGACGCTTTGAATAGCACCATTTTCTAACATGCTCACGGCTCGTAACATTTCATCTCGACTCAAATGACGACGTGACATGACTCTTAAAGCTCACACAGCACGTTTAATTAAAAAAGAAAAACAATCTAATCCCTTTTCATTAATTAATATTAATAAAACAATTTTAATTTTCCTTAACGTAACGAATTACTCACAATTTTGCCGCCGTATTTTAACTTTCTTTTGTTTTTTTTTTTTCATTTTTAAATTCAATCTGTATATTATTATAAACTTTTATGGAAACTAACAAGATTTTAAACTATAAATTCGTAAATAATTTAGGATTAAGTTATCCCTAGGTTCTGTTGATGTGTGTATATGTAGTTTCCTACATCGTAGTAATCCTTGTTAAGCTTTGCCTATTCCATAAGTAAGAAATAACCGCCAACACATTGCCATTTACATAAGACGACTACTATATTTATAAAATTCATAAAATGTTCCTGTATAAAGGAGTAATTTCATTCCGAGAGTAGTTTTATTTTAACCTTTTGAACGCCACGGTCGGCTATAGCCGACAAATGAAAACTGGCACAAACCGCCAGTGTCGGCAAGAGCCGACAAGAAAACGACATTTTTAAAGCATGAAATAAATATACTAAATAAAATTTTCTGTGTTTCTTTTTACTATTATTTAAGACTTTATTAATGGTATATTGCAAAATGGCACAAAGATATATCCATTAATTACATTTCACTAGAAAAAATAATCCTCAAAAATTGCTAATCGAAATCCTTAAAAAGGTGTTCTTCCCCACGCCACAGTCGGGAAGACACGACAGCTAGTGATGGGCAAGTAAGGTAACTTATATTTCAAATGTATGAAATATTTTATTAAAAGTAGCTTACTATTAGTTTGACCATTATTGTTTAATAACAACTATTTGTATCCGAATATTTCTAATGCATTAATGCATAATAATATTTATACAATTGTGGAAAAAGTACATAATTTATGTGTATCGATCGATAGTTTACTTTCCACTCTCGCGAATCCCTACGCAACAGCTTATAGACAGTAATGAGTAATCTGTCTGTACGCCAGAGTCGGGAAGACCCGTCAAGCGGTGACGTCATTAGCGATAAGGGAGACTGCTAGTGATTTCCTACGTTATTATTATTATGATCGGTGGTAATATTTGTAACGGCGTTATTACTGTGCGAGTGTATAAAATTAATAATAAAAATGGCTAGCAGTGAAATGACTGCTGAAGAACTTCTTCGTGTATTAGGAAGTGTAGAAAACGATGATGAATTTTCAGAAGCTGAATCTCTAGACGAGGATGATTTAGAGGTAAGTTTTATTATTTATAAAATCTTTCTTCAATTGTCAGTATAGTTAGGTATATAGTGTTTGTTTAATATCATGTAAAGTGATGCATTAGGATAACAAAAACTATAGGTAATATAAAAAGTAAAATGGTCATTTTAATCTATTACTTATTTAGTTTATTATGTAACAAGTAATAAACCTGCTTATATTTATTTTTAGAAGCTGCCACAACCACAATATCACATCCCTACTCGCCTGCGAGGAAATTTTCAAAAGTCGTGCCAGCCACGCCAGAGTCGGGTCTTCCCGACAGCGGATGCCGTCACGAACGAGATTAGTGATGTACCTTATTATTATTTGATTTATTCGTTTGTAGTTCTAATGCCTGCTTTTAGGTTGTTTAGAACTTTGTAACTACTGTTAAACGATATTCTGATAAAAATAGGGTCAAATTAAATAAAAGAATGATGAAACGAGTATTATTTTATTGAAAAAACATGTGATGAAAAGCAAAGATTAATTGGTTATCGATAACTTTTCGATAAGATGTTGCAATCCCTATTTTTTTTGTAGGTATTTGCGCTGAATTTGTGGCTTGGCGTGGAAGGGGCGCCGATGCGTTTACGCTCTGGCGTTCAAAAGGTTAATAAAGCTCCTCATACACAATGTAAGAGATGAGAACATTTACACACATACAATTCGCAATTTATCTTAAGTTGGAACTTTATGGCGAATAAATAACCCACAAGGATAACTTCTCTTATTTAAAATACCCTGTATTCCCGCAAGGGCCATTCGAGGCACTCTCAAGGGGTAAATAACGGCGGAGATAGCGCCGAAATCTGGGCGGAATCGTATCCCTACGGATTTACCAACAAACTGCCTATTTATAGAAGGAAAAAAGTCAAACACCCTTTGCTCATTAAGGGCCCTTACCTAAGTACAAGACGGTGGTGGCAAAGCCTAAAAGTGACGCACACTAATACAATCAACACAACAGAACGTTACACTAAATTGTCTTCCTTGGGGAACAAAAACGTAGAATAAATCTACAGGTTGATAACAGCAGGAGTGGAGGAGACAACAGCAGTTTCGTCTTATCCTGGGTTCAATTTGTAGCTGAAAAAAGTAAAGCGAGCAAACCTCTGCAAGTTAATGAACTCCAATGATGACTGTCCATAAACCACTAACTATTTTTGTACAGTTTATTACTTATTTATAAAAGTCTAGTACTAAACCTTTTCACTTAATTCCATAGACTTGACTTTTTAACATCCTTGACAAAAAAGTGGCTAAGGCGTAAATTGCGCACCCTAAATATATGAATTAAGCTGTGGTTTTAAAACTTTCAAACCGACAACACGACAATGAACGCCTCTTGCACAATGCTAAGCTCATAGCAGCATAACTTTGAAACCCAAATAAAATCACGCCATATGGCTTGGTAGCTTGAGGCTTTAATACCGAAGTTACGCTTAGACTAATACGAAGCAAACTAAAATTCTTATCTTCTTATCAACCAATACCGAGATTATTATGTATATCCTAGTAAGTATCGGTCAATAACTCCTAAGATGAGCATTTCTATCAGTAGCATCGGTACTTCAACGTGTAGAAAACATCAAGCCGTTAATATAGAGTTATTGGCACATATCGCTAAGACTTCAGCGGTTACAAATTTTATGGCCAAGTGAACGTAAAACATGTCATGCTGACGTATGAAATACTTATCTATTCCGAAAAGAAATTCTAAATATTCTAGCACTGTTTTGTTTAGCTTAAGGCTGCATCCCGAAATATACAGTTTCCTTACGTAATGGAAAGTTTTCTGAACACTTGTGATACGTTCATAAGAGTAATGCATGCAGCACAGACGTCGGTAATGCAATTTGTCGTATAGCGACAAGTAACTAAATTTAAATTAAGGAATTAAAGAAAGGGAGGTAGAAATCAATTAAAGATTTATTGATAAGTTATATAAAAGATGGAGATGGACTGGTCAGTGGTGTGTGGTGTGTGGGTGAGCGCAGCCCAATAGGTACAGGAGGTTCAGGAAGTTCAGTACTTCAGAGTGCTCCGGCGAGGCACGCTAGCGGTCCGACTACTCCGTACGGAGGACGGAGGTGTAGCGGGAGTCCGTCAGGTACCGGAGCCTTTTAAGAGAGGCACGCTGAGTGTTCCCGGGATAGGTGGCTCTGGAGTATCAGGTCTATTTAATGTGTTCGCTTTAGAGGCGAAACTGAAACTGATCCTTGCATTGCTTGGATTTATAATTTGAACTCGTAGAATAATACCATGTATAAAATATGAATTTGAAATATGCTGATGGCCAGTATTAGTTTTGTAGAAGTATGAATGTATTTTCAGCTAAAAGTTACAGGCATAAATGAACCTAAAAGAAATGGTTGTCATGGCGACGTATTAAACGTCGTTGTCAGAACTGTCATAATAAAATATATATTAATAAAATACAATTAAATCTACCTATAGTTATTTCGTATTAAAAGTATAGTGTTTATAGGGAAAATGATATCAATCAATGTGGGCGAAATTGCCAGCCCTTGGATGTCATTAAATCGTCGTAGTCGTATGTTAAAGTTTGATGACTGTGTCTGTGTACTGATTGTGGATAAAACGTGACATGGTGTCGTGAGGAGTAGTCAGATCAGCGCCTAACGGTAACGGAATGCTTGTCTGACCTGGAAGAATGAATGAAGATAACTGTGAGTATGTACATTATGTTACAAATTTTGCTTTAATAAATAAAAATAAAAGAGAAACTCCAACGGTAACCTTTTCATTAGATATATATATATAATGTAGTATATATATAATATATATAGTTATAATTTTTCATTTCAGCTAACAGTTAACTTAGTAGTAAGTGGAGAGTATAAGTTAATTATTCTTAAAATTTTTGGAAACGGCGGTCGGGCTATATACACAATAAGTATCGCCAATCCTGACCTCAGAGAGCAACAAACTTTTGCTAAATCACAATTGTTCACATTTTAAAACATATTACGTATGTAGCGGTATCTACAACGCCACATGCGAACAACGCGTCATTCTGACGTCACGCAAATCCTGCATCTCGCAAGCAGAGTTTACCGCGCAATTAGCATAGATACAATTTCCCAACATCAATCGTTGGGCAATTGCCCGCCAGACACAACACCCGTCTGGTCGGAGGATCCTCCCTTTTCTATGGAGGATGAGTGAACTTTACACCCTGTTCCTCATACCTTCCAAACTGGTGACCCCGAACATGAACGTCAGCGCAGCCTTCGTGCACATACTTCAGCGTGACGTCATCATCACTCCCGCAAGCTTTAGAGCGGCGAGTCACCCAGCCAGCCAGCACCCACGGCTTCAACGGGTATCCTGACCACCAGCATGCAGCGTCCGCGCATACCTGGTCATCACCCTCAGCCTCATCAGCAACCTCGGCACAGCACACTGCACTTTCGGCCGGTCAACAAGAAGAGCTTCCTCTCCTGGTCGACGCAGCAGCCAGCCTCAACCCCGCGCTGTACGACATCCGACGCACTGGAGTATAACGCAGCGCCACCCCGACTCACTGGGGACATCTTCGCAGACAGTTCCGACTCACCGCGAACTATGCGCCACCCCGACTCACTGGGGCATCTCCGCAGACAGTTTCGACTCACCGTGAACTATGCGGCAACCGGTTCCGACTCACTGGAACCTCAGCTGGCCTGGCAAGCATCGCAAGATACAAGACTCAGCCCACTATCGACCTCCGGTCTCCGGAGGGGAGTGATGTAGCGGTATCTACAACGCCACATGCGAACAACGCGTCATTCTGACGTCACGCAAATCCTGCATCTCGCAAGCAGAGTTTACCGCGCAATTAGCATAGATACAATTTCCCAACATCAATCGTTGGGCAATTGCCCGCCAGACACAACACCCGTTTGGTCGGAGGATCCTCCCTTTTCTATGGAGGATGAGTGAACTTTACACCCTGTTCCTCATACCTTCCAAACGTATAAAAAATCTCTTTTTACACCCAGTAGTGACAAACATCAATTAAATTAACACATTCATACAAAGGCAACGCAAACAATGAAATATGCCTGCTAAATACATCCTCGACAATCATAATAAATCTCAGCTAAATGTTCATAAGAAACGCAAGAATGAATTTATTGCGACGTTAAACATATGTGCGTTGTATATGAGTGCAATATGTACAGTGTCGGTGTCACATGATGATGTTATCGTGTTTTCCTAAATAAGTGAGAACAAATGCCTAAAATACGATGACGCATTACAACTTACATGTTACAAGTGAGCTAGCTATTAGCAAGTAATGGCAAACAAAAGTATACAGCCTGTACAAAAATAACTCCCTTTAAATTCCAGTCTGACGTCCATTTTTTCTGTTGATTTTCTCTCAAATGGGTTTTTTACCTGTAAAAAATGTCTCGTTTTTATATGCCATTGTTGGTTTACCGCAGTTACAAAATAAAATGGTCCATAAAGTAAGAAATGTGAGGAATTTTGCTTTGGGAAACTCGCTTTTGTATTTATTTTGGTAACTGTAATGGTGTTGTTTTTACAACATTTGAACCACTGTAGAGACATTCTACCTCATAATTTTTTTTTAATCAGTCGTCCCGTTTTGCAGACAAATTTTACAGTACCTAGTTTCTTTGCTTTGTGGTAATTTGGTTATCATCAGGTGGTGAGATTTTCACCGTCCACGCCGATAATGCCGACGACGTCGCTGCTGCCGACAAATTATACGTCGCCGTCAGAAGCTGGCGCTCCGTGCCGGTGAGAATGGCACCGACGCGGCGCGTGTGAGAAAGTGGATGAAAACTACATTTACAGGTAATATCCTGTTGAATAAAATGCTTTAGTTTCCATTAAATGCTTGTAAGATTATTCATACTTTCATACACTAGATACCTTTCAGCCCCGGATCTAGTGTGTATAACTCCAGCTTCCTCATATGTGATAGAATAATTCTACCTATGCCAATATTTAAGGCATAATAGCTGCAATCAAAGTTCCCAGTCTTAATTTAGCTGCCACAAAAACTTCGGTAATATGAGTCGTTTAGTGTGTGTTAGCTGGAGTGACGTCACCCCAGCTTCCTCATTCAATACAGATAAACCAGTGAGGTTGTGAGGTTAGGGTTTTGGACTATAGTCAGAAAAATAAGGCATATAACCCAGGCCCACTTCCTCTCACAGAGAGGAGGCCTGTATCCCAGCAGTGGGAACATTATAGGCTGATTGTGTAGCGGGGACGACCTTTCCGAGACGCCTAAAATGCAAAGGCGAAACGATTTCCTTTAATTTTTTACCATAGCGCTGGCGCTCCTGTTGGATTGGCGCATTATAGAATGATGAAATTTGCCTAATATATTGCTGGCAAAATTTCGAGCTCGCTTCGCGCGGTCTTGCAGCTTTGACTCTTAATTCTTAAAACTTTTCTATATAAGTCGATTAAGTACTTAAAAATCTAACTTATCTGAGGCAGAGTGCTATAATATATGCGCCCACTTCACTCGCTCGTGCATCTTAATCTCGCTCGATTATCTTAATTGGTGTTAAGGTTTTCTGCATAAGTCAAGTCTCGCGATCTTAGCACAGACAATCTGAACGTACATTTGATTAAGAATAAAAAGGCCAAAATCGGTTTTTTCAGAACAAAGAGTAAAATTGAAATTCTAATGTGTTATAATCTCGCGAATTATTTCAAGCCCTATCCATTTTTTTTTTATATATACCAACATGGACATGTTGGATTTTTCGTAAAATTAGGATCTTCCGATCCTAATTTGGCGGGGGGCGGCAGACGGCATTTTTTGCCCCGCCTCCAAAACTTTCCAGATCCGGGGCTGCTACGCTTTATAACCTAAAGCTAATTAATAGTGAAGAGCTTACAGTAGGTGCTTGCTTTTGTGACAAAGTATCTGCTAACTTGTACTTACCACTTAACACTCTTATATCGGCTTGTAATAAGCCAATCATTCGTAGAATGAATATATTATGGAAGTATCTGATATTTCTCGACTCTGTACGCTTAAATGACGTGAATTAGAGAAGTTCCGCCTGCGATATGATCAGATTTCATTATATGATATCGTTTTCAAAACTCTGCAAAAAAAACTGCCAGCGACAGCGAATCGTGGGTCACAAGGGAACTCAAATCGCTGACAAAGAAATAGGATTTATTATGCAAACTGACAGAGAAACGGAACGCATTTACTGAAACTGTTTGTTTTATCGTTCTATTGCAGTGATAGTGGAATGTTCCGGCGGTATATAGGAGGAAGGCGGCCCGAAATGGGTGTGCGTGTCCTGCTCCCTTAACGCTATTGGAGGATGATGCAGTGGGCTTAACGTTCTGTCCGGCCGACCGACTCTTAAAAGCATTATTCCTAAAACGACATCTATGTAGGAGGCTAATATTTTAAAATGCCCATTTATGCCTATAAATCGACGTGATGACACGGTTGGCGCAGTGGCTGAGCGATCGACTGCTGCGCTGCGTGTCGCAGGTTCGATTCCCGCACGGAACAAATATTTTTATTGCCTACAGGTAGTTGTTCCGGGTCTGGCTGTTTGTGTGTGTGAGTTTAAATGTTTGTAAACGCACCCACGATACAGGAGTAATGCAAAGCAACCTAGTGTGAGGCAACGTTACCATGCCCCGTTGCGGCGCCGTTACTTTGTCGTCGATCCATCTAGCGGCTGGTTTAAATTGATCGCTCTCTAAACACGAATAGGTACCTACCTAGGTAATTGATACCATATAGTACCAAACTGAAACGGTAGAACGTTGACTATTGGCTAGCTATGCACCACTTTATACTAACATTTTGGTACGTCATACGTGGTTTCGAATTTCGAGGCTATTGACACGAGTGTTAGTGCGGTTAGTGTTTAATGCAAATGCGTCATTTGTGTAAAGTCTTTACGTGGTGTTATCGCAGCTATTGTGCTTAAAACAAATGAACGCTGTTGTTACTTTACTGTGTTTACCTTAAACTAGCATAATCCTGATTTTGGTCTCTCGTATACACATCATTCACCAATGAATGAATGTATGAAGGAATGAAACCAACCCCAGCGTGGTTCAACCAGACTCGATTAATCGAATGAACCCCAAGTTTCGCACTAGCCCCTAAAGCCTCATGTTTCATGGTGCTACAGAAACCATTACATATCAAAGATTAGACCGGCGGGGACAGTAACAGTAGGGAAGACGTGCCCTTAGGATAGGAAAGGATTTATGAGCCGTACCGGATATGCCATGGGGCCCGAGCACCGTCTATAGGCGGTTATACGTGAAGATCGTGCGATCGATGGGCAGCTGACGTGATGGCTCGCCACATCACAATACTGCGCAAACCGCAGAGAGCGATGGCCGTCAAAGTCATTAGAGGATACGGCACGATCTCATACGAGGCGGCTTGCACATTGGCCGGATCCCCGCCCTGGGACCTAGAGGCAACGACACTCGCGAAACTGTATCTGTGACCGGAGGAGGCCAAGACACGGGGTGAGAGTGGTGCAGCGACAGATCACGACCCAAGTGCTCTCGGGGCACGGTTGCTTCGGTTGCTTCGGCGGGCAACGTCTTCTTCCAGCCCCCCTAAACGGGTCCAAGGGCGACGGACTCGGGGACATCTGTCACCCCCCATTCCAGGACCCGAGCTGGCAGCGCGTAGTGTTTCACGCGCGCCTCTCTAAGACGTAACGGGGGGAGTTTAACACCTCACTCCCCCCTATGGAACGTGGCCCGCGTAGCGCCACCGCGCCGGGCGTCACCAGTCCGGGCAGCGGAAGTCGCATTCGCACCCGCAGCCCCCAACGCAGGTCTACGAGGGAACACCGGGGTGGTTTTGGTCAGTAAAAGTCTGACAGACCCCTCTGCCCACCCCAGGGCGGAGGACATCCATGCAGGCTACATGAATGCCCCTTTGTGAATTACGACAGTGGGTATGCCACGGATATATTCAAAGCCCTTTATCGCTTCATGAAATGATATCCGCGTATTTGAATAATTCATGCTGCCATATCATAATCTCATTTTTTATGTTGACTGGATTTTAAGATTCTATTCTATCTGGTTCCTTCATATTATATCAGCCCGGATGAAACTAATTAGCACTCCGGTCACGAATTCATTAACTTGTAACTGGAGCCTACCTTTGACATCGGCTGGTAATGACGTCATACTCGAGGGACCGTCATTACATGGACGGTGAATATAACGTAAATGGATGTTAAACCACTTTCAATATAAGTCCGCCCGTGAAACAGGGTCGGTGGCTTTATTAAACCAAGTTACCTCATAAACATGGCTTTGAATGGTTCAATCGCGCGCCTATACCCATTTTCAGGGTCTATCTTACACCCTCATTTTTACCAAAGTTTACCCTCCAAACTGACAAAATTCGCTTTTTCATTTTATTAGGTATATTAGTATATAAGGTGTTAAAAAAATAACTTTAAGAAAGTTGAGGAGTTGTTTGGAATAATAAATGAAAATGATCACGAAATTTTTTTTCTAAACAACAATACGTTTCAAAGATATGCAATATTTTCACTACGCACAAATTTATTGAATATGGGCACTGTACACCGTGTAAGCCGCCGCTGGCAAGGCGCCGCGCGGCCGCGCGCTCGAGTTAGTTCACCCCTGCGACAGCACAAATTCGTAAACAGCTGATTCTAATTTTCCCATCACATTTTTCAGACTTTGGACTGGCAATTTATCGAATTTCTTACAAGTACCTTTTTTTATTGGCCATATTAATGAATTACTGTTTTTTTTAAATTAAGTAAGCTCGATAAGTTGGTATGTTTAAAAAATTTGAATCAACCTATTTACAATCATTCAAAAACTATTTAAAAGAAGTCTTAATTTTTACCTTATTTACAAAAGATGCTGAAAATGTCCACCACTTTGTCCAATGCACAAGTGAGCACGACGTATTACATTGGATTGCACTGCGATTAATGTGTTTCTGTCACTTTTAATTAGATCGAGTGCACTAATTATGCGATCTTTAATTCGTCCACGTTTCGAATATTGTTGCCACTGTGTCCATACACTAAGTCTTTTACACGACCCCAAAGATAAAAATCGAGAGGCGTAAGATCGGGCGATCGAGGCGGCCATGCAATAGGCCCACCACGGCCTATCCAGTGGTTAGGATAAGCATCAAGCATCATCTTGCTGGAAGAAGTGGTCCCTTATTTCGGCAACAGAAACATTTTCCAGCATCTCTTGCACAGACTCGAGCAACTGCAGATATGTTTCGCCGTTAAGGCGTTCTAAGAAGACGGGTCCAAGTACCGTCTGCCCTATGATTCCAGCGCACACGTTCACTGAGAACCGGTGCTGAAAATGGTCAGGGACTTGCGGGTTTTCGTACGACAACCAGTGAGCATTGTGGATATTGAATAAGCCCACTCTACTAAAAGTGGACTCGTCCGTCCATAAAATTTTGCGACCAGGTTTTTCCACCAACCACCTACAGAATCTTAGCCGTGGTTCGTAATATGTGGGTATTAGTTCCTGTACTCTTAAAAAGTAGTACGGATGGTGCCCTTCTTCATGCAACACATTCCAGGCAGTAACGTGACTTATTCCTAAGTCCCGCCCTGCGTCACGTGTGCTCGCGTGTGGATTGTCGTTGAAATAGTCCAACACTCGATCTTCAATGTCACCGGCGAGCCGTGGCCTACCAGCATCTGCTTGACGAGGACGAAACTGGCCATAGTCTAATAAGCGCTGGTAAACCCCCAGGATAGTTTGGACAGCAGGCACTCGTCTTTGGTCACCATATAGTTCACGGTATCGGTTACGTGCTGCGGCTAAACTCTCACCGGTCATGACATAACACACTATCATAGCTAAATACTCCCGATTAGAATAAGTAAACGGCATTGTTTATACGAAACTGCGCGAGCGCGCGGACGTAGCGAGAAGACACACGACAGAACACCCTTACCGCGCGACAGATATCGGACGACTGAAGTGGGCGGGAAGGATTGGTGGGAGCCGCGGGTAGGGGAAGCGCGCCGCGCGGTGCTAGAGCGCCGAGCCGTAAGCGCAACTTTGCGTACAGCGCACACAAAAATGTTTTACTAAATGGTTATTTTTATATGAAAAAGTAAAAACGCTCGAAAAAAATTTTTTTTTTGTTTTGTATATATTAGTTTTTTGATACTGAGTAAGTACACGAAGTTCTTAAAGTTAATTTTTTAACACCTTATATACAGGCAGTAATGATGTTGATTGGTTGAATATGGCGTAGCAAACGTTCTACGCAGCTACGATAAAAGAGAGCAGGCGTAGCGGAAGAGCTACGAGCTACGAGCTACGACTACGGAATATTTAGGCCGAGATAAATAGTCGCCTCTAAAGTTACTGACAGCGATAAGTGAAGGTTTAATCGACAGTTGTCGTTCAGGCATTGACGAATATACATCAGATAAGCTTAGTTGCAAACCCACTTAAGTGACTTTAGACAAAGAAAAATCGCAAATTGAAAGTTCTGAAAATGGAAAGAGAAATAAGTGTTTTCAATTACTAATTATATCTGTATTGTATATTACTTCATTATTGTTAGTTGTAAAATTATATTATAATTGATTAACATAATTTCTAAGATAAATGATAGAACACTTCGATGTTGTTATCGTAAATATCATATAACATTTTGTCTCAGTTTTCCGATTTATAAGGGAAATAAATGCACTTGATCTTAAAAATATCCGATTGTTTGCTGGGTTTCGTACAGTTTCACCTCGTCTTTTTTCAATGTCAGTTCGGGTCTGAAATGAACAATTAACATCAGAATAACAAATATTTTAAATTCTCGATTATTTTAACAATGCAGCGCAATTTAAATGAACTTACAATGTCAACTCCACAGTCTGTTGTTGAACTGAAACAAAGACAAAAGGTTGAAACATTTTCACATTTCGTGGCGCAAAAAAACGATGTTCGTTGAAACAAGTTTTCCAATTATGAAGTGACCGAACAATCATGAACAGGACAGGAATGAACCACTTTATGAAACAAGTGAGTGGTCTGGGCCAGATAACATTGAAATTACGCTTTCGTAATACGAGATTAAAATTTAATTTGCACCAATGCACGACTTCAGTTAAAAGTAAATCAACTGAACTCTGATAGCTATTTCAGTAATTTTATGCTGAAATTAGGTGATGTTTATTTGAGCGTGTAAACATAAAAGCATGCAATAATAATTCTTAATGTCCCATGCGTCTTTCAATCAAAGTGAATTTGGTTGAGCCGTGTATTGTTGCCATTATATGCGGGTTTGTGACTAGTAAATACTTAACACGTATTCACTGTATTGTATGTATGTATGTTCTGAGTTCTGTTATGTATTAATATGTTCTGAATGAAACAAAGTTGACCACAAGATTAATTCTCCCTCAAATGTAGCAAAGGAATTAGTTCCTAAATCGACAACGTTTCCCAGTGTATAAAGTCCGAAGTCACTTAGTGACTACGAGACTAGATTATTTTATTTTCTAGCTAGTCAAAATAAACTCTCATCCATTAAGAAAAACTAGAACACAATATTAATAAACGAAGTACATGGTAAGAACGAAGTACATACACAAAAAAATTAAGAAATATATATATTATTTTATATATATTAATTAATATAAATGCATCGCGAAAAATTATAATTAATCGATATCTGTCAGTCGCTCAGAGCCCTATTAATGCATAAATGATATTCCACAAGCGACACCCAACCTGCGGGTCGATGAGCTTTTCGGTGCGGTCCACCGAGCTTTTGCGTGAGGCCCAAAATGTATAGCGGTTTATATTACCTAAAATTCCAAGTAATTTTATTGGGATACGTGTGATCTTGTTGATGGCTGGATATGTTTTCATGGAAGGTGGCGCTATTGGCAAGAGTCGCGAATCAAATTTAACTCGAGTGTTAGTAAATTTGCCGCTGTTTTTTCGCATCTAACTAAACGGTTCATTTAAACAGCAATTTCGCAAACAATAAACGAAAAACATCGAAGAGTTCGTCAACACACATTCTACGATTTACAATCAAGAAATCATTGACTCACCAATCTGCTGCTGATGTATCATGCCGACATCGGGGAAGTACAGCGCATGGTTAGTTATAAACTCCTTCGGCTGGTCGATGTACGTGTTCTGCGCCACGGGCACCGGCGCGATGGTCATCTCCTGCGCGCGCCACTTGTCCATCTCCTCATTCTCCTGCAGTTTCTGAAGCCTCTCCACTTGCTTATACGTAGGCTCGCCACCGATGTAGTCGCGTTTCATACGGTTGTGGTTCCGTATTTCGTGTTTTCGCAGGTCTGACCTGGAGATGGAGTTTGGTTATTAAATGTTCGATAATAAGTGAGGTAAGAATATTATAAGCTTGTCCCTTGGGGTTTGACAGGATTTATTCTTCAAATATTATTATTCTTATTTATTCTTATTTATTTATTTATTTATTTTATTATTTATTTAATATAGAGGAAATTTCCACTAGATTAAAGCTTTAAAATGCCGATTATCAGTTTCCACACAACAACACCTTCCTATGGTCCAAGCTGCTGATCCTGCTGAGTTACTAAGTTACTAATGTTTTTATGTAGGTATATTTTCTGCCGATTAGCAGTTCCCATAAATAACAACACCTTCATAAGCGGTAAGTGCGATAAGCTACTGATCCTGCTGACTTACTATGTTACTAATATTTGCATTTTCTCGTTCATGCCGACACGAGTGAAGTGAGTAAAGATCGCAGAGGTTATATTATCAGGAGCATAAGAAACCCC
This sequence comes from Apamea monoglypha, assembly GCA_911387795.2. Taxonomy (NCBI): domain Eukaryota; kingdom Metazoa; phylum Arthropoda; class Insecta; order Lepidoptera; family Noctuidae; genus Apamea; species Apamea monoglypha. The sequence continues at coordinate 7,505,685 of OU426922.1, forward strand.
CGCACTAATAATATTATTCTGCGACTGCCTGGCGAGATCAACTTTATTAACACGTATTCGTAGCCGTCTTTTAGTACATTTTCGTTTCGGCGTTTCGAAATATAAGCCTTTACGCCAACATTCTTAGCTAGGGAGGTACTAGGCAGTATATTTTTTTACTTTACGAATGAACCCACCCTCTTTCTACTGTGCAATATACAGGGTGAATTGTTGATACAGTATGTCGAAAACCGAAACTATAGTTAAGTTCTACCAAGAGTTCAACTTTTCATAAATCATATAAAATAATTAAACAAAAGCTATAGACTTGGTACTTGGTTGACTTTTAAGTACTAAAACACAAGAACAAAGCGACGTATGATGTTACTCCTAATGCACGTCTTCAATTTAGACAAGACCATAGCAGTGTGATGGAACAACGTGATTTTAAGGTTGGCAAAGTAAATGCATTAGACTAAGTGGGATTAATACTATTCTGAGCGTAGTTTTAATGCATAAACGTGAAATATACTGTCATTTCGTATTAGTTATTATTTTTCGTAATTTACTCATTTAATTTTACCAAGCGTTTGTCTCTATGTATCCGCGCTACAGAAGGTTATTTTGAAGATACATAGGGATTTTTTTATAAACAAAGTGTAATTTACGTATAAAATTGATAAAATAATTCGTAAAACCTCTTGTCAACGCTATTTGGGCCACCCTGTAAAGCATTTCAAGTAAAAAAGTGCTGAACAGTGAACGTGCGACACGCAGGTCCACTTAAGATAAAGGTTTCTGCCCATTAAATTAAGTTTGTATTACCCTCCTGTGAAAAACATTTTGGTAGTCGTCGAAACAATTTGGTGTGACTGGACAGGTCCACTCAATCTGTGTGGTTCTTTCCTTGAAAGACCATTTCAGACACCATTCTACAGGGTTTTCACATGATCAGACTAAAATTATGTCTGGACGTTAAAAGAGTTTCGTTTTTATTTGTTTCGGCCTCTCTAGAGTAATTAATCAGATAGGAAACGCCGACCTCATGTAGCTTTTTTTTATAGTATTGTTGGTCGCCACAAGTTACCACTAGCGCCATCTAGTATCGAGTAGCAGAACTAATAGATCATTCCAGAAATTTCGATGCTAGAACTTTCTAGAACTATCGACATCTGGTCAGTCGGGGCCGGTATGTACTCGAACATTCTAAATGTTTCTACAATAGAAGGTTCTAGAACTATCTGCGGCACTATATAAGACACGATCTCTCGATGGCAAAGACAGAGTTGGATAAGCGATACAAGCGAATACATCGAAAGCGATCTTCAAGTGCGACTTAAGTGCACTTGTGTTTTATAATTACTGTGTTTGAGTTGTTATTAGTGTTGTTTAATTAAAGTGACAAAATTAAATTATTGAGGACAGTTTTATAACCTCAATTTTCGTCGATTACATTACAATTCAATAATGTTTATCAAGCAATAATTGTTGGAAAAAATGTTAAGTTATAAAGTTAAAACCTTCTAGATACAGATGAGTGTTTTAATAATTTCCTTTAACGGAAGCGCACTGATGCCACCATAGCTAAGTGTTTTTTATACTAAATTTAAGTTTATATGGGCTGCACATGGCTAGCTGAGCCATGGTCGAGGTCGCATCAGTGCGCATTCGCTCATTATTCACAGGTTCAACAAGGGTTGAAAAGTGATTGTTGTTAGCTGGGTACCTGCCTACCAATCTATTTTGTTGAGTGTACTTGTGGGTACTCACTTATAACAGAAGTCACGTCCGCAGTAGTTACAGGTGTGTTTGATGTTCATGTGAGTGGCCTCGTGGTGCTCCCGCAGAGCCGTGTTCGTGCGGAACGCTTTCTCGCACAGGACACACTAAGTACAAATTATTTGTTAAATGTTATTTGACGTGACGTGCTGCCGGTTTCTGAACAAATAAATCGAATGATTCGCGAGTGCACCATTCGTACTTATACTGTTTTATCTTATACCATTTTTTTTTTTAGGAATAAGGTACCTACTAGAACTGTGCGCCGGAGTCTCTAACAGGCGACGCGGCCGCGGCGCGTGGCAAAAATTTCCGGTGGCGTGCTCCACGCCGATCGGCGCACACCTCTAGTACCTACTTTGCAAGCTTGCACGAGCATACAAATTAATCGTATAATGTTAAATTATTTGTTAAAAATACTAATACTGTGTAACAAAATGTAACGTTCACACGGCATTGTACTGCAACTTTTTTACAGTTTAATGCGAGGTTTACACAGTAGTACATCGCAGGTTTTGAACAGTATTCGATTTTAATCGTATCATACGCAATATGTTGCCATGTCATCCTAGTTAAAGAACATGCAGTCCGATGTCGTGTAAATGTAGTCTATCTAATCCTCACGGATTTAATCATGAGAATGATTCGGCGTTTTTTGAACAAATTCGAATTCCTTATTTATTAGATCATTACGATAGGAAGAAACAAACAGCATAACACTTACTTTGAACGCCTTAGCCTGATGCGTGAGCTTATGTTTGTTAAGATTGGATGGGTTGACGAAGGTGGCGGGACACTGCGCACACTTGTAAGGTTTCTCGCCAGTGTGAGTACGCATGTGCATCACCAGGTAATACTTGTGTTTGCACTTGTAGGGGCACAGGTCGCAGAAGAAGTTGAATGTATTTGTGTGGACGAGCCTGTTCACAGAAAAAACAGTATTTCTAAAAATATGTAAAAAAATGCTTCTTAAGTTTTTACACAGTGTTGAATGTTCAACCTACACTGATTTTCTGACAAAGGTCTCCAACAGTTTTGCTACATAAAAATGCATTTCGGCCTTTAATTGTGAATAAGCATTACATAAAGAATACTTACATATGGTTCTTCAGTCTAGCAATGATGGGGAACTCTTTGCCACAAGTGGGGCACTGATGGGGCACACTCTGTTTGTGTATGTGACGCATGTGCTGTGCGATGCTCAGAACTAGTTGGCCACAGATATCGCACGCGCGACGCATGCATTGGCGCTCACGCCGGTGAGCCATCAACTTTTCCTAAGCAATATTAAACATTGATTAAAATTAATATAAAACTGAAGGTGGACTACTTTAGTTTAAAATATCAGTATGTCAGGGTGAAAGAATAGAGAAGAAGAATATTATCTTTACATAATAAGAAATAATAATTTTTCCTCGCTGCGTTTACAACTTGAGAACCACATTTGTTTATGAGACAATTTATTATTCTTAAATATTATGTTCTCTGACCAAAGAAACAATGAACGGACTGTGTGAAAGATGTTATTGTTGCGCGCCACAAATTACCACTAGCGCCATCTAGTATCGAGTAGCAGAACTAATAGATCATTCCAGAAATTTCGATGCTAGAACTTTCTAGAACTATCGACATCTGGTCATTCGGGGCCGGTATGTACTCGAACATTCTAAATGTTTCTACGATAGAAAGGTCTAGAACTATCTGCGGCACTATATAAGACACGATCTCTCGATGGCAAAGACAGAGTTAGATAAGCGATACAAGCAAATACATCGAAAGCGATCTTCAAGTGCGACTTAAGTGTAATTGTGTTTTATAATTGGTGCGTTTGAGTTGTTATTAGTGTTGTTTAATTAAAGTGTAATTTTTGGTAATTTTTATCAGCAGTTTTAATTGTCACGAACCCCGAAGCTCGTAACAATATAGTTAGAAAGGAGGTGACTACCGAGATGACGACTAATAGAGAAGTATGGAAGAAAAAGACATTTAAAAGTTGCACCAACCCCAAATAATTTAAGATAGGTGGAGCCAGAGGGGCACATGGCTAAATAATAACATCCGGACAGATTGATCGATCAGGTTAAGCCTCGTTAGCCGCGGTTGCCCTGTGGACCATCTTTACATACAGTCGTCACAGGTAGTCAGAAATCTGAAAGTCTGAAAACCAGTCTTACCAAGAGGTATCGTATTACCCAGTATCTAGATTCTGAAGGTCAGATAGGCAGTCGCTCCATGTAAAATGAAAAGGGATTCCAACATAGTTGGAAAAGGCTAGGCAGATGATGGTGGAGCCAGGGCACAGCTATTATTATAATAATACAAACCTTATTTGGGAATGTCAGATCACAAGGTGAACATTTGAACTGTTTCACTTTAGGTGATTTCTTATGTTGCAGTCTTTCTCTCCTTATTTGTTCCTTAGCTGCCTTTTCTTCATTCTTCATCCTTTTTTGTTTGATTTGATGCAGTATCAGTTGGAAGTCATGCTTGGAATAGGGATATGATGGTGTGATTGGATTGCCTGGAAAGAAACTGGTATTTTTAGTAAAAATGTCATATGAAAATATGCTTTTAACCCTTTGTATGAGGATTCACGCGAGACACAATAGAACAGAATAGAATACTCCTTATTATGTACACCATATAAATTACAGACATAAATATAGAAATTTTACAAAGGGTGACACAATGGGCAGCGTAATCGCTAAGAGCGAATGGCTTTTTAATTGTTTCTGTAATTACAGCATTAAACCGGTTAAACAATGGTTGCAACCAAAATCAACAGGGCCTTGCTGAAACATCACTTATATGAACAGACTGTTTCAAAATTCTATTATTGATTAAAACTTCTCTATTGGATTATTAATTGAATGTTACTGTGCTGAGAAAGACGTAAATCTTCAGAAGGAAAGCAACTATAATCTCTAAAGTTCTTTATAGTAAAGTTGAAAGGGTTACCTGTTGGGTTCAATATTTTCTTGAATTTCTTATCAGAGGCCTCGCAAGTTCTTTTGAAATTTATTGCTACTTTGAGATTTTCCAAACAATCAGTACAGATGAATTTAGGAAGAGAATCATCACCTTCTATCTGTAAAAGATCAAAATACTTTATTAACCCAGATACTGGGACGGGCCTTTTAAAAGACTCATACATATGAAATGCATACAGTCCCAATATTATAAATAATAATAAATAAATAAATAAATCCCTGGACATTTCACACAGCACCATTTGTCCCAAGCTAAGCAACCTAATGCTTGTGTTATGGTAACAAGATGGCTGATAAACTACTTATATACAATTTTTTTTTTTTTTGTAAATACATACATATTATAGGTAGAAAAACACCCAGACTCGGAACAAATACATGTAGGTCATACAAATATTTGTTCCGTGCGGGAATCGAACCCGCGACACGCAGCGCAGCAGTCAATCGCTTAACCACTGCGCCAACCGTGTCGTCCGAATATATTATATATATATATTACGACGGGCCTTTTAAAAGGCCACCTTTTCCTAGCTTTCCTGGAAAAAATAGTTTCAGTAACATCTGGGTTAATATAACCAAGTAGCAAGCAGAGATGCATGTTTAAGATTTTAACTTTCTTTTGAATAAGTTTAAGTAACAGGCTACTTGTATGTCAAATGCTAAGAAATATAACACATTAAACTCTTATTAGTATTGGTTATAACTGAAACAGTACAGCTGTAAAAATAACAAAACTTTGTGCAACTTACTGTAATATTAGAAATACTCCGAATGGCACTCATAATATCATAGCCATCTATTTGATCACTCAGAGGATTACAAGCACTCCTGGCACACACCCTGCATATCATCTCTTTAGATAAATGCAGCCTTTTTTTTCTGAAATGAAACAATAAAATCAGGTTGTAAACAGAATAGGTTACGTACACTGTATGTTGATATACAAACATAGAAAGAAGGGAAGAAGAACCTTTGCAATGCTGTGGGACATTGAACTAAAGGCCGTATCTATCTATCCATTTGCCTAACATTAAAGTAGAGACACTTACTTGCTCTCCAATATCAGGCTAGGCCAAGGATCATCACGAATGCTTGCCTCATTTTCAGAAGGCGAGCTACAAGGATATCTCAATTTATTCATCTTCGACAGCATCTTCTTCGTTAAATAGACTGCCATTATGGAGTCATTTATTTTCACACGATTAGTTATTTAAATTGTAGGTACATTTTTCATAATTATTTCTCCTATTGCTTTGACAGACAAATTGACAATCAAAAGCGGCCGCTCATTCATTGAATGAATTAAATAGTTGGTGGTAACTGTCAAACCCTAAACAGCTTCAGCAGGCTATTTCCGTCCGAGTACGGCCTCCGCATAAAAGAAATTAAGCCTAATCCGCATCATACATTCATACCTACAATTTGAATGACAAGCCGATTGACCCGTTGACTTTTAATTTACTTTTATCGCCAACTGCACTCAATATGGGACAGTTTAGCATAAATCAGCCTGGGACGTTCTCTCTGCTAGGACACAGGACACGGCCACCACTGCTCAAAAGACATTTTGGCGAGTGCACAAAATTGTCAAACGAGTTGTATAGTGTGGTGTAGGCCCTAAGGCCTAACGGGAGCCTAATTTCCCGTTAGGCTTTAGTTAGCCTATTCGAAGGATCAACCTCGACAAATCATCATAAATTCAAAAGTTTAGTTAAGCTTCGATCGGACCGGCAGCCAGTATTTATAATATGCTGTGGTAGCATATTAAAAATACTAGCAATTTGACCACTTGCGATACATCCACACGTTTGTATGGTTTGCAGAGGTTTATAGCTTACGGCAAGTTACATTCGTCCCAGTCGGGGTTTGCGGAAGGATCTTACGTTCCCGCGACCCCCGGCGTAGGTTAGAGATGGAACACTGGGGTGGTTTTTAGTCAGTAAGAGTCTGACAGACCCCGTCGCCCGCCCCAGGGCGGCGGACATACATGAGGATTTTCCACCCCGGGAACAAAAAAAAAAAAAAAAGTTACATTCGTCCAGCACCGGCTTTCAAATATTTTTAGTCTGCGGATAAGTCACTGTCAAGATATGACATTGACGTGCAGGTAGTTCAGTCCAGGTTTTTATTCAGAAAATGTCAGATATTTTAGCATAAAAGCAGGATGGCTTTATACAATTACTATGAGTGTAACCCTGCAAGGACATAAGTTATATGAAACTTTGTCAACTCTGTGCTATTTACATAAACATAATATCCATCAAATCATAAATAATTTATAATTCTCTTCTCTCTCTTGACTGATTGTTGTTTAGTATATAGCTATAAACTGGCTAAAAACATTACAAAACCGTCTAATTATGACTTCCCTTTTATTACTAAAATCCATGTTATTTGCTAATGCTCTCCAAAAGAGTAAAAAGAAGAAGAAGAGCAAGATCAAGAAAACGTACGTACACTTTATTAGTATACAATATAATGTTAAATAACTGTTTGTTTTTATTCCACCTAAAACTTTGCAACCTGGGATAATATTCGACATTATTGAAAGGAACGGCTTTATCCAATGGTGTCCTCTGCCTTAGTTCTTAGCGTTAATTATTTAAACTTGGGTTTCGTTTCATTTTCAGTCCTAAAATTAAGAAAATAGCAAGCCTATGCATGTGTAGAATATGCAACGACGAACCTGGAGACATACCAATATTCAACAATTTTGTACAACCCAATATCCCAGAAGAGATAAAGAACTTTTCAGGCATAACTGTAAGTTTTAAATACTATGTGATATTTTTTTTATTTAGGCTGAAAAAGTACCAATCCCTTAAAAGTACTGATGTTTAAAAGAATATAAAAATGCAGTTATGGAAAAAAAAGTACAAGTACATCTGTATGAATTTCTCATGGATAATGCTCTAATAAATACATTATCTGTTTTCAGTTAAATAATGCAGACAATTTATCAAAAAATATGTGTCAAAGTTGTCTGGATCTTTTAAATGGATGTATAATGTTCAGAGAAATGTGTCAGAGGACTAACAAACTACTGATCGAAATATCTATTAAGAAAGGTAAGGAATGAGACATTCCAGGGGACTAACCACCACCTCTTACAACAGTAAAAAAGGGAATGAGCTATACGGAATGTATAGCTTATAGCTCCATCTCTTTAAGATTAAAAGAATACCTACTGCTGTAAGAGGTTGTGGTTAGCCCCCTGTATGACAATGTTTTATTACACAAGCATGGTGACAGCAGATTCAGAATGATTCTACTGAACAAAAAAAGTCATGACATTCTTTAGTTTTTGCTCAAGTGACTCATTAAATATTTCCAGTTTCTAATCATAAATCATAAATCATTTAATCGTTTGTTAAACATAGGTAACATAAAACGGTCTTAAGCTATAATACATAGTGCGCTATGTTTTGTCAACAATGACATACAAACAAATTCAATCAAATTAAATTATTATACAGATTAATTAAAAGAGTAAAGAAGTCTAAAGAGTAGCATAGAATACCTATACTGTCAGATATGTGATTTTTTATAAACTTTCAAATTATCAATACTATTTCTTATAATGTGACTCCTTATACCACCATCCGCACAGCCCTGATAAAGGCACTGCAATACACATAGGGGGAGACCTTTGGCTAACAGTGGCACAATACATGTAGTCAAAAGAAGACACAAATAAAGAAAGAAAATATATTTATTTAGCACTGACTAAAAGATACACAGTACACCAGAGACATACATCAGATAAAAACAAATAAAAGATGGCTCGGTCTAAATCATACTTTTGATTAGTGACTGTTTAACCATACATTTTTGATGTTTAAATGTCACTTAACTTTAATCTTCATTTATAAATAAACAAGCAATGTTTACGAATAACGGTCATTGTTTTTGCATGTTCATTAGCAACTACTACAATTATTTTTTTTTTATTTATAATGTTTCTAAAATAAAATTTTTAAATGTTTTTTCTTGCATAGAATATACTCAAGACTGTCATAATTATGACGAGGGCCATGATGCTGATGATGCCAAAGCAGACAGTGAAGACTCTTACAACATTCCTTCACCAGAATTTACTATGGATAACTCTGAACTTCTCTCTCTTTGGGGGTGCTCAAATTGTGGCGAAGAATTTCATGTTATGGTAAGTCTCAATTATAATATCATGTATCAATTAATTTATTTAACTATGTACAAATATGTAAGTACCTACTATGTACTTATAACTTGGACACATTTTCTTAACTTATAGCTGCCATAGAAAATAATCTTTTGAATCTTCTTCTTTGTAGCGTGTCGATAGCAATCTAAATAGACTCGGCCCAGAATTCGGCTACTTGTTTTCTTATTATTTATCTGTCTATATTAAAAATAAATCAGAAGCATTTATTTGTTTTTGAACGCCCTAATCTCTGGCACTATTCAGTCGGATCAAAAAAAAATATTTTTGCATTGGATAGCCCAATTCTTGAAGAAGACTATAATATTAACATCACGCTTAGACTCTTAGGAGCCGAGCAAAAAGAAAAACAAGTCAGAATGCCAAGCGAAAACGAAGTAATAGCGCGGGCAGGCGATGCGATACGATGCGACGGAGTGGGTCGGGGAACAAGGAATTTCAAGTGGACGAAGTCGCGGGCAGAAGTCTGTGTTTAATTAAACTTGAAAAAAAATGAGGAAAAAATTTTTAAAAAGCTAACCATCACATAATATTTTTTGCAGGCCTCCTACAGCAGACATGTTATCAAATGCAATGCCCAATCATCAGACGCGCCAAAACCACCAGGTGAAGTAACTAAAAGGAAGTTCCTTTGTGACATCTGTGGAAAGACTGCATATTCCAATGCTAGTCTTCTTGTCCATAGGTAGGTAATTACTCATTTATTGTTGTTCCTTTGTACAAGGCTTTAAACATTAAAACACTGTTTCTTATTGGATTTTTCCATCAGGAATTTCTCAGTAACATAAAAACCTAGTCTGGATTTTCGCCTGGATAATGGCAGTAGACTCGCCCTTTATTACGTGGGACTGAATCAAAACCTAATTAAATATAGTATACTTAATGTCAAAAGACAAAACGTTTTTATCACCAAGCTCAAAATGATACTGGCGAAATAGTTTTGCTGATAATCAAACAAATATTAATCTCCCTGGCAAAGGCATTACATTAAGTTTTAATAACTGTAACAATTTTAATATAAACTTCACTTAAAAAATGTCCTTTATTTTCCTCGTAGGTATAGTATAAAGCACTATGTATAATGTATCCCTCGGAAAAAGTGCGATTCCCGACTCGTGTGTATTAAATTAAACCAAGGGCTTTAATTTGAGCTGAGCCTCGGGCCCCAAACTACACCCCCGTTAGTAGTCGGTCACTTTCTCTCCTTGGTAAACAATGTACTATTTCCTTACAGGGCCATCCACGAGAATGTATTTCCTTTCAAATGCGACGTTTGTCCGTACCAAGGTCGAACAATGGATCTTCTGAAGGTGCACAAGAGATCTCACCTGGTTGATAAACCATTTAAATGCACACAATGTCCTAAGGCAACCACTACATCCAGTAATCTTGCTAAGCACATGCGACATGTGCATAGCACTACAAGACCATTTAAGGTATTCCTTAGCTTGAATTTTGCACTTGGTGTCGAGGGTCTGATGATGGAGTCAGGAGATAGATAGTGGAACTCTTTAGGGGCTACTAGTGAACCTCTAGAGTTTGGGGGTCATATGATTCGTTTTGACGAGTCCAATATATTGCACTTGGTGTCGATGGAGCCAGGAGGTGGATAATGGAACTCTTTAGGGGTTACTTCTAAGCCCCTTGAGTTGGCTAGTAGCCCTTAATCGTCATAACTTCATTCCTTTATATTTATTAACTTAATAAAGAATATATAAGACGCAAAAGTTAAAAATAAAAATATATAGTTAAAAAAAACTAAAAATCATGCTAACCAAACAAAAAAATTTAAGTTTAATTGAATTCTAAAACCGTGGAGCGCTTTTCGGATTAATTATAAGTGCGCTACACAGTTTTAGGTAAAAGCGTGATTTTTAGTTTGTTTTTAAACTACACATTTTGTTGTATGTCTTTTGTTGGAGGTCCTCAATAAATAAATACAGTTGGACATAGATGTTCAATGTAACGAGTAGAACCTAAAACCTGTTTCGTGCCAGTTAATTTGAAACTATGGTCATAATTATAGAGTTCATATTGTTTTACCAAACTAAAAAGTTAGCAGCCGATCCAAAATGTTTAGCTTTCAAGTCATCATCATATCATCATTTCAGCCGATAGACGTCCACTGCTGGACATAGGCCTCCCCCAAGTGTCGCCACATTGACCGGTCCCGTGCGACTCGCATCCAGCGGATTCCCGCAACCTTCACCAGGTCATTGGTCCACCTAGTGGGAGGCCTTCCAACGCAACGTCTTCCGGTTCGCGGTCGCCACTCCAGAACTTTTCGGCCCCATCGGCCATCCGTTCTGCAAGCAATGTGCCCTGCCCACTGCCACTTAAGTTTGGCAATTCTTCGGGCTACGTCGGTAACCTTGGTTCTCTTGCGGATGTCCTCATTTCTGATTCGATCACGCAAGGAAACTCCGAGCATAGCCCTCTCCATTGCCCTTTGAGTGACTTTAAGCCTTCTGATGAGGCCCATTGTGAGCGACCACGTTTCAGTCCCGTATGTGATCACTGGCAACACACACTGGTCATAGACTTTCGTCTTGAGACACTGTGGTAAGTTGGACGAGAAGATACCGCGCAGCCTCCCGAACGCTGCCCAGCCGAGTTGGATTCGACGATTGACCTCTTTCTCGAAGTTAGACCTACCTAACTGGACCGTTTGTCCCAGGTACACATAATCGTCTACAACTTCGAGTGTTGAGTCTCCGATCTTGATAGGAGTGGGTGTGACATGGGCATTCAGCATGAGCTTTCAAGTGCTCGCATAGTATAGATAGGCGATTGATGAATTGAGTAAATGCAGTCCCAAACACATTCTAACATTTTTAATGCAACTTTTATACTGTTAAGGGTTGATTTTACCAAAATCTAGATCAAAGATATCTTTTACATGTGGAATAAAATTACTCTGACAATGCTAGTATGGAAAAACTGTCAAAAATTCAAAATTTATTCTCAGGATAAGACTTATTCTAGGTATATAAGTTTCATAGAATTCATCCTGGGTCGGTCAAAATTCTTATCTCTAGAAGTCCTTTGTTTAAAATAGATAAATCATGTTATTTTTTTTTTATATTTTCAGTGTACTTATTGTGACAAGGCGTTCTCATACCAGCATGACATGAAAAGGCATGTCAAAGATATACATTTAAGACAAGGCACTGTGGAGTGTGATATCTGCCATAAGAAGTTTAATACTAAGTAAGTATTTCTTGTAAGCCAAAATGGAAATAATTATTATATTATGGTCCTGAGTTCGATAGTTTTTCCATCTGGGATTGTGCCCGGTTGATTCCAATAGACTCTCCTCCTATTACTTGGGACCCTAATCTTTCGAGAAACAAGGCGTGATGTTATGTGTATATTATTTATATGTTCATGTCATAATGTTGCCTTCGGTTTCAGGAAAATATTACAAGGTCACAGATGGAAAATTCACAAGATTAAAGGTGAAAGACAAGGTCGTCTGCCTTCGTACTTACAATGTCAAGACATAGGACTAAATAATGAGAACAACCTTAATGACAACACGAATAACTGTGAAAACAATTATTAATATGTAGGTACCTACTTACATAGTTCTTACATTAGATGTCCAGTCTATAGTCAAAACAAAGCCGCAATAATATCGACTCTGGCAGCTTATATTTTTTATTATGGCATCACTTCGTGTATGTTAGTTGACTGAACAATTTATAGATAAGATCAGAGGGGCAATTCTCGTACTTTTAAGAACGTTCACATCTTCCGTGTCAAGCTGTCAAAAATACCTCTAATTTCTTTTTAATATAGTAAACAGAAATTAAAAAGTGTGAGAAAAACTAACGCCACCCGCATAGCTATTCACAACCATTCGATTGGCAGCCATGTCGAAAATGACACATTTTATGTTGCCGGATTTTTCTTGCAAATAGCTGTCGAAAGGAAGTCAAATCAACTCAAAAGTCATTTATTCAAATTAGGCTGAGAATCAGCACTTTTCGAACGTTAAAATTACTAAAGACAGTCCCCTAAAACGCCCGCCCTTCACCTTCACCTTCAGTTTGTTGCGCCACTTCTTCCAGCACTCCTAGTGCTGGAAGAAGTGGCGCAACAAACTCCCCAGCGGTCGTCTATTCGATTTAAGCTGTAAAAATTTTTGTGTTTTGGATTTAGAGGACTCCAAACTCAAACTCAACTCATTCATTGCTTGATTCAGCAAGGAAGCTTGTCGAAAGATTGTGAATAGCTATGCTGATCTCATTAGTTAATATTGGAAATGGAACACTATTGTTGTGTCGATTGGAAAGAGTATGTAGCCAAGCACGTCCTTTTCGTTTAGAAAATTCGTCCTCTAGGTATAGCTCATTTCATGTTCATAATCAGCCTATAATGTTCCCACTGCTGGGACACCGGCCTCCTCTCGGTGAGTGGGCCGTAATCCACCATGCGCGCCCAGTTCGGGTTTGTAGATGTCACATGTCTTCCAATTTTTGGTGCTAGGACATGCCGCTTTCCTCAAAATATTTTCCTTCACCGTTTTGAGAACAGTGGCGATATTTTTTTTACACAAAGTAAAGCGCTTGTCTGGGTTCGAACCTACACCTCGTAATTCGCGGCCGTTACCACTGCGCCACCACTACCCCCTGCTCACTGGAATAATGATGGCTTTAAAACTTCATTTTATGGTCCATAGTTTGTATCAAGACTACCGTTCGTCAGAGGCCAAAGCTTATTCGACTTGGTTGCTATGTAATAGAAAATATTTGGAGGCTTTTAGTGAACTACATGTGCAGTATAGAAAAACAAAATAATTAATTTACGAGACAACTTTCTCAATTTGGTAAAGATGTCTAAATGAACACATTTTACTTACTAAAGGCCCCGGTCACACAGTGATGATGTGGTGAGAAATTTTCAATGTTACGGGTTTGGTTTCCGCACTTAGTCCTTCAGGTGGACCATTGTGCGTGATTACGATACAGATTACAGTACGATATTTTTAACAGTAAATTGTTGGGATCACATGTCAACATCCCACTATCTATACGGTTAAAACCATACGCAGTATGAAATTGCCAAGTGATTACAAAGTTAAATATCGTAGTAACTCATCGTCAACGTGTGAATGGAGCCTTAGCCTATCCTTAGAGTGATAAACTTAATTTATATAAGAAATACCCTAACGGTACTATAAAGTATTATTTTACAGTCGAATAGATTTTATTTTATTTATACCTACAAATTTATAATAATTTATGAATACTATTTACTTTAAGTAAAAGAAAAGTTATTATTAGAAAGTACTTACATACATTGTATAAGATTGTAGGTACCTACTTAAGATGATAACACTGTTAATAATTTATGTATCTTCTTTTTTATAAAATACATAATACTTTATTATATTAATAATGATAATTTATTTGTGCTAATACCTTTTCTATCTAGAATTACTGTTGGTATCATGAGACAAACAATATAATAAAGCAGATTACGGATTGTTTTTTTTTTTTTCTGTTAGAAACTGAACAGCAAGGAGAAGAAACAGACTTCAGTTACAATATTTTGTGCTCCTTTTTTATAAAATGAGTAATTTTAACGTTGTATTAGCATTTCTGTCATGTTTTCTACTGTGTGTCGCGTTTGACCTGCCTAGAGATGGGTGTCAATCAGAATTAAACATCAACAATAACCACAACAATGTGACGGATACGTATCATGTCGGCGATACGAACCCCACTGATGCACATTACGACGTTTATGGCAACCTATTCTACGTGGAATCTGGACGAAACGACAATGGATACTATTTTAACGCTAACGTTATAAAATTCAAAACTGCAGTTCCTCAGAAAATACCAGGTGAGATTTTTTTTAACTAGCCTAAATCTAAAGGTATTTTTTTTTTAATGCAGAAATTAATGTTTTACTATAATATCTTCTATAAAATTCAAACATCACGCTTGTACCCCGAAGTGGTAAGCAGAGAGTGTGTAGTGCACATTTCGTACAAATTATTATATAAATCCCATATAATAGAGGGCGATCCACTAACCGGCCGCATATCCAGAGTCCAGACTCCGGCTATCTTTTGAAATTACCTGTAATGAACGCTTAGCAAAGAAACCGGAATGAGAATAGACCATCCTGATCGTAAGACTGTTGTATCGTCCACAAAAGAGAGCATAAGGACAAAGACAAAATTATCGCGTTTATCCCTTCGTCATACTCAAAAGCGCTTAGCTTGACCGAAGTAAAGCTTGAAAGTATATTCAAATTGATGTTATTTGGAGTAAAAATCAATCAAATATCCACTTTATTTTAATGGGAAGTAAGTTGATTTCAGAGTGACTGGCATTTTTAAACAGTTTTAAAATTGGTTGAAGTTGTAGCGTAAACTGAACTTTATTATGTAGGAATTAAAATTATTTTTCCAAAAACTCATATTTGTTTACATTTTTGGCAAATAAGTCGCGAATGCAGATTAAGTACATATTTTATTTGTCACATAGGTTTACCAGAAGACATCAGTTACTCGATTGCCGTCGATAAAAACGAGAAGAAAGTTTACTTCGGCACTGGAAAGGGTATCTTTAAGTACAATTACGAGAGTCACGATGCCACCCCTGTGTCCAGCAGTACTTTTAAGCTGGACATGATATTTGTAGACAAGGACAGTAATAAATATATTACAGAGTGCAATGACGGTGTCGAAGAGCTTTATTTGCTAGATGGGGAAATGAAGAAAATTCGCTTCAATAGTCTTGAAGCATTGAACGAGTTGACCATTGATGACAAAAACAACTTCTATTATTTAAAGGATGAAAAATTATTCGTATTGAAATCTTCCCTTTCATCGCCGATTTGTATTGGTAACGTCACATACGATGGCATGGCGCAAATTGCTGTCCACAATCATAACGTATTTATAGCTAGTGACGACTTGATGTATTTCCATGAAAATGATACGGGGAATCTAAAATTAATCGACAATGCTCCTGAAAATATAACAGCAATAGCTTTTGACACAACCGGGGATTTCGTACTTGGTGTTCGCGGCAAAATTCTGAAATATAAGAAAAATGAATGCCACTTCAGGAACTCCCAAGTACTCAATGACGACTAAAGGCGAATTTCACCAAATGTTTGTACCTAGCATAAATTTTGATTTTTTTTATAGGTTTTTCCATACTAGAAATGTCAGACGTCAATTTTATTCCACGGATAAAAGATATCGGACTTTGGTAAAATCAGCCCTTGATCGCAAAAAAAGTTTTTGTAATCATTAAATAAGTACTTGTACTCCTATGGGCGGAAAATAAAATTTTACATATTTCATAATTTTATTTTAATAATAAAAATAAATTACAAAGTTACTTAAATAACTTATTTCGTACAGCCCACAATAGCCATCTGATTATAATTACTTTACCAATAAATGTCGTCACACAGTCTAAGGCGCTCCACCCACTGCACCGCGCCACGCGACGGGACGCAGATAACGCGCCCCTGCGCGTGATTTTCTACATACAAATTCAACAAAAACGCGCTTTCGCGCGCGGGGAATTAGCCTCCGTTTCCCGCGCTCCGTTGCGTGGCGAGGTGCAGTGGGTGGAGCGCCTAAAGGTGAATTTTTCAAGTGGACACCCAAGTCCAAACCCGGAACTATTAAAAATAGCGTATTTCGATAACCATTAAAATTGCATCATTCAATTTTTGGAGAATCATCAGAATTTGATCCGTATATGCGACAATAATACAGGGTGTATCCATTGCCAAAACCAAAGGGTTCGATATCCTGGGTAAGAAAATTTTATTAGATTAACTAATGATTCAATTTTAGTTTTTTTATAAATATCGCCACCAAAAAATATAAAAAATACGCTTTGAGTATTTTGTACGCCCCCTTGAAAAATTCTGCCTGCATTTAAATAAATCAAATTGAAGGTGAATGAAAATAATTAAATATATTGTATTGTATTGTATACATACATGAAAACACACCACTGAAAAAATATATCATAATAGGTCCATCATCCTCACACACAATGGAAATGTGAGGTTTGATTTTAATATTATGTTTTACCTACAAAAAGGGACACATTAAAGCTAAAACTGACAAAGCAAATAGATAAATCTTAGCTTAAACTGTTTGGCGTGCGTTATCCCAGCCAGAAAATGTTCGAATATCGTCATCTGAGTGTTATAGATAACATTGTACTGTGGTGTTAATGAGTATATTGAAATAAATTTTAGCTACATAATTAGCTTGTTATACGAGGTACATGTTGCGACTTAATTTGTATCTGTATATTTTATGGTTGCAAAGACATTCAAGATCCTGCTGGGGGAACGTTTACGTGTTTGCTGGATCTCTGAAACAGTTAAGTGCACTTTTATATTTTATTGTACACGGCATCTTGATATTATGAATTAGTTTTAATTTGCTTACCAATGAAAGAACAAATAGTGCACCGTTTAGAAGTTAACCAACGATTAACCGAGTTTCTTGAAAAATATTTCAATATACCGATTAATAAACATAACTTCTGGCCATGGTAATGTTAGGGTCAGTTCACACCGAGACGCGACGCGACGCTGCGCGCACACTTTAAGAAAAACGGTAAGGGTCAGCCTTACCGTTTTTCTCAAATAAATAAAACACTTTTAGCACAACAAATTTAAAAATCTACGCAACAATTATAGAAGCTAATGTCCTAATTATCTATTACATTCAAATGACGTGATATTCGGCATTTTTTGGGTGGGATAACGCACACAACTGTTTGGAGAGCAGTGGTCTTTGCAATCTACCTATTATTATGTTCTGATAGCACACTACATTATTATCATAAAAATACTGCTTCCCTCATGGTAAGCACAATAAATTCCTTGATTAGTAAGAACTAGCAAGATTCATTTGTTCATGTTTAAGATGGATCTTAAAAATCTTCCATATTATGTATGTATACACACTGCACATTATTATTCTATATGCTTAAAAAAACTACATTCCTATCATAATGATTAATAGCTATTTAGATATAATTGATAATCAGTTTTATCTAATCGGGTATTTTCAATGTGGAAGTATACTTTGAGATATCATTGGGAATGTAATTGGCTGAGCCTGAGAGTTAGTTAATGCCATTGGTTGACTAGTGCTGGAAATAGTAATTTGTTGAGTGGATGTTTGATGTACAAGCTGTTGAGCCGAGGGGACCAGCTGCTGCTGAGCTGATTGCTGGGCAGCTAGTTGCTGAGCTGACTGCTGTGCTACCATCTGTTGAGCAGACTGTTGTGCAGCTGCGGCCAGTTGTTGCGCTGATTGTTGGGCAGCAGCTGCCAAATGCTGGGCAGACTGTTGGGCTGCTAAGTGCTGTGCAGATTGCTGCGCAGCCAAGTGTTGAGCTGATTGTTGTGCAGCCAAGTGTTGCGCAGATTGCTGCGCCAAATGTTGTGCTGACTGCTGAACAGCTAAGTGCTGTGCAGATTGCTGAGCAGCTAAATGTTGTGCTGACTGTTGGGCAGCCATATGCTGTGCAGACTGTTGGGCTGCCAAGTGCTGTGCTGATTGTTGCGCTGCCAAATGTTGGGCAGACTGCTGAGCAGCTAAATGTTGGGCTGATTGTTGCGCAAGATGCTGGGCAGATTGCTGAGCAGCTAAATGTTGAACTGATTGCTGTGCTGCATACTGGTTTGCTTGATGTTGAGATGCTAGTTGTGGTTGTAATGCTGATTGCTGGACAAGTTGTTGAACAGCTGTTTGAGATGCATTACTCATAAGCTGTTGTGCAGGCTGTGCTAAGGTTAGCTGTGCTGGAACTGCTACAACAGTCTGTCCTCCACCCATCAGTGTGCCTGAGTCACTCACTTGCATCAATTGTTGGGCACCAGCACTTGTGACTATGAGGGCACCCGAGTTACCCATAAGCTGTTGAGTTGTGCTTACTGTTAATATTTGTGGAGCAGGCGTTAATAGTTGAGCACGAGAAGCAGCAGGAGCCAAAGCCAAATTTGGTGTGGCTGTTGCAGGAACTAATGCTGGGAGAGCACCGGCAAGGCTCACTACCGGTGTGACACTAACAGTTGCCATAGATACAGGTGCTGAGGTGCCGTGTCTTGAAGTTATCACACAGGGCTGGCCAGTTCTCATTGCAGCAGTCTGTTCTAGTAAAAATTCATTCATAGAAGTTAACTGAACATTCTTTTCAGTCAAGTCACCTACTTTTTTCAGTAATACACTTATATTATCATGAAGTAGTTTTATTTTATGATCCAAAACTTCACAATTTGAGCATAAATTTGATGTTTGTAATACCTGTTTATCTAAACCATTTTCTTCAAATGCATACCTTCTCAATTTTGCTTCTGGAGGGGAATCATCATCTCTAATTGGTGGTGGTGGGCGATTGTAATGTGGTGGCGGTGGTGGCATATTAAGTACTGAAACAATCTCATTGCCACTTACATCAGGTGGGTGAATATATTGACAGTCTTGTTTAGAACAGGCATTGAGTGCATAGGCTTGGCATACTGGTGAGTTCCGCGTATTACGTGGTAACTTGCCTGTGGCATAGAAGTTATCTTCGTCTTCGACTGTGCTGTGTATGAATTTGCAGTTTGGTCTATAACAGCCTTTGTTTTGAAAATCATGGCAAAATCGAAACAGTTCCTTTAAACACGATTTTGGTGGTATCACATGAATGAAGCGACAGTTTTCTCGTGAGCAACAACCGCGAATGTAATCTCTGCAATAACAGTTAGCGGCCGGAACCGACTTCTCGCCGGCGTCATTGGCGCTCATTGCACCGTTCCTGTTTAACGTTACAACCATTATTTATAATGTTAGAAGGTATAAAAATCACATGTTCCTATTGTTTGCCCTTCTTGTTCAAGACAACTATCAAAGTACAAGTTGGCCGTTACTTGTTACCTTTGTATATTTTCTGGGCATTGTTCTCGATAACAATAAACAATTAACTTTAAGTGTAACACATTTTGTGCATTTCAATGCATTATTTATTTTGACTTCAAACTTATCATTCTTCTGTCTGACTGACTTTTGCGGACTTTTGCTTCCCAACCCAACGGAATGAATGAGAAAATCGAATGAATTTATCAAAATTGAAATGAATGAATGCAATGGGGATTAAAACTGCCACTTGCTCACTTTAGATGTCGCTGCGCTCCAACGTACGGACGCCAGCACATCAAGTTACTACAATCTGTCAAATTTCTTTAATAGATTTTCAACTTTATCGCTAAAGCATTAAGGTTCAAGGTTGATTGGGAAAATTTGACAGTTTCGGGTAGCTTGACCTGCTGGCGTCTGTACTACGAATTTGACGGCTACCTGTCACTATCGCTTGAAGTCACTTGTTTACATTTTTTGTAAACAAGCGATTTCTTTTACGCAGAATTAATTAATAACCACCATTGCGCAGCTGTTGTTGACTGCAAAATACGGGGACCCATGTATTTGCCGGTAATACCCCTGTTGGCATAAAATTTTAAGGCATAATATAGTTTGGCATAACTTTAATTAGCATAATAATATTGCTGCATAATAATACTTTGGCATAATGCAAAGGTTAGCATAATTATCATTTAGTTTAATATGTTTTGGCTTAAGTTGGAGTTGCATAAATTTTATAGACATTTCGCATAATAGTATTTAGGCATACAATTATTAGGTATGATGTTTCCTGATATTTACTACTGTTATTGAATCATATGGGTTAGATTAGGTTTGCAATCATATGCGTTTTTAACATTATGCTTTATAAAATTATGCTTCATTATTATTGTGCTAACAGTATTTATGGCAACAAGCATTATGGCAAAACATTTATACCTAATAATGTTATGAGTAATGATCATTATGCTGAATTTCGTTTCATTTCATAAACCGTATTTGCCAAAGGGGGAGATGGCAAGCCAGATGAATGCAAGAGCTTGAGAATTTATCCGCGGATGTAGCATAGAGCCTTTGTAAGCCGTAAACGTCATCATCTGCCCAGCCTTTTCCCAAATATGTTGGGGTCGGCTTCCAGTCTAACCGGATGCAGCTTAATACCAATATTTTACATTGAGCGACTGCCTATCTGACCCAAACGCGGTCCGGGGGGGGGGGGGGGGGTCGTGAGGGGTCATGGCCCCCGAAATCATTCAAGCTGTCGAGAGTCTGCATGATTTACTGACCTCCACAACCGAGTTACTAGGTAATACGACACCCCCTGGTAAGACTGGTTGTCAGACTGTCGGGCTTCGACGAACCATTTCGGGTTTCATAACAATAAGAATTTGTGGTGTTGGATAATATTTTATTAACTTTTGGTTACACACGTTAGGAGGTCGCTGTAGCTTAGGGGGGCCCGTATCAATGATACGACTGTGACGACTGTAGCCATCTCCCATGCCCTATGCGTCTCAACCTCAATGCCCCGTATAATAATGCTCTTTGCTCAATGTTCTGTGAGAAATACCGATGTACCCATGGACCTTTCCTGCACCCATCGGAAAAAGAAAACGATAATGAACGAAATCGACCGAAACGAACGAAATCGAAAATAAGATCGTTCGATTCGAAACACGAAAACATGGCGGCGATTCTATTCAATGAGTAGTAAACACTGTGGTGGATGTAACTTGACTAAATTAACGAGTATTATGTATGATAACAGTGATAAGTGATATAAAACAAGAATAATCTTTTATCACATAATGAGGTAAGTTAGTGTCTGTACTACAATAGGAAAATATTCCATTGTACCCCACGTTGCAATAATGTTTCTGTTTATTTTCTGTAATAAATATAAATATTTCTAGGTAACGTTGAAAAATAGAATGTTTAAGCAACAACTATCACCCCGGACAGTCCACCCTTACCAAACGACGGTTGTGCCTAGGAGTGAACAGCAATTTGCATCGGCTGCGCAACAAAGGGCGAAGTTCCCGTGGGCGGAAGATATTAACACTCCAGTTTATCAAGTTGCAGGAACCGACAGCTCTACATCTGACAATGCGTACCATGTATGTCCATGCCTGATAATTTTTATGTACTTTGTAAATTAAATCACTTTCTTGCAAATACATTAAATTTTTTATACATGTTTGTACAATGTAACCCTTACATTTCAGATGCCTCATTACTACAATGGGACTATGAGAGATTATGGGCCACCTTCACCAGTGTATCAGTCACCCTATGGTGGAGGAACTTGGCATAATTACAAGAAAGTTGAGAAAATTCATACACATCGCCCACCAACAGAAGCATACTCATTTCCACAGTGTGCATCTGCCTTCTCTCTGCCATTGTGTGATGTGGATCCTCATACGCAGACCGTGAGCCGTTCTCCTGTGCCACCTGTACCCTCCATCAGCCCTGAAGTACCCATAATAGGTGCCTGTGGTGGGCATTGCCCAGGATTTGAATATGTTTGCTATTATATTTTACAGGTATGATGATTGTGATTAGTTTATCTTGTTTAGCAGCCATATCCTTATCACAAAAATCTATAATCAAAACCCAGCAGTCTGATCACTTGGAATACTGACTGCAGCAGCCTGTAGCAGAATTATTATCATAAAGAATACTGTTGTAGGCATAAGTAAACAACGAAGGCTGGAAAAATATGCTATATTGTATTTAAATCACTTATTTTCTCGTTTATTTTTATATTTACTCATTTTGAGTTAGTTAATGCTCAATAATTGCAAAAGTACCTCATATAATAATAAGTACACACATTACATTGTCTTGCAATCAGCATAAAAATTATCTACTTTTTATAACTTATTTTATAGCTGTGCCTTATCTTTCAGGTTATTTTTGTAGTAGGTATATTGACCGGAATATCACTATGCATCGCTGGAATTGTATTGAGGCGCACAAATCGTAACGGAGATCTTGGTGTATTAGTTTATATAGGTATGAATAAGTTAAGAATTAAATTATTATTAAACAATTTGTATGCCTAGGCAATCACTGTCCATTCCAAGGTTGCCTGGAAGAGATCACAGAAAGCAATAAGGTTGCCCATTGTATGTTTTGTAGTGTTAATTGTACTTTTCTAAGTATTTTCTGGTGTATAATAAAGTATAAATGAATAATATTCATTTATACTTTATTAAACACCAGAAAGACAGAAGATAAATATTATTTTTTATTTTTTTATTTTATTGTATATTTATGTTTTATAATTTGTATGGTGTACAATAAAGAGTATTCTATTCAATTCTATTCTATTAGTTTAGTCCTGTCAAATTAGACAGCGCCTGACGTAAATTGACGTATTTTTAGTAGCCATGTTTTTAATCACGTCTAATTTATCTATGGAGTATCTTAATTTAACAGAACTAAAACTAATATTTATCTTCTGTCCTTTTCTTAATAAAATAGAAAAAAAAAGATGCACTGAACTTAAATTTAGTTTAGTTTGTGAACAAGGGAATCGGCGCCAGTAACTTTTGTCCATCTTTCTAGCACAATACTTATACATATTTAACTTATTATACAGGATGCTTATCTTCTTGCGTGTGCGGCGTATTGCTTGGCGTCCAATGCTGCGTCCGTCGCGAGATTAGACAGAGAAAACTGCGTGCCAATATGCACATACCAATGCAATCAATTCAGGTAATAGAAGTTGCAAGATTAGCCCTTAACCCTCTTTAATCCTTGCACCATGGTAAGGGGTAGGGACACGGGTCCTAAACCCATAGGGATCGTTGCGCGACTAACGATCGTCAATCTCGTTCGCGCGATCGTCATAATTCATATAATCGACCGCGTCGATCGCGCACTCTGCTTTCGGTTAGGTAGGACACGACCTGAGAATTAATAAAATAGCAATATATCATGGCGCAGTGGTGGCCCAGTGGTAACAGGCCCAACTTTGAGTTGTACGTCGTGGGTTCGAACCCAGGCAGGCGCTTTACTTGTTGTATATAATTTCATCACCACTGCTCTCAAAACGGTGAAGGAAAACATCATGAGTAGGTAAACTGGCATGTAGAATCAAAAAATTCGAAGTCATCTGACATATACCAACCCGCACTGGGCCCGCGTGTAGATTACAATCCATTCCCCTCGAAGAATGGAGGCCTGTGTCCCAGCAATGGGAACATTATAGGATACAATACAATCACCATAATACGTTTATTTTTTGTTTCAGGAACAGCCTGCTCAAGCTTGCCCATTATTGACATCCACATTACCTCATAGTCAAATATATAGGTACGTAATTTAACAATATAGATTTACACAATTTTATTTTCATGATTAAATTCTCGCTTTTATGATCAATTTTTATAAGAATTAAAACTGTTAACAATCCTTATTCATAGAAATCTCTGTTATGCACCAAAGTATTATGTCAATGTTATGGACAAGAATAATACATTTTCGGAAATTAGTTCGGCCGTCCTAAAAAATGACGTAAAATACAGGTACAAAAATACTCGAACTTCCACTTCGTTAAACCGTGACATATTTTACTTAATCTTACTTAAACAAATTATTTACTTTGTTAAACAACTATTTACTTACGCGTACCTTGTAAATACGTGTTGGATTTTTGTTTACTTTCAACCAAAAACAAAGGCACGAGTAATTTATTAGTTTTTAACTAATATTGATTCATTCTTAGAAGTCCGACGTTATGTAATTAGATAGGAGCATTATTTGTTTGTGTATAACAAAATAAACCATCTTAAACATTGTATCCCTACAAAAACAGTGTTATAAGTTCAACGTGTGTATCTGTGTGTATGTCTGCGCCCTCGTAGCTCCCAAACGGCTGAACCTATTTTGATTATTGTTTTTTTGTTTGAAAGGCGACTTGATCGACAGTGTATAGCTATGATTCAAGAAAATCTGTTCAGTCGTTTGAAGATTATCAGCTCTTTTTTAACTATACTTAATTACTACTATTTTGATTGCTGGTCCAAGTCACAACAATTTTTTTTAAGAAATTATCTCTGACAAGCCGTGTGCCTGGTAGGATTCCCATCGGCATAAATGACGAACTTCCATACAAACTTTCGTCCTCTATTTAACCTCTTTAGGAGATGAATTTTCCATAATCCTTAGTGCTCACTACCGTTATATACCGGCTGACTTTTTTTTACCATCTGGACAAAAACAGGGTATAAAAGGTGAATGGAGTATAAGCCTATGGCACAGACATTTCTTTTCTTTTTTACTTTCATTACTTTGATTGAAGCAGGCCGATGGCATCAATCAAAGGATTGAAAGTCACTACGAATTAAATGATAATATCCGCACGTAGAGAAGAATGCCTTTAAGTTGAATATTTTAATTATTTATCGATACATTCGTTTTTTTTTTGTGAAAAAAAAACTTTGCGTTGCATCTTTTATACATATCTTGTTTTTGTCCAGACGGTTGAAAAAGCTTCGTATATGGAACTCTTTTTCATGTTTTCAGACCCAGTGCTTTAGGCTGTGCATTGTGTCAGTGAATTAATGAATGAATTTAAGAATTTTATTAAGTAGATGCTTGAGATAGCAACCCTTAACTTGCCCTATTTTTAGGATCCCGTAGTTGACGTCTCGGAACCCTTATAGTTTCGTCATGTCCGTCCGTCCTCGGCTTACCTTCAAACGGTTAGTGCTAGAAAGATGAAACTTTGCATGGATTTGTGTATTTTTTTAGGGAACATTCAGAGATGAGGGTATGTATCAACGATTTGTCTTCACGCATAAATCAACTGGAACAACAATCCCGTGCAAACAATGTGGAAATTCAATGCCTGCCGGAGAAGAAGCAAGAAAATTTGATAGAGATTGTGTCACAATTATCTAAAGTAGTAGGGAGCGGCATTCAAGACAACGACATTAAGCATTGCACAAGAGTCGCAAAACAAAATGCCAGCAATTCCCGCCCGCGCGCCGTGGTGGTACAACTTGCTTCCCCCCGTAATCGTGACCAATTTCTCGCAGCTACCATGAAATTTAATAAATCGAATCCAGACAACAAACTGAATACAACACACTTGGGATACTCGGGACCTAAATCCCCGATCTATATTAGAGAACATCTGTCCACTACCAACAAGGCACTCCATGCTGCCGCTAGAATTAAAGCCAAGGAAATCGGATATCAGTTTGTCTGGGTACGAGGAGGTCGTATATTCATGCGGAAGGCACAGGACTCGGAGCACATTCTGGTTACGAATGAGGATACTTTGAATAAGCTGGTTTAATTTTATGTATTCATCTTATAGTTTTTTTTCTCTTTCACGCTGGTTTTTGTCAATGTAACAGTAAATAAAATTCATTGCCATTCTCGGATTTAAAGATATATTATCAAAACACTAGAGGCTTGCGCACTAAATGTCATAATTTTTATTGTCAAGTTTCGTGCGAAAACTATGATGTGATAATATTAACCGAGACATGGTTAAATGACTCTGTAAGGAGCTCAGAGCTATTTGATAACAGATATGTGGTCTATAGGCGAGATAGGGATAACAGGAAAAAGGATGGTGGGGGTGTTCTGATTGCCGTACTTAAGAGAATAAATTCAAAACGCATGACTCAATGGGAAAGTAATTGTGAAGATTTGTGGGTCATCATAGACATCTCGATTACAAAGTCTGTCCATCAACTAGCTCTGTGCGCAATTTATCTGCCTTCGCCTGTACTTCGTTCAACTCTAGAACACTTCTTGGACTCTTGTAATTCCATATTTGGACAGTCGGGTCTGAAGTCGTGTATAGTTGGCGACTTTAACTTAAGTAATATTGATTGGAGCTTAGTAAGTGAGTTGGATAGTGGTTATGTGGCACCAGGTATTGGTCACTTGTTAACTCATTTTAGTCATATAAACCAATTACTTCAACTTAACAATACAAAAAATATGTCGGGACGCATACTTGACCTTGCATTGACTAACTTAACTTCCGGTATCGTATGTCTCGCTCTAAATCCCCTTAGTATAATTGACCCCTTGCATCCCCCAATCGAAATTAATTTAAAATCATATGTAGACACAAGACTTACTTATAATAGTAATAAAAGACTGAATTTCTACAAATTAGATTATGATATTATTTGTAAACACTTAAACGAGATCGATTGGAACCTTTTATTTGATGGCACTCACGATGTGAACGATATGCTCAGTATATTCTACGGTAAGATTAAACATATTATAGAAATGCAAGATCCCCGTACCACACGAAAACATAACACACACCCTCCTTGGTTCGATAGAAATTTAATAAGAACTTTGAGAGAAAAGGAAAAGATACACCAGCGATACAGAACCTACAAAAACCCCATGGATGAGCTTGAACTGAACCTGCTGAGCAAACGGTGCTCGGTTATGGCTGCCTCATGTTACAATAAATATGTTAGCGATCTAGAAACAGTAATAGTCAGGAATCCGAAGTGATTTTGGGCTTATGTCAAGGACAAGCGAGGTGGAACCAGTTCTTATCCCCTAACAATGACTGACGGCATCATATCGTCTTCGGTTGGCATCAATATCTCAGAAATGTTCGCTGCTCACTTTTCTTCCATGTACGGTTAACGAAATGTGACTCATCATCTATCTTCCTCAAATTATATGCAAGACATGTTGGCTTATAGTTTACCTTTGACAACACTCACGATTGAAGGTGGATGCCTTGCTCAATAAATTGAAATCGGAATCCCTCCTTATTTTGTCTCCATGTGTGCTTCGCCTCTGGTAGCGCCTTTATTATAAATATTTAATCGATCACTTGCGTCCGGCATATTTCAAAATATTTGAAAGGTAGCAAAGGTAGTACCAATTCATAAATGCAGTGATCGTAATTATGTAGGTAACTATAGGCCAATTTCAATTTTATCTACCCTCGCCAAAGTTTTTGAATCCTTGATTTGTCCCTACATGCAGTCTCATTTGAAGCTTTACCTTAGTAATTCCCAGCATGGCTTTTTGAGTTCCAGATCTACATGCACAAACCTAGTGACTTTCATGGAGACCCTAGCGAGTGCCGTTGACGCTGGGAAACAAGTTGACGTGATTAAAACTGATTTTAGCAGGGCCTTTAATCGCGTCCCCCATACTATACTTCTGCATAAATTAACTGCTTATGGCATCACAGGCTCCCTCCTTAATTGGTTTAAATCCTATCTCGATGGTCGTTCCTTCTTTGTTGCGCTCAATGGCTACCGATCGAACTCCTACAAGGTCACATCTGGCGTCCCACAGGGATCACAAGGTTGGCCCGGATTTATTTAACTTCTTTGGTAATGATCTCACCAATGAGTTGGAATTTTCTGAGTGTTACACATATGCTGACGATTTAAAATTTTACAAAATAATTGATTCAGACCTCGATGTTGAGGTGCTACAGAGAGATATTGACATGATGACAGGCAATGAAGTGGTGTGAGGATAAAGACATGAACTTAAATATCAGCAAGTGCTATCACGTGAAATTCACCAGAAAAGTTAAATTAACACGATCTTCTTATTAAATTAATGGCAACTAAATTCAGGAAGTGGAACAGATTAGACTTGGGAGTTTTTTTCGATAGGCAGTTAACATTTGTACCCCACATTGAAAATGTAGTTAAAAAAGCCTCTAGAATGCTTGGGTTTGTCATAAGAAATGTTACCTGTTTTCGTCGCAATAAGACTAAAATTCTGCTTTATAATTGTTTGGTCCGTAGCTCGTTAGAATTTTGCAGCACTGTATGGAGACCTTACTATGCCACCCACACATTAAGATTGGAAATAGTTCAAAAGCGATTTCTGTGGCATTTAGCATAATCTTCCGGGATAGCTAAAAAGAAACGATCGTATAAAGAGAGACTTGCATTTCAAGATGATATCCCTACAGAAGAGAAGAGAGTTACTGAATTCGACGTTTTTATTTAAAATTTTGAGGGGTAAAATTGACTGTCCCCAATTGTTGAGCAAGATCAAGATCCGTGTACCCACGAAAAGCCCAGGAGCTCCTATAACCCCCTTATGTGCTCCTCTTCGCAGAACTGTTGTTGGTGCTAATTCTCCACGTAAAATCATTTTAGTGTGAATTTTAATTTAAGTGTTGATTAAGTGTTAGTGTAAAATAATGATTTTGTTTTTTTTTTTAGTGTTGATTGTGTTTTTAATGTTGATTTAATTTTGATTTTAATTGTATTTTTATTTTTATTTCAACTTTGATTTTGATTGCATGTGATTTAAATTATGTTTGTTATCTTAATTTGGAATTTGGTTGAAAAAATAATTATGTTTAGAGAGTAAATGAACTCACTAAGACTGAACGACAAATAAGCAATGCATGATGTGCTTACCTGTAAGAAATTGGTACACGATTAGGTAAATCTATTGGATGTATAGCTCATATCTTTGTATCAGTGTATTCAATTGTTGGTGAGCCAAATAAATAAAATAAAATAGAAAATAAATATTTACCACGTCGACAGTGCTAAAATAAAATCACGATTTTTTTTTTTTGTGCACGTACCTCCCCTACTCGTAAAGTGACGATGCTTTTTTTTTCTCGCGTCTATCTCATAGTGTGGGGTATCATTAGATAGGTATTTTAAAAACATTGGGAGGTTGCTAAGACGATTTTTGATTTAGGTATCCGTTTGCGAGATATTCAACTTTAAACATGTAAAATATTAAAAATAAAATCATAACAATTATCTATTGGACACGATTTTATTTCAATTTGAATCCTCTAAAGAGCATAAATAAAATTAGGGGCTTAAAAAGTTTACAACGACACTCGATAGATGGCGTTGTGCATTTATTCCAATTTTATATTATGGTATGGTATTTATAGTATGACTACGGAACCCTATTCTATGCGTGGCCTGACACGCACTTGGCCGGTTTTTTTTTTATACGAACTATACCTAAATAAATAAATACTGTCATAAAATATACCTAGCATACACAAGCCCGATTAAGCAGACGATCCTCATAGCACTGATCGTTTCCACGCTTCTATGCGTAAGCGGTGCGCGTCACTGGTGCGCCGGGTGCAGGCCAGCCCCAATGCTATCCTGGCAATGATCGCGAAAAGGCTGAACTGCCCTTATGTCCGGCATTGCTGTGACAGGCATGTTGCTGTTCCAGTGCAATTATTAGGAAATTGTAATTATTGTTTATTTTTATTTTTATTTTTATGACCAATAATGTATGAATAATAATATGAATTTTGAATAAGTTTAATTTAATTGTATATATTGTGTGTCTGTGTTGTTTTTGAAACGTTGTGCCAAATAATGAGTCTTTTATGTTACTTGATCATAAATAAATAATAATAGCTGTGAGGTGCCATTCCTAAAAAACAAATACCTAGCATACATATTTCTTTGTTCCAGACCCACAGTAAATATATGTGCAGAAGAAGATGTGACCGGAGTTCCTTGGTGGCGTCGAAATAACAGAGACTGACTAGGTTTAAGTTCATATACACATTTGTATTTAATTATAATTTTAATTACTTAAGGATATACAAATAATACCATGATCTTGTTATTTTTACAATAAAATGTGAATTGATATACTATTTTGCTTGTTGTAGTCTTAATTATTTATAGGCCTGAAGTAAACTTCACAGCGTCTATTTCCTGTAAAGGTTTTGCTGATCTCTTTGGGTACCGAAGGTTCTGTCAGCGAAATTTTGGATAAAAATAATATGATGGCGAACAGCTACCGGCAATACATTCCCCTTGCTCAGGCATGACCAAAAGTAAGCATCCTTTCCAGTTATTCTTTAACAATCTTTTGCATCCTATGCTACTTGATGTAGCGAAGTGTGAATGTAAAGTAACAGTAAAGGAAATCAACTATAATAACGTACATATTCCAATAAAACAAAAAAAAATCATGTATATCTTTATTCAGTATTCATCCAAACATTTGACATTGATAAGTAAGTAGGTACATCATTAAAAAATATAAAACATAAATATACGAAAAGTACCTGCAAATTAACATAGCTACGCAAGCAATGTCAAGGAAACTCGATCATAAAACTAAAAGTTCTATGAATACTTTCTGTAAAAATAATTTTAGAACTATTCCGTATGTATGATTATGATCGCTTATTACGCTTGCGTAACATGTTTTTCAAATTACTTCATAAATAAAACTTTCCAATACTCTGTGAGTATAAGAAATAATACACTCCCGTCCTCTTAAATCGTGTCAACATGCTTTTTTTTTTTGTTGTAATAACTTTTCAAATGGTTGTGATTCCAAATTTGGAACAATGATGACACCATAACTATGGCCAGTATGTCGGCTTCAAAACTGCATCAAACCTTTATCTTTGACTCATCACTATTTTTGATGTTATAGCCTGCATGGAGGTGTGGTTTAGTCCGGGGTGTGTATTATTTACACGAATATAAACAAAAATAGATAGGTATTATCTAAATTCCTGATACGCAAAAAATAAGTAACGAAATAGATACATCAAATTATTAAAATATCTAAGTAGAGAATCTCTGACAAATTCATGTAAACAATTTAAAACAAACAAAAATATTCAGTTTGTTTTTCACTATCAAAATTCAGCACTGTATTAAAATACTTTAGTTAAATTTAGACACTTATGTATGTATCAAAATAAGCATGGAACCGATAGTGAAAAACTTAACAAGTACTTAATACTAGATTCCTTCATAGACTTACATCATTAGATACTTTAATTTTTTACACAAATTGTATATTTCAACAAAACTGTGATGTAAAATATTGCAAGTTAAAGATCTGATTGAATCATCTACCTTTTAAAGAGAGCTCAAAATAAATTAATATCATATTGTATTTTAGAATTAAACACATTATTTAAATGCTATGCATTCCGTCCTGTCCGACAATGCATTCTAGGACAATCTTATAACTACCACATGGCCCACACACTTACACCTAAGGACGGTCAAATAAAATAAAATGGACTAAACAATAATACCCTATGTGTGATGACAAGGAGATGACATAATTATTGGCGATTTTATTTGATAAATTATGTGGCAATTTTTTAATCTTGTGGTGCCGGAATCTGTTTCAACAACTATACATATATGGGGAGGAAAAAATGAGTACTACATAGAGGAGAGTACCTCAAATACAAGGTTCTTCCCTCCTTGTAGCGTTTGTAGCCTCCAGTATACTCAGCGCAAGCAACCCGTTTAACTACCAGGGTCCGCCATCGCCTATCACGTATTTCTACCTAGCAAAATTTCAAACCTGCATTATTATTGTTTGAGTCTGCTTATTTGTAATACGTCTTCTAAGTATTTGACCAATTATGGAATTTGTGAGAAATCAGTAATCACGTGATGACCGCTTTCGATTAGGACGCAGGGTAAAGTTACAGGTTTATGAATTGCAAACTTTTTAATTAGCATGTAAACATGATAATGTATTTGCGTCATATAAATATAACTTAACGCTGTAAATAATAGTACAATTCAAAAGCTGCGCCAATCTAAAATGTTCAGACATTTACAGAATAAAAATTATCAGTTACTTCTAAAATATTATACTGCGAATAAATGTTCACGCTCAAATCATTACTTAGAACCTCCATAATAATTAACACACAAAAAGAATACTCTCGAGATATCATCCAGCTAAAATGATAAGTAAGAAAATTAACGCTTAGAATAAAATGTACTAATTGAAATACTGAAAACGGATTCGCATTTTTATGTTCATTAATATGTATCGGAATATTTTAAGTACAAGAAGGCGATAAAACCAGACTTTGCAGGCTTTGATACGCTAATTTCTCAAGCCGAAACGAGATCATGAATTCATAGAAAATAACAAGAAATAGACACTGTATCGACAGTTATCGAAAAATGTATTAAAGCTAAGCGAGAAATGTTGAACTGTTTAGTCAAAAAGAATTATTGGTTGGCTTTCAATATAAATACCTGGTTAAGTCGTAAAACGAATTTCTACAAGTACAGACGCCAGCACATCAAGCTACTACAATCTGTCAAATTTCTTTAATAGCTTTTCAACTTTATCGCTAAAGCATTAAGGTTCAAGGTTGATTGGGAAAATTTCACAGTTTTGGGTAGCTTGACCTGCTGGCGTCCGTACAATATAAGTTCTACAAATGGAGTCATTATTATTCAGAAATATTTAATATATAATACTAATTTGGAGATTTTTTTAGATTCCGTACTGTAATAATTTAAAACTTAATACTTGGGAATTTTAAATTAATGTCTTTGTAATATTCCATATCTTAAAATGTAACAAATAAGTACATATTCACATTACACTTACTTTCATAAATCTGGACAATAATTTGGCCTCTTGTCTTTTACTAATTATTCATAAAAAATAAGGGCATACTTCATCAAAGCTTCATACAATTTTGCAAAATAGTGTTAAACACTTAGTATATTATAATTTATCGGCATTTGACGATATAATGACGTGTAGTACCTATACATTTAAATGCATGTGATTATAATGTGGGATTATATTAAATCTGAACACTTTAAAGAATACTTAGTAAACATCTCTTAACTATTAGTGATCTCATAAATAAAAATACACATTTACATACATTGTATGTAATTATTAGAAACACTTACTTGTAATGTACCTACGTGACCTAAGTCCTATTCTTCTCAGACAAAGGTCAGATTTTGTGGTCGTATTTGTTATATTACAAATACTGTCATGCGTATTTATCTGTATAGACAGTTATGACATTGACATTACAAGTAAAGGTTACTGTAGTGATGATAAGGTTTTGCCTTTTGATGATATTCAAAATAGTCAATTACTTAGAAACTAAATATAATCGTGGAGGCATAATTAAGACAAATTTAAAATATCAAAATAATCGAATCTTGAATTACAGTGCACCATAAATAAATCAGATAGATATCACACAAACAAGCACACATTATTTGCGAATAACAGATATTATTCACTAAAGTGTTTTATTGTAAAGTACTTCTTTACTTTGTACCAAAATGCAACCTTAAAATATGGATTATGGACACGAGACTTGACGAGATGGAGCGGCGTTGAAGATACATTACTGTATTCACGATTAAAAGACTATACATTGCGATGAAATATCATAAAAATAAATTCTATGTTACTTATGCTTAGCCACGTATTCGTAACATATCTCTAACACCGTTCATTACACAATAGGGGGACATTAGGACTAGCCTAAGCTCGTAAGAATAATCTCGTTATATCATAAAATGATCATGTTTACGCGACGGACGGCCTGCCATCCAGCATCTTATCGCTTTCCTCCGCGCTGCTCAGGCTGAAAGTACAAAATATTTTCATGTATAGTAACGGTGAAGCATACAAGTTTAACAAATCGTTTGGTCACGCACGAGTTGGCTATAGTTAGTAGTACAAATAACGTCGGTGTGATCACAGTCTCGTTACGGCCTAGGGTCGTGAGGTAAACAAATGAAGACAATGGCGCGAACTTTAACATCGCACCGCGACGCAAGACAACGCGGATCGGTAACAATAGACACGCGAGGTGCTCATATAATTTTAGTAAACATCTTATTATGTTCGGCTGCAAATTAGTATCTTTATGGAGTAAAACTGACACTGGCAGCAGACCAGTAACGAATAGCGATTACAGTTTTTTTCTGAAACACCTCTGGTTCGAAAATTCTACGGTGCTATTAAAATTTAACTAAAACTAAATTGTTGGTTGTTTTCATTCAATACCCGGGATTTAAAACAATGAATGACTAACCGAGATAATGAGTCACGATGTTGAAATATATAATTGCTTTTTAGATACTACGCAACACACAGTTACACTGACAAAAGAAAACCGGTGTCCGTATAACAAACTCGTACCCATTATTGTTGCATTAGCATCACGACCCTAACGAGTCAGCTAACTACCGTAAAGGGATGACTCAATACTCAAGTGTCGATTCTCCTTTAGATGGAAGTACTTTTTAAGAGTTTCAAAATCATCAGTTCATTTAAAATGTGTTACATCTCGTTCTCATCTGTCAATTATAGAGATGATTTATGTCATGTTGACCCAAGTTTTATTTAGATTGGCACTCATGCATCCACGAGTGAAGTAGGTAACAAGCACCATTAAAACTAAAAATAAGTTTTGGATGAGAGTCACGCAAAACGAGGTGATCAGCACAGAGTTTAGCGCCGCAGAGCTATCCTCTACTAATTAATAGAATGCGAAGATGTGTTGCCAAAACATCCAACGTAACGCCACCAAACATTCATTCGGACGATATTTGTAAAAGATTTTGTTTTCAGCATTAGATACAAGGTCTGAAATAAAAAAAAACTTTAGTGAGATTATCTACGACGATGTAGGCACATAGATTCCCATTACCACACTACACGCGGGAGGTTCCCCTAGTAAGGTTAAACTAGGCAGAGAGATGACGGCTGATATTGGTGGAATAACCATCCAACAGACAGCTTAAAATCACTGCTGGTGTTGCAGCAAGTAGTACTCTCATTACCAATCCTAATTATAGTGCAACTGTGACCGTGTGAATATGTGAAATAATAAAAGTTGCAATATTCCTCACCAGTCCTTGTTGTCCATGAGATTGCGCATCTCGTCATCAGGCGCGGGCGGGGCGTCGCGCACTGGCGCGTATTGCGCAGCCACCAGAGGATCCGTAGAAGGATTCAGAGCTGTGAGGGCAGCAGCTCCACTCGCTGGGGCTTCCTTGCCGTTTCCCCATCTTGATGAATACGACGAAATACCTAATACTGAAAAAAAAAACGCAGTTTTACTAATTGTGTCCAAACTCGCTGTAAAAGCTGTCAATCCTAAAAGTGACGCGTTGTGTGAAGGCAGCTCGTAAACGTACACTTCGAATTCAAAGTTATTGAATCGAAATCATGGTGCCGCTACACAGCCAGTTTCCTTGAGTATTCGCTACGCCCATAATTGTCACATGATGCGGAATGTATCTAATATTAGCTATACAAAGGCTATAATGTTCAGAGCATCAGTGGAAACTTGAGCATTTATTATGTATATTGAAGCATTGCAGCTCAGTTTATCTGCATAATGTATAAGATTCCTCTTTTTATCCATGCCTCTGTTCTCTGTTATTTGTAAATGTTTGTGTTTGTGTTGTTGATGTGCCTTAATAATAATAATAAATAAATAAAGATTCGGAGATTGCGCTTTGCATCAACCGTTTTGTACTATGACATCAGACCCGAGCTGACCAAATAAAACGAGTTTTAAAATTAATTCAGTATTCAAGTATCTTCATTATCTATTAAAAAGCACCTTGTGTCGTCAGTTACATCTCATTTTCTATGCAAAGGTCACCTACATCCTTATGGCAGAATCTCACATTACAACTACAACATAGGTTGCTTTAAATCTTGTCATAGTAGATACACGTGAACTTAAGAACCGTTGCCAGTTACGCTGATGACGGACAGGCTCACGAGTTATTTCAAAATTAACAATTACGGTAATATACCTCTTTTTAAATTCTGTGATTAATCATAAATATGCAATCAAATGGTTGTATGGATTTGTGTTATAAATTTCTTTAATTGATGGGGAAATAGTGACTTCGACACACACCAATGTTGGATAATATTATCTTCATTGATCTGGGGTTACTGAAATATTATAGTTTTTTTGTAAAATGGAGAAGTGCGAGGTTTCTTCTAGCGGTGCTGTTCACAAATTTCTTTATGAGCAATAGGTTGTTTCCATAATTCAAGTAATGATTGTGAAAGAAGAAAATTCTAAGGATCAGAAACACTGGCCCCCCTCAAAGTTTAGGAAGATGAACCATGAAAATGCTTGGATACAAAATAAATATACCCCTCAAAAGGTTACTTAACCATAAAGTCGATATAATCGTGTGGGCCATCTTTAAATGCACCTTATCTATTCTTACGTAAAGGTCAGTAGAGGCTTGGCCAGTTGTTAGATTATGTGACTAGGAAGAAAATATGTACGGTTCACTAGTATTCTACTAGTGAATTCTACGAAGCTGGGCAAAAAGGAATTCGGAAAAACTGTTTCTTATTAGTTTTTTGGAATTCCTATTTGTTGTTTGTCCATTCCATTCCAGACAGGATTCCCCAGCAATCTTTATCGAGGGCTGCCACCAATAATATAATTATAGGTATATAATTTGTTGAAAAGTTCTTAATTCTTTTATAGGAATAGGAATTGAAACGACTGGGTGAAGAAACACTGATACGTAATGAAATGACCAAGGCAAATTATCTCGACACAAAAGAAATTCTTTGAAATGTATTTGTAATGTCTACTTTTTTTCCTAGAATACTGCTCAAAGTTTGAAAGGCATTGATATTAAAGGCCAGAAATAGAAAATTTGAAGATTTTCGCTTAGTATTCGTCATGGCCGTTATTTTGATAGCAGCAGTCTTTAAAATCACAAACAAGTGCATGCATCCTTATTCCAAACCTGTTGAATAATCAAGTTCCGGGCTTAGCGCGTAGACAGCTCATAAGCCCCATTACTTTTACCAACTAACGATTAAGATTTCTCTACGCGAAACACTTACCGTGGCTGGCTATTTCGAATAAGACGATACTAAATAAAGGATCATAGTAATATACTTACAGCCAGCTACCATTCCTAAGCATATTAAGACGCTGCCTGCAACCAGTTCGCCGACGCCATTTTCGAAACTATGGGGGTCCGGTTCAGCTGCATTGGAGAATTTCACGCCTCCCACGATAATCAGCACCGTACCTGATAACAAAATATTATGATGTTTTATTGAGATAGATATAATGAGAGGAATTATGGTACATATATTTAGAAATTCGTGAAAATAAGAAAATATGGTAATCCTATTCTGGAGTCTGGGCCATCCTATCCTACTTAACATTATAAACGTGAAAATGTGTGAGGATGGATGGATGGATGTTTGTTACTCTTTCACGCAAAAACTATTAAACGGATTTTGATGAAACATTGCATAATTTATTTATTAGAGGTAACAATAGGATACTTTTTATACCAATATTCCCAAGGGATCGAGACTTATCTTGTGAAACCGCGGGGTACTGCTGCGAGAATAACGAGAGTTAAACCTTAAATTTATATCAACTGCAGCAACATTTCATGCTCAATAGATAAGGTAGGTGATTTATAATTAGCTGCAGACAAACCACAAACAAAACCGCAGTTATATCTATAGAGAGAGTATAGATTCCCAAGCTGCTGTCATTCAAAATCAAAAGTCATTTATTCAAATTAGGCTGAGAATCAGCACTTTTCGAACGTCAAAATTACAAAAGACAGTCCCCCAAAAACGCTCGCCCTTCACCACTTCCTAGTGCTATCGCTAGGAAGAAGAAGTTCTATGCTAGACTTGCCTTTTAATGCGTTTAAAGCTCAAGTAAAATCCAAACTTTGGTCAAAGGCTATAATATTATTCCATCAACGACTACTTACACGATAAGAGTAGTTGGTCGCCCTGATTAACGCAAGACAATGTTTATGTTCTTTCTCCAGAATTAACTTACTGACAGGTTATATGAGTTCATATAATTCTTTATTTTTATTTGACTCTTTGGTTTTATTTCAGTTGATTGCAATATGTGGTTAGCTAGTGACTTCGACGATTGATCATATTATTCTTGCCTGAACAACCGGCAGCAAGTTCATCATGCTCCATGTCACTGCTTGCGGTAGGGTCGGGAGTCGGATTGCCTCCTTCCCTCATTATGGCAAGCATTTAGTTTAACACAACATATACACGAAATATACGACATATTTGAGCCATATTAACCAACGCTGTTGGCATGTTAAATCAATAGAAGCTCATTAATTTTAAAACTGATGTTGACTTCGTCGTACATGTAGGTACGTTTTAATTTTGTTTGTACCTTTGGTACATACATAGTACAAGAAGAACCTCGTAATTTTATTTGTCAAAAAAGTCGCGTGATTACAGGTCGTGATTACAAAGTGTCTGGAAAAACAAAAGTTTCAAACAACTGTGCGTTGCCAAAATTTTGACACACGCAAACTGCTGTCGGGGAGAACACGATTTTATTTTATGATTAAGTAGGTACCAACATAATCAGCCTATAATGTTCCCACTGCTGGGACACAGGCCTCCTCTCGGTGAGAGGGAGTGGGAATGGGACGCGGGCTCAGTGCAGGTTGGTCTGATGTCGAATGTCATCGAATTTTTGGTTCTAGGACATGCCGGTTTCCTCACGAAGATTTCCTTCACCGTCGTACAGACGCCAGCAGGTCAAGCTACCCGAAACTGTCAAATTTTCCCATTCAACCTTGAACCTTAATGCTTTAGCGATAAAGTTGACAATCTATTAAAGAAATTTGACAGATTGTAGTAGCTTGATGTGCTGGCGTCTATACCTACCTATTTAACATCGATCCAAGAATCTGAGCACTCCGGATTTCCTCCCTTTGTCGTGGGTGCCAAATATAATATGCTGAGCTAGGTGATATCAGTAAATACATTTATATCTGTCTGCATGTAACAGGTATGTATGTGGTACCCCACTGGTAACATTTGCACTACGAAAGTCACCCATACTGCTACGACATAAT
Source organism: Apamea monoglypha (assembly GCA_911387795.2). NCBI lineage: Eukaryota > Metazoa > Arthropoda > Insecta > Lepidoptera > Noctuidae > Apamea > Apamea monoglypha. The sequence goes on from OU426922.1 coordinate 7,545,207, forward strand.
GGCACTGCCAGTGCCAATGTCAAAGTAGGTACCTACATTTAAATTTTGAAATCCTAAGTAGGTACAACCAAATTATTATGACATCGTTATCGAAATGGCTACATAAAATTACAGGCGTAAAAGAGTAAGAATTACATCCTGAAAGAATAAGTCCCAATGAATATGAAATGTTCTAATATGTTTATCGCATGTTGTTTGTCAGATATTCGCGACCAAAATTACTTGTGAACCGCGACCAACGTACTTGTGATATCACTAGTAAGTACATGGAATATGGATATGAATCACTGCACTACTCTATGCTAATTGCAATGACATTACCTGAGAGGCTTATAAGACGAATGGGGCCAACCCTTTATTTTATTCGTGTTAGTTAGATTTTTGTATCGGAGTGAATTGTATTCTGGGTATATTATACAATTACAGTCGTTACTTTAAGATATCTGCAGTAGTTGTAAATATGATTAAGTATATTTGTACTTGTTTATAAAAACTAGGCAGAAAAATAATACATATTATTATAACCAATGCACATTATATTTAAAATAAAACATCCTTCATAATTATAATATCACGGAAGGAAAAATCTGTGCATCTGATGCTGATCTGATAAAACAGTTCTGCATAGAATGATTCGTGAAACTCACGTCCACATATTTTATTTACACTGCAAGCTCAACTCATATGGGTACAATGAGTACATAAATACATAAGTATACAACACATGTATACGAATCGATAGACGAAACTGACACAGATAGGAATATCAACGTACGAATGATACGACCGCATCTCGTGGCTGCAAGCAACCGCACCTGGGACTTGCGCAAAACGAGAAACATGATACCCTGAGCATGAGCCTGGTATTATACCTACTATAGGTATAATACCAGGCTTTGCAATAATGTACAGTCTAGCACACAATTGCGAGTCTGCATCTGCAATATTTAATACATCTGAAATGGGTAGTAAAAGAAAACGAAGAAATTCAAGACTTCTGGACTAGAAGCGAATTCGAATTCGAAATTCAGTTTCTCGTAAATTCATATTTATACGAATTAATGCAAAAAGATATTTGTAAAATTTTCAGTGGATAAAAAAGGTTAAACTACAATTAATATATAATATCTGATGTACATCTATCTCACTTCTTGCTATGTAGGTGCCCACGAGGCCATAAAAGATTGTGCACTCCTATAAAAACAGGTGGCTTAGTTACGCCACTCAAACGATAATGTTTTAAACATAAGGCCAGCAAATTTAGTATAATTCAGCTATGTTAAAAGTATAATGATATTAAAGCATCGTATAAAGAACCGAATCACCTTGACAACTTGCAATTTGCTTGTATCGAGTTAATCTTAGATCTGACGACAAGCTAGGTGAAAACTTGACCGTTTTAGTATCTAAATGAAAATCCTCACTATAGTCAAAGGTCTGCCTGTTTGGTACTTTTCATTTCCAAACTAAATCCAGAAGCCTACGCTGAACTGCCACCCTATTACTATAGAATTTTACTTGAAATCGTTATCCTAACTACAAAATAAGCATCATTTATGACAAACACGCCTACACTGAATGGCCTTTCTCAATGAGTCATAGTCTTAAATTTTTTGGATTTCCCCAATTTCCCTACAAGCGAGAAAAGATGACGCACGAAACGTATAACATAAGGGATGGATGAAAATGTTAACAGGAATGCACACAAAAAGTACTCACTAAAAATAGAAATTGTATCAACAATTTACGTTGAATAAATAAATTAAAATTTTCTGACACTAGGTCAACTGAATTAGACTATAAAGGATGATTAGATTGTGACAAGTCAAGGTAATATCATTAGCAGAATCAATTAAGTTTTCTATTGAATGAAACCCGATCTCCGCTGGTTTAGACGATACTGTTCTTTCGCAGTATCGCTTACGTAAAAGGTGGCAAGATATACGGATGGAGTATGAAGCGTATGGGAACACCAGCTTCTTTTGCACTAACCCTAGCGAAGTAACCCAGCCCAGAACGGTGATAAAAATTAAATATACATATAGCGACAACGAATGACCAGCAACAGGTCATTTATCCTTATGGGAAATGGACCAAACTAATTAGGTTTCATTTCCTTTGTTAATAATGCAGTTCCTGTAATTATGCTTATTAGAATCATTGAGTTAATCGGGTACATCGACATCGCTTCACAGCGGTACACCAATGTAGATTCTTTTGCGCCTTTCTAGGCAATGCAAAAATTCTAGCGCGAGAAAATACTGTCTCGATATTTATTTAGCGTCTCGAAGGATTTCTTTGTTTATACTTCAGCACACTTAAGGGTCAACGACATTCGCTTTGACTTCAAAACGTTACCTTGTACCTGGACCAAAGGTTGCTTGGATCAATGGACAGAACCAAATTGAGAGTGGATTAACATTAAAGTACGGGAGAAACTTTTAGTGTTTCCGTAAGTTACTCGTGTTCATAAATACCGTTAAACACCAGAGGGGCAATTCTCGTAATTTTAAGAACGTTCACAGTGTGATCTCAGTCTCAATCTGTCAAAAAATACTTCTAATTTCCCTACATTTTGACATTTGTTTGGCGCCGAGATGAGACTGCGACTAGATTTTGAACGTTTTAAATTACGAGAACTGTTATGATAAAGTAATAATGTATTCATGTGGGTGTGAGTCAACAGTACCCTGCATTAGTAATCTCTGAATGCAGATCTGAGTAACTAATTGAAAGTTTACAAACACGAGCTTTATAACCAGTTGGCTGCTTTCACACATTTTAATGAATACATTACTTTAGTGAATTGAATACTTTTTAATGTGATACTTAATATCAAAGAAAGAAGCATGGCAAAATAATATTGAAGGTTGAAATGGCTACAAAGGGGGTGAATAAATATATACTACGACGTCTAGAGAAAGAAACGTATGGCAGAAGACACATTGCCAGTTGCGGCGTCTTCTAATAAACTGGGTTAAAACCAAGAGGACGATGTGATGATGCACAAAGCATCGAAGGATGTCAAAGTTTAAAGATAATAAATAGGTAATTGTAACTTTGTTGAATTTTGACATTATGGCTAGGTAGGTGGCTCGTAACCTTGAAAGTACTCACTTGGCCAAAGGTGCTTGATCACGTTTTAAACATGCGAGATGGTATCATACATAATTAAAATAAAATTAGCGATTGTTGCCCAAGGCAGAAAATTAGATATAGTTTGAATTATGCATAATGTAAAACATTTAGAATTTATCCAAACTATATAATCATTAAATGTTGTCTGTTTAACATTTGTAATTTATTCTATGTAACGAGATTTGTTACAGTGTGGGCCGGCCATCCTACGGAACTAAACAGGTGGACGGTAGCAAATAGACTCTATGTGAGAAGAATTATAAATAAGACAATCGAAGGTTCTTATTGCATGTCTGAATAAAGTACGTTAACTTAAGGATTTGAAGATGCAAAAACATGAAACGTAGCCATGACGTAACTAAGCACTTATTCAACAGGAAATAGTCCGACACGAATCGAAGCGTTCAGCAGACAACCGGTTTCAATCGACGATCTACTACGCCCGGAGTGTTGCGAAAATGGGCCACAGCAGCGGAAGGAGTAGGTTAAGGCAGTGGGCAGCTAACACATTAGTGATTCATTAGAACTCGGCGGCTTTCACCCGCTATGGAACTAGAACAATAAACACCCGCGCGGTAATCTATAGCTACTTAGAAACAATTTCATATTCCATTTGCATTGTGTACCCCCACTGAGCCCACTGACACAATCCAGTTTTTGTCGCCAACGGTTCATTCAATGTCATACGTATTCGAAATGGTTTCGACAGGGCTCTTCTCTACTGTAATTTCTATGGAAGTTTCTTTGGTATTGGTGCCACTGCCGGCTCTAGGGTTTATCAAGATAACAAAACATAGTACGGAACTATGTACATATCTACTATATATTCTATCAAACGATATGTCGTGATTTCTGCTTTTGAAAACATTTCCTAGCCATTACCTATTAACACTGAAGCTTAAAACGTGGCTATTAAAAAGTTTTATTGTTAGAAGATCTTCAATGTCGACATAATATTACGACAGCGGGGCTCGTGTTTCGCCCACGGGCGAGGAAAGTAATGACTTTCCTTCGTTTAAGTTACGAAGCTATGTTGCACTCGTCGGCTGAACCTTTCTCGATTCGTCACTACTCACTATAAAACCTTTTTTGTTGAATTACTTTACGCAATCTCGACTTTCATACGCCCCACAATATTATAATGGTGGAAAGGAATTTTGATAGTTCTTAAGTAGCAAAGCGTGAGTGTAGCACTTTTTTATAGTAGTGCCCGATGATCAATTGATGAAAGTAAAAAAACTACGATAGATTTTCATATGGACTTCGATGTTTATATAAAGTCATATACTCAGCAACGCTCTCTTTGCCATACATGGCATGTGTGTGGCGTGTCCAAGGACTAAAGTGGAAGTGAATAAAGCACCTATTACGGAAACGTCATGGCAGTCGAGCCTCGGTGGAGTTTGTCGACCTTCGTTCGCAATGCCTGTTCCATTAAACAACACAGCCTTTGAATTCTACTAGACCTGTAATTGGTACGCTCCTTAAAACTAACTTGTACAATTTGATGAATGATGGGCGTTCTCGTAAATAAAAGTAGGAGCATTTTAGATAAGTGTGGATTGATGTCATAGACTTTAATAGTAAAAATTGTAAAAGTGCTATTTTAGGTTTTACTATTCGAGCTCTAGCACAGAGCTACAATTCTTTTTATATTAACCTTCTAACAACCAAACCTATGCCTTACGAAGTCACGCTCACGAATCACCTCGACAACGTAGTCATAAAAAATGCCATCAAATACAATGCCATCGCTCGGAAAGAGCAGACAAAATAAATAATTCAAAGTGCTGTCTACATTTTCGCTTTCTATGGTTTGTCGTGATCAGATCACGGCGCACGCAGCCACCGGATGAGTCACCGTCACCGGCAACCGGCGCAAGCGCCGCGCACACCGGACACCCGATACCTTTTACGACTACCACCGCTCATTGTGTACGATACGCAATCGACTCAGCTTATCGATGCTACTCGTGCTACCGTGCGTGCGCCATTGCGCCACCAGAATTATAAAAACCCTCCCTCACACGACGTTTAATCATACTTTAAACTGCGAACAGCTCTGACAAGCCTGGTTTTTAAGCATCCTCAGTACTTGCTAGTCGGCAACCTACCTAGATCATTAATTATTACGGATACTATTCATTGTCATTTTAATTAAATAGGCAGGTAAAGCCCAATTTAAATGTAATTAAAATAAATTATTTTATCATTACTACTAACATTTATTAATATGATTATATATTATGTCATTGTGTAAATGAATAATGACATCCACGAAGCACAAGCTCGTGTAAAGTAAGACTGATCCACAAAACTTTAATGATTTCTGTACACAGCCACTATTAACTTGGTTGACTAACAGGTTTTCGTTGCCAGTTTATCTGGACTTGTCCTGGTCGAGTCCTGTTTATCAGGACATGTTCTGGGAATGCCTGGGAGTAAGTATTAAGTTATCGACTGCTTCGAATAAATTCCATTCTGGTAATATGACAAAATGACAAAGTTTAGAATACCTAAACCATGCTTTGGGAGTTTGAAATGTTTTTTATTTCTCTAGCCGCTAGAGAAATAAAAAACATTGAAACTCCCAATTGCTAGAGTCTAGCGCATACTGTCCCATTTCTGGGCAAAGGCCTCCCCCAAGTTCTTCCGGGAACTATTTTCCGACATAAATATGAATTAAAAAGTATTTCAATAAGAAGTGTTAATATCAAGCCCAAGCTCAAGATGAAGGAACTCTATTATAACTATGATTTGGCGAGCCATAGTATAGCGCGGGGCGACTGCCACCTGGTTATAGCAGTTTTTGAGGAAACCTGTTTTGGCAGAATGACGTAATCAGGCTACAGGTGGATGCTGTTGCCCGTTTTACACACACCGGACCTGATCGACCGACACCAAACGTAAACGTAGCGAGAAGTGCTAAAGAGGAACACATGGCGATTCGCGCCATACCATTATTATTATAAGAGATTACGGAGCGACCAAAGAATACTAAGCTTAAGAATAGTCTTATATCTGCGTATACAGTCCACCTATGGCTTCTTTGTGCCTTTTATAAAGTACTGTTATATTATACGGAAATTGTCCGTCACTCATAATAGTAGGGAGGAAATAAAAGCTGTTGTAGTAATAGTGGTCGTGACAATACATAATAATTGTGTACGTGAGTACATAAGGAATAGTTACGACTCTCGAATAAATAACTAAGCAGGTAGGTAGGTACTAGCGGAAGTAGATTTGGTTATGAACGGTAATAATTTACTACAAGTGAGAATGGGAAGGCCATCGTTCATTTCAGAGAATTTATGATGTGCCGGCGCGCTGTTGGGTAGCAGCGCGGGCGATCCAAGAAATGATCGTCGCAAATCGTAATTATTCATAGCATAGAGAAAAGGAAGGAACCTATTTTTAACAGAGGACGATTTCCACTTGAAGTTGTAGGTGACGACAATACTGCTGGGGGCCTACTCCGAAGTGGTATCGGCCGAATGTTCGGCCGTTTTCTGCTGCGAACTTACTATTTGGTTCGGTCAGTCCCGATCCTACACTCCTACACTCTTTCGAATCCCGATGCAACTGAGCCGATCCGAACTTTTTTCGCATTTTTCCATAATATTCGGTTCGGCCATGTGTCGGTCTGATCCGATCATTCGCACTTTGCACTTCGTAGTAGACCCCCTGTTTTACATAGTAATGTGCTATGAATGACAAAAAAGGTATATTTAGGTAGGTGGTATGGCTAAAGGTCTGACTGAATGAATGGTAGCAAGTAATGATTGCAACACCAGAATACCTTATGCTTTAAATGTCCCAGATTGATTCATGCCTAGCCAAGGTCTTTTTAATAATTCAGTACAAAGAATTATTCCTAAGAATTGGTACAAAAAAAATAGATTCTTGGGACCTTGCTTGACTACCTACATCAAAAACTTCGAATCTAGTCTAACTATTAGATATCTAAATACCTTGTGAGCACAAAACAATGTAAAATTTAATGAATTACATGTTAAAGAAGATTGGTTTTATACATGGAACTGCTAGGTATCAATAATTCAAAGGACATGAGTCACGTCCTTGACCAAATTGAAAGGTTTGAGATTACACAGAAAACTGAACTTTAAGTAAGAATATACAGACAGAGATTGAGTCACCATATTATTATTAATTATTGCATATGGCATGGTTTGCAACACATTGTGTGATCAATCCTTATTGATGGTGATGAAAAAGATTAACAATTAGTCACAGTCACAACAATCAATGTTTTATCAATCAATGTATTATCAGCTGCATTTTTTAGTTTCAACCTGAGAATTCATCGTCTGGTAGCTAAGTTAGGATAAATAAAGCAAGTTAGGTTATATTGATATCTTTTCCTAAGGTTCTGCTTACTTGCCAAGGGGTTCCCGTCCTGATAACACAAACAAACGAGAACATTACTAATCCAGGAACATGATAAAAGCTTTCTGATTCATATTAACCACAGCAGAAAGAGATAAGGATCAATACATTAGAATGTTATCAGGTAGAAGGAACAGATTAACTTCAAAATACATCATTGTTCTTCCTGAAAACTATTTTAAAGTGATGTAGATTGTTCTAATGGATCAAATGGTTTTTTATAGGTACTTGATATTCTTGGTAATAGAATTGATGATTGATGATTAGCTGATGCTAATCAATGAAAATATGAAAATAAAAACAAATGAACTTTGGAAAAAAGGCAATCTATACCTGAAAACGTTTTTTTTTTAGGTATTAAGTAATAATTTTTATTTTAATAAATTAAATTTTCAGAAAAAATTTTCATTCTCAGCATCGGAATGTTCGCAATTCTTATAGAAAAGTTCTTGGAAATTAAAATACTACAACAATGAGCCATGCATGCAGGCACGTTTGATAGTAGAAACAAAACACTGTCTCGCACATATGTTACGAACTTATGAAACACGCTTCAGGTGTTGCAGTTTTATGCAATCTTATGATTCAGATTACTTTTCACTAACAAGCGTACACCAAAACAATTAGTCTTATTTATACTGGCGCAAATGTTTTTTCTTACCGATAATAAATAAAGTGCTGCCCGCCAAACATAATCCAACACGCATGCATACTGCCCGGTTCCAGCTAGAAGCCATACGCCGAGAGAAGTAGCTCATAGGACAGTTCCAACGCTGATCCGTGGGTTGTTGTTCATAGGTCACTGTGGTAGGCTGATACACCGCACTCGTAGGCATTTTGAAAGAAATCGAGTCACAACCCAAACAAAGACTTCGTTATTATAATAACTATAGAAGCACTTCACAGGATTACACGCAGAGCAAGCAAGTAAACACAACAGACTACAGTAACGTGGTTCACGCGTGAACAACGATTTATTTATGTGGATTAGTGTTGTTACTTCAACCGACTTCAACGGGCCGCGCCGCGCGCGGCTAGCAGTGAAAAGTCGATAATGTCATTCCAATTCCGAGGTCGACATATGCTTCTATTGATGCATTGACCAATAATAATGAATTATTAGTAAACTGTTTTCACCATCATTTAAATTATTTTGAGATAAAGATAGAAAAATAAATGCAGTAATTTCAGGATTTATAAACTTTTATTCGCATCTATCCGACAACATCATCGAAATATTTATATTCTGTTACCACTTAATTTCATTCAATCATTCGTTCATTCGGCGGCGAAAATAAAAATGCGGACAGCAGAGTTCCAAGATGTTTGTTGTGGTTTCTTCCCTTCTTTTATTAATTTTTCATGACTTACCCAAACTTTCATAGTCCATACCAACATTTTTTTTATAAGGAAATGACTAACGCAACGACATATAAAATGCAATTTCTATCACGAGTTAAATGTAACGTTTTACCGTTTAACCAAGCGTAGGATGTAGCGCCTAGCTTTGAAAACTGGTAATCGATTAATGAATGTGGCCAAGATCGAACTCAGTGACCTAATGTTCAGCTACAGCTACGGGACTACGATAGGATAGGACGGTGACGGTGGCCATTATTGTTATTTGTATATCGTAGTCAGCGGGGTAGTTGCGTAACACACTAATAACAATGGCTTTCATTTTGACAGTTCAACAAGATCCATTGCGTATTTACGTTGTTGAGCGGACAAAGGGTTTAGCCGGATAAATATGACGAGTCGGCCCCCAAATGGAAACCTGTATCAAAACTTATGTTTTAATATCGACTTGATGAGTAAACACAATTTATGTAAGTTTTACGATCAGCTTTTGCTTTGACCTTGGGATATGGGAAAAAATAACTGTATGCATGACTATTATTTAAAGTAATATATCTTAAAAACTAAATAAGCTAGAGGAATGAAACCAATGCGAGGCTTTAGGTTACATTACAGAGTATATCATATATTTTTTTAAAATTTTTAGAATATTTTCTTATATAAAAAAATAAAATAAATACGTAAGTCATAATTTTTTTTTTGTGTTCTCTGAAACTTACAATCACGAAAATAATATATGTTATGCTCCTTTATATGCACTATTACTCATAAAAATTGCATAAGAAAAAAATTGGTGCAACACTTCGAAAATAAATAAAATATAATTCGCGCCTTGTGATGTATGGGTATAAACACGACTACCTATACGCGCAAAATTGTAAACAAGTCGTAAATTATATTTTATAGCTTACTAACGTCGCATAGTCATTGTTATTGCTGTAGAAGATAGCTTATGATTTGGTTTTACGGGTTTTTATTTCAAGATTTGGAAATTAGTGACAGTTAAACTGAATTATTATTGCTATTATTATTATTATAATTATTTGGTAATAATGTCTGACAAGTGTAAATACTGTAACAAATATCTTCGTAAGATTATTGGTTACAAAAAAGTTATTAAAACTGAAGAAGAAGCTAAGGTGTTTAGTGATTGTTTGAATAAAACAGTAACAGTTAATGATATTTTTTGTAACAAGTGTCGACTTATCCCATATACTAACAAAAAAGCTTCGAGTTCTAAATGTCTGATGAGGTACCTTTAACCATGGAAGTATGCGATGAAGCATCAGCAACTACAAGAGTGCAGAAAGAAACTTACGTCAACTCTGAAGATTGTGATACCAGTAGTGACAGTGATGTTACATATAAGTACAATTCAAGCGATGATTCTATTGTAATTCCATTCCAACGTGTTGCATCTACGCACAAGTATTGTATTGTATGCCAAAAAACAACTGACCTCAAGACAATATGTTTAGAAACACGAATACAAATATTTATTAAAAAACAAATATTCATACCAAAAGGTGATCGTTGTTGTTCGACGCACTTAATTGGCAAATATTTTTATGAAGATGATTTATCGCATCTACGCATAGTATCTAATACCAGTACAATAGAAAAAACAGAATTCACCGAGTTATAGTACAAGGGTACTATAAGGCACGAATTACATTTTATTTATTTTCGAAGTGTTGCACCAATTTTTTTCTTACGCAATTTTTATGAGTAATAGTGCATATAAAGGAGCATAACATATATTATTTTCGTGATTGTAAGTTTCAGAGAACACAAAAAAAAAATTATGACTTACGTATTTATTTTATTTTTTTATATAAAAAAATATTCTAAAAATTAAAAAAAAAAATATATGATATACTCTGTAATGTAACCTAAAGCCTCGCATTGGTTTCATTCCTCTAGCTTAATTAGTTTTTAAGATATATTACTTTAAAGCATACAGTTATTTTTTCCCATATCCCAAGGTCAAAGCAAAAGCTGATCGTAAAACTTACATAAATTGTGTTTACTCATCAAGTCGATATTAAAACATAAGTTTTGATACAGGTTTCCATTTGGGGGCCGACTCGTCATATTTATCCGGCTAAACCCTTTTTCGAACATATGAAGCATGATTCAGATTGTGATTGAAAGTGTGTTACGCAATTAGGATGCAGGTGTGTTAGAATATTCTCTACAGATACAAGAAATGAAAATCGGAATATTTTGCAAAAATAATGTAATAGTTATAATTTTAAATATTCATTATCACTAATAAATAGTTTTATATCACTAGACAGTCGCTGCTTTATAATTAGAGTCATTTATTTTAACAGGTAAAGGCACTGATCCTTCTTATAAACACTATAATATAATTCTAGGCATATCAAGTAACAGTCACGTCAGTTATCCAGATTAGTAACTGCATACTCAATATTTAAAATATTATCATTATGGAATTGAGTGTGTCTATTTTCAGCAAAAAACTTCAATAGAAGAGACGTGACTCCCACTCGGAATATAATATTTGATAGAAATTGAAAACAAAAGTAAATTTTTGCCAAAACATAGATTAAACTTGATTAAAATAATGTCGCTTTCGAGTTATTTTCCTTAAAATACAAGATTATTATCATACACATTTCATATAAATCGGAAGTTACATGTTTGAAGTCGAATAAAACGGAATATTCAGTCATAAATAATAAAATCATCCAGTTACGTTTTGACATCGAAACTACAATACTTATGTTTATATAATAAAATAATAAGGCACCAAAGCATGAGCATTCGCCTTCACATAATTTCGAAAATCAAAGGAATTACAATGCTAAAGTACACCTGTATAATGTCAGCATACTTTTTCATTTGTACTGATTTATTAAAATTATATACAAATATATTCTACAAAAATATTTCAAATACCTAGTTCATTATCATCTATTTTGTACATGCAAAATAGAACTTATGTTATTATGCCGTTATATTTATAATTCCACTTAGAAAACTAATGTTGTAACACTGCTATTGCTTTATTTAAATTATTTAACTTGAAAAAATACGGAAGCCCAATATATGTTTGCTTCACTGGAAATATTGGTGTAAATAAATAGATAATTCGTTCTGATGGAGTTAACACTAAATTAAGAAAAGTAAATAGACAACATAGATTTGAGCGTTGTTATAGCTAGCCATAAAGCGATTAAATGTGCATAAATTCCTCTTACGTGCAACCAACACCTCTTTCGGTCCACTCATTGTATTATTTAGTTGATTTGTAGGTAAATACAAACTTTTTAGCAACAGAAGACAAAGAAGAAGGCCTAAACTAAATATGTTAGTGCTTTAAAATAAATGAATTCTATCCATGGCCTGATTTCAAATCATAATGATTTCGTTTGAAAAATTCAACTGTCCTCAAAGTAGCTACTTGGCAAAACAATTTTGTCATGACATCTCATCCAGTAATTCCTCAGTCTCATTATAACTGTCTTTATATCAATACAATCCAGACTAGTTTCTTTAGTACTCACAATTTGCAACAATATTTAAGCCGTACAATCACAATCGTCCGAAATACGTAAAATTCTGAAAGGCGACACATTTTCAATGAACACATTTTGAATTAAATTCTTAAATATCCTTGTTTTATATCATATAGTAAGCAAGACCCACGTATTAATAATATCGGTATCATTCGACGGCAAAGCCAGCCGTTTCGAGCACCGCCTGTTTGAGTTTATCGTGGAGTTTCTCCTTATTCGGGTAAGGAGGTAAGTCGAGACGATTGAAACAAGTATGGGCTTTCGGGAGCGAGTCGGGAGACGCGTCCGCTACGAGGTGCAGCGTGAAGAGCCGCGGAGCCGCCGCGCCCGTCGAGCCCTGCAGGGCGCGGAAGCCTGCTAGAGGAACGCGCCGGGATCCGGTGACGAATTGTAACAACCTAGCTCGCATTTCCGCGTCGAAATGTTCGACTATCTCCCAGAACCAGCCGACGATGGGCGCGTCGGGCGTGACGTGCTTGAGGCGAGTGTGGCGGCGCCAGTCGGCGGGGTCGAGGTCGGCGCGGCCGGCCAGCAGCGGCTGCAGGTCGCGCGGGCTGAGCGGGCGCAGCAGCTGCGGCGGGATGATGTCGGCCAGGCCGCGCTGCAGCGCCAGCCACTGCCGCTCGGCGCCGCGCGTGAAGCGATGCGCCACGTACAGCCGCACGTAGTCGCGCTTGTTGGCGTCCGTCACGGCCTCGTTGGTGCCGCCCGGCCGCAGCTCCATGCTACGGACTGCGCCGAATGACGAGCATTCTACTGAAAATGTAGTGTCTATCACGCCAGCAATGCTGTTTTCCCTGGAATCATTAAAAAATGGATCAGTATCTTTACGATAATAATATCATGATGCGGTAAAGCTTTTTTTAATCGTATTTTGCTAAAACATAACCTTTGGAAGAACTGATTCGATTACTAAAATTCTATCACTGATTTCTAGCTACACTAATGCCGATTGTCAATGTGTTTTATGGTAAAACAAAATAATTTTTGCATGAAATCACTATGTGTGTAAATCTAGTTCAAAATATGGGGATTTTCTTTAATTTCCGGTGTACTAACAGCATCCAGGACAACGAGCGATGTAGTTCAGGGTCCACGTCACGAATATCGCGGAGTGTGATCGGTCTGCCGAGCAACTGTTTGTAGAATGGCGCGGTGAACGCCGCGTCGAGCTGATGACCGTGGAACAACGCCACACCGAGAATACGACCCGCGAAGTGGAAGTACGAAAGATGTTCTGGGTTCACCTGCGCAAAGAAAATGATATGAAAAAAAAATTACTTCCATGATCTGATTACTGAAAGTATTTTTATTTTGTACTGATTTTGGCAGCCCGCAGATAGTAGGTAGTTTGGTGGTAAGACTGGAAGATGTTTTGGTGTTTATTACTTTCTAAGCAGTTCCTTACTAGTAATATTATAAATGCGAAAGTAACTCTGTATGTCTTCCTCTTCTTAATTTCAGACCTTAGCTGCTGAACGGATTTTGATGAAATTTGCAGGTAGACGAAAATCAAGACGTTCCTGTGAGATAATTTCCGACCTCCACGGGGGTGAAGCCGTGGGCAAAAGGTAGTAGTTCTAAATAAATGATGATTTGCAATTGGACAATCCTTACTCCAGAATCAGCATTGATCTGCAGCGAGTATCGATCGTCCCCTGCGTTCGCGTACTGGAACAGTCCGTAGTGCGGGTTGAAAAGTTCCCTTCCCAACAGATGGAGCCACTCGCGCGCCACGCCGCCATAGTCCAACCCCTCCTCGCCGCGGAACTTCACCAGCAAACGTTTTCGCAGTTCCTTGCCTCGTAACTTCATTACGAGCCGGTACGATTCCTCTAGTATTTCGTTACGTGATACCTGCAAAGTTTGATTTATTTTCATTGGGTGGTAGCGAATGAGAGTAAGTGAAACGAAAGATTTGGGAACTAAAAATGTGAAAGAATTAAACCATGTTTTGTGAGGCATGGGTGATAGGCGACAACATCGGTTCGCTTGCCTTACAATAAATAAAAAAGTCGCAATATGACAAGCAGCTGTCCGAGATCAGCTTTTTTTGAGTATAACTTCATTCTGCAGTGACAAAATTGGAAGCTTCACAGTATTTTATAACTTCGAACTTTTTATTTATTATTTTTTCTTTTCGGTTTTTTACTGTGTATAATTTTGGAACGTGCGTTTTATTTTTGCAGAATAAAACTATTTTTTACTTGTATATCTTAGAAACCCACCTCTATCCTACAATGTCCAGTCTGAGGCTGCAGTGCTTGCAGCTCAGCCCTCAGCACTCTTGCCTTGGCCGCCAAGTCTCGCTTGTATTTGGGCAGTGCGTCCGAGTCGAGCGGCTCTGCGACCGGCGCTGGCGCTGCTACTGCGGGCTGTGTCGGCGGTACTGCCGGGTCGGGCTGGGGCTGGAAATTAGTTTGTTGGTTTTAGATCGTGTCTGATGACGGGTCTTAAGGCAGTTTGATTGCAGTAACAGTCTTCCCTTCCAATATGCACTGCCACTAAATATTCGGCTGTTAAATCTTATGTTACCTGTTAATGCTTATCATTTAATTAAGTGCATTTATGTGTTGTGTCTATCTACCTGTTGTATAATAAGGACTTAAATACACAGATCCAATTGAATAGGATAGGATATACAGTTCTGCCGATTAGACTGGAGTCAATGAGCTGTTACAGTGGCCCATGAAGTATGGTCGTCCAGAGGACGGTATAAACGCTTGGAACTTTTACTTTACTGCAAGGGGGTGGAGGCAACATAAGAAACTCACAAGTCTCGCCGACAGCGCCAGCCTGGGGTCAGTGAACTGCGTGGTTCTATTGTTATGGTCCACGAAGTATGGTCGTCCTGAGGGCGCGTGTCTCATCTCCCAGCCGGGCGGTAGAGGCCCGGCGGCGGCGGCGCAGTGACGTAGGTGCTGCGGCACGCGCGGGTCGTGCCACGTCGAGGCGCCCGTGCCGGAGTTGTAAAAGTAAACCTGACCTTGAGCTGTGGTGCGCATCTCTGGAATGTAGAAATCGAAATGTTATGCATGGGCCTTAAGAGATTTCAACTATACTAAAAGTTTTTTTATAACCCCGTATTGTACCAAAGCCAAAGGCCGACCTACTCTGATGTTACCAAGGTGAAGTTTTCTGGTATATAAATGCTTACTTACTTACTCTCTTTTCCGTTCCGTTCTCTCTATCTAGACTCTAGATAGAGCCAGCTACAGCTACTACAGTGAATACAGGGTGGCAGGGACATCGACGCGCAACCGCTTACCATGGATTCAGTACATGATTCTGGACCCCCTGCGTTGAAATTTTTCGTCGGCTTTTTTTTAATTTTTACGTTTTTTTTCTGCAATTTTCTTTTACTGTAAACTTTATAAAATCATTATTTCTATCTAACCCAATGACATTTTTAACTATAAAATAGTAAATTCACTTATTTCACTTAAAACAGCAATGTAAATGAAACTCGAAAGGACGCGCGGTATCGCGGTAGGTAGCGCGCGCGCGCCATCTTCGGAGCGTATTGATCGCGTTAAAATGACAATTTTTTTAACCGGTCATTTTCGAGATGAATGACCTTCGTAATTTTATTTATGGCATCAGGTGTGCCACCCTGTATTTGAATAATGTTAGTGTATCAATTCACTGCCGGGTGTGTCATGATGATGGCTACTAGTAGTTTGCATGCAGTGAATACTTGCATATTTACAGGCAGTTTCTAAACGTAGGTCCTTTGGAAAAGGGCTAACTCAAAAGCTAAGCAAATTCAAAAATCTTAATACTCATCAAAGATAATGTCACTTTTCTATAATTTGTTGTTGACAAAAGTTCGCGAGCATGTTTGAATCGCCTTCTATTGGGTACAATACCTCCTGGCCTCTCGAGAATCTATTCACCAATTATTCAATGAAAAGAGATTCCACTTGTACACACGGCGACACATCAAGCTATACGCTTCTAGTTTTAGCTGACCTCGCATTGTATAGGTTTTTCGTACAGTCAGAAGTCGGCTTATACTGGTTATGTATAGCTTGATGTGTAGCCGTGCGTACTGACTTGGGAACCAAACTCAAGGCCTCGCACTTGGCAGCCGCACTTGCGACAACTAGACTAATGAGGCGGTAACAATGTGTCGTTATACGTTTACATTGTTAGGTGGTCGTGGTATGCACTGAATATAAATTAATGTTATAATGAGTATTTTGCTACATAATACGTCCTTCATGAAAGTATGGGACAATGCGCAGGCTTTTGACATCGAAAAATCAACATCTTCTGTTCACACAGGGTTTTTTTTTTTAATAATCTATTCTGTCCCACTGCTGGGCAAAGGTTTCCCCGCAGTTTTAGGATATTACTAACAAGATGAACAGAAACAAACTTTTTTTGTTTTAAAAGTTTAAGCCAGCAATCGTCATTTCGTGGTCTACAACGTGAAGCGCAAAAGTGTCTCATAGGGATGTTAAAGAAAATGGTCAATGTTTTTCACACTCAATTAACAAAACATGATACTAAAATAATAATGCGTCTTAATGTAGCGGTGCACTGCGATAAAAAGACCAAATACATCGTAACTTCGGGTAGAATAATAATGTATGGACTCGGGGCCTCCTATTACACATTATATAATAATGTAATAACTAAGTGAAATAAATAACAATAATAATGCTTTAATTATGGCCACACTATTGAATTAGGAAATTCCTGTAATGATAGTGATGTTGAGTTAATAAATAAATAAATAAATATTTATTACAGGAAAAGTCGCGCCATTTTGATATCTTTTTCAAAATGGTGGTCACGCATGAGACCTATATAAATCTATAGCTGACTTCCACCAAAGCCTTTTGCAGATTTAACAATAGTTGTAAGATATTTTTCTTACCGTAGCCAGGCGGTAGGTCAGTAGCAGCAATAGGCGTGGGTGTGGATGCCGCGGGCGGGTTACCGGCGGCCGAGCCCGCGGGCGGAGTTGCCGCCGTCGGGATGCGCGACCGAACCGCCGTCTGCGGCTGCGGCTCTGGTCTACAACAAACATATACAGTCAAGCACTTGAAAATTCAAATGAAATTAAATTGTTTATTCTGTCATAATAAAAAATAAGCTGGATGGAGTCGACATCTCATAGCTACCCCTTAGACGAAATGGTAAAAGAAACTCATGGTACAAAGTCTCTTTAAAAGTCCAGACATTGAATATTAAAAATATGGTGGAACCAAATACAGGTTAGCACCTGGACTCGCCTTTTTAGGAAAATACACGTTCACAGTCTGATCTCCGTCTCAATCTGTAAAAATATCTCTAATTTCCCTACATTTTTGACATTGATTGTCGCCGAAATGAGATTGCGACTAGATTTTGAACGTTTTTAATTACGGGAATTGACGTTCAGAAGCAGTTTGAGTAAAACCAGTCCCAAATGTTGCTGGAAACAAAGTTAACTTCAATATTTCGTGTTCACGTGATCAGTGAACGAACACAAACTCTGTTTACCATGAATCACTGAAAATAACAATAGGACTGGCCTTGGACCGGACTCAAATTACATTGTTGTGTCAACTAAATAGATTCTTGTTTGAGTTCTATTTTTTTTAAACAGTCATTGGAGACCCACTGACATTGAATTAATTATTAGTCACGAAAAGAGCTGTCCAATGGCAATTTCAGGTCTTTATTAATGGTATGATGTCCACTATCCTTTTACCGAATGTCTCTCATATTTGCGTGACGAAGCCTCAACTACTTGTCTCAACGATCATTATCGTTAACTTCCACCATAATTAAACATACATAAACACAAACATCAACAAAACTTAAGTCAAAAGCGCCAGGGTAGCCCGCAAAATTCAAATTTTCTTACGTTTTTTGGCAATTTACAGGTCAATAATAGGTTGTATTTTGATCAAAATATTATTTGCGGCCGTTATAATTCTAATCATCAGTACTAATTGCAAAAACTCAAGAAAATTTTAATCGCGGGCTACTCCCTGACGCTTTTTTCTTCTAACCGTGAAAACAGAACACAAAATGAATACAAACCTCAAAGATATGGAAGTGGCATGATTGACGTCTGTGTCGGAGGATGGTGATACTGGTGACGAGGGTGACGATGGCGACGCCGGGGAGGCGGGGGTGGAGGGGGTCGCGGCCGGTGTGGGCGACGAGGGCGGGGACGAGCCCGCCGGCGACGCGGGTGAGCCCGGGCACGTGGGCCGCTCCCACTGGGTGCGGCGGGACGCGTGGTTGACGTAGTAAGCTCTACAATGGTGAATTTTGTGTTTCTTGAGTTTTATTTCCTACATAAGTGTGTCCAATGGGATTTCCCATGGGCTAGAATGAAGAACTTCCATAAATGAATCATTCCCTATTTAAATATCTAATACACTTTGTATTCAGGGGATGGATTTTCAGAAATCCTTCCTAGCTTTTAAGATTTATATTTAGTATTTAATAAAAATCTTAAATCTATCTCGGCTCTATTGATATGGATATTGTTATTATATGGATGATTAACTCGTAAACCTAGGAATATTTTGTAAGAATGTTGCATGTATTCAAACTGGACAAGCGCTTTCACATCACATGCCAGTTTTGGGTGAGGTACCAAACTGGTACCAAACTGGTACTGGTAACTGGTAGGTGCCACTAGATGTAAACTACCTCTTCGAGTGCGGTAATGAGTCCAGTAAGACCTGAGATTTTACACATCACAATAACATCAAGAAACAAGCCAACACCAGTCACAAAAACATAACCATCATCTGCCTGGATTTTCCCAACTATGCCGTCGGCTGCCAGTCCAACCGGATGCAGCCGAACACCACAAAACATAATATAAAACGATATTGACCTTCCGCTAGGTGTGAACCGCTCCTCCCAGTGTTGTGGCAGTGGATTCCTGGTCCCATTTTGTACGGGCGGAGGGTCACGTGGGTCACGGGGCGTGCGCACATCGCCAGCTGGGCCCACTACTGCCAATGGTGAGCCTTCACCGGCCGCGGTCGCTGGCTCCCCGCGCGCTGCATCTCGGGACACTAGTGACACGATCACTTGTCCCCGAACGCCAAAGGTCTCGCCTGAACCCTCCTCGCATAACTCCAGGCATTGGTCTGTTTGAAACATCATCATTTTTAGCGTTATCGTCAAAAATAATCCATGTTCTCTTTTTGAACATTCTACTGTAATAGGCTACGATAAAATGTTAATACACTTTAAAGAGTCCAAAACGTATGACAACAAAATCTTCTTCATTTAAAAAACTTGCAAGTTAAAGGTCATTGAAAAGGAACTGAGAGGTAACATTGAAATCCGCAATTTGATCTCTTTAAACAATCTCTTTCACTATTACAGGAAGCTGGAAATTACGTGAAGTGGACAAAACTAATTTACTTTGCAATAAAAAGATTTTTATCAGTTCTGCTTACATTGAGGAAGAAAATATTTGGTTTCTATTGTTATGTACATGATTAACCAGGGCTTGATAAACAAATTGTTTGCTGAGTAATCACATTTCAAACATTTGAATATGAGACAGACTATTGAACTACACATTCTGGGCCATATTTGGATGGAACATGATACTCAAGAATGCACATTCATTAGTTTTATGAACACCAAAGTGACCTGACACAATAAACAAAAATAGAATATTTGAACTTACAACCCGTGTCCTTCAATTTGTGTACAGTAGATGGCTGAATTCGAATACATCCGAGGAATCCTGAATTTTGTCTTTTGTGGACTTTGCGTTGATTCCATACACTGTAAATCAAATAATTTACTATTATACTGAAAGATAAAACTATAACCAACAGATGCTTCGATCTCATTCTTCACAGCTCTTAATTCATGTGTTCCCTTTGCATTAATAAAGGGCTATGTCCTTTATTAATATTATATTTTTATCCTGTTTTCAAATGACATTCAAAAGACAAACACATCTCTTAATAAGTGATTCAAAGGAAATTGTTTTACTTTCCATATTGTTTTTTCCTGTGTATTTTCCACATACTACTTACTAGATGTGATGTTTGTGGAATGGGCATGTATGATGAAATACATTGAAATCCTTTTGCTCTGAGTGATGAACAACATAGACCAATCATTAACTATATACCCAACTTTTTTGGAGTGGGTTCTAATCCTTATTAGATATCCAACTGAACAAACAAGCATACGAGCAATTCCATAAAAGGCTTTAAAACATTCAAATGTAGGCATAGCAAATAAGAAAACCAAAGAATTTAAATAAGAAATTTTTGCACAAAAATATCAACGTACACCACACAACTCCAAATAATTCAATCAATCATTTCTTTCTTTTCTTCGGTTTAAACTGTGTAGTAAGTAGGTACTTTATTTCTGTTTGTGATGCAACACATTTTCTATCTTTAGCAAAGTTTTATCCTAAAGCAGCATTAATTATAGTCAATTAGTCAGGCACAATAACTGTTTACTATGAT
Organism: Apamea monoglypha; assembly: GCA_911387795.2. Lineage (NCBI taxonomy): Eukaryota > Metazoa > Arthropoda > Insecta > Lepidoptera > Noctuidae > Apamea > Apamea monoglypha. The sequence continues at coordinate 7,566,118 of OU426922.1, forward strand.
ATGGTTAGCTTACTTCCTCAATTGTACATTAATGATGCTGAAGAGGTGAAAGTATATTTTAGCATGAAAATAATAATTACGCTTGTCATCAGTTCCTGCATTCGTGTAAACTGAGATTCACTGCAGCGTTCTCAGTAGTACTTTCACTTTAGTATGCTCTGATGTGCAATGTCAAATATCATTGATAAGAATCATTTAAGATAAGCAATGAAACAGTATATAGGTCAACATACTACACAGATATTATTTGAACATTGCACAGATAGTCGAAACACTAAGAATAACAATTTCAATCAAATATAATCTAGTCATAAGACTGTATTGTTACGACTTTGTGATACATTTTGCATATTATTATTTCATTGAAATAAACAACTCCACCAACCAATATAATACTTAATCAAGGAATGTATGTCATTCAATTCTGAGCAAGAAACTAAATACTAAAATATTTCATATCTAATTAAGGACAACATGAAGCTCTTAATTGCTTGAGGACTCATCAACACATATAAATTATGTGTAGTAACTATCAAACTTACCTAATTGTAATGCCGTCTCCTTTGGTTAGGTACAGATCGTAGTGTGTATTCCACTTGGGATCGAGGGTTGCTTTCACAGTATTAGTAGAATACACCTGTCCACTGCCATCTACAGAGATTTTTGCAAAAGGGTCTGGCAAACCTAAAATAAATTACTAATAATCATTAATGTGTTAAAGAAGCGTATTTATGAATCCAAATATAGATGGAATAGGCTGAGAATGCGACGCAGTTCCATCAGGCTTATTGTTTTCGCATAAATTCAACGCAGGTCGTATGAATCTCACCTTGAAGATACACTCTGCTCAATTTTGAATTAATCACTACAGTCATACAGAGTGAAATAATACTTACGAAAAAGGTCCCTCCTGGCTAAATTTCTTGCACATAGAACTAAAAACAAAATAAATAAGCGAGTTAATTACAAAGAATGTTAAACATACTCGAAGCAAAATATTCACACCAAGTAGCGGAAATGGTTGGATAACAGGGCACTCACTAGTTAAACGTATTTTTTGGGCACCGTATTTACGATTGGACACGGGAGTGGACATTTTTTAATACTATGTAATAATCATCTGGATTAAATAAATTTTAAAATGATTTCATACGATTTTCACATAAACTTTCAACCACCATTTTTATTTCGTTGAATGAAATGATCTTATTTTTTTCTCGTACGTAAATAAAAAATCTAGTAGGGAACTATGTCCTTTCAGCCATGTGTAGCTTTCAAGTAGTGCATTTCTTATTAGTATTCTCGATAAACTTACTGATGTCCCGTAAACATTCCGAAAGGATTCGATCTCTGTTTCGGATGAATCAAATTCATTCATTTCATTCATTTTGTTTCATTTGTCAACAATCTGTCAAGCTCAAGGTCAACAACTTACAGCAACAAGGTTTGTGCTGGTTTGTGCATATTTTATGCTTTTGTATCATAACTTGTACATACTTTTCCTATTAATTTTAATCGTGAATTCAATATTTTAAGTTGCTTTAAGAAAGCAGATGGCTGTCCAGTCAAACAGGCATAAAATCTGTGAACTAATCAAGTATATTTATCGTCATTCGCAGAGACAAATGGTTACAAAAAGCGGCATTTTCAAAACTATTCATTTTAAAGTAATTTGTTTGATGTAGGTAAATATTTTTAGATGTAGTTATTGAAGTAATGTAGCGCTCAGGATCAAACTCCAAAAGGCACTGATCACTTGGAATTTTGATGATTTAATAATGTAGAATCTAATTTAGTCCAGTGCAGATCACTTTTGCCAACCACTAATTATTAGAAAGTTAAGTTAAAGTTTAAACTCATTATCTCTTCTGAAACTTTGGAAAAGTAGTGCAAAACCTAGGAACTTCTGTTGCTGGCTGTACAGAACAGCTACAATATAAAAATCTGATAAATTTCTTCTACTTTATTATTTTCCGGAGCCGTGTTTAAAAATATATGACTCCAGAAAGTCAGTAATTTAAGAGAAGGAAAGATGTAATTTCACCTTTCGCTAACATCGCTTATTGGGTAACAGTAGAAAGTGTAATTAACATAAAATATCAATAAGACCCGTTGTTGATAACAACCACACAACATCATAGTTATCATAGTCATACTAAAATTATCAGATAGAAATAAATTTTATTACCCTCTATCTTGTTCAATATTGTCATACTTAACTGCAAACTTGTAAAAACATATAAGAATATGGTACATACGTACGTACGGACGCCAGCAATTCAAGCTACCCGAAACTGTCAAATTTTCCCAATCAACCTTGAACCTTAATACTTTAGCGATAGAGTTGAAAATCTATTAAAAAGATTTGACAGATTGTAGTAGCTTGATGTGTTGGCGTCTGTACAATAGCAGTAGCGTCTAAGGTAAATATTAATAATAATGATAACGAACATCAAATTGATAATGTCGGATGACTAAACTGTCCTACATTATGTATTTAGAATTTATCAAGCACACACATTCAGAGCAAGTTGCATTGAAGAGAAGTCAGAAAAATTTCGAGTTCCGAAAATGAACTCGATTATAATCGTGCACGGAGGAGCTGGGGATATTCCACTAAGCCGGGTGAAAGGCAAGTTGGACGGCATGAAGACATCAGTGACAGCAGGATATGAGGTCCTGAAGAATGGTGGCAGTGCCTTGGATGCGGTGGAAGCTGCTGTTGTGTCAATGGAGAAAGACGAAAACTTTAATGCTGGTATTTTTTGTTTCTAATGTTTTATTGTAATATTATTGTTTATCAATTATTTAGCGGATGGTGTACGTACATCTAGATCGTGCTCAGCACCTTCTTCTTTTTGTGTCAATAACTTAAAAAAAGCACTGATTTTCAAATCACTTTAGTGACAAACTCCTATTTTCGATGTGTCATCCTGTTTTGTTTGAATTTGAACTCAAGCCACCTACGAATCCAGCCGTTTCAATGATTTTCTTATCACATTCAGGCTATGGATCAGTTTTAACTCTGCGAGGTGAAGTCGAAATGGAAGCAAGCATTATGCGTGGACAGGACCTGAATGTGGGTGGAGTTACACTGGTCAAGGAGTTTCTTCACCCTATCAGCATTGCTCATAAAGTTCTTACGGACTCACCACATTCCCTTTTGGGAGGAGAGGGCGCTAAAATGTTTGCTTTAGAAAAGGTAAAGAAGTTCTTGGGCCTTACGTATGCACGGCTACACAGCAAGCTATACATTTCCAGTTTTAGCTGACCGCGCATTATATAGGTTTTTCGTACAACTAGAAGTCTCAGCTACCTACGAGTATATACTGGTTATGTATAGCTGTGTGCCGTGCGTAACTCTCTAAATGACTAACGTAACTTCGATACCGATTCTTTATATTTGCAGGGGTTTAAACCAATTCCGCCAGAATCATTGATAAGTGAAAATGCAAAGAAAGCCTTGGAAAACTTCTTGAAACATGGAGATTTTGGGAGAACAGAAATAGGACCTAAGGATGAGGTAACCTCAGTTATTAAATTATTATAACAAATACACTCGTAAATGTTCATAAATGCTTATTACCATTACCTAAATTAATTTCAAGGGTGGAGTGGGAACAGTTGGTGCTGTAGCCATTGATTGTCAAGGTCACGTTGCGGCCGCCACCAGTACAGGTGGTATGAGTGGAAAAGCAGTTGGCAGAATCGGGGATACGCCACAAATTGGTAGCGGAACTTACGCCGACGATCTAATTGGTGGTGTCTCCACTACAGGTATGCACGTCAGTTATTAAATATTTTTATTATACCAAATAAATGAATTTCAGAGGAACATTTAGCAATTATTTAATTTGTATCCTAATGTAGGTCATGGGGAGTCAATACTGAAGTACTGTTTGGCTCACAGTATTATAAAGCTTATGGAGTGTGGCACAGATGCAAACACGGCTACAACCATTGCAGTAAAAGGTAGGTTGGCTAATCTTCCCCTTCTCTTAAGTCTTGTTTATATTAAGTAGCAATACACGTTATCGGAAACGAGATCTTATCCTTTAAAAACATTAGAACATAATTATGCGGATTTCTCATGCTGATTCATTTTTTCGTCATAATTTATTTTATGATACGGAACTGAATATGAGAGTCCGACTTTAATCCGTATTTTTGTGTAGGAATGACATCTCGGCTGAGGAATACTGCGGGGGCGATAACCTTATCAAAAAATGGTGACGTTGGCGTTCACTTCAGCTCGAAAAGAATGTCCTGGGCGTACGTCAAAGACGGCCAAATATTTTACGGCATCGAGCCTGGCGAAATTCTTCAAGAGGAATATCAGCCAAAGAACTGTTAAAATCAGACAGCTGTAATAACGACTACATTTACTTATAAAGACTGAAAGAAGACTTGTAAAAAGAATGGTGAAGGGTATTTGTACACATTTGAAAATAACATCATTATATTATACCACAATAAACTAATTTTTACCATACAAAATGAACTGCTGTCTGTTATTTAATTAGTTGGTAATAATTTGTCCTGCTCTGCCATAACAATGTTCATAGGTTGGCTGTAGGCGGCAGTTAACACTTGGATAGGAAAGTGTAAACTCGATAGTAAGGCACCTTTTACTCGACTTCTAATGAACTTGTGATGAAGATCTATCGTTAGTTGCGTACGACCGACTAGCCGAAGTAGCTGCCACTAGTCGCTCGGTTCCTTAGACCACTTGGTTCGGTCGTTCGGAGTGCTCGGACTCACAAAATTCGAATACTATTCACAGTCCTTTTTAAATTTAAAGGGCTGTAAGCTAGTTTTGGAAAAGTGAATTTCATCAATGACAGCGACACTGTGACATTGACAAACCATGTGACAAAGACATGAAATATAAATTGACAGTAGTATTTTAATGATATTGCGAATGGGAGATTTCATTTTAATTTTCTTCTGGTCATTTATTTTAGTATTATTCTACGTGAGACAAATTTTATACTAAATAAAAAGTAAAACTAATTATGTTGTTTAACGGTAATATGCCAATAAGGTTTAAGCCGTTAGAGTTTAATTGTTTCAACTGGATATACAGTGTCGCACCATGTTTTCCTGTGAATGCCTGTAAAGTCAATGTTATCAATGATCCTAAAAAGTTTTATGATACTCTCTGCGAGAGATTTCAGAATGCTAACAGGAGAATATCTGTCGCGAGCCTGTACTTAGGAACTGGATCTATGGAAAAAAAGCTTTTGGATATTACAAAAACGAACTTGGAAGACAAGAAATGTTTGGATTTCAAAGTTCTTTTAGATTACCAGCGTGGTACGCGGGGTCAGGTAAACTCATTGACACAGTTACGAGACTTTGTAAACGATGTCCCTAGCCAGTGCTCGTTCAGTTTGTATCAGACACCCAGACTACATGGTTCTTGGTCGAAAGCCCTACCATCTCGTTATAACGAGCTCATAGGATTGCAGCATATGAAGCTGTACATAGCGGATGACTCGGTGTTGCTGAGTGGTGCCAATTATTCCAATGACTACTTTCGACAAAGGCAGGATCGCTATATTGAGATTGTGGATGCAGACCTGGCAAATTTTTATAGTGAACTCATAGGTATGATGACTGTAAGTTATTAGTATCTCTTTTTTTATTTGAGACATTATTGTTTACACTGCTTTATTTATGTGGAAACTCCACATTTATGTTATTTTTTAGCACTGTGAACTAAACCCGCACTTTAGTCATGCTTTTCTGCGACTTAAGTAGTATATTTTTACACAGAAAAGCGTGACAGTAATTGCAGGTTTAGGTCACATGAGCTATAAAACAGTATATGATACTCTTGATCTAAGTAAGTCTATTAATGCACGGCGTAATTTCACACTGTGCAATAATATACTTACTTAAGTCGCACATATTGTATTGGACTAATTTATTGATTTGGTAAATTACTTTGAGAGTGTGCTTCTTAGAGACACCAACCAATCCTTAACATTTACTTTTTAGATGAAGTAAGCAACTTCAGTAAGTATTGTTCAAAGAATGGAATAGAGGAAATAAAGTATGCATCAAAAGAGCTGTTCGTCCAAGATATGAGGAAGAAGGTCAATGATTTTATGGTAAGATGGCGGGAGAAACAGATGTACAAACTGACCTCTTTAGAGGATTGTGATGGTATGTTTGATTTTATCTTTAACATGTGTAAATTATTGGTTATGTTATACTGTGAGGTGTTCCTGATCTATTCATTCTATTCAAATGTGTCACTATGAGGGTACAAACGCCAGCAGGTCAAGCTACCTGAAACTGTCAAATTTTCCCAATCAACCTTGAACCTTAATGCTTTAGCGATAAAGTTGAAAATCTATTAAAGAAATTTGACAAATTGTAGTAACTTGATGTGCTGGCGTCCGTACATGCCAAATTTGTGGCATGTAAGTGTGGCTTAGGGTTGCTAAAATAAATATTTCTAACATAAAAATATAATAGGCAAAGCTACTATTATTCGATATAAATTTAAATAATATTATTTTATAAAATAAGTGCAAAAAATTCGGCTTTTTTCTCTTTGTAAGCAAAAATTTTTTGTGAAATTACTGCTGAAAATGGCAACAAGTGTTGCTCGTTGATTCTGACTGTTCTAATATTTTCAAAATAGTATCTCTAATATAAAAAAAAGTTGGCAACCCTAGTAGCTAGACACAAATAGCATTAATTTAAAAAAAGTTATTTTGTACTTAATTATTACTACTACTACTGATACTAGAGATACTATTTTGAAAATATAAGAACAGTCAGAATCACCGAGCAACACTTGTTGCCATTTTCAGCAGTAGATTTCACAACAAATTGGTTTTTATTTTAGTAATATTTATTTTAGCAACCCTAAGCCACACTTGAATTATTCATTTTTACAAAACTACTACCAATAACTTTTTAACTCATTGTTTGTTCAAGATAAAGCACATTATGCCATTAGTCCATTACATTAAATCCTGAAATGTGTAATTACAGCAACAACTAAAGACACATGGATATTCCCTCTCATTCAAATGGGAGAGTATGGCATTACGCAAGATGAACAGGTCAACAAGAAGATTTTAGCCTCAGTTCCAGAAGGTTCTCTCATTCAGCTGGCCACTGGATACTTTAACCTTACTGATGAGTATGCTATGACTTTATTAAACGACTGCAAGGCAAATATTAGCTTACTGATGGCACACCCAAATGTGAGTATAACCTTTTTTCATTGATTAAGTTTATGGAAAATCTAAGTATAACTGTTTCATGGCTCAACTTAGCAGAAGCATTTGTCCTGCAGTGAATTAAAAAGCTTAATACCCTTTTTTCAAATGTAAACAAGTGATTGGTAAGTTTTTAGAAACTTTACTATCTTTTATATTTTACAGGCAAATGGTTTTTTGGGTGCCTCAGGTCCTGCTGGTGGGATTCCACATGCCTACTCATTAATTGCAAGAAAGTGAGTGAATAAACACACTATTTTTTTCATGGTAATGTTCCTATTCTTGTTTGTTTTGGTGCCACTTCTCCTCAGAATAATGCTAGGAGGTGGGGAAGGCTTTAAGGCACTATTAAACCTCGAATTTTTAGGCCAATTTGGATAAATGTCTTTAAATCTTCTTAACCAGAGAATGTTCATTAATGAAGATATTATTGCAGTTTCTGGCAAAAAGTTCTTGACTACGGACAAATGAACAGAGTGCGAATGTTGGAGTATGAGCGCCCAGGGTGGACATTCCATGCCAAGGGACTATGGTAAAGATTATTTTCAATTTATTATTATGCAAAGCTAAATCTACTACAGGGTCACACTGATAGAGGAGCTCAGCAGTACCCGTGTCGGCAGCCATATTGACGGTGTTTGTGTCAACAATATTAGTTACGCAGACGACATGGTGCTGCTGAGCGCCTCGGTGTGTGGTCTGTCTAGGTTGCTCGGCATCTGCTAGCGTTACGCGCTGGATCACGGTTTGCTCTATAACGCTAAGAAGAGTGAATACATGGTCTTTCGGCCAGGGATCGGAGCTGTTCGGATTCTGTTCCACCTATTAGATTGAACGGTGTCAAGTTAAACAGAGTTTAGCAGTTTAAATATCTTGGGCATATCGTGACCTCTGACCTGAGGGACGTTGCGGACATCGATAGGGAGCGGAGGGCGTTGTCTGTGAGGGCCAATATGATCACACGCAGATTTGCTCGTTGCTCGGGGGCCGTCAAAATAACTCTTTTCAGAGCGTTTTTTACGTCCCTGTACACAGCCAGCCTTTGGAGGTCATATACCCAGAAGCAGTACAATGCTCTTCGTATTCAGTATAATAATGCGTTCAGGGTGTTGTTGGGGCTGCCCCGGCACTGTAGCGCGTCGGGGATGTTCGCCGACGCCCGTGTCGACTGTTTCTACACGACGATGCGAAAGCGGTGCTCATCTCTGGGGCGCAGGCTCCGGAGCACCTCCAACACCATCCTGAGCGTATTTGCGAACAGGTTTTATTGTCAGTACACTAACCATTGTTATATGATTAATGTAATGAAAAACAAACAAATGACTCAAAGGCAGGCGTATTATTAATCATTTTTTATTTTATTTTATGATTTTAATTTATTTTTATAATTTTAATTTAATTTATATTATTTTAGTAATTGTTTTTAAGTAGGTATATGTATTTATTGATATTTAAAATTTTAATTTTATAAATCACGATCTTAAATGGATTGAAATAAATGATTTTTGAATTTGAATAGTGGCAGACCTAAGGATGGTAGTGTGACGATTTTGACTCATTACTGACGAGAGAAGGCACAACACAAAGAAAACTGGAAAAGTATGGAGGCTACCATTGCCCAGTGGGGCTAATAGTAAAAGCTAATAAGTATGTATAGATGATTCTAATGTGTAAACAATTTGATTCTCAGGTACTACCCACCTGGTTGTGGAGTGCCTTGGGCCACAATAGTAGGTTCGGCGAACTTAGGCGAACGATCCGTTAGACGAGATCTTGAAGCGCAGGCTGCTATTTTCACTGTTTCGCCTGAATTGCAGGTAAGAGCTACATTTATTATTTCTAACAGTTTTACTATTTTCGCACTGAGGAGTTCCGAGCAAGAGATTGTGAATCTCTTGCTCCGAGTGACATTATCGCGTGTTATTTTGTAAACTGACTTTTTTTATAAATGTAGCTTGAATTATAAAATATCCAATTGGGTTGCTGAAATAACTTGGAAAAAAATGAAACTGACGAATTACAATACTAACTAGAAGATTAATTACAGTAAACAGATTCTTTTTTAGTAGTCACTAAACATTTTCAGCGAAAACTTATAACATTAAATTTTATTGCTTCTTTTTTCTAGCGCCAGTTACATGAAGAGTCGCAGCAGTTGCACAAGTTTGCAACGGAGTGTAGTGGTGAACTACAGAACAGGGAGACGCCTCTATGGGTACGAGCAACGGTCGGTCTGTTTAGAACATACTTTTAAATAATGTTAGGGGTAGGTCAGGCCCGCGAATAGACGTCCTGGGACTTGTTTCCGCAAATATCTGGAGGATATGCGTATGAATACAAATACATTATGCATAATATATTATTGTATAAGCACACGAAATTTACTCCCAGTGCAGGGTACTTATTTGGGTTTATAAAGCCATGTCATGTCAACTATAAGATTATTTTTTAGTAAGTAGGTACCTACCTAATCTATTACTTGGAAAAAATACTCTTTCAGTTTTTTCTTTATATTATTGGTTCTTGACGTTTTGTGATAATAATACGGCTTGTTGAGGAACCCTTCAATTCGTGAGTTGTGACTAAGGACCCGTTAGTTACTTCATAATGTTCCGGGATTATATTATATATAAATATTGTTATTACCAATATTTTTTTGTTCCATTTGTATATGGAAATAAGCAGCTGTTAATGTTTTAACCATTTTAATCAGTATTATTTAAAGGCTTATATCTGCTCGGACTTGCAAGTAAATGCGCCATTGATACTTTTATATTGAAGAACTAGGTACCAAAGCATGGTTAGTTTGTAATGTAGAACTTAATAATGTTGACAATTTATGGTTCAAATGAAAGGTATAATGAATTTGTTTTTAATCATATCTTGTTTTATTGTTATTTAAAAGCAAGGCTATGTCTGGAAAATAAAACGAAACAAGTTTTTAATAATTCTCAATTATATTCACTCTTATTTTCATTTATATAATCACATAATCATAATTATTCCGATTCACACTTAAAATAATTTTAAAATAAATTAAACGAGAAAATATTCTGCAATAATTAATACAAAACTCAGTCGTTTCCTGACATTTGATTAGAATTAAAGTATACGATCAAATTTACAATAATAGGAATCAGGCACATTATTAATAATAAAACTATTTACCTACTAGTGAGTAGCAAGACAAGTTGACTTGTTCATCGTTGGATCATACTTGGGGAGCAGGACGAATGCGAGTGACGAATGGAAATGGACGAAATCACAATAAACAATATCATTTGTTATATTAATATATCAGCAAATAATTGATCCATAAAATAAAAAAAAAAACTCACTTTTGAGCATATAATCATTTCTGATTAAAATAATCATTGCAATTGAGCAATTTACACAAATACTTAAACAACAATAATTATTCACATTAGAATCAGTTACTGAGGCATACTTATAGTATTTGTTTAACAGTGAGCAATTTAATTAAAAATCTATATGTAATCATATTCAATTAAATTTGAAACGAGGAGAGAGTAAGGAAACTTCCACTACTCGAGCATGGATGCCGTTTATCCTAATCTTTGGTGTAACTACGCTGAGCCCTTTACTAAATGTAGCGCTGTTATAAAAAAGCGATTATTGTTATTGGGAATAAATTACGTGACACTTCATTTAGTAAAGTCGGTCAGTCCACACGGGAACATTAAACTGTTGTGTCGCGGTAACGCCTTCAATCTATACACTACGGACGCTGATAGTAGGTACAAAAATAGTTCACCTATTCAATATAATTAAGACTACTTAACAATTAAGTATCGCGAGGAGGTCATTGTAAAAAAACGAAACTACGAAAATGGACAAAATAATCTCAACGAACATAAGAAATGACTCGATAGGCACAATACGAAACGTATATACTGACATTCAGGTATCGGGACCTCCTCGTATCATAATACTACTTATAGCAAATCACACTAAGGTAAATTGACTAGGCGTGTTGTGAGTGATGCGCACTGTCCGCGAACGTAGGCTTTGACGTCGAAAATAATAAACGGACGTATAGCATGACGGTCGTGTGTCGAAAGCCTAAGGTCTGTGGGTGGTGCTAGGCCGCGTGTGACGTCAGAAGCCGGCGTCGGGCGGCGGGTCGGGCGGCATGTAGTGCAGCTCGTCCACGGGCGCGCTGAACACGTTGTACAGCACCGCGAACAGCGTGCAGGCGGCGTACGCGCCCAGCGCCGCCCACCACAGCAGGCGCTCCCACAGGCGCTGCTGCGCGTGCTTCAGCACCAGCAGGCCGATGGTCAGCCCGGCCAGCGCGCCCGCCACGTGCGCGGCGTACGACACCGGCGGCGCTTCCTGGATACATTCAAAGATACGTTCATATTTGAGAAATGAAAAACTTACAAACGCATCGACAGTTTCGACTTCAATATCTTTAGCTATGTTAGGTTAGTCGCAGATGGTAATTTGGTGCATTCTAGCATGGTGATAGCAGTAATTTATGATAATGATGAAAATTAAATGCATTTAAATATTTTATACCGATAAATCTAAAAAAAAAAAGATAATGTCTAAGGCCGTTTTTGTACATTATTGCGTGCGAGAAGTTTAAATAAATAAATATTTTCGGATTCCTACAACGAGTTAATAATAGGACAGTGACCACTATTGAAATTCTAATAGGCACCAATTATAGTAGGAAAACCCCTAGTACCAATAAGTAATACAAACTATGATGATATTTACCTTTGTATACCTAGCGTGTACAGCGAAGCCCACATCACAGGACGCGACCGCAAGCGCGGCGACCAGTCGCACGGCTCCATAGCGCATGGTATGGAAGTTCAGCAGAGCGTTGGCGAGGTGAGCGGCTAAGAGCGCGTAGACACCGCCCGAGGCGCCGGCCAGGCAGACATCCGGGTCTAAAACCGACGCTGCTAAAGACCCGCCCAATACGCCGGCCAGATACACCGCTGCGCATCGGACCGCACCGTGCACCATCTCTAGCGGTAGACCCACCTGGAATTAGTAAAAATAACAATTTAGACTTTATTGCTGTGTTATATATGTTTATGAGTTTTGGCTACCGTCGCGTCGCGACAATCATTAATGATAAGCTCAAGGTGGGGGTATTTTCGTACAGACAATATTATAAGATTTCTATTATCTTCATGCAAACGTCTAGCAATAAATAAGTCAATTGTACATGACGTCGCAGTCTCATCTCGGCGACAAACAAAATAATGTCAAAAACTTGTCAAAATGTAGGGAAACTAAACGTATTTATGACAGATTGAGACTGAGATCAGACTGTGAACGTTCTTAAAATTACGAGAATTGCCCTCCAGATATTCCTCTTATAACTCCATACAACAGATAAACCAGGCCTTGTAAACTCCGAACTATGATTTGCAAGCAGGAAGCATTCAGTTCTAAGACTGTCAATGTGAAGTAAGTACTCTTACTTACCGCGAGTTGGACTAGTAGATTGAAAGCAAGGTGCAGCCATCCGGCGTGCACGACGCTGTAGGTGAGGAACCGCCACAGTTCGCGTCGCCGGTCGGAACGGTACACGAGCGGCGAATCTACCGGGACCGGCCCGGCCGCCGCTGCCACGCCGCCCGAACCCCACGCGTACCACGCGAACACGCCCAGCTGAGAACAAACAACAAGATGGTAAAGAACGTGCAAAAGAGTTTTCATGGAAAATATCGTAGGGAAATCAGCAGGTCCTAGAACCAATACCAACTTAACAGTGCTGGGGAGTTTGTTGCTCCACTTTCGAGCTAAAGCACTAGGAAGTGGTGAAGGGTGGGCGTTTTTGGGGACTGTCCTGTGTAACTTCCACGTTCAAAAAGTGCTGATTTTCAGCCTAATTTGAATAAATGGCTTTTGATTTTGACAAATCGAAGATATTGTGACAACCACCAACCGGGTCTTGGCCTCGTAGTAGGTTACTTTAGGCTTCGAGTTATGAAAGCTACACGTATCTCGGGTAAGACATGCAGGACGCGAAAGCCAGAGGGCCAAAACGGCCAGCAGCCTACGATACGCTAGATGAGGATCATCGACTATCGCGTTGTTCTTCTGCTACGTTTAATTCGCTACACTGAGTGATTTGACGTCTCTGCTAGAGAATGTATAGAGTTCTATTTTAATTTATGAGGCCGGTATAATCTCCAAGTACTGTCATTTAAATATGTACTTAGGTATTTAATACCCAACATGAGGAATGATTTATTACCGCGCACAGACAGTTGTTTTCGAAATATACTGAATGGCTCACTAAATAATGTACAACTAATTTTGATGAATAATGTTTAGTACTTGGAGTTGGACCAAAAAACACTGGTCCAAGTCATTTCAACTGTGAAATATGGGAGCTGTAAAGTTCAAAATACCTGCAGGAATACCGCAAAATCGATTCCAACTAGAATAACGACTACTTATTGTAAATTGATTTAATTTTCTGTTGGTGTTGGGTAATATAGTATTAATTTTATTATTTACCGACAAACCAAAATAAGGATAAATGAATAATTAAGTGTAATTGTAATTTGCGTAAATAGTGACGTTTTATACCGTTATTCATAAAGGGGAAAACCGTTAGCGCGAAAGCTGCGTGCGCTATAGCGGAGCATCGCTTGCGAGCGTGCGCCTGCGCCTTGCGGGCTGCGGTGAATCAACGTGTGACGAGCGGTGAGCAGTGTGAGCACCGCCGACCGATTGTTATGATTCACGTAAACCGCTTGTTTGCACGGATGTGAAATCCGCTATTATAATTTTTAATTAACCGAAGTAACTGGAGCGGGGATTGAAGCGGCACTAGGCACGTAGAAAGTGATGACTTGTACGAGTTGTACGCCTCCGGTACCGCGGTTATACGAGAGATTTATGCCCATAGCTAGCGGTTGCATAAAATCGATATTTTTCACTATCGTAATACCCGTTGCGGATACAAATGATGAACTTATTCGGCAAGCAGCTCTACATAATATGATTTGAGCAGAACGTGAGTATTTACCTCTAGTAGCGTGACACAGATGATGAAGAAGGGCGGCGGACAGCAAGTATACCTCTCCTGGTAGTACTTGCGATCCCGCTCCTCCGGGAGCATCTCCATCGCTACTAAGTGCACCATCCTGGAAGAAATACACTACGTTATAAGGGAAATACATACACTTGATGACTTAGATATGATAGAGAAGGTTCTCTACTCAATGTAAATGTTTCAACTCTGCTTACAAGGAAGTGATTGATGTAGGTTTTGAGCAAGAACATTGATGTACCTTATTTCTGATATTATGTTTCTATGCCGATTATATCCATGTTCAATAGAGGATTAAAAGGACAATCTGCATATCGTACAGCATTTCTTTTCAGAGGTTTCCAAAGCATTTCAAGACGAAGACGATAGTAATTCATATTGTAAGACACTGAACAGTTTACCTACCTGTATTTTTTAATGATGAAATAAACTTTACATTCCTATTTCAAAACCGTATTGAAAGCAATCAATCGATTCGCTTTCACTATATTCTCGATCTATTTAAAAGCAATTTATTAACGGTTTTATTGTATGAAAGCACACCACATGTCAACGTGACACGACAAGTGAACATAAAAATATTTTTAGCGACGGCAATCGATATCGACTATAATTTCAATGGAAATAAAGAAAATATTACACTACATAATTTAGTTTAACTGAAATTTTGATTTAGATAACATAAAGTTACATTTTACTGGAAATTTACAAGTTGTACATCGATAAAGGATTTATGTTTTCTGGAAGATGACAGACGAGTCACGGCATACTCGATTTATTTGAAAATTGTTTTGAAACGGTTACACTCGGTTAATAGAGGGTAGTAAATATGTCTCAATGCTTTATGCAATGTGTAGTGTCTGGCGTTTGTTGTGTTTGGAACATTACACGGGAGTATTTTCCTGTTCTATCATCGTGAGGTAATTGGTATTACATAAATACAGCGGAGCGCTAATGGCTGGTATGTTTACCTGGCGAATAACGTGGGATCCTCGAGGAGTAGATGGAAGTCGTTCTCGGAGCTGACCTCACGGTCGCGTTGGTGTACTGCGCATCTATAGCTGCGTGTGCGCTTGCCGCTCATCTGGAACAAACATACGCTTCATTAAAATATTTGTGAGATTAAGTGGTGTTTTTAACCGACTTCAAAATAGGAGGAGGTTCTCAATTTGGATGTTTATATATTTTTTTATGTAAGTGTTCTTCCGTCATATATGTCTAAATTGGATTACTAAAATTCTTTTTTTAATGGATAAGGTATGCCTCAGGGGTGCTCGCATATAATTTTTATTAATTTTGCTTGGGTAGTTTTTGAGATAGCTTTAATAATACGATTTTTTCCACCTAGTTTATATTGATGATGTTTTAATAACTTCCTGTCACTGATATTTACATAGCAAGTAGTGTTATATGAAGTTGTGTGGGGTAGGTACAACTAAAAAGTGAAAAATAAAAACTTTTTTACGCAAAAACACCAACAGACTTCCAATAAAAAGTCGGTGTCGTTGGTTCCGCATCTACGTTTTTTGACACCGACTTCCGAAATTAAAGTTTTTTTTTTTTTTGGAAAAGTTTTCAATATACTGCTGTAAAAGATTGGATCAATCTGCTGTTAAAGACATCTTGACTCAAATGACATCTTTCTCACAGCTTGATTGTGCGCAACTTGCTTCATTAAGTTGCGCGTATGAAGATACGCCTGGTAAGTCTTGCTCGACATTCCGTCTATGTATCTACCTATTGCTTTAGTTTAATTTAACCCTCGTTTAAATTTTAATCCGTTCCCGGAAAGACAATAAAACAACGTTTGTTTCCCTTGTAGGTACAGACGCCAGCACATCAAGCTACTACAATCTGTCAAATTTCTTTAATAGATTTTCAACTTTATTGTTAAATTATTAAGGTTCAAGGTTGATTGGGAAAATTTGACAGTTTGGGGTAACTTGACCTGCTGGCGTCTGTACATTCACAGTCAGTTAATTCCCTGACGTGGTAATTTTGTTAAGGCCAAATGTACACTGCTCCAGATTTACTGTGTATGAAAGTGGATCAATATGCAAAATATGTGGAAGTCTTTTTAGGTATGTCTCGCTAAAAATAAGTCGGTGGGACTAAATAATGTTGCACCAGCCAAGACATGCTATGGAGATTTAATAATGCTTCTAATTACTTAATAAAAATTAAAAACAATGTCGCGGAGTGTTTCTTAGTGAATTGACGCTGTAAGAGATATGTTTACCGTACTTTATTTCAGTCATTGCATTAGTGGGTACGCAATTCAGTATTAGAGATTGATCTCCGCCTGATAAAAGTCCAAATAACTAAAATACTAAATTCCCTACGCGATTTTGGCATAGCCACACGGGAGACCAACGGGGTAATTGCGTAACACACAATCACAATCATTCTGAATCATTTTGAAGGATATTGTTAATCCATTGCTTCATATGTTCGAAATTTGTCTGCTCAACAACGTAAATAACGCAATGAATGTTGTTGAACTGTCAAAATGAAAGCCATTGCTACTGATAGTGTGTTACACAATTACCCCGCCGCGCTGGACTGCTATCGGCAAGTCGATTGATACATAAGTTCTAGGAAATCACTTCTGCTTATCTCCTTCATCTCCGAGGTATACACATTGCTGATAATAACATAAAATAAATTCACAGCTATTCTGCGATCATTAAAACTCCGACAAAACTTTCAAGGAAATGTTAAATGGAGGAAATTATAAACGTGACGTTCAATAAAATAAACGGTGAGAACTTCCACTTTAGAGTGGCGAGGGTGTATTTATGTGTCGCGGCTCTGGCGGCTGGCATGCGGCCAGCGCTTATCGACCCCGCTGCCAACCCCCCCAAACACCCGCCCTTGGTACACGTGCTTTTACATTTCAATGTTTGAAGTAAGTAACTTAACTAAGTGTAAGTTATAAGTGAAAGATTTCTCCTATTTCTGTCTTAGCAGTAGTTAGCGACTGCTAAGAGAGAAATTGGAGAAATATTTATAGAAGAAGGCAGGTTCTTTCTTCTTTTTCGTTTTGACAGTACATCTAAGTTTCTTATAGGTATCAAGTGTTTGGGCAAAGGCAGCTTAGGACGGGCCTGCGAGCGGAGAGCAATGGGTAGCTCACCGCCCGATCAGGACCAGGCCCGTGCCGGACGGCGCGTAAGTGTTCCACGCGCGCCTAAGAGAGATGGCAGCATAATTTGAGGGGCCCCTTAGGGCCGAAGCCTGCCGGGTCAGCGGGATTGTCCGAAAGGGTTACCGCTACCCCGGAACATAAAGGGTGAAGGAAGGAACATGGGTGAAAGGCAGCTTAGGAGTTCCAAGATTTTTCTGGTCGCTGCTTTCGGCACTAAGGGCATGGACGGATGGTATGGTTGTGATTTTTAGTTGACGATGGCATGGATCAGCTACCTATTCTGTTTTTAATTGCTTGCAATGTGCAGGTATTGCACTTGCATGTTACCTACAACTTAATTAAGTTATAAGTATAACAATGGTACAGTGTGTTTTTAATTAGAGATTTACCTACTAGCTAAGTAGGGGACTGCTACGAAGGTACCTAAACTTCGTAGCAGTCCCCAATAGTAGCGGAGTTCAAACTATTTGGTAGCATACACAGAGGTCTACCTATAGGGCTGTACGGGCTGGTGTTACATTATGCCGATTGAATACTAGTGAAAGCTACAGGAATTCGGTCTACCTATCCTCTCGTTGCATACCTTCCATCTTCCCACGTTAAGCTTCCTATATACGTGCTTTGAATGTAAAGCGATGTGAATAAATCAAGTTTGGTGTTTTAATAGAAGATGGCTGAAGATGTAATGCGGAACGTGAGGTGCAGCCGCGGCACTCGACGCTCGGCGCTGCCGCCATGCCGCCATGCCGCACGGGTGGGCGGTGGTCCGGTGAACGACTGGTCGCGATACCAGACAGCCGCATTGTCTCCGCAGTCGTTCAACTCAGTTTCCCACGAGACTGCGAAATGTCCAATGCCAAAACCCAAATACAAATAGCCTAGACGCGGCGCAGACACAGCTAAATCTGTCTCGGCAACAGCGACCGCGTTAATTTAGAAGATGCGTGTTAAGATTGTCCACAGTCATTGTCATGACAGCGTTACGGTTGTAAACTCGTCATGCCGATTTATTAGTATCCATAAAATGTTTTATTATGAGTAGGTAAGCAGCTTAGCTTCTGCGAAGAACGCGAAGCGTAAGAAATCTACCTACCTACTTAGATAATTAATTATACGGCCAGGCCAGCAAAGATCGACTTTCGTTCAGTTGGCAAAACTTAATAGCTTTGGTAACACTGGCTCAATGGTTTTGGTAACTTAAAAATTGTAAATTAATGATTCAATATTAATTGAATTTATTTATAAAATCATTATAACATACCTAGGGCTACGTAGTGTCAGTCATTTGTTTGACAAATAATAATTAATGTTGGACCAACTAATCTTGATCCTCCATTGTAGGTTTACTCACGTGTAGATAACTAAAACATGTTATTTTTTAGAACATGTATTTATAACTATAGTTAACTGTACTTTTTTAAACTATAACATAGAACTATTGTAGTTTGGCGGTGCAACCTGGGCGCCAGTGGGCGCACTGGCGATGGCGGAGCGGCGCGGCGGCGTGGGCGCCGCGTGACTCACGCCGACATCCGACACGTCCGATCCGTATCCGGAACCACTAACTAGGCACCTATTGCCGTTGCCAGTCAAACGAGCGCACGAGCCTACGCGACACAACAGTCATTTCAATAACCCACATTACCATATACATGACTAATTATATTATTATTGTCATGGAAACAAAAATTATTTCGTATGTTCTCACATATCAGTTTGGAGAAGTGTTACTCTCTTTTTCATTAGATATTATTTTATTTTTCATGTTCGTTTTGGAAAAAAACCTGTAAAATGTTATGATTGCTAAGTTTAACAAGCCTGAACTTAGCTTATTCATAAGGAGCAAACGGCTAGAGTTGCAGATTTATTAGACGGTGACTTATGGACACCTACGCTGCATAGAATTATTACAGCTTTATGAATGGAAGTATAATTGATTTTCTTGTATAGTTCATTCACACGTATTATTCATATGCTTTATAAATATTTATAATTTGTATCACGACTAAAAAAGTCACAAACGATTCTATCCTTCTAATGTTGCAATTAGAAAGATAGAATAGGATTGGATACGTTTTAACAACTTACTAAGTAAGGTTTGCGTAACATCGTATGTACATGATAAGTATCTTACCTGTACTGTAGCAAAAGAAGTTACATACCAAATTACATTCCCATACGTCACATTCAAATTGAAAATAAGTGAACCATTAATACAAATTGCCTTTCAAGAGTAATGTAGGCACTGAATAGACGGTGAAATTTAAATATAAAATTCTTAATATAAAAGTATACTCATACCTACGAATCAAAATAAAATTCTCGAGAAGATAAAGATCTTGGCATACCGATAGTTCCCTCATTGTACTTTCGTTGCAAATAATGCCTTCTTTAATTGAATCCGCGCTATTAGATGGGAGGATTTTTATCTAAATCTAGCATATTCATGTAAGATTTGGTATGGTAGAGCGATGTGCCGGGCACGTGAACTCTGGGAGCGTTCCCACGCACCCACCTCCGCACCATTATGTTC
Organism: Apamea monoglypha; assembly: GCA_911387795.2. Classification (NCBI taxonomy): domain Eukaryota; kingdom Metazoa; phylum Arthropoda; class Insecta; order Lepidoptera; family Noctuidae; genus Apamea; species Apamea monoglypha. The sequence continues at coordinate 7,586,088 of OU426922.1, forward strand.
TAATCTCTTGTAGTCTCTTTCCATTATTACGAAGCCGTGAAAGTACGCTATTCGTTTTGCAAGTGGGAAGGGTAATAAATTCACATTGCGGAATTCGACTCCAAAGAAAGACTGTAAAAAAGATTAATTAAAAGAAGAAAAGCTTTTAAGTAACTTGTTCTGATTATTTACCTGACCCACACGTGTACTTAAATATTATTGGTATGAGATATACGGGGTAACGTAAATTGGTTCTAGCGGTGACTGGCACCATGCCCGGCCCGGTGCGCGTACCCGCGATTTCCTGTCGGAACTTCCGGCGGCGGCCACAGTACTTAAAACTTTTGGTGTGGTTTGAATAAACTGATCGATTTATAAAATCTCATTAACGCTTATAAACATTAATATGTAAGTACCTACTTATAATATAACTGTTTAAGAAGTACTGTAGGATAATAACAATACTTATGTGTTTTAATGTTTTGTATCGGTTTGCGCCCTTGAACACACGGTGCGACGCACTCACTTATCCTGGTCGCAACATGTTCATACACGTCACTGCTAACCTACTCTTTGGTACTTATTGACTATTATTAAATTACATATTATTTTTTTCTTTGATCTTCGGTGTGTAATTAGAATACGTAGTCACAATATGTCACCTGAACCTGAAATGCTCCAAATCCCAACAAAAAACAAGGGATTAGGTTGCAAAGATACACACCGTAGAGAAAATTACGTAATCATTATAATCTATCACATAATGCAAATCTGGTAATTCTACTATGTAAATTAAAATGATGAAATCAATCTGACAGTGACTCAGAAGAGTCTATGATGTACAAATGTATAACAACGTGTTTCAACGATTAAGAAGTTCATGCATTAAAGTTATCAGGATGAAAATATGTTACTTAGTATTCTAACCTACTTGTTTATTTTGCCAAATCCTACTAATAAAATAAAAGTACATATTACGTTTATGTTAGGTTAATCTAATGTGTTTCTTCAGTGTCCTATTGATTTCTTGCTTCTAATTTTATTGCATAGAACCCTGTTGCCTGGCAGTCTCGTGTAATATAGAATTTTATTTATGTAGATCGGTTGGTTGGCGACTCCTTACACATGATAGTGATCAAAGCAAAAACATTTACTATAGTGAAACAATATTAAGTTGAAAGTTACCTTTAGGAAGTCTATTTATAATTATTTTTTGTTTGTGAATTATTTTGATCACTGTTCATTGTTATAACTACCTACCTACTTATAATATTTTAAATGATGTCTTGATAACTTAGAAGGTACCTATCAAATTAAAAACGAACTGAATTAAACTTCTTTTAGAATTACGTTATTTATTATGATGTTAAATTGCAGTTTTTTATGCCAATGAATTCAATAAAATTGAGAAATTAAAATAAGTTTAAACGGAAAATGTTCGCCTCATATTAAATGTAAAGATTAATATGATTTTAAAATTAATACTTTATAACTTTTGAGTAACAATTTTCTAACATTCACGGATATCAATTCGATTTCTTTTGTAGCTTTTCTATTTATCCGGAAATCGTGCGACACTGATCATTTCGAATGAATTGTAACGGAGAAATGTAATTTCTGATCACGATTCTGAAATAGGCTAATTTTGCTTATAAAATTAAATGGTAACTAGTACCTAAATAGGTTTCATACGGCCATTTCAAACCTAAGTATTCGAAGTTCATCTTATACATTTTATGAACTTGGGGAAGTTTTCCACATCATTTTTAAGGTCCAAAATGCATTATAATAACTGTTCAATTTTTATAACGTTGCATTGAGCTAGCTGAGTATGTCATTTATTTTTATAAACAAGTAATATAGGTAGTCCTAATTAAAAACTTTGTTGTTAATCGAAACTGTTTTATAGCTCACGTCGCGCCCACTGTGCGTAGGTAGACTACTACCTACGGTGTCTACTGCCAAATTTATTTGTATAATATCAAATAATGGCGGTTTATCTACATAATAATATTATATTTAATTTATAGAACCCAGTATCAATATTATATGTGAAAATGCTTTTCATTTTCTTTTGCTACTAGATTAGGTACTCGTAAATTAAATATATTTATAGCAAGCTGCAGGTAGATTACAGCTTGTTTTGTAATGTGTCATGTTACTACAAAGCTTACACATGACAAAGCTTAATTCAAGTTCAAACGAAGAAGCTATTTTAAATAATTAAGATTTTCGATATAGTTACCCACATTTACTTACTTAAAATAAACCAAAGTTATTCAATTTTCATGTTATTAAAAATAAAAATAAAGTTAGAATGATCAAGACTTGTTAGTTGGTGTATGTTGTCATTATGACATCTAGCAAACATTGTTCCTAATAAAATAAACAAAATAACGAAATGTACGAAATGAGAGTGGATATGTGTACTCATAAATATAGCTTGCGATATTGAAAGATGACAATTTTAAATCAACATCGTATAATTAGTTAAATTTAAATTAAATTCTAATCTGTTTTACGTTAACGATTAATGTAAACATAACCTATAAATGCAATTTTTTGCCGGTTAAATAATCCATTTTGTAAGAAGTATTTTATATGTATTAATTAAAATGTTAATTAATGTGAAAGTACATTAATATTCGATAATAATAACAATTCTATAGGACTTACCCATCATTTTCCTGAAGTGTGTATTCCCACTTCAAAACTATTATTTACTTCTTAGAATAAATAAAAAATGCGTTCACGACACTAAAAGTCACAAAGTTTGTATGCGTGAGGTAGATAATTGTTTATTTTGTTAAGTTTTCGTATACGTTTATGAAGACGCGTGCGGAATCAGCTGTGTTGAGAGCGCAGAGCGACACGAACTACTCTCAACAGCGCTCCCTACAGACTGACGTTTCGTTCCGTGGTTGCGTTTCGTTTTCGTCCGGTTGTCGAATGCACGGGTGTTTTTTTTTGCGGTTTGGACTGAGTGGTGGCTAGGTATGTACTGCATTGTTGTATTTATAAAGGGGTGGTTCCATTTCCGAGCGGAATAGAGATTTTTTTTACTGTCCTTGTATTTAATTTTTGCATCGTTTCTTCCGGTTTAGCTTTTATCTCAAATAATTTCATTCTAAGTAAAGTCTAAGTAAAATCCTAGGTGGTTGATAGGTCTCCTATATTTCTGTTCATAATGAATAAATGAATACGAATACTTGGTAGAATAAGTAGGACCTAGAGGCTAGATGTCCACACTAATATACCTACTAATAAACTGTAGGTACTGTAACCAAACCCCTGTAACTCCATCTCCAAATAATAACACCTGACTAAACATAGGTTAGGCGTCAAACTTATAAACCGCCGTATCCTCCCAGTTGTTTAAGCCTATTTCTTTTATAAAATTATTATATCTTTAGTGCTGGCCCAGTGGTAACGGCCGCGACTTCCAAGTTGTAGGTCGTAGGTTCGAACCCAGACAGGCGCTTCACTTTATGTAAATTATTTCATTGCCACTGCTGTCAAAACGGTGAAGGAAAACATCGTGAGGAAACAGGCATGTCCTAGAACCAAACATTCGAAGTCATGTGACATCTACCAACCCGCACTGGGCCCGCATGGTGGATTGCAGCCCGGTTCCTCTCACCGAGAGGAGGCCGTGTCCCAGCAGTGAAAACACAGTCAACCTATCATAGGCTGATTATGTGGGGTTTATTTATAAACGATAATTAAAATTAAGTGACGTTTAAATGTCAAATATGTGTGGTTAAGTCGCTAAAACGTTGCTTACAGATACGTAGTGATTAATCACTACGTATCTGTAAGCAACGTTTTTGAATAAAGGTGTAAGAAGGTAGGTACGGACGCCAGCACATCAAGTTACTACAATCTGTCAAATTTCTTTAATACATTTTCAACTTTATCACTAAATCATTAAGGTTCAAGGTTGATTGGGAAAATTTGAAAGTTTCGGGTAGCTTGACCTGCTGGCGTCTGTACATATACATATAATTAGAAGCAGCCAAGACGGACGTTACTGGAAGGGGTTACCTACTAGTCCACTAAATTCAGAACCAATTTAGATAGTTACATACCTAACCTACTTACTTATAATAAAACCCTTTAGGATCTTTAAGTTTTGGGTATGATACGTGACGTGATCACGTGTTACACATGCCTAACGAATATCTTAGAAAAGGCTTTGAAGGTCCGTGGCGTACTGTAACGTAACTGTCCGCCTTTTTTTTTTCAAAATGGCAGCCTTTTTTTTGCATTGATGTCAGTTATCGATTTATATAGGTTACGTTTATATAGGTTGCATGACAGGCTTCATATAAAACTCTTCAATCCTTTCTCAAAGATTACTTAACCTAAACAAAAAAAAATATCTATTGTGCAGGGATAGGTAGGTACGGACGCCAGCACATCAAGTTACTACAATCTGCCAAATTTCTTTAATAGATTTTCAACTTTATCGCTAAAGCATTAAGGTTCAAGGTTGATTGGGAAAATTTGACAGTTTCGGGTAGCTTGACCTGCTGGCGTCTGTACCTGAATTTCCTTTTGTTTTACAGCTATAGCTTAAGTACTTAGTTCCCCTGCACACCTGCTGACCAAATGCCAGAAGTGATAACAATTTTCTATGCCTTTTATCTACTAGATTTTATTATTTTATGATTCTTTACTACTTAGTTAATCTTTTACAGATGTGCACCTTTTACATTGACTAAGTAATTGTATTGCTATGAAAAATATTTCTATACAAAACTGTTAATAAGTTAGTTGTATTTTTTTTTAAGTCTCTGGCGTTTTCAAAGTTTGCTACAATACTTATACAAAGTAATTCAAATATATTAAATAAATAACAAAAAAAAATACTGCTTATTAAATAATTAGTTAACTTAGCAAATTGCTAGGTAGACAAATTAATTATGAATAACCTAGAGTTTGAGTGAAAATTGGTAGGTATAAACATTGGGATTAGGTTTAGGTATTTATTTTACAAAATGATTTTTGAATACTGAAAATGATTGAGTGAGTTGAATAACTGAGAATGATTTTTTAATACTGATAATATAGCCTGTGGCCATGTGACTAAAATAAATAAATAAAAAAAACTATTAACTAGGAAAAAAATCGCAACACGTCACAACTGAAGTTAAGGCCTAAACATATCGGCACCTTAACCTAAAAAAAAAAACCAAGCAGATGGTTCTCCCGAAGTCCCGACCTAATGACATTTCACGCTCATTGGGTTCGACTGAAACTTTACGGTATCGATACGTCAACACATGGACTGTTGTCGATACGTACAACAATGACAGGTGGACGTCAGTCGTCACTACGTCATCGGCAGAGGGATCTGCTAATTTGCCCAATATTTATTCGCAATATGCCGCCGACACAAATCGAGGGTCATTATTATAGTGGACCATTTGGCGTTGAGCGGCACCTTTGAACATTCTTTTGCTTACTAATAAGCTAATAGATTCTATTTTATTTATTTAGAAACTGATCTGTGTTTGTATGGTGTAGGTACTTACCTTGATTTTTTTTTGTAAACAAGATTATGAATTTTGAAACTGGGCATTTTAATCTAAATTTTAAGTACTAAAAGGGTATCTAAGCTCTATATCGTATGTCCTAATCGCAAGCGAAGGTTAAACGAGGAAATTATCTACTGGTCTATTAAATAAAAAGTTAGTCAGTATATTTGTCAAGCACCTAATAAAAAAAAATGGATGATATCTAATTATATTAATTGGTAAGAAATAAAGAATAGGTGTAGGTAGGTACCGACTGTCATAAAACGTACATAGGTACATCAAGTTCACATTAAGGGTCATTCCAAGTTAAAAAGTTTTCAAGTAGATTCCTCGTCATAAGTATTACTTAACGACCCTGGCATATGGTGAGACAACCATGACCGCGGCTGTTGTGTTATCAAAAAATTTGTTAATTCCACTCAAAACAGCCAGTCATCCCGGCTGCTACCTACGATGTTTTATCCCTCGTATAGTGAAACCAGTCCCTATTCCAAGCCATGGTAAAAAAAACCTTTGTGTAATTGGCAGATTAAAAAATAAACATGTCAAAACTTCTAATTCCAATTTTGAATTTTCACACTTGCATGCCAGAAGAAAAATAAATTTCAACGTGTGATGTAAGTGATGCAACAGATTTTCGTTTCCTATTTGAAATGTTCCTTTTCTGTGTGTTTGTTTAGTAATGTAAACGACGAAAGTTTTGTGTGTAAGTTTAATGCAAAGATATTAAAAATATGAGGCAACTGTCTGTAAGACGATTAGACGACTATTTCTTAATATTGTGCAACGATTTTTTCCAATACGAGTATGCAATGTTTTCTGCCTTACTTAATATGTATTTACAAATTCAGATGCAATAACATTTTCCTTGATAATGTTTTAACTAGGACGATGTTGAACATCTGTGTTTGAATTGTTTAACTTGAGTCCATCTGGATGCGGTTTGCGAAAGCGCAGGTGTTTTACAAACGGCCAATATTTAAAGAGGATATCAGGGGAATAGCCACCATCGTTCATATTACCGCCGTCTCATAATTTGGACAAATCGATTTAGATCGAGCGGCGCGTTTGTTCCATGATTTAGTAGCACAGTCAAATTGGGCCTTCCACAGCGATCCATGATCGATACACTGCGTATGCGCACGTAATGTGGATGTTGAAGCGGTTACCAATTACAAGGACTTGAAAGTAAACGATCCGTAATTTCGTTCATTCAATCTGGCGCAGTCAATTATTAAAGTCATCCCAGAACATAATATAGGTAAGTACTCATGCAATGCACAGCTTCAACGTTGGAGCTGTTTTAAAATAAAATTGGAGAGAATAATGATTTTTGACAGGAAGAGAAGAACTCACAACAATAAACAAAGTACCTCCCTGATTATCTATTCACCATCGATCGCCAAGCTATTATTATCGATGATAATTTTTCAATGGAATTTAAGGAGGCCTGGTGGTTCTCTATCAAGAGAAATATGCACCAACTACAATGTTCCTGGATATGACTGTCAAATATTCAGTCAGACCTATTCACAATGTACACGACATGCAAAAAACAGTCTAATTTTATCTTTCATTAGTCTCAACAATGCAATGATCTTTATCAAAGTCTGTCAAATTGTTTATTAGCACATAACCTGCAGTAGGTACAGTGATTCAGTTAATTGTATTTTTGGTTCTGATTCAGCGATTCTGTATCTAGGGCCTGTTACTCTGTTCTTCACCGTAATTTCATTACATTTCCTAGAACCGAAATCAGAGCAGTTTACGAAATCACTGTTTCGACTCATTGAAACATAATCTGCTTTTATAATGTGTAACAATTGACTAATTCTGTTTTCCGCGGTAGTAAGGGGACTGATATAGAGATGTGTTTCGGCGGCGCCAATGCAGTGATTCACTTATGTAGCTGATTCACTAATATTACACGATGTTACACACGTCCAGCGCGCATCGTCGTGAGTCAAAAGTGCATGTTGTCTATGATTATAGTATATGCGCGTGTGAGTGACCGACCTTGTAAACATCGCTGAAAAATGTGTGCTGTGTTCTTGAACAGCTGGGTTTCGGCTCGCGTTAGGTGACTGGCATGTGTTTCATATATCAGCTGTAGTTTTTTTTTTCATTGCTATTCGTGTTGTAACTAGTTTAGATTTTGTTTATTTCAAGGAAATTGTATTTTATTTTTACTTTAGTTAGTCATGAGAGCTCCTATGACTTAATATTATTCAAATGCGAAAATTTTCTTATTACAAATGATTCGTGAGTTAAATAGTTAATAGGGGTTGAGTATGTGCGTGACCTGGCCTGGTTGTGCTCAGATATTTTATAGCGGCAGTATATATTCCCATTTAGGACTTCTACAGGGCGTTAGCCTGATGGCATTAGCCTACTTTACTGACAATGTGGTCACTTGAAAAATGTGGGCGTTTCGGCTGTATGCTTTGCTTTATTAATGTAATTGATCGAAGTATTTAATTCCGCGAATCTGGGGCAAATCAACATTTATGTATTTTAAGCGTCACTGTCAAGCGCTTCGTCCCTAATCTTGGTCTTCCACTTGTGGTAATGATTTAATTATCTTATCTCTTACATACCTATACTTTATAAAATAACTATTTGTTTCTGAAGCTATGTTTGCCGTATTCGCCTACCTGCTTATACCTAATTTAGCCACCGGAGTTTATGCATTTTTCTTTAGTTGCTGCTAGAAGGGAAGTTTGAACAACATGCCTGGGAGAGGGCTACCATCAAAGTGCAATGTTCTCGACATGCAACCGGTCAGAAGCCTGCCACGATATGAATATGAGTGGTCATAACGCCATCGTTCTGTTTTCCAAAAACAAAATTTGCATTCAAAATTGGAACGCGAATGGCACGAGCGCCTCGGGCGGCGCGCTACTGAGCGCACAATGCACGCGCTCACGCTGATTTTTTGCAATTTTCATAATTCCACATTACCTTCATTTGGGTAGTTAAATTAGTTCTTTATGGTAAAAAATAAACTAGAACTGCATGCAACGCTACAATCAAAGGAAATGAGCATTTATCCGGAATTGTTATTGTACCACTACCTACCGTTGTTTCGGCTCTACCTTTTAAAGTTTGAGCATATATAAAATTTAATGATGAAGTAATTGATATCTAAGATATTTTTCCGGAGAAGACTTTAACTCTCCTTTAGCGGTGCCTTTAATTAAAAGCAAGAAGATAAATATATATTACTTACTAATAACTCCATTTAGTGTGCTGTCCCCTTAGGGTAGGTCGTCACTGGTGTAAAAATCATTATGGGGCAGTGTATCGAAGTTTGCGTGCGGTCGCTCCGAGCAACGCAGTGTCAACTTTAAAATAACAAACGTTTATCGTATTTCAGAGCTGGACTTCATATATTATTTCTATATTCAGATGTTCTGTAAGAATGTTATTTTGTTAAAGCTTGGGTTTCAAAATGGCGGCCGTTAAAATTGCTTGCAAAATACAAGCAATTTTTATGAAACCCGAGCCTACGAAACTTTACCGTCGGTGTTCGAATTTTGGAAACAGTCATAAACTGTGTTCCTAAAAGTATGGGAATTATAGGACAGTTAGAGATTTTGGACTTGTATTGTCTTCTGGTTATTTTTACTTGCTTTGAAGCTCAAGTCCCGCATAAATATGTCTATCTAAAGTGTGACATCTTACAATTTATTACAATGCTTTACACTTACAAGGGAATTTTGAAGGCAGAGCTGAAAACATCAAAGTGTCTTAACATAAAAGTCTGAATCATGAATTGCAAGCATAGATCAATTGTGTGGAGTTACAATCGAAAGACATCCATTGTAATTTGATGTACATACTCATTCACCTAAGTAGGTAGACTCTTTCAGACAGTATAGTATGCCACTAACTTTACCAAGTGGGGTAAAGAAGTGCAGAAGCGATCAATTTTTACGCTTTGGAGTGTCGATAGTCGGTAGCCGATGGGCAAGTATGTATAACGAGGCAATTTGTATCAATGCGCAGATCAGCGGTCATAAGAGATTTCAAAGCCGCCGCCGCACCTGCTTATCCGTAAATATCGCTTAATAGCACTTCCATTCAAATACTGAACAATCAATTTCAGGCTTCACCGTGCTAATTTTAGCGCACATTTTTGATTAAATCCGTTAGTGGCATAAAAGACGTTTTCAAATAAAGAACATAATTTTCAGCGGCAAACCGCGGAATGTGCGGCGCGCGCGGCTGTTACAGTGCAGCTTAAGAAAACTATTTTTTATGAAAGTTATGCAACAGAGGGCGGGTTACACACTGGACAATGTCTATAAAGTACACTGTTTAAAGGCGAGGTTTGTTAACCGACCAATAAAAGTTATAATGATGTGAGGAACTAAAAAAAATTAAATGCAAGAAGCATGAATGACTACTTTTTCAGAATGTTGGTAACATAGTAACCGTACCTATATGTAAGAACTAATAACAGTTTATCAAATACTCTAGCGACCCGCCCCTGCTTCACACGGTTTTTATAAACTAGAAAAATAGCGAGAATTCTTTAATAAACCTATGTAAGTTTAATATTATCGTATTGTACACATAACCTTACTGAATAGATTCTCAAGATGATGATGATGAACGCGATCACACACAGACACGAAAAGCGACTTTAATTTAAAACATTAGGTATAGATATAGATAGATATTGGCGCCGATTCCCTTGTTCACAAACTAAACTAAATTTAAGTTCAGTGCATCTTTTTCTTTCTATTTCATTAAGAAAAGGACAGAAGATAAATATTAGTTTAGTCCTGTCAAATTAAAATAATCCATAGACAATTTAGATGCGATTAAAAACATGGCTACCAAAAATACGTCAATTTACGTCAGGCGCTGACTAATTTGACAGGACTAAACTAATATTTATCTTCTGTCCTTTTCTTAATGAAATAGAAAGAAAAAGATGCACTGAACTTAAGTTTAGTTTAGTTTGTGAACAAGGGAATCGGCGCCATTAGGTACCTATATGTATATTCTTGTCAAGGGGTATCGTATTACCCAGTAACTGGGTTGTGGAGGTCAGATAAGCAGTCGCTCCATGTAAAATGCTGGTATTCAGCTGCATCCGGTGAGACTGGAAGCCGACCTCAACATAGTTGGGAAAAGGCTAGGCAGATGATGAGGTATATGTATAGCGCGTAACAGACACGTGTGCTCATATTTAAGGGTGTGATGCAGACCATCAAACTGAACAACTTTGTCCATGGGACCAACAAAAAATAAAAAATAATCAGCCATCCCATACATTTTGGGTCGAGTGGGTATTGAAATTTTGTATGAACTTTGGCCCATGGTGAATGTAGATGTACATGATCCTGAACTTCTAAACAGCATAGATTAATCTAGTTCTGTGAGTCTAGTCACCAGCGGGGCATCCATAACACGGAATTGTTCCCGGTCACAATAGAGTAGACGCGACCGTTTACATTACCAGTACCACTCAACCACTGACGACCCGATGATTGGATGCTTTCAATAGACAATGACATGTGTCTCACTATTCATAAACACGATTGTTACCGAAAGAGATTCGGAATTTGTTTTTGTTTTTTCTCGTTTAGATGAATCCCAAAAGACATCGAGGTGTGTGTGTCATGCAGTTTAGTGTGATCAGGGATTGTGTTGGTTTGATGTTTATCATGTTTATGTATTGATTTATCTTCATAATAATCCTTAACTATAGCAAATCTGACTCATTCTTCTCATTTTTCACCTTCACGATAATTTGCTTACGAAGGTATCTTAATGGTTAAGTTTCATCAGCATCATCATAATCAGCCTATAATCTTCCCACTGGTAGGACACAGGCCACCTCTCAGTGAGAGGGACTGGGCCGTAATCTACCACGCGGGCTGAGTGCGGGTTGGTAGATGTCACATGTCTTTGAATTTTTGGTTCCAGGACATGCCGGTTTCCTCACGATGTTTTCCTTTACCGTTTTGGGAGCAGTGGTGATGACATAATTTACACAATATCCAGGCCATATGCAAGTTTATTAAACATTATTTGTATTATAGTAGGTAGGTACATACCTAAGTATCTAAAAATTTAAAGTACCTACGTGTAATGTGGCATTTTTTTTGTAATTGTTGTTTCAATGTGCATTAAGAGTCAGCGTCAGTTTTCAGTAGGCATGTGTTTCTTTCTAAAAGGGCATACAACAATTTGTGTATAAATAAAATGGAAAGTGATGTAACAAAGGAGCTTTTTATTTTGTTAGATATACGTTAGATAGTATCGCAAAGTGTGCCTTGGGTACAACAAAAGGTCTTTTATAAAGAATATTATTTAAAAATGTGTCGTCAAATTGGTTTTAGGCTGAGAACATATTAAACCTTTTAAAAAAATAGCGGTGTTTTAAAATACATTTGACGACATGGTTGGCGCAGTCAGTGGTTAAGCGATTGACTGCTGCGCTACGTGTCGCGGGTTCGATTCCCGCACGGAACAAATATTTGTATTACCTACAAGTAATTTGTTCCGGATCTGGCTGTTTGTGTATGTGAGTTTAAATGTTTGTAAACGCACCCACGATATAGGACAAATTCCTAGTGTGGGGCAACGTTTTTTTTTTAAATAATAAATAAAATAATACTTTCAGATGCGTGAATTTATATTTTTGTAAAATTAAATTGCGAGTCAACGTTGGACTTTGTGTTCAGGCCCCTATGAGGATTTTTTTTAAAGAATCAATGTTTATTTATTTATATAAAGCCAACTAAATACATACACAGTATTCACACATAATCTTTGACATAATTATAGATCTAACATGTAACTAAATTATAGGAAAGCACGGCACTTTTAATTAGCAGACTTGAACTTGTAAATTATATAAAAGAAAATATGTTTTTATAATCTTAAAATGGCATGCAAAATAGTGTTTATAAATATCTAATAAAAAAATAAAAAAATAAATTACCAACACCCGAGGAGGCTCTCGTTGGGCAGCTGGATCAAGGGCTTGATTCAGAAAGCGGTACTTCTGGACACGGCTCCCATTGTCAGGAAGTTCCTCTTCCTGGAGCCCTTACCGCCGGTAGCTTGGACCCTGTTCCCGATACCGGTGGGCTACTATTTTTTATATTTTTAAATGTTTTTGTTTATAAAAATATTTAAAAATGTAATTTGTAGGTATTTAAATGAAATAAAGGAGATAATGTTTATAATACAAATTGACATAGCCAAGAATATTTGTAACGTAGAAGCTACGTCGCGCCTACGCCGCGAAGCCGCGCGTAGCAACGCGTAGCCGTCCGTAGCTGCGCGTAGCCATAAACGTTTTACTTATGAAATTAAACAGTTACGTACCTACTTTATTAAATTACAATATGCTTCACCTACCTTTAAACTGTGCCGAGTTTTTTTTACAAATAAATCGCTAGTCACGACCCCAAAGTCGTAGCCTTAGAAATTGGTTTCTCTATGCAAATGCGTATCTCGTGCCCGCGACAGGTGACGTGCGGCACCCTTAATTGTTTTTTGTAATAATATTCAAATATTATGACGTTTTTTCTTTGAGTTTTTGTGTTAGGCTCTGGCGCGGGTGGCGTACCAGGTGGTCCAGAAAAAAAAAACAATTTCTTTAGCCGTAACAGCCGTTGCTAAGATTAGGCTGATACAGTTATCGCTATGTATTATAAACACAGCATTTATGTATTGAGATAATTCACTATAACATTTCTTTATTGGATAATCAATTTGTGATTATCCAATAAAGATCTCATATATAGTGTCCATATTAACAGGATAGAACGTATACAGAAGGCCCTCACCAGGTACCTACGCTTTAGATGCCCTAGATGTCCTAATGACGCTAATTGTTCCCAAAGGCTTAATCACTTCAATGTGTTATCATTTGAGCAACGTAGAAGCACTTCTGATCAGCTCTTGTTTTACAAAATCATCCATAATCTGGCGTACCTGAGTTATTATCAGAAATTAATATAACTGTACCTAGGCGTACCGTAAATAGATATCTGCGCAAAATAAATACCTTTGCACCATCCTCATCTAGAACCAACCTTGGTCTCAATGCCCCCCTTGAATCGATTAATGGCTAATTATAATAAAATAGATATATCTGCAACAATATTGATATATTTACAGACTCATTTTCCCAATTTCGCAGAAAACTTATAACTATTAGCGACGAATCATAATTTCATAATGTACTTTTTATTGTTTACTATTTTTTTTTTGGTTTTTTGCCACATGTACCTGCCACTATAACAATTTTGGAATGTTCTTTTATTGCACTCCTTATCTCATTCTACCGTTTTGAATTTTAAATATCAATTTTACTGTTTATTTTTTTATTTAAATTTTAATCTTAATGTTTAAATTTTGATTCTAATGATAATTTTGATTTTAATTTTTGATTCTAATTTCGATTATGATTTTGTGCCTTACTTACTTGTCTTACTTAATGTTTTGCTTTTTGTTTCTAATTAATTTTTCTATGTTCACTACGAGTAAAAAATCTTGTATATAAGAAGCTATTTTTTATGTAAGTGCTGTGTATGCCTGTAAATGACTAATTCACCATAACTCAATAATTATGTTATTTTTTATTATGTTAATGTTTCTAGTGAATAGGTCGTTGGTGTACCTACCTATTAAATAATATAAAATAAATGTTTTTCTCGTGAAATCCTCACAAAATTCTGTTGACATAACAATCTTTGAATAGAGTTAGTTAAACTTCTTTGTCAACAAAAATTATTTGCTGATTGCTGTTACGTTCTCCACGGAAAACAAGAAAATTGGCAAAACAGATAATTTCATTATTTATTGAATAGCGGCTATTTCAAAACTTCATGATTAGGTAGGTATGTGTCTGGTAAACTTTCATAATATTTATTTATTTAAATGCACCGTTTGTACAGGTTTTGGATAAATATGGTACATAGGAACAAAAACAGAAAAAAGTAATAAAAAATTAGGTTCGCCAACAGGCATAGCTGTTGTTGTGTTTATTGCCTAAAAACTGATGATCTTTACGAAGATGAAAACTTACAAGGATTCAGTGTTCAAAAAAAAACTTTTTATACCGAACAAGTATTATTTCAAGTATGCTCGAAAAAATATGAAGTTTCTTTGAGTAATATGAAACTGTGACACACTTCAACAAACATTAATTTCGTGTAACATTGATTTATGTTTATAACTACTAATTATATGCTTAATAACGTGACAAGAGCCATAAATTAAGGACTAAGAACGCATGACGTTCAGAACGGAAGCAAAGCATTAATTTATTCAAATCTGTTTGATTAGGATCCATTTTAATGCGGACTGTTATTCTTACAATTTTATCGTCTGATAGCCGAAAAAGTTGAAAAGGCTCCGGGAGGCGTTTGGCGCTTGGCGTGTGCGCTTGGCGTGCAGCCCTCGGCGCTTGCGCACCTGCCGTACAATTATCCGGTCATTAGTCGGCACGGAACCCACGGAGACCCGAAATTAGTGTGTGCAACTCTAAAACCCCAACAGTATTTTATCGCATAGGATGTAGGGGGTAAAAAAATTGCTTTGTTGATTTTATGCTTATTATCTAAAGTCTCTAGCAGTTTTGAGAACAGTCTGGTGGAGAGATGGTGGTCACTGTGTTCAAAATGTTCCAGTCACCTGGACCGCGCAAATAGCAAGGCTATTGGCCAACCATCATGACGCGTGGTCAAAAGCTGTGAGTGAAAGTACTTTAGATTGCGAAGCTTTGTCGTATTTATTTGGGGTATAAAAATAGATTTTTATCTTGTAATTGCAGGTCTGGTGTTGAATCCTTCATTAGGGGCGTGCTGCGGCGGGCGGGGGTGGCGGGGGTGGCGGGGTCTTGGGTCGTATAAGTGTGAGGACACAATGGGCGCCCCCCGCGGTATTGTGCGCTAATGTATGCGCGTGCGGTGTCGCCGACAGCGGCCGCGGAGCCACAACACAAACATTTCAACGCATCTAATTTATTGTCGTGTCGCACCGAGCCGCGGCACGCAAAAAATATTGTATTTAAGGTGCAGTGCTGCTACGGTAAAAGCCGCAACCCTTTTTAGTATTTATTTGTACTGAATTTGATAAATGATTTTCTTCATTCAACGCAAAACCAAGGACCAAACGATCAGACTGCTCCACCAAGCAATAACCCGAAAATTGGACAAAGAATTGTTAAGATTGATCTTTAGACTAAATTTTTCTCCTAATGCTTAAAAATAAAGGTATACTATGCAATTACTGTTTAATGCTATCTCGGAGCCTGAAAAAAACCCCTGAATTATGATATTTTTTTTAATCTTATCATATTTTTATTATCTAAACAATAATGTGCCGTATATCTCCACAACAGAACGAGGTCTTAAACAAAATTGAATATAAAATCTCGACGAAGGATGACTCAGTCGTTGAGAGCAATTTTGAATATTATAATATGTAAACTAGTTGTTGTTCGGTGGAGTTGTCTGTTCTGCCTCTATACAATTAGTGACATTTATTAGTACAACGATTGTGTACGGGCGGGGAGGTGACATTCTGTATAATTCATTGTATCGCATTCGTAACAAGGCACTTATAAATTACAATTAAGTATCAGCAGGAGAATACGGACACAGTCGTTACGGGCTGTCAGAAGTCCGAAAGTCTGGTAGTAAAGAATCAGTAAGTAGGTCTTATAGGGATACAAAAATGGATTACAAAGGTCAGATGGTAGTAACTTCATGCACAATAAAGCACATTATATGTTATGATTTTCAGCAGCGCTAGGAAAAGAAAAATGAACTTAAATATAAGTATTTGATTTATACGACTATAAATCAATAGTGGCTGTCGATGTTCAATCAATAAATGTAGTCTCTCACAGACCACAGATGAAAAAATGCTAGCATTTTATTTAGCCTTTAAGTCTTTAAAGGTTAAAATGCTAGGATTTTTTTCTCTGATGAAATTGTTATGATAGTCACCTGGCTATCGTAATAATTTTATGGTCCAATTCACTTATGGCATTAAACGATTAGCGGGGATTTCCATAAACATTACCTGGTAATAATGGTAACAATTGATTGGTCAAGCTGCTCAAGCGGCCTTCTAAACTGGACTGTAAGTATGCTAAACAATTACTTACAGCACCGAATAATTAATTTACCAAAAAAATTATAACTTACCGTTGACCTGTCAATGTTTCTGGTTTACCGGCTAGAGACAGTTTGTAAGCAAAATAAACGCGAATATTTACCGTGTCCTGGTAGTCACAATGACACATTCTACAAACAGTTACTTTGCAGTTTCATATTATCCCCTTGAGTTCCCGTAGTGAACATACGGCCACCCAGCACTGGGAGATGCACCTTCGACTGTGCTCTTCAATTGGTAGCTGGCAAAAACTGCATTTGCATAGTGCTCGATGCTTGCCGCGATAGTGGCCACCGCGAGTTCTACCTTGCGCCGTCAATCTACGAAAACGTGGATGTGATTGTTTCTTTCTGGTTCTTGTCGACATGTTCATACTTTGTTACAGTGTGTGTTTGTATGTTACGACTAAATTTTTGCGTTTTGGACCAACAAAAAATAAAAATACAGAAATCGATCCTGCTATTTCAGCTTTCATGAAATTATGTAGATAGGTACGGGCAGTAAAATAAGATTTCTATTGATTGTTTATCTGATGTTTAATCATAATCTGAATGTTTGACTGAGTAGCCAATTTTCTTTTAATATTCCGCCGCTAGCCGTCTCATAAAATCGGTCATAAAGATCGTCGGAAAACCTAAGAATTGGCACAATGTGTCGCGGGCCAGCAAAAACTAGCTTCTTGTTTTTTTCACAGGCATGATTATATTATTATAACAGTCCTATTTACGTGAGCTCTGAAGTCTCAGAGTACGCTCAGTGGCACCGTAGATTCTGGCGGCCGGTGACAAATGTCGATGCCACCCACTGCACGCACGACCCCGATGGTACGGCGGTACCGAGACGTTCCAATAAATACAACACACAAATATATCTGCCTTTTATTTCATTCAATCCCTTCGATGTGGAATTACTTTAGATTTCAAGTTTTCGGATTACGTACAATTAAATATACAGTCGTAAATCCTGGCTTGTTTTCTAGACTGACTATATCTGATTACACTCTTTATTACTTACCCCGCAGTCATGCTAAGATAATGGTTTTAAAGGATTTATAAATCATTTGAATTTGAAGAGCATTTGAAGAACGCTCGTCAAAAAGCCAAACTTTAATGTTCGATGTTTAATTACTAAACGCTAAAACACTGGATTGTGTATCATAAAAGTGATAAATGCATCGTGAGCTCCTTCAAACTCAAACAAACCCGATTAAAATAAAGCTTACGTATTATTTCTGACCCACTTAAAATTCTTGTTATAAATGCTAAGCAAATTCCGATATAATGCTTTTTATTGCGATACTTAATTGGCCGGCACGTGTAAATTAGAGGATAATATAAAAATCTTAGAGGTTCAGAGGACGTCCGAGGATCTTGACTTTAATCTTTATAAGGATTAAGGTCGGGCGGCAAAAACTTTAGATAATAGAGGTGACTGATTCTGTGTAGGTTTTAATTTGTTTCACTCCCATAACTCGTTCTATCTCTTTGTGGATTTAGAAGTCTAGTATGGCAACTGTCTAAAAATTTTCCAGTGGGTGAGGAACCAAAATTAATTAGGTAGTATATTTTTTCTCAAATTTTTCGAGTCGTTGAGCCAACTAAGTTTTTCTACCTAAAATTTGCAGTCAAGACAGATTTTGCAGTACCTTGGCACTTGACATTTGAAAATATAGAACTTATCCACTTCAATTATATAGTTTAAACATAAGGGCCTGTACGCACGGCTACACATCAAGCTATACAAAACCAGTATAAGCTGCCTTCTGATTGTACGAAAAACCTATACAATGCGAGGTCAGCTAAAACTGGAAATGCATAGCTTGATGTCTAGCCGTGTGTACGTACGCATGTGTGTATGTACAGTAAGATCAAACATCACGGCGGAGGTATCCTCGGACTATTATCGAGCCACATTCCTCGAGTCAAATTATTTATTTTGTGCGGGGCGTGAGTTACCGGCCGGCCCGCCCCTTCGTTACTATGTTAATTCCTGCTACCTACAGATCTGCTCTTCATTCTAATGTATCAACAAAGCCTTTGGAATGTAATTTAGAGTAGGTGTTCTAGTTTTTTGGAATTTATGATTTTTGATTTTCCCATGTGGAGGATTGTCATTGTAATATGACTGTGTGGGTATAAAGGAGATTAGCCTACTTAACAGGAATGTCTACTGCTATTTTTATCCACTACATCATATCAGGACGTTCGTCATATAGGTACAGACAGTCATCAACGAAAATTAGAGACTAATTTCTTTTGTGCCACAATACGTCTGAACAATTCAATAGAAACATAACAGTCGAAATAAAAAGGTTAGTGGACAATGTAATTGGTTATTAAAAAGCGCATATATCACGGTCGCGAGGGCCGGGGCACACCGAGCGCTTCGCGTGGGAGACACACGACGTGATTTGTGTGGAACCGCCGCGTGCGCTCGACCACGCCCCTTCATTAACATGGTAATGCCGATTCTGGAGCAGGGACCGGGATGCTCTCACTGGGTCACTGGCGTTACTGGATGCTTTGAGGGTTACCGGATTTTTTTGAAGCATGTATTGCGTACGCACCAACAGATGACAATAGGCTACTGAAGAATCAAATGAGCGAAACCGTGTCTAAAAATTTACCTTTAAGTACCAGTAGATACTATTGTTTACAGAAAGTGTTCAGGCTTTTACGGTTGAAAAATTGCGACTTGATGTCTGATTTGGGAAAGCTTTTAACGTTGTGTGATACAAGAGGTTGTATGCGAAATAAAAAAGGCAAATTGGGTTGATTGTTAGTGAGAGTGCAGGTGAATATATCGAGTGAATGGTTCAAGCTGGCGCATGCGTGTGGCCGGCGTGAGGCGCGGGCGCATCGACGACAATGCGTGGTGTGGTAATGTATGCGCGCCAGGGAGGTCTCGCGCTGTGTCGTGGGAAGACGTTATCGTCGCGATCTGCCTCTCCTACATATACTTTTAAAACCCTTATATGTACTAAATGCGAGTACCTACGCCACATTCTCTGGACATATTTTACACTCGCTTTGATTTGTATGATCGCGGGATTAAATACCTATAATTTTAGTATTCCAAGAGTAAAACTTTTTTTAGTATATAATTAAAAGAAAATTTAAGCTATGACAAAAGAATTCACTTTGATCTTGTTTCACCAAAAATGTAAAGCTGCGAGTTTAAAATATACCTATCACAACTTCGCAAATGTAACGTTTCCCATCGTCTACGCGCTACGTTCGTAGCGAGGGCTCGTAGCGGGCGGGTTGCGTGGCGCCGCCGAACGCCGCTCGGAGAATTTGCATAAGCTTTTTGTATTCGGTAATAATGTGGTGCGTATTTTAATTGGGCGCGATTAAATCTTAATAAATCGGTCGGTGTTCCCACACGCGTCTGTCGGGCAGACTTGGCCGCTCGCAATTACGCTGGCGGCGTGTGTTGTAATTTGGCGACGGCCGCGGGCGAAACTCAGAAATTGCGCTCAGCTTCAGCAGTGCACCTTTGCAGACTAAAACACTAGGGCATCGCGTGCGGCGCGCGTCAGACAAGCGCCCGCGCCGCCCGCCGACCGCAAGCCGCGGCCACTTGAATGCACTCCCCAATTACGAATCGTAAACGCGACTAAATGAATGATACCCGCGTGCGATTATTACCGGCTTATTTTTACTCGACACTTGCAAAGGCCTACTTTTGTTTGCTGTATTAAAGAATGCTCATTATATTTTTTTTACATCTTAGATCAAAGGGAAAATGGAACTTATATCAAGTCACCATGTCTATTTCTGAAGCAGTGCGTTAATAAGATTTCAGCCGTCATAGAACCGAATCCAATGTGGTGTTGTCACTACTAGTCACTCATGCTCATACTATCAACAGTAGTAGACAATTAAGAATTAAACCGCAAAATGACAGTCGTTTAGTGTCCTATTGTAATGCAATACCACAATGCATTATTGTTGCTTGTTTACAATGGGATCTCAAAGAGTTTTTCGGATTTTAACCCTACAATCACATATTGCGTATGTACATGAGGTGCCAAGTCGAAACACAACTATTGCCTAATCATGTGCAGCACCTGTTTCTATTAATTTATTAATATTTTAAGTCGAGAGCTGTTACGTTAAGCACCGGCTAATTATCTGGGTTACCCGGAGAGCTTATTTCGGCACATAAACCAGCGTCCGTCCAAAACTAATTTATATTGGAATGTGATATATGTGCGGGCGGCGAGTGGCCCGGGGGCACGCGCTTGGGCGGTTTTAATCACCTTAACCCTAACTTAACTGCTGTTAAAACACTACCGAAACGAAGAAGGCGAAGCCGCGCCGCCGACGCAGGCGCCACGGCCGCGCCCGTCCGAGCCCATTATCTCCACTTGCGACCACTCACCAGCCTCATCTTCAACTTTACCGCCGGATATTACGCATTCAATACTTTTTGTACTTACATTGCATATCTAATTTAACATCGAATCGATATGATCAGAAATCGATTAAAAGGGAAGTATTGATCGACTAGAATTGTCATTGGTATCGATGAGAATCGATTTGGTGATTCCCGTGACGGGTTTTTGCGCACTGTCCCGCGGGTGACGAGACGGTCACGGCTGACGTGTCAATGAGTCCAATTCTCACACTGTCGGCGCCGGCGCCGGCGCTATGGGATGGGTTACGAATTAACGATCAAAGATTTGTTCAGATAGCGACAGGTTATTATTATGAATACATAAAAGCTTTTGTTATAATGACGATGCGAAGAGGAGGTTCAAAGGCAAGTACAATAAATACGAGTTAAAATTGCAATTGATCGAAAACAGAGATATTGCACAAGAATGTAGCGTGCAATCAGTAACTTTGACATCAAGTAGGTGCACTCAATCAAAGAAAATCTGTGTCAATCATTGTCTGGGCTGATTTTTCCATCGCCAGATAACTTTAACTTAACTTTAAAATCACCCCTTTTAATGGCATTACTTACATAATCAATATATCACGACATTTAAAAACTTCAACGTAGATACCAAAAGCGTCAGCATTTCATAAACATTTCAGCATCATAAGGTATGCATATTACACTTAAGCACAAGCCATTGGCTGCAAAGTGTAGCAACAAACCACAGGTGGAAGTAATAGCGTGGTTCGTGTAGACGCGCCTTAACCTGTTCGTGAGAATGCTTGCGGTTTCCGACTCGGAAGCACAATGCCGGGCGATTATACCTGAGCTGGTAGGAACGCCGACAAGCGACGCGCGCGACGGTTTCATGTCACTACGGAGAATGTAACAGACCTCAATTGTCTATAGGCAGTGGTGAAGGCCGTGGAGGGTAATAGTTTTACAGTAGAAGCAGGGTTAAAAATGTATCGCGAAGATTCTTAGATAGTTGTAATAATTGCTTTGATTGGAAAGGGAACCGAAAGAGACCGCATTATGGACCTTTTGCCACTGATGACAGCCTTTGAATTGATTTACGCCCAGTTTCTGGAACGCAAATCAACACAAAAATTACCTAACAATTTGTCAAGCGCGCGTAAACTGCTGTGATTGGTTGAAATAATTATCAACAGCCAATTGCATCACTTGACTTGCGTTTAATTTTGACGATTCGATAATTTTTGTTCAAGATATCGGGCGACACACTTGTGAATATAAAAAATATACCTAACCACCTACGTTATAGTGTTTATCAATATTTGAAAGGTTGAGTTCGACAGGGTTGCGAGTTTTATGTCCAAGGGTACGAAGAATTCCAAGTAAAATCTATTGATCGATACAAGACCGTGCGGTATTCAAACAGGTGGCAATCTGTACTACTTAATTAGTAGGTACTAGGTACCACTGAACTGGCTAAAGTTCTGTTAGCTTTCCCTAGGTACTGCGAGAGCTCTCGCGAGCTTTCCGTAACTGGAATCAGTTTGTTATATAACATCCATAATTATTCCTAGAATGGATTTACGTTTTTACATTTATAATTATATTTTTTCATCTTCTGTCGGGAAGACAGAAGATGAAAAAATATAATTATGCTTGCCACCTAGACATACCCCTACTTGTTTTATATTCTATTCTTTAACCAAATTAATGGTGATCTCTTATTTGTTTCATCTATTTATAACGAACTCGCGGAGGTTGTATGTAAGTCCTGAACAGGCTATCTCTACAGTAACTAAAGTCCAACACAATTGTATTCTTACCGCCGACTCTCCACTTTTTCAATTTCAATCCTTTCGCATTTCAAATCAGAAGGATTAAAATACCAGACCGTATTTTTTAAACGAGGATAAAGGCGTGAGCGACACTTTTATTGCCTACAAGATATCAGCTTCATATTATAAAATAAAATATTCGATCAGTATTGTGGGTAAACATTAAGATCAGTTAATTTTTGTCGAAAGAAAGACATTGTTTTCCCTGCAATCGAAACTGTAGTACCTAGTACCTACCCTAAGTACTTATCTAATTACTGCCAACAGCTTCTGACTTAATGAAGTATCGTACTGAACCCGATAAAAAGCTCCCGCAGACAGGCGTGACGCTATAGCGCGACGAGACTTGTAGAACCATTTCTATGAATACTTCATGAAAATTGTTCGACCAGAATCGTGTCGTATCGTCGCGTCGCGCCCGTCTGCGGGAGCCTAAACACGTTAATTATTCGCTCTATAAGCAAACAACGTTAAACCTGAGCATAAAATGTTAGATTTCCTATAAATCTTAGGAAATAACAGTGTTCCTGACGTTGCTAATTAAACAACCGCTTACAAAAAAGTGTGCCATGAATAAACCAATTGAGCATAAAACTATTTTTTGTTTCAGTGTTTATCTTTTTTAATCTCATGCATAGTTAATTCCAATTTGTTAGAATTAAAATTATATTGTTCGTTTATTAAATTACGGTACTTGAAAATTAAATTAGTTTAACACTTTTTTCCAATAAAAACTTTTATTAACGATTTTACGAAACACATAATCAAATGCATAATTAGTCGAACATGAGACGAACAGCAATTGGTTCCATCGTGTGTTCGTTGACTTTGGCCAGAAAGCCGCTTAATGTGACCATTAAAAATCCCACGTAACAGAAAGACACAAACATTCATTACTCGATTAAACGGACCCAAAACTAACTAGAGACGCGAAATCAAATGATATTCGCAAATCGCAATAGGATTGTCTAGCCTAGCCTAGATGGCCGCAACGCTCGGTCAACACTCGACGTCCTATATGGGTCGGCCGAGTTCGCTCGCCCCCGCCGTAACGGGCCATCATATCCGTAATCTTTAACGCGATCTGTGTATTGTTTATATATGATTGGTGTTTTATTTGTGCGTGCCAATGACCTTTCTGCTTAGGATTTGGAAAGCTTGCTAAAACCAAAGCTTAGTACGTCACGTCTCATTTGATGTTCAAGGATCTTCAAAGTGTGTAATTGAATTTTGGGTTTCTTAGATTAACCATTATTTGTTGTCATGCAACTATGAACAGGAAAATTTTGTCTAGAATTTGAATTATATATAACTACCTTTCATAAAGAGTTTAAGGAAGCCATAATAATGAGGCAAGCTACACTATGTATGAGAGTAGTCTGTAGTAGAGACAGTAACTACTCTACATTATTTATAGAATTACTTTTTTTAATAAATTGATTGAACAATTCTGTCGGTGATAACTTAATGAGATACATAGATTTTCCTATTGATTCTCTTGTAAAATAAATATTAGGTACATACTCAATTAAATCCTCGAAATCTATTTATAATATCTTTTGTCTGCGAATACGAGCAAGAGGAATAAAATGAAGTTTATTTATAGCGTCTGCCTGTATTAGTGACGGCAGGACGGAGGACGGGTGTCCCTTCGCGAACCGCGTATGAATGGGATCGTCTCCTCTCCCGGAATAACGGGGCTCCTGTTGGTGACACATTATACAAGCCTGTAAACGTATAAGTAAAATACCTCGGGTTAGTGTGGATTACTGCTAAAATGCTGTGTTTGTAGCCACTAGCAACTCAGCCTTGTCCTCTATAGATGAAATAGAAGAGTATTCTCTACAGTTTTGCTTCTATGCTGGACCTGAGGTATATAATAATAATACCAGCTAATTATTGTCCCACCGCAGGACAAAGGCTTCTTCTCATACAGAGAAGGCACGAGCTCTGATCACCACGCTTGCTCAAGACAGGTTGGCGATTTCACACTTATGGTAAGTATAAGTCCAGCCGGTCTATTTAAATCTCACCGTGACAACTTGGGTGAAGTGAACTTCAAGTGAGCTGTCATCCTTCTGATGCTAGGGATTGATACTATTGATACCTCACTTCACGTAAGTTTTCACCGTGAGATTTTTACAGAATAGGTCGTCCTCGTAATGTTTTTCCCTCTCAGATGTAAAGCCAAGATAAGATACACTCAGAAAGTACATATGAATTCTAAAAGTCATATTGTTACTTGCCCGAATTTAGTCAAGGGAGGTAGGCGAGGGAGGTATTTAGGCAAGTCAAATTTTTTGTATCCATCGAAATAATTATGATGTCATACCATTATTTCTATTCGATTGTATTTTAATCGATTGAACGATTATCTTCTCATTAGACTACTACCAAAAATTTGTATATTTTAACTTCTGTCAGTTTTATTTATTTTTTATTCAAATGTCTTTTGATATACAAATATTTTATTAGTTATTACGATGTGTAAGGATGACTCCGTGGGCGTGGTAGCCTGATGTCATCATTGAATACTCAGCTTTCATATTTCGTAAGTCTGGAAAAAATTGTCTTATTTTACCTAAAACGTGTACATAAATTGACAAAAATGTCCACAACAACCCCGTAAAAAATCGAATGAGAAATTAATGAACAAATTCGTCTTTCCATCAGCTTGAACATCAATTAAGTTCAATAATGTAAGTTTAGATATAATTACGTTGATAGCATCATTTCCAGTCCACTTTATCATGTATCGATATCTAGTGTAGTCGCGAATTGTCACAGGGGCCGGCGCAGTCGCAGGCGCGCGGCGGAGGTACGATCCGCGGCAGGTGTGCCCTTGCACCTGTGCTCGATTGTTACATTCCTCGCTCGAACCTCCGCCCGCCAACTGATCACTCCTGATTATCTACTCGGATTCTTCTTCAATCAACAAACACTTTAGTTTATAAACGAGCTTGTACCTACCTACTGGACAGTAAGCCGTGTGTCAGAATGTAGACGCAGGATCTATGTTTTCATATTGCTGCAATTAAAGTGCGGTGTAATTACTGTCACTTTTGCTGGAGGGTTTGGTAATGTTTTACTAGCCAATTGCTAAAGTCATAAATTCTGGGCTAGTCAGCATAATTATGCAACACACTGCATCGAGTAGATTCAATTGTTTTTTCAAAGACCTTTCCCACACTTTATTGTGTGAAAGGTCGTAATGCATCACCAGTCCAGCCAATAATTCGCTATGTATAATCAAAGGACCTGCCCGTCATGAATGGAGATCGCAAATATAGAAATGGTCGGCATAGTAAAGTTGTACGTCACAGATCGTTGGCGCCGACGCGCGACGGACGCACGGGCGGACGTCGCTCCTTGCATACCGAGTGCCGTAGTTCCGACACTCGTCAAATTAATAATTCCACAACCGGTGCTTCGGACACTTTAAATCGTCACTCAAAATATCTAAATCCCTCCCTTTCCATCTATATTATTATAAATAGAGACAGGACATAAAAATGAGTATGTAAAGTTCTCCGGCCGTAGCAAACACAAGTACTACTGTTCGTTCCGGCTCGTAAATTTAAGCTATTTATGCAACACATAAACGCCGACAGTGTTCCCTTTTGGATAGAACAAAGATATAATCGCATGTAGAGATTCGCACGGTAGAGTTCTGGTGCAGTGATTTTCACGCATGCCCTAGTAAATTCAATTTATCTGTGAATGAATGTAGCGCTCAGTTTATTTGGCTGACACAGATATATTTAGAATAAGCAGTCCTTAAGGAATTTAATGAGTTTTCCCGAGAAAAGCAAGTTTAAATGTCCTTTTGGATTCGTAAATAGCAATTTGGAACAGTCGCGCTGAGTTTGGCTGGATTGATGCTTTTGAAAACAGGAAAGTCAGTCCTCCACAGAAGAACATAATGTACTTACAAGGCTCTGATCTGAATAGCTGCCAACAATTTGACATTTAAGCATAACGTTTCATAATTAAATTACAAATTTGAAACCTAGATCAGGAAAATAAAACATTTTTCTTTCAACATCGATGTAGACTTCGCTCCTAAAATTTTATCTATTCGTAATTCGCATGAACCCACTACGAAATCGCATCAGCAGGTATTTCCTTGGTACAGTGAGTCTGTTGTGCAAGTGTCGGGAGGCAGTGGCACGCGGGACAGGCCCGCCTGTTTGACGTTCCCAGGCGATAGCTGCTATCTCTTGCAAACACCTCTTGTTTGAGCCACAGCCGACACTACCTTACCATGTTACAAATAACGGTCTGTAGAAACCATAGTTAACCTTATGAGGATTAATATAAAGGTGTTTATAAGTTTCAGCACATGCATCTGTAAGTTTGCAAAGTTAAGCTAAGTATATTTTAGACTCTAGCCTTCTTCGGCCAGACACGCGACTTATCTATTGAAATTTTCAAGTGAAGTCGCGCGTCACTCACTGTTTGTGTTTGTATATCGACAAGTGTCACTGTTGTGTTACGATATCTTTTTGTAACTAGTTCCAATATAGACAATGATAAGAGCATCAAAAGTTTTTCAACAATTATCGCCTTGCTGTCTAACTATGTTGCAACACAGACAAAGGAATTTTTAAAAAGCTTAACAGAGCTTGTTGCAGCAATTTTCAAGATTGATTCAGTAGAAAGAGTGAACTTCCGTTGTGTTTCAGTTCCTTTGCTAGTTTAGATCATATTCACTCACTCTAAAGTCTAAATAATTAACACACATGGGTTTTACCGTTTTAAAGTTTCAAAATAGTCCATGCAACGCTTCTGAATATTCCGTTAAAGCACATTCTCAAGTGACATTACTTATTTCAAGCTTACAGCTAATTTAAGTGATAGTAAGCGCTGGACACCGCATTCCAGAGCATAAACAGGTCGGTTTCCTACTGACAAGGAATGGCTGGTAGAAATAATTCTGTAATTATTTAGTTAACACCTGCTTGAAGGCATCTGCAAGGCCGCGGAATAGGTCAGGAGGCCGGCCCGCTAGCGCACGCGCCTCTCCAAGGCCTAATGTTTCAGCTGCTTAGTAAGTACTGGTTTTATATTGGTTTATTTGTCATTTTTGCATCTGATGCATAATTGCAGATAAGAAGAATCATCGATGAAACCGTTAGCAACTTTGTTTGAAGAGATATTACAGCAATAAGAGATACTACTACTCTTCCGACGACCGGAAAGCTCGTAACACATACTAATCTTTTGGAACAAGTGGAACACACCCACAAGCTAATAGAAGTTTATTTAAATTGAATCTAGAGTAGTATAAATACGTTACACAGTTAAATAGGGAAGGCAGCCTGCGTATGTTCTCGAACACATCCGCCAGTTACCCCTTAAGGTGGAAATTTATGCACCTATTACGTAGACGTTACGGCCAGAATTAGTTCAAACAATTCGCAACACGAGCGGCACGCTTGCACTTGCGTAGACGCCACTAGGGATACCGTTTATTGTTTCTGATATGTTAGACACTGAACGCTTCAGTTCCATTTAAATTGCTTCGACGACATTAATCGCGGGTTATTCTAAGATTTCAGAGCAACTGTATACGTCTAAGCTGTGGAAATAATTTTGTCAAATATTGGAGGAACTTCCTTTCCAAAAGATAAGACAGGAGCTCGTTTCCTTTATTTGGATCAGACATTTGACGCTACGGTAGTCGGCTGAATTTCTAAAAAACATATTCCTTCTTTCTATTCGAATGCATTTTAAAAAAGCACCAGGTTTTTTTGGGTTTGTTGCTATTTCGGTGCTTTTCAACACGCTAAAGGTACATACATGGTAACCCTTTTCGCAAATCCTTTACGACGGGTTGGGTGCGTCTAAATCTGTCGACATCCGCGTCGCCCGACGATCTTGTCGCGATGTTCTCTTTGCAGGCGTCGTCGGCGTCGCGACGCTCAACCAATCTCGCACTTGGGAACATTAGGACGTCCACGAGTAATGATAGACTTGAGGTGGAAACAAGCGGCTGGTTTAACTTGATCCGTGTTGTATAATAAAACCCTGTGAAGTTAGACGCGTGAAGCAAATGTGTATCATTCATAACGAAATGAATTAAATTAAAGTCACATTTCGCGCATCGTGTGAATAAAAAACTTTTCAAGTTTTATTTTCGGAGTCTTTCGGCCTAATGTTGTCTTTACCATAAACATTCGATACGTCCAGTAAAACATTGTTATTGCGTTTAAATGTGAATGTTGTTTGTTATTCATTCGATTGTTTGTTTGGGTCGATTTTATTGCGCCCCGCGTCATTGTAGGCCACGCGCGAATTATAAACGATTTGCTGATCGCGTTTGATTTCAGTAATTGAATTAAAGGCAATAAAAATACGACTTATTATTTTAGGACCATTCCACTTTACCCCATCACGTCATGGGGCAAGTCATCGTCCAGTAAATTTTTGTGGTGCAAATTACACTCGCATACGCTCTAAGTTATCTTTTTCTTACTAGGATTTCATTAAAAAAATTCAAGTAGAAACTCTTCGTACGGGATGGCTTTGGCCTTGTTGTTTTTATGAGAGAGCTCCAATCTTCATGAGAGTGGTTGTAACATGGGCATTTGACATGACATTTGTTCTACTGACTCTTCTGGAAGCCCCGCTGTGGTAATCGAGGATTGTACAGAAGTCCTCCATAGTGTCAGGTCCTCCATGACTTCTATATAGTTGGTGAACCAAAGGGCAGTGAAGTACTCGCCATTAATTTTTCTGTCTAGCCCTCTCCATTCCTAGCTAACGCGGGATATAATTGATACTGAAATTAAATTAAAACTTGTATAAGTCTGGCTTATAAGGCGTGGCGTGACATGGCGTGAGTAGTCTTGTTTGTGAATGTGAGCACAATTTGTTACACAGCGAATGTTTCCATTGCACATCTGCATTTATCAACCAAAATAAAACATTATGTTTCAGCTGAAACATCAAAATTAATGACTTCAAAGCTCTATCTTCACGTAGCGATCTTTTATTGCTGAAATATATAACATTAAATAGCTTTATCATCGCACACGATGTCGCGACGGTACGGTTACACGGTACCGACAGTTCGTGTCTCAGACATTTCGAGACGGATTCATTTTCATACGTAATCCATTTTACTGTAACATTGCGGGCGGTTGAAAGTTGGCGTGTGTCACGCCACGATGCGGCACAAGCTTGTCAAATTAGCGCAGGGCGGGACCACTGGCCAGTGGCCATTGCACCTTGATTGATGACATAACGCGCACAGCAAAACGCTATTAGGCTAGTCTGACACATTGGGGCTTGGACCGGTTCAGTTGCAACTTGATGAAAACTCGGTGTGGATTTTCATTGCTAAGAATTACCCACGAATAAATCATCGAATTTCATACTTATCTTTACTTTTAACGTCTATCGAATCAAATAACAAAAACACCACACCATCCACACCACTGGAAATTGAAAAAAAAAAATTCTTACTTGCCACATTTCTCTAAAAATATGTTTCATTTCATAATATCTATCTTGTTGTGTCAACATAAATTAATTACGCCGTATGTTGTTCAAAACTCTCGTCCCATTTAAAATGGAAAGCTCCGCAAGGCTACCGCACCGAATGACTTTATTTCAGGAAGTGCCATGCATGCCTGCCGAGTGCCGCATGCTGCATGCTGCATCTTGATTGAGAAACGGTTTCAACCAAACGATAAGGGGGTTTCATTCGATGTTACGTCACAATGACTAGTTTCCAGACAGCTATGATGGATCGAACCGTAGAGATATGTATCAGGAAAGTAGAAACACGTAGGTATACAAGGTAAGTCTCGTGGGTGCTACAATAGTCTCAGATTACATTTGTATCATTGCGAAAATGACTGCAACTTTTATTAGTCTTGAGATAATTTTGAGAAACCTATTGTGAAGAACTGAACATTAAAATATTTTGTTAACATTTTTTCGAGTCTTGATATGTTTTCTTAACATTGTTGCTACGGGCAATTTAAAAAGGTTTTTTCCAACTGGTACGCTGCACTGAAAAGCTTTTTACAAATATCAACTCCTAATTTCTATGTATATGACTCTATAAAAAGATTTAAGGATTTCATGTAACATTAACCTAAAACACATTTTGGGCAGTCATTATTTTTCTCGAATGGCAACTTACCATAAAGAAGGCGATTTTAAACCCACGTAGGCAAGCATTAAAAAGTTGTACGCGATATATTACACGTCTTTGTTTGATGATGTATTAGTGAGTTGGTGCTATAAATAAATTAATGGTAAGTATTGTAAGTTCAAGTACAAGGAAGGCTGCGTTTAGTTCGGCCTAGCACCGGCTGGAGGTCGCAGTTCCCAGGCGTCCTACGCAATGGCACGTAATTATCGTAAGATTGCGCCACACCGATCCCGCATTGTTCGACGTAATGTCTCCTCTAAATCAGAGCTTCTCAGTGCATCATGTGTGTACTCGGCCTATTGTCGCGCTGAGTTCACACGCACTCACTAAAATGCTCCCACGGATCCGTTTGACACTACGTTTCGTTTCAACGCTTGTCCGATCTGGAGAAACACTTCCTTGGTACATAAAAGTTATAATAGTTGCAAGCATTCACATTTTCTTTTTAAAATGATAAAGTCAATTTGATCCTTTAGACTTTTAAAAACATAAAAGTTAGTCTTCTTTTCCAAGCAAAGAATAGAAAGTCGTGTCTGTGTGATTTGTGTTCTTTAGGCATAATAAAATATTAATTCAGGTGGCAAACCAAAGGCAAAGTTTGCAAACAAGCTTTCTTTTCGTGCCAAAATCTCTCTAAGGCAATGCGTTGGCGGTAATTTTCGTTTTTACCCAAAGTCATATCACTTACATTTTAGTAGGTAATTCTGGTAAACGGTAAAAGTTGTGGGACTAAGTACTTTGATGCTTACAAGTTGATGAATACGTTTAAGAGTTCTAACAAACGTTAACTGTTTAAACCCACAGGCATTACGTAATTAAAAACCGTAGTAATTGCATTATGATCATTAAAATTATAACAATAAAGCGTAGCAGTAACAAAATAATGTTTAGAAAGCGTAACGGCTGCTATCTACACGAACAGCCGTAGTATGTGGTGCTGTAGAACTATGTAATTACCAACACACTCCCTAGTTAAACTTACAGACAGTATTATCCGAAATGTAAAACATTTATTTAGTGATTCTAGCTAAAAGTACCTAACAGTTATTTAATTATAATACTCTCTTTAGTGGCGACGAATTTCGGCTCGGAATTCCGGATACAAAACAGTTCACAGTTTGGCGATCTTGCATGAAGAACTTTACGAAAGGACAATAGGTAGGTCGAGTAAGATACAATACCATTTCGCACTACTTGTTATCTACTTAACTCCACTGTGACGCACAGGCTAAATGCTTAGTAGATATAAGTACTAAATACGTTTGCAAACATGACCAACACACTCCACCAATTTCCAAGACAGAGCCACTTAAATATTCAGTTGCGTTTTCGAATTTTCCAATTAGTATTCACACTCTGTGGACATCAAACTCAATGAAACTGTTCTAATATTTTTTTAAAGTATGTTGTGTGGGTGTTCATCTTCATACGCATGAGGCGCTCGCGAACTCTGCGGGTATGCGCCGATAAAAACTGGGCAGTATCGAGAGGACACCGGAGGCGAGGTGGTGTGGACCACTTCTTGTCGCATCCCACTTATTAATGTGGCCGTTCATACAACATGCTCGTGTTGGCATGCTTCCTTTATGACAGGAATCCTGCGCGTTTTTATGAATATTGAATTATGAAACAATTTTTTTAAAAACTGGTTATGATTATTTCATTTAAAAAAAAACCTCTTCACGTCCATCTCATACGAGATAATCTGATGCTTTAAAAGAAAAACTATGATTTACCTGTTAAATGCGGAACCTAGCTGAAGTTTAACTAACGATGTAACCAACGTTTTCACGACTTAACTCCGAGTGTTTATCGCGCTGACATAATTGATAAAATAACGAGATGGCATCGTGAATAATTCATCGATAAGTCGCAAAGATGTGCTTGGTTTTGTGACGTTAGTGGTCGCACGCGTCCGTCCGGTCCGCGCAGGCGCAGGTGGACATAATGCCCATACGCATTCAGAGCGCGCAACACATCGGACATACTGATGTTTTTTGCTTTACATAAATAATTATGAATGTACCGGATTTACGACATTGTTAAATGTCAACGGTATCCGAAATGCAAAGACTGGTAAAAACACGGTAAAAACTTGGCCGTGAAGCCGTGAACAATGGGATAAAAGTAGAGTAATATAAATTTTCAATCTTATAAGGTGTGTAATATGAAATCAAAGTAAAATAAACAAATATAGAAATTATATGAACAATGTGGCGATATTCGTTTCTTCCAATCCACGTTCAATTGTGCTGAACTAATTACGTCAAAAAACAATATGGCACTAGAAACGTGGCATATAATTGTATCGCAGTATTGTAATGTTGACGTTTTGTATAAAACTTTCTGTAGCAGACTCCCACGTTTTCTTTTATCGGAAGCTTTCTCTGTCAGATAAGAACGAATTGACAATAATAGCGCATAATCGAAGAAAGTTTACGTTTTCGTTACCAAACAGTTTACAAAATACTGTAAACACGACGTTTTCCGTATCTCTTATGTAAGTGACCAATTTATTAGTAGGTAATATTAGACGATTTCAACTTTTCCTTTCTTATATAATGATGAAAAGTCATGAAGGCTTATTTACTGTGTTTGGAAATCAGCAGTTTTTAGTAAAGGGTGTGTCATTAGACACTAAAAAATTATACAGCCAAAGACTATGAAATAGTCTTTTCAGGACTAGAGACATGCAAATGAGTTCCTACGCAAACTAGGTGGCCGGACATACGCTGTACATGAACTAAAAGTAGACTTTCCCAAAGGTTGCAGAGTGAAAAGGACATTTGCTCCACATAAACCCGCTACAAGAAACTCGCCACGTCTCAGACGAAGAAAGGGTGCTCATTATATTTTCATTATGCGCTCATTAGTAAGCGCTCGACCACTTCCTTTGAGCAGAATGGACGTCGCGAACAGGCCGGGAAACGACGGGAAAAGTTATGAAACCAGCGGGGAAAAGTCGTGAAAACTAATGGTAACATATACTTATAGTTTTTTTATGTCTTGACATTTGTGACACATTGACTTTATTATATTTTAGTTAAATATTAATATATTGAAAGTAAACATAAACCTTCCGGGATATATTCCCTTAATTACGTTGAAAACCGCATCATAATCCGCTGCATAGTTTAGAAGATCAACGTCGTCAGACAGTCTTACTCCACAGCAACACACGCACACAAACACTCCCCACAATCAGCTTATAAGCCATTTTTAATAAATATATATATATGTTAGCATCAGTGTTGTTATGCAATTATGAATATTTTGTAAAACGTGTCAATCCCTTAAAAGTACACTGTCCTACAAGATACAGATTTTTCTTAGTTTGAAGGACAGGAACCTTCTCATCAGTAATAGCCTGAATAGCCATACCTATCCCTTATTGAAATAACACTGATGTTACCTAGGCTAAGTATTTTATGGCAGATTTTTCAATCGGCAGATAATTTTTATTCGTATAATAAAATTGACGTCTGACAGATTTTGTTCCATACAAGAACTGACAAAAATTCAAAATTATTCCTCCGTTAAAGTTATCTGGCTTTGGAAAAATCAGCCCTTACTAAAATAAATAATTACTTACTTACTTACAGACAGACTGACACGAAAAGCGATTTCAATTTATATATGTGTAGATATTATAGATGCGCCTATCCGGAGACACAGGCTCTAACAGCTGATCGCAAACTTAACTTAAACAATTGAACATGAATTTTATCTTCTAGACTCTAGACCTACCACGATGACAAAGCTAATATCTATTCTTCGAATAGATTGCTCGGTAATTTAAATAAGTTCGACATTCATTTGTTTCATTTAGACTCATTACGTGTTTTATGTTTATGTTGTAGGTAATACAAGAAGCCCGCATAGCTAATTAAGTCGACTTCCCTTCTATCGCTTATCCGCAATATTTATGTGACCACCATAGCAATTAAGTAGTCGTAACAACAGAACCCATTGAGATTATTTCCAAATTACTTCAATTACACTATATTATTTTTAAATGCTACTATTATCTATTATAGGAATGTGAAAATTGAAAAGTGATAAAAATGTATGGAAACCTATGTTGCAGTAACTTGATATTCTGTGATCATTATAATGTGTTCAAACATTTACTTACTGATGGTCATTAAAGTTGAAAATCGCTTGACTTTACTTTATAGCGATCTAAGTAGTTTTAAAATAGTAAAATAACGATTTATTACCGTTATACTATTAAGGGTTTCCTATGAGATTTACAATCAAAAGTCAGAGGAATGTTCGTGTTTAATTAACCTCATTATTTTCAATAAAATAAAACCTACAAGCTTATTATAAGTTATGTTTTATCAGCACATTGGGTAGGCACAGGCGGGGCGGCCGACTGGAGGCATTGACCGCCCCGACACGCGTTTTTCTCATTTTCCCCTGAACATTATATTTCGTCGATGGAAAACACGACGTGTAATAACGAGTCGTTTCAACATGCAAGACCTTATTTCAGGTCATGACGCCATTAATTATGGAAATTCCCATTAGGTTTCATGTGAGTTTCTGTTACTTTTGAACAGTTTATTTTGTTAAAACATTTTTTTCGATTAGACTTAACGAAATTTTTTTTTTTTTTTTTTAATAATTGATATGTCTAAATTACTTAATGTTTTGAAATTTTAGATTTAGTACCTAATTTAGGTAGTGTTCCTAATAGGGCCAAAATATCTTTCTAAATAAGTACTTCTTTTTCACAAACTTTTTATGGAATGAGGTCAGCAATCTGAGGGGCAATTCTCGTCATTTTAAGAACGTTCACATTCTGATCTCAGTCTCAATCTGTCAAAAATATCTCTAATTTCCCTACATTTTTGACATGTTTTGACATTTGTTTGTCGCCGAGATCAGATTGCGACTAGATTTTGAACGTTTTAAATTACGAGAATTGGCCTTCTGCTCTCAACAGCAACCTATACAATACATCCCCTATTGATTAATGGTAATAATTCTCCTCAGTCACGAACGATAACCGTAAATAAAGCAAAAATACGATATCATAGCCCATTTAACGTAAACTGACTGAAGGAAGAAAAAACAGGGATCGACAACATATCAGTACAAAACGTGGTTGAAAAATACACGAGTCTCCCCCTCGCAAGACATGGTACGCTTGTATCGGATTGCAATAAATTTGGGAGGGTAAAAAGCTATGGGGTAGCCGCCGCCGCCGTCGCGACTAACGTCTTCCGCCTTTGATGGGCTTCATGTGGGTAGTCGGTACTTCAAACTTACTCGGAACTATGATGTTCTTGAGTTAGTTTTTGTTTTACTCAGTTCCGGATTTGTCAATTGTTTTGGGAAAATGATAGATCTAAATCTGAGAACTCAAACTTACTATTTTTATTTATTATATTTTTGACATAATTAGCACATTTGAATTGGCCTTAATTCGGAAATTCAGGTAAGTTGAGGAGATCAAGAGGTAGAAGAAAATTCTTAAAAAATCACGATTACGTTATTTTAAACGAACTAACTACTACAATAAGAACACCACGGGCTTATCATCGTCGAATTTATATCAACGATCATCGCGCCACAAACATGCGATAAAAAATATCATAACAAGATATCATTTACATAGTGATGATGCCTAGCATTCTATCTAGCGCGGCGCCGGCGCCACTCTGTCTGAGTAATTCATGTTTGATTGCTACAGCTAGCCTTTATTTTTGTTAATAAACAAAAACTTGGCTTCTGACCACGGCCTGAATATATTTACCATTTATTCTCATCTCATGCATTAAACATAGTAGGCAAGTAATCGAGACGTTTACGCTACACAGCAAGTAAGGGTTAAGAACAATAGCATGACTATATTTCAGGGAAATGGATCGCTTCGAAAACTTGCAAGTTGGGAGAAAACATCACGAAAATAGGTTGTGTCAAACGTGCGTAGTAATGTTTTGTTAGAGCAGAGTGATAGGCAATATTATCTCGTAAATATACTTTATCTACTTTCTATCTAGGACGCGCGAATGATCTATGTTGTAGAGACATGTCAGGCTCGGTGGCGCCGTCCTGTTTTTTGTCCCAAAGCTATCAACTTACTTTACTATGCTATAAACGCTATTTTTTTGCAAGAGAATAATGATACAAGTTCCGAAACTTGACCCGGACACCTTGAAGAGGCAACACCACTATTATTCAACGACGGAACTTTTATTCGTTTTTGAACCTCCGAAAATAGTAGTAAAAAAGTTGTAACCTAGTTTCAGAGCAACTAAATAATATTGGGTCATAATCAGCCTAAAATATTTCCATTACTTCACAGGCCTTCTCTCAGTGAAAGGGTAAGGGCCGAAATCCATCTCACGGGCCCAGTGTGGCTTGGTAGATGTCACGTGTAACATCTACCAAGCCACACTGGGCCCGTGTCTTCGAATTTTTAGTTCTAGGGCATGCCGGTTACCTCACGATGTTTCCTTTACCGTTTTAAATAAAATTAGGTGATTCAACCTAAATATAACTAAATAGAGACTCCAAAAGTGGGCTGAAAAATAAGGGTTCAATCTCCCTATTACGTACTCAAAGCAAAATGTCCGCTATGAATGCGACACGACACGACCAATTAGATGTCATTACATTGTACGATTGTGTCCGAACTATTGTGCTACTAAAATTTGGGGCGATTTTGGCTCGATTACGTGTACCGTGTAATCACCTGAAGCAACGCAACAATTATCCGAATCAGAATAACATTTCCGCTTTACGAATTAAATACATGTTCAGTACAATTGTGTCTATTAACGGAATGACGAGAGCTTTTAGAAGATTATCTACTCAAATGTGATAATTAGACTGTTCAATGGTGGGGCTGGGGGCTCTACGACTAGCGTTGCGTAGCAGAGTTTTGTAGAATTGTTTAATTAGAGTTCATTTTCGTAAAAGTTTGAAGGTAATTAGGTCGGTAGGTCAAGTATTAATTATATTACTGATGAGTAATTGTGTACGAGAATAGGACGGTGCAAAATATGTAGTTCATTATCAATGCTTTGGAAAACTTAGATGTCTCATTAGTTTGTTGTCAAATTGATTTTAATTTTATTTTATGTAATTTTAGTGTCTGTTGTCTATGTACCAATTGATTTTAATTTAATTTAATGTATTTTATGGATTATTATCATCTGAAATAAATGAATTAGTAATAATAATTTGTAAATAAAGAACTTCGGAAGTTGCTATCATATACTAATGGATATAAGTATGACAATGCATTACACTGCAGAAATATCAATTATATTATTATATTTTGTCCATAAAGCGATACAGTTCATTTCCCATAGCGTAACCGAATCAGTCGACTCATTCAAGGACGATGAAAATCCAATATGGCACATACATTTACTCCACATTTATTCCACGAAAGGCGGGGTAAAGCTACAATCGAAGTAATGGGAGCCCGTTCCAAGTATTTACTCTAATGTCAGTAATAAAAATAATTGCCACATACTGTATGTGGCTTCAATGTAAGGCGCTAGATTTTCCGCCTTTGTAGAAAAATTCATTTCGCGAATTGTTTTTCCTAATAAACGTTGCGAACTCCCCTTCAGGCAGGTACGTTATTTAGTCCGGAACCCCATTCTCGGGGTAGTGAGTATTTATGACCGCTGCGTCATGGGGTTTCACCATAAGTGTAGTCCGACTTAGTGAACTTTACGATACCGACGCCATGGGGCACGTTAAAAGCTAGTAATAAAATTATTAGATTGTTTCTTCTACTGTTATCTGGGAAATGATTTCTTGTATAAAAGTTTTCAAATATAGTGTTCAAGATATAATCTTTGCTATCAGAATGTGTGGGGGTTTACACTGGAGGTTTTTCCAATGTGGGCGTTGTCGTACGGCAGACGCAGCGTGCTGCTACGCTGCGTCTGAGCGTAGAATCGTCGTCGTAGCAGCATTGGCATCGAAGTAGTGCTGGCGCGGCGTAGCAGCATCGGAGAGGCCACGTAGCCGTAGCGTTGGCGTAGCGCAGATGCGGCGTAGCAGCTGCGCAGGGCCCGCGTAGTAGTAGCGTAGGCTCCGTAGTAGCGCATCAATACGCATCGTAGACGCCGTCCGATCGAATATGATTTCGACTCGATTTCGACGAGTGAAAATGCTCTGGGAGGATTCATTATAGAAGTTTCGATCAATTGACTGACATGACTTTTTTGTGTTAATTAGCATGTATGCTTTTTTTTTTCAGAAAAAATATACGCGATTTTGTATTTCCCTTTTTGAAAAAAAAAATCACAAATGTATATAAGGCTCTTTAAAAATGACCCCAAAGGTTTACGTTCATTAATTTGCAAAGTTTGGTTACAAATGTTTGGCCGAATATCAACACATGTTAAATCTGTGCACGCCGTGGGTGCCCGAACACCTTTCCTATTGGTAAATTAGCAGTGTAGTACCACATGTCTCAGAAAAAAATACATTAGCAGCCGGCTAATGCCCCCGATTGATGGCGCACCCCTTATGCGGTGGGCGCTACGTGAACTTAAGAGGTTATTTGTGAGATAAGATATTTTTAAAATTTTAATTGATCAAGAAAATGCAACTGTTTTTGAAGTAACACGGTTACGTAGCTCAAACATCATCAAACAAATACAGACATTGACAACTTTAAAACAATTTCATTGGCTTACTGAAATCGACATTTCTTAAATAATATCTATCGTTAGGTCATGATCCTGATATCACTCCATCAGTAACTTTAAAAACTTTACCATAAAACTTATATTGGTCGTAAACATAAAAAAATGGTGGCGTTACGTTGATATTCGGGCACACGTGTGTTAAATATAATTGAATGGTAACTTTACAAGTAAACCCACCTTGCCCAACAGATGTTAGAGATTTGGCCCAAATACTGATGGATTGGCTTTGTCAGCCGCCACCGTTAAATATGAATAATATGACCTATACGGAACACATTTTGGTTTTATAATATTCGTACACATCGTCGCCAAGGATTGAAGGTACTTAGCTTTAGCAACAGCTTTCAAAATAGTCAGTATTAAATTGTGTAGCTCCTGCTTGATAATCTTTATGGTGCGGTTTTGTCTTTGTACTTTTTTGTGCGAAAAGTTTAAATAAATATTGTATTATGTAAAACGTGTGCCATTGTTGCACACCTTTTACATAACGTATGAGACGTTTTTGGTACCGTATGAGATTTTTAAATACCCACTATGACACTGCTCAAATCAAATAAAATTTTCATTTGTCAGATACTGTTAAACTTAACAGGCGGAATGACACGGTACGAGTGCGCAGAGCTAAAACAGTGCTAATGAGAAAAAAGCATATTTTGCATAGCTCCGCAAATCTGTAATAAAATTCCAAAGGCATTTAAAGAATTAAATTAAAATTGTTTTAAAATAATAAGAGATTGATGTGTTTAAATGACTACTTAAATGATAATTTGACATTTTAATGATGAAGACTTGGTACTGTTAACATAATATTATTATTATTCTATTGACACTATTTTTAACTGACATTTTAATTGGGATATGGTTTTAATATATACCTAGTGTTTAATTAATTTTGATCCTATTTATAACGTGTAATCATAGACCTATATATAAAAATGTGTACCTAACTACCTACTTCGAAATTTGCACGCCATTATATGGCAGAATATGTTGTGACAAGATATAACTTTAAGACAACATTTTTAATGTATTACCATATTCTGACAAATTAATGGCTATGATTATTATTTGTTTAAAACAACTGCAAAAAATAACGTAAGAAACTCCTCGCTGGTTCCTCTACAACAAAAGATCATCATCACCGTAGAGCTCTTTCCGTCGAGGAGCTGTCACTGTTATCACTATACAAGATTAGGCTGCCCATAAATAGAACATTTAGAGCCTATTAACCTTAAAAGACGACTTCACAACACCCAAGGGGTAAACAGAGAGATAGCTCCCCGTATTAAAAACCATTACATTCCAGATAAAGGCGCTTCTATAAAATCAATAATGTTTTTCTATCGCAAATTGATACCATCCCTTACAAATTAAGGGACGTCGATGCAACAACAGATAACAAAGTAAGTGAATAGATTACTTAATCTGTTATTCCTGCTACCGTGAACAAGATAAGTAGGAGATAAGGTGGTTTCGCCAGGCGCTAACGCGTGTTGGGACAATAGGATTATAAAGGAGCACAATAGATCGTCGCCGTAAAAGAGAGTAATCTCATTTTACACAACTTTGTTACAAAAGCTGCCATAATAAGATTACACGGGTATTCTTGTAATTAATGTGTTAATACTTGCCGGTGGAATTGGAGATGCGTACATACCTGCAACAAAAGGATACGGGTCAGTCGCTACTGTGTGATAGATAATGCAATAAATATACTAATCTGTATTGTGAAATTCACAATGAATTATGAATCATGATAGATGATAACAGTCTACTGTAAGGAAACAAATCCCTTTTTATGAAAATAATATAGTCATGTTACTGATCTAACTAATTATTCTAATGAGAAACATAGCCTTCGTTTTAGTATGACATTTACTCAAGTATCCGTAAATATAAACAATAACCGAAATATGATGCGATAAAAAAGTCAATAAAGCTTACATGATACACTTTCATTCATGTTTACTACGATATAAACATACTTAAGAGTTACGATGTGCGTGTTTAGATAAAAATAACATAAACATATCGGTACAGTTAGCTACGGCCCGTTCCTTCTACTTACGGACCATTCTTCCTACGGGAAGCGATTGACGATACGATATTTCAACGCTTGCCTACCAGATGTACACATTACTCGCTTTTTCGGATGTTTTCACTCAAAAACACTGTTATCGATATGTTACATCCGTAAATAAGGTGTGTTTTTATGCAGCTTTTTTGAAGAAGAAAGATTTACTTAGGGATCGCCTCGATGTCTGTCTGTTACACAGGTAATTCTGAGATAAAAGACGCAATCAAAACTGATTAGTGTTAAAGTTGTTAAAAAAATGTTCCTATTTGGAGCGTTAGTAACAATTTTCATAAAAGGGATGCAATCATATAATATGCCAGGATAAACGTGTGTCTCTACGCCTTAATATATCCGAGGAATAATGCAAAGACTCTCGAACAGATGCATTTAAGAAAGCCGATATCAACAATTAACAGCGATAGCAATGTTTGAGCAGC
Organism: Apamea monoglypha; assembly: GCA_911387795.2. NCBI lineage: Eukaryota > Metazoa > Arthropoda > Insecta > Lepidoptera > Noctuidae > Apamea > Apamea monoglypha. The sequence goes on from OU426922.1 coordinate 7,628,329, forward strand.
GGAAACAGGTTGGCGGAAGAAGGTATTTGGGCGCGTGGCTTTTTGCGGCCCCCGCGACGGAGGGGCCCGGCAGATGGAAAGGCGCTCTGAGGGTAATCGAATTACTTTTTACTGACATATGCACTTCGCAGCCGAGGGGTTAACTTCAAGTGATTCAGCAAAAAAAAAACTCTTCGACGGGGCTACTTGTGGCTTCCCTTTGCTTACGAATGGTTTCTGTCATGAAACTTTTGAATAGGAAACCAGTTAAAACCATCATCCGTTCTTCTTTTATAACATTTTTAATGGAGGTTTATTAGTATAAAATTACTAAACTTATTTAAGTAGTACAAATACGCAATGAACATTTCTGTGCTTACGGACAAAGAGCTGAAATCAGGTTAAGTGTCAATTAAAAATCGCCGCAAACTCTACACGGAGGAAACCACTTAATGTCTAGCTTGCGTTAGTGATACTTCCTGCAGTCGGCAGGAGAGTTCATAAATCGTGTGGCTTTATTAAATTTCCTTTTGTCGCGAACACGCGGGCTTAATGATGGCCGACGGCTACAAGAGATATTTGTCATCGACCAAAAAGTTCACGCGACTTATGCTTCTATTTTAGAAAAGAAAAAAAAATGCATTACGAAGGAACATCTGTATATGCTTCCGTTTAGACTTAAAATAATCAAGTACAAATTAATGCAACAACCATGAACATTTTTTATCAATATTTATTTTTAAGCACGCGACACATCTTGCTTGTGTGTCTCAATGTTAAAAACAGTTTTTTTCACTTGTCTTTCTACTCCCTTACGCAATCAACTGTCCCCTGAGATAATTTTTTTCTAATCCAGGTGATAAATTGACGGAAGCTCTCGGCATCTCCCCTACAGCCTAAAAATAAGGATGACGCCTTGCATTTTTTATTTCATAAATTCATAATCTAAATATAACTGAAACAGTATGTAAATACACCATGCAAATGAATGCAGTTGAGCCACATTATGAGGGTGTAGTTGTATAAGTAAAGCAAGTACAAAAAGTCTGTCGTTAGGCAAACGTCTTTTCTTCTATAAAATTCCACGCCGTCTAGAGCAAGTCTAGGCAAAGCTTTGAAAGCTCTCGACCCCTTATTTATAGCTCGTAGCCACAATAAGCATAGAATCCAATCTCATTTTATAGAGTAATTATTCTAGCCACATTGAACTGGACGTCTGCACAGTACGGTAAACAAAGCGGAAATGACCTATTAGATAGCAGCTGGTATGGCGGCGGCGCACGCGCAGCTGCCGCCCGAATTTCGCCGAGAGATCGCGAAACGCGCGCCTTCCGTTTCCGGCCGATTGTACTTGCGCGTTCTTTAAGTTAAGTGTCCTTAGGGGTGGACATGGATTGACGTGCCGTTGCTGTTGCCATACGGCATGTGTGTACTCATTCACCACAATTAGGGGAGTGGTAATCCAATGTTTTTCATTGTTGTTGATGTGATATAGGTAACAACAACGACCGTGTGTAGGGCACATAATGAACTTGAAATAAGCCGAACATATGTACTTCTGATGAATAAAGTAGAGAAATGTCTTGTGTATCCATCCATCCTGAGGTGGATGAAGATTTACCACCTAATGATAGAGTTGTATGACAGATTACTTATAATATTAAACGAAGTAGGATAGGTGAAAAACCCAAACATACAAATTATGTAGAAAATGTTCGGTACAAACTGTAATGAATACTTCAAGGCACGGTACTGTCTCATCCAAGTAGTTGTATGGCGAACAGGTTTGAGCAGCAGTGTCGAGTGACATTGTGGCAACAAGCTACTTGCTCCCCGGTGCGCGGGCCACGGTGACTTGCCACCATTGTCTGGTAGCGAACTAGTTGTGCCTCCACCGTGACTTTAAGACTTGTTTACATTTGTAGAGCTTTGATCATTAGAGGTTCTAATATTCCCAGGTAAGTACTAACACTTTTTGCAGCGTCGTTTGAAGTTAGGACTGATTTTCAGTCAATGAAAAATTGCCATTCTTGATAAAAAAAATAGATGTCAGTATCTAGCGACCAGCCAAGCTGGTAGACGCTTGATGATTTCTTTCTCTGATGATCTACTCAGCGTTCTCCGACGTCTCTAGCTTAGTCTAAGTTAGTTTTTTTTAAAGTTATGTTTTGGCATATTGAAGGACTCCAATATGATTTTAATATATCAAAATACACGAAAGCTAGTTCTTCTTAAGTTATTGTAAGTATTCTTAGCAATACAGGCGTGTCCATGTGAACTAAACTTAAGTTCAACAGCGATACATAGAGTGGGCACGCGCGTTAATTTGAATTGTGTAGGTGCCTCATCATACCAGTAATGGCCGGACAGCTACTATTATATTTTCAACATTGTTATCGAAGCGTTAAATAGTATAATGTACGGAATGCTCTCGAACAGGTGGACTCGAAAATGTGTTGTAAACCGCAGTAATGTTTTTGAATTTTTTACTTTCATATTCATATTCATATTCATTTATTGCGAACCATAATGTGTATAAAAGGTGTTACATGAGGCTTAGAGCTAAGGTACAGTTATGGACCCTGTTAGGGCACAGCAACATACAATAAAAAATAAACATAAAAATTAAAAATACAGAATTAAAATTAAAAAATAAATTAAATTAAGAAATTAGCGATAACAATAATAATCATAAAATAACATGTCAGGTCGGTAGTGAGTTATAATTGTAGGTGTTGTGTACAGGGAAGAATTTAAATGTCAAAATTTATTTATCGTCCAAGAATTCCTTTAGAGTGTAATACGATTTTAATATAAGGTAATCTTGGAGACTGTGTTTAAATCTATTTTCATACTCAATATCCTTAATAGAATTTGGAACCTTATTATATATTTTCACACACATGGCTAAAGGTCCTGAATGGAACATTGTTAATTTAGAGCTAGGTAAGGCTAGTTCATGTTTGTTCTGGCGTCTAACACTGCGATGTTGTGGGCGAAGGTCCTTAGTGAGTGGGAATAGTGACTGATGCTTTCTTACAAATTTGCTAACTTCTAAAATGTAGATACCGGTTAGTGTAAGAATTTTGTGTTTTACAAATAATGGCTTGCAGCTTTCTGTGTTATCTATATTAGCAAGAATTCGTACACATTTCTTTTGTAGAATAAAAAGTCTATCCTTGTCTACACTGTTTTCTGCTGTTTGTTACTACACTTTTATGCTGTTTGTTTCCCAATTATTATAATCAGTCTTATCTCTGCCCAATACTGAGCATTTTGTTTTTAGTGGTCAAGTGGGTTTTTTATGTTCGTCTTTCGGTACTTACTTCATTAGTTCACTTGACAGGAATTCTCTATTTTATAGTTACTGACTATAAATTGATTAGGTATGCGCCAGGGACGGAAAGGTAAAAACTGCATTCCTTCGTCTTGAAACTAATAAGGGCATGAAATCTGTTAACTCGGCGCATTAACGTACCCTTTTTCAGAAACAAAATGTACAAAATATTTAACACAGTCGAAGCTAAACCGCTTATTTCATGAGACGGGCCATTCATAAATATTGTTTTAATTTAGTGACATTGCAGTTCTATATGAAAAAAGTGGTTTCCGTGTTCCTCTTAATACTACCTATGTTTAACTACTGTTCAAAACATTACCTGTGTTCAAGAACAATTTGTACTGGCAGACACCATTAGTTATTTTTCAGAATATTGGAATTATTATAAATTTTAGAATCCATGGCTTGACCTGTCCTTGCAACCCAAATTCTTTGTATTTGTTGGTAAAAGAAATCATCTGAGTTAATCCTAGGTGTGGCGGCGTGAAAGCTGCGGCGCACGTGCGTATGTGCACCTGCCGCCATTCCGACGCGGCACCACCCCTGAGCCGTCTGGCCTGAGGGGTGACTTGTATAAACTAGTCCAAAAAGTTCTCTTTTTTTCTGTGCTATGCAAATGTCACATGGTTTACTTTGTATATTGTTGTAGATAGACTAACTCGAAAACGTATTATAGAAATTGATTATTTTAAGTAAGAAAACAGAAATATTCTGAAGAAAAGTAACTTTAAAGTTTTCAGAACAAGGAGTTCTGAAAGGGTACCATTTCCATCAATGACAACTCAACCGATTATCAGGATTACCTACTAATTGGAATGGTGTACAATAGCAAACAAATTATAATAATCATGTACATAACAACATACAATAACCATTACAGTGAACATGTAATTACTTTAAAAGACCGTTTGAACTAATGCTCTACATAAAATTACAGCAAACACGTTTCCGATAGATAAGTTGACAAACAGACTCGCATAATGTTTGAGGACAGCAACCATTCTGCTTGATCGCTTACGCAAACGATTAAAGACTTTTTACGGCCGTTTAAGTAGTTGTTAAAGACCAATTAGCATTTATCGGACTTCCCTTTTCATGTTGAAGAGACATTAAATTGGTATACTTAACTGTATTGGGTACTGAGCTTAAAATGGTATTTAATTAAAATTAAAATGTTTGTTAAACTGTGGTTTATGTATTTAAACTTTTCATTACACTGTTGCATAGCTCAGCCAAAGCTCGCTGCAGATAGTCACCTGACCACTTTACCTAGGTATCCCTCTCGAAGAGAAGAGGCCTGTGTCCCAGCAGTGGGGACATTATAGGCTGATTATGCTACACCTGGTGCATGTACATACTGCTGTATACCTATATATGTGCAAGTGTTATTAACCCTACAAACATGAAAAGTTGTGTAACGGTGAACTGAATGTCAAATTATAATTAAAAATAAATAATTGAATATAGCACGTATGCGCATGACGCAGCTCATTGCTATGCCGGGAAGCGCATAGTGCACGGGACGCACTTAGAGGGCTCATTGCGAGGTAAATGTATTTAATAACGAGGGTGGAGGACAATAGAGGGGCGGAAGTTCGCGTGTGTCCGCCGGATGTCGGCCCACCATCGATCATACAGTAAGTACCTAGTAAAGTACGACAGAACTTCGAAGTTCCAGCGACTAAATTCGACAACCACGTCGAGGTAACTTAAGAGTGCGACTTAGGTTTTATAGGAATTTGACTGAGCCGAGAGCAATGTTTTGAGGAGCAGTGCAGGTCGCAGGTTTGAATCCAGACAGGCGCTTTACTTTGTGTAATTATTTCATCACCACTGCTCTCAAAACGGTGAAGGAAAACATCGTGAGGAAACCGGCATGTCCTAGAACGAAAAATTCGAAGACATGTGACATATGCCAACCCGCACTGGGCCCGCGTGGTGGATTACGGCCCACTCCCTCTCACAGAGAGGAGGCCTGTGTCCCAGCAGTGGGAACAATATAGTCTGATTATGAGAGCAATATTTTACTTGTGAGTTTAATAATCAAATATCTACTAGTTTTAGTCGATCGATTAGGTACCCATATTGATAGCACCATTAAGCTATGTCGTACTGGTACCAACCGTCGAAGTGCCAACTGCTGCACTGCAACTATAGTGATTGAAAATTAACACATTGTGTATTGGCCGGGAGACCGGGACATTCTGCGCTCTATGTTATTCCTTACGCGAAATTATAGCTTGCTATATACATATTCTTTGTGTGACTAATAACAATCATTATTATATTAGACAGATGTTTAAAGTAAATTTAATGCTTAAAACTACAATGTAATGCTTGTAAGCATTGTTTAAGTACTCCATGATTAGTCCTGGATCTGTTTTGATTGTTTGTTTCAGGAATATCATTAAACTGCCTCAATTTCAAAGGTTCACATTCTTTACTTTAAACAGGAAATATCATGTGGAAGTCAAATCCTAAAAAACCCTTTCCCACGGGTTGCACCGAACTAACAATTGCTTTATTTCACCTAAAAATAATTACGTGACTGTATGTAAGTTCTACGGCTTAATGTCTTACACCAGCCAATATATATTCATTGTTTATGACACCTTTTGTGTAAGGCCGCCTACTCAATAAAATGTAAAATTTGGTTTGTCGTGTGCCTTCTTTGTACAGGCACGTAGGACACCTCCGAAGTCCGGGATAATGTTGGTTTAGAGCAAAATTCTCACGTTCTGTATCCATTGTAAACACTAAACACCGGGACACCCGTTACGTCTTGTTTACTGCGCTTATTGTTCTATTATATGAGCTTGTGAAATGTAAACGGGCGTTGAAAAGATAAATGAAACTTTTTTTTTTTATTAAAATAACGCATTGGATTTCTGGGAAAAAAAATGCAGGTCCGGGCTAAATTACTACCTTCTAGTTAGTATGACTGGCTGGTGTTCGCAATTCCACGTCCAAGCACGTACATACGTGTGGGAAAATCGACCAATCGATCCACCCTAGCTCTTCAAAGGTCAGCAACGCCTTGGTGTCACTGACGATCTCACGGAGTGTACCTGGGTTTCCGAAGTAAAGTTACTACTAATACATACAAGAAAATATGTAAAGCCTGACAATAACGTACTCAATTGAAACAGACAAACAAAAACCGATGTTATCGAAGTTATCTACTCGGAACTGTTGTCAAAACAGTTGCAATACAGCACCCACTTGTTACCTTGATCGTAATTACCAGCACTTAGCTAATAAAGTCCACAAAAAATCTCTAAGATCCGATGTCATTGTACCTGCCGTAGTAATGAATGAATGAATTCATTCTGCAGCTACCCGCTCATCTTGTAGTTGCCTCACGTACACGACGACCGGTTGCCTTTTCAATTCGACCAACGATATTGATGCCATAGAGCAAACCTTGAGATTTATAGACACGTCTATTTATTGCGGAAATGAAAATTCATTGTTCTAACGTTGTGTCAACTTGTGAATATTTAATTGGGTTTAATTTATGCGTCGTAGGAGGTTCTGTTTTATTATACTGTAGCTGTACCGTAACTTTATGTTTGTTGTTAAAAAGACAAAAAAAGAAAAATTGCACTGATTTGGATGAAAATTAATTATAGTATAGCATTAATTTTCATCCAAATCAGTGCAATTTTTTGTCCGTGTGTGTTTTTCACAAATACATAGAAAACCTGAACTCTACGTCCCGTATCTCCATAGAGATTTACGTTTCTACTTTCCGACTTAGTGACCGACTACTTGACAATTATTTAATTATTGAGTTTGAAACTACTCCAACGCCAGATAGTTTTATCCGAGGAATAATTTTGAATTTTTGACAGTTACAAAAATGTGACAAAATCTGTCAAACGTCAATTTTATTCCACGAATAAAAATTATATTATATATATGAAAAATTAGCCCTTAGTAGATTATTACCCACACACACAGATAGGTGCATTTTCCAATCCTTTTACATAAGAGTCGTAGCGTGTCTGCAGCCTATTCTATGGCACAGGTGCATTGCGGCGCATCGGCGACGTCATTCATGTCCGTCCGCCTTGCCTTCCGGTATGCAGCGCGTTTCCATTCGCCCGCTCTCCGACCAAGCCGTGATTCATTCATTCATTCTCTCTAAAAATCGAATTATGACAGAACTTGACCTACGATAGTGAATCACTTTTCTAAGGAAATTCCGATGATGTTTCTAATTAATTGAAATGCATATTGCGTTTTGAAGTAGGTGGTATCTGATTACCTATTCTTTCTACAAACGTGTTATTTTCAAATGTGTGAACGTGCCAAAATGTGGGAGCGGCTATCACTCTTTGAAATGACCAATTATGATCATAAGCACCCATCGACAATAAGTTTTTACTTTTTCAGTTGTCAGCCACCCATCCATTAGTCAAAACTGACGAAAATCTGTAACAAATATTCAGCAAAGCTTTTCGGGAGCTTCTTAACCTTCCAGAATAAATCTTGCCTCAAGGGACCTTCCAGATCAAATATTGTCTCAATTAATATAAAGCCCAGAATCATTATTTTATTAGCCCAGGATAGTAGAGTCGGCCCTGTAAACATTTTTACAGGTGAAATAAAATCTTGTCATTTTACGGTTTGTCGAAATTCAATTGGTAAGTCATTCATGTTACTTAACATACATAATCAGACTATAATGATCCCACTGCTGGGACACAGGCTTCTTCTCTTCGAGAGGGAGTGGGCAGTAATCTAGGTACCACGCGGGCCAAGTACGGGTAGTGGTAGATGTCACGTCTTTCAATTTTTAGTTCGAGGTCAGTTTTCCTCACGATGATTTCCTTCACAGTTTTGAGAGCAGTGGTGATGAAATTATTTCACAAATTAAGGCGCCTTCCTGAGTTCGAACCCACGGCCTACAACTCGTAATTCAGTGCCGGTACCACTGGGTCAACGCTGCTCTAAAATTAATGTTTTCTATTTTAAAATGTAACTTACTCAGTCTAACTAACGTCACCCAAGCTACAATACAACTTCTCTTACCCTGTACCCATACCGATTACAATATTATTACAGCGGTTATAAAAATAATGAAATCAAAGTTAGTTATCTCTGTCGTTATCAGCACTTCGGTAGTGTGAAACAATTTGTAACACTGGCGCACTCAGCGAGTCAGCGCACGCGCCGCTGTCGACATTGTTATTGTTTTGGTGCGTCGCGCCCTTTGTCAAGACCCGGCGACCGTTCAGAGAGTGCATCCGTAATGTCAACCTTGTGTACATAATATATGTCATCTACGGAAACCATGAGAGTTGCATCGCATTGTTGTAGGTGGTTTTCATTCAATTCTTCCATGTCCGTTCATTGTATAAACTTATGAAGCTATGTTCAGCTGCGGCTGTCTACGGGCTGATGTTATTGTTATTTTGTTAGTTTGTTCATAGAAAGAAACAAAAAGTATTTATTGCGATTCGTACAGGAAGATCACAAACCTAACACAGTCAAAAAAAAAAACCAATAATATAAAAAAGTAACAAAAAGAAAAATGAAACGGAAAGTCCTTCGAAATCATACGAGGCCAAAAGGCTCCTATCTCAGCATGATGCTGAGACATAAAAAAATAATGTCAATGTTAACTTCTGTACACTCAAAACAGGCGCCAAACAATTTGTGAAAAATGTTAACGTATTTGTTGAAAGCATTAGCTATAGGCTGTAGAATTACACCGAACTGTCCGTCCGCTAAGTGGTAATTATTTTTTCAATAAGAACGGCTTGTGGGAAGCCTGCAAATGTTTGCTGTTCTCATATTAGTGCTCCACATTTCGCACTCGCTGTTCACACAATAGTAGCCTTGCATCAAATTGTGCTGGAAATCTTACATCAATGTACAGCGTTGCACTTAACACGATTAACATTTTTATTTAGTTAGCAATTTCGACACGCAAGCGTAATCATGCGAAATCTTAATTCTAAATTGAATCCATGTTTTTGTTCGTAAGCAGTAGTACCTACGACCCCACTCTACCCTCACTCTATGTTTAACTTTATGATGTTTCTGAAAATTAGTAAATATAAAGTGTGGCAGGGACATCGACGAGCAATATGTAACCATGAATTCAGCACATGAATCTAGACCCAATAGAGTAGATATTTATCGCCGGTTATTAAAAAAAAACTGATGTTTCATGGAACAGCAGATTTTTTTTAATGAGTTCAGAATCATGTACATGTCCATGGTAACAGAGGGGCAATTCTTGTAATTTTAAGAATTTTCACAGTCTGACCTCAGTCTCAATCTGTCAAAAATCAAAAATACCTCTAATTTCCCATAAATACATTTTGACAAGCTTTTGACATTTGTTTGTCGCTGAGATGAGACTGTGACTAGATTTTGAACGTTTTAAATTACGAGAATTGGCCTTCTGCAGGGCGATTCTGTAACCAAATCCCCGTGAAAACTTAGGTGAAGTGAGCGTGGAGTGAGCTGTCATTCCAACTAATGCTAGGGGATTGACTCTATTGACAGCTCACTCTAAGCTCACTTCACCTAATTTTTCACGGTGAGATTTTTACAGAATCGATCGGCAGGTCGATGTCCATGCCGCCCTGTACAGTTTAACGTTACAACAAATCTGAAAACGTCGAAACCAATCCTGAAAATCCTGTACAATGGTACTGATGGCATTTGAGGACGACTAGTGGTCTTCCTTAAAAAAAATATCCTTTCAAATAATTCAGGCGGCCGGGTCCATCTCATCCATTACCATTTATACTGAAGCTAGTAAAACATGCTTGATCGCCAATGTTGACTTTGAGTTATGTAACGTGTTTTACGACGCTATATTTTAGTTTGTGTATAGTTTTAGTTACGTTAGGATTAAATTTTCTTATTTTTATTAATTAATTAGGTATTAGTTGTTAATTGCTTATTACGACTTATTATTTTAATTTACAAAAATAACCTACATTATATAAAAAAAACTTATAAGGCATTTGGCATTTCCCTATATTGTCTGTCATATTTAAAAAAAAATACCTTCTGGAACCGTTTCCAACGGCGTGGTTTGTGTATCTGTCCACTTAACAAGCAAAAGCATTATCGCAATATGTATGTCCTATGTTCCTGTTACCTAAATATGTATTTATATAAGTTAGGCAGTTTTGGTCTCATTCCTTATTCCATTAAAAGTTACTTTGACGCTAAAATCTAACAAGTTGGATCATTTACATTGACGCGTGGGGAGCAGAATAATATAGCAATTACTCACGTATGATTATAAAATAAAATGATCTAATGGACTGAGGTATGCTCGTTGCATAACGAAGTGTGGGAAAATTGACTGTAGTTAGTCGGAAAGGTGTGGAGAGTGTGGTATTTGCAATTTGCACCACGTGCTCGGTACCTTGCTACTTCACACCAACCTCACATTTCTGCTGAACTATTTTTCCCTTTTCATTATCCGTAGGCAGAGCTTGAGAACGCGAAGGTTCAAACCTAAACATGCGACCATTGTAAATCGGTTAATTGTGACATTTTATGGATATTTTGATTCACCTTTCGCTTTTAAAATGTTAAAAAACTTAACATCTATGTAAGAGCATTATGAAAATGTCAAGGTAGTCGAAATTTACTCACAACGTTACAAAGAACTATTGTAATTTGGGGACTAATCTATGGACGACTGATCGCAATTCTCTATTGATGTAGTTGTACCCTCACAAATATTGACTCACTCAAACAATTGCTACATAATGATTCGCAAAATATACAAAAACTTCCATCAACAACATCTATCATTTTGAACTTAAGGTGAATCATGTAAATCTGGAATGAGTAAGCCCTGGGAATACCTACCTACCTCATTATCCAGAGCTGCTTCAACTTTTTACTGATCTTAAACTTTTTAAGTAGCATGTGAAGAGACGAACATTGATAGTCACAGAAGTTCTTACAAGCATGCCTGGGTAATAGACACTTTATCTTATTGCGATTGTATGAAAGTTGAACGTCGTTGCTTATCGGATTTGCGGTTTTTTAGGCTCCCCTTTGTTCCAAACACATAAGCAAACGGTTTTATTGCGTCACGTCTTAATTATCTTTTGTTTGAGCCGCGTATTGTTAATTTGTTCATTGACCAACTTCTTGCTTCCATTTAATGAATACTCCGGTGAGATGAAAATGTTACTAAACAGTCTTCTGCAGTGTCTTTTTAATCATTATTTAGGAAGAGAGAATTGATAGTAATTTTTATTTCAAATAATGAAACGTATAACATATTTTATAATATGAACATGATACGGTGGTGGGTATTAGAGAAAGTGATACGAAGGGCTTAATATTTAAATATGAGTCCAATGAAATTGAGTAGATGATGTCGTACAGGTCACCGAACACTGTTCAAACATCATCCTAGTTGGAGAGGGTGTGATCTGTAAGCGAGCCCTCTCTTACGTTACCACGGCCCGTGGGAATCACCGCACACTAAATTATTAACAAAAATATTGACCCGCTGCCTACTTAAGGGATTTGACCACTAGTTGTTTGCGCTGGCAGTTTGCCGCTCCCAACAAATACGGGCAATGGCGACGTGTCGACGACTGCTTTACAAAGTTTATGGGAAAAGTTGGAGAGCCGTGAACCAGGCAGGGTCAATATTTTGTGTTTGATGTCTATGAGAACTGACGTAACCTTTGAGATGATCGCCGAACTTTATTAGTGAGTGGGAAACTTTGATCGTGGATCGTCAAAGAGGTATCGTGTATACTAATTTTCAAATTGTATTTCCGATTAAGTCAATATCTTGACTATGTACCTTCCTTGTTTTAAAATTCTTGAGAAAAGATCGAAAATCAGGCATGTTTTTTCGGCGAATTCCCAGCATAATCACAGTCCAAAAACAAAACAAAAACTACAACACATTCCTCTATTATTTTAGAACGATGTGAATGTTTGATTGCATTTGCCCTAATTGTTAGTTACGCACGATCGGACATAGGTGCCGTGGATCTAGTTCAGATCGATCAACTGTGCAGTCCGTTACAGTTGTGTCGATTCGGAATTACCCAGTCGACGGAGTAAACAAAACACTGGACAACACAATAACCTGCATTGTCTATACAATAGGTCAATATCATCGGCAGCTCTATAGCTGCCGATGATATTGACCTCTAAATATAGAATAGGCGCTATTCTATATTTATAGGTCTTGCTAGCGGTAGCCTAAGAATCTGTCACTATTATTCTGTTCGTATCGCAGTCGTGAATGATTTAATTGGAATAAGCAGTTACTTAGGTATGTTTATTTAATTAACAGAAAAGTAATATGTTCGATTCAATGCACAGATAGGTACATTGGGTTTTCATGTTGGTATTTGACAAAATTTTGTTTCCAAAATATGAGTTTGAACTCTAAAATGAAAATAATAATAAGTTACTTCTAACTTCATTAATGGTAAGAATTGCTCCCAAACAATCACTATAGTTAATTCGGGTCCATAATAATCGCAATTCACTTGAGTTTACAGTACGTTTCCACATAATGTGACACCCGCGGTGATTCTCAGCAGTAACGAGCGCGCGGCATCTAATCCGCGTTCGCTAATCCATTCATTAACAACCGAGCTAATTGGGCTAGTTCACGTGGGTTCGTCACCGTGGCCGACTCTGAAAATCACTGCACTTGTTTAAAAAACGCGGAAAAGCGGCCCCCACTCGTTACCGACGTAATTTGATGGGAAACTCGTCAGTTTGCTGTTTTACGGTTACCAACTGAATTTGCGGTATGCCCCAGCAAATTGTATACGTTTTTTGCGGCACAGCGGATTCGCTAGGTTTCCCTCATTAACAAGCTAACTGTTTACCAATAAATATTCTACATAAGTAAGTTAATTGGTACCATCCAACGTGGTAATGCTGCCAGCCTTTTGGGCACTTATCCCATTGACAGTGATGCGGACGAATTTTTTGATGCCCAATGAGCTCCAGCCTTTTTCTATGTTTTTTGTATTATATACTTGTATATAATTGTATATATATTTTATTGGTACAGTTACATTGAATTTTAAAATTCTTGAGAGACATCGACCGGAATAATGATGTTCCAAGAATTTTTCTACGTAATAATAGAAAACATATATTCTTTTGTAATGTGTTTACGTATTGTAAATCAATGTATGTAGACCGTGATTGCCTACTTTTATCAGTGATTGATTACCGTAATTACTTGCTGTACTTAAGGTCGTCGAAAGCGTTACTAAGGTACTGTAAATCTCGAATGATTCTCGCTCTAACTAAATATTGTTAAATCAAATGGAATAGGTAAAGATTTTCTTTTTAAAATAGGTACTTAAATATCAGGAAGACAAAATCCACGACACCCAACAAGAGTAGGCCCTCAACGATTCAAGTTATCGTGTTTACTTGGAAAATGCGTGACATTTTCCACATGCGAAATGAGTTTTCATGATAGTAGATGGCGGCAAGCGACAGCGTGTGTCTGACGACGTAGTAGCTATGACTACTGCGGCCAATCATTCAATTGATCGAGGCGGGACGCCGCGGGATTGCCTCATTATCCAATAAACACACGGCGCCCGATCTCGGCTGCTTTCAATAATGCCACAGATGAGGTAGAAGGTCAGATGTTAATACAGTTTCCTTTTTACAATTGCCTGACGTGTATCGATGATGTTCTGGACTGGACACTTATTTTTTGATTGAGTTGTTTCGCACGACCTGCTTTCTTCTACCTGTGACATTGAAACAAACTGTCGTCAGAGAAATTCTTGGTATGTATTTTAAAATTTATAATACACAAGCCGACCGGTAATTACTTCACAGTATACGTCACCGAATACAATTCTCCATAACGCCACTTTCTCACTGACGTCAACCATCAAGGCCGGACACCAATAAAGGTATTACGAAGAACGATCTAACATTAACGTTCCCATACAAAATCGAATGGTCATAAAAGTTGGTAAATAATATTGACAGCTCTATGTTTTATAATGTGAATGTTTTGTGGCGCCGACGCGACGCTGCCGACATAAACACCACAATTACTCGATATAATTTGATAGCCGGGATCGAATCATGTGATGATCGGATATCGATTTCGCACCTGAGCAAGGGCTTCTTTGGCAAATTAGTGATCGCTAATTTTGAATGTTGTGCAATCTTCGTTTGAAGCTGACCCGTAGGTAATTTTATTTCAAAACATATTTACAGTTAACAGTTATATAGTTAGCAGTTATTCCTGCTACTAGGTTTAACAAAATTTTAGTTTGTCTAGTAAATTGTCGTTCCATTTTAATTCAGCCCAGTTTATTATGCGAGATAGAAATTGTAGGATTTGATTATACTTTTGCACGTCACTAATTTTACATAAGATGTATGCCTATAGTCATTTATTTGCATTTTAAGATACAAATATAGGAATGCAATCGCGTGTGCATCGTTTTCACCCGAGCTTTAAATAAATCTTGCATTCCATGACTTTTGGGCAAAGAATTTGTACTAACTATTCTAAGTATTTACTCATCGACAGACAACGGATTTTAATAAACACCTCCGACTCTTTCTGTTATTTTTTTTTACTAAACTACCTTTTTTATGTTCGGGTTAGGTTATATGTATATAGATTAGGTTAGGTATCGATTTCCTACCGCGAAAAGAAACCCAAACTCATCATTATCTGCCTAGGCTTTTCCCCACTATGTTGGGGTTGGCTTCCAGTGTAACCGGATGCAGCTGAATACCAGTATTTTACATGGAGCGACTGCAGATCTGACCTCCACAACCCAGTTACTGGGTAATACGATAGCCCTTGGTAAAACTAGTTGTCAGACCTTCGGGCTACTGACGACCCGTAACGACTGACAAAGATCCACGAATGACAACCGGGACCAACGGCTTAACGTACTTTCCGAAAAACAAACAACAAAGAAAACACAAACTATTGTTTCTATTTTAAACTTTAGTCACTAACAAAACCTCTGCACAATTTATGCAGCAGTTGGTTCAAAACTACGAAAGCATTTCTTAGCAATGTGCACATAGTTGTTTAATCCCCGTTCGGTAGCTATAAGTACCAAGTGCGGTGTATATCGCATGTCGTCAGCCGGGACATCCGAAGCATTTCCTCATTGTCGCACGCGCACGCGCCGACGGTTTCTTTTTGTCTTAACTGTGCAAGTATTAACATTGATGAGCATCATGATTCGCTTCCTGTATACTCACAAACTTTGAGTTCAGTTCAGAGTAGCTGGATGGCATTCTTTACAATTTACAGTAGGCACTGTCCATTGTAGAGTTTGGAGTTTGTAATCAGTGTTTTATTTTGGTGTTATTTCGGAATAACCAAACAGTTGTAAAAACGGATCCTGCATGCATTAGTATAAATGCATACAGGATCCGTTTTTACAACTGTGAACGTTGTGCGAGTAATTTGATGACGATAATTACCTGTATGATGTCACATAGGAAAGGATCTATAAGGAAGATCTCAACAGAAAAATCACAGTAGTCGATACTCCCGGGTAGTCCGGTGACGACAGAAATTACTGGTGGCATTTGCCTGTAAAACAATTTGAGCTCTGGTTGATAAACGTTTACGAAGAACATATTACGAGTTTCATAATGTATTGTATTGTGATAACATTCCAAGTGTTACTGCGTAGGATTCGTCATCTCAATTGCGAGCTCAGTACTCGTACCGCCGTTACTCAGTACTCTCATTACCTGCATCCTGCCTCCAATTCCCGCCTCCTTACTAGATCCTATCTAACACTGACCCACATTCCACGAACAACGATATCAGGTCGATAGTCAATTAAAAAGCATGCACCGTATTGATCCAGTTCCTGCATTGTTACCGAACCTATACAAATAATATCTATCCCTCCAACTGGTAGCAATAGGATGCTCTCAAACCAATAATCCATATTTTTTCCAAACGATATAACCTTATTTGTCGAGTCGGATCGGCATCACTAAATACAGGGGACAGAATGTAAAGCTTTTTGTGCAGTCCCACTGAATCAATTTTGCGTTTTTTGTTCGCGGATTTCGGAAGCCGCAGGTAAGAGGGCCTAGATCCGGGTCCGTCTTTGTGTTGTGCCATTCTTGTGATTTACTAATATTTACAAATTCGCAATTTGGGAAGCAATAACTGTCAGAACGCATCAGCTGCATCACTCGACCAATTGGGTTACACACAACGAGCTCCACTTTACATGATGTCGACATTATTTACGCTGTTTACAGTCTGTGTAGATGCGCAGGGCACTTTTTATTGCTTGCATCAAATAAAAAATAATAATAAAATCGAAATAATAAAATGCGGAGTGCTCTTGGGTGCATTCTTCAGCATCGTATTGTGTTTCTGCTCCTTAAGTCCTTTCACGGTACACACATCACTAGGTATCTATGTATAGCAATCTTGCCATTTAAAAATGGCAATGAATATAATTGTGTAATTGTGTTTTTTTTCTTGATCCATTGCTAACGATTCGAAAGGGTTAGCTGCATGAAATTTACTTGACCGTAAAAGATTTTTAACAATAGAAGTTTACTTTACCGTTCGTATTTCGTTCATCATTACGAATTATTCCCAGGTTAACGTCAGATTGTATTGTTAACTTATAATAAAATTGATGTCAACACTTAACTCCATATGTATAGTTGAATGATTAACAAAGTACAGTACTTAACTTATTGTTAAATCTTGAAAAAAAGTTTTATTGCATGACGAAAAAATTATAGAATAGTAGAGACATGTCCGATTTCCTAGAGAACTTGAATAGCTTGACACTGATGCTTACAATGGTTGAATGAGAAAATAATGAAATAATATTTAAAAATACATATGTTGATAATAGTTTGTATAAACTGAATGCAAATGAATCATGAAATGCGACGCAGAATGTAGATATATGTATTATAATTATGTGCATGATAAGCAAATAAAATCAAGGCACCTCACCCTAAGGCCCTTTGTACACATACTTCTTTTTTTTGCCTTGAAATCTACGGTTTTGTCGTGAAAAACTTTTTGGTTGATTAGTTAATGTGTGTAGGCACGGTCGTGTGTTGTATAGGACACTATGAAGCCGAAGGCTTGTTGACAGACACGGCGGCACTACGGCACGGACCCATCGCCGTAGCGCATCTACAAGCTCACACGTTTTGTCTACGGGGCGTTTATCACGCAGTACCATAAAGAAACAGTGCCTAATAGCATCTTTGTAGGAATCGTAAAATCAAAATAATGTGTACAGTTTCTACAAATCGGAACAGACCAGTGCGAATTTAACAAGATTAAAAAACTGGAAACAAACAGAAGTGGTGGGGTGTCACCAAGCATGACCGCTGCGTGGAAGAAGTCGACCGCTCGCTCGGCATGTGGCGGAACTAATAAGGCCCATTAACATTTACCGTAGTTTACCGTAAAACCGCGCAGCACTGAAACACGCATGCTACGCAATCGTTATGCAGATTCTGCTGTTATTAATGTGGGTAAAGTGCGATTATTTCTATCTGGCCAGTGCTGATCAAGCGTGGCGGCATTGAGACATCCTTGGTAGCTTGTTATTTGCATATTCCAGGTCAGTATCAGGTTAAAATGTTGAACAAAATATGATTCATGACCGACCGTAACAAGTATGTATTTAAAGAATTATAATCATATAATTTTATTGGATGACTATTTCATTGAAATATCAATCAATAGGAAATTTGAATTTTTCGAGCTACCTTGGCGCTTCCCCCTTAACAAAAATATTTCTGCACATAACGAATATAACTAAAATTGGGAAGATAATTAGGATTAAGAAACTAACTTAACACACGTATGAGTCAGTAACCCAAAGTTAACTGTAAACTAAATTCTCATCTACCCATTGTTATAGCATGAATGAAAATAAATGAATTTGCATAAATGTTTTCATAGATGGATTAAAATCTAAATTGCTTTGGATTATGTTATTTACGGTAATGTGAGAAATGGCTCATAATTGTAGATTGCTGGCAGTCATTACAACGACTTGCAAGAACAAGCGGCCCGCCCAGTTGTTAAAGGTTTCGTAGCAGGTTCTACCGCTCAAAATATTGTATATGGATGATACCGCGGCACCTCTTGTCGTCGTCGCACTAAATCATATTCACATTACGCACCACCTACCGCACAATATAAAACACAAAAACGTTGATGACGTTCAATTATCACTCCACATTGTTTGTTGATAGGCCGCTCGCCGGTCGCCGCTCGTCTCTCCGACGACGAGACGTAACGGTGGTAATGTTTACTTTGTCTTTTGCGGCACGCTCCCTATAATCCCAAATAACAAATTATGAAATGGATGAAAAACTCAGGTTAAGCTGTCGGCGATTCCTAAACATAATGTTTGATTGTGCTCTAATGACAAGGCGCGGACTCCAAGCCACCTTTTGTGTAAAGCCGACCGAGATTACTAATGGAGCGAAACAAAAAAGCGTTTATTTTTAATGTCGTAAAGTCGAAAGTGTAGTCAATCCAAGATTGCTGTTAGTGTTTCGACTAAGGAGGTCCTGGTAATTGAGCAATCATCTACTCTAGTCCGTTGCGGTAAGCGACGCATCCAAAATAAATGAAATTAATATTTGTTTTGTTTGTTCCTGAACCATGTTATGTTTAAATATCGTGAGGAAATTAGTTTACTTCCTTGTGTGGTAAAAGAGTGCTTTTTGGTTGTTAAGTTTGATGACGATCTAGTAATGCTTAAATCATTAGACAGTTGACAAAACTGCTTCTAAATAAGCTTCCGATATTATATCTATACTTATAATAAATCTGTAGAAGTGAAAATTCTGTACATTGTAAATATAAAAAAAATAAATCGCAGGGGGTGTTACTAGAACGACACCGAACCCAAAAATGTGATTAAAAAAATTTTTGTCTGTCTGTAGGTTACGTCACCCGCAGTGGAGTTCACTAAGGGGCGCTGCACACGGCTAAGATACTATAATATTTTATCTTAAGATACAATATCGCTCGCCATACAATTCAATGGACTATCGCACACGACGAAGATAATAAATAATATTTCATATTTTCGTATCTTAAGATGAATTGGTCTCGCGAGCGATATTGTATCTTAAGATAAAATATTATAGTATCTTAGCCGTGTGCAGCGCCCCCTTTTTTTTTTTTTTAACGTGGAGAAATGCTCATGCATTCTGCACTACCACGGGGAGATAGTGCAGTTATGTGGGACTCTAACCCACTAAAACTCCACGGTGTCCTCTGCCGCTTACGGCGGAACACGGGCACGCCTTAGCACTCATCCGTGAACCCGCCGCGGCCGTCCGTCACCGGACCCTCCTCTGGGGATTACTCCCCATCACCGGCGCACCAGAACACATGGCACGCCGTGACCACCCCAGGGACCAAACCAGCACATGGGCGCCAGACGACCCCGTGTCTGGGCACCCTTGGTCCCCCTGCGACGGGTCAGGTCATTGGCCCCGCCGCCTGCCAATTTTCGGCCGCAGAGGATAGGGGGAGCGGCCAACGTCATACCAACACTCCTCTTCCCCTGCGGCCCCACCGCGTTCGCCATCAGACGGTGGCGACCCCGTCAAGGCCGCGGAAGGAAGGGAGAGCGGCGCACCGCAATACCGACACTCCTCCCCCGCCGCGGCCTCCAACCCTCAGCCGTGATGCCTCCCATACCACATCACGGCCCGTCTCAGTTGCGATGTCGCCCAAGCGGCACCGCAACCTACTTGTTGGCCGCTACGTCGTCGGCTTACAGGCAAAGCCCTGACGAGCGGCCCCTCCTCGGGTTCCTCTTAGCTTCACCGTGGTTGTCCAAGCCACGGCTATTGAGCCCCCCCGCCTCAATCGACAATGCGGGAACCCACCGGGGGGGGGGGGGGGTGCAGCGCCCCTAAGTTATGCTGTAAATGTAGTGCTGAAGGTTGAATTTGACTTGCACCGTTCGCAGCACACGCGTGGCGCGCGGCCACCACGGATCGCTACCGTATATAAGGACGGAGTCTTAGCGCGCGCATCATACATTTTTTGAACTTTGATTTGAACAGACGTGTCGAGTGGCGAGCGTTCGTTCTTATTAGCATTCTATAAATTGTATGTTTTAACTGCTACTTGCAATTCTAAGCCGTGCTTTTCAGTGCGACCTTTTTATTCCTTTTAGTTTTTACTAACTACAGTTTAAGGTAGAGTTATTTAGGTTTATTTTTATAAGTCGTAGGTATAGATTTTAATTTTAAAGTATAGGTAGTATATTTGATAGTGTACGTAGTGACCGTAGGTTATTTTATAATACTGTTAGGTAGGATTAGTCATTCGTAGAAATATTAGTTTTCGGGATTTTGCTTATTTATTGAGTTTAGATTAGTTATCTTCAGAAATAGGTTTATTTAGGTAGGTAGGTATTTTATTTTCTGTTATTGAGTTTTTTTTTTAATTAGGTAGGTACTTAGGTTTACTTCTAAAAGGCGTAGACCGTATAGATTTTAATTTCAAGTATAGGTAGGGGCCCGCGCCGGGACAGAAGCATTAATACCGGTATGCTCGATAGATAACGTTCTACACAAATAGCACTTTACACAAAAAACTCATTGATAAGTTTCATCATACACGCGAACGAAGTCGCGGGCACAGCTAGTATTTTAATATAATGGGAAAACAGGAAAACCGCTGGGATGTAGCGTTTTCCATATTACACTAAGCGTTTCCCCAACCCTCATCTATTAGAGTGTATGATTAGGTATGCATTCATTCGCGAACACTCGATCATCCATCATGATTCATGATACGGCGCATTTCGCTTCTGACGTCTGGACTCTGGACCTTTATTACCAAATGAGGAAAATTTCGCTGTTCGGAAATGAAGTCAATTTAGATATTGATGTGGTTTAGAATGCATAAAAACTTTTCTTCGATTGCTATAATACAAGAAGAAACAATGTACACGATTACCAGTTCAGCAGCAAGACAATAAATAAAGCAAATCTACCAAAACATACAATCAACTCTGATTGCGCACTGATCGCAGCGACTAGAAAGTAAGTAGGGCTCACTCGTAAGCATTGTAATTGTCTCTAAAAAATGTTATTATTGATAATTGATTCAGCTATTTAACCGGCCCCCAACATAGAAGCACGTGGGATGACGTGAATGGACAGTCATTGATCGCGTCTGTGATTGCCGGCGCCGACCACGGAGCAGCGCGGGCGCCGCGTATTGTACAACGTAGCACCTATTTTGGCTTAGCGCTTCTAATGACATCGTATAAAATTTTATGGTTATTGCAAAACGTATTGAGGATGTTTTTTTATGGAACGGAGTAATTTAGTTTTTCTGCGGATAATGTGTGATGCTTATGAAGATAAGGGCCTAAAAGACTTCGTCCTTATACGTAGTAACAATTTGTTAAACATAGCATAAAGTTGACTGAGGCATACATATTTGGCAACTTTAGTTAGGTACAAAATTACCTATTATGTTTTACATAAGTTATGGTGAACTAATAGGTGTGTTTGCTAATGATACGAGACAGGATGTAGGCCGCGCGGCGCGAGGGGCAATAACACGACCTTGCGAATGTCGCCGGACAACACGCGGATTTGACTCACGCCGCGGCACGCTATGATTCATGCCATAATCATTTTTTTAGAACACACCACCGGCTATCCCTCATTTGTAACTACACTCTAAACAACACATCTTAGAAACCATACATTACAAACAGTCTTAAAAATATCCCTTCCGAAGATACCCAATCAAACATCAAAAGAAAGAGTCAAACGCTCGTAACTAATTTAAACACCCGATCCACAGGATTAACGCCAGGAAATCTGACAACAGGATACGTCAATTTAAACTAGTCGAAACTGAGAACAAATATGCCAAAGTGCACCTTCGATCTATTGTTCTTTACGACGGCGGCTTTACATTGGACGTTGTAGCTTTCTTTTTGAAGAAGAAACGTAGTTCAGTTAGATGAAACAAACCCGGTATGTGATACTGTACATGTTTTAGTGCAGCCATTAGTACGTAGTGTATTGAAGTGGCAGGACGTGAGCGAGTAACAAAGGAGCTCGTCTAAACAGGCCATTAATAAGGAGGCGGCTCGCGAGATCCGCCCGGGACTTCCGCTGCATTCCGAGAACCGCTATCCCGGGACAAGACAGGAATAGCACCGGTGATACTCCGCTCAACATATAAATGGCAATCAACGCAACATACCGCACTTGATATTAACTCGGAGTGCAAGCTAAGTGCACTTGATATATATGAAAATTAGACAAATCGCTGTGGAACTTAACAGCGTTTACTCAGTCGAACACAAACAGTTTTGAAAGCAGGATATAAGGCAATTCTATATAAAAACTTCTGTCAAGTATTGGTACAATTATCAAGAGACGGTCATAAATTTTGCCAGAATGACCGTAAACATGTTAGGAATTGTCAACATTCCGTCTTATAAGAACCTTTTGAAAGAAACTCAATTGTTTTGTACAAAACATTGTTAAAGCGCGGCGGATCAAAACGTAAAGAATAATAAATAAATGTGAGGGCTCAGAGACCCCTTTATTATAGAAATGGGTGGAAGGTGGCAATCTCTGAGATCTTGCTGTGTGTTTACTGTGCATCATCACGTTTTACAAAAGGAGACAATTTATTCGAAACGTGAGAAAGAAAGAGACGCAAACGTCGGCATGGACCACCTTGTTAGCAATAATCGGTTTACGGGCCTTGTCAAAAATTAACTTATTATAAATTATAAATGGAGCTTAGCGGAGGTAGCGGCACGACTGTTTATCGATATATTTTTGCTATTATTTATAAAATAACTCCCAATACCAACTACGACTCTATCTACAAAGCTTTTTGTTTTGTGAGAGGTGTGGACTTGGCCCTTTTAAAGTTCAAAAGTTATAATATGTAGTTACAATTTGTACCTAATTGATTGTTAATAAGTATCTTTGCCACCAAAAAAAGCTTTGAAGTGTCAGTAATTTAAAGCTTTTATTTTGTCCAGCAACATTCAAAAGCTTTTTTAGATTCCATTCCAGCTACTATGTTATCGAACAAACTCACTCTAACAACTATATCGATAAGCGCTTTGGCTCCTCCCTAGAGGTGCTACCTGCCTCTGATTTTATGATTTATCAGCACGGCGAGAGCTTTTGCATTGCATGCTGATGCACCATGAATAAGTTGTTTAACCCCTTTTATCTTCAATCCGTACAGGGAATATTAAAACCTATTAACAGGAAAATTTTGAGTTGTGTTATGAATCTCAGTATCTGTGTACGTAATCGATCACACCTTTCCGCACGACTTTTACAATCGATTTTTTGTCAGAAGACGTGACCGAACTACGGATAGCGTTCGATAATTCGGTATCGGATTATTTGTAAATAATCGATAGATTCGAGAGATTGTTGATCGCTACCGATCCGAAGCGTTACATCGGTCTCCACCTGCCGTCACGACGCGCCGGTAGATCACATCGATTGACCGGTGACGAATCGATTTCGTAACGTTGACGACTTTATCGGAATTGTGTCGACACACCGATTAGCTTGATACACGAACTTATTATACGTCGATCCTGTAGATATTTTTCCCAAGAAACCGGGTATCTAAGGTTTCTGAACTCAATTTGGAACGCACAAAAGGTACAAAGTTTTGTCGTGAACTTATGGTATTCCCACTACGCCGTGGAGCAGGCTTTAAGCTACCGGATATCCTTGTGTATTTCCGTATGAAAATCCAAACCTGCAAGGTAAGTAAGGTAACTGGTATTTATGAGTTATTTATAATGCATGCATAAATTAATCTCGTCATAAATACATTCTAACAATAAATAATTTCGTGATTAATAATTTCTAATGTATAAGGACATAAAAAGAGAAAACATCAATAAATGAGTGTCCATAACGAGTGGTAGTTCTATATTTACTTATGTCCATTATGATATATCATGTATGGGCCACCGAGGACGCCACAGGACGTTCGACCAGATTTTATTAAGATGTACCACTTTGCCGAGCCCGCGTACAACCTGCCAAATGTATACCTGTTAAAACAGTCCCCCAAGCTAATTTCATCAGTATTACTTTAAAAATAGAGATAATAATAGCATGAAGACTGTGTTTTATTTGTGAGATATGTGGTGCTTTTGGTGTATGTGACAAAACAACCGCATTAAAGGTGTCTGATTCGAAACGGTCATAAGTGACTGAACAGAAAAGTGTGCTTTATATGGACGGTGTATGGTTTGTAATGGTGTAGTTCGTTAGTGAGTTTGGTGTAATTTTTCACGTAAGTGGGAGCGCGGAGCCGCGGGGGCGCCGACAAAGCTTCGGACCCCCGGGGGGCGGCCACCGCTTCCAACTGCGTGTGCGCATACCACACTGTGATTTGATAATAACATGACACATTTAAAATTACCGCTCCTATATGTTTATATTTCTGGAAAATTATGTTCTCATAAAATATTTGACATTTACATTTTCTCGTTTATTCTATCTACATAATGGTTTGTCGAAACAAATAGCATGATAAGATGCAGGCGAAGAAAACCATGCTCAGATATTGAGAAATTCTTGCAAGGAGCTATACATATGTAGCAAGAGAGTCAATCATATTGCGTTTATGGATTAAATAGGTACCTACCTACTTAAGCTTGGCAATTAAATAAATGAAAGACAATAAATTATCGGCCCAAAAGTCTATAGCAGTAATTTCAACTTGGGGTGGTGAGTTTGTTAGAATATTTCTGAAATCTAACAATTATTTTCTTTCGTTTCACAAAAAAATGTGAAACACCCCAAATAATAAACGTGTAAAGGCTGTATTTCTAATCTTGATTCTCCACTGCTATATTTATCTGATTCTAATTAATCAACAAAAATATGAAGTACGTAAAGTATTTAATGGGTCGGCGGGGTCGGCGGGGTCAGAACGGTGCGGAGTGGCGCGACCGCGTAGGATCGCGTTTTGGCCGCGCCCGCCCACGTCCACATAACCTATTGTCTGCCCACGCGCAGACGAGACGACCACGAGACGTGATGTCACGTTATCAACTACAGATATGTGTGTAATTAACGTCAATACATTTGGATTGGATTGCAAAAGATGTAACGGAGACGCCAATCAGACGCCTGTTTTGGGAGAATTCGTTTTATCAGCCTACAAACCGAATGCCAGTTGTAATGTAAACAAATCGCATTTTTGTTTTGTTGGCGTTATTTTTGCAAGATGTATAAAAAAACCGCAATAAACGTAAGCCACACACATTTATACAAAATTGAGTTCCGGAATATCTTCCTCTAAAGTAAAATAATCGTCATAATCCTTCAGGTATTAAAGGCTTAGCGTGCCAAGGGACCTGGAGCGGTATTTAACAAGCAGTTTTTTTTTTCAAAAATACTATTATAATAGTCTTTTACAAATGTGTCACAAAGGAGTCTATTCCTTTAGCTGCTAATGTAAGGTAAACAGCACATTAGCGGACTGTAACAATTGATTATAGTGTCCGTACCGCCGCCTACGCAGTGTGGCTTATTTCTGTCATTTTCTCGGTAACACAGGAAAGAACGAACGACTTGTGTGGCAAGGATCGCACGCACTCAGCTTAGTTCCGTTTAGGTGTGAAATAAAAGTTTATTTTATAAAGCATTACGCCTTTGTTGGTGGGGTTTTATTGTGCTATACACGGCTATATAAATATGTTTAAAATAATTGAACCATCATCTGTAAATAAACTTCTACCAGAAGGCCAATTCTCGTAATTTAAAACGTTCAAAATCTAGTCGCAGTCTCATCTCAGCGACAAACAAATGTCAAAAACTTGTCAAAATGTCCCTACATTTTGACAAGTTTTTGACATTTGAGGTATTTTTGACAGATTGAGACTGAGATCAGACTGTGAACGTTCTTAAAATTACCTATGAGAATTGCCCCTCTGGTTAAAACAGTCATTTGAAAGTTTACTACTAAACTTATATTGAAATTATACTTAATGCAATTTTATTAAAAAGATCTACAATATTTTAGTCTTAGAACAAAGGCTAATAGTGAGCAATAAAGAAGAAAGGCAAGTTGGTTTGGTCCGTGGGCGTGAGAAAGCCGTGCGGGCGGGGGCTGACCCGCGTCGCTAATGTTCTAGTCAAACACGCACGGCGCACTACTGCCAGTCTGCCAGACTGTGACTGTTCACTTCGCCTAGACAAATAAACACTACATCATTAGTACCTAGTTAATTTAGAATTTGAATTTTAGGTAGGTAGGTAAACAGTTTTCCAAAAACACATGATTGGTAGAAAAAGGAAGCGACACAAACACAGCAGAGCACAGCACAAAAGTCGCTTCCTTTTTCTCGCTGAAGTCGACTGGTATGCAGTCGCTTCCTAGCTGTTTATTTTCTGTCACTTGCCTATTATTTAATTGAAGCGTCAATAAATCAACGTATCGCAGCCCACATTTGGGCATAAGTAGACCTCTCCCAAGTAGTTTAAAAAGTATCTCTAATTGAAACTAGGAATAATGCATCGTCAGTTATTCTAATTAATCTTAAACTAATTAGTATGTTTCGTGATATCCAATCGGCTTACGGTAAACTGTACGATATTTTTACTATGTGAACTAAGAGTACAATAAGAAAACATATTTAATTCAGTTTTGCTGTTAATCCGACTTGAAAAATCTCGTGAGAACTGAGGTAGAGTCAAGAAGTGTGACGGAGTGGTGGCTCTCGCCTCATGTGATCCTTATCAGCTCTCTCTACTCTCACGTCGCCGCAGTGACTAATTGCACTCGCTCACCCACCATGAAATTACACCATTTAAATACATATATTTCAAAACAATAATCTAAAACTTTGATAAATTAAAAATAAATTGCCACTTTAGTATTTAATAATGACGAAATTAATTTTTATGTAAGCGAAGTTGTTTGTGCTTCACATGGTGTTTGCATCTGCACAATATTTTTATCGCATATTTACTTGGATACACCCTACCTCTTTGCTTACTATGGAAGGATATATTATAAATAATTCCAATAGGAAATGTTTCCAAACAACCGTGACAAATAACTACCTTTCTCCGTTCACGTTCCTCATTATATCCTAATGCAGTAACAACATCTCATCGGACATTTCTTGCAGGTCGGGGTTCGATTCCGCTGCTCCTTTTAATCGTAGCTCCATGAGAACGGCAGTTAATTAGTACTAAAGCCGCCACCTGTGTTATTATCTGGACGTCAAACACATGGTAACACCAGCATTAGGGGCGTTTACCCTATATTTGTATGTGCATAGCTTTGAATGATAATTCGCGCTCATGTGCATTCCCACTCATAAGTTAATGCATGCGTTCTTGTGTAATGATGCCATGCTTTCCTATTTTCTTTTTATCAAACAATATTTTCATTTATTTCTTGCATTGATATCTACGTGTTTGTGTTCACCTTGAAATCCATTATTAACTCTTATTTATTTTGGTTTGTTTACAGCTGATGTCGCGAACAATACAGGCCTGCCCGTGATTGTCCACGGCGATGATCGGTGACTGTCTGCGTACAATCGCCCGGGGCCACATGACGAATCCAATTAACAGCACTAACATATTCCGTCGGACGGCCAGTATTTATGTTTCCTCACAGTCGCACTGTAAATATTTAGTCCGGGAGGCGTCTGGCATCGCCCTCGCCTTATCTCTTCATCGGGCGCGTGAACCATTTCATGGACAACATTGAGTGCGCCTGCAGCGCCGACAACGTACAGCAGGATACAGGTTTGTAAATACTGATTAGAAAGTGGCACCTAAACGAGCGATCCTTGAAAACTTCGTTACGCAGATAATCAGGAAGTTTATTTAGTGGAGCGTGGATGTTAGATAGTAGACACGTGGCGTGGTATCATAGCGGAGATAGCGCAGTAAATCAAGTATCGGAGCGCGCGCGTCGCGATCGCGCCGAGTCGCGTGCGCGTGGGCATCGACAGGTGATGTCGGTCGATTATCTGCTAATTTATACGCGCCGCTCAACTTCTGTTCTCTCATATAATATTATTCATTTCGACACAACGCAAACGAGCTCGCTAAATATAGAGAGCGGCATTCCATGGACAACGCGCCTTGTTCTCGGGTAACTGTCCAATTGTTTTATTATCCTTTTTCGATTACAATTTCTTATTTTAAATGTCAGTTGTTCGCGGCGAGGCAGGATGGCTGGCTTCTATTTGGACCAGTGTCTGTTGTTACCGTGCTGATGTCACCGTGCCATGCTATCATCATGAAGGGGCCCGTTTTGGAATCTTTACGATCGACACCTCCACATATTCGCAACAGTTCATTCACCGACGCGAATATGAATGTCATTGTCAACTTACATTTATCTACTTGTGATCTGATGAACATATCCGTGTTTTAATGACTTCTTCATTTCGATTGACATACATGGATGAAAGATCTACGTAGGCTTTACCTACCGTTGCTTTGCAATGCAGGTTAAGTCGAACATACACACACTGCTCTCTCATTCCATGACTCTACATTTGAACATTTTGACTGGTATTCACGGTGGAAGAGACTGGTGAAAAGACATGGTGCTGAAAATAAACGTAACTATTTACGTTTATTTTCAGGTTGCCAAATTAAACAGGCATTATCATGAACTGAATAACAGTAGAAAACATGACCATTATACATAATATGAGGTCAAAAGGTGAAAGAGAACCACTTTATATTATAACGGACACAATTGGAGATTATCGATGAAAAAACACAAATTAAAATGAATATTAAGGTAAAAAAATGAGGCGAAACACTTGAATAGAACCATGAAATAGAAATTTCTGGTGTTCGGAAAGAAATAAGGAAATTATTCGGTCAACCGTTATTGTGTCCCTATTTTTGCAAGGAAGCGGAAGGTTGAGCGTGAAAACGCTTCTTTTTACAAATTACTATTAATAAGATCGTAACCAAACAATATTAGGGATATCTTTTCCAAATATTTTTTGTTACCAACAAGGCAAGTTGCTATACAGGGTGGCAAGAACATTGACGCGCAACCTGTTGTTACCATAGATTTAGTTAGTTAGAATTTTTCGTCGCCTATTCAAAAATAAATTGCTGTTCGGTACATTTTGACCGCGTAATTTTTTTTTTTTTTTTGATAACCGACTTAAGGTTTCTATTATAAGGGATCTAGAATCATGCGCTAAATTCAAGGTTCCAGTTTGCTCATCGATGTCCCTGCCACCCTGTATGCTTTAAGATTTTAAAGAGGTCGATCCAGAACACAATTAATAAAATACTGGAAAATGTTATTTTTTCAGCATCACGGACCAGACACTTTGGTATGAAAAATGGACATATAAATAATGAACTTAATATTTATCTACTGTAGGTACATTAATCATTTTGACTTTTCCGGCTATGACCGCATGCGTACATAAACAATATTTTATATTCTAAATAGCATTGGTTTATGGACTTATGATATCATCACCTGTGTTGTTATGTAACCTTATCGAAGCCATTGTTAAATAATTTGTAGGCCGTCACAAAGGATGCCTCCTGCCAATAAATATCTTGATTTGAAAATGTTTTGAAATGGTTCTATTTCATCGGTTCGAAGCGTTAAATTTAGATGTTTAATTCATCCCTTTTATTAGTTATCTACGTAAACAAACCTATCGACAGGGCACAGGTGCGTGTGAACTTGCCGCGCGTGAAATTATTGTAAATTTGCTTCGGTGTGGTCTTCAAAAAAAATACTGTAACGATTACACGATCCATCAACCCCCACGGGCGATTCACTACGGTGACCTCCGTGCGCCATCATCATTTGTCCCTCCCGGGGACATTAGCCCTCAGAGGGATGGAAGTTTTTGTAAACTTTTAGAAGAAAAGTTTATTTAGAGTAGTAGGTAATCAGGTTGATGACTGGGAATTAAATGGGAAAATAATTAAACTGTACGCTCTTATGAATAATCAACTAAAAGGAGTAACAATAAGCCAGATTAGTGATGAGATGGATGAGTAAAATCAATTCATTTCACATTTAGTAGACAAAATCAAAACAAACCTGATTACTTGAATGGACGAGCCGGAATCACTAGAATACCTTTCATTGTGCGCATGCGAAACAATAGGTTATATAGAAATTAATGTCCTGATCGATGTCAAAGAATAGTCGTTAAATGTTTCTCAATGGTCAGCTCAACTGCGATTGGAACGAGAAAGAATTTTCATTTCAGTAAGTAAGACATTAATTACCAAGGAGCAATAAAAATGCCAGTGTTGAATGGATGTTTGCTTTCTTGTTGATACTGTTTATATTCCCAAAAAATATTTTACCGATCAAATGTTCAATAACTGCAAAATGAGCAATGACATCACCTTGCTCTCACCTTCATATCTGTATGTTTACTTAAATTTAGGAGTGGACAATATGAAATCACACATGCACATTATAAATGAAGGGTTCGAAAAGCATTACATCAAGGGTGGGATCAAAGTGTGGCGGCCGGCAGGCGGCGCGGTCCGGCGGGCGCGGGCGCCAAGATCGCAACGATATCGTCGCTAGAACAGTAATCGTCAATAAAATCTCAATTTAGATGGCAGCGATACCGTGTGAGTTACGGACGGACAGTCAGACCGAACACGAAAACTTACTCGACGATGGAATGTGCCCGTGACAGGACCCACTAACGAATTAGGTACTCACAAGTTTTTTTTTTGACACGTCTAATTTAATTTATTTTTTATCTTATTTATACTTAATGACTGAGAAAAAATGAGCAAATATTTTTGCAGGTGATGCATGGGTTTTGTTATTTCTCCTTCGTCAATATGATGAAGTGAGGATGTGTGCGCCTGGGGCCTGGGCGAAGGTCTGGTGGCGCGGTGCCTTACCGAGCTGTCCAGCAGGTCGCGCTGCTCCTCCTCGGATTAATGACGGCTTGACGCCTCGCCGACAGCGGCACGCCTACGCCTATTTATAACAGACCTTTTTGTCTTTTTGCTCCCACCCCACTGGCCAGTCACAGATAAGAAGGACATCAAAGTGGGCATTTAAAAATAAATTTGTCGAAACTGATAAATGATGGATATAACTTTTATTATTTCAAATTAAATTAACGATCCGAACGGAACGTCTACCTTTTCTCACATTAGAGGGATCTTATCTGGAATGATTGCTTCCATTACCTTGGAGAACGGACACGTTGTTTTGTAGGTAAGGGAAGATAAAGAGATTAATGCGTAAAGCAATTAATTTTGATTGAGGTGTGTTTTATTAAGTAATTGTTTTTGTTCCCAATGTGGATTTGAAACGCACCATGAAGTTCTGATTTGGTGTTGGTAGTGTTTTTTCAGCAATTTATTGTTTAAGTTATGCTTAGGCGTTTTAACTAACAAATAACAAAGCTATATCTAATGTATCAGATAAAGCTTTCTCCCAAACTCTTGTCACACACTTATAAATTCACAGTATTAGGGGTGACAAAAAAATGTTAAAAGTTAGAATGAAATGGTATGAGTGTTTCGGAACTATGTTTGCCGTATGGCTCGTTCCCACAGTGAGCTTTAATACATTTTCCATGTTCCAGTTAGCGCCCCATAAATTGATTAAGGGTCAGCGGCGACTCACAAAAGTTTTTTGTGACGCAAGAGTCAAGACAGGTAATTCTTAACTGCTGCCATCCTAGGACTAGCGATGGAAATGAGCCTGCTTATCACAACATCGATAATATTAGAATGTTCAAGATTTTAAGGAAAGTAAAGTTTGTGTTAGCGATTAATCTTTAATACTTCTTGGTGTTAAATCAACATAATGGAGTGAACTAATTTCCTGTCAGGAAATTGCTGTAGGGAGGGAGTGCGATTTCCCTAAAAGCTTCTGTTCCAGTCACCACTGTTACATCAATCATTCGCGTTCGCCAACGTGAAAACATTTTCATAACAAAGGAGTAACCAGCTTTTAAAAATGTTCCAATCGATCTATTGTGCCTTGTTTGTATCATGGCTCGTTCTTTTAGTGTTCTAGTTGGTTATACATAAATATACCAAATAGGTTTTGCCTAGAAATACTTTCAGGAATTCTAACAGGCAGTGATGAAAACTCAACTGTTTTGCTGCATACTGAGTGGCAGCAATTTGGCTCAATCTGTTACCATGGATTCAGCACCTACTTGCATAATTCTCGAACCCCCTGCGTTGAAATTTTTGGTCAATTATTATTAAAAAAAAATGGTGTTCCATACATTTGGAGCGCGTAGGGTACGTAGGTATTGCACTTTTGTAGGAAGCAGCAGAAAACAGAATCATGAATCCCATGAATCATGTTCGGTACGTGATTCTGGACACATGCGTTAAAAAATTGGTAAATGCAGGGCAACGGGTTGTGCGTCAATGATCTTGCCAGTGTATATTTATTGGTAGACTTCTACATTGGTGTCGTGTACTAAAAAAGAATTTTATATGGATTTTGAACTGAATTTGAATACTTATGTTGTGTGTCATATAATCTGTGCTAAATAATTGCATTTTCTTCCTTCGTTTATGCCTTTCTTTGGTGAAGTAAGTAAGTAGTACTTTTCCTTACGCCTTTATAACTAGGTATTTAAACTTTGACCTAGACCTAAACAGAGCCGATACAATAGAAAACATATTAAAATTTAACCGTTGTTCGTCTTCAGTGTCAAGCAAAAACTTACACGCGACATACAGAAAGACATTTCATGTTATAATAGACAGAAAAAAGTTGAAAACCGCTAAAATATTTCGCCTTTATGTTATGAAAGCAACTTGCTTCATAACATAAAGGCGAAATTTGGACCGTCCGTCCATTCAGAGTTTTTAATCCCGGAATAACTTCCTTTCATCTGCTAGACATCCGGCCACCAGAGGAGTTGATGACATACTTGAAGACTGGTGAGAAATGAGCCGCCAGCCGGAAGGAATAGTTCGTAGAGAATACCTGAAATGCATTCTAAGTATGGCAACTTGTTTCAGAGTCGGGTAGTCCAGAGGGAGCTTTTTTTAAAATCTTTTTATAAATAAGATGTATTATAATTTCAAGTTTCCCATTTATTTATACAAGGTGAAAATCAATGCAATAGGTATGATATACACATCGCTGGACACAGTATATCACCGAGCACGATATCTGGCCGCAATGAAGTCAGCCAGTAATTTAGGCTGGGAGTTTTGGTAAAAAAGCGCGAGGTGACAATATAAATAACAATTTGGCCCACCCCGTTCGAATGTGGTTCGCTCGGATTAGCATAAGAATGCCGCATCATGCACGCCCACGACCCTACACTGTCCCTCGTTGTCTGTTTATACGTCGAATTTAATTTTGATTTACGATCCTCCACACAATTGTAAGTAAAACATTTTTCGATGAAATGAACATAAAAAGCGGCAGCGCCAACTGCGCCAGCTATGACTCTATCGTATGTTTTCTCGCTCTGCTAGGCATAAACTGTCATAATAATATCTATAATGGAATGAGAACAAACTACTATAATTTATAGTAAGTAAATACATTGAAATATAACAACACAATAGGTATATTTCAGAAGATCATTGAAAGAATAACAGAGAAACAAAAAAGAAATCCAATATTACGTAAGAAGTAAATCGCTATATGGCGCTTATGAACCGTCTGTAAAAGACTGAGCTTTTGCATTTTTAACAAAAAAATGAAATCGTTAGTTCTTACTAGCTGTGCCCCGCGGTTTCACCCGCATATGTTTCTATCCCGTGGGCATATCGGGATAAAAAGTATCGTCCATACGAAATTTCATCAAAATTGGTCCAGCCGTTTGAGCGTGAAAAAATAACAAACATACAAACACAGAGACACACTCACAAACTTTCGCCTTTATAATATTAGTGTGACTGGTAGTACTTACCTACCTACTACACTATACATAGATACGTTACGGCGAACGTTACAGTATCTCTATTGTACATATGTGGTTGGAAAGTTCTAAGCCCGAAAAACCTGCACCCTAATTACGTCACACATTATCAATCTCAATCATTTTGAAGGATATTGTCAATCCATTGCTTCATATGTTCGAAAAATGTGTCTGCTCATCAACGTTAATAACGCAATGAATGTTGTTGAACTGTCAAATTTAAACCCATTGCTACTGATAGTGTGTTACGCAATTACCCCGGTAGTAGTTCTGAGGTTAAAGGATTTTTTTTCCTGCTGAATTTACGGTAAGCCGTTTGAATACAAATGAACAAATATTTGTGTAGAGATAAAGGGATAGGTAATAAGGAAGGCCCTTCCTTATTATCCCTATCCTATTCCACATATTGCAGCAAAACTCCTATTTCGCAATCTATAGCTTAGATCCATCTTTATTACCTACCCATTGTCCGGACATTTTTGACTACTAAGTTGTAAGGTTGCCACACCTGTTTTTTTACTGCGATTATTTTAATCTAAATCGTTAACTAAATCTTACAATTCCAACAACCTTTGAGTCCGTCTGTACCCCTTTTAAATAACTTAATAAAAGAGGTCTGGGAATATAATTTACGATCGACATTAGGGCGAATTAAAGTGCTTCTTAAGATTCCTTTATGCAAATATTGTTAAAAATATCGCCTACCTCTGCCGATTAAATTAATTGAGGTAATACTCGATTTTGGCATATTCGAGTATTAATTTGATAAATGAGGGTTAATCAGATCATCTACCTAATTATTTTAAACAGCTCATAAACAAAATCGTCGGGCGTTCCGTTTAATTAATGCTTATCTCGAAGATGCGCTCGTAATTCGAGCACGATGATTCAAAAGTACCTAATATTAAACCTATATATATTTAGAGATGGAAAGAAGACGTTATAGTTAGTCTAGATTTCTAGAACAAGAAGATCAGTAGTTGAACTTAGAGGCCTATCTAGAAGATGTCACCAAAAAATAGACAGTAAATTGACTAGAAGAAAACTGTGTCTAAGTAATTTTAAAATACATATATAGGTACGTAAACATATATAGTTAAGCTCTTGTAACAAAAGTTTAACAATATAAGTATTAATTTAAACAATTATTTATCTTCAACCTTCCAAAAGCGCTAAGATCTTATCTAAATAAATAAAATAATAAGCGACGGTGCTCAGTGTTAATACGCATTTAAGATAATATATTTAACCATACAAAAATAAATGTCCACCTAATAAATCGTGCCGGACCTTATCGACTTTCGAGACGCGACAGTAAGGACTCGATAAGGATGTGGGTCCATTCGGTATGAGGGTTTCGTGTCTCTTAACATTTTGGTTTACGTTAAGTTTCCTTTTACCTTTGTACGGTGGAACTCCTTTGGTGTCGAATTTGCTTTTAGTGACTCGTGTAGGTTTGGGACGGGCGCGAGCTGAGCGTAATCGGCGTTGCATCTTAATTTAGTTGTCTTGTATTGTGGGAGGCGGCGGCGAGCGCGTTGTGGGACATAACCTAACCCACTGCGGAGGTAAAGGATGCCGTGCCCGACTGACGCACATATCCCTATATTTATTACACACTTGTATAAAAACGAATGATTTTATTGGCTTAATTGGGATCAAAGGTTCTGTGGATGAGTAGATCACTGCAGGATCACAAGCTGTTTGAAATATAAACAGAAGTATTTATTCTAGAGGAAGAAAAGCACTCACCACATTGACGAACTCTTGAAATGTAATAGCGTTGCTCGTTGCACTCTGTGCTTTGTCCAGAAGAATCTGGAACGAAAAGCAGCCAGTCTCAAAATGTTAGCCAGGAAACGTCCCTATAAAATTACGCTTGGAAAGACTTCTTTAAGGAGATTTTCATTAGAAGATAGTTCCGAAGATTCATTAAGAATATGAACTACACCTTACAAGTTTATATATAAGACTCTTTAAAAAAGTTTTAAGTCTGATGATGAACAAACTTACCTCACGCTTATGGGGCGGAACCTGTGCTATAAAATCTGGATTTTGAAGGGTTTGCAAGAAATCTGGCCATGGGATCTCACCAAAACCCTCTGGGTCGAACTGCAACAAAAGAAGTCAATCTAGCATTAAAGAATCCACATGAATAAATCTAGACTTTTATTAAGGCAAAGGCTGATTCAGGAAGGATCACGACAAAGGAGGTTTTAATATTTTTTCTTGTCTAGGGACTATTATTATTTACGTTAAATTTTAATTACAGAAACGAAATAATAACCGCGTATTCAGCCTATATATAATGTTCCCACTGCTGGGACTCAGGCCTCAGATCCTCTCTTCGAGAGGGAGTGGGCTGTAATCTGCCACGCGGGCCCAGCGTTGGCAGATGTCACATGTCTTTGCATTTTGGTTCTAGGACATTTCGGTTTCTTATCGATGTTTTCCTTCACCGTTTTGAGAGCAGTGATGATGAGTTTGAGTAGAATAAATGCACACAAAGTAAAGCGCATGCCTGGATTCGAACCCACGATCTACAACTCGTAAGTCGGGGTCGTTACCACTGAGCCACCACTGCTCATATAAAAAGAATAACAACAACAAGGAAATATACCTAAAGATGAAAGGAACAGGTAGAGGTAGAGGTGTGACTTCGTAAAAGCAGTGGATGCGCTCATTAATTTAATCCCGTCCTGATACGGTCACGTACCGGAGCCCTTGATTATGATTTCACAGTGGCACCCGGAACGTCATAACACGTCAGTCGCACTTCACACATGTGCCTTCAGTTATATTTTCATGTGTTTCCCAAAACAGTGGCACAAAAAATAAGAAGCGCCCCTATCTCAAGTATCGCACTATCTCAATGTGTCCTACGTGACGACTCACCGTTTGATCCGCGCGCCACCGCCTCCTTTATCCACTTATAAAACATTTTATATCCCGCTTCTGTACATTTTAATCAGTCAAAAACAAAGAGTATTCTTTGAAATTTGTTTCCGTATCCTAAACGACAGTTTTTATGAAATATGCGGGCTTTAACTCCTACCTTTATGTGACAGAGTCACCACTTTTACGAGATTTCAAAATAATTATTGTCATTTCATATTCATGGAGTTAACAGTGCCAGTTTTTATGCGCTCTACCGTTCATAAATAAGAAATATCAATTAAGTTTTCTATTTCAATATGCTACTTTGTGGTCTTGGTGAACTGAAGTATTTTATGTTATAACTGGCACATTACCAGCGAGTTTGTCTGTGTAGATTTCGGACCTTTCAATACACTCCTCCTGTATTTTACCCTCTTATGGTTAAAAAATAAAAAATTCTGATAGGTACATGTTTCATTTTTTTTTTTATCAAAAGTACTAGAACCATTTTTCAGTGATTTTACTAAAAAGATAACGGATTTACGTACAAACATTTTTTATTTTTGAGGTAGAATTTCCAAAATCCTTTCTTAATGGATGCATCTTTTATCCATGTAGGTAAAATTGTCCATAATTCATGGATTAGATAAAGATTTAAATGGTACCTGGTTATCTTTCTATAAGTTCGTGATACCCTTTATTAATTATAAATCAGCACCTCTTTGAGTAGAATAAATGCATTCAAAGATAACGAAATAATATTTTTGTTTCACACAACACAACAGGTAGCAAAATAAATTGGAAAGATATCGCACGTGGCATCAACCTTGTCTTGTCACGCTGTCAACTGAATAAAATATTACGGGTCAACCCCAACACATCTCGTCAATATCTTGGGGTTGTTTCAGGTGTTTACACCCTTTTGGAAATACAGCTATTAAATTAGGCATTTATGGCAAATAAAAGCTTTACAGAACACAACAAGCTTGGATACTCACTCTATCAAATAAGAGGCGCCATTTCTGAAAAGAAAAAATATAAGACATTAATTAAGAAATTATGGGGGTAATGAAAATATAATTGGAGTAGTTTTAAGGCTATTTTGAATCCTAATGAATGTTACCTCTGCATAATTAAACATTATATCTATACCATTAGTTTCATTCAAAACAATGAGGTCCCACACATGTTTTACCCGTGCATTAACCTTAAATCTAACTGTAACTTAATTAAACAAATATTCATCCGATGACGTAAACTGCTATTGTTTTAAACTTTACTGAGCTCCTAAACTTACATCATGCATCAACTCCCGCCGTATTTCCGCCTCGTCCAACTCCGAGCCGAGGTCCGTGTGATCCGTGTCGTAGAGGGGTTCTGCTGCCCTGGATATGGAGCCGAGTGAGTCCCGGGCTGAGGCAAGCGATCCCGTGACGGTGGGCAGCACCCCCGCCTCGATCCCGGACTCCATGGAGGTGTTAGTCGAGAGGATAGTGGCGGCGGGCGGCGCGCGCACGTCGCCGCCTGCGCCACTGCCCACCCACACAGACATACTGCTTGCAACACCATCCACACTACTGGACTTGCCCTCTATTACAATAACTACCTCAATACCATACTAAACTGAGTAGTCAACTGTTTCGTCAGTCAACCTACAAATTGTATAATAGTAAGAAAATTCTTTGGACAGATATTGGGACCGAAACTTTATGTGCTGGACGCTTTTAATTTTGGACTTTGGATTTTTATGGAAGGAAATAAGTGAATAACAACAAGTAACTAGATTCTATGCTTTGAACATTATAAGGCACGTCGTTTGATATCTTTCGCCTCGATCGATGCACCTGAAACAAAGGAATATCTACATAAGATTCTTGATAATAAAATCATTATTTTTGGTATGATGTAGGTACATACAGCCTGCCAAGGTTGTTAATCTAGGTAGATATGAAATTGAGGTGGGTAGGCACTTCATATCGACCCTCGCCCTAACTTTTATTCATCTAAACAAACCGTACTTGACCTCTTTAAAAACAATAGCCTATCGTTATGTTTTAGCCTTGGGATTTCTGATTTCGAAAAGCTTTTATGATTTTTAACGACTTCATTTATCCGTCAGTAATAAAACCCAACTTCCCTCTTATTTTGCTGGCGGTGTTATTAAAAACTACTTAATTCATTTAGTTGATGACGGCTTCCTGCCTGTCACACGAAGAGGAACCATAAGAGGTGATGGAGTGGACTGGAACGGCTGGTCGCAGGTGGTGGCAGAAAAACCAAAGAAAATCTCAGTTATAATAGGAATGAAAAAGGTTTTTTTTTTTTAATGAAATATATTAGTGCTTGTGCGATCCCGCCTGATGGAAAGCAGTGATGCAATCGTTGGTGGTAAAGCGCACTAATTTATTATGAGCCTATTCACTCTAGCCTTGAAGACACTTAAATTATAATCGGACGGGAAAACCGCTACAGGCAAATTTGTTCCAGTCCTTCGATGTTCGCGGTATAAACGACGAGGTGAAACGCTTCATCCGGATCGTAGCTGTTTCAACAACGTAAGGGTGGAAACTCGCCATGCGACGGGTTGTCCGATGATGGAACGGTGATGCCGGAATTAAGTCATGTAATTCTCGTGCACACTATCCAGAATGCATCCTATAGAATACCGAAAGGCTGGCTACCCTACGCATGTGCTCCAGGCTTTGCAGATTGGTCTTAACCAAATCTGGATCACCAATTAGCCTCTTCTCACGTCTCTCCACTGAGTCCAAAGCTGCTAGACGGCATTTTGCAGCACCAGCCCATATGTGGCTGCAGTACTCCACACACGATCGGGCCTGCGCTTTGTATAACATTAGAAGCTGTCCCGGTGTGAAGTACCGCCGGACCTTTGCAAGAACGGCAAGTTTCCTAGCAGCCATCTCGGCTTTGGACTCAATGAACCGCCCAAAGTTTCGGTTTGAGGAAATTTCAACTCCCACGAGCTGAAGGCGGTCGGTGCACTCCAAGGACACATTCTGAAAAGCAGGAGCCAGGGTGAACGGGCTTCTTTTGGCGGTGAACAGACACGCTTGTGTTTTGGCGGCGTTAAATCCCACAAGGTTGGCTTCGCCCCACTTGGAGACTGCCTGAAGTGCGACATTCGTACGCTCTACCATAGCCTCTCTTTCGGACCGGATTACTTCCTTACAAGCCCGAGCACTCGGCAGGTATCTCTCTACAACTGTGCTGTCATCTGCATACCCATAGATTCCGGGCATCAGCAGATCGTTGATATGCAGCAGGAAGAGAGTTGCAGAGAGAACAGACCCCTGAGGAACACCGGCATTAGTCGTCATGGGCTCCGATGAGCATCCGCCGACAATAACTCGGAGAGACCGTTAACTCAGGAAGGTTTTTACCCAGCCAGTCAGACCAGGGGAAATGTCGTACACTGGAAGTTTACTCAAAAGGCTAGTGTGCCATACCTGTCGAAGGCCTTTGAGACGTCTAAGGAAACGGCAATCGCTTCACCATTCCTCTCGAGAGCCTCGCCCCACAAGTGAGTGGCATACACTAGTAGGTCCCCAGTAGACCGATTGCGGCGAAACCCGTACTGTCGGTCACTGAGGAGATCGTTACCTTCCAGGTATGCCATGAGACGCGAGTTCAACACGCGCTCCATAATCTTGCAGAGTAGGGAGGTTATTGAAATCGGCCGATAGTAAAATCTTCTTATAGTTCAAATCGTCATTTATTAGCATTCCAAATCTGGCGAAGTGGTAGCTGGCAAATATGACAGAATGGAAGAGTCTGCGAAATCAGAAAAATTAGATATACCTAGGTATCACTGGTGATACCTATATGTATTGATCAGTTGCGGTCCCGGGGTTCATTATGAAAATAGAGAATCTAGGATGCAAGAGCGAGCGAAGCAAACTCGAGCATTTAGGCACGTGCGTAGGCTAAGTGTAAGGCCAGATTCCAAAACCTAAACTGCCGTAAAACGAGTTTAAGCTTTTCTTCATAACTCGACAAAGTAAGTAAGTAAGAAACCAGAACCTATTCAAGGTAAGGTGCTAAAATTTTCAAGCTCGCTTCCCTCGTTCTTACATTCTACTTATTTTGATTCTTGAGCTTTTCTTCAAAAGTCAAGAAACTCCTGGCAACTAATTCCTAGTTCCTTTGGAATGATCAGAAGAAAATCTAACCTATCCGAGAGTTTTCAAAATTTTCGAGCTCACTTCGCTCGCTTTAACATTCTACATTAATTCTCTAGTTACATAGGCTGTCCTGAAAAATTCAACAATGTAACTCCTATTTATGTTTGAAATACAAAACAAAACCTAAATTATCCAAAGCGGGTTGTTAAAATTTTCGAGCTAGCTTCGCTGGCTCTTCTCACCCTTCATAATCTACTATTCTAATAATTACTATTTATCAAAAAATCAAAATAAAAATATTTTATTTCACATAAACCATGGGCACTTATGAAACGTCAGAAGCTAGTTGCACGGTTCCAATTGGTCGTTTCCTATGGAGAAGAGCAGACAAGAAACTCCACGGTTACTCTTTTAAAAATAATTGGCTTTTACAATGTTTTCAAATTACAGTAGGTATGGGAGGACAGCGTAGGCCTGTCAACAAGTACCAGGTACTTGATAAAATAAGAAGTGCTGTGACCAATTTTCCCGCATCATTAAGCCATGAAAAATTGGCATCCCTGAATAGCACAAGTATGTAGCACTAGCAACAACTAAACCAAAGAGGAGATGTACTCGTAGCTCACTAATAATATTCCTCGGCACCCATGGTGACCCCAAAATCTTGGGCTGCGACTGCACCTGGTATTGATAATATCAGAGATGTTAGAGTCAGGTAGAGTTTGTACCTTCAACCAATAAACAATATTCCACGAACGTGAAAGCTGTCAGATTTACGAAATTGTATCAATGATTGCTGAATTTGATTTTGGTTTGGGTGTTTGATTTGGGTTGTTTTAGTATTATAAACTACCCAAAAGTATTGATATTTTTAATAAAGCTAAATGTTAGCTTAACAGTTTAGCTTGTTTACGTAGCGACATAAAAAATGAACACAGTCCACAAACCCAATAAGTCTGGTGTAATTTACGACACAAAATCAAATTTCCTGAGCACCGAGATAGCCAATCAGCTGAGGGAGGGAAACGTGAGCGGAACGCTGCGGGCCAGAGGGCTTCAACCCTCTTGACGTTGCCATGACAACGGGCCGCAATTTCATACCCCGCTTCACACTAGGCTTATTTGCCGAACACGTGTTTTATTAAGAATTTCTTATATTCATACATTAAATGGTCAGTATCATGTCAGTATAGAATTTTATTTATTAATTAATTTTAAAAGTATTAACGAACATTAAAATGCTAACAATACCTCGTAGGTGTTTACCTACAGACGCGTAATTATATTATTTAAATTAATTTAGCTTTGCCTGCATTTCCCACGGGTTTATGTACAGCAATTCAACGTTTTATCTCATTTTAACAGATGCAAGCTTTATGTACCAACACTTTCAATCAAACAGATACTTATAAAACAAAAACGATCGTTTGTTTTCCACTAATCAACATAACCAAAATCGGCCACTTACCTTTATCTTTCCTAATCGTTCACACCACTATCATAAGGGGTACTTTACACGTGGCTCCATTTCCAAAATATCACATAATATTATGTTTCGTGTCAAGAACACATTAGACTTCCAAACGCGGTGGACATTTAGTTATATGTCAAAACACTTCGTATGCCAGTGAAAGTGAGAATGGCGTCCAGATTTCAGCGCATGCGTGCTGCTTAGAATCACAAGAGGGTGCTTGCCATGAAATATGTATGGTTCGGCCCTTTCAAATGCTGTGTTGAACCGCAAGTGTGAGCGGGTTTGTTTGAAACCTAAGCATAATGCAAGAGTGTTTCATTTAAGAAGTTAAGATACTGCCTTCCTTCCAGTTAGTTCAGCATTAGATAATATACCTATACCTAAAAATATTATAATGGGCAGACAGAGCCTTGGGCTAAGAAATTGTTCATCTTTTGTTAGTTTAATATTATTTATTCTAGTTTCGTAAGGACCTACTATGATTGTGGGCAATTTCCACCTGGTACCTACTTTGTTTTCTATTATCGTAAAGACTAAAAAATAAAGAAAAAAAGAAGAAGTATAAAGTAGGTCGCCAGATTCTTAGCGCAAGTAGGTAAGTGAAGAATATCATGAATATCTATGAATGTGGAGTAGAAATAGGACTTTGTTTACACTTTCAAAGTACATATTCGATTATTTAGTTACCCTGATCAACCGTATCTATTATACCTAATGGCAGTTTGATTGAAATCGGACGTAGATGAAAGATATGCGCCTGCACGTTTTTAAAGAGCAAGTAACACTAGTGAAATCGTTTGAATATCATGGAAGGCGTTTTTAGATTGACTAATGAGTATGATTAACCACCGTTTTACGTTTTTAGTAAATTGTTGTTTATGCATTCATCGAATGGTTGGTTATCAACTTTAGCTTTGCATAAATACTTTACGACGTTTATTTTTTAATTTATTTTGCGTTGGCAACTCTACTATTTAAAACGTCAATATATTTGGTTTCGTCGTGGGTATTCGTATCACAGTGAAAATTATGTAAGAAAAACAAAAATAAAGCGAAATTCCGTGTGTAGAAACCGATTTTTCGTGATACGTTATATTATTATGCCTACTGGGCGTGCTGCTTTTTTGTTGCGGCGTCTCTCGGCGGGTGATAATAGGGTGAAAAGTCTCAATTTGAATCAAAATACTGCGAAGGAACCGCTCGTTGCTAACCCGGTGTGCAGTCCCAGGGATTTGAGCTTGCCAAGAAGGTATACTATATTGTAGGAGTTTAATTTATCTTTATTTTACTACTTTTCCATTATAATTTATATTCTGCCCGGCTGAATCCTGGACATTTAATCCGAAAATGTAATAACTGCTGTTAGATGACCTTGTTTTTGTTTACATGTCATGTTTACGACGATTGAAAGAGAAGGGAACCATTTTCGCTTGTCATAAATATTACATTAGTAAAATGAGGGTTTGTGAACTTCTTTGCATAGAGTAGGTACTTGGATTGTACAATTCTGCGCATGGATTAGGTAGGTGCCTGTTTACAATCTTATGTAATTGGTGAATGATGAATAAATTACTTT
This sequence comes from Apamea monoglypha, assembly GCA_911387795.2. Classification (NCBI taxonomy): domain Eukaryota; kingdom Metazoa; phylum Arthropoda; class Insecta; order Lepidoptera; family Noctuidae; genus Apamea; species Apamea monoglypha. The sequence goes on from OU426922.1 coordinate 7,672,667, forward strand.
GATTTTTATAAATGTCTGTAAGCATGACAGTAAGCTTATTTTGGACTCTGTATTGGGATTTTAGGGCAAATGTTACTAATACATAGCTTTGACAAAGACTGCTTCATAGTAGTCATCAAAATTAACTGACCAAATAAAATATATGTTATTAGAATACTTTAATGTTATTATTTCATTCAAGGTTAATAAACCTTGAATTAATACAAAAACCAAGTTTGTTGTTAAAAAAAAATGATAAAGAAGTTCCTTGAATTCCTTATTTATCAAAAATGATCATAATATTTTTATTATTATCATAAAACTGCCGCCTTTGGTTACCACTGTGAGTGATATTAAGTGTATTAAGCATTTGCAACTCAAAAAGAAGTGCACACAGACAAAGAAATGTACCTTCAAATCATTCGTAAAAGTAGTAAAAAAAATGTTATTCATATTTGAGGCATCTAGTTGCAAACCCCGCAAAACGGTTTATTCTTCTATCATTCTTGCAGATTATCATCATTTGGACCAAATAATATAGCAGTCCCAAAACTCACAAGAAGTTTTAGTGATAATAAGATTATAATGGCAACTCCGAATGCTGATACTCCATCCTCAGAACAAGCAAAGCATACTAATCGTTTAATCTCTGAGAAATCTCCTTATTTACTTCAACACGCTCACAACCCAGTGCAATGGTACCCATGGTGTCAAGAAGCTATTGATAAGGCTAAGAAGGAAAACAAACTTATATTCCTATCAGTAGGATATTCGACATGCCATTGGTGCCATGTCATGGAGAAAGAATCGTTTGAAAATGAGGATGTAGCAAAAATAATGAATGAACACTTCATCAACATAAAAGTAGACCGTGAAGAAAGACCTGATATTGATCGTGTTTACATGTTATTCATACTGGCAACGAGTGGGGGTGGCGGATGGCCGATGTCAGTCTTCCTTACTCCAGACTTACGCCCTGTCACTGGCGGAACGTATTTCCCCCCTGAGGACCGTTGGGGAAAGCCAGGGTTCAAAACAATTTTACTTTCGCTAGCCAACAAATGGAAAGATAATCATGAACAGTTTTTGGAAGCAAGTCTCAATATCATGGAAGCATTGCAAAAAATATCCTTAGTAGACCCAGACAGTTCTAATTCTGTTCCTGGAGAAGCAACTTGGGAAAAATGTATTCGCAAATATGTGACTAATTATGAACCAGAATTTGGTGGATTTGGAGCAGCACCGAAATTTCCACAAGCTTCCATTTTTAATTTTCTTTTCCATTATTACGCTCGTGACAAAAATAATGTAGAAGGTAAAAAATGCTTGGATATGTGTCTGTACACTTTGACCAAAATCGCTAAGGGTGGTATTCACGATCATATATCTAGCGGTTTTGCACGATACTCGGTCGATAATGAATGGCATGTGCCTCATTTCGAAAAGATGCTTTATGATCAGGCACAGTTGACCGCTGCTTATACGGACGCTTTCCTTGCGACAAAAGATGAGTTTTACGCCGAAGTTGTTCGAGATATCATAAAATATGTGAAAAGAGATCTGAGACACGAATCTGGCGGATTTTACAGTGCTGAAGATGCAGACTCTTACCCAGTGTTCGGAGCTGCTAATAAGAAAGAAGGAGCGTTTTGCACTTGGGAATACAAGGAACTAAAATCTCTACTGAAAGATAAGAATATTAATTCCGTGTCGTACTTGGACGTTTTCTGCGACTACTTCAGTGTTGAAGAGGATGGAAATATTTCTCCCGAAAGTGATCCCCACGGGGAACTTACCAATCAAAACGTATTGATTATTTATGGTAGTAAGCAGGACACAGCTCAAAAATACAAACTATCCATGGAGCAATTCAATCAAGTCATATCCGAAAGTATCGAGATTTTGTATGATGTGCGCCAGAAGCGGCCTCGTCCGCATTTGGATACCAAAATGCTTTGCTCTTGGAATGGGTTGATGATAGCTGGCTTGGCACAAGCTGGCCAAGGGCTGGGAGAGAAGGACTTCGTTGAGGATGCAATCAAAACAGCAGAATTCATACAAAAACATTTGTATGATGAATCAGCCAAGATCTTATTGCATTCTTGCTATAGAGCTGAAGATGGATCCATCGCCCAAACGTATGTTGACACCTTTTAATATTATAATACTCTTTCGCAGCATAAAATTCGTATTGATCAGTGTTTATTAACTGTCCACAGTGCCGAACCGATTAAGGGCTTCCTGGACGACTACGCGTTCTTGATCAAAGGCTTGCTGGATTTGTACGAAGCCTCTCTGGACTACCGCTGGCTGAAGTGGGCACGTGACCTGCAGCAAAAACAGAACGAACTGTTCTGGGACACTGTCAACGGTGGTTATTATACTTGTTCCATGGGTGATACCAGTGTGGTTCTTCGACTTAAAGAAGGTAAGGTTTTATTACGGAAAAATTACACTGGTCAACAAAATTTTGTAACAAGAAAGGTGCTTCTTAATTTTGAAATTCCTACCTACCCTCATTTTATCCCCATATTTATTTTGATTCCATCAGGTCTCGTTTTTGTGTTACAGCTACTACCCACAAAATTGAAAATTAACCGTCTTTGTTTCACTTTCGCATTCAGAGCATTTATTTATTTGAAGAGCATAGTGTTTTTTTCTGTTTTCTGAGTTGAGTGATTTTTAAATAATGTCAAGAAAGTGTAAAAATGATCCTGATAAGTTTTGTTACATTTGTGGCGACATTACTTTTAAAACTCAGCGAAGGAATTTGACACCATTAGTAACTAAGTTATATGAACAGTATTTTGGCTTTGCGATCGAACTGTTGTTCGAGACAAAGCGTGGGTCCCACATATCTGCTGTGTTACATGTGTGGGTCTTCTTACTGGATGGGCGAAAAGATCTCGATCTATGCCTTTTGCAATCCCTATGATTTGGACGGAACCAACGAATCACTCATCTGATTGTTATTTTTGTCTTACTGATGATACAAAAGGTATTACAATTAAAACAAAAAGTAAAATATAAAAAAATAAATAAAATCACAGACAATCTCCAGGACTCCATTACTCCAGGACAAAAAAATATTAAACATCCTCGATTGGTACAGCCTGATAATATATTATTACCACTTTTACACATAAAGCTTGGGCTCATGAAAAACTTCGTAAAAGCTATGGATAAAAGTGGTGACGGTTTTTTATATTTGAAAGAAAAATTTCCTAAGCTGAGTGAGGCAAATCAGGCAATTGATGAAAGATGAAATGTTTGAAGAAAAGCTTAGTGATTTGGAAAAATCACACACATTTGGGAATCTTTCATGAAAGTGACTTCGAATTTTCTAGGAAATCACCAATCAAGTGACTATAAAAGTATTGTCGCGGAGCTGTTATCTACTTATCAGGCTTTGGGCTGTAATATGTCGCTGAAAATACATTTTCTTCATTCACATTTAGACTTCTTTCCTCAAAATTTGGGCGCCGTCAGCGATGAACACGGTGAAAGATTCCACCAAGACATTTCTACCATAGAAAAACGATATCAGGGCAAATGGAGTCCACGTATGTTAGCGGATTACTGTTGGACATTACAACGAGACGTCCCTGAAGCAAAATATAGCCGAAAATCATGAAGCTACATTTATATTAATGTTGTAATGTAACGGAATAACTTCTTTTTGTTGATAAAAACTGCAAATTTCTAAAATTAAAAAAATCTAATTACAAAGAAACTATTCGTATTTGAAACATTCTAATTTTATTTCTATTATCCACATCCTTGTCCTGAACATAACTAGACAAAAGTTTTTATGTTACATGAAAAAAGGTTTTTTTTGTTGACCAGTGCTAATTGTGAGTTTCGGGCTTGTTATTTTCAGGTCCACAAATAAGACACAATTATTATAATACAAGCCGTGTGTCCGATGTGATTTCCCATTGGAAAATATGACGACCTTCCGTACAAACTTTCATATCTTATTTTTACCCTTTAGTTAGGCGATGAATTCAATAAAGGCTTAAACTTAGTGTTCACTCTTGTGCAATATTTCTAGACCCAGCAGTTTTGGTTTAGACTGCTTCATTTAACATTATTCTAAACTTGCTACACTAGAATTCAACCGTAAGTTACCTATAAAACAAAGTTCTATATTTCGGCATTTTTGTTTCTTTCATTCCATAAAAAAACATCTTTCAAAACTGCTGAGTTTTTAAATTGTACACTAATATTTTTATTTCAGATCAAGATGGCGCCGAACCATCGGGCAACAGCGTGGCCTGCCACAACCTGCAGCGCCTCGCGGCATACGCAGACAAAGGCGCGGCGCCCGAAGGCGGAGACCAGGAGAGAGACATGGCCATGAAACTGCTGAAGGCCTTCTCTAAGAGACTCAACGATGCCCCCACTTCACTTCCTGGGATGATGTCCGCGCTCATGTTCTATAATGATTCTCCTACTCAGGTTTGTTTGAAATTTTGTGCAACTTTCATATTTATCGCTTATTTGTCAGGTGTTTTTAATTAAACTCGAGACAGAAAAATAAATTGTTTAAATATCTAAATAATGTTGTGGGATGTATACGTTTTAAAGTATATGCTAGACAAAGACAGCACAACTGCGATCTGGCGTCACAATAACACAAGGATAGAAGAATAATTTTAAAAGAGTGTAACTTCTGTTTTTCCACCGATTCGATCATATTTTTGGTAACATCTTCAAAATAAGTATTAATAACCCGACTGCGGCATAGCCAAAGGTTTATGATTTTGACAGCCTATATTTATGTATGTATGTTCATCTATTCCCTCATAACTCCTAAACTGCTTGTTGCATTTTGACAAACGAGGCATCGATCGTTATGTTGTTCTATATCGGAAGCGTCATGTCGTTCAAGTGCTGTATCCTCGTGTCCCAGGTGCTGATAGCGGGCGGCTGCTCGGACCCGCGCACGCTGGAGCTGGTGCGCGTGGTGCGCTCGCGCCTGCTGCCGGGCCGCGTGCTGGCCGTCGCCGACCCCGCCGCCGAGTCGCCCGCCGGTATGTCCGACATACGTGAGTCTATCTCATGAGTAACCCGCGCCTTGCTTTTTAACATCTTAGTTTTATAACAGGTGTAAAAAGACGCTTAACGGGACGCGAAGCTTCTGGTTACGGAGATATTGAAGGTCTTGTTTTACGAAAACAAGTTTTAAATGTTATTATAACTTAACTTTAAATACCCCACAACTCCTGTATCGTTGCATGCACCCATAAGCACGATGTTTGTCTGCGATACATTGCGCACTGCCGTAAACAGCGATTTTTCACACCAAACATAAAAGTCGTTTTCCAACTAAACTTGTGCTCAAAGTAACTTACATAGTTTGATGTACAGAATGCGTAGATAATGGCTATGTGATGGGTCTTTCTACAACCTGTACAAGAAGTACACACACACATAAGTCACACATGTCAAGTTAAGCTAGTAAGCTTACATTAGTTACTACGTTGCGGGACACAAACGCATATGGACGTGGCGCCATTTTATTTTGACCTTGGAAAGTTCAAGATAAATAACTTCCAAGGGGGTTCGACATTGAAACTCATTGCTTATTAGCAGTGATTGGTAAGTCTGGTACCAACGTTTCTAAGCAGATGATGTCATCGGGGCAACATCCCATGACGTTACAACACTATACTACTTTTAAAATGATTTTACGGTTTAATTGAGTATTGTTTCACATTTTTTTTTTGTTTATTGTTATATTATATGTGCATGTGATGCGGAAGTATGAGGAAAAAGTCGAGGAAAGTTTTTAAGTGTAAATGTGGATTGTTATGAAAGTAGGCAAAGACCAAAGAAACGATGGATGGACTGTGTGAAAGAGTAGCTATAAGGGGGTTACTACCGAGATGACGGCTAATATATAAATATGGAAGAAAAAGACATGTCCGACCCCATATAAACTGGAATAAGGGCAATGATTAATTGTGTATTGTTTCCAGTGCTGAGCCGCATCAGGTCTGTGGGCGATGTGCCCACAGCATACGTGTGCCGTCGCTACGCCTGCTCGCTGCCCGTCACTGACGTCAAGCAGCTAGAGAACCTACTCGATGAGGCACCCGCCGCGCCATCTATGAAGAACAAATGAACAACATGGAAAATCATATTGTTCTGTATAATATACCCATTCACTATATTACTCATCAACTATTTAATCACCACGTATTCAAAAACATAATTCATGTAATGTAAAAGTTGTCAAAAGATATTGTGTAGGCACCACCAAAAAAGCCAGCAAAGGTAGCTAATATTGAATGGGGATGTTATAAAAACAATAACGATGGACTTTTTATAAAATCTAAGGTGATACTTGCAGCGAAATGGTTTTAGTGTTACTCTGCTACTTACCAAGTCATACAGTACGCTCGTCGAAACAATGCGTTTCTGACACCTGTCAGTGCGACAGCTCTAGTAGCCAATAAAGATCAAATTTGAAAAACACGTTTGTATGAAAGTGACAGGTGTCAAGAACGTATTATCTCTCGTCGGCCGCACTGTAACATTACAATCGGGAAGCTTATTAACCTAGTCATCATGTAATAGTTATGGCAGTGACACAATCATAGTTATTAGTTCGTTAGTGGTCTCATGACAATAGTTTTAGTCATTATAGTAATCTCTCCCTTTAAATATCAGTATACTTTTCACCACTAACAGTATATAACATTGTAGTTTGATGTAGTGATAGGATTTAAAAATATGTGGCGTTTGTTGCAAAAGTAGTTTGATAAAAGGATAGAAATCTCGAATGCAGGATTGGAAATGTTTAGTCTGATGTATGTGATAGTGTAATTTTGTCTGAATGTTGATACAATTTTCATAGGCAGCGAAATCATTTGTAGCCCGAATAGTTGCTAGGAGCTTTCATAATATTATCTAGGTTCGTTTATATTATTTGTGTAGTTACTTAGTGACTTATGCTTGCTAGTTTATAATCGGCGATGTATTCGTTGTTATATGTACCTTATTTATTGGAAAAAAATGTATTGTCGTCGCTAAAAGCAAAATTTTTTCGTTGAATTTGTGATATTTTTTTATGTAATAAATGCTGTTCTGGAATTTTGTTATTTTATTTTAACAAATCTTATTGTTTCTTACGAAGTATATTGATGAAGTGACCCCACATTGTTAAAGTCTATAATTTGCGGTCAACCGCAGGTCAATTGTAATTCCTGAATTATGAAAACGGACCTTACTGCTATGATATAAAAGCGATGTCAATGCAGTTTAAATATAAGAAATACCTCAGTTTTATTCATTACCGAGATGCGTGAAACCACAGCTCACAGCACAATCTCTAAGGTATAGGTATTGCTACAGGAATGATTTCAACCTCCTGTCTAGTAAAAAAAGGATGCGTCAAACTTTATGGCGGCTCTGAAGTGCGCTAATCGCTGTGTAATACCGCACCACTCACCTCTGCTCACACTTGAATTTGTTACCGAGCTCGTCTCATGTTCCGAGCCGCCATAAAGTTTGCATCGGGTACAGCCCGATGTAGTCACAGTTACAGTTCCTCCATTTTTATATTCCACATGAATTATCATATGGAATATTTTACACCGGCTGGCGACCGATACACAGTAAAGTTCTGTAACATACACGAACAAACATTATAATTTATAATCTAAAAAAAAGACGATTTCCTGAAAATCGGTTGGGAATCGGACAAATAATCTAGAAAAGCAAATACATAGCTTTCTTGCATTTCTTTTTTATTTATTTTACAGATAATAGAGATAGGTACTTCACACATTATGAGTACATACATAGCCATATAGATGTTACAGTAAAGATAATTATTTGAACATACATTAGGAGCATTTTTGCTCTAATATACATTAGACACCAATTAATTAAATATAGGAGTTCGGTAGGTACTATGTGGGACATGAAACAAGTGTTTAAAACTGATTAGCATACATCAAGACCGATCGATTTATTTGTTCATACATTTAGTTCGATTACAGTTACATCGACTATTAAAAAGATATCAATTTGCAATAATTAAGTTATGTATTTTAAATAATTAGACATTTAAGACGAAAGACAAAATATAATTGCTATGTTCAGAAATTCCGCAGTCACACATCCATCATATTAATTGTATAAACAAGTTTCATAATTTTGATTTAAGCATACCTGTATTTTGCCAATAGTTAGCGGTTATAAATGACGCCTAAACCTAGGTAAATTTTTGATCGACTGGTATGAAATACATATTCAATTGAATTACAAGTAAAAAATCATATAATAGTGACATTGTGTCTATCACATCGTTACCATAATAATTATGGACTAATATTTCAGATTAGAGTTTAGGCTTGGATCCAAATCCTAAATTAATATTAAATGCAAATAAAAGTGTTTCGTGATACTAGCAAATGATGAAAAAACTTAGAAAATTTAATATCTTAATTAGAAGCCTTTACTGGATAATAAAATGGTCCTATGCGATATTAGAGGGAATGCGTCTATGTTAGCGAAAAAACTTTTCATTGTTTCTAGTTAGCCTGACTACAGTGTTGAGACAAATTAGGAAGGCTTTTCGTCATTTGCTAGTACTCCCAAGCATTAGATTAAAACAAATAAAACTATACCTACTTTCAGAAATGTAAATCCATACAACTAACTACATTTAATACAAGTCATAAATATTTAAATATCACATTAAGCTAATGTCAGTCCAGTCATAGCTTACGAACTACTTTAATCCACCTACGAATACACATGAGCGAAAAATAAAAACACTCCGCACACATGTTGCTACATGTGTTGAAAATTGTTAACAAAGTTTTATAAATAATAACATTGAATGTAATTTTACGTGCTATAAAATAGGGTACACACGTCGTCAAAGCTTTATGTTTATATTACCCGTGGGGGCGATGGTTCGGTGGTATTATACTGCCTTCACAAGTTCATATCTCTCGAATAGGTTACGCTCATGCATATTAAAGGCCTATTCAGATATAAGCTATATCGCTATCGCGTTCGGTAGCGATACTAAATCGGTACGCGACATCGCTGTCGCGCTCAGTAGCGATACTGGTCCGAAGTGACTAACCAGAAGGCGGAACAGTATAGCTACCTACCGAGCTTATATCTGAATAGACCTTTAGCCTTTCTGTACAAGCAACATAAACACATAAAAAAATCTATTTCCAAACATTTCTCTCAAGTGAAATGCAAATAAGAGATAAACAGCGAGGTAGATTGAAATGTTTGTTCCGTGCACCATCCAAATAATATTTTAAATGATTTCATACACACACAAACACAAAATTATCTTTTACTAGGAATGATACGCGAACAGCGTTTGTAGTTATAATTCATAGTCATAGTAATATATGTATTTTCCTTATACAATTGATAAAAGTATTTTTTAAAGAATAATATGTTACTTTAAATGGATAAGCGCCTAAATGATTTCTCGTTTGTATCGTGACGAGTTACAGTAGTACTTAGAACATACTTGATAAATACTAACACCTAATACAATCCATAACACGTCATATTATTCAAATAAACTTGTAGGTAGAAGTTTACTTTCAATATGAAGAGTCCAAAACTAAAGTCAAACTTGCAGAGTGAAGGGAATAGTCAAAATAGCCTGTCTGTAGCTCAATAAAGCACACACTAACATTAAAGTCGAGAAGTCTTCCAAATTTTTAAGTATAGTGATAGATAATGTTTTCAACAATTTTGCGTACATTACTATTGACAGTGTTTTATGTTTATATTACATTAAAGCTTAAAACTAACAAATTCGTGAATGATTCCGAAGAAAACATCGAACATGATGGTCATTGAGACATCTTTCAAACATCTACACTAATATCACGAGGGGAGATGACTTATATTTTATTTTGTTTCAAAACAAAACCTTATCCTTTTTGTATACATAATAGATACATATAGGAGAATCTAAGAGACGTGATGCATTCGCATCTGATACAAAGTAATGACTGAATAATTTGTAAAAAGATTTACTTCAATTGCTTTAAGAAGCGTCGCAGTCATACTCCAGAACAGTCTTGTGATAGAAGAGCAAATACCTGAAAAAGAAAAAAGGTTTTACTCACAACTAGGAAATAAAACTGAATAATTATAAAATCGCGATAAGGAAAAAAGTAGTGGACACGCCGCGTAAAACGCTATAAGTAGCATGTAATATAAATTATTCATATTGCTATTAACACTGCTCGCAATTCCTGTCTAAACTTTGCTGTTGTATATCCAGGATATATCCAAAGAAAAAAAAAATTAAGTGTTGTAATGCATGTTATTTTGTGAACTTACCCTTCGCTATCCAAAACCTCACGCAGCGAAGCGCGAGTGATCATGTGGTCATCACACTTGAACCAGCTGCCCTTCATCTGGCGCACGTAGGCCGTGTAGTGGCCGGCGTCCAGCGAGCCCACGTGGTTCACCACGGCGAACAGCGAGTAGCGGTTGTCCTCGCACACGCCCTCGGGAGCGTTGTTGTTGTCGGCACCGACGTCCACCGCCCGGCGGTGCGACGACATGAATGGAGTCATGTCTATCTCAGCAGGGAACGATACGAAGGCGTTGATCTTCCTATCGATCTGCGAAGAGTGTTCGAAACGCTTCAGATGGAAACTGGCAACAATGGGCAACGTTTCCAGAGTCAGCTGTTTGGTGGACTCGCGGTAAGCGCGACAGTTTGAACACTTGATCTTAGCAGCGGATCCAAGATGCTCAGCCCGTGTGAAGCGCTCGAGACAGGCCGCAAGCGAGCCCGGCCCGGCCACGTCGAGGCTTATGTCCCAGAACGGGTCGATGGTGGTGGACACGCCGTGGCATGAAGTGCACACCACGTCGCTCTGTAGACCGCCTGTAAATATTTGGTCGATGATGCAGTTGCAGCGACCGTTTTCCTTTTTCTCGCCATTTTCGTCCACACCGTTCATGCAGTGTCTGGAAATAAAAAAACAAAGTCGTAAAATAAAATTTTCCCTAAAAAAATAACAAAGAAGACGATAATATAATAGAATGAAGCTTGTTATGCTGTACACCTACCTATGCAGCACGTCAAGGGTTGCGATGAAAAATTCATGAGCATCCTGCTGTTCATAGCCGGCTAGATGACGTGCATGCGTCCATATCAGATGCAAGAGGCGATGCAGGGTTAGAGGTGTCTTTGCACCGGAGTAGAACTCCTAGAGAAAAAAATTAAATAATTAAACAAAAAATCATTTTCGCACAAGAATAAAAAATATGATTCAAAGTAAAGCGGTTTATTGATTTCCCCGTGGGTGTGGTTATAAATAAATGAACACTTGGATACGCAGCTGTATTGAACGCGGAAAGTTCTCAGAAAGGGGTGGCTTCAAAATAGCGTTACGTAAACGAATTTCCACGAAACCCGCACGTGTATTATGAATTTATTTCACCTAAAATTACCTGAAAGAGTTTGGAAACCTCACAAACGAGGCATTTTCCCGACCCTTGTGCTTTGCATTTGTGCTTCTCTCCCAGGAAATAGTCGCGCAACAGAGGAGTGTGGATCAATGTCTGAAAAATCATATATTTTTGTTAAGTCTGATACCTCAGATAGCTCAGAAGAGCATCTTCTCTAAGAAAGAAAGAAAGAAAAATATACGAGGATACGGCGTATGTTCTGTAACGTTTTCTAATCCAATAAAATACACCTTTATTACAACATCGTTACGTTATACATTAGATTTAGCAATAGCTTATAGACGTGTACTAGGACTAGGACACAAGTGTGTCAGATGGCCTTGCGGTGAGTTTGTTGAGGTACAAGAGAGTAGATATTCTTTCACAGGCCCTTCACCAACTATTGACTGCTTTTGAATGATGAGTATCAAGAAAATATTACAGATTTTTGTAGTAGGAAAACGATACGGAGATTATTGCGTAGGTGTAATTTTAGTGATGTCAATTTATTTATAGGCGGCATACGTACAAAATATTACATTTTCCTGCATCGTTGTAACAAAGGTAATTACGGCATTGTCTTATTTATTTACGACGAAAAACCTCACGAACCGATTGATCGGTGGCTGTTCTTAATTGAAATCCAAAGACCGTACGGCTACCCTTAGTCCCTACGTCTTTCTTAGGTCCATCATTATTTCAGCCGAAAGGCGTCCACGGCTGGACATAGGCCTCCCACAAACACCTCCACTTCGACCGGTTCTGTGCTTCTCGCATCCAACGGGTTCCTGCGGCCTTCACAAGGTCGTCGGTCCACCTTGTGGGAGGCCTTCCAACCCCTCCTTAGGTCCATATTTAGAGTGTAATTATCACGTTAATTAAAATCAAACAATTCAATCGGCGATTCACGCTTCAGTGCCTTTAAAGCCATATACTGCTAATTGAATGTGTCAAACAAGACGTTAAAGCTTCATAAAGATTATACATAGCCCATCAGATGTTTATTCAACGAAGGAGATCAATAAAAAACTCAATAAGCAAAAAACGGCATACATTTTGCTCCGTATGTGTACTGAGAACTCCAATGTGCAATATAAATTGATAATGTGTTGTTTCCGTTCAAGTTTCTAGAAGAGGAAATCTTAATCCCTTGTGAGGAGCAAGTGCGATTGTATCGCTCGTTATCCTATGACGTGCGTCTTTCAATACTAGATGCTGAATATAAATAAATGATTGTATAAAACTACTTCTTCTGAAAACATACCAAAACTGTGCAACCTTAAAAATACTTCATATTTTCTCAAATAACCAATGTGATTTAGCTGTTAGGCGCCACACAACAAACTTGTTCGGGTCGGTATGATTCAGCACATCCGGGCCATATTTGATTTTGATTGTGCCGAATTATGCCGAACCGGACATGTGTGTAGCACTCCTTACGCTGTTACCAATGAAGTGCCGAGTCGTATCTTCTTTGTTACCTTATACTCCAGTCAGTCAGCAAGCAGGTAGCAGGCGTGACTGATATCGCCACTCTCGAAGGTCATTTTATTACTCAACAGTTTAAAAGATAATTATAGTAAAAAAGTTATACTGACCTGCACAATGCAGTTCATGAAGCAAGTAGAGCCCAAGTTCTGCAGTCCTCGCAGTCCAATGGTAGTGTGAGGGCTGATAAGACGTCTCTTGCGCAGGCGCCGCAGCGCCATGGCTTCGTTGCTATTTGGCAGCCATGGCATGAATGGCACGCTGATGCCAAGCGATCTGGTAGAAGAGTAGCAAATGCCATAAGTCAAGCATCCTCAAAAAAGTTATATTATAATAATGTCACCAATTGTATGGGCTATCAAATTTTAATGTTTTAACTCTTTATCTATCGCAATCGCGCGATAGATGGAAGAACTGGAGGGAGGCCTTTGCCCAGGAGTGGGACAGCGTAGGATAGATTAAAAAAAAAAAATCTTTATCTAAACCTGAGCCTCATGTCTGAATAACATAAACATATTGAGTTATAAATATAATAAATAACATTTTCCCTAATACAATATTCCCTATAAACAATAATACAATGATGAGAGTACATACTTAGCTTCTTTGAGCCTGTGAGCCACACCAATCTCAGTAAGTTCTCGATCATATATGTAATCTTGGCACTGAGCGCAATAGATGTTCCCATAACTAAGGTCCACATACAGGAAGTGCTTTTTGGTCTTTGAATGGTCTTGAATGTGGCCCGCATAGCATGCAAAATAGATGCAATGCAGGCACGAGTGCATGCGAGGGCCGGGCAGGCCACAGGTGAAGCACAGGCATGATGTTGCCTGAAATATATGTAGGCATTGTTGTGGGTGTTTTCACCTAAAATACAGTGTTTTGAGAACTTAAATGATTAGTATTTCAAACACTTCAACATTTGATGGAGGTATACAGAGGTTAACTTTAAGTCAATGTTCACTAGGATCGGCAAATAAACCTGTTTTTTTGAGATTGAAGTTGTTTCTATTAAAAATGTGTATATTTATAACATTAGTTGAATAACACAATTACTTTTTCATAAAAATGTATGCCCGATATAATGTGGTAGGTTCCAGAAAAGATGCAACTAGTTATGTTTTTCATAATCATTATGTAAAATACAGTTATAATTAAGAACAATGTACTCAAATACTATTGAGTTAATACCTGAAGGCCAATTCTCGTAATTTAAAATATTCAAAATCTAGTCACAGTCTCATATCGGCGACAAACAAATTAATGTCTAAAACTGGTCAAAATGTAAGGAAATTAGAAGTATTTTTGACAGATTGAGACTGAGATCAGTCTGTGAACGTTCTTAAAATTACGAGAATTGCCCCTCTGATGTATCTTAATTCTTGAATTCATGAACAACATAATTTATAATTTTAGGGTAGGGTTTTGGGTTTGCCAGTCAGGCAGGTAATATAACCAATTACATGTAAGTATTTAAAAAGATCTCACTATTGAATATAAAGTGTAATAGGTAGTTATCTTGTATTTTCTAGAGCAATTTATTAAATAACAAGGCTGTTGGACTGTCAAACTTTGATTGAACTAAATGATAGTAAACCAATTTCTTTACATTCAGTTGGATAATATGGAGACTTGAGGTCATTATAAATAGATGTTTACATTACAAGACTCAATGAGAAATCCTTTGTGTTCATAAACATAATAATGTAAAGCATTTTAATCATTTCTAAGTACTCGATTGATATTGATTGACTGTAAACATGTACCAATCATTGCTGTGATTGAATCACGCGACGTCGACAATGCAATGCTACCAAACAGCTGTTATGAGGTCAAAGATCATTAATCAGCTGATCACGAATTGAAATCGTCAAGAGACAAATCCATGTTTCCCCGTTTCAACGAAAGAAAATACTACCGTAATCCCAACGCCGAGTGACGTGCTAAAAATCAATGTACAACTATTTGCGTCGCGTAAAAGGTCATAAACGCACAAAGTACTTCGCTGTAGCTATGTTACGTGAAAACTTACCTTGTATCTTCTTGCTTCGTAAGATGTGCATGACACAAAAAATGCATGCACGATTTTATAAGGGTTTGTACCCTTTGCGGCCTTAAAATTATTCAAGTGTATACAACCATTATCATTCATTATTTGGCTTGTGAAATACACCGGCTCGGCAAATTATGTCTACTTCAGACGCCACAAAATTAAAATAAAAGCATTCTATTGTACTCAAACACAATTTTTTTGATAGTAATTAAAAAGGAACTTTATGAAAGATGTTTCCAGATTGTTAGTTCTACAAATATTTTGTAATAATTATACAGATTGAAATACAGCAATGGATGGGGGCGTGTTCTTCGTTTTCGTAAAATACGCAACAACGCAACTCCAAGCGCAGCTGACTATTGTGATTAAAGCACAGAACCCATTTGTAACAGCCGACGATTTCACTGCTCCGTCTATGTGTATTTATTGGTTAAAAAATATGACAAGACGATAACGAGAAACTTTAACCAATGACTTGAAGCAGCCCGTAAAACGCATTTGTTTCGAGCAGTTATAAGTCTGTTCTTAGCTCAATTCAAGTCCATTTTACAGATAATACAAAAAAAAAAAAAACAATAAGATATTCTCGGCAACTGAAAAAAATTCCTACAACATCAAAGTATGGAAGTAGTAAGCGAGGCATGGAAGTAGTAAGTGAGGCAGGATAGAAAAAAAGGGGTTGGCATCCGCAGCAAACATGTATGTCCGATGATCGGAAGGCCAATTCCCTTAATTAAAAACGTTTAAAATCTAGTCGCAATCTCATCTCAGCGACAATCAATGTCAAAAAAATAGGGAAATTAGAGGTATTTTTGACAGTTTGAGACTTAGATGAGACTGTGAACGTTCTTAAAATTACGAGAATTGCCCCTCGGTTATCTACCACTATTTCTAAACATAGTTATTTATTAGGTACGAGTAAATGATATAAAGGTATACGAATACTTTACAACACCGTTATGAATAAAAGTGAACGTCAATGTCATTCAAGCGCCAAAAGATCCTTGTAGCACTGTATGTTTGTCACGGGGGATCTTTCACACTCCGTCAAACTTGGACAAAGAAAAGTAGTCAAGGGTTGGGTAGTCCAATTTACGAAAGAAATCTCGCAGATGCGGCGCTACAGGCATGCGAAAGACGGAGGAGAGACGAAAAGTCTTTATTTATTCGTATTTATCTCAAGATCATATTCCAGGCACTGGTTAGTAAAATGTACGGACGCCAGCACATCAAGTTACTACAATCTGTCAAATCTCTTTAATAGATTTTCAACTTTATCGCTAAAGCATTAAGGTTCAAGGTTGATTGAGAAAATTTGACAGTTTCGGGTAGCTTGACCTGCTGGCGTCTGTACATACACATACAATCGTAAAAGGAGAAAGATGTTTAGGGTAGGAGTGTTTTTGATTTTTACAAACACAGGTATCAAAGGTCTTCACTGAGATTTTGACAGCTGAAAGTCGCTGCGTGTATACCTAGCACTAAATTCAAAGTCATAATAATAGTTTTGACATTTCTTGACACCTGTCAGTTTCATAAAAACGAATACTTTTTAGATTACTTTGTAATTATTGATAAACATGTTATACGAGACAGTACAGAGACGGTATGTACACATACAATATTTTACATTCTTTTTTCTACATTCAATAACTCTAATAAAGCCAAAATCAAATAAATTTCTGAAACTCGGTGGGCCGCCAAATAAATATACTTCCGCGTAGTCTAAACCAGAAACAATTTTTATCTATGCTCCTTTCGAGGATGAAAAACAGATGGACAAGAATATTAATTGTCAATGTTAGAGATATTCTGTCAGTTTGAAAGATTGGCGTGGCGTAGGTTTATGCAATACAATCACTGTGGCGCTGTAGTGTAGTAAATAAATATGGCGGCTACTCAGTTCACAACGATGTAAACTTTTGTTTACTGTTTTCTAAATATTTTGAGACATGATAAGTGAATTTGAAAACTTGTCCCTTGGAGGAAACAATGCTGCGAGTAATCATGGTGATCCATTTACTCATACCGGTAATTAAGATCCATTTCTATTGTAGACTTAGAACAAGTTGTTTTCCAAATAAAACATGACCTCAATGGCTAGGTTTTTATTACTGCTGGATATATATGGTTACTGTACCGTTGTTTTCAGAGTTGACACCTGAGCAGCAAAAGACTTTGATAGATATAAGGCGTCGAAAAACAGAATTGCTGTTGGAAATTCAGGTGAGTGAAACATCGAATTGCTTCACTTCACTCCTTGGCAATCTGATGATTTTATCAACTGAACTATGAATAAGCAACACTCGGACATTAGTTAGATCCTTATCAGTATAAGTCATAATGTTAAAGATATGTGTAGGATTCTAATACATCCTGTACCTATGAAAAGATTGCCACAATATTTTGTTGTTTTTATCCTAAACAATGTTGTTATGTTATGACTCAGTGTCTTAAAATAAAAGTACCTAGCGTGTCTTTTAGTTAAATACTCATAGTGTCTTCTTCAAGCCCATTTAACACTGTTATCTGTTGTCTTCTCAATATAAATGTGTGTGTGTGTGTGTGTTAAAAACATTATAGCTGTCCTAAAGACAACCCTCTGACCAAGATTTTAACAGCTGTGTGTGCAATATGAGTCTTTTATAAATTTAGAAATGCATCAGGAAATGAATAACACTTAATATTCAAATCAGTGTGACAATTATCAGATCATATCTTATCTGATGTTGAGCGTAATTTAATCATCCTTTTTGCTGTATACTGTAGATGATAAGAGATTTGACTATGAAACATATTTTTATTACAGAATACATATAAGCAAATTTATTATGCAGGTGCTTACATTCTTGCCCTCAGACTATGACATTATGAATGTTAGTGCAACCATCTTTTGAGGGATAAACTTGTCAACTTTATACAGAACCGTGTTGAAGTAAACATGGCTTGTAGACGTTGCAATAAAGTAATAGCTGAAAGTACTTTAATAGTATAATTTTGCTCATGCAAGAAAATCTACAAAAATTCATCCATTCATTGTTATGTTCAACATAAATACCTGATAAATATTAATATAATATCCCTCATATTAAGTTACCTAGCAAAAGAGTAAGGAAATTATTATCATTGTGGCTATATAGCAATTTTCTCAAATATTATGCAGAAATTCAATCTTAGTTAATTAATTATAAATTCCAGAATCAATGAAGAACCACAATCCTACTAATATTATAAACGTGCAAGTTTGTGTGGATGGATGGATGGATGGATGATTATTACTCTTTCAGGCAAAAACTACTGAACGGATTTGGATGAAATTTGGCATACAGATGGTTTATAACCAGGATTAACATATAGGATACTTTTTATCCCGATATTCCCACAGGACCAAAACTTAAGCGGATGAAACCGCGGGGCGCAGCTAGTAATTCAATATGTTAATTTGTTTCTTTTATACTTTAAACACGCATAAGGAAAACCATTGCGACGGCAAAAAAAATATCTTTAACTGCAGTTATATTAATTTTTTCAAAACATAATTTTATAATTTGTAAGTTTCGCACCGCCACTCTATGGTTCGTGTAGAACAAGCTAGCTGGACAAAATTATTTGTTTCGATTTTTATTCATAAATTAGGTTATTAAGCATAGATATGAGGGTCTTAATACTTTTTTGAGGACCATTGGTTGTTTGAGCAGGTATAAGTCAAATAAAAACAAAATAAAAAAAAAAAGAAAAAAGAAAATACGTTTTTTAAAATGTTTTTTTTTAACAATTTTGTTTAAATAATTCTCTATAAATAAAATCTAATAAGAAATACATAAAAATACTTAATAACTAAATCTATCACTCATTATCATCACTATCATCAGATGAATCATCCACTTAATAGTCATGATCATGAGTGGCAGAACTATGGAAACTAGAAACTATATTAAGATTTTGTTCCTTACAGCTAGGTTGAACTATTAAATCTAGGAATTCGGTAGGGAACGAACCTAATTTCTTCTGGGGAACTTCTCTTAAATCATTTATTACAGGGTCAGATTTTATCAATAACATATTAAGTAAATCTCTATTCGTAGCAATTCACGATCGTTTTCGTGTGTAGTGTTCACGAAATCTTCTGCAGTCCTTATTCCGAGCTTCCTGTGCTTCCTCGGATAGCTGGCCGATAGGCAGAAGTGATGATTTAATGACATCACCACTATGCAGAAGTATTTTGTGAACAGTCGCGGGCATATAATACCATGGATATGGATGAAGAAACCAGACAACTTTACGTAAATCTCACGTAAAGTTGTCTTGTTTCTTGAGCTAAGGTTTCAGATGTTTCAATATTTATATCATATCCTGATGATAAAGCACGAAGCAGTATGCCAAATTTTTGTATAAGTGAAACATCTAACCCTATAATATTGGCACTTGCCTCAGTATTTTCAAAAAATCTTCGCGCGGTATTTCCGTCATTAGTGTTACCGAACCCTGGTTTTGGTTTGTCTACAATCAAGCCCATTTCACTTTTAAATGTCATCTGAACATTGCTTCACACTAGCATTGTCTTCGGCCAATCTAAGTTGCCATTTTTTTTACATTAAGTAGATAGCTAATGTGAACCCTTTTTTGGTTTGTTTGTTTGTACATAAATAAACGGACACATCGAAAGATATTTCAACTCCCTTCAGCCACGTCGAATTCTTCTCTAGGAACCGCTCTCGGTTTCTTCCACAGCTGCTCCACTTTTCAGCTAATTTTGGCGAGTATTTTGAGATGATGACATTGGACATCTCTCAGGGACTGCTCCGTAACACCATCAAAATCATGTCTCAAAGATATAAACCGAAACAGCTCCTCATTCCGCGTTTCCTTTGGGAGTTTTAGCCATTCTTCGAAAAAAATCAATTTTTGAGACGGTGACGGTTTTGAACTATTTAATGAAAAAAAAAGAAAAGAATTAGTTGTGCAAAAAATTCGCAATATTTTTTTTACTAATTACTACTAGATACTTGTGAGAATCATATAAAATAGATTCTACAGAGTGGACATGAGTGGACATGTAATTTTTTGACCATTGAATTCAAAAATATGGGTGAAAAAGTTCACAATAACAATTAATTTAATAAAATTATAGAATTAAGTTCCTGTGATAATAAAAAAACCATCACAAATTTCTTTTAGTTGTAATGTTATCGATGATGGTGTAATAATGCAAATGAATGCACTTTAAATTATCATTTTTTTAATATGACTGTCCTAATGAGTAATTAGGACAGTCATATTAAAAAAGTTACGAAAATTAATAGGTGTATTCCTTAATGTATAGGGCTAATGAGTTCATATTAGTCATTAACTATTAGGAATTGAATAGTTGTTTTTTTGTCCAGCTAGTTTGTTCTACACGAACCAGAGTGCGCCACTCCCACTATTATTAACATAAAAGTCACATTCGAACTGTTTCGACAGCAGAGGATTCCAAAGAAATAGACATACTTATAATACCTATATGGTATACCTACATCTGAACCATAAATAGAATTAAACGCCCAATAATAATACAAAAGTACACACTCCACTCCACGAGACAGGCATAGTGTGGAGTTCAGAAGCAAAATGCTTCCTTTGCGTCTTATTTTGTTTTTTTTTTTTTTTTTTGTTAACCTAGCTATTAATGTAGACTATAAAAGGAAATTTAAACACTGTTTTTGGCAAATAAACATTATCTTATCCTCGTAATCTTAATCACAAAGGGTTAGGACACTCGGCCTCGTTCATAGCAATTCACGTATTGATAGAACGAAAGCGATTAAAATTACGATTGCGTTACGTAAGCAATTAGGGTGCAGCTGAATATATTTTTACTATTTAATTAGTTAATCTTTGATTTTCATACGGATGTTATATACTGACTTATTTATAAAGCTGGGGGTCTACTCCGAAGTGGTAAATGTATCGTATCGGCCGAATGTTCGGCCGTTTTCTGCTACGAAGTTACTATTTGGTTCGGTCGTTCCCGATCCTACACTCCTACACTCTTTCGTATATTGACTATGGTGCCGACCCAACTGAGCCGATACGAACTTTTTTTGCAATTCCAATAATATTCCGTTCGGCCATGTGTCGGTCCGATCCGATCATTCGAATGTGTCACTTCGGAGTAGACCTCCTGGTATGGCAGCAGGGGCCGAAAAAAAGTAGTCCAGGAGTTGTGAGCTACATTTTTCATGAAATACCTAATTTCACTTACACCCTAATTGCGTACGTAACGCAATCGTAATTTTACTCGCAATTCCAATCGTTTTAATTTCGGCAATTCGACAATAGACATACACATTACTATGAACTTATGAACCGATAGGATATTACGATTACGTTGCTTAAAGTTCCGAGGTTTTAATTAAGATGTTAATAGATATTTCGCTACTACACATCATAAAAATAGTCAATTTTTTAAAGGCGTGTCTGTGTGACCGCGACGTTCTTCTAAACTACGAAAAGGATTTTCACCATCATTTGAAGAATTTATTCCGAAAGGTTTAAGTATAATTATAAAACATTAATATCTAACTTGCATATAATAAATAAATTTCGATGTTTTGTATAGTCGAAAAACCGTGTGAAACAGGGGTGGTTCGCTAGTCTATAATAAAATTATCATCCTATTTATCGCCTCTTTTTTTTTTCTTTAAAGACCAAATTCTGACTATAATAATTTGGATGAAACGTTTCACACACATCATCTGCCTAGCCTTTTCCCAACTATGTTGGGGTCGGCTTCCAGTCTAACCGGATGCAGCTGAATACCAGTATTTTATATGGAGCGACTGCCTATCTGACCTCCATAACCCAGTTACTGGGTAATACGGTAGGTACCCCTTGGTAAGACTGGTTGTCAGACTTTTCGGGCTACTGACGACCCGTAACGACTGTCAAAGATCCACGAATGACAGCCGGGACCAACGGCTTAACGTGCTTTCCGAGGCATGGAGGGGTTTTGGTATGTGAAAATGGTCACCCACCAATGGACCAACCGCGGCAAGCGTAGCTTAACCTGATCGATCGACCCGTGCGGCTGTTATTACTTAGCCGTTTCACACAAACAGGAAGGTTATTTGAAAAAAAAAAAAAAAGAATTTTCTGCATTATCACAATTTCATTCATAGATAGAATATAAAAAACATATTCTAATAGTACACGACAAAATCTAAGTAAGTATTCATTTTTAGAAACATATGTATTTCTTTTCCCTTCCATGTGCTTTTTTGGCTATGATTTTTCCAACTCTGTGAACATGGTTAAAGTAGACTTTGATCGAAGTTATTTTATTTTTTTGGGAACAGTATTACACAAAATTTGAGCTACAGAGTGCGTAAATGTATAAAAACCCAAGACATTTTCCACATACTATTAAAAACAAGTTTAATGATTTGCGTAAGCGCACATCATTATAACTTGTTATTATATAATTTGATAGGTACAATTAAATTACATGCCTACCTAATATGTTCATGATAAAATTAAACAGGCATGCAAATTAAAAAGAAAAACTAGAAATTATAAAAATATAGTCGTAAACCGTTCTACAATTTTTCGGGATTAAATCCCGTCTCAACAAGCAGTTTATAAAATATTCCGAATAAGTATTCATTTCATTTATGTTTTGTTCAATAGAATTAGTAGGTACATGCATGTATATTTAATTATCTGTAAGTTAGTACCTATATTATACATATATTTATTTTGGTTTTGAGTCTGCAATGCGGTCAAATCTGAAAATATCACACTGTGTGTAGTACGTACCGTAAAAAAGAATACAAAAAGAACAATTTATTGTTATAGGAATCATTTATTATGTCAGTACTGTTAGTAGCGTAAAATATTTTCTGTCTTTTTTGCGCACATGTCAGAGCACCCCATCCATTCCCTAGCCATTTCATTCAATACGGCATGCGGACTGGTCTGACGTAAGCCGTCAATGCTTGCTTGGGTTGGGCTTACTACACAGAGCCTGGTAGTAAGGCAGTGCGAGGCCGGCCGCGACGCGGGCGTCACGTGTCGCCCTCCGTCAGTTTATTATTTATGTATTGTCACTATCACTTTGTCTCTTAGTGTTGTGGTAAAAATACTAGTTCTGTTTAAGGAAATAGTGAATTGTAACTTTATTCTGTGCGTTTTTTATTCATAACTTCGAGTTTGAATAGTGATATCACCCGTAAGTTTGGTAGTGATAAGGCGGATAAGTGGAAATTGCTATGACTACGTCGTCGGACACCGGCAGTTTTGTTATTATATTCCTTGATTTATGCCATTGTGTTTTTAGGACGGTCTTTCTATACACTATTTCTAGCTATGGTTGTATCAATAGCAAAACACGAAGCATTAAGTCTTTGAAATATTTTAAACATTTGCAATAGCGTCACCGTCGTTGTTTACAGTTAAATTCCTTAAGCTGGTTAACCTTCATTAATATTTATCTCCACATAGTAAATAAAGAATGCTATAAGATCATGTATATCAAATTATCGATGTATGAATAAGATATTTGCAATATACTTTATGAACTTGCTCGATGTTAAAATTTCAATGATATAGGCACTGGAGGAAAATGTGCGTCAGATTAGACCTATCCTCACTCCATTTTGGTTTGAACAATTTTGTGAGCCACGGTCATTTCAACATCATCTGTCTTATATTTTCAGCTTGTATCTTTAGCACAGTAAGGTAGTCTCTATTTGTTTTGATAAAGAATACAGGTCATAGATTAAGCCACTTCGCGTCATTGCGATGCACTGTTATGTTGAACTCTATCTTGTAATCTAATATACTTATATGGAATTTAGCTATTGATAACTTTAGGTCATTCAGACAAGACCCTTCTGTTAACTATTCTGAATAATCCGTGGTAATGCTAATGATTATTATACTGAACAAATTCCACATTGATACAGATTGGCTTTAAAAAAACTTGTTTCTCGATCTCAAAACAGTAAGCATCCGAATGAAAGCTTGTTTTGAGGCGAGGCGCGATATTTATTTATTCGAACTGGACAATGTTCGTGATGGATTTATCATATTTCCTTTACCGCTTCCGCAGCGTGGCTGCAGAACTCGATAACAGTGCCGTCTGTGTCCACAATATTGCTATGATATTCGCCATCCATAAATGAATTTTCACGCCGTGCTATGGACTAAGATGAATTATTAAAGAGCTGTTTTCAAATATACAAATTAGGCAACAGGGAGATGTATGATACTGATAAAGTAGTATCACAGTACCTAGATTGTTGTAATGTATCCAAATTAAAAATTTCCATTAAAAGTTGTGGGTAGTTAGATTTTAACTTTGAAAGGCGTAATGACCTTATTATTATGAAATCTGTTTTTGCTTTAGAAATATAAATTGTTTGTGACGTCGGCCTTGTCACAGACGTGCAGAAAGATAAAGCGAAGTCATATCTATGTATGTAGGTATATGTAATTGTCACGGTGCCAAAGATCGGTGGCGCCCGCGACTATCTTCAGTTTAGTGCGTTCCTTAGAGAGAGGTGTATGGCGCGCGATGTGTTTTCATGTTCGCCTGCTGTGCGGCGCGCTGTGGTGGCCACTGCTGGTGCGATGCGCCCGCGCAACCCGCACCTACGACGACGACTATGATCAGGTGTGTCATCGTTGCCGCTTACTGTGCACTTCGCAAACATACTCCTTTGTTGTGTAGCTTCACTTCTTTTTTTGGCAAGTACTTGAATGTTGGTACCAATACATACGTCCGGCGACGCGCAGTCATCCACTTTTCCACTTTATTTGCTTATTTAAAACTCCGCAATTTATTTTAAAATGTGTTGTGGGCTTAATAGGTATCCTGTGCCTGCTAGCTTCCTAATATTGGTGTTCGTGTGATCAAGACCCGCGGTGTGTGAGAGTGTAATGTGCGTGGAGCGTTGGCACTTGTGAAGTAATGTTCATCAAGGCCGGGCCGGCAGCGGCCGAACCGGAGCGCCGAGGATCTGTCTCCAATTGGTTCTCATCTCTAAGACGCGGTGGCGGGCGACGTAAACGTGAGGAAACTGCCGTGCCCTCAGGTTACGGTTCGCTGGGCAGGCGGAAGGATGGCTCGCAGCCACGGGGCAAGACCCGCTCCGCCTGGGATCTTACAACCGTCACTAGACTGGTCTGTATCTTGTCTTCGATCGTATTTACGTTAAAAGTCATCATTTGATGACACACTGCACTGAAGACCGCATTTGGCTGGTATCCAAATGCGCTGGATCGATCACGCTCTTTGCGTCTGCGTGTGAAATGATGACTAAACAATATTTATTCCTCATTATGGAGAAATATCGCCTAATATAGTATTACTTTAGTTTACTTTATAATAATAAGGGTTTTACACGAACTTGCAAATGTTTTATTTGCCATGTATAGTAGTTTCATAAATTGTATTATTTTATGCGCAAAACAACAAAGTTTTTTTTTAGTTTTATCGATAGTACATGTGATTTCACTAGTGTTATCGTTAGATAACGATAACCATTACTACAAAGCAGGCCAAGTGGCATGAAAGTATTTAGTTAAATTCCGCATGATTCATTGCTACTTATCTATGAATGACAATAATGTGTATAGAGAATACGTTTCCCCAAACAAAACAATAGTATGATTCATAATTCATTTTGAACTTAATGTAATATTCAGATTGAATACGAATAACCAGTAATAGGGAATGCTCTTAGCGTTGCCATCAACATGCTCATAGTCGAATGACCCGACGTTCAGTACAGATATATCGTTACTATGAATGTATGATTTGAATGAGCTATCGTCTTCTATCAATAATCGTTTTTATTGCATTGCTTAGTTTGAAACTTACAACTACAGAATACAAATGAATAATATTTATTTATTAGGTTCTCTGAGTAGTGACTGCCAAACCCAGCACAAAACCATTATGGCGTAACATGTAATGTAAAATCACAATCGCTTTCATTTGGACAGTTAAACGATAAACAATGTGTTGGAACTATTTGTCGATGGTCAGAATTTTGACACAAATGATTGAAGCAAAGGAAAATTGACCGTCCCAAAAAAATATGTTTTTGTTTTCTTTGCTGTTCATAGTGGCCCATGCAAAATACTGGTATTCAGCTGAATCCGGTTAGACTGGAAGCCGACCCCAACATAGTTGGGAAAAGGCTAGGCAGATGATGATGAGTGGCCCTTAGAATTCCCTTGTTCACAAACTAAACTAAATTTAAGTTCAGTGCAACTTTTTCTTTCTATTTATTAAGAAAAGGACAGAAGAGCCTGACGTAAATTGGCGTATTTTTAGTAGCCATGTTTTTAATCACGTCTAATTTGTCTGTGGACAGTGTAGGGAGTAGTTAACTACAATTTTGTAATCTGGTTACTAATTACGATTAAAAGTAGTTAACTACATGTAGTTATGATTACAGGTAACTTAACTACAGTAATCAAACTACATTAAGTAGTTGTTAATTTGATTGCTGCAATCGAGTACTTAGTTATAATTACTGATTATTTAACTTTTATGAACTTATATTTTGCAATTAAATAAACATGTAATGTGTACTAATATATGTTTTGGAATATGGCTGCATGAAAAATAATCAGTTTATTGCACATACCTATGTTTATTTTCATGAATAATCAAATGCAAGGATTAAAGTCGTAGATATTATGTACTTACCTATACTTACCAGATCTTAATTACTTTTTATTGACATGTAATCAAATAAATAAAATTACTCAGC
The DNA here is from genome assembly GCA_911387795.2 of Apamea monoglypha. Classification (NCBI taxonomy): domain Eukaryota; kingdom Metazoa; phylum Arthropoda; class Insecta; order Lepidoptera; family Noctuidae; genus Apamea; species Apamea monoglypha. The sequence continues at coordinate 7,699,421 of OU426922.1, forward strand.
AAACATCAACTTAATTCAAATTATTTGCGAAACAAATAAATAAACAAATAGGTTGATTGGGTTAATCATTTAAATTCGCTTTTAGTACTACACGTTTTTCGAACATTTCATCCGATAGCCTGTGGGATTTGGGATGGTTTATCATAGTTGCGTATAAAACCAGTCTTTCCACTGGAGCCGAAGAAGGTAATGGAGTATTGTATTTTATGAATACTTTTTTTTACTTTTGGATATATATTATATATAATATATATATTCGTACACACTGTTAGACGCAATTGAATACACTGCCCAAAAAATGACTTGTACCGACATGCAGCGAGCGAAAGCGAGAGCGTACTATAGTGCGCTCTGGCTCTAACACCCGCGTTTGCTTTTTTAATGATGCAACATCATTTTAAATCTGTAGTTATAAAAAGTAATCAAGTAATCCGTACAATTAATAGTTAGTAGTCAAGATTTTTAACTACATTTTTCGATTTTTTTTATATAGTTTGTAGTTATGATTGCTAATTACTTTATGTAGTCGTAGTTAGTAATCAGTAGTTAGATTACATTTTGCCCAATACTGTCTAAATTTGACAGGATTAAACTAAAATTTATCTTCTGTCCTTTTCGTGATGAATTATAAAAAAAAATATGCACTGAACTTAAATTTAGTTTAGTTTGTTGTCAATTTTAACCGAAACTAAGTCTAAGTCGAGAAAAAGTCTAGAAAAATTGTATTTCTAGACTTATTCATTTCTTTATAAACGGTATAATAACTTAAATTAATGAAGCAAAGTGCTACATTTTCTCTTTTACTTACATAGAAACAGGCTCAGAATGTTTAAAGTAGAGCATAGCTATTGTGTGAATTCGCGTGTTTACCAGGGAGTTAGATTCTATGGACACAGTAAATAGCCACACCGAACATATTCTTTTTGTATTAATTTTATTGTTCAAACATGCTTATCACTTATCTTTTTTTCATTTGACAAATAACCAATGTTATCTCGATATATAAAAAAAAAATCAAGTTAGTTATTTGACGGACTGAAAATGAGTCTATGTTTGTGTGAGGTATTAAAAAATTAAAACAATACTAAATAATTTACCTGAAAACGAATCTTGTACACATGACCGCATGAAATTGTAATGTGTATATAGAAAAAACTCTTCAAACCTACGGAGAATGCAATGGCGATCAATATGACATCGCAATTGCACCCTATTTGCGCATCGCAACCACATTCTCCAGACAACATTTTCAAGCATTAAGCAATTTATTCTTTAAAGTAAGGAAACACTAACTTATTATTGCTTATGAAAAACTTTTTTTGCAGCCGCACAATCCTTAATTTTTTATTACAATCAAGTTTTTTTGTTACTTAATTTTCACGTGACTGCGATTTAATCATGCTCCGTTGTTAAAGAACTACGCAAATCATTTGTGTTTGTTATCTCCGCAACGATAATCGATCAAACGTGGTCTGCATACGTCTGTAGGCACACAAAATCTGTTATCCGTATTTGAAAATCTAATATCAAATAACCGTGGCTCCGTAACGTTTATCAATGTGACATCACTAAGCAAACGATTCCAGTATGTTTATCTAACAATGTTTGTACGACCTACTAGTTCGCATGTGTAGCCTGAGAACAATGGACATATGGCGCCTGTATTGAATACCCCTCGTTTCTACTACGTTTTACGACTTGACCGCTTCACGCCTGTGTAAATTAGCTTTTAACTTCCCTTTGTGGTCTAAATTGAAAAAGTTACCAGGCAATTTTCTGTTGTTCCAAATGTTATTTAAATACATTTTAACTTGGGTCAAGTTTAGAATTGATTACATATCAGGATTCCCTTATAACTACGATGCTTCAACTGCTAATCCAAAGAGATTTAAATTTGGTAGCTTCCTGCAACGGCTTCGAACCAGCGGGGTAATTGCGTAACACACAATGCCAATGACTTTCGTTTTGACACGAATTTTTCACACATTTAAGCAATTGATTAGCAATTGCCTTCAAAATCCTTCGGATTGTGATTGAAACTGCGTACGCAATTGGGGTGCAGCTCCATTCAAGCCGAGCACTAAAATGTGAGTTTGATTTTGTCTGCCAATTTTCATATCTTTCCATGTTCGTGTTCGAGTGTTTCTACATTCCGTCTATATTGTGTGTGTAACCTACTATTATTCGGCGAATTCATCGATATTTACATCGTGATCAGCCATTATTGACATTCATTCGAGTCGTCACTTAATGCAAATGTGTCTTTTGTTCAAGCAACGGTTTGGTTTTGCTGCTCCACTGCCTCGAGCTTTGCATGATGGTATTTCCTCAACGGCCACTTAGCTTGACTCACAGTATAAATCATCAGTTGAATATGGGACCTTTTGAATACAAATGTATTTAGAGCTGAAGACCTGGTACGTCTGTGTTGTAGAAAGTAGAGCAAATTCTTCCATCGGAGCAAGCTGCTTTATGCTTTCGTGTTGTCGTAGTGGTTTTAGTGTAATATTGCTGTATGATACATTTTATTGGTTATAATGTTTTATGCTCTATCGAAATACTTACAGATTCCTCTTGAAATTGCACAGTAATCTCTAAAAATTTTATTCCAATTGATTAAATTGCTGTTTTAAGAGTACTCGTAAATTGCAGACCCGGAGAATGCGATCATTAAGTATAACTTTTACCTTCGCACCAAACGAAGTCAGGAGCTTCTATAAAATAAAATTACGTCAGATTTAGATATTGCATTCGCTGGTTCTGTTGCCGATTGTTACATTTTGTTTCACACGGTATTTCAATTTGGAACAAATTATATTACGTATAGTGACGTATTCACCTGCCGTGACTCGCTCGAATAAAAACTTTATAAAGATCCGGCCATGCATGACACACAGCATTTCTTTCTATACCATGCAGTCCGCACTACATCGAGCTGGTTTAGAATATGAACTTTGCTTTTTTGTAACATCTAGTGAACATCATTAAAGTTTTTGTACAAGTATTCTAGGAATAAATAAAATCAGATGAATGCCGGTCCCTGTACAGTGTCTGATCCTCGGAATCTGTACAGTTTTAACTGGATTCGCGCCTACAGACATAACGAGAGTATTTGGAAAGTAGACATTGGTCAAATATTTAGCAAGGATTTAAACTTTTGGCACATCAAAAAAGATACAAAGGCTGACTTAATGCTTTAATAGGCTTTAATAGGCTTTAGAGGCTACTTTTTGTCTCGGTAGCATGTGTGAATAATTCCCGACATCCACGCGGGCGAAGCCGCGGGCAGAAGCTAGTATGTATTTAATATAACGGTCCGGTTTTCCCCTGAGGATAGCCATATCCATATTCAAGAATATTATGAAATTAAGCCTTAAATTGGAGGTCAAATCCCCGACAGTTTTCCCAATTTTATCGTAGTCATATGTGCTTTATGATAGCTATCTTGAAACGAACCATATTTGCATCATTCTGTTTAGCAAGATCTATTTATTTGTATTGAAAATATCGCTCTTCTATTCGTAACTATCGACAGAGTCGTTTGACAAATCTTGGGTCTACCACTGCGGTAAAAAAACTTCGTCATTGTCAACCATTACTGTCGGGCCGACCGTAGACCCTTACATTCGGTCAGGACATTCATTAATACTAGTCACTCCCAGGCAGATAGATAGAAACATGAATAGTGTACCTACCTAGGGCAATAGAAAATACATTTACTCATGTGAATATGTTGACAAAGGAAATCTCAGCGAAATCAAATGTGTCCCGTACAATGTAAAGCTTTGTCTCCGCTGTTTCCTTCGAATGTCGACGGCTGAATTCCTAGTGATTCAAAACATAGTTTTGCTACACTGTTAAGGTCAAACGCAATTCTCGAACTTCTCGAAATTGTTATGCAAACAACGTTTTGCCAATTTGTAGTACTTCCTAGTAAGTACGATTGGCGTGTTTGCGTGGAATTAAGATGACCTTTTCAGTCCTTGCGTCATGAAGCGATAATGATGTTTATTAGGTACCTTGCGTGACATCGCCGACATGCCTGACACATTCACACAAGTTTGTAAATTTTCTCGCGATCCAATTCCTTGCTCTATTTAAATAATCATTGAGTCATATTCTCGTCTATTAACACAACCTCATTAGTTGTTAATAGGCAGATGACAATGAGTCTGACTGGTTAAATATTTAATAATTAGTACATTGAATATTTAATAAAACAAGTACTGTGTTACCCGTGATTCATTACTAATTTACGTCATAATCGCTAATCAACTAGATAAGTTGTGATTATCGTAATTACAAAGTAGGTGCCAAAATCATTGGTTATCTCTAAATAAAAAAAAGAAGTATTTTCTCGCCAACATTGTTTACAATTAGATTTGGTGCTATTGACCTTAATTTGTTAATGGAACATCACCCATCTAGAGTAATAACGTGAGCTAAATATTGACCGGTATCCTTTGAATGGGATAGTGTTCCAGGAATCACGTTTAAGATGGGACGGAGAGGGGTACCTTGACCTTGCCGGGGGTGGCGGGGGGCAGGGGGCCCGCGAACTGCGCGCACGCGGTCACTGACTCGCCAGACTAGTTTTACTTGCATTGCTAATCATCAAGGGCGCAGGGACCCTTCGATGATTTCAAAATAAAGATATTTGATACGTTTTTGTATTTGGAACATTTTTTTTTTATCTTTTCTTTGTTGACGCTTCTTGAAAAAGAGTGCAAAAACTTTGTAGCATCCGCCAGCCAGTTTGTTGGCAACAACTTGGTCGGTCTTGTTTTGAATCAAAAACAAACTTCAGTCTCTGTACTATATATGTATAATAATTATTATAAATGTGAATGTTTGTATGGATGGATGGATGGATGGATGGATGGATGTTTGTTACTCTTTCACGCAAAAACTACTGAACGGATTTGGATGAAAATTGGCACACAAATGGTTTATAGCTAGGATTAACATATAGGATACTTTTGTCCCGATATTCCCACGGGATCGAAACGTATGCGGGTGAAACCGCGGGACGCAGCTAGTAATAAATATATTTTACCTGTAGCTACAAAAATACATTTACCTTGTTTTGTAATTAAATATACGTAGTAGAGTATGTTTTGCACAGTTGGTATGCAAATGTTCCAGAAATCTGCTTCATTGCCTTAATTTAATCCACTTTAGTCCAATTTACTTTATTAAGCTAATCAAATAGCACAATTTATTTAACATACACTGCTGTTGCCATAAAACATGACAATTATCATTGTTCTAACAACGATACGAACTCTGATAACAAAACTATTACGTTATTTAAATACCTAATACGATTCGTAAATAAACAACATACATACTACAACAGTACTACTAATTCGCTTTATTTTTAAACAGTAATTATCTCTAGTTTTGACGCACGCTGTACAATAATATTTGTGTGTACTGTTTTTGTGATGAAGCGATACTAATGAATCTAAATAAGATTTAAAAAACAACTACTAACATCGATGATCTTTATTATAACCAGAGTAGGAATCATAGAAACATAAAAAAGCTTCTATCTACGGTAGGAATAATAACCATTACAGTTCCTGAAAAACGAAAATAATATCTAAAGAAGCTAGTAAAAGTGAGATTAGATTAAAGAGCCGAAATTTAGCAAATCCGTGACAGACATTCGGTCAACACGTGTTGAGGATAATAAAAACTCTTTTTTTGGACCTTTTGCTAACTGACTCATCATATTGAGGTCGTTTTCTCCATGGCCAGTGTTCAACAGTAATCTTCGTCATTGTAACTTTTAAAAGAAACTTAGTGTCAAAGTGTTTTCTCTTGTAACCATTATAGTAAACATTGAAGGAACTGGTCTAGTAAGCTAATGCCTGATGGCCTCAAGTGCTACCATTTAGTTCCGGGAAACACCAATAAATACGGTCATCCCACGAACGTAAATGCGAAGAATTACGTAAACATGTTTGTGCTAACTTTGGGAACACGTATGTAACACATTCGGATTAATGTTCCTTCTAAATCCAGTTCCATATTGATTAATATCAATTGTAGGGGTGGTATGTAATAAAATCCACAAAGTACTTCTGGCGTCGACATACATTTTATTAGGTCCCTGCGAGCGTCTATACCCCCCATGGTTGTTTAATTAAATTAATAGCTTAATGACTAATATAAACAGTTCTCTGAACATGGGTAATATTAAAGACTCGTGTTAAATAAAATTAACATTGTGATTGTATGTTTGATTAATTTTAAAGTAAACCATATTTCTAAGGCTTTTATTTGATCTATCTTTGAAAAGGTAGATTTGTTTTTCTTTACAAACAAACAAAATATTTGGTCTGGTTTGATCGGCGACTAATAGGCTAAGATATGGAAGTGTTCGATAAACTGTTTACCTATTTATTTTGAGCATCTGGAAAAATCTCTAAATTCTTTTTCACGTTTCACGTGTGTTATGCTCTGTCTTGTGCTCCACAAGAAGTCGCATCAACTTTTTCCAACAAGTAAACTTCCCGAGAATACTTTCTATACACAACCATTTTAAGAACGATTAAAAGAACCAGACACTCGTTCACAGTCTTGCCATAAAATCTATCTTAGAAATAGAGTAACCACAAATCAGTTGTTTGTTATACAAACACTGCGGTGCAGTGGTTCTTTCCATCGTAAATCTGTAATACTTTAGTCCGTATAAAGGATTAAATTGGATATAAAACGGCTTGATTTACCTTTATTAACATTTTATATACGAGACGAGTATACAGACGTACATGTTCCTAATGCGTTTTTATGTCGTATCAGGCGGCTGGAGTGTGCTGCTGGTAGTATCGGCAAATTGCTTTCATGTCACAAACCATCAGTGCCTCCACCGTATATGTATGAATAATTGACTTTTATATTTTTGTAAACGTCTCTAATATTATTTTATTGGAACATTCGAAGTCAAATTGACAATAAGCAGGTCTTAAGAAGCTGCGCAGTTCTAGATATTTTTACGTTTTTCGCAACATCCGAACGTTGCGTTTTGTAGGCAGAGCTCGAAACTGTTCAAGATTGATATCTTAAGTACTCGAATACTTGTTAATACCCAATCAAATACAATAATGTTTAATTATTACTGATTGACGGTTGACCTCTCTATGAGTAGTCGAGCACCCTTATTAATGAACGTATTTCCTTAGTTATTATTATTATTATTGACTATTACTTACTGTGTATGGTGGTTAATAATAAAATTATAATATTTATTTACCTAAAGTTTTTATAAAAGTCATATTGATAATTCTACGAAACAATCAGGCGTCTATTAGGGTCTTTCAGCGGTTAAGTGTGTACATTGATGAATGTATAGAATTGAACTATTAAATGTGGCAGTCATTACTGAAGCTTGTTGTTTGATTCACGTTCCGCATAACCTAACAAAGTGGTTACAGACTAACATTTGATATATTATTTCGTTAGCTGTCACTGATGCAAAACGAAAGCAAGCCACTCGAAATGTCGTCTTTTTAGGGGCGAGAAACACTTGTAATGTTCCCATGGGGTGCTATAATGTGGCGTTAAAGCCCCGCTAAACACGTAATTGCCCTTATTCCAAAAAAATACCGCCTCTCTGATATATTTTTGTTTAGGGGACCATTTTTTTATATCTTCGCCTTTTTTCTGGCTTCATTTCATGCTGAAAATTCTTGAGTGCCAAGTCCTTGACCGTCCTTCATTTGTCGTAACTCATACCCAACACGAACATTACATTTTTGTGTAGCCAATTTTTCTCTATACATACATATTATCGATCATGAGTTTCATGATTCGTTTTCTTTCATGATTTCAAAGTACAAAAATAAATGTTTTCTTATTATTTCAAACTACGCAATCATAAATATTTTGTCAAAAAATGGTAGTCGTAAATATAGCGGAATGTCTGCATTGTAACAGTTACGCTAAGCTGTGTCGTGTGTGCCACATGTTTCATGTCAATGTTCTATTTTGTAATTTGACCTTGTCTTTTCCTTGCTCTTGAAATACTACACTTCAAATTTAAGCTATATTGTTTGTGTAATTGATGGCGCTTCTGGCTTTTACCAGTTTTGCTCGGAATGCGTGGGCGTTTATTTATGCGGATGTGCTGGGAATTTTTGCGCCATGAATGTTTTCAACAGATCCCTTTTGTTAAGTCTATCTATACATATAATCATAATACTGAACTCTTAATTTACCATGTTTGATTTCAATATTATTAATTTTTACCTGTTTCTCTATCTTTGGATTTTAACGCGTTCACATAAAATTAAGCTGGTTAACTATAGTAGTAAACTATAAAGATAAACCAATTAAATCAGGACGTTAAGCTCTCCAGAGGTTCAACACTCACGGTCACGGCCAGCGTAAAAAATAATATGTCGATGGTTATAGTTGTTCAACATGTGCCCCGCCATATGGCTTCTTTATCATATTTATCTCTCTCTTGAAAGAAAAGAAACGACCGAAGGAACTGAACAAAGTTGTCTGTTGATCCTGTTCTCATATTCGTATTTTTGTTTTTAAATACTGCTTTATTGTCTGTTTTATTTCCGGAATGCATAGCAGTGCATAAAATTTAATGAAGATGAACCTCAATGATAGGTATTCCAAATTGTTTTCCTCGTTCCTTACTGCCAACGAGCCTTTTATAAAAATAAAATCTAGAAGAAGATTATGAAGTGTGTCTGATGTTATGAGATTATTGAACTGTGAGACGTACAATACAACCAAAGTTTGCAAGTGCATGCTGTCATCAGAGTAATGTAAAATGTCTGCGAGTGAGCTTGGTGTGAGCGTCAATTGTATTCTTATAATGAACTGTGTTGAAATCCAAAGCATCGTGAAACTAGAACAGTTAGCTTCACAGACAATGATTACATTAATTAATGGTTTCCAGTTACATAAGAGAGCTCGAACAAATCCGTTGTTAAATTGTCATGCAATAACTATAATAATTTTCTATAGCAGTTAGAAGAAAAAGTTACAGTGTTATATTTATTCATCCATCAAATAAATAGTTAATTACTGATGCAGTATAGAATAAAAGAAATCGTGTTTACATAAATCACTCGTTAATCACCTATATGTAAAGGATGTGAAATCCTGCTTAGCGGCCAGTTGCGTAAACTATTGTAAGATTAGAAATTCCAATTAAGTTTCAGACGTGTTTCAGTGTATGTTTTCGTTACATAACAAATTAATCATCTATTCAATTCAAACTGCTGTTTTATAAAGATTTAGATACCATGTGAATTTGAACTCTACATGACGACTTTAATCGCTGTACAGGTCAAAAGGGAAACTGTATGTATGTAAATTACACGATCATTTACTGCTAACCTCCGTCCGTGGGACATAAAAAATAAAAAAAAAGAAGTGTATAATTTAAACTTCTTACATTGACATAGCGTTTTAAAATTCTATGCGTCACTATGAAATAATTGATATTCGTGAGCTGGCGTCATTGTTGTCGGAGTTTTGAGGGGTATTTTTGATTAGCGTTTCAAATCCCATCGTAGATCGATGTCAGCGGCGGCGATAAATTTTGTGGGGGCGTTGGCCGTCGGTCGGGCTTGCATGTTCCACGGACTACCGCTCCCATACTAACTGTCTCATTAGATCCCTTTGCGAATATTTTTTGCTCATACTCCTGTTTGACCCTCGTTCGTTATCGAAGTATAATGGCGACGGACATAGCATTCGTTTTATTTGTAGGAAGTCGCGCATGTTCGTTTAATTGAAATTAATTTGTGTCTTCTTTTATTTGTGTTAGCATTAAAGTCGTTGAGAATTCCAAGCAACGCGTTTTACCCACACATTAATCATCACAACAGTTGATTCATGTCCAGTTATATTTAACTCACATGTGTTAAATAATATGCTTCTGGTGTATTGCATTCAGTTAATTAATGCATTATTTTTTTATAAAGAATACTTTCAAGGATCAAATTAAATTGCTTCCATGCGCGCATCTGCAAGTCGCCATAATCATAAACCAATTGCAAAATACGATAGCTGAACTGGACAATGTATTTATTGAAAAACGGACATCAAGCGGTTTCGCTGGCCAAGTAGTTAAATCACTAATGTCATTGCGCTCTTCCCTTTTTGGCAGTTTGCCAGATTTACAATCGGCCCTAATTTACGCGGGGATTGTTGGAGTCTGTGCGAAACGAAAATCTTTGGAAGTTGCTCGGCAGTGGCACTCGCTCCGTGACCGCAGGCCGGAAATATGAACCCATTGTGCAGCTTCGTCTTTTTGTAACCCGGCCATGAGCACCCCAATGTGCTGCACATTACATCGCATGTTTTTGTTATTGCTATCATTTGCTTTTTGTTACATTCCAAAATTTCGAATGACTGTTGTTACAACATGAACACAATACGCTGATAAAAAGCAGTAGTAAATGCAAAACTTTGCTACTCAATTTTATCTAAGTAACTCTAAAAACATCCGTTTGATATGATAGCGGGTTTTTATGACTAATCGATGTTGGTAAATCCCACCAATGTTTTTGCGTCACCACTTCAATATTAACGAATTTTTTATTCTTTTTCAGGTAAGCATTCTTTTACGTCACGCTTCAAGGTATTGGGGTAAGAAAGAATATTAAGTTTCGGACGTTCTTTAAACGCATTGAACTTGAGAAATTGACGGAATTTTGCCGAGGTAACGTTACTTTCCACGTGTGACGCTCAATATCTGTGCGACTGCGAGTGAGTGTGTGGGTCAAGAATGCGGTGGTGGCGACTGGAGGTCGTGTAGGTCGATACGTCATCGACTCACCGATCAAATCACTGCAAAGTGCAAACTGCAACTAGGTAATAACGAATGTGTAGCTTCGATAGACGTGTCTATTTTACAAAGAACTATTCACAAGGTTAGAAATAGAATAAATTACAATACAATAAATGTTTTTTAGATACTTACATAGTTCAAAGAAAGATTTTTTTTTTTTCATCTACAATCAGCCGGCGTTCGCCCATGATACCCGCCACCTTTCTTGGAAATAATGAATGCCAGTCGCAAGAAAATTAAGTGTAATGCAGTTCTACAGTTGCTCAGTACTGCCCGCTGAGTCACTTGCGTAGACAACACAACAACACAATCTGTGTTACATAGCTATGCAAAATAATATTTTCTAAAATGGGAACTTCTAACAGAACTTGTGCGAAGTTTGTTCACTTCATCGTGTTGTGTTTTAGAAGATAATTAGCAGCAAAATGTGGGCGGAAAAGAATAAATAATGAGTTTATTTTGCGCAGTATACTAAATTAAATTAACACATGTTGGCCAGGCTCACAGGCATTAAAAAACCCGTGTATACATTTAGAACCTAAAGGTAAAATACGTTTGGTAGGGTGATCGTATGGATAGATTTTCCACAATCATGATTACTAGTGAACCCAGAAGGGTTATTAAAAGTTCAGAAGGAAAAGGCAAAGGCCAAGTACCCTTTCGTTTGTGCGTGGAAACCGGTGAATCATTTTATTATTTTTACATGTAAGTAAGTACTTATTTTAACTCGCAGGAAACACGCTCGCTGGGTTATAACAACTAAGTAGTGTAGAAACCGTATATGAAATCTTTATTAAAAACTCCTGCCTCATGGGCTATTAACCGCGGCTGTGCCTCGAGGTTTTTTTTAATCCGGTTCAATTCTTGTCACTATACCCTTACTTCGAGTGACACGTTATTAATAGTCTTTGGTTCCTAATTGCAGTCAAGTTTTTCATTACATAAGCATCAATTAACAAAAAAATCTGTGTTAATGACCTGAAGGCCAATTCCCGTACCTAATAAAAAACGTTCAAAACCTAGTCGCAATCTCATCTCAGCGACAATCAATGTCAAAAACTTGATACAAATGTACGGAAATTAGAAGTATTTTTGACAGATTGAGATCAGACTGTGAACGTTCTTATAATTATGAGAAGTGCCCCTCTGTTTATTGGGTTATACTTCAGAATTCCTCATCTCATGCATTAATGTTTCCTTAAACTATGTACCTATATTGAATAGCGTACATGTCACAGTTCACGGAAAAACGTTTAGTTTGGTTCTAAATTTTTCCCAACTATAGTCATCTGTGACATAATATTTTAAGCAATAGGTACCTATTACATATTTGTTGTAGATATTGTTTCGTCACAAATTCCTAACACAGCCAATTCTAATCATGAAAAGCGAGCAATAACTTGCCGGTGTCTCCATAGTAATCCATTTAACTGTCATGCTACTCGCACTTAAGTCTATCTAGTAACTGTATACGAACAACGAAGGCATAACATCTCATTGCATCCGAACTAATGTAACAATCACTTATACAAAGTCTGTGACATGTTGTTATTCACTTCACCGGCCACACCTGAAGGTCGCCTTCCACGTAGCCGAGTCGCATTCAACTGATGTCATTTAACGTTAGAGCATTCTTATATCATTACCACATCAGGCGTTAAATAAACAGAATGTATATTCTAGGAAATATTAAAGATGTAGATGAAACATCTACGTTAGTGATTTCCTAAGATAGACGTATTTCCATAGATGGCAAGTGAACGTTAGCAGATTACATCACTTGAAGGATTTGAAATAAAAACGCAGATCTTTTGTGATCGTTTTATTTATAACCCAGTCAATGTAGCTAGATATGACGATGACGTCGGTTCTTTAAACTATTTGTCGCGTTTTATTATAGACGTCCCGATCGGTACTATAGTGTAGTCGGTGTTATAGTACTGTTTCATGAAAACTGAAAGGGAGTTTTTAAATGCTGTTGTTCACGAAACGAGTAAGTCAGAGAGGTAAAGTCAAAAGGGTACCGAAATAAGGACAATTTTAAGATACCATTCGTGATTTAATTAAGTCACAAGAAAGAGTCAAGTTTGTCTGTCTGTAAACAAAGTTTCTACGTGGCGGAAGAGATTGCAAAAGTTATTACGGACAGAATCTCGCGTAAAATCGTATGGTCCTCTTCCAGTCAAGTCCTTGATTAAGTTGCGCCACTATTTCAAGGGAGTATAAAACTCCTGTCATCATCATCATCATATCAGCCGCACGACACCCACTGCTGGGTATAGGCCTCCCCCAAGGATCTCCACGACGATCGGTCCTGCGCTGCCTGCATCCACTGGCTTCCCGCGACCTTCACCAGATCGTCGGTCCACCTTGTCGGGGGCCTACCCACTGAGCGTCGTCCGGTGCGCGGTCGCCATTCCAGAACCTTTCCGCCCCAACGGCCATCGGTTCTTCTCGCTATGTGTCCCGCCCATTGCCACTTCAGCTGAGCAATCCTTCGAGCGATGTCGGTTACTTTAGTTCTCCTGCGGATCTCCTCGTTTCTGATTCGATCACGCAGGGAAACGCCGAGCATGGCTCTCTCCATTGCACGCTGGGTGACCTTGAGCCTTCTTATGAGACCCATAGTTAGCGACCATGTTTCACTGCCGTAAGTCATCACTGGCAACACACACTGTTCATAGACTTTTGTCTTGAGACACTGAGGTAAGTCGGACGCGAAGATTTTTCGAAGCTTCCCGAATGCTGCCCACCCAAGTTGGATTCGACGAGAGATCTCTTTCTCGATGTTGGACCTACCTAGCTGGACTGCCTGTCCTAGGTATACGTAATGGTCAACAACTTCAAGTGTAGTGTTCCCAACATGAACTGGAGAGGGTACAACATGGGCGTTTGACATAATTTTCGTCTTATCCATGTTCATCCTAAGACCCACTCTTTGGGAAGCACTACGGAGATCTTCGAGCATTGTGTTCAGGTCTTCCATGGTCTCAGCCATAAGGACTATATCATCGGCAAACCGAAGGTGTGTTAGGTACTGGCCATTAATGTTGATGCCGAGTCCTTTCCAGTCCAAGAGCTTAAAGATATCCTCCAACGCAGCTGTGAACAGTTTCGGAGAAATAACGTCTCCCTGTCTCACACCACGCTGCAGTTGGATAGGATTTGTGTTCTGGTTCTGTACTCGGATCGTCATGGTGGCATTTTGGTATAAGTACCTCAACACTTCGATATACCTATAGTATAAAACTCCTGTATAGTAATCATATTAACTTATGTAGTATGAATATTACTACATAATATGATTAACGTTGTTGTGATTAGTTATTTACGTTGATATGTATCAAGTATCAACGTTTTGTAAGGACAAGTAGGTTCTTTCATTAATAGGTATTGATTTGGAAATATCACTAAATTCATGGATGAAGTGACCTGGGACGAGATTGAAGTATAAAAAATTGAAGACATGTAATTAACATAATATACATTGTGTTACACAATTGCACAATATACGTGAAAAAATGAGCAAAGTCTGCGTTAACTGGAGCGGTTCGTGCAAATGCACTGTCTGCATGAATAATATCATAATAAAGTATTTAAAACTCGTTATAAAATACCGGCTAACTCAGCGATACTCGGAATCTCTAATTTAAATTAAGGTGTCATCGCTTTTTTAACTCACACTTATTAATACTAAGTCACTTCTGCACTAACCAATAGTTAAACCGTTGGACACGAAAAACTATAGAAATCGCACTTAGATTCCGTGTCAATGATAAGTTGGCAGTAATTAATTACTTTCACAACGCCAGTTCTAGTCTACCGGGTTGTTTAACATCGATACTTAATAATGTATAAAAAAATAATGTACTAATTTCGCGATACATTGTTGAGGTTCAGTAACTTAAGTAACTTATGTGGAAACTAGCAATTAAACGTTTCCATAGATTACATTATATCGCCCATTGTTAGCCATTGAATCCTTGAAAGTATTTTAGAGAAGTTTAAGTTCATCCTCCTTTCGCCGTTGCGGCTGCGTTTAGCATGTTTCAATACTGTTCTTGGCCCAGTTTTCGAAAGATTTGTAATGAAATATGCATGAATGTAATTTATAAACGCATTGATATTAAATCTTTATTAGTAAGGACACTTGGTGACGATATACGATATCGAAATATTGGATATGTGAGACGATATTTTGGATATTATGTTGAAATCATATTCAAAGCATGCGGCATCACAAGAATTTTGTGTACCTAATCTTATTGCGGTTCAAGGAACGCTAAGTCATCCTGCGAAAGATCACAGTTCATTCAAAAATGGAAACTCCAATAATAGTTGTGCTGGCAGACAATGCTGGATGGTAAATATCACTGGGCCAACCACTAAAAGTACCGAAAATACACCTAGTTGGAACCCTTCCCGGTTGCCTTTGGGATGCAAACAAAGTGAAAGAATAATCTTCCATCAATAATGAAGCTTCAAAGTACTTAATGAAAACGACTGCTAGGGATGAATTGAAACTTCAAGTGCCCAGAAATTCCACTTTGAAGATCGCGCGAAACCTTCGTGAAATAAAAATCTATATTCAAATTCGTAGAGCTTGTTCTGTTCATTTACGAGTGCTTTTGATGTTTCACCAAAGGTTAGCAATTATAGAAAATGGAAATAAAGAAATTTTTCAATATGGCAGAACTGTACTGCTTTTAAATTATTTTCACAATCATAGCCAAGGGCTACAGCTAAGCGACGATGTTGCTTCCAATTGAACTTTTTAATATTCCTTGACCTAATGTTCATTACATACTTGATTTGTTGGTGAAACTATTTTGCTGCGAATAGTCTTGGCTAATTATTTGTTTACCCAATGTCTTCGTAGATGTAACCCTGAGCGTGAATTGAATTAATTTAGCATCGGTCTGATATTAACGGAACTCTAGTTCTCCAGTTGGTATGGGTGTGAAGGTCGTTGTAGCAGTACGTCTGCGTGCAATGACAATAGTATAATTTGTTGCTGCGGTTGGGAATACTGCCAGGAACTGTCCACATTACGTTCCGAGGCGATTCACCTCGGCCGCGTGCAGTTCAAACCGGTCCAATCTAATGCGGCGTAGTACGAGTAAAACTTAATATTTCTAAATTATGATTGATACATTAAAATCCCATTAGCAAACCTCTAGTAATAAAGTAAACCCTAATCATATTCTATAATTTATATAAATTGTGTGCTCTGATATCTCCAATCTGTTCTCGTTAGCGTATTATCAAAATTTTATTCATCGTTTCTAACGTTGCATAGCTAATAAATTATGTGAAAACGCCTGCGCCCTAATAATGTAGGCTATATATTTATAGCTCGGCATACATTACCCACGCCATTAGCCGATGGACCGTGTCGTTAAGGGCTAAGTATTGACCTGAAAGCTATTGTTAGAAACGTTAACACTACATTTTAAACTGACAGCTTTATATTTAAAACGTCGTGTGGTTTACTTCTCTCCGACCTGAACCTATTTAATTTCTTTACTTAGTACGTTTGTAGACAGTCTGTGTAAACGTATCTTCACAAAATATACTGACTAACAGTTTGTCTGTCAAAGACTTCTCAGAATTATTGTATCTTCTGTAGGTATTTTCGTCCATCGTCAAGGTATTTTTGTTTATTTTCTGAGTCACTGGACTCTTAGTTTATTTATAAATTAAATGTCTCTTAAAAAGCTTTCAATATTTTAGAACCTTTTAACTACATTTTGTAGCCAATAATGTGGTGTCCCGACCGCACCTTACTTAGGTTTATTTTTGACGTTACCCTTAAAATATAATATTTTAGTCAGGACGCGGAAGCAAAGTTTGTAAATATGCATCCGCCCCAGCGGTTCACTTGTCGAGGGTACTGTTTGTTCACGTGTGTCGCGTGGCACCGACCGCCTGCGTAACCCAACCCACAGTCAACCTAATGCGGCTTATGGGGGGTTATGGTGAACTTTACCTTTTAAACAACACTTGTGTGGCTAATTACCAACATTCTGACTGAAGCCTTTCTTTTAGAATGACATGCGATTTCAACGTTAACTTTGGCGCAAATGTTTAAGTAATCACTTCTCTGAACTAACATTTGCATAATATATTTTACGCTTGTATTCGTAAACCTTTCCTATATTATGTATATAACGTCGTAAAGAAGACTTCTAGACTAAGAAGAAATACGTGTCTAGAATATTGGCAATCAAAAGATAACAACACCGAATCGATCTCTCTACGAAATTGGAGTCAAACAGCGCAGCGTCGGGAAAGTGAATTAATAGGGGAAAGTCTCTAAGGAAACGCGTGCTCGCTTTCGTTACGTGCTGCAAATGTCACGTGAAGGATCCGAATTGTACCCCCTGACATATAGCTAATAAACACAATGATACAAAAGTCCCTAATTAAATAACGACGCGTACATAAAAGGTATAGTATAAGCAATTGATGAAATTGCAAATAGACCTTTGCAGTTTGAATTACATGATTGCTCGCTGCATGGTTACTTGATTTAGATTTATAGTCCACTCTCAATAGATTTCATCAAGATGATTGCAAAAATAATACAATTGAAGCCGTTTGCGAAGTAGTGATTTTATGTGAGTAATGCGTAGCTCTAGAGGAACTTACGCTTGATTTTTCCTTATTCCTGACACTATTTTATGTTGTAAATACATATTAGTTAAGTACTTCAAACAATTTTACATGGCGCAACTGTTTACCACTCTTCACGGGGAATATTTTTAGTAATAAATAGTAATGCCCCCGATATTCTCATGTAATTATTAAATTGACAATAGTCTTGCCATAAATATTATCACGAAGAAAAAAAAAATTTTTTATTGCAAATAATATTTATTACTTTTACAGTGTGTTAGTTTAATACATAAATATAAAACAATTTAAAATATAAAAAGCTTATTCGAAGTGATCTCCATTGGCTGCAATACAGTCCTTTAAAGGTTGAGGCCAGTTATCAGCACGCACTCTTTCCATGGGAAAATTTTTCACTGCCAATCGTATGGATTGTTTTAGGGACTCCAAATTATCATGGCGTTTAGAGCAAGCCATACTCTCTAAAACTGACCATAAATCATAATCCAGCGGATTAAGATCGGGACTAGACGACGGCCAGTCTTCATCTCTGACGAAGTCCGAAACGTTCACTTCCAACCAAGACTGCGTGGACCGAGCATTATGACCCGGCACCATACTTGGTTATTGAACATGGTGTTGTTAAGGGGCTTAAAAAGAGCTTTGAGCATAAATACGGTTATTTTTTTTGTTCCCTTTGCGTACCCCTTCAGTAGTTGTTTCGATTTTACCACCCTATTCTTTTTTAAATTATCAGTTAAAAAATGACCAGTGCGTCTCTTATAGGCTGCAAGTCCTAAGTCACCTTTTAAAATACGCGACATGGTTCTGGGTGCTATCTTCATCTCCCGAGATAAAATCTTTTGCTTTCGGACAGGATTTCTTCGAATTTTTTTGCCTTACTGCTTTGACCACCTTTTTCGTACGAACACTATGTGGACGGCCAGATCTTTTTCTGTCACAAACAGAGGAGGTCTCATTGTACCTATTAATAGCCCGGTACACAAACATTTGACTAATACCAAGCGTATGGAGAGTTTTAAAAATTGCATTTGGCTCCATACCAACTTTGTGTAATGCAATCACAGCGATTCGGTTCTCTTTAACACCCCACTCCATTTTAATATCGCAAAATATTGTACAATGTATTGGCGCCAAAATTAGAAAACTCAATGAACAATCGTATAAAAATGACAGATTCCAAATTCAAATGTAAAATCTTTCTTATTTTTAATTGTAACAGTATTTAAGGCCAGACTGTGTACAAATATTTCACGCTTCTCCCTCTTGCGTGATTTATTTAAAGTTGCTACTCTAAGAGCGGTGTTTAATTTCATAAAAATGTTTCGTAAAGTTCATTGATTTGTTTTACTGATAATTAACTATAAATAGTTCGTAACACGAGGAACTAATCCCATATGTGCTTCTCATTTGTCGAGATGTATTTTAAACATTGAGTAATTAGTCACATGTGGGAACTTACGTCATATTAATGAGCAACACGTAACAACCAATCTTAAAATATTCCCCTGATTAAGAATGACTTATTATTTGACTTATTTATTGCTCAATCTTTGGGTCAAATATCAATAGATTCAATAGCTATACAGGTTTGATTTAGTAATGTCCGACCGATGTGGGCCCTTTTCATCGACTCCCATTGATCGCAGTTGTTAAATTGTGTTTCAATCATGCTACGTCGTTTCATATTGACGAACTAAATATTTGTTATTCAAAACCACTTCAGAAGAATTCGTTTAATTTGAACAATCTAACTAATGATTAATGAAATCGCATTTTATAAGCCAACCATTCGATACGCCTCTTGTGGAATCGTAGCGTGATGTCGTCTTTAGATTGTTACAATATTAGATATTTAAAAATCATAGAAAGTTAATCTGTGACTAAATAAATGTTATATAATACCGCGGACCGGGGTCACACTTTCGTAGAGTTCAATTGTTTATAATAACGGATATGGCTCACTCTGACTGTTATTACCAAAATGGTTATATTTATCTCTTCATGTGACTGTGACTAAATCCGTTTATGTAACCTTTGAACATGAAATAGAATGTTTAAATTATTGTAAATAAATTACAGCTAACATGTTAAGTAACAGCATACAAAAGCGGTAGAGGAAAGAGATAGCGCTGTTAAATAACAGTTGCTATTAACCGTCAAGAACAGCTTCTGTTCAAGACATGAAAACCACGTTTTTAACCACAAATTTTAAAACGCACGTCGAATATACCAATAGTTAAATTTTAATTGCCGTCAAAACAAATAGTGAATCATTTTACTTTTGAGTCATATTCATTACAATAAAACGTATGCACACATAAGTGTTTGCCTTCATAAAGCGTCATTTTATGACGTGCGTATTTAAAGTCAGACCACGTGTTGTCGCTATTTTCTTCACAAGTGCTGCAACACCAGAGTATTCGTGTCCCTAGCTATTTATACGGCGCGAGACTTAATCGCCATCCATTACGGCTCAGCTCACATCGCATCCAAATGAGCCGACGCAGTAACAAATCTTCGTGATCACGATGTCATGTGGACTTAGGCATACAATTTAGAGCTCCGCATCTTCTCATAGAAGCCCTGTAACAAACGATTCCTATTGAATTAGACCGATATCCGTTCAATACGTCTGGATGAGATAATGCCTTTGATGGAATGCCTGTCCGTAATTAGTCTTTGCTGGCAACGCCGAGGATACTCGTCTTTTCAATTTGTACGATTATCTGAAAACGTCAGCGTCTAGAACAGGAATCCATCCATATAGCTACATATAGTTATGAAGCGAATAATGTATGTAAAATTAACTATTTAAATAAAATTGGCAATCTGAAATGAACAGGTGCTGATGTACCAATGTAACCCGTAGCGAATTCAAAGCATTCACTTTTGATGATATGATATCGGTGAAAGGTTCATTTGTAAATATCTTGGCGAAAGTGAATAGGAGATAGAATTGCAAGATTGATTATTAGTAAAAGCGGTTATTCTCTCTTAATATGCTGAATTTCATAAGTACACAAATGTTTGTTTTTTTTGAATGATGAATCATTTAATCATCAATATCTTGCTGTTGCCGGGTGCATCACTGATTCACCACACAGAATTTAGCACCAATGCAAAATGGTGATCTCAAAATAATTATTTAATAAAACATCAGGCTATCAGTATCTGTGACTTCCTTTGGGCAGCAGCAGTACCTACTCAGAATCTCCAATTTTCAATTATTATTGTGTCGCATAAATTGAGATGAATCACGACACGATGCATGTGGTGTCATTGTTTAGTGGTCGTCACTTGTTTGTGATTTATCCTAAACAAGACAGAATTTTCATGACAGTAACCCAGCAAGCAGAAGGAACATCCATTATTTGCGAATTGAATGATTGAGTTTAACTAAATAATGTTTTATTTAAAGATTTGAAAAGACAAAAATTTACTCCCAAAAAATATTCACCTTCATCGTAAAAGTTCGATAATCGCCGTCATAGAAGTTCACTCTAACTCTTAAAGCCTTTCATACAAAATGCGGCTTTAGTGCATCCGGCTTTTTCCTACTTGTAGGAATTCAGTCACCTGCTACATTTGCAGGGCAAAAACCCGTCTAGACGGCATTAAGCTAGAGTGCGGGCCTACACTTGGAAACACTATAAATGAGAATCAAATTATTGTCAATCTCATTATTTGCACCGTCGAAGCTCTACATTCTGTTATAAATGTACCAACTAAGGGCAGGACATCTAAATAAGCTTGCCTGAAAAGAACCTTGTTAAGAGCAGGTGACCTTTGTTAACGCCTAGAATACTAATTTATTCTGGTTGTTGGTTTAGGAATGCTCGTCGACTTGTAAAGCTAATGTAAATCGCAATTCTATAAACGTCGTCAGCAGGTTATTGTTTACTTCATTCCTCTATTGTCCGAGGTTCAATACGCTATACACTCTGCTCTATTATCCGAACTTTGACCTCGTTGCCATGTATATTTTAACATAAGCTTTTGTTTTGCGTGACTGACTAGGTACTCATTAGAACACATATTTTAAGCTAATTAGCTTAAAATGATAATTACGGCAGCACCACCTCACTATTTTGATAGTCAAGAGCTCTCGGAGTAATTATGGTAGGCACATCAAGCACTACAGCCAAATTATCAGACAATTTCATAATATAATATTCGATGTGCAGTTTAGATTAGCCTGTAAACCATTAGTAGATTAATGGTGTCCAAAGTGTTTGGCGAGCACATGCAGGCTAAACCTTACTTTAGTAAAGTGAGCTCGAAATGTAGCTCCCTATGAGCTTATTTCATCGTCTAGACAAGGAAGGCCGTATCATGTCTCCTGGGGGAATAGGTAGCGGACCGCAAATAATGTTAGCGTTGCCAGACCGTGGCGACGAGCGGCCATTGTGTGCTTGTTTGAGCTTCTATTACGGCTTATTCACTGGTCCTCTTGGAGACTGCGGGCTACGCTTGCCTATTGATCAGTACTCTGTTGTTACTTTTATTATCGGGATATCCGATTAGTCACGCCTAGTAAATTCGAAATGTGGCCAACTTCGCGCTTCATATTATGAAAATGTAGAAAATTTCCGTCTCCCCTGAAACTTAAAGACCTCGATCAAGGCGAGAGTTTTACAGGATTAGGAGTGCGGCTCTATGCGGCTGCCTAGCTGTTGATAATTGCCAGAACAATACAGTCACAGTTCAAACAATAGGCTGAAATCATAACAGAAACCGTAATAATACGGATGCAAACTGTAGGTTACTTTCAATCGTAGACGCGTAAGACCTTGACTTGAAATTGACTGTCTCGATTATTGTTAATGTAATGTTCGTCAATACTTTATCCAACAAAGAAATACTATCGATTCACATGAAAGTTCTAAACATAGAACGGAAAGTGCATGCAGACATAATTCAAGGTCAATGAAAACAAAATATCAACCACCATCTAAATTGCATGCTCACGACAACAAAGCATTTCCCCGAAAGGTACAGGGTTGTACAGCAAAATAACCATGCAAACGCGAAGAACTAACGAATCTAGCTACCTACTTTCGGTCATTGTTCCCTGTTCGTTTGTTTTTGTGATTTTCAACTGGGCTTGCGTTTGT
This sequence comes from Apamea monoglypha, assembly GCA_911387795.2. Lineage (NCBI taxonomy): Eukaryota > Metazoa > Arthropoda > Insecta > Lepidoptera > Noctuidae > Apamea > Apamea monoglypha. Next base: position 7,722,002 of record OU426922.1, read on the forward strand.
TCTGGCTCGTGGAGGTAATAAGTAGCTGGTTATTATTCCTTTGCATTCTGTAATTAATCCTCATAGTGAGCTGCACGACTTCATTCGTGATACATTCTGAACAGGCTAGAGAAGACTTTGTATGGCATGAAATCACTTGAAGTGATTTGCTTTTTCCACAAATTGTTCGTCCAATTATATATTAGACGAATTATATGCGTGTTCTATGAAAACATACAGGTACTCATCAAATCCGGAACTTCCATCTTGTCAGAATCTTAGGGATGACGTTTCTATTAACTTCGATCGCTAATTTCTGAGTTCCCCTCACTTACTTACTTGAGGTTTACTTCATAATAGGCTAAAGATCAAGACACGCATCAAAGCCACGGCTATCCTTTATCCTTTGTAAAGGATAGCAGTGGTTTTGATTAGTTTTGAACAGTTTAAATAATAATCAACAACAGCTATGATTTCTTTAAAGTTATGAAATATTGTGTCCCCAAAAAGGTAGTCGAGACTTCGAAAGACAAAGCAAATGTAACACTTGACTGGATAAAAAAAGATTTCAAGGAAAATACCTTGACTCTCGAATCGATATTGTACAGTAAAATAAAAGGAGTAAGGATAATGACGCGTGTAATATGCAAATAAAGTCAGAAGGCCTCGTATTTGCGATACGAGCGGGCTCGTATTCTGAATCTAACACCACGCTGCGCTTGCGGCTGCAACGTAGAATGCGCTGCGTCTTGCGGTTCGCCTTGTGGCCGCCGGTCGCCACTCACGCCCGCCACTGACACCAAAGTGTTTATTCAATACATGATCTGCAATAGGAATGCCGATGGAATTGAAAGCCTCAGTCTGATCTGTCGCCTGACCTCAACACGAATTTCGAAAAATTGCAAATGCGTCCATTATGTATTTAATTTAATTGGAAGGAATCCTGAATTAAAATTTTATTTCAATACATTGATTGTTTATTATAGTCTCGAAAACAAACCAAAATTTGAAGAAATATTTCGTCCGTAACTATACTAAACCTTACCTGAGAAATAGAGATAAGAAAAAAAATAAAATGATATATGAAATCAGTGCATAATTCAATGAAACTTCATTTTCTTTGTTACAGCAACTCAAAGATGAGCTCGGTGAAGTGGTCGCGGAGCTGGAGGCTCTGGATGGGCAGGAGGAGTGTAAGCAAAACAGTAAAGCCAAGCAGATGAGTATAGGGAGGAAGAAATTCAACATGGACCCCAAGAAAGGTGAGCAAAAAACAAATACATACGTTCTAGAGAGAGTCTGACAAGCCCGTTTGATTAAGGGCCGTAGCCCGTAATACCTGCTCCGTGTGTCTCACAAAAACTAGCAGCATAGCCGTTCGTTTCAATTACTGGAATAGAGAAAGTATCGAAGTAGGTTTTTTATATGAACAACGATTCTGGCCTTTATTATAAATCGGTCACATTGGGTTGGGACGTGTTTTCTCATTTAGCTCCTATATACAATGTGTGGATATATACGAATTTAAGAGCTTGTGGAATGAAATAACTGGCTCGCTGAAGAATTCCATACAATCTTACGACGAATTCCTGTGGCGCCGCGGTTTTATTAAAAACATTTTAACTTTTTTTTTATACAGATACACTATACAAAAAGGAGTTTTAAATGTAAATGAGAGAACACTGAAAGACTCAGATATATTTTCGTTCTAGACTTCGTTAACTCGAAACACTTAACGGTCCAGACACTTTTATTGTACGTGTTGGCTAGGCATTTTTATATGGTAGACAATGCATGCGTTATATTTTTTGGCTTCCCATCAAGGTTCAAAAATCCCCAATGCAGATAATTTTGCTTTTTTTCATTTTATGGGATTATTTAACGCGTTGAATTAGTGATTTGGAAATAATTATGCTGGAATGAAAACATAAAGCAATTAAGGGACTTTTAATGTGGATCTTATCATTAAAATAATGGCGGTAAAAGGAGTAGAATTCTTGGTACAATGCTATTCGATGCGGCAGGTGCGGCGTTCCCACGGCCGGTCGAACGACATATTCTGCAATTTGTTCTATTCCTGCACTTTTACACCTGTCCAACGGACAACTCCTGAGTTTTATAGATTACTGTCGTATGTTAGTTAAATGTCCTGCGGCTCATAATATAACAATAGCATTTTAATTGACTTTGTTAGGAACCTTACACCTTACTGCCTGAAAACTCTTCTCATTTTTTTGTGATCACATAGTTATTTTAAATTAGTTAAGTCCTAATAGCTAAAAAGTTGTATATGTTTGCAATATGTTATTTTACACAAGTCTTTCATTAGTTGCTAGTTATATCGTGCGCACATTGTCCTTGAAAACCCATTATAGCACGTTCTAGTTTAAATGTCTGCGTCACTTCGATCTCTTCCACTACATTTGTATCAGAACTAATTGCATCTTCTGATACCTCATATTCTAAAAGTATATTCTTCAAAAAAATCCTATATAGATATATTTTTAATACCTCATACCAAAATGGCGTTAAGACCTTGATCCGCTTTAATCTTGGCAGGGTGAATGTTTGTTCAGCTAATCGATATCCAAACAAGAACCTTTTTAAAAGTCTGGTGTCTCTTTCATAGTTGCTTTCCAATTTTCGTTATCGTTTTTATCAATGAGAAAATCTTCCAATATGTCATTGAAAGATTTCGAAGAGTATGTGACTGAAGAGTTCAGCTCTTTCTACTTAATGTAAGTTCATGTTACGCCTCATTGCGTTCTCGTGATCATGTCTAGTAAACTCGATCACTTAGATATGCTACAACATTAGATGTAATCGGTAACAGTAGTCGTCATCCTGTAATTAACTCTGGTAGGTGGACCTGATATAGGTTAGTTTTCTGCAAGTAACGGTACAAATTACCGCGATCAAGAACGCTTTCGATATGGTAATAAATCATCTGCCCGCATTAGAGGGAAATGAAGAGTTTTTACAAGAACATGTACTGGCCTGGCGTTTAACTCACTCAGCATTTTTTGAATAATGCGGGGTCTCTAGCCGAGTCTTCGTATTATTAGTTAATGCGAAAATCTTTTTTCGTGTCTCTCTTGTAAGATACTTCAGCCAGTGTTCCAGTACTAATTAGGTCATGTGACAGTAACAACTAGCTACACGAGAGGTTAGATGTAAGGCACGAGGTCTTCTGAATGCATGCTCCAAGCTCGGCAGACGCTCGAGTACTCCTATTCTCAAGAGCAGGCTTAATGGGATGTAGTTGTATACAGCACCTGGTTGCACAACTTCCTAATGACGTCATCTTGTGAATAGGGACACGACTTTATACGACAGCTATTATCCTTTTTCCAAATAATGAATGAACTGTCGGAAAGGGGTCAAATAAACCTTATCGAATTTTACATTCGTTGCTGTTATGGAATGATATTACGATCAGTCAGGGATTTACAAGTACTGTTCACAAGTTATTGAGTTTCTTGGTGAAAACCTTTACTACCTGCATTTAAAGTACTCGTAAATCTATGTATCTATATTAATAATAAAGCTGAAGAGTTTGTTTGAACGCGCTAATCTCTAGAACTACCAGTCGGATTTTAAAATACTGTTTGCATTTGCTGGCCTATATTTTTAAGAAGACTATAGGCCATTTAACATCTTAGGAGCCGAGCAAAAAGAAATAAAAGTCAGAAAGAACGCTAAGCGAAAACGAAGTAATAGCGCGGGCGGACGATGCGATGCGATGAGGTGGTACGGGGGAACAAGAAATTACACGCGGACGAATTCGCGGACAGAAGCTAGTATATATATAAATAAAAATCAACTGCCGCATGTACGAAAGATCATCACTTGAGAACGGCTCGACCGAAATAACAGTTTTTTTTTCCCTTATGTTCGTAATTGTTAGGACAATGTTTGTATCAAAAGATTTTTTTTTTTTGAAAATCCGCCGTGGCGACGCCGGGCACGAACAGATGTAGCAATAAAAATACAACTGTAACATTCAATCAAATGTGTTGTAATCAAATATTTTGTTTAAGTAAAATTTAAATTATCCAGATCACGTGCAGTTTATTTAACATAGCATTTGTGACCGGCTTTACGCTGTAACATTATTTCTGCGCGGTAAGCTGGCTTCGCATCAGGATTAGCCATGCTGGATTATGACGGCAACATTGCGGTAAAGGGTAATCGCTCTTTCAGCATCATAAATATGGTCACTATTTATAGAAAAACTAAATAGCTTTATAATAGTGCTCCCACACAAGATGAAGAAGTAACAGCAATAAAACCAGGCAAATTGGAACTAAAGATCATCAAGAGATTTAACAAAATAACTATCCGATGATGAACAAACGCGGAATCTGCAAAATTTCTCTGCATGGACAATAACTTGGCATTAAATGCAGCTCGATGGATTTACTAAGTAATATTTCTCAATATTTGCTTGTGCTTCCATCTCCAAGAATCCGTAACTGACCGTTAGTAGAATTCGTCGAAATATTAGTCAGTGTTGCACAGTTAAGTAACATTCTTGAAACTGTAACGACACTGGAAATGTAGGGTCAGTCTAATTCAATGAAGTACTGCTATAGCTTTTAAATGATCAATCAGATTATAATCCAATTCAATATGTTGATGACTTTACAGATGACTGGATTCACATGCAATCTGTGATCTGGTTAAATCTGGTAAAATACCTGCGCATCGGGAATCCATTAGTATCGGTAGTTCGGGCCTGGCTCCTGACCTAAATTGTGCCGTTTGTAGATAGAAATATGTAGTGTTCATGATTTTGCATGATTTGAATCATAAGAAATGGAAATCAATAAACATGGACTGAAAATACCTGACGCTATTAAATATTTATTTGACTGTGAAGCAACAACTGTTATGGACGAGGCATCAGACATGATTGTCCCCAGTAATTGCATAACTCTAGCCCTACTCATCGCATATATGCATTCATAATTCAAATTACGTAAAATACGTGACTCCAATGGCTTCTTTCCCTCGGGAAATAATTCAACGTGCTTTCATTGTTCTCAACCACTAAGCGTCCAGCGTTTCTTTCTCGGATATACTTATCCAGTTTCGGTCGTTTCGTTAGCATACAAAGAAAATGGACTTTAGACTACTGGAAGACTACAGGAGACTGTCTTGCATCAATTATCATTAATCATGTTGTTTATCAGCATAATCGCTTGTTTACTTGGTTACGTATCATCATTTCAGCCGATAGACGTCCACTGCTGGACATAGGCCTCCCCCAAGTGTCGCCACATTGACCGGTCCCGTGCGACTCGCATCCAGCGGATTCCCGCAACCTTCACCAGGTCATCGGTCCACCTAGTGGGAGGCCTTCCAACGCAACGTCTTCCGGTTCGCGGTCGCCACTCCAGAACTTTTCGGCCCCATCGGCCATCCGTTCTGCGAGCAATGTGCCCTGCCCACTGCCACTTAAGTTTGGCAATTCTTCGGGCTACGTCGGTAACCTTGGTTCTCTTGCGGATGTCCTCATTTCTGATTCGATCACGCAAGGAAACTCCGAGCATAGCCCTCTCCATTGCCCTTTGAGTGACTTTAAGCCTTCTGATGAGGCCCATTGTGAGCGACCACGTTTCAGTCCCGTATGTGATCACTGGCAACACACACTGGTCATAGACTTTCGTCTTGAGACACTGTGGTAAGTTGGACGAGAAGATACCGCGCAGCCTCCCGAACGCCGCCCAGCCGAGTTGGATTCGACGATTGACCTCTTTCTCGAAGTTAGACCTACCTAACTGGACCGTTTGTCCCAGGTACACATAATCGTCTACAACTTCGAGTGTTGAGTCTCCGATCTTGATAGGAGTGGGTGTGACATGGGCATTCAGCATGATCTTGGTTTTGTCCATGTTCATTTTAAGACCCACTCTTCCGGAAGCTCTGCTGAGGTCATCGAGCATTATACTGAGGTCCTCCATGGTCTCAGCCATGACCACTATATCGTCGGCAAACCGAAGGTGAGTGATGTACTCGCCATTGACGTTGATGCCTAGCCCTCTCCAGTCCAGAACCTTGAAGACATCCTCTAGTGCAGCGGTGAACAGTTTCGGAGATATGACGTCTCCCTGTCTCACCCCTCGCTGCAGAAGGATAGGTTCGGAAGCTTGGTCCTGAAGTCGGACTGACATGGTGGCGTTTTTGTACAAACACTTCAACACCTCGATGTACCGATAGTCGATTTGGCACCGTTGGAGAGACTGCAGTACAGCCCAGGTCTCGATCGAATCGAAGGCTTTCTCGTAGTCCACAAACGCTAAACAGAGTGGCAGGTTATACTCTTCGGTCTTCTGTATAAAGAGTATAACCTGCCACTCTGTTACGTATAAGTCGTGTCAATTCGACTATTCGTGTCATTGCAGTTTCCATAACAAGTTCGGCGAATCTGAAACACTTGATGAATTATGTAAAATTCAACCGATAAAGTCAGTCGTTGGGAAATGTAATTACTAGTCCAACTAATAAAGCTTGAAAAAGTCAGCCAGCCGTGAAGGAGGCCTTACGTGATCACTTTTCTTTAATTTTGTTCTTCATTCGGAAAATGTATATTAAAATTTAGTCTTCAATATTTTGTGCTCCTCGAATTGTCACAATGGATTCCCACACAAAAGCGACATCTCAGCTATTTCCATTTACATTCAAAGGTCGCTGAATCAAAATATCGATCTGGTTTCGTATTTTCGCAGACGCCAGTGCGCTATCGCTAACAAGTTTGTTATTGTTGCGAGCGTCACACGGTTGCTCCGGTTCTCGCTCACTTAGCACCAACGATCCGTCATGCTGCTATCTGCAATTTTGCATGCCGCAAGATGGAAGCCCCAGTCGACTCCGAGATTTATAAAACAACCAAAGTGCACACTCTCCCGACATACGCGATACGAAAGATAAATTGCTCATATTTATCGTCTGTTAAACCGACCGTACAGGGTATAAAATTTTTCGATGGAGAAAAATCTTTGTTATAGATACGGTTTCCTTGGCTAGCCATAAAATGGTTGGTTTTTCTGTGTAACGTTTGGCATTTACTCACAAACGGAGCCTGAAATTCACAACCCACGCTTATTACCCCCCATTGAAGCTCCTGGCTCAGTGTGGGGGCGGATGACGTCATTAAGACGCAGACCATTAGGATTTTGTACGCAGAACCATCGTGACGCAAGCATCTAAATTGTATAGCGTTTGGTTTGGCTTTAATGGTGATAGTAACTTGTGAACGAAGTATTAATCAAATCAAATCAAAAATGTTTATTTCGAGCGAAGACTCATATAGGCTTAATAACAAGTCCTTAAAAGCTAAGTGTTGGTAAACAACACGATGCAGTGACACATGTAACTGACAGCAGTGAACCGCATAGGGACAGTCCATTCTGTCAGCAATCATTTTTAGAACCCTGTTAGCGCTGGACATGACTCAAGCCACCATCGATACTGCGCACAATCGATAATGCGAACAATCTACACGCGCTGCCGCAAACATCCCTGACGCACTGCAACGCCATAGCAACTCCATCAGTTTTCTGAACGCGTTATTGTATTGGACTCGAAGGGCTCCGACGACGCTTGCGAATATTTCTCCCACAAGCTGCATGTGTAGAAGGTGGTACCGAATGCTCTAAAGTGCGTCGCTTTTACGTCTGCAGTACAACGTGCAAACCTCCGGCCTATCATATTCGCACGTACGGATAGAGCCCTCCGTTCCCTTTCAATATCAGCATTGTCTTTAGTCAGCATTATCGTTAGGTGAACAAGTGACCTAGGTATGTTGTCCCAATCGCTCAAGAGGGACATGATGGTGCTTGGTCCCCGCCTCAAAAACAATGAATTTTCTGAACGCTATACAATAACCCATGTTCTGTTGCGTAGCGTTCACATGTGACCAATAGTATCCTAATACCGCCGACTTACACGCTCAGCAGCACCACGTCGTCCGCGTAACTTAAATTATTCACACATACATCGTCAATATGACAACCTACATCATGACTGCTAAGCGCCTCAATCAGGGCATTCATATACAAATTGAAGAGAGCAGGGGTGGTCAACCCGCGTCTCACTCCGCACTCCAATTGACATGGCTCCGACAGCACACCTGTCCACCGAATATTGTTGACCTGGTTTCCAATTTCCTGATTGAAACACAGAACTACACTTTCTGTAGAAAGTCCTGGCCGAAAGCAGAACTGATTGTCGTGCAGTACAAGATTTTGGTTTAGTTGTGAATCAAGTACCTTAGCGACTGCGGTCGCTAGAAAAATAGGTCTATAAGACCTTTACCTTGACCCTTATCCGAAAGATCACCTGTTTTACTTTTAACAATAAATGAAAATATAAAATAAAATAACCTCCATGAATAGAATGTCCTCATTAGGTCGGAAGGCAGGTATGAATGACCAATACATAAATTGTACAGTAGTGCTAAAACTCTTTGTAAGTGAAGACAGTAAATGACCAGAGGTAACACTAAGCCCGTCATGAAGAGGGGGGGGGGGGGGTTGACCTTAGCCACATCTTTGGCACTGAAGCGTGGCCCATCTCGCCACAACGGGGCTCAGCATCCAGCATTCATCACACAAGAACTCCCTAACGGCGATTTTAAAACAAAATTATTTTGAAAAAGATTCACAATATCCTTTGTATCACTAACACCGGCCTGGCCGAATATTCAATTTATTAGTGCTCTTCCATAAATCGCGAAAATCACAGTTTCTATGCTTGTCCATCTTTATTTGTTTCTCGTGGTTCTGACACCATTTAAGCCGCGACTTGAAAAAATACTTTCCCATATCTCATCATGTACTGGGCCAGTTTATGGTTTTCCATACGATAACCATATGTGGAAGTGCTGCTTAGCCAGCCTGTGAGCGCAACTGACGTGCTTATTCCAGCCTGTGATTTGAGCCTTTTTTCCATGACTAACAAACTTACCACAAACAATAATCGAATACAAAGCTGTATTCGATTATTGTTTGTGGTCTCAATTCAATAAAAACCCTATGGGTAGATTCACTTAAAAAAAATATCACTACAACCGGTTAATTGTACAGGAAAATCAACCGATTTTAATCGTTTATTACATTCATTGGAATATATTGGGACAAATGGTGCTGTGTGAAATGTCCAGGGATTTATTTATTTATTTATTTATTTATTTATTTATATATTAATTTGCTCCTTGGTTTTTTCCATACAATTTTATTGCGAGCAATCACATTATTAGGAATCAAATTTACGTTCCAATATCATGGGGTCAGAACATAGTATGTTATTTCTTACGTAAACATCAATAACGGAACTTAATGCCGAGTGTGTGACTATACAGTGGTCTGGCCGTCGCCTACAGCCGTGAGCTTCACTCATAAAATTGTAGCCATCACTTGTAAACCTCAGTGTTTCTATATCAACACAAACCCATTTTTGATCCTCGCAAAAGTTTCACAGCTCATTCATAAACAAAGTATTATTAGGATTCACATTATTAATTAGGATCTTGTCTGGTTTTATCTCTCTCTCTATCTTCAACCCTTCTCATTCATCATCATTATCCTCGGTCTTGCTCCAACTCTGGTTTGGTCCATGTAGAGTAATGTTTCAATATTACTCCTAAACAACGTTTCCTCCTAGTACCTTAAATTTATTTCTTTAGTATTAATCGTGGTTTATGCAGTCATTCAAACTTGCTGGTACAAATACTTAGCTTTGTATTGAAAGGTCGGCATTTAGCATTCGTATAGCGGGCATTGTTTGAATGGAAGTTGCATTCCATTGCTCCTACGATTGCAGCTCTAAATGGGTGCAGGCACGGTCACCGCTCGCTTTCACGACAGTTCGCATATCGCCGCCGCGAACCACTCGTCTATGCTTTCAATAGGCTTCACCTTCAAGATGGGATAATCGAAATTGTATTCAAATTAATTAGTCATTTATATTCCACCAAACAAGGATGTTTCGGTATGAATGACGCGTAATATAAATTGAGGAAGGTAAAGCGTGAACCTGCGTTTGATATCGTTAAAAAACCCAGTTTTAGGTACCTAGGTTTTTGTAATTTATCCGACACATGGACACCCACTCAATGGCGATTAACATTAAGTATTTATCGGCAGGGCTAGGTAGAGGGCCTTGTTGGCAAAAAAAGACGCTCTTCTGAATTGCGTAGTAGTTTTAGGCTTTACTGTCACAGTCGCACACATGATGTGAATTTGAAGTTTGTAAATGTATGCTTTAATTTTCTCTTCGTATACCTGTGCCAAGTGACAATGCCTGGGAGGCGAATAAAGTTCTCACTATTATTAATACATTACTTAGTTCACTATGCTAACTGTCGTAACATGTACCAATTTCTTTTTAGGTATCGAATACCTGTACGAGAACGGTCTACTGCAGAGGACGCCCGAAGATGTAGCGCAATTTCTTCACAAAGGCGAAGGTCTAAGTAAGACGGCGATAGGCGACTACCTCGGCGAACGTTCAGAATTCAATGAGGCGGTGCTCAAAGCATTCGTTGAGTTACACGACTTTACGGACCTAATACTAGTTCAGGCACTCAGGTGAGTTGAAGAAAGTCTCAACATATCAGCTAAAGTAGACTTAAGGCAGCCGGAACACATGAGAGTCTTCTTTGATCAGAAAATAATTTTAATACAGCAGGCTTTAGTGAAATATAAACGAGGTTTACGCCTGTTACTTGGCTGGCAAGCGAAGCCTTTGCTTGGAAATTGGATCAAATAGCTCGATTCCATTTCAGACAAATATTATTTTGCGAGCGGGAATAGTTCACGTTTCAAGTTCATCTAATGCATAAATAAAATGCCAGTGGTTCGACGAAACCCAGTTGTACTAAACCTCAATAAAAGAAGATCACGTGATAGGAACATATACATAAATGTACAACTGAAACAACAATTACTACCTAAATCTGAAACAGGAAGTTGTAATCTGATTTGTTTTTAATATTTACAGTAATTCATTTGCGGCGCTTGTTTCCTCCCAATTTATAGGCAAACAAAAAGATACGTGTTATTTTCTGAGAAAACAGATGTGTTTAATTAAAAAATATTTTTACATATCAAACAAGTACATGGTCGAAACATTTTCATTTTTGATAATTATTAAATACTCTTGCGTATACATTATTTATCCTTGTTTTAACTTCTAAGTGACGAATGAAAAAAAAAACCTAACCATATCGGGGACTTCCTCAAACCACTATGCCAGTAAATTATGTATGTATATGTAACTAGAAATGGAGTAGGTATGTACCTACTTTCTGGTTCTATGTTTGCTTTCCGTCTATCTTATTTGAATACATTTAAACAAGCTGCAAACAGATTAGTTACTTTTTGTCGAATAAAACAAATAAACCACTCAGGCATCTGCAGACTCGTCTACACTTGGCATTCGGAAATGTTTCACTTGGCAGACATACCATTTTGCACTAAGGTCGTTCACACTCTAGTGTCTTCTGGCTTGCAGAAAAATGACGACTGTGTCCCTATTATTTATAGAAAGTTTAAAAACGAGGCCTCGTATAGAGCTATATTATGAAAAGCTATGTAGTGTCGCTCGTAGAGTAATGCACCGATATTAAGTGTTTGTGTTATCTATTACAGACAATTCTTGTGGAGTTTCCGTCTACCGGGCGAGGCGCAGAAGATCGATCGTATGATGGAGTGTTTCGCTCAGAGATATTGCCAACTAAACCCGGACATCTTCACCAACGCGGACACGTGTTACGTACTAAGTTTTGCGATAATAATGTTGAACACGTCACTTCACAACCCCAGCGTCAAAGACAAACCTTTGCCGGAACAGTTTGTTGCGATGAACCGGGGGATCAACAATGGAGGCGATCTACCTCAGGAGTTACTTTTGGTGAGTACGAGTATGTTTATTAAACTTTGCCTCTTTCTCTCATCTTTGTAACTGGTAGTTCACACAACAGATTGTCATCTGGTCATCTGGTGTTTACTAATATGATATTTGGACTGAATGAGAATGCTGGGAGTCGTGTAGCAGTAACTACAACAAAATGGACAGTGCTGCAACAGTTTGATAACAAATAAAATGTTGCTATAATATACTAGATGGTTATCTTTTCATCAGACCATTCTACAAATAGCGTTATCTCGTTCCGGATTTGTATGGGATGGAATTTAATCCTTTCCGTTCTAGACGGAGTGTCTCTAGCTTCTCCGCCTACGTTACTTTTAGTGACGTCATTGTACTACAATTAGCGCTTCGTGTTAGGTATAGGCAACATTTAGGTCACCTCTGCGTGTCTTTAGGTAATATAGTTGACCAGCATGCGAGGTTAACGCCATACCTTTTATTTTAGTTTTTTTTTTATAAGTACTAATAGGTAGACCTACTATGTACTAGCATAGGCGTAGGGAATTTATAGTTACGCTACAATAAATGTAACCATTTTAATCTATTGTACAAACCCACCATTTAAATCCTTTTTAATCTATCATTATTATTATTTACTGTTTTAATACGATTAATTACGGCTGTGGAAACCATTGTTTGAAAATTATACACAGTAGTCACTAATAAGAAATAAATCAAATTAACGTATTATTCATAGAGATTATGGCTGCAGCCTCATGGCAGTTCTTATTAGCTGCTTATAATATTTATTTATTTATAATTCATTTAATTTAAACCCATAACCGGTATACTCTAGTCTAAATAATAAATGGAAGTAATTCTCGTATATGAGTTTCTAACTCCTTTTCAATGCTACACAATGCGTAATCCCGAATTATTTTAATGCGAATTTATGATTCGTATAGTTAGTAGTATCTACATATTCATGTAGGTATCCATACTAACAATGCGTTTCGCTAAAACTAAGTCTGGGAAATGCCATTTCCTGATTGCAATATCATAAAAACAGTTGCCTAATCGAAATCACGCCGCAGTCGCATAGTGTTTGGTTTCCTTTCCGTTGCGTATAGCAATATCGATAAGTAAATAATAAATAATGCAATAGATAAGCATGTTGACTTGTATCGATGCCAACACTAAGTCGACATCGCTCGAAACCACATTGACACCCTGCAGTAATACGTACCGCCATGCAAACATTGTATTTGAAACGTATAAAATTCACATTACAACTATATTTCCTTATATTTTTTACCAACACAGGTCACGGGCGTGTTGTTTTGCTCGTGTCTATAAATAATTCATAATAATTCGTTTTCAAACAATAATGAATAACCGCAATCTGTATGGTAATAACCCGGGTTTGACGTAAATAACAATCTGAAATCATTAGCGGCGCTATCTGTGAAGTAACTGCGCGATAAATATCAGTATCTTAATGTCACAGTTGAATGTGAGTTTCTGTTTAAACTAGTGGTTTAATGTCTATCAGCGAACGGTAAAAGAATTTAAATGTGCGCCTCTAAATAGGGTTTTAATTTGTTTATTTTGTGTCTATTAACTCCTAAATAGACGAACTTATTTTGGTTTACAAATCGTAAGTGATGTTTACAGTGTTAACTTGGTAATAAATTTTATTGAGTTCCTTTTTATTTGTTTTTCCAGTCACTGTACGAGTCGATAAAAACGGAGCCATTCAAAATACCGGAGGACGACGGCAACGATCTCATGCATACCTTCTTCAACCCTGACAAAGAGGGATGGTTGTGGAAACAGGGAGGAAGGTAAGCAATCCTATTTTACTTTCCATTTTTCACATTATAAATTACTATGTAAAAAATTCAAAACAAAAATGTGTTTAACCCCCCGAGTCAGATTTGGCACGACTGCGATCTTTAACCCTTCACACTCACTTCAGACGTGGATTTGACAGCTGACCTGTTTTAACTCACCTCGCGGTCGAAACTTTTGGAGCTTTGTTCGCTTAGAAACGGAAAAAACCAGCGCGAAGATTTGTGTGATCTCACGTTACACTTTCTTTTTCCTAACAAACATTGAGATTAATGATTTCAAGTGACTACGGTTTCATTTTATTATGTAACGTTGCGAAATCTACAGAAGAAAATATAATTGCGAGTATCATCTCTAAGTGACTACTGGTCATTGACATTTAACTGGGAATACCTAACGAATAATTTACCTTTTGTGATTTTATACCTATAATGAAATTTATTTGGATTAGAATATGTATAGTATTTTGCGTAGCGTGTTGCTATGGATTTGTAGCTCGTTAAAACGTGAGATGGTATGGTAATAAGTATTATAATTACCACGTGCTCATTATTATCCATCATTAAAAACACGCGAGTAACGTGAAGTCACATGGGCGTGAGGCTTACGCCAATAATATACAATGACATGAATAATCAGGAGATTATATAAATAGACAAGAAGGTAATGATAAGCATGCTTCCTTCCATGTGAGTTGATCAGAAATAATGATCTGCAACTACGATACTTACTGCATCGCTGGAAGACAAAACAAAGTGTCCAGTGAATTCTTAAGTATCGAGTTCTGCCTTAAACGAATAGACATGACAAATGTTGGCACTAAAATGGCCCCTATTTTCAAAGGTTTCGGCTCAATGTGTGCCATTTTACCTTGTTTTTGGCATCCTTATGTTAATCGTAAACAAGCATTATGTGATGACATCACATAGGTATGATTTCATACTTTTAAACTTGGATACCATGACACAACACGATTTTAGATATTTTCAACCTTGATACATAAGTTCAGTATTAGTTTTATACTCAAAAACTCTATTCGATAACGTGGCCAGTAAAATTGAACTCGAACAAAATCATTTCAACATAACAATACACGAGAATCTATACAAAACACAGAAAAAACCAAATAGGTTCGGTGCTCAATAGAGTGGATCTATTCAGAACTAAACCTATTTGTTTTTTTGTCTATTTTAAAGCATCTACCTGTCCACTTACACTAGTTTTTTGTAACTTACAGATACAAGTCGTGGAAGAGACGGTGGTTTATACTCAACGACAACTGCCTGTACTACTTCGAATACACGACGGACAAAGAACCCAGGGGCATCATTCCATTAGAGAATATTTCTGTAAGTATACGAAAAGGTTTATCACGTAGTGAAGACATATTGTCTGCATTTTACTTCGCCCGCATGGAGATCGAAAATTATCCCCACGGGAACGTACTTTCGGGATAAAAGTATCTATGTCCTAAGCCTAACCTAGATGCGTTAAAGCGTGACAGACAGACATATTTACTTTCTCATTTACAATATTAGTATGGATTACAATTAAGAAAGCAGGTGTTAAGAGGTATTTTAAATCTAAATAATTCATAAGGTGTTATGACTAAAATTATTTTATTATCTATTGTCTGGCTCACCATTGATGAGGACAAAGTACGTTATTATTTACTGAAGCCGTCAACATGCTGAGTCAAGTTTTGATGCGGAATAAGACGCCGGGCATAATATTAAATAACTGGTAAAAGTAATAATGATCTCAACTTGCAATAACTAGATGTTTCTTTGTCAAGTTGAACAAGATAAACGAGTTCTATTAGATGCTTTACGATACCCGATATACATCTTGAATTACTTGTTATGTTTTCTAGAGTAGAAAAATGTTATGTTAAATGTTTTAAACAAATATATTATGAAGAAGAACAACCTCCTCTCTTTCAATGCGTTTAACAAGTGGCTTCTGCATGCCGAATCAAGTTTAGAATTAGCAGGATCTCATAGTTATATCTTACGTTATCTGAAGCCCCAGCAGAGGAACTGCGGAACCTCTAGCAAAGTAGTATAGTCCCCATGATAGTATCGCCAACGCTTATTTTTTCATAGAAATTATAACAATGCCAAGAATTTGACTAATTGTGAGGGAACCGGCATGTCCTAGAACCAAAAATTCGAAGAAGTGTCACATCTACCGACCCGCAATGGGCCCGCGTGGTGGATTACAGCTCAATCCCTTTCAAAGAGAGAAGGCCTGTGTCCCAGCAGTGGAAACGTTTCAGGCTGATTATGTATGCGAATTTTAACGAAATTCTGCCGTGCTGAGTACATAACAACAAGCAATCAAATCTCTTGACCTGAGATTTTAACAGATTAAACTAAAAAGCCTTTCAGCGACTGGCGCTAAGTATGTCAAGAGGCTGCAGTACTTGTACAGGGTGTCTGGCGGCAGATTTATATTTTCAAAAATTAATAAAAAAATAACTATTTGACATATCGTTTAATTAAAAGTAAAGGTAGATAGTGTAAAAGTGCGGATTTCATGTTTTAAATATTACATCATCCAGATGTCTTCCATCGAGTTGCAAGCAATGTTCAAAACGGAGCCTCGTGTTCCGCGCCACACGCTGCAGTAAGCTCGGTTCAATTGCGCCGATTTCTCGACGAATGTTTTCTTTTAAATCCGCAATATTTTGCGGATTGTTACTGTATACTCTCTCTTTGAGGTATCCCCATAAAAAGAAATCCATTGGGGTCAAGTCGGGCGATCTCGGTGGCCATGGGATGTCTCCAAAGCGACTAATTAGTTTGTGAGGGAAAACTTCTCGAAGCAAATTCATCGAAGCTCTGGCCGTGAGTGCGGTCGCACCATCCTGTTGGAACCACGTGTGTGATGAGAACGATGGATGAGCTCGCAGGTTCGGCAAAAAGAAATCCGTAATCATGCGTCCATAATTCTCACTATTGACATTTGTCGCCTGGCCCCGGGCATTTTCAAAAAAAAAAGGTCCAATTATCCCATGCGTGGATAAAGCGCACCAAACAGTTACCCTGGGGCAGTGCAATGGTTTTTGATGTTTCAGTCGAGGGTTACGGGTTCTTGGAGACCAGTAACGGCAATTTTGCTTGTTAACATGCCCGTTTAAATGGAAATGAGCCTCGTCGCTCCAAAAAATGGAATTCACCGTACGAAAACGCTCCAACATCGTTTCACAAAAGATTTTGCGACTAAAAAAGTCACTTTCTTTCAGTTCTTGAACAATTTGAATTTTAAAAGGATGGAACTTCAGGTCCTTTTTCAAAATTTCATGAATGATGGCTCTTGGAAGTCCCAATGAGGCCGCCCTTTTCCGTATTGAAAGTCGTGGATTTTCATGTAAACTCCGTTCCACCAGTTCAATGTTGTCCTTGAAGATCGACTAGGCCCTGGCCGTGGGGTGTTCAAAGCCGAAGCACTTGCGCGGAACCTCTGCACCCAGGAACGAATCAAATTCACACTCGGTCCGTCACTTATCCGCCGAATACCGAAGCGTGAGCAAAATTGTCGACGAGCAATCACGTAAGAATCGTTACTCTTGAAAAATGCCTCGATGGCGAATGCGCGATGCTCACCCGACCACTGCGGCATCGTGACTGAGAAATCCGCACGATCTATGATTCTAATGACGCCACCCTCCCCCCGCACCGTTTATTACTTTTTGAAATAATCGTATTTAAAAACATAAATCTGCCGCCAGACACCCTGTATAAGGCAAGTCGATAACAATGTTGAATGGAGATTGGAGGTACTCTGATCACCAATATTTTCCAATCATTGTTGATAATGGCAATATTTTGTCACGAACGTTTATTATGGCTGTATATTATATAGTTTTATTTACACACGCCAGCAGAAAGAGAATAGTCAATTCATGCAGTGAGGCAATGGTTATTCAAACCCATTATAACTAAATACCAATGCTTGTATAAAGAAATAATAGGCCGACTTTTCGGAACTAGTGCTCAACTTCAGGCAATTCAGTATAACATATTATTATACCTCCATGGTTTTAGAGATAATCGTGAATGAAAATGGGTTCACACGGGACACGTTTTTATTAGTTTCACTTATAACTAACGATGTTAAAAATCTTGAAGTATTTTTTTTATAGCTATTTCGTTTATTTGGTTTAAAGACAACACTACAAATAAGACAACATACAAAAAAGACAACACTAGGGAACGTTTAACACTGCTATTTTAAGGATACGGGCATCATAAACCATATCTTTTCTTAGAATAGGTGATTTTATGATCTTTTGTTACAGCCCAACTAAAATATCCAATATGTTTGTTTCCAGGTAAGACCAGCGAGCGATAGACAACGACCTCATTGTTTGGAGTTATACGCGAGCGGTGGCGCTGATCTCATAAAGGCGTGCAAGACTGACTCCGAGGGGAAAGTCGTTGAAGGAAAACACACTGTTTACAGGTAAATTATAACGGTTATACTTCACAATTAGGTCATATAAAGCCCAGCTAATAATGACACACAAATAAATACAATTGTGCAATGTAAAACAGTTAATCTGGAAATTTTCATCCTCCAGCTATTTCTGTTTTGCATTCATTTGTTTTATAATTATGAAGGGTGGTCATCTTATTAAAAAAACGAATTCTTACTATAGATCAAGTTTCGGGCCAGCTATTGTATTTTGAACTTTATTCCGACTTACATATAGTTGGTAAGACAAAATTCACAACTTTGACTTGTATTAAGAACCTTACGATGCTCGGAATAAAATTCAGAATACAATAACTGGCTCCGAAGGTTTGGGCATGGACTAAAGTTAGAAATTTAGAACTCGTTTTGTTATGAGACGTTTTGGTTCAAGTCCTGGTGAAATTACAAGCCGGAGTTTTTAACTTGTCACTGAAGGACAGGCAATGCAATTTTCGGCTTCTCTCGAAAACAGGAAGTAATGTCCAACATCGTTATGCAAGGCAAACCGGGTTAATGACACTGAGGCGTAATGAAGTTTTTTAGCTTAACGTTACCATACAAACCTAAGGTATTTAGACCAATGGATGTGAAGAATGTGTGATAAAAACGTAATGACGGTCCTTATGACGCCACCACAGTATCTGGAACAACACGAAAGTTTACGTTGCGAATGGGGAGGCTTATTTTCAGAGTAGGTGCAATAAGTTTCATTTCATTGTTGTGTGTACAAGCGTACAGTAAACCATAGACAACCCATAAAATAAGTATTTTAACGTAATTTTATCTGTCTTTTCAGAATGTCGGCAGCTACAGTGGAGGAGCGAGACGAATGGATCGAGTGCCTCCGCCGCTCAATCAGTCACAACCCGTTCTACGACATGCTAGCGCAGCGCAAGAAGAAAGCGCAACACAACGTGCACTCCGCACACTAGTCCACCACACACACACACGACTCACGACCGCGAGTCATGTGCCAGTGCAACTACCGAGTGTACATACCTCTTGAACCTAACAACCTCTTTGTTTGTTTGTCAATTGGTAATGTGATGTGCCAGACTGATCCAAGATCTCTCTGAAGAACAGTGTTCGCAAAACAGTTATGATAAAACACAGATTACACAAATCAACAATAAATAAGTGCAATTTAAACGACATCAAACCACCTCAGTAAACGAGCCTTAATTTTAAAATGTGGTTTATACAACTTCTGCCCAATACAAGTAAACATAAGTAATGTTTGTTTTAGGGGTTTAGCCTGTTATTAACGAAGTCGTATTTCTGTAACTCTTAATATTGACATTAATCATAATTTATTGTAGAGAATATAGTAGAATTTTATAATTACAGTGTACCTAAAGAGTTATAGAGCGAAATATGTATAACGAGTGATATGTAATGTGTCTGATATAAAGTCTATATCAACATTAATGGCGAAATAAGTTTTATTTATCTTGTTATTTTGTGTCAAAATCATAAGTGAGCTTAACCCCGAGGTAACGTCCGTCAAAAGTCACCTAATGACTTGACAATAGCCATTAGTCATAACTCCAATGAATATGTGATATTTAGCCATGATACCGACGCAAGGAATGTATTGTGTTGTACATATCGGAACACAATAATTACGCATCATTTCATGGCTGTTGGTCCATGTATATAAACGAAGGAAAGACTGAAAATTGTGCTTTTTAAACATCGCCTATTCGAAAAATGGAACTTGTAGTCGCGTGCGTATTAATTTAACTTTCAAATTACCGCTGTAGTCTTATAAAGATATATTTTTATGGAGAAGTCCGTATTACACGTCCGCACACATACGTAAATAAATTCGTACACTGATGCAAAATGCAATGAAATTAATAAGGACGTGACTAAAATGAAATGAATGTCTTGAACTGCAATTTGATGAAAACACATTTGAGTTCCTGTTGTGAGATTAGTTACGAATGTTATTATGAGCGAGTACTGCCAAAATTGTAGGATATTTATCGGTTTTTGGAAATGATTTAAACTTAGGCAGGTTATTTTGTCAGCGTCGCTTCTCAAACAGACAATAAGTTTATTTTATTAAACAATGAGATCGGCAAATGTTTTGCAGATCCTTAGCCTAATAAAACCATGGCGGAATTGTATTACATAAAAAGTATTACTTTGATAATATTGTAATGTACCATATGTGAAGAAAATGTAAAGTAATACATACATGTATAAATAGTTTAATTAGCCTAACTTAGTGTATGATGGCCATCGGTATTACTTCAAATGAGAATGTAAATGTGGCTTGATGACAGCAGATAAGGAAGGCATAACAACCAATTTTTGAAAAACTAATTTTTGGGAAGAGAGAAATAAATTTCGACATCGATCTACAGAGCGAATCGGTTTTATTTATGTTTTAGTCAATAAATGAAATACAGGTTATGCTTGTCATCAATAAAAGTCATCATCATTTCCGCCCAAAAACATAGATATAAACAGTAGGTAACTAACTCATTAGAAAAGCCCTTTACGCGGCCTAATATCATCAACATGTCATTAGAAATAGTATTTCAAAAGTTGGATGTTATGTTGCCAGTAGTATAATTATTTTAAATTTGGCAACAAAATTTTAGTTTACATTCCTTTTCTCTTAAATCTAAATCTCAAAAGAATGCGAGGAAATGTCTTAGTTTTCATTTGTATTTATGTTCTAATGTTTTTCTTATCATTAAAACCTTTATGCTCTGTAAATAATTTCAAATAATATTCGATTTCAATATTTATTTAATCCTATTAATTTCAAGTTTTCCATATCTCAATTTATTTATATTACAAAGTCAATAGATTTTAAAAGATCTTGCGAGGATTATTTAAAGAGATCTCTTACCATCTATGTATGAATGTACGTTCGTATAATTCGTCATATTAATTTTAAACTGTAAAACGGCCATACTCAATTCATATTCGAACAATCGGCCAGTACAACGCCTTGTTCAATCAGTGAAGACGAATGTTACAAAATCTTTAATTAAGCAATGTTGAACAGGTGTTATTATTATTTAATTTTTAACAAGAAACACCACTAAAAAGTATGGCTGTTTTACTTCAAATATTTACTATTTAGGTAAAAATTATTGGTTTTGGAGAAATAATTTCTATTTTTTTAATTATTAATTATTTAAATGTCGTAGAACGCAATTATGTAGTAATGATATTAGGGGAGGTAAATATTCTGTTTTGTAATTATTGTTTATGGAATGGTGCCTAGAATTGATCTGCAACTAGTTAAGCTTATTATAGTAGTATTAGTGTACCTACTTATAGTGCGCTGTAAATTCGCTTTAGAAACGTTAATTTATCAATGTAATGTTTTATATGACAGCGGATATGTGCATAATAATGGTGTTGTAAATAATTTTGTAAGAAAATGGATATACATAAAATATGTTTATTTACTACTTGGTTTTTATTTTGGCAAAGATCTTCTATTCAAATAACTTCGTCATGTTGTAGTAAGTGGGAAGATGGGTGGTGAAGTGAAGACACGATTGTCTGCTCAACTATCGTGATTGTATCTGTCTTGATTGATTACCTTGATGGCGGACAAGGAAAACATCATAGTAAAAACGAGTTTAGTACACAGACATAAGTAAACGTTAATTGCAGCTCCCGACACACAATAGTGAACATAATTAAATGACGAGTCGCGTCATAGCTGTACACGATTACGATAAATGCTTATCGTTCTTCCACGCAAATTGCAATACCCAAAGAACTAGTTACATGTACTTTCCTGAACACTTGTTTAATTCGACCGACCGTGACGCGTCCGCCATCCTTTTCCGCTGGTGAAACGTGGGTTGCGCAAAGTAATGCTGAAATTATGATATTATTCACACACTGACACTATCGAGACCTATCGTATTATTACACATGCGATCGTAATATCAAAGATAAATGTTATGGAATAGTATATTAGGTGATTTGCGTACATTGCGTGTTGGTCCCCCTCTTTTAATTGCGTAGGAAGGTACCTACTTGTACGTTCTCAAAGATTGATTCGAGATTAGGTAAGTGTTAGGCGGAGATGATCGATGATGTGCTTTCGTATTTATAAGTGAAGGTTATGGAATGAGTTGTGGGAACATGACTTTACATTGTTTGGTTGTTAATTCAATTAAAGTTATTTTAATTGATGGGTAACTTCGTGCCTACTTACACAGAAGTGTCTGGATTGACATCATTTAGAAAGGCAAAACCAGTTTTATCAGGCATACTTATTTAGTGTAGGTGCAGAAGGTACAGTCAACCACGTATCAGTGTCGCCCTACGAAATTCACCCTTACTGCTACAATGTAAAATTGTTACCACAGATGTTCGATTGACTATAGTGCACATTACCTCACAGACTTAATTATCTATTATTCAATCAGTCTTCAGAAAAACTCACATTGCAGATTGCGGACAAACTTCACTAGGATTCAATTTAATTTGTGAAAAAAGATATCGATCGATATTTAATGGTATCGACCGTATTATTTCGTGGAGTAAATGGGCAAGCGTGTTTTCTTTTCCCCCCGCGGCACTCACAATATTCGTAATCAGAACAAAGCACTTTCCATTATCAGTTGGAACAATAAGTTGCATGGCAAGTTTGAAAAATCTTTGAGGTTCTTTGGTCTCAACACTTCTGAATTGCTGAGCAGCAAAGCAGCTTTGGATAATGTCTATGATATCCTCGTTACCGCCTTAAAAAAATAATGGAATGCGTTGATTTGGCAATCAGTATTTAATTTGACGACACGGTTGGCGCAGTGGCTGAGCGATCGACTGCTGCGCTGCGTGTTGCTGGTTCGATTCCCGCACGGAACAAATATTTGTATTGCCTACACGTAGTTCCGGGTCTGGCTGTTTGTGTATGTGAGGTTAAATGTTTGTAAACGCACCCACGATACAGGAGTAATTCCTATTGTGGGGCAACGTTTTTTTTAAAAAAAAAGCAAAAAAGAAAACAAATTAATCTGTCTGTAACCATACCTATGTTTAAGAAAATAAATATTTTTTTGATTGAAAATAAAGCTAATAAATTAAATACATATGCTGGGGTGGAATTATTTAAAATCATAAACGAACAATGCATGGGTACCCTTAAATTTCAAAGCTTATAAATGGGAACATAATATATTATGTACCTAGTATCAACAGCTCCAAAATTCCAAATGAGGTCTGTTTGAGTCAATTGTGCGATTTCAATCACTCACGTAACAATTCCTTTGTAGTTCGTCGCTGAACTAACATTGGCGAGCAAATTTAGGCTAGTCACGTTCGAGGATTGATATTGGTCTTCAAACATTAATGAGGACGATTATAATTGCGATTTACCTTGTAAGTATGTACTAGATTTGCAGGTGCTGTCGTTTGCACTGATCGATTGTCAATTGGTCCTAAGTATGCTGTTGAAGTTACGTAATTGGACGAGTGAGTTAATAAATAAGTGTTTGATAAAAGCGACAGCAAGCTGTACAAATCAAGATCGTTCAACCACATAAAGCTCGCTGATTGTGGCCATCAAGACTAGACTAGACTAGAGGTAGACAGAGAAAGAAGAGTGTGAGTAAATGCTTTGCCAATTGCCATCGTCAGTACAAAAACAGCCTATAATTTTCCCACTACTGGCTCACAGGCCTTCTCTTTGTGGCGGGGAGTGGGCCATAATCCACCACGCGGGCCCAGTTCGGGTTGGTGGATGTCACATATCTTCGAATTTTTGGTTCTAGGATATGACAGTTTCTTTCACCGTTTTGAGAGCAGTGGTGATGACTATTAAATACACTAAGTAAAGTGCCTGCCTGGGTTCGAACTCACGACCTAAAACACGTATGTCTCTCTGACAACATCATAGTAGGTAATATAATATTTAAATAAGTATAGGATAATGTTATTACAATAATTATAATTATGTATAATTGATTTTGAACATTTATTGTTCACGATAGGGCCGGAAATGTAACCGCAAACGACAACACATAGGTACCTAGGGCAGAAAGGCGCCAAAGCGCCTCTGAGGGTCAGTTTACACCGAGACGCGACGCGACGCGACGATACTGGAAGAGGCCAGTGATTTCGCGCTGCGCCGCGCTGCGCCGCGAGACGCATCGCAACGTCGCGAGGCGCAGCGCTGCACGGCGCAACGTATCTGAACTCTCACAATGCAATGTGTACCTTTTCGTGTAGAAAATAAAGTATATTTTGAGTCACTCTTTTAAAGCGTGCGCGCAGCGTCGCGTCGCGTCGCTTCTCGGTGTGAACTGACCCTGAGACGACAGTAGGTATGCGTATGGCATATTAATTATTTATTATATATACCTATCAGTATTGATATATGTATTTACTCGAGAAACAGTAGGATGAAATCATCCGGAAAAGAACCGGAGTTACCGACATAGCTTGCAGAGTAAACAAACTGAAGTGGCAGAGGGTTGGCCATGTTTGTCCAAGGACCGATGGCCGGTGGAACAGACGAGTCCTGGGGAGGAGACCGAATGAGAAATCGGCAAGCGTAATGTGGGATGACCCCCAGCTAGATGGATCGACGATCTTAAGAACAGACTGCATGCGAAAGGCGGAGGACAGGGTGTTGTGGCGCAGCCTGGGAGAGGCCTATGTCAGCAGTGGACTTTGGTAAGCTGAGTAGATTGTTGAGAAGCATTAGGTAGGTAGCACCCACTACCAACTTCTACTTATACTTAAATCATGGGGAAAATAAAGGGTTAAAATATTAAAATCTCTCATATCGAATACTAGGTAGGTATTACGATATTTACCTACTAAGAACGTCACGTAGGTAGGTATATGAACAACGCCTTATCCATTGACTATAAATTATTATGATTAGGCATACCTATTGATATCAAACTACCTGCCTTTCCTCTCTTTATTAGCTCCCACTATTCCTCTACCTATAGGTAAGTTCTAGTTGATAGTCACAAACCATGCACTAGGTCTATGCAGTTAGGTCATAAATCATTCATAAATTAATAAGTCAAACTAGGGTTTTCCATTTACGTCACTGTTCGTTCATAAATTATTAGGAAGATTATTTCAATACCTAGGTATCTACCTAGAAAAAGTGTAGCCGTGTACTGAGTAAGCTCCTACTGTAATTACCTTACACCATAGGAGATATAATGAAAATGGTACATTTTGATGCAAGTGTGGAAAGTTTATCATTGCAGTCAAGGCGGGCTTGCAGCCCGTACCTCTTCTTCTCCATAGGTATCTACTACACTTTGGAATGGGCAACTAGCTTCATATTATGACTGACTCCTTGACGGTTCAAAAGTGCCTGTAAATGGTTTAATTGAAATAAAAGGTTTGAGTTTACTGAAGGCAAGGGCGCATTATAGCCGAAAGTGCAATTACAAATGCACAAAAGTATCAAACGACGGTTTTTGATTTTGATGCAACAGGCATCGAATTAAGATAGCACGTCTGTGCTAACAACAATAACACCTATGTATCGTATGGGTAGGACCTAACACCTAACCTCTCGTAATTTACCATTTTGCCTTGCCCGTCTGCTCTAATCCTCTCGACCTCGATAAAAACAAGTATTTTATGTAAAAACAAGCCGCACGTATTTCCCATCGGTACAAACGACCTGTATGGTCGTTTGTGCCGATGGGAAATACGTGCTTATCTAAACTTTCAACCCCTATTTAACCTCTTTAAGGGGTGAACTTTCAAAAATCCTTCCTCATTGCTCACTTTCGTTATATTATTTCATGGAACTCTTGTGCAAAATTTCATGCTCCTAGATCCAGCAGATCCAGTTTAGGTTGTGCGTCGTCTGTCAGATGAAGCCAAGCGCATGTTGCGACCATAACGCATTTTCATAGTGCGCCTTGGTTCATAGAAACTCAGGAAAGTGATGAAGGTCCTCCTTCATCACTTTCCTGAGTTTCTTGCAATGAGTTGCGTTACGGCGCGGCCTGTCCCAATCTGCGCTAAGCCTATATCGTTAGCTGTTGTGGTTAGCCACAACAATTCAACAACACTGCTAACAGGTCCGTAGTAGCAAGTATAGATATCATTGAAAGGGGAGTACCTAAGGTGACCCATTGCTTTTATTATATTTATTTATTTTATTTTACAAGTTTATAGAATATTATTGACTTAAGAACTACGCCCCGCAAAACCGTTTTCACGGTTTGTCTGTGGGAACGTAGCAAACAGTATTACGAATAAGGTTACTAGAGCGGGCATTTAATTTTCCCTTATTAACTTATAAAGTATCTAATACTTGTGGGACTCTACCGGCTTTTGTACATTTTGCGGTTAGTATATTGTATCTATTGTATTTAAATGTAAAGTCCCTTTTATAGTCCTAGTAAAAGGGAGTTTACCTAATATGTATGTGGCTTTTAATCTATAGATACATATATAATAAATGCTGTTTGAACGCGCCAATCTCTAAAACTACCTGA
The DNA here is from genome assembly GCA_911387795.2 of Apamea monoglypha. NCBI lineage: Eukaryota > Metazoa > Arthropoda > Insecta > Lepidoptera > Noctuidae > Apamea > Apamea monoglypha. The sequence continues at coordinate 7,748,650 of OU426922.1, forward strand.
TTTGAATAATTCCTTTTGCATTTCATAGCCCAATTCTTGTACAAATTTGACTACCAACTTACTTTGTCTGTATATTCAAATGATATCAAATCACAATACGTAGGGTGTCAAATTCCTTAACAATAAATTTTCCTGAATACAAAATACTGTACCTAACTGCCTATATTTGTAGCTGTTGTTACTAACATGTAATTTCCGACAAGGCAAAAACAACAAAAACATCGATTGCACGGTGAATTGTCAACACTTGTGTCTTCAAGCTTTCTCTGCTGATCATGCCAATTTTCCGCCTCACTTTCCTTGAAATTACTTATAGAAAACGAATTGTCATGAATTTACGTTCTTCGACTTGTAGAAAATGCCTGGAATTGTCCGCCTATTATGTACAGGTTACCACTTCTGCCTGTAACTACATGAAGTCTAAATAAATAAACTCTACAAGGTAGCACTTAAATAAGTAATTGAGAAGGTTCCGTGGTAACAACCTTTGACCGAATTGAGAATCGAACCTATGTCTTTACAGTCCCCGGGAGTCAAGTATGTTTCTAATCTAACGCTCCTCTGCTAGGTAAATAAATGTTATATTTATTTAAATAATAGTTGTTATTGCATCATGCTTTTTTTTTTTTTTTTCTGTTGGGAAATCATCAAATGACCCCTCCCGCTCTGGGTGGAGCGGAAGGGAGTGTGCATCATGCTGACATAATTTAAATAAAATAGAGTATTGTACCTATTTACTTTTATAGGGGGCGTATTTTTACCGCCGATTGTAGATTTAATGTCGTCAATTTTATTACATTGTAGTAATCATAATTCACGATTATTTATGCTCAATCTTAGCTCCGAATGGATGCGTAAGAGTCGACGGTTTACGACTTATTTCAGAACAATAGAGCTATTAACGTTATCAGCGTCAACTATGGATCAATGCATCGCTGATCTTTGTGAGCTCAGAGCTGGTAATGAAGAATAATAAGAAATGGAATACATTAGTAGTTAATGTCGGTAATGTATTATGGTGGGTACATAAGCATAAGCAAAAACAACCTATTATGTTCCCACTGCTCACAGCCCACACACACCTGCCTCCTGTCTTCGAGAGGGAATGGGCTGTAATTTACCAAGCGGGCCCAGCGCGGATTGGTCGATGTCAGATGTATTTGAATTTTTGGTTCTAGGACATGCCGGTGGGTACACATTTGTAAAATTTAAAATATGTTGAAACGAACATGCAGCCCACTTATGCAGTGCAACATAAAATGTAACGTAAGAAAGAAATAAGAAAGGAAATCTTTTTTTTAGTGCAAGATAAAATGTATCTAACTGTGGTGGGTAAATTACTGTACCTACCTTTAGATAAAGAAGGTACAGTTAATTTTAATGTTTCAATTAAAAGTAAGAAAATTATCACTTTGTTGTTTCCGTTCTAATTGTTATTCACAACTTATATGGTTGTGAGTCAAAGTACTAATTTTATTAATACGCGCTATCAATATAATTATATTATTATGCTCTTATTTTTATGGAAGAATTTTATTGTAATAATTATTGTTGCTTAGTTAATGAGTCAGTCAGCCAGGACCGCTGACTCATTAACTTCTCTTCATAAGCTTCTTACCTAGGTATATATTCAATATACTTACTAACAAGTAACACATACCTAATCAGCCTATTATGCTTGCACTGCTGGGACACAGGCCCTCTCACCCTGCCGCATTCACCACGCAGGCCCAGTGCGGGTTGGTGGTTGTCACGTCATTTTGTTACCTAGCATATCCAAATTAATAATGGATCCTTAACATGGTTTACTGTGGCATTGAAGATATCGTGAACACTAATGCCATAGGTAGGTAACTACTGAACTAATTACTAATCATTTGGCACGTGTTAATTTCGGTCATTTTAGTTATTTCCATCGATTAGTTGATGCAAATTTTAGGAACCTACTTATTCCCAATGAATGTTGATGATGCTCAAAAAATATGTTAGCAAGTGGGTAGGGTTACCAAATAAAGATAATGTACACACAATAACATTATATACTCCAATTTTCCCTATGGGAATCGGCTGTTCCTTCTAGCCCTATATGGCCTATACGAGGAACCGACGCTACTACGACGACACGATACGTAAGTAGATTTTCCAATTTATAAATCAAACAGTGACCTAAACCGGGCATTGAATATGGAAATGGAATGTATACCTATTAAATACCATTCTAACGTAATTCTCCACATCGGAACTTCTATCATGACGATGCCAGTGTGTCAAGGTCTGTCAAGATAGCAAATATCTTCACAAGGTGTATAAATGGTAAGCTGTTAGCGCTTTGCTGACATGTCTCATGAACCGGTTTAGCCATTCATCACTAGGTTACGTATGTTTTGTAAGGTTTCCGAGAGACATGCCGGCCGATGGGGCAAGAACAGATGGCACGGTTTGTGTGATCTTACATAATGATGTTGAGAGATTCTTACTGATTAATTTTATTTTCAACTGTCTTGTTGCTGTGCCGTTGTTATATTGGAAAGGTTGTTGTTATTCTAGTGATGAGATCGCCCGATGTATCACCCTTTGTAAAATTTCTAAAATTATTTAGTGTAACGTCATATGGCGTACATAATAAAGAGTATTCCATTTATTTATTGTTGTTTTATTGTCAAGAAAATCCAAGGCAGAGAGCAGGATAAGTACTTAATCAACAATCATAATTTAATACTTATTCATAATCCTGAAGTAATGTTATTAAGTGATTAGCAAAGTGTTAACGTATTTGTGTGTGAATGTATTTACTTTAATTAATAAATGCAATTTAGTTGTACCTTTACAGGGTCAAATTAAATTTGCTAGCGAAACTGCAGACGTGATGGATTTCGATATCTAAACACGATGGAACAAACGAAAACGGCTTTTCTAAACTCGTACTTCAAATAACAAAACTACCAGCGGTCGTTGTCCCCCAAATAACAAAACTACCAGCGGTCGTTGTTCCCCAAATAACAAAACTACCAGCGGTCGTTGTTCCCCAAATAACAAAACTACCAGCGGTCGTTGTCCCCCAAATAACAAAACTACCAGCGGTCGTTGTCCCCCAATTTTTATTTCATCTTGTTTAGATGTCGACACTCATCACGTTTGCAGAGTTTCGCTAGCCAATTTAATTTGACTCTGTATTGCATCAAATACGGTATTCAATAACAAATCCTTTTCTCTCAGAAGTTATTAAAAATATTTGGAAACATATATTCACACGCATTTTCTTCACAGAGTTTGCAATGGTTGGAAAAACTAATCGTCAATTGGACACACTTGACATTTGAACCGGTTGTTTTTAACGAAGACATTAAGAAGCATACATTTGTAAGACTTGATCTTAAGACTTTTAATCCCTGACAACTTATAACTACTAGAGGTTGTTATCTCTTGTACAGGAGTCACCAAATGGCGGACCGCGGTCTGGATCCGGACCTATTTTCTGAGGAACTAAAGTAAACAGAGTAGATAACTAAATCTAATCTAGTAAAATAAAAAAAAAAAGTTTTAGCTTGCACCAACATTCCTTCAGACTTCAAATCGACAGTTCAAAGTAATAATGACTAAATGAATATTACTTACTTTTTTATTTTGTTTCTAATGTCATGTTTAAATCGCTATAATTTACTTATTTAATTAGGGTCTACAACACTACATTTGACACTCCACAGATCGTAAATTGTAACATATTGTTATTAGCGCACAGCAGGATGCTACATTAAATCTAGTGAATGTAGGGAGGTAATATAAACCCTCAATTGTTTTTACTACACCCTTGGGAAGTGTGGGATGGGATTATTTGTAGGCGAGAGCTACCTACGTTTATGCTGACATACTAAATTAAATTCAGAGAATTTTACAACTTGGTGGAACGCCTTTACTGATTAAGTTTGTAACTGTAGGTAGAAGTTGTACCTACGTAATTCTACGGGGTAATTGCGTAACGCACTATGTAGCAATGGATTTAATTTTGACAGTTCAACAACATTCATTGCGCTATTTACGTTGTTGAGTAGTCCCTTTTTCCAACATATGAAGCAATGGATCAACAATATCCTTCAAAATGATTCAGATTGAGATCGATAGTGTGTTACGCAATTATGGTGTTGGTGCTAATAAGTACAAATTGTTCTCTATTGTCTACAGAAATGAAGCTCTATTATCCGATCAACACAGCCAGTATGTGTTTGATTGAATTGTAGCGTAAAATTAATTCGGTACGCAGATGGAACGTAGCATTGTTACCCCACTCACAATGCAATGTATGTCAATAACGACTCAATAATATCAATACACGTTTGTTTGGATAAAGGCGCTGCAACTTATTGTTTAGATAGAATACTATTATTTTGTTCATTATGATAACTGGAATACGTAGGTATTGTCTGACCGCATTTCAAACACATAAACACGCGACAGGTACAGGTGCCAGCACATCAAGCTACTACAATCTGTCAAATTTCTTTAATAGATTTTCAACTTTATCGCTAAAGCATAAGGTTCAAGGTTGATTGGGAAAATTGGACAGTTTCGGGTAGCTTGACCTTCTGGCCAGTCTGTACCTGGAGACAATCGTAGGAAATGAAACAATAACTATAAATAGAAGAATGATGACAAAAGGCCAGGAATGTCTATCGAAGGTCCGTTAGCCTTTGGAGTCGAGTCCATGGGCGGAGGCCACGAATCATCAAGTGTACCTTGGGACGCCCCCCATATAGATGGAGCAAGGGGCAGACTGGATGAGGAAGGTGCAGAGCCGGGCGTTGCCTATGTTTGTCAAGTAGTGGCGGATACTAAAAATAAATAGGCAAGCTAAAGATAGGTACCTACTTTCACAAATACAGTGGTCTGATCATAATTATCATGAATCGTCATCGCTCGTCAGGTGAAGTTGAATTCGGTATAATTTGTACATGATGGTGACATTATTTAAAAAGTAGGTATAATCACACTAAGGACTGATTTTTCTATCGCCAGGTAACTTTTATTTAAGGAATAAAATTGACGTTTGACAGTTTTTCTATGAAATAACTGTCAAAATTTCAAAATTATTCCTCGAGTAAAGTTATCAGACGATTGAAAAATCAGCCCTAAAATAAATTAATATTTAAATTATGATTCGTCTAGTTACGAGCACGTGATAAACATGACTGCACCTGAAATTATAATATAATATGTTTCAACACATTTATTGTGGTTAACGTTTTTCTGAATAAACGGCACTTCGATCGTTTTATTATCTTGTTTCATAATAGAAACTTTAAGAGTACGTATTCAAGGTCGAATCTTGACAAAAATGTCAATTTCCTAAACAGTAACTTAGGTTTCTAATAGTAGGCTACCTAATTTTGTAAATAGGTTAGGCTAGGTAGTAACCAAACCCCCCCCGGTGGGTTCCCGCATTGTCGAGGCGGGGGGCTCAGTAGCCGTGGCTTGGACAACCACGGTGAAGCTAAGAGGAACCCGAGGAGGGGCCCCTCGTCAGGGCTTTGCCAGTAAGCCGACGACGTAGCGGCCAACAAGTAGGTTGCGGTGCCGCTTGGGCGTCTGATGGCGGACGCGGTGGGCAGGGGAAGAGGAGTGTTGGTATGACATTAGCCGCTCTGCCTATCCTCTGCGGCCGAAAATTGGCAGGCGGCGGGGCCAATGATCTGACCCGTCGCAGGGGGACCAAGGGTGCCCAGACACGGGGTCGTCTGGCGCCCATGTGCTGGTGCGCCGGTGATGGGGAATAATCCCCAGAGGAGGGTCCGGTGACGGACGGCCGCGGCGGGTTCACGGATGAGTGCTAAGGCGTGCCCGTGTTCCCGCCGTAAGCGGTAGAGGAGGACACCGTGGAGTTTTAGTGGGTTAGAGTCCCACATAACTGCACTATCTCCCCGTGGTAGTGCAGAATGCATGAGCATTTCTCCACGTTAAAAAAAAAAAAAAAGTAGTAACCATCAAACCTAACCTATTTACAAAATTAGGTAGGTACTAACTAATAAGTCTGCATACGTTCGTGTTTAGCATAGTTTTACGGCAGATTAAAGAAACTTCTAATGTAAACTAGAAGATAGCTTAGAGAGTAGAGAAGAAGATTGTTGTTCATTTGATCTCCAATCAAGACTTACTTTACAATGGCACTTGCTATTGGTCAGACCCTTTGAAGGAATATATCCCGTTCCCTTACCCGTAATATCATGATTATTCATAGAGATGGTTTAACTGTAGTGTCTACTTTGTGGATAGTGAAAGTGTGACTTCTCTGCTGACCTGACGTAAAGCACGTGAAAACAGTAATGTGTTGATAACCTTGATTAAGGTTAGAATGCCGGTGAGTTGCTACGTCATTATCAAGTGCACGCCGTTGCACGTAGGTGTACATACTTTGTCGATTACTCCCGATAACAATGAAGATATTAAGGTATGTAGAGTATTGATTCGGTCGCTTACAATGTAACAGGTTAAAGAACACTATTTTCTTTTAATATCATCTTCTTTAGGAATCAACTGTGTGTTAAGGATTTCAGTCTAAAAGATTAACTGAAGGATTTATTTATTTTTATTTATTTATAAAGGTAGGTACACCAACAGCTTCTGCATAAAAAATATCAAATAACAGTAGATACTAGTCATGGGCTTATACAGTTGTCAATAACAGGTGAATCAACATTCTGAAATACAGTGATAACCTAAAGTATAAAAAAAAGAAAAAAAAAATAAGTTCGAAATGTATAAAAATTAAGTGGTAACAAACTATATAAACAGAAATATAAAATGACACAAGAAATAAGTTACAGAGGTTGCAAGAAATACCTACATACTAACACAATGAATCCTTAAGATTGTGTGGGTTGTGTGCTTTGGGACCCTAAAATTTGAGTTTTAAAGATGTTTACCGAGTCATGATATATGTCAACATCTGGAGTGGATTTTATATAAGAATTCATCTCTTGAGAGGTGAGTGTACTCCTATATTTGTTCTGGATGCTTTAGTGCAGAATAAGTGGAAAATGGGATGTCTGGGTAAATTATAGTGGACTTTTAGTCCAATTTGTTCAGTTAATTTATCGCAGTTCAATTTATTGTTAACCAATTTGAAAAAGAACATGAGATCTTGTACTAGTCGATGGTCGCGCAGAGTAATCATTTTGTAACATTGAGTGCATTGTTCGTATGGACACCGGGGAGATATATCACCGAAGGCATATGCTAGGTGTTTTGTGAAGGCCCTTTGGATGATTTCTACTGTTTGTGAGCGTGCTGCATAGTGCGGGCTCCACACCACGCTGGCAAATTCAAGGTGGCTCCGAACTAAGACATTTTATAGCAAATTTTTTGTTCTTAGCAGCTTAAACCCTTTAGTGCTTCTCTTAAGAAATCCTAGTAGCCGTGCCGATTTCGTAACAATACTATCAATATGGCTTCTGAAGTTGATTTTACTGTCCATGATGATGCCACGAACCTCATTCAGTTTCCAATAATGCTCCTTTTATATTATATGAGATAGTATTGGACCGTTTTTCCTCGGGAATCGTATATGGCTACATTTTTGTACATTAAGTTTCATGTGGTTAAGGTTGCACCAATACTCAATACTGTCCAAATTCAGCGGGATTGTCCGAAAGGGTTACCGCTACCCCGGAACATAAAGGGCGAAGGAAGGAACATGGGTGGGTTTTAGTCAGTAAGAGTCTGACACTCTCTTCCGCTCCACCCAGAGCGGGAGCGGTCATTTGATGATTTCCCACCAGAAAAAAAAAAAATAAAAAAAATACTGTCTTAATCCTCCTGAATTAGGGTAGTATCTTCATTTGAAGTTATAGTTTTAGTTTTATAAATTTTAAGATCGTCAGCAAACAATAGATATTTACAGTGATGGATTTGGGCAGTAATATCGTTAATGAAGAGTAAAAATAGAACCGGTGCAAGGTGAGAACCCTGAGGAACTCCTGAGACGGCATAGTATGGGTAGGATTAGTAACCATTAACAACAAGAATTTGCGATCTATGGAATAAATAAGATGAGAACCAATTTAAAAGTGATCCATGCACACCATTATATTCTAACTTGGATAGCAACAAAGAATGGTCAACTTTGTCAAAAGCACTGCTGAAGTCCGTGTACACGGCATCTATTTCTAGGGTTCAACGGGATTGTCCGAAAGGGTTACCGCTACCCCGGAACATAAAGAGCGAAGGAAGGAACATGGGTGGGTTTTAGTCAGTAAGAGTCTGACACTCCCTTCCGCTCCACCCAGAGCGGGAGGGGTCATTTGATGATTTCCCACCAGAAAAAAATAAATAAAAATAAAATCTATTTCTAGGGTTAAGGCTCTTATGCAAATAAGCAGTAGGTACCTATTTAATCAGGCAAATAACGTGTGAGATTATCTACTTTAGGGCTGATTTTTCAATCGATAGATAATTTTTATTCGTTGAATAATATTTACGTCTTCAAAATTGAGTTTTTCCAAGCCAAATCTGCTTGGAACAACTGTCAAAAATTCAAAATTATTCCTAGGATAAAATTATCTGGCGTTGAAAAATAAGCTCTTTAGTCATATACTACCGAATTTTGACTCCAGTTCAGGTAGGTTATTCAAAGAAGTCAGATGTTTAGCAATTGTGGGGGTTACTGCAGTTTTCCGCATGACTTTTTTATATTAAAACATTGGGGGTAAATATTCAGAAAAAAAAAACCGTAGGGCTGAAATGAAATCGAGAATTCGTTGATTAATCAAATGAAAACATCCCACTACAACAAAACAATACTGATTTATACCATAACAGCAAATATTGAATTAAACCCAGATTTTGAAAATGAAGACTATAGTTATTACCTTATTTTGAAAATCAATTCTCTTCATCACTAGCCAGGCGCAGAAATTAGCTACACCTCGAGACGTTTGGATTGGTATTTGAACAACTGTGTTTATAATGATCCATAGCATAATTTACATAGAACGAATGACTCACATCCATGGCTAATGTCATCCGCGAATGTGACGCCATGAATGTTAATTAGGAGATGTCTAACTTAGAAGATAACATAAACATTTTTGTAAATTGTTTTTAGCTTTTAGTAGTTTTTTTTTTTCTTAAGCATAATCAGCCTATAATGTTCCCATTGCTGGGAAATGGGACACAGGTCTCCTCTTTTCGAGAAGAAGTGGGCTGTAATCAATCACGCAAGCCCAGTGCGTGTTGGTAGATTACATAAGTCTTCGAATTTTTGGTTCTAGGACATGCCGGTTCCCTTTTTTTTTCTGGGTGGGAAATCATTATATGACTTCTCCCGCTCTGGGCGGAGCAGGAGGGTGTGTCAGACTTTTACTGATTAAAACCCACCCGTGTTCCTTAAGTTGCCTATGCCAGGGACCACGGTATCTCTTTCGAACAACCCGCGGCCCTGGCAGGCATCGGCCCTAGCGGACCCCGTCAGTTTGTGCTGACATCTCTTTGAGTCGCGCGTGGAACACAACGCGCCGTCGACTCGGGTCTGGTCCTTGCCGGGCGGCGAGCTGCCCATTGCTCGCCGCCCGCAAGCCCGCGCCTACGGTGGCCGGGAGTCGGCTGGTGACTCCCGACGTCCAGGGCGTCTCCTGCGGCGACTAGGGCCGTGAGGGCGCAGAGATTGCCTCTCCCTCGCGCGCTCCGCCTCCTCCACATGCCGGTCCCTCACGATGTTTCCTTCTCCGTTTTGAAAGCAGTGGTGATGACATTAATTACACAAATTTAAAGTACAAAAGTATAAAACATATATTTTATGTAAATATGTTGGTTTCCATGCCAAGTAGATTGTATGGAATTCCGAATATTATCATATGTTTTAGGGTCACAAAAAAAAACGACATTGCTTTTGCTTGAAGAAAAGCGACACGAGATAAAGTGTATTCTTTGCAGTAGGAATTATTATGTGATTTTCCTAAACTAGGTTATTTTATTTATTTTTTGCCTTTTCTGGGAAGTTTTAATTTTTTTAAGTCTAATCTGATCTAGCTAGCCTATATTGTCCCACTGAGTTCTTTTGGTGGGGGTCAAACTCGTCCCGCCATCTTCGCCTTGGCCCGCCGTGATGTCATTATGCATTTAATGGGACCCAACAATTTTTAAAGTTTCGTTTTTTTATTGTTTTCGTCTTAGTATCAAGTCTTTCATATTTCTCTATCCTTATGACCGACTGATCATCATTGCCTGGCCTTTCTCAACTATCATGGGGTCAGCTTCCAATCTAACCGCATGCAGCCTAATACCGGTACATGGAACGTCTGCCTATCGGACCTCCATAACCCAGTTACTGGGTAACACGATACCCCTTTGGTAAGACTGATTTAAGACTTGGTGACTGGTGTTTCATATCATTCGGTCAAAAAGAAAGCCAAACACATTCAGTCTGTTGTTGATTATGATTACACTTAGCCTCACTTGGGAAATCTGTTCATAGCCTCGTGTTTATCACGTAACTAAACAGTTTGTATTCAAGATAAGAATAGCCTCAAGCACAATAATTTATTTGTACAGTCAACAAAAGCAATAGTTAATATGTGTCCAGAGAGCCCGTAGGGAGCCGCAGAGAGCCTGTAGACTCTAACTCCAACGTTTTTTTAAGTTGTATGTTTACTAAGAGGTTAGTCTTTGAAAAGGTTTGTCTGATTGAGTCCAATACCCAATGTTTAAAACGGTATTCGTATTCATTTTGTCTTAGGTATGTGTAGCGCGTGTGTTCAAAACAGTAAAGGAAAAATCGCGAGGAAACCGGCATTTCCTAAACCCAAAAAAAATCGAAGACCCGCGTGGTGGATTATGGCCAACTCGCTCTCACAGCGAGGCGGCTTGTGTCCCACCAGTGGGAACATTATGGGCTGATTATGTATGTGTAGCGCAATGTAAGTATCCTATTGCTATAAACCTTTCCCTACCGAAGAATATACCTACTGTCATGTTTGTGTTGACAATGAATATTGCTGCAAAGATGTCTGTTCTTCTTGCACACTAAACCGTTTCATTGTCAGTACACAGTATCAATAGTATCAATGTTTTCGCAAGCGATGAGGTCACATTTTTTTCTTCAGTTATATTAGTGTAATAAACGGTTGTCATGGTTTCGATTCCGAGGTTTCTCGCTTCACGGTTGCCGACTCCCAATGTTAAGTGGCTAGCAGACAGTTTAGTGCTCAGACACGACTGAATGACGACTTCGTATTGTACATAATGAACGAAGACACGATCTGTCACCACTTGCTAATGTAGTCACACTATGTAAAATATAATCTTAAATCATCACAATGTATACAGAAAATTATGGGTTTCCCGAGTTTTGCATTATCTTGTACCTAGGTAATGAGAGATAATTACACTATGTATACTTTATACTTGAAGTATTATACAGAGTTAATTTACACTTTGATTAGGTAGGTACACGTGTACCTGTCGATAGAAAATCATCAGCGGGTGATTTATGCACATGTGTGTTCTCGTAGAGTGTAGTGATATGCTATTGTGCTCCGTATGTGTAGCCTGTGCTTAAATAGACGTTGAAAATCGACAAAAAAAGTCTAATCAAGGGTTGATTTTATCAAAGTCAGATATCTTTCCTGGTGAAGGTTGCGGGAATCCGCTGGATGCGAGTCGCACGGGACCGGTCAATGTGGCGACACTTGGGGGAGGCCTATGTCCAGCAGTGGACGTCTATCGGCTGAAATGATGATGATGATGAGATATCTTTTATCCGTGGAATAAAATTGACGTCTCGGTCTGACAGTTCTAGTATGGAAAAACTGTCATTTCAAAATATTCTCACGACCAGTATAATTTTGGTGGAATAGAGTGATAGAATATTTATTAAAATAAAAACAGTAGCACGGTTTATTTCATTTGTTTCTGGAATACGCAACTGCGAAAGTGTTACTCGTCTAGCAATTACAATTGAGTAATAAGCACACGTAAAAGTTAATTAAACTTCCTCTATCTAACGTAGTTACATAATACTAATAACATCAAACAATGTGATGATTACGACAACAGTTACAAACATTTAAAATTTTAAATGGTTGCCATTAACATTATTTTTTTCCACATTCAATAAGTTTCGACTACCTACTGCATCAACGCATAGAAGAATTATGAGAAAAAAAATTGCCTCGCTGGTCTAGTGGTCGCAAGCGCTACGTTGGTCATGGTTCGATTCCCAGGTCGGGCAAAGTGTTCTTGGGGTTTTTCCATTAGTAATTTCTCAGCAGTAGCAGCTCGGAGTCTGGATTTTGTCCGGTTCATGCCAATATGCTCGCACCCTCTTACATGGGACTTAAACATAACTGGCGAAATATGGGTATACTATAGGTACACCTCTGCCTATCTCTTCGGGGATTACAGGCGTGATGTTATGTTTTTCAAAATGGTATAGGTATTGATTGTAGCATTTGTCCTACTGGGATCTATCCCCTGAGAAAAGATGCGTTGACAATGATTCATGGCAGAGACATTTCACACTGTACATCTTCTGTAGTTATCACAGTGACTCACAAAGGTGCCTCAAGCAAATAATAAGTGCATCATCCCTTTAATTGCACAGGCAGATAAACTGTAGGAATGCTTTTCCTGTATTTTCCAAGCTACCCAGTTTACTCGTGTAGTTATTTACGTACCATGGTATACCCAATCCAAATGTAAAATCATTTAGGTACATAAAAATGATACAAAACACATAACAACACAACAGCATACACAAACAGATACACATACGTACTATGGGTAGGTACACATTAATAGAAAATATGCATGTCATAAATGTGTTTCGTAGAAACAAAGTTTGTTTTTTTACCGACTTCGCGACATGTTTATGTAGGGCAAACAGTTTCAGTACACATCAGTACTATTTGTGTAACAACTAAGAATGTTTTCAAGAACTGAACTATTATTGATTTTCCCTCGTATTGTGGCGAAGTTATAGCGTGCGGTGACCAAGCGTGCTACTATACAATTTAGTGACCACTTAACAGTCAAGATTGGGTGTAATAAAAAGAACACCCCAGAAATTGCGAAGAGGTAGAGCCCCTTTCTGCTTTTCCTTGGAATTGCTGTGTAATTATTTGTATTCTGACTCAGAACATTTTTCAGAAAAGCCTTTGAATCAGCACCTGCTCCAAGCATTTGAAGAGTTCATTAAACTTCAAATTTAAAATAAAGAGAAATTAAATTAAGGACTTAAGGACTATTAACCACACACAACCGCAACACAAACGCATCCGTCAAGCTGAACGGATGCGTACACATTCCATACAAAATCGTTGTTTTCTATGGACAGAAGCTGAACAGAGCTGAATAAGGGTGGTTAGTCCCTATTACTAGGTTTCTAAAAGACCAATCAATACATCTGTTGATAGAGTGCCAAACTAATAATTTTCAATTGAGGGGCACTTCCCGTATTTTTAAAAACGTTTGCATTCTAATCTCAGTGTCAATCTGTCAAAAATACAGTACATTTTCATACATTTTTGACAAGTTCTTGTCATTGACTGTCGTTGAGATGAAATTGTGACTTGAATTTGAACGTCTTTAAGGAGGAGAATTGGCCTTCAGATGTGATAGGCTAACTGAAATTACATCCACCAATTAAACCACCTGACAATTAAATAGTTCGACAATCTGACAGGTAATTCTCGTGATGATTGTTGCATTTTAGAAAACGGTTGTTAGGCAAAGAAGTTTTTTTTTCACGCAGCTTGAATTTATTGTACTGTGACTAAGATGTGGCAACCGTGGAAAGTATCAACAAAAAAGTACTTAATAGGTACTTAGGCTTATGAATGTGATTTATCTTATGAAAACGTAAGCATAATTAGCCTAAAGTGTTCCCACTGCTGGGACACAGGCCTCCTCTCTGAGACAGGGAGTGGGATATACCACGCGGGCGCAGTGCGGGTTGGTAGATGTCACATGTCGTCGATTTTTTGGTTCTAGGACATGCCGGTTTCTTCAACGATGTTTTCCTTCACCGTTTCGAGAGCAGCGGTGATGAAATTATTTTTACAAAGTAAAGCGCCTGCGTGGGTTTGAAACGAAGACCTACAACTCTACAACTCGTAAGTCGGGGCTGGTTCCACTGGGCCACCACTGCTCTCCAATGAAAACGTAGTATGTACTTATGGAAAAGCATTGTAGTTAGAAAATAATTACCAAATTGTAAAAGGCGTTAACAGGTTGATCAAATTGAGAAGCTGGTATAGAAAACACCACTTTATTATACCATGCATGCGAGTTAGCCATAGTTAGCACTGCTGCATGTTTAATTAGCAACCATAATAAAAATTAATCATTTATAATTAGCTTCACCTTGATATTTCTAAATAGAAACAGTTTTAGTATGAATGTGGACATATTATTTTGTGGTTGTATACAGGGTCATGTAGGTGTACCTACCTACCTGCTTGTTTCAATATAAAGATCTTTGTTTGTCATGCGCTATAAAAGTAAAGTAAAAGTGGAGTCACTGCTTGTATGGTCTGCAACAACAATGTTTTTGAAGCGAAAACTTCTTTAAGCGCACTTTGCGCTCTTTCTGAACAGTGAACGAAACTGAGCCGTCACGCTCGGGTCGGTGACGGTTAATCGGGTACACTCGGCTCCTGTGGGTCAGTGACGCTGAATCACGTATACTCGGCTCCAGTCGTAAGTTTTCACTTCAATCATGTATTGTTGAAAAATACCTGGGAATTTCACATTCTAACAATCTCTTCTGTAATATGATCGAGTACTTAATTACTTTTACATGGTTTTCCTTAGAGCAGATTATAGTTTTTATTCATTATCAATAGCATGGGTTGCACGCAATGATTTTAATCAAGAAATAATAGAAACAGTGGCATTCATTGAATCTATTATTAAATCTTTAATGCTGGAAAATAGTCCATTTAATTTTCCTTTTTGATACCTACTACAATGGATGATAATTGACAACAATGAAATTAACTATTCAATAAGATAATATAGCAAGGTCTGATCTGAACAGAGTACCTAGTATAGTATATAGGTACTCTAAGTGTGGCAAAAAAAGATTAAAATTTATCATAAAACCCAGTCTAGCTGCTTTCTATGCTGACTATACACGGCAGGTACCACCAGAGTCGTAAATAAATGAAAATTTCCTAACAAAAATGACCAGCCCTACGCCAAATGTCTTTGCTGACCATACAAGGCAGGTACTGGCAGAGCCGCAGCGGGTGAATTATGGCGCGTTTACTCGTATATCGCGGCGAAGACGGTCACGCAATACCACGCCGTTTACCTCGGAACACTTTATTTTTACCCACCTATGATATAATGTGTGTTATTATATGCTCACTGCGAAACCGTGAAATGGAACTGATGGAATCGCTGCTATATTATTTTTATGTAACCTAAGGCGCCTCAAGTTCTGTTAGAACTACAACGTTAGTACTATTAAGGTACTCTAAGTGTGGCAAAAAAAGGTTAAAATTTATCATAAAACCCAGTCTAGCTGCTTTCTATGCTGACTATACACGGCAGGTACCACCAGAGTCGTAAATAAATGAAAATTTCCTAACAAAAATGACCAGCCCTACGCCAAATGTCTTTGCTGACCATACAAGGCAGGTACTGGCAGAGCCGCAGCGGGTGAATTATGGCGCGTTTACTCGTATATCGCAGCGAAGACGGTCACGCAATACCACGCCGTTTACCTCGGAACACTTTATTTTTACCCACCTATGATATAATGTGTGTTATTATATGCTCACTGCGAAACCGTGAAATGGAACTGATGGAATCGCTGCTATATTATTTTTATGTAACCTAAGGCGCCTCAAGTTCTGTTAGAACTACAACGTTAGTACTATTAGTTATTCTGTGGAACTAGTCAAACTCTTCTTGCAATCTATTTTTACTAAGTGGATTTTTTTTTAGAATATCGTGATAAGGCAGGTTAAGGGATCTGCTTCTCGAGCCAGGGTTGCAGGTCAAGAATCTCTTATATGGAACTAATTTACAACGAACATTTTTATTTAGTATTGGGCATCATTGACTGGCGGTGAAGGAAAAAACCGTGAGGAAATCTGGAATTTTAATACTTAGACTGAAATAGGACCTCGTGGCTAAGTAATAACAGCTGCACGGGTCGATCGATCAGGTTAAGCTATGATTGCTACGCGTTTACATACCGAGACCCCTCCGTGGTTTGGAAAGTACGCTAAGCCGTTGGTCCCAACGGTCATTCGTGGATCTCAGCGGGTCGTCAGAAGCCCAAAAGTCTGATAACCAGTCTTGCTTAGGAAAGGGTATCGTATTACCCAGTAACTGAGTTGTGGAAGTCAGATAGGCAGTCACTCCATGTAAAATACTGGTATTTAGCTGCATCCGGTTATATTGGAAGCCGATCCCAACATAGTTGGGAAAAGTCTCGGCAGATGATGTGACCGAAAACACCAACTTGCAATGAGCCAGCGTTGTATTAACAAAGCTTCTAGCCTACGTATTAATAATAGGTACTAGTTTCATGGTATATATAGGTAAGGCCTACAACAAAACATAATTCAAAACCTCTTCCTTCACCTGAGAGTGTAAAAGGTTGCAAAATAATCGATCGTGGACATTTTAATTATCGTCAACAAAGAACAGTAGAAAGGCCATTAGACAATGTTTTGGGAATCAATTTGTAAACATATGTAGATACTAAACGCTGCTGATATAACGGCGAATATATATTTATTTATTTATATATATACGAGTATATATATACTTTATTGTACACCACAAAAATACATAGCAAAAAAAATACATTAAACACTACAAAATATACAATGGGTGGCCTTATCGCATTACTGCGATCTCTGTATATATGATCTATATGTATATCTCTGATATATATGAAGATTGATCGATTGATTTGTGATTTAAGTCATCAACATCTGCCAAGCCTTTTCCCAACTAGGTTGGGGTCGGCTTCCTTATAACAAAAAAAAAACCGGATGCAACTGAGTACCTGTATTTTACATGGAGAGACTGCCTATCTGACCTCCACAACCCAGTTACTGGGTAATACGAAACCCCTTGGTAAGACTGGTTGTCAGACTTTCGAGCTTCTGACGACTCGTAACGACTGTCCACGAATGACAGCCGGGACGGCTTAACGTGCTTTCCGAGGCACAGAGGGGACTTGGTATGTAAAGATGGTCACCTATCCACGGACCAACCGCGGCAAGCGTAACTGCGCGGCTGTTATTACTTAGCCACAAGCTGATTAATATTTAAGTACCTACATAAAAACTTCAAAATAATAAGATTAATGATGAAGAAAGAAATCATCAAGTGGTCGAAGAAATGGATCTTTATTTGCGTTAAGAAAAATGTTTAAAGAAGAGGATTAATCATGTTGCGATTTGAATATTTCGTATTGAAGAGGCGTCAGAGTTTGGAGTTTGGATTTGTGCCGGGTTCTTGTCAATAAGCTCACCACCTGGTGAAACGTGGATAAAGAATACACCTCTGCCCACCTATATAGATAATACAGGCGTGATGTTTATTTATGTACCTATAGAACTTTAAAAGTACACGAAATCATGGAATAGACTCGCGGAAAATGTTGTGACGGTTCCCACACTGAATTGCTTCAAGAATCGACTCGACAAGATTAAATATCTTCAAGCTATTTGATACACACGCATCAGCTAATTAGCTGATAGTGTCTCTAACCAAATAACAATATTTAATTATGTCAAAGACATTTTTAAAGTAATAATAATAATAGTCTTAACATGTCTGACTAATCCCACACATACCGAGTGCCTTCATTTGTTTCATTTACTTACCAAGTCCTTACTTACCTTCTTTATTACATTTCTCTGTTTATGAGCGGACGCTCGCCACGAATTGGATGCTTTAATACGTTTAATGGTTTATTTAGAGTGTTTGTGCGCTTCTTGTCGTCAACATAAGACTCGCTCCCCTGTCTTATTAAATATTTACAGCATTTTGGAGTCAATGGGCAGAAAATGTCAAAATGGTGGAAAGATTAAAGATTTTATTTCCGGTTTTCACGGTTTTGTTTATTAAATTCAGTTTTCTGCCAACATATTATAATTATTTACTTAAAATAGTTGTTTTTCATGACAGATCTATAAATGTCTGTTGCAGGTTCGTGTTGTACTCGTAGGTACGACAGTATCATGGCGGCACGGTTGGCGCAGTGGTTAAGCGATTGACTGCTGCGCTGCGTGTCGCGGGTTCGATTCCCGCACGGAACAAATATTTGTATGACCTACATGTATTTGTTCCGAGTCTGGGTGTTTTTCTATCTATAATATGTATGTATTTACAAAAAAAAAAAAATGTATATAAGTACGTTATCAGCCATCTTGTTACCATAACACAAGCATTAGGTTGCTTAGCTTGGGACAAATGGTGCTGTGTGAAATGTCCAGGGATTTATTTATTATTTATTTATTTATTATCATAAATTGTTTTATAAATTTAGATTATCCTGAAAAATATCGTAAATCTGCGAATGTAGCACGCTTGCTACGAGCTACGAAATGTGCCTGCTCGTAGCACGCGTGCTACGAACAGCTACAACAGGATAACACGCTATTTTCATTTTATGGTAAAATAAATAGTACGATTTTTTTTCAGTTTGTATGATATTTTATTTATTAAAAGCTAACACCAAAAGCTAATATCACAGTAAATGTTTCCGACATAAGATTTTGTGAAAATAAAAGTCACGACAAACTACATCGAAATATTGCCGACAGTGGTCGAAAAGCCCTTTATGCAGACACCATAAAATTGGTAAAAAAGGTCTAAAACAAAAAGGTGAAAGTGCCATAAAAACGTGCTACATTACTGATATTAAGTTTGGTAACACAATAACAGTTTCAAAGTAGTTGACTGAGGTTCAATGACCACACATTTAGCAATAGCAATATAATCGTATCGGAGATCTTATGTAATTTCGAAGGAAAGTGTTTAAAACATTTCAAGTACGTAGAAGCTTGACTTTTAAAAATACAAAACAAAAAATAAAAGGTCAATTGCAGACTTAGTTTGTTAAAGAATTTCATTTCCTTTGCCGTTACATAGTAGAATTTTTATTTTTTAAATAGCTGCACCAGTTGTTATAATATGGCATATATATTAGAATAAATAGTTAGGCGACGGTTACACTATTTAGGAATGTTCAGTCTTATAGCGCATGTGTAGTTTTAAGTTCGGTTTGAGAGTCTGACACGATCAGTGGGTTTGATCGACATGTACAGCAAAATATCACCTATCAAAAGCATCAAAAACTATAATATAAGATGTAAGGTATAAGAGACTATAGCATAGCTTCCTAATGCTTTGTAATGTCTTAATTAAATCAGAGAATGCCTCGAAGCCGATTTCCGCGATACCAAGCTAAGTTGACAAGAAACGAGGTCGTTTACATGAAGCATTGATGATTGTTCTTTCTAATCGTCACTTGATTCATCACTGTCATTTTTTATTGACCACAGTTACCTCTATACATTTTCACTCGTTCGAAGATTCCACTAACAACAAGTGAAGTGTAACGCGATCGGCGTAACATATCAACGTTTCACTTTCGTGTTGGTTTACATGAGAAAGACGCCATGTTGTATGACGTCACTGATAACTCAACCATTACGAATACTTAGTATTTTATTTTCACTTAATAGTACAATAGCACTACAATAGTATGCTGTTAAGATATGTCTTAATAAACAGAAACATAATAGCAGTTGTAGTTTTATGTAACGATTTAGCAATCATCTTTCATGTTCTTTTTCATTATGTTATGTCTGTATTGTATATTATAATTATTCGATAACAATTGTTGTTTTGTTTTATCATTTTAATTTTATATGGATTGAGCATGACCATGCAAAACCCCGTCTGTACACGTGTTTTTTATGAATGCAAGTAAATGGGTTTTTGTAGAAACATGTCATTTTGTCGTGTAGCGACAGGAAACTAAGTTTAAATTAAAGAAAGGGAGGTTGAAGTTTATTACAGATTTAATAAAATTAAAGATTATATAAAAAAATGGAGATGAAAAGACAGTGGTGTGTAGTGTGTGGGTGAGGCAGGATGAAGATGAGTGATTAGTGGGTTGAGGAGGCTGAAGAGGTAGACGCGACGCGAGGCAGGTGGCGGTGACAGGAGCAGGCAGACGTGGAGAGGTGCTGGTGCGTGTGCGGCACGGAGGATACCCGTAGGGGGCCCACGCAACAGTAGTAGGTCGTCGCACGGCCGCACGACACAGCAGGCGCGCAGGCACGGTAGGGGCCCACGCGACAGTAGTAGGTCGCAGCACGGCCGCACGGGAGGGCAGGCACAGCGGCGCGAGCGAACAGGCACGGCGGCGTGAGAGGGCAGGCACGGCAGCACGCGGTCAGCCCGCCAGGAGAGACGCCCCTCGGTTGAGAGCAACCCAGTAGAGGGTGTTCCTGAGAGCAGGCCAGTATTTTCAGGAGAGGCACGCCAGCGGTCCAACTGCTACGGAGGACGGAGGACGAAGGTGCAGCGCTGGTACGTCAGGTACCGGAGTCTTGAGGGGAATACGCCAAAAGTACCCTGGATAGGTGACTCCGGAGTACCAGCACTACTTTGAGGGTTCACTTTTCAGGCGAAATCGAACTCCAACACGAACTCCCACTGGAGCTGAACTAAAACTGGAACTGTCACCGCGTTGCTTCGATTCCACAGGTAAACTCGCAGAACAGCAACTTGAAGAAATAAATATGAATTTGAAATATTATGGCCAGTATTGATTTGCAATAGTTTGAATATATTTTCAGCTAAAAGTGACAGGCTGATAAGAATTTCTATGCAAACTTGTCATGGCGACGTATTGACAAACGTCGTTGTCAGAACTGTCATAATAAAATAAATTAATAAAATACAATTAAATATATAGTTATTTCGTATTAAAAGCGTATTAAAAGTATAGTGTTTATAGGAAAAATGATATCAATGAATGTGGGCGAAATTTCCAGCCCTTGGATGTTACTAAATCGTCGTAGTGTTATGTTGAAGTTTGATGACTGACTATGGATTAAACGTGACCTGGTGTCGTGAGGAATAGTCAGATCCGCACCTAACGGTGACGGAATGCTTGTCTGACCTGGAGGAATGAATGTAGATAACTGTGAGTATGTACATTACGTTACAATTTGTTATAATCAACTCAGCCAATCAGCACTGCAGTGCTGGGCATAGGCATCCCAAGCTGCACCACAACACCCTGTCCTCCGCCTTCCTTCCATCCAGTCAGTGATCCAGTGTATCCGACGCACCTTTTCAAGAACGGCGTTGCATCTAGCTGGTGTCCCACACTGCGCTTGCCGATACGCGGTCTCCACTCCCAGGACTCGTTTGCTCTTAATCGAAACAACGCACAACGCTGGCTTTTAGGTTGACTTTGGATTGCCATCGTCCTGAAAGGATTAGCCAATTACCGTGAAACTTACTGAATTCCCAGGGTGCGCCCGACATATAGTGGCCCAGTAAATACGTCACTCGGGGAGGCTCCTTTCATGCACCCCATTATGAACTAGTAATGCTGAACAAATGATGCATACTTTATGTAAGATGTTGGCTAAAATGAAGATTAAGTACCTACTAATAAAGTATTTTAAACATATTCTTGTTACAACATTAATAGATAAGTAAAAAACAGTTGAAGCGTGTAATTTGTCCTCACTTCAAATAACATCGAGGTTGCTAGACAGATGACATGGGCATTAATTATATTTATAACTAGGTACAAAAAATATAACAATTATATGACATTGAAATAACAATAGTATCGGTTTGAACAGGTTTTTATATAAATTATTATCATGGCGTCGCGTCAAGGTAATGAGCAATGCGGTCTGGCCCATCTGTTGACTATGAATCAAATTACTACACAGGGTTATTAATTGGCTAGCTAAACTCCACAGACGCGACCGGTAAGTATCGACATCTAAACATGATAAAACTAAAAATAAATATGACGACGAGTACTTCGACACCTAAATATTCTTTTGATTTTGTATTTATTTATATAATTAGTAAGTTAGTCTTTTAATTTAGTACCTAGTGTAAATAGTTAGTTAAGAGATTATGAAAAATAAATTAACTTGATGATTTTTTTTGGTAGTCACTTGAAAATATCAGTTTAAAAAATACCGTTTTTTTAACTTCACAGAAGTGATGGATATCGATATCTAAACACGATAAAACATAAGAAAAACTTTACAAACAAAAAAAAAACACTACCAAATGCAAAATAACTTTAATTTCGAAAGTCGGTGTCAAAAAACGAAAATGCGGAACCAACAGACTTCCAATTCTGTGTGAATTGGAAGTCTGTTGTTTTTGTTTTTGTAAAAAAGTTTTTATTTTTACATTTTAGATGTACCTACCCCACACAAATTCATGTATACTTGCAAGATAAGGTACCCCAATAACAACTTTGACAGAAATGAGGGAGTACCGTGGTATACTGAACACATCTGCGTACCCCTTTAGAGGGTACAGGCGTGATGTTACGTTGTGTGATTGCGTAAACAATGCATACATATTCTATAGCAGCAATCCCGGTTGATTTGCTAGCATTTATTGAAGAGTTCCGTTGTCTGTCTCCGAAAGTCATCATCAGATCTATACGAAATAAAAAAAAAAAAAATTTGTTCGAAAGATGTTTATTCCGAAATGGTGGGACCATTTCGGAACTACCTCACACAAAATCATATATACTTGCTAGCATAGAAGCACCCCAAAATGAATTAAGTCCAAAGACAAGGTAGCTACTGTAAACTGTTGAGGAGTTCCCTTAACTGTCCTTCGTCTTCATAAACAGACCCCTAATTACAGTCACAACCCATCTAGGTGTAAAGTTCTCATCAATACAAATTAATCAAGCCCAAACACAAGGTAACTGCTGTAAATCGTTGATGAGTCTCCTCGACTGTATTTCGGCTCCATCATCAGATCGACTCCAGACCTTCATTAAATTGTAGTGCTTTAAAATACTTAATAAAAAAATTAACAAACGCACTAGTCGCCCCTACGATTTTCGCATGTTCCCCTCGATTTCTCTGGAATGCCATCATCAGATGGTTTCCTTATCATGGGACCACCCTTGAGATATCTCCTTTCCAACAAAAAAAAGAATTATCAAAATCGGTTGCGAACACTCATAAAAAATAAATATATATGTATACGGTCGAATTGAGAAACCTCCCCCTTTTTTGAAGTCGATTAAAGAAACCTCCTCCTTTTTTGAAGTCGGTTAAAAATAACCCTGTATAAACTTACTATGATTATTTCACTTTATTTTTTAATTACATAATTATTGTAAATGAACCATTAATAAGGTTTCGTACCTAGGCGACGGTAAGGTATTGTTTCTAGCTTTTACCTACTAGGTAAATAGACATAGGTTTTAGGTTGATTAGTGCTCTTGCAAGAATCATAATAATATTAAAAAAAAAAAAATAGTATAAAAAAAAATATGTATTGTAAGGAAAGTCGTTTAATTTTCCTTTTAACTAAATGAAACGACTTAAAATGCTGTTAGAATGTGTAACTTTGCTTTACCACATACGTATATGTTGGGCTTGGGAATAACCTAAATGCAAATAAATAAAAAGATAGAACTATTAACATTATTCTACACATTTCTGTGGTTAAGAATAGAGGATATTTATTTTTTGATAAATAACCATTATTTACGTTAAAACCTACATTCTAACCATATTGTATTTTGATATTCCTATCTGTCGCTCATGATGTAGTAATTAAGTTACCTGTACTCAAAGTTGTTTGAAATAAAGATTATTATTATTTTTTTTTTAGGTTTTAGCATATCTCGGGACCATGGGGTCCCGGTCCTTTGGAAGGCGTACGAGGGGCCGAAGCCAATTCGCAGAGGCCCTTTACACAAATTTAAATGATGAGGAGGCACCAACGAGGGTTATCCCTGTATGCACTATGCAAGTGCACCCAAGGACAACCCCCGGTTGGTGCAGGACTATTGCAGAACATGGAAACAAAATTTACCGGGCTATGGGTTTGGGTGGCTATAGTGGATCGGTTACCTTGAACTATGGAAGGTCTATGTCCCCTGCCTGTCCAATGAAATATTTATTATTATTATATTGTATTTTTGTTTTATATGTTTATTAAACTTATACCTAATGGAACTTTAATTACCTACAATAACAAGTATTCTAACAATAAAGTTAATTAGTTTACACTGATGAGTAATGACGGATGAAGGCTCTTGAATAAACAATGACCCTCTTAGCCGAGACGAAATGTTCGCGCAAAAAAATGTTAAAACTAATTAAGGACGTCTCTGACTAAGCAACTCGGAGATTGACAATTTTACGGGTACAACTACATGACGTTTGTTATTGTGTGGCATCCGGCAATTAGAATGACAACCTTAAAAGCTAAGGTACAGTCACGAGTACTCATATGTCAACACTTGGAAACTTTCAATTGTGATTTTTGCGTGAAATGACGAATGCAGCGTTAAAATACGACACATCACGTACATCTATGGGTTCGAAAATACTATGTTCGTAATAACATAAACTTTCATTCCAGAACGAAGGAGAAAATCGCGTTTGAATAAAGCCAGGTGTATACATATTTATGCTCGTGACTGTACCTGGTAAATATTAGCAAAATACATCTTCCAATATATAAATAAAACAATAATAAACGTATTATTAAAACCTTTAGAACGGCCTTTCCTTTGGTGTCCCCTTTAGCCTTAACAGTTTACTTTAAAAGAAAACTTTACCAGCATCTCCTTCGAAGTGGAAAATTTCTTTATCCTAGCAACTTCAGTCATTGGCTGGTTTACTTCAAGGAAATTAGAAACATCTTGTTTCGTAAAAACAATGCAAGTTTTTTTCCCACTATCTGAATTACGCTGGCAGTTCTGCTGATTCTGTAATCACAACCTTTATAGTAACATTAATGCCCGTTTTACTAACGCTAGGCGACACCTAAATAAAAGTGTGCTATTGGATTTTTAACGCTCGACTCAGCGCCAAAAGTTGTAGATCCAATAGCATCATTTAGGTGTCGCTGAGTGCTAGTTTTCACTGTTATAGCTTAGCTAGCTAGCGTAGATTCGCCCGTTGTACGGACCAAGTCAAGATCACGCTATTTAAAGCGCATTGTCAGGGTCTGTATACGGGTAGTCTATGGATTAGTTAAACCAAAAAATCCCTGGACACACTGTGCGTCAAATATAATAACATTTTCAGGATGATGTTGGGACTTCCTCGTTTCTGCAGTGCCTCCGAGATATTCGCGCAGGCTCATACTGACGGTTTTCATGCCGTCGTTCGGAAAAAAGTCGTGTCACTTATGAGGAGGGTGCGGGGGAGTCACAACAGCATCCTGAGAACCATAGCTGAAGATGTGCGTGCGCCTGTGTTGAGGCATTTCATTCGTCTGGTGATCTTTTAGGGAATTATCTCCCTGTTGGTTATTTTGATAGGGCGGGGTGTCTCAGCACGGGTATTTGTGATGGTTATGATGAGTGTTGTCCTTTGTTATTGTATTTAAGTAGGTACTAACAATAGTTTCCAAGTTTTGTATACTAACCGGTGGATCTAGTTGTCCCAAAATAAATAATTTTGAATTTTAATTTAGCGTTTTTTTTTCAAATATGTCATCTACATGGCCTATTCCCAACTGTAATGGGGTCGGCTTCTAGTTTAACCGGAAGCAACTAAATACCAGTATTGTACACGGAACAACTACCTAAGTGACCTCTACATCCCAGTTAGTGGGTAACACCCTTTGATTAGGATCGAAGAGTGGCTAAACGCCGTGGTAGGCCCGAGGGTATCGTGTTACTGGCCCTGTCCTTTCCCTATGAATTACCAAGTACAAATTCTATTTTGTTATCAACTCTCTTCAAGCACAGTTTGCCTCCACACGAACAACTAAAGAATGATACCCACAATAGATAATCCCTTAATATACACAGCATGACGAGTACAGTCTAAATAGAACAATGAAAGTAAAATGACTCACTCATTGTTTCTACGATAAATAAACAATGCTTAGATCAGCGGAGTCAATACAATGCCTCAGAGATCTTTACAACGACTATAAACACAATTAAAGAAAATACACGAATGCTCTAATTGTTTAAATATTTTGTATACGTGGGCACATCTTTTTTATTTTTTTGGCTCCTCGTCACCGTTTGTTTTTATTGTTCCAGAGTTTAATTCAGATTTCTTTTATAGCACTGTCTAACCTAAACCCGCACTTATGCCACGCTTTTCTGTAACTTAAGTAGTCCACTTTTACACAGAAAAGCGTGACTTAAGTACGGGTGTATGACACAGGAGCTATAAAATAGTATACGATACGTTTGACTAAAGTAGTATATTAATGCACGGTTTATTTCACGCAGTGGCAATAATGGCCTACTTAAGTCACACGTATTTTATTTCATTTTATTTTGGGATAAAAAACAGGAGTACAATTAAATGTAATACATACTGTCTTACTACTTAAAAGAATACTTATTATACTACTAGCAGCATTATCCACTTATTACTAATATATTGATTTTAATGCTACGTGAGAACAAAAACAAAAAAAATAAAACCATGAAAACAAAATACATGAGTGAACTCTTACATTCAGAGGTTAAGAATGATTGCCTTCTTATGACGTTACGTAACGAGAAGAGAAAAAAAAGTTACAATACATAATAATAACTTACAATGCTAGGATAGAATCGACTACAGAATTTTTTAAATTGGTATGATGTCAGATTAAATATATCAAGTCTAGTGTTGTAGGAATCCACAAGTTGGCGCAGAGGAGCGCGAAAACCAGCCTTTGAGTTGCAAACTTGTCTGATATTAGTAGATAGTAAGGGGTATGAACGCGCCTGTCTGCGCACTACTGTGCTCGGAACGATGTAACATAGTTTATTTGTTAAGTCGGAATAATCATATTTATTATACACAATACCATGTAGAAACATCGCTCCGAGTAGCAGTCTTCTGGATTCCAGGTTTATTAACAGTTTGTATTTTTTAAGCAACATGTTATGCGAACCGTGGCTGTGGCAGCATCTGTAACGCAGAGCTCTTAGGAACTTGCGCGGGACAATCTCAATCGAGTCAATGTATTTTGCGTAATAGGGATTCCATATC
Organism: Apamea monoglypha; assembly: GCA_911387795.2. Lineage (NCBI taxonomy): Eukaryota > Metazoa > Arthropoda > Insecta > Lepidoptera > Noctuidae > Apamea > Apamea monoglypha. Next base: position 7,775,871 of record OU426922.1, read on the forward strand.
ATTGTAGCATACTCCAAACAAGGCTTTACTAGCGTTATATATAAATATCTATAGGTTGATGGTTGCTTAAAATCCTTGCTGTTGCGCATAACAAAACCGTACATTTTTAATGTATTACGAAAAAATTTTGCATTACGTATTGTAATGTAATTTTTTTTCGTAATGTACAATTTATGACTATCTCTTAAAGAAGTAGGTAGGGCTATCTATCTAGCTAGGCTTATCTATCATTATAAATAAAAATAAAATGTAGTTCGTGGTAAGCGCATCACTTGACAACGACTGGGCCGATTGGCGATTTGGTTATTTTTTGTGTGCAAAAAGTCCGAAAAATTGGAATGGCTGACCTGACAGGACTACATCTGTCCGGTCAGCTAGTAAAAATAAAGATACAGAAAAAAAATAATTTCCATATTTGAAAGACAAAGAAAATTCTTATTTTCTTTTCCATATACTGCAAAGAGCATGTTTATGTAAAAACCCTTGGTAAACATTTTTTCCCGCTTACTACGCCGTAGCCGCTACAAACAGGATGTTAATAACTGCTTACTAACGTGTAGGTACTACGATTTCTAGCCATCTTGTAATTACCTACACATATATTATAATTATTATACTTATTTATACCGACATAAATGCTCGAAGCCGTATGTTAATTGTACGCTACATTCTCTAATGTATTCATACAATTAACATTGGAGACACTTAGGTTTCTGCGCAGAATATCTGTATCTTCTGGAGATTTCTGTAAATACTTTATGACGTGTCCTTTTGCGTAGCGTACCGAAAGATGTAGCGATGGAAGGCCTCACAAAATGTGGACCGATGACCTTGTGAAGGCCGCAGGAATCTGCTGGATGTGGGAAGCGCAGAACCGGTTGAAGTGGCGGTGCTTGGGGGAGGCCTATGTGTGGACGTCTTTCGACTGAAATGATGGTTGTCCTTTTGGTCCTAGAGAATCACTTTATCATTTATTAGACATCCATCTCACTCAAAATATGATGCGCAGAAGAAAAATGAGGCGCGTATATACCCAAAAGCGAATGCTCTAAAAACAAAAGCTGTCCCGAATAAAGCTTCGGTGTCCTAGAAGAGCGGTAGCCGCTGTATAATGGCCACAGAGACGGCTGTCATGAAAATGATGGCAGCGGGTTTGACTTTACGGTATCAAAATGACGGCAGCGGGTTTGACTTTACGGTATCAAAATGATGGCAGCGGGTTTGACTTTACGGTATCAAAATGATGGCAGCGGGTTTGACTTTACGGTATCAAAATGATGGCAGCGGGTTTGACTTTACGGTATCAAAATGATGGCAGCGGGTTTGACTTTACGGCATTAAAATTATGGCAGCGGGATTGACTTTACGGTATCAAAATGATGGCAGCGGATTTGACTTTACGGTATCAAAATGATGGCAGCGGGTTTGACTTTACGGTATCAAAATGACGGCAGCGGGTTTGACTTTACGGTATCAAAATGACGGCAGCGGCTTTGACTTTATGGTACCAAAAAATGCTCTCTAGGAAAATACACCAACTTACTTTCATAAATAATGTCTTATTAATATCATTCGCGGGTATAAAGTGTATGTATAGTAGACACTATGTGGCGGCTACCGTTCTTCTAGAAATTCGTAGTACTCCAGGTCGGAAATAACGCTAACCCAAACCACACTATAAAATTGCGAACACATTTACTTAAGACTCATTAAAAAAAAATGTAAAATGTTTTGTATGCTGTGTGGCTTAGTATGTGCAGTCTCATAAAAGTAAAGCATACACACAAGATTTTGAACAAAGAACTTTTATAAGCGTCCTCGTCGTAGGTAGGTAGGTGGCCTATTGTCAGCTGACCTGAGTTTGTGACGTCAATAGCCTGAGATGAGAGGATTTTCCGCGCTTGAAGAGTTACATTTTTATTTATGCTATCATCATTATACAAAAGTTGTACAGTGGTGGTAGTGTATAGGTATACTTAGCAAGTTCTTGTACAAATACCTATACTTACTACTATAATAGTATAGGTATTTGTACAAGAACTTCAACGAACGAATCGGGTGCAATCAACGAATTTAAAAAAAATCGTTGATTGCACCCGGATTTCGATTTTGATTGCCGGATTTGTGCACGGTTGATGACAATCTCCTGGGGACTTAAACATGCGAAATGTGGGGGGTAAACCTCTGCCTAACCCTTCGGGGATTACAGGCGTGATGCTATGTTATGTTGATGATTCTATTTTATTTAAATTGTACTCTTTGGCTTCTTCTCACAAAGTTCCATTTCAAATGAGGCTAAGGATGTAAAACGTCGTAAATAAATAAAAAAAAAACTGAGAGAAACTGTCTTGTCTAATAAATCATACTTAATAGATTCACATAATGTCGGATCAGTGGCAATTAACGTCTATCACACCGTATTACTAATTAATTTTATTACAGACATTGATCGGAATTAGCCTATTATATACAACGTATGTAAGTAGCTGATGTTTTAGAACTTTATATTTATATACGTTATTAAAATAAATTGAGATTCACATAATTATAATATACCTATTATTCATGTTGTTTAATGGTACCTATTTATATTGGTAGTGAAAGTTTTTGTTTATTTATTTACTTTACCATTTATGTACACACACATTCATAACAGACAAGAAAAAAAACAGAACAAAAAAGGAGGAAGTTTATGTTTTTGTTTTTATTAAATATTGTGTATCGTAGATTGATTTAAAACCAAATTAGTGTTTAGGAACTCTAACTGACGCAAATCCATAAAGCTAAGGTTTTATTACAAAGCTTTTAAAGGCAGTCGGTCTGCTTTTCAAAAAAAAAAAATCAAAGGAAAGAAAGAAAAATCAAAGAAATCTCATAAATTTTAATGAAATAATATCTCAGTACCTACATGTAGATACTGAGATATTATTTTTCTTTCCAGGGCGGCGGGTTGGCCATTTTCTTTTAAGTCCTTCTTTATTGCTAGCACTTTACCATTTCAACTATATCATTTCATACTCAAATGTCTCATAGTTACTTAACTTTCCTGCTACAGCTACTTAGATACCTATCTACTGTGAGAACTTATGAGAAAGATATTGTGATTCTGTAGTATTTTGGAAACGTTATTGAACACACACCTAAATAATAAAAGTCACTTAACAACAACACACACTTAACAAATATTTGTATGACCTACAAGTAGTAGTTCCGGGTCTGGCTGTTTGTGTATGTAAGTTTAAATGTTTGTAAGCGCACCCACGATACAGGAGAAATTCCTAGTGTGGGGCAATGTTTTTATAAAAAAACAAAAACAAACAAACTTCCTTCCCTGCCTATCATACACCTTCCAGGATTTAAACGAAGCCAATAATAGAGCAGCTGTACAGGTGGGATCCATTCTGTATAGCTGCTGACTGTTCCTAAATTACCATAGGCTGATAAAATTTTCGTTTTTCCTAATTATGTTAATATTATAGTTAAGCGGTTAATTGTGTAACATACTATCATTTTGACAGGTCAACAACATTCAGTTTTTTAGGTTGTTGAGCCGATTTTTTTTTGAGGGGGCTTGTGGCTAATTAGTAACCGCCGCACGGGTCGGTCGAAGGTTAAGCTACGCTTGCTGCGGTTGGTCCGTGGATGGGTGACCATCTTCACATATCAAGACCCCTCCGTGCCTCGGAAAGCACGTTAAGCCGTTGGTCCCGGCTGTCATTCGTGGATTTTTGACAGTCGTTACGGGTCGTCAGTACTGACAACAAGTCTTACCAAGGGGTATCGTATTACCAAGTAACTGGGTTGTGGAGGTCAGATAGGCAGTCGTTCCATGTAAAATACTGGTATTCAGCTGCATCCGGTTAGGCTGGAAGCCGACTAGGAAAAGGCTAGGCAGATGATGAGCCGATTTTTTTTGAACACATGAAGTGATGGATTAGCTATATCCTTCCAAATGATTCAGATTGTAATTGATAGTGTGTTATACAAATAAGGTGAAGATCGGCTCTCCCTGGTCGGACAAACGGTTTGAGTCAAATCGACTCGAAAAGTAGAAAAAAGAATAATAAAAGGCTAGTACGTCATCAGCCCTAAACACGCACAAAATATTAGATTCTAAGAATAGTTTCTTGTTTTAAGTACAAAAAGTCATGCAATGCCAAAAGTCTGCTTCCATTCCTTAGTCAAAGCAAGCCATTAAAAACTCTCCGTTAAAATCTCAGTATAGTTTGTATGGGACAAAGAAGCCAATCAGATAATCTCAGTTTACTATAAAACATCAGTAACATTTCCAGTTTAATATTAGTAAACATTAAACAATGTTATTGCACGTTCGCGTTCGAGGAAATCTTACATAATTCATTAGCTACTCGTTGGTTCGCTCATCGAATTCGTTAACAAAAAACAAACGAAGATCGTCATCGGGGACTTTGATTTAAAGATTTATATTAAGACTAATATTCATGATAGGTACCGGTTTGAAGTTACATGTGGAAAATGCGTTTTATGCAAAAATGCTGCGTAGTTGCGAAACTTGTTTTTAAAGAGAAGCTCAGCCTTTAGTATGGTATATTTTAACTGCGCATAACCCGAATGTAGACAAAACAATGGCAGTACCTACAACCTACGAGTACCTATATACATATAATGCCGGGCAGTCTTATCGCTAAGAGCGATTTTTACCAAACAACCTTTGTACATCACGACGGCAACCTACTTTTGACCATACTTTACATTTTTTACTTGTCTACACTCTACAAATGTAACAACGTAGATATATCGTAATTGAATGTACAATTTTAATAATGTTATGCCAAATAATAAACTGGGCAATCTTTTCAACCATTTGTCTAAACTTGCAGCAATGTAGTCTGTACCTTAAAACCATTCGACCTTCACGCTTAAGGGGACGTCACCTGACTAATGGTGCGATCAAATGCTTGGACAATCGCTTAGCTAAAGCCTTCTAATTGACACGCCACATAAATCCGTTTAAACGATGTTTGTTCCTGCGTTTTACCTGTAGGTACCTTATAAACGACGGTCCATACATCACTACTCGTAAATTCATTAGGTTGCCACCCTACGTCAATTGGCCGTGTTTTAGAGCTATAACATAGAACTGTCAAAGAATTACCGTTGTGATTTGATTATACGGACAATTTAAGTAGGTAGTCAAAATTGACAATTGGAATCAATTGCTTAACAATAAATTTTCCTGACTTTACCTAGAATTTCCAATACTTTACATAGAGAAAATACATAAAATTCTAAGCATGTATATCGTCTTTAACCATTTTGTAAAGACAGCAAGAAGTAATACAAAATACTTAAAACATATTATTTGTTTAGGAAACGTTTTGTTTTGTATAAAAACTCTATTCACTTTTTATCGATCGATGAATCTAATTGAATCCGCGTTGTGCAAACTCAAGTGCAACTCACTTTTTTCTAGTTGATTAACTTCATTGAACGAAAAAGTTAATAATATTTTATTTAAGTAAACTATACTTCGAGAAAGTGCTCGTGGCTAAATGATAACAGCCGCACGGGTCGGTCGAAGGTTAAACTACGCTTGCCGCGGTCGGTTCGTAGATGGGTGACCTTCTATTACATACCGAGACTCCTTGGTTCCTCGGAAAGCACGTTATGCAATGGCATAACGTGCTTTCCGAGGAACCAAGGAGTCTACGATCTAGTAGAAGATCTACGATTGACAGCGGGGACCAATGGGTCCCCGCTGTCAATCGTAGATCTTCGACAGTCGTTACGGAAAGTCAGAAGCTTCAAAAATCTGACAGCCAGTCTTACAAAGAGGTATCGTGCTACCCATTAACTGGGTTGTGGGGTCACATAGACCCTCAATGTAAAATACTGGTATTCGGCTGCATCCAGTTAGACTGGAAGTTGACCCCAACAAAGTTGGGAAAGGCTAGGCGGATGATGATGATGACTTCAAGGAAAAGGAAATATTGTTTGACAAACAACAAATAAATCAATAGTGATTATGAAACCGATGCATTCTTATCTTTTTATTTATGAAATATCACGACCGATTTCGTATTACGAGATCGAAACCAGTGTTCCTCAAAAAACAACGTGTTTTTTTTTAATGAAAATGAAACGAATGCTGTTATCTAAGTGTAGGTACTGCGTTTTGTTTTTATTTAACTACAAGATAAAACAGAAGACTGTAAAACAGACAAATGCTCATATTTTAGTAAATATTTGACAGCTAACAGTATTTTATAGGCAAACGTGTCACGTCGTAAACAGTCTCTATATAATATGTACTACCTACACAAGACTCTTACGTTTTATTACATACTTCGTACCACCAAAGGTCTAAATATTCACCTGACCTACTGTTCTATTTCCCCCACAAAAACTTTTACTCATTTCGTGCTGTTTCGTTTTGCCTTTTTCTTAGTACTTAATGTATTCTTGTTGTGCGCCTATTTGAAGACATTACTGTGCATTTAATTGTATCCGCCACAGTATAACAACACTGCAGTAGAGTGTTACTAATTGGGTTGGTCTTATCTGTGACGCGGCAATATCTTATTTCGGTACCTTGATGGGTAAAAAGCACGCTAGGAAAGTTCCTGTTTGTTAAGGCTTGATGTTCCTTGACTAAGCGATAGTTTGATTATAAATTGAACATTTTTACTGTAAGTTTCGATGGTATTGCTTGATGCTAACTTATATACTTTTTTTTTGCTGCACAATATATTCATTTTCACTTCTCATGTTTTAAAAGTTCGTCTTTTGTGCGTAGGCGACATAAAGCCGTTTTTTATGCTCCAGTGTATAAAGTAAATTTTTTAGAAGAATCTGTGGAGAACAAATTAAAGATATCAGACTGTATTACCGAAGCAATTAATTTAAGTCCTAATGAGCCGCAGCCGAGTTTTTGTTCATGATATATACTACTCAAAACAAAATAAGGGCCACCACTATTTTTCATGTTTTTTTATGTTTCAGCCACAGCCAGCCAATGACAATCTCGTAACATCAGGAACGTCACAAATAAACACTGTAAATATGCAAGGGCAGACAATACATTTTAATATTACGAATTGTACAAATTCCACTTTAAATTTTAATTAAATACTATTATATACTTAAGTACTTTATGCCTGTTTCATTTTCTCGCAATCAAAGTGAAAATCAGAGTGTTTAACTTGAGCAGAAACGAGCCATTTTACCCCCCGACTTAACCACCCACCCTCACCTGAAATGGCTTTTTTTATGCACTAGTTGTACAATCTACTATTATTTCTTCGGATAAAAATACACATATACACTGACATCCGTTCAGAATTAAAATAATAGTATGTAAGTAATCAACAAACGACGCTACATTTCAGTTTGTGAATAATAATAAAATGATGAATCTGAAAGGCTATAAGAGTAGGGGAAGACCAAAGAAACAATGGACTGTGTCAAATATGCTAGAAAGGGGTAAATGTCGAGATGACGACTTATAGAGAAGCATGGAAGAAAAAGACGTGTTGCGTCGACCGCAAAGAAATTGGCATAACGACAAGAGATTGATGATGGATACCTGCACGACCTTTGGTTGACATGAGTGTAGAATTTTTATTGTAGAATGTGGCTTCGCAAAGCCCGAACATACTTAAAATCTTTGTTAAAATAATACAAACGGAAATCAAAATAAAAAAGGTATGGAGACGCAGACATAAAAAGAAACAATACAACTCACAACACAGGCTACATAATTAGGAACCGTACGGATTCAAACTAAAGCAAGTTTCGATTTGCAAAATAAGTACAGCCTGCACTTATCCGTTTACCATCAATAATTAACATATACTGCGTGTTCCTGTAGTTCTTTAATTTGCGGAACTAGCGATACCACCCATTACCTATTAATTAATTGCCCGTAGAACATCCAAGTTGTTATAGACGAAAAATTAATAATGCATTGGAGTTGCTTGATAGATACGTTAAACAAACTTGTGCAATCAACTGCCGGTTATTATGTGTCTGTTCGTAAGTATTGTTTACGTGTATACTCGTGTAAGAAAACTAGTTTTAGTCTAAAAGAAAGACGACTCGTAATCGTATTTATCCACTGGTTTTTCAAAATGTTAGAGACAAAGGTCTGTGATTAAAAGAAAAGGACTTTAAAGATGCTTGGTCCTTGATTTATTCGTTATTCGAATTACGGAGGGTAGCCCTTATTGCAAACCAAGTACGTAATATATCAATCAAGCTTTGACCTACACACAATTTTAGAATCAAAATAAGTTTCATTCGGATTTTCAATTTGGTACAGATAAACTATCATAAGTTAAGCCCATCTAAGGACTAAGAAGTTTTTATTTTAGTACTAGCTTCGCTCCGCGGTTTCACCCGCATAAGTTTCGATCCCGTGGGAATATCGGGATAAAAATTATTCTATATGTTAATCCTGGTTATAAACCATCTGTGCGCCAAATTCCATCCAAATCCGTTCAGTAGTTTTTGCGTGAAAGGGTTTCAAACATCCATCCATCCATAACAAACTTTCATTTTTTTTTAGTTTATAATATTATTAGTAGGATAGAATTACGACAAATAAAAAAACACTAGCTGGTTTAGATGAAAAAACAATAAAAAAGCCATCTTTTATAAAAAGTAAAACGATTAAAAATAAAATTATATGGGTTTACAACATTATTTTAACGACGCGTGGCCAGTTATCTTTGCATTTAAAAGAGGTAAACCACAAAAAAGTTTAAATTTAATTAATTACGAAGATAACTTTGTCTGGGTCAGTGCAGATGTTTTATAGGTATAAAAGGTTGCATTTTATTATTGAAATTAGAAAAATAATTATTAGGTACAGACCGCAGATGACGCAAGGTTAAAAAAAAAAAACAAAAAATTGTCAGAAAAACAAGATAATTGCTGAATCTTGTTTCTAAATAACACTGATCGGCACCAAAATAAGAGCAAATATGTGTATATGTGAACTCGATGCATATGGACACGGCGAATCCAAATATGTAGTCATAATTTATCCGGCACGTCAAATTTTGATGCAGTGAGCATTTTTGGATTTCACTAAAATATGTCATATTTCGATGCAGGCATTAGGCAGGTATTCGTGAACGTTGGTACATGAATTTCATTGTTTTCTGTATTTATCTCTGTATTAGAAAGAGATAGCAAACTGTTATGCGCAAGCGCAGTGATTGTTTTGAATAAACGAGCGACGCGTAAACTTAAAAAAATAAACAAAAGAGTTATTTGCTTATTTTTGGTAAGTTTGTTTCAAATATATTATTTTTATTGATCAAATAACCATTTTATACTATTTATTGAATATAAAACATTACAATACCTTCACTTTTAATTGTTATAGATTCAAGACAATGCCACGTTTATGTAAAAATTCACCAACCAATCTTTGTTATATTTGTGGTGATTTTGTAGTAGCGTTTTTTTTTTTTCTGGGTGGGTAATCATCATATAACTTCTCCCGCTCTGGGCGGAGCAGGAGGGCGTGTCAGACTTTTACTGACTAAAACCCACCCGTGTTCCTTCAGTTGCCTATGCCGGGGACCACAGTATCTCTTTCGAACAACCCGCGGCCCTGGCAGGATTTTGTAGTAGCCTTACATCGCAGAAAATTGACACATATAATAAAAAAAGGCTTACTTATGTTATTTTGGTTTGGAAATAGATGAAAGAGAAAAGCTGGCTGCCAAAGATATGTTGCAAAACAATTCCGGTATTTTATTTCAATGGTAGTATCTCGAAAACTAGACGTGGTAGCACAAATCTGTATCCAGATTTGGACTCAGCAAACCAAAGCCGATACGAATCACATAGCAAGATTTTTGCTCCCGATTTTTTTTTTTTTTTGCCGGCCAGAGAATTCCTTCGCGTTTCATGTCAGATGTTCCGGGCTCGTCTGGAATTTGGGTTTCAATTCCTTTTTGTAATTCATTTTGATGATTCTTGTTGTATTATATAGTGTACAAGTATATAAATTCGATTCCCGCACGGAACAAATATTTGTATGACCTACAAGTAGTTTTTCCGGGTCTGGCTGTTTGTGTATGTGAGTTGAAATGTTTGTAAACGCTCCCACGATACAGGAGAAATTCCTAGTGTGGGGCAAGTGCATCTAAAGTTCAGTTCATTTATGAACAATTGATACTAATTCAGAAGTTAATAAAAGCTAATGAGTTCATATAAATGCAGGGAAATACCTTTGCAATACACTCAATGGCCCTCTCACAGGTACATACAAACAAAGATGACGCATCAGTAAGATCTTATTAATATCATCGATATAATTGTATTGTTGACGTCATCCTCTTTGTAAAAAAGTTAATGTTGTTTATACTTAAAGTTTAACGAACGGAAACATTTCTGAAGCATGCATTCCGTTTAGTAGTCTTCAAAACTTACGATAAGTGATCCCTAGTTTGAAAATAGCACCCTAAGAACATAAGTCGTCTACCAGAGGGGCAATTCTCGTAATTTTAAGAACGGTGAACGTTAGAGAATTGCCCCTCTTTCTCCGAATCTGATCTCAGACACAATCTGTCAAAAATACCTCTAATTTCCCTACATATTTGACAAGTTTTTGACATTGATTGTCGCTGAGATAACATTGCGACTAGATTTTGAACTTTTTTAATTACAGGAATTGGCCTTCAGTAATCTCTCGTTTTAGTCAGTTTGAGGGTGATCAAATTCTACAACGTAATTCACCCAGGGTGCATATTCTTATTACCATAATATATTTTTACTATTAATGCCGTAATATTTTATCATATTATTTCATGTTTGGTTTTGGGGTAGAAATAGGGTGGTGTAATTTCTTTATTCGAAATTTATTATCAGGGAGTCCTGCTACTCGAAAAAACTATCGATGACTGTCATAGATAGATATTATTTCAACATCAAGATGATGGATTATTTTTATAACAAACTCTGCAAAAATAATGCAGTTTATATAAGCATGAAGATTTTAAAGTGGTCTGTAGAAGGCTGTCATCAGCAGTACATAATGACTGTTAATGAGACTATGCTGTTATTGCGACTGCTGACGAAACCTAGCCCCGTGCAAATAGGTATGCAATGCGCATGATCGCATGCTCCATACTAATTACTCAGTCCACCTACAATTCTACATCATACATAATGTTTTAGTGGTGGTGGTCAATGTAAAGCAGCCTGGTCTTACCTTTGATAGACCAGCTTTGTTATGTTCGAAAAAATTGTTTGCTCAATAACGTAAATAACGCAATGAATGTTGTTGAACTGTCAAAATGAAAGCCTGTCCTACTGTTAGTGTGTTACGCAACTACCCCAGTCGTTGCAAACGTACAAGGTACAAATAGTTACCTAGGTATTATTAGTAAGAAACAATAAAATAACAACAAAAAACTGCGATTATGATTGTTGAAAAGCCCCATGCATAATCAGCAATACTTAATCAATTTGTTAGCTATTATCATTTTTATATATTATCATCGATTATTATGAAAGATCATCTTTATAACAAAAATAATAACATCAGCTCCTAAACTTCCTGGTGTACAGGAAAATTAATAGTTGAGCAAATTGACGTGTTTAAGCCATTTCATACAACTCCAATCTAAGAATGACAGCTGTGATCAGAATATACGGACAATTTACATAAGTTGGTAGTCAATTTGGTTAACAATGAAATTCCCTGACTTTACTTATCTCAAAAATACCGGCTGAAGAGTAAAATGAATTGGTGATTGCAGACTGTTATTATTATCAGATCAGAGTACCTACACAGCTGCCTATCGTCTTGTGTAACCCTACAGCCATATTTCCAACCGTGCAAAATGTTAGACCCATTCATTCGATCCACATTCCTACACGTAGGTACAAATACCTACGTAGAGTTTCATCCCTTGAATTGGAATAGTTGGTGTCCGGGCTTATTTGAATTTACTGGGCGCATGGGAAGAATTTAGCTGACGCGGAGATGGTCGATGGAGTTAAAGTTTTGACGGAATGCTGGCCACCGTTAGGCCAAGTAAACCAAGGCCGCTCAAAAGCGTGTTAGGTTAATGATATCGTCAAAGTCGCAGGAAACGCCTGGATGAGGGACGTGGAACCGGGAAGTATGGCAGAAGAAAAAGGTGACCTATTCCTAGCAGTGGATGATTCCGGGCTGAAATGATGATGTTAGAAAGAATTGCATTCGTTGTGTTGATTTCTTTTAATAAATGAGCCCTCTCTTTTCCTCCATCTCCCCTGGTGGAAAGTGATGAGGTCTACGATGGATCGAGCCAGAAGATGCCTGCGGGGTAGTTGCGTAATACACTAACAGTAGTAATGGCACTCATTTTGATAGTTCAACAACATTCATTGCATTATTTACGTTGTTAAGCAGACGAATTTTTCGAACATATGAAGCGATGGGTTCGCAATATCCTTCAAAATGATTGAGGTTGTGATTGATAGTTTGCTGCAATTAGGGTGCTGTTCATTGTTGCTTTGAAGGGTGGAGTTGTGTATAATAATTAGCAGTTTATTTTTCCTGAATCGAAACGTAGGTAGTAGTGTTAATAATTAATATAATATTTAAATATAACACTACACGGAACCGATCAGATTGCTACAGAAGCTATGGGATTGAATAACTAATTCCTCTATGGCATCATGTTTACTTTTTACATCTATGACAAATAAGAACACCGTAATTTGTTATATTCTATAGTTAGTTACTTAGTCAACCCGCAAAGCAGGATTGAGCAAAAAAACCAAACCAAAAAAGATGCTCATTGTTCAGATTCAATGTGACGTAACTACATACTATAAGTATACGTAAGCAGAAGGCCAATTCCCGTAATTAAAAACGTTCAAATTCTAGTCGCAATCTCATCTCAGCGACAATCAATGTCAAAAACTTGTCAAAAAAGTAAATTAGAGGTATTTTTGACAGATTGAGACTTAGACAAGACTGTGAACGTTCTTAAAATTACGAGAATTGTCACTGTTCTCCTTGTCAATTATAATATTTTGTTTGATAAATTGTATTTAAATAAGTAGATAGTCATCTAGCCGAGTTATATTGTAAACTACAATTTAATTCAAATATTTAATTTTAGTTTTTTTTACGAAATGCTATGCAGATGAACCTTAGTCGAGAATGTATAATATAATTAAAAAACAGCATTTTTTTAAAATCTGGGATGTAAATTATTCTTATTAAAAGTTATAGGAAGAAGTAAACAACAGGAAAACACCTTGACTCTTCTGTTTTATGTAGCCGTGGCCTAGCCGACCAGGAAGTGCATTCAGGGCAGAAGTTCTAACCTACCATATACTAGTTGCAGAGCCTTAGTAGGTTGGTAGGTACTGTTCTTGCATTAAAATTATGTTTATATTATTTTTTCCTCCTAGGAAGTGGAGATGGTCATACAATATTTAAATATAAAACAGATGATTGCAGATGATAGTGATTAATTATTAAATTCCTCACAAACTCAGCTCGTTGACCAGCTATTCCAAATGTAATCTTTATGTCATGGAATCGTGAATAATGTCTGTGGAAATGATGGAATCATGTACTCGTATGCTGTCTGTCATCTGTGGGAACCGCGTGAACCCTGTTCCCCCAGTCACTGATAGATACATAATCAGCCTATAATGTTCCCACTGCTGGGACATAGGCCTCCTCTCGGTGAGAGGGAACGGGCCGTAATCCACCACGCGGGCCCAGTGCGGATTGGTAGATGTCACATGTCTTCGAATTTTTGCTGCTAGGACATGCCGGTTTCCTCACGATGTTTTCCTTCAACAATTTACACAAAGTAAAGCTCTTTAAGTCTCTAAGTCTGGGTTCGAATACGACCTACAACTCGTAAGTCGCGGCCGATACCACTGGGCCACGACCACTGGATAGATAACTACAGTTTTATTGAAAAAAAAAAGTGATAATTTAGAAACCAATTTTCTTAAGGCGAAAGCGTCAGGATAGCCCGCGAAGTTCAAATCTTACGTTTTTTTTTTGCAACTTGCAGGTCAGGTTGTATGTTGATCTAAATATGATTCGCAGCCATTACAAATATTTATTTATAGAATTATAATCATAAAAATCATCAATCTCAATCATAAAACTCTCTAAGTTCATATCACCCTATTGAACGGCTAATTCATGAAATCATGACATTTGAGGCCAATTCTAAAACAGCATTTATTTTATTTTTAACTTACCTAAGGAGTTATATCGCTGATTCTAACGATTATAATTCTGACGTCAGTCATGTTAGTTTTTACTGTCGCGAATCATATTTAATTCGACATATCTACAACCTGACACTGACCTGCAAAGGGCAAAAAACCTAAGAAATCTTGTATTTCGCGGGTTACCATAGCGCATCCCACTTAAATAGAGCAGTTTGATCTCCACACCCCTTACTTGAAACATCACAAGTTGTTTTATATTGTTCACACCGCACCAGGTGCTTGCCGATGTCTCTCCTTTAACTCTTAAAAACTCTATTCCTACATTAGCATATAAAACGGACATTATGTAGAACGGCACGTAAACGATCACATTAAATGTACAGCGCATCTCCGAGCTAATATGGTTATAGAGGACATTTTGAATTACATTGTTGTTATGTGACCACAATTTGTATGGCATTGTGCCTCATTACCTCGAGAGTTGGTCAACACGATGATTATGTAGCTAGGTACTATTCAATTAACTCGTTGATTAGATGATAATTAGGGTACTATTTACTAAAAGGAGACTGACCGAATTTGTATGGGAAGTGGTCTATGGAGCGATACATCGGTGTTTGTACCTATCTATAGATGAGGTTTCCCTACGCAATTAATATCTAAAACGTAGATCGATATCTACGTTTTAGATATTTGCGTTGGCCTCATCTATAGGTACCCTTGACAAACATCATTACATTCCCATATATACCCGCACGGTTCGATCGATCATGTTAAGCTATGCTTGGCGCGGTTGCTCCGTGGATGGGTGACCACCTTAACATACCAAGACCCCTCCGTGCCTCGGAAAGCACGTTAAGCCGTTGGTCCCGGCTATCATTCGTGGATCTTTGACAATAGTTACAGTTCGTCGAAGCCCGAAAATCTGACCTACCAAGGGGTATCGTATTACCCAGTAATAGAGTTGTGGAGGTCAGATAGGCAGTCGCTCCATGTAAAATACTGGTATTTATCTGCATCCGGTTAGACTGGAAGCCGACCCCAACATAGTTGGGAAAAGGCTAGGCAGATGATGCCATTAGTGTGATAATAGAAGGTAGTGTAGGTACGTAGTTTGTCAGATTTTTTCCCAATTATTGTAATTCTGGCTTTCGTAGGAAATCGGGAAGGTTCTATCAATTATTGAATCTGATTAAAATCTTGGTAACTATACAAACGTCGGCCAGTGCCTATTGAAGATCAAGATTGCTATGGTAATCGGTGTTAAACATAGAAAAACCTTATGAGTACCTAATAGGACATTGGTGTGGATTCAAACTTTGGCTACTCTATCATTCGAAGACAGAATTAAGTAGTTCAGGCGCGATCGAGAAGTAGAAACAGTTTTTTGTAATGTTTGATAATCAACGATATTCATTTTAAGTAAATACGTTTGTTCTAAAACTACAGTTTAACTTGTCGTTCCTTATGCGGAAATAAACGACTAAACTATCGATTTCGAATTAACATCGACAATTCATTCGCTCATGCCATAGATTATTCAACTCATGTGGACATGCAATCGAGTTTGGTGAAATCATTAACCCCTCCATTTGTAGTTGGTTAATAATTAAAAAAAAATAGTTAATTATTAAATCGATCTAGAAACAGTTCTTAGAATTACTTAACGAACTTTCATTGATAGCAGACGAGTACTTTCTATATTAATCCTCTAAGCAAAGTGTACAAAAAATGTTTGGTGAAAATCGACCAGTCTCGGTTCCGGAACGAATTGAAACTAGTTTAAACAGTTGACACCGCATCAAGTCGATCTCGGTGCAAGGCTGACAGTAATTATCGATAGTCATCGTTCAATAACACGCTGACAGCCCACATGCACGCACAGAACAACACTTCATACCTTTTATTATTATTTGCATAATAGACTGCCTTTAGAAAGTGTTCAAACTTGTCACAAAGTTTGACGTAGTGTTCTTTCACATTCCACAATTGAATTAACAACTTGGAAATGAACATTGCCATAGATTAAAAAGTTAAGAACGTCATTTACCAAAGACAAAGAAGCTATTTAGAACTCGTGATGAATCTTTAATAAATCTTTATGTTTTCTTAATGCACAATGTGCAACTAGGAAAAACACATCGCATAAACGATGCTTAAATGCGTAGTTTTATGATCGGACTTTAATGAATATGGAAAATAAAACGCGTGCATAATAAACGAGTCAATGAGATAATTTTGCATCACCAAAAAGGAAAACTTTGGCCGTATAAGTTTATCTTTTGTGTAGTAGAGGTCGCATTAGAGCTGTATAACGTTATTAATACCTAGCGATTTAATAATTGTGACTATCTTTTGTTTATAATGCTTATTTATTATTAGTAATGTTATTCGAGTTTCAGGCCAAAGGTCTAGTTCGTACATCAATGTTTTGTTGTAACATTTTCAATGTGTTCGCATTGTGGCTTTGTAGAATGCCATGGTCTACATTTCAGGACTTTACTGTGTAAGTAATATCTAATAGCTAGCATACATTTTATAAATTCCTGAGTTCCCCAGGACTCCTCTCTTTTGCACTGTAACATGAATGCATCCATTTGTTATTGTGGAACGTATAATAACAGATAACACAATGTTTGTTTGTTTCATGGATGACTCTTGAAACTATTTTGTAGCTATGCAATCTGTCTTCACGAACACGCTCAACGAAACTGTGTTTTTTCAATAGAAATATGTATAACCCACCTTTAATTTCCCATGAACCTTAGCTAAGGGCTCATCAAATAAATAAAAACACTTTAAAAAAAAGAGAGAAATAAAATATAATCTCTAGATAAGTTATGGATTTTATACATCGTGATTTTCCATTTGTACCCAACAAATGTTCAACTCTTGTAACGAGTTTTTTTTTAAACCTAACAAATTGGTAAACACGATACTTGCTTACATAAATTAAATCCACAACTTATTTACCACATTCTTCCATTACATGACGATATGGAAGAAGTGACTTCAAGTGCTTAGTTAATTAATGGTTTGTAATGCTCATCTGCAATGGACTTAGATACTTTGTCCATCATTAAAAAGGTGCATACATTTTCCAATAATGGTCATATTTTATGTCCATCGTTTGCGGCAAACAGTAAATTTTTCCATTGATCTTAGAGCCCGGATTGCGAAGTCACACCTCGAGTATTTATTGATCATACTTATTGCTCATGATGTTTATGTAAATATCCCACGTATTAGTATAATATGTGAATATGTTGTGTTGTGGAGATGGAAGAATATGGCCGTGTGTTTTACTGTTAGAGGCCATTGAGGTATAATTTTCGAAGGTTGGGCAGAATTCATGGGTGTACCAGAAACTTCGTATTGCAGTAGTCTAATCTGCTACGAAACTGTCTTACTTGTAGTTTTTCGTAGATGTTTTTAAATTGTGGACCCAATCACATTTGTGTGTGTGAAATTCGTGATACATAATTCGTATCTGCATATTTGGCTTAGGTATTACATTTTACACATAGCAATATAACTTCACGCCTGTATTTCCCGGAGCGTCAGGCAGAGGTTAAGATGCATTGCATTGCATTTTTCAAGCGACTCTACCTTACCAATTAAAAAAAGCGCAAGCAAGTGGGAGTCGCACTCGCCCATGAAGGGTTCCGTAGCAGCAAATTGCGATTTACGATTTATGACGTATTAAAAAAAAAACTACTTACTAGATCTCGTTCAAACGAATTTTCGGTGGAAGTTTGGATGGTAATGTACATATTATATATTTTTTTTAGTTTTATCATTATCTTATTTTAGAAGTTACTTGGGGAGGGACACATTTTACCACTTTGGAAATGTCTCTCGCGCAAAACTATTCAGTTTAGAAAAAAATGATATTAGAAACCTCAATATCATTTTTGAGTTTCAGTTCTAAGTATGGGGAACCCCCAAAAGTTATTGTTTTTTTTTTTCTATTTTTGTGTGAAAATCTTAATGCGGTTCACAGAATACATCTACTTACCAAGTTTCAACAGTATAGTTCTTATAGTTTCGGAAAAACGTGGCTATGACATACGGACGGACAGACAGACAGACAGACATGAGGAATCGATAAGGGTTCCGTTTTTTGCCATTTGGCTTCGGAACCCTAAAAAGAACATTAAACTTTTGACACCTATTAAAATGTATGATATATTGGCACAAAAGGATACCAAACATTGTTGTTAACAAAGTAAGTATTCGGTCAACAATGTTTACAAGACATGATACAAAACTTTATTTTGTAAACTTAACACGTTCAGGCGATAAATTAGAGGAGTCTTCAGCAGGTGCGCTATAAATGCTGCGAGCTTTGTATGCAAAGTAAATACCTTGAGGATCGATCTTAACAATGTGTCCCTTTACTGTATCGTTTTATAGACTATCGTGACCTGCAAAGTTGTTACGTTTTACGTACGTAGTTTAGGCTCAGTTTCTTTATAATATTTGTTTTTATTTTATTTCTTAAATTGTGTTGTTGTTGTGTATTTATTTCTGTAAACCGATTCAAAAGACAGTTTTACAAGTCAAAAATAACTTGTGTTTTAAGACTAGATCGGTGTTTCCGATCGGACTATGATATATGTAGTACCTACTATTCGAGAGTACTACCTGTAATACATAATAATATATCCGATATCTAGGCTTGATGTTAAGGAAAGACTTTGTCGAATCAAAAGCTATTGTGAGTTTATCTGAAGACCTCGGAAACTGAACATTTACGATATCATTTCGTGCTCTCGACTTTGATTAAGTTAATTAAGATTTCTACGATACTAGGTTTTGGATTTGAATGACCTCTTCATTGAAATTTTCAGGGCAGTTTTAAGTAGTTAGATTCACGAATAGGAACCTCGTCGTTCCTGCGTTTTACCTCTAGTTTTCAGATTTTAATAGTAAATTTAAAAATGTATGCCTGAAACTGCAGTGGGATAGTTACAACACAATTTTACTTTGCTTAACTACGTAATGGAATAAATAACCTCGCAATGTAGAGATATTGCGTGATTGTTGTTCATTTTTTTATTATTTTCTGCAGTGTTTGGCAATTATTCTCTGTAACCGATTGTTGAATCTTTAGCTATGACAAAGAAGTTTAACAACAGTTTTAGGCATCTAGCACTTGTTCGAAAGCTATCGGCGATCTGTAGCAAATCACGATTGTTGAGCAACAAGTGGTTTTAATAATAATTCTAATTCTAATTCTAATAATTTTAATGAATGTTTGAAACTAATATGGATCTTTTAGACATCTGAAATAAATGATTTTATTTATTTTATTTATTTATTATTTAATTAATTAGCTGACTACCTAAATGCAAGAATGTCATTCACCTTAATTGATTGAATGTGCAATAACCTACACTTGCAGTTTATTTTATTTTTGTCATTCTATATTCGTAAGGTTGAGCTGCTTGTTTTCAAGGCGGCCTTGTCGACAATAACAAGATTCCTCAGTGACATCAAGTTAGCAGTTTAACGCTATAAGCACGATCAGTATTCGCATGCAAATAAAAAGTACAAACAACATAATATGATAAACACGTTTATTCATAGTCACACACAGCCGCGTCCACACAACAAACATTCGTACATATTAGTTACAATAATGTATATTATACATATACAGATTACCTTAAAAAGATCTTAACTAGATCTACCGAACACTACACGTGCTAGTCTCAGAGATATTGAGATATTAGTCGTTAGCACATTACTGGTCTTGTGTTTATACTCCTATGTATTACAAAGTTATAAATTAATATTGTGCTAAGATGCACCTTATAGAAATAGTTGGAATGTTTATTGTTGAGCCGAGCCACGGCGTTTGGCAACTCGTCCCCGACCTTTCGTTTCGAACCGATTTGACTCGTCTTCGGCACGACCCCTCCTAGAAAGGTCATTGTTGATCGTTCTATGATATTCTATACCTATGTATAAACTATTCTAGGATATTATTATTATACAAAGCATTTTTACATGCGCATATCACTGGTTGGACCACGAGGTCAAGGTAACTTTAAATATTTTTGGTAATGTTACGCATCAGTCCGAGCGTCGCAAAATGACAAGCACTAGTATTGGAGGTCACGGTCGACTGCGGACCGCAACCCAACCGTCGTGAGGACTAGGCGAGCAGGTGCGCCAGCGCCAGCAGCGCCAGCGAGCAGGCGAGCGCGGGCGCCGCCGCCGCACTTTGCGGCGCCACCGTCGGCTCCTCCAGGTCCTCGCTGAACACGTAACTCTTCGAACCAGTATGCGACTTCAAAATCCTGTAGTTAACTTCACTCAGGGACACCTGATTTTTCACGAAGTTGTACAGCCTGTTTATGACTACGAACACGTTCCCCTTGTTATCAAATGTGAATCGATCTACCCACTGAATGTAGTTAGGATCGCGAGCGATGGTCCGTTGGCCAACGCGGAAGTCGACGGTGGTGTTCCATTCCGCAATTGTCGAATTTCCGATCAAACCGTAGAAAAGAACCCCAGCTGAATCCATCTTCATGCCGTCTGTCTGTGAGGCTTTGCTCCCGAGGTCGACGACGTAGGGACGCAGCGCACCATTACCTTCCTGAGCGAGCGATTCGTTTTGCAGCACTGACGCGTTTAAGGCGTACAGGTGATAACTGGACAACGGGCAGTAGTACACTTTTCTGTCCACTTTGCCTTCTTCGTTTCGGTACTGGGGTCCGAGGGCGATGCCATCAATGTTGACAGGAAGGTTGACCGTGGTGCCATTGATGCGGAAAAATGTGGCCTCGGCGACTGAAGACATTGATTGAGTGTCTCGAATTTTCCACGATTTTTTGTCACGGCGGCGGAAAACTATAATGCCTGGATCAACAGCACTATTGTCCGTTATGTACGCGTAATCACCATCCCGATTGTCCACCACAATATCATTCAAATAAGTAGTGTTAGGATTCACTGAGTCCGATGGGAACGGAATGCGTTCCATTTCATTTTTGCCGCTCTTGAGGTCGATGAGCACGAGTGACGGAGGGCACTTGGGGTCCGGGTTCTGGGTGAGAGTGCCGACACGGCCGTTGTCCAGGATCCACATAATACCATTTTTATCAATTTCTATGTTTTGAACAAATTGCAAAGCGTTGCAATCTCCAACAGCGTTCTGGCTCCAGCTAGGAAACGGGCGCAGCTTGGGGGCCGTGTCCGTCGGTGACACGGGGATGGTCGCCAGTGTGGCCGGCACTCCGTCCAGCATTCTCGGCATCGTCAGGAACAAATCGTCTTGGTAGAAGTTTATGCCAGAGATTAGAACGTTTTGGGGGATGTATTGGCTTGTATTGAGGGAGGCCTCGCGGTCTTCCGGGGATTTCCATTCGAAATCTATAGCGTTCCATTCGTATATGACTCGAAACTGTTCGCGTCTTGGCGCGGGTGGTCGCGGGTAGGTGTCGTTTTGCGCGGCCGCGGCGGCGACGGCGGCGAAGAGCAGCAGCGCTAACATCGTCGGTGGGTGCGCGGCGGGACGTGTGGCGCGAGCGACGCGGCCGGAGAGACTGAAGGCGGACCCACTCTGCCGCCGGCACTTCTGTGCAGAGCTGAGCCTCGCGCGTGACCACACCGCGGACGTCACCCTAACATACCAATCAGACCCTAAGAGACTTATCTTCAAGCAAGGTTTATTAAGACGGTGGACGTAAACATAAACACACGATTTAGTTTTGTTAGCTTACGTCGGAGTCGTCGCGATATAAATGTACATGTGGCTCGGAAGGGGTGCGCCAAGGTCACAAATCTCGCCCCCGGCTAGACGGAGGGTCCGCCGTCTGTTAGATGTGTTGTTAACGGTTCAGATAATCGATTCAGTCGGAAGTGTACATATATAGGTACCAGTGTGTGTAAGTAGAGTTCGTTACACTTGTAAAATATGAAATCGATTCTGTAACGGAAATAATAGTATATAACTGAACGATCATGCTGATTATCGAAGCTTGGCCTTGCGTTTGACTCTAATAATACCTAAATTGATTGGTTTGCTAATACAAAGTGAAATTGACAATGTAAACTAGGTAGACTGTAAGATTCAATGTTGCGAACATTGAAATGCTAATAAATTTACTTAGATGCGGTATGTTGATTTAATAAAGAAGTAGGGCGAAGGCAACGACATTATTATTAAAAAGTAAAAACAATAAGATTAAAAACATTTCGTGCTGAAAGCCTAACAGCGGCAGTAGGTAGTAATTACAGACGCCAGCAGGTCAAGCTACCCGAAACTGTCAAATTTTCCCAATCAATCTTGAACCTTAATGCTTTAGCGATAACGTTGAAAATTTATTAAAGGAATTTGACAGATTGTAGTAGCTTGATGTGCTGGCGTCTGTACATATGTATATCAACTCGATTTTTGATAACACTTCGTACGTAAATTAACACTTGAATACTGCATGGGTTCGAAAGGGGGTTAAGATAAGAAAGTAGGTACTTATTAAATTAATTAGGTACCTACCTTATTATGTACACACTATCTCCTATCTTCTGTAGAATCATTTTCACTAACGAACAAAAACCTGTTAATTTAATGCAAAATAACTATTTAAGGATTTCAGAAGATTGAATTAGTCGTCGATTTTGAAATCACAATTGCCTTTTAAGATTTTAATAAAGCATAATCCGTATGGAGTGAGGAGCCATGTGTCATATTTAAATGCGGATACGACCAATGTTTACTTGTAAATTATGTAGCCCCGATCCTGGAATTGGTAGTAAAACCCTCAAAAAGCAATTCAATGCAAACTTCTGATTTAATTGACACTCGAATACTATCCGAAGGACATTTTTTATTATTATGTTTTATTTTATTTTTTGTACTGCTGGGTTGGATTTATGTTGTAGCTGTATATTCACCACTTTTTGGAGTTGATACTCGCATCCTAAGGTGCAAGTATCGTATCCCTATGTAGGATAAGATAGTTCTGGCTACCCCCTTGGCCATACCTAAGCTGAGCTGATTCCAGTCATTTAATTTTCCAACCAGAAAATACCTCAAATTTTGTGTTCAAAAGGTAAGCAACCAGAAATTCGATTGACTTATTAACCTGTCCCTCAAATAGAGGCGAATAGATAATAG
Organism: Apamea monoglypha; assembly: GCA_911387795.2. Classification (NCBI taxonomy): domain Eukaryota; kingdom Metazoa; phylum Arthropoda; class Insecta; order Lepidoptera; family Noctuidae; genus Apamea; species Apamea monoglypha. Next base: position 7,799,197 of record OU426922.1, read on the forward strand.
AGTTACTGTTAAAACCGCAAGGGAATTACAAGGGGCTGACCTTATTACTTAGTGAAGCTGAATAGCTATTTGTTTGAACCTGTCTCTGTATTTCAATCTGATTATTTGCTTACCATTGGTTGTGTTTAGATAGATAGATAGATAGATACACCATTTATTTAGTGCACACAAAAGACATAACACAAAACACAAAAGCACAATTAAATGATAACAAATTACATGAATATATTAAAAAAGGTGCCAACATTCAAAAAATGAAAACATACTTAGGGCTGATTTTTCAATCGACAGATAATTTTTATTCTTGGAATAAAATTGACGTCTGACAGATTCTGTATGGAAGAACTGTCAAAAATTCAAAATTATTCCTCGGATAAAATTATTTGGCGTTGGAAAAATCAGCCCTTAAAGAAATTAAGTGACACTATGACATACTTTAGATCAAAATAACGAATATATATACAAAGTGCGGTGTGCGTCCCAAGTGGGAGTCCAGCTCAGCATGTGTAGTGCAGGTCTACCTGACGCTGATATTCTGCTAGATCCCTGCAGTGACATACGGACGTCGAACAGACGAAATAGATTGGTGTTTGATAGTGGTTACATATTAGAGAATCGTAGACCGTGCTACGGATACAAGTTACGGGCGGCAGCGTAGCAGGCAGTGCTACGCTTTGAAATGGAAAGCTGTGCCTGGAGGCTTTAATTTAGGTAATAAGTTCTGTGGGGAATTTGCGTATCACAATATCGGTAGCAATGGCATTTATTTTGACAGTGCAACAACATTCATTGCGTTATTTACGTTGTTGAGCAGACAAATTTTTCGAACATATGAAGCAATGGATTAGCAATATCCTTCAACATGATTCAGATTAAGATTGATAGTGTGTTACGTAATCGGGGTGCTGATTACGTTTTTATTTCTGCATAAGTATAGTGTACTAGCTTAGGAAGGCATGTAGGGCAAATAATTTAATTTAATGTTTTGTGTTTCTTTGTTTTGTAATGTTAATTATCTACTATGTATAATATTGTGTAGAATCAAGTTCTTCTAACTTAACAGACAGTTGTGCTCCTTGGAAATTCGTTGTGCGACATCTTTCCACCCAGCTTAAGCACTAGGAAGTGGTGAAGGGCTGGCGTTTTAGGGGAACTGTCTTATGTAATTTTGATGTTCAAAAAGTGTTGTTTGAAATTTTAATTTAATTAATTTTGAGTTTGGTGTTATCTCAGTAATGGTAAACTGTTCCTGCTAAAGTTTCGTTACGTCGCACATAGGGGTATTTCATTAATCTAGCCGGCCAAAAATATTTGTGCGGGTTTTTTCATTTAAAATGACGGAAATAAAACAAGCAAAATATATACAGACAAAAAGTTTTATTATTTCTTAAAAAAAAGCAGCAAAACAAAAATACAATAAAAAAAAATGCTGAAAATAGGCCATATATTTCCACATTCTTACAAACACTTATCTACATTACACCATATATTTACATAATCTTACATACACACACTATATATATGTATGTATATTCTTACATTAATTAATTTACCAATAACAAACAATACATATTTTTTAAATCAATTCACCTCCACTTTCTGATTCTGCTGGGTTTGGTGTAGCTCTTTTATTGTTGATAAGGCCTCTTCTAAGAATGCTGATAAGCGCCTAATGGTAATGTCAATTAATGGTTGCAGTTGGATTTCGGCGCAGGTACTCGTTACCGTGCACGTTTTTGGAGGAGGATTACACTCTTTTTTTTCTCTTCTTGAATTAAGCTATAACATGGAAAGAACTTTTTGTTCGTGTTTCTTATAATTTCATACTGTCCTCGTGTTAAATCTGCATCTATAAACATTTTTAATGCTTCCATGGGGGTTAGACGCGATGGTTTTTCACATTTAGAGGAATCATAAGCTTTTTTGTATTTCGTTGCACGGGTTGGAGAGCTCGTAATATCTTTGAGTATGCGGGAAGCATCACGTTTTCCTGATTTACTCAATTCAACTTGTGATGCGTGAAGTATTACACCATCTTCTACATTAGATCGGATCTCTTCCGTTTTTCTTCTTTTGCTCCTTTCGCTAGATTCCCCAAACGATTTACGAGGGCGACCTTGTGACTGGAATTTCGAATGTACCTTCCAGCCAAAGTTGATTGTTTTTCAAAAAAACTTCTTCTTTTTTGTGACATTTAATCCACCGTTGCTTCATTTCCGATTTAAAATGTGCAAAGTCGTTTTTCAGTTTGTTTAACTGATCTTCAGTAAGATCATCACGAGTGAAAAGGTGGTCTCTCAAAAAACTTAGTTTTTCTTCCAAATTGCGTTAATTTTCATTTTTCATAATATCAAAAAGGGATTTACGAGTCACTAATCTTACTCCGGAAGTACCTACTGTATCTGGAACAAGTAAATATTGTTTTTAGACATAAATACTTTTTTGACCGTGAAATTCAATGTTCTACGTTTTTGCGCATCCGCGCTATTCCGCGGCTAATTTATTTAGTATTCGTTACATAAGGGTCTATACTTTTTATATAAATTACAAAAGTTGCCGGATCTATCCCGATACCTAAACAAAATAGCTTTCTAAACACAAACTTATTTAAAAAAAAAAAAAAATCAGACTTTATTTCTCGACCTGTAAAAGTATATTAAAATAAAACAGATTTCAACAAATATATTACATTTGGATTGTCACATACCTGTAGTCTCCGAATCCATTACTATTTTGCACCAGGTCAACACAGAAAACTTCAGTTTAACACACAAAGTTAACGCTTTTTTAAATCGCCGAAAAGAGACACGTACACAAAGTTCAATGATCAACTTCCGACTGACTTTACCTGATAACGCGCAACAGAAGAAGGGTTACGGTGGCGGTCTATTGTTCGTTGGAATGTCTCCTGCCTCAGGTGGTCAATATAATAAGCATTCCTTAAACTTTGTTATTTTGACTTTTGGCCGCCTAGATAATTAAAATACCTGTATGTGCGTCGTGAAGTTCCTGCTACGGGCGGCAGCGTAGCAGATAGGGCTAGGCGAAGAAAGTACGCGTTATAGCAATATTTACATTTCAATGTACTTGTTTACTTACCATTGCAAATCTTGTATGATAAGTTGTACCTTTACTGATCTTTGTTTAAAGATTTGAAGGTCCAGCTAACTAGGTAACTTAAATTCTAACAGGGGGCTTCGTAGCACTGCTACGCAATGGAGCGGGACACAATTTTTTGATATAAAAAAAAAAACTTAGATATGAACCTACCAATATAAATATGTTTCTATTAGTTCTATATAGTTAGTTTCTATCTACGCATGCAAGTAACAGGTGGCAGCGACCGTAGCAGGAAATGCTACGCTTTGGAACGGGAGGCTACTCGTCAAATAATAGTGGTAAGATAAAGTGCTAAACATATTTACAGATATTATTATTCCTCCTTCTGCGAAGCAGTCATGCTAGCGAAGGAGTTGGCGAGACGGATAAGGGAGAGAGCCTCCCGTCCCAGCCGCCGCGGGAGACGCCCCGGGCGTCGGGAGTCGAGTGACGACTACCGGCCACCGTAGGCGCGGGCCTGCGGGCGGAGAGCAATGGGTAGCTCACCGCCCGATCAGGACCAGGCCCGTGCCGGACTGCGCGTAAGTGTTCCACGCGCGCCTCAAAGAGATGTCAGCATAACGAGGGGCCCCTCAGGGCCGAAGCCTGCCGGGGCAGCGGGATTGTCCGAAAGGGTTACCGCTACCCTGGAACATAAAGGGCGAAAGAAGGAACATGGGTGGGTTTTAGTCAGTAAGAGTCTGACACTCCCTTCCGCTCCACCCAGAGCGGTCATTTGATGATTTCCCATCCCGAAAAAAAAAAAAAAACAGTGGTAGTCTGGCGCTTTACTTTGTGTAAATAATTTCATCACCACTTCTTTCAAAACGATGAAGGAAAACATCGTGAGGAAACCGGCATGTCCTAGAACCAAAAATTCGAAGACATGCAAAATCTACCAACCTACACTGGGCCCGCATGGTGGTTTAAAGCCCTCCCTCGAAGAGAGGAGGCCTGTGTCCCAGCAATGGGAACATTTTAGGCTGATTATGCTTTCTCTTTCATAGTTGTGCTCATACAGTCTCAAATGATAAGTTATATATTCAGCCCACGACTATTAAAATTAACGTGGGTTTTAACATGAAACATATCCTATGAAACTCGGCAATAGGGTCAGTACTGCCATTCTACCTTTTACAAAGATATAAACAATCAATATTTCACCTACATAAGATAATAAATAATAGTTATTTAGATATATATCTTCAGTATAATTTCGAAAGGAGATCGGCGAGTCATGGCCCCGATAGACAAAGTATTAGACCATTCGAAAAAATATTTAAATAATTATAAGACCTACTTTAATTTATCATTTCCTAAAAAAACGTAGGAAAAAGGAATTAAAAAAAAAGAAAAGTCAGTTGATGTATTCCTCGCGTTGCAGTTGTTTTAATAACAACTGATTTTGCCATATTAAAAAAAAATGTTTTTCCCCATCAAAAGATTTGTATTATAATGTTCGATTTATATTTCTTTTCACTTAAATAAGTATTTTATGAGTTTGTTGCGAAACAATGATTAAATATAAAGTATTTTTTGTTGTTGTTATGTTATTTTAATGATTTTATAGAAAAATCGATTTGCATTTTTGCGAACCGCAACACTCGATGCGGCTGTCACTTGTCAATCAATCGGTTGTCAACAACAGATTGCCGGATAGCGTCAATGCGTCATAACGTTTCTTGCTTGTGTTGTGGACTAGCGTTATATGTTTATTTTGTGTGCTACATTTAATTACCGACACTTGCTGTGTTTTTGGACAATTGTAACTGCCTTTGTGACGAACTTTCACTTCATATTAAAATCACTCAAACTCATAACCTAAAGATAGAGCGGGAACAAATGTTTATGGAATTTATTGACTACTGTCTGAAATAAAGTTTTTTTTTTTTAATTTCCATGTCCCATGTTATATCAAAAAACTAATTACAAAGGGCTATAGACTAATATTACTCCTTGAAAACCCAAATTATTTCATTTTTGTTTATTGAGGCCTAATTTATTAGGGCTGTTTGCGGATCTCCTTTGTCAAAACATCAATACGAAAGGGTCGTACTCGTTAGTAACAAGTTTCCGGGTGAAAAATTGTATTGTAACGTAACGGACAAGCACAATTCGTGTCCCGAGTATTACGTGTCTCCCCTTATTCGGGACAATACGTGCTCCAGACTATTATTACTTTTTAATTTATTTCATTCAATACAATTCGTACTGGCTGGTAGGGGAGGGGAGACGTGTTTGAACCAGTATCGAATGCTCTAATTTGAATCCCTTGGACGTTAACCGAATTGTATTCAGGGTTCTGTAGTGAAACAATGTACCCTTATCACCGTCTGTCCATCCATCTGTCTGGCTGTCTAAAAAAAAAGGTATCGTTCTTCTCTATGAAAAGCTGTTTTTTTGATAAACGATGAAAAGTTCTACGCTCTACGTGCTAATCATGTGCTGAATTCATAGATATAATTTCTATTGCTAAATTCATGGTTACAGCTTGCGCCTCGAAGTTTGGAATCCTCATGTGCCTACACATATTTTCTTTTGTTTCAGAAACATTTGTTTTGCGATTATCCTGCGACGTATTCAATTTCATGTTGTTGTCAAGTTAAAACATAATAATATTATTACATTTCATTTATCCATCGGTTGAAATAGGTACTGAAATTATCATGAAGAGTGCCTTTTTGTTTATTTTGAAATTAAATTATATTTTCATTTTAATCAACTAATAGTTGTTCAAGAAAACACGTGAGTTTTTCAACTTAGTCGAATCATTAGGTAAGCTCTCTCTAAAGAAAGATATTTGTGTTTTCAAAGATGGATTGACGGAACCATTCGTGATATAACAAGCTTATTCAATGAGTCAAACGGGAATGAGGGCGCTTCCTGAGTCATTGTAACAATCAATATTCACATTATATTGCAATAAATTAAAATTTTCAGACGCTGGGAGTGAGTCATTTGAGTGAACTCGTTACAAATTATCATATTTCCAGTATGTTAATATGTATATTTTGCAGTACAGTCATTGTCTAGGTAAGTACCTTTTATGGCTATTGTGTTCAACGAGGAAATAATAATAAAATAAAAGCCCGGACTTCGGACCAGACTAAACAATTTGTCGCTGTGAAAGCATATTGGATTCTCGCTAGGTAAAATAGGTCTTATATTTGTGGAAATCGCAATGCATCCAAAAGTAAGACAGAGAAAAATTCGTGTATGTGAAAGAGAGAGCGAGAGTGAACGGAAGTAAGTTAGGGTCAAAGAAGGGATTAGAAGCTAAGGAGCCATATTGCATGAGGACGATTTGTAATACTGAAAGTTATTGAGGACGACTGTATTTTCTTTACCGTATGGGTGAAGAATGTGAAGACAATGACAATAATCAAACTTATAACAACCCGTCGTTTTTGCGTCGGGGGTTAAAAATGAAAACACTGGCAATACTAACGCTTACGAGTATTTTGGAACTATCAAATCCTAGCACCGAAATTAAAAAGTAATTTTTCAAAAAATCTAGTAGTGATGGGTTGTTTATGAGTTTTGCCAATCTTTGATTATAGGCCGACCGCTTAACTGAGACGTTGCCTGAGGTAGCTGCGCGGTCCCCCCCGGTGGGTTCCCGCACAGTCCCCCCCGGTGGGTTCCCGCACAGTCCCCCCCGGTGGGTTCCCGCATAGTCCCCCCCGGTGGGTTCCCGCATTGTCGAGGCGGGGGGGCTCAGTAGCCGTGGCTTGGACAACCACGGTGAAGCTAAGAGGAACCCGAGGAGGGGCCGCTCGTCAGGGCTTTGCCAGTAAGCCAACGACGTAGCGGCCAACAAGTAGGTTGCGGTGCCGCTTGGGCGACATCGCAACTGAGGCGGGCCGTGATGTGGTATGGGAGGCATCACGGCTGAGGGTTGGAGGCCGCAGCGGGGGAGGAGTGCCGGTATTGCGGTGCGCCGCTCTCCCTACCTTCCGCGGCCTTGACGGGGTCGCCACCGTATGATGGCGGACGCGGTGGGGCCGCAGGGGAAGAGGAGTGTTGGTATTACGTTGGCCGCTCTCCCTATCCTCTGCGGCCGAAAATTGGCAGGCGGTGGGGCCAATAATGACCTGACCCGTCGCAGGGGGACCAAGGGTGCCCAGACACGGGGTCGTCTGGCGCCCATGTGCTGGTTTGGTCACTGGGGTGGTAACGGCGTGCCATGTGTTCTGGTGCGCCGGTGATGGGGAGTAATTCCCAGAGGAGGGTCCGGTGACGGACGGCCGCGGCGGGTTCACGGATGAGTGCTAGGGCGTGCCCGTGTTCCCGCCGTAAGCGGCAGAGGAGGACACCGTGGGTTAGAGTCCCACATAACTGCACTGCATCTCCCCGTGGTACTGCAGAAAACATGATCATTTCTCCACGTTAAAAAAAAAGGTAGCTGCGCGGTGCGGGGGGGGGGGGGGGGGTGATAGTTGTCACAAGTTGAAGAATCACTGCGCTCTCGCACGCTGCTACTTCAGACCCGCAGTATACGCAGTTTAATTTATTGTTGTATTGTCGTCTCCACCTTGTATATGACACAATTTATCTTCGTTGGTGAAATCAAACCGGTCGTTGTGGCATAGAGGGAACATATAGCGACATCGATGAATGAAAGGAGACCTAGGCTAGTGCTTTAAAAAACCCTAATAATATTTAGTACTCACTACCTACTTTCACTGCCTACTCGAAATTTGCACGCCATTATATGGCAGAATATGTTGTGACAAGATATAACTTTAGGACCTTTTTAATGTATTACCATATTCTGACAAATAAATGAATATGATTAGTAAAACTTGTTAGGAACACAATACGACAGAGAAATATATGACCACAATATATCGAATGGATAGCTTACAGTGGATATTCATCATTAACATCATTCTCCTGCCCACATCTCAATGTATTTGGTGTCGGCGCAACATGTCTTTTTCTTCCATACTCCTGTATTAGTGGCACCGGTAACTGAAAAGCTGTGAGGAAACCGGTTGTCATGGTATGGGCATGTGTTACGGAGGAATGAGGGAAATGTCGTGAGGGAAGTTTTGAGAATGAATATCGATGGCTATAAGAGTAGGGGAAGAGCAAAGAAACGATGGATGGACTGTGTGAATGATGACGTGGTTAGAAAGGGGTGACTGTCGAGATGGTGGCTAATAGAGGACTATGGAAGAAAAAGACATGTTGCGCCGACCCCAAATAAATTGGGATAAGGGCAGGAGAATGATGATGACTCTTGTATTAGTATTTAGTTGTCATCTCGGTAGTTACCCCCTTTCTAACCATATTATCATTCACACAGTCCATCCATCGTTTCTTTGGTCTTCCCCTACTCTTATAGCCACCGACATTCATTCTCAAAACTTTCCTCACGACATTTTCCTCATTCCTCCGTATCACATGCCCATACCAAGACAACCATACATTACCGTTGATTATTCTGATATGTATGATAATGATAATGCATGTGGGATTATACTAACTGTGATCGAAGTCTAAGCTTATGTGAGCCATGCCAATGTATGAATCATGATTAGAGACGCATCAGCTTTACATATACACTATCTAGGTAAGCGCTACGCAACTTTGAACGTAATGTTGAGCAAAAACATAAGGAATATTCCAACGCAATAGGAATTTTCTTAGGTTTTTTTGGAATTTGCAGGGCAGTATATCAGGTTGAAAGTTTATCGAAATATGATTCGCGGTCGTAAAACATATTTATTAATAGAATTACAATCATAAAAATCATCAATATAACTCTTTAAGTTGATATTACCCTATTGAATGACTATTTCATCAAATCATGACATTTGAGGCCAACTCTAATTCAAGGAGTTGTATTGCTGATTGTAATGATCATAATTCTGTAAAGCCATATTTGTTACGGTCGCGAACAATATTTTAACGATTTTAACCAACATACAAACTGACACTGACCTGCCAGTTGCAAAAAACGTACGTAAATTTGAATTTCCCGGGTACCTTAACGCAACCAAGGTCCAAAACGGTTCTTATGAAGGGGGTTATAAGAACCAATTTGGACTTTGGTTAATCAGGCCTTCCTGAAGTTAGCTACGATAAGCTTTCGTAGTAATATGTAGCTACCTACTTTGTAACCCTGTTACAAGTACATAAGACATTTCAACTTAGCCTCTGGGATGCCCAGCACATGCGACGACTCTTGTATCGTTGATCACCATTTACCATTAGATTCCCAGCTGTTTGAATAGGACCAGGAATCGCAAACTTAGGAAAGATAGGGTTGAATTGTTTACTTTCTGTCTTTATTCCCGCAGAGCTAATATACTGATATTAAAGAAGAAGTAACAGCCTAGAAGGATTTGAATACAGTGGGTAGGTACCTAATCATTATCGTCTACAGCCCGACTTCACCCACTACTGGGCAAAGGTCTCTCTTTTCTTGTGCCAATGTCCACGCTCCTGCGCCGCTGGACGACCAACATCTCGTCTTTCAGTCCTTAGACGCAACTTTGCCACAACCTTTCCACTAGCCATCCCTGCGCCTTACCAGGTGTCCTGCCCAACTTCATTTGAGCTCCATAATACGCTTTCTGGTAGGTACCTAGAAGTCAAGTTTTACCTACATCACATACAAGTAAACATTGTTACTTTACATCTAGGTTATACTTACACAGAATGCTTAATATCAGTCATCAATAATGACTAAGCCGATGATAAATGGGCGATGTTCTAAATTCAAAGAGCTTCTGACATCTCTGTGACAAAGGTTCTTCCGTATACGCGTCGCAGGAGTTAACTAATGAATAGTTAAGTATAAGTCATTGTAAAATATTTATATGAAGATAAATATATCTAAACTAGCTTTGGCCCGCAGCTTCGCACGCGTGGTGGTCGGAAATCATCCCACGGGAACGTAGGTAGGTACTACCGGGATATAAGTAGGTATCCCATGTCATAACCCAGGTCCGTGCCAAAATACAACGCCGTTCAGTCGTTTAGCTTTGAAAAGGGAATAGACAGACAGAAAGAGTTACTTTCGCATTTTTAATATTAGTAGATATGTATTAGTTAGTAATGAGTTAGTATCTACGGAAGGATATTGATTTATACTTTTTTTTAGGTATCATACATTTTGACTGAGTCGTCGTTGGATGTTTTACTAGCTATAAGGGTCTTGCTACTTGCATGAACAGAAAACAAATAAATACAATTTATTTCTTATTATGAATAGAACAAAGCTAGTGGGTTCATACATAATACTTATTTGGCTGCTGGTAGAGCAAGCGTAATCTAAAAATGTGAAACGATTAAGATTTTAGTAGCTACCTGTTACTTTTGCTGTGCTTTTTGTTTTTGTAATTTTTTTTCTTGCAAACGTTTTTATGAAAAATATTAGTAGGTAACTAATAATATACATTTGATCCAAGGCCCTTTTTACTCGTGGTGCTGCCATCTATTGACAAAGTATTGAGTTAATAGTAGTGCCCTCTAGTGGGCAATAGTGTTACTATTAACCAAGCCCGTCGGTTGCCTGGTTGGTTAGTACATACTTTATACTTCCAGCAGATGGCAGTTATTTAAATAATGTACTGTATATTCAGAATTAGACAAATAATATAGAAACATTTAAATAACCATACCATAACTGAAATAAAATATAAAAAATGAAAATAAAAATAAATTAATTATGCCTTTTAAATTATTTACTATAATTTGGTTATAAACCAGTATTTCAAATTGTCTCTCACATCCCGTATGGTCTAGTGGCTAGGATACCTGGCTTTCACCCAGGAGGCTCGGGTTCGATTCCCGGTACGGGAAAGTACCTTTTTTATTTTAAAGATTTGAATTCCGCTAATTTTTACATACTTGGTTTTGGTTTTGCCACTAAGTAAATATACCAGTAAAACCACCTTATTAAAATATTTGCATGGTTGGTTTTTTTCTGCCGCCTTTAAACATGTGCAATATCCAGAATCATCGCCTAAGCGTTGTAAATCCTAGATAGGTACAAAGCTAAACTATCTCATGGGCCTATAAATTAATATCCTTCAAACCATGGTAAAGCTGCTGTTAATATTTTTTTTTACTGCTGGCCGTATAAGGCGGTCTACACACTACCCGAACAAGTGTGTAGCACCCCTTATAAGTAAAACGAGTTGGCTGAATCAAAAGTATAAATAATTGCTGTCATGCGTGATTGCAGTAATAATCCAGTAGGCGAATTATGTTTCAAGTACGTTATGAGTTTACTAGCCGGGCGTCCATGCTTTACACCAACGCCAATTCCCGTAATTAAAAACGTTCAAAATCTAGTCGCCATCTCATCTCGACGACAAACAAATGTCAAAAACTTGACACAAATGTAGGGAAATTAGAGGTATTTTGGATAGATTGTGTCTGAGATCAGACTGTAAACAATCTTAAAGTTACGAGAATTACCCCTCTGTGCACTGGCGAAATGTCGAAACATTAAGATTTATGCATTATATCTAAGTTAAATATTCAAACAAAAAACACTCCTGAAAGATCAAACTTTACATCTGGCAAGGAGAACGTTGATTCTTGACGAAATTGTTCTTGTTCTTCGCTGGCACGACTATATTTCAGATCCTGTTCGCCCAAAACTTCGTCACTTCCACGGCGTCGTCGGTGGCAGGGCAGAAGTCACTTTGACTGCTTGGATTGGGAGACAAAGGGCAGGATAGGAGGAGGAGGTATAGCATATTTTGCGACATAGCTCCACAACCACACTCTACTGCCGTCCCTCGAGGTAGCCCCACTTTACCAGGTTGGAGTTACATCTTAACACTTTGAAGAAATTGTTGAGATCTTGTGTAGACTAAGGGTGTTAGGCTTGGCCGCTTCCAGGTACACGGAATTAGCAGCTGTGTGTACAGTTGTAAACTGTGTAAGAACTTAAGCTAGAGAAATAGAGGAATGAGTAAAAAGAGTGCCATGGAGGAAAATGGGTAGGTTCTTTTGTTATGAATCGAGAGTGGCGAATCGGGAAGTAGCCGTTCTTAGGCTAACAACTATTTGAGACATCAACAAAAGGCAGAAACAGAAACCTACCGATAGAGGTATTGCTGCAGTTGATCGATTATTCATTACTATACATACACTGGATAACATGAGAGATAAAGTAATAAAGGAAACACATGTTGATTGTTTAAAATAAAACAACATGGTGGCTTTTAGCCTTCCATACAGAAAATTCCGCAAGGAAATACACTGTTATGATGTTTTTTATGACCACATACAGAACAACAATAATTCGAATCAAAACAATGGGCTGATGATAAAAATAACTTCATCAATTTGAATGGTTTTGTTTGAAATTGCGCAGATTTAAGACTACGGAGGTCATTTAGTGAAACATGTCCAGTTTATCTTGACACGCCTTGTTGACACACGGTGTTGACTGGCCTTAGCAATCAGCGTCGCCATGATGTGTCAGGATTAACTGGTCATTCTGTTTGTTTATTATTAGAGGGGGTGGCGCTCAGGTGCGTGTGTGGGTATAAAATTATGTTTTCATCGCAATCAGTTTTATTGAGCGTAAATATAATTATTGGGTTGAACAGCATTCCGTGTTTTTACGTTTGTAGTTTTAAAAACTTAGGCATGAGTTCAGTCAGTTTCGAAAAAATATGGGTATACATCGACAAGAATTGATTAATTAGCCTACAATATTTGTTTCATAATATTCAATATGTAGCCACAAATCATCATCATCATCATTTATTCACACACAGAACAGTTATTCTCTTCAGACAAAAGTTTAGTGAAACTTGTGTTGGTTTCATTATATAAATAAAACCTAGGCATGTAAAATTTTGCCAACCTGGTTTCCGCTCTGAATTTCAGTCTTCGGGTTAAAAATAAACATGAGTTTTTCTACAAAACATCGAAGTAAAACAATACCTGATTGTTTAACATTCCAGTGCTGTTTCTCCACATTGTTTCAATAACTTTACAAATATCTTGTGCCCTAGATCTTTCGCTAACATGAATAAACATTGTTTCACGGAAACTGGAATAGTTGCCATTTCGTACCGTAGTGGCGGTTGCACCTTGAAATAATTGTAATTCGGTACTTACTCATAGATAAATTATTATTTAACTAAATTATTAATTTCGCGAAACTCTGACAACCAGTCTTAAGGCAGCCGCTTTATGTAAAATATTGGTATTCAGCTGCATCCGGTTAGACTGGAAGCCGAACCCAACAAAGTTAAGAAAAGGCTGGGCAGATGATGATTAATTTCCCTCACATTATTAATACGCACTCTTACATCTAAGAAGTATTACTAGGTACTATAGACACCCTATCAATAGGACCCTACTGATTGGGTAGTGTAATACACCTTTAAGACCCTTTTACAAGCTATTTTAGTGAAAGGAGGACCCTTAAATATAACTGTAGGTTGTAGGTAAGTACGTAGTAAAGTACAAATCCCAAATTCCCCAGACAGGAGAGTAGTAAATATAACTCGGTTTTATTACTGGTCTTACACAAAAAATATGCGCCTGCCTGGGATCACATGCAATTTAGTATGGTAAAGATTCTAAATATAGAGGTGCATTTATGGAGATACACTTAGCAATTAAAATTGTTAGTATTAAGCGAAGCGCTGAGTTTGAGGTTTGTTTGAACTTTGTAACAAACACAGGTTTTCCGAAGATACATACGATACGTAGCTGTGTTTATTTGTCCTCGTCCAGCAATCAATGGTAGCGTCAGCAAAAACACACGGTTCTTCGCACGTTGTTTATTTCTGTAGCCAGTTTTTTTTTACCATGAAACTTGGTTGATTTACGCGGAAAAAATTAAAATCACGACTTTTGTATTTTATTAATTACTACTCCTACGCTTCCACGGTGAATGATAGGCATTTATCGTCAACGAAAACACACATACCGTAACTTGTTTTTTTTTTCTTCTAACGGGTCAGTTTCTAATTTTGTGCGAAAAACTTAATGAAATTGATTTTCAGCATCTGAAAAAGTGATAAATCCCTTCTTGCATTGTTATTAAATCAATCAATCTTTTTGGGGTTAGCTTCCAGCTCGCCTGCAGCAGTCTAGCCAGTATTTTACGTGGGGCGACAGCCCATCTGACCTCCACAACCAAGTTACTGGGAAACACAAGACCCCCCCCCGCCCCCCTTGGTAAGACTGGTTGTCAGACTTTTTGGGCTGCTAACTACCCGTAACGACTGTCACAGATTACGATTGTATAATAGATGATCAAACGAACTTACCTGTGTGAAGTTCGATCATTATTATACGAAGTGCTTCGTTCGAAGATATATGTTACTTTAACATGCAGCATTCTCGAGTCACTCGGCAACTACGCAATTTTCAGAGCTAAAACTAAACGTAAGTATTAGTATGCATGCGTAATCTGTGTCCTAGCGCGATCTGTCATTCTTTTTAGATTCTTGAAAGGTTATCTCGATTTTACCTGGGGTGGGATGGGTAGGGAACATATATCTTCGAACGAAGCACTTCGTATAATAATGATCGAACTTCACACAGGTAAGTTCGTTTGATCATCTATTATACTGCGTGCTTCGTTCTCGATATATGTTACTTTAACATGCAGATGTTTAGAGAGATGGTAAACTTGAGATAACCCTGACTCCTTAGTCATTATGTTCTTTAAAATAAATATTTTTATTAAGTCAAAACTGACATCTTAAATTCTTCTCTATAATTAAACTTAATTAACAATCAGTAATCATATTAACAATCAATTAATCAGCCTCATTCGGTAGGTACATAGGTAACCATCCGTTATTTATCAACTAATAATGACACATTTTTGATCACAATATCCATCGTGACATTACAATAATATAATAAGTAATAGTGTAACTAAAAATATATTATTCTGCATTAAGCACAGCATAGGCAAACTCTCCTGAATTGAGAATTGGCCTTCTATAAAATTTTGCAAATGTTAATGAATTATTTGTCCAACCAGCATTTGCCATTAGATGTAATCAGACAAACTGTCTGATTACATCTAATGAAATTCCTTTTAAGTTAGCCTTGGATGTAGAGGCGTATCGTGTACTATGACCTGAGAAGACGCGCGTATCAATACCGCAGTCTGAAAGAGTATTTTTAATCCATCTACTAATAGTAGAAGAAACTGGATTTTTTTTTTTTTTTTTTTTTTGTATGTGACAAAAACCAGTAGTCATTAAGACCTCTTATATCTCTAGTCAATCTCATATAATCACACAATGTTTTGGCTGGACAAATCTCAGGTTATTCAAAAAAGGGCAGGAAAAGATTAGGCTGGGTTCGTCCAGCAGCCGAAGTTTTAATCAAATCAGTAATGGCAATATTAACACAACTTTCACTCAGTGTTATGTTCGATATTTTTATTAATGATAAGGTTTGTGCCCGTTGAGCTGTGCTTAGTGCAAGCAAAATCATCAGTTTCTTTGAGATACGTTCAAAACTCAATGTCATATTGGGAGTCCAGTTGTGTCCAAAACTTTATTTGGATGTTGTTTGGTATTTTGCTAACGGTGATTAGTATATAGAGATAGATATAGATTATTATATAGAGTTATAGAATCCTTTAAATAACCTCTTAATACAATCATCCTCCCCAATTTTAGAGCCTATAATCAAAGATAGAGCTGATTTATGAGAGTTTAGGGTCCCATAGGCAGCTTCAAAGTCAAATAATTTTGTTAAGAAATACATTACAAGTAGTATAGATGGGAGTGAATGGGTTTATACCATGCTCCTGGCAAAAGGTCCACCAAATTTTATATGTAACATTATATTGTTTTTGTGTATTATGTGATAGGGATGCAAGCATGACATCCATGATATACACGAGGCATGACTATGATTACCTGTTGCCTTCTCATTTTTAATTTTTTGTAAACCTTTTTCAAATTCGAATAATTAAACAGAATGGAGGAAAGGCATAAAAAAAATATTTTTAAAATAAATTATTTTGTCCAGGACAAACCAGGAGACATAGACAGAATACATTTAGCATTTGTGTGGGATACAAATAAATCAATTTTCGGGTTAAACCAGCTCACATACAATTTTTTGAAACGCTCCGGTGCTTAGCACCCGTTCTGTCTGGATTGATTTTTCGGGACTCTTCATTAGCCTCTTTATTTTCACTAGACATAATGTAGGAGGCAAAGAGCCAAATACGTCTCTCTTCCCACCATTGCCATATGGATCTGGCCAAGTTATTTAAATGTGGGAGCTGAATACCACCCATTCTGTTTATATATGATATTGCTGTCTTATTAACTACACGCAACAGGATATTAAGGTATTCCTTATTGTTTATAAAAACCTTTAATGTCATAAATTTTGCAAGTAATTCTAAGTAGTTAATATGGTATGTTTTCTCATATTCGCTCTAGAAGCCATGGGCTCTTTTGTTTTTGTAAACAGCACCCCATCCAGTCCTGGAGGCATCCGTGAACAGTTCAATATCATGTTTATGATAAGCAATACTTTACATACTGTACTAATATTATTAGCCCACCATTGTAGATCTAATTTTATATCTGAGTGTAAGTCTGCTTTCACAACATAATTTTCATTATTTTAAAATAAATATTTATACTTATGATGTTCTATTTTTTTTTTTTTTTTTTTTTTTTTTTTTTTTTTTTTTTTTTTTTTTTTTTTTTTTTTTTTTTTTTTTTTTTTTTTTTTTTTTTTGTAAATCCAGCCATATGTGGTAGCTGGGCAGGCAGCAATTAATATCCCAATTAATTTTGCCAGATCTCGTATAAAACAACTATCTCTAGATCTAGATCTAAGTATTTTTGAACCAACTTCTTAATATTTGATACTTTGTCTATTTGGCAATTGTAATGTCATATGTTTTGTATCAAACACAAAACCAAGAAAGTTGCAAGACTGTGATGGTACTATTACACTTTTATCAAAATTTATAACAAATCCCAGGCACTTTAAAAGAGCTATTGTTTCTTGAACATTCTGCAAACATGATTGATAACTAGATCCTGTACATAGTAGGTCATCTAGGCATTGAACTGATTTGTACCCTTTTCCTCTTAGATGTGTCACTACACTCTTCATGATCTTTGTGAAAATATTAGGTGCAGAGCACAGACCATAAGGGAGGGCATTAAATTCGTACAATTTTTCATATTGAAAACGTAGGTATTTTCTATCCTGTGGATTTATATTTACTAATAAATATGATTCTTTCAAATCAATTTTTGCCATGTAATCACCTGGAGAAAGTAAAGCTATTGCTGTCCTATAATCCTCCATTTTAAAATGGGATGTTTTTACATATTTATTCAATTACTTTAAGTTTAGTATGAATCTCTTTGTACCATTATGTTTTGAAATCAAAAATATAGAAGAGATAAATTGGTCTTTACAAGACTTGTAAGGAGATATAGCTCCCAATTTTAATAATTTGGTGATAGCAGTATGCATATCAGTATTTTCCATAGCTGATTTCACTGAAGGGGGAAGTGGCACTCACATAGGCTAAGCTATCTTTGTTACTAACACTGTAGACCATTGTAGTCTGAATCAATAAAGATTATTATTATTATTTATTAAATTCTGATGAGGTTTCTTTACAAAGGTAATTGAGTATCCTTTGATATAATTAATTATGGATTTGTCTTTGCAAATTTTGTTCCAGCACAGTAAAAAAAAGTGTGAGCTTTCCAGCATGACTTACCTCTATGTGCGAGCATGAGGTTTCTCCTGTGAGGCTTTCGGCTTTTTTGGCCGTGGACTGATAAAAGTGCCTGTGATGTTTCCGGGCTTGTATTGAGGACTGGGTCTTCTTGTGTCAGTACCTCGTTATTGGCCTCGGATTGTAGCGAGGGGGACCTTGTAAGTTTCCCTTATTTAATGTATGCTGATTGAATGTAGGTTTATTGATGTACTGGCCACTTTGTTGGCAAGTTTACAAAGCTTTAATTTTTTCACTAAAATTAGCTTCATATAGTATACGAGTATACTCGTCTCTTTCAACATCTTTAATGATGTTCGAAAACTTCTTATCAATCACAGGGAAGATCAAGTTTTTCCTTGATTTTGTTTGGACAAAGTGTAAATCAGTCAAGATCCTTCCAGCATCACTAAGTAGTGAGATCAATTTCAATCGGTCTCCTGTATCATTGTTTACCAACAATGATATTGCATTACTTATTATAGACAGTCCAATGCCTAGTTGGTTTTGTTCCAACTCTATATTTTTGTGTCTGTTGACAATAATGTCACTTACCGAAGCAGAAATCTCTGGGTTTAGCTTTGGTGCCTTTAATAAAGGGTGATTTTTTGGAATCAATTGTTCCATTAGATATTGTTTTGTCTTTTTAATAAGACCCTTTTTCATAATATTGCTCCAAATACGAGCCAAGTCCCTATATAGAGGGATCATATGCAGGTGCATCTGGCATGAGATCACCCAGTGCTAAAAGTACCTCTGAACTTATAGTTGGTGCTGCTGAGGTAGGCTCAGGATCAACCATTGGTTCAGGTTGTTCTGGAACCGGGTCTGTCATAGTTTCTGGTGACATATCTCGTGGTAATGTTTCAATTATTTTTACTTCGTTCGAAGTGTCATCAATAATAAAATCTGAAAAGGAAAATAATAAACATACCACAGAAAAATTGTACACAAGTGATTGATAAAAACTGCTTATTGAAGCCTCACGGACTTCTCATAAGAGTCTAAAGATCTCGTCCGTATATCTCGTATACGCCCCGAGTCTAAGGATTTCGTCCGTACATCTCGTATACGACCCGAGTCCAATGAGCACGTCGATGTATCTCGTACACCACCCGTCTCAACCGGTACAAAAGGTTATGAAAACCTTGTGGCCTTAACTGCTATAAAAGCCAGTAGCCGTACCGGTATAATAGCAATCACAAGACAACGTTTTGCTACCTGGAATACTCGAAAGTGAGGCACCACTTTCGTAGTTATCCCGACGACGACAATAACGCTTCATTTTTCGTTAAATTTTTCTTATTTTCTTTTAGTAAATCCTTTTCTTCGTGGTGCCTTTTAGGCACAGTTAAATTAAGCAAGATTTCACTTTTAAAAACTCCAATTTACTTAAATACTTCTAAGAACACAGTATCAGTTGCCGCGCAAACGAAAATAATGACAGATCGCGCTAGGACACAGATTACGCATGCATACTAATACTTACGTTTAGTTTTAGCTCTGAAAATTGCGTAGTTGCCGAGTGACTCGAGAATGCTGCATGTTAAAGTAACATATATCGAGAACGAAGCACGCAGTATAATTATGTAATAGTAAATAATTCTCATCTTATAAACAATTATTTCATCATTTGCCTGAACTTTTCCAAACTATGTTGGGGTCGACTTCCAGTCTAACTGGATGCAGCTGAATACCAGTATTTTACATGGAGGGTTGCCTATCTCACTTCCAGAACCCATTTACTGGGTTTCTGACACTCTGACGACCCGTAACGACTGTCAAATATCCACGAATGACAGCCGGGACTAACGGCTTAACGTGCTTTCCGGGGCACGGAGGGGTCTTGGCATGTAAAGATTCACGGACCAACAGCGCCAGTCGACCCGTGCGGCTGTTAGGTATTACTTAGCCACAAGCCTCCTCACAAACAATATTTATTGTGCCACAAGATAGGTATTTACTCTATACAGCAATATCCGTCCACGAGACCACGATATAGTTTACTCCCAGAATAGCGTGATTCTGATATGAAGGTTAAATAATTGAATAATGTTAAACACAAACAATAGTAACGATAAATTATGACCTGATGTGATTATTGAAATAGTTGGGCTATTTTAATAATCTCAGGTCATAATAAAAACACGCCATCAACGTCCTATATTTAAGAGATAAATAAAGACAACTATAAGCATGTACTTTAGTGTAATTATGTAGGTATGTATGTACCTATAGTGGAATCAGTTTAATTTCTGATAAAGTATGTCTTCGTTTTGTAATTTCACTGGTAAGTATTCTTTTATTATGTTATTGAGTGGGGCACTGGCAATCAAGCAGATAGCCTAACTGATGGTACGTGGTCACCACAACCTATGGGCATCTGCAATTCCAGAAGCATTGCAGGTGCTTGACTTATGTAGGTAAAGATAAATCTGGATTGTCACATTCATAATTCATTCATTGAAGACTGCTGGACATAGGCCCAAGCACCGCCATTTCGATCGGTTCTATGCTTCCCGCATCCAGCGAATTCCTGCGGCCTTCACAAGGTCATCGGTCCACCTTGGGGAGGCCTTCCAACGCTACGTCTTACGCGTACGCGATCGCCACTCCAGAACTTCTAAGCCCCATCAGCCATCTGTTCTGCAAGCAATGTGCCCTGCCCAATGCCACTTAAGTTTGGCAATTCTTCGGGATATGTCGGTTACCTTGGTACTCCTGCGGATGTCTCTATTTCTGAATTGTCTCATATGCCTGTAATTACACCGATACTCATACCTCTCAAACTGAATCACACCAAGGCTGCTTGGCGACAGGAATTAGTAACTATGGTGGAGGGTGGTAATACATAATACTTCCCCAGAACACAACCTTCACCAAGACTAGACCTAACTTCTATTAAAAATGATTTCATTGTACACAGAAATTAGGATAGGATTAGGATTACGGGATTAGGATGTTTTTTATTATTATTATTACTGTTGGTTTTCATAATGCGATAAATTACAGAACTTACGTAAGATTTACGAGGTGCCATAATGTTGAGAACAATAGAAAAGTCATTTGTTTCCAAGAAACAGTAGTAGTGCAGTTTTAATTTTATGTAATAGGTACTTGTGACGACTAAAGATTGTGCTGGAATTCTGAGACTTCTAATGACTTCTGATCACCTTTTCTGGTAATGGCACTTCCAGCATCTACACTGGATACTTTTGTACGCAGTTGCACAGAAGATAAACTTTTTGACTATTCTGTTCTAGTCCCCAATAAAAAAAAAAGGTTTAAATTAATTACAAAAGGTTATCTTGTGATTTCGGGACAACCCGAATATTTGCGGACACTATTGGAACCACAGAACAGATAAATGTGATTGGAACCTCCGGTAGAGCGAATTCAGCGTCCACCTTGTTAAGGTGCGGTTAAGTGAGCTTGGTCTACTCGTTGAGAGCTGGGAGAGCGTTGGTACTCTACGCTGTCGGCGAGACTTTCAGTCTTATCGGGGCTGTCGAATGCGACGCTCTTGTCTGGGCGTATGAGAGGAGGCACGACGACCTCTTCAGGGGAACGTAGTTTCCTCTGAAGATGCTAGAAGGCTAGGTGAGTGGGCTCGAGTTCGCTGAGCATCTTGTCCCAACCCTCGGAGCGCCACTCCACTATGCGTTTCTTTACAGCACGCTGTAAGTGGCGCATGTGGGCTTTGCTCGCGTCACAGGAGTCATAGGCATGAATGGCCGCGTTCTTCTTGGTTATCAGTTCAGCCGGTAGTTTCCAGTCAGGGTCTTCCATCACCGGAACTTCCCGTGAACAATCCGTCAATACGGATTGTACGTGTTCTGTAAACGAGTCGATCGCGCCCGTCGTGTCTTGCGGATGAGACTATGTAGTCCAGAATGAAGTCCAAGTGAGACGATGTGGTGGATTTCAGCCTTTCACTTACTTTCCTCCAGTCGAGTATCACTTTGGTCTGGGAGGGCTTGTTGGGGTCACGCCGGCCCGAATATGGCTAGGTGCGTGATAACTGGGCTTTGATCAGAATTAAGCTCGTGTAACGTCTCAATAGATGACAAATGGAGGTTTACATTCTTGAGCAGCGCTACATCGACTGGGTACATCAGGAAGGTGGTTGCGATCGCCAGGGAAATTGGTAGGGCTTATCGGAGCGATGACACCGACGTAAAGGGTGCCTAGGTTTACAGGATTCTACCTCTGCTAGTAGTCGTGTTGCTGTTCCAGGCGGGATGTTTGGCATTGAGAAAAATGATGGTCATCATCGCGGGAGACTGACGGAGTCACACAGTCAGACCGAAGAGGGCAGTGAGGTCATTGGTGAGAGAGATGGGATCCTCTGCACCATTACTGGGTGGGATATAGGTGGAAATGATGGTGATTGGTTGGTGACCAGTCATGCCGAGCCGACAGATAGAGATCTCCAGGTGAGAGAGGAGTGGAGGTGGGTCTACAGGGATGAAGTTAAGTGCCTTCCTGTAGTAAATAAGGGTAGGTACCGTAACTGTATTTGGACAAGCAAGGCCCTTTTGTATGCCTCAGTGGCGTCAGTTTCTTTCACAGAAAAGATAAAAGTTTAAGCAGTTCTGTGGTTTCTCCCAATCATTTCCTACATTTTGGGTCTAACGACAGTAATCGCTACGCTATTGTTTATTAAGAACATTGTAAACAGATATACCTAAATGGTGCGGATAACAATGTCGGCACAAAACTATAATCTATTATTCAAATTTAAATTCTTGCTAAAGAAATGTGTATTTTTATGACTGGGCGCAGGTAATAATCTTTGTTTACATAACAACTAACAAAACACTTAGAAACTAATAAAACAATGAACTTTACTACGACTCTCGGGCCGAGAGTCTCGGCAAAAGGTAAAAATAAAAAAAATAAAAATGTTTATTTCAATTACAATGGGCATTTAATTGGCATTCATTTCATTTTTAGATACATATATTTGGAAATCACCTTTTAAGCAAGGGATTGCTTGTCTTAGGAGTCTCCGCACTTCCACTTGTCATTTTTAATGCAATTGAAATGTAGACAATGTAAACATGCAAGACTAAAAATAAAATAAAAGTAAATAAAGATAAAGTAAAATAAAAGGGTATCTTAACATTAAACAAACTGCTCTGCAAAAGAATGAGCGTTATGCAGAAAAGTGCTAGATCGCGCGAGTAAGTGTTAAGTGTGTGTCACGAGTAAATGTGTAAGTGAGTACGAGTGCGAGTGTGAGTAGTGAGGTTGTGTGGTGTGTGAGTTGTAATAAGTGATGCTTAGTTCACTTGTCCCAATTAATATCCTGTATAAGTAAATACCCAAACTTCCCGGACGCCAAGGTCTCTAACATCTGACATCATATACTTTCTAAAAATGGTTATTATCATGTTAATATTGCTGCCTATTTGTTTCCCAAACCTAAAACTAACACATGATTAAAACTATTGGATCGGCTGTCCTGCACAGGTTTTATTTAATGAAATTATAATTTTTTTTTTGTGCACCAATTACTTTGAGATATTTTTTGTTTACATGAACTCATAACTTATGGAGAATTTCGAACAAAGATGATCTGTTTATCTGTAGGACTTAAAGACACCTGCGCACTGTTCAGTTTTCCTAATTGTTTAGGTAGTGTTCTAGAATGCGAAAAATAAAATAATCTTCAAAGCGTCTATAAGTAAAAATACTAAAATAATGTGTATTTATGCAATATCTTTTGAATTTCACAATGTGCAAAATCCATTTTGTTTTATGTTCACAGGTAACCCTCTCGTATCTTAAGAGATCAACTCTCTAACTTGATCCTATTTTTGATACAACCAGCGACCAAGTCACAATAACAGAACTCTTATAAAAGCTGATAGAAACAAATTAATAAGCCTCTTTCAAATGCGATCAACCTATTTATTTATAGAATTAAATTTAGTATTTATTCACAATGACAAATACAAGCTAACACTAATATAAATACAGGGTGGCAGGGACATCGACGCGCAACCGCTTACCATGGATTCAGTACACGTTTCTGGACCCCCCTGCGTTGAAATTTTTCGTCAGCTTTTTCTTAATTTTTACGTTTTTTTTTGCAATGTTTTTACTGTAAAATGTATAAAATCATTATTTCTATCTAACCCAATGAGATTTTTAATTAAAAAATAGTAAATTTTCTTGTTTAACTTTTTTTTTTTTTTTTGGGATGGGAAATCATCAAATGACCCCTCCCGCTCTGGGTGGAGCGGAAGGGAGTGTCAGACTCTTACTGACTAAAACCCACCCATGTTCCTTCCTTCGCCCTTTATGTTCCGGGGCAGCGGTAACCCTTTCGGACAATCCCGCTGACCCGGCAGGCTTCGGCCCTAAGGGGCCCCTCTGATTATGCTGACATCTCTTTGAGGCGCGCGTGGAACACTTACGCGCCGTCCGGCACGGGCCTGGTCCTGATCGGGCGGTGAGCTACCCATTGCTCTCCGCCCGCAGGCCCGCGCCTACGGTGGCCGGTAGTCGTCGCTCGACTCCCGACGCCCGGGGCGTCTCCCGCGGCGGCTGGGACGGGAGGCTCTCTCCCTCATCCGTCCCGCCACCTCCTTCGCTAGCATGACTGCTTCGCAGAAGGAGGCGACTGCCTCCCACTCCCTCTCGCTCCGGACCATGGCTTGCACCAGGTCCGGGCGCGAGAGGGCGCCGCCGCTGCCGATCGCCTCTACGAGGACACGGCGGTGCTCCGCCCAAGCGGGGCAGACCTCCACCGTGTGCTCCACCGTGTCCTCTGGGCGATCCTGGCAATGGTGACACCCGGGCGTTTCCTCCCGCCTGATGATGTGCAGGAACCTCCCGAAACTTCCGTGTCCGGTGAGGACCTGCGTCAGGCGGTAGGTGAGGGCGCAGTGGCGCCTCTCTAGCCACTCCTCAAAGAGGGGTCTTATCGCCGCTATCGCAGCGTGCCCTTTCTTGTTTAACTTAAAACAGCAATGTAAATAAAAGTCGAAAGGGCAGCGCGCGGTATCGCGGTAGGTAGCGCGCGCGCGCGTCATCCGCAGAGCGTTTTGATCGCGTTGTTTGCAATACATTGCAAACTCAAAAATGACAATTTTTTTAACCGGTCATTTCCGAGATGAGAATGGCTTTCGTAATTTTATTTATGGCATCAGTTTTAACCTTTTCACGACGTTTGCTCGTCGATGTCCCTGCCACCCTATATACCTATTATAAATAATACAAGTATATAATCTAATAACCAGTCTTACCAAGGGGTATCGTATTACCCAGTAACTGGGTTGTGGAGGTCAGATAGGCAGTCGCTCCATGTAAAATACTACTATTCAGCTGCATCCGGTTAGACTGGAAGCAGACCCCAACATAGTTGGGAAAAGGCTAGGCAGATGATGATGATGACATATATGTATGTACAAGTATACAAATACAAAATTCGTCCGCATCGCTGTCGATGGGATAAGACATATCTAAAGGCAGTAAAATAATGAATGTCAGCTAAAATTAGCCATTTTATTGTTTATCGCGAGAAGTAATTATCTACCACAAGGTTGTACTAAGTAGGTAGTGGTAAGCGAGTACTTAATACTAAGTAAGTTAAGTTTCGCAGAACTGTTCTCGTTCTCACATTATTTTACAGAAGGAGGACTGATGGTTATTGGTTCGAAATTCTTACTAAAACGTGCATTTGTATGTATGCTTGCCGCTTTCGTTCTTAACAACTCACGAAGAACCTTCATCAGTGTTAAACTCTTTAGAGAATTATGGTAGAAGTATCGTGACTTCTTAAGGGAGAGCTCTTTTACTTATTCTTTAATTTTCGTAACTACTGGGTTTAACTGCACAGAAGAACGGCATAAACATCATTTGTATTAAGTCCTATCGAGCTATTTTGGTTATAAAATACACAGGAACTAACCGAACCAATAGCGTCTGTAGAGATGAAAATATTGACGCTGGCAAACATAAATTCCCCTTTGATATGTCCTAAATCTAAATATTATTGTCTGGATTCGAAACCAGAAGCAGATTCTTGAAGTGTCTGTTTTTTTGGTAAATCAAACAGAAATGGGGCCCTAGGCTAGATACTTATACGGTACGGTAATGAAGTTATTGTAGAATTTCTAAGGCAACTGGCTTCGTAAATAATGCTTCGAGAAAATAATGCTCTAATTTCTAAACACTGGTGCTACGGCTTTTTAGAATTCCTAAGTATATACACACTAATCTAAATTCCAACCTAACTGCTGGGTGCGGTGGACGGACTTGAGCAGAATTTTTTGCCCCGCTTTTAAGAATCGAAAAGCGTGAAAGGAATCGTTTGGCGTCATTTGAATTTGCCCGAAGCGTGTATTGGAAACGCCAGTTAGATAATTCGGTTGAAACGGGCCACGAGTCTTCCATCATCGCACCTCGTCGTGTTTATTTTTTAACGTCCGCGAATATACAAGTGTAGTGGGTTTAGCGGCATTCAGCCAGTCACCGCTCAGACAACACACGGTAGACATTCGCTCCGCGCGCAAGCGAACAGTTTTCCCGCCGCAAATTTAAAAGCGCACGTTCTGAATTCAAAGTTCCTCACCAGCTATTGGTAGCTTTTGAAATAATGCCTAAAAAGAAATAGATTTCCAGTTTTTGCTTTAATTAATACTTGGATCGCGTGTAAACTGACTTTACGAACCACATGCTTAGAGTGTCTGTGTTATCGCGTACAAAAATCCTGTGATATTATTTTGCTGTGAAACTTTTAGTTTTAAAAACTCTAGTGGGTCAAAACTTTTTAATTTGACATTTCTGGTTTCGTGAAACGTTTTTCGCGAAACAATAAACCAAAAAATTCTTTATGATAGGTCCATATATGAAGGTGAGTGTTTAAACGTTTTATAATTTATTTTTATTACTTATGTGTGTAAATAAAATATGTAATTGTCAAGGCTTGTGACGTCTCTGAAACATTTGTGTTGTATGTACAAAACTGTTCATTCTGTTGTTGCCTGTCAAAAACAAACAAGCTACATACTCATGGCAATGTTTGAATAATACATTAGAGACAATACTATATAGGATACATCAATGTGTTAATTGACATGGTTCCTCCCCAAAATGATAGAACTTTGTAAACGTTATAAAGCTGAGAAAATTTTCACGAAAACTTCAAGTTTCATTCAAAAACCATTCTAAAGTACACACCATGGTAATGACGAGGTATTGATAGTATTCAAGTGCTTATTACATATTTAAACAAGTGAAATGAACAAGTTAATTATAACCTCAAACTTGTTTCGTGTATGTGTTTTTTAAACATATTATTATATTCAATTAAAATGACGGCATTGAACGTTATTGGAGCGCTTACTGATAAAACTATAACTGTGGGTAAGTATAAATATTGCATTGCGAAAAGAAAACAATATTTTATCTCTTTAGTAGTGAATCGCTTTACTCTACTATGAATTTATGATGGTATAAACACTTTTAGAATCACAAAATGATTCATTCTTTACAAAGGTGAACTATAATTTTAATACGTGTATGTACCTACGCAACGTAGTTTACGTTTTCTTATAATTTTGTGCTTCCTGCACTATGACTAATGGACATTATTCATAGATTTTCATGAGACAGAAAATTTAACTTACCTGAAACAGCTGATCCTGTCTGTTGCTGCAAACGTGAATCATATCGATTCACGTTTGCAGCCTATGCACAGCTTGCATTCCCTACCGAACTCATTTTCGTTCGAACTATTTTTAACAAAATATTTTAAGAATTTTAATTACCTACTAATAAAACCGTAGCTTATTTATTTTCCGTGCTTTGATAACATTCTTTAGTAGGTCTTAAAGATAAGGTGTTTTGAAATCACTAAGTTAAAGTGTGTGAACTGGATTCTAAGCTTCTTGCATATGCAGTTGCTTAGTGCATGTGTATATAATCGTAGCATCCTGTTGACTCCTAACATGTATGATAAACCTTTGATAAACCTAGATACCTTGAGGGTACTCAGACATGTTTTGGTATGGTCTCTAGATTGTTATAGAAGATAGCATAAGGTCTTATCTCTTGGCCTATTTTGATTTCATATTGTAACTGATAAAAAGAGACCGTTAACATTAGAGTTAAAATAACTGAAATATGAAAACTATAAAGTTACTCTTTAGTGATTTCGTGTGGAGATAAAAATTTAAGAAAATGTAGAACAGCTGTTGCTTTAGTATACCTTTTTTTACCGTATGGGAAATCATCAAATGACCCCTCCCGCTCTGGGTGGAGCGGAAGGGAGTGTCAGACTCTTACTGACTAAAACCCACCCATGTTCCTTCCTTTGCCCTTTATGTTCCGGGGTAGCGGTAACCCTTTCGGACAATCCCGCTGACCCGGCAGGCTTCGGCCCTAAGGGGCCCCTCGAATCATGCTGACAACTCTTTGAGGCGCGCGTGGAACACTTACGCGCCGTCCGGCACGGGCCTGGTCCTGATCGGGCGGTGCGCTACCCATTGCTCTCCGCCCGCAGGCCCGCGCCTACGGTGGCCGGGAGTCGTCACGCGGCTCCCGACGCCCGGAGCGTCTCCCGCGGCGGCTGGGACGGGAGGCTCTCTCCCTGCTTTAGTATACCTTCAGTTGTGTTCAGTACCTGTAATACATATTGTAGAAAAATAAGTATGTATATGTCTATAAAGACTAGGACAATACTATGGATTATGGAAGACGTAATTTTTGATGATGTTATTCTGACGATAGAAAAAAAATCTTTAATAAAGAAACCTCTTTTGCAAAACGGCAAATAGCAAAATTTCAATCATAATCTACAAACAATAAAATATATTTAGAGGAGCCTGGTCAAATACGTTTTGATAAGAATTTACGTAGCTAGGTACCTAAATATTCAAATAAAAGAACGACACATGATATGAAAAATAGTAGGAGATTTTACAAATCACTGCTCGAAGTAAATGACCCATCTATAGCATCATGGACTCATGGCATTTACTTATAAACTACCAACTGTCGAATATATTACATCACGTTTTTATGTAAAAAATAAATTAACCCGAATGTCAAAGACATTTTTCAAGACGAGAATCACTCAGAAAAAAGTATATGATACCGGTTTTTTATAATATGAATCATCGAATCATTATATCGAAATTCGCAGAGTTGACCGTTGTATTCGTCTATGTACCATGTACCCATTCGCTATATACAATGGGCCGTTTATTTTTATGGCCTTAAATATATTCTATGGGAAAATCGACATTATTTTCTGTACGCTAAAGATGGAAATGGTATCCAAGGTTTTGGATATCCAATAGGTACTTGGTAGTCCCCTCGCATGTTCGAAAGACCTTTGCAGCGTTATTGCAACTGTTGTACCTTGCATCGAAAGCTCAATATTGCCGAATCAGGAAATGATATGCATGGAATTTAAGTTCATGTAGCGGATAATTTGGAAGTGGGATCACTAACAGTATTCAATTCTTTACAGCGGTACTTACAATAATGGTAGAGCAGTTGTGGCCCAGTGGTGACTTCCCTGACTAATGTGTTGTAGGTCGTGGGTTCGAACCCAGGCAGGCGCTTTACTTTTTGTAAATAATTTCATCACCACCGCTCTCAAAACGGTGAAGGAAAACATCGTGAGAAAACCGACATGTCCTAGAACCAAAAATTTGAAGACGGGACATCTACCGACCCGCACTGGGCCCGCGTGGTAGATTTCAGCCCACTCCTACTCGAAGAGAGGAAGCCTGAGTCCCAGCAGTGGGAACATTGTAGGCTGATTATGTTACAATATGCATTATGCTACATGTAGAACCTCATCTACCTATAGGTATTGGATACAATATAACGCAATTAAATTTTCCGTTTTAATAACTTTATAGCTCATAATTCATGAGATTTTAATCCAAAACAGACTTAAATGATTGCAAACTTTAATCTTCATTTTCTTAGAATCCGCATTAAGTAGGTACATTAGTAAAATAATTATTAGAAAAAACATAGTAGGTAATGCCACTTGGACTAGACTTTTTTTTCCCAGCATATTTTAAAAAGCACAAAAAAGTGCAATGCTAATAAAACACTTAACTTCTGTAAACAGTACGAAACTGCAAACATATTAGATCAAGTGAAACTCAAACCTAGACTTCAGCAAATCAACAAGATTTTTCGTTATTTTAGATTGTCTAACAAGCAAACAATTTCAGTAAGTAATTATTTGTAGAAATAACACCCTGACTTAGGTATTAAGAGAAGAGGAACCTATAATTTTTTCAAGACTATATATTCATATAGAACTGAATAATTTGTGAAATTCGTTAGTTGTTCCACCTAGAAACCAAATTGCTCTTTGTACAGCTATCACTGCTCTATGTGGACATACATAGAGCAGTGATGGCTATACCTACATATTGCATTACAGAAATAATTTGTCTTTAAGTTTTTCAGAAATGAATTGGTTGTACTTAATGACGTATTGTTATTTAGTTTCCATTGTCAAACTCAACATTCGGTACCAAATTCAATTGCCACATTAGTAACATGACATTCAGAATAATTCCTTTAAAATTTATTCAGCCATGTCCAAACTTGTCTATAAATCAGTAGACAATAGTGTCATGTGATGCTGAAGCTATGAATCAATGAATCAACATAAGTTTGACGGACAAGTGGCTAAAGTTTTAATACTTTCAATTGTCCCACAATTAGCTACGATTGCAAAATTACGACTCTTTGTCGCCACGATTTAAAAAAAGGATAAGCGATTAATTATGTAATTTCAACCACTAGTCCCCTAACAATAAGGTTGAAATTCTTTTAAAAGTCTCATTGTGTCGTAACTCGTAACAATTCGAATCACGCTTTGCATACTTCGGTATCTCGTTCCGTACGGTAATGGCCAGCTAATCACTTGTGACATAATGCCAGTGTTTTACGTTGACATAACACAGTAATTTAAATTTAAAAGCAATGGCGATAGGCGATGCCCCTGAACCGCAAATTAACTTTATTTGAAACGGTGCCGCCCACGGTTCAGTTGGAGTAGGAAGCTATAATAATAGCCATGATTATCATTATTTCGACACTCATCGGTAGTCGCTGTAATATGCTGGGAATATACTCAGATTTATTAAAAAAAAAAAATAGGTACAAACTACGTACGTTTAAATGCAGATTTAGGTAGATGTTCAAATGAAAATTCACAAATTACCTAACTAATGTTCAAAGGATGAGTGGCTTTTTACCTTAGTTTAATTATGTACGTATGCATCGTGATTAATAGTTATTCTTGTAATTAAAAAAGGTATGTTAGGTTGCTGCAGGTATGAAATCGCATCAATGAACATCATGGTCGTTCAAGGTTATTTAAACTAGCAATTAATACCTAGGCGATGATTAATTTCAGACTGGCTGGCTCACACGTGGCACATATGGACATGGTACGTCTTGCTAGGGTTATTAAAACTATAGCGGCTTTATTACAAAACAAGGTTTATCTTTAGACCAAGGTTTAAAATATCGAACCATTTTTTAATTTCGAACTATAATCCGACACAGTTAAAGTTCTTATTACAAAAACTGACGTTAAACCCGAGTCTATGTTGTCAATTTTGTATTAAGAACTTTACGATTGTCGGAATACAGTTCAAAATACAATAACTGACTGGAAGGTTTAGGCTAGGCCTAAAAGAACTCGTTTTGACTGTAGCCGTTTAATTAGCAGACGACATGTTAGCTATGTTGCTAGTCAGGTACCTACCTACCTATCAGAACGTCTTGTTTTCTAAAAGTGAAATTTGTCTGTTAAATAGAAGTAATAAGAAAAGTCGTACCCACAAAGTATAAGAATTGAAACGAAATGACAAAAAAGCCCACAAGAATGAAAATGTCTAAAACCCACGACAAAAAGTTTTTAAATGCAAAGAATGAAAATGTTTAAAACCCAAAAAACGAAAATGTTTAAAAACCCAAGAATGAAAATTATTAAAACATTCTAGTGATAACAACTATACATAATTATGACTTTTTATTTTACAAATCCCTACTTAAAAGGATGACTACAAGCAGATAACTGCAAGGTTGGAAGGTACTTACAGCTTTATCATGACTTAAGGAAACATTTGCACACAAACACAAACCACCACACTTGTTTCCATGCTAAATATAATTAAATTCCTCGTTACGAGACCAGTAGGAATGGAAAATACAAAATATAATTGGTGTTAACGATACCTAATAAAGAACTGCCATCATCACTTACCATGAATTTATTTATCTGCACCTAAAATACGGTACTTGTAAAATAATTGTACATGTTTATAACAGTACCTAAAGATTACATTTAATTAATATATTGATGAATATTTGTGTGGCGCCGAAAGAGTCCGTCGATCATCTGACGTCATCGTTAAATAAAAACAATACAAGTCTGGAAAAAACCTGTCTGGTACTCTTATATTCGCTAAAGACTGTGTGCAAAAGGCTAAAATTCAAAGAACCATGTCGAAAGGTAATGATGTTTTACCTAATCATTATTGTAGACGAGATAAAACTATACACAGGAGAGCATCACAATGGTGCAGCTGTTACAAAACTACTACTACTAAGCTAGTTTTAAACTGAGCCAATGTGTGGGAGTCAGTTGAAATCATATTCAATTTGAAAATTTCGCAGTCACCTTTTTTACTATTTCAATCATCACAGTTATAATAATGTGACAATGAAGATTCTCCGGCAGGTGATTTAGTATGCATCCAACTATTTCGTATCCCCTTCTATCGCAGATAAAGACGCTGTTTTACCAGCAGGAAGAGAATATTCTGCATAAGCCTCAATAGTGCTAAATTACCCATACTTCATGCAATGTAAAAAGCAAGAATTAATGCAAAAAGATGTCTGACTAAAATAAATCTCAACCACGTGCTGTGTCAAAGGTTAAAATTCGTTTTGGATCATAATAATTTAATAACAAAACAAACATAACTGTCTTCATACTAGTGTTATTAAATTACCTATCAACATTGATAAGTAAAAATTTTCCTCTGCCATTGGCTGCTTTATCGAAGGGCACTCATGTTTAACTTTTTTATCCATAAATGTAGTTAAAAACACTTGTGGTTTTAAATACCCTTTTCCACATATAATCATTCTTACAGAATATGTTACAAGTGGTAAAACTAGAATTTCGCTTCAGTCCATCGATGTGTGTCCACGCCGAGCTATTATCAATTTCTGTGTGTGTCAGTCACATTCCCTCTGAATCACCTGTCGCAGGGTTATCAAAGTACAGACTTTTATCAACCGTCTCCATTTCATATTTGAACATAACGGCACAGTATTAATTAAATCGTAATTTCTCTAGCCGCATTTAGTGACATAACATGGATATGTAGCGTGAAAAGAGCATATATAGTAGGCATCTACTATATAATTATATGCTCTTTTTAGCTCAATTCCTTCTGCACTTGGCTGTTTCTCTGTTTTGCAATAGATACCATCGTTCAAACACAACGGGCGTTTCAATTAATATCTATTGCTATTTGGTATATACAATTAACTAGATATTCTTGGCAATTTACAAGCACTCGAACATTTGACCTTACGTCTATTTCATTCGACCATTCATACACAGTTATACTACAAAGTTCGGAGGAATCAATCACGTTCAAATTGACTCTGATAACAATATCTTTGGGTTCATTTTGTATGTTTACATGCGTCAGAGATCAACGCGTTTTTACGTGATGACTGCTCTAAATGGTATTGATAACAACAGACATAGGCTAACCGGATGATTGAGATAAAAATTTATTATTATACAGGAATTTGCTGGTTTTTCGATCAACATTGTTAATTTTGTTTGTTTTAACGCTCAGTAAATTCGCTTTTTGCATGTCCGTTTAATCTTGTATAGTCTCACTCTTACTGCCCCACACGCTACCTCAACTCCTTTTCAGTTTCACCTTTTCAATATTTATTACGAGCAATAACTTTGTTGCTTTCAAACATTTCGAATTTCACTTTGTTTACGAACTGACTAGACATATTGATATTTAAATGTTTTAAACAGAGTCACAGACCGTAAAAATGGTCACAATTTTACTGGGTTACACCGTTTTTCATGTTCAAAAGAAGTTATGTAATAAACAAATGGTTAAGACTTAGATAATCGCTACATAGTACATATATATAATTTTGTAAGAATGTGATTTATCACACTACAATCGATTTTAAATTTTAACTTCACAAACAGAGAGCCCATAAATACATACAAATAAATATAATATCTAACGAAGATGTCGTTTCATAATAACGTGCTTAGCAACCTGATATGAGAAGAAGACACGACTAGCAACAGTAATCTTACTAAAGGTTCCCAGCCCTTATCTGAAAGCTGTTGGTAGTCAGACGATACGTGAACAATGATGCAAGTAATCCGAATACTTGTAGGAAATACCTACTATTATGATTCGAAAGTCTATAAGTCATCAGCAAGTGACACCCTAGCTGCCTGATTGTAGTTTGTAAACTTCTCATATTAACGCAAGTCTGGATTAAAACGGTCAGTAATGCTTCCCATGACTGGAACAACAGAATCGCTGCCGTCAATAACATTTAATTTTTTAATTGCAATTACAATATCGATTTATATTCCAACTTTAGGAATGTTTACGTATAATTTATCCAAATCGGATAAATTAAAAGATTAATTTTCATTCATTTTATGTAACTAGTAATAAGACTCAGTTTATTTAGTCATCATAAGCCTTGAACATGTGGGTTCTTTCAAAGTAATAACTAATGTAGATCTTCTTGTATTCGATTCCAATGTGTCATGTGGTTTAAATACACAAAAAACCGTTTTAAATGCCCTAATTGAATTAGTGATTAGTGAATCATAATTCAATTAAGAATGAGTATTTGCCACTTTATCGCGAATTAGTTAATTCACAGGCCAACGGTCCGTATATGTGTTCGTGGAACGAATTCGCGAATCCGCGGAAATAACCTTATTCTTGAGAATAGCGAGAACAGAGAGGAGAGAGTGAAATTGCACTAATAATATAATAAATTTCGTTGGCTTCCGGGTTCATGGACTGGATACTGTGATGGCCAGACATCATGTTCCAAGAAGTGGCAGAAATTTGCGAAATTTTCCTTTGATTAAGGTCGCAAACGAAATACGTCAGTTTCCAAGTTTAACTTCCGGCTTTTCTGCCAACATTTCTCTTTTACTAAAATAATAGTTGAATGATCTTAAATTATGGTGTTTGATATATTCATGACAAGCGTCATTGGACGTGTTTTATGATGTGTATCATTAAATTCTGTGCCAGAGCAAATTAGTGTCTAACATGATGTTAATTCGCAGGACATACATAAATATTATTATTTTTCTTGTTAACGATCAGTCAACTTTCTCGAAAACTCTCCTTCGTCGTAAGTACTCGTCATTTTCCTGAATTAATAGTATCAAAGTAAAAATAACTGGCGACGTACCGGTTATCGCTGAGATTTTTAATTCTTCGTCGTAAATATCGACTGTCTACATAATGATATTTTATCAGTACATAAAAATATTTTATGAGTCATAAAATATTTACAGACTCTACTAATATGAGAGGTGTTCGTTTGATAGTTTGGTGCATTTCCTTTCCAGTTAA
Source organism: Apamea monoglypha (assembly GCA_911387795.2). Classification (NCBI taxonomy): domain Eukaryota; kingdom Metazoa; phylum Arthropoda; class Insecta; order Lepidoptera; family Noctuidae; genus Apamea; species Apamea monoglypha. The sequence continues at coordinate 7,834,681 of OU426922.1, forward strand.
GTAGCTTTTTATGCCACTTCAGTTTGGTCAGAATGCACAGTTTACTTCTTCAAGTTTCTGAGTCTTGCTATTGTGTTCTTCAAAGCAGCTTTCACGTTACGACGGATAACAAAGATATTTTACAATCAATTGAAAGTTATAAATCGTGGTTTCATTTTTGTGTCAAATGTTGGCCATAAAAGTTTTATTCGCGAATAAAAATCGCTTTATTTGTTATTGATTGAAACCCCAAAAATACTGAAATAGCGTCACGTGGTGATCACCGTTATTCGTTACACATTCTGTTTAACGCTCCTTTGGTTTCGATATTGGTTTGACCGTATTCCGAATTTAACACAAATGTATGAAATGGAATCCATTGTTTACATGAATGGCGAGGTTTTTTGGTAACGTGACCCACCCGAGAGGACCGAATTGGCAATTTAGGTTACCCACGTAGTCACTTGGTGAGTGACAGTCGCTAATTTGTTTCGTACTAATAAATATGTGAAAGTGTACAGTACTTTGATCCAAATAAACATGTGACTGAACTTGTCGCTAGCGTCACAAACATCTCGTTAAAAGCACATGACTGGACGATGATAACTTTGAGAGTGGCTAATTTGGACCGACAGAATTGAAACTATGATTAAATATTATGTCGCTGATGAAAGATTGTAACATAGTACCGGTACAGTTTTTATACAAGGCACATTTTTTAATTTTGTTGTGAGCTTTATGCGTATTTTTGTCTACTACCATCACAGTAGCCAGTGCGTTTACTTCAATGACTCGAGTTTTCGCTTTGACATTAGATCTGAAGGTCAATTCTGGTACTTAAAAAACGTTCAAATTCAAGTTACAGTCTCATCTCAGCGACAATCAAAGAGGGAAATTAGTACGTATTTTTGACAGATTGAGACTTATGACTATTGACAAAATTATAGAAATTGCCCCTTAGAAAATCGTATAGGTACACGTTCTTAGTTATTCAACTTTTGAGAACACCTTTGATTCGGTTCATTTCATTCATGCATTAGCATTAATTAAAACAGTGAGGACGTCTTCAGAACAGTTTTTCTATTTTTTTCCTTCTATGAAGGCCAATGGAAGTTAATGACATAATTATTTCTTCGAAATTCGTCTCATGGATTGTGGACAGTAAAAACGAAACAATAACACCTCTGTTTGGTTTTGGCAATTGTCTTTACTAACGAAATTCAATTATTTATATTAATGAATTTGAAAAAGTTTTTATGGCAATTGTTTACAACGATGCGTGACCATAGTACTGATTAGCACGCCTCGTGTTCATAATACTATTGTACTGAGTAATCTGGATCTCTATGCAGATAGGTATGTAAATAGCAGTAATAGCAGCCTTAATTGCATCCTTAGGTATGCCTCATCATTACCTGACCAGAGGTGAACAAAGACTTATTAAATACAACTCGTGATGTGTGCAGTGTCTTGGAGTTCCTTGCGCATATGATTTAACCTCTTTTGTCTTAATACAAGAAAAAGTCCTTTTTTTAACATGGCTTAAACCATAGAGCCAATTTTTGTAATAAGAACCTAACTTTGATCAAAATATTGGGAATAAAATTCCAAATATAAAAACTGACTCGAAGGGTTGAGTTCGGGTTCAGTCTTGAAATAAGACGGTTAATTCATTCGCTATCATTTTTAATTCCAAATGTGATGTATTTTCTAAAAAGAACAGTAAACATGACAGAAAAGAACAACTAAGCTGTTGATTAATTTGTTTTAAATATTTAATTGTCCATGACTAGAAGTGGTCACCAACGAATATCATTACAATTAGCTAATTAGAGTAAGTGCTGGTTTACGCCTGCCACGTCTGGGCAGACTATTTGTAGACTAATTCCAATTTTCGTACATCAGCTTACAGAATGCGTTCGGAGAACATTAATAGCTGCACGTGACGTCCATATTATAATGCTTAATAGAAAATATAGCACGTTAGTGTATAGAATAGTTAAACGTTAGGAATACTAATACAAGGACTGACTGATTCATAACTTTTTCTTTACTTCCTTTTGGCTTCGGCGTAGACTTCATTATAATACAGCGTAGTATACCATTATGTTTTTTAGTTAGATTATGTTTTATGGGCGCGGATTCTAGTCCATGATTGATAAGCTGTAGTACAATGATGCGGGTGAAGATGGGATGCAGAGTGGATGAACCATCAAAGATATGGCTAATTTATTCACGTTCTTTACATTGTCTTCCCTAATAAAATTCAATAGAATAGAATAGAATAGGTACTCTTTATTATGTACACCATATAAATTACAGGCATAAATATAGAAATTTTACAAAGGGTGACACAGCCTTTGGATGGATTAAAAAGGGGAAGGAGAGACAAATACTGTGTAGTCTGTGGTGTACCATTTACATAATACAATAAATACATACAGAAAGTATATTATACTGATCTAAATAAATATATATTTATACAACGTGCCGCTACAATGGCGACATTAATTTAACACACGGGTAGGGCTAGTGGTCGGTAATCATAAAAGTTATAACAACATAAAAAAAACCTAACTTGAAAACTTCCACCTGCGCCGCTCGCCGCCATAGGGCGAGAGAGCCCTATGGCGGCGAGCGGCGCAGGTGGAAGTTTTCAAGTTAGGTTTTTTTCTTCAATTTTCTTCTTTTCTTCAAACTTCTTTTCTTCAATTTTCTTCTTTTCTTCAATGTTCTTTCCTTCAATTCGCCTTCTCTTTGCACGTTATTTGTTTTAAATACATTGATGCGATGTTATGATCCGTGGCCCCGGCCAAAGACCCCTACGCTACAGTTTTTTAAGTCAGGTTGCTCTAAGATGCTATTTTAGAAAATTGTTAATAAATAAATAAATATTAATGTTTAATTGAATTAAAATGTATTCGTAAAACTAAAACGCGAAACCGTATACATGTGTTAAATTAATGTCGCCATTAAAGCGCCACGCTGTATATATAATAATCAACACGAAACAGGTACAAACAATATAATGATCAGGTTCAATTACTTATATGTATATATTAATGAAAAACTCGTGGTACTTATGACGATTGTTTATAACGATGCGTATGGGCCTGGATGACTGATAAGCTTTAGTGCAATAATGTGGGTGGTAGCTAATGACATAGGATGAAGAGTTCCTGAACTAATTTATTTACGTTACCATTAAAATTTTTGTTTCTTGAACATTTTACCGTAAACTGTAAGAGTTTATTCAGTCACTGTTAGGTACTCACTTATTTAGGAACGTAATTAACCAATAAGGAATTAACTGCTTAATCGGAATGCAACGAATTACAATAACGGAGCTTTGTAATTTCAATTATTGTTTTATTCGAGTCGCTGACAAATTCCACGAAGTCATGATCCAAAGAATGCATGCGTAAGTAAGATATAATTTATTTTACACATATAAAAAAGTGCATATTTTAGGCAAAATAAAATGAATAACCCATCAATTAAGTGCTCATAAAAGCAGGCGCTTATTAACCCATGTTTCAATTGAACAAGTTTTTAGTATTTACCCGTAAAGAGTAGTGTGTAATTGAACATGTATTTTATAGAAGCAACACGAAGGCTTAAATTCTTGCCCTAAATTATGTTACTTCGAACCGGTCGAGCAGGGCAGGATCTGATAATAAATAATAGTCAAGATAAGGTCTAGGCATTGTTTCAAGTTCCCACCGGCGCCATTTATCACTCTTGTCATACGATAAAGGTTTAACTGTCAAGTTTTTGCACCGATTAGTTATGTAGTTATAAAGTTACTATGAGCATGAGGTCCTGGGTTCAAATCCCAGGTCGGGCAAAGTATTATTGGGTTTTTCCATCTGGAATTTCTCAGTAGCAGCCCGGAGTCGGACTTAAACCAGTGGCGTAGTGTAGTGGGGGCGGGGGGGGGGGGGGGGGTGACCCGCCCCGGGCGGCACTTTTTAGGGGGCGGCAAAATTTCACAGTAAATAATAAAATATATTTTGTAAATATTTGAACCATTTCATATTTTTAACGTAACTATAAATTCGGACCGATTGAAAAGAGCACGGAATTTTTCATTGCTTATTCTGTGACGAATTCGGGGAATGCCCTTTCTTTGAATGATGATTTGTTTAAAAGTTTTTTTTTACAATCACGTTTATTAATACAAAAAATCTTACTTCAACCCAATACATGAAGGAAGATTTTTTGGGAGAATTTTTGTGTTAATAAACGTGATTGTAAAAAAAAAACTTTTATTTAAAATCTAACCTGTATAATGCAAAATAATGATGATTGTTCTTGCCGAAAAGTTCTCTAGAATTAATGTATATAATGTATAGTATACATTAAATTGAAAAACCTAATTAAGAGGGCGGCAAAATTGTCTTCCGCCCCGGGCAGCCGATACCCACGCTACACCACTGACTTAAACATAATTGGCGAAACGTGGGTGTACAGACGCCAGCAGGTCAACCTACCCGAAACTGTCAAATATTCCCAATCAACCTTGAACCTTAATGCTTCAGCGATAAAGTTGAAAATCTATTAAAGAAATTTGACAGATTGTAGTAACTTGATGTGCTGGCGTCCGTACTATATATAGGTACCTACAGTTCTGCCTAATCCTTCGGGAAATACAGGCGTAATGTTATGTTATGTTAACCACATCTGTGATCATATTTGCATAGTTTATTGCGAAACATCAAAACTGGAATCTTCGGTTGTAACTCATTTTGCAATCGAATTTTGGCACCAGGTAGGATATTTCACGAAAGTTAGATGTATAACCTGATTGCTGCGTTTAATGCTAGTGTTAGTGGCCTAATTCCGCAAAATACTTTAAGAGTTCACGTGAAACACATTTCAATATAAAAGCTTTAGTCCGGAAGAACATTAATCAGCCAGGTTCAGCGAAATCTTTGGATGATCAAAGAGTTGGCTTGTATTTCGGCCAATATTTGGACGTTATATGTCGGAATACATCAGTGATATCAGGCCAGCGGTATCAGTCCATGATTCAGCGTGTGACTGGAGCATTGACCCACATTCGTGCACCGCGGGACACTTGGCAGTCGCTTCGGTTTAAAATACGATCAGCCGCTATGTCGTTGGGTGAAACGAGCCACAGGCCACCAGTATAGGGTTACTCTAAATTTGAATTATCATCCGGTGATACGCGAAACGAACATACATATTTCATTGGTTCTCCCGTTCTGCTCTATAAATTTTTGTCGCACGTGTCAAATGTTCCCAGTTTATTTTAAAGTCTCCATAAATTATTGTCTTAGACGTTGCATAACGTCTAAACATAATACTTCGAGTTGTACAACTACTATAGTTGCCAATGTAGAAAAATTCCGTTACACATAAATTCACATTAATTGGCCGCCGGTATCCGCCATATTGTTTCTTGAAATAATTCATGTTAATGTAATTCTGCATACAAAATGAATTTGTTCCACGTATAGCTCGAAATAACTATTCTTTTTCTTTATTTAAAAAGAGACAAATTCATCGTCATCCTATTACTCACATTTACTGATCGTCTTATTACTTTTAATGCATTGTCTTTCAACAAGGAATTTCTGAGAAGACAAATTGTTTCTTCTCTTTTGTGCAATACATACCTACTTACTACTTAATCAAACAATAATTTACTTTTATAATATTCCTTTGTTTTTTTATGTAGATATTAAAAAAATTCAAAAACAAAATTATTAATTTCATAAATAGAGAACACCTGCAAACTGTATTTTAATCCACATTGCTTCAGTCTTTACTCTATATATAATACTAAATATGATCTAAGTACACAAAAATACGAGCGGCAGAATAGCAACTCGTGTTCCACTTTCTCTACTCACATATTGAACTACGCATTAGGGACATGTTTCACTTTCGCGAAAATCACAAGCAATAAGAGCAATTACATTATACTTAACTACACATCACAGTCCACATATCTTGAGCTTGTTACTGGGAGAAAATCATGACGATAATGTACACCTACCTTATGTAACATTTTGGCCTCGAATCGTGAGGCCGTTGTGATTTTTAGTGGAATTAATTAATTGGAATATTTACCATTCAGTATTCCTTCGTATGTCATTGACTTTTAAATATCAACATCACAGCAAAAAATATTCAAGTTCTGTGGCGACAAAAAGTCTGTACTCCTAACAATATTGTTTGTCTCATTCAGTACACAACACACGACAGAGTCTAAATAGGAACAATCCGGAACACATTATGTATAATTTACTTCTATTATAATGAATTTGCAATCATTCTATAGAAATCATTTGATTGAACCGAGCCTCAGCACGCGAAATCAAATTGCTGAGTACTTTTATGGTACACTTGATTGCGAAATAGAGACAGATAACTATACAATTATGTGCCAACTTTCTCGTCGTCTCTCACACTTATAATTTTCGATCGTAAAAAAAAACTTGCATGCGAAAAAAATAGTCTCGAACACGAATTACAACGAGTTAAGTGAAAATTTCTAAAAGCAAATTAGCATTTCGGCTTCAAATGTTGTCGACTTAATTGACAGTTAGTCCACCTAAAAGTCTGTGTACCTTTTAATTAAGACTAGCACCGCTTGTTTACATTTCTCTGGCTAACGAGGAACAGCACCTTTCTCTTCAAACAATAACACAATATTGCTAAAGAACATTATTTAGAAAGGCATCTTCTGTTGTTTTAGTGGAATTTCTGCAAATCAGTTGCAGTCAGTTGCTCGAAAGCGTTTTAATGTCCGTCATACGTTCTGTTTATTGCATTAATTCCATATATACGGATTTCAGTAAAAGTAAAAGTTGGTAGACATTTAATATGAAAGTATTTTTAGTTTCTCACTTTTGAATGGAGCTACTTGCATTGTTTCACATTTACATTCTACACGTGTTTCATGTCTTCTTAGCACACGAGTAATAATTTTTAAATCTGTAAGTATGTAATCCATCGCATTAACAATTTATTTTTCTTTTGTTCCAGTGTCAACATTTCTACCCCAAACATTATGATTTACAAATGGATATTATGATAAGAGTGAAGTGCTGTCAAGAAACTAAAAACCCAAAGTGACGAAGTGCCCTGTAGGTGTCTGTTGTGCTACCGTTCCGTTGCCTTCCCTTTACCTATTTAGTGCTCAATATGTCTGACAAGACCTCGTCGTCGGTCGGCCCGAGGAGTTTCGAGACGATCTCGGAGGAAGACCTCACCGCGTCGCCGTGGGAGAAACTGTTGGGAGAGGTGGACACTGCTGTTCCTACGATAATAAAGACTAATGTATCATGTACAACCATCTGTCGAAGCGGTGAGGAGGTGTCTGCGAACCCTCAAGCCGAGGAGGATCTGGAGGGAAACAAGTTGAAACGATCCAAGAGCCTTAATCAGCGAAGAAATAGCAGCGGCCTTCTCAGCTCGATCCCGAGGCAGCTGAGGAACTCATTGCGAGGAGTTCGGAGTGAACCTTCGAGTGTCAAGGACGTACCCACGACCAGGAATGACAGCTCTCTTAACCTTCTTCTTAGGTGAGTCATAGTTTCATCTTGAAAGTTTATTGCAGATCAATCTTTGTGTTAATTATTATTAAAGCCGATATAATCCAAGGTTCCATCGATTAATTGTTTTGTGAAAGGAAAGGGTCTAGATCTTGATTGATGTACTTGCAAGTTGACGTCATGCGCGACGATTGCAAAGAAATATCGCAAAACAAATAGGTTCACACAATTTGATACGGCTGACTCTTAATAAATAGGGGAAATACATAATGTAACCCAATGCTGAACGCGCAATATTTAAGATGACGCAAGATGTTTTTCATCTATGTTAACGTTTTTTCAATAACAGCAAATCAAGTGTAAAGAGACACACATCTACGTAAACAACATAACTTTCGAGACCTCTCCATTCGCTTACATAAAATAACATGTTATTATCGTAGTCCCGTTCAGTATAAAATTGTAATTCTGAAACGATACACGAGTGACCCTTACCAAGTGCCCTTGAGCCTGTAGTTTATAATTTATTGTCACGTACCATCGGACTCCATGGAGGAATTTTCATTAGAAGACATCGCAGGTCAAGAACAAATGGCGCCTCATGACCACAAGGCTTCGTCTGACTCCCCCCTTACCTCCTCATCACTATAATTACCATCAAGTAGAACCTTTCCACATAATTGCAACCTTCATGGTCTGAAATACTTGAGGCTTCGCACTGATTGGTCCTAGAGATGCAACTTGACCTATTGTCTATCGCTGTCTGCGCTATTTTAAGGAAAATTGATTATCTGAGACAATGTCAGGGTCTAATTAGTGCAGCAGATAAAGGTCTTCTGTAATTGAACATTTTGTTTAATGGCGGATAAAATAAAAATCTTTTATTGGCAGGCGTCGTAGGCCCATAGCATGTTAGTATTACAAATAATTTAAAAACTATATAAGTGGAAAAAATAAGCACACAAATATAATATTAAAACATTACAAAAACACAAAAAACAAAGCATCCAATTACAGGATATCACAGGACTGTTTATCAAGCCCCAAAGAATCGGTGAAGAAGTAATTTTTCAAATGAGAACTAGGCCTTTTATTCTTCACTCGTAAGAGCCTGTCAATCTATAAATAAGCTATCAATAAATCTACATCACACGTGATCAATATTACGAGGCTATAAAACACTGTGTAATTGGATAGTTATATATTTGCAAGTCGATAATGAAACGTCATAAAAGTCAAGAATGGGTCTTCCGTTTATAAATGTTCATCAGTTCCTAATAAAAAGATCTTTACCGATAACTTTCTCATATGCAAAATGGCAAAGGAAGCGGACGTCCTTATTTAAATACGAATTGCAGGAAACAAGGCGCCCGTGTAGACAGCCAGCCTAAAACAATGCTCCTTGCAGAACACAATGAATGAATAGACTGAACGATTGGATGGAAGTAGCGATTCAGGGCCATCCGTTTAGCGCAATCCGTGTCCTCTTATTTTTATCTCGTTGTACATTGCGAGTTGTGAATACAAATGACTTTTCAAATGATTTAGGCTCGTCACCGTCGGAAACAGACGTACAAATGTATTAACATACGAATTACGTGAGGTCCATTTCGGAATTAGGTAGATACCGCAGATTTATGACTACGAAGTGTAGTTATTTGATATGATTTTTATTGGTCTTTGACCACCCACTCTGTATTGATAAATTATGCGTAGTGTTAAAACTAACAAGAATTAAATCCCTTTATGAGATGTTGTGATGGAAAAATACGTCCACATTTTAGTGTTAGTTCGTGATGCTCATTTGTTTACATTTGTCAGGTAATCAAATGTGGCGTAATTGACTGAAATATTTGATTCATTTATAACTTTAATGTAAACTAGTATTAGTAATGGTTATCTATTAATGTTCGAACATCGCGCTATGTCTCATCATTAGGTACCATTTTCAGCCCTTGGTTATTGGTTCAGCCAGTGGGTTGCTTTGTGTGAAAGCCTGTTTTCCCATAGGACAATGTCTTGTGATGATGCTTGACGTCAAACTAGTAACTACTGGAGGCAATCGTGACTCCTAGGAAGGTACTTTTCCGTAGTAACAAAAAATTTTGAACGCAAATAACTATAATGGATTTGATGTAGATAACAGTTAAAACGGTGCTTTGTTCGTTTTTTGCCAACATTTATTTGACTTTTAGGCCACTGCCCCTAGTCACCCAAAAAACGAATACACGATGTTCGATCACATTTATTGGAATAGCCTTTCAGAGGGACCATATAATTTAGATAAGTTTAGAGGTTTTTGCAGTACCTAGTTCCATTTTAATTTATTGGGAGGGGAACTTATATAATGTGCTAGGTATGTATACGTATGTGTGAATGACCCACATTTAAAAGGTGATAAAAGATAAAAAATGCAGAGTTGATACAGTTACATTATCAGACACTATACGTAACTGTGTTTATCAACTGATAGGTGGGTCACGAACAGTAGGTCATTGCCCCTAAACTAAAAGAATGAGTTTTATGACATTGAGCCCATTATAAATACCTATTTTTGAAAGCAGTTAGTCTCAGAAACATGTAATTCACGTTCAAAGTTATGAACTACGCGTGGTCTATTTAAATAAAGTAATTTCGTGTAGATTATGGCAGTTGCGGTGAAAATGATTTACAGCTCCAACCAACATAAATTGTAGCAGCGTGTGTCTATTCGCATTTTATCAGAATTATAGCATTTGCATAGAGAGCTTTGATCCAGAATATTTTGATAAATAATTTGCAAAAGAAAAAAGCTTGGATTCACGGCACGGTTGTACCAAGAACGTCGCGAGGCCATTCACTTCCATCGAAGTGTCCACACTTCTGCGTGTTGGCGTATTGGTACGATGACTGTGTATGTGTTGGTGCCAATATTTGCACTCCAACATTCGGCTCGCTTCCTGGCATGCCTTATCACCGGGAGGCCCGACCTGGATACGGATTTCCATGCACGTTTTACAGCGAGAACTATTCGCTCTGTTTAACTCGTGGTTTGAATGGAACATTGGAAATATAACGCGAAGGATGTTGACTTTCAACAACTTTATGCTGAAGACGTCAAACGAAGTAGGGCGAAAAAACTAATTGAAATTTTATAGCATCTATTTTTGAGAAAATGAGAAAATAATTAATACAGTTTTAGTTTTACATAAACACCGAAACAGCTAACCGGATTTCACACTCCTCAACTTAGCAATACTTTCGCTCACACTGTTTTTCTTGGGTTAAATGTCGAAATATCCTGGCAAACGTACTAAAACAGCTGATGACGCTATAATTACGAAACACTGACGTACCACGAGGTGTCACCTGTGCAAACAAGGTTGCAAGAACCTCTTAGTAACTTTGATGTATACAAATACATGTAGACTCTGTAAGCAGTATTTCTGGGAAACTTCAGTGTTAAATGAAATACTTTGTAGTTGAATGGGTGCAAAGTAGGTACCTTAGTTAAATAGAATAATGTGAATTACGTGTCTTATTATGTTTTACTTGGAACAGTTCACTTTGGGACTCCTTGTTTTATTGTTCTTAGAAGGTGTTTAAGATAACACCTAGCTAGTTAGAAGCAATAATGCAACAATGTCTTGTTTGAAGGATTTAGAATCAAGAAGCTTGTGGAAAATGTCGTCGATGTAACAACTTCCAAAAAAGACACTACAAAGTGAAAAATAACTTTTATTTCGGAAGTCGGTGTCGTTGGTTTCGCATTTTCGTTGTTTGCCAGCGACTTCCGAAATAAGTAGAGAAATAGTAATTTTAGTTTAAAAACCAAACTACTGAACCGTTTTTGATGAAATTTCTATGGGATGGATGAGAGTATGCAAGAAGGAATAAACCCTTATAATATTTTCTTGATGTTTTTTTTTTATTATGTTAGCCTACGCTGTCCCACTCCACTCATTTCATTCTTGATGTTACTAATATTAATTCAAAAGAATCAAAGGAGGAATGTAAGAATCGTAGCAGGTCGCGTCCTGTAGTTCCTGGCTACCCCCAATGGGAGAAGACATGAATTTATGAACTATCACTACTATTTTTACGTATGTAGTGATGTAGGTACTAGTCCTACTAATATTATAAACGCGAAAGTTTGTATGAATGGATGGATGTTTGTTACTCTTTCACGCCAAAACTACTGAATGGATTTGGATGAAATTTGGCACACATATAGTTCATAACCAGGATTAACACATATGATGCTTTTTATCCCGATATTCCCACAGGATCTAAACTTATGCGGGCTAGTAATAACTAAAGGACAAAATGATATTACCTATCTGATACAGAAATAAAGGCATACAGCAACAACAGTACTGCCGAAACAGTTTTGTTTTTCCTCAAAGTTATTTTCAAATGACCGTCACCTAAAGAGTAAATAGAAGCGCATGTTTTCCGGGAAAAGGAGACTGCGAACACAGTATACAAAACGTTTGAAGAAGATTTCGAATAGCAACTCAATGAAAGCGGCACAATAGGATTCACTAAGCTTGGGACATCGTGTGATACTTGCGACATCGTAGTCGTAGACAGTACTAATTTGCAAAACAGAATAGGTACAGGTAAAATGAATTTTTTGCGCAATTCCATGCTGCAAACAACAGGTAGAGAAAATCAGTGCCAAGTAAATTTTCATTAAGCATTACTCATGCTGGACAGCAAAACAACCTACCTATAGAGGAAACCCTAACAGTTTTCCTCGTTAGATTACCATTTAGAAACGATCGATCTGCAAATCAAAGCCTCCTTTATTTGCAGGATACTTGAGCAGTTCACTTACCGGTATCTTTTCCTCGTGGTCTGATATCAACGACACGTCTATCAATATAACAAGGGTTTCTTTGAAACGGTTATATTAAATAATTAATATTTGTGTACATAGTACCATAGTACCTATATTAATTATCTGTACAAGGAAGTAATTGTTTCACCTGTATGTATGTATATATTTTTCAACACTCCTAACGGAATAATGGAGTCGTTGGGTAGGGACTATTTTCCCTCTTTGTGCAAACATTAATCTGCAAACTATTTATTTTAAAATTGATGACTTCCACGAGCTAAATAAATTGTGTAACCAGCTTGAAAGAGTGTCTGGGAAAAACTATCGGAAAAATCACATTAAATACAAAGTCGATAAAAGTTACTGGAAACGTGCATCAGAATTAGCTCTAATCAAACTCACTTCTCTAAGGAACTTAAAACAACAAACAGCCGATCTATTCTGTTAAAATGTCACGGTGAAGTGAGCTGTGAATAGTATCGATCCTTATCATCAGGTGGAATGACAGTTCACGTCAAGCTGACTTCACCTAAGTTTTCACGGTGAGATTTGTACAGAATATACCGGCAGGATGCAGCGGGATTGTCCGGAAGGGTTACCGCTACCCCGGAACATAAAGGGCGAAGGAAGGAACATGGGTGGGTTTTAGTCAGTAAGAGTCTGACACTCCCTTCCGCTCCACCCAGAGCGGGAGGGGTCATTTGATGATTTCCCATCCCAAAAAAAAAAAAAAAATATACCGGCAGGATTCGTTATGAATTTGCTTATATAGCACCTAAGGATTGGAAACTTGACGTCTCTGGTAGTTCTGTGAATTCCTTTAGACTTAAGCCTAATAACGCTCGCTATGACGTAGAACCCATTGGAACCTAACTTGAGCGGAATGATTAAAAACAAACGCTCGTGATAAGAATGACGTCATCATAATTGATTCAATATGGTAATGATTCGTTGTAAAACCGTAGACTGAACGTAATAAATACAGGGAATGATTTTAATGGATACTAATGAAGCAGATCTGTTTCAGAGGAACTATGTATAAACACATGGATGTGATATGGAACCAGTGATGCTGGTATGTATTTCTGGAAAATATTTTTCACATGTGTCGTTAAGTTTCCCAATGAATAATCGAAGATTTTCAAGAATACTTGCAGGAACTCAACTCAAACACAATTAAACCATTTACATGGTACGCACGGCTACACATCAAGCTATACAAAACCAGTATAAGCTGCCTTCTGATTGTACGAAAAACCTATACAATGCGAGGTCAGCTAAAACTGGAAATGCATAGCTTGATGTGTAGCCGTGTGTACAGGCACTTTTGAATTGTCAAAATTAAATAGTCGGTCAATTGATCGACTATTTAATTTTGACAATTCAAAAAAATATGTGAAGTAAGACTTTCTGACTAACAGTCAGAAAGTCTTTCTTCACTTTTTTTTTTCTTCACTCGAACACAATGTGCCGTTCTTTTGTTAAATCGGACCGGAATCCCAAACAATTTTACCGATACTTGCGTAGGCGCCACTCGTAGTATGGGAAGAGTATGAATATTTAGATAAAGAATTTTAAGTGTTGAAATCGAGTCTAAAGGTAGCAATACTACAGGTAGGCCCGGTATCCCGCTTCCCTGATTACTTTTGCAACTAGCGCAAGATAATAAGAAATCCGATATAACTCTTGGTTTTTTTCTTTAATTTCTCAAGATATTATGGTACTTTAAAGGAATTTGTTTAATGTAATCCATAGCTTATAAGTAGGCCGCATGTCAGAAATTGTTATTGAAGGATTATTCAAGTACTAAAAAGAGGTTAATAACCCAATATGTATGCTGGAACGACTGGATTGACTAACTGTCGAATTTCAATTAGATTTCTTGCTATCTAGGTTTCGATTTATCGGCTTTAAATGTTTTAGTTTGCAAAATTATTATACTACCACCAAAAGGACTGGCAAAAGACAGAATTGAGGGGATATGGGAGGCCTTTGCCATGCAGTGGGGCTCGTTACATAGATAGATAAAAAATGAGATAGATAAAAAATAGGTGGATATAATACCATCTATTTTTTTACATGATTGGTTACAACGGAAATACTTTCATTGTCATTTTGTTTTATATTATTTAAGTCCACAATTTGTATTCATTATGAAAGGACAACTTTCTCAATATATTATTTGTATGTACGTACTCAGTACTGAACACATTATGTATGATCACGTTCGAGTACATCATCAACGCTACTTTCACAAGCAGTAAAATATTACGATCATTTATTTATTTCTTTTTTGTTCAATTGGTTTTTATTAACCACCGTTTACATTGCTTTCTCCAGCTTCAAAGATATTTCATTTTGGTTTTTTGTAGCTGTCAGTATCTGCCTTTCGTTTATTATTTTCTTTAATATTGCCTTTATTATAGAGATGGCCAATGAGTTCTTTTTCATCTATAATATTTTAAATTGTTGCTCCAGGTAGCTACGGTCTTGATTTAATTTATATATTCCGATATTCGGCTGTTATTTCCAGAGAACGAGTGGGTTAAGACATCTATTAAAATGTTTTTCAACAAGCACTCTCTCTTAACTTCAGAACAGCTTAAAAATAATGACTGTTTACATAGTCTGTCATTAAATGTTTGGAAGCAAAACAAAGAGTAAGAAAAATACAAATGTAGAACTACGGGGTAATTGCGTAACACACTATCAGTGTATGGCTTTCATTTTGATAGTTTAACAACCTTCATTGCGTTATTTACATTGTTGAGCAGAGAAATTGTTCGAACTTATGAAGCAGTGGATTAGTAATATCCTTTAAAAAGATTCAGATTGAGATTGATAGTGTGTTCCGCAGTTAGGGTGCTGTTTGGGACTTTGGTTTAAACGTAAGTTTCTTTAATTTACCCGTAAGTAGCTATAATTTTACTGAATGAATATCCTGGAATGGGGATTGTATTCGTATCTTAGTTTGTTGGATTTATCAGAAGCCTTAGGCATAGTAGTGTTTTGTCGATTTATATATTATATATTTGTGTTATCAGTCATCACTTGTCACAGTATTTTTTATATTTTACTACCCTTAATGAGGTAATAAACCTACTAACGAAGAGGATTTTCTGTAAATTAACATCATTAATCATCACTACTTATCAGAATACTATGAATTTGCGCAAATGACTTCGCACCGTATTTGTCTAAATAACCGTATTTTTTGTCACAAACGTCATTCGTTCTTATTCATTCTAATGAATCATTCTCTATCTACTAACTAACTCTTGACTAATTAGTCGGACGTTGTTAGCCCTCGTACCTACGGGTAGGTAATTTTTTGTGGCGACGATTTTTTGTCGCTCACTGGATTTTCAACTCTCGGTGTTGAGCCGACCATTGAAAATCCAACAGAATCCATCTTAGCGCGTCAAGAAAATACATTGTTGGATTTCCAACTCTCAGCGCTAAGCAGTGCGTTGAAAATCCAATGCGCGATAAAAAAACGCCCGAGGGTACGAAGCCTTACTGATGTGATACACGAACATAGAAGGAGAACTTCTAGGAATTGGTATTACAAAAATAGAAGTACATAGTTTTAAAAATAACATCTTAAAATATTATACATTGTACTCACGACTTTTTCTATAAATCGTGGGGTTAGTCGCAGATCAGTCATGCATGATTCTTAGTTTATGTTGGAACTGATCGATGAATCATTACTAGGAAAATAATAATGATGGCGCCTTTGATTATTATAAATCTTGGGTAGGTATATCAATGTGGGCATGGTAAGGAGATCGAGTTACGGTAGTACTGACTTTATTATAGGTCGAGATAGGCGCCATCGCCCTAAAATAAGTAATTTGTTCTTACAATAGTAAGTAGTCCTATCTCGATAAACCAACTACATACTTACACACTACTACTACTACTACTACTACAAACTACTACACGTCGTCATCGTCGTCGTCGTCGTCATCTTCTACTACTTAGAGTCCGTTTCCCGAAAGAAGTCCCGCGGCAATAAGTGGAACTAATTATTATTATATCGTTAGCAACATTCCAACAGCATAGTTGGGAAAAGGCTAGGTAGATGATGATGAGTTAGCAACATTCCAACAACAACTCTCCTACCCCAGACACCTTTATCTATTTAAGAATGTGCATTTTATTAACCAATAATCAAGCCTGCTACTCGTATATGATGTCGAGATAAATAAATAAATCAATATTTATGATTCCATCCTACGACAGTGGCGCCGCGTCTACGAGACTTCTTTTGTAAAACGGACTTTACTTTGATACTTCTTTTTTTTGTATTGCTAACTTAGTAAATATTAGATCATAATACATAATTGATGGTCCTAGGCACGGATATACAGACCTATGGCACGATACTATTGGAAATTACTCTTTATTATTTAAAAGTTTCAGAATATATTTTTTACAAGAGATTCAGTAGCTTCTTCAGTAGTCACTCGTGTTGAAGGTCAATGAAGACAAACAATTTATTGGTAAGAAGAGAAGGCGGTTACGCAGGAGCTATTGCATTATAGTTACTAATTATATATTAAAAATATAAAGGATAATAAAAAAGAGGCAGGTGACGTGTTTATACTGGAATAACTGTTAGCAATAATTATATTGTGTAACCGGTGCGTCATGCCGGTGAATTCGTTCCGCGTTAACAGGGACATAGCTACAGCAAGTAGATAAGCATGAACAGTAACTGATACCTACCGCAATGAAGTAGACAAAGTTACTGTCATTTCACGCCATTGACAATTTGTTAAAAATAATTTAACTAATTATTATTCCACAATCGTTCGAACCCAGAAAAGCACTTTACTTTGTGTATTCAATTTTGTCATCACTGCTCTCAAAACGATAGAAGAAAAACATCGTGAGGAAACCGGCATGTCCTAGAACCAAACAAATCAAAGACATGTGACATCCACCAACCCGCACAGGGCCCGCGTGATGGTTTATGGCCCACGCCCTCTCACAGAGAGGAGGCCTGTGTCCCAGCAGTGAGAACATTATAGGCTGGTTATGCTTTTAATTATATATCATATATTCCACCTTGGTTAAGTTCAATTTTCTTATCTTATGTTCTATCTTCAAAGAAACTCATTAATAATGGCCGATATGATAAAATAAAATTAGACGAAAACATGATAAATTGCAAGTAATTGCTTTTAATTATTATAAATATATATCGCTTAAATTTGAAATAAATTGTCCATTATTTAAAATTAAAACGCGTGAATTGCATTAGCACCGTATAAAAACAAAAGTTCGTTAGTAATCAATCTTACATAGAAGACCAGTTGAATTACAGGTTACCTTAAGTTTTTTAGGACTTCGGATTTATATGATAGTTATCAGAATAAGAATGAGTCATATTGCGGTTACAACGAGCCTCGAGACGTTGACCTTTTTGAGATTCAATGAATTTTGACTCCATTTCTAAAATTAGACTTACGTGGAAAAGGTTCACGGTGGGAGGAAAAAGAGCGTCTTGTGAAAAAACTGACAGTGTTCCTGTAATATTTGATAGCAACCCCACTATGCATCAATCAACAAAGTTAATGAAGACGAAGCAAAGAAATAATAAAACATCGAATTCCGTCAGTCTTTATATTGATTGATTACCACACTTTTTAGTTACTCTGTTTGTGTTCTAAATACGCTGAAATACGATAATTTAGCTTGCAAAAAAATACTATTTAGGTAGGTATGCCATTGTAGGAAATTACTAATGTTTCCTACTCAACGATCATACAACTGTCATCATAGCATCGTATGACAATCATATTGTACGAATTTTTAAACAATGGTGCAGTATCATTGACAAATTGTTCACTTTGGCTCATCATAGCTCACATATTTCTGTAGTAGGTAATCGGGAAAATATATCATTTATCACCTAGTAATCTTCTGGTACATATTCTATGAGTCAACCCGGGGAATGAGTTATTGTATTAGGCACATGTGGGCGATGGCCACGATGATCTAGCAATCAATCCCTACTAGAGCAAGATTTGTGAACTTTGTACATAATACGTTAGTAACACGTGGATATGGATGATACTCAACGTATTTTACATTGACATTGCTTAGATTACTTTACTGGCAATGAGGAAAAACGTGCGCGGGAGTTATCGTTGTTCCAGAAAAAAATCGGTCACGTTTGCTTAAAGATTTTGTTAACAATGCCATCTATCAGGGAGTAGCAGAATCTTCACAATCTCTAGTCGTTTGGCCAACGTAAAACGATAGTGAGTTTAGAAAAGCTATTTCCAACTGACGTGTCACCAGACGGGCTGACTTGGCAACGGTTCCCGGCTCCATTTCATTGAGAACGAAGTTCAAATAGTCGCTAATATCAGATCAGTTGCTAACATTGCTAGTAGAAATACATTAAATTGCGTGGTTACTGGAATTTTCCTTGGTTCGATAAATCAGGAAAGTGTGAAAGAAGAAAACATTTTTTTTTATATATTGCCTTGGCCCAACATGATGATGTCGCATATCACTGACAAACATACTAGCTTCAAATAGAAAGCGGAAAATACAACGTGCAGTAAAAATAAAACTCCTGTTTTATTTAACACCTGACAAAACTTGCACGTTTAGTGATATCGTCTATTCGAACTTTCGAAGTCTCGTGTTTCTGCACACATTTCGATTTGCAAGGAAATATCTTTGGGTTCGAGTTACATTAAAGATTAGATCATAGTACCTTGTATCTACCATTGATTTTCTGAATCTGATTCAGACTCACATTCTCGGACACTATTTCTCTAATCTAGTTGCAATAAAGATAATACGTATTGATGTATGTATTAGAGATCACTTCAAAGAAACTGAAATAACTATTCTCTATTTTATCTCAATGGATACGTTGCGATGCGTACCACCCATCTACGTCACAAGTAATACATTACAACATAGGCCGTTTAAAATTTTAAAATGTCGACACAATTTCAATGTGGGTGTTCGTTGTACTATACGGTGACGTCATCAGTCACTACGTATTTGCCCAAACAGACGCAATGCTCTACGTAAGAAATAAACCGTGAAACTGGTTATAAAACGTACCGTATTATCGGGGAAAATCTTTTGAAATTTGGTCATGATGGTTTTGGCACAGTTTTGGATGACGGAGTTATAATAAGCGAATCCAAATGGCTGTCCTAATTCGATGATGCGACACGACAGTGTTATTCTAGTTAAATACGCTCCAGTACGCGGAATAATTAATTTGTTGTCGTAAACAAACTCCTTAGTCAACTATGTTTGCGTTTGCAAATGTCAGGGAAGCATAAGTTCATGTACTTCACTAGTCAAGTAAACAGTAAACACCTACGTAGTATTACCTACTTTACTGTACATTCAATGTATAAATAAAAAGCAAGTTTTCTCTTTATTTGATCAAAACTCAGGTAAATGTTATCGACCTGTGCTACGATTATATTGAACTTTATATTGAATAGAAAAAGAACGTCACTACTCCAAACGATACATACGAGTACCTAGCTTTAAATCGACCATGTGTTTCGTTTCACGTTGCTTTACAATTCACTAAAAGACAAACGAACATAAACATTTGCACGCTATCCTTCAACATTTGGCATCAGTAAAAATAACGCGTGAACTGACGGGTGCTAAGGCCATTCAGTTTCAGTGTCACTGCAGCTACATTAATACTTACTATAAAACGGAATGACACCTGTTTATAACCTACTTATACATATAAATGCGCAGGAGGTGACCGTCTGCTTCGGGTAACGAACTTCGAAACCGCACTAAGGTCGAATACTCCTTTACACATATTCAAACATTGATTTTAATCTGTAATACTTAACTGCTTGTTCCGCTTGTCACAAATACATTTAAATTCTCCACAGCCGTTAGTTATGCTGTACCTATAATGTAACATGCAATTTATGTCGCGGCCACTGCAAAATGGAACAGCACCAGGATAAACATAAATATGTTCATTTGATGGGCAATATTTCGCAATAATCGAAATAACGTTCACTAGGATATCTTGCCAATATGATAGCGATCTGGCTGTCTTGGCTTGCTTCTTGAAACAACTAGTAATTATTCATCGGCTAACAAAAATAAATAGAAGAAATGGCGTCGGTAAAATGGCCGACGGTTATTCTCAGCCTCGTTTCATGGAAGATGCACTAATTTACAACTAACTATGCGATGAGTGATGGGTCCTTTGGCATTTGTCAGTACCTATGGTATTGTAGGCCAATTGCCAGCTGAAGGGTCACACAGTTTACTCACTTCCGCCATGTGAATAGTTTCTAAACATAGGATCGTTTGTAATGTAACATTGTAAGTATGTAGAATTGTAGATGGTAACAGTCCATTAATGACGCCGATTTCAATAAATCAGAAGTAATATCCACCAATCTGTAATCTAATACTGGTTTAAGTCTTTTATTAATAAATATTTTCATATATTGCTCCCTTAGATATGCTTGCCAACTAATAAATACCTAGTATCAAAATAGTCATATTTACATATATTATAAAGTAGGTAGAGCTACGACTTTTCGTAGGATAAGTATAATTTTTAGGTGCATTTATAGGTTTACTAGCTGTGCCCCGCGGTTTCACCCGCATAAGTTTCGAACCCTTGGGAATATCGAGATAAAAAGTATCCTATGTTGTTAATCCTTATAAACTATCTGTGTGCCAAATTTCATCCAAATCCGTTCAGTAGTTTTGGCGTGAAACAGTAACTAACATCCATATATCCATACAAACTTTCGCGTTTATAATATTACTAGCTGCGCCCCGCGGTTTCACCAGCATAAGTTTCGATCCCGTGGGAATATCCAGATAAAAAGTATCCTATATGTTAATCCTGGTTATAAACCATCTGTGTGCCAAATTTCACCCAAATCCGTTCAGTAGTTTTTGCGTGAAAAAGTAACAAACATCTATCCATCCATCCATCAATCCATACAAACTTTCACGTTTATAATATTATGTACAGTAGGAAGGATTAGTAGGATAGGATAGGATAGTAGGATTCAAATACGGGGACATAGATTCAGAGATATTCGATTACAGATAGAGCACAGTAAACGCTCGCTTTTTGCCATAACACACCTAATTGTTTTAAAACGACACCTATTATTAGTAACCATTATCCGCCCTGATTGTTAATAACTAACCCAACAGAAGGTGAAGAGTTGGCCTTAAACGATACAAACATAAATAAACCTTTGTTTTATGACTCAGTGACGATATTAAACAATTCCCAAGTTCGCCGATAAAAGCTCGTCAAGTACCTACGTAAAAGGTTTTCTTGCGAAATCGCGGAACAAACTTTCTTTGTATACAATGGATAGATATTCATTCGAAGGTAATACCTAAAGCAAATTCTATTATGATGTTCCATTATGTGTAGTTTTCTACTCTGTGATATTATTTTCCTCTATCATCTCATCGATTTCCGATGTCACGGAATGACGCGGCAGTATTTTCATGTCTCTTATTAATAACGACCGATTCTAGAAAAGATTAATGGAACTGTATGCCCAGTTTGATGACGACATACTATTTTAACCATCCCAACACTTTACACACACATAAAACAACAAAGAAACAGAACAAACGTGCGATAGGGTCTTTTCTTTTGTATCCTGGAAGGTCACTATAAATCAGTATGTCGAATGGCGTCATTAAAATACCTAAGGATAATGTGCTGCGATAAATGTCAATATTAAATCATGAAGGCTAACTACAGGTCACGTTTTAATCGTTTGTCCTGTTATCGAAGGGACTTGGCTGCAGAACAATGTATTAACCCACCAGCAGATATGTTCTTATGACCAAATTACTGTTGTCGCGTTAAGACATGTATCACAGATGTAGTTCAATGTCTGTATCAGAATTTCGACAACATTGGTAATTCAATTACTTGTCTCGGTTTACGTGGTTCCTACATACCAAATACCAACTGCGGCACGTGTTTTTCTGGATAGGCACGTCTCTAATATCAAATAGTCAATTACATTACATTCTTTATAAGGAGGACTAATAATTAGATGGGCGTCCTAGTAAAATTCCGCTACCAAGATTGGTCGTAAAATATGCCATTATAACCAAGTCATGTAGATAAAGACCCCACAGGAAGAATAAGTTAGGCTTATTCTCTGCAGGAAACTGAATGACCGAATATCCCATCGAAAATATGCAGCTGTTACAGTACAGACGCCAGCAGGTCAAGCTACCCGAAACTGTCAAATTTTCCCAATCAACTTATAACCTTAATACTTTAGAGTTAGAGTTGAAAATCTATTAAAGAAATTTGACAGATTGTAGTAACTTGATGTGCTGGCGTCCGTACAACAGATATTACTCATCCAAAAAAATTAAAATTCAAAATTCCGTTGTATTTTGTCTGGCCGTTCCAGACGGTATTGTAATCTACGGATTTAGATCCATACATCGTGAGGACCATTATGACGACTAATGTGACGTAAAAAGTTGACATCAGCCAGAAAGTACATTCGGTACAAATTAGTAGAATGGGTTCATTAATGGGTTTTGTACACATTTCCTAATAGTCACTGCGATGACGACGACGAAACTTCACTCGAGTTTTCAAGGTGTAATGCCCTAGTCAGTGCGTTTGTCTCTCAGTTTCAAGAAGTCTTAAGGCTATCAAGCTCGTCATAAGCTAAATATTCCCATAGGTAACACGTTTACCGCCATATGCTTTCCCTACACTATCTTGAATAAAGATAGATCTTTTTGGATTGTAAACGAAGTCCCCAACCTTCCCTATAAAAAGTCCTTATGATCGTATCACTTTCACAATAACTGCTAGAAGATTTCAGACGTTAATGAAGTAATAACTACACATGTGCATGCTCCTAATGACTTAATTCGTTCGTCGTTTCTTAACGCTCAGTAGGCAATCTATTCGCAGACCACTGTCTGAGTATGAATGACGTCACCATCCCGCGTCAGTGATCCCTTTCTATGGTGTGCGGCTATGGGTGCTAATTTTACGCTCTAATTGGCGCATTCAAGCTTCGTATAAGTTCACCGTAATATTGACGTATGTAGTAACCTTGTGGGTGAACAGGACTCTGAACAATCTAAGACCTGACAATGTCCTAAGCTTCTTTCTTTGATATGTCCAATATTATTGAGTATACTGGACGATATCAATAGAAGTACCTACAACACGAGGTTGCTAACGACTATTTTCTAACACTAACCGCATTAATTGCTTGTAAATGTAGACCAAGCGCATAAAGTTTGCTGATTTAATGTTATTGTAGCATTTGACGGCTCTCTAAACATTCCCATTATCCCATTACTGTAATGAAAATACGCACGAGAAAATAATAAACATTCATTAGGCAGTAACAGCACGAAAAAAAAGTTTAACGTTCCCCAAACTATGATTCATCATAAAGCATTAAATCGTACTCAAGTTTGACGATCAACCAATATTGCCTTCGGAGTCAAAAAAAGACTTCAATCAACGTCCATAGTAAATAAATCTTCAAGAGCAGACTTTAATTCCTTCCACTGGAAACGCGGAGTCCAAATATTTATCTGAAGATCATTCGTAAATCTTAATAAGCACTAAGCACCATACTGAAAACGTGATCCATGAAGTACGCATGCAGATGGAACTGAGCAGATTTTTTGTTCAAAAAATAGGCAAGGCGACGTCGCGACGCGCCACGGCGCCACTGGCAACGTTGGCACGGGACGCTGTATAGTGTTTGTTTGTGAATATCTTCGCATCTGTTTCATTAAACATCCGTGCGTTTCAGTATTGGACCAATTCTCATCGCAATCGGTGCGAGTGAAAATTTCCTTCCACGTACTAATAGACACGCAGTTTTCTTACGTCGCCATTTTATTTTTTTTCCTTCTTTTTGTTATTGTTCCGAAATGACGTCGTTGACGATGTTGCGGAAAATCGTGGTTTTGTTGTTTGATATCAAAGAAGTGTTTAGTGAATCCCTTATCAACGTTCTGCTGAAAGATAGAGTGGAGAAAATTGTATAACTCAGTGAAGTCGAAGGTTAACAGTACCAAAGAAAGTATTCTTCTGTGTGATAATAATTTAAGGTTAATATAACAGTCCAATTGTGCTGGTGTTGCGTTTGAATTCGATAACGATAGTTCTACTAGTGAGTTTATAAGGAGTGTTTGAGTTATTTTTGAAGGTTGAAGAGTTTGTCTAGTATTAATTAAATAAATCCAAAAGTGAATTCCATACTGTTTAGAATGTCAGGGTTAAAAAGATGTGTAAGCCAAGTGTCAATGCTATTGACTGGAAAGCCGATAAACTCATCGGAATCAGCATGGAGCGAAGAATTGCAAAAGTAAGTGTGTTTTAGTTAGCGACATAACTGCGTCGTAGTGGTTAAGCAAAGAAAGGGAAGCGGCCTCTACGCTCGTAGAAAGGTGTTCAAATATTTGGCAACAAGCGATTCGCTAATTCATTGCTCCCGAAAGTTTCTTGGAATCCCTTGGCGACTGATAATGTTTTACAGATGACGCTGACTGGGTATCAAGCAATGAAATTAAATAAACCCTTAGTTTACTTTTAACTCATTGAAAAACTGCAACCATTGGTTCAATGCCTTAAATGTTATTCACTATTATAATATCAGTACCAGTAGGTATGTTTTGTTTTGTCTTGAACAATGTAACTGTCACAGACAATTTTAAAAACATTAAGACGAGTGTTATTTTGTCATGAATAAATTGCTGTCTCGCACTGAGAAAAGGAAAAACTGGAGTTGGCACCGCAGTTAACAAGGCACACACGGCAACAATCTGAGTACAGAATATCTTGACATTAAAAATACCTCCATTCAGTGATCATTTTGTTAAATCCATTGACGAAACGATAATTTAATTGACCAAGAGGTAAATCTTCTCCGAAGAAACATGTTTTCTCGTCTGGATAATCCAATCCAGGCGACCTTCACACCGCTTGATGTCATCCGTTCGCAAAGTGGGCGTCCACACGACTCCATACACTCACGCGACGGCCAAGACTCTTTAATTTAAAGAGGGTGAACGTTTTAAAATATTATGAAAAAAAACCTGGCCAGTATGCTAGGATTGGAATAGATTTACATAGACACATACCTTCTAGAAATAAAAGACAATGAACCAAAGTATCGACACGCCTTTACCAATTGTTTTAGACTTTAACGATAACAGAGACAATGTTTCTGGGAGTATATTTTTAACAGATGATATAAGTATGTATTCGGTTGTGTCATTGTTAGCTTTCCAGTCAGACACAAATGTCTACATTGGCACCCACATTCAAAGTGAAACCTAGTTATTAGAAATGCCTAAGACCAACCCACGCCTTAAACATAAAAATATGTTATTTCTTGTTAATGTTGCATTTAATAACATCTAAGCCACACGATTTTCGTGTCTTGCGGTTTACCTAAATATACTTCTTATAAATTGTTAATCGATTGTGAAAATCAAGAATTTACCGTGGCTATTATATAATTAAAGGCGTTTAAATAAGTAGTTGATCGGTAAGACCACCGCAACCGCACCGTACCGCATTTAGCCGCATCATTAATCAATTAGACTGTAATTATTATATCATAAACAGCCTTAAATGACACAGACAGCGCATACTTACGCATTATATGTGTCACAACTTGGTTCAACATTATAGGATTACTAATGTCAACTCTTAGTTCAGCGATATCGTCATATTTAACGCCCATCTGATGTTAGTTTCGTACTAACATTTGAATGTTATTATTACTTGTGATTACTGCCAATAAGAGCGTATAAGGATCTCGTTTTAGGTCCCTGATCTCTTTACAAGCCTTGCTCTCGTGGAAACCAGTTTTAATATTATTGGTCGGATCCATTCTAAAACGTTTATTGATTGAAATGCCTGTTAAGCCGAATAATATAAATATAATTATACAATTAATAAGGTATAGCCACACGCTGGTCAGTCAGGTCAAGATGGCATTCATTTCGAATGCTTGCACTGTGTGTGCCTCTTATAATTAAAACAATAATGGTGTTGAAATAAATTCTTTTACGCTCTATATGCAGTGTCTGCGGTAATGGGGACGCATTCAGACGACGATATAATAAGAAATTTTCAAGGTGGTTTTTAATATCCTATGTAAATGCGACTGTATCATAATTTGCTTTGCGTTAAACGATAGCAAACACACTTATGAACTAAAGTCCACAATCATTCAATATCTTCTGATATGTTACAAACTTTACGAAGCACGAAAATGTTTACCTGCACTTATGTTATTTAATTGTTAAAGTCTTGTGCTAATGTGAATCTTAGTCAAATAGCTTCCTTTGTAAATAGGTGTCGGTCATATACCTAACGTGGTTATTAGTCAATAATAGTAACTATACCGAGCTCTGATAATGGTTTCCTCATTAAAATAACTACTATATATGTAAAGTACATATCGCGCTTGACGTTCATGACGATATGAATTTTTATAATATTTAATTAATAACACATGTAAAGAATTGTATGAAAACAGAATAAATAATTATATTAAAATACGTAATAGTCACCATGCAAAAATAACTTAGATACAGAAATGAGGAAGCAGATTGACAGTATATTAAGTAGATGGTATTTGTAAAACCGTCAAAACAATGACGCATAGATATAATTCCACGTTTCATGAGTTAATATAATAAAAAATGTTTCAACTTTTAATGAATTTATTTATGAAGCTACCAAAGTCGTGTCTCATCTCATACTCGTAGAAAGAAAGCACTATGTTACTGCCATCTAATGTTTTTATTAATCGCCTTTATTCACTGTGGTATTCCTTCAAACTGCTTCGAATTTGATTTGGAGTTATAACGTTTTGAAGTTTTATTTTTCTATGAAAAGTTAAATTTCCAATTCTTGTATTATCCCCTGGAATGTCATAGCCTACGTGTACTCGAGTTATTGCATTATTATGAAGTTGTGTACTAAAGACTCGTTTGTACAACAGTTGTACAACTTGTAACAACAGTTTCTCTATTAGACTAAATTAATTTAATATCCACGTGTTTCTCTTCATTGAAATGATTCTTTCCAGCGTATCATTAGAACTATTATCATCAAACAGATAATCTGAATCGTATCTTCCAATTACCTCGATATATTCACCTCGTGCAAAAACTGAATCGTTAAGCTAAGTATCACAGATGTGATGTATGGCAAGCATCTATGGTTCCCAGAGAAGCACCTATTCTTTGTATAGTATGAATATGTGTAATTAATCTTACACGTGAGTTCATTATAAAAAATCGTGAGTAACTACGAGTACGAGTTGTTATTATTTATATGTTTTTATGATTATGAAGTCGTTAAGACCAATTCAGTTGTAACAAAAACAGTGCATAATGGTCCTAATGACGAAACAGTGGTAGCCATAGCTGCTATGATTGTGAATTGATTTACAATAACGTGTTTCTTGGCAAAGCGAAGTACCTACCTAATGTAAATATAATATTATAATGGGAAAAAGATTGTCATCATCGTATAATTAGGAACCCCTTAAGAACTCTTGTTTTTTGACTTTTTCAAGTGCCGTAGAAAACGTTTTGTGAAGTTTTTACAGCACCTAATAATACATAATAGCATATTTATAATATATATTTTACAAGCTTCTGTTTAGCTTGTAACACAATCCAAAACACACATAAAACAAATGAATTTTAGCACTTGCAAAGATAAAAGCTTGTTTTTACAGGAAAAGCTTTTAAAAGATTAATGGGAGTGCTTACTCTATAGTGGTATTGTGACGGTCAGGACAAATGATAAAATCTATCTGTCTCGAGTGGTGCGTAGGCCAGTGAGCCCCATAAAATCGCCTGTATTCATTATCTCAATGATATCTATGGAAATAAGTGGCAGGCTTATGGTGACACTATCAAATGGAGTATGTTAATGTACTCGGTGGCACTCTGCATCCTAAGTGACATGGATTGATTCATTTACGTTCAGTTTTACCATCCCGTCATACATCTGTGGTGAATAATTTTCATTTGTTTAATGAATTTCAATTTTATTAAAATGCGTAGACTGTCAATCAGGTGATGATTTAATTTGAATCAGAGTGCTTGGATGTGCTATTATGAAAACATTTGTGAATCGTTATTATTGTTTTTGGATAGTGTGTGATTTGTCATATAAACTTTATACTTGACTAGCTTCGTCCGCGTGGAATTTCTCACCTCATCGCAACGCATCGCCTGCCCCCGCTGTCACTTCGTAAAACGAAGTGACAGCGGGGGCAGGCTAAGCGTTCTTTCCAACTTTTTTTCGTTTTGATCGGCTCTTAGGAGTCCTAAATCATCAAATGACCCCTCCCTCTCTGGGTGGAGCGGAAGGGAGTGTCAGATTCTTACTGACTAAAACCCACCCATGTTCCTTCCTTTGCCCTTTATTTTCCGGGGTAGCGGTAACCCTTTCGGACAATCCCGCTGAAACCTATGGCCTTCCTCAAGAATTGGGCTATCAAATGCACAAATAATTTTAGAATTAGCTAATTCAAACAAACAAAGTCTTCGGCTTTATTATTCGAATATAAATTAGTATA
Organism: Apamea monoglypha; assembly: GCA_911387795.2. Classification (NCBI taxonomy): domain Eukaryota; kingdom Metazoa; phylum Arthropoda; class Insecta; order Lepidoptera; family Noctuidae; genus Apamea; species Apamea monoglypha. The sequence continues at coordinate 7,863,636 of OU426922.1, forward strand.
GATAATTTAAGTAATAATATAGTAATAAAATAGTGTTGATAGAAAATATAATAAAATTATCTAGAGAAAAAAATAATAAGCCGTAGTAGGCGCCTCGTAGGGAATAATAAAAATCCTTATACATAAGCAGAATGTAGACATAATTAAAATTAATTAAAATTGCAAAAGAAATATGAGACGATAATAAAATCTGAGCAATTATAACTTCATATTATTCTCCACACTTCCAGGTATATTTACATTAATATTATTTCTTTCGTCTACGTATTACTGGAAATACCATAACTTGTTATTACATGTCAGTTCCCATGAACAATTATAACGTCGATCAAAAATAAGCAATTTACATAATTAATATTGCACTTATGTACCTAGTCTAAACAATGTGCCTTATGCATTGACTTCAATAAAAGTTAATCATCTAATTAGTCTCATAATAACACGGAATGGAGGGCAATCACGGAATAGAGAAATAAATAATATTCATATTATAGAACATTCAATTTTATTCCCAAAAATTCAGGTACCTAAATGTTGAGATCAACGCCACAGTACCCTATCCCAAATATTCAAACAATGATTTCCATTCGACAGAGATTAATGTCACTGACGTAAAAAACCGCAATCAAACCAACCATAACTCATCTGTGTGTTCGTCAAATATTGACATATCATTCATTTGTAATCACCATTATGAATTAGGTTATTTATTAACTTTTGATTACTTTTGTTTTTTATTAGGGGAAAAATCCCTATCTTTCAAAATTCACTGAAGTGTTAGGGTTGTATAGTTTTCAGTATAAAACAAGTGACAAAGATAAATAAAGTTCTTTTTTTTATTTTCAGATACCGTCAAGCCCGTTACGCAGCAAGACGCGTCCGAAAACGCGTTATATTCAAACACGGTGACTGCAATGTCGTCCAATGGAACGTGGCCAAGCGCAGGCGCCGATACCTTCAGGACATCTTCACCACCCTCGTGGACGCACAGTGGCGCTGGACGCTGCTGGTGTTCGCGCTCTCCTTCATCCTCTCCTGGTTGATGTTCGCTCTCATCTGGTGGCTCATCATCTTCACCCACGGAGACCTCACCCCTCCCCCACCAAACGAAAACGTTACATTCATTCCCTGCCTCAACAACGTCAATACATTCACCGGGTGCTTCCTGTTCTCCGTGGAAACACAACACACCATCGGATATGGCTCCAGAACCACCAACGAGGAATGCCCCGAGGCTATCTTCGTCATGTGCTTACAGAGTATTGTGGGCGTTTTCATCCAGGCTTTCATGGTAAGATTTACACTTTAAATTTTTATTTTCTCTCCCATATTTCATTCGTTTAATTAGAAAAACAAACACGTGGCACTGTGGATGCTGAGACACTACATACTTACTGTCAAAACAAATTCCATTTACTGGCAATAAATCCTAATAACATTGAACTATGCTGCTACAAAAATAACGACCTATTTTTATGTAGCAATGCTGGCGGCATGTATCTTATTTAAACAAAAATATCTAATTAGTCTTTTATACATAGTGTTAATGAAGAGGCTTTGAGCTCATTAAACTCAAAAAAATAATCCGGCTCTTATGCTAATAATGATAATTTAATATTAAAATAAACCTGGAATCGAGCCAAATGTATTAACGTAACGTACTATACGATCCAGCCAGATGTTCTCTTAAAAATCATTACAAAATTAAAAAATTATTTTATCATTGGCCGTTAACTGTAGCATCATAATTAAGACCAATCCACAGCTCACGAATATGTATGTGTCAGTGTATGACATTGGCAATACGTAATCTTCAGGAAGTATTACAACGGAGGCGACCAAACCACAGTCTTGAACATGTGGTTTATCACATGCCGAACATTGCATCAATGCTGTTCTAATTTTAGGTGGGAATCGTGTTCGCAAAGATGTCTAGACCTAAAAAGCGAGCCCAGACCCTGCTCTACTCCAGAAACGCTGTCATTTGCTTGCGTGATGGCCAACTGTGTCTGATGTTTCGTGTCGGAGACATGAGGAAATCCCATATTGTTGAAGCGCATATAAGGGCTCAAATAATCCGCCGCAAGGTATATTATTTCACCAAAAACGGAGACTGGTTAGTGATTGGGGACTTCAGTCAGCACGCCTAGTTACGTCTAACACGAGTTCACACTGACTCCTCTCTCTAACCTGCGGGGCATCGAACTCTGGATACTCGTACAAAAACTCTAGATATACAAGTCCATAATGTGCTCTTCAGACTTCGATTCCCCAAGTTTTGGAATACGAATTTCAGAACTTTTCTCTCTTGTCCATAGGTGGGTCTTATATTCGCGAAGCTGGCGCGTTCAAAAAAGCGTAACACCACACTCCTGTTCTCGCGAAACGCGGTTATATGTCTGAGGGACGGGGAATATTGCCTTCTATTCCGTGTTGGAGATATCCGCAAGTCGCACATACTGGAGGCGCACGTGCGCGCCCAGCTTATAAGGAAAAAGGTAACACTTAATACTTCCAATACGCTATTTGTAAAATGCATTAAGTGTTGCAACAACTAAGTTATTTGCGCGTTTATTTTGCATTCGTTTGCTATCTTATATGACCCATCTATGGACGATACAGCATGATTTAATTTTAATTTTGCTTTATTATACCTTTTACTGCTATTTGTAATATTTACCTGCTGATAGCATAACTTTGTCTATTTAAATTATGTATTTATACATTCATGAGTAGTAGTAGCTGCTCGAATTGACATTGAATAAATATTTATCGGAACTAGATTATTGGAGCTTGCCATTAGCATGTATTTGTATATGCTATTCTATTACTGTTCTTGCAAACTGCTAAATATGTAGGTACCTATTTGATTAAAATGTTTTTAAACCGAATTCATATTTTAACTCGGCAAAACAAATGATTAGTCAATTGAAAATAATTGCCAATTATTTCAAAATATTGGTACGAATTTTATGTTTATTATGGTTTAGGGAAAACAACTCTCTATATCTTTAATATGCACGTGGTTATAAGTATATACCTACGTAGATAATAATATATTTTTAAAAGAGAAAAAAAAAAGAAAAAAGAAAGAGAGAATATTTCGCTTATTATGAGAAATGTGTATCTGCTGGAACATATCAAAGCATTCTGATACACTGACTCATAACACCATAACGTGGAACAGTCAATTCAGGCAGCTACGGCTTGTATGAAAAAAGATTGAGTTCTTTGTAACTTTCTCCCATAATATAAAAATAATGAGATTATAAAGCGTGTAAAATGTCAGCAAAGAAATATTTTCATTTTCATGCCCACTTTGCTGGGAATTGAAGACAAACTTAGTGAGTGAACTGACTATCATAATTATACTAAGTTTGGCAAAACAAAAGATTATAATGCTTTTTTGTAGATTAACTCTAATTACTATTGTCATTTGAGATTTTAATAGTTGAAATGCAAATTATTAAAATCTGAAATGAAAATAATAATGATTGAGTCAGAGGATCTAACGACAAATAATGCGATATATCGAATCTGCTACCGTTTTGCTGCTTTTATACACAATATTGCTACTAAAATTTCGGTTATAAGGTTATATTGCAAAAATCACGTAACGCCATTAAAAATTATAACATCACTAGACAAAGAGGGCATTGTTTTTGCAACACAACTTTATGAGCGATTAGTTGCGGTTATTACTTAATGAGTTACATGTATAACGAAAGCACGAAACATCAAATTTTATATAGTTGCAAATATACTATTACATCAGTAAGTAAATTCAAAATACCGAGAAATATAAACCACAGAAAATTGTACCTGACCTGAAACTTCGTGCTTCCGTGATACCCAAAAAGCCTTAAAGAAAAAAAAATCTAATAAATTGTTAATTTCCGAAACATAGATTACTAGAGAGGGTGAAGTCCTGCCATTCTACCAGCAAGAGTTGAAGGTTGGGGCGGATGGAGAAGAAGACAGACTGATGTTCATATGGCCGATGACAATCGTGCACAAGATCAACGAGAAGTCGCCACTGTACAACCTGTCCGCGTCTGACATGCTGAGGGAGAGATTTGAGATCGTTGTGATGTTGGGTAAGTTTAGAAAAACTTCTTGAGCGTTAATAATCTTGTACTTTTGTATTGTCGAAATTTGGGACAGCCCTTTCGTCACACGTGGAGGCTATTTGAATGTACTATGCTTCATAGAACGATACAGATATATCGTATTTCATAAATCTCTGAAAGAGTAACGGAAATTATTGCAAATCTTATGTACTATCTAACTTCTGAATAGAGTTCAGGCACGTAGACTGTGAGGTATCTATTGATGTTGATAGTCAAGTGTATGATAGTGCTCTCGAGCGGTGGAGCAAGCCAACATCCTATAGGAAAATATTGCAATGTGTCTAATACCCGTCAACACCAGATAATTTTAGAAGTAACCTACCCGAAAAAACTGTAATAAATAATGCCCTAACAACACAAACAATAATAAAACTACAGAGATTAGACTGCAACAACAGATATTTAGAAAACATTTTAAAATTCTTCAGAAACAATTAGACTTTAAAAATACTAGTTCCATCACCACGCGAATATTTTGACACTTTTTTATGTAGTGTCTGAATGCAATAGATTCTATTAAAGATCAAAGACTGTAACTGTTTCATGGAATGTATCTACACGTAATGACCACATGCTCTTGGCACTTCCTTGACAGAAGTTTTGGTAGATTGCCCTGAACTTTACACATGATACTAATATATGATTCCATATATTATAATAATTGTAATGTATATTTTGAGACACTAATGTGAAGAAAGATAGCATCATTAGTTCGTACAACAGTGTACATGAAGCACAAGATTTGTATAATAGTTCCTATTCTGGAATTCTCTGTAGTCAAGTCAATATTGTTATCTACTTTATAAGGAATATTGTTTGAATGTTCTGAAGAGAAGATAGGAATCAACTTAGCATAAATAAAAACTTTCTATGCTAATGTTAAACTGAATTCCCTATTAGTGACACAATCCGTAGAGAGGCTCCTAAGGACTGTGAGTCATGCCTCCATTTAGAAATAGATCCGATTTCAACGTGATAGTATACACATAAATAGACACGGAATGAATAAACTAAAAACCCAAATATCCTATTCACAATCTATAAAAAGCTACGTTTCCTTGTTTGGTCTTACTTAATTGTATAAATAAACTTGATATAGCCGTTTTTACAATATAGTCCGTTAATTGCGTGATAACTGCCACGTGACCACCATTAATATATTATTATCAGTAATATCACTGCCAAATCATATTACCAATATAAACGGCCTTCAGATCACATGTGTTTTTCGTAGGTATTAAGAATCCCAATATGCTAAATAAATATCAAGGCTTTAATTTCTAGAAGTCTCGAAAACCCGAGCTCACAGGAATCTGCAAGTACTTTAATAATGACTCATTACATTGACAAAAGCTTCTGTCTGAGTTCTTCCTGGTCTTCAATGACAAGCAATTGAAGAATTACGGCAGCAGAATTGACAATATTATCATCAACTTTCCCTGTATGTGGTGATACATAATGATTTTCACCACATTTTTCTTTGTAGAGCTACGAGACAAACTTTTTAGTTCCTTACCTTTTCTTTAGTTACATTTCTAGTCCTCCATGGTTGTAACGATCTCGTGATAGGCTGATATTTTGTAATCTACTTTATCTAATGTTCTTTTATTTGTATAATTTCAGAGGGTGTAATAGAGTCGACGGGTATGACCACCCAGGCTCGCAGCAGTTTCTTGCCATCTGAGATCCTGTGGGGCCATCGGTTCGAGACCATGGTCACGTTCAGGAAGGACACTGGTGAATATGAGGTGTGTTTCCTTTATTATATGTTTTTTAAAATTTTGTATATTTATGTTTTATAATTTGTATGGTGTACAATAAAGAGTATTCTATTCTATTCTATTCTATTCTATTTATCTTTATTGTTCTTAATCCTATCATGCCATATGGAAATGATAATAGAATTTGGGGCCAATTTTCTGTGGATAACCATTATGGTCATTACCCCTGAGACTGATATTCAAAATTATAATGATGTAAACAGGAAAAAAGTCTAAGTAATTGACATTGGTAAAACATACTTAAGACTGGTGAAATCAGTCTATATGTTTTTGACCTATGACCATACAGGAATCAGTACAGATACAAACATAATCAAAAGGCGTGAATCACAATTTTTCCACGTTAAATATCAAGCAATAACGGTATCTTCGTCTACAAGTATCTAATGTTTATTTACTTTATCAGTACTGACATGTTTACTTAGTTTAAGAAAATATTTACTAAGAAGGAAAATCATGGCTGAACGCTTATAATAATATTATAGAAAATAAATAAAGTGCATAGTTAATGGCGCCGCGTATTGGATTACTGATTAATTGCTTACATGTTTGAAATAGTACTTATTTATTATGCATTTTATTGTATAAATGTATCCGCATATAATTGCATTAATACGTAATTATTGCATCAATTATTACGTAGATTATTAAATCAATTCACTACCTGGAACAACCTTTGTACGTTGTACTATACGCGTTATACAATAAAGTACAACGCCATAACTACTCATGCCTTAGTCATTTATTTAATACTTTATTATTAACTTAATAAGTAAATGTTATAACATATTTAATGTAGTATACTACACAATTATACAGCTATTGGCAAATCATAAGTATATTTCAGATATATGTATTTTCCTTGTCATTCATAACTTTGAGTAACCCTTATAAGTAAAGCTTCATTTACACGACGCAAGTTTCTTGCCTGTAGCATACAATAAAATTGAAGCAAGAAATCCCTTGCATTGTCTAAACACTGTCATTGATGCTTCAGCTTATGGTTTGCTACAGGCACTTAAATCATACCGTGTAAATCAGTCTTAGGAAGGCCTGTGTGTAAAATAAAGGACCTTCCCCTAACATTACCAAATACCGGAAAAAATCTAAGCCGGTTTCACCATGACCTTAATATGAATATGCAAATGGTAAAATTAAACAATTATCCGATAATCCGATTATTTACTTCCAACCTTGCATACAACAATAGCTGGAACCAATATTCTGATATTCGCGTGACCTTATTTTCAATATTCCAATATTTGTTAGTGCTAACAGTCCAACAAATACCTAGAATTAAAGTAAACAGAAATCAATTCTACGTATTTTATTTTTGGTCCATCAGCTTTGTTGATAAAAAATAATGGGTTTATGTAAAAAACGTTTTTTATTATTATCAATTAAACAAATGAATGTTGGTAGATTAGAAGAGGGAGAGGGAGAGAGAGAGAGAGAGCGAGAGACAAATATTAAATTAATTTGTCATCATCATTCATTGTCATAGTTTTTGAAAAGCTTTGCGTGTTTGGTAAAATTCTAAGCTTTATTCGTTCCAATTAATTTGGAAATGCTAGATTGAATAGCAGGTAGTAGTGACTGAGCGTGATTCCACAAGAGTCATGCTATCACTGCAAAAACACCAATGTATGCGCATAATCTACGTTATTTTGACCAGCAACCTAAATTGCGTAACACACTATCAATCTCAATCTGAATCATTTTGAAGGATATTGCTAATCCATTGCTTCATATGTTCGAAAAATTTGTCTGCTCAACAACGTAAATAACGCAATGAACGTTGAACTGTCAAAATGAAAGCCATTCCTACTGTTAGTTTGTTACGCAACTACCCCGCTGTATAAAAACTTCTACAGGAAAACGTAGATTAAATGGAAAACGAATCCATACTGTTTGTAAACATTAACATTTCTTTTGTGCACTGGCTTTGGGATACCTAATTATTTGGGTAACTACTAGAGTTTTTAGGCATACCTAATTATATAAATATACGAAACATATTATGCTACCTATACCTACTCGTACCTAAAGTTAATTTATCGTGGTTTTTCCTTATTCCATTATTTTTGTTTTTGCGAATGTATTGAAAATATATTATTATTTAAAAACCTGCCCAACACGAGAGAGTAAACTTACATACTTCGTGCACGGCAAAACAGCAGCCATGTTCGCAATACAACTTTCACAATTTGTTGTTTAGATTATATAATTTGTTTATTTTAAAATCATTATTAAAACTCTTCTTTATATTTATTTTCAGGTTGATTACACCAGATTCAACAACACGTATGAAGTGGACACTCCTCTGTGTTCCTCGAAGCAACTAGATGAATTAAGAGCTACAGTTTCGACCTCACAAAAATTAGGTACAGATCATTATTATCAAATAAATGTCAATGAAAGTTCATTGCCATGCAGCCTTCGATGTTATTAAATACTTTGTTATAAAAATTCCAAGACTGGTTTCTGACTAAACTAATTATTAATTAAAAGCCATGAACATCATAGAATCAAACTCTAAAGGATCTTTTCTTTCTTAAATGAGTTATAAGCTAAAGTGTTGCGTCTTTTTTCCAGATCGTATGCTAGGCACCATCCCGAAGACGTTCTCCGCTGATACTCTAGACCTCAGCTCCGTCGACTCCATATCCTTAGACGAACACATCGAAATCAAGATCCCCGAAGCAAGAGCCAGGGAGAACAGGTTAATGGCCCAAAACAATTTCGTTCACCACATCAATGAGAAATCTAGAAATCCAAGCCACACTCATTTGGCTGTTGAAAATGGTCTAGAGCAGCAGCAACATAGAAATCATAATCCGGAGTACAAGCATCCCCCAGAAGTGAAGGAACACATGCATAGAAGCCATAGTCACGCTAGTATGAAGAAGGTGCATGGACTGACCCCCAATGGCATCGGCCATACGGGCAACGGTCATCATGAGCATAAGCATGATGAGCATAATAAAATAAAAAAGTGAGTGTCCTGTTCATTTACTCTAGATTTTAGTTTAAGTGACACCTACCTTCTTACGGTAGCAAAGTCTTCTCTCAGTGATCTGTAATTCGTTTGCCGTATTACAACTGTTTGAATATACAATGTTGCAACACCTTTAATTCTGATTCAAAAAGTTACGAACAGTCTATGTGCTAAAAAAAAAAAAAAATACTACCACAAAACATCTGTGCAATATTTAGCAATGATCCTAAAACTAAGGCTGAGATATAAATTAATTTCAAAACTCTCTTCAGTGTCTTTAACCCCATTCCTCGTAACTTCCAGATCCCCAAGTGACACCCACATAGTCAAGCCGCCAGTGATCCCCATCCTGGTGACGTCACCGGCGCCGGAGCCCGCCTGACGGGCGCGCGCTCGCCCGCCCGCACTCGCGTCGCCGCGCCTGAGGAAGCCGCACGTCACCTTCTCGCCCCATACCGAGAGCATCGAGAGTATACAACAACTTATTGATGAAGATTAGGAGATTCATGATAGAAAATGGTCTGAAGTTAACGGAGAAGAATTTTAACTAATTAGTAACATTTGCCAAAATAATGCAGGGAACTTTTAAGTGATCTTTGCAAAATTTGTAGTTCGGGTCTTAACTGTGCATGCCATACTCGAAGAAGAAGAAGAGAGCTTTCCAATGAAATTTTAAAGTATTTTGTAAAAAGACTGTGATTAACAATAAATTATCGTCTTCGTATTACCAGTGTTCAAAATTACTTAATAAATATAAGGTTACCCAAGAATTTGTTAATGGTCAATAATAGCAGTGTCAAATATTTAAAGTATTTATTGCTTTTGAGGTACTTATTCGTATACCAAGTTTTTAACATTAAGTACTTAAATAATAACTAAGCCTTCTAAAGCGTGTGCCTAAGACCTTAAAATTAGACAAATATATTTTTGTAACAGACAACAATTTTCTCCTTTATCATCTACTTCATCAAACATCGATGTACCAGATATGGTTGTATTTAGACCAAGTATTTATTTAGATAATTTAGCGAACGTAGAGCGGAGACTAAACTTATAGAAGTTAAATGACATAAAGCTTTAAAATCTTTAGTTAGTCATGTCTCCGCAGTTTGTGTGTAAGATTACGAAAACGTAGGAGTTTTACTTGTTCTGTCGACAGTCAAACTAGAGATGGAATTAGAGTTATTTTTAAGAAATATTTATATTTCCAATGACGAATTTAATTCAAAATTTTGATACATAAACGGCCCCTGTTCACGCTAAAATCATTGTCCAGTATACCACTATATGGCCAAATTCCAAAGAGAATGTTATTAGAGAATTTCTAGCTTGAGCTTTCGGATTAAATCCAAAACCTATTGAATAGTGCAAAATAATATTCTTAAGTATTGAATTGTATCCAGCTACCTACGTAACGAGTTGTGAATGTACCAGTAGCTTACTACCTAACGCTTTTTTACATTAAAATATTGTACAAAGTACTGTTATGTATACAACAAATATGTGATATATTTGGATACTTAAATTATTCGGACAAAAGTACTTAGAACTTGGCTGTGCACTGCCGTGCGCGGTTCACTTTGTTATCGACACATTTTCCTTGTGTAACTAGAATAGCTAATTTAAATTATAAGTGTTAGTACTACTAATGCTTGAAATATGTACTGATTATAATATTTAATTATTATAAAACGACAATATCAACTCTATTATTAAAGTGTTATTATACACGAATCATAGTATTATTGTATCGTTCATCGAGTTGTTATGAAATCCAGGGGCGTGGAGTGGCGCGGGCGCTGCTGCCTTTTTATATAAATTAGCCCAAAGCTTTGTCTTTTCCTGATAGAATATATCAGATCAAACAAATATAGTTGCTAGTTTATACGATACACGAGTTTTATTTCCCCCACTCTACATCTTGTTATTAATACTCAATAATTAACATTGGCATATTACAATATTTTCCGCATCGACGTATTTCCAAAGATTGGAATCATGCACTATCAGCGTGATACCAGTAATGCATATATAACTTTGAAATGTTTGCAAAGTATTATACATCGCTATTCGATAATAGATGGCGCTGTATTCAATTTACTTTTACATTTATTGGCACTGTCTTAATAGTAGTTAATCTTTATTAGTTACTATCTACATAGCATAATAATTACATTAAAAAGATCACTTATGACAAAATATTTCAGACAAATCTTTGCACATTAAATTAAATATTTCCACAATAGGAACAACATTTAAACTTACATAGTAGGCAAAGTTACCTCTTACTTGGATTTAATTTGGCGCTTACCTATTACTATACTATTTATAAAATCTCTATGTTCACTGACATTGTTGTCGACACTAATACTGAAACACATTTGCAATACCTATCGTATGTGAAATATCGAACATTCTGATCTCATTAAAGGTAAGCTGAGACTGATCCATCAAACACTGGGTCGATTTCGCATAGATACGAAATTACACATAGTACACACGCGTCAGGGCGTATTCAGATGACACGCGCCGATCACGCACAGCACCCGTGCACGCGTTGTGCCCGCATTAAACCCGCACACGCGCTGCATCCGCCTCGCACACGCCTCGCGCCCACTTAAACCACTAGTGACTGGACTACTTCGTTCACTAGGTATAGTGGCTTCCAGGTGTCACACTAGCCATATTCTCATCTATGCCAGCCATAGCGCGGGCGCAAGGCGTACGCAGGGAGGGTGCAGAGCGCGGGCAGGGCGAGTGCAGGGTTGGCGCGAGGCGGGCGCGGGGCGTGCGCATGGCGTGCGCGTGTAAACTTCGTTAAATGCAATTTGAGATCTATTGATGCATTATAAGGCTCAAATTCTTATTTAACAAATTTCAATGCGAGTTGGACGCGGGTGGCGTGCGCTGAGCGTGCGCGTGTCGTGTGAACGCGCCCTTACGCGTAGCACAACATAGTTAGGTACATTTCACACTTTTTCTTTAATTTTCCTACTACGTCTCTTTGTTGTTTCATCTTCGCTTGACGAAGAAGACTCTTCTGTAGGACTGCTGAAGTAGTTAGGAGGGTATTTGATAGAAGATGGTCTTCTTGTGAGGCTGGCTCTTCGTATAGCATCAGCTACTAGCCGGTCCGCTATATTGACGAGAGGCGAACTTGGGCCTATTGACGGCAACATGGTAGACTCCCGAAGAGTTACCTCACCGGGTAATAGTGAACTGGTTGCCATGTAACCTGAAATAGAGAATAAGAATTCGTTAAAAAATAGGTAAAATCATTAGGTACGATTAAATGAAAAAGTTTTCATGCATTGACAGAAGAAGAAAATGAAGAAGGTAGACGACAGGAGCCCAAAGTTTGTAGAAATCCAGAATTTGTGATACTATCGAGACGAGAGAAGTCTATTTGATGTTTAGTAGTGAGATATGAAGGACTGAATTTGATTGATTGATTCATACAAGTAGTTGTAAATGCCGTAGTAACATACATAGAGGTTGTCGAGCATAAAATGTGTCAAGATAAAGAAAACACATAACTCTTCCTTGAAGAGATAAATTGAATTAGCCACATGCTAAGCACAATACAAAAAAGAAATATGAGCAGGTATTGAAGGTGTTCCCAGAATCTTATCGAAGAGTTATGTCAAAAGATAAGTTGTAAGAGTCAATTGGAAGATGGATTATCTGGGTCCGCTTTTTCGTAGCTTAGGTTAGGTTAGTTCCTATAATGTAAACAAAAATTTTATATCTTTTTCTTTCGAAGGAAAAAATTACGGTGTAGTTCTAATAGATTGAAAACGTGAAAATGATTCTTGAGCTTTCGTGTTACGTTTGTCGACGATTCAGAGTTTATTGGAGAGCTATTGTTACACAAGAATTGGTATTGTTTATCTACTTGAGGGGGATGCGCTAGGTACTCTGCGAAGTTCAAATTTTGTTACATTTTTTGCTATTTGCAGGTAAGTGTCAGGTTGTTGTTGGACAAAATATGATTCGCGAGGGAAACAAAGTATGTATTTACAGAATTATAATTTCAATATAATTCTGTAAACACAAAGGAAAGTAAATACATTGGAAATATAAATTGCAGCCCGCAATTGAAGGCAGTGGTAATGAAATTATTTACACAAAGTAAAGCGCCTGCCCGAGTTTGAATCCACGACCTACAACTTGTAAATCGGGGCTGTTACCATCGAGCCACCACTGCTTCCTGTTGCGCATATATATGTAGGTATAAACATAAAGATGGAGACTTAAAAACGTATGAAACTTTAAAACTATAGGCATTTATGTTTGAGTGTCTGCTATAATAGGATCTATCTACCGGCCCATTCATGATTGTTACATTTGAGCCTTTAATTACCAATTAGAGCATGTGATTCAAGTGTTCTGACTTCGTTTGTTTTCAATGTGTCAATGAAATAATAGCATTTTACACTGCTGTGTTGGTACCTTTTTTCATACTGGTGATTTTCTGTACAAATGCTGTAATTCCTTGTGCATTAGGTACGTATGTACATTGTGGATTACGGCTTACTCCCTCTCATTGAGAGTAGGCGAGTGAGGCTTTTTATGCTTATGCTCCAGGCACCACTGATCAAATTAATTATTAGCAAGATTGACTTTATTATATGCTACTATTTTAAATAGGTAAGTACATCCGATCACAAAAAAAGTCTATCATAACAGGAAATGTGGGAAAATTTCGTTCTGTCTCTTATCAGTAGAAGATGCTTAAATTAAACGTGCTTTCTATATAATTACTTATTTCGTGCAATTATGTATGAGAGTTTATTGTGTATATTACAAGGACAGACTTTACCTGGATCACAGTCAAGTTCGACGTTACCGTTCGCTGACATCACAACATAATTTCAACACAGATAAGCAGACGATAATCTTTATTAAAACGACACTCGACAAACACAGTGAACCTTCAAGAATTAATCTTCTATCACTCTATGCGTAATCACAATGGCATGAAAGAAAACTGGATGATTAAGTATATTTTTGGTCTAAAATTTTGATTAAAACTTCATTATTTTATTCATAGAAGTGTCGGAGAACTGGCAGGTAACGCGTCGTAACAAATATGTTCCCACATGTGGCTTGATTATTGAATAGTCTTATTATACACAATAAATAACAGCCATGAGTTTTACTTTTATTGTACGAAAATACTGTTCGGGTTGTCAGTAACACTACTGAAGTATTGACTACTGAAACCCATCCTGACAACACTTACAAAAGTATGACCCAACTTGGGAGCTATGATACCTAAGCAGTTATATCAGTTGCTTCCCTTCGATATACTGAGCTGATTGATTCATTAATTAAGTAAGAAATAAGGAAGCTTTATGTAGCTAGGCATCAACGATGAATTAGAAAAACAAAGATGAATTTTATATCCACACAATCACTGTCCATTACCAGGTTGCTTGGAAGAGATTCGCAGAAAGCGATAAAGCCGCTCATTGTATGTTTTTGGTGATAATTATATTTTTTGCTACGTATTTTCTGGTGTACAATAAAGTATATAAATTAGGGTTTGCTTATTCAATTAATGGGAGGAAAAGGGATTTCCTAATTAAACCAGGAAGAATGAGGTACCTACTCACAAGTCAAGGCAAGTTATGAGCCATCACTCTTTACATAGCATTTAAACAAGACAGTTTGCACAGAGCGCTAGAATTTCTAAGGTATTATAAATCAAACACAAATCAACGTCACAACATAAATAATTATTCATTCATTATTTACATAAAACAACACAGAACGTGACAAAACATGCGTATAGTTTGTAACTATTATATACTTAGATATATACTGAACAACGAAGCACAATATCAATATCTTTCATTACACAGCTAGGTATATACTGTAAGATCCTCTTTACACGAACAATGTTCTTTTGACAGCCAGCAATGACATATGCATTCGACTATCTTTAAAAATACTCGTGTAATAGAGCCCTAACTATCACATTGTACGTACATCTTGAAGCAGTGAATTACATTTTAAACTTACAGCTAATTTAATAATAAAATTGCACTTTTTACAACTGGAATGTTTTAAATAAAGACGAAAGCACAACCTGTGAGAACTCTACTGTTATAAATTTTGTTTATTTTATCTTAAAGCTGACTAGTGGCACTGGGTTATTTGTAAAACATTATTTAAACGACTACTTAACAGCATTAATCGTTTACCAGATCTTTGTTTTCATGATTCTAGATCATACTTATTATACAAAACATAACAATCTCTTACATTATAATACCCAACATCATTTTCTTGATGGAATAATTCAGATTATAACATGGTAACACTTAGTTATAATCGAGTCCTTCTTAGACCAAACAACGCCTGCTTTCAGGCATACCCACAATCCTAATATTACTTAATTTTAATCTATTTTTAGACATAAAAATATTCCCGAACAAAAATATCGTTTCTCTGTAGAGGTCGACAGTGACTGATACGTAATAGGCTACTTCGCGTAGCAAGACATTTCGCGCTTCGAAATTCAAATGTAACGCTCCAACGTCGTAGCTTCGGGGGCCATATCTCAACAGGATTTCTTGATTTTTCCTTTAAATTTAGCTATGTATGTAAATAATAGCTATGTTTAACTTAATTATAAGGTGACGGTAAAGTCGCCGTCGGTCTCCTCGGCTTTTGGCTCGTGTGGCTCGCGTTCAGGCATCTTCAGCATCAGGTGGTGGTCCCCGCTCTCTGTGCGACATCACAAACACAGGCACAGTTACACATATATACATAAAAACGTACGCTAGTGTGCTATAGGACATACTAGTGCAGACATTTATGTATAAGTAATATTAGTTAGGTACCTATGTATAAAATACATAGAGCTCGAGTCTTTTTTCGTTTTGAGCAAAGAGACGAATTTAGATTAGACAGCCTCTTTTACTCAGTCCTCTTCAAAGATGCCATGTGGCATTTTTAGTTCTGTCACAGTATTGAAAATTGGTTTAATTTTAGGAATTCTATGCTTATTTATATGTTCTAGAATAGATCGACTTAGTAGATATTAACATCTTGAAATTCAAGGTATTTTAATAGCCGTCCTGTTAATAAATAAACCAATATTTTCCTAAAATATTTCACACATAACCTAGTTAAAAATTGAACGAAAATATACCAGACAAGGTAAGATTCCTTTTAAGGTCAGGCATGAATGTTTTTGTTGATAAGACATGCAAACAGAGACATGTCCACTGTACATCGTATCAATCTTTGCACATCATGATAGTTACAATTTTACACTAAATTAGTAAAGATGAAAATTATCTTTAGATCTTTTGTTACATACATTTTTGTTAGTCACAATAGGAGTAAAATAAAATAAAGGAGACAATAATGACTTATTAGAAGAGATATATAAATATAAGAGTGCAGTGACATATTCTATTAGTAAAGTAAGATAAATGTTTCGTGAGATACTTTTTTACCTAACTGCAATTAAGAAGCGTTATCCAGATTACCTATTATTTACATATATAATGTCAGCAATGAGTACATAGGTGATGTCAAACAAGACCGCAGCTTTAGAGTCGGTGACACAAAAGATCAATAATACCTAACTCGTTCAAAGAAGCATCTACTTCACAGAAATATAAATGCAATGTAACACTACAAACAACTGACTAATAATTCCGTTAAAAAGATTGAAAATTGAAACTGGAACCATTAAAATAACGATGGCGGCCATCTTGTCATGATTCAAATTGTTCATTCTAAATGACAGGCGACCGTTAAACCGATCGTCTTAAATGATCGACAAAACAAATGTATCCTGTATCAAAAAGGGGCAACAAATTGGCAAAATGGTACATCCTGCTGAGATTTGATAATAATGTTCCGACGGGTAACGGCCGATGATGGCTGTAGGAAAGTCGAAGGAGACCCGAAGACCTTCGCACTGATAACAGTTAGGCTGACAGAGACGACAATGCCTTAGGGGCGATGAATTGTTTATATTATTGCTTCCGACAAAGAGGTTACATATCTTCGAGACTATAAAGTTATAAGTATATATAGGTAGTCTATCAAATCGACCAATTGATGCTTGTGTGATGTAAATACCTCTATGTATAATTACGTTGGTTCTGAAAATTGCCTGGTCAGGATATGTAAACAAAATTCTAAACTGCAATTCTAAAACTTAGTTAAACTTATATTATATACAATGTGTAACTGAATTAATGCACATTATGAAAGTAGTTTGTTCAGAATCGTTTTCTGAATCGATTTCTGTAATTTTTAATATAGGTCATTTTTTCTCCCAAAAATAATTAAAACTACATAAATTACTGTCACACTTCCGCTGTACAGTCAAAACAAACCAAAATGGATGAAGTACCTACTGCGCTAGACCCTTAAACGAGTGCGACTGTTTACATGCGTAGATTTGTAATGTGACCACAATTTTCTCCCACAATCAGTGTAACTAATTTCCCATATATTACCATAACATTCTAATTGGGGTGTCTGGTGGTGTGCGTTAATTCCGGGACATGTTGTATATATCTATCTACTATTTTCCAAACTAATGAACACACTCAGTATTTGTACGTGATTCATAAAGCTTCCTTTTGAGCGCTTATTGACAACTAGGTATTCCTACTAAATGACGAATGGTGACGTCAAAATGCAAATGATGGGGTTATAGCACCTATTTAAAAGTTTATTAGCGTTATGTGCGAGCACACAGTTGAGTTGAAACACGTACGAAGCAAGTAATTTAAGTAAATGATACTCAGAATAAATGTTCACACGTTTAGCGCTAACTAGTAACTTGTGATCTTATTTGCTGTTGCTAATTAAAATAGTCAGTTGTGTGTAGGTTACGCAGACGTTAACATATATCATCATGAAGTATTAAAATACACTGCTTTTTCAAAATTTTCAGGCATTCCTTTTACTATTCTTAACTTTAGGCTTTTTGAATACCTGTCAAGAGGGGTTTACTGCAATAGGTATATGCATCAAAAAATATATCGGTTTTAGAAACAGACCATCATCTGCCTAACCTTTTCCCAACTATGTTGGGGTCGGCTTCCAGTCTAACCGGATTCAGCTGAATACCAGTATTTTACATGGAGCGACTGCCTATCTGACCTCCACAACCTAGTTACTGGGTAATACGATACCCCTTGGTAAGACTGGTTGTCAGACTTTCGGGCTTCTGACTACCCGTAACGACTGTCAAAGATCTACGAATGACAGCCGGGACTAACGGCTTAACGTGCTTTCTCGGGCCTCGGTATGTAAAGATGGTCACCCATCCATAGACCAACCGCGGCAAGCGTAGCTTAACCTGATCGATCGAACTGTGCGGCTGTTATTATTTAGCCACGAGCCCTCTGGTTTTAATAACAGACAATATAAATGAATGTACATAGAATTGAAGTTACTACAAGTTTTCAACCGCCTACACTGACGCATAAAATACTCATGCATATAAATTAGATGAAGCTGAAACATTATCGGATCTGTCACATGACTCAATAAATACAGTCACATACTTATTCACACCTGAAGTAAACTTATGTATATACAAATGTCAGTAAGTCTTATTACATACATACAAGGTGTTAGCTACCTAGGCATCTACGTGTTATGCACATAGTGTTTGAATATATCTCTATTGTGTCTAGATATGTGACACGCTTCATAAGAGATCACAAGAACTAACGAGGCATGAATAATAACTTTATTAGAATCATATATATTAGAATATAATATGAATGCTCAATTTAGCCATGTAATTCTTTTTTCCTCAAATTTAATCAATTATTTTCTTTATTTTTTTTTATCGTGTTTACACCTTGTTATATGTGCATGCTGTGGCCTCCTGTAATTGAAGGAGCACTCTTAAAAGAACCTTTTTTATGATTGAAGATTTATATTGTATATGTGTATTCTTTGTAGGAGATCCCAAATAAATAAATCATTATCATTTAAATAAATTAACTTTTGCAGGAAGTACACATTTCAGACTGAAGTGCCTGAAAACCTTTTAGATATTTCAAAATCATTGACGCATAATCTGAGCGAATATGTTTTGTTTTGTATGTTTTATTAAATTATTAATGTTTTCATTTTCCTATCTTGTTTATAAGTTTGTTATTAATGAGGAGGAAATTGAAGATATGAAATAGTAAAAAAACAGTAAACAAACATATCAGCAAATGGGTTTAAAACTATGTACTATGCAAAGAAACCCATTAACAATAAACTCGACATTATCTTGAGAAGACGAGAGCTGTCTGTTGACCCCAGATAAACAATAATATTGCAAATATATCATATCTCATATAATATCACGCGGAACGGAAATATTGCAAGTGCAAGAAACTTGCATTTAGAGCAGAAATATAATATGTACTGTTTGTTAACTTATGTACCTACTGCTTGATTTATTTCAATTATTGTTTAAATATAAACTACATTATGTAGGTCGAATTGTTTGTTGCCAAACAAAGAACGGAGCTTACAATGATTGATAAATTTGATAATAGAGATGATACAGGAACATAGTTTAACACATTAGTATTATAGGAATATCTATTCATTTAATGATATGCAGGTTCACTTGTAAAATAATAATATGTTCATGAGAATTTATTCATAATTATTTATTTATAATTTATATATCTTAGAGATGCGGTGTAAACACCGTATCTCTAAGAAATATAAATTCCTCTATACTAAAACATGAATTCATTCTCTCTAGATTTTCCTGTCATGGTAAGAAACACAGATAAGCGTTGTTAGTTAACATGGGGCACATATACCCAGCGACCACCACCAAATCTAGCACCAGATTTAAGCCGGAAAAGGAACTCACCGATCGATCTACGATCTCCCTGACTGCCGTAGAACTCGTCCAGCTCCTTGGCGGAGCACAGCGGCGTGTCCACCTGCACGGTCTCCTCGAACTTGGAGTAGTCCACTTCGTACCCCTGACGCTCACGGTTGTATGTCACCAACGGGACAAACCTGTGTCCCCACATTATTTCACTAGTCGTATAACTGGAGCGAGCCTGAGTCGTCTGACCCGTAGATTCTATCGTTCCCTCCAAAATAACCACAATCTCGAACCTCTCTTGCAACACATCAGCCGCGGACACTCCGTAGAACGGACTGTCGGCATTTATCTTATGCACCATCGTTATCGGCCAAATGAAGAACAAGTTACTGTCACAGCCATCTGCATTTAGCTCTAGTTCCGTCTGGTAATGAGACAGTACTTCACCTTCCTTAGTCGTTCTAGATCGTATCAGCTGAGCCCGCACACTGGCTCCTATAATATGCGACTTCCTCAAGTCGCCCACTCTGAACATCAAGCTCAGCTCGCCGTCTCTCTGGCACACGACGGTGTACTTGGAGAACAGAAGCGTCTGCGTTCTGTGTTTGGGGCGCGTCATCTTAGCGAACACTATGCCGACCATGAAGGCTTGAATCATCACACCCACAATACTTTGTAAACACATAATAAATATCGCTTCAGGGCATTCCTCCGTCGTCGTACGCGAACCGTAACCGATTGTGTGCTGGGTCTCAATACTGAACAGGAAGCACGAGGTGAAGTCATAAATGTTGAACACGCACGGCTTCCAGTTAGATGCTTCTTGCATGGGCGGCAGATGGTCCAACTCTAAGTCTCCGTGTGTGAATGATATCAGCCACCAGATCAATGCGAATCCCAGCCAGGATAAGATGAAGGAGAGTGTAAACACTAGCAGTGTCCATCTCCATTGTGCGTCCACGAGGGTCGTGAACATATCCTGAAGGAATCTCAGCCGCCGCTGCGAGATCTTTGACTTGAGAATGTTGCATTCTCCATTTTTGAGAATCGCTCGTCGCCTCGTCCTCCTTGTTGCACCATGTCTGTGAGATCGGCTCCTAAAACCAAACACGATAAAATTAATAATAATTAATATGTTTATTTACGTTACACTTGAATGAGTCTAGTTATCTATCTACCCGCTACAGTTCTGGAAGTGTGAATGCCTAGTTCACGCTTGCATCGCCGTGGTGCGACGGCTACGACCTTCATCAATGTTAATATCGGTAATATGCTGCCACGAACATAGAGAATAGGCTTTCTAATTAACATAAACGTTTCTAATAATCACGACATTAAACAAGACATTTGGACGCATATAAACGGACAAAAGCGAAACAGTACGGGATAGTATCTGTCGGAGACGGCACGGGGTGGCGAGCGTCGACGAACCTCTTGCTGCCTGTAGTGGGGTAGTAGACGCCGGGAGAGAGGTTGCCGTTGCCGGGCACAGGCTTCACTTTGAGCCACTCGTCGGGCAGCAGCTGCGACTCCTCGCGGCAGGCGGGGGACTCCGGGTCGGCGTGCATGGCTGGGCGGCTGGCGTGCGCTCGACTCACTGGCAGCGGACCGTGTGCGCCACCATCCCTCAGTGGGCAGCCTCCTGAAGCATCGCGCGCGATAATGTCTCGGTCACGACTGACTCTCTCGTGCCCGCCCGCACAAACGACGCGCTAAACGTTGTATAATTGTATCGCGAGATTCTATATCGGAAATTATCAGCTCGCTACGGAAAACAAATTTTAGTTAGTGCCTGCGTTGACGTTATCAGACCTACAGGGTGATATCTTGATACAAGAAATTGCTACTTGTCTGAGTGGCACAGCTACAACTCTTACAGAATATCAAAATAATGAATTTGAAAGTGGTCGCGCTGTTTTGACTGTCTCAGTTTCAGTAACTCTGATATCTGGATCATTACTATCACTGTATTTCCTTTTATATAGTGTGACAGTTTATGATATAAGATTACGAGATTGTGACATAAAATAATGAAGTCCAAACAGAGCGCAAACCACTGACAGTGGTTATTAGCGTCATTAGAGATGCGCAGGCGAGAAGTTAATATTTACTGTTAATAATAATTATTTATGTCCATTTGTTCGTCACTCGTTTGCATGGTCACCACACCATTTAATATTTTATTTCAATATTTTCGATTGGTTATTGTGCATAGGTAAACTAAAGGCACAATAACAAGTGCTTTGTGTATTAGTTAACAATTATTTAATTGCCTTATTTCAAGACTTTTCTAAGGATACCTTACTTATTTCATGTGTTATTCACTATTGAACTGCATGAAAACCGATTCCCATAGTCTTGTTCCCCACTGCCTTTGAAATTCTTGATGACTAAACAAGTTTCTGATATTTTCCTAACTGACAATTACTAGTCATCAATGTCTTCATTTTATCAGGAGTATAAGACTGTGACCTAGTTTACATAGATATCGGTCAAAGGATTTAGATTGCTTCCACTTTCTGACACTTCAAGTATTTTCGCATGTAAATTGTGATAAAATGAATTTGCCAAATCTAAAACTATGCCTGATGAAATTAGCGACTTTCGTCGCTGCTTGAGCTACACTTTCAAGTTTTCGCGCCTAAAAAAAGCGCTTTACTTTATGAACAAAAAACTTTTTAATTTAGATTTAACGTGGACCTAATTAAGTGAATTTTACGGGGCAACTTGCCATTGTTTTTTCAGTTAATGGGGGATCCCTTTCAACTTGTATATTTATTAAAATTTATTTTCGATACTGTGAAGGAAAATATATGGTATTATGGTCAACCCCATAAAGACGCAGGTTGTAGTGGTGGACAGCTCTAGGGCGGTCTCTAGAATCGACTGGACGACCCTTCCCCAAGTTTCTTTTGACAACTCAGTGGTTCCCTTTAGTGATAAAGTTAAAAACTTAGGGATATTTATTGATAAGACCTTCTCTTGGACTGCCCAGCTACAGGAAGTTAGCCGCAAGCTATTTGCATCCGCCGCGTCTTTGAAGAGGTTGCGTAATTTCCTACCGACTGCCACTAGGATTGCGCTTGCACAATCGCTTCTTCTACCCATCCTTGACTATGCCGATGCCAGCTATCTTGATCTTACCCAAGATCAACTAGATAAATTTGAGCGGCTTCAAAATTTTTGTATAAGGTTCATATTCGGTTTGCGCAAATATGACCATGTTTCCGAATTTCGTGTGTAGATCAAGTGGTTACCAATTCGCCTTCGCCGGAATGCTTATATTCTTTCCCTTCTGTTTAATGTGCTCTTTTCCCCTTTCACTCCTCTCTATCTTAAGAAACGTTTTCAGTTTCTTTGCGACTCCCACACGAAATTGTTAAGGTCATCAAATAACTTGAAGCTCAAAATGCCTATGCATTCTACAACTTTCTTTGATAAATCCTTTACTGTCCAGGCCGCTCGTTTGTGGAATGCATTGCCAGTTGAATTAAAACGTGCGCAGTCGTTACAGGTGTTCAAAAGACTTGTAAAGGAACATTAATTGTCGTTGTGATCTTGTTGTCCTAACTGCAATCATTTACAGTTCTTTTATTTTTCGTTGCTTGTATATATAGTATGTATGTATTTGTGTATCTATAATTTTGGATATGTATATATTTGTGTATCTATTTTAGTGTATTGTATACATAATATTTGCACCAACGACAGTCCCATTTTAGGTCCAGGAAAATCACTGTCCATTCTAAGGTTGCCTGGAAAAGATCGCAGTAATGCGATAAGGCCGCCCATTGTACACATATTTTGTAGTGTTTAATCTATTTTTATGCTATGTATTTTTGTGGTGTACAATAAAGTATATATAAATAAATATAAATAAATAAGAAAAGTGGTAGGTTATTCTTATAAATGGACTGAATGCGTAATCCTCTATATTCAGCGTGGTCGTGTATCCTGGCTATTCAAAAGTCCTGTTTTTCAAATACATGTGGCATCAAACAACCTGGGGGTCTACCCTGAAGTGGTATCGGCCGAATGTTCGGCCGCTTCCGCTTCAGGCTACTAAGCGCGCTAAGGCTACTAAGTTACTATTTGGTTCGGTCGGTCCCGATCCTACACTCCTACACTCTTTCGAATATTGACTATCGTCTCGACCCAACTGAGCCGATCCGAACTTTTTTCGCATTTTTCAATAATATTCGGTTCGGCCATGTGTCGGTCAGACCCCCTGCTCTGGCTCTGTGTGATAAATCATTGCCCAATCCCTCTCACAGAGAAATGAACTGCATCTCAACAGTGGGAACGTTATAGGCTGATAATGTTTTATTGTATTTTCCTATAAAATTTCACTAGCAACCCGCCCCTGCTTCGCACGGTTTTTATGACTTGACTAAAATATGAAGATTTATTATTTATTATATCGAAGTTAGATATTAAACACATAAATGGTAGCCCAGTGGTAACGGTCAGGTAAAGTTGTTGGTCGTGGGTTCAAAACTAGGTAATTTACATCATCACCACTGCTGTCAAAACGGTTAAAGAAAACATCGTGAGGAAACCAGCATGTTCTAGAACCAAAACTTCGAAGACATGTGAAATCTACGAACCCGAACTGGGCCCACCTGGTAGATTACAGCCCATTCCCACTCGATGAGCGGAAGGCTTGTGTCCCAGCCGTGGAGACATCATAGGCTGATGTATATTTTCAAACATAATTTCACTTGTGACCCGCCCCAGCTTCGCGCGATTTTTATGACTTGACAATACATGATGATATACTTATTATATGTAAGTTAAATATTAATTTTGTAAAACGTAACCGGCCGGGATAAATTCTCTAAATAATGTTGGAAACCTCATCAAGTCCGTTGTTTAGTGTAGAGGAACATCGTGGTCAAACAGACAGACATGAAAACCGTCTTCAATTTAAATTTAATTTTTCAATATATGATAAGTTTTAGTCATAAGGTTAGTCATAATATTCTACAGGTATTTATTTCTATTGAACGAATAAAACATGAAAATCGTGAACCATGTTTCATGTTTGTGGATTTGCCAAATATTATCTTACTATCCTAGATTGTGATCGAAATTTAAATAAGAATTCTGATTATATGATAACTAGTATTGTCACGAAACAATGTAATCTTATTCCAGTAAACAGGACTTATAATATCTTTCGATAATTTATTGCGTTGAAATTAAAATGACGTGTAAGTAAACACACCTCAGATTCATAATATCCTGTAAGAGAAGATATAGACTTTATCCTTGTTTATGAAAACTAAGCTTAATGTTGTATTTATTCGATAAAATTCTATTATAACTTTACTAGAATCAAAATCTAAAGTCATTTATTCAAACTAGGCTGAGAATCAGTACTTTCTGAACGTCAAAATTACAAAAGACCGTCCCCCAAAGCGCCCGCCCTTCACCACTTCCTAGTGCTTCAGCTGGGAAGACGAATTGGCGCAAACTGCACAGCAGCACAGCTGTCTGTTCAGTTAAGAACTTTGTTCTATACAATAGTAATCAATTGACATTATGAAACACAAAACATTAAATTAAATTATTTGCCATATTTCAGCTTGCACACGCCAATAAACCAACAAAAATCGTACCTAACTAAGTAACTACCCCTATGGTAAACCCCGTAGCACCCGTAAGTGCTACGCTACGAACGCCTACGCCGTAGAGGCTCCGCTTCAAACTAATTGGTTACAAAAATACGGGTAGTTTTAATCGTTCCACATCATCTGACTTATAGAATAGAATAGATTTATTTTTCTTACCACAAATTACAGCTTAAAGTTAAATTAGTCTACAGATACAATTTTGTACTTAATTGGGGGAAGACTAAGTTTTGGTGCCTAAACTAAGTTTTTTACAAAACTTGTAACAGCTCACCAGGCCCGCTTTACAATTTATATATTTCAAGTATTGTACTGGAGACGATTTGTTTGAAATCACAGTAGTATTAATTCATTAATTTTTAGGTCATTTATTCAAAATTATTTAATTTATTAATAAAAATATTGAAAATAAGATTTTATTTATTTTTTATGTAGGCAACATACACAAAAGGATGGATAAGTGCAGGGTGTATGTATGTGTATGCGGGAGTGAGAGTGTGTGTATGAGTATGTGGAAGTGGGGTGTGTGTATGTGTCCTTCCCTACACAATAAAATAATGTAACACATCAATATATTTTTTTATGTTAATTCAACCAAGACCAATTCACACTATTTATGAATAAGGAACTGTTTCATTTCAGGGAACCAAAAAGTGTAGGTAGGTCTAAGATAAGTACCATACCTACGCCTAATGATAAAAGTAGATAAAATAATCTAAAAGAACCACGGAAATGTTTGATTTTTAATCGGCCTGTATTTGAAAATAAGATGGCGCTCACCCCAGCCTTTTCATTAACTAATTTGACAGCGCGCGAATTTTAAGATGCTAATGCGCATCTTTTCCCAACGCTAATTAGTTGTTCTCGATCATTTTCCGATTCAAGGCCATAGAACTGTGAACTACTCATTATAGGTGGAGATGACTTTTTACCATCTTGCTTTTCCAGTATCTATGAAATAAAACTTTGAAAAAATAGTTTAAGAGGTACCAACGTGCTGCATGATTATTATATATGCTACTTGGAACTTTGGCTATTACACACATTTATCTCTCCGAAGTCTGTAAGAGCTTTGTGAAAATTGGACAGACTTACAAGAAAGTTAACCGATATTTTTTTTAAATCTTGATTTAGCCTTTGATTACTAAAGAATACCATAGGTAAATCCTTCTCCATATTTTCCAACCAACCCATCCCTTACGTGAAAACCCAGCCCACCTTATGTCACAAGATCGAAACTCAATCTCAATTATCATATTTTGAATTCAAATCCGCACAACACCATCATTGATGACAACTTATTTAAAGCGTGATTTTAAGTAGAATTAATTCACACCACGCCTTCGTGTAAACATATTTCTACACGACACATTATTGAGTTGTAAATAACGCGACAAATTAATCGTGATACAAAAATAAACACCTGTGTAGTGTAGGTGACATTTGGTTATTTTTCCGTAAGCTTTGTTGTGTCGTTGCTAGCTGTAATGCCACTCCTCCATAATTTAATTATCACTGTTAATTTCGGGTTTTACGTCATTGAATCGTGACAGTATAGCGAATCTTACATGTACCGACGATTTAATTTTTAAACTCAGTAGAACGTCTGAAGCGGTGGGTAACAAGAAATAAAAAAAAATCGATCTGTTATGGTTTATTTTCAATTCCTGCATATATGTACTTTGTTGCGCAACTCCTTTTTCCAGCTAAAGCATTAAGAAGTGGTAAAAGGTGGGCATTTCGGGAGACTGTCCTATGTAATTTTGACGTTCAAAAAGTGCTGATTCTCAGCCTAATTTAAATAAAATACTATATAAGACATGGAATTCTGATCGTGATAATATCGAACGTTATTGAACACATTACTTAAAATTAAGGCAGATTATATAGTCGTTTTCGAAAATTCGATACTTATTAGATGTTATATAGTATATGATTACTTCTTGAACAAAGCGAGATAAATTGCCTGGAAGCGTCGCGTGCTATCAAGCCGACTGACGAACACCCCTGCATTTAGTTGGCACTTCAACACGGTTACGGACAATCATGCACTTGAATAAGTTAGCGCGTGTCATGCACCTACCTAGAGGTTAGGTGTTAGGGTCATTACATGCTTCGATGTTACCTCGCCGTATTGTTTTATTTTTATACGTTTCCATTCATAACTATTTTTCACTGTGAGTAGTAAAGGTAAAGTGGCATACAATAATATACCTTGATGGAACGGCAGAAGGGTGTGATTCTTTTTTTTTTTTGTTGCCACCGACAACGCCGTGGAAGTGGCAAAGTTTTGGGAAAAT